>JADWQD010000002.1:163673-2810333 GCA_016110215.1 Capronia americana
AATCACTCAATCACTCAATCACTCAATCACTCAATCACTCAATCACTCAATCACTCAATCACTCAATCACTCAATCACTCAATCAACCAGACCTTGTCCAGCTCTAACAAACACGCGGGGAACAAACAGATTGTTATCGAACGGACCGAATTGAGTTAAATTGACTTCCTGACTTCCTGACTTCCTGATGCCCACTCGTCCTTAAGACCATGTGTCGCTGATTTGCATCACTAATGGAACTGACCATGATATCCATGATGATCATGCTGCCCCTGTCATGCCATGCCGTGGCCATCTAGGCGGTGGACTTGGGAATTACGGCCCATGGATGGAATGAAAAGGAAACCAAACCAAACCAAACCAACTCAGTTTCACTCTGTACACGTCGCTACGAACCCTTGTATGCTGCTGAACTTGGTTTGATTTTGCAATCCACCATCTACTCTATCAAACCTACCGAGAACAGCAGTCGTCCGCCTCACTTCTCCCAGCCTCACCTCTCACCCGCATCTCGTGCGCACTCTAGCTCGAAATCTTTCATCACTGAGAATCAACGACACTTTCAAACCACCCCTTCAAAGCCGTAGCTAGCACGTTGGGCAAGTCCCTCACTTCCCTCACCACGAGGTAGTATGGGAAGGGAAACCCGTCAAGATACCTCTTCATGCGAAGTTTCAGCTCGTCCCCTCCATTCCCATCTGTAGCGTTTGGATCCCGCTCGTACACAGCTTCTTTGAGGTCGAGAATACTCTCCTGCCCGGCATCGACAATGACGAAGACGACAACGATCCGCTCGTCGTCGTGGGCTCGTCGTAAAAGCCGGGCGACTGCGTCGTGGTCGGAGATATGGCCGTCGCTGACAATGAGTTGGAGTTGCCATTGCTCCTCACTCCCCGCTTGGCGTTGTCGTCGGGACTCTCGGAAGAGCTGGATGCTCTGCTCGAGCAGGCGCTTAACGTCCGTGCCTCTCTGTCCGAAGCTGAAGGCCTGAAATGCATTTGGTCCCGATTCGGCCGGCGAGAAAGGTAGGCCGAACGGGTGGGCGACTGTGATTTTCGGAGCGTCTCCAAAGCCGACAACGCAGATCTCGCCGACCTCCAGCATGGCGAGGGACTTGGTCAACAGCGCAAGAGTCTCAAACGCGAGGACATCGGCGCCGGACTCGCTCATCGATTTGCTGTCGTCCACGGCGATCATGATCTGGTAGTTCCGCTTGCTCGGCACAGAACGGCGCATCCAGATCTTGTCTCGTTTGTAGTTGGATGCGATGTAGGGGATGATGCGCTTGATGTTGAGTCTCTTGCCCGTGCGGTAGTCGCCGCGAAGTTTGGTCGCCGTGGTCGGTGAGAGGATGAGGCGGAGTTGCTCGGTCAGGACGAGCGAGAATTGATGTGTGCTTGTTGAGCATTCGTGCCAAAGTTGAGCGGCATGCGCGCTGCTCGTTGGCGGATGGGTCGCTTCCGCTTGGTCGTTGCTGAGCTCGAGATGTTCAATCTCCGGCCAAAGATCATCCGACGCAATATCCGTGTCATTCTGTTGATTCACATCTCGTGGCAGCTGTGGCTGACGGTCTGGAACAAAGGCACCGGTGTCTCTGCTCTCGGCGGATTTCGACTGAGCCTTGAGACGAGAGAATCTCTCGGTGATGTCTTCTTGTGGTTCCGGTTCCAGGACGTCTGGTGGGGCCGTGTCTTCGTCCATACGAGCGTCGTCGTCCTGGATTGCCTTGCTTTGGTCGAGATTCTGCGCCTGGTCGACTCCCGCAGCACCGAGGGCCTGTGCATCCCCTTCGTCTTCGTCCGGGACATGCTCTAAATCCGCATCTGCCATGTCCACATTCTCGTCCTGGTCTTGCTGATTATCTCGTTCGGCTGCTGGCAGGATCTCGCGTCGTTGATGCCACTGGCTAAGGGCATCAGCCAACTTCTTCAACGATTCACTCTCCTGACCATCAGGCCTCTCCGCTCGTCCTGCCCCGCGTTCGACGACTCCTTCTCCGCTCTTGCCTTCTTCTTCGTTGCTGGGTGCCTTGCCCGGTCGGGATTGCTCAGGATTTGGATCTGGGTCGGCTTGGTTTATGCCTTCAACGTCCTGTTCTGCACCAAGGTCATCTCGTTCCTCATTGGCAGCTCCCGATTCTCCACCAGCATTCTCTTCAGCGTCGCGAGCCGTGTCGTCTTGGCGAGTATCATGGTCGTCCGTGCCGTCTTCCAGTTCTTCCGGCTGATCCTCCATGAGCTCGTCGTCTTGAGCAACGCCGTTGTCGACGTCGGCCTCGTCCGCGACGGCCTTGTCTTCGTCGGCTGCGTCATCCCATGGCCGATCTTGCTTTTCGTTGTCTTCGACTTCCTCGGCCTCCGCACCATCGGCCTGCTCTGTAGGATCCTCGATATCCGACAGTTCGTCCATCCCGTCGTCCGAGATTTCATCGTCCTTCATTTCGTCTTCGCCCGCCAAGTTGAGCTCTTCAGGCAGGTCTAGAGCCTTCTCCTCATCCACATGCGCATCCATCTGTTCACCTTCAGGTCGCTCTCTGCCTTCTCCATCCTCATCTTCTCCGTTCAACTCTTCTTGTTCTCCCTCCATGTCATCACCCTCGGCGTTGTCTCCGTCGGCAGCAGCGTCGTCGTCCGATTTCTTCCCCTTCGCCTTGTCGTTCTTCATCTGCTTGTCTTGCTTCTCGGACTCGTTCTTCATGTCATCCCACATTTTCTCATCGACGGCATCAGTATCCAGGTCATCAACAGAGCCTGCTTCTTCGTCGATCTCCTTCTCGTCTTCGTCCCCGGACCGATCTTCGCGATCCTCATCGTCTGAGGCCTTCTCGTCCATATCCCCCATTTCGCCCTCCAGATCGTCATTTCCCATGTCCACGGCATCTTCCGCATGCTCCATCTCCTCATCTCGCTCCTCCTTCTGTCCCGACTGTGCCAGCTCAGACAAATCTTCGTCATCCTGCACATCCTTGCTGATGTCCTCTGCGCCCTCTCCTTCACCCAACCCGGTACCTGACTCGAGTTTGCCAGATTGCTCTTCTTGACCTTCAGCGGGATCCGAAGGACGACAAAAACCCTGGCTCACAAGCGTCCTGAAAGACTTCGCTAATTGCAACGCGAGGCGACATGTCTCCAGGTAAATCGCGGTCTGGCGGTTGTGCAGATGTTCGCAGATGTGATAGAACTGCTTGAAGATCGGCATGGCGATGATTAGCAAGCTCTTCGCAGCTTCAAAATCGGCAGAGGACAGAGATTGCAGCTTAGCCATCACATGTTGGTCAATCCGGCGAGCGAGTCGGCCAACTTGAAGCATTCGGATGCCTTCCACAACGTCCTTGTCTGATTTGGTCAGCCAACCCGCATCCTCCTCTGATCTGGGCGTATCTGGTTGTCCGGCAGATATTCGCTGCAAAGTGACAAAGATTTGATCCAAGGCGTCTTTGAGATCCCGGTCGAACTCTTCGAGTGTGATCTCTGGCTGCATATGCTGAACTCCATTCGCGGCCGTTGGCAATTCCTCCGTCCACACGAGGATCTTGGAAAGAGGAAACTCGATACGTGGCTCCCTGGCTTGCCAATCTCGAAGAGTCGAACCCATCTGGGACAAGACTCGCACGGATTTGTCAAGAAAGACGCACGAACTCTTCCACGCCATTCCTGGTGGAGCGTCAGGGAGGTCGTCGAGCGCCTTCCTCAAGTCCTTTATTTGATCCATATAAGTCTGCAAGGTGGCTATCAGGTCTTTGAGATCGAGACCGGCATGCTCTGCCTGGAATTTCAAGATGCGACAGCCCACCGCCAGGATCCCACTCAGCCATGCGAGGCGTTCTTCGACCATTTGAATGTTGTGGTTCGACATTGTACCACGTGCAAGTTCATCTGATGGCGAAGCTGTGACTGACTGGACCAATGCCAACTGTGAGCGAAGTGCAGCCAAGTCAGACGCTTGCTTGGGAATGGCCTGACGCTGACCGAGGGTCACAGATAAGAGTCCCTCCAACAGCCCTACACAGCGGTTGACTTCGCCGTCGGTCAGATCGTCAGAGTGCTCTGTCCGAGCAGCGCGCACTTGGGACATGACATCGAGCAGTCCATGGAATGTGCTGTCAGCAGCCAACGCAACTGGCGAACGTTGTTTAATTGCGACACCAGTGGGCAAAGCCAAGATCGAGGCGGTGGAAGACTGTTTCTCGAGCTCAGAAGTTGGAAGATTCCTCCTGATACCCATATGTGCGACCGCTTTAAGAGTATCTGCAAGCAACCGTTTCTTCCTCTCTTGTAAATGTCGAACAAACGGTGCATTCTCCTCTGTCAGCATTGCGGGAGTCTGCGTCCGTAACTCCTTGAGGCTCTCTGTCAGATCTTGTCGGAAGGTTATTATCTCGTCTTGTACGGCGAAATCGGTAGTCTTCGACAGGTACAGGTGCTGCATGCTCCTAGCAGCGCCGAGAGGCTTCGTGAGACGCTCGGGTCGCTGGTCCCAGCCTTGCAGCCGCCGACGGCACTGTTCAACTGCCGCGAAAATATGTTCTTCACTGCTCCGAGGCCAATCTAGCTCTGCGACACGCACATCTGGCGATGCTATCTGCTCAGTTGCCTCTTCTGGCGGACCGAGCACGACAGCCTGGTTAAGCAAGCCCCTGTATTTTCTGACGATCTTGAACAGCTTGTGATGTGATCGTCGTGCACTTTCACGGAGCGCCGTGATGTTGGTGTCCTTCCAGCTTGCAAGCTTGATTTGGTCGTTCAGGGCCTTCTCGAGCTCTGACCGACCTTTTCGCAACGAGGCCTCTGCATCAGCCTCGTACCGTCGGTAGTGCTCGATGACAGCCTGCACCGATGTGGTGATTGTCTGCAGTGCTTGAGAATGGGCCCCCTGCCCCTGCAACGTCTTATTGAGCGTGTCAAGCAGTTTCAGCCGTGATGAGTACTGGCCCAGCGTTGCTGACCTGAGAAACTCCTCCAGCGTTTGCGCAAGGGTCGTCCGGTAATCGATTGGATCACCATCGTCGAACTCGAAAGTTCTGGCATTGTAAATGACTGCTTCGTAGGCAATAAAGTACCATGCCTGAGCATCATGCTCGTGTCTCCGTGTCTCTTCGTCCAGCAGCCTTGACCATGACAATAGTTCCAGGCGCCGCCAGCTGATTATTTGGGAGGACAGCTTCTCGACAAGATCATGAACAGACCATTCCCTGCTGGCAACGCTCTGCCATTGTGACACAATCTCGAGGAGCTTCTCTGTCTTGGTGAGCATCTTGGCAACCGGATCACCGAAGCTCAAATGGAGGACCTCGGTGCAGAATGACAGGACCTCTGTAGGGACAGCATGCTCCGGCCACTTCTCCTGGATTGTGTAGAATTTGGATTGTATCTGGTGAACGAGGTCAAAGAGCTTCTGACTCTGCGTAATGTCCGAATCGGCGTAGATGTTGAAGCTGTGGGCCTCTTGGTTGCCATTCAGCTCCGCCATTTTACGGTCCACCTGCAGCAAGATCGCAGGTAGCAACCCTATGAAGGAGATCTCAGGAGGAGAAGTACCGGCCTCGGCATGCTGGGACAAGATTTCAGCGGCAGAGAGAATGAATGCTTGCATGGTTTCGTGCGGATCCTGTTCGGAGTAGATCTTCTGATGCAGCGCGCTCAGCTTGACTGCAGTGGCACGCGCGTCCCACTCATTCTTGTGAGCTTCAGTGTCTCCGTCATTGTCGAATCTCGGGAACATTTCATTCATCTCACGGTCATCGTCTTCTTCGAGCTGGGCCGAATCGCCACGGTAAGTGTAGTATCGAGACTTTGCCGCAGCGTCAGCCTGGTCATGAGTCAAACGCTCTTTCCATTCGTAGTAGAAGCTGTCAAGGATTCCGAGGAATTCGTCAACAGGAAGTCGACAATGATTTTGTGCCAGAGCAGTCCTCAGGAGGATATGGTGAAGCCAGTGCATTTTCAATTCGGAAGGCGAGGTCGGATGGACGGTCCAATGGTCGACTGCAGTAGGGTCTCCAGACAACAGTGGGGTGGCCCTGACGAGGCCACCGACAGCGTTACTTTCCTTGACACTAGTTTCGTCCTCTGCTTCCAGCTCCAACCCCTGGTATAAACATTTCAGGAACCACAATATTGGCTTGGTGAAGTCGTCGTACGTTCGATCAACCTTCTCGAGGCGTTCGATGATGATGTTCATATTTGATCTGCCTTGTGCACTAGACCATTGTTCGATCCAACCTGCGCTTCCTCGCTGTATACCTTGAGCAGCACCGGCGTCTCCATCCTGCAAGATCACATTCACGATCCTGTTGAAGACCTCTTGAAGCTTGAATTGTTCCTCTTTGCTCGGCCTGAGCACTGCTCGCGGGGGGGAACTGGTTCCCACTTCGACTAGTTCCCGCTCAAGGACACGGATCAGAAGAGCTGTGTCTTGCCCTGTCAGTTGTCTGTGGAATGCTTTTTGGCCGTCAATTACGTTCTGGAGTGTAATGATTCGGCATTCGTGAAGATCATGTGCAATAGTCGGGCACATCGCCGGGTCAAACAGCTTGTCGGGCACCATCAAAATCAGCCCTGCAAGGGACAAGTTGATGAGACAGGTCTTCAGCTCGTTGAGTTCCAAGGAGCCGAATTTGTAACTGTCCTTGGTTAGATGAATCAGTACCGGGCGGATAAAGCGTCCATATACGTCGCGGAAGCGATCGAGGTTGTCAAGGCGCATCGCCTTCGTGATAAACGTATCCTCAAGTGAAAGAGCAGCCAATCCAGTGAGATCTGGTGAGCCCTGCTCGGGGAGACAAGCTTGTGCCTGTGGTGTTAGAAGACCACGTAGCGAGAACATCATGCCTCCAAGGACCAGACGTAGATTTTCAGCCACTGGTCGAATCAGGTTCCCGAAAAGGTTGGAATGGGAGGTAAGCACTCTGGCGAGCACTTGAAGCTCCTCCTTCGCATGGCTCAGCATACCAAGGGGCTGCTTTTGTAGGGCGAGCAGCTGCTGAAATAGCCCTTCGCCTATCGAGCCATTTTTCAGCAAGACTCGAGCCTCAAATGACGAAAGGCGGGCCAACGACGTAGGAACAGGCTCTTCCTCCCCGATATTGAGTAGAGGCTTGTCGGGTTCCGGCATGAACATGGTCAGCAAATCGAGATCCGGTAGGTTTCCCTGGCTCTGAAGAGTAATGACTCCATGAACGAAGTGCATCACATCCTCGAATTTTCCTTCCAGCTTGTAGCCTTTCCTTGCCTGGGCTTCTAAGTCAGTCACAGCCTCCTCAAGAACCTGCAATGAGCTCTCCGGCTGTTCAGACTCGATGATTGACTGATAAGCGCGCCGCAGGTTTGATCTTACTGCCGACAAGGAACTTCTAGATTGGGAAAGGGAGCGACAGGTCTGATCGAATCTCGCAATGACCACCTCAAGTCTAAGCTGCACATGAAGCTGAGACTGCGTCGCAGCCGTCCTGGGACGGAAGGCGGGCCACATGAGCTGGAGCCCGAAGCCCGTAGTCAGGACGTGGTCGCCAACTGATAAGCCTTGAAGGGCTCCTGACAATGCGACAGCCAGATCCGGGACGGTCTGTTCAAGATCACTGACCATTTGTGCCCCAATCTGCATATACGCATGGAAGCGGGCCGTGTCAAGGGTCTTGTAGTTGTAAAGATCCAGAACCTGTTGTGCGAATATAAGGACCGGTTCGCATGCCACAACCCCATCCAGCACTGTCTTTGCCTGTGTCTCGGGCCCATAGAACCCATTCTGGAGAAATTCGGTGACATGCCCGAGTAGAACCAGAACTATATCAGCAACGGCCGGAAATGGACCCGGTTTCTTCTGTCTTGTGTCCCTGTCACAGGCTGACCGCTCAAGAAGTGTTCTGTCCTTTAGAGGAACACTACCTCCATGACTCCACGCATCCATTATCAAGGTATTGATCTCCGCCATTCGTCGCGCCAGGTACCAACTCCGTATGAAGATCTCGGCATAGTCCTCGTACCCGCGCAGTAAGATCAGGGGCTCGTTAAGGACAGCCAGTTGTGGCCATTGCTGGCCTATTTCGGCGATCCTCTCGAAGCCAGATAGCCGACACGCCAGCTTCACAATGTCAGGGTCCACTCGCAGTGCTTTAATGTCCTGGATATCAAGAAGTGTACAAAGAGGAGCAGCGGTCAATTTCATGTCCTCCAAAGTTAGGTTGTCAACTGCAGCCTCTATGATCTGAGGTGACGATGGTTGACTGGCCGCTCGGTATAGATGTCTCAACCGACTGATGGCAGAAGAAAGCGGATACTGGACAGGTCCAGCATTGAAATGAGCCTCGTGGCCGTCAGGCAAGAAGACTTCGAGGGACCGGTTCCGCATCGCTCGTGACAACTCTCCATACCGCGGATCCATTGTCATGAAAATTTTGAAATTCGGGTGCGGCTTGATGACTCTTGTGCCGTTGCCTCCATTGTGTTGCTCGCTTATGGTAAGCAGTCCATCCGGCTCAAGCAACGAGTTGAGCCTATCGAGGACGGAAGGGTTGCATAAATTGGCGTTATCGAGCACTAACCATGAGCCTTTCTCAATGGCGTCGACGAGTACACCGTCGTTCCAGACGAAGCGGAAACCGTTGTGACCGCTCGGGTGAAGGCTCTCGGAGTACTTCTTAAGTAACGGCTCTACTTCTGGGAGAAGTCTGGCGAGCTCAGCAAACGCCATCGGAATATCCTCGATCTTCAAGTCATCACCTTCGAAGTATCGCCAGGATTTCAGCAGCTTCGTCTGTGTTTCTGCGTTGTCATTGATCTCGATTGATGCTGCAACGCTTCGTCGCAGTACTTGTTTGACTTGATCTTGAAAGGCAGCCACATCTCGATGTGAATCGTACTGCTCGAACCCGCCCACGAGATCCATGGCGTCCACGTCACCATTCATGGAGAATTCAATCAGCTCAACACCCGCTGCAGCGGCTAGATACCTAAGCAGCGTAGTCTTCCCGGCTCCGGAAGGACCAGCTAGGATCACTGGCCAATTCCGCTCGACAGCCGTGATGACAGAGTTCGCGGCAGGAAGTTGCGCGACGGTGAGAACCGAGTTTGGCGATACAGCGTTTTGCAGAACACCATCTCTGGGCAGGAATGCGGTGCCCACTTGAAGTCCTGACCTCGTAATGTCGCTGTAAAAGGTTTGGGGTGTGATGTTCCCCAACACTGCTTCGGCTTCTCTCAATATCATCTCCCGCTGAGCAGGATTGCGGAAGCGTTGTACGAGAACAGTCCGAAGGTGGTAAGCCATGGGGACGGCGGGCTCATCTGCGCATAGTCGCAGCCACCGATTCACATCTCGCAGATTAAACTCCCATGGGCCTCCCTGCGCAAACGTGGACGAGCGAGAAATGGCGTTCCCTAGCCTAGTGACAGTGTCGATGAGTGCTTTCTGTTGCTCGTGATCGACGTCCGGGTATCGTACTTGACAGATACGCATCAGATCTTCGTGTTCGAAGGCGTCGGCGTAGACAACGGTGAATCGGTTGACAAAAGAAGAGGGTAACCCCTTACGACCGCCTCCTTGATGATGAGGGTTTTGCGCGGCGAACAAGGTGAAGCCGGGGTGGCAGGCGAAAGACTTATCCAGTTCAGCGATGTAAACTTCTCGGCGGTGGTCCAAGCAGGCATTCAGACCCTCGAGTACTGACTGGGAAGCCAAGTTCATCTCATCCAGCAGGACCCAGCCACCGCATTGCATGGCTTGGAGAAGAGGCCCGTCTTGCCATGAGAACTTACCCATCTCGTCATTATCGGAAGGAACATCTGCACCAAACAAATCCATGAGGTCAGTCTGGTCAGACAGATTGATGCGCGTGAACAACTTTCCACAGGCTTGAGCAAGCGCTGTCACTATCGCGGTCTTCCCGACACCCGGGCTGCCTTCCAACAGAACAGGTCTCGTCATTTGAAGAGCTCGGACAATCTTCATGGTATTCCGCAGAGTGGTTGGGGCATCGAAGACAAATTCTGGTGTATTGCGGTCAGCGCCAGCGGCACGAGGCAAGGTGAATGAGCCAACAACAAGGTGGTCATCGGTGGTGGACAGCTCGGGAGTTTGTCGATACTGCTCGACGACATCCAAGTCCACCATGCTTTGTAGGCGTTCTAGGCACTTCTGTCTGGACTGATCTTGGTCCGTCGTCCCCAAGGAAGTCATACCTGCAGGGTTTGCGCCAATCGAGTCAACATAGACCATGTAAGCACCGTGTAAGAATGCCAGGGCTTCGGGGAGAGCGCCAGCACGGTTGACAAATTCAGACCATGCAAGCAGATCTCGCAGAGCTATGTTTTGGAACGTAGCGCCGTGAAATTCGGCGCGGAACCACGTGGCGAAATTGAGCATCTTCACGGCCAAGTGGCGCCTGGCTGGTTCGAGCTTCTCCTGGAGAATTGGCAAGACATCCGCCTCTTGAGACAAAGGCGGCACCCAGATCTCGGTCAGGCGGTTCCGCAGCGCTGCCGACAACTCTCGCTTTCCATAGTCGCCCCCCGGATTCATTGTGGCCAAGAATTGAAAGTCCGGATGGGCGATGACTAGGTTGTCGACAGAACCCTTCTCGGCCAGCAAGATCGTTCGCGATGGCTCCAGAACGCTGTTCAGACGTTCGAGAACCGAATCTTCAGCAAGCGAGATCTCGTCAAGGAGGAAATGTTCACCCCTCTTCATAGCTCTGACAAGACTGCCATCGCTCCAAGCAAACAAAGCTTGGTACGCTCCAATGCTGGATCGGACCTGCTCCACGGAGTAGGGGTCATAGGTCGCTTTATCCAGCTTGGTGAATTCTTGGATGATCTGGTCGACATCGAGATCCGCAAGCATAGAGTTGTCAGCTTCCAATTGCATCAGAGCTCGCCACTTTGCAGATATATCGGTGGCAAGATCTGAACGGTTGCGGATGGGCCGCTGAGAGCCGACAAGATCTCCCGTTTCGGTGTTCGTATGCGCGTTGTAGATGGCCAAAGGTCTCTGAAACGCTTCTGCGATCACTTGACAGATCTGGGTTTTCCCACAGCCCGTCTCGCCGACCAGGAGCACGGGTTCCCTGTTCTTCAATGCTTCGGCAACCAGCACGAACACTCGTCTCATTGCCGGGGTCCATACAAGTGAGCCAGGTTGCCTAACAGAATCAGGAATTTTCGACATTCCGTACAGAACATTTTCATCGAGCTCGATCTTAATTTCCTTCTCCAGCGTCTGCTTGACCGCAGCCCGCTCTGCAGGATCTCTTACTCGCTCAGCGAGAAGCATGTATCCGTGGTAAGCCAAGGACTGCCAGTCGTCCACAGGTCTTGAAGCCCACCGGAACAGGTCTCTCAAGGTTGCAAAGCTGTTTCGCTGTTCGAAGAGTCGCGAGGATTGTCTGAGCAGAGACAAAGACTTGTACACAGCGACAATTTTGGCGCAGAAGGGGGGCGCGATCTGAGTCCTCTCGCGGAGGATGACCTCGAGCTCTTTCTCCGGGATGTCGTCGAAGTGAATCTCGAGAAAGCGGTTTCGGAAGGCCCGAGAGAGACGCTTCCGTCCGCCATACAAACCAGCGGGATTCTGAGTGGCGAAAAGCATGAAGTTCGGATGTGGTCGCACGATTTCTTGAGACTCCGGTATCAGCAACTCTCTGTTATCGTCAAGCAGGCGGTTAAGCGCTTCCAGGACATCGCTCGGTGCAAGGTTCAGTTCGTCAAGCACAATCCAGTGGCCGAAGCGTAGCGCATGCACCAGAACTCCTTCCTGATACACTAGCTTGCCCTCAGTATCGGAGACGTAGGAGCCGAGGTACTCTTGCAGGTCTGTGTGTTCATGGTTATTGATTCGCACGAACTTGTTACCTGATAACTTTGCGAGGTATTCGACCATACTTGTCTTGCCGGCTGATGTTGGTCCTTGTAGAAGGATTGGAAACCGTCCCATTGAAGCAGCTCGAGCCAGGTTGAGCAGGTTGCGCTCGACTGACGGCGTCCTGATGTAGTGTGGCTGGAGGTCGGGACTCCCCGGACCTTTTTTGACAAGGTGGTGCCTAAAAGTGATGAAGTCTTCTCCCTCATGCGGGATCTTTGGCTGTTGCTTAAAGAAAGCCTTCCTGTTCTTGATATTCGAGAGAAGATGCTTTTCAAGGTAGGGCAGAGCCAGACCTTCTGACACTCTGCTCAAAACCGTGAAGAAGCTCATCGAAAACCCTTCGTACATGGCCCGTCTCAGCCCGAGACTCGCACCGTGTTGTGAGACGTATAACAAACATCTGACAAGCGACCGGATGCTGAAATGGGGTGTTTCGCCCGCTCCGTCGGTCAGTTGGTGGTCTTCATTGAGCTTCTTTAGCGCAAGATAGGATTTGGCAAGGTCTAAGGCGGCCCTGTTGTCGCTGTCAAGCTGAGAGCCTAGATACGTGTGGATGATCTTGGTCAAGTCTTCTGAGTTGTCGTCTCCAGACGGCACATAGATCTCGGTGAATCGCGACCGCAACCCCGGTGGGAGATCCTTCTTGCCCGCATCCGTTGCTGGGTTCATGGCAGCAAAGAGTCGGAAGTTGGGATGGGCCACAACCGTCTCAATATTGCCTTTCTCAGCGAGGAGCAGCGACGGTCTCCCTTCGTCACCGTTTTGAAGAAGGCCGACGATATGATCAAGAGTATCCGATGGCGCCAGGTTGATCTCGTCCAGAAGTACCCACTGGCCCTCACGTACAGCTTGAACCAATCGTCCTTCAACAAAAGCGAAAGCATGCGTCCGGTCGCCGTGGTCGACGAAAGACCGAATTTGCTTGAAGTTCTCGGAGAAGTCAGCCCACCGGTGGCGCAGGACTTCGGTTGAAGCTTCGAGCTTTCGCTTCTTGCTTGGGCGAGGGACTCCGTCAGCGCTCGGGGCATCAACAGCTTTGAGTACTGTCGCAGCCAACTGGACGGCTTGTTCCCAGAGGATCATCAGCCTTGGCCAATTCTGCTTTGCAATTGCCCTTGCTATAGCAATCTGAAACCTCTCATTCCGCTTGTTAGAGAAAGTGTCATCGAACAGGGAATTGAATTTTTCCACCACCGGAATAATCAGGGATCGAGTGGTGACAGGCTTCAGTCCGCCGAGGAGATCACCTGCTTCGCTCTGTTGTGAAAGGTTGACCACGGTGAGTGTTTGGCCCACCAAGTTCGCAACATGCTGCACCAGAGTAGTCTTTCCAACACCAGTTTCGCCAACCAGGAGGGTAGGTTCTGAGCACTCGGCGCTGGCTCCAATACGGTCAAGTGTTCTTCGAGCCGAGGTGGTGAGAGCAAAAGCGGCTCTCTTTAGCTGCCGACGACGGCTGGGAATCCGGTGCAGAGTACTTCGACCGACCTGTATCATCTCGTTGTTCTCGACTATGCTTGGGAGTCCCTCGTTCAGGGAGTACCGCATTTGCTGAGGTGAGATGGCCATGGACGCAGCAATACTGCCTGCCACGAGTTCGTGTAATTCTTCGCTGTTCAGATAGCCCGCGTAGCAATCAACAGCGTCCTTGAAAATGTCCAGCTTTGTCTGTTCTGGGAGTGCGGTTGATTCAGAGACCGGGCCGTGAATGCGCAACCTGCGGATAATTCTCCTGCACAAGTTGAGCAGGTCCCGCAGAGCAGGCTGACGCGTCTGGAGACCCTTCAGAGAGCGGTTAACGTCATATAAGCGGATGAGGCTCTCATGAGTCCACCGAACCATTGTGATGAAGACAGCGGCAGAAGGATACCGGGCACGAAGCAGGAACTCAACCTCCTCCGATGGGTACGGAGAGGTTTCGACGGTGCTCCAGAGTCGAGGGTTGAGTAGCCACGAGTACCGAGAAGGCGTGGTAGAGGACCACTGGGCACTAGTCCGCATTGTTGCCAGTATGCGGAAACCAGCCTTTGGACGGATCTTCTCTTTGCGACCGGGCAGGAAGAGCTCTCCGTTTTCAAGAACAGGACGTAGCACTCCCATGACCTCGGCGGGAGCCCTGTCAATATCTTCTATCAAAACCCATCTCCCCTGCTGGATGGCTTTCGTCAAAACTCCAGGTTGCCAGGTGAATGAGGTGCCATCGGCTGTCGAAGTATGCATTCCTAGTAGGCTCTTTGCATCGGTTTGTTCGTTGAGATGTAATGTGATCATCGATGCTTGTTGACCGAGGAGTCTCGCAGCCTCATGGACGAGCGAGGTTTTGCCTGAGCTGGCCTGGCCTGAGATGAGAATCGGGTTTGGGTCCAAGAGACATCGACCGAGCTGATGTAAATTGCGCTTCGCTGTGGCTGTGAGAACGAAGGCAGATGCTGCGGTGGGTTGAGAGCGTTCAGGAGAACGAGGGTGTAGAACTCCACCAATGTTGGCGGTGTGCGGCGAGAGGTCAACAGGATTCAGCTGTCGCGTGGTAGCAGGGAGTTGGGACAACGACCGCCAGGACCTTTCAACGCTAGTTGCTGCCTTTGCCAGGTCCTTCCATCTTTTTTCTTCCCAGAGCTTTAGTAGTCGATAATCAATACTTCTGCCCTCCCACTCGCCTGATATCGGGCCTATCGAATCGCCTGTTACCGGGTATACCCGTTCGCCTGTTTTTGGGCGTACCCATTTGTCTGGCATATGTGGCACGCGGATGTACGTCTGGACCAACTCCTCCGAATAAGCATCTGAAAAATGCATGATCATACACAGACATTGTATGGCCAAGTACCTGAGCGGAAGAGACGGGTGCTGCAGGAACGACGACAAGAAGAGGGGAGCGACAGTCTCAGAAAGCATGTCCCGGTCCCAAGACAGGAAGCGAAAAAGCGCGAGCAAAAGTGATTGTACCGCGTCGTCTTCGAGCTCAGGGTCGGAATCTTGCAAGTCAAACAGCCAATGCCGCAGCTCAACTGTACGGAGAAGTGACGTGACATGGGGACGAAGATAGGGAGCAAGGGGCAAGACCCGAGCTAGACATGACAAGGTCGAGATGATCTTGCCGAGATTCGAAGATGAAGTCTCGGCGTTCCATCTCGCCAGCAACTCCGGAAACAGTGGTTTGTATAATGGAAAGAGCGCATCGGTGTATCGTCGGTCTCGCGCAGTGTTGGCTAGAACGTTAAGATAGCGTGGCGACGTCGCCTGTAGAATGAGTGACCGAACTTCAGTCGGCACGGCGCAAAGAAACGAATGGTCTTCCTGGAGTTGCACATCAGCCCACGAGCAGTACGCTGCAATGTCTTCCATGGTTCAGGCGCTGCTGCAACTTTCCGGCGTCTGCCCCGATATCCTGGAGCGGGTGGGAAAGCGCAAGGCAAAGTTGTTAAGAGCGTGGATGTCGGGATGGATTTCGAGAAATCTTTGGCCAGAAAAATCCGCGTCCAGTGTCGACCGTTTTGGGTATGGTTGCCGGCCCTTTAGTCTGGCACGTGGCTGCGCTAACGAGGCCCGCCGCTGCTTTAGACGTCGCTATGACAAGCCTGCGCCACCTTCCTTCTTCCATGTTACTATCAAGCACATTCTCAAGAACGTCAAGAATGAGCACATGGGTTTTCAATTCCTTGTGAGAAACAGAACACCATGTGAAGGCTTGTACGAATACTCAGAGTCATGCTGGCTCCGGTCTACGGAGAGTACGCTAGTGCCTATCTTAGCGTTCGCGCCACCTTCCTCATTCGCTACACACCACATGCGTAGACGGCAAATATCGAGGAATCACTATCACCATCAACACACAAAGACATGTCGTCTTGCTCTCGCTTCGTCCAAGAAGGTAACAACTGCACGAGCACCTCCATCAATTGTTCGGTTTGGGGCAGTGGCATTCCGTATGCGGTCCGTAGGACTGTTTCAAAGGCGAAGGACGGCGCCCAGGCAGAATACGTGCCGATGGACACCTCACAGATGCGTGCGCGTGGCATACGCATCTGGACTGGGTCACGAAGCACCCGGTGCATGACTAGGACGAGCCGGCCGTGCAGTCGCTTCACTCCAACCTCGAAAAGACTTTGAGTCTTTCCCGGACCACCAAGACCGCAGATTGCAAAACTTTTTGCTCTCTTGTGATGGGATCCAATTCCGCGCCTGATGACAAAAGAGCCATGTCGATCATCGTAAGGGCATTATCCCTCCCCAAAGCACCCACGGGCTCTACTGTACCGTGTGGTTGTATGGAATGGTAATGCCATAGGGAAAGTAGCTGTAGCTGGACACTCCTGACCGACCCGCAATGAGAAAAACAGGTGACCTACACACCTACACACTATGTACTCAAGCCAACAAGATGTCATTCCTCCCGGATCGGGCCTTCAGGGTCCCCCCCGAACGGGCCATAGTGGGCCCAAGCAATGTCGACGTGGGTTATGAAATCGTCGTGCCTGTTGCCGGCTCTGTGATGGAAGCTGATCCGGAGTCGCTGGTACATGTATACTCTCTGACTCGTACTGTGGGTAATGTTTCATGTCTCCCTCGACCGAGTACATGGTTCTACACACTTCACAGCACACAGCACACAGCACACAGCACACAGCACACAGCACACAGCACACAGCACACAGCACACAGCACACAGCACATGTACCAAGCAAGCAATCAAATAAGCTGATCGATCAATAGTTAAGTATGTATCTCGCGAAGCCTTTCGACAATAGAAGTGTACACTACGGAGTAAGTCACGTCACACCACACAGCAAGCAAGCGACCGACCGAGCACATGGCATAATATAAGTAAGTCTATGGACAGAGTGATCTGATCTGATCGCTATCATATCATCAGGGGCCGCGCGCGCTTCTTGAGACAAGGCAGACACATATTGGGTATAAAAAAGGTTCTTCCCAAAAACATTCCAAGTCGCTTCAACTTTCGCTTTTTTGGGACAGGCACAGGCACAGGCAGACAGTATTCCCTCCTCTTTACATGACACATCTCCCGTCTCCGCCGCGGACTATACAGGGCTGGTGTTTGAACCACATGATACAGAAAGAGAGAGAGAGAGAGAGAAAATGTACAACGCACACATGGGGAGAATCTATACATCAAGAATCGTATCGTGTCATCCGCATTACTCCTCAGTCAGCGCGTCGTCCCCAGCTTCTCGCCATTCTCGGGAATGTTCGGTGAGTCTCTTGACTCCGCTTAACCGCTCGGCCCATATGGATTCCGAGGCCGTTCGGAACGTGTACGCCCGTTGGGAGGATATGACGCCAATGGCTTGGAGCACGGCTTTGCGCGAGTCGCGCGAGAACACAGCCGGGTGGTTGATCCACTCCAGGCTGGCTTCGATGTCGGCGTCGAGGGCATTCATCAGCGTGTGGTCGACGTTGGCGGAACGTGGGATAGGTGTACTTGTGTCCGAGTGGGGGCTGTGGTCACGGCCATGCTCTGGGGTGCTGGTTCTGGGGCTCCCTTGCTTGGACATGGGACTGTGGCGCTTGCTGGAGGGATGACTCGCACCCGCCGGGAGGGGCGGCAGACTGCCTTTACCCAGGCCTTTGAGGATGGTCCGTGTTTCATTGAGCAGGTGATGTGCCCGTTCATGCTGGCCACGGTGGACGAGAGTGAGTGCTCGGCTCAACATATCGGATGTCAGTAGCTCCATCCGTCGTTGGACGATGGATGGATGAGGAGGGATGGGAGGCGTCGGTGGTCTCCCATTCTGTCGCGAGCGTCGATTGGATGGTAACATGGTGATGGTGAGCAATGAGGGCCGCGGTAGCTGTACCATGGAGTCGTCTCGTTGTAGGTCACTGAATGACAGATCAGCCTGGATTAGAGGCAACTCTTCCACACTCTGAACTCTCTGGTCGTCAGCGTCAACGGAGCCTCCCAAAGCCTCGAGGCCAGACACTATCGATTCCCAAGCATCCTGCGGAGCAGGCTCCGAGGTGGTGGTATCCGGGTCGATCACTAATTGAACGAGCACGTCGCGCTTGTCGCCGAAGTGGAGGTCGCCCAACGTGGCTTCCGCGTCCCGGCCGGTAGCTCTCTTGGTCGTTTGTAGAGCGCCGTTGATTTTAACAAATTTCGCGGGAGAACCTTCGGGCAGTTTGAGCCTCAATCTCACATCTTGGTGCGAAGTGGATTGAAGCGCGCCGAGGACCCCTCCGGCGCACTCGCGTAGCATCATCCAATCCTTGACATAGAGATATGAGGCCTTTGTGCGGCTCGACAGCTCGAGCATGCTCTCGGGTTTGTGAGTGAGCCCAAGGCCAAAGGAATAGATGCCGACCCTATAATAAGTTAGCGGAATGTCGCACAGGTGAGAAGACAAGACTTACTTGGCGGCTTCCGCCCTTTGGACAACGAAATCAACGCCGTCGATTTCCGAGGTCGATGAATCGCTGATCAGGAGGATGGTCGAGATGGGGTTTGCCGCTTTGCGTTGCATCAACAGATCCATCGCCACGTTGGCACCATCAACCACGTCCGCACGTAGGCTCTTCTGTCCAACAGGCCGGATCGAGTTGAGTACTTTGTTCCACCCGCCCCATGTCTTCGTTGTCATCCCAACAACTGGGACTCCGCCGCCACTCGAACCAAAGGTGACGAGACCCATTCGGTCCCGGTCGCCCAAATTGTGTACAAGGAATCGGAGAGTGTCCCGCAACAGAGTGATCTTCAGGCCTTGCATAGAAGAGGATACCGGAATGACGACCACGATATCGATCGGTACGTGCAGAGACGGTGCCACTCGTCGGTCGACAACGTTCTTCGGCATCGAGTACTCGGTCGCTGCGGTCGTTGCAGATTTGGGGCCACCGTACGACGATGCCACCGAAGGTACGCGCCGAACGTGGCGGTTTCGTTGACTGTCATATTCTTCGTCGGTGCCGGAGGTATCTTGCTCGTAGTCGGAATGGAAACGCGGAGAGGGCTCGCTGTTATGCAGATCTCGTAGGGCCCGTTGCCAGAGTTCTAACTGTTCGCGTTCCGGGAATAGGAGGTGGAAGGTTGGCAGCTCGGCGACTGACAGATTCAAGGTCAAGATGCCATCGTCAGGAGACGCGTGTACCTGCCTCAGGTGCTTTTTGATCAGGATCGAACCCTTGAGAGTGCACCTCGTCAGTTTGCGACCCGAGTCGGTCATTGGAAGAGGCTGAGCATTCTTCTTTTCCTTGACGCAGATGAGCATCTCGCCGAACAAGTAGCACTCGAGTTCCTGCCATGAGTGACGGTCTTTGCCCACGCGCACCACGCCATGCAGCCGCAGCTTTCCGAACCTCTGAAACTCGAGGCCGTGCCAGTTGTCCACACGCATCCTAAGCTCGTGGGTGATTTCTTCGAGGACGTCCGGTGACTCGTAATTCATCGGGGGTTGCTGGATATCTCGCTGTCGATGCATTGCGGTAATGCCCACGCCTGAATCGCTGGGGAGTGGAGGAACCGGGGGCATATGCTGCGCTTCATCCATCTGACCATGCCATTTTCCTTCCGGGACTTCAACTGTCACGAGGCAGGTGACGGTTTGCTGCTGACGCGACCGTGTCAATGTCGGATATTCGCTACGGACGGTGACAATAGGGGCGGGTATCGGTTGCTTCGTGTCCTTGACTTGTGCGCCTGGGACCGAAGTTTCCATGGCGTGAAGGTCGTAGTCGTGCTTCCGGGGCGGCTGACTGCCATGGTCGTTCGTGTAGTCGGCCGAGGACGCATTGCCGCTGTCATTGCGGGAGTGAGTCTGGATCCCCTGATATGTATGACCAATTCCGAGTCGTTCAATGCGCATCCTTTGGCTGTCGCGGCTGTCGCGGTTCGAGGTTTGTCGGCTATCTCGGTCGGTGGTCGTTCCGCGAGCGCTGTAGGAATCGTCCTGGGGAACTTGTCGGCCAGCATCCCAGGGCATTGGCGTATTCTGTGAGCTTCGGGGTGAGGTGACGTCCTTCGAGGCGACCGCTCGAACCATATTACTCAACTTGGCTGTGGCTTGTGTTAGAGAGAGTCAGACAAGCGAGCGGTGACGACCTACTCAGATCGAGTATGCTCCCCCCTCGGAAGGAATCCAGGCTGAGGGGAGCATCGCATTTTGGGCAGTATTGGGAGTCTGAATCTTTGATGTACTCGTAGAAGCAAGCTTCATGAGCGACGTGGCCACACGAGAACTGTAGCACCCTCTCCCCCCTCAGTGTATGCTCCAGCAGCTCTTCGCAGGCCGCACATTCTCCGCCAACAAATGTCCTCTCTCGCCGGGATCGTGCGCGGTCCGTGTCGAGCATGCCGGCCATGGGATTGCCAGCGCCCGGAACGCTGGTCGTGGGCGACGGAGGGGCTCGCGGATCCCTCGTGCTCGTGCGAGGGCGATGGTCGTTGGGCGTATGCGGCCTGCCCAACGTGCCGGAGGTGATACTGGACTGCTTAAAGGGCGAGCTGTGGGCAGCACCTCCCAGCGACGAGCTCGCGCGAGGAGGGAAGCCGTCGTGACGGGCCCGCGAGACCTGGTCTGGGAAATGCAAAACCATGAGTCAGTTCGGTCTGTCCTGCGCTTTGTCTTTCGGTGGCACAAGAGGGTCTTTTGGCAGCGAAAGATGAAAAGGTGGCAGAGGTCTTACAGTGGGCCGTCTTGGGGTCGTTTGTGCCTGTCCGAGACTTGGACGGAGGTCGATTCAGAAGTCCCAATTCATACAGGTTTTCGGTAGTCTCTCTCGACACCTCGGCGCTGGAGTAGGAACGGTCGTGCCTGGGCATGGAAAAGAGGTGCCCGGCCGGCCGTGCTCTCCTCTAGCGTCCAACCAATTTCATCAGTGGGAAGATCATGAAGAACTAGGGGGATCGGTAAGCACGTGGACGCCTCTCAATTTGATTCCTCCTCTGTGGACACTCGGGCGACGGGGGAGCAGAGTTGAGTTGAGAGGGGTTGCAATGGCCAGAGGAAAGCTGGGAGGAAGTCGTAGGACGCAAATTGGTGGATGCTGCTGCTTCTCAAACCGAGTCAAACCGGGTCTGGGTTTGGTGGGGACTGCGACGCAGTCTTCGTCCAGCGACCACGAGCGCTCTAGCACTGGCACCACGAGCCACGATCGATTCTTGAACACTGACCGGCCTGGTGGGTACGTGCCATGGCGCAACCTTGGGGGGGTCCACTGTTTCTGACGGCGGAGGTCATGTCAAGAGCATGTCAAGAAAGAGAGGCACTTCAGCGCATCGAGACTGGGATGGCAATGGTGCTGCACCGGAGCGCCTGGCACTAAGCCTGTGCGGGAAAGACACGCAGCCGGCGGCTTGGGGCCGGCATTAGGCGCAATAGGCGCAAGGGCCAGCCAAGCAAGGTACCCCCCGAGCCCCTAGCGCTGCATTGGCCGCCCCTGTGGTGTCGAGTCACGTAAGGATCTGCGTGCGGCCTTCTCGAGCAGGAAAGGAACAGATGCAACAATGGTCTCCCGGAGCCTGCCCTGAAACCATGGGCGTAGCCTCGGTCTAGCAGCTGCAGCTTGTCCACCGCGCATGACAGCGGGAAAAGACAGCCATCGGTGACAGGTCGAGGCCAGAGCGTGCACGAGCTGATACGCTTCTACCAGGCTTGTACCCAGCAAGGAACACCTTGCCATGCAGCAGAGGGCCAAATTGCAATACACATGTCATATGTAAGGTACGATGTCCTGCTCAACGGCCAAAAGGTGGTGCGACAATACCAACGCCTGCATCCAGGCCTTGTGGAGCACGTTGAAGATCCTTCAGCATGACTGCAACAGTGCTTCGAGTCGTGGAAACTTCCCCGCTGGGAAGAAGCGGCTAATAATATCAGGATTGACACCACGTTTCTTTCATGATCGATGTTGACTTGCGGAGGGAGAGAAAGATTACGTGCTCGACATCTCAGTGGTGCCGGAGCCGACAATCATGTAGGACTTCTCGATCGACAGCGCGAGGACGAATGGTCTTTGCTCCTGGCTTGCGTGCTTCTCTAGCTATCCGAGATCGTGCTGGGGCAGGAGTAGGACAACCGAAGTGGTACTGTACTGTATCTGCAGATCGCTCAGACTGTGCCTGAACGTGCCTCCACACAGTCCTATGCACCAAAGTGACAAGCTGCAGTAGAGCCATCATGCTATGATCCGTGGCAGCATTGAAGATCCGTGGAAGGGAGCAAACACTGGACGAGTTCCTTGTTACAGTCCCGCCTGCTCAACCATCAACCACGGCCCCTTCTGGGGAAAGACTCGTTCTCGCATTGCTTACAGCCGACGCCGGGGGTCCCCTGCCGCTGCCATATGGGAGGTGTGACCTCAGCCGGGGGAAGCTGCATCTCCAAGTTCTATATACCCAATCCTAATCGGCCCCTCGAGCAAACAAGGGAGGCACCCTACAGCCGGACATTTTTGCGAGCATCCGGCGCATACTTTTCCTTCCTGGTGGGAAAACTCTGTGGAAACGGAAACGGGAATTGATGCCAGGCACCATCGGTCCTTCTCGAGCTCGCCTGGCTTTACCCACTCCAAAGATCCGCGTAATGTGGCGCACAAGCCCAATGCGACGGACCCCAATCAGATGTCTTCGGTGCGCAGAGTGATGCAGCCGCCGTGTCATTATCATCTATCTCTCCGGATACTGTCACCACTATGTTTGTAAGTACGAGTAGGGCTTGAGCAAAGGGCTTGCTTGATTTGTCCGTGTCGGCAACACCTCCAGTCAGTCGCGGACTCGTCGTGTAGAACGAGCCTCTTCACTCACTCGCCTCCCTTCTCCGGCCTCAACCAAGAGCTTCTTGTTACAGTATGGCTCGGTCAGTGGCATGGGCACCCGGGGAAGCGGCTACCTAGTGTTCGCATGCCTCTTCCGATTGAGTCCTCCAATCCGCGGCCACCGGCTCACTGCCCAGAACGAAAGGGTTCGAGGCTTTCTCAAGCTACCGGGACAGCCTAGAAAGGACTACTACGAGTACAATCTACGAAGAGTTCGTTTCAGCACCCACATGAACTTCACCCCGTGGACCGTTCAGAGTCTATAGGCGAGGCGGCGAGTGGGCGACACGTCGTTTGGGCAGGACTCTCGTCCTCGATGACAATAATTTGGCCTCCGAAACATACACAAGACTCGGCGACGGGAAAGCATGGCAAGCCACGCCCACTTGGGGATACTTTTCCCATGTCCTCCAAATCCAAGTCCCTACCCAGTATATTGACTTTGTGGCGCTCGGGCTTCGATTGTTCTCGTCATCTGCGAATCTGGCCGTCCGCTGTTTTGTTCTCCTTTTACTACTCTCACTCAGTCAACGATCAGCGGTTTAGCACGACCTGAGCCGACACCACGTTTTTGGATGCACGATTACCTCAAGATCTGCCACAGGCCAAAGCCGCCCTTTCTGCTCTCTGCTTTCTACTACTATGCCTAATCCACGAGGGCATCTTTTTGTTTTTCGTTGTCCGGAGCCAGCCTGAACTTTGAATGTATAGCCTCGCCGCGCCGCCCCTTGGTTATCTGTACTTGTAGTTGGTAGAGCATCTGTACCTACGCTACGAGCCGTTGCAGGATTCGCAGAGGGCCTGACGCTTGTGCTGCTCACCTCGTGGCTCTCGTGCACAGAAGAAACTTTCCAGGACTCCTCCCCCCAATTACTCTGCATGAAGGTGGGTTTTGGTTCAACTATCGATGCGAGGCCGGAAGCTGGCACGCCAATAAGGAACAGCTCCGAAGGACTCACATAACGGTGATAACGCGTGGTGGCACCAGTTGCATTTGCTCACGGTGCAGCTACTAGAGTCTTCAAGTGTAGATGCTTCCGATGGGTGTTTCCCTTCTGACGAGCGTCGGCACATGCTCATGTGGATCATCGACAACTTCGTGGGTTATTTGCCGTCCTATGTACGTCAATTCGCAGAGATCGACATCCGGGAAAAGACATGGCGTCCGCTAAAAGTTGATTGCACCACAAGCCAACGTTTGCCTATCCTGGTAGGTAGCTAGAGCAGAGCGTTGGGTAAACATGGGAATTCTGAACGAATGGGAGGTCCAAGGAACAACCGATCTCCAGGTTGTCTTCATACACCGTAGATCGTCAACTCGCGGGGGCCGCCGCAAGATGTCGAATGGTCTTGAGCATAGGGCTTGTCAGTGCTATGCAGCGGCACTCTCGAACCGCAAGAGCAGCACCCAAGCCCTCTACTGTTAGGCAGAGTATGTAAGTGGCTTCTCGAAGTATCTGCTGGGAGACTTTGCACGCGGTCTCTCAACGGTAATAGGGGCCAAAGCGGAAAATGAATCCTGCGCTGAATGGAAGACAATAACCTCACACGCTTCCTGTTTCATGTTACTCGGCATATCCGAATCCAAAAGTTCGCAAAGTTGGCCGTCAATTACCGCAGTACTGGGTGCCCTGGACGAGTACTGAGGTGGTGTTGAGATCTTTCGTTCCCCGACTCGTATCTTCTCCACCGGCTCCTAGCGGATGACTGAATGTTCGCTTAGGTTCCTCGTGGCGTCTGTCGATCACAACCGTTTTGGACCGTTGCTTCCAGGAGCTTCAGGCTTCAGGCAAATTCGGTGCAACTCTGGGCGTTGCAGCTGCATCGTGCCCACTTCGACTGCATGGCTCATTTTGACCAGTGCGAGCTAGCTCACAGTCCACCGCACAAATGCATCGAGTAAGTAGCTGGAGAATTACCGTCCGCACTATGCTTGTAGTGAGTACACAGTACGAGTATCATTGCAAACACGTTGAACTGCCGATCCGGCCAGCCTCGCCTCGGACCCCAGGCTATTTCAGTCAGAAGAACGTGGTGCTGATCATTTCGCTTGAGCGAAAAGGGATCGTCAGGAGGAGCAGAGGAGCTTAGGGGACCCAAATAAACTCGCGGGGGCTTCGGCTCACTTGCATCTTGCCCAATCTTGTAGACGGTAGGCGAAATAGAGGGCCCGGCCTTTGACCACAACCAATGACGGGCAAGCCCCTTTTTGTTGGTGTTGGATGGCCTGAAACCAATTGCGTCTTTGGCTCGTGGCAATCCTGCCTGTAAGACTCTGGAGCTCGCCAAAGTATACCTAGAGGCTAGAGCATATAGTACTGCGTGCTTGAAAGGCTCGCCATCAGTAGCGTGCTCGCTGGTGCTTGAATGTCTTTCTAAGCGACATTCCAATTCTTTCTAGGCCGCAGACGATCAGCAGAGCCCCTGCCTCGTTCTGATCGAGGACAGACCAAAGTGTTCTCATTTGTGCCTTTCCGGAAGGCGCTTCAACTGAAGTTTGCGCCAGGCCGGTACGCCAGTACAGCATCCATGGACAAGTCCCAAGACTTGCTCAATACCGCTGACACAGTCGGCCTTGTCAGGAGACCAACTTACCACAGTACAGTACGGGAGACGGGACCACCCAGCAGTCTCGCGTGGTGAGGCCGCTCCCCTTCTTTCGGCGCGGTGACGGTGCCGGCACATCATTTTAGCTGAGAAACTTAGCTTGTGGCCTGAGCATATTGGCTGAAAAGAGCAACTGACTTCCGACGCGCAGAAGCGAAAAGTCGCGGCTTCAATAGATAGATCGGTTTCGCAGAAGCGAAGCGTCGCGCTTCAAGAAAAGGAACTGTGTTCTCTATCCAGGCATTCTTTGATGATGCTGGGCGCCTGAATTCTGTTGCAAGAGACCTCTCGCTTCTTCTAGGCCCTCGTCGTCCTCCGGTTCCAGGCCAGTGTCATGAAGAGATTCCGCATTGGCATTGAAGCCTGTAGTCTTATTCCCACCTTCCGAGGCAGACAATATCCACCAAACATCTTTCTTGGTGAGAATGCCCCTGAAAGCACCGCGTTCCACGAAGAGAAGGTGGCGAAGGCCGAGTTTCTGGAACATACTCACCGCCAGTTGCAGTGAACTACTGGCATTCAAGGTGATCGGGGTATGGTCCATCCAGGGCCGCAGATCTATACCGCGGCCTCGGGCGAGGTGCGCATGATGGATGAAATAACATGGGGTATGTTCGTCCACGGTTTCAGTGCGAGGCACGGACGCGTTGCTGTTTCCATTCGTCACACGCTCCAGCGCGAACACCAGTTCGGCACGGGAGATATACCCTAGGAATGTGTTATCGCGGGGCCCGTGCCGGTTTGCAGTCGTTTCATCATCTGTTTCGCTTGTCCTTTTCTTGAAAGCTACCACGGGGAAGCCGCGGTAGGAAGTTGTACGCAAAATGCTCTGCAGCGACTCGACAGTGTAAGGTCGATTGGCGTCGAAGCACTTCATCTCCTCCACTCTGGTCATAACGCTGGAGACCAGTACATGTGGCATGTTTGGGTCGTCTTTGTTTTCCAGATAAGGATACTCTTTGAATTGGATCCAAGACTCATAGATACCTCGCGGGGAGAAGACGTCTCCAATCCATTTGGCAAGCATGACAGCAATCATCATTGGTAAGACATAGGTCAGCGCACCGGTCAATTCAAACATAATGACCACGATGGAGGCCGTCATTCTTGTTACCCCAGCCAGGGCTGATGCAGCACCGACAATAGCATATGTTCCAGGGGTGACACAGAGACCCTCCGCTTCGCATGTAGCGAAGATGAAGGACGTCGAGAAGTGCTTGTGTAATAGCTCCACGATGACTCCCAGTCCTCGTCCATAGAGAGCGCCAATTGCCAAGGTAGGCAATATAATGCCCGCTGGTATCTCCAGACCAAAGGTAATGCTTGCAAGGAGAAATCCCAATTGAGATGCAGCTATCAAGAGCCAGACCATCGACAAAGCTCCCCCTGTTGTGGCCCGGCAGAGACCGAAGATGTCGTTGTTGCCGATAGTGTCGCACTCTGCGAAAAGATAGTAGACGAGTTCAGACATCTGGGCTCTCATGAAGAGATTAGGATAGTTGACAACTGCCGATATCGCAGAGACAACCAGCACTTCCAGAACTGGCCGGTCCCGGAAGGGGTATGCTTGCGACTTACGCAACCGCGCCATGAACATGTTCAACTTGATGAACAAGCCGCCATATATCCCACCGATGACCCCGAGCAATGTGAATGGTACCAGCTCGAAACCGTGCCAGCTTGTGGTGTAGGTAACCTGGTAGAGCACGATCTTTCCGGTGTGAAAGGGGTTCAGCGCTTGGAGCGTCACCGCCGCGACCATAGCACAAACAAACGACTGCCACATCGTCTTGTCGGGGAAGTAATAGGATAGCTGCTCGAGTGAGAACAGAACGCCTCCTATGGGCGCACCAAAGGCAACCGAGATCCCCGACGCAGCTGCCGCAGAGAGAACCTCTCGCTTTCTGGCTTCATTCTGGCTGAGTGACTCGAACGGCTTCATGATGATATTCGCGCAGCAGCAAGCCAGATGAACAAAGGGGCCTTCTTTGCCCAGCCACATTCCTGACGACACTGCCAGTGTCAGGCCAAGCGACTTGGTGACCAAGGTCCAGGTTCCGAGGAAGCGTCTAATGACGAAGCCGCCCAAGACCGTCTTAATCTCTGGTATACCGCTGTGTTTGGCGTATGTAGAAAAGTTCTTGACCAGCACTGCGGCGGAAACGGCGAATAAGATGGAGAAGATGATGAAGAAGGCATAACCCATCACGAACTGACCTGCCTTGGCTCGAATACCCAGTGCCTCTGGCCAGGGCGTCCAATCCTGACATTGAGCGAACTCATCGTGGCCCCAGCAGCAGAACTGCTTGTTGAGGTAGAAGTCACCACCTCCCACACCTTTCTTGCAATAGCCCGTTTTGATGTCTCCAAGCCAGTCCGAGGCGATGTTGATGAATGCGGCTACACATCCAACAGCTATGCCGCTGGCGATGAGCACAACCCAGACTTGGCTTGCATCCAGTAGTTGTCTCACATTCCCGACAAAACCCTGGTGGACAGCCAGCAACTTCCGCAGCCGTTGCCGCTCCTTTGTATATTCGTAGATCCAGTCGATCCCCGTCAGGTCATCGTACCCAACTCGTCTGCCAGGTCCCTCGACGTACCAGTCGGGAGGCACGTCCTGTTTTCGATCCGTGTCCTCGGCGCCCTGCATAGGCTCGAGTTCAGCGGACTGCGTAGCTGGGAACGTCTTGCTGGAAGACGACGGCGCAGAAAGGCGAGGGTTCATAGGTAGGCCGCCTGGTACTGAGTCGTGCGGCCTTGGATTGACCGTCAGTTGTGGCTAAAGATCCAATGTTCATAGACCTACCTCAAAGATAAATCGGCCGCATCGTCTCCGCTCAGCAGGTCGAGATCGCTCTCGTCACCGTCATCGTTCGCCATGTCGGGGTTGCCTGAGGAATTCCAAGGCAGTCCTAAGATGGAGAAAGGCACTCATCCTCCCCGAGAACTCGGTATCCTCAGTCAAACTGGCCTGTGATAGACGCTGCAGCCATGCCCCAAATCCGGGGACGGAGGAAGGAGCCTACACGAGCGGACGCGACAGTCTTGGCGGTCCGAACAGAGAAAGCTGCTCACGCCGCTTTTACCTACAGTGCACCCACCCGCGCAAGGAGTTTCAACGACTCCCGTCATGAACAGGCCGAAAACCAGATTACCGAAGAAGCATTTGGTCGATTCGTCTCACAATGACTGAGAGCCGTCATTGACGGTCTGGCAGGCGCATGCAAGGGCGAGTATTCAGATGGCTTTCACTTTCGTCGCCTCACGACCGTCCAATGTTGCTTGCTTCCCCTCGTTTCAAGTTGGCTCTTTGCAGTCGATGGAGCGCTGATCTTTGAGCATCCTTCCTCCCTCAGGCCAGGAGTCGTGTCAGGAAACGCTTCCTACGAAACCGCTGACTCTTATCCCCAGTCTCAGCCCAGTCGCATCCTATGCACCCCGCAAGGTAGACAGGTAACTTACAGTAGCTCAGCCACTCACTGCCATAGCTCGACCACGACACCTGAACTCACCTTGTGTCCAAGGAACAATACGGCCCGTTCACCGTCAAATGTGCCATCTGCTCGGAAATAACGACGAGAGCCGGATGAATGATCATTGGTGAGGAAATCTTTCGTCATGGTGTGGCGGAGGAGAGTTGGGCTATGCACTGGTTGCGATCCAATCGTTAGTGCAAGAGTCTTTTCGTTCTTCGTCTGGCACTGCTGCTAGGCTCGATCACTTCCATGGTACTCTTCGTGGATACAGTCAACGAGATTCCGGATCGGTCGCACCTATTCCTTCTTAGGCCGGGAGCCGGTGCCATGGCTTAGTCTCGCACAGGAGTCTTCAGCCTCGACCCAAATCCAACAGGCGAAGCACAAGATTGTCTCATGACTGAAGATCTGTTTGACCGCATCTAACATCACTTGAACCCGTTCTGGGGCATTGCACAAGACCAGCTCTGTGCTTCGGCTGCTGCAGGTCCTAAATATGTCTGAGTTCGGAAATTCGAAGGCGTACAGAAGCGCAAGCAAGGTACCGTTCATGGACAATTACTTCAGTCTTGTGAAAGAGGCGGTGCTAATCTGCCGGGATGTTGGCATATCCATCAACCATAGGGACGAACGCTGGGTCCTGGTGCCCCGAGACACAATATCTGAGAACATGAGGATACTTGAAACCTCGTTGGGTCAACAAGATCTTGCGAAGGTACCGCCGATTGATACATTCACACCTTTCACCCAATCGTCTGTTAAATCGGAACCAACCGTTGCACCATCGCCGTACTGGGAATCCAGATGAAGATGACCAGGGAGGCAGGCTTTCCTCAAAGCTGTTGGCCACGACCACGACACCTTCTCGTATAATCTGCCACCATCGAACTGCAACGTCTATCCTCTCGTCTCTGCAAAGCTCGGACTGCTACTGCACTGGATTTCGAAGTCCTGCAACGATGCATTCTATTGATTTGAATGCTTCTCATCAAGGCCACAATTACACAGAATATCGGTTAATATAATCGAACAAAGATCGAAAACATGTTGACGCCATCACCGAACCCACCCTTCCTTCCTCATCACCTCCCTAGTCCACTCCTCCAACCTCTTTGCAAGCTCCCTATCTTTCGCCGCACCGCTCTGCCACCTTGGCTCCCCAAACCGCCGAGAAATTTCGATATAGGCCCCGCTCTGCTCCGGCTTCATATCCTGACTGGCCGCACAGAACAAACTGCTCCACGACCCCTTATCGGCAGGCCACATCAATCCAAACATGCGTAAGGCCGATAAAACACTCGTGATGCCTGACCCCGACTGCCCCACCGATGTGGCGAGGTTCGTCTCGACCAGACCTGGATGAACGGACGAGACCCAGATCTCGCCCTCCCGATTCCGCACACTGGGCGAGCCGGGGCCGTATCTCTCGTGCAGGGTCTTGGTGTGCAGAATGTTGGCGAGCTTGCTCTGTCCGTAGCGCGACCACGGGCCGCTCTTCTTGAGCGATAGGTCCTTGAAATTTATGCCGCCCTTGGGTGCGCCCAAATGGCCAGATGAAGTGAGGTTGACGATGCGGACGCTGCCGGGAGGAAGAGTCTTGGCAGTCTGCAGCATCAGAGGAAGCAGGTGCTCCGTCAAAACCCAGTGCGCGAGGTAGTTGGTCTGCCATTGGGCCTCGTGGCCATCTTTGGTCATTTCGAAGGGCGTTGCCATGATGCCTGCGTTGTTGACCAGGCCGTGCAGAGCTGTTTCGAGGGTCAGGAAGCGCTTGGCGGCCGCGACGACGCTGGTGAGGTCCATGAGGTCCATTTGCAGGAGGTCGATGTTGGCTGAGGGGTGCATTCTCTTGATGTCGAGGATGGCTGCTGTACCCTTCTCGGGGGACCGAGCGCACATGTAAACGTGGGCGCCGTGTTCTGCCAGATGGGCTACGGTGTAGTAGCCTCTGTGAGTTGGTGAGATCAGCAATCAGCGCTTCGTGTGAGCGGGGAGACGGGAGAGGTGAGACTCACATGCCAGAATTCCCACCTGTGACTATGAATACTTTGCCCTTTAGGTCGGGCAGAGTGTCGGGATGGAAAGCCATGATCACAACGATACTGAAGTCAATGTGTGAAGGTGAGCTGTAACACGAAGAAACCGATCACTCGACGTCTTGGATTACGTCCGATCTCTGTAATGATGTGAAAAGATGCGCGTCAAAATCAAGGTGTTGCTACGATCTTTATAGTATTGCTCGAGCATCAGATATGTGAGCAGGCTGTATGGTCCTTGGACCAATAACCTTGGGCATTGAAGAGACGGACCAATGGGAGAATTGAGTGAGCCAACTGCATGAAGCGTGGGGCGCACTGCCGAATCACTAGCACTGTTCAAATGCCAAGGGTTAATATAATATCGTGATATCATTGGTCACTATCAGTGAGTCTAACTTCATCAGGTATAGTGGCATGCAACCCGCTCACATTATGGGACCGGGACCATCGAGCCCCAGACTTCACACAGGCACCCGTTGATTGACAAACCCAACTTCATGATTTTCCGAGTGTGTTTATCTGCGCCTCAGTGGCGGAATAGTAGGCATATCATTGTGAGCAGGCTGCATGAAGTGCCTTGCGCCTAGTCGTCACCAATTTCATCATCACCGCAAGTGCAACATCCGTCCGCTGGCATCATGCCGATAATTCGGACGTACCAGCCTGCAGATTTGACAGCGCCATGCATACAGCTGGAGTCGATGCCACAATTGGCCGAGGTATGTCCTAGGGCGCCTTGAGTAACCAAAGCGGCATGACTTGCTCATCACGTACAGGCGAGAAGGAGGGAAGACGACTGGACTGGGACCAATGATGCCGCAGCACGCAGACGGGCACAGACTAGACTCAACACAAGGGCATACCGTAAGTAAACCCCTGTTTCCCTTTGGTCCAAACCAGGATACAGAACCAGTTCGATCAAGAATTACCCAATCATCGAACCTAACGGTCCAGTAGGGAAACGAAAAGCCCTAGCAAAGAAAGGCGAAGTATCTAGTCCCGCAACCGGGACACAGATCAAATCAGAAACGCTACTGGAATACTGGGACGTTGGGCAGCAATCCGTCTCCATCGCCCCGGCATCCCATATCAAGCACGTATACAATGCGAGGAAACCTTTGCTGCCGGAAAAACCCGGAAAAGCGCAGTTTAACATTGTCTTCCCTCTCTGCCCGGACCACCTCATCACACTCCTCCAATTCAACGCCCTCCGCGCCCTGGCCGTCAACCGCACTCTAATCTCAGGCATCCTTGTCACGCCGCTCGACTGTGGTGAGGAAGTGATCCACGTCATCCCCTACCCCACCAAGCCCGGACTACTCCCTCCATCACTCCTCCCCACCACCCTTCAACAGACGGTGCCGCACGGCGACTGGGTCGATATGTTCCCGTGTCCCGAGGGACGAGACCGCCTGATCCGGGCCGCCGGCACCTTCGACGAGGACGAGCTGTGGGCCGACTGCATCGGCGGGTTGTACGAGGGCTTTCCCGACGACGAGGTCGAGCGACGCGGCATCATTGCGTGGTCGCCACCCTGGGACATCACGGGGTGGGAGATGTCGGAAGGGTTTCTGAGGAAATGGGGTTGGTTGTTTAAGGGCTTGCGGGGGCCATTAGAGGCGACGAACCGGTGGCGGATACAGAGAGGCGAGGAGCCCTTTGTTCATGATGACTGCACGTCACATGCAAGTGTGTGATCTTTGTGTTGTGCGGTTGTTTTGTTCGTAGCTGAATGTTTAAGGCATTGGAAAGTACGGAGTATTCTTACACCTGGAATGGCCCACCCTTTTTTTTCGCCCATACATGCGGTACTGCAAGAAAGCGAACAATCAGTCAAGTCGGCAGAAACCAGTATCACCATCCATCCATCCATCCAGCCCATCCCATTGCACGGGACGGACTCGACCCCTCACCTCCACCATAATTTCAATCTAGAAGCAAGTTCATAAAGTAGATTTTTCATTTCATGTACATAGTCATCGTGTCACCTGACCATGGACGACGCTTCCCGGGTTGAGTAAGGGAGACTTCCCAAATTCCAAGTAGCGCGGAAGTATCCTGACCAGGAGACTGTATGATGTCGGCGATGAGACAATTTCGAGAAACAGACGATTCTTTACTCTAGGATCTGGCGCGCATTCACCCATAACCCTGATAAGACGTGAGTGGTTGCTCTGATAATAAGAGGGGGAGGGAGTCGCGCAGGCGCGTTTGGCGCGATTTGGTTGGTCCACCTTTTCCGTGCTCGGCCTTGGCAAGGCCGACATTCAGCCTTGCCAACGCCAACTAAATTTTGTCCGCCGCATTTACACGACGTACTTGTGTTCTGTCGCCTTTGCTTGCCGCAATCACCATCCTCGATCCTCCCTCGCATCCCTTGCAAATGTCGCTCACCATACCGCAGGCCTCCCAGGCCGGGCTATTCAAGCCTGGCTACAACAGCTACGACGCCGAAGATGGGGCTGTTATTCGCAACGTACGCCTGCGATCTCCTCCACCCCCTCATTTGCTGACTGCCGTGGACAGATCGATGCCTGCAGAACGATTGCTCAGACGGTGCAGACCTCACTCGGTCCTTATGGACGCAACAAAATTGTCATCAACCATCTGGCAAAGATGATATTGACCTCCGATGCGGCGACCATCTTGCGGGAGTTGGACGTCGTACACCCGGCCGCAAAGCTAATGGTCATGGCCAGTCAACAGCAGGAGGCAGAGATGGGTGACGGCACAAACATGGTCATCGTCCTCGCCGGAGAATTATTGAAGAAGGCCGAGGAACTCATCCGCATGGGTCTCAAAACAAGTGACATCGTGTCGGGCTATGAAAAGGCCCAAGCATATGCGTTGAAGTGTTTAGACGATCTCGAAGTCGACTCGGTCGCCGACGTCCGCTCCGTCGAGGAATTAAGCAAGGCCCTCCGCACCGTTGTCGCCTCCAAACAGTCCGGCTCTGAGGATGTTCTCTCCCAGCTGATCGCCCACGCCGTGCTTGCCGTCCTGCCCAAAAATCCGATAAACTTCAACGTCGACAACATCCGCGTTGTGAAGATCATGGGTGGGGACCTCTCCGCCTCGAGAGTCGTCAAGGGTATGGTCTTCGGTCGTGAACCAGATGGAACTGTGAAACGCGCGAAGAAGGCTAAAGTGGCTGTCTTCTCGTGCCCGATTGACATCTCTCAGACGGAGACAAAGGGAACTGTGCTCCTGAAGAATGCAAAGGAAATGATGGACTTCTCAAAAGGCGAGGAAACACAACTCGAAAATGCGATCCGCGAGATCTACGACACAGGCGTGCGCGTCATCGTCGCTGGTGCTACAGTGGGCGAACTAGCCCTACACTACCTGAACAGGTTCGGCATCCTCGTCATCAAGATCATGTCCAAATTCGAACTCCGACGACTGTGTAGTGTCTGTAACGCTACTCCACTGGCTCGGCTCGGCGCGCCCATGCCCGATGAGATGGGTAGCATTGACATTGTCGAAACCACAGAAATTGGTGGTGACAGAGTGACCGTCTTCCGGCAGGAGTCCGACACAGCAACAACCCGAACAGCCACCATCGTCCTTAGAGGAGCAACGCAAAACCACCTCGACGATGTCGAAAGAGCCATTGATGATGGTGTCAATGTAATCAAGGCAGTCACCCGCGATCCCAGACTCGTACCTGGCGCAGGCGCAACCGAGATGCAACTCGTCGAGCGCATCAGCCATTTCGCAGACAAGACACCCGGACTAGCCCAATATGGGATCAAGAAATATGCTGAGGCGTTTGAAGTGATTCCAAGAACGTTGGCGGAAAGTGCCGGCTTGGACGCCACCGAAGTGTTAGCAAGACTGTACACGGCACATCAACGGCGGGTAGGCAGCTCAGGCGAAGTGAAAACCCGAGAACAAACGAATGGCTCACCCGATGAGAGTGATGACGAAGACGACGACGAGGAGTCTGGAAGCTCGGACGAATCCGAAGAGCCATATTGGACGACGGGCGTGGACTTGGAGGTTTCGGACCCATCAGGCGTACTGGACGCCACCGAGGAAGGTATCCTTGACTTGCTAATCACAAAGTCGTGGGCCATAAGACTGGCCACAGAGGCAGCTAGGACAATATTGAGCGTGGATCAGATCATTGTCGCGCGGCAAGCGGGTGGTCCCAAACCGCCTGGGCCGAATCCAAACTGGGATGAGGATTAAGAGTGGGCGATCGGTCAACGAACGAGGCAGTCGAAAGGGTCCCGAACGATGAAGGCGGCCTGACAGGAAGGCCGCGATGAGATGCTTCGATCACCACTGGCCCGACGTCTCTCTCCCGCCCGAGTAAGAATGCCCACGAATCAACAATCTGGGCACCACGGCCGGTCCATCGAGCCGCAGAGATGAAAGACCGGGCTTCCGATGGAGAAGATCTTGCGCACACGAATCATTCGGGCGGCGCTCATCTCATTGCCAGTGGCTTCATCGTGGCCGTGGGCAGAGTATGAAGCCAGAAAACCCCCGTCGGGAGGGTAAGAGCTCTCGTTCCAAGAATACGAGGCACGACATTGATGACCAGAGAACGATCGTAGGATGGTTGATAGTCATATGAAACTGAAGCTGAAGCTGTATGCAGAAGACTTGAAAAGCACTTTTTATTGTTATTTCCCCGGCTTTGAGGCCTTGATTCACCTTCTAAGCTCTCGTTTCCAGTCTCACTTTCTCCCCTCGTATAGCAAGCATTCCCCCCTTGCAGCATCGTCTCGACGTTTGTGGATATCCATGGGATCAGTGTGCTTTGATCCCCACCCACCTACTCACTCACTCAGCCGGCCACTGGCTCGTCAACCTCAACCTCAACCTCAAGCCAACCCACCCCGTCCACCAACCTTCTTCATGGCCTCCCTCTGCTCCTCGCCCACCTTGACCTGGGGCAACGCCTTGACGCCGGCGTCCCCGCCCTTGGGCACCGGCCTCGGCAGGAACCCGATCTCGACGAGATAAGCCAGATACAAGCCGACCTCGCGCTTGGTGACGCCGGCGCCCGCGCTGACGTCCTCGCCCGTCCACTCGGCGTCCTCGTACAGCGCGCGCTCGGCGTTGGTGTCGTCCAGTTCGGGGGCGCGCGTGTCGCTGGGCAGATCGTTGGCCACGAACGTGAACAGCGGCATGAGCGCGAAGTCCTCGTGGGTGGAGACGTAATGCTCGAGCGACGACGCCCAGGGGACGTAGTCGGTCAGTCGGGCCTCGTAGCCGTATGTCTGCAGCGTGGAGAGGTACTGGTTGAAGCGCAGCCGGGGGTGGCCCGTGATCTGGGCGACTGAGACGCCTCCTCCTCTTGCGTCGGACGAGGAGGCGCCCCTGGGAGGGTGGAATGCGCACGCAACGACCGTCCTGGCCACATGGTTCACAGGCACCATGTTCACGGTGTTGTTGATGTTCGGCCGCGTGCCCAATTGGATGCACCCCTTGAGCATGCGGATCAGGAAGTCGTCCGTGTTCGTGACGCCTGTCTGAGAGTTGCCCAGCACGTAGCCCGGCCGGATGATGCAGCCGCTTAGTCCGCGCCGGCCGGCTTCGCGACACAGGTACTCGGCCACCCATTTGCTCTGGCCGTAGCCGGTGCCCAATCCGGTGCGGGACCCCGAGAGGTCGTCGTCCTCGGAGATGCCTTCCCCGCCGGCGGCGATGATGCGCTCGGACTCGAACACAAAATGCTCGTGGTCGAGGACCGAAGTGGATGACACGAAGGCGAACAGTTTGGGTTTCCCCTCGGCCGCGAGCTTCATGGCTTCAATGGTTCCCATTACGTTGGGCGCTTTCAACGTCGAGTACGTGTTTATCCAGTGGACTTGGGCGCCGTTGTGGATCACCACGTCGGCTTCCGCAACAAGCTGTTGCCACTGCGGGTCTGGGAGACCGAAATGAGCAGGTCCCAGGGAGCCGACGAGGCATTGGATACGGGACTCCCAGGACGGTTCCCAGACGCCGTACGCTTGACATGTGGTCTTGACGCGAGCGAGGGCTGCAGATTCGTCTTTGGCGCGGACTAGCACGATGACCTTTTGAACCTGAGGGTTTTTGCGGTCGAGGAGATCTTTGAGGATGTAAGAGCCGAGGAAGCCTGTCGCGCCGGTGAGGAATACCACTGGCGTGGCTGGGACTTTGGCAGTTGCGGTGGGGAATGACGCCGGGAGTAGCTTTGCTAGTTTTGGTGCATCGTCGCCGTATCCCTCTTCAGCCTTGACACCGTTGGTCTGGGCTCCGTTGGAATCAACTGCGTCTCCGCCTTCAAGAGAGTCGGCCGCTCGAAGATTGTCAATGACAGCAGCCATCTCCTTCAGCGTGTGTCTGTTGTAGATCTTGCTGATTGCAAGGTTCACGCCGAGCGTCCTTCTGACTTGGTAGGCAAGTTGCTGTGCCTTCATACTTTCACCACCGATCTCAAAGAAGGAGTCAGTCGGTTTGATGGTCTTAGGAATCAAGCCCGGCACGAGCTTCGCCCAGATGTTCGCGAGGGCAAGCTCGCCTTCCGTAAGTTGTTGCAGCATTGACGACTTCCGTCGAGTTCGTGCAGACAGCATGCCCATGTCTGGGAAGGGCAGTTTCGGCTTGTCAATCTTGCCGTTGGGATTCAATGGCATGGCCTTCATGGGCACTATTACCGAAGGGACGGCATATGCTGGCAGCTTGGTGCGCAGGTACTCTTGCACCTCCTTCTGCAGCATTCGAAATCGTTCTACTCTTCCAAATAGGGTACCGTCATCTGGAATGTCCTCGATGCCCTTCTCTGAAAGGAATTGTGTCCATGCTTTCATCTGGGGGACGATGTAGCTGACCAGGGTCTGTTCCTCAAACTTGTCTCTTCGAACGAGGGTGACGTTCTCACGCACCAGCGGATGCTGGGACAAGTGGGTGTCAATCTCACCAAGCTCGATTCTGAACCCCCTGATCTTGACTTGGTCATCTGCTCTGCCGGAACATTCTACATCTCCTGTCGGCGTGTAACGGCCAAGATCACCACTTCGGTAGAGCCGATCTCGAGGCCCAAGGTAGTACTTCGCCCAGGGTTCGTTTTTGTACTTCTCTTCGAATCTGGCCCTGTCCAATTCTAGACCCCTCTCATGGCCGGGAAACCAATTGTTGACGAATTTCTTGGCGGTAAGCTCTGGAGTTCCCAGATATTCCTCTGCGAGGCCCGAAGCACGAACGTAGATTTCTCCAATCTCGCCGACGGCGCACATCTTGGTCCGATCGAACCGGTTGACCACTAACATCTGGACATTGTACATGCCTCGGCCTGCCGGGATCACGTCTTTCATGCCATCAAGGAAGCCCTCTCTTTCGTTCCGTGAAGGTATCTCGTAATAGCTGACAGCTCTTTGTGTTTCGGTCGTCCCGTACATGTTCACGATGCGGACATTCGGTGCTAGGTTCTGTAGCGACCGGCAATCTCTCTTGATCAGAATGTCCCCAACGAAGAAGGCATGATGAAGGTTTTCGAATCTGGCAGTTGCACCTCCAACCAAGATTTGACCCATAGCTGGGGTGAGATGCGTCACGGTTGCGCCATGCTCTTTCATCCATTCAGCCAATAGTTCGTTCTGGATATCGTTCTTAGAAGGGACCAGCAGCTGCGCACCGAGGAACAGTGGGGTGAACATGTCCCGTTGGATCGGATCGTGCGCAATGCCGCTGAGCATGGTGAATTTGTCGCGCTCAGAGAGATTGAATGTCTTTGCCATCCAGTCAAAGTAGAATGCCAAGGAGTAGTGCCGGCCTCGGACGCCCTTTGGTTTGCCTTCAGAACCAGACGTAAATGATAGGGTTGGAGTAGAATCAGGTCCTACTACCACACCCGGGCTCCTGGTTTTATTCCCGCGCACGGCCTGGAAGACATCTTCTCCATTCACCTCGCCGCCCTGAAGTAGGCCGTCATCTTGCAGACGTAAGGCGGGGACCTCGGTCTTTAGCTCCAGATTGTCTTTGATGAAGCCTCGCACCTTCTCGGAGAGCTCCCCGGCATCTTGCGTGGCTTTGTCGATTATCACGAGCGCTCTTGGGCGTGAGACATCCAGATAGATGTTCTGTCTGTCTGGCGGATAGGCAGGATCCAAGACGGAGAACGTGCCGCCAGCCTTCAGCGTGCCCATCACCGCCACAACGAGATCAACTCCTCGGTAAGAGTAAATCATAACCACATCGCCTCTTTCCAATCCAGACTGGACCAAATGATGGGCAAGGATGTTCGAGGCCTCGTGTATTTGCTGATAAGTGAACTTCCTTTCAGGGCTGTCCTCCGACTTTGTCTCCACCACACACGTCCGGTCAGGATGAGCTTCGGCATTTGCGGCAAATATATCGTGGATAGCACCGCGAAATGATGACCACTCAAGATCACTCGTAGGATCAGGAATGATAGCCCGTTCCTCGACAGTGGTAAAGGGAATGCCACCAACGGGAGCGTTCACATCCGCGGCAGCATTTTCCAGCAGTCTGGTAAGTTGGGCCAGAATCCCCGCTATTCTGTTACTCGAGACAAGACGCTGGTTGTAGCGCGCAGTCAGACGCAAGTCACCTGTGGAAGAGCAATAGTATGTCAAGAGGAAGTCTGTCGTTTCCGCCCCACCAGCCACTCCGGCGCCATCATTGTCGCTGTTGAGCGCTGCAAACCGGAATAAAATGGGTCTTTGCAGTCGCTTCTGGATCGCATCAAGCGGGACGACCTTGTCCACGGCTGCATCACAGACCTCTGCTACCTGCTTTGCCAGCTGAGAGAATGATTCGGAAGCCGTCACAGAAGTCTTCAACACGAAAGAAGGAGCATTCAGTCGGGCATTGGTGCCGATACTGATGTCCTCGTCGCCAGTCAATCTGCTCACGAGGACAATCAAGGCTGTCTGAATGATAGTCGTTAAAGAGCCCAGGCTTGACAGTGACTTTAGTGCATTTGTGGTGGAGGCCGGAGCAGACAGTGACTCCACCGCCTCGATAGGTCGCTTGGGTACATTTTCAGACGTAGCTTCAGGGTAGTCCCTTGTCAGCGGCGATATTGTTTGATCTTGTAGATGGTGTGCCCACCAGTCCAGTGCGTCTCCAGCGACTTTTTCGGGAGCCATTGTGAGTCTGAGGATGTGAGCCAGCAGTGAGTCAATTGAATCTGAAAATATTCTTGCTGCCGCTTGACGAAATGCTCCGCCGAGGTCGGCTAGGGTGGAGACGACCGGACGTTGGCTCTCATTGGCCCGTGTCGACTCGGTAGTATTTGCGGGCAAGCCACTGAACTGTGGCTGCAGATGAAAGCAGCCACTGTGGCTGAGTCGTTTAGCCAGGTCTTCAACTGCCATACAGTCCGTCATCACTGCTTCCCTATCTGGTAAATAATAGCAAAACCAGGCGTCCTGCCCTGGACTCTTATCAGAACTTCATCTTCGCAAGGGGCAACCGTCAAGTGACTCTCCGAACATTTCTTAACTTGCAACAAGCCTCTCGCTTGCAGGAATATCGTCCCCAAACGGACCCCAGGCCCTACTCATTGATCAAGTGGTCGGACTCCGCTGACACCATGCCCTGCTCCAAGGGTGCTTGACAAGCCTCAAACGTATCGCCATATTGAGGAAGACACTTCGCCATCCATAGTGCCATCAACGTCTCAGCCATGGAGTTTGTTGTCACACGAATCCTGTTGATGAGTGACCACTCCTTTTGCAGAATATGTGTTTGCGGATACGCGCAGTCACCACCCCATTAGGGTGTGCGTCGATTTAGTCTGGAGCTCATCGTTCGGTCATGGATCGTCCCTTGTCTTCACTTGTTTAGTCAATTCTACGGCCCGCTATTAACATAGGCCCGTCGTCGGCTCCTTCCAGCCCCGTCGACCAACTGGGCATTGTCACCACCTCACGATGCCCGGTTTCCGTTGGAGCGGGCAATGTGATACGTTGCGCAGACCAATTCTTGAACGATAGCGCAGACTGCCGGTATACTGCGTGTAAGCTGATGGTTGCATGCAAGCATCCAAGGCTCAATCGCTTGATGAAAATTGCTGTGGGGGCCAAGTGATTGTGAGTTATTAAGCTTCGAGATCTTCACCCGTGCAGGAGTCTGAGACGGTCATTGGTCTACTTTGAACGACTTCAAGTTATTCCACTATCGCAACTACTGCACAGAGCCTCTGTGCCTCAGCCTCACATATCGGACAGTACAAATCTTGGCTAGTTCGTTCGTCCGAGGCAATCTATTTCGAGAGATGGATTTGCTTTTGATCCCTAGCACTGTTGTTGACAGTCAGAACGCTGCCGAAAGCTGGCCGACATCAGGTCAGAGCGGATTCTTCATGGACTATTTATGTCGGAGGCTTCCGGTGCCTGTGCGAGAATGTCTTCGAAAACCATCAGACCAAAGTTCACATTTAAGACGATACTGTGCAGAAAAGAAAGACGAACCAAATCTCGCAGCCCTGAAGTCGAAAGTTCGTTGATTAACTGAAAATGTCGACCATGTACGCTCATCACCGGCCATCCGCTGGACCCTCCACCGCTGGGCATGCGACCGCAGCTCACCAGCAACCCAACACTGCACATACAACCGCGGCTCACCAGCAACCCTACACGACCGCAGCTCACCAACAACCCTACAATGGACATACGACCGCGGCTCACCAGCAACCCTACACTGGACACCCAGCCACAGCTTACCAACAGCCCTCTGCCGCACACCCAACCACAGCTCAGCATGATCCTACGCCTGTGCATGCATATCAAGGCTATGACGTAGACGAGCCCGAAGACGAAGATGAGCAGGTGCATGCCCATTACCCGCCCGGGCAAGAGCATGAAGACCCAAATCAACACATCGCACAGTATTATGGTCATTATCCAAGCTCTGGGGCAGCGAACCAGCACATGCCAGGCCATTTTGACGATGGGGAGGATGATGGCCTCGATTGGGGTGAAGACCCAGAGGAACAAGAAGAGGACCCCACTGCGGGACACTACAACGCGCACAACGCACACGGCGCAACCATGCCAGGCGGTTGGGGCGATGAGGAGTACGAGGAGGACGAAATGCCCCAAGAAGAAGAAGAAGGTGAAGGAGAGGGAGAAGAAGAACAAGAAGAAGAACAAGAGGATCATCACCCGCCCGAGCCGGATCAGACTGCCGACGACCCAACATTCCCAGACATCTCTCAGCACACCAACCCCGCCACCGCTCAGCAACCCAAACGACAGACCATCGCACCATACCAAGCCGGTAACAGTGGCCCCTACCAAGCCACCGCTGGCGGGCCCGCCGACAAATTCCGCAACGGGAAAGCCATGCAGACCTTCAAACCGCTCAGCAGCGCCATAACCAACCTGGCAACCCAGTTCTACCACATCTCGGGCAAGCCCAAGGCAACGCTCGCGTTCCAGAAAGCCGAACCCGAGATGAAGAACATCCAGAGTCTACGCCTACAGCTTGAGAAGCAATGCATCGCTGCTGACAAGGCCTTCCAGACCTCGATGGGAAGGCAAAGAGGCTCATCATCTCGCTACTCGTCAGCTCAGGACGATGAACCCCTTCAGGACGTTTCGGAGATTATGAAGACCATCGGGAGCTTCAAGCAGCCATTCATCAACCTCAACAAGTACATGAGACAGGTCATTTCTGAGATGGGCTACGTCGACAGATACCTTCTGTTCCAACGCGAGAACCCGGTCGCGGCCAAGTTGATGGAACAGGTCGTCTTCACGGCCCTCAAGCTATTTATCCCGTTGCCGCACTTGCCGTTCTAGATTTTGGGGACCACAGCGTCATCGGACGCCTCGGGAGTGGGTAGCCCGATGTCAATAGAAGCGGCTTGTCCTAGGGACCACGGAGGTCACACGGGACGGATTGCGGTGCTGGAATCGACTTGGGAGTTCGGCGGCTGCTGTTAGGGACCCTACGTCTATCTGTCTGTCGGAATAGCATACTGTATCAGGCTCGGGCCGAGTGCGGTCAGCGCTAGCGATACATAGTCGGCATCTTCGCGGGAAAAAACCCTGTCTTTTAGCCTTCATTCAGCGTATACTCTCTACACGGTATGTTGTTCATATCCATTGTAGACTTCGTCGTAGGTAGTCTTGGTGTTGGCGGCCGACGAAAACGTGGCCAAAATAAGGAGTGCCTAGGGCGCCAAATGCACTAAAGGCAATATCTTCGTTGTACTCATCCTCGTACTCACCCTCGCACTCGTCGTTGGCAGAGCACGGTGCATGTGTACACGGTGGTCGAGGCATCGTGAGCAGGAACAAATTCACAAATGAGGAGTGCGGCAAGAGAGAAATGATGCCCCGTACACCGGAGAAATGTCACGCCGGATCCGCTTGGCGGTCGGATGATGTCTTCTATGTACACACCACGGAGGACGCAGCACTGTACGCGGAGAATCCAAGTCTTCGGTATCCTATCGGCGTCAGACAGCTCAGGCGATGGAGGGGCTATACACCTGCTTGAGATGTGCCAGAGCTCTCTCAGGCGGTGGTCGGCAACTTACGACTTCTAGACTCGTCCAGCGAATACCCAGTTGTCGCAGCTTCACCTCGAGCTCTGCGTTCCAGTCGCTGCCCCGAAATCAGTCGAGCACCGAGCCCACCACAAGCCCGAAAAGATCGATCCGGTCAGCATCTACCGCGGCAGCACCCGCAGCAGAAGAAGATAACTTCGAGCGACACAATATCCCGCCGACTGACTACGGCGAATGGCGCGCCCATGGGCGAACAGTCCTCGGGCCCGAAAACCTGTTCCATCCTTTCTCCAGATCGCCCATAGCAGCAATCCGGCAGAGAGCACGCTTTATGAAGCAGCATGCGCTGTGCCCTCATCCTGCACACCAACAGACTCGAGTGCCCACCTCTCCGCACGATCCTGAATCGAGGAAGATCGAAGGCGTCAGTAACGAACCGCCGGCACATGTGTCCTTTGAATGCCCAGACTGCGGAATAGCCACCTACTGCTCAGAAGAACACTGGGCCGATGACTTTGAAGCACATCTGGAAATATGTGATACTCTGAGGCAGATAAACGAAGACGACCATGATCTAAGGTCTGGAAGATGGTTTCCCGAGTTTGAGTATCCGGGTCCGCAGATCGACGAGGCCTTGGTCAACATGACGAATTGGGATACATTTCTCTATACACGCCAGTTTGAGGCAATAAACCACGACAGGAGCATGCGGCAGGCGACGAAGTTGCTGACCTATCCTGTAACTATTGGAAGTGTTCTCCATGAGCTAAGCCCATACACAATCCGATCTGGAGGTCGACTTACTGCAGAAGGGTTGAAGAGTTTGTCAGGTGAGATTCCGTTGTCTACCTGCTGACGCATGATGTGTTCTGACAATTACAGCACTGCGATATACACTGCACCCCCCGAAAACCGGCCAGGGCAAGGACATCAAAGGTTTGAGGCTCACAAGTCCTCCAGTCCGGCTATTTGTGCTAGGAGCTCGAGCCGAATCCTCACTGCCTCGTGAGGTCTGGACGCAACTATCCTACCTGTTCCCACAGGCGTTGATCCATCTCATCTTCATTGGGCCCGAGTCAATGCTGAACCGAGACTCGGAGTTTCCACTTCCCGAACGAACAGCCAGCAACCCCTTCGGCGCTGTTGTCGAGGACCGAGTCTCCACCAAAATGAAAATCACCACTTACGTCGACTACTTCCATACCCTACACGAAGCCAATACCTTCTACCCTTACGACCCCTACTTCGACTGCTTCATGCTCTTTCATCCCGGCCTGGGCCATCCGGCGTCCTCGCACGAGTGGGAAAAGACCTTGCCCCAACTGCTTGAGACGAAAGTCCCTATAATATGCACCGGATACACGGAATGGGACATGAACCGTGATTGGCAATGGGTCATGGAGAAATGTGCAGGCGAAGTCGACCTTCTGATGGAACCTGGAGAGAATCGGTTCCGGTCATTACGATGGGACTTGAATGATCTGGATCCCCAGGATATCAGTTGTGGAAACTGGGGTGTCTGGGCTTTTAGAGGAAAGAGGTATGTCCTGTGTCCCCTTCTGTCGTGAGATTATCTTCTGGCGAATTCACGACTGTGGAATATGCGAATGCTCTTACTGACCCTGCATGACACACAGGTACGAAGCAACCACAAGGGACACCATCTGAAGCGAAGTATTTCCTCAAAACTTGTACTAGTATTCGAGGGGTACTGGTCCCGAACGGGCACGGAGTAGCGGAATCAGCCGGATGCGCCCAGAGATACTCGCGCAGGGTTGACAGTTTCTGTACAGAAGACCCAAGGCGGCTGTGTATGCAGGGCCGTCTTGTTAACCTTGCCTGTGTATAAGCATTTGTCGCCCAGCCGGACTCTGTGTGCCGTGCTAGGACATTATTCACCTTCGAGAACACTTCAAGCTTTGGTCCGCATCGCAACCTGCAGGCTGATAGGACCGCGACGGGATCGTGATGTCAGGCTTATCGCTAGGCAGATTCGACTGATCACAAGAGGTGCTTGCATAAGCCAAGCATTAGATCTGTACCAGAGTCAAATTGCCGATCGCGCTCTCGTCGAGCTCTTTCTGAAAGGCGAAATTGGGCACCGCCTCCCGGTCGCTGAATCCTGACGTTTTCGGCGTATCCCCGAGCGTATCGATAACGATTAGTGATGTTAGCGTGTTTGCTGTGGCCAATGCGACCGCTGCCTCGAATACACAAGCGTCATGCTACGTACTCGTAGTTGAAATCTGGGGGAAGCCAGCGCTTGCCACTGATGATTCAACACGTTCCGTTCCCTGTTCGTCTAGGTATTTGCATTTTAACGAGTGGCAGTGCCCTATATCGCTCTCGACTTTTCGCTTCTTTGTTTATATTATACGTCAAGCGCTTGAATTTGAGACTTTTGCTCGCACTGTACCTCTTTGTCTCAACTTGCGCAAGCGCAGACTTCAGCGAGCGCAGTGAACAACCCCTTGCGGCACGACAAGGAGTAGAGTCTGACACAGCAGACATCCATCTACTTTCACAACTTTCACGTCGCATAAACAGCCCGCAAAAATGAAGGTCCTCCAGCTAGCCTCCCTCCTGTACTTTACCTCCCTCGTCACCTCCGCTCCCCGCCTCGCGCCATCAACAGACATCTCCGTTCGCGACGCCTCCCCTCTCGACCACTTCGCACACTTGGAAAGGCGCAAAGGCGGCGGAGGCGGTAAAGGAGGCGGCGGCGGCAGTTCTTCCTCGGGAGGCTCTTCAAGTGGATCAAGTGGACGCACTGGCTCTGGGAGCAGTTCCTCGGGATCCTCAACACGGCCCAATGGCCAACCATACTCATTTTCCCCAGCGAGCAACGTGGGCGGACGAACGATTTCTGGCAGCGGTACGCCCAAACAATACGGCAATCGATACACAGGTGGCGCGGCAGTGCCTTACACCGCTGGCGCAAGAAGCCCTACACTAGGCTATGCGCCATTCTTCATCGGGGCCGGTGCGCTTGCCTTCTTCCCGGGGATCTGGCTATACGGCAGCGTATTCGCCTACCCCTATGGGTATCCTTACCATTGGATCGACGACGACGGGCGGAATCGCACTTCGAATGTCACATGTTTGTGTCAGCGATATCAAGTCTGCGGATGTGACCCGGACAACAACTCGACGTTCCTGACTCAAGTAGTCACCAATGGTTCGACAACACCCGTTGCGCCAGTCAATACGAGCACCGTGCGCACCGTAACATACGACAACGGCACGACGAGCACTTACATCAATGGAAGTTTGGCCAATGGGACGACTGCCAGCGGTGGCACCGATCCAAGTGATCCAAGCCAAGTTAGTCCGGCGGTGAGGTTGGCCGTGGAAATGAGTGGCTATTGGATTACGATTCTTACGGTGGTTTTGGGTATCTGGACCGTTGCTTAGCGCAGACGATCGTGGTGAAGGAGAGCGCACTTGCTGCATCACTGCAGACGGGAATTCAGGGGAACGAATCAACTGAATGCCTCATAGACGAAAAGCTCGTCATTGAACGGAGCTGGATGGACAGAGAAGCATATTTCTCTCGCCTTGGTACATATTCCTACTTTGAGTTGAAATTGGTAACCTGGAAACAAGGAAGCGCCAATCGAGTCTGTCGGCCGTTGGTCGCTGCATTTTCATTTTTCGAGAATGTTTGTGAGCATTTGGATTGATGGGAGGTTTGTGCCTGCCAAAGCACACATACATGGCGCCAGATTTGAACGTTTCATAGCTTTTCACGACCGGGGATTGGAACAGATATGTAGCGCAAGCCACAGCAGAGAATACACTGTGTTGTTTCTTCGATTTCACCGTCATAACTTATTCGAGGGGTTTGGTTGGTGGCGCCGTAGATCCTAGATCTCTTGCGTGTCTCCCATTCGAGTGTTGAGGGTTTTTCTTCCGGTAAGAATGTAAGTAACTGGGAGTGCTGAGCAGGTCGTCGCCAGAGTTTAGGGTTCAGCGGCCCCAGTGATCTCTGAGATACTGTTGCGGATATTGGCCAGAGAGAAGAGCTGTGCGGTGCGCAAGAGACCAGTGTATGATATTGAATTTCCGAAGTTCTGACCTATGTACAGCTCCTGCCAACGGGCACCATGTCAACCATCCACACGGTCGAGTAACCGCTACTCCTTCAGACCTGTGTCTCTCGGCCCTGGTTCAGCACGACGTCTCGTGATATTTGTGGGTTGTGTTGGAGGTCGCCTGTGACTTGTTCCTCGTCCACTGGATCACCTGCCATATGTGCCTATAATGCGTCAGCTGAAAGATAGGATCCGTGGGGTGCACAGGGTGCTCACCCGCACAGCGCCAGGACCCCCAAGCTCTTCGAACAAGCCGCCCTCGTATTCTTTGGGAGCACTCGGTTTGCCAGGATATGTGGCGGACACCCCGTAATATACTCCCAGCACGGCCGAGATAAAGCCCGCCCACATCACCAGACCTCGCGCGGTGGACATGAAACTATAGTCGTGCAGTGAGAAGACACCTAGGACGTCATTGTCTTCGTGGACGGGTTCGCCGAAATTGCGCATTTCCTGCTTGTCGTCCCAGTCGGCGTAGGGGTCGCGGTGTGACCGCTTGACTCGGGGAGGGTTGATGTAGTTGTTGTTCTTGAGCGCAGTAGTTAGCAAACGATCCATACCGAGCAAGTCTCAAAGATGGCGTTGCGCACCATTTCTGGGTCGTCCGGTTGCTTCTCGACATCAGCTGGCGCGGCCCTTGCACACGTGGTGCTCGAGAACTGAGCTCGCGGGACAGCGAGTCGAGGTTGGAATTGCGGTGGTGGATGAGGTCGGGCGAGCGATCGAGCAGACCGTGCCGCGAAGGTGGCGGCTCGTCGAGAGAACATGCTGGACAGAAATGCTCCCCGAGGAGCTGGACGACGAGTCTCGCAGTTCCAGATCAGTGCATCAAGAGAATTAAGTCGATTGTCGTGATTGTGGAGAGGTGAGGTTGCGGGCTGGTTGAAGGCAAAGGAATGGCAATGCTGGGCATTGATTGGGCTGAGGGGGGGAGGAAGCTGTCATGCTCAGTGCCTGTTCTTCTCGCCCTGCGCTCACTTCCGATTTCCTTCCACCTCGATATTTTCCACCAACGCAGCCAACTTGAATTGCCCGCCAGCAGCCCATCTTTGTCGCGGGAACACTCAAACTCCGTCAGCTCCGTCTACTCGACCGTCTCTACATTCCGGCCCGCGACTCGACTGGCCTAGCCCTCTCCCGGTGGAACATGCTCGTCGCCAAATTGGTCATTTTGTAAGGATACAATTTTGCCATGACAGGCGCAGGACGAGTGACCGCGCCAGATGCCGACCCCGACCGGCGACTTTCTAACGCACCCCAACACGCTGAATCAACAACGACATCAAGGTGTGCCTCATCATGCAAGCAACAGTCGGCTCCTTTGACTAACTATCTCTCAGATCTGCCGCATGACAGATCTCAATCGCCCGTTCGCGCCCACGGAACCCCTCCCGACTCATCGGCTGAACGCCATGGCAGCCATGATGATTCCAACCAAGAGCCGCCGGCAAAGAAGCGGAAGGTTGCAGGCCCCGAGCATAAACAATCTCCTCGGCCCATCTCTCCGCCATGGAAACGGGTCGTCGCAGAGGGGCCGACCTCCTTCGTGGTCGATGGGCGTCGAAAGTCTGGAAGGACAAACATAATCCCTCTCGATCTGCAGCCCCAGTCCAGCAGGAGGCAGACCCGCGCCGCGTTTGACAAGGTCAAGGAGGAACATCAGAAACATGCCAAACCCGTGTACAACATCAAGACGTCGGGAAAAAAGCCCAGCGTCGAGATTGTTGTTCCTTCGCGATCGCCATCGGCTGTCAAGCGGGCTACCGCTCCTCCCACCAAGAACCGCGAATCCGCCACCCACGCGCATATCGCCAAAATAGAGAGCCTGCAAAGACAGATCCAAGAACTCGAGAAAGGTCGCTCAAATATCTCAAATACCCCTCGGTCCAAGTCTTCCAAGTCTCCTGGTCGTCCGGTCAGCGCTGGCCGCCGCTCAGGGCCGAATTCACTCAAGGTGAATGGTGCTCACAAAGAGAAACGGCCTACTACTGGCACAGTCAAACTCGAATCAGAGAGTGACTCCACCGATCTTGACAGTTCTCAGAGCGAACCTGAATGGTCCCCCAGAGCGCCAACTTCTCCACCGACTTTGCGCAAAGTCCTCTTTCGTGTCCAACTACCGCCGCCCACTGTTGCGACTCCTGCCAATATCCCACCATCAAAGAAGTTCGCGAGTTTTGAAGAGTTCTTAGAAAAAGATGACACAGAGCCGAGGCCGGCGGAGGACACGTTGACACAAGACCAGATCAAAAAGGAAGCCATGGTGAGGACAAAAGTGAGACAGGCACAGCGACGGGGAGGTGCGCTGGACAAAAAGTTGCTCGACACCCTGCCTAAGCAGCAAGCCGAACCAAAAAGACAATATGCCCATCACGACCACCTGCTTGCTCATGTGCTGCACTTTCGGAAACTTCTCGAAGTGGAGACCAAGGACCATAGGAGGAAAGCCCAGATCCTGGCTTATGAGGCAAAGAAATACGTCGAGGACAAGCAGAGTCGAAACAAGGTCAAGACCGTCGCTGAAATCGTGCAAGAAAAGCGCGAGGCTTGCATTGCGGCGTACCGGTCTGTGGTCAAGGATATTGACAAACTTTGGGCGGCCGTCAGGGCGGAAGTTCACGCCATGCGACAAAAAGAGTATGAAGAAGAGCAACAAGCCAAGATGAAAGGCCACCTCGCTCGAGTGTTGGATCGGACGGATCAAATGCTGAGTCGGGCCGCGGAGCAGGACGATTTGACGACGGATACTGATACAGACATGTCTGCCGACGAAGCCACGGACTCTGAGTCGGAAAACAGTGAGCAGATGTCGGACAGTCAGACGGAATCCGAATCAGAACCAGATAGCCAGGATGCTGATGCCGAGATGTCACTCGAGGAACTGAAAAAGAAGTATGACAACCTAAGCGACTTGCCAGTACCCGCGGAGAATGCAGAAGAGCCACCAGGACCGAATGAAGACGAGTCAAGTCCAGATCCGGGCCAAGAAGAGTCAGACCCTGAGACCGAGATGGATTCGGAGTTTGACACAGATGAGAGCGAAGACGAGGACGAGAACGAGGTCCAGGCCGGTGATGACGAAGATGAGAGTGAGGAGGAAGAAGTCGAACCTGACCTTCTCTCAATGCTCTTTTCGAAGACCCAACGCGCGGAGATGGAGAAAGCAGCCGACCCGGAGGTTGAGAAAGGAGAGTCTGGAACCCACAGCACTCGCCTTGTAGAAGAACTGCAAGACGAACCGACGGCGGGTGGCGACCAGTCTGAAGGGCCTGATGTGCCGGATCATATCTATGCGGAAAAGTTGGATGCCAGTGTCACGGAGCGGCTCAGTGTAAAGCTGGAGGCAGTAGCAACTCAACACGACGAAGACATTGAGATGCGAGACGCGACATCACCTTCCCATCTAGAAATACCCCATCTTCATTCGGAGGATGCTGTGAGCCAGGACCCCAGCACTCATACTTCTCCTCACACCACAGCCACCAAAGTCTCCGAACCCGACTCTGTCTCTTCTATCGACGCACAAATCGATCCAGCTCCGCCTGTCACCCCTTCAGACACCAAGCCTACGATCGAGACACCTGTTCCGAGTCTGTTGCGAGGTACTCTGCGCGAGTACCAACACGAAGGCCTGGACTGGCTGGCCAACCTCTATGCGAAAGGACGCAGTGGAATTCTAGCCGACGAGATGGGTCTCGGCAAAACCATTCAGAGCATTGCGCTTCTGGCTCACCTTGCGGAAGTCCACGAAGTCTGGGGTCCTCATCTGATTGTTGTCCCGACAAGCGTCATGCTGAACTGGGAAATGGAGTTCAAGAAGTTCTTGCCTGGCTTCAAGATCCTGACGTACTACGGTGACCAGACAGAACGAAAAGAAAAGCGACGGGGTTGGCTGGCGGATGACAAGTTCAATGTCTGCATCACCTCTTATCAACTCGTCTTGAAAGACAAGGACTCCTTCAAACGCCGACGATGGCATTACATGATCCTGGATGAAGCGCACAACATCAAGAACTTTCGCTCAGAGCGATGGCAGACCATGATGACCTTCAATACCAGAGCTCGACTCCTGTTGACCGGCACTCCTCTTCAAAACAACTTGACTGAGCTGTGGTCGCTACTCTTCTTCCTCCATTATGGTCAAGAAGACGAGGGCGAGGACGATGCATTTGCAGGCTTGAAGGAGTGGTCGGAATGGTTCAAGCGGCCGGTCGAATCGATTTTGGAGCACGGGCGCCAGGTTCTGGATGACGAAGATCGTGAGCAGGTCGCAAAACTGCACAAAGTCATCCGGCCATTCCTTCTGCGCAGACTCAAAGCAGACGTTGAGAAGCAGATGCCTGCCAAGTACGAACATGTGGAAATCTGTCGCTTATCCAAGCGCCAACGACAACTTTACGACGGCTTCATGTCGAGAGCGCAAACGAAGGAGACTCTGGCCTCTGGGAACTACTTGTCGATCATCAATGCACTGATGCAGCTGCGCAAAGTGTGCAACCATCCCGACCTGTTCGAAACGCGGCCCATCAACACGTCGCTCGCAATGCCGAAATCGGCTTCAGCCGACTTCGAAATTAAGGATTTCTTGGTGCGTCGGAGACTGATGCTGGACGCCTCAAACGATCTAGACCTCGACTTTTTGCAGTTGGCCCCGATTTCCAATGAGGGGATGTCCATGATTGAGGTAATCGAGACTACTAAACGACACGCGTACCACCAACTCAAGGGTTTACGTGAAGCGCAGTCAAGGAGGGTCTTATCCTCTTCCGGTGTCTTCGACAGCAACGCTCCAGGTACTTCGTCATGGCGGGGAGACAATCGCATTGGCGTGCTCGGATCGCTAGAGAATGTCGGGCGGAGAGCTCGGCTTCAGGAACTCGACCGCACCATGTATTACGAAGCCTACAGGCACCACCAGCGCACAATTTTCGGCCGATCCCTGATCGGACGAGTTACCATCAACACGAAATATGAGCGACTGTCCAGACTCACGCCGCCTCGATTCTTGTCGAAATGGTGGGAGAAGGAGATGCCGGTCCAATTTTTCGACATGGTCCACTCCGTCCAGTCACGGTCCGAGCGGATGCAACCTTTCGTTGAGAAATTTGCATGTGTCACTCCCTCTGTCGTGGCAACCGACCTCGCCACCAGAGCTGTAACCGAAACGGGGGCCCAGCTCATCAGAGAAGCAGCACAGTCAACGTGGAAGCCTGACCAAGACAATCCCGTCGATCCGTTCCACCTCGCTCGCATGAAATTATCGATCGCGTTCCCAGACAAGCGCCTTCTCCAATACGACTGCGGAAAGTTGCAGAGACTCGACAAACTCCTCCGGCAGCTCCAAGCAGGAGGCCACCGCGCCCTGATCTTCACGCAAATGACCAAGGTCTTGGACATCCTGGAGCAGTTCTTGAACATTCACGGCCACAGGTACCTGCGTCTCGACGGAGCTACGAAAATCGAGCAGCGCCAGATCCTCACCGAGAGGTTTAACAACGACAATCGCATCCTGTGTTTCATCCTGTCTTCCCGCTCCGGCGGTCTCGGGATCAACCTGACTGGCGCAGATACTGTCATCTTCTACGATCTCGATTGGAATCCGGCCATGGACCGGCAGTGCACGGATCGGGCTCATCGAATCGGTCAAACTCGCGATGTGCACATCTACCGGTTCGTGAGCGAACATACCATCGAGAGCAACATCCTCCGAAAAGCCAATCAAAAGCAAATGCTCGATGATGTGGTCATCCAAGAAGGAGATTTCACGACCGATTACATGGCCAGGATGAGCTATCGAGATATGCTTGACACTGGAGTCGGGGAGGCCGAGGAAGACGAGGCAGGTAGAGCCATGGATCGTGTTCTCGGCACGGCGGGAGACAAGAACATGGTCGTGCTTGAACAAGCTGAAGACCAGGAAGATCGGGCGGCGGCCAAGGTTGCCGCAAAGGAGATCCAGGTTACTGACGATGCCGACTTTGAGGATCAGGCACCCAGTGCGACTCCCCAGACGGCGGATGCACGCAACACGCCTACGGCGAGCACTGGTGTCGGTATTGGAGGCAATGGACTCTTCACTGGCATAGACACGGCTCCGACCGAGGTGGCGGAAGAGAGCGAGAAGTGGCATCACATCGATGAATATCTGATCCAACTGCAGAGATACTTGATGAAGGATATTCCGCTGGAGGGCGGGAAGAATTCCAAGAAGGGGAAGAAAGGACGTCGGAGGGATGAGCATCGCGTCCGAAGGAGATGACGCCCAGTGACAAGGCCAGTTGTGGTTTTCTAGGACTTGGAAAAGATGATTCGAGTGAGACGAGAAAATGTTTGAACGAGAGGCTGCAATCTCATGTACGATAGGGGAGTTGGTGTCAGTGGTGTCACTCTTGGCAATGGGAAGAGCAAGGGTTTTATAAACGGTGCTTTGCCTATCTTTCAACCTGTCTACCTACCCTACATTGAGGAGACGAGGAGACTCACGCAGAGCTCAATGGGTTGGTGCAGGGCCTCCTAAGCAGAGCCGAAAGAGAAATAAGTGTATCAAAATCGAAATGTTCTAAGGTTCCAATGCTGTTCCAATGCTGGTCTGATACAGCTTTAATACTATTCTAATATTGTTCTGATACAGCTTTAATGCTGTTCTAATGCTATTCTGATACAGCTTTAATGCTGTTCTAATGCTGTTCCAATGCCATCCCGATACAGCTTTGATGCTGTTTTAATGCTGTCCTGATACATCCCTAGGTAATATTAAGGCCGCGACAGCAACAGCAACAGCAACAGCAACAGCAACAGCAATTGTGCTAAGTATTAATACATTATTAGAACAGTGTCCAGTACTAATGCTAATAACCCTCTCGCCGAAGTTGTCTTCTTCCCCTTTCCTCTCTTTTCTTGAGCTTCGGCGGCGCTTATTCTCCTACCTACTACTCGGTACTATGTACTCTCGATGCACGTGCATAGAAGGATCCCAGTCTACGCGTACGAGCAAACTGATCGACAATGCGTTGGAGGGGCACAGGGGGAAGGATCAAAGGATCCAAAACTGATCGACATACGGTGGGGGCCCAGCGAGCGGATCCAAAACTGATCGACATGCATTGCCCCGGGGGGCAGTACCCGCATTACGAGTAGATCCTAGATCTACTCGGGACTTGTAACTCGTACTTATACATGTACACGTACTGCCTAAAGGGGAAATGAAGAAAATGAATGAACGTGGCGCTATTTCGGTGAGCGCTCGAGTTAGCGCTGACATAAGGATCCTGTCTCCTCTGGTCTCTGGTCTCTAGGACAGGACGAGTATATATATGGTTGACGATCTGTTTTGCGCACGGGCAGGTAGGATGATGACGTGGTGCGGAATTCTATCTTGAGGGTATCTCGTCACGTAGTCAAGAAAGGGTTGATGGATGATCATGGCTGAACTGACGGTCGGTTACTTGCCTTTACACAGAGACGAGTATGTCGAGCTGGGGAAGGCGAAAAGTGCCAGAGGAAGGGAGGGGGGAAGAGAGAGAGAGAGCTGAAAGGTGGGTGCTATTGTGCATTTCTCCCATTCGAAATACTGTATCTTACGTACGTACCATGACGGTGAAGGGGTATTTTGTCTGGTCGTGGGAAAGTCTCCCTGAATATATGTAATTAACTCATGTCCTCCTGGCAATGAATGACTAGATTCCTGATTGACGATTTCCTGGTCGGAGAACCATACTCGTGAGGTCTTAGTTGGAGACTGTTGGTTTTGGTGTGGCGTCTGAAACCTTGACACAGCAGAAATTTCAGACCTGCTGGGCACTACTGGTATTCTTTTCGCCGGAAACTTCTTGGTCCGAGCTGCCACGGGTCTCCTCCACGTACTCGTCGGAGTCGAACTTGTAAAGTTGTGGCGAGGTGAGTCCCTTGCGGCGGAGGACCGTCGTCTTGAACCAATACGGCGCGACCTGGCTGATCTGGTAATGCATGTGTGTGCGCGTGGGCACGGCGAAGACGTAATCCAGTTCTTCGAGCGTTCGTTGTTTCGTCTCCGGGAGCCACAGGAAGATCATGACGAAGGCGACGGCGTTCAGAGCCGCGTAGAAGCCGAACGCCCCCTGGGGAGTCATCGCCTGGAGCATGCGCGGGAACGTCAGAGACAAGACCGAGGCCCAGAAGTTGTTGGTCGCCACGGCCCAGGACATGCCAACTTCACGGTGCGACAGAGGGAACACTTCGGCCGAATAGGTAAACGGCACGGGACCTTCGCCGGGAGAGTAGAAGATGTCGAATAGGTAGATGAAGAACGCGATCAAGCCGAGATGGGCGTCACTGCTTTCGGGGATCCAGAAACAGAACCCGGCGGCTAAGAGGGTCCAGCACATGTTCGGGAAGGTGAAGAGCAGCAAGGTTCTCCTTCCGAAGGTGTCAATTGTCCAAACGGCGGGCCATGCGAAGAGAAAGTTGATCAGACCGAAGCCCCACGACGCCAACAGAGAGCCAGTGACGCTGGCACCTGCGTTGGAGAAGACGGTCGACGAGTAAAAGGCGATGATGTTGATACCACACATCTGCTGAGCAATCATGACGATGCCCGAAGCCTGGGTTGCGCGTCGAATACGAGGGATGGTGAAGAGCTCGATGAAGCGGGTGATGAGGTTGCCGCGAGTGGCGACTGCCGACTCCTCGACCAGGATGTCTTCCTGGATAAGCTGCGCGTGGATGTAGTACAGGTCACGGGCCGCCTGGAGGGGGCTGTTTCGGAGCCGGAGCAGGGCTTTGTACGCTTCTGCGTGACGGCCTTTCTTCATCAACCAACGGGGTGACTCGAGACCAGTCAGCTTTGGGACAGGCAGAGGTTGCGCTCCAAACTCACCTCCGGGCAGAAGTAGATGCCAATAACAAGGGGCACGGCTGGAATAAAAGCCGATCCCAGTTGAAGACGCCAGGCAATATCGCCAGTATCCTTGACTGCCAAGTTCGCACCTGTGGACAAAAGGGGTCAGTCCTGTCTAGACCACTTTGAAGGGGGTGGACGCACAGGTGCCGAGGAAAATTCCGAAAGCCGTCCAGGTCTGCCACGACATGACAAGACCACCTCGGATGTTTGTTGGGGACTGCACCATCGTTAGTCTGCTGCAGCTCGTTCCCACAACGTCCCAGGGCGTAGAGAAGCACATACATTCTCGGCGGAGAACACGGGGACCGTGACTTCTTTCAGGCCCATTCCAATTCCCAACAGAATACGCGTGGCAACTAGCTGGCCCCAATGCTGCGTGCAGGCTGAACCAATAGGAGCAAGGACGGAGAAGACAGCCCCGATGAAGATGGTCCCTCGTCGGCCAAACCAGTCGTTCATAGGGTCAGAAATCCACCCGGCACTGCTCCAGTCAGAACTCATCTTTCAAAATCAGATTTCGTGAACATACAAGAAGGCGATGGCGATGTAAGGGCATGAATTGATGAAGCCAACTAGCCACGAGTTGTCTTCGCAGTTTCCCTGGGCCTCGCAGACAGGGCCAGAGTCGGGGATGCCGAAGGCGACCGGAAAAGTCAAGTTGGCGCCATTGGAACCGGTTTGATCCCACCCTTGCACGGCGGCAGCGATTGAGTTGAGGATGATGGTAAAGTACAGCATCTTGGGATGCCTCCAGCGATGGGTGACTTCATTTCGAAGAAGCTCACGTTCAGGCTCGTCCAGCTCGGGCAGGTGTTCGATGGCATGGGGGCTTTGGGCAACCAAAGCGCCTTTCTTGAGAAGCGGGAGGATGTCGTTGAGGTTGTTTTCACTGGCGTAGTTTTCAACATCCTGCAAAAGCGCCTCCCTTGGTATTCCAACGAGAGCTGTGAACATATCAGTGTTCAAAAGTCCTGATAGAAGAGGCACTAGGGGGGATGAGGCCGCGCCCCTTAAAATGTGCTCCACCAAAAAATGTTGACCAATCATACGACACCCCATAGAGGTCCTTGGCGTATGATTGGTCGACTTTTTTTAGAGGCACATTTCAATGATTATCCCATCGTATGTAGAATATGTACGACAGTGTTCATTCGAGTTCCCGTTGTTACGGACTTTAGCGAGGACGACTTACGGTTGCGGACTCTGCAGAGGATGTCAGCGACAGACACTCAACAGGGTTCAAGTGTTAGATTTACTCTCCGGTGGTGTTCGAGGTCAGTTGCGCAACGCTAGCCTTGCGTTTGCCCTCGTCGGCGAAGAGCACACTCTAGTGCATCTCCGTTAGTCTGCGGCGACATACGGACTCGAGCGGGCTTTCGAGTGTGGGAGGAACTTACAGGCCTGCGGTGTTGTTCAGCGATGGCATCCTTGAGCTCGGCCATGGTGGCTGTCAATTGCTTGGAGGGCGGAATGTGGGACGACTCAATGGGAAGGGGAAGGGAGGAGGTGAGCAAGGTGGGAGGTACGCGGGTGTTTATGAATGTTCCGGGGCGCGAAGAGAGAGAGCTTCACTAGCGCGACAGGACGCTGTACATTTTATTCACAAGACACCATGAGTACGAGTACCCGTAAAGGAAGAGACGCATCCCGTTGCAGGCAAGCCCTGGAATCCCACCCGACCCAACCAAAATACGAGTAGTCCGCCATGTCAATGGCTTGCGTGTCAAAATACCCCCGGCAGCGCCCCCAGTCATGGCGCCTGCATCTCAGCAACAGGAGAGTGGAGAGCTGGGGAGCCGATAGTATCTGGAGTGGACGCTGATCAAACCCTTGTTCGGTCAGGGCATCAATGTTGGACCGAGCATGGAGCAGGGGTGGACGCTGAGGCGGGCGAACCATCACACGACATGCGAGGCAACGAGGATTAGCGCGTTGAAGCAGCGACGAGGGTCACTGCAACACAACGGCTGGGCGAGAGCCAACAGGCAGCGACGAGGGTGGTAGGCAGACGGAAGCGCCAGTAAGATGAAAGCACGCGCAGGAAGAGAGCTAAACCTGGAGCGATGGTTGCACAGACACATTGACATCATTTCTGCCCGTCGTCTGGAGGGACTAGCTATCCTTGTCTGTGCCCTCGCTGTCGGCCCTTGGTCTGGTCGAATCTGACTAGTCGCGCGCTGTTTGTTCCCAAAGGACCCAGTAGCGGCGATGGTGGTGGGTGGACGGAGGCGGGGCCCCGACAGAGTCTGCCAGGTCACGCTTCTCCGGACCATTTCAAGACGAAGTCAACTACGGAGGAATCATCCAGACCACGGTGCTAACAACAGAAACGCCGTCATCAAAGACGACTTGGATTTTATTTTTGACCCATACTTCATCCTCGTACAGACTGCTGACCCTGAACAGATGCCATCTTTCGCCCGCCGGCCTATCGCAGTGGAAACAAGCCGACAGATTGGAGATCTTCAAAGCTTCACAGGGCTTGGAAATAGGAGGACAAGACACAATAAGACACTTGGGGAAGCCTTGGAAAAAGCTGGGCTGGTGATCGGCTGGGGCTGCTCTGGGGGATCGCCTGCTGGGCTGACGGCTCAAACGCCGGCCAAGATTGGTGGCGGCGGTGCTGTGAGGCCGCTACTTCAGGCTTGCATGATGGCGCCCATTCCATCCCCATCCTGCGATCGGCAGATGACTTGCTATTTCGACACCTGGCAAAGTCAAACTCATCTCCCGCAGACCTCATCGAATAGGGATAAGGACAGAGCAGCCGGAAGCAGCTTATTAGAGCAACAGTCTTGGTACCCTCAGCATCTTGCATACCTGAAATCGCTTGATTGAGCGGCCGCAGGATGGTCAAGCGCAGGCAGAAAATTCTGCATTACTCGTACAGACCCAGTGTGCAGCGCATGCCCCAAAGACCTCCTCAATCCCCCCATCACTCCTGCCTATGTGGGTTTCTACACGTTGAGAAAAATATTTTGCGCAATGGACACGTCCCGCGTGTGGACCAACGTGGTATTTGCGGACCGGTTAGATAGAGCGCAAAGTCTGTAACTCCTGTCTACCATGTGCCTGTAGGATAAGCCGACCAGAGACGAATACGCCCCGAGCCACCCACCGTCCGTGGCGATGCGAAGGTTGACCCATTCCATCCGACTTGCGACACCAAGCAACCGGACTTTTGTGCAGCATGCCATCGCGCTGACTCACACAGGAGGGGAAAGAATGCGCGCCCGACGCCCGCATCTCCACGATCCAACATGGTGGCGTCCGCCAAGCTGGTTTCCGGCAAGGCTTGACTGAGGTGATTGATCAGATGGCGCATGCGAATGCGGCAATCTTCGAGAAGCAGTCTGCCTAGCTACGGCTTCAGGCTTAGCTCGCTGGCTCTCCGAAGCGATCCCAGCTGTCGCCCCTCAAATCATTCACATTGAGTTTGCTCGTCGACTTCGCAACTATCCGGTGCATCCACTCAGAGGCTCGGTCGTCAAGGAAAATGCCGCAAGTGTGATTGTGCGGCCATCCACTCAAGACTCTGGTTGGACTGGGCCTCCAACTCATACCATGCATGGCAAGGCATACACAGACCTGCCGTCTCTAAGTGCAGCCTTGCCGTCCATACCTTCCCCCGCCTCTTCCCTCAATCAGTATATCCCACCCGAGGGTGCTTCCCGTGTCACGCGAGTTGCGACCCTGCGACGCAGATGCAGCTGTGGTGGACTCCCTATACGACATGGATGACGGCATCCAATCGCGACTCGGACTCACCGAGCCCACCTGGCCGCTGGCTCCTCGTTCATCTACTAAATTTGCAACGCCATGTACCTCAGCTGACGAAAATACAAGCTTGGGAAAGAATTCCCAACGGCTCGTCTCCGTATCCCCTGCCCGCGTGCGTTGACACTATCAAATGCGCCTCGGGTGCGCTCCCCAACGCTCGGTTACTGTTACCTTTTCCCCTTACGGCTCCGTCTACGGTATTGGATAGGGACACTATCTCCCGAGCTCCCTACATCAGCGCTTTTTATGGGTGTGAGAGCTGTCTTAGGAACCAGCAGCCAGGATATCGATTCCAAGTTGTTCACGAAGTCACCGAGTTGGTTATCGCCTTTAATCTCCCTCATTACAACATTACCGCTTCAGGACTAGATGCCGAGAAAGTCATCAAGACGTATGTGGGTTGCTGGATACGAAGCACTCCGAAGTCAATGAAGGAACATCGCCAGTCCACCTCGTCCATCGTTGTGCTCATCCTCGTGCCCAACACCCTCCCGCAAGAGGCAGCCAAATGAGAGACACACGCAAAACCGTCGAATCATCCTCCCGTCCTCCTTGGTTTGACTTAGCTACAGGCGGTGAATAGATGCAAGGGCCAAGGTGAGTCTCCACTGCGAAATGACCAGTACAGGAAGACGTCCACCTTCTCAGCGTATCATAAGTAGAGGTAGGCCTTGCGTCTTTCTCTCATAAAGACTTCTTTTCAAACGAGAAGGCTGAGGATTCGAGTCTCCAAAGCTGTATATGCGGTCTGTCTCTACTCGGGGAAGCCAAAAAAAATACCCCAGACCACTCACTCTTCAGGCTATGATATCATTTCTCTTATCCAATGTCTACGGATTCACTCACTGAGCAAGGCAGCCAACTCCACCGATACTCGTTGTTCAAGAGGCTACCGGGTCCAACGCAGCGTAACAAACTGGGGTAGTCTGAGGGTGAGGTAAACCGCAACAACCATATACCGAACACCATCCCACATCACCAAACATGTTACATATCAATCATTCACTCCCTCGAGGCGACGAACCAACGCCATGACCATGACCATGATCCTGACGCCTTACACAAGTTAATCCACGGCCACCGGGCCAGGAGTTGCATTGATAGGCGATTACCATCGTGACCACGAGGAAGAGTTCCTATTTGATACAGGAATATTGTATAAAGTCACGTCCGTGGCCCGAGACGTCAAAGCTACCCTCATAGAGCAGTGAGAGCATCACCGCAGTGCTTACCTACCTACGTACCTACCTACTTACTACCTAAGTATATTATTTTTATAATCCCCGAGCTGTGCTTTAACCCTCAGCGATTTCGTTCAGGAAAGGGAGCAAGGCCGCTTTAGCCGGGGAGGCCCAGCCGAGCCCAGGGGACGTCGTGGAAGCCACGCCGTAGTACTGTTCCTCGTACGGAGGGAGCGCGCTCGAGCACTGGGCGAGATACAGGGAGCGCTGTCTGATGCCCGTACTTCTCAGAAGCTAGCTCGGGCTCACGGGCCCGACTACGAGCCTATATTACCATTATATGTACACGGCGGCGAAGTTCTTGACTTCTCTAAAGTCCGATTCCGTTTCCAAAACATGAACTTCTCCCCAATTGACCTGAGTCATGCCTTTAAGCTATTCTGAGCTGTAGCTGTTGCCTCACGGGAGGACTAATTACCGAACCTATCTGGTATCAGTCTCGCGTTACCAAACATGGCCACTTGAAATCCGGACCTTCGACCCGAGTCAGTATAAAAATATGGAGCCACGACATGCGCGCGCAAGGTTGTCACCGCCCTGAAAACCCGAGCCTCAAGGCCAGACCAGGCCGTCCCTTGAGTGCCTCGCGGACCGCGCGTGGGGATCCCGTTTCTCTCCTGCACCTCTCTCTCTCTCTCTCTGTCTCTCCATACACCCGATACTCGAGTTGCAGTCGAGACGAGACGACTGGCACAAAGATGGCGCGATTTAAGGATGCTGCTGCTAGGAGCTGGGAGTCACTCATCTTCACTGACCTCTGGTGGACGTCATCACTGGCATGCATGCATGCATGCAGACCAGGATGCTCGACGACTACGACGAAGCGAAGTCTCCTCCGATGTCGGTGAATTCACTCATGTTCAATAGGTCGGGGTCGAAGATAAAGTCATTCATGACCGCTTCATATGACCCCCAAGCGCCTTGTTGGTCGGAGTCCTTGGCCTCGCCGGCTACATAGGCATCTGCTGTTACAGCGGAACGGTGGTCGCGCGTGGAGAAGAGGTGTGACATGCGCGGGTGATCTTCGACCAGACACGCCAGCGTCCGTCGCATGCGCGCCGTGATGTGGAAATGGATCTGGAGGGCCTCGAGCATCTCGTCGGCCAGCTTCAGCCAGTGGACGCCCGTCTCGTCGATGTGCTGTTGGTGTTGCATTTTGCGGAGGGACGCGATCAGCGCCGTCGCCGCGACGAACAGATTGTCCAGCACAATGGATGGCGTCGTTTCCACCCCAAACGTCTCGCGATACGTCACGGCGAGCTGGATGATGGTAATAGCATTGTGGTGGAGGACTTCTTGCGATGCCTCGGGCGACCACCCGCGCAGCACGGGGTTTGGCGATGCATTATTATAGCCATTGTCATTGTGCTTGCGCTTTCTCGTCGAATTGACGCTGGGAAGCGAATGTAACAGGATCTGCACGCGCAGGTACTGCATGTGCAGACCGTAGGCGGCCGAGTCGAGCGCGCTGATGTTTTTCCTGTCCAGTGCAACCGAGGCCGGCAGGTTCTTGTGCCAGCGGCGGAGTCCCTGCTCCAGCTCGGAAAGTCGGTCAATGGTCTTGTTATCGATGCTCGCCTGGTCGTTGATGAGTGCCGTGATCTCAGCCAGAGACACACAGAGGTCGAGCCAGGGCCGCAGTGTCACATTCTCCGAAGCGCAGGCGATCGAGAAGGCGAGTGGCATCCCCGATACGGGAAGCGTGCTCTGACGGCCCAGATAGAAGCACCACAGAGTCTCGTAGACGAGGCAGCCGGCCGTGGCCGAGGCGCAGATATCGGCGTGGTTCGGATCCAGATCTACATCTCTGGTCGTGTCCACGGGTCCCTTGTGCAGACCGAGATCGATGAGCATGCGACAGGCAATTCCTATACCCCATACATAACATTAGCAGCGGCCGTGCCAAAATGGTAAAAAGGCAAGAAACGGGTCAAGCTGGAGTGGCGTACCACAGTAAATCCATCCCACTCGATCGTGGCCCTCACTCATTTCGTAGTCGCTCAAGAGGAGCATACCTTGGACGGTGGCAAGGTTGGGATCCTCGAGCTCTGTCTCCAGGTCCGCCTTTGCGCGTTTAGCATAGGCGCTGCTCAAGGCCCGCACCGCCGCGGACGTACTGAGGCGGGCACTACAGGCCAGGGCCGAGTTTTCATAGAAAGGCGAGTAGTACTGAGACCTCACGCCCTCTTTGCGGTGCGACAGGAAGCTTTCTCGATGCACCAGGTCGACTGTGCATCTCTGGAAGCGGCAATAGCTGTCGATGAGCACCGACTTGAGCCTGGCCGAGTCCATGTCCACGTGGACTCGCGGCATGGGCCCAGACTCGTCGTGTCCGCGGATATCGGATGGCGAGGAGACGTGCAGAGGGCAAGACGGGCCGAAATAGGCTCCTGCTCTCCTGCTAGGGCAAGAAGATTGGCGAATCTGCTGCTGTTCATCGCGTCTTGGGACCGTGGCCATGTCGCTGCCACTCACTTCGATCGTGTCTTGCGCAAAGCTGTTGTGAATGACGGAACCGGCCACTGAGGCGGCTCCCGGCGACTCGATGGCAAAGTCGCGCATGACCGGCAGTGCGTCGGCGCAGATTGCAGCCGATCTGACGACGGTAAGCATTTTGCCTTTTGAAAGAGGGAGAAATGGCAATACTGTGCTGGAGGGCCGCGCGGATAGACCTGCTCGCTCAGCAGTGCTCTGTCAAAATCCTCGTCTGGATGCGACATCATCACCGACCGTCCCAGGGGTGGGACTTTGTGATTGAGCGAGGCGGACGACGATTCTGCGACCACAGCAGGTCCATTTCGCGGCGGCAGGTGATAGAGCGAGCCGTCGGCATGGGAGGGTGAAGAAGGGCCATTGCCGCGATCTATTAGAGCTTCCAATTCCGCGATCCGATGCTGGAGTGTGGCAATGTGCTGACGAGAGCCGTGTCTGGGCCCCCCCTGTGAGCAATCGAACCAGCCGCATGGATCAGGAAGACTTACTTTCTGCGGTCGGAGAAGACGTTGACCTTGCACTGGCTCTTTGACTGTGCACAAGCTGTGCAGCTGGAACCGGACGGCCGGCTCTCGACATCACACTGCAAACATGGTCAATCATGCAACACGTCTCGCGTGTCATCAAACAAGCCAACCAACTTTGATCTTGCGCAGGCGGCAATTGTGGCAGGCCAGCGAGGAGCGGGTTCGGGTGGTGGGCTTGTAACGAGTGTCAGCAGTGATGGTGCGCGGGGGGTCGGTGGTGGTTTGCGGCGGTGATGCATCGAATGGCGATTGAGGACTCATTGTGTTGCGTGCCGCCATATCTCCAGCAGGACGGGGGACGAGATGAAGTCGTCAAGTCCTCCGCTTGTCGATGTGACGCGGGGTCTGTCTGTCAAGAGAATGGCCGTCGTTCAACTCCCCCGGATGGAGATTGGAACGACGGAGCAGATCGGCCCTGAGTTGCGGGGCCCCAGAATCGCTGCGACAACGACACCAATTACTCTCCTCTTCTCGCCTCGCATCTGATGGGCTCGTCAAGGCGGAGATGGAGCACGTTCCTGCGCTGGGCAAAGTCCCCAGGAACGCCATGGCAGAATTAGGGTTACCATTCTCCGGAGACCCCCAGCTTCGCAAATGCATCCGACTCGTCGAAGCGACTGTCCAGATCCCCCCCTGGAGCATTACGATTGGGGGCTCCAAGGACAGTTTATGGGAGCAATATACATTGGATTATCTCAATTGGTCGCCCTCTTATCCACCCTGTCTTCTCCGAGTCCTGGGCTCGTCCTCAAATCGGCTCGAACGCCCCTTACAACTCTTTACGTTCCTCGAGATCAACGTGCACCGCCTCCGGCTTCCCCTCTTCATGCTGAGCAATCTTGGTCACAGGCTCGGCGGGCATCCCCCGCAACTCCGGTGCCTGATGGTCCTCGTCGCCAAACAGGTGCGCAATCTGCTCGAGCGGCAGATTTCGCGTGTCCGGAAACGTGAACCACGCCCACGCCGCGCCGCCAGCCGTGATGATGATGAAGAACAGATAATACTTCCATCCGATGTTCTGGAACGCTGTCGGCGCTGCCTGCAGCCAGATGATGTCGGCGAGACAGAAGCTGGCCATGCCGAGCGTGAGGCCCTGGGAACGTGCGTGAGTCGGGAAGATCTCGCCTAGATAGAAAAACGTCGGCCCGTCGAGGAACATGGCGTAGAAGAAGACGTAGACGTAGAGCATGGCCACGCCGGCGGCGAGGGCCGAGCGGTTCTCCGTCCCTAGGTAGTGTGCCTGGATTGCACACTCAACGCTCAGGGCCGCCACGGCGCCGACCAGTCCGATCGTGATGAGCACCGGTCGCGGCATGCGATCGACGATCAGCACGGCGAGACAGTTCAGGACAAACGACACAGCAAGCCAGCCGGCCTGGAGATGGAGTTGCTGCTCCGGACCGAACCCGAGACCGCTGTACAATAGGGTGCCGTAGTCTGCAAACGTCGTTCATTAGCCATCCGCCCCGGAAGAAGATCGGAAGGGAGGAGGGAATAACTGACTGTTAATAACCAAGACGCCCGAGCTCTGCAAAACGAACGGCAACCCACATCCGATGAGCAGACGTTTACGGTACGCCGGGCTCTTCAGCATCTGCCAGGTCGTCATCTTGTGGGTGCGCTCGTACTCGGTCTGCTCGCGCATCAGGTAGAACTCCCGTTCGGCGAACGAGGTGTTGTCCGTGTGGCGCGAATGGTGCAGACTTTTGACGATCTGCCACGCCTCTTCTCGGCGGCCCTTCAAGAGAAGCCAGCGAGGACTCTCGGGCACAAAGGGCATACTGATCAGACACAGAATGCAGGGCAGACATCCAATCGCGAGCGGGGCGCGCCACTCGTTGCCGGCCGCGGTCTTGTAGTAGAAGAAACCGACTCCGACGTACGAGGCCATCACGTAGCCGATATTGGCGAAGATCGGGTGCAGATCGATCAGCATCCCCCGGTCTTCGGGCGGCACCACCTCTGTGATCCAGAGCGGCACGGTGGCCAGTTCGATGAAAGCACTGGGCCCCATCAGTCGGTGTCCACGAGGAGAAGACCGGGCAACACTCACCCAACGCCTTGGAAAAAGCGAAACACAATAAACATGGCCGTGTTCACCGAGCCCGCGAGCAGCGCATTGGAGATCAGGACGATGACAATCCCGATATAGATGGACACCTTCCGCCCCCAGCGGTCGGCGATCTTGCCAATCGCGACACAGCCGATGAATCCGCCCGTGTAGTACAGACCGTTCATGGCGCCAATCAGGGCAGCGGTGTTGGGGTTGGTGTCGAGGCCCATGTAGGCGTAGAAAGATGGCTGGCCGAGCGTGGTGGCGATGATACTGCTGGCATAGCCGTACGCCGCCGACGCCCAGCAGACGTTGACGATGTACAGCACCATCTTCCAGGTGTACGGGTGGCGGACTTTGGTCTCCATGATGGAATGACAGTGACAACGATGACCCTTGGTTGATTGACCGAGTTTCGAGAGACTCAAGGGTCGTTATGAATGCTCGACGAGGCACTGTTGGAGCGCCCAGCCTGGTTCTGGGCCCGTGCTGGGGGCGGCAACCACAAAAGGAGACCGGTCGAGAAGTCGCGGCGAGAGAGCCGGCATCACCAGAGGAGACGGAGGTCATCTCGGATATCATCAACCTTGTTTTGAAGAATTCCGGGGTCTGCACACTTCCCCAGAGTGGAGTAGAGTCGGCTCGCAAGATGGGGTAATCCCATTGTTCGAATCACTCAGTTGAATCGCTGGCGACTGGTGAAGCCAGATTGGCACACGGTTGGGGTTGTGGTATCGTGTGCACTGGAGGAAATGTCTCTTGTGTGAAGATCGACAGTTCTTTACGCCTAACCAAAAAGGAGAGGGGGAAGGTGTTGTGTGAGGCGCTTAATCATCCAGAATTCATGCGCCTCCATTCTGCGAGATATTACTACATTGCCCAGATGCGCTTCCTGAGAGGCAGGATATACACTGGGGTTCAGGGATAGACGAAGCCAGAGCAAGAAGAGACACGCAAGCGGCCGGCGACTTGTGTGCTGGGACCAAAGACCTGGAGATGCATTGTAGTATTGTCCTTCATAGCCAAAACCTAGCTTGCAGTCCGGCGGCAGTCCCCACCGGATGTGCTCGCATCATGGCAAACCCTGCTGCCAGTACGTCGAGGCATCATTCTCACCATACGCAGTCGGACCCATGTCAAAGACGGAAATCCGCCTCAGATCTCTCCGGTACTTGCCTTCATACTCGCCGTGGGTGGCTCGGTGCAAGACGGCCGTATTGTCCCAGATGGCCACATCACCGTTATCGCTCCAGTCGTGCCGGAAGAGGTATTTCTTCTGCTGCACGTGCTCGAAGAGCTCTTTGATTAACTTCTGGCCTTGGTCGACGTCCATCCCGTCGATCGAGTGCGTGTACGACGTGATGTAGAGATTCTTGCGGCCGGTCTCGGGGTGAGTCTGGACGATCTTGTGTTTGGCCATGGGCATCTTCATCGGGTCGATGTCCCGGAAGAGCGGAGAGTCTGGGTTGGCGGTCTTGCGGTTGTGGAAAAGCGAGTTGCGCCCCACGAGGCCTTCGATCGCTTGCTTCGTCTCCTCGGGCAGGTCTTCGTACGCCGTGCGCGAGTCGAGATATTCCGTGTGCCCGCCGGTGTTGGGTGGCGGGAGCTCGACCGCTCGCAGGATCGAAACGCCTGTGCGTCGCGGGTTGAATGCCCCATCGGCGTGCCACAAGGTGTTGCCGTTGGCCGAGGCGGTCCGGTTGGGGTCCTTTTCGGTGACGATCTGGTCGTTCTCGTCGAGGTTGGCCACGTCGAAGATCTCGTCGTTGTCAATGCGGAACTTGCGGCCGGCTGCTCGGTGGGCCTTGACATTGTCGAGGTCGCCGAAGCGGCGGCCTAGAGCCAGCGCGCCTTCATCGTCGAGCGCTGTCTTTCTCAGAATGATGACTCCGTACTTGTGCAGCGTGGCGCGCAGTTCTTCGAACAGAGCATCGTCGACGGGTTTGGAGAAGTCGATGCCTTCCACCTCGGCCGCAAAGGTTGGGGCGAGGGGGGTGACAAGCAGTCTGGTTACGCTGGGCATTGTGATCCAGGGTCAATCCGCGTTGTACACACGAGCCAGACTCCCTTCCACGCCATATCCGGTCCTGAAGTATATCATTGGGGTTGATCGGTAAGCTGCTCCCAGCAGACCGGCTCTGCTTGCCGAGAGGTACGTCCCGTTTTCCGACTGGCGAAGGCGGGTGTACTGTTGAAATCCGTCAACCAATGCATCAAGCGGGGGGCTGGAATCCGACCCTCGGAAGCAGATCACGCCATGGCCCTTTACAGGGACAAATGAGACGTTCCACCTGGAAGCGCAAACTTGGCGAGAACAGCTTGCTGGCTCAGTCCTCGTCGCTATGCTGACCGAGAAGGATGTCGAGGAGCACAACTCCCAGGCCTCATGCTGGGTCATTATTGAAGGCCAGGCATATGACTTGACGGATTTCCTGGACCAGCATCCTGGAGGCGCCGCAGTCATCCTTCGCTACGCTGGAAAGGTATGCGTGGCCTCTCGTTGAGAGGATATTGATTGGTGACTGAAGTCGTGGTTAGGATGCAACCGCGAGTTATGCCCCCGTACATCCACCGGGAACGTTGGAAAAACACTTAGCACCAGGTCAGTCACTCTCTCCTGGGACACCAGCAGCTCATTCACTGATAGAGATATTAGAATATCATCTGGGGCCCGTTGATCTTCCAGCACGCCCCCAGTCATCTCCATTGTCCTCTGGTCCCGCCGCGCAACAGGCGGAAAAGGACCTATTACTCCCGCTTGCACTGTGCCAGAATGTCCTCGACATGGAAGCCGAGGCGCCCAAAGTCCTCACGGAGCGGGCATTGGTATACTTTCGCTCCGCGGCAGAGTCGCTGCATGCGCTCGAGGCCAATTTGCGCGACTGGGCCAAGATCACCTTCCGGCCGCGGGTGCTCAAAGACGTGGCCCAGGTCGACATGAGCACCCGCATCATGGGTCAAATGTGCAGTCTCCCGTTCTTCATCTCGCCCATGGCCATGATCAAGTTGGCCGACGAAGACGGCGAGCTCGCTCTTGCGCGAGCCGCAGGTCTCAAGCGCATCCCTTACGCCGTGAGCACATACACATCATATTCTCTCGAGGAGATCTCGCAGTGTGTGAGGGATGAGAAGCTCGATACGGCGCTGATCTTCCAACTGTATGTGCCCAAAAAGCGACAAGACTGTGTCAATCTGGTCTCCAGGGCACGCAGGCTGGGGTTTAAAGCGCTCCTCATCACCGTAGACACGCCTGTCGTGGGCAAACGGGAAGAAGATGATTTGTATAAAGCGCGGATCGACTATGATGCGGGCGTCGTCACTACACCACCACTACCTGCCGAAGTCACAGAGGATGGGGAGAGGCCCATTCTACGCGGATACCACTCTTCGACGCTGAAGTGGCACGACTTGGGCTGGATTCGAGAAGCGTGGGGCAACGATGCCGGCCCGGTCTATCTCAAAGGTATCCAGTGTGCCGAAGACGCGCTGCTCGCTTACGGTGCCGGGGTGGACGGCATCTATCTCAGCAATCACGGCGGAAGACAACTCGATTATGCCCCCAGCGGGGCGCAGACGCTGCTTGAGATCCGTCGCTTCTGTCCGCAGATCCTTGGGAAGCTGGAAATCTATCTCGACGGCGGCATCAGAAGAGGAAGCGACATCCTCAAGGCGCTTTGTCTGGGCGCTACGGCCGTGGGTCTCGGCAGACCATTTGTCTACGCATTGGGAGCGTACAGACGGCAGGGTGTCTTGCGTGCCATTGAATGTGAGTATGAGTCTATTAAGGCATATCGATATTTCCATACGACAAACGACCTCGCTGACCACGGCTTGACAGTATTGAGCGATGAGGTGGAGACCGCCATGAGGTTGCTGGGTGTGAATAGCCTGTCCGAGCTGAATGTGAATCATGTCAATACTAAAGCGCTCGAGGCCAACATTGTAGACAGTGTACCGATGCCGTCCAGACTGGCTGCAAGACTCTAAATGACACAGGATACTCGAGACTTGTTCCATTCCATATGCCTGTAGTATTTTCTCGGCAAACGTTATCCGCCCTGCCTCAGTCTGCCGCACACTCCCACCTCTAGGTACGGAGTACATCAACCGGGCATACGCATACTTTTTAGGTTTTGTCGACTGTAAAACATCTTTCAATTCCAACCATGTACGGGCTTCCAGGTTCTCAATCTCAATCTCAACCTCAATCGTGCAGCACCCAAGATGCTTCGGCCGTCCACCGCCGCGCTGCTCAACGCTTCCAGGACCGCCAACGTGAGCTGGGCCGCCCTCTCCTGGGGTGCGTTCTGGCCGTTGGCTCGCCCATGGTGGCGATGCTGGCCTCGCAGCATTTCGACTGGGTCATGATCGACATGGAACACAGCCCTCTGGGGCCCGAGAAGATGACACACATGGTCCATTCCGTGGTCGCCGCATCCGAGGGCCAGTGTCTGCCCGTGGTCCGCGTGCCCTCGCACGATGTCGAGTGGATCAAATGGGCCCTGGACAGCGGCGCCGCGGGCATCGTCATCCCCATGGTCAGCAATGCCGCCGAGATGAAGAGGATCCTCGACCACGCAATATATCCGCCCGGCGGGAGGCGGAGTTTCGGGCCGTTCAACGCGCCGTTTGGGCAACGTCTGCATGCAGCGACGGGGTTCGGCGAGTACTACGACCGTGCGAGGGCTGGGGGCGTGGTGGTGCTGCCCATCATCGAGTCCGCAGAGGGCGTGAAGAATGCGGAAGAGATCCTCGGGCTCGAAGGCGTGTCGGGGTCGTTCATCGGCCCGCATGATCTGCGTCTGTCGATGGGGCTCCCTGGGGGCCTTGATGGAAGTGAGCCGGAGTTTGGGGATGCTCTGCGGCGAGTGTGTGATACTGGGAAGAAATACAGCAAGATGATCGGGTCGATGGGTGTCGGGGCTGACGTGGCAAAGAAACGGGCGGACATGGGCATGACGTTCCTGTTGACGACGGTTGACTACAGCGTGCTGGTGGCAGGCTTTGCGGCAGCGAAGAAGGAGGTAGAGCAGGCCTTCAGAGAGCCACGGGCAATGCTTGCGTAGCAGAGTCTATATCCTCTTATCTATTGACCATGTGTTATTAGATGATCCACGGTACATCCTCGTTCCGCATATACGGAGTCAAGTTGGGCAGATCGTGCTTGACCTCAGCCTCGATCTGTCCATTCCCTAGATATGCCCACATGTTGGTGTGATAGCGGAAGTTGTAGTGCTCATACTTGACCTCCTTCAGCGTCTTCATGAAATGCAGACACGAGCCTCCCCAGATCCACAACTTACCGCCGACGATGTTGTTCTTGTACCAACTTTTACAGTCGGCTCCCCACACCCCCCGTGCGTGCCAAAGGTCGATGTGTTGATAGAGCTGATCCACCGGCTCCTCGCGAATCTCGATGGCTTTGATGCCCTCTGCCTGCATCCTCTTTGCACACTTGAGGACGTATTCGACGCACACTTCATGCGAGGGCAGCGTTGTGCCGGACGCCCAGCTGCCCCGAACCCCGTTTATCACAAAGTAGTTGGGGAATTTGGGCACAGTCGTGGCTAGATACACTCGAGGCTCCGGTTGAAATGCTTCCGCCATGCTGAGGCCGTCGACGCCACGGACATCACTATAAACACATTAGGATAATGCATCTCTACGGAGCAAGGGACTCACAACGGAGGAACAAAGGCCAAATTGAAGCCGGTGGCGCAGATGAGAATATCAATCTCGTGCAGACGGCCGTCTTCGTCAACAACACCTTCTGGAATAACCCTTGCAATCTCTTTATGGCATGTAGTCACATCTATGCTCGTCAGTTTAAGTCAGGGTTGAACTAGATATCTAAACTCACTTGGCTGCACAAGCGCTTCGAGGTAGCCATCGCCAGGGGTGATGCGACGACATCCAGGGGGCCAGCGAGGAATGAGCTTCTCCTTCAACTCTTCGTGGCCGGGGCCAATTCTCCGCAGCATTTCCGCCTTCATCAGTCGCTCTGCGGAGCGATTGGTCTCGGAATCCTTCAGGAACATCTCGAAAAGGTTGTTGACCGACGACTCCAGCTTCTTGCGGTACTCGAGGTGAAACTCGGGGTCGTCACGGAAGGCTTTCTTCTCTTCATCAGAATAGAAGTATTGAGCATTGGCGGGAACCTCGCCCTTAGCCTTTGACCTCTCCTCCTCGAGTGTCTCTTGTCCTATCATAGGCGATATCCAGGTCACCGACCGCATGAACGCCACGAGATGCTTTGCCGCTGCGCTTGTCAGCCAGTCTGCCGGCAATCATCAACTCGAACCTACACTTTTGGATTTGTGGCACGATCTGGATTGCACTAGATCCTGTGCCGATGACTGCCACTCGCTTGCCTGTCCAGTCGCAAGCTTGGTCCGGTTAGCTGTGTAGCATTCAGAGAGGCAAAAGACGTACATGAGTCCCAGGATGCACTATGCATGAGCTCGCCCTTAAAATCGTGGAGTCCTGGAATCGAGGGCCCTGGTCATGAGTGAGAACGAGTCTTGAGGTAGCCTTGGTACTTGCATTTCCAGCTGTTCAGAAACCCGGTTCCGTTCACCAGGATTTGGCACCAGTCCCGAATTATCTCGCCATTGACATCGATTTCGACCTCGTCTGCCAATTTGGTCAAATGTGGTATGTTTGGCATGAACTTGACTTACATATTCCTTTTTCCTCCTTCCACACCGCCTTGAGCACGCGGGAATTGAGCTTGACAAACGGCATCAGGTCGTACTTTTTGGCAAAGTTCTGGAAGTATTCCTTGATCTCGGGTCCATAGGCATAGAAACTGGACCAGTTGGGATTTGGTTCGAAAGAGTACGTGTAAGCATGAGCCGGGCTAGACAGTCAGTGACAATTCGCATTTGGCGACGCATTGATTGGTCTCGTTACACGTCACAAGCACATCCTGGGTAGCGATTTTCGAACCAGGTCCCGCCGACTTGGGAGTTCCTATCTTGTTAGAATTGTTTGGCCATGGAGTAACAATGGCCGACTCACTTTTCGTAGCAGACAAGGCTGTAGTCTTGGAAGCTCTTCTTCATCTTGTACGCCATCAAAAGGCCGGCCGCTCCTGCACCTACGTGTATCACACGAAGATGCTGAGGCTGTGAATGCCATTGATCCTTGATCTTGTAGGCGTGCTCAGGTTTCTCGAGGGATGCATTCTCCACATGTGATGCAACCTTCTGGCTCAGGTATTTGGCGCCAGGAGAAGGTTCCTCTTCAGGGGCGGGGAGATTGGCGACTTCTGTCATGGTCAACTGGAAAGAGGAGTTTTCGAACTGGACAACTCGGAATGCGATCTTGACGAGTTTCTGAAGATCCAATTCACAACATGTCCCGTTGTTTCCAGTAGAACCCACCACAAGCCTTGCCCAATATCCAAAGCCCGCAAATGCGAAGTGCTCCTTGCCACAGTTGCTCCGGTGTACACATAGTGGTGACTTTCCCGTGCCATCATCGGCTTCTACGGCGGACGGCCCGCGCTTGCCCCCTTCCTCAGACGCGGACCAACTCGTCCACACTCGTTCCTGGACTCGAGGCTGCCGAGCGCCGATCGCCTAGCGAGGACTAGGACTTTGACAAGGATGCTCGGAAGAACTCGCGATTGGCCTGGCTCAAGGTTGGCCAACCTAAATCTGATGATGTGTGGGGATGGCGAGTGTCTCCCCGCAAAGCTGGGATCAAACCCCGGGTATGCTTCCCTGAATATCCGAGAGTGAGCATGGGGGACGCCAGAATGTCGGAGTGGTACTCACACAACACGGCATGGAAACTCTAGGCGCCGCTCAGCATCACCGATGGCATATGAATCTAAGGCCTCTTGGACAACGTCCATAGAGATGAGAATCTGAAGACACACAGCAACCGTTCAGACCATCAATCATGGGCTCTGTCAGTCCCAACTGTAGCAGACATGAGGTCATCATTGTCGGCGCCGGCTTCTCTGGCATCTACATGCTGCACAAGTTGAAAGAGGCAGGCTTCGACGCCAGACTGCTCGAGGCTGGCGCCGCTGTCGGTGGCATCTGGCATTGGAATTGCTATCCAGGTGCGCGCGTCGATACGGCAGTACCCACGTACCAGCTGACCTCCGACGAGGTTTGGAAGGACTTCGACTGGACCGAACGGTTCCCGACATACTCTGAGCTGCGGACGTATTTCAAACACCTGGTCAAAGTGTGGGATCTGGAGCCCTTGATCCAGCTTCACACGCGTGTGTGGGGGATGCAGTGGGACGCGAGTGCGCATGAATGGCGTCTCAAAGTGTCACATCTCAATGATGATGCTACTATGACCGCGCGACACGTCATTCTCTGCACCGGGTTCGGGTCGAAACCGTACATCCCACTTCTTGAAGGAAGGGAGAGGTTTCAGGGCGAATTCTACCACACAGGACTGTGGCCACAGGAGGGCGTCAATCTGGCAGGCAAGCGGGTGGCCATCATCGGCACTGGGGCGTCCGGTGTGCAACTGATCCAGGAGACGGCAAAGGTCGCGTCTCATCTGACGGTGTTCCAGAGGACGCCCAACACCGCTCTACCCATGGACAACCCCGCGTACGGCACCCCTGAGAACGAGGCATGGAAGCAGATATACCCGGCGACCAAGGAGCATATGCTCAGGACGTTCGCCGGGTACGATTATGACTTCGATCCGGGCGTTTCGTCCAAGGTGACCACCGACGTGCGGACCGACTTCTACAACAAGCTGCTCCGAAGCGGCGGGCTGCATTTCTGGCTCGGCACGTATTCGGACGTACTATTCGACCAGGCCGCCAACGACGAGGCGTATGAGTTCTGGCGGCAGAGTGTGCTCCCACGGATCAACAGCCCTCGCAACCAGGAGTTGCTCGCCCCGAAAATTCCACACCACCCGTTCGGCACGAAGCGAGTCAGCTTAGAGAATCGGTACTTCGAGGTTTTCAATCAAGACAACGTCGAGCTGGTCAGCTTGCTGGAGAACCCCATCGTCCAAATCACCGAGGACGCGATCCAGACGGCGGACGGGACATGCCACAAAGTTGACCTGATTGCCGCCGCCACGGGCTTCGATAGCGTTACAGGAGGTATTACCTCTATTGATATCCTCGGGACGAATCCGCAGGTACCGCTGAAGGACCAATGGGCCAAGGGCGTCGGAACACTCTTCGGGATGGCATCAGCAGGATTTCCCAATATGTTTTTTATGTACGGGCCGCAGGCGCCCACGGCCTTCACCACAGGTCCATCGTCGGCCGAGTGCCAGGGCGACTGGCTCGTGGCGTGTCTGTCGTATCTTCGCGACCGTAGTATCACGAAAATCGAGGCGAAGGAGGAGGCGCAGCAAGCGTGGAGAGAGCATACGCTGGAAATTGCCGATAAAGGACTCTTTTCAAGGGCTAAGAGCTGGTACTTTGGCGACAATATCCCGGGCAAGCCGCGCGAGGCGCTGAATTACATGGGCGGATTGCCGACTTACCGGAAGAAGATATGGGAGTCGGCCCACCAAGGGTATGATGACTTTGTGCTTGAAGGGTAAACCTGCCGCCTAGAGTCCCATTGCAAATCGAAAGTCGTTCCGGAATGCAGTGTATAAAGTAACGCATAGTATGCTGTTCTTAATGGTGGCCATCGTAGAAGCGAGGTCGGCCACCAGGCGAGGTTCAACTTCTGGTACACAGTCCACACAGCCGACGCCGGGGAAACCCACAAGGACTGACTTGTTCCACGGCACGGGTTTTCCGCGCTTGATGCTACCCCGCGCGTATTGTTGTTTGCGTGCGGCCGGTTGTGAGCCTGGAGAGTTCGACCGGACGTGTGGGCGGGTGTAGGTGTGGGGAACGTCTGAGCCGAAAGAGTCTATATACCTGCATGAATCGGCAGTGAAATGTTGATCGTCTCTGCTGAAGTCTGAAAAGGCCGCAACAATGACCCTCCACGATGGCGACCTCAAGCCCGTGCGGCCGACTTTTGAGCTCACGGGGCGCAACTACATCGTCACCGGAGGCGGTCGAGGCATTGGGTACGCTATCGTACGCGCCATCGCCGAAATGGGCGGGAACGTCGTCGTGTTCGATGTCTTGGACAAGCCCGTGTCAGATTTTGACACGCTCGAGAGCGATTTCAGCGTCAAGGTCAAGTACATCCGCGCCGACGTGACGAACGACGAGAGCCTAAGACACGCGTTTGCCCAGGCGATGATAAATCTGGGCACGCTGGACGGGTGGTAAGTTCTAAGCCGAGAAGATGTCTCCCCAAGGTGTTGCTTGCTGAGACGTCCATAGCGTAACGGCTGCGGGTATCGCGCCCGAAGGACCGTTTCTCGAACAGGACTGGAACACGGTCAGAAAGGTGATGGACATCAATGTGTGTTTGTCCCCGTCGTCGACGTTGGCGATATCAGTATTGACACTATATAGGTCAATGGGACATTCTTCACTGCGCAGTTGGCGGCGCAGCAGATGCAGAAACAAGGCACAGGGGGCAGTTTGCTGTTGATTTCGTCCATGTGCGCGCATGTCGCACTCCCGCGCACGCTGCTGTCGTCGTATAACGCCTCCAAAGGGGCCGTCAAGATGCTGAGTACGGCTTTGGCGGTCGAGTTGGCTCCGCTCAACATCCGTTGCAATATCATCTCGCCCGGGTATATCCAGAGCGACATGACCAAAGTTCTACGCGAACAGAACCCCGAGCTGGTCGACATCATGGAGAATGCACCACCCATGAGACGGATTGGAAACCGCAACGACCTGACCGGGGCGGCATTGTACTTCTTGAGCGATGCCTCTGCTTATACCACGGGAGCTGAGATACTCGTTACCGGTGGAATGCACGCGGGGAGGGTGGTAACAGATTGATGGCGGAGGTTGAGGGAGGGCGAGGATGAATCGAGTCTAGAAACTTGATGAGCATGAACCTAGCGGAAATGAAGAACCTTTGTCTTCTTTGACGTGACCTACTGTCAGTGACAGGGGTTCTCTTCAGCACCTGAGAGCCTCGATGTCCAGGGCGGTCCACATGGAGCATTGTCAAGACCAGGCATATGAATATATATTGAAGTTACCGAATCTCTCACAACAATTCCGGACAAAGACATCCGCTTCTTGGCCAGGGCTTCCGTGAGCACATTTCCACTCGGTCCTCGGTTTCAGAGTTAATGGGTCTTCTGGAGGATGGATTGCTTCGTAGACTGTAGATCTCGAGTTCGAATCACAACACCGACGGAAAAAAACCGCCTTGCAAGAGGAAAAGGTTTTCGTCTCACCTCCAACCCATCAGAGTTAATCTGATGGCTTGAGGGCAGAGTTTTTTGCTCGTAGATTTTTTTTGGGCTGGCGGTGTAAGTGAACTTGGATATGTATCCTGCTCTCTCTCTCTTATATAGCCGATATGAGGGTGCCGGATTTTGAATTTGGCCAATGACAAAGCGAAAATACCATGCCATGGTGTCCAGGCAAAGGAGGAAGCCCAGAGTTTTCATTGCTGGAGGAAGTGACAGGATGTCTAGGTAGTGAGATTGTTTCGGCGATCATGGACATCCCAGCCTGCCACTACTTCATGGACTTGTACTCGACGCCGTCTTGAATCTGTTTCGCTATAGTGTCTTCGTGAATGATACCCGCCCAAATTCTACTGTTTGACTGCCCCACTGCCATTAGGACTGGTAACAGCATTATTGCTTGTCGACGTGGAGGAGGATAGACGGAGGCACAATTTTCTGCTCTAGTAGAATAGCTTGGAGGGAATGGATTCTGCTTTACGGTATTATCTGGCGTTACGTGTCCCGGATAAAGGTAGAGTTCCAGTAGGTGATATAGCGTATCGGTGGGATGTCACGATGTGAAGAGTGCAGCGAGGAGTCTACAGGTTGGGGGGACACATGACGATTTGTTAGGCAAAGCCGGACCAACCAGATACGCGAGTGCTCTTGAATGAGGTGGGGGCCATTTCCGACCGGTGAGTAGGGGAGGAGCAGCTCAAGAAAGGGAGAGCAAAGGCAAGGAAGACAACTAGGGGGAGACGATTCTTCGCATCAATACTGTTCTGACAGTGTTCTAACACTATCTCACTAGTCTGTTGCTGTTGCTGTTCCGGTTCCGTACGTTACCTAGGTATATATCAGGACAGCATTAAAGCTGTATTAGGACAACATTAAAGCTGTATCAGGACAATATTGAAGCTGTATTAGGATAATATTGAAACTATATTAGAACAGTATTAAAGCTGTATCGGGATAGCATTGGAACAGCCTTAGAACAGCCTTGGAACAGCCTTGGAACAGCCTTGGAACAGCCTTGGAACAGCATTAATGTCAGGAAGAGGTCCACAGCCCCTGGGGATCACCCAGAAAGACTGAGAATCATGGCAATTCATGCCTGGTTCTTGGACCTCTAGCTTATATGCCTGTCGGAACCCCGTTCTTAATAAGTAAAGCTATATTAGAACAGCATTAAAGCTGTGTTGGAACAGCTTCAAAGCTGTATCAAGTTAGCATTAGAAAGCACCAATTCGGATCTGAACTCCCTGAGGTGGATAACAGTATTCTCCCTTCCCATCCAGTCCCCTATGTATCCAAAAGGGCGGCCGTGGGGGATGGATACTGCGTAGGGACGACTCTGCCACTGCCCCCATGCCATTGTTTGGGACGCCCTTGGTATGCAGTGGCGCGCTGCTTGGACAACACAAGAAACACTTCGTTCCCTTCGATGCGTAGGAATGCCCAATTTCCCAGCCCAATATACACTTTTCTACATTACACACCAAACCCACCAAGTCCTCCTGTTTTGTTGAAAATAAACTTCCCAGTTACATAGCTGCCGCTTAGGTACTCTCCCCTACCACCAGCAGCTCAAGTTTTGGCAATGATGCAACCGGTTCGCCACGCCCGCGAACGCGGCAGCCCCGTTCGAGCAGGCCGCCACTCGGGCCACCCGTCCCTTTCTGCCGACCGACTCGCCAGGCACTTCTTCGTTGACGACTGGGTTGAAAATGATCTTGGTGCAGAGGAAGAGTACACCTGGAAGCCGCACCAAGTGCGCTTCGTCCTGTGGTATCACTTGACCACGTACATTCCCAATGATGCAATAGCCGCGGCCTTCAACGTCACTTTCGGCGCGGATGGTGGTGGTGCCCCGGAGATGAAGGCCGTCAACGTGCAAGAAATCATCGACGTGATAAAGAACAGAATGAAGCTGATCGAGGACGATATCGCCGAAAGAGACCTGGGACGATGGCCTCGACCGAGCGAAGTAGGCTGGATCCCTTGTGACCATGGAATGAGTTGCACAACACTTGCCCAAGCGTCCAATGGCGCCATGACCAGCGTGATGAAAAGCGCCGAAGTAAGAACCAGAGGCGCCGCAGAGACGGCTGCAATGGCGACGGGACTGTGGGAGGGCACTTGGGACGAAATCCTGCAGTGTCCGAGGGGACATAAGGAGGCGATTCCTGCAATCACGACTCTGACATATCCTCCCCCAACCATTGGAGCATTCCAAAGAACACCACGGCCAGGGGAAAGAGAGCCCAAACCCGTCGAGCCCGGCACCATCCTCGACAGGTCAAGCAATCAGACCGATCCATCATTCCGCGTCAATCCAGCCAAAGAACTGCGGTCTTCGCCAAGGAAGTCGAGTGCGAACCCACCATCCACGCAAAGAAACAATTTAACAGGTTCAGCATACACAAAAGTCCCAACGTCGTCACCAAGCAAAGATAAACACAGCCCGACCAAGCAATTTCACTGCTCACCGAGCCGTGTCCACGCAATGGCCGCAGTCGAGGAAGAGTCCGATGTCGACTGGGTCGATCCTGCACCGGCACGGCATGTTCGAGCTGCAACAAAGTCGCTGAGCAATGGTTTGGCCTCTGGCCGGAGCGCTTATCAAACTGCGAGTGTCGGGACTGTCAGAACGCGCGCGCCTGTCAACGGCTCGAGTCTTGCAACTGGAACGTCGCGACTGTCCGTGGATAGCATGGCAGCAGCTTACTTGGGGCGGAGCGCTGCGTCACAGCAAGCAGTTGTCCCCATTGCCCACGCTAGTACTCAAGTTATCGCGCCTCGCAGACGAGGCGTCGTCCAAGCCGTGTTAGAATTCTTTGGGAGATCTGATGTTTTGTGGTTCGTGGTCCAGCAAATCATCCGAGGCATATGCTTGTGCATCATCCTAGAGCCGTGCTTTGAGCTCTTGGAAGGGAACACCGAAGACTTGCCGCACTACCTGATGCAGCAGAACTGGCGGTCCGTCCTGTATATTGGTGGCACGATCCTGTTCGCCCGCGAAGTGATCGGGTATGCGTCGGGCAGTGTGCGTGACTACGCGTGGCGACACTGGAGAGTCGTCCTCAGTCCCCCGGAAGCACCACACCTGTCGACCACTGCATACTTCGTGTGGATATGCATTGCTTCCGGAGTGGCAAGTTTGGCCTGGCCCCGATGGGCTCATCATACGCGCTATCTACTCCAGAGAATCGCACAACAGCTCACAGCTCAAGAAGCGGCCATGGTCGAAGTTCTCGGCTCGGATGAGCCCATATGATGATGGTGCGCAAGGCTCAGGCACTGAGGGAATGGGTCTCATGAGCCCCACCAGCGGCTGTTACCTCTCGCGCCTCCAGTTTCAAAAGCGGACTCCTCTTCCTCGAACTTCATCCACTCCACGACCTGACGTGCTCGAAAGCTCTTGACAAACTTCCAGGCTTCGGTATCGGCCAGGTTCCACGCCTCCGCGACGTTCCGGATTTTAAGCACAGCCTGGTCTTTGCTGTTGACGGTCTCTCTAGCCTTGCGTAGAAGGTCAACTTCTATGGCGGCCTGCTCTGCCGTAGGCGGATCAGGATCGTGAGCCTTCTTACGTTCGGCAGGGAGACCGGCAGGGACTTTGGTCCAGCGGTCAGGCGCGGGAACCGGAGGCAGAGACTCACCATGAGAGACCGTCGTCCTTGGCACAGGGAATCCGAAATGCCAGTCGAGGTGCTCAAGCCAGTCTTCTGGGAAAGGTGCTATCTTTTCCTCGACAGGCCGGTCGTTGGTAGGAGACTTGGGTGGAGGCGGCGGCGGGTTAAATGAAGCAGGAAAATGTTCGGTGGTAAACCACAAGGAGCGACTACTGCCATATTCCGATGCCACTGCATCTTTCAGGCTTACTACACGGCTTGGACCCCCACGGGCGTCTCCTAGCAGATCTCGAGTGACAGCCGTTATCCATGGGTCTCGGTCAGTGTGTCGCCGGATGTGAGCAACGGAGATCTCGTCGGTCTGGTTGGTGAGAGTGATCATTGTGTAGGGGTGAGGCACAACCGCAATGGTGAACACAGAAGAGGTATTGCTAAAGGAGGTAGCAGTTTTGACGCTCAGCTTGGAACCAGTACATGGAGCGCATTTTGGACGGTTTGGCGGACAGGATGATTGCAAGATTGAGCTGGGACATTCCGCAAGAAGTCGAGCCAGGTCGAGCGAAGGTTTAACCAGAGTGAACGTGTGAGCCGCAAGAGGCTGTAAGACAACAATGCCAGTGCTGAAGGTGTTCTGCCATGTCACATGGAGATGGGCTCGCATAAGCTCAAGTAACGAACGCCGACCTTTGTTCGGGTCTTTCTTCATCAGTTCCGCCAAAACAGGATATTTCGATGGAACCGTCTTCGAATCATAACATGCGATAGAGGTGGGCTGTTCGACCTTGAACCGATTCGAGTCGATGGCATCTGCGATTGTCTTGTAGGAACTTAGTTTGACGTCGTTCAGGGCCGCCTTGATGGCATCTTCTAATTGAATCTTTTCGCTGGCAAACAGGCCAGATCCCAAGGCCTTGAATTTGGTGAGTTGAGGATATTGTCCGCGGCGCAGATGGGAGAGGAGGTCGTCGTCGTAGGCAGCCATGGGCAAGCAGTACCAGCTAGCAAATAGCCCAGTGCCCATATGGGCCCATGCGAGCCATTCTCGGAAGTCTTGTTCCAGCGTTGCCGGCATGCCTTTGGCGTGCAGAGTCTGATAGAGCGGATGGCTCATTGCCTCGGCATCTGTAAGGATTACTGGACGAAATCCATGAGCCCACCATGCTTGTCTCCAGGTCAACAGGAAGTCCTTGTCAATCTTTTTCGTCTCTTCATCTTTCTTGGCTGATGTATCGTAGAAGGTGTAGATGGGCGGTCGATCGGCCAGAGGAGGCAATACGACTCGATCCTCGTCGAGGGTCACCGAGGAGGAGAAGGGGTTCAACCACTTCCAATCGCTGTACCACGAGCTGCCTTCATGTGTACTGTTCCTCTGCTCCGGAGGCTTGTGTGCAGAGCTCTGGAAGGACCAGCGCAGGCTGTTGGGAACGTTGATTTTGGGGACGAAGTCTCGGATGCCGTCCGGATATTGCAGTGCATCAATCACCCCGGCCGAGGATGTCGGCGACGTGGACGAGAATATGAGGATGCCGATCAGAAAGACTGCTCCGACGACTATGTATCTGGTGAAATGTCGCGGAGCCATGCCGAATGGCGGTACTGGTGGAAGCGAGCGACTGGAGGAGAGAGGCAACAACAATGCAATGCTCGAACGCGCACAAAAACGGAATCTATTGCAGCACTGAAGACATATCGACGGGTGATGGCAGCTTCATCTTGTCGATTTCCGTCTGTCACGTCGCGCAGGTCTGGCAGTCCTCGTCTTGGGTGCCTCTGAAGCGTGCTTGCGTAATTTGTGCATGAAGGTCGGACCTTTGAAGTCCGGGGGAGGAAATAGGCACGGCGAGGGGCCAATCGGCGAGTTTTGTAATGGGCGACCACCAAACGGCCACTCGCGCAGTATCGCATAGACACTGGGTAGACACTGGGTAGATACTGGGTACACACTTGGTCGATGCTGGTGTTGATGCTCTCTAGGGCTGTAGACAATATATCTATGTGTCTGTCCGACGCATCCCGGGCTCCAACTGTCCCACAGAAAGTCCATCTTTTCTATTTCCCTTCCTCAACATCCGTTGAAGAACCAATCTCCACCCACTCATCCAGAATATTGATTGTCTCCTCGCACTTTTCCCTGATGATCTTGTAGGCGTCTGGCCCCAGCGCAAGTCGTATCGGAATCTCCCTGCCAGTAACACCGGTCAGGACGTCAACGATAACCTTGGCACCTTTCGCGGGATCACCGCGTTGACTCTGGTCCGTCCTCTCCACCCGTTCTTCAGTCCTTCGCACTGCTGTGCCGTCATAGTCCGATATGGCATTTTCGTGCAGGATCTTGTGCTCCCTACTCAAGAAGTTCGATCGGAAGTAGCCGGGCTCGATACTGCATACTTTAATATCAAACTCCGCAAGCTCGAGGCGCAGTGTCTCCGTGATGCCGCTGACGGCCCATTTGGATGCTTCGTAAATCCCCACCGCCGGTGTACCGCGCCAGGCTCCAATGCTGGAGAAGTTGGCGATGACTCCAGATCGTTTGGCACGCATGTACGGAAGGATGGCTCTGGTGACATTCAGAGGACCGAAGACGTTGGTCGCGAATTGGGCTAGAGTTTCTGCCGGGCTGCACATTGTAAGTAACCTCTGCTCACACAATGCGATTTATGGCGTCATCGTACGTGAGCTCTTCCAAACCACCAACTTGACAGTAGCCCGCATTGTTGATTAGGAAATCGATCCTCCCATAGAGGCTGTGAGCTTCTCCAACCACACGTTTGAGCTCGTCCAGTGGCGAGGTGACATCTAAGCACAGTGTCTGAGCCCCGGCTCCTTTCAGCTCCTCAAGCTTGCTCGTGTTGCGCGCCGACGCAATGACCTTGTCACCACGACTAAGGACTTCGTGTGCCAATGCTTTGCCAAAGCCACTCGAACAACCTGTAATGAACCAGACTTGTGAGTTTGCCATGCTTGTTGTGCGCTCGACCTGCAAAAGAGCAGACTTGAAGTGGGGGGAGGAAGATTCGGCTTCAAGAGTTCAAGATGAAACAGGCAAGACAAGCTGAGGTTTTATCCTCATCTTGTGGCTACGACATACTCACCTCCTACCTCTCGTGCCGAGTCTGCAACATACTCCACCACAGGTCATTCTACTTCAATCAGTTGTTCCCTCCCTGGACTCACTAGGTTAAAACAGAGTACACGGATGGAGGTAGCCAATTGACAATTCCACAACACCCGCAACAGAGGTTCTTCCCGCCAGATTCTGTAGGATCATGACAATGGTCCTATTCATCATTGGTTACTATGACTGCTCAATGGGTAGGCGAAAGGTCGAGTTGCATGACTTGACGGCACAATCGGATAACTTCAGCTTGATATGCTGAAAACCTCTACTCTGCCTTGAACGTGACGCGGAGAAGGATGCGGCTAGAGCGGCCGCCGGCTAACCTTCCGCCCCAGCTTCTTGGGTCAGTGTTGATCTTCGGTTTTTGGCGAGCTTTTCCAAAAACTTCAACCACCTCGTGATTTACAGCAGAACCGCAATGGACACAATCCGTGCTCTGAATCTTCTCACGGTAACCCACGACTCCTATAGCCTCAGCGGAGAAAACGTGCATACCGCTCGGAACATCTTATCAGATTAGCAACAAATCACTTTCCAGCTGCTTGCGCCCATCGGCATCCCACAAGCTCTTCTAACGAAGTCACGGCCTACACGCTCCACATCCTGTGGTCCTGTAGAGCTAGAGCTGGTGGATTTTCTTTCACACACTTCTGTTGCAATAGCAAAGTTTTGGACCTTCATAGTTCAACTTGTTCCTGATTGATGGACTGGTTGACTCCTTGCGTGCCTACATGAGAAGGAACTTGTCCAAGACGGTTTAGTGGGCAGAAGGTAGATTTTATATTGTGCTGGGTGTTGGTACATAATTTCATGTCAATCATGGTCATCAGATTATGACCCTTGTATCCGATGGCACTTCGCTATGAACGCTACAAATGAATCGATAACACAAAGATCGACGAGTGGCTTTATCCGCTGCCGGGCTTGCTGTTTGCCAGGTTGGTTTTCTGAAGCAACAAGGCCACTTCCTCCGCCGAGTAACCGAAGAATACCGGGCCGTTGAAGATGATCTGTGTTCGGTCCGTTGTGTCGACAGGATCTCTGGGTCGGTTCTCCTGCTGCTGCGGTTTCCGACTCTGCTCTGCGGGCTCTCCATCCGGCGTCGCGGCCGGCGTAGGTCGGGAACTGGCAGACTGCATTTTCAGATGTGCAGCATCGTCTTCGTCCTGCAGGGCGCTGGGTGTCGGCTCCTTATCAGCAGGAACTGATATACCCCACGGTCGACTGGGAGATTCTCCCACTCGAACCTCCCGCAGGGGTCTTTCAAAATGGGAGAGCCTTGGGCCTTCGACTGGCTCGGCGCTCTCTTGGACTGGGGGGGTAGCATCCTGGCTGACATGCTCGGCCCACTTCTCGACACCACGGGTTGAGCCTTGATCACGTTCTTCAATACGGTCTCTTTCTGGTAGGTATGCTTTATGCTTGACTCCCAAGCCTTGTATCATGTTCACAAGATTGCCATATTTGGCGTCCAGCTGGCGCGCGCTGCTCTCATTGCCTCCGTATCTTCGCACGCATATCTCGTGGCTCCGAGGAATCTCGTGTTTATGATTTTCGAAGTATTTGGCAACCTCCTCGGGAGAATGTTGATCGAGGAAACGGATGGGACATTGTCCTGGGCGTTGGTCTACGGGAGGGGAGAGGGTGGAGGCTTTGTCCTGATGAAACTCGGCCGCTATAGGGTCATTTTGCGTCGACGGTGCTAGCCCGTTCGCCATCTTCGCAAAGGGGCAGCCCAGGGTTCCTTGGACACCTGGCGTGGTAAAATCTCGCTCAAGATCCTCGGGATTCCTGCTCGAATGCGCAACGGGGCATCGGTCTGTACTAGGCTGGGGCATGTGTATTCTAGACATCTTGTATATTTTAATCGCTTGCTGCGCTTGACGGACGGGAGCAAGTTCTTCGACGTCGGTGCTGACGACAGGCAGTCCTCGGATTTGCTTTGCGACGTCGCTGTGAGCAGTGGAGGATGCCGAAAGACTGCTGTCAGCGGCTAAAAGTCTCTGGTACTGGACGAAATCAATCAGTGTTCGGAGCAGACCACGGGTATATGCGAAAAATCACAAAATAGAATGCCGTTCAGGTAATACATGCAATATGTCGCTCATCGCCACAAAAGTTGCAGCTCTTGATCTAGAGCTAATCAAATACTTCTCATCCTAGGATATGTGATAGTGGGACGACAAAGAACATCAGTTGCTCACCTCATTTGCTGCAAATTCCAGCCTGTCTCTCAGCAGCTTTTCATTCTCGAGGTTTTCGCGAACATGGGAGAGAAGCGTCTCAAATCCAGTGACGAGCGAGTCGATCAGTAGCGACAAAGCGTCCTCAGGAGAAGATGCAGTCATCGGAAAGGAGAGATCGTAATATCAGGTTGGGAAAGAGAGACTAGAACGACAATCTTGGTAGGCTTGGGCAAGGCAACAGGCAAAGCTGAATGACAGGAGAGCGTCGGAAGCCGGTGCGCAGCCAAGGAATTTCTGCCCTGCGGATTCTCCGATTCCGCATCTAATCTTGATAAGATCATGGGATAAACCAGGCTTGACTCGGTTTAGACGGGTGATTCTGACATTCTCGCTTTGGACTCAACCGAGGCACAAGCACCGAGGCAGCTCATCCCGCCAATGAACCGAGCCTCAGCTCCCAAAAAGGATAGATACCTTTGGCTGTGATCAGTCCCTTTCTCCGTATGAGATGCGCTCGTAGTAACTTCTCGATCCTCCGTGTCTCACCGCGGTGAAGAAGCAAGCAGTTCAGAATGAAAGCTATTCAAGTAACGAAATATGTCTCCGGACCCCAGGACCTCTTCGTCACCACCCTGCCCACTCCAGCTCCGCATCCCACGAAATATCTGATCAAGATCCGCGCCTGCGGCACAAATTTCTTTGACCTCCTCCAGATTCAGGGCAAATACCAGCACCAGCCACCCCTCCCATGGATCGCCGGAATGGAGTTCGCTGGCGTGGTGGTCGCAACGCCCACCACCCGCGAAGGGTCAAAGAGTGCTGTCGCGAGTAGCCTCGATGGCACAGTCAGCACACAGACAAACCATCAGTTTAAAGTGGGCGATAGAGTATTTGGCGCCACGCACGGAGCATATTCTTCCCATATATTGGCAGATGAAGGTGTTTTATTTCCTGTCCCACAGGCCTGGAGCTTTGCGGATGCTGCTGGTCTCTATGTGACGACACCGACTGCCTACGGTGCCTTGGTCACGCGAGCAAAGACTCAGCCGGGCGAGTGGGTGCTTGTCCACGCAGGCGCCGGCGGCGTTGGTTTGTCAGCTGTCCAGGTAGCGAAGGCTCTGGGAGCCACTGTTATTGCAACAGCCGGTTCAGAGCGAAAGCGACAAGTCTGTTTAGACTACGGGGCGGACTACGTTGTGGACTACCGGGACAAGAACTGGCCGCAAAGGGTCATCGGATTATGCGAACAGCATAGGACAGGAAACGGCAAGCAGGGTGTAGACGTCGTCTATGATCCCGTCGGTGAGTGATTCTGCGCAGTCAAAGACTGTGACAACGCTAACCGGGTCTGAAGGTATGATCGATCCCTCAATGAAATGTATTGCATGGAATGGTCGGTTGCTTGTTATCGGCTTCGCGGGTGGCAGCATTGAGAAGGTTGCCCTGAACAGAGTCCTCCTGAAAAATATCAGCATTGTTGGATTGCACTGGGGCATGTATGCCACGAAAGAGAAGGAAACAGTGCCAGAAGTGTGGAAAGGCATTTTCGACCTGATCAATTCGGGCAAATTGAAGGGCATCACTTATACGGATAAGCATTACAAAGGACTGGAACAGGTTCCATCAGCCTTGATCGCCCTGGGTGCTCGAGATACATGGGGAAAGGTGGTGGTGGAGCTGGGAGAAAATGAGGGCGAAGAGGGTAGGAGTAAGTTGTAGTCTAGAGCTGTCGTTGGTATGATCCCTCGGATTTTGTGCTAGGGTGCAATGCCAGGACGTGCCACAGTACTCCTATCGAGCTCTTTGAAATGCTGGGCAGCCTTCGCCAATCACTGAAGTGCGATTGCCTCGATTTCGACGTCAACGCCCTTTGGCAGTTCTCGCACGGCGACACACGTTCTCGCCGGCTTATGAGTAAAGTACTGTTCGTAAACACCGTTCATCTCCGCAAAGTGCTTCATGTCGGACAGGAAGACCTAGTCCTCCAGTTAGCTTATTGAGCTTCCTCAGTTGCTAACGCTTCGGGAGCGGCATCATGTGTCGAGCTGGAGAAGAAAGCGCACAACCGGCAAGACTCACCCCAGCCCTGACAACTTTGCTGATCCCACTTCCTGCCTCCTCCAATATGGCTTTGAGATTCTCGCAGCACTGCTTCGTCTTGTCGGCAATAGAGCCTTCAACCAACTTTCCACTCGCGTCTGCAGGGATCTGCCCCGCGACCCAGACTTGACCAGCAGCTTTGATTGCTTGACTGTATGGACCCGCAGCTGAGCGACAACAATCAGATACGTGTATTGTCGCAGATGTCTTAGGTCTGTAAAAGAGCTTCAAACTTACGAGGGCAGGCATTTTTGGTAAAGACGGGAGTCATCTCGGAGGCCATCTTGACGCGGCAGCAGTGAAACTGGCGTAGGTGTATCCGTGAAACCGCTGGAGGAAGGGGTCTGATATATGACGGCAAAGCCTTCAGACAAGGTAATTTGTGTCGACAGGGTGTTGACATGAGAGACTGATGAGAAACGCCAACTTGACAGACGGTCCCATCGCAAAGTCACAAAATTTGATCCGTAGGTGACACTCGATACCCCGCACAGCATCGGATTTTTCCGTCTGACGAGAATGGATCTTGAGCTTGATGCTGCACAAGGGCGCGTGTCAGACGTAGGACTTGGACTCACCACCGATCAAGCGCGATTCATCCTTCTCGCCCGGTGTTGTTTTCTAGGAAAGTACTCGCACGGGTTGCTCGCCCTTGCACCGGAGCTCTTCCATTTTGAAACCTATTGGGGGTTCTACCTCCCTCGAGTACTTGCGTTTCCTCGAGGCAACTCTGGTCTGCCCCTCATGCAAGGTACTGACTGTACAGGGTACCAAAGCAAGTGTGGGGGCAGGCCCGTCGCAAATCCTGTTTACGGACTCCGGATTCTCAACGCCCTCGATTTCGCTTATTCGATGCACGCGTCGAGTTCAGTGTGCTACTAAGACACATGTGTGCAAGCGAGCAGCCAGATACGGTCATGGACTGTAGCTCGTGCTCTTGCGAAGCACTTAGCCCGAGGCACGCACATTGGACTCATCACCGGCATATGTTGGCAGCGCTGATCCGTTAAACCACCGGAGACGGAGCAACTCCAGGTCACCTCCCTGTTCAACGTAGAGCGATACTTGTAATCGAACTTCGTTCCGGTCCCTTTTTCTGTCAGCAACGCATTGAGCGGTACCCATCAGTCACTCTCGATCTTCGCATTTGAGGGTAGGGTCAAGCGATCATTGACCAGTGGCCAGGCGCGCCACAGGCCTTGGTACGTGGTCCGGGGAACAGCCATTCGCGCATTTGCTACGGTGTGAAGTATTGTACCACACTCGACCACACCACCGGTACGCACCATTTCTATCACGATCGACCACTTATCTCCATGCCTCCTCATCGTTTCCAGTCCGAATTTTGTTAGTCAGCAAAGCACTCTGAGGCGGTTGAAGCTTGATTACCCAAGTGATGTTGATGGAGAATTACCCACGTCAGGCTTGAAGCTTCAAAACCCGCAGCTGTGCGTCAGGTCGGAACGTTGTGTCGCCCAGCGGCGATCGAAAACGAATCTAGGACCTTGCCAAGGGAAATTAAGCCTCACATCTGGCTTCTGGCATATACTATTCCTCGGGAGTATGCAGCAGCACGCCGGCCACAATGTCGAAGAAGGTGGCGCCTTGGATAGTATTGACGACTGAGAAACCTGGTATGGACGCTCAAAACAGAAATGCTATCAACGAATGGTGTGGTGTTGTAGGCAAACAATCGTTTCGCCGCCAAAGCAAAGTCAACATACAATTCCCTTCACGGGCTGTCAACTGGAAGAACCAGCAGCGATCCAACAGTGATCTTAAAGTAGCAAATCTTTTGGCTGACTTTGAGGATCACCCACCTCCCAGCGCCAGACCACGCCCAGCCCAACGCACCAAATCCAGCGATAACCTTGGGTCGAAGGAGGCGACTGTAAACTCTCTCACCAAGCCTGTTACGGGATCAAGAGCACGTAGTAAAAGGAAGAAATGTGAGTTTGTGGTCAAGTGTCGGACACGGTCCACTCCGAGCACATATTGTTGACAATACTGCAGGGTCGGTTTCGACCGAGACGAAACAACACAGGGACGAAAAGGATGGGGAAGGTTATTGGGCAGCGTCCATTTTCTGCAAGGATGGCTCGATGGGTATCAGAGTAGATCCGTTCGATTGTGTCCCTGGTACGACGGGCGATCCCAGGCAAGGAGAAATAGTGGATTATTGTAAGTTGGTTGTAGGGAGTGCACAATTGTCAACTTACGCTGATATTGAGTCTAGACAAGCAGATTCTTGACCCCGGCGTCGTGGCGACATTTTTCGTCTTCGACATGCGAAGTACCTATGGTAAAATGCCCCTCGAGTGCTTAATGGACGATGACTTCCGTCCACTCGGTCTCGCTTCTATCGCTGGAACAATGAGCTCCGTGAGACATGCGGCTGTCAACCGAGAATATATCCTCGCGCAATTGGGAAAGGGTATGCGCCTACTCAGACAGAGACTAAGTCGACCGGGTGGCGCGGATGGAGACATTGTCCTTATAAGCATTATGTTTCTGGCAGCATCAGCGGTGAGTGTACCCTTTACGCGCGATTGGGCCATGCAGGAACTGATGACAGGCCCGCTCAGTACCTAACTGGGGATCTGGAAGGCTTTGAGGTCCACACGAAAAGTCTCAAGCAGCTGGTCGCCACGCGTGGTGGTTTGGAGCATCTAGGCTACAGTGGCAGCACCAAGACCGTCCTGCTCCAGTGAGTACCCCAAAGGAAATTTAGAGTCGCGGAACAGTGGTAATTGAGCCTTTCAGATGGGACGCCGCGTGGAAGCTGTCGACTGGTCGCAGCTTATGGGTCGACGACCGACCTCGGAAAAAGCCGATTTATCCTCCATTACCACTCGATGAGCCAGCCCGCGCGCTTGTCGACCGTTTGCCGCTTGGGTTTCGAGAGCTCTGCACACGAGGTCTCATATGCGTCGAACTCCTAGACATCCTCGCGAGGATGACAACAGCTATGTCTTACAAATCTTCCAGAAACATCCCCTATGACCAGAAGATTGGACAGTACGACGACTATCTATCGGTCTCGAGCCTTCAAACCCTAAGCACTCCGAATGAAAAAGGCAGCACTCCTCCACCGACATTGGAGGCTCTGCTGACACTAGGACTGATCTTGTTCTCATCTACGGCGTTCAACGAAATGCGAGCAATACCGGTGATCTTCCGAGGACCAAAGGATGCATTGTACGAACACTTACTACACTTCGACCCCGATTCTCACGAGTCCGTTGACGATGCACAAAACCAGTGCTATCAATGGCTATGGGCTGTCGCCGTAGATGCGTGGAGAGATGCATCTCGGGAGCTCATGCCACAAGGGCGCCACCTACAAATTCAGTTTTACAAGAGATACTCTTCGGACTGGGAAAGTTCGGAAGACCTGGCGAACATGCTGAAGCGATTTTTCTGGTCAGAAGACCTCGTACAGTTTCAAAAAGCAAGCTTCGAGTCCTTCAAAGCTAAGGGAGAAGTAATCTAGCGAAAGCTCAATCCGCAAGTCCAACCATGGTGGACCTCTCCTGAAGATGAAAGCGATCATTCATGATCTGGCCGGCCTGGAAATATCGCAGGAGTCAGGCCACGAGACCCTATATGCAATATAATACTCATTTTCAGAGGGAACGGGGCTCTTGACACCACCCTAGGGCTCCTCCCCTGACGAACTTGAGGCTCACTCAACGACCCAACTGTCCTACAATGAGGTGGCGACCTCGACTGCCCTTGGCACGCGATTGTCTATAGATGATAAGTTGCCATCGAGGACCGGGTGCTCTACTCGAGCATCAACAGTTCGTGCAGAAAGAATTGTCTCTGAAATCTGCAACCCCATGTTAAGCTAAATGGCCAAGGTACACAGTGGCCCTGATGAAGACCTGGACCCTTTATGGCGATACAGTATTTACACCTTGTCGGCAATAGCTTGACCAGTCTTCTCGCCGCCTGTCTTGAACACAATCTTATGCACTTTTCTGGCCTCAAAGTCCTTGTATGCTTGGGGCGCATCCTCGAGGGACATGGTCTTCCCACACAAGAAGGCCACCTTCTTCTGCTCCTTGACCAGCACCTGCAGCGCATCTTCGAAGATGCTCCGCACGGGACACCTCCCAAACGCCATGGTGACGTTCTTGCCGTAGCACAACAATCCGTTGAGGGGGAGCGGTTCCGTATGCACGCCGATGGACGAGATCTGGCCCCACGGACGAATCATGTCGAAAGCCAACATGAATGCATCGGTATGCCCGACGACCTCGAGCACAACGTCGGCGCCACGTCCGTCGGAAGCGGCCTTGATCTTCTCGACGGGATTGTCGTTCAGATTGATAGGGATGGCACCAATCTTCTCTGCTTCGGCGAGACGTTCAGGGATCGAATCGATCGCATAGACGGTCTTTACCATTGTCAGAGCGCAGGTGATGGCACAGATACCTACAGGGCCACACCCGATGACGACGGTGGTGAACTCGTCTCGGTCCCGCTGTGGAAGGTCCTTCAGGAAGCGGCTTGCAGCGAAGTAGCCCGTCGGGAAGATGTCGGCCATAAGAACGAGCATTTCCTCAGGAATCCCTGTTCGACGATTGTGAGTCCTCTTCGCGGCGAAGTCCCAAATCCAGCACCAAACAAGCAGGGGGACAGCTTACCACTCGGTGTCTTGACAAGTGTGGTATTCGCCAACGGGACCCTGACATACTCGGCCTGTCCACCATCGATCGTGTTTGCGGGCACAGAATTGCCAAACAGTTCACCCTTGGAACAACGACTGGCCTGTCCCCTGACACAGTAATAACATTCCTGACAGGCCGTGTAGAACGGCACGACGACCTTATCGCCAATCTCAAAGTTGGTGACCGCGTCGCCTTTCTCCTCGATTATGCCGACAAACTCATGTCCACAGATGAAGTTTGGTGGGCATTTGAGGTGGCCACGGTAGAAGTGCAGATCGGAGCCCTATGGCGAGCCAGTGAGTCTGGTGTTGGTGGAAGGGGGATGTTTTCAACTCCGCTGATGCGGGGTTTGCTTCAAAGCCGGGATGATGAACCCAAAGAATATGATATGAGAGCAAGAGATGGGGGAAAGGGGAAAGCTTACGCAGAGGGCCGTGGACGTGACTTTCAAGACAGCATCGGTGGGTTTCTGAAGTTTCGGGTAGGGCCTGTCTTCAACAGCGACCTGTAGATAGGATTAAAGTCAGTCAAATGCCAACAATCACGCCTCATGCTTCAACCCGTTTCCTGGGAAGTTTCAGATATCGAAACGGCAACCAAGGACCACGGCAAGGCAGGCAGCATCAAAAAGTCCGCTCACCTCAAAGTTCCCCTTGAGCACAACAGCGCGCATGGTTGCAGGAGGCATCTCGGCGGCAGCAATCGATCTTGGACTTCCTTCCTTCTTTCTTCACGACCACGCTTGGACAGTTTCTCTCGCTCGGACCTTTCCCTTTCCTTTTCCCAGACTTCTCTGGCTGTATCCGGACGCACTCGCTAGAGGTGTATATGGAAGGAACCCTTTCCGTCACAGCGAGACGAAGCTTGACAATGTGACCGGTATCGTTATGCGTTAACCAAGATTGTTGTGCGTATGTACAGTACGTATGTGTGTGTGTGTGTGTGTGTGTATACCCTTTGCACGCGCGCCTCGGAACAAGGAATTTCGTTTTCACACAACAAGGGACTTCTGATTCTTATTCTGTGCTGTGTCGATGGGCACCACGGTCGGAGGGGGAGCGGGGTTGTTTTTTCCCCTTTCCCCCATCCATTGCCAGCATGGCTCATGGCCCGTCCGTGTGTGGAGTGAGCGAGTGAGCGAGCGAGCCAGTGACCCGCGTGAGGGAATGAGTGAAGCTGCGTGATGTTGGTCCTTTCCCCTCTCCCTTCCCTTCTCCTCTCCTCTCCTCTCCTCTCCTCTCCTGTCGGGGTGAGTGGCCACCGTGCCACCAGCCAGTGAGAGATGCGTGTTTCGAGAGCCGAGGCCGGCATGAACATGCGGGGTGGTGAGGAAAACGAGGCTGAGGATCCTTTTCTCCAAGGCGAGGCGAGGCGAGGCGAGGCAAGGGTGGGCAAAGAGGAAAATACGAGTAGTCGGTCGGTAAGGATGTGTCTTCTGATGAGAGCGCCGTTTACTGTCTACGTGCATGGGAATGGGAATTGGAATTGGATCTGCTTTCTGCTTCATTCTGTACGGCCACCAGACCTAAATCCAGCTATTTATGTACCTACATTCAACGTGTGACACATGATGTGCATAAAATCAACTTAAAATCGAGCTTGCACTTTGCTCTGCACATCCTGCACAGCCCAGTCCGAGAACTGTTTCTGTGACACGGTCCTCCGAACCTGTTCGGTGGTGAACCCTTTGGCCTCTGTGGCCGGGTTATAGCCCAAGCCGTTGATCTTGCCGACCTGCTCGTCGGACACGGGGGTGGCGGCCTTGCCGTCGGCGCGCTTGTACACCGTGACGACGACGGCGCCACCGAGGCCGAGGTTGTGCTGCAGGCAGTATTTGGTGTCTTTGACCAGGCGATTGTTGGCCCAGCCGCGGAGGTGCCATGTTAGTTCGGCGCATTGGGCGAGGCCGGTCGCTCCTGATCGAATCTGTTAGCTTGGACGATATTTGGAGGGGAGAAGAATGGCAGTGGGCATACCGAGAGGGTGGCCCTTGGAGATCAGGCCTCCCGAAGGGTTGATCACGTATTTGCCACCGTATGTGATGTCGCCGTTGCGCACCAATTCGTGGGCTTTGCCCTTGGGAGAGAGGCCCATAGCATCGATGACGCACAGCTCATTCGCGCTGAAGCAGTCGTGGACCTCGACCACGCTGACGTCGTTGGGGGTAATGCCCGCCTCGTCCAACGCGCGTTTGGCGGCATAGACGGACATTTGGAAGCCCACTAGATCCATGGCCGAGCGGCTGAACAGCTCCGGTGAGTCGGTGGCAAGTTGTTGGCCTGCGATCAGAATGGCTTGGGACTTGAGGTGAGGTCTCTTGTCGAGGAATTCCTGCGAGACCACGACCACGGCGGCACCGCCATCGGACGTGGGACAGCATTGCAGTTTCGTCAGGGGGGCATGGATCATGGGCGACTTCATGATCTGCTCCAGGGTATATTCATCCTTGAACTGCGAGTATGGGTTCCTCTTGCTGTGTTCGTGGTTCACACGCGCAATCTCTGCGAAATCCTCCGCCGTGGCGCCGTATTTCTCCATATATTCACGACCGGCATTGCCAAACAGCTGAGCCGCGCCGGGAGCGTTTGTGATTCCTCGAGTCGCTTTCATCATGGCGTTGGTGGTAGAAGTAGGGTTCTCGCGGTCGTTGAAGTAAGCTTGGAGACTGCCGGGGGACATCTTCTCAAACCCGACGACCAAGACGCAGTCCGCGGCGCCGTAGGCAATGGCTTGTCTGGCCATGTTCAGCCCGGTCGAGCCCGTCGAGCAGTTGTTGTTTACGTTGTATATGGGGATCTGGGTCATGCCGAACTGATAGAAGACTCGCTGGCCGCAGGTGGAGTCGCCATAGCAGTAGCAGGCAACGCCCTGGTCGACGTCGTCGTAGTTGATCTGTGCATCGAGCATGGCCTTGATGCCCGCCTCGAACCCGAGTTCATGGTAGTCGACTTTGCCCCTGGGCTTGATGAACTTGGTCATGCCCACGCCGAGGACGTAGGCTGGGGCTGGCTTGCGAGGCATGGTGGAGTGGGAATCTGGGGTAAACTCGGGGTGCAGATAGGCAGGCAGTGGCGACTGGCGATATCGAGGCGTCTGGGATAGAAAGAAAGACAGCTTCCAAGGTGGCACAACTGCAGTTTATGTTTCGTCAACAGAAAATTCGGTAGTAAGCCCTGTCCGAGTAACTCACCAGCGACTGATAGCCTCGCTCTTCGGCTCATCATGGACCTCGGTCTGTCCTGGTGCCACTAAGCCAACGCTGTGGGGGCGGGCGTGGGCGGGACACCGGCCGCCGGGGTCAATCAGCGAGCCAGCCACAATCATTGTCCGTAGCCAGCATGTCCCTGCTTCTTGGTTCGCCGTACGAGGATAGCTCGATAGGTTCGCGGAAACAGCTGCCGAGGACGATGCAGGCCCTTCTGCATTCGCGGAAGACGAGCTCAAAAAGGTCAATCGGCATGTAATCGACAATGCTAATCGAACACTTTTGTGGCTTTCATTTATTTTTGTTGCGCTACAAGACCTTGTAAGATCCTCTCCTTTCACCGCCACAGACCTCTTCCTAGAAGTCATCAAGATCCCAACCGATTTACACAGAGTCTATCGAAACATCATCAATGCGGTTCGGGATCCTCCGCAGCTCGTAAGTGACCCTGAGCCACTTCATGGCAATACTTCACAGAATGCGCTCTCCTAAAACTTACCCAATGGAGGTAGGCAGATGTCGAGAGTGGTTTCGTGTCCTATCATGGCTAGTGACCGTCATTAACCTAGAATTACAATGTCATAGGTGAGCCAGGAGTGAGTGACCTTGGGGTGTTCCGCGTACCAGGCTGGGGGCAGCTCGGCCTGGCCAGCTCACCTTGCTGACCACATCGGGGCAGTGGCCCAAAGGTTGTCCCTCCTCCAGACGTCAAGGGCCCAAAACGAGGCTCTAGGGGGTTCCGTGGAAGTGCACCACGGCACGTTGCCTCCTCGACCCTGCGAGAACGAGTCGGTTTTGATGAGCGTTGTTGGGCCTCGCACGACGTGCCTGGTGCCTCCGGCGCGGGGGAGGGTTCCCAGAAACAGTTCCCTCTGCCCCTTCCAATGTCTCGTTGGGCTTCTGCCTCCTTTGGACATCGATTCTCCCCTCCCCTCCGTACCTCCCCTCTCTTTTTGGTCCAGTGACTTGATCTTCGTTGACTCTTTTCACACCCACTGACCGGTACATGGTAGACAGGTTAGACGGGGAGGTCCCTCCAGGCTCCGTAATTCTGCTGGGGGCGTCTTCCCGGCCAACCTGTCTACCACGTAATTCTGTCAGCCACTGTAATCAAGTGAGTCGCAGTTCCCTCCTACCATTCTACCTTGCAGCAGGTCTCACTACTCTATCCCTCCCTTTGCCTAAGAGCCTGGTCTCACGCAAGATATACTCTCTTCCGCATCGGCATGGCAGCTAAAAAGGGTGCTTTGTGAAGCATTTTGCTCTCTATACGATGCGAGATGCCCTGATGATCAGTTTCCACCAGGAGAACGAGGTATGAGTCGCGGTTGCTGGAGAAAGGGCCTTTGGACTGATGGGGTAGGCCGGCCACGACGACGAACTCGAGTTTTTCAGGCTGCGTAATACGCCAAGCCCTGTCAAGATAAATGGGCACTTTGTCAAAATCAACCCTGGTTCTACCTTCGCGGTCAGTTGATTCGACAGGGGGCATTTGAATGCTAAACCCAGAGACCGGAGACTTCTCGCGCGCTGTCCGAGCGCTCCATTGTGAGAAGACAGGTGGCGTCTCGACTTTGTCCTCTAGAACTGGGAGGAATGCAACCAGAGACTCAAAGACTATCACTTGCAACGAAAGCGATAGAGTCAGACATCTCAGGGTGTGATCGAGGGGTAATATCTTCGGTGCGTTGGCATAGAGTTGCTCCGCCTCCTCGGTGCACACGCCCTCGAAAACAGCCAGATGGGATGGTTCGCCATTAGTCGTGGCTACGCGATAATAGACGGTAATGGCATCGTAGGGCCAATATCGGGTACTCTCGTAAGATATCTCCATTGGCGGCTTGCTGCTGTCTTTGTTGCTTTCGGCCTCTGATTTCCATTCCCAGCCAGTCCAACTCCAGCTGGGAAAGCCGGCGCGGCGTCTTTTGGGCTGATCCCGGTTCCCTGGATAACTGAGAGGCACGAAAACGGCAAAGTCAAGTGCCCTTTCAAAGAATCTGAAGGGGAGGCCCCAAAAGAAATCTAGTCCACCTCGTGCGTGCGAAACATGAGTGATGCCGCTGAATGCATTCAGAGCATCGGCTTCATATGTCAGACTGCGCTTCATGTACGCGCTGACGAGGTCCGCATACTGTTCAAAGGATTGTATGCCAGTGGCACCAAGTCCCAGATGAATCAGGTGTGTCTCCTCCTGCATTTCTTCGAATCCCCTTGTCTGGTGGAGCACCTTTGGCGGATGGATGAGCGTATCCTCCCAATGGGTCAAGGTTCGACAGCTGAAAAACACTGAATCTGCCGTGAAGATCAACAGCTTGTTTGACAGGACTCTCTCTTGGAAAGTCCATGCTCGGGTGTTCCACTTTATCCCTCCCATGGCCTCGTCAAAACCTGGCTGAGCCGTAACAAGCGTCATGCCGCCCACTTTTGCCCCGAGTTGTTTAACAACCCGACTTCCTGGTTGCACCCCTGGCAGACCTGCCCACACATCAACGCCGGATGCAGCAACAATAGTGACATACGCAGCAGAATAGAGTTCGTTCATCAAGCCCATCTCTGCTGCCAATTTTGGGTCATCCTGCTGGATACAAAGGGAGTCGACCCACAAGTATTGGATTGAAAGTTGGTCACAAAGAGTCAAAGCGTCCTTGATGGTGGTAGGAAGGTCAGGACAGCTGTCCGATAGGCCTCCTGCGGCAGTCAATCTCTGGTAAGTATCTCTTGTCAGTCGCAGCTGTGGTACAGAAGGACCTCCCCAGACATAGCTTAGCGCTGCGAACTTGTTTTCCATCGTTCCCATGACCAACTTCCTTTCTGCAACGTCGATGAATCGGAGAGGATGAGAGCTTTGTGATTTCGTCTGCTGGCAGAGTGGATGTTTCTCACACAACTCGATCCAGCCCTTGGCGAGCACGGGGCTGAGCAGTTCATCCATCCGCACACCTCTGAACAGTACATTTTCTTCAAACTCCGGAATGTTGGTCCGGCTGTACGCAACCTGTATGGCCGCAGTTCTGAGCTTCTGGATTGTGTCATCGGCCATCCTCTCCAACACAGTGACCAAGATTCGATCCGAGTAAATGCGTCGAGCCGTCTTCTGCAAAGCCGTCGCTCTCATGTCAACATAAAGGTACGGCTGCAACTCGACGTAAATATTGTCTGCATTTGCAGCTGTGATGGAGTGACAGCGGTGCTGGATGATGCCTAGGAGAAAACGGCAGAAATCACATCTTCTCTCACGAAGCTGCCTAAGCTCATATCGACCATGGCCAGCATACTGCCTCCTCCTCAGGCTTGCGTCCCACTTGAACCATCCGGGATCGGTCAAGGCTTCCGCGATGTTCCACTCCCTGCACAATATACAAAGATATTCCTCGCTGAACCTTTGCTGTGCAATTGCCCTTGGAGAATTGTCTGGGGCTCTATAAGCCAGTTCGGCGTCCGGAGATAGATATTCGCGACCTGGGGTGAACTGGTGCATGCGCAGGCTGTTTTCATTGTTGTCTGAGAGACACCCAAGCGCTCTCAAGAGGGTTCTCGATCCAATTTCATCAGATCCGAGAGGTTCCATCTTTTTTATGAATTTTTATTTCAAGATCGTGTTGGTTTGCAGCGCGCTCGAGCTGTAACTTGCAAAAGTCCGGAAGTGAGCTGCTCGTCACTTCTGTATCACGGTCCCCATTTTCAACGAGATACTAGTAGACACCCCAGCTGGTCGCCGCTGAGACCTTAAGCGATCGGGACGGCTGCTGCCAGCTGGGTCAGCCGGGACGCGGGGTTAGGACAAGATGGGACGTAACATGGCAGCGAATAGTCTTGCAATTGAGCGAATTTCGATTCCAGGATACGAGACCCTTATGGTCGTATTACGGGTCGAATTTGGTGATGCAAAATAGAATCAACGGGCATGCGGACTGTCGGTGGGCCCAGACCTGTCCATGCACTCCAACCCAGACCGCTATACCCCCTACGTGGGCATGCCAAGTAGAAATGTTGAGCTTGAAATCGAAAGAGCTTGATTTAGCGGCTGAAACCTGCATCTTTGGCGCACGCCAGCCGGAGTCAAAGATTCGGTCTGGAACGAGCTGACTTGATTACGAGTACACGATTTTAATCCAGTGTGTCTGCTCAGAGACTCATGGGCAGGTGACCAGGATCTGGACTTTGTGCAAGACGCACCGAACGAATTGGTCGTTCATGCATTCATTGAATCGCGAAGAAGTCTTTGAAGGTAGCAAGGTGGATCTGATGTGACCACTAGCGAAAACGGAGTATTGTCTGGACAGGAATACACGTCAAGTGGGGGTATCTCAAATGTGTCGCAAGCAAGCCCCAACCCAACGCTCTGAAGAGAATTGAAATAAGGTCGCTAGCGTGGTGCCTTTCAACACCAAGCTCCTTCACTTCATTGCAAAGTCAAACTCCTCAAAGTCGGCACGCAGACCATCTGCCTCGTCTTCTTCGGCCGTTTGTTCGCTGCCATCCTTACGCAGAAGAGCATCCATCCAGTTCACCGTGTTCTCCAGTTGTAGTAGGCCTGCCAGGACCTCTCTGCCAAACCAGATGTTGAACGTTGGGTCGGTTGGCAATGGGAAATAAAAGGACTTTGTAACACCCCCGAGGTCTCCCTCTTCATTTCTGTTGGTGTAGTCGGCCACCTCGAGTGGATTTGACATCCAGGTCCACACTCGAAAGTAGTCTGATCGTTCTGGTAGCTGACCGTCTGCACCACAGGAGTGGAAAGTCGGTTACTTGTACTCTTCTGCCTTTACTTTCAAGGCTGCTTCCACCATCTTGATCAGGTCAGTCGGACAAGCAGTGACTTGCCAGTGGAAATGCCTGATGCCTGTGCGACTGACTTCCCAGCACACGGTGCCCAGCTCGCCTTGACTTTTCGAGCCTACCATAGTACTGAGTCGGACCAAACCTTGGTCGGCCACTGTATTTCTCCGTCTCGAACAATGCCGCCTTGAGCGGCTCCCAGGATGCTCTCCCAGTTTCGTTTCTGAGTTGGGGTACCTGCTCGACATTCAAATGGAATGTTAACATCTTCGACGTTACTACACCCGCTGTTAGTAGCGTCAGCGCAGTCATATGAGGCCCGTACTACATATACACACAGCAGGCGACCTGCGAGCGCTGACCGGCACCGGTGCCACAGTGCTCTCTTCGGACTTACACCCGATGGGAAGGAAAATACTGATACTGCCACCGGTGGTGGTAAACAATCAGAAGCCGGCAACGCCAGCTCGCGAGCACCAGCCGGAAATGAAGAGCTGAGTAATCAACTGCACAAGGCTGAGGCCGATCCCAGCCAAAAGGGCCGACAGAGGTCAGACCCTGTACCATTGTCGGCAGAGGGAGAAACTAAACCGGGCGCTGGTGCTACCGGCGTTTAGAACGACTTAGAACATGAGCTGTAACGACGACAGAGGATTGTGGCTGGTCTTACCAAGTTGGGGGAAGTCGTTGTACGATATCTTCTGTCCGTCAGGAGTACACCGAATGGAGGCAAGTACATAGGTGATGGGTCAGGGTTAAGAACCTTGGTGTTCACCTCGTCGACTTGGGACAAGAACAAGACGACGTTCACTTCATGTTGATATGGAATTAAACCCGTTTGAAACATGTGAGCCACCAGACTGCCAACACAAACGGCCACGCCGACTCTACTCTCCAGCGGCCACGTCAAATCGTGCCTGTCCCGGGACGCCATGGGATTCTTGAACTGCACTATTGCCACCGTCCAATGACCGAACCTTCCCCTCTCCTTCCACCCTCTGCACCTTCTCCCCACAAAATTCAGAGCCCAGCTTTTCGACCCTCTTTTCTCTCTGTGTCTTCCTTTGCTCAACCATGTGCCGAGACCAAAAAGTCCTTTGTTTCATGTGCATCCCGATGGCCAGCCTTGACATTTTCGACATCGAATTGACAGAATCTGGTTTCTCGGCTATGGTCCGTATCCGTACCAGGGCCGGTACTGAACTCTCTGCATGACTGTGCGGTACGTTAGCATGCCGATAGGGGTCGTAGTGAACGTCGTACCTTCAACTTTGATTTTCACGATCTGAAAGTTCTGCCAAATGGTGACTGCGCCAATCGCCGTCGCAAGTACTCCGAAAACAATGGTCCATATCAGTTCAGCCGCCATCCTGTCGGTTTGGTACCAATCTCTCGTCTTTTCTGAGATGTACGATAGAGCACGGTGAGCTCTGTGTCCGGAGGCCTTTTGTGTTGCTGAGGATGAATTCGACATTGAGGGCGAGATATAAAGCTGGATCTATATAACGATATTCTCAAGGCCCCGGCGCCATTGTCCTGGCGCACCGGTTGCGAAGATGAAGATCGCCAAGACAGCAACACTGACTTACCCCGGCGCAAAACCAACTTGCCAGTAGCAGTGACGGCTGCTCAAATTGGGTCATTGCCCTGGCGCAAAAGACACTCCACTTCCTATCAACGTACCTCAGGTACAAGGCACAGACTTTTTTCCCTTGGTGACCCGAGCATTCTGCAAGGCTCGGGATTTAGACAGGCTCAACCGGTCGTGGTGATGGCGCAGTAAAAGCCCGCGCTGACTCAGCTGGCGACCCCGTATCTTGGTTGCGCCGGGGCTCGTCACAGCCAATCAAGGGCGTTGAGCAGTGCGCCGGGGCTACATTCGTGGCGCAGAAGGACCCACAGGTTCTTTGCGCCAGGGCAGAAAGACACTGCGCCTTCTGCGCCGGGGCAGAGAATCAGATACAGTAACTGCTGCCACCCTGTTGCGGCCACAAATGCACCTCAAGCTCAATCCTCATAAGAATGACGATTTCCCATTGCGAACGGCCCTGGCGCTGCGCCGGGGCCCATCATACCGCACCATCTGATCTTGTGAAGTGGTCACTTCGCTCTCGAGAGTGAGGGATCAGCTTCGGAACGCAGCAGCACCGCCTTCAGCCGAACGCTCGACACCACGAAGCACAAGTCCTCTTGCATCCCGGCCCCAGTGTGAAGGGCAGTCCGGTGAATTTTGCTCGATAGACGCGGGTTTATCGTCATTACCCACCGCCAGTCGCTTGAACTGAGGGAAGCTCACTCACCCTCAGGTACCACACAAGCATCTACCTGCGCAAATGTGCTCGCGGTCGACCACTCCAGACGAAAAGACAACATGCGATCGCACAAATGTACCGTTTGTGGAAAGACGTTGTCAAGGTCGACAAAGCTATCGGAACATATTCGATCTCATACTGGAGAGAAGCCCTTCCAGTGCCCAGTCCCCGCCTGTGCAAGACTGTTCGCCAGATCATATGACCTCACCAAACACAAAGAGCTACACAGTGGGTCATACAAGTACAAATGCACATTTGAAGGGAATGGCGTACGATGGGGCTGCGGTAAAGGATTTCACAAAAGAGGAGACTTGAACAGGCATCTTAAACGGGGTAATGCAGCACAATGTCGGCAGCCTCTAGAGAACCCGCAGGACGGGCCTGAGGCGGCAGTCATTTTGACTAGCTTGAAGGACGATCATGCAAAAATCACAGCTTCAAGAACTCACGAAAATCAGTCCGACGCAGAACTGTTGACTCGATTGCGAAAACTGGAAGGAGTGCTCCATAGTATGGGTGGTTTTGGGGGCAAGGGTCTGGCGACACCGCCTCCGCCATTGTTGGCTCCTTCCATTGACGGCCCAAGACCCGGCACAGAACTTGAAAGCCTATTACGTAGGATGGAAGGCATTGTCAGCCTGCTTGCCTCGTCGGACAACAGTGAAACAAATTCCTCTAACACGCCACCTCGACTTTCCCATGAAGACGAAAAGGTTGACAAAGGAGTTGTATCTCCGAACGATTACCGAAGTAGCGATCATTATCTCGGCCCGAGGCTGCTCGAGATGCTACTGATCTCTCCACTTCCTAACGAGCAGAACGTGGCACCGGCTACAGCTCAAAGCTCAGAAAATCCTGCGCAACTGTACGACGGTAGCGAGAATCAGCCTTGGAGTAATTCAGCCATCAATACCGCCGCCGCGGCGAGTACGGTTAGAAGCAGGAACTGCTTGGCCGCAGACACTTGGTCACAGCAGGTCTATCCTCCTGAGGGGTTACATCTACCTTACGGACAAGTTACCGGACCTAACGACGAGGCTGTGTCAGCGAGGGATCCGAGTCGCGGTGATCTTGAACTGGCCGATACGCATTTCTTGCAGGTCCACGGCAATGATGTCGATCGCACCGAGCCGACCCGGACCCTCATAACCGGGGATAGTGAGGGTCAAGGTCATCCTTCGTGGAAACGACCGCCACGTATTCTCCTGGCTGAAGCTGATCCAACGTGTTGCCGGATCTATTCGGAGTGGCTCGAAAGCTCCGAATACATCTTTGACGTTGTGACGGACGGTCTTGGGGCGATTCTTAAGGTACAGGAAGGGAGCAAGTACGATGTCATTCTGATGGACGACCTCATGCCCAACTTGGATTGCATTAGCGCTTCGCAAATTATCCGCCAAGTTGACAGGATGCCAATTATCGTCATGACCTCAAGAAAACGAGCAGACGATTTTGCCATGTGTTTCAGCAGCGATATAAACGATGTCTTGGTAAGGCCGGTTACCTCCAGAGCGTTGTCCGGAACGTTGGCAAGGCACCTCACTTACCTTGACATGACACATCAACCTGAAAGACGCGCCAGTGACGTTAACAGCGATCAAGCGATCATTGAAAGCAGCATTCCTCGTTCCGAGTCGGCATTCCTTCATACAGCTGCCGGGGTTGACCACGGAAGCACCGCAGCCACAACAGCCGCACTGACCCCTTCACTTGGAAGTATTCGCCAAAGATCTGCATCAACTTTAGATGCTCCAGCAGCTCCTCCGGAATCAGGAAGTGGCAAGCTCAAACGGTCAGAATGGAACCGAACAGATTTGCAGTGTCGCACCTGTGATTATTCAGCAAAAACGAGATCAGATCTAAAAGAACACTCTGCACAACATGTACGCCGGCACAAATGTCCCTTTCTGTCCTGCTCTCCCCGGGAGAAGGGTTTTCTCACAGTCAACGACCTTAACCGACACATCCAGAAAACGCATGCTGGTGAGAATCTGGACCTTCTGTTTGCGCATTACGCCCACCGTACACGAGTGGGATTGATTAAAGTGATATCCTAGGTCGGAAGACTGGTACCAGGCGAGAGTTGGACACCATGTTAGCCAATCTGCCAGCAGTCACGGGCGTCATGACGGCATATTCCAATGAAACCAAAAAGGGTGCCTTGTGAAGCATTTTGCTCTCTAACCGATGCGAGATGCCCTGATCATCAGTTTCCACCAGGAAAACGAGGTATGAGTCGCGGTTGCTGGAGAAGGGGCCTTTGGACTGATGGGGCGGGTGGCAGACAATGGAGCACACAGTCACTGAGAGCAAACTGAATGGTTCTTTTCGGCTGGTGCCTGCTTGATAACATCGTGGCACCACACATCCAGGCCCGGTGCCGTCCAGGAGAGTATCCTCCTTCGTTCCACACAGGAACCCAGTCATCACCTGTCTGATATTTCCGCCCGTCCTCGTCCACAATGTCTCCCAAGCGATCTGTCTCCGACAACGTCGAGAGCACAAAACCGAAAAGGAGCGCAAAGCCCAAGACACTGAGCAAGAAAAAGCGTGAGACAGCGATCAACGGCGCCCTACTCCACGTCACCCAGGAAAGCCAGGCGGCAAATTCTCCCTTCGACTATGCGTCGCGCGTCGGTCCCTGCGAAGAACTGCTTGCCACGATCGAGCATTACATGAGCACGGAGGAGCACCTCACCGGGCTATGGGACGAGCTCGTACCGGTACTTGAGATGGTCATCGCCGTATTCAAGCGCGGCGACGATCATCCCGGTCTGGTCTATGATCCAGACGACAGACTTTATCACAACCATTACGACCTCGCACACCAGGTCAGTGAACGATTGAACAAGCTGATGTGGACCTGGCGAGATTCCCGCTCCCTGGGAGGCAAGTTCGAGCAGACCAGACAGGGCAACCTTGCCGCGGCAGACACGCAACGCCGATCCTTGCTGGCATTGACCAAGGTGTTCCACCGACAATACCACAAGAGGGCCATGTTGCACGTTCTCTCAACTCACGAAATCTACTATTGTAGCCCGTCCGGCGAAATCAGTGCCGATCCGCAGGCGTCTACAACCACGACGGGCGGAGAAGCGAGCGTCGACGCCGAGCGTGAAAAAGCGGCACGAGACACGACTTCGGCAGCAGAAGACGTCGGAGGAGCAAGCGAGGCGGGAAGCTGGGTCGACGGCGCGACGAGACAGGGACACGAGGGAGAAGACGTGAAGAAGGTCGACGACGGTGGACGGAGGGACGAGAAAGGGGACGCGGAGGAGGACGGGGACGAAGATTGGCCACGCTTACTCGCGAATCGACCCAGGGCTGGTGCCCACCAGCGGTAGAGGGCTCTTCGTGCCCGGAGTTGTATAGCGGCCCCCCAAATTTCCTGGCCAACGGGCTACGGGGATTGTGACGGTCGCGGAGAAGATACAACATGGCGAGTTTTGCTGTCGAGAATCCGCCCCCGTGACGGGACCAATTGATCGAGGTCGTGACGTCTCCGGGCCCCGTTTCATCATGTCATCACCACGTTTGCTGCTGGGACCCTCGCCCAGGTCTCGCCACCGTGGCCAGACACATCAAGACCGAGGTGTGGCACCAGCCACGGAACGAGGCGGACAGACTCCCCACAGGAAGGTGATCTCGAGGGTGGCGCTCGTGACCTGTGGAATGTGTCGATAGGCTGGTCACCACACTCTGGCTTACGGAGTCGCCCAGCATACGTCAGGCGGAAGGACGGAACACATCGTGAGTGACTGGACGAACGTACGAAGGAGTCGTCGCTGCTCCCCGTGCGTGCCTGTGCGTACTGCCTCGGCTCGCGGAGCTCCCACTCGGCATACGGCGCGGGCCTCGATACAAGCTTCCAGGGCCGGGGGCACTGCGAGATCCAATGCTGGGTGAACCACCCCTACCTTATGGAGGCATTTACGAGACCTTCAGCTTACACTTCACTATATCGCGAATCATCCTTCTTCGCGCAGATATCTCGGATCCTCCCTCTCGTACCGCAAACGTCTTTCAAGCGAGCTTCTTTACAAGGAGACGACGAATCCCTCACGCGACCTCGTCCTGCGGCGCGTGGCGAAGCAGGTATGGCCGACCAAAAATGCGCGCCAACGTCTTGGCAAGTGTTATCGTCGGTGCACACAAAAAGCTGTCACGTGCTATGTCACGTGCATCCTGTTTGGGCGCTCATGAGTGGACACAACAACATTCGGCTTCTACCGGGTACCCTTCCCTTCATCAACTCGACGATTCGTCTTTTTCGCAAGCTCCAAAGGTGACTGAGGGCCTTTGTACTCTATGAGATATTTTGTCTACACGCCCACGGGCGGCACCCTTCGAACGGTCAAGAGATATAGGCGTACGTGGTTCGATCGCATAAGGCCGCCGTCAGAACAACCTCCCTCCGCCGCGCGCCATTGGTGTCTCTCTTTCTCCGACCTCGATACCGGGTGGACACGTCGAGCGGCCGTCGTCGGTGAGCGTGTCTGGCTGGAAGAAGAGGGGGATTTACCACGTCACGAACTCTTGACCACCGACGAAGCGATGTCTCGACGGGGCGACGTGGCAGTTAATCTTGGGTCGACGATGCTGATTGAAGGCTCGGAGGGACCCAACCCGGGGTGTCACCGACGGGCTCCTTCCATGGTCGACCGTGTCGTGTGGAGTGCACCCCGTCAAGCTGCCATCAGCATCGTCGCTTGCCTCGAGGTGGTGAGAAGAGTGTTTCCCCCCCGGCGGTGATGACATGACCTTCGGTCCGCTTGGGGGCGGCCGTCTTTCTACTGGATCTCGACGGTCAACGAGGACGTCAGCTGGGCACGCCACCTTGTACGGACACAGCTCGCCAGGAGACTTCACGAGACGCCAACCGTGCACGCGAGCTTGTATCCGAGCTCGAGCAGCACTGGATCCTCCGCCGCAGGCCGATAGCCTCCTACGCCCTTGAGACAAACCTCCTGCGACTGCCCGACCTACCCACTGCGGCTCCAGACCCACCCTGAACTCGACCAAGGGCAAGGGTCCTGCGGATGATGAAAATCCGTGCACGGACAACAATCTACCTGTCCATACCTACGAAGAGGACCGCATGGTGACGCAGTAGGACGAGACCATGATGGGCATGCTCGAACGCCCGCGCGCTCCTCAAGATCTCGGGAGATCTACATACGTGTATCCTTGTTGCTACACCGTCATCATCGTAGTGGCGGTCGACGCAGGCTGTGGTCGAGCTCCGGCGGTCGAATGAAACAGTGTTTCTCCACCGCCAAGCACGAAGGCGATGTCGATGTGAGGAACGACCGCTCCCACACACGGAGGGAACACGCCCCCTGCGACGGCCCACATTGGGACACTGGGCGGCTTGCGAAAGTCGAGAAGCCGCCTTGTCCCTGAGATTGGTGGAGGGTTGCTTCGCCGTGGAAACAGCAAATATCTGCGGGACTGCCGGGGAGGCCAAATCCCTTGTCTGAGCAGCTTTCATCGTGGCCCCCGTGACTGAGCGTAGGCATCTCTTGCGACACCGCTCCCCATACGAGCACGGATACCTCGTTCGTGGCCGCGTCAGGCACTGGCACCGAACCGTTATGTGTGTCGTCGATCGGCCACATCAGGCTGTTCCGTCCCTTGCCGACGCGAGACTCGATTGCCGATTGTCAATTCGATCAGCCTCGCCGCAACCCTAGGTAGCGGGACGCCACGCCCCTACGACGTGATCGACGTATCCCCGTGGTCGACTCGCTCTGGATCGCGAATCTAGCGTGATGCGTGCGGGCCGACATCGACGAGAATCCGACCCCAGCATTCGCGCGACGAGTCCGCGGTTGTATGCTTCAAGACCGCGCGCAGCGCTAGTGATCTTCACCCGAGACCCGACCGCCCAGGACACCAATTCATCCATGTGTGATTGCGCGGATCTTCATCTCGGCTCGAACTGGACTGCACCCCCCTGTACGACGAACCACCGTCACTTGCGGCCAGGATCTGCGGTGCAGACGGTCGTCCGAGACCTGGATCTCGACTTAGGGGCGGTCCCACACCGATTGAGACATCGTCCCTGCGAACGAAGGGTCGACAACGCCAGATGGCCGTCACCTCTATATGAGAGCCATAAACCACCACCGTGGGCCTTTTCCCTCGTCCGTCTCACGGGTCTGCTTTGCCCCTGCTCCTGCGAACCCATCGTCCATTGCCCGACACCACACTCCCCACCGACATGGCGAATAACGCCAGCGCCGGTGCGACCCAACAGACGACGTCGATTCCGAAGTCCAGCGTGACGAGCCAGACCCATGCGCGTCTGGTCGAAAGATACCATCCGAGTTTGACAGGGGACCAATTCGTCGGCCTCTGTGCGTACCTCAACTCCCTCCTGACATGGGGCTGGGGGGCGCGTCCCGTCGACCTCGATCGCTTCATCGTCTGCTACCCGCGCTTCGAGGCAGCACTTCCGGAGCTCTACTCCCGAGCGGCTTCACGAGACCCGTGGACGATGGCCTCCTACCACGAATGGCTCAATTGCCGCGAAACCGAAGAGGTCCGAGCGGCGGCTTTTGACGCACGAGCGGCGGTCCAGGGCGGGCTGGTGCTCACGGAAGCCGCCCTGCGTGAGATCTGGAAGGAAAATCCGTTCCTGTTCCTCTGGACGGACATAAGCCTGCAGCGCATCGCCCACGACGCCGTCCAACGGAGTGCGGGACCCCTGCCGTCGGGGCTCGCACGAGCAGGCACAGACTCAGAGACCAGACCAGCCACGGCAGCTGGGGCTGGAGCTGACAGGGGACCAAGCGCACCGTGCACGCCACGCCCTCGACATTGATGTCGCTCTGCGGTAGCCCGAGAAGGGGAAGTTAGTTGTTGGAGCTCTACCGGTGATTGGATCTGATGGTGAAGGGAGGCAGGCCAGGACGGCCGCCCCGAGTGCTGTTAGACACGAGTTTTCCGGGGGACGGTGTTGACGTATTGTATGATGTGGTGTGGTGCGGTTGAAGGGGGAGAGGAGTGACGGAGGTCTGACAGTCGACGAAGGAAAGTACATGAGCCAGGCTAGTCAACCGGAGCACCGATCTATAGGGCCTTGTGTTCCACAATAGAATGAATCCCCGTTGGTAGATGAAAAACCCCATTTCATGAAGGAAACACTTCGGCCAGAAGAAAGCGCGGCTTTCCTGACTCCCCAGTAGCGATCCCTTATTATCCAGTCATGTTCAGGCTCGGGGCCGCTGACGCATTACGCCCACGTCGACTTTTCTCCTTTCCACACATCTTTACGGCTATTCCCTTCCCGTCTCGCGCCTATATTATCTTATATAGAGTTTATACATCTCTCTCGCGCGGAAGATATAAGTATTAGGAATACCCAGATAGGCTTAGTACTCTAGGCCTATATAGCTTACTTGTTATATATTGAACTGGGGCGCGGCTTCAGAGCCGTTGGGTAAAGGATTGTACGGCGGCGGGCATTGCCTCTGATCCCACACACAAACTACATTTACAACAGATGGCACTTCGACCCAAGTGATACGTTGCTTAAAGATGAAATTCCTTAAGATAGTAAATTGTTGCCTGTCGCCTGTCTGGTGTATGGTGTTGTACCTGCATGTTGAATGCAAGCAAGTCTGCTGGTAATATGTGCCAGAGGCACAGCAGTTGGCTAAGGCCGTAGCCAATCAGGACGCCCGTGCAAGTGCACGGTCACATGCAACCAATCAGAAATGCAAAAAGTTCATCACCCCTATTATAATATAAGCTCGGACGATGTCCGGACTGAAGATAGAGTACAACTATAAAGGTAACCTTCATATGCCTCCACGGTCACATACCTCCCTCTGCAACAGATAGATCACATCACTCGCGTCACCGTCTCTTCTCGGAATGTGCGTGGGAGGAAGTCCCGTCGTGCGCCAGTACCGTCGGTCACTCCTCCGGCTGCTGCGACGTCCCACCCCCCTGGAGGACGCAGTTGACGTGGGTCAGCTCGCAGAGCTCGCATGGCGGCTGTGCCGTCGGTAATCTCCTGAGAGATGTCAGCGTCGTCCCAAGAGGTGATCTCCGGCCGCCGACACCATGAGGCACAGGCCGGAAGTTCGGAATAACACTTACAGGCTGCAGGTGAGCTTGCGTGAGCGGCAATTCATACAGCTCCTGGGTCCCGCCAAGGGTCGGCGAGCCTTTGGCCCGGAAGATTCTGGAGGTTCACAGGCCGCTTGCGCCTGAAGCATGTCGTGGTATTCGCTCAAGACGCGCTGGTGAGGAAGCAGGTACTCTTCGACCTCAACCGTGTACCCGCATTGCAGCTTGGCGTCGCCGAAGAACATACTCCGAGACGCCGCGAGGTGTCGGAACATGTCCCTCAGCTTGAACACCACCAGGTCGACCGGGACGGCGAATGCGTCGATCAACACTCCGGCTTGCAGCGGCAACCTGATCTGGTTGTTCCCACGCCCGCGCTTCAACTTGGAGTTCTGAAATCGTTGTCGAACCTCGGTCGAGGCAAGTTGCCGCGACGGCACGATGAAACGCATGTTGGCCCTTTCCATCAAGCTTCCACCGGCAAGCCCACCCGTCGTGGGGGAAGGGGCCAAGATAAACACTGATCTCTCTTCGTCACAACTGAGGCGGTAGTAAGAGTCGAGCTTCCGGTGGGTGACCGCCACCAAGCTGTCGACTATAGACACGCACGCAAAATGGACGTGTACCAACAACGTGCGGGGATCGAGTTCTGCAAAGTTCCCCGTGGCAAATGGGCTGAAGACACATCCCTCCCGAGGATGATTCTGGAGAGGGTAGAACCTCCCCCAGCCTCTGCGTCACCTTGTTAGTTGATGGTGCTGGTACACCGAGATGGGGGGCACTAGGGGCTTACAACGTCTCGCACTGACGAGTGTACCTGCCAATCTCCATGGACTGGAATGTCGACTGCCTCCAGTGAGTGTGGGCTGAACCTAAACGCCCCAGAGGGGTCGCGGTCGCCGCCGGGTCGTCGCTCTCTTGGCTCTCGGCAGCGTTGCTCCCCTCCTGCTTCGAAAAGCCGGCGACGGTTTTTTCGTCCTCGTCCCCGGCCGAAGGGAGGAAGAACGGTCTGTCGACCGAGGTGTGTAAGTTGGCGTATTGATCTAGGATCGCCTCGAACCGGCTAACAAAGCGCTCGCCCTTGGAAAGATCGTCACGGACCAGGTGTCGAGAGACGAACGCGGGGTCTTCCGGCAGCCACGTAACTTCCGTACGTCCTTGCTCCACGGCGCCGGCCAGGTCACCGAACCAGCTCTCCGGGAGGACGTCGCGGGGTAAGAGCAGCCAGCCGACATCGGGTTGTTTCAGCTGGAGGAGGTAGATGTCCACCGGGTACAAGGCGGAGAAATACCGGGCCCGAGGCAGCCGCCGCAGCTCCGGGTCATGAGTGAAACGACAGCGGATCCCCCCTCGCGAGTCGATGACAGCCGCCCCACGCTTCAGCTCTACCGAGTAGAAATCTCGGGGCTCTTTGCGGACGATCGCAAAATCACCGATGCCAGGTCTGAGGGTGAATAGTCTCGCCTCGTAGGACCGACCGGGCCGGTCAAATTGCTCACAGAGGTCGTCGATCCACCACGTGTCTGGCTTTTTCTGTAGATCGGGGCAGAGAAGGTGCTGGAGTGGGCAGAGCCTCGGTCGAGGACTGCGAAGATACTGCAAGCCGCTGGACGAGTTTGACCTGAGGTGGCTGACTGTCAGTCGGGGACGGTACGCTCACGTCGCGATCGTGGGGGTCTCCCACGACCTAGGTGGCAGAGCTTACCAGGTTTGGGCGCGCCCCTGGAAGAAGGGTAGGTTGCTCTCTATGTCCGCGCCCAGGTGTTTCAAGGGCATCGAGAAGGCATCCCATGCCAGCGGGGCGTCGTCATCGACTCTCCCTTGGTAGCCGATGCCTGTAGTCTCGCTCAACCGAAATGGAGTGGTGTAGTTGAAGCGATAATCGTAGTACCACAAGGGCACAACCCTGATCGTCCCTGGCGTGGTTATGGAATAGAGGAGGATCGCAGCTGCATGCTGTTGTTGCATCGGTGTAACCGCTCGCACCATATACTGAAGGGGTGTGACTGCTGATTCAGAAGCACGAAACTTGACCGGGCCTAAACATCCGTAGGTTTTGAACTCACACCCGACGACCACATTCCCCAAGTTCGGGTGTTTCTTCATCAACTCAAACAGTCGCTCAGAGGCCGAGGATCTTTTCAGATATTGGGTGCCTTCGGTGAGGAAGCCAAAGTCAAGGGGGCTGTGCTCGTTGCCTTTGAGGAAACACTTTGTTTGCGTTTGCAGCATCTCTCCGACGGAGCACTCGGCGACATTCGCTGTCATGAAAATAATGTGGGCGAGGACCGAGTGAAGGACCCGCTCTACAGTGGTGGCCGGTCGAGGGTCCATGACGCGGTCACTCCGTCCGTGGCTCCGCACAGAGCCTCGACGCGGAGATTTGATCGAAGGACCAGAGGGCCTGTGAGAAAGACGGGCGCGAGGACGAAGCCGGCGTATTTTCGATGCTCCCGAGCTGCTTAAGAGCGTCCGTGAGAGATATCGCGAGCTGGCCTGTCACACCCTCCTCCTGTGCTAAATACGACCGATGTGCTGGCAAGGCCATGATCAAACGCGGGCCAGGGTCCTTCCTGGCAGACAGTCTACATGCAAAGCTGCTACGAACCCAGGTACGGAGGAGGCATGCCACAAAACAAAAGCGGACCCGAAGGGACGGTTGCCCAGGCCGTGGTAGCTTAAGGGGTCAAACGGCTGATTTAAAACCCGCGTCCCCGTGCGCATGCGAGAGACCGACCCAAGGCGAAGCGAGCAAGTAGACCGAAGGTGGACAGGTGTTGGACTCAATATTGTATGATTCTTACGAAAGTATGAACTATGGAATATTGCAGCAGCAACACCGTGTGGTGTGCGCGCAACGCAGTGCACGTGACCAGCGCCAAGGATTATGGACGAGGTGCTCAACAACAAGATCGTTGATCGATGTTCTAATCCCCGCGCGGCCGAGGCTCTCGGTCACCACAGAGCGAGCGCTCGGTGCCGTCTGCAACAACCGTAGAGACGTCGTCACTCTTCCTCGCCCAGGGGAGCTGCGCCTCCACGAGCGTAGTAAGCTTCACCCGCTTCTGCGGCCCGCATATTCGCCTCGATCAGCCTTGCCCGAAGAGATCCGAAGAACACAAGGTCATCGGGAGCGTGTTCGTACATAACCCTCAAGATGCTCACGACGCCCTCCAGTCCACTCTCGCATCGCCACGCGGCGAAGGCCTCCCAGCCCGCCGAGCAGGTAAACTCGAGTGTCACTTCGTCGACGGCCCCGCACCGATCCCTCATCTGGCGGGTGAATCCTATGTAGGGTACTGGCGTGATGAGCAGGGTCGCGCTGCCCGTCTTTATCCCGTTCAGGGTCGGCACCTTGCTCGGTGTCGCCGGTAATTCGACATCGATGGGAAGGACACTCATGTGCCTGGGGACCATGCCGTACCGACTGGTCAGTGCTTCGAGTCGCTCCCTCGGGTTGGCGGCCTGCCACTGCCTTCTTTCGGCCTCATTCCAGGCGGTGGGAACGTAGAAGAGGCTGGGGACGCGCGTGAAGGCCATATAGGCTCCGATCAAAGGTCTCTGCTGTCTCAGTGGAGTTGAACGCTGAGGATGCAGAACAAAGACCTGATTGACAGTCAGAAACGTACTCCTAACGGCCTGACAGCATCCTCACCTTGCCTATACCGATGTCACAGCATGCTCCCGTCAGTGCTAGGGCCATGCGTGAGGCGTCAGAAAGCACCAGTTTGTTGTGGATCGCGTTCAAGATGGTCACGGCCCCGGTTTCGGAATCATGTTGGGACCAAGGCGTTTCGGCCGCGACGTTCACCATCGTGGGGAGAGTCTCGCCAGGAGCTGCCATGGCCACGTGCGTATGCCAGAGGGAGGCTCAAGCGATGGTTTGGTCGGTTTTGTGCCCCTTGGGAGTTGGCGGATGATTGATTTATCCCGTAGCCCCCGGGGCGGCGGACGTCATGTCACGGCACACTCCCATGAAGGCAAGTTCGGTCGATCCGGGTGCCGAATGAAAACCGCCCAGACCAGAGCATTCTGAAACGCCGTCCGTGTAGGGATATGCTCGTTCCCGTGGAGGGCACTTCCGCTGCCTCTCGATAATAGCCAGAAACGAAATGCAACACCGTGACCTGGCCGTGTCCGACGGGTCGTTGCGCCGCGCCCCTATCAGACGAGACAGACACCGCCCCGGACGAAGTCTTGACCAAAACCTGACCGACGTCGGCTTCATGCAGCCCGCTTCCATTTCAGCCTTCCTCACCGCCTTTGGAATTCGAGGAGCGACTATATGGCGCGACGCCGCAGCCGGCCGCAGGCAGCTCGGTCGACATCGGTCGACCTGGCAGCCTCGCTCTGACAGGTCACTTTGATTGAGGTAGATACGTCACGTGGAGTACTAAATCCAACGGACGCCCTTCCACTCACAGGCAGCCTGCGCCCAGGCGAGCAGGATCCTGAATGTTTTACGAATCCTACGGAGGGTGCTCCCATCTCGGGCACCTGGCCTCCGCATGGGACCGAGCAGCCGGCCGTCCCTCATCTCGTTCATTCCACTGGATCATGTCTGCCTGTCTGTACCCGAGGCAGCTCTTGCCCTTCAGTCGCCAGTCCAGCTGCGTGACGGGATCGTGCGCCGCGATCAGCGACGTGGCAATCAGTTCCAGGAGAACAGTGCTCGTCTTCCACCGCTGCCGGAGCGGCACTCGATGCAATGTACCGTGTGGGCGGTGAATCCCGCAAGGTAAAGTAGACGCCCGTAGTCGCCGTCGACACGAAGCTCGCCGTTCGCCACCGCATAGCCTGCGTTGGTCAGGTCCCGAGTATATCTACCCCCTCCACTTCTTACAGAGGAACGCCGAACCACATCTCAACGCCCTTTATAATTTACGTACGCTTATCCTCGTCGAGCACGCGCAAGTGAGCTCTTAGCCTCCCTAGAATGGCAGCTTCACAATCTTCTATCCAAGGCCGTGTCGAGTCGATGTGCCTGCCTAATCCGTCGTCGCCGGCCCAAACGGCAGCCTTCTGCTGCGTAGTTCTGGACTATACTCTATACCTGCGCCAGCTCCCACGCCCACGAGAGGAAACGGACGTCGCTAAGGAACAGAGGACGGCCCGCAAATTTGTGGAGCAAGTTGTGGACAACCGTCTATGGCCGTTAGTTCAGCAGATCGCGCCAGAGTATCGTCACCCGATGTAAGTTGGACCGGATCGACCCAAGTAGCCGCGAGGTATCCACGAAACTGACCCTCTCTAGCGAGCCGGGTGGTAAGGGATGGCTGTTTGAGACAGTCCTTACCGCCATTAAGCGACAAAAGCCGCCAGCAGAGGTGGTGATGCCTACGGATCACTTCACGACCTGGCAGAGAAAGACCTTGTGGCGTCGGATTCTGCTGAACTTGGAGTACTTGACTTTTGCCTGGAATGAAGAAACCCCGGAGGGCCGGGAGAGACTCACGGAGGCCCGAAACGCGTTCGAGAAGTTGGTGGCTGTGGTGGATGAGATATACCGGCCCGACGAGTCCGACCACGAAAGTACCAACGAAGCCCAGGGGAAGGACGGCGACGCCGGCACGGATCCGAGCTCGGATTCTGACAGCTCGACCGCAGATTGATGTGGTCTGACAGATCAGCTCGCTGGGTAGCCCGCCGGGGACAGTTGTATCCCCATTCTCAGTGAAGCGTCGAGCATTTCCGAGTCTTAGAGGTTGCACTCGTCGGCGTAAACTCGACCCTTTTACCAACGCCGAGACGCCTTACGTTTTTTTCCATATCTTTTTATCGGCCGGACGACGTGAGCCGAGTGTCCTCACGCCGCGGCACCCGCCTGCTATTTAGGTACCATCCCCGTGTAAGCTTTCTGAAATATTTCCCAAGACAAGACAACCGAGACGTCCCAGGCGTGTAGACCGTCGTGACCGGGCACGAAAGTCGCAGGGCCACGCGTTGAACCAGACGGGTGTTGGCCTGCATCCTCGGCCGTGCCGTGCCCGAAACGACGACCGAGGGCGCCCGCCACTGGTATTTGCTTCTTGTTGTCGTGACCACCATTCACAACCTACCGCGGCACTCTGTCGGATGATCGATCAAGGCCTGTGATCCTGGATGAAATCGAGCGCCATCGCCGCCAGACGAAACGTACAAGCGTTCTCGGCCCCGACCTGTCGCAACGTCCTCGCGTCGATGATCGGGCGTCGTGGTCGCGACATGCCCATGTCGGCCAGGTGTCGAGAGGCAAACCACTCGTGGTAGGCCGGAAATGACCACCGAGGAGAGGCAGACTGGGCGGCCTCGAATTCCGGCAGTCGCTCGAGGTATCTCCCGTGGAGGACGACAAAGGCGTCGGGATCGCAAGCGGAAAACAAGAGAATAATTGTATTGGCTGAATAGGGCGGCGAGGAGCCACCTGGCGTGTTTCAATAGACGAGTTCAAGGGTAGACCATAGTAATAGGTCTCGTACCTACTTGAGCCCTCTGAGTCTACGCGCCTGTGTGTGATGTAGAAGGCGTGAAAACACACCTGGAACTAGGAACCCAGGCACTCCTGTTGACGCGATACCGGCACCATCCCTACCTATTTTTTTTTTTCGAAAAGAGATACCAGCGTAGTACCGGAGGATAGGAAGTGTGGGAGTGTGTCGCGGGCCTCGCTTAGGATAGCAAGAAAGGGAGGCTGAAATTCTTCAGCTTCTGGTCCGGGTTAGCAAAGTCACAGAGGATGTGAGGTACTCTGCCTCTCTGATCAACATTCAGCTCCACCTTCCATTGAGATTTCCTCGTCTTTTTTGATGCATTTCCCGCTTCTGGGGAGGAATACCGTCTCGGTAACCAACTTTAGATCTGCTTTGAAGAGTGGTTCAATCGTGATTGGGTTCCTGGCAGTACTTTGCGCTCTCCACCGGTGAGCACCTACGTAACCTAGACATACAGTTGGATTCCAGTGGTTCATGTGCTCTTCGACGGATACCGGCAGCCGGCAACCCATCTTCGTTCGTATTGTACACTCTCTCCCTCATGGATGACACCTTGATCGAGGGGTTTGGCCCTTCCGAGCCGACCTCGATATTTCCCCTCGAAATCGTCGTGTAGTGAAGACAACCCGGACGGGGGAAGATCGCTGTCAAAGACGGCCACCACCCCAGGGACCATGGCACGAAGCTGCTCACTTGTGGTTGGCACGGGTATTGGCTCGAGTCGGACGATAGTAAGACTTGCCATTTGCCGGGTGACAAACCTCCGCGGGGCGCATGGTCTTCTTGTTCTTGGGGTTCTTCCACCACCGTGCGCAAGCGTGGCAGACTTGTCGTGGAGGAGGACCAATCCAAGCCGTTTGTTTCTTGTCCTTTTCGGCACCACAGTGTTCGTTGCCACAGATGAAGGTCTTCTGTCCTTGGGTCTCTTTCGCCACTCTACCTTGGAAGCAGAGCAATGCACTCCGCAGCTCCGTCCCGTCGTGTCGATTCCGATAATGCCAGCAGGCGTTGCAGACACTATGCCCATACATGGTGCGAAGACGAGGTTGGGACGCCAGAGGCATCTCACAGTGGATGTAGGAGCACACATCTGGGTCGTCGTCGCTGAAGAACAAATCTGCCACCTGTTCTGCGCTCATGGAGCTGATGTCTATTCCGTTTGTGAATGATTGGTCGAGCTTGAGGTACGCTTCGCGGTCTTGCGTCGTCGACAGGCGTCGCTGGCGCGCCTCCCAGCGGTCCAGGAGCTGCTTGGGTAGTGAGAGGCCGGTTGGTGGATCCAGCTCGTATGACTCCTTTTCGAAGTCTTCGAGATTGGAGAGATGGGTGGGTTGTGCCGAGGATGCATCTTGGTCGGCGAGTACCGATGGTCCAGCCATGACAGTCCGAACGTAACCTTTTAGCGAACGAGGGTTGAATTGACGCCGCTTGTTGACGGTTGGTGTGTTCACCGGATCGGCATGATTTTCTGGGGAGCTTTGGCTTTGATCGAACGCGATACCCGTTTGAGTACCACCGGGAGGGCTCACGTCTCGCGTGGGCCACTCGGCGAGGGCAGCGCGTGACAACTCCCGCTCTTCCGCACCCCAATCTACCTTTCTCTTCGAGCGGTGCTCGACTGTGCTCGGCTCGGAAGCTAGGCCTGTGTGTGCATGACTATTGGTTGTCCAAACGGACACGTCGTTGGTTCCTTGTCGTGGAGGCACCATCTCGCCGACGAGACCCCTGGTTTTCGAGAGCGAGCTGGGGACAGATGACGAAGCGGAAGATGGAGTGTTACCCACCTTTGTGTAAAAGCGGGAAGGAGTCACGCGCAAGGCCACGAACCAAGGTAGGCTGGTTTGGGGCAGCTACACCAACAGCGCGTCACTGTTTGAGGTGCCTCTGGCCACACTTCGTGAAGCACTCAGGCCTGAATGCAGTGACTGGTAGGCAGTTAAGTGGGCGAGTGACTAAGCAGCCCAGGCAGAGCACGCGTGAACGAGGAGGAACGCGTCCATTAGATTGCTGTCGGGTGAAGAGACCGGCCAGGCCAGAGGCAGTGAGACCGGGTGTGGAAATAGCCCTTCTTTGTGGCGCGCAGTCGCTTCTCACTGCCACCTGCGCCACCGTGGAAACAGCGAGGATGCTCCGAAATCGACGGCGGCAGGTGAACGCCGTCCAGCCCAGCGGGTCTCCGTCGGCGAGTTCCCCTTTCGAACTCGTCTTCCGCCTCGACCGCAAGCGTCGTGTTCGTTGTCGGTCGGGGTCCACGCATCCTGACCGGTTCGATCACGGGTGTCATCTTGTGAAGTCCTCGGCGTCTGGCGTCGACCATCGCCGGCGCCCGGGTCGTGGCGGCCCTCTGAGCTGACGTGGTGGTCAGGGCTGTTCCCCGGATGTGGGTACGATTGCGGATACGACTCTGTTGGGGTCGTGTCGGCAAAAGGTCCGTCACTCCACGGTGCTGGCCCATGTAGCCTCTCCTTCCTGTAGCTGGTTTTGAGGGGAATTCGCGTGTTCTCCACCTCAACATATACCGGTTGTCCCGTTCGCGGGAGCATCGTGGCCCATCCTGTCAAGGACAACTTCGAGGCAACAGACACCACAGTGACGTGTCAGCACTCTTTCGGGCGGGTTCCCAGGGGGTGATGCGGCCAGTTCAGTTCGGTCGGTCCTGTTCCGACCGCAAGGTCGAATTCAGCAACTGGGAGGCTGCCGAAGTCACGCATGGCCGAAACGTGCTGTCACCTCTGTACGGCGTGGCTCGAACCCAGCGAGAATAGGCCCAGTGAACCGTGCTGCACCAGGCGGCATGGACACAAACATGGAGGACCCGAGGAAGTGGACGGGTGGAGTGGAAGTGCATGTACATAGATGGCACCACAGTGCCAACCACAGTGCTGCACGCAACTTCAGGCTGAACGGCGCCTTGCCGTGTTGTCCGCTCCGGAAGGATGACATCGACCGCTGGAACAGGCGTGTGCGAAAAGTTGGGCGTCGTACGCTACGTCCCTGCAGCGCAGGCGGCCAAGTCTGTGTTGGGGGTTTCCCTCCGCGCCCGCAATGAGAGGAACATACTCCTTACTTACTGAACTGGGGAGAGGCTTCATTGCCAGAGGGCGTACTTCGTACGGTGGCAGGTGGTGGTATGTATTGCCTCTATCTTAATTGACAGTGTTACATCTTGAAGGTTCATTTCACAATTATTAAATTACATGTATGTCTGTCTGTGTCGGCAGCATTGCCAGCATATGAAAGTAAGTAAAGAAGACGCAGCCTTGTGCCAAGACCTCCACCAATGAGAAGGCAGCACTAGCCAAAATCTTTACCAGCCAGATGACAAAATAAGTGGCACACTTTCGTGGTCAGACCAGATCACCACCAGATAGAATATACTTCAATACCACTTTTCAACCAATCTTTCTGAGATGATGCTATGTAGTATTGGTATATAAGAGTAGTGTACAGAGCCTAGAATATACTTCTGCAATTCTATATAACAGCTCGCACCAAAATTTTTGAGCACCAGCGAAGAAGAACTCACATCTCCACTTGTCATTATTTTAGTAAGCCACTTATTTTGTCACCCGCTTACCACATACTCCATCATCCCCCATTACATTGGGTAGATATATATTGAAGCCATCGAATCTGTAGTCACAATCCAGCAACCAGGTCGCTTAGCTCAGTTGGTTAGAGGTAAACGACTCACCACCACAATTCTACAATCCATTTGCTAACTCTACAACAGCGTGGTGCTAATACTCCTCATGAGTAAACGCCAAGGCCGCGAGTTCGACCCTCGTAGTGACCAAAAGTCGCCTTTTTGGTTCCTTTTTCGTTGTCTCCTTCATATCACCGTTTGAACCCTACAAACCTAAAAATTTCTTTTGCAGCTCCTAATATCTCGGTCGTCGGGTCACACGATAAGTTGCACGGAGCAAGACGAGTAAATTCACACAGCGTCGCTACATGTTCATCTTGCAGCCGCATCTGAAGAGTTTTGGAAATGCGCGTCGCGTGTCTCCGTGGTGTACGTGATACATCTCGGGTGAGTTGCGCTCGAGGATACTCGTACCTACTTATACAGAGGATCAAACAACACTAGATGCATATAAAATGGGCTAATCTGCCTGTAGTGCACGTGATGCTCACCTACTCGTAGTGAAGTTGCGGAAACTTGCCAATGACTTATTTGGTACATGTGACGCGTTACATGGTCTCCTTTCCTCCAATGCGAAGAGTCACTCAGGTATGAATCTTACAGGGTGAATCTTGAGGTGCTCTAAACATGGGCTACCGAAGAAGCACTACACACATGCATCCCTAATGTCGTCCTCTCCCTCCGATGCAAGAAGGATACCCTCTCAGCCTAATACTGCGTCATGCAATGGAGGTCAAGCGACGCTCGTGGTTGACCCGCACCCAGCTCGAGTCTCATCTCCCCGATCGCGTCGTCCGCATGCTCCGAAGAGTCAAATTCGACCAAGAGAAGGAGCAACTACACTGCCTCCTGCGTGTAAGCCCCGGAAGCAGCGCTTGATATACCCGGCTCGAGCGATAAGACCAAATTCCAAGGAATACCTTTGTCGACGCCAATATATTGCCTCGCCTGCTCCCTTCTGTCCCAGGTGACCTCGCGCCGCTTTTGGTCAGGCTGGCTCGCGTCCGGCTCAACGTCTGCTCAGGGTCAGCTGGACACGCGTGACACCTCACCTGCTGATTACATCGGGGCGGTGGCCCAAAGGTCGTCCTTCCACCAGACTGTCAAGTTTTAACGAAGGGCCCCAAAACGAGGCTCTATATTGCTGCCTCTCCGTTTCGCGGGCCACTTCATACCACAGACAACAGGCAGGAAAGAAAGATGCAATACCGCAAGCATTACATTCCCCTCGAGTCGAACCCGCAGCTCTTCACCCAGCTTACTCACGAGCTCGGGCTGTCAACCGCCTTAGCGTTCCACGACATATTGTCGATCGAGGACGCTGAGCTTCTCGCGCTAGCACCACGGCCTGCGCTGGCCCTCATCCTCGTCTTCCCTACTTCCCTGACCTACGAGGCCCATATCGCCGAGGTGGACCGAGGAGCCATTGAATATACAAAGTGCGGCGAACAAGAGGACGTTATGTGGTATAAGCAGACCATCAATAATGCCTGCGGCCTCTATGGTATTCTACATGCCATCAGTAACGGGGGTTCGAGGGATTTTGTCAGTAAGAACGCCCTCCCCAAGAACGTCACGACCCTATCGTTCTAATGTGGTGTCTCTGGTACAGTTCCCGGCTCCCACCTAGCCGGCCTACTTGCGACTTGCGCGTCACTGCAACCCTGGGAGCGTGCCGCCGTGTTAGAGGAGGACGAGCAGTTGGAAGTGGCGTACAAGACCGTTGCTTTGCAAGGAGACTCGGAGGTACCCGCCAATCCCGAAGACGAGGTCGATTTCCATTACGTCTGCTTCGTCAAATCTCACAAAACTGATCACCTCTACGAGCTAGATGGCGACAAAAAAGGGCCGGTAGACTGGGGCCTCCTTAGCCAGGTGGATGACGTCCTCTCCGAGACTGCCCTGTCGGCGGTTCGGACTTTTATTCGACGGGTAGCGCGCGATACGGGTTTCAGTCTACTCGTTCTGGCTCCAGCATGAAGAATGGACAACGTGCCGACTATGGGCGGGATTGACTACATGCACAGGCACAGTCCCACAAAAATGACCGGGACACTTTACCACTTTCGCCCACGCGTTTTTTACCACCACCATCAACAACTTGATGCTCTACCACCACCAACACCCAAGATATTTTATTATCATAACGCGTCATGAGCACCGAGACTGTTCACAGTCATGTTAGCAAGAAGCATTATACCACACCCCAAAAGGTTGTGTTGCAGGCCGACCGCAAAAGGTTGACCGTCGGAGCACTTCGTAGCCCCGGAGAGCGCCCCTATTCGAACAGAAGACTATTCCGCGATGATAAGGTGCCTAAGACTTCTGGCTTTCGAGTTACCTCTTCAGACGACCCTCGCCGCTTGCATAGTAGCGCTATCCGTACAGAGATCCGAGGGAGGAAGAAGAAATTGAGAGTGACCTCCACTATATCGAATTGATACTCTGCAAGGCTGGGTACGATACTCGCGTTCTTTCATAGTCTGGCCTTAAGATGGAGGCTAATCTCATCTGCCATAAGAACATATTACGCGTTGCAATAAAGCATACAGGTTATAGGCGCGGTGTTACTTGCCGTCGGTCCTAGGTTACGCCAAAGGTCGCAACAATCAAAAGAACTAGACACGTGATATGCTATCGAAGTACCTAAATAAAGAGGACTGGCGCCGGGTGCGCTTTACCAACGAGGTTCATCTCAACTATGGTCCTCCTGGTAAGATCTGGGTTACATAAAGGTGTTAGGGATAGCCTATAAGGATAGGCAGAGTGTATTGATAGTAATAGTGTAATGGGGCTGATGGGGCATATCAAAAATTTACAAGGCTGACACGGGGGGCGTAATTCCTGACCTTCCAGGTTTTCGCAACAACCTATTCTGTGCTGTCTGCGCCCTTGTGGTGTCAGGATACAATCAGCGGACGTAAGAACCACGCCCTGGATCTTGATTCCCAAGCGCTATTAACATTGTACGTCGACGCTGTCAAAAAATTCGTCCGACTCAGAATCACTTGGACCAACCTCCACCTGGGAAGCATCCTGGTTTCGGAAATATCCTGTACTCGTTTGTCAAACCCAGCACCCAACGATAGGGTCTGTCCGGTCTGACCGTCGTTTGTCAAGGCGTCCCAGGTCAAAGCACCACCCGCAAATCGCACGAGCTCCTCGATGACCGCGGCGTTGTTCCAGGATGCGGCGACATGCAGTGCTGTCCAACCTTCGTGGTCCATGCTGTTTACCTCCGCGCCCGCCTCAAGGAGCAATTTAACGACATCTACCAAGTCCCTGCCTGAGCCAGTCGAAGCAGGACAGGCGATGGCTAGATTCAACAGAGGCATCTCCCCCCGAAGGGACGGCCTTGGTCGACGGGCGCTTGCCCCGTAGTGTAGAAGTACCTTCGTGGCTTCGGGCCATCCGTATTCTACAGCCCACGCAAGTGCCGTCTGGCCGCACGCGTCGGAGGCGTCTATGATCTCCGGCGGCAGTGGAGCTTGCCCCAAACCGGCCAAATAGTCTTCCAGTGAACCCATGTTACGTTCGATACCAAGCAACACTTGGTGGAGAACAGGAAGTTCCCGATCTTCCACAAAGTCATCAACGAGATGGGCTGTAGGCCCACTGAACGACTGGGCAATGTGCACGAAATCCGAACCTTTGAGCTCACAGGGGCCAGCGTGTCCCCGGGCCAAGGTCATAAGGGTACCGGCGATCATATTTTCCTTTGGCGTGCTAACACAATACGAGTCAGTGGCAAAAAGGCGGATTGTAATTTTGAGAAGTATCGTACTTGCCGATTTCGTCGACCCAATCTTGATTCGCGCCACTGTGAACGAGGAGACGGCACATGTTTATGGCTGCCTCGCGCCCAGCACTCCTCCAGCAGTAGAATGAAGCGTACTAAAAATAAAAGGCGGTTAATAAACCGTATATCGCAGGTAGGTCAGCCACGGAGGTAGTCGGGGCAACGTACGTAAAGAAGACCGAGGCCATAGGGGTCGACATCATTGATCGACGCCTCTCCGGATTGAAAAAGCTTTCTGACACCCTGCACGTCTCCCTCTTGGACGCAGACGAGAATCGGGGAGTCGTACGGTACGACGTGACGGGTCTGCACGGAAATTTTAAGTAAGCACTTGCGCAGACTGAAAGCGACGTCGAGATTTCCGACGATTGAGCCGATCCAAGGTGGTGCGAGGTATAGAAGGTCAGCCTCTGCCTGGCGATAGCTGCGTCGGCAAGTCTGCTCGCTGCACGAAACGAAGTTGGAGAGATACCAAGGTAAATTGGAGCAACCGAGAAAGAAGTGCCCTAAGCGGTCGGAAATGACTGCCGGAAAGCGCATAACTACACGGTAGTGACACCGGCACTGGCAATCATCTAAACACCGCAGCGGTACTCGGGCAGACCACTTCGGTGGAAGGCGAGAGAGATGACCGGCTCGAATAGGCAGCGACCCATTCATCGTCTCGTCGTCGATGAACGCCTTTTGTAGCTCACTCGTGGCTGTTTGGGAGCTTTTATCCGCCGCTTGGAGGACTTTGTCGACCACCTGGCGGGTATCCTTCAGTTCAAGGAGCATCTTGTTGTGGGTATCCAACAGCGAGACTTGGTGTTGGGCGATAACGGCAAGTCTCACTTCCAGACGAGAGATACGGAGACCACTTCTGGAGCTGCATTGCCTGCGACACTCACAACAATTAGCCGCGTGCTGACCCTCTTTGGTGCTTCTAGGTTTCAACCCGAGCGGCAAGTTAGCTGTAAAAAGACCTGGGGATGACACACAACATTTCCATAATAATGATGTTGCAGACAGTTACTTTGTGGGCTCGTAGCTTCTTATGCAGCTTCTTCGCTTGTTTGACGTGGCGGAGCCATCGAAGGCTGTCAACTCCGTTGTCCCCATTCCCAGTATCCCGTCCTTTCTGGACCTTAGCTATTAGAACTTCAATCTCTTTCACAATCTCTTCGCCTCGTTTCCTTGCCGCGTCGAAGTCATCGGTCTCGATAGCCACCATGTCTTTGGATTTCGCCATGTCCAGGAGCCTGGCCAGCATTTTTCTAAAGTCGTTGAATTCGTCTGACAAAGTGAGGAATTCGTTCGGGGCGTCTTTGAGCGTATGAATAAGGTCGTAGAGACTGCCGCCCACTTGTGCTGCCGGCGCAGCGAGGCCCACGACGGCGCTCGCGAACTCAGCCATTAAGACAGGATCGAATGAAGTCACGGCGACAGGCCGGGGTGAGTCCGGGCGGTAGAGATTCTTTCAAACAGCAACCAGCCGGAACGACCAACAAATCGCGTACATCTGAAACGGGGAAGGAAGACATGAGCGTCCAGCTAGCAGACACTCCTCAGAGACCTTCCACGCAGGCAGAATTCAGTCGGTGCAACCATGTTCACATGAACACTCTTATGGCACGTGTCCACTCAAATGCTATTCGTGAAACCAGAGGCTCAAAATACTGTGTAGCTTGTAAGACAGGGCGCCATTCAGCAAAGCACTTCTCTCTTACAGAACACTTCCGTTGAGAATATTCAAGTACGCTTTCTCGTCAAGGAGGCACCGTTCCGTGGTGCATCTCCAGGGAACTTCCCAAGAGCCTCATTTAGGGTCCTCGTTAAATCTTACAGTAACAGTCTGGAGGAGGACAACCTCGAGGCCACCGATCCGAGTAGTCAGCAGGGTGACCTGGCCCGGCCGGCTCGAGCAAAAGCGGCGCGATCCCCTTCTCTAAATTGGGTTAGTCTGGGTCAAGCTTCACACTCCCCTTGTAGGTCCGCATTGCTTCATTCCTTAGGTATGTTGGCGCTTGTGTGCTGTTATCCAGCACTCAGGACTCGTCCACGACATCTCGTGAACATCCACTGTGCTGATTCGACAGAGGCGTGGGGAACATCATACAGTACAATTCGAGGCTTTTGATTGCGTCTCGCGCTGACAGGCGTCACCTTGTCGTCGTCCTACCATCAATCCTCCACCTCCACGTTCCGGGGCATCGGATCCTGCAGATCCACCTCAACACGTTGATAAAGCTTCTGGCTCAATACTCGTCTGGGGCTAGATATCTGGATAAAAAAGAAGCGACAAGCAATCAAAGCTCGGCAATTCCGCCACTAGCCCAGATCACAGCTGGTCAGGTGGCCTTATCTGCCTAAATTCGATGATGAGGCAGATCTTCGGCCGGACCCATGGGAAATTAGAGAAGCTTCCTTGCACACTAGCAACAGCCGTTTTGAGTCGCATACTGCTTGCAGCTGAGAAGCTTGGTGCAATTACCCGGGCGATGCTAGCCGGGGCACGCGTCGCTGCAGACCTCAAGAGCGAAGATGGGGTAAATTGCTGTCGGACAAGGCCCAGCCTCAACCGTGGTATCGTTCCCTCACACCTTTACAGTAACCTCAGGTCTCGGTTTCGCGTGCAGAGGTTCGGCTAATACGGGAAAGAGATCTGGCAGGCCCTGCAGCACACGGTGGTCCTTGGAAATGGGCTGCGCAGGATGCGGGACCACTTCGGTACGTCTCCGCTCACAGAGGGTTCCTACCTGAGGTGTATGGACCGTTACCCCGGATCATATTAAGCTTGCGGAGTAGAGGAGATCTAGATCTAGCCTTTTCCGGGGTCTATCGGCAGAACTTCGCCGCGCCAAATGGGAAAATGCTGCTTCTCAGGAGTGCTATTAAAGTCCTCATGTGCTCTCCCCCCGGACAGACAACCGTCTCTATCTTGCAGTCGCCCTTTCGCTGATTGTGCTTGACCTTTCTTGCCACATTGCTCTTCTCCATACAGCATTGCCAGTGTCACATAGCCATTGCCAGCATGGTCGACCTCAAGTCAGCAAATGTCACCGCCAGTGCGGAGGAAAACCGGCAGCAGGCCCTTGCGGAGGCACCGGTCTTCGAGAAGGTCTCCTGGACCAAGGACAAGAGTATTCGCAAGCTCTACATCAACTGCGCCTTTGGTCTTCTGATCGGTTCTGCAACCACTGGTTATGATGGGTAAGTTGATTGGGGAGGACAATGTTGGCGTTGTTTAGACTCTTGGCTGACTCTGCTCTGCTCCAGATCGCTCCTCAACCTCTTGCAGCAGTACGACTACTGGGAGACTTACTTTCATCACGTTGGAACGGACGCAAACAAGTCCAATCTCCTCGGCCTCCTGACCAATATGTTTACCATCGGCTCCATCCTCTCCATGTTCACCGTGTAAGATTGGCCCCGTGCAAAGCAACCAGTGCGTGGCCAGGTGGCTAATGTTCACGTCAAGGCCGACAATTACTGATCGATTCGGCCGCAAGCCCTGCATCATCGCCGGCTGCATCTTCATGATCATTGGTTGTATCATCAACACTGCCGCGCAGAACTACGCCAGTGAGTTGCACACAGTTGCGTTGGCACATACTTTCCATGCAGAAGCTGACCACCTCCAGTGTTCTGCGCTGGTCGTTTCATTCTCGGATTCGGCAACTCGCTCAGCCAGCTGACCTCACCGATGTTGTTGACCGAGGTTGTTCACCCTCAGCACCGTGCTCCCTTTACCACCATATATAACTGCTTGTGGAATTTGGGAAGCTTCTGTATGCTCAACCACCCCGTTCTTGCTTCATATCAGAGCCAGCTGACCGCAACTAGTCTGCAATGCCATCGGCTTTGGTCTCCAATATGTGAAGAGCGACTGGTCGTGGCGAATCTTGACCCTCTTTCAGATTGTGCCGGCCATCGTGCAGCTTATCTTCGTTTGGGGTAAGTCTGAGCAAATGGATGCTCAACCTATACAGAAGCTGACTACTTGTCTCAGGAGTTCCTGAATCACCCAGATGGCTGATCTCCAAGGACCGCCACGAAGACGCCCTCCAGACCTTGGCCAAGTGGCATGCCAATGGTAACGACCAAGACCTTACAGTACAATTTGAGTTTCGCGAAATCAGCGAAACACTTCGGATTGAGAAGCAAGTTCGTGCAACAAGCAGTTACATGGATTTCTTCAAGACCAAGGGCAATCGCTGGAGGCTTGCCATCATCATTTCCATCGGTGTCATCTCACAGTACAGTGGTAACGCTGTTATTTCCAACTACGCCAATTTGATCTACGAGTCTGCTGGAATCACATCACAGACGCAGAAGCTTGGTGTACGTACAACATGGCTCTTGTTGCCGCTTTCCCCCACCCCCCTGCCCACCTAAATCTGCTGGCTGTTACTGACCAGTGTACTCAGCTCACCCTTGGCAACACTACCCTCAGCTTGATCGTCTCCATCTCCGCTGCGCTTTTTGTTGACAAAATCGGACGACGCCCGCTTTTCCTGTTTGCTATTTCTGGTATGTATTAGCCGAATACACAACCCAAAGCGACGTGGGACGACTGACGTGTATTCTCTCTAGGGATGGTTGTTTCCTTCACCATTTGGACTGCCTTGGCCGGCGAATACGAATCTCACAATTCGGCGAAAGGCTATGGTATCGGCCAGATTGTCTTTGTCTGGGTCTTTGGTATCTTCTACTCGATTGGTTTCTCGGGTCTCCTTGTCGCCTATACCCTCGAAGTCCTGCCTTTCCACCTCCGCGCCAAGGGTGTGATGATCATGAATATCACCGTTCAAGCCATTCTCGCCCTCTCGGCCCAGACAAACCCACTCGCGATTCACAACTTGCCCCATGCTTGGAACTTCTGGCTCATCTACACAGTAAGACCCACCATGCAAGCCTCTGATGTTCCAATACTGATGATTGTGTCTCTAGCTTTGGGACCTTCTCGAGGCTATCTGGGTGTACTTCATGTTCCCAGAAACCAAGGGCCCCACCCTCGAAGAGGTTGCCAAGATTTTCGATGGAGAGGATGCCGTGGCTCATGTCAGCATCGAACAGACTGCGAAGGAGATCGAGATTCTCCACAACGAAACAGTCACCGAGAAGCACGTGTGAGCTTTCACTAAGATACCAGTGCACCGAGGTCCTAAGTGACTGCGAGTCACAAGAAACGAGGGCGTCGAAGGCATTTCCAAGGCCATCTTAAACCTCCTATTTTCGGGCCCATCGGCATTCTCTAAACTAGTCCTTCGTCTCTTGAATATATAGTGACCGCGTAAACTTGACGAAAGTTGAAGAGTCCATCTCGCTGTACAAGGAAAGGCTAAATCACGTGAACTGTCAATGGGCAGAAGAAGAGGCCTATGACTAAGCTACTCAGGGAGCCACCTGAACGGTGGCGGTGCACGAGGCCGAGCCGAAGTTGAGCCGCGCCTGATTTGGGGGTCATTCGGTCTGAGGAACGAGGAAGGGTCCTATAGGCACCCGCCTATAGTTGCCAATTTTACCTTTCGGTCAAGCCTGCAAGCCTAGAACTCTACTCGTACACTCGTTTCGAGAAACGTTCGGGAGACAGGTACTTGCACCCCCTGCTTCAATTCCATATCATTTCTGCTGAGCTTTCCAGACCGTGCCTTAAACAGCACTACCTCCCCAATATTACGATGTTGGCGAGACATTCGCTACAACTAACGGCCTACGCGCCTTGCCGACTTCTGATGCCCCAAAGCCAACATCCCACATTTCAAAGGCGCATCGTCGTGGGCGCCGATGCCCTTCCTTAGGAAGTTGCCATCTGTCCGCCATGACGGACTTAGCCAAGCAGGGACTGGCTGTACAATGTGGACAAGTCCAATTGGGTCGAAGAGAAATTCTAGACGAAATTCAGCCCTGTGGTCTGAAGCAACTTACCCATCAAGCACACAGAACGCTGCAGCAAAGCCACTTGTGACGTTTGTCCATTGTACGCAGGACGTCAAAGTGGAGGACAAAGCCTCTGCGATCTCGCATTGAAAGGCGCATGGAAGGTCTCAAAGGTGGACAGAACCGATAATCTACAATGGAGTGAAGAAGAAACAGCCAAGCGACCTTTGCGCGCACCCGTGACAAGTTTGATCTTCACGTCACACAACATCACTGGGCAGGGACAACTTCACTTGCGCGACCACAAACCGCGCATTGTTCCAAAGTTATCATCAAGTTGGCAAATATCTTCCCGCGAACCACACCTCAAAGGAAGACCCAAACTTTCAGGCACAGCTACCAATCTTCGCCCCGCGACAAAACATCAAGCCAAACAAAGAACAATATGCGTCAACCCGTCTGCACCGGAACAACAGCTGGAGATAGCAACGCCATGGCCTCCCAGTCGTCTTTTAAGTCACGAAATCAATCTTTTCCGTCTTCTTGTCTTCCTTCACACCCGCCATCACAACAGACCCAGTATCCAACTGCTGAAGACGTTGAACGCAAATACCAAGAAGCCTTCATTGCGAGACACCTGCCATCTGAAGCTAAGAACATGGAATCCAACCCTACTTCCCCCACAACTCCTGCGCGCCGCGCTCAATACCCTTCGATCAGCTCTGACCTACCTTCTCCTCAACCATTCCGGCTGCCGTTCGCAGGAGTTACTGCAAGTGCAAGTGAGCCAGGAAAGCTGTCCAAATTCCACAGACTTGAGAATGATACCCGCTTCTCCGAAGAAGAGTCCGAGCTCTCCAATATCCGACAATCATTGGGAGGATTCACGGTAAGTTCTACCGTGCACGTAAAGTATCACAACAAACTAACACCGCTTTAGAAGTTCAAAGAGATGATGAAGTCTGGTCTCGCGGCTGTCTCCTTGAAGATTTCCGATCTGAATTCAAACGCATCACTCGAAGTAACAAATCAACTTTCTGGTTTCCGTCTCGGCAAGGACACAATCATCACCAGTGCTCATTTCACCAAATGGCCAACTACCTGGGAAGCCTTCGAAGCACTAGCTCGACAGTACGTTTCGGGGGAAAATGGCATATTCGAGGCGCGTCAAGAGAGAAAGATCGAACAAACCTGTGTACAATCCAACACCTTCAAGCTCAAGCTTGTGGCGCTTCACCTTCCATGGGATCTGGCTGTGTTTTCTATCATGACGAGACCCAGCGATGACGATGAAAACGAGACTCTCAGCCGAGATCAGATCATGTTCGTGGGTCAGAGCCATGAACTCAGCTCATACAAGGATTGGTGGTCGGTCGGATACAACAGCCTTCATAACGAGGTCTCGTTTAACCTCTTCTGGAGCGCCTTCTATCTGAGACAGTCGCCTGTTACACGCAACATCATCGAGCAGCAGCATGGCTACAATGAGTCCACACCACCACCCATGGCGAGTTTCCTCAAGGTCGACGAGAGGACTGTCAGTTTTGGGAAGATCAAGTACTCACCGGAACTCCGAAAGAAGACAAGCTCGTGTTTCATCGATCTCAGTGCATGGCATGGGCGATCCGGTGGGATGGTTTGTTCTCAGGCAAACGGCATTGTCAAAGTCTGCGGTGTCGTATCTGGCGGCAACGCTGAGAAAGATCCTAACATAATGGTCCTCTTCACAGAGGAGATGAAGGAATGGTTCACTGCGGCAGTCTTCGAACGTCAAGACGATCTGGACAAGGACTACTGCGAGTTCCTCAAGTGTTTCGTCATGTCCACCAGTGGCGTCGCCGCTACCAAGTCAACCGTACTGTCAGGTGCCGATCTCACAGCTCTACCCCAAGGTATCGATCCCGATGTGGAAACGACCATGGCTGCCAGTATGGGAGACCCGAACATCAATGCTGCTGCTGGTTCTTCAGGCCAGTAACGGAGGCTTTCAGACTTGGCGAGATGTCGTTACTGCACGAGATGCTTGATACGACGAAGGACAAAGCTCAAGCCAAAGGTCGATATCTACCTGATTGGCTAAAGTTGTGATGAGTTGAGCGTGATACTCTCTTGGGAAAGCGTGTGAACGTGTGAAGATAGCGGGTGCGTTGAGGACTCTTGTTTGTTGGTTTCAAGCTCAAGCCATATCTTCGGCTGGGGTCAAATGTTAGTTGCGTCCAGGTGTAGAACGTTTTATCGAGGTGATCAGCCAGACATGAAGCCAGACCTGTAGAAGCAGCTGTGGAAGCAGCTGTGGAAAGCGACAGTCGAGATAGGCACATAGGTTAGGGTGGCGTCAAAGTCGAGCCGGAAACTCGCGCAGCCTTACTGCAGCCAAATTCCTTTTGCAACTGTTCCTCCTGCTCTCCGTACTGGTATCTGCTGCAGAAATTAGCATGGCCTTGAATTGTCGAGCACAGGGAAACAGGGGTCCCCAAGTATGCGAATCATCGACGAGCAAAGTCGCTGGCCACCGTAGCCCATTGGCAGCTGTTGTTCCCCCCAGCGGTCGACGTCATTCCTGCAGCGCTGACCAGTTGCAATCGAGGCTCAGCTGAAGGCGGGGGTTGCGCAGACACGCCATGGACGCATCTGCCAATGCGACACATTCCACCATCCAGCCAGTCTCCAGATCCTCTTTCGCCCAGTGCACATGCTGTCATTGTTGCTGAGTAGGAGATCTGAGTCTGGCCCTCATTCTGATTCTAACCTCTCTCTGTTGTCCTCCTTTCTCTGTCGTGGAGCTCATCTTGCCGTCAAACGTTCATCGGCAGCACCACGACAAGCTCTGCTCGCCGTTGGAAACCCTGCCTCCGATTCATTCTCGTTGGCAGCGAGCTCAAACTTTTAGGGCAACCCCTCCAAAAATACACTTTCCCGCATCCCAGGCTACATATAGCCTTCAATTACCTCACAAAGGGAGAAACTGTGCTCCAGCAGAGAGCTCAACAAAGGGGCTACCTCCGCTCGTCGGCCGCCGCACCCATCTCGCTTCTGAACGCTGCGGTGCCGTTTTCGGGAAGTGGTCTTGTGCTCAGGCAGGAATTGTGTTGTCGGGCTCTTGGGAGAGGGAGAAAGAGGTTGCATATACTGGTCTCTGTAATGGAGTGTGGAACGCAGAGGGATCTTCTCGGTCGACTAGATTGAGAGATCTATCTTGCGTTCCATCGGGTTCCGCAGCCCATTGAGCATATCTGTGAACGACTCGGACATTGGAGGAATTAATTGTCTCTACCAGTGTCTGCGTTGACAAGGAAGTTTACAACCCTGCCGATTTTGTTGCCCAACTGTCGGTCTGTAAACGACCACCATCGCCGGGGGCGATGAATCATGCCAGCAAAACTTCCAGCGACACCTCACCTTTGGATCATGATCCAACTTCCAAACTCCCTTCCAAATCATCACAACCACCCTTAGCAATGCCTTCCTACTCGAAAGTCGATACCGGCTGGTCCTCTGCCGATACTCGAATCTACTACACCAAGAAATACCGACAAGTTCTTTCGTCAGGTCCTGCGTGTGCCCTGGCTGTTATCGCAGGAGTGAGTTGGTTGACACCACTTCACAAACCGAATCGCTGACTCCAGTTCTAGGCTCCGCTCGAAAATGTCAAGACCCGAATGCAATCGTCAGTAGTGGACACCGTCTATTTTAGAGCACAGGCACTGACTACTTCAGGCGTGATTTTGTCAATGCCTGGGATTGCACCAAATTCACCTATCGTACCGAAGGCATCCGAGGCTTCTGGGCAGGTAGGAAACGACTCGAGGCCACAGCTGTTTTCGCCATGACTGACCGTGCACTAGGAACGTTCAATCCGCTAATCTCCATTACCATGTCTCGCGCCCTCGGATTCTCCATCTACCGCAAGGCCAAATACACCTTTGACGGCTGGATCGAAGCCGCTACCGGCCGCTCTCCCTTGCAACACGTCAACAAGCCAGGCACTTATCCGGACATCTACACCATGACCTGCTTTACTGGAGCCGGCATGGTCTCGGGTGCTGTCTGCGCCGTGACTCTGAGTACGTTTTGACGGGAGAAGAAAGGAGAAATAAGCGCTGACTCTTAACAGCGCCCGTCGAGCTGATCAAGAATGCCACCCAAACCTCCGTCCTCATGGCCTCAGCTCACGCCGACCACAACAATCCCACAGCCACTACAGTTGGACCGAAGAATTCCGGCCGCGTGAGCTCCTGGCAATCCATGAGACGCATCGTTGCTCGACAAGGCCCTCTGGGTCTCTGGACCGGTTTCCGTCTACACGTGATTCGCGACACAATTGGCTCGGGCATTTACTTCGGCATCTATGAGACCACAAAGCAGTCCCTGAACTCGTACTACGGCGCAGAAAAGGCCAATTCCGCGGGAGCCATCGCCGTGGCGGGGGCCCTATGCGGCATCGGCGCCTGGGTTATGACTTACCCTCTGGACACGATGAAGACCCGCGCGCAAAACAATCTCGTCAGCAATAGCCCGGCGCCCAGGGCGACATTGTCGTCCACGCTCGAGACCGCCGCCAAGACCGCCGCCTCGGCCGCGTCCCTGGGCAGTAAGTGGAAAGGCGTGGAAATGATCATCATCCGCAGCACACTGCAGAACATGATCCAGATGTCCTTCTTCGAGCAGGCCAAGGTGTGGATTGACAAGCTGGAGTTCTCGGACGGAAGCCGCACCCTCCCCGAGGTGGAGCGCCACTTCGGGAGGGACAGAAAGGTCAAGCACCACGAGGGCGTTGGCAGAAATGATAAGTTGTAACAACTTCACGGGCAGTGAATAGTGAGTGCTTTCTGAGGCGAAGTTAGGGACGGAACATACCACGCATATCGAGCTTTGTTGTTAGCTTAACTGAGCTGAATGAGCTGAAGTGGAAGTGCAGTGCAACGCAACACAATGCAATACAAGGAAATCCAAACAACTGTGTAACGCGTCCCATCGACGCATAAACGACATCGACCTGGTGAAATTGGCGTCGACCTGTAGCTACTACGTGCGTCGTCTCGTTGTAAGGGCTCGCCAGCCGGGCAGACTGGCTGTTCCAGCGACCTGTTTTCACCCTGAAATGCACCGTCGTCATCCTCCCTCTTCATTCCACAAAGCCACATCCTCGTCCTTCCAAGGTATCGCGGCGCACCAGAGCCGCCAGTTCAACAACAGACAGAAACCTAAGTAGACCGATCGAGTGAGTGAGTGTCCACAACAACCCAACCTATTCGAGAAGCGCGGCCGTCCTGACCGACGCATCAAGGTGGATTGGTACTGTACGAGTATTATGCGCCACTGTGCCTCGTATCGAGCTGTAGAAAGGGATTAAGGACGTGACCGTCGCGTCGCGTCCATTGCATCATCTCACCCGCTCGATCATCATATTGTATCTATATCTATACTCGTATAAATCAAGGCGGGAAAATATGGTGAATAAGGCGGTCTTTGTCCCGGACTTGCCTGTGACTGACGCTCGATTACACTGACGCTGATAATGACGCTGATACCGATACTGACGCTGATACAGACAAGCACCCATACAAATAAAGATAACGCCTCCTCCTCAGTTCGAGTGAAACCACTGACCGTCCTACCCATTACGTCCATCCATTACCTGGGGTATCTTCCGTGGCCATTGCATCCATTCATTACCTGGGGTATCTTCCGTGTCCAATGCATTCCATTATCCAGGGTATCTTCCGTTTCAAACACAACGCAAACACGTGAACGCCATGTCGAACAGGATCCAAGCACAGAAGCCGCAAGTTAAGTGGGATAGAACCAGGACCAGGACGCTGCCCACCCCCCCTCTCTCACACAAGGAAACATAACCACAGAAACGACACCTGATAAACCCCCCTGAAGAATTCCTGATCTGCGGTTCGCATCTCAGGTGATGACCCACTTCTGCAGCTCACTGGTTCTTGTTTGACATCTTGCACTGATGCTCCTCCTCTCGTCCTCGAGCGAACCAGCAGGGCTACGGCTGGTGACTCCTGCCCATCTAGTCGTCTCGGGCGGGTCGCTGCCGTCGTCAGCTTCACCCTCAGATGAAGAAGACCCTTGTCGCCAGATTGGCGTTTCGTCCGCTGACTGCCTCTTCCCCGCATACCTGATGTGCACTTGGGTGAGAAAGTCGGCGTGAAAGCTCTGGTTGACTTTTTTCACCAACCGGAGCACAACTCCTTCGTGATCACACGAAGGGTTGACTACCAAGACAAGTGTGTCACCGGCGGCGCGCGCCTGTTTGATCTCGGACCAGCTGTGCCATGACGGGACCTGGCGGGGGAAGCCCCAGCCCACAGGTTCGAGGGACAACCTGTCCGGCCTGATCCATATGCGGTTGAAGTCAAGCATGGTTTCGTTGGGGTCAAACTCGAAGAAAATACCGGATAGGCGAACGCGAAGGCCAGTGGAGTCGCACAGACCGAAATGGCTGGTCGTTTTGCTGAGTGTCTGCAATTTCCTCGGGTCTTCGCCGGCAATGAATGAGGAGAGTGCCCAGCGGAATGGTTTCTTGGAGATGCGGCGGCCGTTGGAAAAGAGTATCGACGCAGGAACGGTCTTCAGCGTCTTGTAGAACGCGATGGCGCGGTCTTCGTATGCCTCTGCCTCGAGGATGGCTCGAGTGGGCAGGCCCAGAATAGATGCCATGCACATGAGCTCATCGCCTCTTTTTGACGTATTTCGATACTCCAAGGCTCTGGCGAGCTGGGCAAACCGGGCTCCAACGCTGTTATGTTTTGGTGACCACGTACGCCAATCTGGGACCAAGCGGAAGGTGAGATGACGCTCCAAGCCCAGGACGGCGCTGTGCGAATAGGGGCATTGAGTGGAGCGAAGCTCTTGCAAAAGCCCATGTAGCGTGACGAAGCCGTCGGAGAACCTGAAATAGAGCTTGTCCATATGGCCATTTGCGCAGCCCAGAATGGCTTCCTCTAGAGTCCCATAGACGCCGGACCCAATCGCTAGACAGGATCCTGATTGCTTGCACGAAAGGACTGACTTTACAAGAAGACTGTAAGAGCCTACAGACAGCTGTTAGCGTATACGCCAGTATCATGACAACGACCTCTGCGAATGCTACAAGTGGCGTACACCAGAGAAGCGACATACTTAGCGTCGAGGACGACTATCTTCTCTGCTTGTCTAAATGTCTTCGCAATTCGAGACATTGCCTTGGATTTGGAAGAAAGACGTTCCGGGATGCAAAAAGCGTCCATCCATACTTGATGGGCCGCTGATCCGTTCGGGAGCTCGTTCAGAAATCCGCGAAGTCGGTCAAGTTGACATGAAGGCATAGCATTTTCGGCCGGACTGTACGAAAAGGAGTGTGACCAGACATGACTTATCGCAATGAAGCTCCCTTGGCGCGTGACCTCGAGCTTCGGCGGAAGCACACCAAAGGCGGGAAGCACAATTCGTGGTACACCGTCGGGGTCGTCCAAGATGGTTCGATCCATCTTGGCCTCATCGGCGCCGATAGACCTGCAGTTCCAGGGGCAGTCCGGATACAAATGCCTGGCAGTATGTGTGTGTGGATTAACCTGTAGGGCCTGGCATTTCGTGCGGGTGCACATTGAATGATTTCTCTCCGTGGGATTTCTCGTGGTTGGCGGGCAAAGCAGCATAGCCAAATGAAGGCCTGGGACGTGCAATGCATGCCTGATCAGAGAAACCGTGGATGGGCACCAGCCGTCTTTAATCATCAGGCTGCTAATGCCGTCGTTGACCGCACGGAGCCTGTGAATCTCGTCATGCATGCCAACCAGTGGCACCCTGTGAGAATTGCCCATGAAGAGTCGGACGTCGAATCTCCAAGGCTCGGTGTTGGACGCAATCTTCAACTCCTTCGATTGCGTCGTTCTCGCCCGCTTCCGTGCTCTGCTTTTCGTAGGCTGGTAGTCGACATAATTGCGCGGAAGCTGATGAAGGATGTCTAAATGCTCCATTCTCTCAGGAAGACTCAAGGGCTCCAGATGCCTTTGCAGCTGTTTCAACTCTTCATCCTCCCAGTTCGTCTTATGCTGCAACTCTCTGATTTTGGCGGCGTATTTGGCATCGGTGTATATCCTGCGCCTGCCCATGGACTCCTGGTAGGACCACGGTAGTGGGGCCATGGCAGGTCGTCGGAAAGGTGCCGATCAGACAGCACCGGACATTGTTCATGTACAGTCTCCAAGAAGCGGTGGCAGCCTCGCAGCTGGTATCTTGTAAATGCTTCGATGGACAGAAACGAATGTTTCCGTCATGAACGGATCCCAATCGCACTCGAAGCAAAGCTGCTGAGGACTTCCTCGAGGCCACTAAGTACCTCGTCAAGGCCGAAGGTTTAGGGATGTTTTGTCGATCGAAACACAGCCTCGACCCACGACAGGCTTCAGACTCACATGGCCTTCTCATTCCGCTGCGATGCGTGTTCAATCCTGGCCCCAGGCCATGGATGCTTCTGGAAGTTTTGCAAGTGCTCGCTGGGAACGTACAAGAGTACTTGCGAGGTGTAGACCATGGTCAAGGCTCAAAGATGGTGGAGTGTCGAGCATTGGACGTCAGTGACTCACCTGGTTCCCGCGTTCGATGCACTGCCTCACCACTATCGGACCTTTTGCAGGACATGAGATGATTCGTCGTCGGCAGCTAAGCGCCAGACTAAATCTCCAGCCTCAGACGAAAGAGCCAACAAGGCTCACAGATGTGGTCGAACGCATCGTGCCGGGTTCGCTTGCAGGCAACGAGGCGATCGGGCGTGTGGCTGTGCCGCAGGCGCTGGTGGGCGTCGAACTGTGGCGGCCAGGATTGTGATGCGAGAAACCGTTGGTGATGAGGGGCAGCTACAGTAACTCGTACGCAGGAATCACAGTTGGTTGTTCAGTAGATTCTCTGCCGAGGGGCATATCTAATCGCGGTCACCGCACCGCAAGGAAGTGGCCGCGATTATTATCAGCTTCAACCAGGTCAGGCAGTGCGGATGCATAAGGTATCTAGGAATGGTTTCTTTATGTTCGCGGATGCAGATACCCCAATACATTGATGATTAATTCACGAGGGGGCCGGCTGCGATTGCCTACCATTGACCGACCAGAACCGACTTGCCATGGGATTTATTTGGAGAAGTCGCAAATCTTCCAGGGCCGATCGCCAGGCACGGCAATCTGGTGGCAGCTTCGCATCTCCACCGAGCAGGACGGCAAAGAGGGTCTGTTTGGGTCGGCAATGTCTAGGATTTCCGTTCATGACGTTACTAATCGAGCGACGCGACAGAAAAAATCATATTCAACAGCGCTGGATCTACTCGGACTGGAGGTATAAATCAATCGTCCTGCCCGAACACCCAGAATCGACAACTACTGGGATCAAACCTCGGCTAACAAATCACGTCTGAACCAATCCTCCGAGATTTGCAACAGTCACAATGCCTGGACGCTGGCCCTCCGAAATCAAGGACGCGGGTCCTTTGGCCCGGCCCTTGAAGTTCGAATTCAGTGGCAGCACTGCTCCTAATCGGTTTTTGAAGGCCGCCATGACTGAGCGCCTCTCGTCTTGGGACCCCGAGAACAAGGAAAAGCGAGGTGTTCCATCGGAGCAGCTCGTCCGGGTATATCAGAGATGGGGCGAGGGCGGGTTCGGTGTGATTCTGACGGGAAACATTATGGTCGACTACTCGAGTCTGGAAGCACGTAAGTCGTCCAGTGGATCGGAGATGAGCCACGCTGACAAAAGTGCCTTTCAGCCGGCAATCCAATCATTCCGCCTCAATCGCCGTTCGAAGGAAACCGCTTTGAAGCCTTCAAAGAATTGGCGAAGCAGGCCAAAGCACACGGAAGCCTGGTCGTCGGCCAAGTCTCCCACCCCGGCCGGCAGGTCGAACAGAGACTCGAGCCAGACCCGGTCTCTGCTAGTGATGTGCAACTGGAGGGAGAGGTGATGGGGATGCGATTCGCCAAACCTCATGCCGCTTCGCACGAGGAGATCCAAGACATCATTGGCCGATTCACCCACGCTGCCGAGTACCTGCACCGGGCTGGATATGATGGCATCCAGCTCCACGGCGCCCACGGGTACCTGTTGGCTCAGTTCCTCTCGCAGACAACCAACAAGCGAACCGATCAGTACGGCGGCTCGCTCCAGAACCGTGCCCGGCTCATTCTGGAGATTGCAAGGTCCATCCGTCAAAGGCTCCCCTCCTCGTCTGGCTTCGTTCTCGGAATCAAGATCAACTCAGTTGAGTTTCAAGAGGGTGGCTTCACCGCGGACGAAGCCAAGGAGCTCTGCGTTCTGCTGGAAGAGAACGAGTTCGACTTTGTCGAGCTTTCCGGAGGCACTTATCAATCGCTGGCATTCGTGCACAAGAGGGAATCGACGAAGAAGCGGGAAGCGTTCTTCATCGACTTTGCCGAGAAAATCGTCGGCGATCTGAGCAAAACCAAGACATACATAACCGGCGGCTTTCTGACGCTCGACGGCATGGTCAATGCGCTAAAGACCGTAGACGGCGTGGGCCTTGGCCGGCCAGTATGCCAGGAATTCCACTTCACCAAGGACCTCTTGGAAGGCAAGATCTCGGGCGCCATCGAACAGAAGGTCGATCGCGACAACTTTGGGCTTACCAACGTCATTGCTGGCACCCAGATCCGACAGGTCGGCAAAGACCAAGAACCGATCGACATGTCAGTTCCGGAGAATGTCGAGGCCTTCATGAAGGATATGGGGACGTGGGGTGAGAAGTTGAAGTCCGAAGGTGCCAGCGCCTACGGGTACGTCGATATTGAAAGCGCGAAGACGACGCAGTATGGGGCAACAGCAGCTTAGACCGCCTCTAGACGTCTGCCGTCTAGCCTTGTCGATGCCGCTCAACTGCCCACGGCAAATGCACACTGCAGGCCAGCGGGCTGCTGACCAGTCCATAGACGATAGAGCGTGACCACCACACAACCAGGAACGGGTGACGTGGCGCAGAAATCATATCTTCACCTTCTTCCCCTCTTGTTTGTCTTGCTCCCGAGCCTTGTCCGCCTCGTTCTCAACAACGAGAATGCTCCCCACCACCGCAATCCCAATGCACGTCACGGCCATCAAGGTCACCCCGCCCGTGTTGGGCCTGAACTTCCCCTCCTTCAACAGCTCCAGCGCGCTAAAGTACCTGACCGTGCCGTGGCCGACGCACAGACTGCCCGCCCCGACCAGCACCCCGGCTGCCAGCTTCGTCCTGCTGTCCTGGAGGTGGAGCAACGTAGGTGACAGGGCGGCGAGGGCCTCGACCTTTTCCAGCGCGACGCCGAGGGCGATGAAGCCGAGGCCGGTGCGCGCCCAGGCGAGGAAAGTGCGTTCGGAGGCGAGGAGGTCGCGAGCTAGACTGCCGCTGTTGGGGAGGGGAGGCGCGCGGATGAAGCGGAGGAGGGACCGGAAGGGTGGCATTCTAGCATACAGTGGGTTATACCAGGGAGGGCGATGGCAAGAAGAGGATGAGCTGGTTGATTAGGGGACACTCATCTTGAAGACTGACTTATGTCCTGTATGCGCGCATGATGCACCGGCCTGACGCGCTGGGGCTTGGGAGGTACTGTAGTCGTAGATACGCAGTACGAGTACTGTACTCACATAACGCCCTTAACTTGCTCAGTCGCCGTAGCGCCAACTGAGACTGATCGCCGGCCGGGCTGTCTTCAGTCTGTTTTCACACAAGGCAAGATTGCCGGGCGAATGACCGTGCCCACCCCCCACCATGCGTCACATGTTTTATGTACAAGGTGCCTGTACAGGTGACATGTCAGAGGAAATGAATGTTCCCCCACAAGGTATTTCAGTCAAGTCACCACGGGATGCCATGAGCCTCCACCGACCAACTCCTTGGGTCTTGTCGAGCGGTGGCTCAACATCAGGTAGATCATCATCATCGCCGCCGACATGCCGCCGACTGAAGCACTCGACGACGATGACCTCGCTGCCCTCCTGGTCGCCGACGCCCGTCAATCCTCCCTCCGCTACGCATCGCAAGGCCTCTCGGCGTTGCTTCCCAAGCGGCCCACACACTCAGCCGCACTGAAGCCAAATACCCGCTTCCTGAAGAGCCTCGTTCGGGACGCGGACACCCACAATGCGAAGCTGAAGGAGAAAGAGGAAGCCGAGGCGCGCGCACGGCTGAGGAAGATCCGGGAGGAAGAGAGGAAGAAAGAGCGTGAGAGGGCGTATGATTTGAGTGGGGGAAGGGAGAGGAAGAGGCGCAGATTGAGTGATGAGGGCCACAACGACAGGAAGCAATCGAAGCACCATCGGCTCGAGGGAGGGACTCACTCAAATCGCGGTCAAAGTCCCAGGCGCGAACGGAAGAGACGCTGCGACCACGACGACCACCACGAGCGACATCGACCGCGGCGGCGGCGGGAAGAAGAAGAAGAGGAACGCGACGACGAAGGAGACAACCGCGCTTCACGACGGCGCAGAAGAAATACATCCTCAGATGACGAGAAGAAGGCCACACACCGCACACCTCGAGCCAACACTTCTTCGCGGATAAGCCGCTCCCGCTCCCGCTCAAGGTCAAGGTCAAGGTCACGCAGCAGAGAAAGAAAACATCAAGGCAAATCGTCCCGGCATAAAAAGGAGCAGACTCATCCTTCTCAGGCAAAGCCACGGTCACCATCTTCTCCCGTGAGAAACCCACAACCACACCGGGACGACCGGCGACACCATCATCACACGCCTCCCGCCTCCCCCTCCTCAACATCATCATCCTCGTCCGACCCGCTCTCCAGCCTCATCGGTCCCCAACCCAACTCCGCCCACACCTCCCAATCCCCGTCCTACGTAAGAAAGCGCGGCCGGGGGTTCGCCTCCACCTCCACCTCGCACGGCCCGACCTCTAACATAGACGCACACTTCACAGCGACATATGACCCCTCCGCCGACAACACCACGGACCAGGCCTCCGACCTCGAAGCCTCCAACTCGGACGACTGGACCTCCGCCCTCTCGGCCCTGCGACATCGGCGATCCCACCGCGCGAAGCAAGCCGTCCGCCTGCGCGAGGCGGGCTTCACCGACGCAGAGATCTCGCGCTGGGAGAACTCCGCCCGGCGCCCGGGTCGCGCGCTGTTGACCGAGGATGGCGTCGCGGGCGCTGACGGCAGGGATATCAGAGATGTGAAATGGAAGAAAAGGGGCGAGGAGAGGGAGTGGGATGTTGGCAAGGGCCGGCTGGGTTTCGAGGCCACGAATGACGACGACAACGACGAGGACGAGGTTACCAATGCCGGTGGAGACAAGGGAGATGTCGAACCCAACTCCAACTCCAACGCCGACACCAAGCATAAGCGGCGATCGGATCGAGGGGAGAGGAGAGCGAAAATCAAGGCACGAGGAAGTGAAGCTTTGGCGTGGCAACGGCCGCAGAACGGCCTGTTGAAGCAGTTTAAGAGCGCCTTGCGGTAGGTCGACCTGACTAGCGCTCGACCGAACTCAGCATCTTGGCAAAGGCATCGCGACTGGATATGGCTGGTAGAAGATACCCAGGACAAAACCGCGTTTGGATCGAGTACTCATCCTGTCTGTGACGGCCACAGGAGACAGGGAGAGGGAAAGAAGTCTGTCGCACTTGTTTGGCAAGGCCACCAGCTCAATCAAGCATAGAGAGTGAGTCGATACCGTCTTGATCAGTACAGATCAACTTCATAGACTAGGTTTTATACCATTGGGCTGCTTTGCCACGGCGCAGAGCCATATCCGGCCGCGTCTCATCCATACCTTGCTGGCCCTCAGTCGCCCTGGACATTCCTTTTTGTACGGTGCCGGTCTGGCAGTGCGTACCCACACCTCCAGTCATGCCCGAGTCGTCCATCCTTATCATGCATCAAACACGTAAAAGTCGATTTGTAGTCCGTAGAGGAGAAGTGGAAAATGCCCGCGACACAAACCTCCTCGCGCCGTCGGTCCCACCCTGTGATAGACAATACCTCCCAAGAAGCTCCATAGGCTCCAACACGTAACAGCGCTGTAAATCGATCGTAGGAATGCATCCCTTCTCCTTCGTCACCCATCAGTACCCACCACTCCCTTGGCTATCCGGCCTTTCCAATGCCCCTTCGACGCTTTTGTCACTCCGATTTCGCTTCCAAAATGCAAGCCCCAGCTTCAGCTTGCTTCTTCTTCTGCCCATGGTCTTCGTACTGGCTTTCCGATCCCTTGTACTGCTTCCTTCCAAACTCCCATTACTCAGTATAGTCGTATGAACGTCGTATTTGCTGCCTTCTCGGCTTGTGGTGCTGTTACTCCCCATGCTGAAGCTAGGCCTGAGGACCGGGCTCGCTGAATGGAGCGGTGCGCTCGCTGCCCGATTACGCACCGCCTGAAAGCTACTCTGATGCCTTGACGCATCCTCGCTCTTGTCTGAGGCATAGCTTGTAGCGCTGCCACTGGGTGTCAGCACCTCTTCCCCGCCGCCTCCTCTTAGTTTCGTCCCTGAAACGTTCTCGCTCTCGGATGACATTGGTCCATCTTTCCAAGTTTGTCTGCGTTCGGTATCGTCTGCTGGCGCGCTAGCTCGGATACCCGGGTTCGAAGGACTGTAATTCTTCTCCGGGTCGAAGGTTCGGACCGGTTCATCCTCCTTTGAAGTCGCGAATTTGAATTTTTGCTTGGTTTCTGCATCTGAGATCCTGCTCTCCTCTAGGGCCTCCTGGGGGATAGCCTCAGCGCCCGCTCGCATCGAGACCATATTGTCCCTCCGTTTGTCCACTTGTGCCATCAATGATTCGGATGAGATGTCCCGTGCTGAGACCCCCTGCCGTGGTGTACTACTGGAGGTCGGCCCGTCGCTCTCTTCGATAGGCGTGCCGTCCAAGGTCAACTCAAGGGGGATGTGTTCGCCATTGACAAGTGCGGAACCTGAACGTACTCGATCCGAAGCTTTCAGGTCCTGACTGGAACCCGACCCTGGCCCACGAAGATGCGGTGTGTCAATTCCAGGGATCGCGATAGCTGCAGCGGCCGCCAGCGACGACGGCCGTGAAGAGCTGTGCGGTGTATTATCGCTTCCTTTCCGACCACGTCCAGAATCTGAAATCGATTTCTCTGGCGATTCGCCTCGACCACGCAAAGGAGACACCGGAAGGTGTCTCTCTTTCCCCGAGTCTAGCACACGACCGACAGGACTTTGTGTTCTCGGACTTATCGAGCCGCCATCCCCGGGTCCTGTTCCCTTTTTGACAAGCTGAAGCTTCTTCTCGTGCTCCGCTCGGGTGAACCACACCCCTTTGTTTGTGAGAATCTCGTCGGCTGCGAAACGCATAGCAGGGATTATGTCAGCCACGTTGGCAAACAGTGGATGGGCAAAGATGGTCATGAAGCCGATCTGACCGTTGGCCAGCTTCAGCATGTTGCCCAACTCGGGAGGACCGCCGAAGAGCGTTGTCTCCATTCCGACAGCTTGCTCCATCTCGCCTTGATGAGCAAACTCCTTCTGCAGCAGATGGGTCCATTTCTCAGCTACCAGCCATGGCCGTGCCTGTATGCGTCAGTGAAGGATGGTGATTAGCGAGACAATGCTACGTACCACATTGCTGATGTCAGCACATTTAATCAACAATCCGCAGGCCAAAGTTCGTGCCCAATCAACGTCCTTCGGCGACCAACCGTCGGTCGCTTTGCTCTCATGGATCTTCGACTGCAGGTTGCCCAGTTGTTGCATGTAATCGGAGTGGATGCCCATGTCAGTAGCGAGGATGGTACTTATCATCAACTTCCGAAGCGCTTTGTCCTGGAATGCGACGGGCCAGTGGCGACGGAGGATTTGCGAGTAGGCGGCACAGTGGAAGGCTTCCAAGACTGACTGGTCGTTGTATAGCTGTGCAAGAGGAGCATTGAGTTTAACCAGGAACATGTTGTTAACTCCAGGATGGCCGACGTCGTGTCCGATTGCCGAGACCAGAAGTGTCAATGCCTCAAACGGTCCCAGCAATCGAGCGATGGGTGATTTCGTGTCTGCAAAGGGAGAAGGTTCGGCACCGGTGGGGTAGGGCGGGAGTGTACCGATCTGGACCAGGAAGTAGAACACAGATTGTAGGACGTCGACGGCGTGCCTGAAATTATGGTAGAGGACGAAGGAGTTGTAAGCGATACGACAGCCCTGCATGAAATGAAGAAGGTCGCCTGGCAGCAGATGTTAGAAACAGTTGACCATATTTGGACGGGTACTCACGTTGGCTCATGCTCCATTGCTCGCACGCTTCCATCGCTAGGCAGTGGTTGAGCATGTAGTAACCGGCGTACACCAGCTCATCCTCAGTGAAGTCGTGTCCTGAAAAGTCCCATCTGCCCACAGCGGCGGCGACGACAGCCTTCCGAGACTCCTGGACGAACAGGTCACGGTGCTGATAATCTTCGATGATATTTTGCGGCTCGCAGATTCCCTTGAGTAGCTTCTTCACCATGGCCTCTCGGAGGTAGGCGTATGGTTTCTCGTCTTCCATACCGACCCATGACTGCTTGCGGTTCCGTCGTGCCATGGCCATGAAGCCTGCTTGTTCCTTCTTCGCATTCTTGTATATCCGGTAGGCATGAACTGTCAGACCCATGATCCCAGCTTTGTCCAACGGACTTTTAACCACATCTAGGGCACCGGCATCGAGGCATTGGAGCATCAATTGAGTGTCGATCACGTCTGAACTGTCCTCGATGGCGACTGGGTCGGCCTCAGGACCAAATGGTGCTCTAATTACTTCAGGTTGGCGGACGCTGTCGAGAGCCTGGTCGTAAGAATCACTTCGCTTGGGTTGGACAATGGCCACGGGTATGATCAGCTTGACACCTTCCTCCACCTGCAGATCTGAGGCTATTCTTGACACGAGTTGAAGACCATATGACTCGTCGGATTCCGAGGAGAAGGTGATTTCCTTCCTGAGCAAACTGGGTGACGGCAAAGGCGAATCGGAGGAAGGAAAGAACTTGGGTCTGGATCTCAGGTAGCCATGTTTTGATTCCGAGCCAACATCGAAACAGGCGAGGATAGGTGTGCAGTCAAGCTTGACTTGGTCATGGAGTTCGGACAATTTCGACGAGAACGCTCTTCCTGAGCTACACACGTACACTGAGAGCGCCAATATTAGCCGCGTTTGCGACCTGGTCGAGGGAGGAATAATACCCACCTTGGTTAAAGACGGTCAGAAAAGCATTGACATTGGTTTGTAAGTCGGGCGGGAGGTCCGAGAACTCGACCTGTGAACCTGCTCTTGCGGGCGTGGTAGGAGACAGCCCCTCCCTCGAGATCCACCTTTCCGTGTTGAATCTCTCGTCAATGTAAATCACCCGGCATGCAGAAGGGTCCATTGTTTCGGCGCTGGTCTGAGGTCGGAGGGGAAGACGCTGTTGCTTCGAGGCGGGCCTTAAGGGCCCATAATGCGATCAAACGGCCGGCGGGACGAGTTGTGAAACTTGGAAGAGCTCTGGCGCAGGGTTTCTTCAGGGCAAAGGACAGGGTATCCGAACAGAGGTGGTTGCAAACGGGACTCGTTTGCTACAAGCTCATCGCGCTCAAAAGGTGGAATGGCTGGCTGAATTGGCAACGGACGTTGCGACCGTGGGATCCAGCTGAAAAGCAACAACCGGAGGAGCTCGACACGCCCAATGCAGCACTAATAGGTCGAGTGGAGGAGTTCGAACGGGCGCAGGTCGCTCGAAGACTCGAATAGTGAACGAGGACGGAGGGGGAAGCCGACAAGGTGGCAGGTCGCAGCTGTCAATCGAGGTGTCCGGGAAGGCGCAGATGAAATGCACGCCTGTCCAAGGAAGGTGGATTGCGCCTGCAGATTGGCGAGAGACGGTCACTCCCAGGACTAGTGCTGTGTACGAGTAGAACGGAGCACACGCAGGCGCAGGTGGGAACGGCGTGTGTGGATTTAATGGACTGCGACTCTTTCGCGACTGCGCAGGCAGAGCTGAGGAGGGGATTGAGTCAAGCTTCTTTCGGTAGCAGCAGCAGGAGGAGGTCGAAACGTGGGTAAGAAGAGTGAGAAAGGCTCCCTAGGCCGACTCCCAGTCCCGTTAACTCGACAGGGTTAGGCGGACCCCGGGGCCTCTAAATGGTGGATCGGAAGAAGCAAGAGAAGCCGAAAAGAAGGCAAGAGAGCCACTAGAACACCCACCCACGCCAATCACTTCTTGGCCCAGCTCTGGAGTACGGCCTCAGTCTGCTGAAACTCTGCTCACAGGTCCCTCAGTAGCATGCACACGTTGGCAGTTGTCATCACCGTCTCCGGTCCGCCCTGGGACCAGCTTCAGTTCAGCCTATCTACAGGCTCCCAGCAATGCTGCCGGCCTTAACTGTCACTCGGGATAGGCATCTACCAACTTCGACAGCCCTACTGTGAAGGGCGGGAGGGAATACGGGATTAGCGCTTCCAAAGAGCTTCTAGAATCCGCCTATCACTGCATCGCCAAAGGGGACGGATGACCGTACTTTATTTGCTGCCGCCTTCTCAACCACGTCACCCAGCCCTTACTTCCAACGTCAGAGGTATTACTAAAGCAGAAATAAAACACTCATACCCTGCGAATGGATGTGCGTGCACTTCACTCCTCAGGCACTCAGATTCGTTGGCTCAGCTGACCGTGATAATCAACTATCTGCTCAAAGACACTTTCGGCCTTCCTTTAACTGGAGCCTGCCTCGGTGATCTGGTCGAAACGTCACCTAATTCGGTCCTCGCTTCTGTAGATCGACGACCTGCCCCGTGCCGATCACTGTAAGGTTCGACCTCCCTCCCTCATTGCCCCTCGAAATGTGCACCGAGGACTGCAGGTTGGTGATACGGGAATCTCTTTCCAAACCGCATGCATCTCCACTCCGCCCGATCATAGGGTTTCGGCATTTGTCCTGCCATCGCATCATCCGTCCAGTGCCGGCCTTCTCCTGCAGTGCTATTGTTGTACAAACCCTTTGGCATGTCATACCATGTCTACCACGACAATGCACCATCCGCCGCCCGTTATGCAAAGCGCCAGTTCAGTCGTGCCAAAATTCACGTGGGAGCATCTGCATGTCGTCGCTCGTCGTCTCGTATAGCTCTCCTCAACGCTCGAGGCTAGCCGCCTGTTTGAATCGCTTAGCCAGATTTTCTGACGGGCTCTCAGGGTCGAAAGAAACGTCCTCTGTCGACAAATTCCATGAACGCTTCAAGGGCCGCTCACCATATGATTCGAGTATCGCTAACAGGGTTCCCCAACCAGGAGACTCGGTCAAGTGCGCCGCATCCACCTGATCTCGTACTGTCGCGACCCGACATAGGATCTGTTCTTCTTCCTATGTCCATTGTTAACGGGAACCAGTTAGTCGACACTACCATACGTACCTTGCTGAAGACACCCATGCCATGAAGGAAGCACAAGAGGTGGAAATCGGAAACGGCCTCGACTGAGTTCGAGGAGCGTAACTGTTTTGACACGTCCTTCGGATCTTGACCTTCGGCCACCGCTTCTCTATTCTCGACTGGGAACTTGTTGTTCGTGAAGAGCGGTTTGGGGTGGATAGGCATTCCGGCCGTCAGGGACACCAGGAGATACTCCACGGGGAAACTGGGCTTGGCATTTTCCTGCACATTCGCGCCGTACTCGTTGATCCGGCGGTAGAACACTTCGGGGATGTATCGCTTTTGACCAGTCACGCTCTCATCATCTTCCGATTGCACCAGCATTACCGATGGATCGGCTGATGGCTCCACAATGTCTGCACGAACCATCTCCACTGCCTCATTCGATGCCTGGTACGCTCTGATGGTGATGCTTTCGTCTTCATCTCCAGTGACTACACAGGTCACAAAGTTGGAACCAAAGCGGCCAGTTTCACTCCATTTTGACGGTCTCGGATACTGCGCCTGGAGTCGCGATGCGAATGCGATTTCGAGGGAGGACAAGAAGTACGAGTCGATGTGTCGTTTGCAGACAGCCTGACCTTCGCCTTCCTCAGGCGGCATTAGATCGGTGAATATCACACCCACCCGCTCGAGTCCGCAGAGTCTTGCGATTTCATCCACTTCTTTCTCGTTCGGCCAGTCCAACAACCTGAGCCCATCAATTTCGCCGATTTGGGGAGGTTCGTAGATTGCCTCGACGACAGCTTTAACGCCTAACGGCACCTCTGTGTACTCTTCATACCGGCCGTACAAGAAGCCGAGCCGCTGGCTGCCGGACTTTCTCCAGAAGTCGATCAGTTTGTCAACCATATCCGCGGAGGCAAACTCGACATGGTCAACCATCCGGAATTGTTGCGGCTGTAAGGAGATGGCACTGGGCTGACACTTCGAGCATATACCCTCTGGCCAGGGAGGATGACCCGACGGACACTCTTTCTTGACTCGGTAATATGGTTCACTCAGAGGTGGCATATACGAGCTCTTCAACTCGGGTTTGTTCGTGGCAGAGTTGATCTTGCGCAGGTAGCTGTGGAACGACATGTGCTTGATCTTCCTCTCCTCCAGGTATTTCTTGTCAAATGGTTCCAGGGGCTGACAGTAATCGCACATTCCCTTCGGGCCGTGGCGACACATCTTGAGGTCTCGCGGCCTAGAAATCTTGCCATCCTTTTTGTCTAGCCGGTCATCCAACGCCGACTGTTTTATGACATCCCAAGGGTTCTTTATAAAGGTCGGCGAAGTGACAGCGGCGGTTGGCGTAAGCGTTGTAGGTTCGGGCAAGGCGATCGTGCCATTCAGCCGCCGCGAGGCAGGAGGTGCTTCGGAGTTGGAGTGTCCGTTGGACAATTTCTCGAGCTCGGAGAACCCAATAAATAGTTTGTCTCCATGTTTTAGTCCAACCTCTTGCAGTTGAACTCCAGGAAGGTCGGCTAGACGTCTCTCTCTATCAGGGTCCGCCTTTGAGCCGACGGGTCTGTTGCTCAAAACTATCGAATCGGCATCGGTGTTTGGAGGGAGGTTGTCGAGAATCTGCCACCACGTCAGTTTCACATCACTGCCTTCATCAAAGATAGACCAGTCTCTACCTTTGAAGTCAGTGACGAGAAGTGCTCAGTTGGTTCGACGTTCAGTCGAAACTGCCCCAGTCTCGATTCAAACCGTAGCAACATGGTGTTGGTTCGCTTCTGGGGAGAGTTGAGGGTGCGGCGGTGGTCTGTGGTGAGGATCGAGGAGAAGTACGGGGCGGGCAGCAGGATATCGGCCTCGGAGATCAAAACGAATAATTTAGGAATAGGTGAAAGTGTGAGGCAGCCGTGACAGCGACAGACAAGCCTGCTCAGACTTCAGCAAAGCACCGCTGTTGGCACGAGGCTCTGATAGTGAACGGACGTTGGATGGTTGGAGAAGGTTCTCCGCAAGGCGTCAGGTTCCTGTACGTCATCCGACAATGAGTACTGCAACGCGCTTGGACGCTCACGCATTTACATACCTACGGTACCGAAAACAGACCTTGCACCGGGAGGGCCTAGGTCGTCGGGCTGAACAGCAGGTTATTTCATTACAGTAGGTAGGTATTATACATGATCAATGAGTCATTGGCTATTGATCCAAATTCGCTGGAAGACTGTGACATCAAACGCCATACCGCTATCAATTTGTGACACCACCAAACCGCGACTGATGCCTTTCAGGTGCTGGAGTATCGACAACATTTCACGCATGCTTTCGAACGCCTTTCTTGCTCCTCGACCAGTTGGGTAACCAAAGCTTCGGACACCATCATTATGACGCTGTGTACAATTCTCCCAGTCTCTTTTCCAAAACCTTTCGCCCCTCAGCGGACCTCCAGATCTCCTCAGAGGGGGCACCCTTGACAATATCCCACGCTACCAGCTTTTCCGTCACCTTGGTCAGATCTTCTTGTTTCCTCTCCCAGTCTTTGTCCTTTTTCAGGTGGATGCCGGAAGTCACCACGACGAGAGGTACTTTGGGCGCTTGAATGTTCCGAGCAGTGACGACCTCGTTCTTGGTCAACGAATTGGCCACGAGGTTCTCTTGCAGCTTGTTCTTGATGAACTTGCCACCCTGATAGGATGACTTGCCAAAGACGCGGTCCTCCTTCGTGCGACCCTTAAAAAGCGCTCCGGCTAGGCGATCCAGACCTAAGGGAGAAATGATGCCACGGCCCCAGAGAATGAAGCCTCGGCCAGGATTGGCAATCTTGTACAGCAGGTCCTCGTGCAATCCATCGATGAACATCATGCCCTTGATATCGCGAGGGTGTCTGGCCGAGAAGACTCTGCTGTAAATGCTGCCAACGCCCGCAGAGACGAGAATCCAGGGGCCATCTTCGCCTGCAACGGCCAACGCCTCTGAAATCGCGTCTGCGGACATCCCGGCTGAATGTGGGGACGGCGCATTGTCCGACCATGCAATTCCAGGTCGGTCCCAGTAGCAGTAGCGATCAATGGTCTTGTTTGTCCAGGCATCGTACACCCAGCTCTCAAAGCTGTCTTCCACGGGCATATATCCACCCTCGAGCAATACAGTGGGCTTGGGTTTGCCGTCGGAGTAATAGGTCTGGTTGCCCACGCATGCGAAATGGATGGCGTACTGGTCGTTGTCCACCAAGTATCGCGTGCCAGGAGCCGGTAGGGTTGCATCTCGCGACCGCAGAACGAGGACTGCAGTAAGCAGGATAACAATGACCACGTAGACGGACATGAGGAAGGTCGCCGTAAACACCGCGAACCACTCTCTAAGCGAACGGCGAGTTTCCTGACGCCCCGTGAGGCGTTCTTCCTCTTCAGCTTTGCCCCATTTCACAGTCCTGTTCGTCACCACGTTGTACAGGCCGATCAAGGCGGCCCAGATAACCGACGCAATCCCAATCCAGCCCTCCTCAACTCGAATTCGTGGAACGGCTAGGATGATGATCATATCGATCAAGAGGAGAACGGAGACTGCCATACTCAAGACGCTCATTGCAGTCGAAGGCGTGGCGAAGAAGAGGAGGGCTGTCAGGATATTCCCAATGGTGAGGGTAGTGTAGGCAACATCGAAGAAGCCAGAGCCTCTCGAATTGAAGTAAGGTGGGCTGACGAAGATCGAGATGAATAGCAGCACCCACCAAAGGCAGGTGATCATGAGGAAAAGGACTTCGAACCATCGTAACGCGCGGACACTCCAAAGGTTATACGGCGATACCTGCGCGCATCATTAGCCAGATCCCGCTGGGCGCCACCTGCCAACGACCTGAACATACAGCTGGGTCATCAGGACTGAGGTAACCTCGACCTCGCTCATTGCGAGGCAACAGCCTTGTCCTTTCGTTGGCGTCATCCGGCCGTCTGTTGGGCTGAGGTTGCGAAGTGGTGGCCTCCGTGTCATCTTCGTCTTCCTCTCGTGGGGGATGGTCATCGTCTTTGTTCTTGGATCCCCACAGTGAAACCATTGTGGCAGCTGCTTGTCACAGGAGCTACAGGGGTCGATGCGCCACTGTCCAAACTGTCCGGTTCAGTATGCAAAGGTATCTTCACCTGAAGCCTGGATGCAGCTATTGTGAAGAAGTGATAGATTTCAAATTCATCGCCAATGGAGAAGGAGGAACTTTTCCAAGCTTCAGAGCAGTTTGGGTGGGAGGAGTGGCAGCATCGTCATGGAGAAAAAGAGCTTCAGACGTCATTAAACGCTTGGTGGCACCAGGTGGCGTCCTGGCCTGCGCAGCTTGCAGGCAAGCTTACCCAAAGGCGCGAGATCTAGCCAGGAAAGATCGCTTTGGAGACACGAATGGGGCATAGCCCCTCGCCCGTTCGTCGCCTGGCACACCTGTAGGCGTCACATGCTGCTATCTAACGGCTATCTTTACCGAGCATCCCTGTCAGCTTCTGCCGATCCAGATTCTGCAGACTGGGCTGGACTGGAAACCCATCATCGACCTTTCCCATCGATCTGTCTTCCCGTGTCAGCTTGGTTTAGTGTACGCTTTGTCCCGCATCTCCTCCGCTGCCGTTATGAGTGACCTCCAGAGGTCGTTCGCTCGGACGCATCTATCTCGACTTCCACCGGAGCCGCCAATTATCCTCGATGAACAAGGAGAAGAACGGGTTGACCTGGGTGATCTGAGGCCCGGCTCGCCAAACGACTCTTCTTCATCGGCTTCCTCTACGGGCACCATAGTCCCCTCGCCGAGCCGCAATCTGTTTGAAAAGCCTAGAAGGTAAGCCCGACACTGGCTTCTCAGCCAAGCAGCTTCTGATCTTTTCTGAAGCTCTACTATAAAATCCCGCACTGCCCCTCTGCCGTGGGATGACTTCTTTGCCCAGGATCTGTATTTCGAGCACAAGACTCCTTCCGAAACCATCAATCACCATGTCTACCTAACACCGCCCTCGGATTCCGGTCCGCTCATCGTCACACATCACGGAGCAGGATCATCGGGCTTGTCGTTTGCCGCTTTCACGGCAGAACTCCTGAAAGTCCTCGCCAATGCTGGAGTGCTGTCGCTAGATGCCCGCGGTCACGGCCAGACCACCATCACCACTTCCTCTGGAGACCCACCTCCCAGCCTAGACCTCAGCTTGCCCACGTTAGCGGAGGATGTAGCCTTCGTGGTCAATGCCGTCAAAGGCCACATGAAATGGACCACCTTACCAGACATCGTGCTTATAGGCCACAGCCTCGGAGGAGCTGTTGTGACTGAAGTCGCCCACGCGAGACTGCTGGGCAACTCACTACTGGCCTACGGCGTTCTAGACGTCGTAGAGGGCTCAGCCATGGACGCCTTGAAGAGCATGGACACGTATCTGTCAACACGCCCCAAGTCCTTCCCTTCACTCGCCTCAGGCATAGAATGGCACATCAAATCCCGCACAATCCGAAACACCACTTCCGCCAGAGTCTCTGTGCCCTCACTCCTTAGGGAGTCCAAGACAACGCCGGACGCATGGTATTGGCGCACCGACCTTGCCGCTACCAAACCATTCTGGGAAGACTGGTTTATAGGTTTGTCTAAGAAGTTTCTCGAGTCCCGCGGAGGAAAGTTGCTCCTCCTGGCGGGAACAGACCGGCTGGACAAGGAGCTCATGATCGGGCAAATGCAAGGGAAATATCAACTGCAGGTCTTCCCCGACGCAGGCCATTTCATCCAGGAAGATCAGCCGGCGAAGACGGCGAATGTTGTCGCAGACTTTTATAGACGCAACGATCGAAGTGCGCTTGTTTTACCGCCAAAGGTGGATGATCTGATTAAGCAGGGGAAGCTGAAGCCCGCTGGGCGGAAATAAATCATACGCTTTGAGCTGTGAAGGGCCTTGGGAAAGAAATGATATCTTGCGCCAAGCAGACAGCTCAGGCTAACCAGTCGATTGAGCACACTGGACCACCAGACATCTATCTCTTCCCCTTGGCCTTTCCTTTGGCCTTGGCCTTACCCGCCTTGCTCTTCTTCTTTGCTTTGACAGCCATCTTGGCCGCTTGTTCACTTCCCTTGCCCTTTCTCCACATCTTGCCTTCCTTCCTCTCTCGAGCATCATCAAGCCTCTTCTTATCTTTGTTGCTCAGTTTCTTCTTCTCGCCCTTGACCTTTACCACGCCGTTCGGACCATTCAACTCCAGTCGGCCTCTGGTCTGCGCATCGCGCTTCTCCTTTTCAGTTTCGAACCACGTCCTCTTCGGGCGGGCCATGATCTCATCTTTGTGCTTGATCAGGTTCTCACCGCGTTGCAGCTCGGCCTCCGTGGTAGCGAATTGCTTCTCTTCCTTCTCTTCCTTGAGAATCTCTTCGATGTCGGATTCGAGGTCGTCAAGGCGTGACGCCATGTCGTCGACATCTTGCACGTCCATGACTCGGGACACGACTTTGGCGCCTTGTTGTCTCGCACTTTTCACCGCCGCCTTCACAATTTTCCGATCCGGCTCTGCTGCGATGGTGCATGCGCGACCGGAGCGGCCCGCTCTGGCCGTTCTACCCACACGATGGAGATAGATCTCATGGGTCTGCGGTGCTTCATAGTTGACCACCGTCGCCACATTCTTGATATCCAACCCTCTACTTGCCAGATCGGTGGCAAGCAAATGCGTCGTCTTACCGTCTCGAAACGCGTTGACTGCACTGATTCGCTGCTCTTGGCTCATACTACCGTGCAATTCTCCCGACTTGATGCCCAACAAGCCAAACACAATCCTCACGCGATGCGCCTCTTTCTTCTGCCGGAAAAAGACAATTGTTCGCTCGGTGAAGAACTTTTGACAGAGAACGCAGAGTGTGGCGAGACGCCGGTCTTCGCGGCCTTGCCTTAAGCGCACGAATTCTTGGGTTAGGCCGGCGGTGGTGGATTTCTTTGCGTCGACCGATAGCCGGACGGGGCGGTTCATGCCCACTCTGACGAGCTTGTCCACGCTATCTGTCATTGTCGCTGAGAATAGCATGGTCTGGCGACCCTGCGGAATGGTCTTGAGAATCTCATTCAACTCGTCTTCGAAGCCAGTTTCAAGCATGCGATCTGCTTCGTCCAGAACCAAAATCTCAATGTTTTCCACCGCAAAGCTGGCCGAGTTGCGCATGTGGTCGATAAACCGGCCGGGTGTGGCGATCACCACGTCGGGTCGTTTCTTGAGGATCGTTTCCTGTTCGCGAAGCGAGAAACCGCCTACGACTTGTGCGAATGTGATATCTGTATAGCGAGCGAGAGCGGTCGCGACGTTGTAGCATTGGACTGCAAGTTCTCGGGTCGGCATCAGGATGGCTACTCGCGTTGTAGGAACTTTCCTTGGTCGATAGAGTAAGCGTTCCAGGATGGGGAGGAGGAATGCTGCGGTTTTGCCGGAGCCGGTCACTGCTGAGCCGACGACGTCGAGGCCTTGCAGGGCAATGGGAATGGCGCGGACTTGGATTGGTGTCGGCGTGGTGAATGATAGGGCAGCTAGGCCTCGTAGGATGGGTCGTGATAGCGAGAATTGTTGGAAAGAAGATGCGGATTTCAAGTTTGGTTGAGTATTCTTGTCTTCAGGCGCAAAGAAAGCGGCTCTTTTGGCTGCTTCTTCGGCATCCTCTTCAACGGAGGTCTGGGATGCGGCGTCAGAGTGGTCGGAGGCTAGGTCATCGGGATGGGCTGTCGGTGACGCGACTGAGCCGTTGTCGGAGATACTGTCGTCCTCTTCTTCGTCAGGCGGTCCCTCTTCGTCGGCCTCTGAATCCTGTTCTTCGGCTTCAGATTCTGCCTCAGCGCCAAAGACATCTGCTGCAAGGAGCTCATCGTCACCCAAATCCGATATCTCGACATCAACATCTTCCTCGTCCCCATCGGGAATCGCATCCTCTTCATGAGAGTCGTTGTCCGCCTCGACTTGTTTCTTAGATTTAGACGGTTTAGATTTCTTCTCTGCCCGGCGGGCAATTATTGCGTCGATGTCAACACCCTTCTTATCTTTTTTCTTTGCAGTTGCGATGTCTTGACCCCAGCCATCGAATTCATCTATCTCTTCCAGCACGGCGTCCGCTCCAATATCGAATTCGAAGTCTGAGTCAAGAGCGTCGTCTTTGACGTTTTGCACGTCCTCATCGAGGTCTTCAGAGTCCGACTGGGCGTCCACCCCATTGAGCTCCCGGTTAGGACCACTCTTAGGTCTCTTGTTCTGCGGCACCTTCTGTGCCTCTCGTTTGCGCTTGGTGCCTTTCTGGGGCTGTTTAGCCTCGGAGTCGGATTCAGAGATTGGGAGGTCGCCTTCGCCATCAGAAAGTGTCAGGACAAACTCGTCCTCTTGATTGTTTCTGGCCATTTGGTATGACGGCTAATGTTGGAAGGGCTCGCTTTTGCAATTCTGGAGGTCGGCCGCAGCTTTTTTTTTAGTTCGACTGAAATTCTGCCCAAGGCGGTGAAATTAGCCAGTAAAGTGGATCTCCGATTCCCTGCCGAAAACAAAGACTTTGATCTTGCACAGTACAACACATTCAACTCTGACCTACTCGGGCTACGCCTGCTTAGTTCTGATTCTTGGGCTCGACGACCAATCTTGCGTGCGACGGCTGCATATCAGCATGGTGTCGCTACTGGATTGAAGCTTCAGACTACATGCAAACGGGATCACGCACGATGGATAGAAAGACTTATAATGGTAGCAGATATCGCAGTCTGAGATTCTGACTTCTCATTGACAATACCTCGGCATGTCCTGGAGGATTGGAGGAGGACTCTTCTTGACAGAACCGCTCATGCTGAAGACCATGCTTGTGATCTCTCTTGAATGCAGACAATATGCACGGCTGATGCTCCTCGGCTCAGCCTCCTCGTAATGATGACAGAATCTCGCGTGGAAGCTCAACGCCCAGAAAAGGAAATACCAACGGCTCCAGTTCCTATAAGAGCTCTCCCAGGTGTCCCAACTGCCGTATCGCAGGTGCGTCGAAGCTGGAAATTCACCTCATCGAGCATCAGACGAATTTAAAGCAAGGATCAGGTTGTGATCTCCAGGAGATCCAGCGACTATCAACTCCTCCAGCATCTTACCTTCGCTGGGTCAGACGCTGCATTGAGGAACAGGTTGTGTCAACTTGTCAGGCTTTGACATCCCAACATCTTTTTCACACGTACAACCGATGCAAGTTGGGAGGAAACCGACGGCATGCCACGAGCATTGCAGCTTCCGTAGGTTTCCGCGGCTTGAGTTGACCTCTACTGTGACGATATTCAAGTGCCCGAAGCCGACGGATACACTCACTCCACCACAGTCCGAAACATGTCAGAGGTCAGACAATACTGGACCTGACCGCAGCTTCCATGTAATATATATACTGTAGCATTATTCAGCCACGAGTACTCCCGTGGGTAGGCGGCTAACTCCGGAACGTTCAGCCAAACCGGTTATCCACAATTCGGGAACAAGACTGTCGTGTAACAGACCCAGGGATCAAGGTTGAACTTCTGGAAAGGTGGCTTGCAGTAGCTCGTTCACAGCATCCTGGTCGACCAAGCACACAAGGCATTCACTGTCACCGCTTCTTTGACGATTCTGACGAGTCGCATAAACATCGGGATTGAGAATGCGGTTTCCCTCAAGATCACCAAGGACCCAGACTCGAGCCTTGTGAATTTCGCAGATCACATATGATCGTCGATATTCGCTAGGTAGGGCTGATCTTCCCGTCTAGAACATAGCCTCTAAAGGAGCAGTGTGGGAGGATCGCTTGAGCGACTAGGGGCCACCTTGATGCGGGTCAAGCTGAGGTGATGGAAAGGATCGCGGACTTGCGGTTCTCTCGCTCGAACAACACGAGTCACGACACGCATACAAGGGCCGAGGAAAATGGCTCAGGAAACATTTCCACAAGTTCGCTTCGCCAGCTCGTATCGTGTCCTCCGTCTGAGGACATTCCGTTGCTGCAAGCCTGCGGAGACGGCCCACGAATCCAAAAGAACTGATGACAGGGCCCGTTGGACATCCCGCCCGGTGCTGCTTGAACTTGAGCAACTCTACCATCTCTACTCCGTCCTTCGTCTGGATGGCGGTTGCACGATATCGAGAGATGCAGGACAAGTCGGCGCCACCAAACTCGAAACCCCACTCTCACTGACGGCTATCCGGTTACTAAAGAGAAAGGGAGGACAGTTGCTAGGCGGGCCCAGGTAGGGGTTGTTTCCTGAGACTGTACCCCTGCTCATCGGCGTGGGCATGGCAGCAGGGGTCCTCGTTTTGTAAGGTGGTGGAGGGATGATGATGAGTCCATCTGGAAACCCACCCCGCCACTCTTGTAAGTAATTTAGCATCCAATCCCTCAGCCTGCCGTGATTGTTCCTTCTATCAAGTGTTCCCGACGAAGGCCCAGGTATCCAGAGACGTTATCTTGAGACATCCCACTTTTGGGGGCCTTGCCATCGGCCTCCTGATCGGGATGTACCCGTATCTTTAATTCTCGCTCCTTCGAATCGAGGTACCTCCCACTATCTCAGTTGTAGCCGGTACACATGCCACGAACTTTGGGAGGTCTTTTAGTCGACCCTCTCCTGGCTCTTGTCGAACCCTGATCAAGATCCTGAGTGGATCGCTTGAGGACACACACCGCTGTCTATGGAAGCGCTGGAGAAGTCAAGTCGCACTTCGCTGGCTAGCTGGCCAACGCGAATTTGTCGGCTGCAATCACGTCAGTTCCGGCTCGCGCAGGCTGACTGCTCTTTGTAACATAACCACATGCAACCACAAACAGAGCCTGTCACTAAGCTGCCAGTCTATTGAACCACTGCGGTTCAGCCATCTGGAGACTTTCGGAGGCGCCAGGCGACACAGGAATAGTGCCCCAAGCTGCACCAGCTTCCCACCAGATCCCTCCCGAAGGCGGACGGCCCTTGCATGCGCAACTGATTCGTCGTGCGCGTTCGTTCTTGTGCGACGGCTCTTTGTTGTCATCTTTTTTTCTCGTGCCCATATTTATCCTACCCTCCCGCCTTCCCTCTGACTGTTCTTCTCCCTCAGCATGACTCTTCCTGGAGATACTGAACCCAGCTATGGCACCGCGCGATCAGAGCCCAATGCCACCGCCTCCAGTATGTTGAACCCCGCATCGCCAACAAAATAAATTTTCAGCCTCGCTAACCGTCATAGCCTCCCAACTCGCCGGTACTGAAGCGTTGCCGGAACTAAGATCTCTGCTTAAGGCGGGTTTGAAGACCTATCCGGATTTCCCAAAGGTAAGCGCCGACCGAATTTCATTACAGGGTCTCTCGCTGATAGGGTTGTCGAAGGAAGGTATTCTCTTCGAAGATATCCTCCCCCTCTTCGCCTCTCCCTCTCTTCACCAAGCTCTGATACGAGCATATGAGCTCCAAATCCTCGAAACTCTCGGCCGGGACAACGTTCCAGATGTGATTGTCGGCCTCGATGCACGAGGTTTCCTCTTCGGACCGACCCTCGCCCTACGATTGGAAGCTGGCTTTGTCCCGGTCAGAAAGGCTGGCAAACTCCCTGGCAAGATCGAGACAGCCGAGTTTCAGAAAGAATATGGCACCGATACGTTTGCCATGCAGACCGACGCCATCAAGCCGGGCCAAAAAGTCCTTGTCGTTGATGATTTGATCGCAACTGGCGGCTCGGCCGCCGCGGCAGGCACACTGGTCGAAAAATGCGGAGGGATTCTTCTCGGCTACTTTTTCATCATCGAGCTTACATTCCTGAGGGGCCGGGATAAGCTCAAGGCACCTGTCTATACGTTGCTCGAAAGTCAGTCGTAGCGACGAGCCATCGAACATACTTTTCGAAGAAACAAAAGGTGTCAGACTCCGAGTCACCCTGCTCGGGCATCGGGGGAGTCAGAAATCACGATCAGCAACAGGTGGCCCACGTCTGTATCAACACGGACGTTTGGCGCCCTGCCGTCAGTGCAGGATTCAGCTTCGAACTTCAGGCCGGCAAGAAGCCGGTCAGTACACACATTTAGGTCTTTTCTTTTGAACGACTGCAGTCATACTGCAGTCGGAATGGTTGGACAAAAATCATTATGTTTACGTCAATACCGAATCAGTCTCTCTACCAGCAGTATGAGCCACAGGACCCAGGAACACGCAGATTCTATCCCGGACTAACTCCAAAGGCTCGCTGCATAAAATGTGAACCCGACTGAGAAGATTGGATGTGGATTATTCAGATTAATGGTGGTGGGATGAATGTTGATGTCCACGACGCCTCCATGAGATTTCTCGCTTGCAAACACGGTCCAAGTTCTACGATCAAGATGCTTATGCTTGGTAATGCTGAACATCTAGGGGGATATGGGCGGTCAATAGACATAGAAACGAATTCATCTTCAATGATGCATCACTGTCTGCCATATGAATCCCGATTGAAGTGTCCTTTGTTCTCTCTGCCCGGCGTGTATCATGTATGTCACCTGCGACTTGCTCTCTTGAAAACCCCGGGATTTTACATTGATAGACACGCGCTCGAACTTAAGCGAAACGGGGGCAGCATCGCCGTTGAATAACTCGATCATTCGGGCGTCGGATGCTTGAATCTGAATCCCCACATGCGCCACCACCGCCGCACACCAATACCGACAACCACCATCTTGGGCCTGGCTGTTTCGGGCTGGTCTCAAAACTCCGTGGGTAGTGAATTTGGCCGCTGGATCCTCCATGTCTCGCGCTCTCGCTCTTGCGCTCACGCTCCCTTGCTCACAGTCTCGCCTACGTTCACTGTCACTCGCTTAATATCCGTGTCCGGTCACACACTCTTCCACTGCTGCACCGAGTTCCTGGCGTTTCGTCGTGCCGAATTGGACTGTGCGGGCCATCTGCGCAGCCCGACCGACCACACATGAAGCGCGGCCAAAATGTCGGGCATCAACCCTGAACTAGAGGACGCCCTGCGCAAATTGGACGAGGAGCTCGAAGAAGGAGACATCACCAAAAAAGGCTACGAAAAGAGACGTACTCTTATTCTTTCTCAGTATATCAATCCTCAGGCACCTGTACTGCAGTCGCCCGTGCAGTTCCAATCCCAATCGCGAGGTCTCCGCGTACACTCGCCTGACGATAGCGACCATCCTGCTTCCACCAACGATGCCTCCAGAGCAGCCTCGCTTGCGGCCCTCACCGGTCAATCCGTACACAGCCCGTCATGGAGCGGAACACTTAGCGAAAGTTACCCAAGCTTGAACCGGCAGGCCTCAATGCTTAGGGACGAGTTCAACGAGTCACGGAGAAGCATCACACCTCAAAGCCATGTCCAAAGGTTTCAAGAGAGGGAGGCTGTTGGCGTGCCGCGTGGATCAATTTCAGGCGCCTCATATGACGGTCGAAACGAAACATTCATGACTGCCAACGACCAGTCCCGCAGCCAGACGCTCCTGAGCCAGAACTACGCTTTCAATCCCGAAGTACAACAGAACTATGGGCCCCCGGAGACCCGGAACTCTACCATGCTGGATTCACAACAAGGCTACTTCTCCGATTTCGCAGGCCAACAACGAGAAGACAATCACGAGCACTATGGAGGGAATATACACCGATATTCCCAGGGCGATGTCACGTCGCCGACAGCACAGATGGCACCGCCTTTCCTCGGCTCGGGGGAGTTAGCGGGAGGCGCCGCGGTTCATCAAATGCCCCTCGAGCCGCGTGAGGTACCCTTCGCCATTTGCGACCCGCACGATTCGCATATTGAGATGTCTAGGTTTGAGAATATTGCTGCAGTGCTCCGTCATCGCGCGAAAACGAATGCCAAGCAAGCAGCGTATTGGGTCCTCGACCAAAAGGGCAAAGAACTCGTTTCCATTACCTGGGAGAAGCTGTGTAGCAGGGCTGAGAAGGTTGCCCAGGTCATCCGCGACAAAAGTAGTCTGTACAAAGGGGATCGAGTCGCCCTGATCTATACCGAGAACGAAATTATTGAATTCGCAGTTGCGTTGCTTGGCTGCTTCATCGCCGGTGTGGTGGCTGTACCGATCAACGACATGAAGAATTATGCCAGATTGAACGTTGTGTTGACCTCAACGCAGGCACACCTTGCCTTGACCACTGAAGCGAATCTCAAGAACTTCCAACGCGATATCACGGCGGCGAAGCTGAACTGGCCTCGCCGGGTGGAATGGTGGAAGACAAACGAATTCGGAAGCTATCACCCCAAGAAGAAGGGCGAAGAACCTCCTCTTGTGATGCCCGACCTTGCCTCTATCGAGTTCTCCATGGCTCCCACTGGCGACCTTAGAGGCGTCGTCATGAGCCATAAGACGATCATGCACCAGATGGCCACCCTCAGCGCGATGATCACCTCGGCCACGAGCAACACAAAAGCCGATACCTTCAATCCCTCTCTGCGTGACAAGCAAGGGCATATCATCACGGGTTCAAGACACGGCGAAATCATGCTCAGCTACCTCGATCCAAGGCAAAGCATCGGGATGATCCTCGGAGTTTTGCTGAACATCTACGGCGGCCACACCGTGATTTATGTCGACCAACGGACGATCGAAACGCCTGGCCTCTACGCCAACCTCATCACAAAATACAAGACAACATTACTGGTCGCTGACTACCCTGGGCTGAAGAGGGCTGTCTACAACTACCAAGCGGATCCTATGACTACGAGAAATTTCAAACGCAACTTTGAGCCTAACTTCTCCAGCGTCAAGTTGTGCATGATCGACACGCTGACCGTAGATGCGGAGTTCCACGAACTCCTTGCCGATCGATGGCTCAAGCCACTTCGCAATCCTAGGGCTCGAGAGATCGTGGCTCCTATGCTTTGCCTACCTGAGCATGGAGGAATGGTAATCAGCATGCGTGACTGGCTCGGAGGGGAGGAGCGCATGGGCTGCTCGTTATCACATGAGATGGACCACGATCGGGAGGTCGAAGAGAAGAAAGAAGAAAGCTCAACCATGAAATCCGGTTTCGGCAGTAGTCTTATCGGAGGTGGCAGTACTAAACCCTCCAAGGAGCGCTCGACAGAGGATTTGGGTGAAGTGCTCCTAGATAAGGAGGCTTTGAGGACGAACGACATTGTCGTGCTGGCCATGGGATCTGAAGCCAGGGCGAAGGCGAGCTCTTTCCCGAACGCCGTGAGATGTGGAGCGTTCGGTTATCCAATCCCTGATGCGACTCTAGCCGTCGTCGACCCCGAGTCCGGCCTGCTGTGCACTCCGAACTCGATTGGCGAGATCTGGGTTGACTCTCCTTCGCTCTCAGGAGGCTTCTGGGCGCTGCCCAAGCATACAGAGACAATCTTTCATGCTCGCCCTTACTGTTTCAAGGAGGGCAACCCGACTCCCACCGCGATCGATCCTGAATTCCTACGCACTGGCCTGCTTGGCTGTGTCATCGAGGGCAAAGTCTACGTGTTGGGCTTGTACGAAGACCGACTCCGGCAAAGGGTTGAATGGGTCGAGCACGGGTTGGCAGTGCAGGAACATCGCTACTTCTTCGTCCAGCATCTCATTCTCAGCATCATGAAAAATGTGCCCAAGATCCACGACTGCTCTGCCTTTGATTGTTTTGTGAATGACGAACATCTTCCGATTGTTCTTCTTGAATCTCCATCGGCGTCAACAGCTCCACTATCATCGGGCGGTCCGCCTCAACAGCTTGATATCGCCTTGCTCGACTCTTTGGCGGAGAAGACGATGGAGATTTTGTATCAAGAGCATCATCTGAGAGTATACTGCGTTCTGATCACAGCGCCTGGAATTCTACCACGAGTAACGAAGAATGGACGACGAGAAATTGGCAACATGCTTTGCAGGAGGGAGTTTGACAACGGCGCACTGCCCTGTGTTCACGTCAAATTCGGGGTCGAGCGGGCGGTGCAGAATCTTCCGGTCGGCGAGGATATCAATAGCGGGATCTGGTCCGCCAACTCGAGTGCTATGAGGGCCGACCTACTGTATGGTCAAGAGACCCAGTGGTCGGGTGTTGATCCTCGAGAAGTCGTCATCGACGACAGGACCTCCACGGCCCTGAGTAACTTTACAAACATATTCGACCTGATGCAATGGCGAGTAGCGCGGCAGGCAGACGAGCTTGCATACTGCACAATTGACGGCCGGGGCAAAGAAGGCAAAGGTCTGACCTGGAAGAAATTCGACCAGAAAGTGGCCGCGGTAGCTCTCTACCTTCGAAACAAGGTCAAAGTCAAGCCGAGCGATCACCTCGTTTTGATGTACACGCATTCGGAAGACTTTGTGTTCGCCATCTATGCTTGTATGGTGCTTGGAGCGATTGCGATTCCGGTGGCACCACTGGACGCCAACAGATTGTCGGAAGACGCACCAGCCTACCTCCACATCGTCGCCGACATGGGCGTGAAGGCTGTCCTCTGCAATACCGACGTCGACCATTTATTCAAACAGAAGATCGTGTCGCAGCACCTCAAGCAATCAGCACAGTACTTGAAGGCACACATCCCCAACGTCTACAATACTACGAAGCCTGCAAAGCAGTCTCATGGATGTCGGGAACTGGGCCTGACAATCAATCGCTCGTGGATCTCTCCGACAAACCCGGTCATAATCTGGACTTACTGGACGCCAGATCAGCGTCGAGTCTCGGTGCAGCTGGGACATGACACCATCTTGGGAATGTGCAAGGTCCAGAAAGAGACGTGTCAAATGACGAGCTCAAAACCTGTGCTGGCCTGCGTGAGGAGCACGATTGGGATTGGATTTCTGCATACAGTCACGATGGGAGTTTACAATGGCAGCGCCACCTACCTGATCTCGCCGCTCGACTTTGCGCAAAACCCCGGCTCCCTGTTCCTCGCCTTGTCCAGATACAAAGTCAAGGATACGTATGCGACCAGCCAAATGTTGGACTTTGCCATGGGTCACGTCCCTGGCAAAGGTTTTTCTCTCCACGAGCTGAAGAACCTTATGGTCATCTCCGAGAACAGACCGCGCCTCGACCTGTTTGCAAAAGCGAGGACTCACTTTGCTCAGACCGGACTGGAAAGGACGGCTGTCAACACCATCTACGCACACGTTCTCAATCCGATGATAGCCTCTCGCAGCTACATGTCGATTGAGCCGATCGAGCTTTGGCTGGATGTACGTGCGTTGAGACGAGGTCTGATCTACCCGGTCGACCCAGACACAGATCCCACGGCTCTTTGCATTCAGGACTCGGGCATGGTTCCCGTGTCGACTCGCATTGCTGTTGTCAATCCAGAAACTTGCCAACTCTGTCACGTTGGCGAGTTCGGTGAGATCTGGGTGCAATCAGAAGCCTGTGCCAAATCGTTCTACATGTCGAAGCAGGTCTTCGACGAAGAACGATTCAACGGCCGCATCGCGGGCGGTGATCCTAACGCAACGTATGTCCGGACGGGCGATCTAGGATTCCTGCACAACGTGACCAGGCCGATTGGACCGGGCGGTCAGCCAGTCGAGATGCAAATCTTATTCGTCCTGGGCAGTATCGGCGAGACGTTTGAAGTCAACGGCCTGAATCACTTCCCCATTGACATTGAGACCACCATCGAGAAAAGCCACCGAAACATCACCCCCGGTGGCTGTGCCGTCTTCCAAGCGGGCGGCATGGTGGTTGTTCTAGTGGAGGTCTTCCGCAAATCCTATCTCGCATCCATCGTGCCGGTCATCGTCAATGCGGTGCTCCATGAACACCAAATCATCGTTGACATCGTCGCCTTTGTGGGCGAAGGAGACTTCCCTCGAAGCCGACTATCAGAAAAGCAGCGAGGCAAAATCCTCGCCTCGTGGGTGACGCGCAAACTGCGGACAATTGCTCAATTCGGAATCCGCGATGCCGACGGTGACAGCCAAAATGCCGCAGCTCTCGCGGAGCGCAAGGCCCCCAGTCTTGCCAGCAAGGCAATGTCCGTGAGCCAACACGATCAAACACGCGCGTCCATCGCTTCCGAATCAAAAGGAAATCCCCAACAAACCGATCAGATGTCCAGCCGCTCCAGTATCGTGCCCGAACTCCCCTTCTCCCTGCCGCCAAACCACTACCAAATCGACCCGACCGGCCTGTACGACCCCAGCGGATCATCAGCCCAAACCAAAGGAGTCTCCCTAAGCGACAGACCATACACCCTCCCCGAGGGCGTTGTCGAAATGCCCACCCACCAATTCGACGACCCCGACGAACACGAAAACCCATACCTGACGGACGAAAAGTTCTTCGACCCGAACGGTGACCCGGAGCGGCAGTTTGACGACAACAACAGCCCCGTGGATCACTCCCGGTTGGATCCCGCGCCCGGGGGCCCGCCGCGGTTGTCACTGGTCAACCCGGACGAATATCCCCGCAATGGAAGCAATGACAACACACCGACGTCTTACACCGCGACCGTAACGCCCACGTCGGCGGTCCCACACACGCTCCGCACGCCCGTCGAAGGCGGCGCCGACTCCCCCTACGAAGACCAGGGCAATCCGTTCAGAAACTCCATCCCCGCGAGCATCCCCAGCTTCGACTTCATTACCTCCCCATCTTTCACCTCGATGATGAACCCGGCCCAGCCACGGAGTCCCGTCTCTGGAGCCCCCGCTCGAGATCAAATGGCCTCCGCCAGCGCGGCATACCATCGCATCACGTCCCCGCCCGCCGCTGCGCCTGGGACAGTAGGTGCGACGGGCGGCCGCGCCCTGCTGCCAAGCCAACAGGCACGATTCCCAAAGCCTTCCCCGGCAGCTGTGTCTGCTCCTGGCCCTGCTCTTGGTCCCGCTCTTGCGCGCCACCCCAGCAATACTTCTTACGAGTATCCGGTTCAAGATCTGCCCCGCGAGGCGCTCCAGTACGTCAGTTCAACTCAATCAGAACAAGGCCAGGGACGCAGCCACAGCCAGGGCCACAGCCACAAGCGGTCCGGATCGTCCAGTTACGCGGACCAGAACACGGCGAATCATTTACATCCCGACAATGCGAGGCAGAGCGTCGACCTGAGCAGTATCTCCGGGAGCGTGAGGCGGAGATATGATGGCAGTGCCTATGACGATTATGACTACTAACTATGTATTTACGTCTTTGTATGTATCTATGTAGTGTTAAGCGGATATGACGGGGACGAAGACGGGCAAAGGGAAAGAGTCCCAAGTCGAGGTCGGTCCCGCGTGGTATAAGTATGTAGGTACTCGGTACGTACCCCTACATAACAACATAACATACACGCGAATTGGGGGGCGACATTCCCTGAGTATTCTTGTGCTATTGCAGTTCCACTTGCAGCTCTGTGATATATATAATGCGACCAGGTATTATAGAATGTGCAAAAGGAAAACGGCAAAATGCAAAATGCAAACGGCAAAATGCACAACGCAAACGGCAAAAAGTAAAAAGTAAAAAGTAAAAAGTGAAAAGGGAAAAAGGGCAAAAGGGAAAAAGGGAAAAAGGGAAAAAGGGACAAAGGGACCCTACTGTCTAGACGTCTGCCGACATACCGTAGCCAAGGTAGGAGAGTAAGGTAGGGTAGGTACTATACTACTTTACGTGCATGCATACAAGGTACGTACGTATATACGTACATGAATGAGGTAGATACTCCGTGGATGAAGTTGACCTGACCTGACCTGACGTGATATGTGGATATGAAGATGTAAAAGTAGACGATTTTGCCAAGTGACAAGAGACCGCGCCAAGGACACGAGAAGGAGAAAGAGAAGGATATTCCCTGTCTGAAAAGCTTTTCAGAACATGAAATCTGTGTTGTTATTGATCATCTGCCTCACTTGATCCCAGTCCATGTTCACGTTCACGTTCATGTCCAGGCCCATGCCCTTTGAAGCCCCTCCGTCGAACATGTCCATCGTGTTCATCCCAATGCTACTGCTACCGTCGGGGTCATTGTTGCGAGAGGTGGGAGCCCAATCTGGAAAACACGCCATGTTCATGCCGTTCCACGTCTCTCTGAAGAAGGGGCTATCAGCGAAGCTGAAGGGCTGGGCTTCGAGGCAGTCGAGTGTTCCCGGGTCGGTATCGGGATAGGGCCCAGAACCCGGGCATCTGCTGAAAGCAGCGGCCATGCCGGTACCATCAGCAACAAATAGCTGTGGTGGAGGTTGCCGGAGCTCAAGCCTCGGGTGTACAGGGGCTAGCCCCCTGGGTGCTCTCCCGATCAATGTCGGCTCGACGGTGCGTGGAGCAGCATCAAGCCTATTCAAATCTGCAGTGAGACCATCTCGGACAATTTGAAGATTGCTTGTGTCCGGTATAGAGTTCTGCAACCGTTCTCTGGCGTGGGCCAGCTCTTTCGGAAGCAGGGCTATCATTGCCTTTGGACGATTATTCAGTCAGGGAGGGGCCTCGACGTGATGGGTGGAATCGAATGACTCACCGCCACAATATTGTGACCTGTCTCAATCGCCTCATTGTAATGCGAGATTGACGCCAAAACTTTGCATCCCAGAGCAATGTCACCGACAATCATATCCATCTCACTCTCGCCCCATCCAACGGAACCGAGAAGGACATACAGCAGAGAGATGATAGACGTGAAGACCATATGAGAGAAAATCACGTTGCAGCCTTGGACAAGCCCGCGCTGACACACCTCTCCACCAAGCCTCAGGATCTTCTGGCATGCTCGCAAACAAGCCGCTGCATAGGATGTAAAGTCCATGCCGCTGGATATCTTATCGTCCGACCGCGAAGATTTCGAGAGATAATGCAGGAATGGTCGATACAGGTACACTTGGACATGCGCATGTGACATGGAGAGAAGGTACTGGGTCCTGGAAACAGCGTTCAGTCAACTCATCAACCCCAATAACCAGGGAGATACATTTCCGTCTTACCGTAACAACGACCTTGATTCTGGGTCTTTGCCTAACCGAAATCCTGGTGGCACGTTCTCCGTCCATGCTTTGAGAGCATCTTCAATAGTTCCAACCTTCTCGATGCTGACCAAATAGCTCGCCGACTCCTTGCCAGGGTTCTTGCTGATCCCTCGACGCGGATATAGGTGCCTCACAACTTGTCCCAAGATGTTATGAAGTTTGATGTATGCATTCATCCCCGCTATGTCGGATACTTCGCTGGCTGGTTGAGGCGAAATCTTCGCGTCTGTGATGTATACGTCGTTTACTTCAGTTGGCAGTTCCTGGTCGACATTATCGTCATCCAGAAGTCTCGGCATACCCACAATGGTCGCAAGGTAGTTTGCGAAAAGCCTGATTGTCCAGAAAGTCCGTTTGCCGACTTCGCTTCTGATTAGATCATGCTCTTTGAGCATGGATCGATGAAGGCCCATCCGCAGAGCGAGGGTGAGTGTATGGGATAGGTATGAGTAACAGGCTCCGGCGCGTGCGGTCTCTATGAGAAAGAGATTCAGAAAGACAATTGTTTGAAGTGTGGTTTCGTCTGCACAGTAGCTGAGATCGATCAAGCAGCGACTGGCAGCGAAGAAGCGAAGGCTAGATGAGGTCAACACTGAAACGCCAGTTTTGCACAACAAGACACATACCCCTCGGCCTTCGCAATATCACGAGATGACTTCTGGGCATCTGCCTGAGCGAACAAGCATCCCAGAGCGAGGACAGCGTACAGAAGTGGTAGGAATTGGAGCTCATTGGGAGTGTATTGACTCGACTCGATTGAATACACCACATTCCAAGAGTAATCGAACGTCGGCCGATGCAAAATGGGAGCCAGCGCATATGCGTCCAACGCAGCTTCGATCAACGTCCGAGATCTTTCTTTTGAAGGAAGACAGGCCGTCGCGGCAAGACCGTAGTCTGGTTCGAACAGCCTGGGTAGCTGCCCGTCTGACCGCCGTAACCGACGATGAACTTCGGTCCCGGCCCAATTTCGTATTTCCCGCATCCGCTGAATGAACGATCGGTCATCGGAGTAGCCGTGATAGCCATCTTCCCCGTTCTCAGCTGCATGTTGAGTCAACCCGAACTTGTCCATCGGGCGGAACTTGTCGCTCCCCAAGCGCTTTGGGTCATCTTGGGAGGCTGCGGAAGGGCTCCGGCTTGAACGTGGTCGCTTTGCAGTAGCCGAGGAGCGTCTAGTATCGGTAGCACGAGTGGCTTTTTCGATACACGCTTCCATTTGCTTTAGTCTGGTTTCCAGTGCCTCGAACTGGTCGGCAGTGCGGACACGCTTTCTGCGTTGGCGACTCGGTTCGGTGTATAGGCATTCTGGCGCTCGGTCAGCAGTTGCAGGCACCTGGGGTCGAGAGGGAACATTTTGCAAGCTGGTACAGCTTCACGTCATCCGTTGCTTACCATTGAAGGATGTTCTGCAGGAGCTGCATGGATGACCTCCCGAACACCTGACCTTTCGCTGTCGACATGCGAGACAAGCTCTCGTGACGCGTGGTTTAATACCTTCTGTTTCGTTAATGGACTCGCCAGAGGCAAATGCGTCCTCTGTGCATTTCTGAGCTGTAGAGCCGCGGCCGCCGACAGTCAGCTCTGCCGAACGGGGCGAGGCGGCTTCATCTGGGCGGTGGGAAGGAACTTGGTCTTGGAAAGATGGCCGCTGACAGCGTTCTCGTTCCACGGTCGGGACTCCTCTAGCATCCTGTTCCATGAATTGTGACACGCCTAAATAAGAACCGAAAGTCCAACGGAAAGCAGCTCGGATGTGTCAACATGTTGCGAGGGCCCATAGAAAAAGGAAAAGGATATTCAAGGTGAAGATGGATGTCACGCATATTTGAAGGAAAACTGAAACTGACCGGCCTCGAATCAGCGTTTCTCCTGCCGCTGGTCCGATTAACACCGGGTCGATTGGCATAACTCCGTGACTGGGCCTGCCCGTGCATACCAGGCTTGACGTTGAACTGTTGCAATTGATGACAATTCGAGAATCCTCTCGTGATCGCTGCCGGTAGCAAATATGTGGTCTAAAATGGTCCCGTGATGGGAAGAAAAAATAGTCTATTCCAGCCCGTCTACACTATAACCAGTACAATTCCTTCCTGCTCGCCTCTGAAGGCGCTGCTGTCGCTCAGAAGTTTATAGGAAATTTCTCCCTCAGGACGCCTCCGTACATCCGCAAAAAGACGGGAACGGGCACAAGGGCTAAGGTAATGAAGCCAAGCAAAGAATTCCCCCACTAGACGCCCACAATGTCAGCGGAGTTGTGGGTGGACAGCCAGACGGAGACTTACTCCATATCCAAGTGTATCGAACATCGATGGTCCCGCAAGCGGGAGAAACGCGCCGAAGAACGATCGTGTAACCGTGATGGCTGCGATGCCGGAAGCTGCGAAGCGAGGATAGGAGTCTACAATGTAGGTCTGGATGGAAATGAAGATTCCAATCATCCCAAATCCGAAGGGGAACAGGCCAATGATGGGGGAAATCCAGTGTACCTGCGCTTGAATCGACCAGCCATACCAGAAGAAAGATATAGGCACGAAACATGCGTAGAAAAGGCACATCGTCAGTCGCATCTCGGATTGGTAGACGCCATTGTTCCTCTTAACAAGCCGCACAACCGTTCGGTCGCTTGTCATGCCGAAGAGGACCTGTCCGCAGATGAAGCCCAAGCCCAAGCCAATGTAAGCGAGGCCAGTCAACTCAGGCCTCCACCCGTATGTCTTCTGGAAGACCAGCGTGACGGTTGTGAAGAGAAGGTATAGGCACCCGTATATGAGGGCCAGGTAGATCGCCAAGGACGCCACGATGGGAGAGAGGCAAAGCATCCTCACCGGTCGAGTAAGGGCATGGATGAGAAGCGATATGCTCGATCGACCGTCCTGGTCCAAGTCATAGCAACTGCGGAGATCTGTACGGTTGAGTGCTTTTGCAAGACGGCCAGTCTTCCGACGGATGAGGATGGTTGGGTTGGTCTCGCGGTAGCATACAATGATGACTGCCGTGCAGGTGCCACCCGCAATCAGCAGGGTCCAGAACACCTAGCCAAATCTTAGCAGATCGATCTGTACACTGGCCACGCCTGGATACATACCCATCGCCATCCCGCCCGCTCTGCGATGAAGCCACCACAGATGGGACCAAGAACCGGGCCGAAAAGAGGGCCAAACGTGAAGATACTCATCGCCGTTCCCCGATGTTCTTTTTCATACATGTCGGCGATCGCCCCTCCGCCAAGGGTCAAGCAAGCCGAGCCGCCCATACCGGTCAGCAGGCGGAAGACGATCAACGATGATATATTCGGCGCAAGAGCGCACCCAATCTGCCACAAAACAAAATGTACGGTGGCGGCATTCAATATGATTTGCCGACCATACATCTCGCTCATGGGAGAGAAGAATAGAGGCCCGATCGCATAGCCAAGAACGTACACGGAAACCGAGAAGGTGGTGGATATTGTCGAGGTGTTGTGGAAGTCTTCGCTCATGAAACTGGCCGCCGGGGCAAACACCGAAGAGGAAAACGGACTGTGAATACGGCCTGCCTGTCAGAGACACTAATTCCAAAGGCCTGGCTGAGATAGCGGCGAACCTGATCAATGTCATGGAGCTTACAAGCAACAGCACTGTCCATTTTCGCCTTGTGGGCCAATTCCTGCTGTTCCTCAGTACGTCTTTTCAGGCATAATGCTGGTCCCAACGAACCTCGGGTTCTCCGGATCATCAGGACCGTCCCATCCAACAATTCCTTTTTCGAGGTCCTGATGTGGGAAAGGGTCGCTGATGGTCGTCGGAGCTTGCTTTTCAGCGCCGCTTGGTGTTGGAGATGGGTCTGCTGTGCGTTCAGATTGGGATGGCCGGTCAGAAGAACCGCTATTTCCTCTAGGTGGGAAAGACAACGGTCCATCACTCTGATTTCCGAGATTTTGGTCGGTTGTAGATGTCATGATTGACAGGGAAACCGCCGACGTTTTGGTGGTCAAGTCCAGGACAAAGTGGTTTGGGATGGATATCGCAGGTAACACGTACAGTCTTCATCTCGATTCTGTTGTAGAAAAGAGCCGGTACATTCTCTTCTTTATACTTGGACCTCTTTTTATGTGCTGGGACCCGGTCCAGGGACAACCGGCGCGCACCAGACATCCGTGTTCCTAAGGGGGCTCCGTCTTCTACGGGCCGGACTGGCTTTTTGCTAAGTCGTCCTCGATCCATCCCGGCGAGTTGGATCAGATCTCACGGAGAGTGACTCCACAGTGCGAGGAGAATCTTAAACGCAAACGGGAGCGACGTGTATAGTCTCGCACGGCTGAGCAAGACAAGAGGGTCTGAAGGAAGACTGAACGGTTGTCGGAGGTTACGAAACACCCGGCCGGGATTCAGGTTAGAGCGAATTTAAAGTCGTAGCTGACTCGTCTTCCGGTGATGCACGTAGCGACTATTTCCAAGAAATGCGTGCCAGTGACGAAGACAGCCCGAGCACATAGATGATCACATTATGAATATATGGAGACCGGCCACCAAAAGGCCGCGAGGCGCTCGAGTGAAGCAAATGTGGGTGAGGCTGAGGATTGCAGCTTAATCTAACTAAGTGACAGAATGCGGTCCTTGAGCAATGCAATGACCGCCGCAGGCAGTATTCTATGACATCTGACCCGGAACCTCTCGCATAATAAATCATGTCCTACGCAGAGTTCCACTGAGGTTGGACGCTATGTGGCTGCGTACTGACTTCTAGGTCTTCAAGTATTCCTCGAACCACTGAATCGCCAGCAGGAAAGCATTCTCCTTCGCATACAATTGCGCGCGCACTTTCGGATCACCTCTCACAGCAAATCTAGCATTGGAAACACGAATTAGACTCTGCGCAGGGGTATGGTCCGACTCTGTCAAAGGGCTTACCCGTGTGAAACACCGCTGTAAAAGTTGATCTGATAGGGGACACCGATGGATTTCAGGATGTCCTCTGATTCATGCCTTTTCTCTGGAGGGAACTGAGCGTCGTCTTCCGCTGCTGCGATTGCCAACGGGCCTGTGATGGCCTGAAGCTCGTCCTTGTCAACCTGGGTCGGGTGCGCCAGATAACCCACGTCAATGACTCCTCGACCGGGGCGCAAGTACCGGATAACGTACTTTGCACCGAAGCAGTAACCGACGGCACCGATCTTCTGTGCGCGGAGTCAGCACAGGCCCGACCATGGCTTTGGCAGATGAGGGGGCAAACAGCTGGCCATACCTGACATTTGTACTTGGTTCGCATTTCCGACAAGCAGCGCTCAACGACTGGATCAACGGTTGACGGGCCATGGCCGATTCCGCGATCGTTATATCCACCGCCGAACCATTTCGCAATGTCCAAGCCGCCGATCTGGTTCAGGGCAATCGCATCGCCGTAGAAGAGATCAGGCATCAGGACGAAGTAACCATTGGCCGCGAACTGGTCCGCTATCAATTGTGAGTTGGTAGAACGATGGCCCATCACATCTGTCAACCTGCACGTAAGAGTTCATCAAGCGTCAGCAGCACGTCATGCTATGGGTTCCTACACCCCGGAGAGCAACAAACTTACAGAAGGATTCCATGCTTCGTCGAACCATCCTGTGGATATTTGACGTATGCCTCAAAATCCCCGAGTTCGAGGATTTCACCAGTCGGGGTGCCTTCATGTTTGACCCCGACGTAGCAGCAAGAACTCGGAGGGTGAGAAGTCATTTCGTCGAAGCAATTGGGAGACGAGACGCTTGTAGAGAAAGAGAAGCGGGAACCGCAGTCGAGTCTTGTACTTTCAACGAAACGACACGGCCCGACTCAACTGATAGCAAACCTTCCAAATGCATTTGCACGGTCTTAGGATCTAAAGAGGTGCCACAGCGAGCTTCCCACCGTCATGACAGCGTAATCTCCGAGTACCCTGTGCTTCCATATTGATCCCGAGCAAGTAGTTAGACAATGGAGCTCGATCGACAATTGTGGGTTGCGATGGAAGCTGGAGATATTATCAAGCAGCTCAACAAGCGGTATTCACCGTCGCCGAAAGGCTCGGAAGACAGATTGCTTCCGTGCCGCGATTGAGGTTAATGCGTTATCTGAGAAGCTCCTCCCTAAGACGCCGCAAGGCCATGCCGGATCTATTCCCACCGTAAAGACCGGTTCGCATGCGCACGGCTGCCACACAGCTGAGTCCCTGGTTCAAGTAGAGCCAATCGTAACACAAAGAAGAGTGAGCAAGTGTCGACGAATGCTGGCTCTGGCTAGTATCGGTACAAGATCGGATGTTGGCTGATTGGCCTTGAGTTTCGGGTGAGACTCAGTGCCCTTGGGCCCCCTGAGAAATGAAGGCGAGCTTCCTACTGTGCAAGAAGAAATCCTCGCAGAGTTTGAGAAGAAGCGGCACAATGTAATATGCTTCTTATTCCGTCATCTTCACAGCTTATGTTGGGGGTATCATAGTCTATGACTGCAAACTCACAATCCGTGGTCGAAGCAGCCCAGCATCATCCATATCAATAATCCACGTCGTCCTTCATTAGCAGTTCTCTGGTTCGAACACACCGTTCGTATTACCGCATTGCAACCCGAGAGTGGCCTCTTCGCCTTGCAAACCAGCCCGGTCATCATCCTCATTTAACCGAGCTGTTGCTTCTCCTTCTGCAACTCCAAGGCCTCACTCACATCGTGCAGAGCCGAAGGAGAATTGCACATGATCCCGGCCGCTCCGTGGCCATGTCCATCAACCAACGGGCTCGTGGGTGCCGTAACCATTCCGGGCGTGTCCACGGTCTCATTCTCCTTCTCGGCATCCTCTTTAACTGCTTTTTCTTTCTCCTTTTGAACCTCTTTTTCACGATAGGCACCTGTAATACTCCCGCTTAAGCTGTCATTCCTTCCGTGCCCACCGCTCGCACCCAGAAGGCCGCTTCTTACGCTGGCTGCATCTCCGCCGTATTTGCTCCCGATATAACTGTTCCGTTCACTTGCTAGCGCTGGTGCCGTTACACCCGACGCTGAGATCAGGCTCGCTCTTTCCGCGTTCAAGTTTGACCTTGCGTAATGTCCTGTATTCTCGCCACGGAGAGAGGCCGTGTCTCCTGCGCCGCTTGAATGAATGACCGTACCCGAAAGGACCGACAGTGGGAGAGATTCACGACTGCCCCCGAACATGGAAGCAGGGGCAAGGGCTTTCATAGAGGCGTTGGTGTCGACGGAGTTTCGACGGCGTCGTTTTGATGAAGATGCCAGGGTGAGGATTGAGGCGTCGTCTGTGAGAACGTTATTGGCGGTTGCGGAGTGATACGTTGTGGGGTGGCCGTGAGGCGCGAGGTGTGCAGGCACGGCAGTTGCGGGTGGGCCACCATAGTGGCTGGGATTGCTTGCCGCAGTGGAAGCATACGTGAGGCCGGGAGCCTGGTTGTTGTGTGCTGGCGCGGTGATGGATTGGACTGTGGTAAGGGTCGTGGCCATAGATCGAATCGAGGGCGACGGAGATGAAAACGTGCTGTCTCTTCCACCGTCTGTCCTCGTCGTCGCCGTGGCTCCTGTTCCCACCCCAGAAGGAGCTGCGTCTGAGAGAGCGGTCTCTGCTTGCGTAGCTAATGTGGGAGCCCTTGACTTGTTACCTCCCGTCTGGCTGTCGTGGGAGATGGAGATAGAGTGTTTACTGTGCGACTGTGATACCGAGCTGTGTCTCGACCTCTGTGAAGTCGTGACGGGCGTGGAGAAGGAGAGATGGCCATTTGTGTGGTTACTGTGGTTGTGAGGCTCGCTTACGCGCCCCGACAGAGGATATGGATTGTTTTTTACAATATTGCCTTTCTTGGACTTGATGCTCATGGGGAGGGTTGCGTAGCGTCGTGGGGCACTGCCTACGGCATCGCCATTGGTGTCGGTGTGCACGGTCTTGAGGTTCGCGAGCCGGCGCATCCAGGTGGTGAACGGTCGACGACGGCCATGCCGGTCTGGTCGAGTTAGATCTTGCAGACACATCTGTGAGTCGGCACTCACCGTGAGGTCGCAAAGGTGCTTCAGTCGAAGCCATAAACCAGAACAGCGACGAGCTTGGTGTGAGCCTCGTGTGCGAAACTTGGCCCGGTGTTGTGTGTGCGATTGGGATTGGCGTGTCTGTTTGGAGATCCCTGGCGGATGCGCAGAAAGTGGGATGTACAAGTGAGAGGGAAATGAGGTCAGGCACCCAGGATTAAGTTGGCGCGCAACGCTGTTGTACAGAGAGAAATTCTATCCCTGAAAGCCGGTAAAGAGAGTCTGCTCGAGTACAATTTATCTAAGGGAGTAGTAGGATAAAAACATGCGAGGAGAGAGGAGCTGTGCACATTAGAGCCTGGAAAACAATCGATCCTTGTTCTGAGTTTCGGTGGAGACGAAGCAACAATAGGCGGCGGTTTCAGAGGCACAGCCTCAGTCGCACGTGCCTCCCCATACCCCGTATCATGCCACCCACACACCTCAATACTTGTGTACATACTTGTCGCACCTCTACATGAAGTCGTCCTCGTAGAAGCCAGCATCTCTGTCTTGGTTGCTCACCATGTCCTCCTCTCTCATCATGTCGTCATAGGCATGGTCTTTCTGCCACCTCAGCTCTTCGCGCCGTTGCCTCTCGTCCCGCTCCTTGGCCTTCAGCTTTTCTCGTTCAATTCTCTCAGCCTTGCGCTTTTCTCTCTGCTTCGCCTCCCTTTCCGCTCCCAGGTCAGGATATTTCTCCTCACGTGTCTTGTTCAGCCGGTTGACGATGGCGTTTTGTCGTACAGGAACGTGGACCTTCTTCACCATTTTAGGGTCGTGGAATGATACTTGGCCGGTTGCCATAGACGCATCCTTGCGCAGGTTCGACCACGGCGTGTAGATGACTGTTATGTTGTCCTTCTTGTTGCCTGCCGTGCTGATGATCAGGACCGGTTGACAACATTGCAGGTTTCGCGGATACTCTACCTTCGATCGAGTTTGCCTTGGTTAGTTGAGCACAATCCTCGAGCAGCGCTTTGGGTATTGATGTCCACGATTCACCCAATTTTAGTCTTAGGTACACGTGTGCGCTTGACAGATTGTCCACGTGGAACTGCTTATAGTTAGCGACAGACTTTGATGAAGCCACAATCCACAGCACCCTGGTAAAGTAAGTGAGTTATCCAAAAGCATAACCTGGCGGCGGGGTTTGCCTTACCAGACGTCTTCATCCCAGCCAAACTTGATCAGGTCTTCATCTGCATCTTCGGTCAGGGGGTGTGCACTTCTGCATTGGTCCCGACGGAGCTTACTCTCTTCCTTGTCTTTACCCACGTAGAGGAAAGCAGGCGGATCGACCGCCGTCGACTGGAAATAATAGACCATTTGATTATTCCAGCAATCAAGCGCTGGAGCTGCCCGGCTACAACGTACTGGAGTGTGCCGATATGCGTTAAACAAGTGCCGTAGTAAGCGCGAAGACTTACAGATGGTACTGGACACCAGGGATCCGTGGCTCTGTTTTGTGTGCACACTGCTCGTGGAGGTAATCAACAAGTCACAGTCTAGATCAAACTCGATCGAACGGCGAATTGAGGATAAATGCTCCCCCATAGGGCCCCCCCACGATCGAGCTCGGTGGAGTATTTGTTCCCACCTGCTACCTCGGACTGCTTCGTATTGCCGTTGTGTTCTCCTGGTGCTCCTCCATTACCCCCATTTTCGTGCGCGCTCCTTCAGGCATAAGAATGGTTAGTGCACACTGCTACTATGGTAGAAGGAATCCAGTCCAGGGATTGAGCACGACTGCCCAGGAAGCACCGATATAGCTTGACGAGGACGGATTTTCTGAACCCGAGAACCACAAATACTTGGATATCGCGACCGCTTCTAGTCTTGGACAGATGATGCCACTTGGCCAATTATCTTTTGAGGGTCATGCTGCCAATGTGGTGATTCTGCACGCGACTTCGTAGACTGTCCGAAATAGCCACTAACTAACCTGTCGCATGCGGCATGTCCAAGTTCGGTACCCAGTTGCTACAGGTGGAGAAGCCGCCGAACCTATCGACAGTTGCCCACCCGTTAGTATGGGTTCAAGTGGCAAGCCTGCGGGCTCAGCCAGACGGCCAAAGCCCAGTCGATCGGATCCGGTAGCGGCAAGTCGGAAGACTGGGGTGGCAGGTGTGAAGCCCGACGGGCCTTCTCTGGTCTCTAGAATTTAGAGACTCAAATAATTACCTTAGTTGCAGAATGGTACATGCCAGCCTTGTCATGGAGAACGCTACTGACGCACGCGTTCTCGAAAAACATGTCTGCAAGCGGCAAAGCCATTCAGTGGACGTGGAGTAAGCTTTGAGCTACTGTAACAAAGTCTCGGCCCCGAATTCCCATTCAGGCTAGCGAAATATTGCCCCGGATTGTGCTGGAGGGCTTTATACTGAGTACCTCGTACAGTACTCGTACGGATGACATGGATGCAATCGGGGATACGTAGCGTGACAACGGGCCGCTGCATGGTCATGACTTGAACCCGTCGAGAGAAACAATGAATCGCGCGCCGCCTTTCCCTTACTGTCGACACGAAGATATGTGCGTACTCGGTACGGAGTACCCGCATGCAGTGTTTCGCGCTTGTGGGGAAATTGTGAAGTCATTGGAAAGCTTGCATCGCAATCACCCACAGTTCAAGCAATGGCGTCTAAATGCCTGGCTGAGATCTGTACTATAGACCCTCGCATCCGGTTGAACCCGGCCTGAGGCGCCATTGATTCCGAAAACACATCAATGTACTCGGTACTCCGTACGGCGATAGGGAAAACAATAACGGCACGGGGCCAGAGAGAGCCGTTTAGTTGGTCCTACAGGTCGCAAGGGACGCCGTTGAGCTTGGCTTGGTTAGTCGTAGCCCGCCCTACCCCCGAGATAAGCTTGGCGCCCTGATCGCTCAAAGGTTCCCTGCAGCTCAGACGCGAGCTACGTAAGTAAATCCAGCAAACTATTTTACCGCTCATTCTTCTTGCATTGTGGAGAATGCCTGCATGGGGCTTTGAATTAAACTCTGATCTCGAAAGTCGCCGCGCGTGCCATAACGAGTATTCTGGCCTCACCCTTCGTCGTCCCGAATTTCACAAAAACTCTAAACTACCTGCATGAACCTCGAGCCGAATAAGGGAAGGCTGGCCCTCGCTCGCATTGTGCATGTTACACGGGAACACTCGGTTTCTGGATCGTCGGCGAGTCAGTATTCCACAAAGCAAGCCTGTATCTAGCCTCAGTCCACCTGACTTTGAGAGTCAGCAACCTGTAGAGCCGCAGTATCGAAGGCAACTTCAAGCGAGTAGTACCACCTGTCCGTGCGGCTAAAGCCCTTTTCCCTCCACATCTTCAACAGCTCAAGTTCAACTAATGACATCAGCACGCAAGTCTTGCATTGCATTCAGCCTCCGGTCCCCGATTCCGCACGATTCAGTCGCTGCTTCCTCGTCCAGGTTGCAGCCCAGAAGCAGCTTTATCTTGCGCTGGTCTTGCACAAGTTTGACAGTGTCGATCGCTCCAGCCATCACCTCCGAAAAAGCTGCCGACAGGGCGGCTTCATATTTCCGTCTTTACTCATACACGCCATAAGGTGCGCGCCCTATCCAATTCCCTCGTGTCGAACAATCTTGTCAATAGTCAAGAAAACTATCCCAGGCTGTTTTGTAGCAGCGGTTGCCAAGTTGCCCGCTGCGCGAAGGTCACTCCCGACTCCTTATCTGGCTGGATCCATTCCGTTTTCTGGGTTCATCCCGCATTGCTCTGCCATTTTACACGTCTCATCACCGGTTTCGCGGATGAAGTTTCCAGAGCTTGTGGATGCAATGTCGTCCATGCGATTGGCTGCAGGGATGTGGCCTGTATGAGTACCTACGTAGTGGGAGCAGATCACCGTTCGGCGAGACGGGAACTGTGATACCGTTCGAAATGACCCATCGAGAGCTAAAGCACGGCTTTCCAATTCCGTCCAGAACGCCGGTATCTCTCGACCATTGGTCAGGCTCGGTTACTTAGCAGCCCTCCACTTGACGTGAATCGGGCAAGCCAAGGTTCTAACGGCGCGTGTATGCTTGTAGAGGATGCAAGAGGATTCAGCGCCTACCATTGACACAACCTGAATCTGCATCCGTAATTCGTCAGCTGAGTTCTAACGTGGCATCTTTCCAGGTCAAGGATGGGCCAAGCGAGCAAGGACATCAAGGCAAATATCCCTTCGTCTGATCATTGGGCAATTCGCTGGATGTCCTCCTCAACCGCTCCGAAATTACGGTGAGCGAGGATCGTCTTTGCATCCTCGCCTACATACCTATGACCCCGTGGACGGGTCATGGCAACGCCTGCAGACGAGAGAACGTGGGGCGTCACCAATTGCGTCACTTGGATGCACCGCGACGAGCACCGGACGAGTTACAAAGGGCTCATGACATCCACCGTTTTCGATGTTCTCCCACTTTGGGCCCCCGGCTTCTCAACCTCGCGCAGAATCCACAAGGCGCTGCTCGGCGTGCGTACTAGGTTCTCGATTTGTTGATCAGAGCAGGCGGGCCGCTCCAGCCATGGTGCCACGACTGCTCCGATACAGCTTCGTGTCACAGCCCGGGTTTACCAGGAATGCCTTGTATCCAGGAGTGTCCACGCACCCAGTAACCGGCGCGCAGTCTGACAATCCCGTCGGTTTCTATAGCTGAGTTTGCCTGATGACATGCCTGGGTCATGACAGCTGAATGTCACACAGCATCGACTCCAGCAGCATCCTTTATGAGAAGGTGGTGAAGGAGCAATCTGGGGCACCACCAGAAGGGGCTCGCTGCATTAGCCTCCCGTTACACCCGGATGGATGAAACAACTGGGTGTGACGACGGTTGTCCAGCTTGTCTTGTGATTGTGTTCTTTGGATCTTGTCCGCACGAATAGTCCGCGTCTGCACAGCCTACCACCAGAACGACGCTTCAGGGTGCTTTCATGATGCCCTCATAGATAAACAAGGTTGGGGTTGTCAGCTGGTGGACCCCGATCCCTGACCGACGTGGGGCTGACCTCCTCCTGCTCAATCTCATCCTCGGCCTCGATCCCAGGAGTTCGTATCACACAACTCTCTGACAAAGTGTCCACCACGTCGAGCTTCCGGAAGTCAAACCTGTGCTTTTGTGCGGGTCGCTGCCGTATACAGTTCAAATGGCAGCTGAAATTATCCGGTCGTGCTCTCGATTGGATGGATCCGTCAGAAGCTGCACCGCGCGAAGTCAATCCCAGCTTTTCGACCTGCCACTACCGTTCGACACTCTTGGGCACCAAGCTGCTTGCTTCAAGGCCAGTCTTAAGGGTGCGACTAAACGGCCCCTCTCGCCTTGACTCTACTACCTGGCTGCTGGCTTCCGCCGCTCCGCCGCAAGTGCACTCCCCGAACTGCTCCGGTGACTTCGCCAGAAGTCTATTCTAAACTCAATCGCAACGCAGAATTATCATCAGGGTAAGGTCCGCGGTTCGGCTTTTAGCCGCCTATCACGCTTCATCGTCACAGAGACGCCTCAGATGGAAGGATCTGCCTGTGGCCAATGGCGTGGGTCGGGTCCGTTCTCGGCCATATCTCATCTTAGATATAACTTGCAGCACAGGGCAAGGTGGGTGCCGTGTGAGGGAACACCAAGCCAATATGCACTTCGCTGTGTCTACAAATTTGGTCCAGTCGTAGCCTTTCAGGTCGTATGCGTCCAAGGACAGACTGGACCCAAGCAACGCCTGTTTATGCTTCGCTAGCTGATTAACAGGATGCGGCTGGACTACACCAGTGGGGTGATCCATTGTTGTCTGTCACGGTGTTACCAAGGAAGCGTATACCCCTCAGCAGCGATCATCCTTTACCAATGCTCGTCCATGTCTGTGTTTTCAGCATGTTGCTCTATGAGGCTCTGACTCAGCTTAGAAAATCCGGCCATGGACTCGTTCGCAACCTGAAATGCCTTTGTAGTCGCTCTCTCTGTCCTCAGCAGGCGATCTGCACCCACACGGCCTTGGATACTGGCACACCAACCGCTTTGCTCCCGTCCCACAAATCTCACCAAAGATGTCGCGCACGCTCGACATCACGGTTAGACAAGCTCTCCACATTGTGCAAAACAGCAGGTCAGGACAGATTGACGAACGTATCCGCCAGGTTGTCGAAGACCACCTTCGCCAAACCTGGGCGCGGATCCAGGCTCAACCCGACACCTACATTATGGATGACCTCGACTTCGCCGTGTTCAACCACTCCCGAGCACGGGCCGAGTTCCAGAACGAGACTGCCAGAAAGGCAGTCTCAAGATACTGGGACAACCAACGTCGAAGCAATGGAGCGAACCCAACTTGACGCCAGTAGGACAGTCCGGAACTTCGGCAACTGCTGGAGCAGGAATAAACAAGCCGGGCATCTTTGATGACTCGTGCTCTCTCCATAATCTACGCTCCAGGAAGGCTGTCCTCCGACAGGGTTCAAGAGAGGAGCCGCCAGTTTCAGCCAAGTATCCATTCTCCTTTGAGCGACCGGAAAGAGGTATAAAAGCGGAAACGACTCGCGGCAAGCTTTAGGCGTGCTGGGAGGAAATTCGAAATCTGGGAACTAAAGCCTGGGTGAACCCGCGGAGCAGACACCCGTCGTTAGCCGGTTCGATCAGGGAGCCGAGGGACTCAACGATTGGAGGGCATCATTATTTCTGCAAATGCCTCCACATGTTCGAGAGAGGTCAGGCTACCTTGCAACCTCGCAAGCGCCTACATCTACTCGTGTTGTCATCTGGCCCGAGGGTGTGCTAGACAAGCCTTCGCTTCTATCCCTGTCGCGCAACCCCGACAACATTCGTTGACTTATATGTATTACTCTCCTATTTATACTTGTCGCACCACTCAAGTCAGCATTTTAACGGATCTCTCAGATACAGTATCGCGTAGGCTCTGCCTCGTTCTCACAGACTGAAGGGTCGGGTGGTCTTCCTGCGAGACATACCCGGGGTCGACTGTTCTTGCAACGCATTCCAACCTCAACCACGGCACCTCCACTGCAGCAGCCTTATCACTCTCACCGATGACTGCCTACTCTTTAGGACTGCTTCGTGCTTTTGCACAACGGCCTGCCAAGAACCTTGATTTCTGGGACGGGAAAATGTCTGAGTTATCGCCGACTCCCACGCACAGAGAGGTATGAGGAATGTTGACGGCCCACATTCCAATGCTAAAACAACGTGTATAGGACCATGCGACCACAACATTACCTCCTGCAGCTCCTCGCGCGATTCTTTCTTCTTCGTACGATGCTTTCGACTTGTAGACGATACACAAGATGCTCTTCTCGATCATTCTGAGCCTGCTGGCTGGAGCGCCTTCTACACACGCGACGTTGGGTTCCAAGGGACATGATGCTCTGTCACCGTATGGGTTAGGAAAGGCTTTTCATGCTCATGCAAGACGGGAGCACTCCCAAAGGCATAATGTGAAGGTTGGCACTTCTCCCCAACCTGAACAACTTAGATTGACGCATTCTAGCTGGTGACGCGACAAGCTTCCCCTCCAATTACGACCGACCCTGATTGTGCCCTGTACGACGGCTATTTTTATACGACGCCGCGGAACTATACTTGGCAATTACAATGCTCGAACTCTTATGGCGGCACGGTCCTGGCGCAGACGACAGACACCACCGACTTGGGCTCATGTATCACGGAGTGCGCGAACTACAACCGCGACAACACACCGGGGGCATGTGTGGCGGTCACATTCTCTGGTTCATATAGCGGATCTGATACCGTCTGCACGCAGTACAGCAGTGTTGATGAGGTCTACCTTGCGTCTGAAGAAGGAGGTGGGTGCTCCTGATTCCGGGAAGCTGCATTACTCCTCACAAGCCTGTTGTGCCAATGCTGAGCCACTCGTTCCCCATAACCAAGAATGGCGGCTTCGACTGAAGTATTATTGCACCGAAGCTGACCAAAAGACACAGGTGTTGTGAATTCGGCGCTTCTAATCTTGGGCCCAGATGGAGAAATCTTCGCGACGGTGAGTCTTCTGAGAACGTCAGCGGGTGTCCCAGGACCTGGATCCAGCCTCGAAAGGTTGATAGCCTGATGCTAACAGAAGATCAGCCGCAAGCAGATCCATCCTTCCCTGGAGCACCGACTCAACCATCGGACGTGGATCCATTGCCCAGTCAAACGACGACTTCCATCGTTATCACACCAACGAGCACATTGTTTTTAACCACGAGCCTGCCATTAGCCACGAGCCTGCCATCGGTGGTCATCTCATACGCCGCGTTCACCACCACCACTACTTCGACCAGTACGATTCTTATCACCTCATGCCTACTAGGTCAGTCATGCCAGCCAAATACGACGCCCACTTCTTCTTCATCCGATCCGGGCACGCTGGGGGGTATTGGTGCTTCGACCACCACCACATCTTCCATCAGTATCAGTGATGGCAGCTCTAGACCAATCACCTCGACCACAACCACTACAAGTATGCAACTTGTCCCAGGAAGCACTACATCGGGTCCAATCACTCTGGATGCCGGTCAAACAACATTCACGACAATAGTCCCCTTCACCGAGTATAGAGTTCAACCCATCGAGATATGTGCAGCAACGCCAACCCCTTGTTCCCGGTCGTTGAGCACCGCCACCAATGTTGTGTACAAGACGGAGATATCTTGTTCACCAGGCGCATGCATAGGCGTGGTGCCTACAACAGGCTATTTGGTCGACGCAATCGCGGCAGCGACTTGTATTATTGTTTAGCAGGAGGTGAATTTGAGGCTGGAGTGGGTGTTTGATTCGGAAGCTGGCGTTAACCGCTTCCTCTTCAATTGTACGTTTTCGGCTGCCGCAATCTGCCGCGCGGCCTACTTAGATGTGTTTCTTCGAAATGCTCACGGATTGCCACGAGTTCCGTTATGCAATCAATTTGGATGCAATATTCATTGTTGTGAGAGAGTTTCGGAATCATGTTAGCACCAGACTCGGAAAAAGCTTGGTATGGAGGCCACCCAGATAAGGCAACTCTACCGAGCCGGAATATCTTCGGTAAGGATGCCAGAGTTCTAGTATGCGACTCTTAAATCTCGAGTTCTGCTTCTTCACGACCCGCGTAGTACAACTTCACCTCTGTTTCCAGTTATCCAGATTCCTGGCTGGAGCGCATAACCCTGTTGCTTGACATACGCCGAGAAGTGAAGTTAGGTGAGAGCTCATGAGCTGACTACTATCCACCAAATGAGCTCCCGGTCAACTATCAACTTTGAGCAACAATTCTGCCACGTCCAACGGACGGATGTCTTCCTATACAGCGTCAACAATGAGCATTTCAAAGCCTTCGGTTAGTGTGGGCCCTGACAGGCTAAAATAAATCTTCTTGGACTGGGCGCAAGCAGACCGCTTTGTCAAATGTTCTTTGTCGAGGTTCACTAGGCGGCGAGGTAGGTGGAAGGTGAGGTTCATTGTCTGCCGCACCCACAGCATCTGCCTCACTCCCACTACTCTACCTCTTAGCACGCATCACACCCGCGGCTTCGAAGCTCTACAGACTCTTGCAATTTTGGTCCTCATCTTTCCTTGCAACGATGGCGTGCCTCAGTTTCTTTCCCGTAGCGCTAACAATCCTTGCTGGCCTTCTCAGGTCAGTGGCAGCAGATGCCACACCATGTAACCCACTCAATGGTCAGTACATCTTCTGTCCGCGGCTGTGTTTTGCTGATTTTAGTAGTCACCGCAGCATGTCCTGCGATCCCTGGTTTAACCACTAATACATACTTCATGGATTTTACCCGACAAACCACGACCCCTTCGGACTGGATCCTTGCCGACTATGCAGAGGTCGATTACGCCTCTCCCAACGGTGCGAACTTCACCATCGCCAAACGGCATGATGCCCCTTACATCTGGTCTCGATTCTACGTCCACTTTGGCCGCATTGAGGTCGTGATGAAGGTAGCCTCCGGTGGAGGTATCATCACAGGCGCAGTGATGATGTCAGACGACCTGGATGAGATAGATTGGGAATTTTCAGGAAACAACTTCGGGAAAAGTAGCGGCTCTGTCTTAACCAATTACTTCGGTAAAGGGCAGATTGGTTGGTCCGACCGCGGTTCTTATCCTGCAGTTGACGCTCCTCAGGACAAATTCCACACATATGCTCTTGACTGGCAACCTGATCGCTTGATCTGGTCTATCGACGGCGTCACGGTGAGGACATTGAACAACAATGGAGCAACCACTGGTTCGTATCAATACCCGCAAACACCATCTCGGCTCCATCTTGGTATGTGGTGCGCCGGTGACCCAGACTCAGCCGCGGGTACGGTCCAATGGGCTGGAGGCTACACCAATTTCAGCGCCGCTCCATTCTCTGCCTATGTCAAGTCTGTCAAGATCACAACCAGCAACACTTGCTCCAGCTACAAGTACCCTTATCCATTTGACGGTACCTATCGATCGGTGCAATGCTCGAACCAGACAGTTACATTACCTTGCACATACGCAGTCGTTGCAGGCGACGACGGCGATAAGATTGCAAAGAACTTAACCGTCAACTTCGATACTTTGAAGACCGCCAATCCTGGCGTGGATTGGGATACACTATTGATCGGCCAGGTCTTGGTGGTTCCTGGTGGGACGTGCGCGACATCTTCGACCACCACTTCGGTGCCATCAACAAGCAGCGTCTCTTCAGCTACCACAGTTTCGACCACGTCTTCGCTGATCTCGACCACCACCACATCAACAACGACTGCGTCAAGTTCTTCGAGCACAACGATCACGGCATCTAACTCAGCTCCCAACACTTTGACAGATGCGGCCTTGAGTACTACTAGCACAACAACGATGACCAGTGCAGCAATGACTACATCGACGACAATCAGCACTTCAACCACGGCGGCTACCACAAAATCCACCCCCTTCTACTCGAGTACAGTAAGTCCTGTGGTTTCGACATCGACGTCGGCGATGACCACCTCAATCTCGACTACGAGCACCAGTTTGGGCACGGCTTCCACCCGAACTTTTACAAGTAGCATCGCTACCTCCCCTGCCCTCGCCCAGTCTTACACAGTGGTCGCAGGCGACTTTGGATGGGCAATCGCAGACAAGAATGGTTGTTCTTATGATGCTCTGAACGCTGCCAATCCTGGTATTGATTGGGACAACTTGCAGATTGGGCAGACCCTGAATCTGCCTAGCCAGATTTCTAGCTCTTCACCGGTATCGACAACTCCTCTCGGCTCAAGTTCTACTGCCTCTTCTGGTACGACAGCCAGTACTCAACCGTCGTCTCCGTCAACAACATCATATGCACCTGGCTGCATCTCGGACTGGGGTTGCGGCTGGGGCGGTTATCCTATTCCTTCTGACTCAACGACTATGTCTAGCACTAGCAATGCTCCGTCTGGAAGCCAGTCGACTACGGCTTATTCAACACCGACTACTTCAAGCCTCTCAACTTCCGCTACTGTCTCTCCAGCGCCGTCCAGCAGCAGCTCCAGTGCACTTTCGTCCACAATATCAACTTCCTCGGTGTCACTGGATAACTCATCATCGAGCGAAGGTGCGTCGACCTCCACATCTGCGTCGGATTCTGCTGCCGACACGGTCATCGCTAGCTCAAGCACTGTCAGCTCCACTGCCAGCACAACAACAAACGTAGCAAACACCAGCACGCCAACTCCAGCTTCATCTGGACCAGCGCCAACTTCAGCCTCAGCACCAGTAACGGCTACCCCTACGCCTGCCGTGACCTCTAGCTCTAGCACAAACGCAGTTAACCCTGTGACTCCGTCCTCATCATCCACATCGAAGATGTTCTGCAATCAAGACAACTGCCTGCGCAACATGATCGACCCACGTTACTCATCTTCAATGCGGAACTTCTGCTCGAAGTATACAACCACGGCCGCCAACACCACGCCCTTGCCTACCTTCTTGGGTGGATGCTCTGCAGATGTCAAGAGAGTCAGTAGCGCATGCAGCTGTCTGATTACGAGCTTTGGAACGGGCACCGCTACTGCTTCAAGCTCGGCGTTGACGGCGTCAGCGTTCCGGTCGGGAAGTCCAGCATCGGGGAGACAGGTTCCGTCTTGGTTGTTGAAACGCTCGCCCTTGCGGTGGAATCGACTTGCAGCATAACCACCAACCGGGACATGCAATTTGTTAATGTGCCTCAACACGGTCTTGGAAGACGAGATAGGAAGCAGCTTTCGGCTTGTACACTACTTCAATTGCTCCCATAGCGGCTTCTTCAGTAACCAATGGCATGCACTCTTCTTGCTTACTGTTCCCGTTGTGATTCACCCTGGCCAGCCCGACACTGTGGTATATAAAGTAAGCTTAATTATTGACAATTGACAAGGCAAATAAAAGTCGCACACCACCCAGAGGGCTTCTGGCTAAGGAGGTAGATGTAGATAGCTCGCCTGAGCATGACAAGTGGTGTTATTGAAGCAATCTGTCGCAGTCATCGATTTATTTCGGGAGGAAATCACCAGCTTTGCAAGTCAGAAGCCAACTGTTCGACTTCGCCTTCAGTTGCATCTTGGGTGTGGAGCTCCAGTTCTAAGGAACCGTGACGGCCAATGGAGTAAGCTACCAGTTGCTTCTCGGCGTGCGAGGGATGGGTGCTGTTCTGATTTACCGTTGTATGGCTGGGGGGTTGGCTGATGACCGACGAGCTAAGTTGTTCGCATGACTTCAGCAGTTCCGGTCCTTGCCTGATGTCAAAGTGACTGTCTGATTGCGAGCCCAACAACTCACCGCCGAAATCGGGGGATCTTGTCCTATTCGTCCACGTCGAGCAACATTCTTCTATTTATCAGGAACAGAATGCTCAAAAAAGGGGAGCAAGGAGTCTGATGCTGTCGTCGGTCTTCTGGATAACGTGATACTGGTAGCTTGTATCTGTGGTGAGAGACAGGTCTTCTTCAGGACTTCTGAGAGGGACGGCCGATTGTACTTCGCGCCTGGTTTGCTGTATCCGTGTTTTCTATATATCCCGAACCTTCCTCCCCGCAGCGGCTGTACTTTTCTTCTTCATTTTGAGTAGAAGACTTGGGCAAATCCATAGCAGTAAAGCCATCATGGTCCTTGAGACTTCTGTCTGCTCCAACGCGGCCAGATCAGTGCCTATTGCTATATGCCTCCCATTTATTTTGCCAAATTCGTACGTGTACGTCTTGCAGATCCCGAGAAGGGGAAGGTAAGCAGACAAGAAGGAAAATCCAGGCACTGGCGTGAAGAACAGCGTGGGTACCGCACATCCAGATTGCTGTCGTAGTTTCGATAAATAGTGCCTATGAATCTTGAGACAAATGGGACACTTTACTTTGCTGTAGTACCGGTGCCATACCACTCTTGCAAGACTGCGGGTTAAAGAAGCATATTTCTTATTGGGCATCGGAGTTCGGTTGATGAGTTTCACTGGCTCTGTAAGGATGGAGTAGAATAGCCAGCCTCGTTGGTTAAAGGCTCTCACCGGAGGGACAAGGCTGCAACTGACTAAGCAAAGCTTGGCACAATATCTTGGCACGCACGAAAAACTGCGGAACTCGCATGCTGCGAACTTCGAGCCTTTGAGATTGGAGATTTTGTTACAACGTCTCTGAACCGCACAACCATTTCCCGTACGAACTACCCAGGTCTCTGATCTTGTCTGACAAACCGTTGACATCCTGCAGATCGTCTCCTCGATAATCAGCCAAAATGACGAAGGGAACAAGTTCGTTCGGCAAGAGTGAGCAATAACTCAACCCTCAACTTAGGTTGAAAGACATGAGCGACGTGGTTTCTGACTGGGATGGGCAGGGCACAATAAGACTCATACTCTATGCCGGAGGTCCGTGATCCGATCAGTCCCCCGGGCTTGCCCTCTACTCAACCGAGAGGCGCAAGCAGGGTTTGAATTGAGGGAACAGAAGCAACTGACTTAGTTTGATACAGATGCGGTCGTCGAAGCTTGCACATCCAGAAGCATACTTGCGCGAACTGTGGAGTACGTTTCTATACCCTCCCATCCGTCCTCGACCTGTTGCCTCTGCGACAGCCGCCCTCAAGCCTTCTACTCGAGTAGCTTCCAGTGGCTACGTCTGCGGTTTTTGAAATATTAAACTGACAATATGCGCCGATAGTATCCCGCTGCTAAAACCCGGAAGTACGAATGGAGCGAGAAGGCCAAGAGACGCAAGACCACTGGCACCGGACGGATGAGGCATTTGAAGCTGGTTGCGAGGTAAGAAAAACATCCTACATCTACCCCATCTTGTGTATCCGGCAGTCTGGAGGGCCACCTACGATCTAGAGTCTATGGAGAGTCGGCGCAGGCGAGCATACGGACGAGAACGCGACCCTGCGGTGTAGATCAAAAAGGGTGAGGCTAAATGGTCTTCTTGCGAAGGTCATTGCGGAGTTAGCCCGACACAATGGAGAAGAGGAGGCACCCCAAACAAGAAACGTGAGAACATGAGCTGACGCAATACCGTCAATACAGGAGAGCTACTAACGGATTCCAATCCGGCGCCCCCAAGGGATCACGAGGACCTGCCAAGGCATAAACCAGGGGACGAGACGCTGTTGTGATTGGGGGTGAATCGCGCATAAGGTTTTTTCGAAGTCTCTTTCCGCGAAGAACAGGAGCAATGCGAGGGGCCTCGAGAACGTGTGTAGGTGGAGTTGCGAGATGTCGCATGGGAGGAGGCAGACATCCCGGGCGCAGGAGCAGCGTCAACGACACCATGAGGACTGCTCGCTCTTGTCAATCGAAACGATGCGAGACTCGTCGGTCCGCTGCACTAGCATGGGCTTGAATTCATCAAGCACTCTCCCGTGTCTCGTGGTCGTGATGCGGCGAATTGGCATACCACCCATAGAGTCTGCAATGTGGACCGGACCGAGAAGGCCATGAATCAAAAATATCTTGATATGAAATACCCCGCCGTGTCTTTCGTCTCTCATGGCATAAAGTCATCTCAAGTCCCATGATGTAGTCCCGGCCTCTAGCCCATGGCCAGTGACAAGTTTTGGCCCTCTGGTTTTGCCCCATCTTTGATTTGTGAATATTGTGCAGACGTTCGTGGAAGTCTTGTCGAGGTCCCGTAAGGTTTCCTCGTTTAAAGCCTTGAAGCCACTTGTGGCCTTTACTTGTCCACCAAAACGCAAATGCCTCCAACGATACCTCCAGCGCTGGGTTCTTACCTGGAGTCCAGCCTTGCTTCTCTTCACGGCCAGACTCTCATCACCTCAGTGCTTAGTACACCGTCACAGTGGCTGCTATTACGATTTGTCTACGCCGCCCTGTACGGCGTGGGAGATGATCCCGAAGCCAGACAACTCGACGCGGGACCAGATGGAATTAGGATGGGAGAGAGACTGGTGGTCTTTGTCAGTCTCCTCCAACCGTTGAGTTTGTGGATCGAGATGGGCAAGAAGATGGTATGTTCTGTACTATGTGGGAGTTCCAGCATTTGAGGCCTGGTTCTTCCCCTGCCGCACCCGCTTTCAAAAGCGGTCTGAGTCTCATACCGCGTCCGGGTGGGAAATACTAACATTCCTTTGCAGGGTCTTGATTTCCAAGCCTTCCTCCGGGAGAGGAAGATTGTCTACGTCGACGGGCTTACCGATGGCCCCTCGCCGGCAGGGCCTGGAAATGCCTCTCCCCTGCCAACGATCAGGCTCAAAGCACTGACTCTTGATGAGCTACGGCACGCTTTGGATTCGGCTTTGGAGAGTTCCTCTCCGGCCAGAACAACCACCTCTACATCCAGATTGGGCGCTTCATCAAGTATTACGACCCTTCGAAATCCTCCACCATCGAGCTCCCCTTCGTCTACAGGCGCCGCAGACGCGAAACCACTTGTTCTTCTCGACGGCATTGACTTCCTCCTCGCTTGCCAATCCTCCATCTCCACAGCATCATTGCAAGCATTCCTGTCGACGCTCCGGACACGGTCTCGTGCGCTGGTCCTCACTTGCAATGCCGACGGGCCGCTGCTACAAGTCGCTAGATCTGTAAATCACGACGGCGGGACATGCTTGGAACGCAATCATGCACATTTCTTGACCTCCATGGCCCATCAAAGTCGGTGGGTGTTCCAGCTCAGGGGTCTGGATACGGGGAGCGCGAAGGATGTCTCGGGCGTTGTTCGGGTTAGCAAGGGCGGTGATGATCAAGACGAGATCTCGAGTTCCGCCAGTACCAAAGAGCTGCTTGACGCAGAATGGTTGTATCAACTGAAGGGGGATGGCTCGGTGAGGGTTTGGGGACGCGGAGAATAATGTGGTGACACAACATCTGTGCGAGGCCACATTGCTGGTTAGGAGTCCATAGAAAACAGCATGTCACATCACAGTCCGTGCATATTTGAAGAGATCCTTTCGCTACAGGATTTCAACAAAGACTTTTCATAATACCTTTACTGCTAGGAGGAGACAAAAAAGCGGTCGGAAGTAATTCCGGGTGCGAGAAAGAGGACGCGGTCTGTGGAGCATGATGCCATCCTCGCTGATTGATATATCGGCCGATAGCGGCACCTCAGTCCGGTGATTTGCGCGTCCACTCAAAGATGACTTGATTCAAACGAGGTCCTGGTAGGAATGCAAATACAATACACTTGCCCGCTGTTGAGAATCATATCAGGTTCACAATTTTTAAGCCGTCCTTCGAGCGTACGGAGTGATGTCTGATCCTTTCTTGTACACCTTTCCTTCGCCCTTAGAGGGATATGAAGACCACGCACCTCTTCCGAATGACTTAGATGAAGATGGGAAGTCTTTCAAGAACCCACAAACAGGTGTTCTGAGCCCGAGCTATGACAAGTTTACCTCTGGCATATCGAATGGTCGTCGAGGCGGCTTTGATATCCACATATACTACCATCACAATAGCGACGAGCAGAGGGAGTATGCCAAAGAGTTATGGCATAGGATCCGACTTGAGTTTCCGGAGCTGAGGTGTGTCTTCTATTCATGGAGGGGTAGCTTGGTATTAATCCGGTCGTTCAGGATCTACCGACTGTGGGATAAACCTGTTGGGCCTCATACAATGGCCATGTTTGAAGTCAACGTCTTCACGCCTGCGCAATTTGGGGCATTCATACCGTGGCTGGTCATTAATCGCGGACCGCTGTCTGCCCTAGTCCACCCCAACCATGAGGACGGGGATGCCTTGAGAGACCATAGTCAAAGAGCCACTTGGCTAGGTGAACGGGTGCCACTTGATCTGGGAATTCTCAAGAAGTTTATGAGTAGAAGAAGTGAGGGACAGAACGGCTCAGGAAATTGAAAGGGCAGAGTCAAGGCCATAAAGCAGGTGCCATGCTGTGTCGTTGGCAGCTCTGGGATTTGCGCACCCACCTTCCCTGTCTTTTCTTCACTGTTTCTCGGTATTGTCGCTCTGCCAGCCTTCCAGACTTGACCATCTCCAGATCGCCTTCCGTTTCTTTGTCATCCTACACTGCTACTGCCTCTCTTCATGCTGTCACAGCTGATGATGCGCATGTGGCAGAATGTTGCTGAAGTCTCTATCACCTGAAATGCCACGTTTACCACCATTCCCTATTTATGCAGACGACATATTGATCGCTACAGAAACCATCAGCCCTCCACAGGGCGACACTCCGCTCAGCCCACCGACTTCTGGGCTCCCAGACTTTACAGAAGACCCCGATGTCATGTATTCTGCCGGCTCAAACTATTTCCAGTCTGTGACCGCCGGATCCGCAGCGCGAGAGTTTGATCTCAGTGACGAGTTTTGTGAAGACCGTCCACATCAGCGACAGGATGCTAAAGACTTCCAACCTGAATTTGTCGTCAAGGATGACCCTGAGCATGTCAACGACATAGAAAACGGGAGACCCTCGAGATACGACACTAAACCACCTGGGTTTGGACCAACTCAGGCTTCCATTATGGCTACACCAACGGCCTCGTCCCCAATCTCCACCCGCAGAACCCCAAAATCTGGGTGCGCAGAGGCGAAACCTGCCCGTGAAAACTCTAGTGCTTCAAAGTCTGGCCATTTGTCGCCAAAGTCTCAACCTGGAAGCGGCAGCAGACGCCGCAGTCTCCAGACCGCCACCGAGCACAGTGATACCGAGGACGATGACAGTGCAGATGAGAAGGGAGACCTAATTCCGACTGAGCATAACCTTAGAAAGAGGACTCTTCAACAGACAAACCCCTTCAAGTTCGACAAGCACAAACACTTAGCACAGAAGACTGGGCAACACACAAACACGAAGAAAATCGAGAACGAGGTGCAACAAGAGATTGAGGGAAGCCAAAAACAACCAGTGAAGAAGAAAGCCCGGGTCTCCGGTGGAAGCGCAACCAAGAACAAGACCAGTGCTTCTGTCTCTCGAAGCCACAGCACCAGTAAAGCACGTCCGCCCAGCTCGGTTCCGTTCGCGACCGCGTCACCGGAGGCCGATAACAACGATGGCTTCGATTCAGCGAGGACCGTGCTCCGTGTGAGGTTGGATGGCTTTGCTGGTGCGGCTGCTCCGATCCCTCTGATACAATGCGATGGGATCGATAAGCTGATGGACTTCATTGTCGACAGCTGGGAATGGGGTTTCAATGGCAAGCTTTTCTCCTATGCAGTAGCATCTTTTTCGTGGCTCTCGGACAAGTCAAACATTCTCCTCCGGCCGGGCATGGAAGCAAGTTTCCAACTCATGGTGAGCGAAATTGAACACGCTCCCGTGTGGACAGAAGGTCACCGCGCGAAGTGTGAGGTCGACGTGACAGTGTACGTACAATGATGTGTGGTCAAGACATATTGACCGAAGAGCGGACGACGGCGAAGGAGAAAAGCAATTGCCGTGGCCATGCCAGCATGAATGGCTGCCAGGGGAAAGCTCATCTACTACTATTCTGACTTTTTAGGTACATAGTTAGTGTCACAGAAAACATGAAACAAGCAAAGCTTTCTTGCCTCGTTCAAGCTTGCCTTTAGGCTGTGACCAATGGCAGACCCTTGTTGCACAATCGACAACCAGTCGGCTTGCGAGTTGCGACGGTAGGGGGACCACCAAGGCCACTTTGGAAGAGAGTGCCCCTGAATATTCTCCGACATAGGGATTTCGGTAGCGACTTGACAAGAGATGAGGAAGCGAGGAGGGTACGCTTGATCTCCTTCTCGTCTATCTCCGACACTTTTCCCTTCACTTCTCGAACTTCAGTTCTTCACTTCATGACATTTGTTGTTGATTGATGCCCATGCGGCAATATTTGACTTTGACTTCTGGAGCCGGCCGCTGTCAAACGCTGCCCACCACTGCCGCCTCTAACGCAGGTGCACTTGCAGTAGCCCACAGCATCCTCTTTGGACTCGGCACGTCCCTAGAGCTTACCCCATATCTCGTCCTCGAGCAGCCAGAAGAGCCTCTCCCATCAGTTCGGATTGCGACGATTGAAGAGAAGGTCAGCTGTCAATATCGTTCCGGCGCTGAAACGATCTTCACTTCTGCCTCACTTTGCTCCAGCGTCCATTGTACAAACGGACAGAGCTGGATAACACTATTCCACTCTTGCGCAACGCTGCACTCACTCACGGGTGTCCGTTGAATTACACAACTGCGCTGGTCGCCCCTGGCTTCTTCAATCCCAACTCATATCCATATCGCACCTGCATCTGAGCCTGCTCTTTTTCTGCGAATGACCTTGCACACACAGCATTTACAGTGCCACCCATCGACCGACCCAGCGATAATCGCTATCTTCTCCTCACGTCAGCGTCTGCACCTTCCCGCACTTGCCATCAGGACGCGTCTCTCCGAATTGGTCAATCGGCAACAACTCTTCCCGAACGCTTCTCCGACATCATGACCTCCCCAGCTGCTCTCTCTCGCAATGAGTCTCAGGCCTCGAGTCGCAGAAGCACTAGTCTTGGTTCTCGACTGTTCCGGTCAAAGAGCGGCGAAGCCTTGGGCGAACGCAAGAGCTCTGCAGGCCGACTGAAAAAGAAGACGCAGGACATGGACGAAACTGCGAAGCTCCCTCAATCCCCTCCTCGCCTTCCAAACTACAATCCTCAGCCACTGGGCATCCAATCCTTCGGTGGTGAGAACTACAAGCCTCGAGCAGCCTCCAGGGAATACACAAATGGCGACAATCAAACCCCACCGGTCCCTCCTCTCCCTCTAAACATTGAGAAAGAGGCCGTCGATCCATATGCTCGCACAGAAAGCATGACCCACCGTGAGTTGGCCCCAGCCTTTTGCGGAGGTGCCTCCAAACTGACATGATCCTTGCAGGTGGCCGATATTCGTATGCAAATTCGACTGTCTCCACCATCAATTCCCCTCGAAGAGTCCGCCGCCGCAAAGATCCCACTCCATACAATGTCCTCATCATCGGCGGTCGAGGTGCTGGCAAGACGTCTTTCCTCAACTTTCTGAAGAGTTCATTGGCTCTGCCAACTAGGAAACAACCGAGTCGAGCGCCCGATGGCGACACGCCTCCGTCGTCAGCAAGGCCCAATCCCAGTTTCACCCACCATTACCAAGAGATCGACGTCGATGGCGAAAGGATAGGTCTGACACTCTGGGACTCCCTAGGACTGGACAAAAGTGTGGTAGACCTTCAACTAAGAGACATGAGCAATTTCGTGGAAAGCAAGTTTGACGACACTTTCATTGAGGAGATGAAAGTTGTTCGTGCTCCCGGAGTCAGAGATACTCATATCCACTGCGTCTTCTTCATCCTTGATCCAGCGAAGCTCGACGCAAACATCAATGCCGCACAAGGCATCACAGGTGGAGCAGAGACCAGCCGGATTGGGAAGCCACCTCGGATTGTTGGTGCTCTTGACGAGGATTTTGATATTCAAGTCATCAGGACTCTGGGCAGTAAAACCACCGTCATACCCGTCATCAGCAAGGCAGACACAATAACAACGGCCCATATGTCATTTCTCAAACAAAAGGTCAGCAGAAGTTTGAAAAAGGCTGGCCTCGATCCGCTGGAGGCTCTCAACTTCGATGCTGTCGAGTCGGACGACGACCGTCTGGACGAGCGAGACGAGGATGAAAACAGCAGTAACGCGGACTCCGAGGAAGCAGCTTCTGCCAGGAGTGATGATTCTGAAGGGAATCGAAACTTCTCCAACAGAAACCGATCAGGAAAGCACAACCGTCAAGTCTCTGCTGAAGACGCAGCTCTGGATGGTGGCTATATCCCTTGGTCCATTCTTAGCCCGGACAAATATTCCCTCGAGTCGAAAGATGGCCGCGTCGGTAGGGAATTCCCTTGGGGGTTCGCGGACCCGTACAATGTGGGCCATTGCGACTTTGTCAAATTGAAGGATGCGGTGTTTGGTGAATGGCGGTCGGAGCTGCGCGAGGCGAGCCGGGAAGTGGTAAGAATCAAATTCCTCCTGCCTGTTGTGTTATGAATTCTCCTTCTAACGGCTGCCAGTTCTATGAGCGTTGGAGGACCAACCGCCTCAATCGTCGAACGCTACCAGCAAATGCAGCTAATGGCCTGCCGTCCGGACCGCGTCAGAGTATTGGTGGAATCCCAATACCTCTTCAACCTCGTGTTCGGTAGTGGGAATGGTCCCTGTACAATACTTGTACTACAGTAGGGTAACCAAAAATTATCAGCCAGTATCTATTGACGCGGCGAAATCGGTAAATCAGCGGCATTCTTCGTCGGAATGTTATTCAATAGCCACTCGGCAAGGATGTTCAATTGAGAGGTGAAAGATCAGAACTGAAAGGCAAACATGGTTCTTTTGCTGGCTCAAGGGGTGGGATTGTTTGGGTGGCGCGTGCATGTGTTTTGTTCTCCATCCCTTGCATTTGCAGTGCCTTGGTTTTTCACGACCTGACACGAATCATGACACAATACAACCTTACCGCTGGCACAACATGGGCTGTTGGCTTGCATTCCCCAAAGCAAGCAGAGCAGGCTACGGGTGAAAAACTTTTTTCTTTTGTCGACTTTGGCTGTGTTGGTAGAGAGGAGCATCGCAAGCGAGTGGGCCATAAAGCTGAGCAATCGGGGAATATTGAGTACATTGAGCTGAGCTCGGTGGTTGAAACGAAGTCTTTTATTTGGAGCTGGCTGAGTTGAAAATTGTAGCAAGCAGAGTTAGTACGCAAATACCCCCTTTTTGGCTTCCAATGATACCTTTTCGAGATTGTGGACCTTGTCGCCGTCCTGCCCTTGGACTCTCACAGTTCACCAATACCTGCAACCACAACCGCACCAGCGGGCTCATCCATCATCCGATGTAAAGAGACAAAAACGACCAGCAAAAAACCAAAAACAAAAAAGAGAACAAAAACAATCAACAGCCAGGATTCCTAAGCCGTCACCGATCTTAGTACTGACTGACCGGCATCTGGCTTGAGTACCGCTGAGCAAACGGGAAGCGCTGTTTTCCAGATCCTATGGTCGATTGCGAGATGGAAAGGGCTGTTATAATGTTATGAAGCATGAAATTGGGGTGTGAAGTTAGGTGGTGTTGAAGGGTATGCTATGTATGTATGATACTGCAACACCGAGGCAGTTTGGAACTTTTTCGGACCTCAGCACCACCACTGCCAGTGTTTTTCATGTCCTGATGATCATCATTCGATGTTCGCGATATTCGGTAGGATACTCAATATTCAATATTCAATATTCTGTAGATCGTCCTTGCTCCGAGCACCTTGGGGCTTTCCTTCCATCCTTGCATCGTAACTCCCGCCAATCGCGCGATCCCCCCCGGTGATAAGTATGCCATCCATCGTAAGTAATGAATGACCCAATCAATAAAACCAGCGGTACTCGGTCGCGGCAGGCCCGTCCCTCAACAACTCGGTGGGCACGTCCCGGGCGCGGACGACCTTGCCGCCCTCACGCACGGCGCGGGCATTGCGGCGCTTGTTGTCGACGACCATCCACGCGCCGAGCAGCAGCGTGAGCAGGCAGCCGACGGCGCCGAACGCGGCCGTGGTGATCAGCGCGGGCAGGTATTTCGGCGCGTCCTTGTTCTGGAAGATGTTGGAGCTGACGACGCCCATGAGGTTCGCGACGGGCACGCCCACGCTCGTCAGCATGACGCGCTTGTTCTCGTCGGCGATGTTGTTGTTGTACCATACGTCGAGGATTACGCTGGGCGCCGAGGTGCCCCATGTCATCCTGTGGGTTGGGGGAAAGAGGTGATATGTTAGTTTCAGACTTTCTACGCTGTACTTGTTGCGGCTGAATGGTATTGCTTGGAAAGGGAAGGAAAGGGCATCCACGCAAAGCTAAAAACTTTTTACTTACATGAAACAAGCAAAGTAGGCGACGTGGATCTGGGTCTCGAGATTCACGGCCGCGAAGATGATGAAGCCGATGCACGTGAACGCGAAGCCCAGGGCCACGAACGGGAACCTCAAGCGCGTGTAGTCGGACGCGAACGCCAGGATCAGGAGCATGACCGCGCCGGTGATGTTCGGGGCCACGGTGTACAAGTTACTCTTGACGGTCGAGTAGCCGAGTTGCTTGACAATGACGGGCAGGAAGAGACTGACGGACTGCAAGGGCACACCTAGGCAAATCTCGATGCCCAGGATGATCCAGCTGGTGGGGTGTTTGAAGATGCCCAGCGCAGAGCGGAGGTTGAACTTTTCATTCACAATCGACGACGAGTCAACTTGCATGCGGTAGAAGGCCAGCTGTTTTTCCTCTTCGGTGAGGAAACTCGCCGATTGGGCGTTGTAAGGGAGGACCCAGAAGGCGTAGAGCGAGAAAAGCATCGAGCACGCCCCCTCGATCACGAACAAGTACCGCCAATTGGCGAGGCTGCCGGAGTGGATCTGGAAGACACCAAAGGAGAGGAGCCCACCAAACGCGGACGCGATGTTGGACGCGGCGTAGAAGATGGCGAGCCGGCGCGCGAGTTCGCCTCGACGGTAGAAGACTGGCAAAACATTTCCTTCTGTCAGTGGAGGTGACACACGCGAGTATACGAATCAGACGGTAGATCGATCGTAAGCTTCGACTCGCCAGATGGATGACTCACGCGTCTGGTAGAAGATGATGCTGGGGAAGAAGCCTCCTTCCGCCTGCCGGGGATGTATGGTCAACGAGATTTCCACGGTTGAAAATCGTGCAACGATGAGCGGCCGGGACGTACCATGCCCAAGAACCATCGACAAGCAAGGAGTCCACCAAAGTTCTTGACGGCCACGATCATGAGCGTGCTGAATCCAAAGCAGATCATCATGAGCGGGAGCGTCCGACTGGGTCCGAATCGTTTGCTGGCCATGCCGACAAACGGCCCGGACAGGACGTATGGGACGAAGAAGATGGACAGGATCAGGTTGTAGTCGTCTCCTTTCAAGCCGAGATCCTTCTCGAGACCTGCCGTCTTTGCGTTGCCTAGGTTGGATTTGTCCTGAGAGCATCATGTCTAGCTTAGCATTGAGTGCCACGGCGGTCGGGGTCGGGAGATGTGAGTGACACATACCAGTGCATTGAAGAGATACATGACGGCCAACGTGGGGAGAATGCGAAGGTCGAACTTCCACACCAGGCGTCGTTCTGCCGCCGGATCGACCGCAACACTTGCAGACATGGTTCTGCCGTCTCCGACAGAGGTCACTGGTACGATGCCATCCTCTGTGATGGACACCTTTTTATCTCCAAAGCTGAGCCTACGGCCGCTGCTGAGTTCGGAGTCCATGCTGGTTCAGAAGGCCGTGCAGCAGGACAGTCCTATGAAGACGGAGTGTGTTGATTTCTGGTTGATCAGCAGTCCCGTCAAGTTTTCGTCCCTGGATTTCCTCCGGGGGGCGGGAAGTCTGCTCTTATAACAACCATGGCGGAGAACAACGACCTTCGTTTTATTCCACGGAAAGGATTTTCGCCCAGCATGATAGATAGAGGGAAGCGCTTAACGGTTAATGAAAATTTCAGCCAGCGGCCTTTGACGTGGGAGAGATAAGAAACCCATCAAATGAGGTATTGTAGCGAGACAATCAGCGAGCAGCATTGCGTTCAGGAACTTACTACAAACAGAAGCAAAGTTGCATTCGCGATTTGAATGTGGGATCCTGTTGAGGGGTTCAAGTCCTGGTCACCTTTGCGACGTTCCGAATGGTTTTACCGATCATGCTCCTCGCCTGTATGGTTAGAAAAGTCAAGGGCCAAGAGAGACGCAGACAGTCAAGTACAGATAAGAACATCCGGGGTTGGCGAAGAGTGCTATCGACCAGTCCCAACCGACGTCACCGCTGACACCTGTGGCATCTCGGTGGCATCCTCTGTTGCACTCAGCCGTGTCATTGGCTCGAACGTCCGCGATCGGGACATCCGCCGTGGTTAGCACCCTTAGTGATCTTCAGTGCATTGTGCCAAGTCGACTACTCGTACTTACAACGCAACAGCTCGGCCGAATGAAAATCGCTCAGTCTGACCCAGGTGTACACATTCTCGCGCAGTTGCGATGTGAGAGTATTGCATGCAGTCGACAGTGGTGTGTTCTGCAACTAGCTTGTCAGATCGATCAGAGCCCCCCACACGTTGCCATACGGAGATCTCCCCCCCGAAGCCGATCAGTTTCGCACCAAAGCTGTCCAAAACATTGGTGTCCGTGATATTGGCGAAGAGATCGTCGCCGACGGCGATGGAGTCCGTAGAGGCAGTAGCGACTAGGAATGGACGGTGAACCAGGATCAGTACGCTGGGACGGTATTTGACCTGCGAGACATGCTGGAGAAAGATGAGCCGGGTGCGATTGAGGACTTTCGCTGAGAGAGTGATTCTCAGTCAGCGTCGTCTATATTCTAGACACAGGTCAGTCGGCCCTCGCCCAAAGTACTCTCAACCTTGGAAGTACCCCGGCCACGGGCTTCCTATCTTCAGGGTCCGTCATGTTTACAAGAGATGACTTGCTTGGCCGACGGCTATTGGCCTGCTAGCTGCCCCTTCAGAATCTGCGGTCTCGTTTGGTGGCGATGGGACGTTGTCGCTGGGAATAGCAGCTGGCTATAGGAGCGAGCTCGTGAGTGCACACCGCCAGCGAAAGACTTGAGAGCAGAGAGTCATCAAGGCGGTCCCTACAATACCCACGAATGGGTTGAAGAAAGCCCCCGCCGCCCTTCTTACCTTGATGCTTGACATGTTCATTGAAGGGCCCATCAGCATTATGAGAGACACTCTGGGCTTTGACTAAATTGGTCGGACGGGTAGGAGGCGCCTGAGGGCTTCGTTTATGTTTGGTTGACTCTTTGCTTGTTGCGGTAAATGCGTTCCTCAGCATTGGCAGTGCATCGTTCCCAGCGGAAGCGCGGTGGGGATGTGAATCAATGTACAGGGCATATTCTGGTTACGCTTGGCTTTCAGTCTTCTAGTAGCAGGTACGTTAGGCGCAATCCTCTGGAAAAGCTGCATCATTGCGATATGGAACCCGTACCTTGATCTAATTATCGCATGCGACACTCACTTTTAGTCCTCGTCTTCTCTCCTGGGTGGCTGATATGCAACTTCCGGTGTCAACGGAGGCCCAGAGCGGTTGTTCTGCATCGACTGTGTGACTTGAAGTCGACATCGCTGTCAAAACAAAGTAGCAACGATATAATCCCCCGGTGCCTGAATTGAATATTGCAACTGAGCAACAAGTTCGACCCGGAGGAAGCTGCAGGTCAGTGGAGGAGCCTGATCAACTTTAGGTGAACATTTCGTGGAGGCGGCCCTCAAATGCGGGGTGCTGTAGATTGAGTTTAACTCCTTGTATAGAGTAACTTCATGGGGCTCTTTAGGCTCCTTAGGCTTGCCTAGCCGTCGAACTAGCCCGGAGCTCGAGAGCCAGTGTTAGGCTTCGCGGCACCCCTCAGAAATAGGTCATGTTACTGTGCGGACCGTCCCTCAGTCCCCGGAGGACTTCATCACACTACGCATAAACTTGCCGATAATACCATCCTTCTTGGATTGGTCCATAACCCACTCCTGCACCTGGCTGGGAAATGGAACAGGGACGCGGTAGAAGAGGCTGTTCGACGAGGTCTCGACACAGCGACCGTTCTTCACTATCCCGTTCTGACCGTCACTCAGTCCGTCTTGGACAACTCTACCATCGACATCAATCAGCTCCTCAAACCCCCGAATGATGGTGTCGAGCGGAGTAAAGTTCTGTTCGGGCCACTGCTCGAGAATTGGCTCCGGAATGATATTCGTTTTAGTGAAACTAGGCAAGACCGCGTTCAGCGTGATCCCTTCGTCCTCGAACACGGTTGGCGCTGCAGCTCGGACGAAGCCCACACAACCGTGCTTTGCCGCCGTGTAGATGGGAAGAATGTGGAAAGGGTATTGGCCGGCCATTGAAGCTGTCACCACCATTTTAGGGTGGAAGTCATCGGCGGCAGCAACGCCGACTGCTGCATCGCCGGGGTTGATGCCCACGTCGTCCATGGTTTGCGTTGTCTTCTGGCCAAGCAGGTTCCTGGTCTTCCGCGTGAAATGCACAAAACACTGCAGGCCATAAAAGACCGCTTTCAGATCAACATCGATGCAGCTCAGATCTGGCTCGGGAGGATCCTCCTTCTCAACGGCCTCAGCTCTCCCAAGCCAACCCAGCATTGGTTGGCTATCGGGTATTCCAGCGTTGTTGGCAAAGAAGTCGATACGCCCTCCTGACCATTCGAATGCGCGCTTGAATAGAGCAAGCTGGTCCCCAAACTTGGAAACATCAGTTCGTACGAAGATATGATGACCGTCGTCGAGATTCGTCTTGATCTCATCGTATGCCGCTTCGTTGATGTCGGCCAGTACAACTCGCCAATGCACGTCAGTGCTGGAATCTTCCGCCTGAGCCAGGAGATATTGAGTGAGGGCCAAACCAATGCCAGAGACAGCGCCGGTGATGACGGCAGTCTTAATTGTGACCGGCTTAACAGCCATCTTAGCAGTCGACATGTCATGTGCCGATTCTTGCTTCCCAGATAGCTTGCGCAACGTATACTTGCTCATGCAGATGGTTTCTTGGCATAGCCACATGCCCGACCTACCTGACGATAGATATAGCTTTGAATCTTACCTCCATGAATGGTAAAAGGCTCTCTGTGCACACAACTCGAGGCCTCGTGCGGTAACTGATGATGTAACTGAACAAGTTAGTCGGTCGCCGAACTCGAGCGAGGTCCTTAGAACCACGAACCTCTGAACGATATGAGGCCAACCGGAGGAGCACATCTTGATGGGACGTCCCTCTGTTGCAAGACGGCAAGACAGCCTAAATATCAGAGAAAGCTACGTTACAGTAAGCTCCCAGCTTTCGGCGACGATTCTCGCCGAGCTTTGGCTTGGCCTTGTCAACCTCTTGGCCGGATGGGAGAGGCACAGCTTACAGTTCCTTAATTACTGTGGCTCCGTTGCAAGCCGTGCCCAAAGATGAAAACGCCCCATGTCGGAAACAACACAGGGTGACTCGGGGATATGGTCTCTAGAACTTTGGTGAACACGAATCAAAAATTCCAGGGCTGGGAACTAATTATGTCCGAACACGAGATTCGCGAGACCGTGGCCGGAGAATCGAGACGGGACTGCGGGGACAACTACGAGCATGTCCTCGTACATGACTCTGACCTCGCCGCCCGGTCAGACACGTCTCATAACAGGACAACAGCATCTTCCGATTACACAATCGTGGGCCAACCCGCGTCAAGGGCGATCAGGCCGCCAGCGTCTTTGTCGGGCTCCGGGCTCCTGGCTCCTGGCTCCTAGGTACATACTGAGATACTGCTTCCCCTCTCGCGGGCATGCACATTTTCAAAATCACCTTCCGATTGACCCGACATTGATGCCTCGCCTTTCATGACCTTCCCCCACCGCACTCATCCTCGTGCTTTCAATGCTCGCTTTGGAGACGATGGTGACTGTGCAGTGAGATTCCCGTACGATGTCCAAGTCAGGGCGTCGCCCGCCACTCGGGGATGCAGCCCCGTCCGGCTAAAATTCGATCCTTCAGACCTGCAAGCTGCAGAATGCAGCCCACCGGACAAACGAACCGAACCTGGATGACGGATGGTACGAGCGATCAGCGCCAGCCACAATCCCGGGGGAAGGAAGGAAGGCTTACGCAGGACACGCAAGGGAGCGCGCATGAGGCTGGAGGCCAGCACCGCTACATAAGTACCGCTGTTGGTAGGCCAAGACTCACTCACTCACTCACTCAGCACTTCTCGGAACGAGCACACACAGGGATGCTCGCATGAAGGAAAGGGTACATGACGTGTCCCTTTCCTTCCTTGTCTGGCCTCGTCGATTGCTTCCTCCCTCGGCCAGCACCCGATGCGAAGGAATCATATAAAAATGCGAGATCAGAACTAGCTTTCTGTGGCTTGTACAGGTGAGAGCCCGCTGTACAATAAGGCGTCCATCAGGCCATCAACGATCAAGCATCAAGCGTTCAAGCGTCAAGCATCAAGCATCAAGCGTCCAGCATCCAGCATCTCGGATCGGGGAAAAAAAATGGACAAGCTGCCCCTCTTGGGCCGAGAAATCCCCTCGACAGTCAGCCCGACATACCAGATCTATGACCCTCTCCTATCTGCCGCCGCCACCGCAATCCACCGCACCCAACGCCATGAATTCTCCTACGGCCCTCACCCCCGCCACAAACTAGACCTCTACACTCCCTCACCACAGGCCGGCGCCGCCGAAGCAGCGGCGTCTCCGTCCGGACACCCTCGTCGTCGGGTCCTGGTCTTCGTCTACGGCGGCGGGTTCGTGTCGGGCGACAAGCGGCTCGCGGGCGTGGGCCGCGGTCCGCACATGCAAGGAGACGTCGCCTACGCCAACATCGGCCATTTCTTCGCCGAGAAGTTCCGCCTCGAGACCGTGGTGATGGATTACCGCCTCCTCGGCCACGGTGCCGCCTACGCCTCCGGGGCTGAGGACGTGGATCTCTGCCTCCGATGGGTCGCCGCGCGCTTTGGCAGCCCGGCTCGAATCCGAACCCGAACCCGAGCCCGAGCCCCCACCCCGGCCTCAGCGCCCGCAGAGGTGTATATCCTGGGGAACTCGGCCGGCGCGGTGCACGTCGCGTCGTGGCTCTTCGGCGACAAGTGGGCACGCAGTCGGAGGCCCGAGTCTGACTCCGACGCCACCCGCCTCGAGGCCGTCGGCCTGCTGGGCTGTCCCTTCCGCCTGGATCCCGACGGCGGCTGCATGGGCCGCGCAGTGACGGCCTACTACGGCACGGCCGGCGACGCGAGACTGTCCGAGCCGACGTCGTTGATGTTGCGCGCCATGGCCATCAGCGGTCTCTCGGGCGAGGCGGCCGTCAAGTGGCCGCGCGTCATGACCATGGTCAGCGAGTTCGACCCCGAGCACATCATCGAGGCGGGCCGCGAGTTTGCTCGTCTGTGGAGCGAGAGGGGCGGCGAGGGCGGGTTCGTCGAGATCCAGGGCCACAACCACATCAGTCCCGCGCTGTCGCTTGGCACGGGCGTCGCAGCCGAGGAGGACTGGGGGGTCCGGTTTGGGAGGTGGCTGACTGAAGGAGGATAGCGTGTGAAAGCAGATTGACTGAAAGACTGCGATCCAGACCTGCAGCGACTAAACAAACAGGCTACCTTTGTTTCCTGAATGTCCATTGCTGTTACTGAGATGCACCTGTCCGTCTGTCCGGAGGGAGGTAGGTAGGTATTTAGGTAGTAGAGGAGGACGAAAAACCTGTCCTTCGTCGTCCCGTTCTGATTAGCCGCTCGCCGCTTTGCTCACCCTCGGCTCACCTGCCGCTCCCTGAGCGCTCCCTGAAGACTACCTGAGCATGTTGAGGGGCGTCGAGGGATGGAGAGAACGAGTCACTTCAGGCTCCAAGCTAGGAAATAAATTCACGGTGAGCGCACCCTTCATCGGGACAAGGGTGACGTCGCCCCGTGCTCACCCCAGTCTCGCGCTAGCCATAGTGAGCCGGGTGAGTGATCATCTGTGACTCCCTCTGAGGCGACCGTCGACGGAGGCGGCACCTGTCTGACAGTCCTGTATATATTTCGAAGGCTTTCAAGTTATTACCGGGTATAATAGTAGCCTATCGCGTTCTCCATCGCTAACAGTTACACGCAGTATTTAACCGTGCGAACTTTATTCTAGCCTCTTCCTCTCAGTCTTGCAGTCGTCCAGGAATTGGACCTCACTCAGATGTTAGAAGCTCGAGAACAACCCTGTTACATCACAATACAAGAGAGGAGTTCGAAAAGGATCTGTGCCCGCCGTTTACACTGAGCGAATACAGCCGGCACCCCAACAGCATTCCACATCTGTGAGCGCCGTCGTAACATTCCGGAGAAGGTCGAGTTAGCCACAGCTGAACAAAATCTTGTGCAAAGTATGACTGACGACCTGCCTCCTAACGTCCATGTCTCTCGTCACCCATGTCTTCTGGCGAAATTGTCGCAACTACGCTGTGCGAGATCGGGGCCAAAAGAAACGGGGGCATTGCTCCGTGAGATCTCGGTCATACTAGGCATCGAAGCCCTTGGTCGCATTGTAGAAGTGATCGATTCTGGGACGGTAACTGCTACCCTCACTGAGGCAGATGTCTACTTACATCTGTCCGGCATTGTATCTCGTACTCCAACTCCGGACGAGTTTTTCACATCTCTCGATAAGTGCTGACTGCCGAGCGTGCAGGATGTATCTCCACTTGGTGTTGAGTACACTACTCGATCGATCTCGCCGTCAAAGCTTGTTTTGATTCCAATTTTGCGAACAGGCCTGGGAATGGTCGAAGGTGAGCTTCCCAACTCTTGATTCGTGTCACCGTCGTGATACTCAGAATGTCCTTCTGAAACGTTCTTAGCTTTGGAGCTAATACTTCCGGACCCTGTACCCGTATACCATCTTGGTTTCTACCGGGATTCTGCCACGCTAGAACCTGTAGAGTACTACAACAACCTCGCCTTTCAGACATCGCCGACGGGCTCAACAGGAGATTCAGCTCGTGCCGAGGTGGCTTTCATCCTCGATCCTGTCATTGCAACCGGTGGCACTGTTGCGGGTGCCATGGACGCACTCCGGGCGTGGGGTATTAGGAGGGTGGTTGTGATTGCTGTTCTTGGAACCAAGAGAGGCCTCACGCGAATAGTTGAGGACTGGTAGAGTGGTCTCGATATCTTCGTTGGGGCCGTAGATGAGGATATCAATGATAAGGGCATGGTTGTACCGGGCACTGGTGATATTGGTGATAGGATGTGGCTAACCGTCAAGTATAAGTAGTCAACCTCGGATTATTTCTTGGGAAGAACACAAATTGAGGATCCTAGCTTCCCACGTTCCGTCCATGAGACGTCAATACCTGTTGACTATGTCGCCGCCCCGAAATGCTGATGTCAGTCAGTGTCCATTCCTCTTAGACCCAGGAAACATAGGACCTATTGTGTGGGAAGTTGCCTCTCTTGTGAAGGATCTCGTTGAACTTACGTGGCTTAGCGGACCGGACAGTGCCCCCGGCGCTCGAAGCCTGTGCGACCAGCAATGTGTCTATCAAATCCCCACCTGAGCAAAAGACGAAGCTACTTCTGAAGCTTCCCAGAACTCCTCTTCAGAGCTGTCAAGGCTGCCATCTGCCGAGCTTCCGGCCACCTCTGATGGTTCTGGAGATGTCGGCCTCTGATGATCGACGCGCTCTGCCGTGGCGTCAAGGCTCGCCACTCGGACCATTAAATCCGCGAAATATTCTCTCACTGGCACCTGCACACCTGACCGGTTGTCGAACACGTTGGCTGGCGTCAAATTCTCCGCGTTCAATCGACTGACATGTGAAGATCGAAAAAGGTGGCAGAAAGTGCCCTGCAGGATGATTTTGAGCGTATCCTCGTCTGCGTAACCGGCTACCCAGTGTAACAATGAAGACCCTAATGGCTGTGTGTCGGTCGCCTTACTGATTGGCAACAAGAGACGCAAGATTTCGTGGAAATTGTTCTTGACAGCGTCGCATATAGGAATGACGTTGTACTCGTCGGGTATGCTTGTGTCTGCTCCGCATCCTATCAAGTATGCAGCATGTTCGTGATTGCCTAGACGCGCTGCGTAACCAAGTGGTGTGCGCAATCGGCAATCCCTTTTGTTGACAGCAGTGCCCTTCGAAACCAGCAATTTGATTATGGCTAGATCGTCGCAGTTGCCAATTGCGTAACAAAGGGCGGTCCGGCCCCAGTAATCAACCGCATTCACATCACTTCCATGACTGATCAATTCTTCGATGATCTCAATAGGGCTGTCTTTCTTGTTGAGGACTGCGTGGTGGAGGGGCAGTTGACCCCAGTGAGAGGCCAACGTTGGGTCGGCACGAAAAGCTAACAACGTTCTCACCGCCGCTACATCGTTGCGCGTTGCTGCCCACGATAAGGCTGTCCGCCCATCCACATCGACATCATCAATCTCTTTCGTGGAAAGACTCAGCAGCTCCTGCAAGCTTGCTCCTGAGAGACCAAGAACGATTTTGTGCAAAGATGGAAAACCGCGGGAGTCGAGGAAGTCTCCATCTTCAAACATGGTATGGAAGGAAGTCAGTTTGAGTGGCTCGCTCAAGACTCCAAAAATGCGGCGCCAAGCAAGCGACACGGGAGTGCTACGTGAGCATTAGTAGACTCATGGAAAATCTTTGAGCCTCTGATCGACCTACGCTTGCTCTTTATCCTCTGCGTCTCGTTTAGCTCCAATATCCAGCAAGAAGCGGGCCAGATCTGGATGATCGTAATTGACAGCATACTGCCAGAGCAAGTCAGTCAGAGCTCATGCGTTGGAATTATCAGAGTTACGTGAAGTGGGGTCCTTCCAGTCTGTGATCCGATATCGAATGGTGATGCCAACTTCCTATCGAACAGCGATTGCATGCCTGCTATATTGCCTTGACAAGCGTACAGGAACACTTCGGACATGTCCGGAATTACTCTGGGCATCTCAAGTGAGACTCGCAGGCCTTCAGCAGCTGGACGTGAGAGCGCAATTTGTAACATTCGGCCCGTAAACCATGAGGGAAAGTAGTATGTAAGGCGAAAGCGAGGAGCGCCTCGCTGCTTACAGTTCTTCTCGCTGCAGCGACCTTTCAGGTATGGAAGCCCAGTATAGCCTATGAAAAGCAAGCCAAGGAAATCGCGTGCTATGCTGGGGGTCCGAACAGCTTGGATCTTGTGACAATGGCAGCTACACCACTCGTTGCAACTCGACTTGTACCGGGTGACTCGGACCTGGACCGCATCGTTCAGCGCGGGTGGCGGAGAAGCCGGCATCTGGCCAGTTGAAGCAGGGTCAGAAGGTGTGATATTTGGTATAACAGCTACCGTGGGCAAGGCTCCAGATGTGATACTCTGCGGCTGCTGTTCTAGACTTTTCAGGATCCTGGTTTGCTCCTTCAGCTGCGCGGCTGCGTCTTGTTGCAATACCGCCAGGCTATCGATCTGAACCTGTATTCGAGAGGTGTCGGACCTAGCGAGGGCATGCGAAGTCAGTAGAGTCCTCGCTGTGTCCGGTCAGTTACCCACAGCGCTACATTTGAGCACAGGCGAGAGATAGTCTGTCGCATCTCTCTGAGCTGCGTATAACGTCTCGTGATCTTTGATTTCTTCCGCACCCAAGCAAATGGCGACACCGTAACTTTTCCTGTGCGAGAATTCGTCTCCACCACGCCGTCTTTCAAGGCTTTATTGACACCCTCCAACTCGGCGAAGATTCTCTTGAGGAGAACAGCAAGGACATTATCTCTTTGCGACGTCCCCTGCCGTTCACGATCCTTCAGGATCTCGCTCAATTCCTCGAGTGCAAGTCGAAGGTCAGAAGTCTCGTTGATCAGGCCAAGTACTTCTGCTTCAGCCGCACAAAATTTGCGCACTTGGTCGAGGGAAACGCCAACGACCTGTGCAATAGTGATAGCGCTTGCAATTATTGACAAAGGGTCCATGAGCAGCAGTCTGAAGTTACACAAGCTTTCTCTCTCACGTAGATCTCGTTCTGGCTGGCTGTGTAGCCTGCTTCGTAGCTCCCAGGAGCAGCGACCGTAGAGTGACTATCGACAGCGATATGTGCGCGACTGTGAAAATTGTGCGCTGAATCACTCATGGATATGGAGCTCCACTGTCAAGGGAAACAGATTTTATCTTGTCTGACAGCGGCAATAACATGTGAGTAACGCTACAGGCAGTACGCTATGGTATTTCTTCTGTCCCGCGCGCTTTGGGGTAATTGCACGTCGTGGTGCGCGTGCTTGGTACCCGAACGTCCACATTTCCATGTTTATGCGTGCTTAATACCCAGGTCTTTTTGACGCCGCTTCACAATTCGCAGATCCGTCATTGGTGCCCGCAGTTAACGTGGAATGCTGCCTAGATGAATGAGGAAGTGTTGACTCGCTAATCGCCATAGGAAGCTGTCGTGACCTGGACCACAGGAAGTGGGAGAATCGTCGTGTACCGATGCTGGGGTGTTGCATACCTGTAGCCTCTTCGTGCCAAGGTAAATCTGGATTGGGACACTTCGGCCCCTGTAGACACTCGCCGCGGGCGAGTGCTAGTCGGCAATGTAATAATGTGGCACGGATATCGTGCGTATTAATCGGGGCAATCGAATCGTCTCAACTCGAGCGTTGTTTGTGCACGAGCTACACGAGCTCGACGGGTGCGTGAGGCCGGGCCTAGTGACGGCACTACGTCATCTCATGCAAGTCTTAAATGCAACCACAACCTCGTAAAACGTGTGCCACCCAACTGCTCACCGGTTTCGTTAGAGCAACGTACTGAGACAAGCTGAGAGTCGAAATCGCCAGGGGCTCTATGCGAGCTGCAGTCGGGCGCACACCTTCTTCAAAGTCGTTCTCTGCCTGATTGGTCTCCTTCGGTTCGTTGTGCCAACACTAAGTGCGGCAATATTGCATATTGCAGCTTCCACCTTGGGCGCCATCATTCTTGCTCTCGATGGTCCGCAGGCACGCTCTCTAGCCAATCAGTGCATTCTACGTAGGTGGTCACCACGACACGAGACCGGCGTGTTGCATGAGACCGACACTGACACGAAGGTGCACCTCAGAGACATCTGCGCCATTAGCGTTTTAGAGAGAGGAGCGAGAACAGCGTGGTCCCGCTGCGCTCCGTGAAGCTGAACAGAGAGAGCAAAAAGTCAGAGGAGTCTTCGTTCGCGCACATTTTCCGACCTTCAAACATCTACCAGGTGCCTAAACGTCACGTAAGGCATTACGTTTCCGCCCTTCAGTCTCCATCTTGTCGACTCCGGCTTCACCGACAATCCTGTGTTGAGGCTCTTCCGTGGCGACGAAAATGGCGACAGACAGCCCTAAAGTTCGAGTAGGTGTCGGTGTCTTCGTACTCAAGGCGAATCCGGAGTCTGGCGACAACCCTGTGTTCCTGGTCGGTAAGCGCCGTGGTTCCCATGGTGCTGGGACTTGGGCGCTTCCAGGTGGCCACCTTGAGTTTGGCGAAACATTTGAGCAGTGTGCAGCTCGTGAGATTGATGAGGAGACCGGTTTGGGCATCCAGAACATAAGATATCTTAGCGCTACGAACGACATCATGAAAAAGGACAACAAGCACTACATCACGGTATTCATGATGTGCGAGCGGGCGGAAGAGGCTCGAAGCCCTGCAATTCGGGAGCCCGAAAAGTGTGAAAGATGGGAATGGTGGACCTGGGACCAACTGCTGGAGTATGCGAAGAAAGCTGAAGAGGCTGAAGAAGGCCATGTCCTTGAGACTACGCTGTTCACACCCTTTTTGAACCTTCTGAAGCAACATCCTGGTGTGCGACCTACACAATGTTGAGATGATGGAACGAGAAAAGTGAACAAGATGGCATCATGGTTCTGTACCGAGGTTTGCAGAGACAGGGAGAATGCCGTCGAGCGTATCAAACTTTCAGTAATTCATAATGTGTACTCTAGCATGAACAGAGGAGTCCATTTCAGCCAAAGCTTTCTCACCATGATGCTAATCTTGATCAGCACTGTGCCTGTACGCTTCCATGTACCTATGCAAGACGACTTTGTACTTTTGGCTCGATGGTGGGACGGTGATAGACCTAGGAAGAGCGACGAACGACGTAAATTGGCAGGCCATGCTTTGGCCTCAGTGTGAAGCTTGGCAGATACTCCATTTGAAAATCAGGCCGAAGACTGAGGTGATATCTTCGGAACAATGTCGCGATAGTGATGGTCATTTCGAGCATTGCGAGACCTTGTCCTGACTGAGTCAGTAAAAAAAAAATATCGAGTTGCTCTGACACCTAGTATCTACCAAGACAATTTCTCGGCCCGTATGAGAAAGGGAAATACGACCCTCTGGTTTTGCGCTGGCCTGTTCTCCATCTCTCAGGGTCGAAGGTGTCCGCTCTGTCCCAAAGGGTTGGATCTCTGTGCACTAGCAATCTCAAGTATCAGCCGGAGCGTATGTAAAGACATTACAGCTTTGAAGCATCTAAACTTGGTGCTTACCGCCAGGATTCCATAAGGCGAGCGTCGTGTTCGCTGGTAACACCACACCTGCTATCTCGGTATCTGTCTGACAGCATCTGAACGTTCCAAAACCTGTAGAGTTGTACCTTAAAGTCTCCTTCAAGACCATATTCAAGTATGGAAGTTTCAATTGATCGAGGTTCGGTATGGAAACGTCAAGTGGAATGGACGCGTCCACCTCGGCCTGCAATCGTGCCAGTATATTGGGGTTCCTAAGCTGGCACATTGTAAGTACATGGTCAACATTGCCTGTATATTACGAGGACGACTTACTACTTCGTAAATGAGAAAAGACATAGTGTGTGCTGTTGTGTCTGCTCCAGCGACGAGAAAAGCAACTATGCATCAAAGTCAGCGTGAGCTTGATGATTTGCTGCCCGAGTAATACCATAATTGTCACAGAGTTCTTTCGTGCTGAATGTATAGTTTCCGTCGTCTTCCCTTTGCCTAGCTCACTCATTAGACACTAGAGAGTATCAAGTTCACGCGAATCATACTTGGCCAATATCTCAAAGATCTTATTGCTTGGCTTTTCGATGTGGGTGTTCCCGAGGTGCTCGTGGTTTTCTCGTACATTTTTGATCGCTTGTTCAGCCATAGACCTTACCTCTGCGATGGCATGGTGCATACGCCGAGTCTTTGCAAGGAAAGGAAATCGTGCTCGCAAGGGGAAAATGCCACATTTCATCAATTCCGGAAGCACAATGTTCAAGAGTTCTATGATGCGGCAATCTTCGCCCTGAGAAAGCGCATGGAGGTCGGTGCCGAAGGCGATGTCGCCCATGAAGTCCAACGTCAGGCGAACATGAAGCGAAGAGATGTCCAACTCTATATGCTTCTTTGCAATAAGGTCCAGTTGAGTGAGGTAGTTCTGGAGAGTGTCTGTAATCAGCATATGTCGAATTTGAGGCGGAAGCTGTACGGACCGCGAGATGTTTTGCAAAGTAAGGATATTGAAGTTCAATTATTTGCGGTCGGAAGGCTGGCGCAAGCCGCTTTCTTTGCATCTTCCATCGTTCATGATGCATTTGTACGAATAAGGCATCTCCGTTCAGGGGTCGGAAGCCTTCGTACTGGATAGACGCTTTCGGCCAATTCGCGATCAAGATCTTCGCAATCATTCCAGGTTCACCGATGTATATCACTCGTGAAAATGGGCCGTTCCACTGCGGCGACTTAGACCTTGAGTCTGTACTGACTTGATGCATCTTACGGTTTGGAAGACATGCCCATACTCGCGATTCCATTGCAGCCACTCGCGATTCATCAGCATCCAGACACTGGCTAGGATAGTATCACGTACCTTGTCATTCACATCGTCGGCCAGGGTCTGATCAAGATTCCCGATCCAGAAGTTCTTTACTGGCGGCCCAGGAAACTGTTGTCGTTTGTAGCATTGAGACTGTCTGAAGCGGAAGACTAGCACCCAGCTCATAAGACACACCACGATGAACCAAAGTTGAAGTATCAGCTTGTTCGAATGTACGTGATCGTTAGCATCGTATGGAGACATCTTCAAGGCAGGTGGCGACCTGTAGACGACTTTAAAGGCTGCTTGATGTCTATGCTTTGAGGCATACACAACTAGCACTTCTCGCTCGGCCGGAGACCGCACACAAGTAGCCTGCACAGTCGTAGAGGACCCTCACACTCCGTGGATTCGACACTGCTACCAGCAACAGGCAGGCGTTCTCCTCCATCCTTCCCACGTGGATCTTGAGCCAAGCACCAGCTGACACGCAAGTCCTACCCCTGCTAGATTCGATGTGGTGATGACAGGGGTTGCCATTCGTTGATTCGGCAGATCCATCGCAGCTGTTGGCCTTCACAAAATCTGCAACGATATGGGACATTTCTGAATCCGAACCATGCCTTTCCAAGCAGCCCGTAGGTCGCATCTTGTTCGTTGCGAAGCGCCTCAGGTTTGCGCACGCTATACCCTGTCAATTACGGGTGAGGTAATATGCAGCCAGGCTTAGTTGCATCATGGTTGCATCGACATCCTTCGCCCACATGCATTAGCCTGACTTTGGGTTGAATTAGCAAAGTGGGAAAGAGGGACGTGGGCTCTGACTTAACCGATCCCAACGGGCAAGCTGCGTTGAGCGTGCAGCGAGGGAAAAAGGCAAGTATGTTGTGGTGACTATGGCAGCCTGGGGTTTCTCGAAGCGACTGATGAGCCACATGACGAGTACAATCCCACACAGTTTATCTCCTGCCAAACATGTCAAGGCCATGCTGTGCCACAGAGACTGCGATGCTTCCGCCAATCGCAGAGATACAATACCGATGCTCTGATGCTCCACAAACTGCTTTTTCATGAATCCGTCGGTGCTTGATCGGGCTGCGGCCGTGATCAGATTGACCATGCCATGAGAGTAAGCCAGACCAGTCACATCACTCGGAACCAACATTCCTCTACACAAGTAGCGTCACACCTTGACCTGTAACCGAATCCAGCGATCCTCAAATCTTACTGTCGCTTACCACAATCCCACTGCGCCTGTGATCATTGCGAAGGCGAAGTGCAGATCGTGTTCACTACCAAACTCAGGTCTTGCCATGGCCGAAGCTGTCATTGCTGTGGTAGGCGGCCTCAACATGGATCTCATATTCAAGACCAAGCGTATCCCTGGCGTGGGCGAGTCAACCGATGCCTCGACACTTTTCACACTACCTGGAGGGAAAGGTGCAAATATTGCGATTGCTGCCAGTCGGGGCAGCCGTGTCAAACCGCTCACACATCCGGGAGAGAATAGGGGCGCACATCTCGACAGCAGAATCAACGTCCGTGTGTGTATGAATGGCGCGATTGGGGACGACGAGTTCGGCAAGAAGCTAAAGATGCCGTTGGAGCAGAGTGATATTGATGTATCCGGGCTGATCACTGTGCCGGGCGGTGCCTCCGGAATCTGCGTCGTGCTTGTGGATGAGACACGGGTCGATAACAGATTGATAGCATATCAGGGAGCCAACATGATGTGGGATCTCCGCGATCTCGAAGCCATCCAAAGCCTCGGAGGACAGTCCATACCACAGCTCGTTGTTGCCACCTTAGGGTTGCAGCAAGAGAAGGTGGAGCGTGTGATGAGGCTGGCATACAGGAGTAACGTCGACACGCTGCTGAACCCGTCGCCTGCTGAACCTGTCACGGACAGCATGTACAAATACCTCACACACCTTGTCGTGAATGAGACAGAAGCCAGCATATTGTCTGGCGATCTCATGGGCGGCACCAAATCTCCCGCGTCGTGGGCCAAGATGGCACACTTCTTTATCGAGCGTGGTGTGAAGAACGTCGTGATCACACTCGCAGAGAAGGGGGCGTATTACGCCACCCATACTGGGGATATGGACCTTGTCAATGCAGAACAAAATGTCGTTGTTGTGGATGTGACTGGGGCTGGGTAGGTCGCACTCTCCTCCTTTCTGTCATGGAAAGCATATGAACACGGTTGGCCTTCGTGCATAAGATACTCGTTCTGGGCTGACTGATGTGGCCAATTTTCTAGGGACACTTTCGTTGGTAATTATGCACTAGAATTTGTGAGACAGAAACAGGCAGGATCATGGAGTATCGGCACTGCAGTGGCACGGGCTTGCAAGGCTGCAGCTCGCACCATCGAATCTTTTGGCGCGCAGGAGACGATACCATGGGTAAATGAGATAGACATACATGTGGCAGCTTGAAGCAGTCGAAGGACTTGGCAACTTTCTCGCTGCGAGCTCGAGCCTTGCCTAATGGCTTGAGGTCAATTTTTCACAAGACATCTAGAGTCTCTCTTTTACACAATCTGAACGACCACAGATCTTACTGAGCGAGGATCGTGGGTGAATGCGGGTGAGTGAAAAGGTGAGAGGAAGGTGATGGAGGGGGTGAGTAGTTAACAGCGGCGCTGGTCAGGTGAGGCGGGGGGAGAGCTCGGCATCGACACACTAGCGCTCCGTGAGCGCTCCGTGAGGCTCAGCCTACGCTCAGTTAAAGCTCAGGTTAGCAGCCTTCGCTCCGCTCACCCTCTAGGCTTAAACCGTAAATGGCAATTAGGTTTTTCGTTCTCGAGTAATAGAGGTAGATATCAGGGAATCTAACCGTCTTCATTTCTTGTGCGCGGAGTTGCTCGCCCCAACAGTCGGCCGATTCATACTACGAAATACTCTGCATATGAGAGGAGAGATTTGTCGAGGCATTATTCCGTCACCGCCACCGTGGCCATCACTCTCTCTAACTATTGTCCCACAAAAGCCTTGACGGCCTGCACGATAATATCTGCCGTCTCCTCTGGACGACTCAACATGGGAGAATGGCTGCTCTGCACCTCGCGCAGAGTCACGTCTCCGCCTGCATCCTTGGTCATCTGCACGAAGAGTTTCTGCAACTCGATCGGCAACGACTTGTCCTCCGTCGTCGCGATGTACCATGCCGGCACGTCCGTCCAGCCTGCGTACGTATGCTCGCCGCCCTCGGTCAGTGTCTTCAAAGAATGAGGCGTCAGTTTCTTCACCCATTCCTTCCCCTCTTGCTCGGGGAGATCGTGGTAGAACAACTCGCGAGGATCGGCCACGATCTCCGCGAAGCCCGTTTCGTAGTTGAGTTTCCATACGGGAGGAGGCTGGCCCCCCATTCCCTCGAGGAAGGACTTGGCCGGGACGACGAAGCCGGACGCGATGATGACGAGGCCGATGACGTGGCCAGACTTGCTGCTGCTGATGCTCGTGGAAGAGGGAGTAGGATCTGTGCTTCCGGCATTCTTAGGTCGAGTGAGGCCTTTGATGGCGCTTTGGCCGGGAATCCCGCCGTAGGAATGCATGACGACGACAACGTCTCGGCCTTGCGTCGTCTCGGCCGCGATGATTTCGCGAGTGGCGTCGATGTCATCCTTGAGGGTCGCGGACGGATCCGACTTTGTCGAAGGCAGGGAGACCGTAGCACACTTGTAGTGATGCTGCTTCTCGAGCACAGCCGTGAGCTTCCCCCATGTTTCGGCCGTGTGCCATGCTCCTGGCACGAAGACGAGGGTTGGGTTGCCAGCCATGAGTGCCTGGATTGTAGAGTCGAACGATTGTCACGACTGCGAGGTGAATATTCTACAGGAGACAGACGAGTAGCGGAGACCAGAGAGACGTGTTTTAAAGGGACTCAAGGGTAACCCGTGCCCCATGAGGCCCTGACATCAGATCTCCGATGCCAGGAGCGTAAAGTGCTCAATTCTGCTGGCTGGCCCGCTTTGTACCTGCCCAAAAAGATAGAGTACCACGCAAAGGACAAAGGGCCACATAGAGAGTCTCCTGGAGATCTTCCGCGCACAAGATCTGGAGGAGGCAACTATCCGTCGTGCCAGGGACGATTTCTTCCTCTTTCCTCCGGCGTACCTGCATAAGCATCCGGGAGCGGGGACGGCGGCGACGAATGATACCAACCTGTCGCCGGAGCCAGGCAGCTTTAGGAAAGTACAGAATACGAGCTTGACCCGCTCTGCTGAAAGTTGAGACAAGCATCCCATGGTATTGGCTTAATCATGTGCAATCGCTTAGGTCCCATTTCGCAGACAACCCTTCATCTCGTGACCATATCATCGTTCAATCGCTCAATTGCTGCATCTGCCGAAATCACTTGTACCCAGCGCCAGTTATTATACCTGCCCAGTCCGACAACACCCATCAAATCCAAATTGTCTGGGATCTGTCCGTAACCTTCTTCCAACCCTTGGTGCCTTCCTTCCGAAATACTAACCGTGGTATCCTTTCCCTTCACCAACCCCTGAAGTAGAGCCCTTTAAGACCGAAACATCTTGACCACTTGCTTCACCGGCTTCCTGCAAATTGGGCACAGCTCGCACTGCTTCGCGCACTCCACACAAGCGCAAACGTGTCCACAATCAAAGAACAAAGCGTCAATCTCGTTGCCGTAGCAAATCTGGCACAAATCGGCCTGCTCGTCGGCGACTTGCCAGTAAGTGGTACCCATGCCCCACCGCTTGCCATTCTCAAAGCCACCGACGTACTTGTTGCCCGTCCGGGCTTCCACAAAGGTGCCCTGGCCGTGGCGTTCGTCTTGATGCCATTCGCCTTCATATGTGTCACCGTTGCAGTATGTCATTTTGCCTCCCTTGCCCGACTTGACATTGCAGACGAGAGGCCCCTCGTATGTGTTGCCGGAGGAGCTGATCCCCAAGGAATACGTGCCATGGCAACGCCCATTGACGAGTGGTCCTTTGTAGTAGTCTGTACCAAAATCGGCAAGCTCAATGGGTTCGGCGGTCGTCTTGGACTGGGTTGGATGCCGCCTGTCGACCGCTCGCAGATACTTGGACAGATCGTGGGGATTGGTGAACTTGCCGTCTTTCTCCAGCTTCTTGACCTGAGCCTCCGAAGCAGGTTCATAGACGACGATATACGAGCCATTGGTAACTCCGGCGTCCCGGAACGTCTCGTCAGACCCCAACATTGTCCCACCAACCGTTGAATACCGACGCCAGGCAGCAAAGCTCTTTTCGGTACCGTAGCCTAGACGTTTCTGCAAGAACTCCCTGACTTTGTCATCGGTCTTCGCGAAAAAAGTGCCCTCGACGCGGAACGTTTGCTTCTCCTGGTCGAATACCTGAATGAAACCATAAACATTGTCAACCGGTCTCTCTTCTCGTTCAGGCGGCGGGGACGAAGACTGCGATGACGAATCGCTGGAATGTGAACCTAAAGGATCTGTGGATTCCGAGTTTGACTCCCCGATATCCATGATTTCGGCATCTACTGCGATAGCGGCAGCAATGACAGCTTCTTCCGCAGTGGATAACGCCGACGCCTCAGGCCTCGGGGCGCTTTGGGCCACTACATTCTCGTGTGCTGCCGCATCGATGAGGTGACCATGAGGTACGTCTGCGGAAACGTTCTCCTCAGCGGTTGGCGGTGTGACATCGAGTTCCATCGTCGTGTCTGGATCGTTGATCTCGACGGTTACAGTAGAGGGCTGTGGTTCGCCGGTCGAGGTGCGCGCTAGGTCTGCCATCACGGCTGCTTGAACCGAAGCTTGTTCAGCGTCAGGAGCAGAAACCTCTTCTTCAGTGCTATTGGCGACGCTTTCGGAGGCCGATGTATCACTCCCGGATTGGGGCCGTTCTAATATTGCCTCGACATCTGGCTTATCAGGCTCGCCGAAAACCTCCAGGTCATCCTTGTCTTTCAGAACCGACATCCACAAGCATATTGGCGTGCCAGTCGTACTCTTTTCGCCGATAGAATCTTTGAGATTGACGCCCAATAACTGAGCGTTGGCGTAGTTGCCGATGCCGCTATAGCTCATCAGGAACAGTCGAATGGGTTCAGGACTCTCAAGTCCCAGCATGCTTGCCAGTTGACGCCTCAGGTCTTGATAGGTCGACTTTCGGGGCGAGCTGATAATGTGGAAGACACCTTTGTGTTGTGACTGCTGTTTGATGTTGTACATGTCGAGGAGGCCTTCTCTCCCGATGACGCCTTCGTCAGAGTAGATTTCCACCTGGACCTCATCGGATTGGGCCAAAGGGGCTTCTTCTGCATAATCCTCGGGAGCTTCCCGGTACGAGGATTCCAAATAAGGAGCAAGCCACTTCGGCGGCTTGTAGGGTTCGAGATTTCCAGGTAGATAGTCGCCCAGGCAGCTTGTCTTGATATACATAGCCATGTATGCTGTAGATCGAATCGAGTTGAAGTCTTTCAGAGCCTGGCCCTCAAGGCCCTCAAAGGTTTCCAGATGCTTCCTGCTGTATGAGAAGACTTGATTCCCGTCGCCATCCTCAAAGGCAAGCCACATCGTATTTGGGCCGTTAGGTCGCAGAATCGCGTAGAACTTGCCAGAGTTTCTTGCACCAGCATGGACCATGAACCCATAAAGGGTGTACTTGGCATGCTCGGCATCGCCGATAAATTCTGATAGATCAAGCTCATCGTTCAAGATGACACGGTCATGAAGCAACTTCCATTCACGAGACGTGTTGTCAAATTTGTCGCGAGCCAACATAAGAGGCAGAAAGTTGGGCAGGGTTCCATGGAAGTTCGTCTCGCGCAAGGTCCGACAGAGTGTTTGCTGCATGTCAAGCACATTTTCAACCGACAACGGAGGTACCGTCATAGGACCATTGGGGCTATCGAATATTGCGCTCATCTCCTTCAAAGTTTGGTTGTCGCCCTCCAACTCCAGCTCGATTGATCTTCGGAACACCTCCCAGAAGGTCTTCACGTCGGTATATTCCTCCCCGAGCTCTCTCAGGACTTGGATAGCAGGGTACAGATCCACGTAATTCTCTCGTTCCTTCCTCAGCTTACGCATCAAAAAGAGGATCATTTGTAGCTGGGCGATGAACGGTTTCGGCCGGATCTGAGAGTCTCGCCGCCATCCACCAGTGTCGATCGACTGCAGAATTTTGCGGAAAGGCGCCAGAAGAAGCCATGCAGTCATGCCTGCCACAGCAGGGCTGTGGTATAGAGGAGGAGTCCCCATGGGAAAGTAGCCGGCGAGTGTTTTCGCGTCCCAGTGAGGCTCGCCATCAGAGCTTCGCCACCACAGGGCCTTTGTCGAATCCTCAAAGATGCGGATGTATGCATCGATGGCGATTGTGTCGTTCTGGAGAAGAGGGGCTCTCTGCAAGTGTTGGCGCAGATGCGTGTCTCTCCATGGCCCGACAACATTGGACCAACCCCAGTCGTCGGTATGCTTGGAGAACTGGTGTTCGCTGGCCGTATATGCACACGTACGTGGCTCTTCCGGATTGTACATGACTACCCCAAGCTGAGCCGAAACCCGCCAGTCTTCTTCCGACTCTTGAGCGGTTTGAATCTCGTGCGCTTGCTCGTTCTGCTCGTTCTGCCCATTCTGGGCGTCAGACTCATCCGGGTTCGCCGCTTCGGGTGTTGTAGGGTTGTCCTGTTTCTGGGAGGAGCTGGAAGTGGCAGACGAAGTCGAAGAGGACCGCTCGATTTTGTTCGCAGCCGGTTCGACCCTCAGGGTCTGGCTCGGCACCGCTCCAGGACCAAAGTTGGCGTCGGGCGGACCCTCGAAGACTGAAAAGGTGGTACCGCGGATTTCGCGTTCTGTCTGGGGTGGCTTCTTGCTGCATCTGATATAAGCGCTATAGGACGAGGCTCTGTTGCCGCGCGGGTAGAATTTGATCTGCCAGTATGTCCCATCGACGAGAGCAGGAGGCGAAATCATGACTCTTGCATGGTTCGGCTTGTCTTTCGTTCCCCGGACGCCTTTTATGATCCAACTTAGACGCAACTTCTTGACTGGCCGCATCTCTGGATCATCAACGTCTGAGTAGATACGCTTCTCAACGCTGGGCACGTCCAACGCACTCAATTCTGTACCTCTGGCCTCTCGCAGTTTCAGCTCCTCCTCTTCCTCCGGCGTCGGCTTTGACACGTCTTCATCGTACAAGACCCATTCTGGAGGGTCGTTTCGCGGGTCCGGCGGCGGCGGAGGAAGTATCTCGATGTCTTGGGCGGGGATCTCTGCCACTACAGAGGTTGGCGGCTCCGCGGGGACATCTGCTGGCTCGGAAGGCACATCGGCTTCAGGAGGTGGTTGAGGCTCTTCCCCAGTGACAGGTGGTTGGTCTTCGGTTTCTGACGGTGGCTGAGGCTCAGACTCCGTAGGAGCAGGGGCAGGAGCATCGACCATCGGGGTATCAGGCATTTCGACCGAGGTAGAGGGCTGCTCGGTCTCAGGCTGCGGAGAGTTAGAGCGGACTGGTTCGTATGGTATAGGCTCGGGCACGGCTGAGGGCTGAGTGAGGTGTTGAAGCTCTGGTTCTGGACTGAATGGCGAAGTGAAGGTATGAGGCGGGGGAGGAGAGTGTTGGACAAGCACCGAAGCGGAATTCTGAGAGCTTGACATGGCTTCGACCAGGAATGAACCAGACGGTGAAATGAGTATGCCAGGCAATGGCTTGTTGTATCAACAGTAAATCGTCAAGTACACTCACAAAAGCACTCAGAGTCCGACTACATCTTCAAATGTCCGGACACACTGGCAGGGCAATGTCAGGCTGGTGACTCAGTGACGATGGAGATGAGAAGGAACAGAGTAATATGAGTGTGCGAAAACATTCGAGCCAGCGAAAGAGCACTGCCTGCAAGCTAGCAGCCTTGTGTGCCTCGTTGCCAACCGGTAAGAGGAGCATGCATAACTGGGGAGTTGTTCAATCCGCTAGGCAGCACAGGCGGCGGCGCTCACTCTCATAGGCCCGGCCACCTGGGTGGGGGGCCCCGTCAGCTGGAGAGAAAGTCCCGCGAACCGAGTTGGGCGACGCTGGTGAAGCTTCCCAGGCTTCCCCCACGCCGCCGGTTACTAGATGCTAGCCTTCAATATCGCACCACTTGCGTCGTATGACTCCAACTGACTCCTACTCTTCTCAATTCCCATCCCAACGGCATTCTGAGCTGACCCTCCCGCCACCGCGCTGTCCAGCGACGGGCTGTGCGGGTACGGCCTATTGGCTCTGGAACGACCAGTTGATTGTCGCAGGAAATCCTTTCCTAAGCCGTGATTTCAGCCTCACTCCTTCGGCCCATTCAGGCAGCGACGCGCCGTTGTGGCCTCGAGCGAGTGGCGAGTGGCAATCCAAGTTCATCAGACACGTCAACGCTTCCCCGCATTTTCGACGAATGCCCTCCTGTGTACTCGTAGGCATCCCCTGGCCAGGCTCCATCCTGTACCTTAGTTGCTTGTTGTTGAACATTCAATATGGCAAACGACCCAAGCATTCTTCTGGCGCTACCAGCACAAGTCTTGGCGCGATCACGTGCGACGGCTTTCACTTAGCCTTCATCACGGCCTCACTTTCAGTTTCATTGCAATAGTTATGCTCAATTGAGACCAGCAGCTTCAAATGTCATAATTAACCTGCTAACATAGGGCTGCAGAGCCGCAAAGGCAATCATACTGGTGAAGGTGTCCAGGGGTACGAGCACGTCCAGGTACGAGTAATTTGATCGACTGTCAATCCATTCGACACAATTGGCACGATACGCGAGCTCCGCAGGGCTTTTATCTCCGTTCCCTGTTCTCGCGGCGTCCTTCAAAAGATGCTACACGAACTTGCAGAGCTGGATCGTGTTTGTCCAAGAAACCCTTCCGCCCCACTCTTTGCTGCTATCAAGGCCGGCGCTTCTTCCATCCTTCGGCTGGCCGTCGAAAATTCTGCAAATCCGAGGCGCCCGGCCGTCAGACACACGCAGACCTCGAACACAAGACAATACATGCATCTTTTAGATCTCCAGGAGTTCCTAACGCTGGCCGTCCACCGCGGCGGCAATCCGTCGGCGCCTCCACCTTGAGTTAAAGCCTGATTGTTATGGCGAAGCAGCCAAAGGTCGAACCAGACTGGTCAACCCGAGCCCAACATTTTTGGGCGAGTCTTCTGCGCGCGATAACTTTACAGTAATGGCTTCTCTGGACCGCCATGTCCCCGACGCTGTGAAGCTACGATCCTCACATCGAATGTGTCGTTCATCCATAGCTCGTTCTTTTAGAAGCGATCTACAGTCAGGGCTAGGGGCACTCACCAGCAAGCGCCGACTTTGATGGTTTCCACAATTGTCGCCACGCTCATAGGGGTATCAGCCCACAATGTGCTTTACCCTCACGTCGACAGCCACGCTATAACATACGACTTTGAATAGCAACTGATCACTTTCAACCGGGTCCGCACTCGCCTTCTCTGTCAAAGTCCTTCTAGCTGTATCTTCTTCAATCGCTTTCGACCAGTACATGTGGATTTCAACGAGATCTGGATCTGTCGAGGTTCGGTCCATGGATTCCTTACTTGGTGTCGTCGGAAAACCTCTGTGATTCATTGATATTGGATATGGTTTCGCCATCCTGTTCTGGTGGTTACTCGATCGACTCCATGGTGATTTATTGCATACCGGCTCCTAATGTTCGTCTTCCTAGGCTCATCCCGTTCTCGGCAAGATTCACCTCGCGACACCCTCCGTAAGTGCTAAAGTCCACCCCGACTCAAATGCGACGACTGTATCTGAAAGGGGCCGCTTTCTGGCCGATAGCATAAGCAAGGTCTTCCGACGGCCGATGGCAATATTCAGGTGTGTCAACCATGTTGAACTACTTGTCTCAGCTGACACTAGTGGAGGGCAACGTCTTACCAGTCCCCAGGGACTCTCCTGACCAGAAAGCTGTTATGAAGCTAGAGCTCCCGTGGGCCCGTCGTGCATTGCCTTTCACCAGCTAACGAGATGTAGGCTTTCATCTTATCAGCGATGGATGAGTCTATTAACGAGACCGAGGAATATCTGTTCTAGACTTCATTTTACCCTACGAGGACTTTGGCGCCAGCATAAATGAAACCTTTTCAACCAGATTGTAGCCCAATACATCCGGAACACTGGATATCAGACCGGCGGCATATGCTCTATCCAACGCTACAAGATACCTGGCTCTGTCTCCTCCGAACTCGGGCGACTTTGCATCGATTTTATGCATTAGCTTCAAGATGGTTGAAACAAGCAAACCCAAGGCAGTTGATGCGACGTCCTCTTCAGTGGCAACATTCAGCCAATCAGAACAATGGAATCCCGACCAGACCAATGGCGATGGAAGGGACGACGATCCACACTCACGGAATCCGGCTAGTTACCTCGATGTCCTCGACCCTCTCCGCCCGCCTCCTGTGTAGACTTCTGGTCACCGTCCTTGCAACAGACGAACTCGGGAACAAGGGGACCCTTCTCCAGACCTGGATACTATCTCTTTTAAGCAGCACGCTTCACTAGATCAGGTGTGGCACGGAGAGAAAGCAGGATGTTATGCGAATGATGTGCTACGGGGGCCTGATCTTATCCTGATGCGTCTCTATCCCCTACTTCGGGTGTGTTCTGACTTTGCTTGCTGTGGGACTCTAGCACTCATACCACTGAGTCGGCATATCCATGCATATCTCTACGGTCACTGAGCTAGGCCCTGCTAGGCCCTTGTGCTCACGCGGGTCTCGGAGATATCGAGCGATGGGGGACTCTGGACCGGAAGACACATGGTATAAGAAGGGGAGCCATCCCCTCCCTCCATATTTCTATCTAGCATCAGGTCTACAACTCTGACGAACGCGCCTCCTACACGCCTGCTCCATTCGCTACCATCACTACCCTCAAGGTGCACCGATCCGGGGTCCCCAGTTACCCTTAAGCAGCAAATTCCAGTTTCCTTGCTACATCATGTCGGCCGACTTCGGCTTCGAGACAGATGGGCTTGCCGTCGCGGCTGCCTTCCCTTCCTCCATCAAGGAACGCACAATCCTCGTCACAGGTGTCAACAGGAAGGGCATCGGTTACACCACTGCCGAGTCCTTCGCTTCTCAGTCCCCAAAGACCCTCATCCTAGCCGGCCGCTCAAGGGAAAAGCTCCAAGAATGTATCGATGACCTGAAATCGGCCTACCCAAATGTGGACTATCGTCCATTGATAGTCGACCTTTCCTCGCAGCAATCCGTCCGCTCAGCTGCCAACGAGGTCCTCTCGTGGGCCGATGTCCCCACCATCGACATTGTCATCAACAACGCCGGAATCATGAACATCCAGACCCGCACCATCACCGCCGACGGCGTCGAACTCACCATGGCGACCAACCACGTCGGCCACTTCCTGCTCACGAACCTCATCCTCCCCAAGCTCATCGCCGCGGCCAAGACCTCTCCCAAGGGGTCCGTCCGCATCGTCAATCTCGCAAGCATGGGCATCAACGTCTCGGGCGTGCGCTTCTCGGACCTGACTTACGAAAAACCTGCCTCCGAGATGCCCAAGCCGGACGAATACCCCAACATTGCGATGATGCAGGCCTTTGACCTGCCGGTGGACGACTCGACGACTTATTTCCCCACGATAGCCTACGGCGCCAGCAAGACCGCGGCCGTGCTCTTCAGCGTCGGGCTGAACGACAAGCTGTACGACAAGTACGGCATCTTGAGTTTCGGCGTCAACCCGGGCGAGATCAAGACCGAGCTGGGCAGGAATACGGATCCGCAGATGTTGGCGACGATGCTGGCCAAGGCGGAGGCGCACGGAATCAAGTGGAAGACCCTGCAGCAGGGGTGTAGTACGAGCGTGAGAGCCGCGGTCGACACTTCTCTCAGCTTGCCTGCCGAGGACGGGACGGGTGCTTTCATGTCGGATTGTCAGCCCAAGCCGGCGCCAGGGTATGCGACGAAGAAGGAGCTGGCCAGGAAGTTGTGGGACGTCAGTGAGGGATGGACTGGCGAGAAGTTTGCCTGGTAGGAATGGTACAGAGGTTGTACAGAGTACATACACCTGGTGCACCACCGGGGGTACTGTGATGCTGTAGTCAAACCCTAATCTATCCATCGACTGACGCTTGTGGTCGGAGTTCAAAACCTTCCTTCCCTTCGCACCACCTGTACTCGGCATTAGCATTGACATTAACATGAACATTGACGGTTAGAATCGTGGTCGTCCAACCTCCAAACCCTGACGCCAGCGCTGGTAGTCGTTGTCTTCAGGTCCGCGTCTCAATATCCTCCCCAGATTCAGAATCAGTGCCAGTCTCATCATCATCATCATCATCATCCCCCCATCCATCAGCATCGTCGTTGTCGTCACTATCCCCGGCGTCCCTCTCGAAGAAATCCTCCTCAGCCTGCACATCCCATTCCGCCCACCGCTCCCAATGCGCGATCAACAGGCTCGGCAGCCTAGCGCAATGGCTCCCCAGCACCCTCGCAGCGATGACCACGCCGCTTGCCCGTAGATAAGCACGCCGAAACACGGCCCACAGCTCGTCACCGCGCCGCGGGTGCGGGAAATACGGATCATTTCCCGTCACGCCGACGAGATAGCGGCGCACGACCTCGTCGGGCCCATGCCGCGCCGTGGCCTGCAGGTCCGGAAATCGAGCGCACTTGTCGAAATCCAACATCCAGAGCCGCATCTCCGATGGCGTCGTCGTCGCTGGCGGGGCGCCGCCGAGGACGAATTCGGTGTCCTGGCCATCGACGCCCGCCGCCCAGTGCAGCACCGCGAGCCCGAGCGCCATCTCCTCCGCATACGCGTGCACATCGACGCCCATCTTCTCCCGCGCTCCGTCAAGGTACAGCGGGAAATTGCGCAGCGTGTCGTCGCTCCCGTACCGCGGCAGTGGTGGCGATGGTGATGGTGTCTGCGACGTACTCGTATCACCCCCAAAGTACAAGCGCACCAGACAATCCCGGTTCTCGGCCTTGTGCAAGACATGACGCTGCACGGACTCATCGCTCGCATAGAATTCCCTGACTAGGCGTTCCCGAAACGTCTCCGCTACCGGGGGGATATGCTCCATGTGAAAGGCCGCGGCTCTCGTTCTGTCGGCCTATGGAAATCGCTCCAGCTTCGCGGCAGTCCAGAACTCGACGGCGTCGGGGCCGTGGAAATCGCATGCTTGGGGTACGAGCGGGACGCGACGGCTCGGGAACTGGAGCTCCAGGAGAAGACGCCACGTCAACGCGCTGTCATAAGCTGCGTTGGTCAGGTTGAAGTCGTTCCAGATGGCGACTGTGTTGGCGCCCTTTTTGATGGCCAGCGCGGGGACTGTGTGCGGGATGGCGAACACGCTACCACACGTGCCGCGACCGATGTCGCGGAACTGGAGAGCAGTGGCAGCTGCCATGGAAGTTATTAAGGCGAAGTGGGGAAGTTCGAATACTAGGCACTGGACCCACGGATGGATATGCGATATAATTAGCCCGAGAGAGAGAGAGAGAGAGAGAGAGAGAGAGAGAGAGAGGATTCTTGAGAAGGCTGAGAAAGTTGCTAGATGGCTTTTGTACATTCGAGGTTCAAGAGGAGAGGACCTGTGCGATGTGACTCACGAGTTAGGTACTCAAGAGGCACGATCAAAGCATTGAAACGCTTTTAGACTTCGGTCCGCTGTGGTTCAACCATCATGGAGACGCCATCGGACGGTTGCGCGAGTAAAGTAAATATGGCGGTGACTCGAACTTCCCACTCTGTTCAGTGGAAGAGTGGCTGCTGGCCGGGCGGGCGGTCGATACAGCCTTGTCGGAGGATAGGATAGCCTCTGGAAAGTCTGAAGACAAAGTGACGTGTCTAGAAAAGCAGCACAAACCGCCATACTTTGCCGGCAATCCACTTGACTCGTTCCCAGTGCCATCCTATGCTGTAGAGCAGCGACACGACCGAAGGTCCGACCTAGAGTAGCGAGCGAAGGAACAAAACGATCTCCATATCGCGTACGTTTCAGTGACGGAACGGCCCTATTAAGCTTAATGTTAGTGTGATGCCACGCTGCATCCCTAGGTACGACGTACGTAGGTCAGACTGGGACTGGGACTCCTTGGCCATAATCAGCAAGCACTCTGCCATCAATCTCATTGGCAACAACCAGGACTTACTAGTAGTGGTACTGACGTGCTCTACCAGATAAACAATTCAGCCCGGCGGAGAAAGTTAATGTGACTTGGTGTGTGTGTGTGTGTGTGTGAGAACGGTCCCTCAAGCCGCCATCTCCAATCGCCAGAGACACACTGCTCTACACAGTACATTCTACTCTGTATTCATCGAGAAGTCACTGGCATGAATGATATAGAAGGCGCAGGCCTGCAGTTATATACCGTATATGGATACTAGGAATTAGCTTATTCCAATGTTCGTTTGGCCTGAACTCACTTAATTACCCCTTCATCTTCAACGATACGAATCACGCTGGAGGCTCGAGAAACGTACCATAGACAATATAGGTGGGGATGGAGAGGGAGAGTCTCTCCGTCATAACGCCCGAGTTACTGCAGTGTTGGTAAGTATGTCCTTGATAGACATGGCGCGGCTCCCTCGGCGGCTGAGTCTTCTCAATACATAGCATGTCCGCTTCCTTAAGACTTCAACATGGAGCTCGTCGGTGGAAAGACCGGGCGCTCATTTGAACATAACGTTCTCCGGACGTAACTATGGCCTAAGACCGTCGACGACTTCATTTGCGAGGAAAAGAAAGCAGTAGCAAGCCGCATACGAGGAGAACAACGTATCGGGATCGTGAAACTTTTCATTACTCCGTACCTCGTTACATCGCTGGCATCACTCTTCGTGCTTAGGGCTATTGCGTCGCCGGTTAGTCTATATACCTGTTGCAGGCTCCCGCCTCACCTTTCGTTTGTCGTCCTGAAGTGGTCGGACGTCTGGGAGCCCCTTGCCCACGCAGAGCTTTCTCCGACACTTGGGCCATTCGCGCCATCCTACATGACAATACAATCTCGATCCTCTCGTCTGCTGCCTTGCCGTCCACTCGGCCCCGTAATCGCACTCTGAGGATGCAATCTCGCGGGAGTCTGATAAAACGTCTGCGTCTCGTTATACGCGCTCATTCGTCGTCTCGGATCCCTCCGTGCAGCATTGGGCCCCGGCGGATGGGTCGGTGGCTCATAAGCCCCTGGCACCGAGGCAGAATGCGTGGACACGTTGCTCATCGTGCCCGTTAGCTGAGTGTTTGAATTCATCGGCGAAGGTTCCGATGACGGATGCAACGGACTGCCGAGGGGAGGAATATACGGTCGTCCTTTGGCGGCTTCTTCGTACGCCGGAGGTGCGTCTTCGGCGAGGGCGTCGGCGGGGCGGTTCACGCCTGGGCGTTCTTGGGCGTGGGACGTGCGAGGAGGGATGGGTGGTCGAACTTCAGGAGGTTGATGTTGCGGCTGCTGCTGAGTTGACCGGAGAGGAATGGGGATATTGCCGGCTTGTGGCCTTCTCTGTTGAGGAGTATTGGTGCTGGGGTTCCCACTGCCTCGTCTTCGATTGCGTTCCGCTCGTTGTCGCTGCTCCTCTTCTTCCTGCAGTTGCAGGGCCATGGCGAAATCGGCATCGTGTTGTTCTTGCTGCTCTTGCGGCGAGAGCGGCGTGGCGGAGGGAGGATTGTTGACGCTCAAGAGTTGCGACGTTCGTCGAGCAGTCGGGTGAGTGGAGGATTCATTGCCCGGATCGTTGTGGCTGACCGGCATGAAGTCGCCGGAGAAGAACTCGTTGTGCTTGCCGCTGATGTCAACCAGGCTCTCCCATATGATCTCGTCTCTGTCGGCATAACCAGCATCTGTGATCAGGGTGAACAACTGGCCGCTTCCAGGATGCTTGTATATCGTGCTGAAGTGGTCGTTACGGAACATGATGGCAAAAGCCCCGGACGGGATCGAGTCTTGAACAGCTTCCAATCCTGTCGGAGTCAGTTGGGTGGGGTACGCCTTGAGGAAGTTCTTGATCGAGTTGATGTCCTGCCACATATTCTCCTCCGCCTCCGACAGACCCTGGTGTGTCAACTTGTATTCTAGCTCTTCTTCTCCGAATTGTAAGGCCTGTGCGTCTTCGTAAGTTTGGGCGGAACGTGCAAAGGCTTTTGCAGCGTCCGAGCCAGGCTCCGGAAGCCAGCCATGAATTAGTGGCACTTGGAAAGCACCGTACAACTTCATGTCGGGAGTTGCCTCGAAGGTGCCCAGCCTCTGCGTCGCGCGTCTGTGGCGAGGGACATTCAGCATCGAGTCGTCGGCATCCATAAGGTTGGGCGGCGGCGTTGATGGGTGTACAAATCTGGGGTTTGCATTCATCCCCGTTCGAAGGCGCATCAAAAAGTGATTCAGTTCATCCACATCCGGCATTACCTCTCCTACAGCCTCCAACCCCCTGGATAGTAATTCATCCATCAGAGTTTCAATGATGAGCCCAAGAGAGACTTGCTCGCGTGTACGAAGCGCTTCATCCAGTGCAGCTTGTGATTCGTCCTTGGCTCCCAAGATCAGGGCATTCACCAGCGCGAGCAACGGACAGGGACCGTTCTTGTTCTGAGTCAACATTGACGATCGTCTCAGCTTCCTTGAACTGTGGTCGAACCAGTTGAAATGCTTGATCTGATATGTTTCATTTCGTTGCTCTATCATCTTTGCGACTTCTTCATCCGAGGGGATAGTAGTGCGAAGGATCGGTCTGGGAGGTTTGGGAGGCGGGGGTCCCTCAGGCGGAGCGAAGTATTCTGTCTCGGCACGTTGTGCCGGTCTGGTGGGCAGTGGAGGTCTATCTGCGTCGTCGTCGTCGTCGTCTAGCAACGAAGGCTCATCAAGCGCCACAGTCCCTGTCTGCTGGGCCGCGTTCGGGAGGGTCTCCAACTCTTGACCAAGAGAAACGACTCCGTTTTCCTGGCCTCGGTCTAGCAGATCTTCGTTGTAGGTGGATACTTGCTTTTGAGAAGGCGGAAAGGGGATCGGGGAAGGAGTGGGAGCCCCCAGATTGACGTTGGATGCCCATGGATTGTCGTTCGAGCCATGATTAGGAGAGACGGGAATTAGAGGAGGTTGTTGGCTGAATGGCGATGGAGGCTCCGGCGGCACTGGAGGCGGAGGAGCTTGCGGCATTGGAGGATGCGGTGCGTATGGTTGCCTGGCCCAAGTGTCTGCCGACGACTGAGGCGTTGACTGTGCATCGTAAGATGCCAAATCTGGCACCGTATTTCGTCCAATGCTCAGGCCTTGAAAACGTTCGCTGATGGGTATATCGCTCCCTCGATCCGGCTCTTTGCCCTTAGCTGGCGGCAACGTATCCTGACCCCAGTCAGGCCCTTGTAGCTGCTCGGAAGGCCGTCTGAAGGGGTTGTTGGACGCGAAACCGGGGCTAGCCGGAGGCTCGGGCCTTGACTGCGCGGGCGATAAGCCTGAACCCACGGGTTTTCTCTTGATACCAGGCGACCGATCCTCGACAGATTCGACATTAACCCATGGATCCTCGCTTGGTTCACCGTCTGGGAGAGCGATGTTCCCTTTTTTAGGACTCCTGCGGCCCTCCTCTTGACCGTCGTCCGAGTCCTCCCAGAATCCCTTGGATCGGTCGCTGTCGAGCGAAGATCTCGGTGTATCCTCCTGCGAGCGGCCCGCTCGGAGAATCTGGGGGACGTTGACCAACGACTGACCTCCAGAAGCGACCGCGGGGTGCTGAGACGGATGAGAGGGGCCTGCTTTTAGGATATCGGGCAGAGGGCGGTCGGATCTGAGGTCCTTCTGTGGGAGATCCGACCATGGATTCTCTGCATCTTGGAAACTGTGACTCGCCGCTGAAAGGGTTGCTGGAGGCCCGTCCGCCGAGTCGGTCCCCTGGTTGAAGGTTGAAGAGAATGGATGCTGCGGCGGAGGGCTCGCGGGATATGGTAGAGATGTTTTACGAGTCATGGCTTGGAGGGCTAGTGGGCGCAATTGTGGCTGCCTTCGTTTCACATGGCAGAGTCGGGCTGCACAGGTCAAGTGAGAGTAAGGGCGAGGACAACCGCTGCATCAGATGCAGTGTCGGTATAATAAGGTACGAGGTCAAATCAGACCGAGGAATAGATTTGAATGCTTGTTCAAGGTTTTGTCGTGGCTTAACGGGCGGCAGACCGCGTAAGCTTTCAATCGTGAACAGCGACCCTGCATCTCGGAGGTGCAGAGGCACTGGGGGAGGCGCCCAGCGATAGACGTGGTGATTGATTCTCGAGTGACGTACTAATCAACGCGGGTGCCACACCCTGTGGCGGTGCATTTCGTCCCTCCATCTCCTGTTACTAGGCAGCACAATTATGTTCAGGCGGCTTCATGAGGGAAGGGTACGTCCTCTCGCCATCAGACGCACCCACATTCCAAAACCGAGGACCGGTCGTCTTTCTACACCACCACCAGAGCCTACGCGATGCTGATGACACCGGCATCTTTCATCTCATTGATACAATCTGCTTCGCGTGGAGCCGCATGCACCCCAGGCCCAGCTACTCATACATCCTGATCGTCAAACAATGCGCACGAGAAGACCTAATCGCCCACCGTCTTCTTGATACCGCCGACCTGCGGAGACCTATCCCTATCCTCGTCCATCGCGTCTTGCGTCTCCCTGACTTTGGTTTCGGAAATGCCCCGGGTGTCCTCCTGGATGCAGTTGGGCGTGATGAGTGTGATGCAAACTCGGATGGAGAGAAGGCCCACCTGGCTGCTGTTGGTGTGGAAGTCCATGTTGCAGCGGGTGTTGGAGACCAGACGTCCCTCCCGGGCCATGACCTGCGAATTGCGAATGAGAGTGTGAGTGAGTGTGGGCATGACTATGTGGATGGGGCGGCGTAAACGTTCGAGGAATCTCACGCTGAGCAAAAGCCATATGGCTCTGGTTCGCCGTAGCACCCAACTGGTTCTGGCGAGAGACTGGCGTCGTATGTTGATCAATGCCATAAATATCGCGCCTCATGTGCTGTTGGTGTTCCCGTTCCCGTTCCCGTTCCCGCTCACGATCCCGCTGCACCGCTGCGTCCAACTCTCGCTGTCTCTGGACATGTCGTTCGTGCTCTCGCTGCTGCTCTTGTTGCTTCTGTTGAGTCTGCTGGGCCATGTGCTGTTGGATGGTCAGCCGTGGTGGAAAGTCAAGCGAAGGAGGCCGGTGGTGAAGGCTCGACACTGGAGTTGAGCCTGCCGATTGTGGATGACTTGGCGGGCCAGGCGGGTTACCAAGTGACGAAGACTGACTTGCTTGTTGCGACCCCGGATACCCAAGAGACGGAACACGTGAATGTTGCGACGAGCTGGACGCTGTACGCATAGGTGGGACAGGTTGCGTCGGCTGTTGAGGTGGCGGAGAAGGCACATGAGGCATCTGATTCACTTGGCCTAGCAAACCTCGGCGATGGTCCATTCCAAGTCGCTCCAAGCTTCGAGGTGTGTCAACCCGCATAGCATGGAAAGAAGGAGGCTGCGACCCTGGAGGCACAACGGAATATTGAGAGGGAGCGGGCGAGTGGCGGTGATTCCGTTGTTCCGCAGGAGCTCCCTGCGTCCTTGGATCGAAACGGTCCATCCACGTCTCATTGCTCGGCGCGCTCACCGGCGGAGTGGAAAACGCGCTCGGGAACTCGGCGGATGTCTGCTGCATACCGCTCGCTGACAGGACATTGCCATGGCCATAGGGCCCTCGTATTGTCCGATTGAGCAATTGATCTTCGGGATGGATCTGGCTCCTCGGTTGCTGTAACAGATTCTGAGTTGAAGAAATGGGTGCGATTTGCGGAGAGAGGATCGAGGTTCGCTTCGGCGTCTCCAGTGATGGTCGCTTCGGTGGTGGCGCCGGCGGATCGTCGTTGAGAAGACCGAACACATTGGACCGCTTGACAGGAGGCTTCGGAGGTTCTGGTGGAGGAGGCGCAACACTCGGTTGGGGAATTTCGTTCCTCGAGACCTGAGATGCTGGCATGGGTGTCGTCGATAGTGCTGGAGAACCAGTCATGGCGCTCCCAAATATGGGGCGTTGACCTTCGAGGCGCCGTAGGGAGGACATATCCTGAGCCGGCTCCAAGGCGGAATGACTTTGGGTTGCCAAACTATTGTTGCGACTATGACCAGGGTGTAACGCACCCGGTTGGGGATACTTCTCAGCCTGAGAATGAAATGCTTGGATAAGAGGTGCTGCCGGCGCCTGAGTTCGTTGCAGGGCCTGCATCATAGGTTCGCGCGGACCGAGCAGGCTTTGACCTAAGGGAGGTATCGTAGACTGTTGTGTCACATCATTACGAGGTAATTCTGGTGGTCTTTGCGCCAGAATCTGAGGCGAACTCTCCTGCACATGCGGTCGGAAATTTTGACGCGCATTCTGTAAGCCAACATCGTCCTGGAAGAAGCCAGCTTTAGGTCCATGCGGCTTCTGCCCAAACACAGGTATCCGGTCGTTCGTTAACCGGGGGAGCTCTTCCGTCTTTGCGACAAGCGGACCGGGTAGAGGCGTCTCGCGAGGTGTGTCTCGAATGACCGTTCGAGGCTTTGCCACAATGTCACCTGCGGGGTTTCTTTCGAGAATGCTTTGTGGAAAGTCGTCTATGACGCTCGGTTTCATTATCGGAAGCACCGCATCGCCGTCGACACTCATCAGATCTGGCTGCAGGGGAGGCCGAGTGGCTGGTGCTAGCGACGGCGTTGTATCGTAGCGGCGCTTAGCAGGAGCAATCGGACTCGGTGGTTGCGGTATGATCTCCCCAGCCATACGTCTCTGGTCACCCACTTGAGCCATTTTCTCAAACTCATCTTTCCCGTCGTTGATTTGCCGTGAGTAGTAATTCTTAATCTGCGCGGTGTTAGGCCAAGAAAGCGACTCACATTGGGCACTCACCATAGTCACGCTCTTCGTCTTCATGAAGTCCGCAATTGCCACGAAATCGCGACCAAAGTACGCCAGGAGCTCGGGAAATTTGTGCTGCTCAGGGACGGACCAATAACTGGTCACTGCTGATGTGGTTGCGGCTTGGGCCAACGCAGGCATCAGAGGCATGTCTGATACGGGATACTGTGGTACAGCGGCGTCGATAATACGCTGCGGCTGTGGGGTTGGAGGTCCGTCGGCTCTCATGGGCACGGTGTCGCCTGCGCGAAGCGCTGTTCGTCCTCGCTCGGCCTTAGCAGCTGCTAGGAGTTTGCCAGGCGAAGCTTCAGCCGCGCCGAGGACCTGGGCCTGGTGTTGCTCGGCCTGTATTTGCGCTTTCGTCTTGCGGGTTTTGGTGCCGCTGCCCGTCTTTCGGCCCCTGCTTGTCTTGGTTGCAGTAGCATCCGGGTTAGACAAGGCTGCTGTGAGCTTCTTTGAGTGAGGTACGGGAGTCGACGGGTCAGCTTCACTGGGCGCGTCTCCAAACGTTGGTGCTGCTGCTCGCCTAGGTCGACCACTGTCCGTGACGGCGAGAGGTGTGCCGTCTGTATCATCGCCACGCTGGAGCTCTGACAACAAGGCAGTTGAACGAGGTTTAGTCGCAGCTTTTCCTCGGCCACGCCGCTTGGGCTGTGATCGTTTGAATATCTCCTTGTATCGAGTTTGATCCTTTGTCAAGTAATAGTGGATAATGCAGTCCTGATACGTTCTTCCCGGAATTGACTCTGCAATCTTACTCCACTTCTTGGGGTTTTGACAGTAGGCGGTGATGAAAAGTTCTTGTTCCTGGTCCGTAAAATCGTCCACTGGCGGCCAGTAAGCAAACTTATGCTTCACCAATTCATATGGAATGAGGTTGTTGGTGTCCTCAAACTGGGAAAGTTCAATTTCTGTTGCGGTCAGCATTGGAGGTATTACCGCCTCTGTATCGTAGTTCGGCAAGGAGCTCGCAGCGGCCTCTCTTTCTCTCCGCTCCTCCTCTTCCTTGGCCGACTGCTTAGACAGCAAAAGCGCGACTTCGAGATCGGCCTCAGTCGTGTTCCGTGCGCCCCTCGTACGCTCGTGCGTCAGCGACGGTGTAACGGATGGTGCGGCCGAAGGCGCAGGAGAGGCTGGTGCTGGACTGGCCTGTTGCTCGCGTCTTTCTTGTTCTATTTGATTGATCGCTTGCTTCCATAAGGAATATTTGAGCTTGAACTCTGCATGCTTTTCTTCAAGGTCAGCCCGCAAGTCCCACGCTTCGCGCTCAAACTCCTGCTGGAGGAGAATTGCAACTGCTTCATGTTCGACTTCGTTGTCGGATTCCTCAAACACGACTCTCTCGGGGGGTCCTAGTTTGAGATACGGTAAATTTTCGATCGGGGGAGTCGGTATCGGGTTTACCGGCGTCTCCTTGATAGGCCGTCTCCACACATCGGGCAGCTGTTGTTCCTGCTCTGGTGTTGTCGCTCTGGGCGCTTCATCTGGTGACGGCAATTCCGTCGGGACTTCGACGGCGGTAGCTATCCCCTCTTTCGCGGTCTCGTTCTCAAGCTTGACAGGCACAGGCCTCGATGCTGTCTCTCGCAGAATCATCTCAAGGAACTGCAGTTTAACTAACAACGCCACAGACGTCGGGTCTTCTAGCAAAGGTGGCGGTTTCCGAGCCTCGAGCAGTTGCATCTCCCGCTTGTGTGTCGCCTCAGATTCAGCGAAATATTCTTCGTCGAAAGAGTCATCCTCAGCTTCGTCTTCATCAGCACTCGATACAGACGCTGACATATCAACGTCTCTCGAAGGCTGCGTCTCTTCTACGGGCTTCCTAGGAGGTAAGAGTGTCATTTTTGCCTCCTGAAGTCTGGGACTTGTCGCTGTCATCGCCTTGGGTCCGGACGGCGCAGTAAGCACAGGACTTCCAAAAGCATGTAGTGTGCGAGGTTTCTGTGATTGAGCAGGGAATGCATTTTGCTGTCGCGGACCAGTGGGGATGAAGCCCGGTCGGTCGTTGGGAGAGATCCAGGCCTTCGGAACTGTGTTTAACGGAGGTCTACCCACTTCTCGGTCAAGACGAGGTCCAGTGGGAATGACCGGTGCGCGGCTGTCTACCCCAAAAGGCTTCGGAGCAGATTCCCTTGGCGCAGAAGGAGGTGGAGCCGCTCCGACTGGTTCAATCGAAGACATCCTCTGTTTATATGGCGGTGCATTGCCTAGACGCGGGCCTGAAGGGATATTGGGGGGCAAAGAACGTTCAACGGCTGGGGGAGCAGATGGTTTTTGTTCGGGAAAGGGTTCATCTCTTTTGGGATTGACATCTGATGATTGAAGACTCGTACTCGGTGTAAGGCTCGGGCGGCTGGGTCGTGAGGCGGGCTCAGAGCGTGCCCAGCTGTCCTGATGCAGAGGCGGCTTGCCAGCTTGACCGAGATTGGTCGGCGCATTAACAGCTCTTCCAGCTTTGGGCCCACTAGGCGGCTGGAAAGTGGTCGACGAGGGCATCGCCGGCTCAGGTTTGGGAGGCTGTTGCTTGGTAATTGCAGGCTTCTCAGTGGCAGGTGTGGTGACCGGCGGCAAAGACGGGGGAGGTCCATAGTCAAGACCAACAGTGGCAGGAGGCTGCTGCGAAGACTGAGGTGGTTCGCGGCGAGAAGAATCCAATCTTGAAGCCCCAAAGTAGTCAGCCGCTTCAACATCGCGTCGGCCATCTCGCACAGCGCCGGTCTGGGTAGTCACAAGTGATGGTCGTCTCCCAGCGTCAAGATCGAGCTTTCCAGGTCGATCAGAAACGGCGGGTGAAGGAGCGACGGCAGAATTGCCCACATTCAGGGTTACTGGCCTGGCAGGCGATGACTCTCTTTGCCAGACATCGTGCTCTCGCGGGTCCCGACCCCTAATTTCGCGCTCTCTGCTACGGTCGTAATCACGCCGGTCGTATCCACCAGAGCGATCTGGATCGCCAAGTGGAGGGCGGCCCCGGTCAAAGTCACGGTCGCGCCAGCTGTCTCGTGAACGACTTCGTGGGTGAAAGAGATCCCGCTCGCGCTCGCCTGCAAATGAGCTTCTACCTCTGCCTCTGTCCCAATCGCCCCTTCCCCTGCCTCGACCAAGTCCTCCCCGACCAGCGGGGCCATAGTATGACGATGCAGAGTCAGGCACACGAGAGAAAGTGGAGGGAAGTGATTCCCGCGAGTCCCGCCTCGAACGAACGGGAGAAGCTGAACGTTCTCTGCCAACATAACTTCGGTTGTCTCTGGCCGGTGCTACAGGTCGATCAGCGGGAGGGAAGTCGCGGTCGCGCCGCGGCCATTCGGCACGGTCATCGTCTCGGCCGCGGTACGACTGTGGAGCAGGGCGTGTATCTCGTTCGCGGTCCCAATCTCGATCCCTGCCGTCGGCGGGACGAGGGGCAAACGCACCACCACGACCACGGGGAACGGGATTGAAGGGGAAATTACCGCCGCCTCGAAAATCGGCCTTGGGCCCCCGGGGAGGATCTCTCTGAGATGAGGCAGCGAAATTGGTTGATAATGGGCGTCGGTCGTATCGTGGTGGTGAGCGTTCTCGTGCCGGCGGCGGGTACCTGGAAGACATGGGCGAGTCAGGTGATGAGGACCATCACGTGATGTAGCGAAGTGGGTTCGGGTCAGTCACGGTGTCCGCCCCGAGCACCAGACCCAGCGAGTGCACGGGGAGCTGAAAATTGGCCGGGTTTGTTGCCGCCGTGCGCCTGGGTCTCGATTGGACGGTGCGTGGCACTGCTGCTGGAGGGAATGAGTCGGGTCCGATGGCCGGCAGTGCGCGATCTTCAAGGCGCGAACGCGTAGTCAAGTGCGCGGTAAACGAGGTTGATGAGAAGAGGTGCAAGGAGGAAGAAAAGAGACGTGGATGGGTCAGACACAAGAGAACAGCCCAGGCGCTTGTCGCTCCTGCAGCTTCAATCTTAGCCGCAGATCCGTCCCCGTGCAGTGGATTGCAGGTGGCAGCAGGATGCCATTGCGTCAGCCGCAATTATTCGCCGAGCCAGCCGCTGTCATTACAAACCGAGCCTGCTGGAATGCGACTGCGACAAAATTGAGCGTTCAATTGGAATTACGCTTCGTTACAGCGCGGATAGCCCCCACCTAGGTGTGCTGCTTTAGGGGCCATGGGCGTCCGTGCAATGGGGGCAGCTGTTAGGCCATCGACGCTTAGCGAATAATCACTCGCATACGCGATCCATTCCCACGCTTTCTGCTAAAATTTAACAGTACGTCCTCTGCGCAACCCTCATAAACGCCGATACCTTCTACAAATTCGAAATGGCTTCTGCGCCGCCTACCAAGGCCACTGATGCTGTCCTGGTCTCCTCAGAGCCCATCCCGGATGGTGTCTTGCAGGTTAAAGGTATCGATTGGGCGGCTCTGCCCGATGAGCAGCGCGCCATCATCTCGAATTTCGTCGACCAGGTCACCGGCCAAGGCTTTCAGTCAAGTTCGATTGGCGACGCCATTCGGATCATCAATGAAATGGTCGGTGACTCCTACATGCGCCTCCACGAAGCAGTCCTGACTGCTTTCAGAGATCCTGGAGAGACCCCGAAACCGGTGACAAAACAACAATCTTCCTCGGGTATACCTCCAACATGATATCTTCAGGCTTGCGAGAAACATTCCGCTATCTGGTCCAGCACCGCCACGTGTCTGCCATTGTGACTACCGCCGGCGGTGTTGAAGAGGATTTCATCAAGTGTCTGGCTCCCACCTATCTGGGCTCGTTCTCCGCATCTGGGGCTGCATTGCGTGCAAAGGGGCTGAACCGTATCGGCAACCTAGTAGTGCCCAACAACAATTACTGCGCCTTTGAGGATTGGGTGATTCCAATTCTGGACAAGATGCTGGTGGAACAAGAAGAGGAGTTTGCAAAGTCCGGGGAACGGTTTATGTGGACCCCCAGCAAAATCATCCATCGACTTGGTAAAGAGATCAATAACGAATCATCCGTGTACTACTGGGCATACAAGAATGACATCCCGGTGTTCTGCCCAGCTTTGACAGACGGCAGTCTTGGAGACATGATCTACTTCCATTCGTTCAAAGCGTCCCCGTTACAGCTTGGTATCGACATTGCGCAAGACATTCGAAAGATCAACACCATCGCTGTCCGGGCGAAACGAGCCGGAATGATCATTTTGGGTGGTGGTGTAGTCAAGCATCACATTGCCAATGCTTGTTTGATGCGTAATGGCGCCGAAAGCGCAGTTTATGTCAACACGGCGCAAGAATTCGACGGGAGCGATGCTGGTGCCAGGCCAGACGAGGCAGTAAGTTGGGGCAAGTATGTCACTCAGAAGTCTCGTCATTTCTGCGCGGGCTTAAACTTGTTAAGAGTGTTGCTGAGTGCTGACCATAACTTAGGATCAAACCTGGTGGCGACAGCGTCAAGGTACGGAGAGTACACATGTGATGGATGCACACACACTAACCTAAAGATGCATAGGTGTATGTCGAGGCTACAATTGCTTTCCCTCTCATCGTTGCTGGAACATTTGCAAAGCCAAACAGAAGCGAGGACGAAGACACAGACGCGGCGCCCGCTGCCTTTGCACCCATTTAAAAAGAAAGCTCCTGGTTTCACCCATAAACTCGGCTTCTCATGGTCTTTCTGCAGAGTCGCCCATGATCCCACCGGCTTTTAGATCCTTCCTGGTCTTCCGTTCTCAGCCTCGCTCTCGAACTACATACGAACCAATTCCACCAGGACTCTCGGCGGTTAGCGTAGCAGAAACCTCTTTTTTCGACTACCTCCAGGCCTCCCTGCCCAACTCCCTTGCATTCATCAAACATGCGAAAGAGACCTTCAACCCAGTCAAGATGATGGGCATCAACTCCAACCCAGTGTTGGCCACCGACTCCTTTGCACTATCCAAGAAGAGTCTGCTCCAAGTCCTTCGGCACCGCCGCAAAGCACGCAGCATGAATCGACGGAGGTCTTTTGCCTGCTCGAACAGAGCCGCGCTGAGATGAGAAGAGGGACATTCCAGAGCCCTTGACGCTGCCTTTCGGCATTTGAAAGGACTTCACGTGACAGCTCCGGCATCGGATCGGAGAAAGCCCCGACCCCACACCCCCTCACGCAACACAGCCGGCCTCCAACAGTGAAGACAGCCTTCCTGCAACCCAGTATGCGCCTCTGTCTGATGGTAAAAGGATATGGTAGGCCATTTGCAAATTAGTATCCTCCTCTTTCCTATCAATTCCTGAATAACTTTCCTGCGACCGCCCTGTATCAACCGAGTTTCGATTTTCTTGCCTGCAAGGCTTCTACTTTGCGTCTCGAATGACGTAGTGTGACGTGCGTTGTGGCTAGCATTAGTGTCAGTCGCCGAGCCTGTCAGTGTTGCTCGTGTCCTTCTGCTTCATCAGGGTTAAAACCATCTGTAAGGGAAGTGAAGTCGGGAGCCTGAACTGGAGAGCAAACAAGGGAGCTTCTGCTGCGAAGTCGGACCTCAAGAAGTATATTTGCAAGGGAAGCACTTCGATTCTGTGCAACGACCTCAAGCCACCTCAGGCCCAGTGTCGAAAGAAGGGACATTACAGTAACAAGTCATCTGAGGATCCAGCAAGGCCGAACAAGTCGCAAGGATACTTCTAACAACAACAAGCGCCATCACTCGTCGACATATCACAGTCACCTCAACGCCCGTTCACCATCATTCCAATATCTATTTCATCACCTGAGCACCCGATCACAATGGCCGCCCCAGTCCTCGATCATCTTTCTACCACCCCTTCTACAGCTACACCCCAAACATTCCGCATCCTTGTCATCCCCGGCGACCATGTCGGCCCCGAAGTCATGGATGAGGCCCTCCGCGTTCTCGACACTGTCGAAATCACATCCCAAGGACGGATCAAGTTCGACCTTAACCATCAAATCGCCGGCGGATGCAGTATCGACAAGCATGGCACACCTATTACCGATGAAGTGTTGAGGATTGCCAAGGAGGAGAGTGATGCTGTGTTGTTTGGGAGTGTGGGGGGACCGAAGTGGTGAGTCCACGTTTCTCTTATATCTCAACTGGGGCTTCATGGATGATTGTTGTCTCCCGGATCGCCTTTTTTTTTTTGCTTGTGCTAAGGATGTGTCTATGAAGGGGAACAACTTACCCGAACCCCGAATCTGGCCTCCTCCGGCTGCGCCAACACCTTGATGCATTCGCCAACATTCGTCCCTGTGCATTTTACTCCAAAAGTCTTATCCACTTGTCACCGCTGAAACCATCTCTCGCCGAGGGGACCAACTTTATCGTCCTCCGCGAAAATACCGGCGGTGCATATTTCGGCACCAAGGTCGAGGAAGCGGACTTTGCCAGTGACTCTTGGGCGTACAAGAGAGATGAAATTGAGCGGTGCGCCCGTGTGGCCGCTGCGTTGGCGACTACGCTGGGTAAGGACGGCAAAGGCAATGGAGGACCGGCGACGGTGTGGTCGAGCGACAAGGCCAATGTTCTTGCTTCAGGACGACTCTGGCGGAAAGTCACCAGCGAGGTCTTCGAGAAGGAGTTCCCGCACATTGAGCTAAAGCACCAGTTGGCGGACAGCCTGTCGATGATAATGGTCAAAGACCCCAAGGTGTTCAACGGCGTCATTCACACAGACAACACCTTTGGCGATATGCTGTCCGATCAAGCCGGTGGCGTGGTTGGCACATTAGGCGTGTTGCCAAGTGCAAGTCTCTGCGGCATTCCAGATGGGAAGACCCGATGTAACGGCATTTACGAGCCAGTCCACGGCTCCGCCCCAGATATTGCGGGAAGAGGCATCGTCAATCCCGTGGCGCAGATCCTCTCGGCAGCCATGATGCTGCGGTATTCCTTCAACCTGACAGCCGAAGCAGCAGCAATCGAGGCCGCAGTGGAAAAGGTCCTGGACGGAAAGGATATCGGCGGTCTTGAGATCCGAAGCGGCGACCTAGGGGGCAAAGCGACGACGAAGGAGGTCGGCGACGCGGTGTGTCGTGTTCTCGAACAGCTTCTCACGACTGGTTCAGGTGGTGTAGCTGCCGCCGCAAATGGAAACGCTGTGCCCGGTGCGGCACCCGAGACTCCTTCCAGCGCAACACACGCGGATGCCAATAAGAAATGGGAGGCCAAGTTGGTGCAAGAGAATGTGACTACGGGGCCCAAAGTCGCGCTGGCTACATAAACGAGCCGAGAGCTTGGATCTCCCAGCAAGAAGACTCGGAACTTCTCCCTCGCGGGACGGAGTCAACGAGAGCACATTTCCAGGACCATAGCAGAAAGATCCTTCGCGGATACATCTTCCCAGGGTGTTTCACCCAAGAGTCATAGAGTTTCGCAAAGCCGTGATTTGGAAACCCCGATCTTGGTCTCTCCCTCCGCAATGCTGACTTCGCCCTGTGTGCTATCGTATATTCACGGTCTTCCTGCCAGGACGCATCGCGCCATCGACTTATCTCTCAAGTCAGAGTAACTGGCCCCATAATTCCGACCATGTGTTCTTGAGAGAAACCATCGACCTCGCAAACATGCAGGGAGAAATGATTTCGAAACGACGCCTTATCTGCACTTGAGCCAGAAAGGCACTGACAGAGATGATGGCGTAGAAGTAGGAAATTGAAAGAGTAAGGGCGTAAAGAGAACGCAGAAGGGCCACACGCTACAGCATAATGCCATTCACGGCACATCTCGAGCACTGGTCTGTCTCGTATCATTCATCACGTTCGTCTTGATTTGCGGTCTGCCGCGAGCCGCGCATACCAGATTGGCATGCTGATACTCAGAATTGGTCTGCGCCTGGTCAGCCTGTTTACCCACCAACCAACTCAACCCGTATCTTCAGCACTCACCTAGCGTCATACTCATACTGACGTCCGTGCTCTCCACCATCTGCGTGAACTCGGCAAAACTGATCTTGCCATCGCCGTCCTTATCCGCCTCCATGATTGTCTTATCCACAATCTGCTGCAGTTGTTGATCCTTCAAGTTGGAGCCAACCATCATCTTGAGCACGATGAACAACTCTCCGTTTGAGATGAAGCCATCCCGGTCAATGTCATAGACCTTGAATGCGAATTTCAGCTTCTCTTCTTTGTTGCCCTTGGAGGAGAAGGCAGAGAGCCCAAGCACGAATTCTTGGAAGTCGACGTCGCCGCCGCCGTCTTCATCGAAGATGGCGATCATTCTGCACGTGTTAGAAGTGGAATGGGTAGGTGTGGTGCAGTGCGCTCTAGGTACCTCGTTGCTAGGGGATTGGACGATACTTGGGGTAACGACAGGAACTCTTCTCGTTCGATTGTACCACTGTTGTCCTGAGTCATGTCAATCGCCTTTCTCTTGGAGGTCCTTAGAGCAGATGTACTTTGTCCAACTTCATGAACCGTTTCCGTAGTCTATCCACCTCGTCACGATCAACTGTTTGGCACTTCCATCAGCAAGGCTCGATCACGGTCCCCCACCCCAATGCCCGACATCCAATGGTCTCTGCGTCAGCGGAGGGCCCCAACGTACAATTTGAGAAGGAAACAATGTTATCGAGGATCTGGGTGCCAGTGACTTGCTGCCGTCTCCGAGCATCATAGAGAGCTGCATTGTTGGGTTCAGCAACGGTGGAGGACTGCGCGCCAAATGCTGGCGTCGCCATGATGGCGAGTGGAGGGGTAGGTAGGTGAACAAATAGTCAATCGCAGTCGTCAGTCTCGTGCGGGAGTTTAGGAACGGTTGACCAAATTGAAGCGAGTAATAGATCTCAACATGCGAGCGAGGTAGCTGGTAGTCGTGTGCGAAGTTTACTGTTGAACTGATTTGAAAGCTGAAAGAAGTGCGCAAGGGGAGTTTCAGGACTGCGATCTGTCAAACAAGGCATCTGGTTGGTCAACCGGTGACCGAATAGGAATCAGGCTCAGCTCGAGAGACGCAGCCGCACATGCTGCCTTTACGGGGCAGTATGCTCTGCAGAATCGGGCGCGTCACTAAGCCAGCCAACCGCAAACTGGACGCCCGCAGTGGTCCGCCCGCGCCAATTTCTGTAGGCACCATGGCCCTTGATGGCACGCCTAGAGGCCACTGCTTCTAGGTGCTATGGCCGCGTCACATAGGTGACCAATCCAGTGAATGACCCCAGCTTGCTAAGTCACGACGTGCCCCCAATTCACTGTGATCCTGCCTTCTTTCGCCCAAATCATTTCGCTGTCCCTTCTGACTCTGCAACCACACGCACCTTCATCGCACAAAGCCACCATCACAAAGGCACTGCCGAAGGAATTCATCAATTTTTTATTTCAGAGTTGCTCAACTAGATGCAACAAGCTCTTTTATCTTATTAGAAAAATTTTCAAGCAAAATTGACGAGACTGCGCCTCGATCTGCAGTCGCGACTGCCCCTTGATTTTTGGGTGAGGGAAGAGTGTGCGGCAACACTTCACCTCAACTTCGCCTGACCCTCTCCCATGGGGTTTCACTAAAAAAAAATGCTACGCGGCCGCGCCACCAGACCCAAAAAGCTCAACTCCAAACAAAATGTCCAGATTTTTCGTGAGGATCAAGTTGAATCCCTTTCCGATTACGATACACAACGTTCTGCGATAGAAACCGGCGTCGAAAAGGCTGAAGAATCAGTAAGTTCCTTCACCTCTCTCCCAGCTGCCTGCCTTTTGTCGCAGTGTCCTCTTCTCCCGGCTTAGTCATCACGTATCTTGGCAAAACAAACACTCACAGTCTCGCAGGAATACCATCTTCAACAGGCCATCAAAGCGTCCGAGGTAGCCAAGACAGATGCGAAGATCAAAGATGCATACATCCCCACACCACCTACCATCGCGAGCGATGTCAAGTACGACGTCCTCTACCCGAAAGGGTTTCAGCAGCCCGCCACATACATCCGCTCGTCGGCCACAGTCGAAGACTGTGCAGGAGTTGCGTATTGTATGGACGAAGAGGATGAGCTCGCCTTGAAGCTTATCAACGGCAAGTTGCCTGCTGGCCAGGAAACATGCAGTGAAGATCAGTTCGAAGAGGTCATGAACTTTTTCGAGGAGACCGCGCAGACGAAACAACCTTTCGCTGCCGTCGATAGTCCTCCCGTCCTACCTTTAGAAGAACTCCAGGATCAGATTGATGACACCGTGCCCTCATTCGTTCGCAACCTTTCCAGATTTATTTACGAGCACTGGCGGACACGGCGGACAGCCACGGGTAATCGTTCCTTGGCTCCTCGTCTGAAGTTCGAGACTGGTCAGGAGACCGATGACAGCGATCCATATGTTTGCTTCCGACGGCGTGAATTGCGACAAATTCGAAAGACCAGGAATCGTGATGCTCAGAGTGCCGAGAAGCTGCGCAAGCTCCGCGTGGAGTTGGAGACCGCGAGAGGCCTGCTGTTGATGGTCAAGAGAAGAGAACAGCTTCGTAAAGAAACTCTCGAGGTTGACCGACTTGTTTTCGAACAGCGACTGGCGCTTCGCGACACTAAGAGAAAGTTGGGCGTCAAGGGCGACGAGGATCTCCTCATCAATCAAAAGGTACGGCAAACGCTGCTCAGTCAAGGGAACATTTACTCACATCTTTCTCAGAAGCAGAAGGTCCCTCAAGGCATGACACCTAACCAAGCTGCCATCGCTCAGCAACTCAGAATGCCCATGGCACCTGGGCCTGGTCCCGAACTCCGTACTCTCGAGGATGTTGCTGCTGCCAGAGAACGTGAGATACAACGAGAAATCCAGACGAATATCGAGAAACACATCCGGTGGAATGAAGGCTTCGTTGACAAGACAATGGCGCCCCTCACCCCTGACATCCAGGATGATTATCCTTCGCCTGGGGAACATTTCCGTGAAGCAATGGCCGCGACTGAATATCTGCCAACACCTCCAGCTAGTATCTCGGATGAAGAGTCGCAAGGGTTGCCGAATGGAACCGATGTGGTCATGAAGGATGTATCGCGACCTTCGACACCTTTCCGGTACGCCAGTCCAGCAGACGAAGACACAGTCAGCCACATGCCTTCCTTCAGACGGCGAATAGGTCGTGGTGGACGAATATTAATCGATCGGAGACTGCCTCGTGCCGGGCGAGATTCCTTCCGAGAAGATGATCGATGGAGATATGACTCGCCTGATGAGGATGATTTCTCTGACGAAGAGCTGACTTTCCCCGATCTGACTTTTGCTCGCATGTCACAGCGAGCCTACCTCATCGGCAGTAGTCGACCATCAGAAAACGCCCAGGTAATGGCAGCGAGGAAATCGCAATCCGAGACTGCCGGTCCCAGTCATTCTTCACCAGCGGGCCATACACAGCCGACCCCTGCTCCTTCTTGAATGTGCCGTTCTTGTTGTTGGATAACAATTTTTCTTTCCGTCTCAACGAGAGCACAATTCACAAAACTCTCAGAAGGTCCGACCACCCTCGGGCTCTGTCAGTGTTCCAACAGACGCAGACGCCACATTCTTGGCTTGTACGATGAGCTTGATCGATGGGGTTAGATTGAGAGCCCTTCGTCCGTCGACACGACAGAGCTGTTGTGTGGGTGGTGGTGACCGACTTGTACATACTAGTGAGGCCAGCGCCTCCCAATCGGAAAGATGAAATGCCTAAATTTGCTCATCGGCCTCTTTCCTTCCGTGCGATTTTCTTCGGTCCGGAATTGAAGTCGTTGTCGAGTGCTCGTTTGGTCGAGCCTGAAGCAATCTCCTCTGTTTTGCCCGCAATATGGTTTTGGCACAGGCCAAGAAGCTGGTGCAAGATCTCCTTTTCTCCGAGCCTGACCTTCAAGGCCATAGTGTATCGAGGCTCACTGCAGCCAGAATCAATCAGAGACTGCTTCGATTCAGCCATGCCCAGTGCGTTCAGTGCAGACCTGTCAGCGTGAAGGGATGTTGTGTATTCCGAGAGTCTTTTCGTGAGTACGGCTTGTAGCAGCGCGGCCTCTTTGATTGTGACAGACTCCTTGGGCTTTTTGATAGCCTCCATGCACAACGCTCGCAGAATCATGTGTAGTTGTCCGGGTATAGCATCTCCCAGGTTTCCGACATCCACTGAGGGACGAGGGATCGAATAGCCATCATCGATAATACCCAGCTCCTCAAGTTGCTCTTCACACTTCAGCCAGGCTGTGTCCTTTGTGCCGTGTTTTTTGCCGGCAACCTCGAGTAGTAGGTCATGAGAGATCTCCACGACATCATACTGAGCATAGTTATCTGTGATGTAGCCGTACATGCGGAGGAGGTCCGACCGAGGCAAGGGGCCATAGTCGTTGAATATCTGCTCGCCCACTTTGATCGGCTTGGTGGACTTCATAACGAGGTAGTCGGCTTCTTGGAAGAGACGAGCCTACATAGAACCACAAGTCAGCTTGAAGAAAGCCATCGGCTTTGACCCATACAACGCACATTATTTCGATCGGCATCTGCGTTGAGCATGTCGGCAAGAGGGACCATGCCCTTAAACGGCTCATCTTCGTCATCTTCCTCAAACTCGTCATCGGAGTCCTTGTCTGGGTCGTTCTTCTCGTCGTCTTTGTCGAGATCGAAGGCATATGCCATAATCAAGCTTCCAGCCATATGAGCCAGCTTGATCAACTCTGTCGTCCTTTCAGACTCGTTTTGGCCAGCCACGACGAACAGCTCAGGGTGTGAGAGCATGACTGGGAATATGGTTTGTTTCCAGTTTTCTTCGGCTTGATCTCGTCCAATCTTGCTGATTACGGCGCTCGCTTGCAACGCCTCAACTTCTGCTTTGTTCCAAAACATCAGACTGTCGAAGGTGGTCGGGAGTACTTTGAAGTAAGGAAACCATGTCGACCTCTCTTTCTGGAGGTATTCGTATATGATGGTGACTATCAGTGGCGGCCATGCTCCTGTCTCCTTGAGAGGCTCAATTACCGAAGAGGGAAGGCTGGAGGTGGTGGTTGCAAGCACAAGAGATTTAGGAATAGCGAACAGTTCTTCGTCTTCTGCGATGTCCTCACTGGCGACTAAAGAGGATGGTCAGCAGCTGGCTTGCAGTCAAGAGACAGAAGCCGTACCAGCTCCTCTTCCTGCATTGTCACTTCTTAGATCCTTCAGTCGAACTTTTGAACTTAATCGAGTCCCGTCGGCTGATTTGAACCATTCGACGAATTCAGTGGTCGCCTGGGCGAAGTCGTGGGGATCAACAGGCTTTAGCGACTCTGCCATAGTCAGAGAGCGTCGGCGACAAAGAAAAAAATCTCCTTGAATTTATTGTGCAAAGAAATGAATGAGAGGCAATGCTGGATGGAGAGAATGCATAGTGGGATGAGGGAATGGCTGATCGCAAGGCCAAGGCCGGATTAAGCTGTGCTCAACTCCGATTGGCTGTTGACTTCCACCGCGACTGTTCTCCATTCGCACCAAATGATTATTTACCTGTCCAAGCAGCACACAGCAGATTGACGACGCCGTACACGATGCAGAGGATGAAAACCTCCGTAATACCACTCTGAAAGAACATCACAGAGCAGCCTAGCGGGCAAGACCTTCTCGCTCTTGTTGGATGCGTGCCAACGCGACCAAGTTTGGTGGCATCTCGTCTCCATCCTTATTGTCTGCAACTTGGAATATTGGTATCTGGCGCTGACATTGTTGTCTGTTCTATTTCCCCGGTTTGCTGCCGACTTGACGCCTTCCCACCTGACAAAGTCCCCAAAGACTTTTTGGTTCAGAGATGCAACCTGACCAATAACAAAACTCAGTGCCGCTCCCGAACTGCCAAGCCAAGACCCCTTTTCATCTGAGACTCCTAGTGTTCCATCATTCATATGCTGCCCCATTCACCCTGTGCGAGGCGCGTTCCGACACAGCAAAATCCGGGGTAGACACCTGCCTACCAAGAGCCTTTACCAGCCAGAAGTCCTTTCCAAGCCTTCCAAGAACTCTTGACTGTTTGGGATCTGCCGCTCATCACCAGTGAGTGATTTTGATCGGCCTGGTCCCAGAGTTAAATCGCCTCTTTGGCACTTCCTGACTCGCTGGGTCTGAAGCTGGATATGTTGCGGATCTTGCAGGCCTGCCGGCTGGCTGTTGATGGGCGCCTCCCCCTCGCATCCCAAGGCTGTGGGACTCATTGAGGTCTGTTCAAAAGGAGTTGATAGTAGGAAGCAAGACTGAACTTCCAACTCCTCCTTCTGCCATTTTCTTCTTGACTTGTCTGTCTGTGATTTCTCTTTGCCCTCATACCGCTTATAGGTGTCTACTATATAAGGCCACAGACCTCTGACTGTCAAAAACGACATAACAATCCCACTGATAACCTTCAGCAAACGGGGCATTCCTCACCACCTCCGAAATGGCAGCTCGTGGCTTCGAGATCTCAGGCCCACTCCAACGCTCGCGTTCGAACAACTACTACAAACCTCCGACTCAAACCTCCTATGAGACCGACTTCTACATCGACGAGAAGCTTGGTTATCAGACCCAAACCACCACCATCCCTGCATTGAATACGAGGAGGGATCCCACAGCAACGACAACCGCACCACTCCCGCCCCTCCCGATCCCTCCGCCGCCCAAGTTTGAAGACGCCAGCATGGTTTCCATCCCCGCGGACATGTTCGACCGTATGTTCCTGCGGGCACAGGATCAGGCTAAGACCGAGGTTGGAAGCGGCGGACCTCATCATAGACAGTTCGCGAACCCGACGCCCTTGAGCATCGTCGGTTTCCTCCTCGCATTGAGTCCATTGAGCTGCGACCTGATGGGCTGGCGAGGCGCTGGTGGGAATGGAGCTGCGTCGATGTAAGTTGCTTTCTCCCCTCTTCCTGCCCACTGTTCCGTCCGACTGACGATTCGATCTTTCACAGTGGGGCATACTTTTTCATCGGTGGCCTCCTGATGCTTCTCGGGGGCCTCCTCGAATATATCGCCGGCCCCGCCAACACGTTTCCCTTCGTGGTCTTCGCTTCCTTTGGCGGCTTCTGGCTGTCCTATGGCGCCACTTTACTCCCTTTCTTCAACGCCTTTGGGGCGTATTCACCTTCCACCGACGATGACGATATCACCCTGGGTCTAGCATCGCGGGGCTTTAACGCCTCCTTCGGGTTCTTCATGCTTTTCATGGCATTGCTATGCCTTGTATATTTAGTATGTGCTTTACGTACAAACGCTGTATTTTGCGTCATCTTTGCGGGCTTGTTCGTGGGTTTCATCTTCCTCACCGCAACGTTCTGGTTCGTCGCGGAGGGAGATGCTACTGCGAGCAGGACGTTGTACCTTGGTGGGGCGAGTTTCTTCCTGAGCTGCATGGCTGGCTGGTACTTGTTGTTCGCGCTGTTGTTTATTGCAGTGGACTTCCCGCTTCGATTGCCGTTGGTGGACCTTGGTGGATGGGTTAAAGGCTACGAGGAGAAGAAGAAAGCTTTTTGACGGGACACGATGTCCGTGATGCGACCTGAAGCAATACCCGGATTTGACCGGCCTTGGACGATGCATGAAGCAACAAATGTAACAGTGAGGGAACATACAAAAATGATCTGCAGCCTCTCGGAGGAAAATTCTACGTGGCAGGATGTAACAATACAATGCACTGGTTCAACCAAAACACACATCGGCGCGAGGGCACGTTCAAAGAGCGATTCACTGTTGAGGTTTGCAAGAGGATTCTGCATGTCGCAGCATGTACGGAGTACCCAGGCTCACCAGGCTTGTGGCGAAGACCAGAATTCCACTTATGCACTCCGTACACCCCAACCTTATGTACGAGTTCTCGCTCATAGCGACCTCTTGAATTCCTGTCGCCTACGATACCCGCTTAAACTGACGGTCTTGCTGCTGACTTCTAGTTCGCGGACGACCAACCTGACCATATGCGCGGCCGTAATTGGCTTCCTTCACCCTTGACTCACTCGGTGCTCATTGAACCAATCCGCACGTCAGAGCCTCGAGGCAACTTTTCTTACACAGTCCCGACACTCATATCTGATTCTCTGCAACAGGAAAGAAAAAAGAGTCGGCGCGAATTAGAACACCCATTCGCTCCGCCTATACGAGTCTGCACGTCGACCACAATATACCGAGTTCGTCGAATAACAAGTATCTTACAAGGCGGGTTAGGCTCTGGCTCTCGATTTCTCATCCGCCTTGCGCGTAGCCTTCCCACGCACCACCTTGTCACGGCGTCAACACTAGGACACTCAAGATCCAAGGCGATCTAGTGCCAGAGCAGCCAAAAACTGGTGTCGACAAGGCCACTGTTGGAGGCTCCGAAGAAGCCATTGTCTAATCGGCAATCCCGACTCGAAGAGCGGCAATTTCAAGGAAGAATATTTTCCTTTCCTTAAGAAAAGCTACCAAGCATTATATTGGCATCCACCACGCCCTCCCCTCTCCCACCTCCCCTTTCACCATGCCCATAGCCCTCGGGCTGGAAGGCTCCGCCAACAAACTCGGCGTCGGACTTATCTACCACTCGGGCGTTCCGAACTCCACAACCCACCCGTCCAAGCAATCTCAACATCAACCTCAACCACAACCCGAAGTCCGCATCCTCTCCAACATACGACACACGTATCACGCGCCCCCTGGCGCGGGCTTCCTCCCCAAGGACACGGCGCTCCACCACCGCAGCCATGTGACGTCTCTCGTTCTCCAAGCCCTTCAGGAAGCCAACATCAGCCCCGACGATCTAGACTGCATATGCTACACGCGCGGGCCCGGGATGGGGGCTCCGCTGCAGAGCGTCGCGCTCGCGGCACGGACGCTGGCCCTGCTGTGGAACAAGCCTCTCGTCGGCGTCAACCACTGCATAGGCCACATCGAGATGGGCCGGAGCATCACGGGCGCGACCAACCCGGTCGTCCTGTACGTCTCGGGCGGCAACACGCAGGTGATCGCGTACTCGATGCAGCGGTACCGTATCTTCGGCGAGACGCTGGACATCGCCGTCGGGAACACGCTCGACCGGTTCGCCCGCACGCTGGCCATCCCCAACGATCCAGCGCCGGGGTATAACATCGAGCAGCTAGCCAAGGCGGCAGCGAGCGGTCGCTGCGGCCGGCCGCCCATCCTGGTGGACCTGCCCTACGCGGTGAAGGGCATGGATTGTTCGTTCAGCGGCATCCTCGCGCGGGTCGACGAGCTGGCGCTCTCGTGCCTCCGTGAGAAGCTCATCGATCCCGCCACGGGGTTGAAAGTCACGCCCGAGGATCTGTGCTTCAGCCTACAGGAGACGGTCTTTGCGATGCTGGTCGAAATCACGGAGCGCGCCATGGCACATGTGGGCTCTGCCCAGGTCCTCATCGTTGGCGGGGTGGGCTGCAACGAGCGGCTGCAGGAGATGATGGGGCTGATGGCGCGGTCGCGGGGCGGCGACGTCTACGCGACCGATGAGCGGTTTTGTATCGACAATGGTATTATGATCGCTCATGCTGGGCTGTTGGAGTTCTTGAGCGGGGACAAGAAGGGTATGAAGCTCGAAGAGAGCACGTGTACACAGAGGTTCAGGACGGATGATGTGTTCGTGAGGTGGAGGGACGACTGACTCGGAGCGGACTTGAGATTAATTGACATGACCAATGAACGAGGGATGAAATAAAACTGGGCGATTGATGACCAAATAAAACAAACTCTGTTGTTGACTATGTCAAGAAGAGCAGAGAGGTTTTGTCCCGTTCTATCAAATCCCAAAGAGCTCCCGTGTTCTATTCGTAGGCGGTCATTTCGGAGTTGACATATGCAAGATTTGCTGTCATTATGCCCGCGACGTCGAAAAAGTCAATGCGACTGACTCGATATGATCGGGGCTAGACTGGACATCCTCATCGCATTCCATTCGTCATGGAGTCGTCAATACCCAGCGAAGTCATGGAGGCCGACACATATCCCCCAAGTCGCTGTAAAAACAACAATTTGAGTTCGAAACTCGTATTGTTGCTACTGTTGATCGATCTGGATCGCCTTCGGTACAGGCTTGAACGAGATCGTGGTCACATACTGTACGGGATCAGCACTTATCAAGGCTCCGTTGGGAAATCTAAACGCACCTTCTTCTTATACCTCGTAGTAACACTTGTCGCAAGAACCCCATTCTTCACACTGCTCGTCATCAGGTGATTTAAAACGGTATGATTCGGCAATGTCAAGACGCTGTTATCGTCCTTGACCGGCAAAATACCGTTCAAAATCGACCTGCTGAGAAAGAGTGGCAGAGCCGGTGGATGGCCGAACTCGGAGATACATGCAGATGCTGCCTTGTACTTTGGTTCTTCTTCGTCCAAGTCGATGTCGACCAAGTAAGGTGGAACGAGTTGACGCCAGTCACCTGCTGGGATCTCTTCGAGTTGAGGATCAGCGAAGCCCGGGTCCTCGGGGGTTTGCTGGCCGGAGGTGGCTTGTTCGCTTTGTTCCTCGGGCGCAAGAAGAGCAGTCGACCTGGTTCCCGGTTGTGCGCTTTCTCGACGTGGCTTAGAGATGTCCTCAGTCGCGATCTCGATGTAGTTGACAAGGAAATTGTTGAAGTCGACGGCGGTGGGCAGTTCTGAGCTGGTGACCATTTCGCCATCCACCACGAACTTGAGATGATGGGTCCCAGAAGGAAGGTTGATGGTGGTAAACATGCCACGACCATCTTTTCTGTAACATGGAGTCAGTGAACCTTACAGATGTGGGCGAAATAGGCAATTCTCTCCATATAGGGCAACATCCCCGGGTTGGTATGGACGTGGTCAAGATTGAAACACCCATCCGAGACATCGAACAAAGAAAAGCGGCATACCTCGGATGTAGTCTATATTTCTTTTCCCAATTGGCAAAAGTACCCGTCACGTAGACCTTGTTACCACCTTGGTTCCACTCGATGACTGTGGGCGTAGTCTGGGTGGTGGATTGAACTGCGTAAGGCTGCAGCTCATCACCAACCTCGTCCTCCGACTGCGTGTTAGTGCTCAACATGGAACTCCTTCGTCTTATGTGGGGCTCTGCGATGGCAAGTGGGCCATCGCTCTCAAAGAGAGGCACATCGGCATCGCTGCTCTTGTCTACTGGCAGCAACGTAGGAGAGTCGGGGATAGGTACGTCGGCGATGGGAAGAGGAAGACGAGGCGGGCGAAGTTGAGCAACAGGGGCGTATCGTCGGTCGTCGTAGGGCTGACTGTGGGCAATAGGTCGCTCGTCAAAACGATCCTCGTCCTGCTTGCTCTTCGAGATGGGCACATCCAGAGGAGTGGCAGGTTGTGGGACAGCGAGCGGTTGTTGAGGGGGCGGTTGAGGCTTGGGCCGATATTCCAACTCATTCTTCTTCTCCTTTGACGTCCTCGAGGATGACCTCTCTATCCGTCCGGACTTGACACTGTCAGGAGAAGCGGCTTGTAGATATTGCTGCAGCTGGGGCTTCTCGAGATGTTGGGAAGTGGTTTGAGCAACAGCGGTGTCCTTGGTAGCAGCAGCATCGACGAGTGCGCCTCGACCCTGAGAAAGGGCTTGAATCGAGATTCGACGATTAATTTTGCGGTCTTTCTCGGCTTGAGGTGTCCCAGACCTGGACCCCGAGCTCTTCTTATCTTCAGAAGACTGTTGATTGCCCATCGTGACGGTTATGCTGCGGAAATCTCAAGATGTCGTGCGACACAGTTTCTTCGGGAATGGCCGGTTGGGGAACGGAGGGAAGAACGACCGTCAGGGAGATAGGAAGTCGGAGCGAAATTTGGTAGGCTCCAGGTGAATGAGCATGTATACAGATACTGCGAGATAGCAAAGAGTTGTAAGCCAAATCGACCGACTTTGACTTTGTGGAAATGAATCCGAGCTCCGGTGACGTTGAGGTTAAGCCCTCGAGGCAAGATCGAAGGGGGGGTAAAGAGAGGCTGAACTGACCTCGAGATGATGGGTGGGCGCTTAACTCGTAGTTAGGCCATTAAAAGAGAGCCTAATTCCAGGAACAATTGCGGGGAGAAGGCGTCATTGTTGGCTGACTTGCGGCTCAACACGGGCGGTAAACATTCACCTGGCTGAACCACTGCACCATTACCACTACTGCGACCCGAGAGGTAGTCGCTCCAGTGCATCATGATTCACCAAACACTCTGACGATGAATACTACCGCCACCGGCTCAGCTTGGGTTCATGTGTTCGCCCTGTCATATACCGCGTTCTCTGCGGCAACAACAGCCCTCTACTACGCGCTCTATCCTATCGTCCGACTGTTGGTGGTGCTATGGTACATTCTAGCCTCTCTATCCAGTCCGTTTGTATACATCGCTGGAGTGGTGATAAACATCGCGTCAATTCCATGGCGAATATTCGCAGCTTTCGAGGTGTGTGGCCCAAATAACACCTCAAATCTGCAGGAACTGATATCTACTGTACAGCCACTCTGGTACTTCCTCGGTAGCGCAGCCTTCATAGGCCTGTTACTCGCACTAGTCTTACACTTCACCCTCCACGCCGTCGTCGTTGTCTTCCGCATGGACAAGCAACCCGATCCGAAGCCGATCCCACCTAGAGGCCATGATGCGATATCGTACAGAAAAGCAAGAGAAGAGAAGCGAAGGAGACAGCTTGAGGAACAACAAAGACTGGCCACCCAAGCTAAACTGATTGCCTCACAACCGCTTTTGCAGGAGGTCGTGCGGGAAGCCAGGAAAATGCCATTGACCACGTCGCCAGGTCCGTTGAGCCCGGTCAGTCCCACAAACACCCTTCCCGCACGGCCAGGGCTGTTGCAGGAGACGATTCTGGAACATAGCGAGGAGGATGACGATGACTCGGTTTTTTGAGCCCACGGGTCATCACCGTAAGCCAGCCTTGCTAAGCGCATTCTGGAACAACTCTTTGCAGCGCACACGACTGCCCAACCTGGCACACAACAGGAAAGCCCCGCTCAATTTGCGATGCAGGCTGTACGTTTCCTCGGGTGGAGGTGCGAGTCGCTCCCTCAGCATGACCGGAATCAAATCTCGTACGCGGTCGGTAATGGTCTGGTCCTGGAAGTCATAGACATCAGGACTGAAGTCCATGAACGGTTCAGCCAGAGTCATGACAGAGTCGATATGAGCGTTGAACATGGCCTTCGACTCATAGCCAGTCAGGTAGCCCAACTGTACGGATAAGTCTCCGCACGCCTTCCTGTCTTTCCTCGAGGCTGCCATGAGAGTCCTGACGTATAAGTCGACGAACCTGTCAGGGTATTCCCGCGAGGCACCGAAGTCCAGGAGTTCTAGCTTGTTCGTCCTTGAGTTGTAGAGGAAGTTCGTCCAATTGGGATCCGTTTGCATGTATTTGAACTCGGTAATCTCGCGCAGACAAAGTCGAAGGATCTGCGAGCCGATCCAGTCTCTCTGCTCCTGCGTGAAGTTCTGGACTTTGGTGACTGGGATTCCTTCCATCCGCTCCATCGTCAAGACTTGCTTTCCCGACGCTGCATCGATAATCTCGGGGACGGTGAAGACGTCCTGGTCGTCTGCCAACAGTTTCCCGAATCGTTTGGCTGCATCTGCCTCGCGGATGTAGTCGCATTCCCAAGCGAGTTCGGTCCGGGCATTCGCGATCGTTTTTTCAAGGTATAATCCTTTGGGCAAGAGACGAGACGCGCTGAGCAATAAAGAAAGGTTATTGAGATCAGACGAAATCGAGTCCGCCACTCCCGGGTACTGGACTTTGACGGCGACCCTCCTCCCATCCTGCAACACAGCACCGTGAACCTGGCCAATTGACGCAGCAGCCATAGGTCGCTCGTCGAACTGCTGAAACAATTCCTCCCGCCAATTTGGACCCAAGTCAGCCGCAATTACCGTATCACGCTGCGACGCAGGCATGTAATCGGCACTATCCTGGACACGTTGGAGCACATCATGAATAGGCTTGGGAAGCAGCTTGGAGTCTTGAAAACTCATCATTTGGCCTAGCTTGAGAGCAGCACCTCTCATTTTGGACAATTTGGCAACAAGACGTTCCATGTTTGCCGCACTCAGCATGAGAGAACCATTGGGTCCTCCTGAGCGGCTGATGCTTTCACTCACTGCACCAAAGGCCATAGATGCTGCTAACCCTCCAAACTCGAAGATGCGGCCCACTCGTGAGGAGGGTACTTTGGATTCCCGCATTTGGTAGGGCCGCGGTTGTTGGGTCTAGGGCATCTGTCAGTTTGATCAGATCAGCGTCGTCCAATCTTGGCTTGAGTAGACTTACATTGACTTTCTGGACATCCTTAGCCAGGTCAGCACCAAGCTGCTTAAGGCTCTCTGGATCTGTGCCAGAGGTCTTTTCATGCCGAATAGTCATGGTGTGGAAATTACGAGGCCGTCTAGTCGATGCTGGATGCACGCCGGGCTGAACACCGCCAGGAGCGTACTGAGCCTTCTGTGCAAACATTCTGGCATTTCTGGGGTTGTGGAAAATTCGAGATAGCAGTTCCTCGGAGGGCTCATCCGCATCCACCTCTCGCTTTGAACCGTGATAGTACACGTCGGCATTGAGGCCAGGCTCGATGTGTGAATCTCCCTCTTGAACATCATTTTCTGTCTTAGGTACTCGGACTCGCGGTAATGCTGACAAGACAGGCGTCACACTGTCGGGCGGCTGGTAGAAGACATCCTGCTCTTGCTCCACTCCAAACTCTTTGGCGGTGTCTTCTGCTGAGGGGGTTTCAGCGGTCTGCGCAGGGATTTGGTCTTCGGATTGTCTTTGGGATTTTCTGGCTTGGTCGGAGGTAAGAGACTCGAAGGGCGTGAAGCCTGCTATATTGGGCTTTGTAGACGATTGAAAGTGTAGATCTTGAGCTCCCTGCGACTCGATTGGGTGCTGTGCCGTTTCTCCTGCAGGCACCTTGTTGAATGTTATACCATCTCCATCCTCTCCTCCTATCGCACTGTTCTGCGGTGGAATGGTGCCATCGGGCAGCGGTGCTCGTTTTGCTTTTGCTTGTTCGACGTTGAGGTCTCCACTAGAGGTAGATTCGATTGCTGTATTCTCAGCTGAAGGCCTATAAAAATGGTCCTGCAGGATGCCCTCCTTCTGCCGCTTCGACGACGACTGGGACGAAGCAAGTCGAGACACAGCCGTAGAAAGGATAGGTAGCCCTTTAGTCCGTATGGCTTTTGCAATAGAAGATGACTGGCTATACACCTTAGCCTGGCCGAGCCGGATGTCGAAGTGCTTGACAGCGATGTTCTTGGAGACATTCAAAAGCGCAATGGCGTCGAGAATCCGCTTGCCGGACATGGTGACGGTGATGGTGTTGGGTCGAAGACCCCGTAGGCCTTCACGGGGACATCTACTGCCAGAGGAAGACGGGAGTTTCGGCGGGCTCTCCTAATTGCGTGCTAAAGGAACGAGTCTGATGCAACAAAGCGATGTGAGAAGAGCAATTCGATGCGATCATCAAACTGGAAGAAGTACGGAATAGCTTGACGTTTCCCCACACTTTGGTTTAGGTCCACGCCACAATTCACGATCCGCTAACCACGACATACACTCACCTCTTGTGCCATGGAGCAAAGGTGTAAGACCATATACGGATAGCTACGAGGGTGAAAAGCCACCCCTGTGTACCCAGCGGGTGAGTGTATGGTACCGTTCAGGAGATGAACGGTCATGATGAGGCACCCGCCCTCCACGCACGAGTCCTGGAGCTCGAGGTAGAACTACAGTCAACAAGAGCTCAACTGAACACCGTGGAGGGATCCGGCTCGAAGGGGATGACAGAAGTCCGAGAGAATGGAAGTTTAGAAGCCGTCTCCATGCCTATTTCTCTATCACTGGACTCGTCCATTCACAACCTGATGCTTCTCTCCGACTCAGCCCTCCCCCTGGGTTCATTTGCCTACTCCAGCGGCCTAGAATCATTCCTAGCTCACCACAAAGCGTCAGGAGCGAAGGAGACCAACCTTGCCCTCTTTCACAAGTTCCTGAAGCTTTCTATCCAGTCAATGGCATATACGAACATCCCCTATGCTCTTGCAGCGTTCCGCGACCCCACGGCCCTGTCCGATCTCGACAACGACCTCGACGCATCCACGCCCTGCAATGTCGCGAGGCGAGCCAGTATCGCTCAAGGCCGTGCTCTTCTCAGCGTGTGGGAGAGAGCCTTCTCAGAGACAGCCAAACAAGGACATGAAGGCCACAGCTCAGGAGAAGTTGCCGCCACTGCCTTAGACCTCTTCTCCAGGGAACTGAGAATTTCATCCATCACCACGGCCGCCCTGGAGATTCCTTCTGTCAACGGCCATTTTGCGCCGCTCTGGGGCACAGTCTGCCTTGCCTTAGGCCTCTCACTCGCAGACTCGGCATACGTTTTTCTTCTTAACCACGCTAAGGCAGTGGTTTCGGCGGCGGTCAGGGCAAGTGTCATGGGTCCTTATATGGCGCAGACTGTACTTGCAAGCAAGGGATTTCAGGAACTGATTAGGGAATGCTTACAGAAGGTGTGGTGGTTGAGTACGGAGGAAGCGGGACAGGTCGTTCCTATGCTGGATCTTTGGATTGGGCGGCATGAGTTGCTCTACAGTAGGATTTTTAACTCTTGAAGGGGAGGTCAACGGGCCGTATGAGTCCGGATCTGAAGAGGATCTCATCCCCCAATATGGTTGGCCAGAACGAACAGGGTATGGCAGTAAAAACTTCATCATGGATGAAAGCAGTCATTGCTTCATGGCCTAAACGGCTTCACCCCCCAGATCGATTCCATCGACATCACTCTCACCGCGCCCTCGCACATACTTAGCTCAGCGACCAGCACCACGCGAGCAATGGAGTTCAAAATTATTCGGAGGGGCCTCCTTCTTCTACTCCGCAAATGCAGTCAAGGGCACCAAGTTCGCAACGACTTCTACAACGGTAACAGCAAGCCTAACTCCGACGCGGAGGATGGCCGGCCCCTCTAGGGTGTAGTTGCGAGCTGGATAGACGGATACAGAACACAACACCATAGCGCAAGCAAGGTTTCGTATTGAGTTTGAACTCGGCGGCCCTCCAGCATGGTTGGTCTTCGGCTGGCTCCGATGTGTCGTCCTCCGGCGTATGCAGCGTCAGCGCGGTTCACCGAATACACCAGGTTTTTGTGGGTGCTCGTGTACTTTGTGGAGGACCTGCGTGCCACCAAGGGTGTGTGGACCACTAGGTGTGGATGTGGTGGCGGCATTGAGAAGATTCAGTTCAAGGGGTGTTCGAAGAGTTGTCGGAAACGGTCACGGTGCGAGAGCCCTCTGATGAACGTTACAGGGGATGAGCCAAGGATGGTCATGAAGGGCACCTCTGACAAGAGTTGCATACACTTATCGTCACCGTTTACCGCAATCGCAAAAGGGGGTATCATAAATCAAACAGACCAGCTAATGCTCCACGTCATCAAGCGGACCAATTCTCTCCTCAATGCCCTCAACGGCTCTCTTGCCTCTCCTGCCACCTCGCCCACCGCGTCCAGCGCCAGTCGACTCTCGCGTCCTCCGCTGCTGTTTCTTTGGCACCACTGCAGCTTGAACGACCTTCTCGGCGAGAGCAGAAATGCGGTCGCCTCCGGCGGTTCTGGGTCCTTGAGTTCGTTGAGTAGGCCCAGAGATGGCAGTATCCGCATCTTGCTCCTCATCGTCAACGGCAGTCTGAGCTCCAGCGTCATCTGTCTCCGTGGACGGTAGTGGCACATCCGCCCCATCGTTGGTCATGACATAACCTTGATCTGCTCTCCTCTTCTCGTCCTCCGCCCTCAATCGCTTCTCTTCTTCCTCCAGTTCCTTCATCAGCTTATCCGGATCCTCAAACTCCATGTTTGTCAAGGCCGCGTACTCGTCCAGACTGACTGTTTCTTTCGCCGTGACACATTTATCGACCCTCCCAGGATCAATCTGTAGCTCGGCTAGGTACTTTCTTTTAATTACACCGCGGTCGACGCTTTCCGGGAAGAGGTTGGCAATCATGCTGAAATCGGTGCCGAACATGCGTAGACCTTGATAGAAGAGATTGGTCGTGTCTTCATCCCATTTGCCGCGTTTGTCGCGGCCTGCGTTCTTGCCTAATGTGGCTTGATTCACGTATTTGTAGATCCTGTCATCTTCGATTGCCACATCTGCTTGTTCTCTGGCAGCTTGCTCGAGTCCGGCGCCGAAAGCGACTTCTCGAGATTCATTCGCGACCACGATTACTCCGTTCACGATGATTTGTTTGGGTACAGCTGCTTCCTCAGGCTCCCGTTCTTCTCCGTTAGCAGCGTTCTTCTTCCCGCGGGCGGCTTCACGGCGCTTTTCAACATCCTTTATCCGCCGTTCCTTGATTTCCCCCCAGTTTTCTTGCATTCTCTTTTCCGTCTCGGATTTGCGACCGACTTTAATGTCCTTCGTAAGCTCAGACATAGAGACCTCTTGAGGGTCAATTTCAAGCTCTTCGGCATTCTCGGGTGTAGTGAGCCGTGATCGGCGACGTCCCTGTGCGCCGTCTCTGTCTTGGTCACCATTGACGGCTTGGTCGACAACTTGCTGGGCAAGCTCTTGAATTCTCTCTGATTTTGACTTTTTCTTCTTTCTGGACTGCCTGGGCTTGGGTTGGCCAGTTGCTTGGGATGTGCTCCCTTCAGTCTCCAGTGTTCGTGATGCTGAGCGCGCCCCTGAACGTGAGCTTTGTGATCTTGCGCTGCTCTCGATGTGGTGCGCTAGTTCTGAGACGTGAGCAGCCCCTGTAGTGGCATCTTGTATGAGTGCATCCGAAGTACGAGACTCGCTCCGTCTGTAACCAGGACTGTGTCTCAGTATCAAAGGAATGGTATCAGAGGGTGGGGGTGTTTGAGATTCTGGCTCTTCCACATGCTGAGCGGCATACGTGGTCTTTGGACGTTTCCTAGGCTCTCCACTGGCTTCCCTCTCTTCAGAAGAATCTTCCGAAGGGGCAGGGGTTGCTTCGGTTGTGGCTTTTCGCTTCTGCGCTGTAGACGACAGAATGGTACTAGAAATTGTGGGGACGACATCTGGTATAGCACTTCTATCTCTCTGGTTGGTGTTGACAGGGTGAATGATCTGAACGCCAGTGCTGGCACTGCCAGGCACAGTGACTTCGATAGATACAGAGGGTGTGTGGTCCCTAACTGGTTCTGCAGTGCCAGCAGCCTGGTCTTGGGTCTCTCTTGCTGTTTCTACTGATGGAACAATCGAAGGTATCGATGGAGGAACGGAAGGTGTGATTGAAGGGATCTCGTTCCTCTCGGGGACTGTCTCTGTCTCTGCTAGCTGCAGCTCGTTTACTTGACTCTGTGGTTCTTTGTCAACGGCTTCAACAGCAGGACTCACAGTCTGGCCCTCCGGCGTCGACGATGGAGGCGCCGCATGGCGAGCATGGTTTCTCTGGACATTTCTTTTGGGACCTTTGGGCTGGATCTTCTGACCCGGCTTGCGGACCACAGAGCTGAAGGACGGCATGGCGCTACAAGCGACATTTGTCTCCTACTGTGTACAGAAAGGAGAGTACTTTGGGAGTCGGTTTCAGTCATGTCCACATTGTGTACTGCACTTTCTGAGTCGCGTCCCTCACTTCCACTCCATTCTCACTGCAAACTCACCTTTCAGTTGGTCGCAGCCTGCCAAGACCGCGATCTGAGGCTAAACCGCGTTCGGCGAAACCTTCAAGTTCCTTTGCCCTGCAACGTTGACTTCTTTTCACCTTCGCCTCAGCAGAGTCACCTTGTCAACAGACCCATCATACTCAAATCACCCGTTCTCTGACGGCATCCTTCGAACTTGCTGCCGACCTGGGCCGCTTGAAGGATATTTTCTCCGCGAAAGCCTCGTCTGTTGGAGCAGTAGGACTGATGACGGCCGTCGAATCTCTCCCCCTTTCCCTCTCTCAACAGAGCCTCGTCAAGATGGAAGACCGCAAGAGACCCTCGCCTTATGACTCCGTCGACTCTGCTCCTCCTCTCAAGCGACAAGCCACGCAGGCTAATGGCGCATCGAAGGCTCACAAGGACGATGACATGCCTTGGAAAGATGACCTCGAAGTGAGCCCAATCCCAATCCTGCGCCCTGTTTATCCCGGATCACGCTGACGCGAGCCTACGATGCACAGAGATTCCAAAAAGACGCCATCTACCGGCAGATGCAGGAATACAAAAGAGAAAAGAACACGCTTGAAGGTCAACTAAAAGAGATGCGCAAAAAGGCTCGATATCATGACGATCATCTCCGCGTTATTGACTCGTGGTTTCAACAAGTCATTGACGAGGTCAAAGTCATCGCCAAAGATGATGACGATGTAGACATGGATGCCGAGTCATTGCCCTCTTCGTTGCTCTTCTCGGACCAAGACCAGTTCGAAGAACATCTCCGCAGCCGCTCAAGACAAATCAAAGCAGTCATATCAAGATTATTTGGCCCTACAAAGCCTTCTTCTCCCGACGTAGCAGAGTTACAATCGCAAATAGCAAAGTTACTTGCCGCTGAAAAGGGTCACGTGGCTGAGCTACAGAAACTGCAGGCGGAAAAGGAGGACCTTGAGCACCAGCTAGAGAATGCCTCTCTCCGATATATGACCGCGGAGCGCAAAATCGACAGAGTGAAGAGTGTAACTGTGGCCAAGCTTGAAAAACAGGCCCTGTTAGGCGCAACAAAACCCTCAGAAGATGGTGGCCCGGTCAAGCGGGAAGACGGTCAAGCCAACGGCACAACCGACAATTCCGAAGAGCTGGCCGACCTAGAACAACAGTTGAATAAGACCGCGGCTGTCTCGGAAAAGCAGAAAGAGCAACTTGAGAAGCTGGAAGAAGAGAATGCGGCATTGACGAAGCAGTTGACCGAGTTGCAAGCAAAGTCGGTAATTTTAACAGACGAGGACTATGCAAAGACGGAACTGTTCAAGCAATTGAAGTCACAGCATGAGGATGTCATCAAACGAATCAATAATCTTGAAGCCACCAATACCGAGTTGATGGAAGAAGCTACGAAACTGCGGTCGGAGCGAACAACATATCAGCTTCAGCTGGAGAATGAGCAACGAGCGGCCATTGCCGAGAAGGATTCCCTACTAGCTGCATCAGAGGGCAATCTGGCACGGATACGGCACAACCGAGACGAACTGCTAGCAGACCAGGCGGTGAAACAGTCCTCGCTCGACCAGAATCGTGAGGCCGTCAAAAAGATCACAGAACTGGCCTCAGCACACGAAGATCGCATTCGAGCACTGGAATCTGAAACTGAGCGGCTGACTGCTCAGTCGGCTGATATGGCTGTGGACAATGCGGAGTTGGATGCCTTGAGCCTTGAAGATCTGCGGGCCAGGTACCATGAACTCGACAGAAAGTACAACCTTTTAAATGGGGAATTGGCATCTATGTCCACAGCATTTCAAAAGACGTCCAAGATCGCTAGCCAGAAAACTTCGGAGTTTGCGGCTATGGAGGACAAGGTCCTGAAGCTCGCGATGGATAAGACTAAAGCTGATCAGAAATTCTTTGCCGCCATGAAGAGCAAAGAGACCCAAGCCGGGGAAATTAGGACATTGCGACTGCAGAACTCCAAGTCTTCGGAAGCAATATCTGCCCTGAAAGAGGCAGAAGCCGCCACCCGAGCGCTGCTGGCTACGCTGGAAAAGCAACTATCCGAAATGAAAGACGCATTAAGCCACAAAACGAATGAACACCGAGCTATCCAACAGCAAAACATCACCCACACTCTGGAAATCACCCGTTTGAACACCCAAGTCACAGAACTCAAGAATCAATCCAGTGCCAAGGACGCGAAATTATCGTCTACATCCTCCGCCTGCCGCGCCGCCGAGCTCGAAGTTGAGGAACTCAAATCCTCGCTCAAAGACACGCGCCGTCAGCTCGAGAGCTGGAAATCCAAATCCGGTCAATCGGAGCAGTATGAAATGTTAAGAACGATCGCGTACTGCAACGTCTGTAAGCGCAATCTGAAGAATACCGTCATCAAAACTTGTGGGCATACGTTCTGCGAGGACTGTGTGGCGGAGAGATTGACGTTGAGGGCACGGAAGTGTCCAAACTGCAACAGGGCGTTTGGAGCCAGTGATCACATGCGCATCACGCTTTGAGAGATGGGCATGACTGTTAAACAAGCTCAGATAACTGGATGAGTCGCCCCTCATCTGTACGACTAGACGGATTTACCCATATCAACATTCCCCCCAGAAGCAGGCAACCACGATTCCTTTGCCTGAGGTGTCATCAAACTCGACTCAATTGTTGGAAATTTCGTGACTAAGCGGATCAAGCCTGAACGTGTGATGGGGAGGCCACAGAGGGCGGTAAAGGGCCATAGGCCGACGACTTAAGATTCCCTACCGGCCAGCCGGACAATCCACAAGGAAAGTCGCCTTTATATCATATTGCAGACTCGTACACGAGTGTCGCGTAGCTGATAGGTGGAGGATTTGATGGAGGATCGAGTTGAGATCGAAGCGTGTGGAGTCCTGTAGTATCAGACAATTACGGAGAGATGAAACCAAACACACGACAGACCGAACATCGGCTGTACGTCTCCTGTCTTGCAGTTCGGACTCCATTCCATTCCAAAGACAGTATTCAGCGTGCACTGCGGCGACGGCAGCCAAAACGTATCCAGGCAAAGCAAGCGTATTCTGGGCGGCTCAGCTGTTGTCGTCGATTCGATAATCTGACACTCCCCCTCCAGCATCCTCGTCGCCTTGTCAAGCAGTTCGTCATCTTCCTTTTCAGCGCTTGCTCAATAGCTTGAGCGATCGCGCGGGTTTGCTCATGCTTCGAAGACAACGAACGGCGTTCACCAAGTGAATCAATGTTTGTCGAGGACGTTGTGGTGTTTCGCGTGTCGACGGATCCCGCCGGCTGGCAAAGCAGTGCGTACAGTAATTATACGTCGCGATCGGTGTTCGGACCACGCGCACTCATTCATTCATCCAGATCCATGTGACTTTCCAGCTTGACACGCGCGTCTCTACTGGTGTCTTCGTCCTTGTGTTGCCCTTCCATGGCTTCTCCGTCTGCTTCGCCTTCGCCTTCGCCTTCGCCCTGTCCTTCTTCCTCTCCTTGCTCGGCACCTTCATCTTCTTTGACACCGTCGTCATGCTCGTCTCCGTCTTCGTCATCTTCCTTCTCCTCGAACCCTTCCATGGGCGGGAAGCTCAAATGCTTCCAGTCCTCGATCTCCTCGATGATGCTCTTCAGCCGGTCCCGTATGCTCTCGACGGCGAAACTTCCCAGGAGCAATCGGACTGGCGGGTAGCGACAGTGGCCGAGTTGCCAGACCAGCTCGGCGGCTTTGACCACCGATGTGGGCTGGTTGGAGCCCATCCATTGCAGGGTGCGTTGGGTGTGTGCTGCCGGGGAGTCTTTGGTCGAGTATGGCGATGATGGGCGCGCGACTTTGAAGTGCCCAAAGAGGGGAAGGTCCGTCTGCATCTGTCCCTGCCCTTGGCCTTGCCCCTGGGCCTTCCCATTTGGGGCTGCTCCCGCGGCATTGACACCAGACGTGCTAGTGGTTGGAGGCAGTGGCAGCGGTAATATCGTATTGTCGTCTCGCCTCAGATGACCAGGCTCTACAAGTGTGAGGTTGATGTTGAATGGTGCGACTTCGTAGAGCATACTCTCGATGAGGCCTTCCACGGCGTACTTGGACGCGCAATACGGTCCCAAGCCCGGGACGCCGAGAGAGCCGCTCGTTGAGCTAAAAATCAGATATCTTCCGTCTTGACGCTTTCGAAAATAGGGCAACGACAATTGAATAATGTTCAAGGTGCCCATGAAGTTGGTCTCGAACTGGTTCCGGGTTTCATGCTCGTCTTGATCTTCACAGGCGCCGATCACACCGTATCCCGAACAATTTGCAATGATGTCGATCCTGCCGAAGGTTTGCATCGTCTTCTCGATCGTGGAGGAGACGCTGGACCGGATGCGGACGTCGCATAACAGTCCAAGATATCGATTCTTGTCTTCATGCCACTTGATCATACTCGACGGCGCGTCCTGGTAAGACTGGCCTACCGCGGCGACGATGTCGTTGTGTGCGAGAGCAGCCTTGGTCACGGACCGGCCCATGTGCCCTGTCGCGCCGAAAACGAGCCATACTTTCTGTTGTGCCGGATTCGAGGCGGAGGGTGGGTCAGTGGTGTATGGCAAGGATAGTTTGCTGAGATCTGTGTTCGGGACATAAGGAGAGCGGTGTGCCGTTGGAGAGGAAGGGCTGTCGAAGGAAACTCTATGCTTGGAATCCGCCATCTCGCCAGAAGGCCAGGCAACACTTCGAAGCTCCGATATGTCAATTGGTCGATATCGCTGCCAGAAAAGGCTGAGTGGTGGCCCATCCCTTTCTCACCCTTCCTGGCAGGACATTGGGTGAATTGGGGGTATCTGTCTCAAAGGTTGCGCCAATTCGCTGTCCGTCCCATTACACGCCGCTTTGATTGCTCCCAGCCAGACAGTGGCACGATTAGAACGGAGGAGAACGCCCTTGGAGCCGGCAGTTCCAGGCTGTACCGGCTCGGCCAAGTGGTGTACGTAAGCAAAAGTCCTCAGAAGCGTGGGTGAGCGTCTCCGTGAGCGTTCCCCGAGGCGTTGGTAGGCGGCCAGGATCAGGCTGAAATCGTTGCCTTGCAAAATGTCAAGCTTGTGGAGATCTTTGAGTACCAAGTGCTTACTTGCGACGTCAAATACTAGAAGGATTTGCAATGCGTTCTTTAGTCAGAGGACCGAGAATCGGGCTTGGGCGCAAGTAGCTCGGCGTGGCTAATGTGACTGGAGTGTGCCTGGTATTGTGGGTCTATGTAGTCCGAATAAAGGCAACAAGGGACGCAATAGACAGTAGAGATGAGGCCTGGAGGACACAGAATCACCCTGTGATCGGCGAATTGCTGACTGCGTCGATGTACGAGGTACAGTGGGTGAGTGGCTCTTCAATCTTCTATGACGATCGGCGTTGAGTGCGAGGGTTTCCAAGGGGCTGAATGCAACTTGAAGAATCGTTCACTTGGATGGTATTCTGCGTCGTTGACAATCAAAGAGGTCTACTCGTACTGGGTCCGATTCGCACCAGACGATCGTGGTTGAAGGGACACAGGGAGTACTTGGTAATTGCATGGAGTCAAGTGGCCCTGGTCGAGCAGTGGAGACCTGTGACCATTGTCAATTTACCCCCGCAATGTCCGATTGCGCAAGAGGCGCCATGGTGGTGGGTGTGCGGTGATTTGTATCTGACCAAGGGCAAAAGAATTTCTCTCAACGTGCACATCGTGGTAGATACGGTAGGATTTCTGGCAAGTACTTAAAGCCTTTGTCGCACCTTTTCTGGTCCTTCCTTTCATCGACCCTCACCCAATTTGCGTCCTCTCCTCGACACCTCAAACAGCACCAGCGATCGACAATGAAGGCATACTGGTTTGACAACCAAGAGGTACACTAAGCTCTCCCCACTCTCCAGCTTGATCCCATCACTCATTTCTCTCTCAGGGCGACCAGCGTCTGACGCATGACTCTGGCCGGGAAGTCGACGCCTCTTACCTCGCAAAACTCGGCGTCCTCTACCACCACTGCCCCGAAGTCTCCGCAGTCGATGCCATCGCCAAAGACCGGCACTACAAGAATCGTGATGAGATCACCGTATCTCCCCAAGCCATGGGCAATGTCTATGAGGACAAGGTGAAAATGTTCTTCAATGAGCATTTGCACGAAGATGAAGAGATCCGATACATTCGCGATGGCGCAGGATATTTCGATGTCAGATCAGAGGGCGATGACTGGGTGAGAATCCGGCTGGAGAAGGATGATTTGATCATTCTGCCCGCAGGCATCTACCACCGATTTACAACGGACGAGAACAATGTGAGTTGGGGAACAGATGGCCAGGCAAAATGTTTACTGATGCGCGAAACAGTATATCAAGGCCATGCGCTTGTTCCAGGACGAGCCCAAATGGACACCCCTGAACCGCGGCGCCGAGACCGACACAAACCAGCACCGCGCGAGCTATTTGCAGTCTCGGAATGTCGCTTCGGTGGCATGAATGTATACCTTCAGGGTGTTTTCTGCGAAGCGCCGCAGTCAATGCCCAAAAATTCGGTAATGACACCCAAAACAAGAGCGGACCTCGTGCAGAATTTATGAACCTTATAAGTCCCCAACGTTGCACGGCTTCGTGGCTTGCATCTTTTTCTATTTCACTTGCGTTTCGGCGTTGATCCTTCCGACCTTCTCGCCCCGAGCTCTCGGCTGTCATGTATCTTGATGTCCGCACTCAGCATTCAAACGCGGCTGACGAGATGCCGTCACACGTCTTCCCATGCTTGTACCGAGTAAGACGACTGTGGACAAATTGCCACTGACGTCCAACATTTGGCTGTGCTGATTTGTTCGGATCATGAGTACCATAAGTCTAAAGGGCTCCATTGAAATGGAACGAGCCCTGCAAGGCTGACGTTGGATTGCTTACTACTCACCTATGTCCGCGGAAATACCATGTCTAGAAGTGCTTGAATGTTGTGCCTCAGCATGACTTAAGTGACCTGTCGGGAATACGGGGGCATCCTTGGTTGTAACACTGACAAGCACTAGTCGAACGCAAATTGCCGAAGCAGGTCGCTCTCTGGACACCACTGCAGTGGCGATCTCACTGGCTTCGCCGGTAGATGGCTGGCACCAGCTGGGTTCTCTCGCTTGCTTAGTCACTGCCGGGCTGGGGGTGGTTCCGGACCTGCGTGCCGGTCCATGGGATTTCGACAGTCCCACTCGTACTGTTGGATCGAGTCGACTTACCGCGTACTGTGTATTCCGGCGAAAGACTCCTTGAACTCGTACGGCACGACTAGGTTTCCGCGCTCAATACCAACAAGTGCTCTGCGAAATCCTTCGGAGTGTCCCCGTGGTTCAGCACGACCCAGCTTGGAGATGCCGCAGCTGGTGCGCGAATGTAGATGTGGCCGCGGCCGTCGGGACGTCAGTTCTGGATCGACAGCAATCGAACAGGCCGCGAGACGCTACGTTGGAGAGAAGACAATCCACCTCAAAGAGTCATAACATACACAGTAGTCGATGAGCTGTTGCCCTTGCCCTCGTGATCACTATTTTAATTTGCCGTCAGAACCCTCCCACCATTTTGCCGACTAGCATCTATCTTCTGCTCTTGCAGGAACGGCTCAAGGGACTCATCAGTGGGATACCGCTATTCTGTTCTCCTCACGCCACGAAGCGGAACGGAAGTGTATTCCCCAGTAATGCGTGCACCATTCGGACGACTCCCTGTCGAGCAGGACAACGGCGCGGTCCCCCATACGCAAGGACATTGAACGGACTGGGGTCGGCTTGCGTGCAGGAAAGACCGCCGACGGCCACGCTTGACCCTACGCAGCGACCACGTCCCTAACATCCTGCCAGTCGGGGTCCATTTCTTTGCGGCCCTCGAACTGTAACGACTCCTCCTATCCTTTCCTTATTGATGTAGGCGCGGTTCTTATGCTTGATGGAGCAATATCCCTTGAGGGCTGAGGTTGAAGTGTTCTTAGCGATGGATTCTATTCGGCCCTTTGGTAAGGTGAGAGCACTGCCCAGTCAAAGATTCTACGCCTTATGCACGTACAGAATCCGGCTGTGGATTTCAAAGCCGGAATGACTAATGTGCGACGGATGAAAGTGTTGTGGATGGCTATGTGTTCGGTGCCTTCGTGCTAAGTGTTGCTCTTTTATCGAAGACACTTGCACGCCATGTTTGGCTAGATGTGACGCATCCCTTGTTTTAGCCAGTGTTGTGCATCGCGTCCTGCCTATCTAGCAGCAAATGCCCTCGAGACAGACAGCATTAGGGGTAGAGAAAGCACGCCGCCGCCGTGTGAAGATGTAGTAGGTCCGTACAAACACTGAGGCAGACCGGGCGCCAGGACGAGGTGAGCTTCTGTGATTGTTGTTTCCTGGCATAGCGTTGAGTGAGCTCGTCCATAGTAGCCTCGGCCAATATTTCAGCCACGCCAGGTGGCCTGGCCTGACTTACAGTAGCTGAAATAGGCCAACGCGGTCACGGTCATCAGGAGCCGGGGCTGACGAGGCTGAAGAGGATTTTCGTTCAAGTAGCTCTCTACCTGGACGAGTTTTGTCAGACGCTGTCAGATTCACAGGCGTGTTGGTAACGAGAAGTGTTCGGATGCGTATTGTACGTGGGGTTTCAGCGACCATCCCGCCGGCCTAGCGCTGATGGCTAACTGTTCCTGTTCGGCCGAGCGTTACCGGACGACCGTACCTATGAGACAAGACTCACGACTAATGGCGCTCAGACTAAGTTTACCTCGTGCCCTACCGAGGGATTTAGAGTACGAGGTGGTAAGGAAAGCTAGCCCAAACCCCAAGAGCCAAGCGACACCAAGCAAACGGGCTTTCTCAACCTCATTCAAGCTGGCCTCCTCCGCGCTGACACATCATTTACCGGTTTTCCCTCTGCTTGCTTGCCCGCAAAGGTGCTTATGATCAACACTAAACATCTCGACCTTCAGTCAACCGACGATTGAGCGCCTCGAGCGCACGAACGAACGTACCTATTAAGTCCAGTAAGAAACTTGCGACCGACGGAGCGACGTGTCTGTGGATGGTCACTTCCAGCAGGATGGCGTGCAACGCCCAAGCGGGCCGATTCATGTTTGTCGAATACTCCAAGCCCGTGGAACCAGCCAAAGGGCAGAAGAGGCGTCGAGGAGGCCCGAGCGAGGTCCGCGCGGTACGTCACAGTCGTTAATGCGTCCCATTCCATTGCGCAGCATATGGCTTGCCAGAGTTGGATCCGACACCTCTCCGGGTGGCTACGTCTAACCAAGAGGAACAGCACATCACGAAGAACTACCACCGAGCCCTGCGCGTCAAACGCCTGGAATCGCTAAAGCAAGGCGAAGCGCCCACGCCGTCTGGGGGTGAGCACAAACTCCTCCTACGCCAGGACTCGTCGGACGGGAACGAGGACGACGAATTCGCAGACCTCGAGGTCACCAACCGACCTCCCCCGTCCCGGGGCGACGGTAACCCATCGATATCGCCGGCGCCGGCGTGGAGAAAACCAACCCCCAGCACGACCGCTACGTCCTGGTCATCGGAAACCCCGCACCCATGCTCGACGGACGAAGACTTCGCCGTCCGGCTTGCCACCTCGTTCGGTCTCCAAACGGTGCTGGGCGAGGGACGAATCGATCCCTTTGACGTCCTTCCCGCGCAGGGAATGCCAATGTTTGTGCATCAGGTTCTCGATCATGTATGTGTGACGCTTGACTATCTGGGGATCATATACCTACCTTCCCCTTCCTCCCATGCCCTGCCCCTCCTCTCCGTTCCTCGGCTCTTTCTTTCTTGTCTTCTTTCTTCTCACCGTCACGTCCGTGTAGGCGCTGGTCCACTCGTGGCCGAACACCGTCCCAGTCAAACGATCTCTCGTGCCGACGAACCCCGTCAAGAGCAGCTGGCTGAAACTCGCCATGGAGCACCCCGTGGCTTTCCACGCTTTTCTCTGTAAGTCACGAGCATCTGCCTGAGTGTCCTCCCATGCAACTCCGAGTCCAAGTCCGATCTTAATACGTCTGTCGATGGCACGGCGATACCGAAAATTTGTGTCGCGAATCGCTGAGCCGAGCTGAGCGCACAGCGAGCCAACCCGAGCAAAGCTCAGCTTCACTCTTTACCAAATCCCCCGTCCTCTGATCTCTTTCTCTTTCTCTTTCTCTCTCCATCCCTATCCCTCTTCTTCGTTGTGTCGTCCATTCTATTACAATCCCTACCCTACCCTACCCTACCAGACGCCCCGAGCACGAGACACGGGCTCGGCTGCCTCGAAGGCTCTGATCCCAAAATTACCACACACACACACACATACATACATACATACGTACACACACAGAGAGAGAAACACCGTGCCTAACAACCTCCCGCGCTACTTCCTAGACGCCACGTCCTTCCACATCCTCTGCCTCCACCAAGGCCAGGAGATCAACGACTCGGCCGCGCTCCTCCGCCTGTCCCACAAAGTCGAGACCATCAAACTGGTCAACGAACAGCTGCAGCATCTGAGCCTCGTACCTAAACGCGGGACTGGCACCGCAGGTCGGTGCGGAGGGGAAATGAAGAAAGACAACAACACTCCCAGGTCAACGGGGACGGAAACGGGGATGGGGCCGACCGACGCGTTAATCATGGCGGTCACGATTCTGAGTATCCACAGTCAGAGAGATGAGGTAAGAAAAGAATGTGAACAAGACGAGAGACGATCGTTGAGGACATTTTGCCGGAATTGAATTCCGGATGTTTCTTTCCTGGTGGCATGCTATGAATGATCCGAATTGCTGACATTTACGATGTGGTGGTAGACCGAGTATGCCAAGGTTCACGCGGTGTCGCCGCTTGCAAGTCTCAATCATCTCGATATTTACGGCGCCATGGTCAATGACGAGAAGCACATACAGGGGATAAGGCTGCTGGTCAGTCAGAAGGGCGGGCTTGATGAAATCGAATGCTACGGCATGGCGGACACGTTGCAATTGTATGTCTTTTTCTCTTTGAATGAACTTCCATTTCGGCTAACATGCATTGAGATGCGATGTATATTTCGCCTCCAAACACGCATGCAGACCGAGTTTTGCATGGCGCAAGCCCGTCAGGTCTTTGGTCATGGAAGGAAAACATGTGCTCGATCCGGCCGCCATCGATTTGGACTCAAAGCTTGGATCGGGCTTTCGCTACCTGCGTCACACATCTACTGGTCAACAGTTGCTCGACGTACTGGATGCATACTCCGAGATCACCGTGGCGCTGGATCATCACGTCCGTGGCGGTCCGACTGCGCCAGAACTGGTCGATTTAACGGAAGTGCGTAACTGCACACAGCATCGCCTGTTGTCCCAACTACCGAATGCGTTGGACCTCACCAACCCCGAACTGTGTGTGCACCACGCGGTGCGTTTGGCGACCCTGATATTCAGCGACATGGTCATTTTCCCGCTGCCGCCGCCACAAGGAGTGAAACCAAAGCTTGCTCTCATGTTGCGACAGACCCTTGAGACTTGTCATCTCCTCCGATGCTGGGAACTGCACAATCAGGTGTTGTTGTGGGCTCTCACCCTCGGGGCTATCGCCTCGACTTACACGGCACAGAGACCCTGGTATATCGATCAGCTTCTGCAAGAGACTTCGGTTATGCAGATTGAAGATTGGTTCGTACTTGAGTCAGTGTGCTCCAGGTTCTTGTGGTGGAAGCCGATTTGCAGTGAACCGCTGAAGTGGGTCTGGAATGAGATGATTTCCCCACTCGACGTGACTTGACTGAAGACGTTGCGGGAGCCTCTCACAGGCTCAAGTCCGGATGCAGCAAGAAACCAAGCTGTAAGCCGCAAAGACCAACCTTTCTCTCGAAACATTGGTTGTGGGTCGCCCGAGGATGGACGTTGACCTTCTAATCAACCCGGCAAAGCCCCTGGCATTACCCGCACTGTCTGGGGCGTGGGAGCATCGTCCTCCTGTTCAATTACTTGACTGTTGGAACGCTGATGGCGCCATCTGAGGCCTTCAATCAGCCTTTCGGCCTCTTCCTGTGAAGGAAAATTGTCATCTGGAGCCAGGTCCTTGCGATGCTCGGCAAATGAAGGCGATTGATGCTCGTCCTGGGTCGAAGGTCGGTCGTCATCTTGGCCTTCTCTTAATCTGGTCTTACCCATGCGTGGCCAGAGACCGGGCAGAGGCACCACCTGAACCCTTGGTTCGACCACGCGCTCCTCAAACCACGCCTGCGTCCGTGCTTCTACCAGTTGAGCGATCTTGGGGACGTCCTGCAACCGGGTGCGGGACCCGATCAAGCTCCTAACCGAGAGATCGAGTCGATAGTCGGGAAGAAAGGAGAAGGCGAGACTAGTTTTAGGCTTACCCGATGTGGAATGTTTGGTGTCTGAGGGGTCGTCCTCAGTAGCAGGAACGAAGCTAATCGAAAGGGTCCCAGAGAACCTCACAACCGAGACTGCAAGCGCAACCGGCAAGACAGCAGAGAAGGGTTTGGGGTAGTTGAGGATAAGGGCAGTCTCAATGGCCAGCGTCAGGTTGTCGTCGGAGAGATCGACGTCCATCAAGGCTTGCAATCTACCTCCCGTGGCACTCGAGACCTCATCATCGAGGGCAATGACTCGGACATTGCTGAAGATTGGAAACTCCTCGCCCATGGAGATCTCGGTGATCTTGATCTTGTCGATATAGGACGGTCTCTTGACGGGATCATTGATAGCCGCCTCCAGACTTGCCAGGATTGTGGGTGTCCCCCCCGAGCCATCGCGTAGATTGTACGCGGTCTGGCGGTACTGGGCTATTGTCTGCGCTAGTAGTACATTGAACCAATCTAGACTCTCCGGCTGATGTGTGGAATGATTGTTCTTGCCATGACCTCGGCTCGGGATCTGATAGTATGTCCTTCGCAAAATCGAGGCAATGTCCGTCGCATTCGTGGGGACGGGACGGAGGACGTTGGAGGCACTGGCCTTGTTCCGCAACGACTGAGGAGCAGAGCTTTTGGACGACGCAATGCCATGCAACGAGGTCGTCCGGATGTGCTTCGGCGTCCGCCGCGCGGTTCTCGAGGGAGGAGACGGTGCTTCACCAAAGATGAAGAACTTGATGAAGCAGCCGAGGAAAATGACGACGGAAAGTTGCCCTAGCAAGAACCCTTGCGTGAAGGTTAGGGACATGTTGAGAACGAGCCGCCAAAGTCCATCCCTTAGACGGAGCCTGCTCGCATCTCTTGTGGCATGGAGGGCTAGTAGTCAAATTGAATGAGAACCATTTGCAAGAGGAATTAGTGAAGCTCCGCATGGATACTGCTATATGGGCGCACTGGTTCGCCGAAGGAATGGCACGGTGGAGCACAAGGAAGTCCTATACATTCTTGTGTCCTTCGCTGGTCATCTTTGTACATGAATCTTCAACAGCAGCCGCGCGTGAAACCCGCTGGATTCTTTCGGCGGTATCAACAACGGAAAATCACCAGCAGTGCTATTTTCATTTGCGCATCCTGCGTCCGTATGACGAATCCGCAGAAATGGAACGCGCGCGGCTGGCCAAGATTTGGCGAACCTTGCTTTACATCAAAAAACCGGCCGACATCGATCAAGTTCGCAGGAAATGTCCTCGATAGTTGAGATGATTCGCACAGCCGAGGACCAGACACAATCTCTTGGTTGCCCACCAGACTCAGTGAGAGGGCAGCCGTCATGCTGTTGCGACCGAGTCAGTCAGATACTTCACAGGAGGATACGTCAGTTCGAGGCCGGATATACACGAGCGGTTATGCATGTGCTCCAGCTTGGATGACTATTACAGAATAAAACGCCCATCAAGGTGAGATTCAAGCACCCACCATAGTTCTGTATCCCAAATCGAATCAGCCAGACCTCCACACCGGTCACATCTCCCTCACTGACCATGATCATCACCCTTCCACCGACTTCAAGCCCACATCATCCGTCGACAACTTAGCCGCGTTGAACCGATCCGACGTAGGCAGCTCGATATGCACATTGTTCACCGTCGCAATGCCCATGGCCACCTCGTCCTCGGCCTGCAGCTCCAGCACATGGCCCCCGATCTTCCTCTCCGAATCGATAAAGTGCATGTGCTCGCCCGCAACGAAGAAGCCCTGCCACGCGGCCGGCGAGCGGAAGCCTACGATCGTCCCCTCGACGTCGTGATACTCGGCAACAAACTGCTTCTTCCCCAGCTCGCCTAGCGGCTGGCCGTCGTACTCTTGCCCCTTGACGGTGCGACACTTCAGCCGCGAGAACCGGCCCTCGACGCGATACGACATGAAGAGGTTGCTCGCGTGGTCGTTGAACTGGTCCAACACGCCGTCGATCGCGTCCTTGGTCTGCAGCTTCACAGCCACGGTCTGCTGGGACCGGAAGTGCGTGGCTGCCGCGTAGGGGATCTGGTCGTCCGGTTCGGCGACGCGGACCTTGCCCTCCGCTTGGAGTTGGTAGACGGTGCCGTCGAGGAGGAGCAGCTCGCCGTCCATGCGGACAAACGTGCCGAGGCCTTGGTTCCCTTTCTCGACGAGTTGCGAGACGGTGATGCCCGAGTCGGAGACCCCGGACATCAGAGCGTTGACGAGGCTGTATTGGTAGATTTCGTTGATGGCCATGCTTTCCTGGCGAAGACTATCGTGGCGGTGGAACTGAAGCTAGAGAGAGAGAGTTATCTGGTGACAATGAGACTTTCACTTTCGCGGGCTCTCGCTCTTTAGTAGTGGTGATGCGTTCAGCCTGTGCGAGGCTCGCGAAGATGTACGTCTCTTCCCTCCCGTCCCGTCCCGTACTGTCCTGGCCTGTACTCCGTGTCGTCGACGGCTCTCTCTTCTGAAGACCGGAAATGGCGCTCTGTCACTCTACTATTCGGCGGATAATCGGGGACTTCCCTCGGACTCCGGTCGTCTGAGAAACAATCAATCAGTCTTCTCTCTTTTCACGGCACGAGCATGCAGTCGTACGTGTGCGCGTACGAGAGCGAAGGTTATTGACGGATGCGGGTGAATAATATCCAGCCGATTACATCATCGCTGTCCACCCCTGCGTATCCCCCTCATCGCCAGCATCCCAACGGGCCATTGGGCTCGGCCAGTGACAATATTAATACATATATCAACAACCCTCAGTCTCCTACGGAAGTACGAAAAAAAAGCACGAAAGGTAACAAAAAGCACACAAAACCCAATTCATTCATCCAGACTTTCTCCTAGACTGAATCCTTGCTTAACCTGCTGGGTCCTTAATATTCTAACAGCCTTCTCTTCCGTTGCTATCTCTCATTGCGCCGACTTACCAAAAAAATGAGCGAAGACAAAGCCGCGACAGACGCAGCAGACACGGTCGCCCAAATCATCGTCAACAGCCTGTATAATGCCGGGGTGCGGGTGGTGTTTGGCGTGCCGGGGGCCAAGATCGACGCCATCTTCGACTGCCTCATGGACCACCCGGAGATCAAGCTGATCGTGGCGCGGCACGAACAAAACGCGGCGTTCATGGCCGCGGCGGTGGGGCGCATCACGGGGATCCCGGGCGTGTGCATCGGCACCAGCGGGCCCGGGGCGTCGAACCTGGCGACGGGGCTCGTGACGGCGACGACGGAGAACGACCCGGTCGTGGCACTCGTGGGCTCGGTGCCGCGCCATATGAACCTGAAGCGCACGCACCAGAGCATGCGCGCACTGGACATCCTTGGCCCGACGGCCAAGAACGCCGTCGGCATCGACGTCGAGGACCAGGCCGCCGAGGTGGTGCTGAACGCGTTCCGCTCCGCCAGCACGTCGCCCAAGGGCGCCGCCGTCATCTCCATCCCCCAGGACGTCGCGCGAGGCAAGTCCCAGATCCGCGCGTTCCCGACCCACGCGTTCGCCCCGCCGCGCTACGGGCCCGCGGCGCCGCACACGCTCGACGAGGTCGTGCGCATGGTCGAGCAGGCCAAGCTGCCCGTGCTGTTCCTGGGCATGCGCGCCAGCAGCCCGCGGGTCGTGGACGCGGTGCGCGCCCTGCTGGCCCGCTTCCCGCTGCCGACGGTCGAGACGTTCCAGGCCGCGGGCGCGGTGCCGCGGGAGCTGGTCCACCTGTTCTACGGGCGCGTGGGGCTCTTCCGCAACCAGGTCGGCGACAAGCTGCTCGCCAAGTCGGACCTCGTGCTCGCCGTCGGCTACGACCCCGTCGAGTACGACGCCAACGCCTGGAACCCGGCCGGCAGCCGCCGCGTCGTCCACATCGACTACACGCCCTGCGACTACGGCACCTACTACAGCCCAGTGGCCGAGCTGGTGGGCTCCGTGGTCGAGAACGTCAAGTACCTGACCGCGCACCTGACGAGCATCGCCGAGCCGTCCATCTCGCACCTCTGCCGCGGCCTGACCCAAGAGTATACGCAATGGCAGGACAGGCCCGAGGTGCACCGCTCGTCGGGCCTCGTGCACCCTCTGCACTTCATCACGGCGCTGCAGAGCATGGTCTCCAAGGACACGACCGTCTGCGTCGACGTCGGCAGCGTGTACATTTACTTTATGCGGTATTTCTTCGCGTACGAGCCTCGGCGATTACTTTGGTAAGTTAGCATCCGACTGATTATTGCCTGATTTCGCAACAACTCTAGCCCTTTTCGCTTCTGCCCCTCCCTTTTTCCCGCTCGTGCGTAGTACGAGACTGCTAACTGCTGACCTTTATTCGTATGTACTCAGCTCCGACGGCCAACAAACCCTCGGCGTCGCGCTCCCCTGGGCCATCGCCGCGTCCTTGACCCAAACCCCGCCATGTTCGGAAAAAGTCATCTCCGTCAGCGGCGACGGCGGCTTCATGTTCTCATCCCAGGAACTCAGCACCGCGGTCCTCCAGGGCTGCAACATCACGCACTTCATCTGGAACGACGAGGCCTACAACATGGTCGAGTTCCAGGAGGTGATGAAGTACGGGCGCAGCAGCGGCGTGAAGCTGGGCGGCGTCGACTTCGTGAAGCTGGCGCACAGTTTCGGGGCCAAGGGGTTCCGTATCGCAGATTCGGCTGATGTGGAGGCTGTGATCAAGGAGGCCCTAGCGTATGAGGGCGTGAGTCTGGTGGATGTGAGGATCGATTATGCGGACAATGGCGCGTTGGCGGGCAATTTGATCGAGGATGAGTGGAATTGATCGCGTCACCTTCTCGTGAAAGGAAGGGAGGGAGCTGGGAATGGGAGACAATCGAGGATGAGTGGAATTGATCGGTCACCTTCTCGTGAAAGGAAGGAAGGGAGCTGGGAATGGGAATGGGAGCCAGCAATACCTCCTCCTCCTCCTCCTCCTCCTCCTCCTCCTCCTCCTCCTCCTCCTCCTCCTCCTCCTCCTCCTCAAAGGAGACGATGTAAGGAAAACAGCAATAGGACCCAGGACTCAGTAGGCGATGATGAGCGTGGTACATACCTTATCCATTGTGATGAGATGTGCTACGATACACGATGTGACACAATATGACATGACAGCAGGCGATGAGCGCGGTATATACCTTACCCATTAAAATGTGATGTGATACGATACACGATGTGCCATGACATGACATGACATGATGTTGAATCGAGCATTGTCCGACCGAGGCACCTCGTCGCCACCTCTCCGCTATACCTAAAAGTCAGCCTTGCGCAGCCTCGGGTGGGCAAAGAAGGCAACGGAGAGAAAGGCCTGGTGGCGAATAAGCCCCCCGGGGGGCAAAGGCGTTAGTTGATTCGGAGGCCTCTCGGCCGCCAGACGGGGTTTCGAGGTTGTCTCTGAGTGCCTCCGCGGGTGTCTTTGAGGCGGAGAGGAACCGGCGCCTCTGAGATATATAAAGAGGGCGGAAGGCCTCTCTAAATAAGTATATAAACAGCTTCGCAATGGCACAGATATATATGAATGCGAACAGCACCTCAGCTCAACACCAGGACTCAGCAGGCGATGAGCCTGGTATATACCCGTTGAGATGTGATACGATACACGATGTGACCTGATATGGAAAAGGCACACGCCACGACGACATGGGATGAAAGGCGGTTCAGTGCAAAATGCCAAAGGCGGTCAACTTGCTGGTGGTCCTACAGGCTTTTACCAGCCATGTACATACACTATCGGCTCTGAAGGCTTTGTTGTCTCACACTCTCCACAACACCATAACACTACAATACCCCCAAAATCCGCTCCTCCCACTCAAGTGGATGACGTCTACATCACAGTTCGCGATGGACCAAGGTATCGTGAAAGCGATTGACTTTGAAGACCGCCTCGTCACACATCCCACAACAACTCTTCCTCGTTGACATCGCCGAATGCGGCCAGAATCGCGTCCTTCGTATCAGAGACAAGCTTGCGTTCAGGCTCCTTCCATGCTGCAAGCTTCCCAAACCGCCTGCCCTTAACAATGCGGTCTGCTGCGTTCAACAGCTCGTTGGCGAAACAAATGCAGTAGTCACCCTTTCCGAGATGCTCCTCCTGATGCATTTTGTCGGATATCGTGGACACCACCCGGACACTTCTTTCAAACACCGCAAAGAGGTTCACCCGAGCCATGGGCAGCGTCTTGCTGGAGCCGACCAACAACGCTTGAGTTGTCATAGCCAGAGGCAATAGTCTCTGCTTTTCCATCTGGGCGCTTGAGGTGGGCACCTTCATGTCAGAAGTTTCCCGGGATTTGTTCTTTCGCAGTCTCTGCACCTTCGCATACGAGTCGTTCAGCTCACCCCACTGGGCGTCACTGATGTGGTAATCTTGCTGTTTGATGTTGAACAGCAAGCAGCCGACCTTATCCTTTCGACGATGGTCCGGGATACCGATGCCTGCGGCCATCTTTGCGGCATGGGCTGGAATGGAAAGACACCAATTGTCGTGTGTGTTCTTCCCCTTGTGATTCTTCCGGAATTTCAGCCTGGCCCCCACGTACCGTGCCCAACAAGCGTGAAAGTTGCTCTTCGGGAGGTTGCCGCCGGGGAACAACGTTTCCCGGTACTGGCTGCATAATTTGTCGAGCACAGGCACTTTGTCAAGCCCGCCCAGGTGGGTGAGAGCATTGTAGGAGTGCAGAATGGCACCCACATAGTGCCGGTACTTGAGCAGGTAATGTCCATAGTAGTTGCAGAGGTCCAGGATCTCGAGGACATGGTTGCCAGCGACCCATGGTGATTGGAAGACAAGATCCCAGCAGTTGTGTCTCGCATAGCACTGGAGGTCAAGGGCCATGCTCTGCAGGTGCCATCCAAGGGTTTGAGAGCAGCGGCAGGGAAAGCAGGTCTGGTCTTGCAGTAGTGCGGTGATCTGAGAGCAAACCTGCTGTGCCAGCTTCAGTGCGATTATGCGGCTCTTTGGAATCAAGTTCGGTTGTTTGACGTAACGCAGGTAGACCCTGTAGCTCTGCGACAACAGATTCAACCCAAGAACGGCCGACCAAGACACCTTGTCATTCTTTGCATCCGCCATGAGGTCCTCCGCTACATCCGAGTAGACGGGCGTGCTCCTCATGATGGCATTGAGAGGGATGACCTCGCCCGAAACCCAATGGATAATGTTTTCTATCATGGCAGAGGAGATGAACCGGTTTCCACCCGTTCCCTTGATGACCATCGAGTGCACTTGGGCGGCAAAATTATGTCCGCATCTGGCGCACGATGGATCATGCGAAAACAAGTTTTTGTCTTTCTGGCAATCAGACAGCGTTCGCTCGATATGCTGAAGACGACTCAGTAACGAGGTGTTGGTCCCGATGATTTTCTGACTGCGCAGTTCCACCTCAAACGAGCTCCGAAACGAGTTGCAGATCCTGCAGAACTCCGAACTGGTGAGGTTTTCATCATGCTGAAGTAATTCGTTGGCCACCTGCTGGAGCGAAGCGAAAGCGGCATTGGTCATGAACGAAGCCACCACGAACGAGAGGGTGCCTTTTCCAGCCGCGGCCCAATAGCCATCGATTGACGTCGAGATGTCTTGGATGCGCTAACCTGGTTAGCAAAACTTCTAGGGTCGCTCAGGGATCTACGTGCCTGTGCTGCAGCCATCACCTCGAGTGCATTACCAAGCTCATCGTCTGCAAGGTGGACGTTGGTGTCCCCGCGAGTGGTGGGACGTGGCGCCGAGGCGGGAGCACTAGAGTGCATGGAGGTGTCGCAGTGCCCAGTCTCGAGCCCTTCGTGGTCTTTGGCTTCCTCGACCATCAAGCCCTCGTACTGATTGACCGGACGGGGCGATTGGCTTGTTGGAGATTGCGATTTCCGCTTTTCATTGTTCTGGGATTTCGGACCACCATATCGAGCGCAAAGATCGCTGTAGATCTTCTCCAGGCTGCGCCAAAGAAAAGTCAGCATCCTGACCTGGTTGGGGTCATTGCCGTCATGACTCACAGGGTCGTGAAATGCTCGTGCCCGACAGTATCCTCGTCGTCGGCAGCGGCATCAACTTCAATCCGGTAGTGCTTGCTAAGTCTGTTCCTGTCTGCGATGGCTTCTCGAAAGTAGAAGTGAACAATGTCAGGGAGGGTATTCAGCTTCTCCGAGACTTGCTGCGCCAAAGATTCGAGCCCCTTGATGGTCAGGCTTTTGATGGGCTTGTCTGGTGCCGAGCTGCGCTGCTGAAACCAGGTGAGTAGACCACGCGTGCTCCGCTTGTACCGGACGTATGCCTCTAACAAATCCGGCGGGAGCCCGCAAGAGGTGAGTTTGTGGGAGACGTTGAAGAGCATCGTGTTCTGGCGCGCTCTGACGGCTAGTTCAAGGTTGAGTGAGTTCAGCGGAGTGGCATTCGCCTTGATATGAAGCAGGCAGAGAGTAGAGCTTAGGTTTGCTCAGGAACAAGGAAACGTTGACAGGCAGACCAAATCAAGCAAACATGAGGAAAGCGCGAGGGCGGGAACCTGCGTGGGAAAGATCAGCTTGGGACAATGAAGTCTTTTTTCCCCCTCTTTCACGCGCTGTTGCCGTGTGCGAGAGTGTTTTAATAAGGCAAGGAAGGTCCATCGTGAGGACATGTGCTCGTTCTTCACTCAATCGGCAAGAGAAAAAGGCCGTTAACTCGCGGCTCAAAAGCAGACACACCACTCGCTTTCCCTGACATCAGCCATCCTTTCCTTCAAAATGGACCATGTTTTACTGCGCAGAATGAAGTGAGATTGGTCGAATGTTGCGTCGAGGTGAAAGCGGAATTTGAGGACCTTAACGCGGTCGATGACGGCGGAGCTTCACGTGACCTTCACTCACTCGTTCCTCACTTTTCAGTCAAGGCAATGCCGGCCCGGCACGAGTTGTTGAGAATCAAGTAGAATAAAATGGAACTTGTACCCGCCTAGAAGGAGACTATAGGAAGTCGGAATCTTACGGCGAATGAAGTGACGGAAATGACTGGAGGTTGACCCCTTCTGCCCATATCGTTGCAGTCTCCCCTAAGGCCATGGCCCAGAATAGTAATCACAACCCTTGTTGACGTCTTCGTTGATCATCCAAGGTAGAGGCAGGCTCTGTTTGCGCCTTGCTGTCTCCTCAAAGGAGCTGGTATACCATTGCTTGGAAGACTAGGACATTGCTCGAGCACGGGGAATATTCTTCGTCCGTGCTGTCTGGTGTTGGTCAGGTGTTCACTTGCGCAAATCGAACAGCCGAGTCGTACATGTTCGAGAGTTTATCTTCGGAGGTATTGTGCTGAGGTGATGGGTTGGCGTGTGAACTTGACGTGTGTCGAGAGGGCGTTTTCCGTGATCGACGTTGAAATCAGAACCTTACGGAGAAGAGCCTTGACTTCGATGACACGGCGAGTTGAGCCCTGAGGTCGTCCTCCTCATTGTACATGGACCAGAGAGCGTTGCCGTCCTTCCTCGCCCAGTCACTTGGGTTGCGTCCAGGAGCTGCGCAGCGGCTGGGTTTTGGGATTTCTCGAGTAGCGCGGAATTGCTTCTCTTGGTGACGAGTTTCATCCACATCCAGGAGAGGAGGAAACACATGCTGGCAAGCAGTAGTGCTGAGAGCACCGCGACCACGATTATCGTTGCGATGAATGAGTGTGAGGGGGGAGCGCGACGAAGGAGCCGCCGCGACGAAACGCGGGAGCTGTACATGTCGACGACTGCACCAATGTAATGTCTCGGCGCCATTAGCGAATCAGTTAATGAACGTGCGCAGATTCTGCGAGTAATCAAATGGACGAGTCCTTGAAGCACGTAACTCAAAAGCAGGGTCGGAAAACGATTGTAAAACGAGTGGACTTGATGAATTGAAACACGGACTTGCTTGTAGTGACGGGGATCGTATCGAAGAAATAGTCTTGTAACACGCGCGCTCAATCGCGACGCGACAAGATTTAAATTCCTCGAAATGGCTTCCTGGTGGCAGGGGGTGGATCCTCCCGCCTCCTAAAGCCATGCAACCGAAAATCTGGGGATCTGGAACCCGTGCTGGTCCGAGCGTACATGCCGGTGCGAAGAATCCGCAATGCAGCCCTACGACTCCTATGCGTGGTGATGATATGGTAGTAGTAGTCGGGGTTTCAGAGGAACAGTTTCTAATGCTAGCGATGTTGCAGCATGGGGTGTCCTAACAGTGCCTCGACCGTGACGTTGTCCTCAGAGGCCGGCGGGTGTCTCATGGCCAGATATTGGAAGTCCAGCGTGTTGAGCGGCGAGACGGGCGTGGGTGGCTGCGGGGCGGCGATGATCGGTACATCGTCAACTGGTCTTCTCATTCGAGAACCCTGAATTCCAACCCCGATGTAATCCATCGGATCATATGGCTTCACATAGTGCGTTGCATGCGCCGGGGGAGGCTGCGATTTCGGGCGTGGCGCATGGCCAGAGGCTGGAGGTGCATCGTACCGAGAGTATGGCGGCGGGGGGTCGAGATGATCTGGTGGAAGAGCAACGGCAATATTGACGCTTGCTCTTTTATTCTGCAAGTCCATCTCCCTGTCATCAAGTCCTGACCACTGCCTCTGTGCTATCTCGGCCGACCTCGTGCGATGCGTGCGAGGGGTGGGGTTTCTCAGATTCCCGACATCCACACTTGCTCTGACCTCGTGAAATGGTCCTGGAGAAGTTGTCCGAGGACGCGGAGGGGGACCGGGAAGGGGTCGATTCAGGTAGTACCCATCCACAACTCGATATTCGCTTCTCTCAACTGGCCGATATGCCGCGGGGATGTCGTCCCAGCTAGGATTTCGGAATGGTTGTTGGGTCGAGGTTGTCAGCATCACACTGGAGCGAGACTGTCGCAGTTTCGTTCGGACATGGGTGAAAATACTATCCCCCTGCGAGCTCATGGTGGTCAGGTGGTCTATCGTTCAATCGGTTGAAGACGGTCGCTAGGACGCGAAAATGTCCGATTCAAAATCCTTCAGCTGCTGGCGGCAATGTAGGGAATGTGGAGGGTGGAAAGGACCTTCGACCCATGAGTTGACGTCTCGGTTAGAGCTCCGATTCAATGCCAGATGAAAGGCATCGGCACGGGATTGAAAAGAAGAAATGGCAACCCACCAGGACCTCTGGCTGGGCGAAGTTGGACAGCGTCTAACGTGAGGCCACACCGTGGGTGGACGTCTGATTTAACAGAAGAATTATTTCCTGGTGGCAGCGGTTTGGCGTGCAAACATAAGCGTCGACGACGATGATCGGGTTGTAGTCGGCCGCGCACAGATGGTCAGACCTTCACTACATCGAGCATAGGCGGGCGATCTGTCCATTGATAGTAATTGGCACGGAGAGCCTTTGTCAGTAAGCGGTAAGCTTTTCAGAATAATCATAGCAGAAGGGGCCGGCTTGTCGCAGGCGCAGTATGCGATACCATTTTTGACGTCGCGAAGCAGGCGAAACGGGCCAAAGAAGCCCGTGTTGGCAGTGCCAGAGATCCAACCCACCAAGTCGCCGACTCGAGCGCGGCCGTCGGTCTGCAGTGATTTCAGCTCGTTGCTATATTGAACAAAACTGTCGAGGATTACTTCATGTATCATGCACGGCAAGATCATCGCGTCGATGGTCAAAGTAGCCGATTTTTCACGGCTAGAGATGCCCACGGATCGTGGGAATCGCGCAGTTGCATCCTTCGCCGAGCGAATTCTGATGAGGAGTTGCCGCACGAAGCTAGAGCTGACGAGCTTGGGGCCATGTAAGCTTCACCTGGCGAGCCTCTTCGCCCCAAGGCCGGGCGGTCAAGGCCAATCTTGGGGTCCTAATAGACACATCGGAGACTTCGGTAACCCCAGAATCAATCCGCATGTGCGGCTAGATCGCTCGTGAGCAGAGTACGGATGGAGCTAACGGCGCAGCCCACTGCATACCGTGAAGCAGCGAGATCAAGCGACGACAAGTTCATGGCATTGTTACATCTTGGCTCGCACTTCGGTGTTTGACTTTCTCCTCCTGGATAGTGTCTGGAGACGGACAAATGGCTGCAGTAATAGGAAGGAGGAAAGAATCAATTACTTTACACACAGTACTGTATGTAGCACTTCATGCGAGATTACGCTTTTTCGACAAGCTCGTCCATCTGGTAATGTGAATTGGGTGACACAAAAATGGCAATTCCCAGCCAGCCAGCCAGCCAGCGAAGCTCGCTTTCTCCGCAAACCCGATGGCGGCGATTAAGGTGGCCTGCCCCCTTCCGGGCTTCCACATGGCAACAGCTTAGCTGCAGTACGGAGCACGTAGAGCTGATCTTTTAGGCATAATACAGATAATATGCCTTTGAGGCTGACAGGTTGGTGCTTACGGCCTCCGCATTAACATATGTGCATATGTATTTATGCTCTGGATTGATGGTGATGGTTTGATGATACTAGATATTTGGTTGCTGTGAAAGTACCTCGTACGAGGTACACTTTTTCCTGCTTTCATGCTCCGCCAAGCTCGCGTCAACAGTTTCGATTCACCATACGAAACAACTGTGAAGGCGCCGCGGCACCAAAGCCACCGAAGAGTGGGTTGCAGGAGGGTCAGGCAAGGCGCAGATGCCAAGGGCCTGGTGGCGTTGCGGCATCCCTTTCTGCTAAATTCAGCAGCAGCCAATTTCCCAGAGTGGACGGATTTCCCTTCCCAGGTGTCTCTCTCTCTTGGGCGTTCACCTTACCCAGGACAATCGTTCCAACGTCCGGGGAAGCGAGCAACACTCAAGAAAAACGTGTTCGAGCGTCCAGCAATACGCGGAAAACGGGATGGACGACAGATTCGGTAATGAACAGGTATTACGCAATGCTAGCTACAGTGGTCTAGCCAGCATCTCCTTGATGCGTCCAAATAATATGCAAAGAAGTTCCCATTTTGAATCATGCAACTTCACAGCCCATGTACTGTTGCGGACAATTACAACACAGCTTCCCCTCGTATAGACCTCCCCAGACATGCTGCTATGTTCTTTGATATCAAGCAGGACTTCGCTGCAAATGCTGTGGCCATGGAACTCGTGACTGAAAAATGTTCAAAAGCGCGTCGTGAGATCAAACCGCTTATGCGATGACCAAAGCGGCGGCGGCAACGAGACCTGCAAGAGCGAAAGAACCAGCGTTGACGTTGGCGGCACCAGTGAAGGTGGCAGGGGCAACACCAGTGGAAGAGCTGTGGACCATGTTAGCTTTTCACTTTTTCCCCAGCTGCGCGAAGAATGAGGAAATACTTACCCAGAGTACGACCAGACACCAGTTGTGGCAGCAGCAACGGGGGTTGAGGACCAGACACTAGTGCTTGCAGCGGCGACAGCGGTGGAGGTGGCCAAGGTGGTGCTTTCCCAGTCGCTCCATGTGTAGTCGGAAACGGGAGTGCTCGAGGCGGGCGAAACTGGCTTGCTGCTGGAGGTCACGGACCAATCGCCCCAGGTGCCGGAGTAGGTGCTGGTGGAAGCAGGCGCGACGGGCTTGGAGCTGGTGCTGCTGCTGACAGACCAGTCGCTCCAGGTCGGGTCCCAGGCGCCGCTGGTGCTGGTGACCTTGGCAGGGGAGGAGGTGGTGGAGGCCGAGACGCTCCAGTCGCTCCAGGTGTGGTCGGCGCCTGAACCACCCTTGTACGGGCAGTTGGTGACGGTCGGCTCGCACGAGGTGATGGTCACGTCGACAGTGTCGGTGATGGTGGTGGTGCCAGCGGAGGCGAGGGCAACGAAGCCGGCGGCGAGAACAATCGAGGTACGCATCTTGTTTGATTTGGTGGTTTTCTGGTTCAAATTACCGAAATCGGAAGGATATCTTCGAAAAGCGAACGACGTGGACGTTTGGGTGAAACGAGTGTGGGCGAGTAGAACTCGAAAAGAATGGACGACCGAGGGTCAAGGGTTTGCTTGGATACTGAAGTCACGGCTTGAGTATAGGAAAAGAGGGAAGATAGCAGCCCTGGGCATTTTGAGCTTCTTGTAGTACACCCGCTAGCATGGGAGATTAGGAACACGGGACGAGGAGCCATGCGACCAACTGGAGCTAGACCAAACTGCTCAGCTTAATTTCCCCCAGCGCAGCCCATCAGACACCATGTCTGCCACTCCCGTACAGCTGCAAGCCGAGTGTGGGAAACGACGAGAAAGCAAACAAGTGACAGGGGCTCGAATAGGGGAGCCACCAATTACGGCTCAGGAGAGGCTCAAAAGGCTGAGGAAGGCTCAAATTAAGGCTTCGGGGCCTGCTGCAGGTACCATGACAGCGAGCCATTTAGAGCCGCTCCCTGCAAGCCACAGAGGGGCGCCGGCCAACGCTAGAAACATGGCATGACTGGGAATGGCATGGTGGCCCATCGTGGAGCTGATGAGCCGCCATCCTTTGGGAATGGCCGCACCTGAAGGTGAAAAGGAGCAGTTTAAATTTGGTGCGAGGCAGCCAACACGCGAGATGCAAGTCGCCTGTCGGTGACGCGCTGGCTCAAAGGAGACCCGGATTTCAGCAGGTTTTGCAATTTTCCCTTTGCGAGGGCTGACTGTGACATGAGCCAGACTCGGGAGTTTCACACTGCATCAGCTCAGGGGTTGGCGGGCGGCTCCCAATTCGTCCATTGCGGAGCCTCTATTGATGCGCTCCTCGCACAAAATGCCCACGTGGTGATCTCGCCATCATCTTTCCTCGTCCAGTACTGGGTAAATTGCTTACTCCTGTATCTCCGGCAACCTGAGGAACATGACAAGGCGGGGACTTCAATGATTGGGCTACCGTCGTCCCTGAATCGAGAACCGGAAAGGTATATTGTCGCGTAGATTCCTCCAAGCACCCGAGGCAAGAAGTCGACATCGCGAAGAGTGACAGTATCATCCCCCAAGGTGCCCCGATGATGGCCGAACTCCCTTTTTTCTGGACGCGAAAGCTCTCTCCTCTCAGACCACCATCTGTTGCATATTCTGTCCGTCATGTCTAACTCTTGCCGGTGAAGATCGATCAGCATCTGCCCCGTTGTGCGAGCTCTCTACGACCCTATCCCGCCACCAGCTAGTAGGCGTCGACGTGACGTGGTGCAGAGAAGCTGTGAATGCGACTGATTTCCATGGTCATCAAGGCACTCAGCCAGCTCGCTGACCTCCTTTTGGCAGGAGCGAACTGCTCTTGCAATCGCGCCAAAAACCGGCAGTTACTTCACGGAGCGAATTGCTACATATGTTGATCCCGACCGAGATGCTGATCGGGAGAAAATTTAGACTGCGAGGTGAGCTAAACGACTACGTGTGCTCACCGTCGATCCAGGAACTGGTTGTGCGGAGCGGGGGTGCCAAGGCCAAAGCAAGGTCGAGAACCCAGACGCTCGCATCGCCTCCGCCACTTCAATCGTACTTTCACCACTTACTGTACTGTCAGTGCGATCTGAAGGTAGCCGTTGATTTCTGGAAGTGGTACGGGTAGGACAATCGGTGCCTCATGGCGTCATATTCTCACCGGATTTGGTGGGATTGAAAGTGGTGATGTTATGGCGTTTGACTTTTCCTCCGATTGGACGGAGGCCCTGCCGCTGCCTTCATCGTGTCTTTACGCGGAGACAGTTGAGGGAGAGCTGCTGGGCTGGGCTGGGCTGGTGCATTCGACCTCAGTAGGACGCTCTCATCTGCAGTACCTCTCGGCCATTCGCGTGGTTCCGTGGATGGTTCGTTGGGGAAGTTTTCAATAAGCCGGCGCCGATGCTGCGAACAGATGAAAATGAATAAATTTGTGGAGAAAGAAATGCCCCGGCATCGCAGAAGCAGCTCGCCTTGCAGGGGTCGAGCAGGATAAACGACCCGGAGCAATCACGTACATCATGGCATTGGTGGCATGGCTTCATCGGAGCTGTCACCACGTACCCATTTTGTTCGTACAACTCTCAGAGCTCTTGTGGAGTCGTTCTGGGTGCTTACCAGCCTCACCATGTCCTCGAGGCATCATTGACTACGTCACGGACTCAAAAGCTCTATTCTGCAACTTCTCATGGCCCTCGTACGCGGACCTTTGGACCGGACATGCTGATGCGGCGTGGCCATGACAGGTGCATTGCCCGGTTGCGAATGCATCGTGCCGAATAACAGGGAGAGCTTCGCGGCTGCGTGACGGAAATGCACTCCAGAGATTCCACACGCATCTTGCCGGCCTCCACCATCTGGACGGATGTGGATGAGGTGGCCGGACGCTTTCGGTAGGGATTGAGGTCATCACCAGCGCTGAAAGGTTCGGTTGCTGAAGGATATATTTGGGAAAAGAACTCCAGGGCGCTGAAAGAAGTTCTGCCCTTCTCTCTTGCAATCCGTCCATCACCTCCGTTCCTGTCGCCAAGATGAAGTCCTACGCAGGTCTTCTATTGAGCTTCGGCGCTCTTACAGTGGCTGCCCCTGCACCTCAAGTCACACTTACACCTTTGAGCGTCCCGGCTCCCCCCCTCCGCAGCAGCGAGGTGACGGGTCCGACTTCTCACGGCCCATACAACGGTCCAGCACCGACAGTCACTGGTGCTTTGTCGGCACCTGCAGCCGCTCTGACTGCGGCGCCTGGGCCTCTGCCACCCATCACCTACACCAACAACAATGGTTTGCTCCAGGCTGGGTACGAACCGGTCCCCTATCAGCCAGCTGGCGGCCAGGGCACGAATGGAACCATCCCGTACTATCACCCATTGTCGGACTTCGACTACCAGTCCTTGACACTCGCTCTGTACCAGGAGTGGATTGAGCTCGATCTCTTCCACAACGGTCTTGCTCGATTCTCCGTCGCAGATTTTGAGGCCGCTGGGTTGACCGCCGAGGATCGTTTCTTGATCCAGTTTATGGCGGATCAGGAGACCGGCCATGCGACTTTGCTCAGCAACATTCTGGGACCTGCGGTATGTTGTCACCTCCTCCAGGGCAAGGCATTCGAGAAATGAAATCTCCTCGCTGACACACAGGAATCAGGCCCCCCCTCAGTGCACGTACAACTACCCCTTCACGAACGTGCGCGAGTTCATCGACTTCAACCAGAAGTTGACGCGCTTTGGCGAGAGCGGCGTCTACGGTTTCCTCGGCCACTTGGATTCCCGCGAGTCCGCGACCCTCCTTCTCGAGTCCATCGTCACGGAGGCTCGCCAGCAGATGATTTTCCGTCAATTCAACGGACTGTTCCCCATGTCGTTGTGGTTCGTCCCCGGCATCCCCCAGTCATGGGCATGGACACTGCTTGCGCCTTACATCTCCAGCTGCCCTGCCAACACCACGCGCCTGGCGTGGCAGAACTTCCCACCGCTCACCATTGTCAACCAACCCAACCCGGCGAAGATCAACCCCAACATTGGCCCCGTGGACAACACCACCGGCTCGGACCCGCTCAGCACAAGTGGGATTCAGAACAGCAACCTGTGCGCGAACAGCAACAACGCCGCCGAAGATTGCGGTCCCGCCATCAGCCAGAACAAGTCAATCCCGCTCTCGTACCCTGGCCGGCCCATCCAGCTCTCGTGGGGTAATGTCAACCAGACCGTCGGCCCCAACAATAGCTACGTGACGTCGCGGAGTTCCCTTGCCGATGCCCCCCGCTACGCGCTGTTCGTCTCGCAGCTCAACGCCACATACGTGCCACTAGTCAACATCAGCGGCAACACCGGCTTTGTCGTCCAGCCCAATGCGTCGGTATTTGCCAACGACCCGGCCGTCAACGACACCAGCTTCATCGCCGTGACTAGTCAGAATCCTTACGTCACGCCGTTCAACCTGTCGCTTGTGAATCCGTAAGTTTTTGGCATTTACGCTCGGTTTCCGTGAGAGCCGATAGCTAATATTTGGTTTCCAGATACGTCTATGCCGGCCCTGCTTTGTACCAGTCCGGTTGAAGTGTTGCGCCAGGATTGAAAAAGGGAGAGAGGTAAGGTGTGGAGGTAATATAATGTGCGATGCTTCAGAATGAAATGATTAGCATGCACCACCGGGCGCGGCGAAAGAGATCAGTAGAAATGGACATGAAGCGAAGCGACCTGGGAAAATGGAGAATGAATGTAACGTGTCGAATACCACACACTACCTGTACAGAATGATAGCTTCGCAAAAGGTTAATGTAATGTCTCGTTACGCCATCAATTTTTTGCAGTCGTTTCGTTGGTCTTTCAAAGCGCGACCCCGACGGCCGAATTGTGTTGCATTGCATTCATCAGTCATGTCATTATCATACCGCCCGTTATACTGACCATCGAGCTAGGCTTCAGTGGTAACAATCTATGCCTGCTTGTCCCTCGGCCGGCGTTTCGAACAGCTTAATTGTCGTTCTTTCATATCACCATCAAAATCATACCTATCATATCATGTCTCCCTCCCTGACCCAGGCCCAATCCCTCTCGAAGCGCGCCCATCCCCCCTCGGGCTCTTCGACCATCTTCATCTCGTGCACGACGAAATCATAGCCTCCCTCGCGAGGCACCTGGCCCTGACACACATTCCCGCCCATGGCGATGTTCAGCAACACGACAAAGTCCTCCAACGGCCTGTTCATGTCGTGCGGGATCGGCGCCTTCATCACGGCCTGCCCGTCAATCCACCAGACCATGCGCCCACCCCTGCCAGCAGTGCCGTCCTGGTGCCACGCGAACTCGAACCGCACGGGCCGCCCGGTCTGCATGCCCTGCACGGGGGTGGCCACGACGCGGTGCTTGGCCTTGTCCTCGGGCGAGTAGAAGCCCCAGTGCAGGCACGAGTGGTTGACGGCGTCGCCGTTCCAGGTCTCGGCGATGTCGACCTCGCCGTCCGTCGGCCACGTGAAGGGTTCGTACGGCAGGAGCCAGAACGCCGGCCAGATCCCCGACGCGCAGGGCAGGCTGAGGCTCGCGACGAGGCTGCCGCTCCGCCGCGCCAGGCGTTGGCGCGACACTAGTCGTGCTGAGGTGTATTTCTTGCTGGGGTCGGGGTGGGACGGCGTCGAGATGGCGCGCAGGACGAGAAGGTTGTTGGGCGTGCTGGTTGGGGCGGATTGAATGAGCTCGTTTCACACACGCGAGAATATTCAGAAATGGAGTGGGGAGGGAGGTAAGGACATGCATGCAGCATCAGCATCAGGCGTCAGGTACATATCAGGTATCAGACAATAGATACCAGATACATATCCGAGTAGCCATGGCTGTAGGATACCTGGCTTCCCACGACGCCAAGGCTCCACGCGTTTCGAGGCTCACACCGCGATTGACAGAGAAATAAATCCATGCAAACATGCAAACTTACTAGAACGAATTGCTTCCCTCGGCTGTATAATGCTGCATCTCGTTGTTGCCCCACCCGTTGTTATTCCCCAGTTTGTGTTCCCATTCCTGGCTGACTGGCGTGGCCGGATCGAACCGCGGCTGCCAGTAGACCTTCGGCTGCGGCGGAAGCGGTTGTTGACCCGGCGGTCCTCCTTGGGCCTGGAAGTTGGGATGTGTTGACTGCGGGAGCGGCGGGGGCTGCTGGTACTGAGCTGGATATTGTTGTTGTTGATGTTGTTGCTGTTGCTGGTGGTTGCCGAGAAGTTGCTGGCCCTGTTTCTGGAGGTCTTTGACCTGTGACTTGATGTCGGAGAGGAGGTTCTTGAACGGCATGGCTGATATTTGAAGGACGGCCTGGTGATTGTGCAGGGGGGGAGGGGTTGTTGAGGTTGTTGATAAAAAGATCGGGCATCTGCCTTTCACAAATAACCGGGTTGGCAGCGCTTGGGGGTGACGTATGCCCTGCTAAACGAGCGCCACGGGACGCGCCGGGGGATTGAGGGGCCAAGCAACCTGTTTCGACACCAATGCCCTGACTAGCTGTTGATGGAGGGCGCTGGGAGGAGTAGCCCTCTCATTTACATGCTCGCCATCATGGTGACATGGAGTTGTGAAGCTCCTGAAGGCAACGAGTCAAGGGGACATGGGGCCAGAACAGGATGCGAAGTTTGATTCATTCAGTCGCGATATGCGACGACAGAGCGTACGCGCTCGTCAGTGGTGCCTTCAACAGAGCACGAGAACAGGACACAAACTGTCGGGCCATCCGGCCACCTTGTACACAGGGCAAACAATCTCTTCAATCGCCCTACTTGGCCTCCTTGTCCGCAGCTTGCTCCGCCGCCATCACGCCCCAGCGACGGAGGACAGCTTCCTCGGCCGCACGACGAAGCTTCTCCCTCTCCTCTGCTGTGAGCCCATCAAGTGGGTCGGAGCCCACGTCCTCCTCCTCAACACCCTCCCCATCCTCTGCCTCCAGCTCCCAGGCCTCCTTCTGTGGCGCCCCAGCCACACCCTCAGTAACGAGCCATGGCTCGCGGAAAACCAGCGCGTTCAGCTCCTGGATGGCGCCGACAATCGTCATACAGGTGTGGCAGCGCTTGAGCTTGTGACCCCAAGGCTCCTCCTCTTCGACGTTGCACCAGCGGCGTCCTCCATCGTAGTTGTCCAGGAATTCTCTGCAGTAGTCGTACTGTCCGCGCTTGCAGGCGTCACACTTGTACTTGAAACACATGTTGTTGTTGCTTGATGATGCGTCAAGTGTCTTCAACCACGTTGTACCACAAGATCGTGCAGGTGTCGTATTGGCGGTAGAGCTCGTTCAGGCTTGGTGGCGCTGGTGTGGCTGTCTCGAAAGAGCTGAAGAATTGCTGTGACAGTTCGTGGAGCACGGCTGTGGTGATGTCTTGATAAAACAGGTCGCGCGGAACGACAGAAGTCGGAGTGTCTGAGGCAGAAGGTTTCCAGGCTCTGAAAGCGCCTTTGATGATGATTTGTCTGAGTTTGTTCTTGAGGGTTGCCCGGCAGACGGGAGAGGAGCTGAAGACGAAGACGAACTTCTGCAGAGTCGCGTCGGATCTTGGTTGGCCTTCACAGTTCGTGGGTGCCAAGAGGGTACGGTACAAATTTGAGAGCATTGTCCCAGACCGGTAGCCCAAGCGAGGCCCCTTTCCTTCTCGCACTGTGGTCTGTCTCATCCTGACTGAATGACGAAGTTTCTGGAAGTAGCTTGGACACAGAACAGAGGAATGGTTGCCAGTGAGGGCTTCAGGCCTGCCCACAGCGTTAAGTCGGAGTTCGAGGTCTACGTCTCTGTTGGTGATATTGTGATGAGAATGAGTAGCGTAAGAAGCCTCTGAGCAAGAGCAGAGCTTTGAGGAACAAGTGTTTGTACTCTCCGCGTCGAAGACGACGGACTGTAGCCGGCGACATCGTCGCTGAGTCGTTCGTCAACGACGTCGACCAATCCCGTCGCTGGCAACGCCAGCAGTGAGGTCTTTCAAGCACATGGATCATCCCTCATTCCTTCTTCATCTTCAACAAGACCGTAACAGCACCGCCCATCCAGAAGACCGTCTGTAGAAGTGGACGCTGCCTCAAAACCCAAGGTTTGTCCCACCATAGGCGCCATTGTTGCGGTGGACAAGATACTGACAGCAATTTAAATCTTTCAGGACAGAATCGACGACAACAGATAAAACGCCGCCATGACGTCTCAGCAAGAAATTCCCCAAACTGAGGATCAGGAGGAGCCACGGTGCGAGGGCTGCCAGGTCTGGGGTCATCCACACATTGTCGAGAAGCCTGCCTGGTGGTATGAGCCCGTTGATGAGTCCTCAAGCAGCTCGGACGACGCCATGATGCAACAGGCCTACTTAGAACCGTTGACAGCCTCACAAGAATCGGTGGTGGTTTCTCAGATGGCGAGGGAGGAAGAGGAGCACAGAGAGGCACAAGAAGTGAGCTACACTCCCTGCACGCCCAGACCAAGTGTGGCGCCATTGCGTCATTGGTCGTTGCGCCACAGCGTGTCCAGCCACACATCGACATGGCGCCTGATCTGGTGTCGACGACGTCCTTTCATTATCTCCCACCCAGACATCGTCCTTCATCGTCATCTAGCACGCTGCAACGCTGTGGAAAACGCTAATCCAGTTGATAGCCACCAGGATCCCTTGTCGAGAGCGACCTCTCCTCGGCCAGTTACACCACCGCCATGTCCTCGCCCGAGGTGGAGAACCACTTCACTGTCTTCGTCCGCCTGCCATTCAATCGAGGCGATTTCGTCGACCCGCCTCCTGTGAACTGGTCGGCCGCAAAAGAGCGTGCACTATGGGACATTCTCTCGCGACTAAGCAACAACCAGATCGACTGGCGGGCTCTCGCTGAGAGATTCGAAGTGACTCAGCCTTTCCTCCTTCAGAAAGCCGCATGGCTCTACGAGCGACAATTATCCCAGGTGCGAGCTCAGATGCGTCGAGTCGGGAATAGGAATTCCGCCACGCCCTCTCCCACGCCTGGCTCGCTCTCGGGCAGCATGGTCGGAGGCCAGGCGATGAGGAGAGCTGGAAGTGGTGGGTCACGTGTCCCTTCTCGCTTGTCCATGCAGCACGTTGGAAGCCCAGTCACTGGTGGAGGGGACAGTACGCCGGGGACTCCTGTTAAGAGCAGGACATCTCTCCCGCTTCGTACTGCTCCTGCCGCCGCTGGAGGTGGCGTGGCCCAGCAGAGTCGAAACGTCTCCGGAGCTTCACGACCCCTGTCGAGACAGTCGTCCAGAGACGTCGACGCACCGGCTCCTGCGTCGCAGTCCCGGAGAGGCAGCATCCAACACCAACTTGCCAGATCACCAGGTCAAACACGTAACCCGCAACCCGAATCGTCCGAGTCCGAAGAGGAAATGACCCAATCTCGCATCACTGCCCGCCGCCCGAACCCATCTTCCCTGCATCGCCGAGCCCTCTCATACCGTGGTAACAACATGCAGGCTCAGAGAGGACCGGCAACCAGCCCAGATGACAAAAACCTCCCTGCGCACCAATCCCCTGCAGGTGAAGATGAAGACGACGATGACGACGACGAGCCATCCTTCCTGCCATTCGCGAACCCTTCCGCCACAGACAGCAAGCCTCGTCCCCCATCTTCCTCTCAACAAGACCCAAGCGCAACCCTTCGAGGTGCTTTGCGACCGACCGTGCAGCGTCGCACCACCTCTGAGCGTGTTATCGCCTCTTCACCGACCGTCGAGCCCCCTACACCGGTGCAAACCCAGCGCGAGCCTCGCGACCTGGCATCTTCAACCTCGTCTCTCTCCTCGCCTACTCAAGCCACCGGCCCACAAACAACCTTGTCTCGTCCCCCCAGCGGAGGTGACGTCCAGCCTCTTGCTTCTCGGCTCCAGCAGCAATCCACGGTCCCCTGGCTCGGCACACCTCTCTCGCCTTCCCACCGCGCGCTTCTCCCCTCCAATCAACCTTCCGCCACTGCCTCGCCCCGCCGCGGTCCCAGTTCCGACAGCGCGTCCCCTAGCATGGGCTCCTCCTTCTCGGACCTCGACGACACAAGCGTGACGCAATCAGCTCTGGAAGAGGCATTACTCAGTGGAATGGGAAATACTACGATGACGAATCTCGGCGGGTTTGGAGGAAGAGTGACCAGTGGGATTGGACAGGCCTTGAGGAGCAGATATTTCGACGCCAGAGGTGACGGCCAGGGTCAGGGCAGGAATGGAGGTCAAGGCGGTACCAGTGAGAGATGAGATGAGATACGTTGGCGTTGGGAAGAAGCTTCATTGAGAGACCAGCTGGATAGAGAGATACGTTGGCCTTGGAGGGAAGCGTCATTGAGAGACCAGATGGATAGAGAGATAGCTGGGCGGTTGGGGAGCAGGGTGGTTGAGGGACCAGCTGCATAGAGAGATAGCTACAGTAGCTAGGCGGTGGTACGCGAGCTATTCTCTTATTCCTTACCACATCAAACCTTTATCTCATAGCAGCGAGAAGTGAAGATCCCCGTCTCCCAAACCGAGATGCGATGCGATGCGATGAACTGAGTACGAAGCAAGGTATTTTCCATGATAAACCTGGATTCCAATTCCACACCTAATAGTACCATAGTTGCTTGAGGAAGAACAAACGAACGACGGGCAACTAACCGACAAGACCAAATGAGACAGACGTTTCTGGGCGCCTGGACCGCCTAGGCACCAGACAATGTGGATTTCGAGGGTCGAGGGAAAAGTAAGTACTCTGTAGGTAGGATAAATGAGAGACATGAAAATGAAACGAAATGAAATGGAGGACTCCGTGACGTAGAAGAACGAGCCCTCTTTAGTTCGGCATCAACGTCCTTCACACCGGGTGACAAGGACACAGCATCGAAACATCAACGTCGCAGGCGGCATCAGCATGAGCATCAGCATCGGAATTGCATGGGCGGTCATCGAATCCGTGTTGCGTACCGTTTTCCTTCGCCCGTGGTCATCGAGTGTGACTCGACTGCTATGAGAGCAGAATTGCTGGCCCTTTCTTTCCACATGTGTGCACAACACCGCAACGCTTCAACTGATGGGCATGGCGACGCCATTGGTCCACCACTCCCCGCCGTAGATATTCAACCCGGGCGAGGCCAGGAATCAGGGAGTCAGGATCAGCGCACACGATAATAAGACCGCCGCCGCCGCCTCCGCCTCCGCTTACACCTCGTCTCTCTTCCGCTCCGTCTTGCCCGTACTCGAGCTCTTCACGAGGTTGCTCTGCACGCTGCTCGGCCGCGAGTGTGTCTGCCAGGTGCTGGTGGGCGACTTTGCCGGCTTGCCGCTGCCGCTGCCTGAATGCGGCGCACTCTCGCCTCCACTCGGCTTGCCCGTGCCGAACGCGCCGGCTCCGTGCGTGGCGTTGCCCTTGAACTTGCCGTGGGCAGCGAAATCTTCGACGGTGGCGTTGTGGCCGTAGCCGCGGAAGCCGCGCACGCCGCGCTTGCGGTGCTTGTCGAGGTGGGCGGCGTGGTCCGCGCCCTTCATGTAGTCGACCATTTTCTCGCCTAGCGTGCGCTTCCGCAGGGCGTCCTCGACCTCGACGCCCGGGTTGGCCGCGTACCAGGCCGAGTAGGTCGGGCAGGTCTGCGCGATGTTGTCCGGGATCTGGATCGACGAGTACTGCTCCGGGTGTTCGAGGAGCATGACCACCATGCCGGCCGAGAGATGCCACGCGATGTGGCAGTGCAGGGGCCACACGCCGGGGTTGTCCTGCGTGTACTGCACGACGATGTAGGACGGGTTGTCGGGCGAGGCGCCCGCCCAGAGCATCTGGACGTCCCGTCGCTGCGGGTTCTGCGGGTTCGTGACTGTGCCGTCCCAGGTGCCGAAGCCTTCGGCCAGGACTTGGAAGTCGTGCCCGTGCATGTGCATTGGGTGAGGCGCGGGCGTCAGGTTGATGATGATGATGCGCACGTTGCTGACCGCGCCGGTGTTGATCACGTTGTATTGGGCGCCGAACTCGGTCTGGCCGGCCACGGCTTGCGCGAGGAGAGAGCTGGAGAGGTCGCCGTCGTAGGACACGCCGTTCATGGTCCAGTGGAAGACGCCCGTCGCGTCAGGCGCTCCGGCAATCGTAATGGTGATAGTGGTATCGGGTTCGGCGACTGGGATTGCGTATTGCGGGATTGTGGTGGCGAGGGCGTCGTTTTGACAGTTGGAATTGATCGCCCCTGGAGCGCTTGCGGTCGAGGTCGGAGCCACGCTGGGATCCGAGCCGGTGTAGTAGATGATGCCGCGACCGTCAGGTCCGTTGGTGTCTCCGCAGGGCGTGTTGAACGCACGCAGCCAGTAACTGCCAGGGGCTTGGTTTGCGGTAACCAGCACGTCGGTCCGCTGGCCCACGCCGATGGTGATGGACTGGGTCTGATAAGGCTGAACAGGGACGAAATCGTTGGCAATGACCGTCAGCGTGTGGCCGTCGATCGAGATCGATTCGAAGGCCGAGGCACCCGTGTTGACAAAGCGCAGGCGGTAGGTCTTCCCGGGCTCGAATTCCCACGATGCGTATGGGACGACCGAGCAGGGAGCGCCATTGGTAACGTTCGCACAAGGATACTGGCCGACGCCTGCAACGAGGTTGGAGTCTGAAAACGGTCGGAACGGTTGCCCGCTTTCACTGGGTGACATGACGAGGCTGACAATGTCCTCATAGGAGTCGTGGAACCAGTCTGTGACCATGATGGGATAGAGGTCAACGTCGTAGCCAGCATCGTTAGGGCCATGAACCACGATGGGCCCGGAAACGCCAGAAGAGTACTGGGCAGAGTAATGAGCGTGCCACCACGACGTGCCGTACTCATCCGCTCGGAATCTGTAGGTCAAATTGCCGCCGGGGACAATGGGGCATTGAGAGACAGTGACAACACCGTCGTAGTACGGTGTGCCGGGTTGGTTCAGACCGTGCCAGTGGATCGAAGTCGGTTCTTCCGGCCCATAAATTTGGTTGTGTACGTTTACCTCAATCCTGGGCAAAAGTCAGCCCAAGTTGACCATCCATACTGCCCATTGTGGACCTACCAGTCGCCCCAATTTGCCTCGATCAGCGGACCCTGACGGCCTCGTTAGCTCTACACCAAAACATCCAGACGTGAAGAACGCTGGGGCTACTCACGGGATACTGTCCATTGACAACGATGACCGCTTGTTGTACCCCATCAGGGGCAAAGGTGTTGCGTGCGACAGTGAAGTCGTAGTATCTCGTCTCACCTGCGTGGGTCTCAGCCTTGCCTCTCCATTGCCTCGTCGCCAGCTACCAACCAGTATCAGGCATATCCGCCGAAGGATGAGATGAAGAAGCAGTTTTGTCTCCCCAAGGGCAGTCACCACCCTGGGAATGTCAGTGGGAAGCCCTTTGTTCGTCGGATCGCGCGCTTACTCCCATCCATTTGCCAAGAGGGCCTGGGTGATCAGCGTAACCGCTGCCCACCAATGCAGCGCCCGTGAGGGCGGCCACGAATCCTGTCCTCATCGTCGAGAAGAATGAGGGCAAGGGGACGTCGAAGAGGTGTGTAACTAGGAAGGAAAAGTCTGTACAACGCTCTCGGCCGCTGCATTGTATTTATATTGGCGGACATGGGCCAGAGCTGACAACCAAGCGGCGGGCCAGTACTCGGCCTCCATTGGCAACCTCAGTCGAGCAGTCAGATCGACCAAAATAACCAGTCTAGCTCCTTAAGGTTGTATGATCGGACTAGAAGGCCGCATGCAAGCTTCCAGAGCGCGGGCGCTTTAAGCATCAAAGGCCTGGGCGAGCAGCCCGTATTTTACGGCCGGGGACGCCAGGGTAGATCTGGATTCGCCATGCACCGATGCGGTACGAACCCAACATGAGAAAAGGCCGGGACTGTTGCTCACCGTGCAGGCTCAAGTCTACCACTCACACGAGTCAAGGTATAGCACTATCGAGGATAAGCCGCACTGCCGATTATGGCAGTCTCATTAGCCAGAGAGATGTCAAGATACTGAGACTGAGGCGGTCAGACATGTGGGATGCCTGACGGGCGATGGTCCTTCTGGTATGTAGCACGAAGTCACAAGAGGCCGACCGGTCGGCCGGTCACAGAGTGAAAACCGCAGCAAGGCAATTCTCATGTGGCTTCAGCAAACCTCATGGCTTATTGCGCGGTACGGTAAACAACCTGCTGGTGGACTGAGCTGCGCACGTGTACCTTGAAGCTCAGCTTAACACGGCGGAGAAATCGCCCACTTGCGCTCGAAATAGATCACGCTCCGAACTTCATCACTTGTTGGGGATCTCAAGCGTTGCGTCCATGTGTTGTAACCTTGCCGGAGTGGCCACCTCCTAAGTTGTATATCGTGATGACCGCAATACTCGGTAACACAGGAGTCTTGTGGCTAGTGATGACATGGCTCCCGTATTGTTGGAAAAGCTTGCGTGCTTCAACTGACTGTTACGCAGGGAGCCCTGGGAAACGGTGAAACGGCTCGTGCTGTCAGCGGGATACGACGCTTCTCGACCCCGAGAGATGGAGGCTGAAATACGCACAGACGACAGACCCTCAGGGATCAGTCTGTGAGGTTTCGGCTTCCGTTGCGAGCTGAAAGGCGTTAGGTGTTGAAGTATGCTAGCCGCACTCCGAGAGTTCGAAGCCCTCGAGCCTGTCAGCGCCAATGAATGGGCACCTATGAGACGGTGCGGCCTGCAGGGAACCCCCCCCCACATCGGCACAGTAAGCGAGGCTCTACCCGTCCTGCACGAAGACATCAGTCGGTAAGCGTACGGGCTGCGTTGAGGGGCAGGGGATGCGAAAAGCCGAACGATACGTAGTTTGAGAAGACCACTCGTAGGAAACCGATCGAGACGAATTATATCCATGGCTGTGCGCGGCGGGCAATGTCCGAATCGTTCTTACTGCCAGAACCTCAGATCTTGGGGTACTCGAAGATGACTGTCTCCTCTCTGATTCACTGTCTCGATTGACCGAGCGGTATGGTGAACAGTTAGACATTCACGAGGATATTATGTGCAGGCGTAGCTATGACTGTCATGAAACACCATCTGACGCCTAGCGGCTCCTGGATCTGGTGTGCATAGTACAAAATATCGTGGAGTGACTCTCTGGGTCGTACGGCAGACTTTGACCACCGTTAATGCCGACATCCGTGAGTTGCTGGCTTCGCTGTAGCGGCATCGAGGCTGCTCAGTCCAAGTGTTTGCGAACTCGAGGGTAGTGTTTCGATCAGACTTAAACGTGAAGGCCGCGGGCTAAGTTTGCGCCTATGCCTCCCAGAGGAGATTGGCCACAATCCCTCGGCGACGAGTTACGAGGCCTCAAGTTTACACCCATTCCTTGGGGTGCTTGAGGACTTCCATCATTCTCCTTTCCTCCTCGTAGCGATCATCGTCTCCGTCGTCGGACTCAGTAGAAACTCCAGTGCCACACACAGGATCTGCGCACACTGATTAGCATGCTACGGGCAAAGATGGCGATCAAGCCCCATGATGCTGGCAACAGTCTCTGGGCCCGGTTAGGGGCACTTACTCATGTATTCCCAACGTGCCGTCAACGGCAAACTCATCAGGATGCTCTCAACTCGAGCGCCTGGAGTCCGCAACCCGAAGCTCGTACCACGATCATTGATGAGGTTGAACTCGACATATCTGCCCCTTCGAATCTGCTGCCACTCCTTCTGTTGCGGTAGGTATGGCAGGTTCATTCTCCTTTTGATTATGGGAAGGTATGAAGGCAAGAAGGACTCGAGGCCACTGACGACGAATTGGAAGAGCTCCTCCTGAGGGTTGCGCGAGCTGGGTCGCGAAGCTGCCTCGAGGTCGTCGAAAAAGATGCCGCCAATTCCTCTTGATTCGTTTCTGTGCGGTATTCTGAAGTAGCTGTCGCACCATTTCTTGAATCTAGGATAGTAGTCTTTGTCATGCTTGTCACAGGCGGATTTAATGGTCTTGTGAAAATGTTGCGCGTCTTCTTCAAATAGATAGCATGGAGTCAAGTCGGTGCCTCCTCCGAACCACCAGTTTTGCTGCGACGTCCCGGTTGCATTGACCGGGTCTCTAGGGTCAGATGTCTCGAAGTATCGATAGTTCATGTGGACTGTTGGAGCCATAGGATTGTGAGGATGCAGCACCAGGGAAATGCCAGCTGCAAAGAAGTTCAGCTTTTCGACATCGGCCGCTACAAAGGACTTGTGGTCTGCCCTCATCTTCTCAATGGCAGGGCGGGACAGCTCGCCATAGACCACGCTGATGTTCACTCCAGCTTTTTCGAAGACATTGCCATCCTGTAGAACGCAGGAGATTCCGCTACCTCCTGCAGGTCTCGTCCATTCGTCCCGTCTGAACTTCTTCCCATCTATGTTCTCCAGCGCAAAGACGATCCGGTTCTGGTGTTCTTTGATCAGAGCCTCCATCCGCAATCGCATGGGCGATTTGCGTGTGATCTGCTCCATGCTCTTGGTATACTCATCAACTTGTGCCAATGAAATAGGCTGGACAGGTGGCGAGTCATTGGTAATGGTCTTCCCAGGATTCATGGTATAGATGAGGGTTCCGACAAGGAGACTTCCGAGGGAGAGCTGTAGATAGAGCCATCTCTGCTTCTGTTGGTCGAGGTGCATGCGACCCGACGCAGCTTGGAATGCGCCAGTCGAATAGCAGGAGCGTAGACATGACTGACAGAGTCTTCTGCTAGGCACTGCTCTGGAGACAGAGGTATGGGACGCTCGGAAGAGGCTCCACGCCGACCTTGACACCGACATGATCGATTCAAAGAGGACCGGAGAGAGAGGAAGGTGCGGAAGGGAGGTGCAGCTCAGGATGCTGAGCGATTCTCATATAACATAAGACTGGCGGAGCTTGTAACTGTACGGGCGCGTCACCCGAGAAAAGATCTGATATTCATCTCCACTGTCAGCCCACTGGCGGTAGAGGTATGTATATGAGGCAACTGTGTTGCGGCTATTCTTTTTTCTGAGAGTTGGAGCTCGATCGCGTTTCTCCACCATCAGATGACAAGGCTCGCCTATCGAACGTTGCAGGTGTTGCCCAACAGCCAGCGATCCAGTACAACCACGGCACCAGACGGATGAGGCTCCATCAAACCTGAGCTCTGTGAACTTGGAGCCTACGTGTCAACAACCCATATCACAGCCCGTGGAGGTGAGAGAGACCTAAAGACCGCTTGGACATGACATTAATGCATTCTGAGCGATGTTTACTACGTACTGTGAATGTACTAGTGGGATTCAACAGTCATTTGCTGGCGCCGATATCCCTTGTGAGTCGACAAAGAGAGACACAAAGATGAAAGAGCCTTAGCACCAGGACCTCCATCTGCTGCTCTCAGACAAAATAACGTGACTCATCCACCTTATTTAAGGTCAAGCCTCGTGGTCGAAGTAATCAAGTCATAGTGTCCTGTGATTAGAGCGACAAGTGACTCGAAAGTAAGAGGAAGTTGAGGGCCTGGTGACGCGGGTTGCGCGGGGCAATTCATCGGCCTGTGCGGGCCTGTAACTCCAACTTTGGTGCTGCTGTGGCCTACCTGTCACTGGCCACTGCCACCCACTCGAGTTCTGCCTGCTGCACCTAGACCTGACCTTAGGACCCTCACTCACCGACCAACCAACTTATCCTCATTTATTATTCAACCATCAACCCTCGAAGTCCTTCCTCAAGACCACAAGCGCCCTCGACTCTGACCGACTTCGTCTCGAATCCCCAAACACCAACTACATCCGCCATCATGCGTTCCAAGTTCAAGGACGAGCACCCCTTTGAGAAGCGCAAGGCAGAAGCGGAACGCATTCGCCAGAAGTACGCCGATCGCATCCCGGTATGTTGATTCTCCCTACGCCTTGGTCTCCTACGGGGCTTTCGACTGACTGGAATGCCTAGGTCATCTGCGAAAAGGTCGAGAAGTCTGACATCGCTACTATCGACAAGAAGAAGTATCTCGTCCCCGCAGATTTGACCGTCGGCCAGTTCGTCTATGTCATTCGCAAGCGCATCAAGCTCAGCCCTGAGAAGGCCATCTTCATCTTCGTCGATGAGGTTCTTCCTCCCACTGCCGCTCTAATGAGCAGTATTTACGAGGAACACAAAGACGAAGACGGTTTCCTGTATATCACGTATGTTTGCACCCAGGCGAGCAAGTCCAACTTCCGTACTGACCAGTAACAGGTACTCGGGCGAGAACACGTTCGGTGCTATTTAAAGGCGCAACCCCTTCAAAGCGAGACGAAACCTACATGCGACACGCCGCCACCGAGAGCCACGATGGATGTGTTGACCGGATGCAGCCTCATATTTTGTTACAACTGGCGTTTTGTTCCTTCCATTCATCGATAAAGATCCAAGAATAACCAGTGGGGAGACGAAGATATGGCGCGGAGACTGGATGGACTGTGGCAGGAGGATCCGAGGCACAAGGGCACCGGCGGGACGTGAAGGAGGTTTTGGAGGCATTTGCTGAGTTGTATGCATCCTTGGTCACCAATCCATACAGAAACCCTTTCCTCCCACTCCGCGTAAAGGTCCTTGTGCTGCTCAAAGTTCCCTGAGCTCGTTGAAGATGCCCAGGAACTGGGCCTTTAGCTCTAGAAGCCGGATGTGGCCGACTGCACGTTCATCGGGCAGCTGTCTGGAGCCATTGGACCATTGCGAAAATATAGCCGGCTGGACAGAAGAGCAATGTGTCGAGGACTAAACCAGCTACTCAGCCGTTATTTCTGTGAGCCGCAGGCTGCCCCTCGCGCTGTCTGTATGATGCTGCCCCGTTGACTTTATGCTTGCGTCATGCAAATGCCTCTAGTTGCATCACGTGTAACAATGAATTCGAACACTCTTCGACTACACAGTTTGTTTCCGGCTTATGTCGACGCATCATCAAGTGATTGCTTCACCATCATAAAGCGAGGATGGGGAGGGCAGAATTCTCGAAGCCCCCCGCCTGGGCGTTCAAGCGAAGACTGGTGAGTTCAGATTGACCACCGTGCCGGGCACGTGTGACAGTTCCTCCGTTCCTCCATGTGCGACAATGCTGCATCCGCGAAAGTGCTGCCCAGGCCGCTACGGACAAATACCCCTGATGACTTTCCCAGGAAACCTATATCTCATTCCAGAGAGCAGCGGACATATGATTCATTACTTCCTGCTGCCAACCAATGTGACTGCAGAGAAACATGTTCCAATCTGCAGCCAAGTCAGTGCCTATGCCATTGCAGCTGTGACGCCTTGCTATGTCTCTCCCCGTGGCATCGGAAAGGGACAGTCTCCTCACCTGGGCAGCCGAAGCTCCTGTAGCGGGACCTTTTGACGCAAACAACGGGCCGCTCTGTTGAAAGAGGTTGGAAATCAAGAATGCCATGCTCGACTGAACGTCCGCCCAGTGCGCCACCCTGGTAACAGCGTATGTCTTGCGGACGGGGTGCTTAAGAGTGCGCCTTCCTCGCCTTCAATTTTCGCAACGCCTGACTTCCACAAGGCAAGTGCAGGTCGAGAGACCTTTTCGCACCTGTGAACTGAACCTCATTTCAACCTTGCACTCAGCCGACCTTCACACCCGTCCATTTGCTTCTAAGCTGGCACAGGTTAAGTATATCATTAAGCGGATTCAAGAGCCTTCATCATGTGTCAACTCGAAGCACTCGCTCAAGCGGTGAGCACCCAGGCACAAACCTTGAGCCGGTCATGGCATGAAGGCAAGGATCACGCTCTCTCATCGTGCGACGGCCGCCGAACCACTATCCCCCCATTGGATCTGCAGGGCGAGGAAGCTAGAAATCAACTTCTCATGGCCATACGCACCCTTGAGCAACTCGTGCTAGGCCCGAAGGATACCATGCAGAGCTTCTACTACAAGGTCAGTAATTACGATCTCCCGTACAGGATCTAGCATTGTCGTTAACACATTAGTAGACGGCAGAAGCTGGCGTAATTCAAGCTCTCTGTCAACTTCAAATCCCACGATATGTCCCATTGTATGGCTCGATTTCCTACGCAGATCTGTCAAAGAAAGTTGGGGTATCCGAAGACCGCCTCAAACACCTGGTCCGAATTGCAGCTGTGTGCTCGAACTTCCTTGCCGAAACAGCGGACGCTGAGGTCAAACATAGCGACAACTCGCTTATTTGGCAACTCGATCCTTTGGCAGCAACCGGAATGGAAGTCATGCTCGATCATCTGCCATCGTCATCATTCAAACTAGGTGAAGTGTGCATCCAAGATCCACTGGACGAGAAGCAGGAAGTCTGCGGGTTCAGCCTTGCGCGACAACAGCCGCTCTTCTCGTATCTGGAGACACATCCGGCGGAAGGCCGAAGCTTTGCAGCACATATGCGGGCTCAAGCAGCGCAGTACGGTGACTCGGCTATACAGGAATGCTACGACTGGGATGCGTTGAAGGGAAAGACCATTGTCGATGTAAGTCAAGGACGTCGCACAGGACCTCTGGATGTGTCACTGATTAGAGTCTCTCAGTGTGGCGGTTCCTTTGGCTCCGTCGCTGCAGCCATCGTCCGCAAGGAGCCTTCCATCAGGTGCATCGTCCAGGATCTTCCAAAAGTCGTCGAATCAGCCATCAAGGCTACTGCAAAAGATCCCAACTACCCGCATGACTCAATTAGCTTCCAAGCACATTCGTTTCTCGAAACACAGCCAGTGGTGGCAGACGTGTATCTTTTTCGCATGGTCTTCCACAACTGGTCTGATGCGGGCGCCCGTCGCATCCTTCAAGCGCTGCGTCCTGCTCTTCGACCTGGCGCTCGAGTCATCTGCATCGAGTACGTGATGCCTCCAATTGGTACGGCACCGCGCTACGCGGAGCTTGCTACGCGCAGACTCGACAACGTCATGTACACGTTGATGAAGGGAAAGGTGCGAGAGCTGAGCGAGTTTAAAGACCTATTCGAGTCTGTGGAGCCGGATTTGGTCTTTGCAAGCTTCAAGCCAGGACAGTTCAAGGCAACGCATGATCCCAGATGCCATTCCGTGCTGGAATGGGTTTACAAACCTCTGATCGCCCTAGCTGATGCCGAGGTCCATGCCAAATTCTGAGCGACAGAACGGCGACTTTTGTTGGAGGACTGGATCGTCGTCGTCGTCCTCGCGGCTTCTCAAACAAGCTGGCAGTGTTTATGACTGAAGACTGTCGGCTAATGCTTCGCGCAGAGCTGTTGATCGTATTGGCCAGTCACCCTACGTCCTTGTACAGACTCGGGGTCAGCAGAGATATACAGTACTGAAAGGAATGTATCATCATTAGGACTGCAGATATAGAACACCGCAGCGTTTCCTTCTCGCAGCTAGTCCAGCACGCACCACCGGCCAATCTGCTTCGTTACATTCGGTTCCCTACACACTGCATGCTCCATTTATCTGGGATCCACACATGACGATGCGTTTGTCCGACAGGCAAAATAAAAGATGCTCACACGTGCTGTGTGGCACATGGAGCTTGCGGACTAACGGCCGGAATCTGGATGGAGATCACAGTCGACTCTGTACAAGTAGCGTCACCAGCCACTTCAAGCCTTCGTGGTTGTCGAACCCACAGGACCCCTCGTGCCCTCCAAGACCATCGCCTCTACTGTGTACTGTACTCGTATCACACGCCTCGCTGACACTCAGGTGTGGCATCGCGTCGTGATCGACAGGTGCCTGATAAAGGCGATCCACTATGCTCCGTCGCCGTTTCTGCCGGTGCCACTTTCAGCAGTGTGTGGTAATCATACTGGGTGACTGGGTATGAGCAGTTTTGCATGACAATCACCGGCTTGTCCACTTCGCTACCCATCTACCCAGTACCGCGTTGGGATTTCTGGGGCTCGGGCTCGTGACTGAAGGCAGGGCCCCTTGGCGTTTGTTAGAAGCGGTGCTCGTGCTACCTGGGCAAGGGGGATGGTCCGCCCCAGTGGATCCTGGGGACCGGGGGAACAATGTCTGATCGACGCTGCGCTTGTCACTTAAGGTTATTCCTTGCGGTGCAAGTACTCGTAAACTAGCAATCACCAGTACACAGACACACATTACACAAGCCACTGTCTTTGATCAATTGAGAGTGCTCCTTGGTCGGTCTTCAATGGACTTGAAATCAGATTATAGGCGACCTCGCGTACAAAAAGCGAGGCGCCGACCGTCCTCTGGGCCTTTCGCGGTCCAAATCTAATCAGAGTTCGATACGTTTCACAGATGCCGTCTTGCCGGTCTTCCAGGGCTCAGAGTTCTGTCTGGGGGGTGTTCTTCATGTTCGTCACCAAAATAGAAACAGGTAACCCTTCACAGTGCCTGTTCCATCTTCATGCCCGCTCGTTGAGGTTAGAAACTGCTGGTCATTGATTATAGAGACCAGTGATTCAGTGAACAGATGATATTTGCCGTCTGAGAAGGGTGAATCTTGCGCGAGCACCAACCAAAACCCGACAACTTCCACCATGAGTCATTGCCCAAGGCAACACCAGGCAATCGATGGTCGCCGAGGAAGCGCAGGATCAACAAGCAATCGAGGGGAAGCACCTGTAGTCAGCGGGCGCAAGGACACGGAAACGGCAGCCCCGAAGCAAGAGAGCTGTTTGACTCTTGACTTGGACGGACTGGGTAGTCGGTGGCCACGTCCTCGCTTCAGGTGAGGGATCATAGTTTGTACGAGTAGTCCTTCTCATCTGACATGACCTGACCATCGACTACTGACTTGACACTCCAAATTCTCACTTCTCACCTCTCTCCGCCCCCCACTTCATAGCTGTACCTCTATGCAATTGGTCATCAACATGCATTGCTGGGCAGTATCAAGGAGTTGTACCTCGTACCTAAGAAAGCCACGATATAGCCATTGGGTAGTGCACTCGGCACCTAGCCAGAGACGGCGGAGGGAGGTTGCTACGGGCCAACAGTTTCCCCAAGAGCCTTGCAGAGGCACGGCCAATCGCCCACCCAAGCCGAAACCAGGCACTCCAGGGCCTAAAGAGCCCTTCCGGATTATCCCCTAGCAGCGCCTGCTCGTGGCCTAGTCGCGTGGTTCAAAGGCCCCGTCTTGTGGCGACGAAACTTTGAGTTTTCTGCTTGATTCCAACCGACATCATGTCCACCTCTCTACCACTTCACCTCGAAGTCTTCTTACACTCCGTATGCCCCGGTCCACCCAGCTGGGTTCTATATCATTCGCCGCCCATCATTACTGCCGCAATCCCATGCTTCCTTTCGCATCATCGTCTTCTTGCCTCTCCTCTGGTTATTCTTGGCTCCGAATTCTGGGGCTGAACGGCACCAGCATTCCGTCTTCGCAATTTAGTACTGCCGCAACTCCAGTCAGCATCCAATATTATCTTCGATCGGAACATAAAATTGAGGGATCGAGGTCCGCGTTCTACCAACTCGTCTTCAACACCCATTATCTTCCCTTGCGCCTCACCTAAGATTTGCGCGGCCTGCTGTTACGCCTCATTTTCTTTGCCTGACATGGTCGATTTTCGGTTGCCAGAACAATGAAGAAGCCACGGGATCGGACTACTCCTGCAGACGGGCAAGTCTTCCTGTTCGTGAACAAGACGTCCAAGTCCAAGTCCCTTTCGAAAAGCGATGGCGCGGTCGCCAAGCAGATCAACCGCCACGCCCAACACTTCCGGACTCGCAAGCTCGAGGCCCAAAAGGTGACTTCGGCACGCACCAATTCTTCCTCGGCACGTCGGATAGCCTTGGATGGATGGAATAGGAAGGAAAACGGGTTGGGGTAAGTAAACACCACCTCGATTCCTTCAAGCTGGGAAAACGTTCGACCCCGTCGCCACTCGACAAAGGCCAGGCTGACGCACGTTTAGCTCTAGTAGCGATGAATCCTCACCGGTGTCATCGCCGAACGAGGAGTCGACAGCGGCATCACCTCCGCAGGCTCCAACACCGGCACATGAAGTCTACTCACCCGTCATCGACTCGGTCTCTGAACTGCCGTTGAGCGGACATGCTTTGCCACGCAAACCGCTCTCTGTGCGAGACCTAGCCGGCTTTGGCTACGAGGATCCGGGCCATGACCGACGGCAACTGGACGACGACGAGAATGGGGCCCTTGAATTGTCGTCGCCTGTCTACAGGGCCAACTTTACCGCTTACGACTGCATCGATCCTTTCGGCAGCACTCCAGTGCGAATCACCCCCAAAATACACACGGTGCTGCAGTACACGCTTCGGATCTATCCCTACGCGGGCAACAACTACAAGCTCGCTTTTTTGCCAAACCATGTGCGGTCCACGATTACCCAGTTTCCTATTGGGACGGTCGTACAGCGGGCCGTGTACAAGGAACATCATCTGTACTCTCTGATGGCGGCCATGCTAGCTCGGATGAAGCACGTTTTCGTGGTCTCGCCAACAAGCCATGATCCGGAAGTTATCCGAGCCCAAGCGGCGAAGTACTTACGAAAGGAACTGATACGTTGTTCCCGCTCAGGTGATGTCGACAAGCAGACGATTTTAGATATCTTGTTTCTCTGTGTCAATGAGATGCAATATGGCCGATACGAAGATGTGAGGACACATCTGAGTATTGTTGGTAAGCTGCTGCATTTGCTCGACACGACTGAGCAACTCGATCGCTGGATCTCCGAGACGGCTGCTCACGTTGACAATCAGCTGGCCCTGTCGACGGCCAGACGACCCGTGCTACCATGTACCTTTGACCCGGGACCGATGCTGCCTGAAAGAATGGCAATCCTCCGAAGAGAAGCTCACAACCTGAAGTATTATGGCTATCCGAAACCCACCGCCCTGGTCGTGCCTCGCGGACCGAATCCCGCCATGGGGCTGAACGACGCGATCGCTGACCTCGCCGCGACTCTAGACATGCGAATGGGATCACAATTTATCCAGGCTCTGAAAATGGGCGCGTTACCGGGAGCTATCGGCCGGGTTGTCGCAGATTTGATCGACTGTATCGAGATCGCAAAGGTCGTGTGGCTCTCCCCTCTGGCCGTTTGCTTCGACGCCGAATGGCTCTGCAGAAAAGCTAGATCAGTCCTCCGCGCGTTGCTCGTTATCGCCCCAGAGAACAATGTCGGACCTATGGATCTCTCGTGCAAATGCACTGAGTGTTTGCGGATATGTTTGATGATCTTGATGACGCATGCCTGCACACTCATTGGCTTCCAGACAGCGAAAGCCAACGTCCGGCGACTGAAAGGGGCCTTTCAGTATGCGCTGAAGTATTGGGGCCCTGCCATCGGTTGGACAGAGGATTGCATACCTCTGGTTGTCAATTCGCGTCTGGATCCTTTCTGCGAGCTACAGCTGGGATTCGTCCTTTGGGGCCTGTTGACCGGATGCTGGTCAGCAGACGGTCTCGCCGAAGAAAATTTCTTCGTAGAGCGAGCATTGAACATTTGCCACTATTTCAACTACACCACTTACGAGGACCTCGACAGCCACATGTCTGGATTCCTCTACTCGAGATCCTTGCAGGAGAAGAGTCTGAGGAAAGCAGCAGCACGACTCCAAACTCACAGACATCCCAGGCCTGTGGAATCGGTTTGATACGCATCTGAAGAGGGAGGAGCGGTCATCCTTCAAATTACATAATCCAGCTCGCCACTGCACCAACTGTGTTTCTTAGCTTTATCAGCAAAAAAATATGCAGAGCAGAAAAGCCGATGCGGGGATGCGCTCAGGAACATTTAGGCACACGCCAGATTTTCAACTTGCATTGAAAGCCCGGTTGCGTCACAGCGCCACCTGCGATTCCAGGTCGAAACCCTACGCCGAGAAGGACGAGTACTTTGGTGCTGGTTCCAAGTATCAGTTCTGCAAATCCGATCGCATGTCGAAGGCGTCAGGCAGCGCATCGCATCGCATCGCAACACAACAAACGGCGGTCGAGCGGTGGCCTAGGCTTAGAGAGACCGGCACTCGATTCCGATCTGACTTCAGCAGCTTATCCCTCAACTTGGTACGATCACGTTGCTGCAATCCTTCGCCAGAAACTGCCGATCCTGCCTCGAAATTGTACATCATATCTGAAGCGCATCGTTCTGCAATGAAAGAACATGCCGTCTTACCAACTGCACTCCCCTCGAAGAATGGATTACGCGAAGGTGGGGTTGCTCGTACGATGACTTGATCCAATACGACAGGACAAGGTCATGGACATATTGGGAATATAACGGTCGCCGAAATCCTGAAGATCCGCAATCCACGCCAGGGAAGAGTTTCAGTCGATGTCAGAACGATAATGATCAGAAGTAATGCAGAGGTCATACGGAGGCATGCTGAAAGAGATGGGCCGCAGTGCTTCCCTTCTGATGCACGGCCAGTCCCGGGTGGAGGGAGACGAGCTATCGACTGCATAACGTCCAGCATATTTACACTGAAGGGATTGGAACAAACGTGCAGACTCGGTGACTCTTTCATCTTATCAACATGCGAAAATGGAAGAGGCCCGGATTGATCAGCACATCTGCAGCCGGGTCGACTCCACTACATCGGGCAGTTCCAAGAAAGAGCAAACGAGCTCCTGTTCTCGGAACACTCCGTCGCCCCGTTGGATCAGATCCCAGGTAGCAAACTAGCGGGGGGTGGGGTTTGAGTTTCATGCGAAGGTACGAATATCGCCATCTTGCACTTTATAAAGGTCCTTGTTCACCAGAGCATCTATCCCTTCACGCGTGCATGACGCATTACGGGCATCCGCTTCTGGTCGACGCGCAAGCCGGAATGATTTACCGTGTCGTCAATCTCGCACATATAACATATAACATCTGTAGCAGTACGTGAAACTTGTTGTGGCATGATGGTACCCTCAGGTTCGATCTGCCGCCAAGACAAAGACCTGTCTTTCCAATCGACCACACAGTACCAAGCACCCATCGTATCAGATCGGCACACGCCTCACATCTCACACCTCAAGCGGCCTACAGAGCCATACATGGCCCTCCACCTCGCCAATCCGCACATCATCCCTGCCCAGCTCGCCGCTCTTCCCCCCGTCCAAGACGCGATCGAACCGCCTGAACCCACAGCTGTGGTAGAACTTTTCGCCTAGGGCGTTATCCCCCGCCATGACAAGCTGGGCGCCTTTCGCCCTCCCCTGCGCCTCCTGCTGTTGTCGGCGCACGTGCTCCAGAAACCGGGCCATCAGCTGGGTTCCGAATCCGCGGCGTTGATGCGCGGGGAGGATACTGATGTGCAGATGGGCGGGGTACAAGCTTAGGAAGTCGTTGTGTTGGCTCGCGAGAGGTTGGCCGGCTTGTTTGGGAATCGCGACCGACGCAATGGCGTAGAGGGCAGATTTTATGGCTTTGGCCGCCTCGCTGTCGGCGCCGTTCTCGGTGTCATGGATGCCCAAGGTACGCAGGTACGGGATGAAAGTGTTGACGTATTTGTGGAAGAAGGCCACTGTGTTGGGTGTGCCGAGGATGTAGCCTATCGGTGTGTCTGTGTCTGTGTCTGTTTCTGCATGTGAATCTGTACCTGTGGCGGCGGTGGTGGCACTATCGGCACTATTGCTATTGTCCTTCCCCTCGACAAGCACAAACACATTCTCCGGTTCTAACTGCAAGTAGCATTGGCAGAGCATCAGGCTTGTGAGATATAAGACCGGATCTCCCAGAGCGCGGACCGCCGGGTTTGCTGTGTCGCGGTACTGTGTCGTGTCAGCGTGCTAGAACGTGGTCAAGCGTGTCAGAGGACACCAACAACATTGATCACCGCGTCCTCGTCCTCGGGCCTGTAGGGACGGATATATGCCATTGCGGGATGTCGTGTCTCTCAGTCTCACTGACTTGGGACGTGCTGCATGTGTGGGTGAATAGATGGATGGATGTCTTTCGCCTTACTCTGTACACAGGATGTCATATCATATCATATCATATCATACTAGACAGGACAGCACAGGACAGGACTGGACAGACGGGGAGGTGGGTACAAAAGATTGGAATGCCAGATCCAAAGTCCTTCTTTTCCGTTTCTCTCTCCCTCTCTATCTCTGTGTGCTTGTGTCTATGTCTGTGATCTATCTATTTATACATCCTTTCCTCCTTGCCTCTAACTCTATCCCTATCCCCGTTCGGTTCGGGCTAACCTTTCTTTCTGGTCTACCATATTCAATCTGGCACTTATCCTACCTGCCTGGCCGTGAATATATACAGGGATAAGTAAGTGTCCCCTTGTCCAGGACAAGACAATTAGCGAATCAACATCCACTGACTTGACTTGACTTGACTTGACTTGACTCGAGTTACTCCAACTGCGCCGGCCCGTGAATGCGCGCCTAGTGAATACCTACCTACCTACCTCCGCATCAGAAACGGTGTGGATGCCGCACTAACTAAGGTACTGTACTCGGTAGCTACTGTATATATGCAATGCAGCACTCTGGAGGCACGGATTACAGACTTAGATATTACGGAACACGACACGGAGCGGAACGGTAGGTAGGTAGGTATGAATGAATGGATGGATGAAAAGTAAGGTGCGTGTTCGGCATCGAATACTAGTGCACCGAATATCTGCGGGAGATGGCCTGGACATGGACTTGGACATGTCCGAATCTGAAACGGCATGGCATGGCGGCGTGCCTTGCCTTGCCTTGCCTCGCTTCACTCGCTGCATCGATGGCGGAGGGGATTTAAATTGACTGGACTGGACTGGACTGGACTGGACTAGAGTTTAGGAGCTTGTTATACTACCACGGCTTTGCTTCTCTTGATGCTCCCTGGCTCGTCTCTCCGAAGTAATATCCACATCCGGATCCGACCGTCTCCTCTCTCCCATCGTGTATCACAACTTGCCACTCGCCTCCTGTTCCTTCAAGATCTTCCACACCAACTGCACGTACTCCTGCGACCGACTGTTGCCGAGGATGCCCTCGCCCATCTTATTCATCACGTACGTAAAGGTGACTTTGTGGTCCAGGTCCATGATCTCCAAGCTCCCGCCCCAACCTCCCCAGAAACACATCTTCTCCGTGGGCAGCCAGGGCACGGTCTGGGCGGTGCTGCCGCCGGAGAGACCGTAGCCGATGCCAAAGCGCAAGGGCATGCCGATGACCAGATCGGTGCCGTTGGCCTGCTCGCGGAAGATCAGCTCGATGGTCTCGGGGGAGAGGAACTTGACGCCGTCAACTGTGCCGCCGTTCGGGATGGCCGACAGGATGCGGTTCAACGAGCGGGCATTGGCGTGGCCGTTGACGGCGGCCATGTCGCTCTTGCGCCACGCCGGGTCCAGGGCCTTGCGCGCGTCCATGGGCGGGTTGGCGAACGTCTTGACCGTCGGGCTGTTGGGGTCCATCTTGGCAAAGTCAAAGGGCATCGGCGGCGGGGGCAGCACGGGCGAGACGCGCGGCCAGTCCTTTTCCAGCGCGCCGATCTGGAAGTCGGCGCCCACGGGGCCGGCGATGTCCTCGGCCACGAACTGTTTCATGGACTTGCCGGTCGCGCGGCGGAGCACCTCGCCCAGGAGATGGCCCATGTTGACGGCGTGGTAGCCGCTCGCGGTGCCCGGTTCCCACCAGGGCGCTTGTTTCGCGAGACGGGCCGTCGACAGGGCCACGTCCGTGATCTCCTCGGCCGTGATGGGGTCTTCCCACCCGGACACGCCGGACGTGTGGGACATGAGGTGGCGGACCAGGACGCCTTCCTTGCCGTTGGCCGCGAACTCGGGCCAATACTTGGCCACGGGGTCGTCGACGCTCAGCAGGCCCCGCTCGTGCGCGACCAGCAGCGCAAAGGTCGCGACCGTCTTGGTCGACGACCACACGTTGGTGATGGTGTCGGATTGCCACGGTTGAGTCTTGGCCTCGTCGAAGTACCCGCCCCAGATGTCGACGACGTTCTTGCCGTCGATGTTGAGCACGATGCTTGCGCCCAATTCTTCCCCGGACGCGATCTTTTCTTCAAGCGCTTGCTTGAGCTTTTCGAAGGGGGGGTCTGCGTGGCCTTGTACTGCCATTTTGTCCTGTGCTGTTGATATAGCCGTTGACGTTGCTGTTATTTCCTGCTCAGACGTGGTGCTTTTGCTATCGTTATCCTTTCTGGCTCTACTCTGGCGTTGACTCTAACGCTGCTCTTACTGGTGCTGGTTCCGTACCACGTAAATGCTGCAGTGTAGTTTGGTGTCGTGTAGCGAACTTAATTTGTCAGTCAAAGTCTGATCCCGGGCGCCTTAATTTATATCGGTTCGACGTTCGACGTATTCGGCAATGTATCCTACAGTAGCAGACAGAGAAACATCCAACCAAGTAGGATACCGGCACGACTAGTTACATATGTACAAGTATTCCGTGCGTCAATCCTGCCTGCCTGGCTGGCACTTGGGAAGTGGAGGCCCCGTCGCCAGTACCGAGGCAGAAGAAGGAATCTCTTGGAAACCTAATTACCGTACGGCGTACAGCTACTGGTAGGGCAGCATTGGCAAGCACGAAGGTCGGTTGGTGCGTAGGTGCGGACGAATCTCCATCCCACTCAACTACTGTACAATACTCATCACTCGGTGCAAAGGAAACATTTCAAGTCACTGCTCGACAAATAGGATGCTTGACAGATAGCCGTGTCAATGTCAATGTCCGTGTGCGTGTCCGAGGCAGACGCAGACACAGAGTGCAGCTGCGTTCAAGGCTTACAGTACGTACGAAGTATGCCTACCTATGCACGTGTGCCTGATTGGTCATACAGTGTGCATCACCTGGGGTTGGCCGCTTGACGTTTGTAAAGCTAAGGAGCGAGCGAGCGAGCAACTCAGCCCACCCGGAACAGAACTGAACAGCGCAGCACAGCACAGCACAGCGCAGCAAAGAACAACATCCATCAGATCCAATCTCATTCATCCAGGCAGTCAGGCCATCTCGGGTTTCTGGATCTGCATATCCTATGCGTCTGCATCTGTGTTTACGGCTATCCTACATCTACCGAGTACCTAGTGATGAAAGACGGAATGAATATCCTATCAAGTACCTGGTAATAAAATTACATATCATATCATATCAATGTAAGCGAATCTGATGGAGCCGGCGGCCGCTCTTCGAAGGGAAACGGATCGAGAACTTTTCTTAACTTGATCGAATTTAATTTAATTCCAGTACCGTTGGACGAGTACCTACATATTGTGTACATACCCAAGTGTAGTAAACGTGCGAGTGCGAGTGCGAGCACTGGATTTGTGCACTGGATCTGCTGAATAATAGGACCGTCCAGGCACCTCGCCAAGTGGTGCGGGGTGGGAAAATGTGACGAAGCGTGGCACGCGTGGGTATTGTTCGGGTATGTAAGGAGGACGGAGGACGGAGGACGGAGGCATGGAGTATGAAGGATGAGCGTGTGTGTGAGTGTGAGTGTGAGTGTGAGCGTGAAGGTGTTTCACGTACAACTTGAATTTCGTTCCCTCCTATATACATATAGTAGAACAGTCGAACGACCGCGGGACGACTACAGGACGAGAAAGGCAAGGGGAGAGGGAGAGAGAGAACAAATGAATGAATGAAAGAGTCCGGCCAACACCAACATCATCACCATCACCATCACCAGCACAAACGCAACAAGACTGATTTTGGCGGACGCGAGGTACTGTAGTTCAGATCAGACGACACTCGGCGACGTTCAGTGAATATGTAGTCGTGTTTATATTTATATCTGTGTGTGTGATGGTGTGATTGTCTCTGTAATTAACTCTCTCAACCACATAATTGTTATCCACATATGCTCGTCTCATTCACATCGCCTCGGTGTGTATGCTCATAAGTGTATTCACCTCTCACCCTCCGTCTAGACCTTCTTCCTGATCCCCTGCCCGAGCTTCAACCTCGCGACCAAGACAAACGCCGCCGAAAGTAATGCCACGCCACCGGCATAGAAGATCGCGGGACGATAAGGCCCGATGGGGGTAGTGGTGTTGTCGGCTTGACCACTTGCCGAAGACGACGACGATTCGGCCGCCGCCAGGCCGGATGCTTGGAGAAGATATCCTGCAATGGGTCTGTCCATGCGGTCAGTCAGTCACTGCGACAAAGGAAAAAGCATAAAACTTACACCCCCATCAAGTACCCGCCCGTCCAGCCGGTGATGGACATGCCCATGGCGATGGCGACGCGGCCGGAATCACCGTGCTCGACCCTGGCGGCCGTGCTGGCCACGACGACGGGATAGAGCGTGAAGAACGCCCCGTTCGCCAGACCGTTGAGCATGGCGAAGACGACAAGCGGGGCCAACGAGTCCGAGACCGGCCAGATGGCGAGCATGCTGACCGCGTTGAGCGCCATGGCCAGGAGAAACATGTTGACCGGACCGATCGAGTCGCTGAGCCAGCCGGACAGGAAGCGCCCGACGGCCGTGCAGGCGTTGAAGCCGCCGACCAGGCCCGCGCCGGTCGACGAGCTCAGCCCCACGCTCCGAGCCACGAGGGGGAGGAAGTACGGCGGCACGAAGAGCGAGAAGGTGCCGACGGCGCCGGCGAGGAAGATGGCCGTGAAGGCCAGGTCGCGGAAGATGGAGAGGTCGAGAAACGGGACCCGGCCCATGGGGACGCGCTCGCGGATGAAGAAGGCCGCCGGCGCGCACGTGCCCAGCGAACAGAGGCCGAGGAAGCGGAACGTCCAACCGATGCCGACGCGGCGGATCAGGGCGTCGATGGCGATGGCGAGCACGGCCGCGCCGATACCGCCGCCCAGTTTGACGATGCCCGACGCCAGCCCCAGCCGCGCACCAAAGTATTGCGTCGGCAGCATGTTCGAGATCGAGTACAGCAGACAAGCGCCGAGGCCGTACAGCACGCCCGACGACCCGAACAGGCCGCCCACGTTGGACGTGGTGAAGGAGGACACGAGCTCGCCCGACGCCAGCAGCCCGATCCCCACGTACGCGGCGACACGGGCGCCGAGGATGCGCACCACACGCACGCTGAACAGGCCGAACGCGACGACGCAGGCCAGCCCCAGCGTGCCCACGAACGAGATGGTCGACGTCGACGTGGATGCGAGCTCGGTCTGCAGGAGTGCCGCCTGCACGACGCCCCAGCTGCCCATGATGCCGTTGAACCAGAAGGTGAAGAGCGCGCAGATGGATACTATGGCCCAGCCGTACCCTCCGTCGGGCGGCGAGGTCGCCGCGTTGCTCGGGGCTTCGTCTTGGAGGGATGAGCTTGGCTGCTCTAGGCGCACGATTGTGCGAAGCTCGACGTCAGTTCTTGTAGACATGATGGCCGATTGTGTGTTCGAAGGACTAGGCGGGTAAGAGTTCCTTCAGATCTACCCGTAGTGACTTTGTGCGTTCGAAAAAACCGAAGCGCGGCCAAAAGGTTCAGTCAGATCTACCCGTAGTCTGGCTGTCGATCCAAGCTCAGAAAAGCCATCCATCGTTTGCGTAACAACCAGGACAGGTTCCTGTGAGTCATACACCGATTAGCTTCCCCGGACAAAGCTCCGATTCGGGTTCCACATCCGCGGCCGCTCTAAGCCTCGAAAAGGCAGCTCGCAAGTGCCTTTTAACCGTCCGGACTTGACACTCGGTGGTCGAGGCGCCTCTGGGGAAAGATCGAAATCAAGCCTCCATGGGAGTATCGTAAAAGGCGTCGTCAGTGCCCGGAAAGAAGGATTCCATGGCAATGTCGTCCTCGGGCTGCGGCTGGAGCATGGGGAACGACAGCCTCCGACTGTCGATGGAGTCGGCGGCCTTGAGCAACGAGCCCACGGCGGACTCGAGGATGCCGCTGGCGATCTCGAGGAACTCGGCGCTCTTGTTGGACACGCGCAGCGTCCAGCGATACTCCTGCAGCCGGCGCTGGTAGAACTCGGCCTCCTCCTGGCTGACCGAGGTGACGAAGCACAGGCCGGCGAACGTGCCGATGAGGGCAAAGTTGAACTTGGACGCAAAGTACCAGAACGACTGCAGGTGCTCGGGCTTCAGGCGGTTGAAGAAGTCCATGGCGCTGATGAGCCGCGCCTTGGCCGCCGACCGGCAGATCTGGATCATGTACGGGTCCGTGTTGTGCGAGAGCGAGCGCAGGATGCGCCGGTGCAGCGTGATCTCGGTCGCAAAGTACGCCAGGTGCAGGTAGCCCACCGAGCTCAGCTTTCCGACCCGCGTCGCGTCCATGCGCAGCGCCTCGGGCATGTCGGCGTACCACGACCGCAACTTGAGTTGGATCGGCTTGGCTCGCTCCAGGATCGCCTTGGTCGTGTCGTACGAGCTCTTGACCTCCATTTCCGCCTTGAGCGAGTAGAGGCCCTCCAGCACCTCCGAGAGCATCTTGGTCAGCGTGATCATGGCGCTGAAGAGCGTCCGGCCCTTCTCCACTTCCGTGCTGCCCTCCTCGCCGTCCTCGTCGGCCGCGCTCTCGGGGAAATCGCTGCTGATCACCGGCTGCACGGCCCAGTTGCTGGAGCAGATGTGCGGCGGCCGCCCGTAGATCAGGGCCGACCACGCGTCCTGCAGAAAGAGAGCCCACGCGAGTCGTTTCCGGAGCCCCTTCTCCCACGTAGGGATTCGCCAATTCGAGCAGTCCAGGTGCAGTCCCAGGTCTTGACCGATCGCGACGAGCTGCGACGTCAGCTGCCACGCTTGGTTGCTCCCCGGGCGTTGGAGCAAGAGGAGGCCCGCCTGCACGGTCGACAGTTTGGCCCGATGCGACACGTCCTGCAGCGTGCGATACGCGAGGTCTTCCAGTTCGGCCACGTCGGGCTTGGGGAGTTTGGCCAGCTCGGAGCTGTACGACCACCAGTTCAGCGCCAGGAGATAGACAGCCGCGAGCAGAGGGGGCGAGAATTCCCGATGTGTCCGCCCATACTTCTCCAGGTAGACCTTCTTGTGCAGGATGGGGAAGCTGGGGTGCACGATGCGGAAGTAGAGTTTGATCAAGGCCAGCCCGTGGGGGGCGACGATGCGCTCAATGTGATCGAGCTCCTCGATTTCCCTAGCATGGTTCGGGGAGTCGGCGTCGGCGTACTGGTGAAAGAACTCGTTTGGTCCGACTTTGCGGAACGACCCTTGATCGGCCGGACTCTCCCCTCGAAGGTCGTCGTACAGTCGAAGGTCGAGAAGGGCAAAGTCATGTTCGTCGGTCGGCCCGATCTGTCAAAAGAAAGGTCAGTAGTCGAGGGCTGCCGCCGGCGGTCCAGCAAATTGTCACAGCCCGCGTGGAACAAGGACGGCTTACGTATTTTGCGTATCGGTGGTTTTGGAGCCTGGCCATGGTCAGCTCAGAGACAGGATCTCGGAGGAAAGGGCACATTGTTGCTGGTGTCAGCTGAAGACATACGTACCCCAGCGTCCGCTTCAATAAAGAATCGCCCTGCAGGTTGGCATAATCGTCAATAACCGGGCCAGTACGAATGGACTCGGCGGACTGCCGTCGTGGGGCGTGTCCATTGCCATCGGAATCTCTGTTATCTCTAGACTTAGCCCCCCGATGATAAAGAGCTGCAGAACCGAGGAGTCCCTCGTGTGGATTGGGGGGGGAGAACCAGTGTTTGATAAAGGTGGGAAAGCCTCACGATCGTCTTTGCCGAACTGAGGGAGCAGCCGATGCAGTCTCGGAATTGGTGGCCGCATTCGCCTGTCTCCGTCGCCGGGGAGCCTCCTCGACAAAGGTGCAGGGCTGCTTGTGGAACTGGCACATCACACAGGCAGCTGCATCGGGCGAGATGACGCAGCGACTCTTCCTCCGTCGACACCCGTCACAGGGGCGGTCGGGGCGAATGCTGGGCCCACGGGGACTCGGGGCATCGCCCAAGCGCGCACTGGTGGGCGATGTCATGGTACCGCTCACGGTGCTCCTGGCAGCGGTGGTAGGGTCGATAAGAGAAGGCGGCACGGTCGAGAGCATGACCGTTATGGGGGTGTCCGGAGAACGGTGCCTTTATTGGCGAGGGCCAAGCGCTCGAGCAGAACCATATCAGATATGTTTGCTTTTTACCTTTGCGATCCAGGGCAGATTTCGGTTTGTGGGCGAGTCGCGTCAGGATAAGCTTCTGTTTCCTGGTAGGAGTGGCACATTTGTAGGGCAGGCCACAAACGGGTCAAGGCAGATCTGGCAGCGACTAATGGGCTGCCAGCATGGGCCCCGGCTAGCCCGGTATAGCGAATGAGCCAGCAATTGATTGAGTAACAAATAATAGGCCCCGTGGATTAGTGTCGTTCCCGAGCGCTGCGAGAGATAAGAAAGCCCGCCGTTCCATTGGTTGCCAGGCCGATCGGGGCTGGCGAACGGGGCAGGCAAGCGGAGAAGGCGGTGCCACCTGCGTGGGCGTGGTGGATGGAGGGGGTGGGTGAGACGCAGGCTTGTCACCTTGTCATGCAGTCGCTATCGTTAAATGCCAAAACATGTCATCGAAATCGCCGTCTACTACTTCTACTGCCCCGTCATCGCCTGGAACCGGCTCGCTATCCCCAACACCTCGCTGTCCGAGCACCGGCAGCCCAGCAACGTCACGCTGAACGGCAGCTGCGGGCCAGCCTCGCCCTCACGGTATGTCGCGGCCGGCACTGCAACGGCGCACATATCCAGCACGTTGGCGAAGTGCGTGAAGGTCCCCATCTTCGCATTCAGCCGGATCGGGTCTGCGAGCATGGCCTCGATGGTTGGATGCGCCGGTGCAGTCGGCACGATCAACACGTCGATTCCCGATCTGTCCGCCGAGGCGAACTGGGCCGTCGCTTGGCGTGTGTACAACGCCTTGGCCTGAAGCTCCCGGAATAACTGGACAGCGGTGCTCTGTCGTGCGACAACCTCCTCGAAAAGCTCGAGGGTGACCGGGTGCAGGTGCTGTCTGTTCTTCTCCAGGAAATCGTCCGGTAGGCTCGCCAGTCGCTCCGAGACAAAGGTGCCGGCGTAGAGCAGGTCACCCGCTTTTTGGAATGGTGTCCAGTCGATGGGTACCAGGCTACCACCCATGCTCTGCAGCTGTTGCACCGCTTCGTTGAACAGCTTGCGATAGGTAGGTGAGCACACCTCGAGAACTTCGGGCGGCGGGATGCCAAATCGAAATGACTCTCTTTGGGGGCCCAAGGAATTGACGTGTCGTTCCGCTGGGAAGGTATCTCTCGAATAGCGATCGCCTTCGTCATATTCCTCACAAACCTGCCATACCGTCCGAGCGTCGTCGACAGTTTTCGCGGTGAACGCAATGCAATCCAGGGACAGGCACGCAGGAGTAATGCCTTCGAACGACACCAGACCACGCGTGGGCTTGAATCCGACAACCCCGTTGTAGCCCGCGGGAACACGGCCAGATCCAGCCGTGTCTGTCGCAAGCGAAAAGGTTGCCTGGTCGTGAATGTCAGCAAATAGGGATCAATACCTCGTAGCCCCGCGTGAAACCCACCAGATCAGCGCCAACACTGACACAGCTTCCGCTACTACTGCCCCCTGAGATGTGCTCGTCGCTAAACACAGAGTGCGTGACACCAAACGGACTTCGGCACCCGCTCAGTCCGGTCGCCAGCTGATCCAGGTTCACCTTGCCCAGATACAGCGCGCCTTGGGCAATAACCTTCTGGTAGACCACGGCGGACTTGGTTGCTACGAATGCCAGGGGCGGGCATGCCGTCGTCGTCTCGACTCCCTGGACGTCAATGGAGTCCTTGACCGTAAAAGGCACGCCAAATAGCGCTGGACGCGCATGTTTGTCTGGGAACAGCTCGAGCAGGCGTCTGGCTTGCTCCAAAACGGCATCGCGTGACTCCCGCCTGATCCAAACGGCCGGGTCGATTTTGTCGTACTTTTCAATTCGGTCGTACAGTGCATTGGCCAGCTCCAGAGGCGACAGGCCGTTTTTGTAGGATTTCTGAAGGTCGTCGATTCCGAGTCTGCCATTCCAGGCCGGGGGCGTCTGTGGAGGAGTGCTGACCCCGTTGCTTTGATTCTGCCAGGGAGAGAGCACATCCAACACCGGTTGCAGATCAGCCACAAACCCGAAAAGGCCTTGTGACCAGTAGATCATGTCGAGAGAAGCCGTCTTGAACGCGGCGTTGTAGCCCGCGGTGCTTTGAACAATGCCGCAGCACTCAAACCCCCGATCGTTGGCCTCTCTGATGCTGGTTGAAAAGCAGCATTCCGTCGTCACGCCCGAGACAAGCAGGTGCGTGATTCCGCGAGCCTTTAGTTTGTGGAGGATCTGGGTGTTCCAGAAGGAGCCCTTGCCCGGCTTGTCGATGACCACTTCCGCGGGCAATGGCTGCAGCTCGTCGACAATATCATGGCCGTACTCTCCCCGAACCAGGAGACGGCCCATCTCGCCCTTGTCTCCAATGACTTTGAGATGCTGCTTGTTTCCGGGCGCGGCGGCCTGGCGGATGAGCTTGGAAGACGGGCAGTCCGCCAGCGACGGCACCTGGCCTTCCCGTGTGTGGACGATGAGCATGCTCGCACTCCGGCATGCTTCAAGCAGCTGCTTTGTCGGGGCGATCGAGGCCTGTACGGCTTCAAGATTCCCACCTTGGATCTCGCCGAAGCCGCCAGAGCAGATAAAATCGCGTTGCATGTCGATGACCAATAGTGCCGTGTGCTTCAGCGGGAAGGAGAAGGGGTAGGGCTTTGCCTCAATAGTGAGGAAGCCCTGGTTGTCCTTCGATGCACCCATAGCGACAGTGATCTGACCTTCGGTCTGGAGATTTTGATGGCAGGGACGTACGCTATCAAGCTGCACGAGTGACGGAGAGAGATGCACCTACAGTGGTCCGGAGCATGTTGGTCTTATACGAGAGCAGTGTTCGGTCAGTGCGCGACGGCCGAGAAACACTGCTGTGACAATGAAACGCTGTTTAGTCAAGCAAACCTCGAGGACGGTCAAGCCCGCCGACCTCAGGGGAGGATGCAGAGCAAACGTGCCCCAGACAAACCAATACCAACCCGATGCCGTGAGCAGGATCGTGTCCCTGATAGCTGATAAGGCCGCCGCCAGACGCAGGGCCGGCAGAACAGGCTAGCCTCGTATCCTGCGTCTGTAAACTTTCACGCGCCGGTGGCCGCGGTCTCGAGTTTTGCCCTGTGGCCGTCGGCGGTCTCGTAACGTCGTGTCTCGCTGGAGGCCCGTATTGGCACTGTGGCCGCCGGCGCGCCTCTCTCTGCCGCCGGCACTATCAGCCCCAGCCTCCCCACCCGCGGCTCTATCACTCTCTTGTATCTGGGATCTCGCGTGGCCCAACGTCGCGCCAACCCCGGATTCTGATCTCTGCGGGTCTGGATGGGACTGGAATGGAAGATCTGATGAGATCGACGGGCCTTCGACCACCGCCGGGGCGCCTATCTTCCCCTGCTGCCCCCTGCTCCCTCGTGGCGTCCTGGTCTATCAGTGCATCTCACATGCACTTCGTCTATCTTGGAGGATTCCAGCCTTGAAGGGAGAATTGTCAACAGCAGGAACTGGATGTCTATATAGAGCTCTTTTCGCCTCGCGATTGTGTTCAAGGTTCCTCATCCTTCAAGTTGCAGTTTCCACATCCTTCCAGCCTGCCTTCCACGGTCCAAACTCCGCCACTCAAGATGGTTAACTTCTCGGCCGAACGCTTCTCCCCGAAGCGCCTTTCTCCTCAACGCGTCAAGGCCAAGGTCGGGCCTCACATGCACTGGAAGGTGCCCATGGAGAAGGGAGTTTACCAAGACTCTCGCTGGTCCAATCCGGACCTGGACCCCATTGCACCTGAGGACCGAACCTGGGGTGCTCTTGTATGTGCCGTGCGTCGTACTTCGAACAGCTGACTGATGCTTCCATAGGATTACTGGGCATACTGGACGAGTGACATGCTTGCTCCTCCTCTTGCATCCACAGTCTCATCCGTCATGAGCTTGGGGTTCACTGCTCGCGAGACCATCCCCATTGTGTTCTGTGGGTTTGCGTTGTGCTCCGGAGCTTTGACCTTGACCGGCAAGATGGGTGCTCGATATAGCATTCCATTCCCCGTGCTCGTCCGCTCCATTTTTGGCATGTAAGTTGGCACCTCAAGCTCTTGTCATCACCTCTCTTCGGCCTCTGGCTCCATCCTCGATACTGACTTTCTGTAAACCACAGGTATGGCAGCTATCCCATCATCGTGCTCCGCTCATTCGGTAGGTGTGAAGTGCTTCTTGGGGCGCCCAAAGCTGACTCTCATTCCCCAGTGGCCGCCATGTGGACGGCAATCCTCTGCGTCCAGGCTGGTGATTTCCTCAACAACTGCCTCACAGCAATCTGGCCAAGTTTCGCCAACTTCCCCAACCATTTGCCGGAAAGCGCTGGCATCACTTCCGCCGGGCTTCTCTGCTTCGTGAGTCTGACCGGTCACCTGCTCGCACTTCTGGCTAACCCCGTTCCTCAGTTCATCTACTGGATCTTTCAGACCATCCTCGCCCTGATGCCCATCAAGAAGCTCCGCATCCTCTTCCTGATCAAGGGTATCGTCGTCCCTCCTACCTTCCTGGCCCTGTTCCTCTGGGCAGCCATCGTCACTCATGGCGGCGGGCCACTCGTTACAGGACACGCCAAGATCACGTCGACATACATGAACACGGCCTACTCTGCGCTGACCGGCTTGAATGCCATCATTGGCCTCTTCAGCTCCATGGCCGTCAACTTCCCCGATTTCAGTCGGTTCTCCAAGAACAACCTGAAGGGGTACAACCAGTTCTTCGCACTGCCTGTCATCGGGACCTTGGGCGCGTTGACTCCTATCTTCGTCACCTCGGCCCACAGCTACATCTGGGGAGAGTTCGAGTGGTACATGCCCGCCGTCATTGCCAAGTTCGACTCCCGCGCCGCCAAGTTCTTCACCGCCTTCAGCTTTATGTTGGCGACGATCGGCAACCAAGTTGCTGCCGGAACATATCCTTTCTCCAACGATAGTAAGTGCCGAGTGCCCTTGGCTGCTGGTCAATCATCAGAACGCTGACTGTGCCCCATAGTTTCCGGTCTGTGCCCCAAGTATATCAACATTTTCCGCGCAACGTTGATTATCTCGGTCTTCTGCGTTGTGTCCAACCCATGGCAGATCATCAGGAATGCGTCCGGTCTGCTCGCCTTCCTCAGTGGCTACTCCATGTTCATGGGCGCCATCTGCGGCACGATGTGTTGCCATTACTACCTGATCATCAACAAGAAGCTCAACATCCATGAGCTGTACAACGGCCATGGAATCTACCGGTACAACAAGATTGGCGTCAACTGGCGGGCCTATACGGCTTTCATCGTCGCTGTCGCACCGCTGCTGCCCGGTTTCAGCAAGAGCATTGACAACAGCCTCGACGTCGGCGGCGCCTGGAAGATCTACACCTTCTCTTGCATCTACGGCTTCGTGATATCCGGCCTGGTGTACTACGTCATTTGCAAGTATGTCTCGGACGTTGGTGTCGCCAAGATTGACGAGGCCGTCTACCCGCCACAGAAGGTCGATTTGAGAGACGTCGAGGTGGGGGTTCCTCCATCGGATGAAGACTCCATCCAGGAGAAGAGCGGCGTCGCAGTGGCTATTGGCTCGAAGGAGCTTGGTTCCGATTAACGATACTCGTTTGTGGGGTCGTCAATGTGTAGGATGATCTGTGTAGCCTGGCGAGGAGACCCCAGAAGATTGATTGATAGTCGTTGGTGTTGCCCGAGTTTCGTGAGAAGCAACAATAGGTGGAGCACAATACCCAGATAGTTTGCCCGTATCGATACGCCCTTTGCCGTTTCGAAAGATATCAGAGGGACACAGTCAATCTAATTTTACTCAAGCATTAGTATTTCCAAGATCCCACCCCTTAGCTGACATTAGATCTTCCAACCAGCAATAAAGATTCATTCATCAGTCATCATGTTCACGAGCCATCAGCTACCGGTAGTATTCTTTCGTGGTGCGCTTGACCACTTCGGTGTCGTAATGGGAGGACAGGTCGTCGTCGTCATCGCGATGGTGCCAGTGGTGTCGTCTCCTAGAGGTGCCTCTCTGAGGCGGATATGCCGGCCGTTGATCATCTTCATACTCGTACTGTCTCATCGTTTGCTCGGTGAAGGTGCGTCGCTCCTCGTCCACTTCGTCATGCTCGTGGAGTCGCGGGTCACTTCGCTGGGGACCGTATCTGCCGCGCGAGCGGCTCCGGCTCCTGTTCCGCCGAGTATATCCCGCGGCGTAGATGTCGTCCTCAACCACTCCATTGCCCTGGAGATAGCGACCCGCCAGGTGTGCTTCGGCGCCTGGTCTCTCGTGTCGACTCTCGCTTGCATCGTGGTGACTGATTTGATCGCGGTAGAACCCCACGCTTGCCCGTCTGCGCAGATCGGGAGGCGAGTTGTTGCCGCCCCGCATTGCGCTTTTGCGTCGTTGCGGCGGCGGAATGTCTTCGGTATACGCTTCGTAGGACCGACCATGGCGGCTGTAACGGTCGTCGTCGATCTCCTCCGTGACGTGCACATCCTTGTAGGCCACATCGCGCACCGTGCGATCACGACCTGCACCGCGAGAGCCCTCGTAGAGGATGACATCGTCTCTCCTGGAGGGTGGCGGTGCATCGCGTCTCGGGAGGTGCTGTGGCTGTCTGGGGTCGAGGTCAAAGGCATAGTCGTGCGAGTGGCCGCCACCGCCAATGTCGACAACATAGGTGCCGTCGTCTCTCTTCCGCGGTCGAAGGACTTCATACTCATAGCGGCCGTGATCGGGCGGTCGGTCCTCGATGATCACAGCATCTGAGCGCTTGACGTACGACTCGGCATTCCTGTCGCGGCCGACGGCGTACCTTGTCTTGGTGGTCCCAACGACGACTGGTACGTTCCGCGAATCGCTCGTTCTCGACTGCCTTTCAACTTCGATTCGGTCGTCTCGAGAACCGCGCGAGTAGACTCGCTCTCTGCGATAGTCATCCTCGTATTCAACCTCGCGTCTTGGCCTCCGGGTGGGAACTGGATCGTCGATCTCTTCGCGCCTGTGGCTGGAATAAATGACCTTGTAAGGTCGGTCACCGTCACGGGTCGACATCTCACGTCGATGTGATGGCTGGTTGAATTGCGAATGGCTGCTGAAAAGAAATCTCGCAAAGGCTGCGAAATCGACTGTGAAAATGAAGCAGGATGGCCACCCTGCCAGCGGGTGTTTTCTTTTTTCGCCCAGGCCGAACAGATGTGCAGCCTGAATTCAGCTTCGAATGAATGGATTCTCACCATTCAGTTTTCGAACAAAGCTGCGGCTGACGTCATCAGGCGTGGTCTGATTCTGCTTGAAATCTCGTGGTGCATGTGCGACTCCAAGCCTGTTGCCGTCTTTGTCCATCGACTGGGCGGTGATTAAGAGGCCCGAGGGTGAAGGACGAGTGAAGAAATCCGGGGCTGAGAGTTTGACAGCTCTCAGCGGGCTTTAGGCGCGGCACGAAGCGCCAGGGGTACCTGGAATGGCGGTTAATTATCCTTTCCACGCCCGGGCCAGAGCTACACTACTACGATACAGTAATTATCTGTTCCTTCCTTCCCTGTTGCCGTTCGGCATGTATGCACTGTGACCATCTCGATTACTTCTCCACATCTCTACTTGTCCATCCTAAACACTCCCACATATTCCCAATCAGCGTCACCATGATTCCTAGCGCCCTCCTCCATGCCAGCCGCCTTACTATTTCCATTATCACTGGCGGCTTCTTCCCCCTCAATGCTACCGGGAAGCTCTCCGCTGTCATCTTCTGCCAGCTTGCCTCTGCTGCCTGGGTGATCGTTGAACTCATTGTGCGGTATTGCTGATGGCGGCTGCCTGGCAGATATCGGTACAGGATCGACGTATGGAGGCGGTAGGCTCGATGGTTCGAATGGCTGCGCGCACTCTATCGCTTTCTCCAGACTGTTCGCCGTCTCTTTGTCCCCGGTGTTCATCGCGCTCGTCTCGCTCCAGATGTGTCGAGGGCCGTTGTTGTTTGTTGGCTTGATAGATGTTGCTGTCCACAGGCAGGAAGGTGGTCATCGTAGAAGATGGTTGCTTGATATGCGTTCTGTTGGTGTTTGAAGTGGTCACGACAGGCCGTTGAAATGTGCATCGAGAAGAGTTGTGTTTGCCAGAACCAGCAGCGCCATGGAGCGTTGGCACAACCGATGCCAGTGGAAGACGAGGAGAGACCAACAGGTGATGCGAGGCATTGGTGCAACAGACGCGACTGAAGATCGACTGGTAACCAGAATCGACAGGATCAATCACATACCTGTCTACTATATTCCCTCTAGGGCCCATGCAATGCTGAGGGTATCAATGCTCTATGATCGTAAGCTCATGCCTCGTTCTTCTTTCCCTCTCCCTCCTTGTCAGCCTTATCCCTCGACGGCTTCATCTTAGAGATGACGAGAGCGGCCTTGGCCAATCCCGCCTCCATTCTATGCCCGGTTTTCGTGTCTTGTCTACCCTCAACTTCTTGATCGGAGGCACCATCCTGAGAGTCCGCCTGTTCATCTTCCGGCACAAATGGCTTGACTCCCTCGTCTTCTGAGTGTTCCACTCGCTGAGCGTCACCGCTGACTTGGCTTGAGGTAGACTCTCCCTTGACACTCGAAGCACGACTCACATCCGCACTTTCCGGTTGAGCCTTCCGCAGACCGAGTTCTTTGCCCAGTGTAGTCGCCCCTTGGTTAATCATGGCGCCCATTGTCAAGGCAGCAGCTCCCTTCCGGCCGCTGTCAATGCCATCCGCAGGTCGGACCTCGGTATCGTCAACACCTCGCCAATCTGCGGGCTGCCCTTCTTGTACTGGTTCTCCCTTCGCGGGCTCGGTTATGATCCTTTCAACGGGACCACCATCTCCTTCCTGTTTGGCATATTTCCAGACAACCTTTAAGCGGTCAAGCGCTCTTGTGCCCTTCCTTGAGCTACCCTTGATACCGTCCATGGCTTCCCATTCGATCTCAAAAACACCCGAATCATGGCCCTCGTGGCCCCCTTCGAAGTATGCATTGAACCAAACGTGGGCAATGGAGGTGACCATTGTGAGGCCTGTATACCCTGCCTTGTTTCGTCGTTCGAAGTCAATGTTAACATCGCTGGTTGGCAGTATCAGTGGTTCAGAGGGTTTGAGGATCACACTCTGAGCAGAAGCTCCCGAGCCAGAGCCCAAGCTCGCCGAGGATGACTGTGGGGTGCCGTTCGTTGGACTCGTCAGTATGTGGTCGTCCTTTTTCGCATCAGGGGCTGGCTTTCCTGCTCTGTTGCTGTCCTCGACGACGGTCTTCTCCTGCCGCGTAAAGGTATGGTACGTCCGGATGCGCCGCCCATTGTCGACAAACCCTTCTACAGCCACCTTGACACCGTCCCTCAAACCCCAAACATGAACCTCAACAATCTCAACGGGCCTCTCGACATAGCGTTTGCCCATACTGTTTGCCCATCGGTCCACATAATCAATCCAACGCAACTGACTTGGAATGCTCACGCCGAGGCCAAACCCAGGGCGCATTCGTCTCGTTGTGAAGCGTTGCAGGGCATCTTCTTTCTTCCATCCTTCCTCGCTAATCAGGTATGAGCAGGCCGCCGTGCCACTTCTGCCCTTTCCGGCTTTGCAGTGTACCACAGCCACTCGTCTCTTGTTGCCATCAGCCCCTTCACCTGCTTCCTCGTCTGCCCGCTGAACCCAATTGCGCATGGCAGCCATGAGATTTGGGATGATTGCAAAGGGAGGAGGGTGGTGGTCCGGCCACGGGAAGTGGTGTATCCTGTTGTAAACCTCCGAATCAGGATATCCAGTGCCCTCGGCCCGAAACTCGAATATGGACCAATCTTCGCCGTGCTTTCGATCGAGGAAGCCAACGAGCTGATCAAGGGGGTTCCGGTAGGCTTTCTTCGGCCATACCGAACTAGGACCGGAAGTAACGACAACTGTAAGGCTTTAGCGCATCACTCGGGCTCAGTTTTTGCAGCTTACATACTATCGTCGGTCACATAGCACAAATCCAATCCTGCTTCTGGGCTAGGGATCTCCGTTAGCATGTCCCGTTGAGCACATGGCAATAACTGGAACTCGATTAAACTCACTGTCGCGCCCGCGGCCCGGCGACAATCTGCCGTAGAAGTGAAGCCTGACATTGTCAGCCGCGGCATCCATGCGTGCTTGCTGTGTTTGACATACCATGGCTTTGGCGTGACAACAAATGCTATTGTGTCATTCCGGGGGTAGTCGATGATTTCGCACTTGCTGACACCGGGATGGAGTCGATGATACTGTCTACACAGGACTAGAGTATATCTCGCTTTAGGGCATTGTCAGATTTCTGGATCCAAAGATCGAAGGCGCACGACGCGTTGGTTGAATTGACTGACGTCACCGCCCAAACTCACTTGTCGCTCACACTGGCCACACTCTTACATCTACGAGTACCCATTCATAGTCTTCACCCAGACAACTTTGTGTCTCTGACTGCTTTATGTGGGTGTGAAGACAATGTGTCTATATTCTCCCAAGCTGGAAAGACGAGATTCCCCATCAGCCAAATCGCGAGCGGAAAATATGTGATGACGACCTTGTCAGTAGTGAGAAGCGCCAGAGACCAGCCACCATCGAAGAAAACCCCGACCCTCGGAAAATGAATCCGTCCATCGTACTCGGTAGTCCTCAGCATATGACTGCGGTCACCTCAAGCTCTAGTCACGGCACGGATGTCGCCTCGAAAGCGACAGAACTCTACCAACGGTATTGTGTAAACCAGGCTTCCGGGCCTCGCGTGTGGCTCATGATCAGAGGACAAATTGGTTGACTTATTCCTGAAACGGGAGTCTTGAGCTCGAGCATGATCCCACGGGATTTGAGTCCACGGAAAGGGCTGTGCTAAAGGACGCGAGTATGTAAATTGAGTCTCAGCCTCGCGGCCCATCACGACAGGACCGAATGGCTTCATCCTCCATGAGATCGACTTCGAGTCGACCCCAACGGATCGTACGGCCTTGTACACACGTTCTGTACGAGACCCCAGAAGTTGAGCGGAATTAGGCCATCACAATTCAGTTGTCGTTGGCTTGCTTTCGCATCAAGCTATTTATTCGCTCCTACGAGTAGCGGTGTACGGAACACTGATTGCCTCCGCTCCGCCGCTAATTGCCAGTCAACGCGTCACCCGGTGCGGAAGTCACCACGATACTCCCCAAGATCATTTCCCCTTTCAGATGGGAATGGCACTTGCAATAGGCTGACGGTGCTTGTGCGAATGTCGGCCCCACGGAGCGGTTCGTGTGAGGAGCCCAATGCACGTCTGACGAAGTCTCTCGGTTTTCCACCCCTACTTGCACACGCTCTGGCTCGCACCCCAATAGCCACTCTAGCAATCTCGTCAGACAAAACATTGTCCGGATGAGGTAGCTGAGGGGCGAGGCGAGGGGATGTCTCCACAACCCTTCAATGCCGTTCAAAGGGAGCTCGTCAATCGTGCTCGAATCATGCAGTTGATTGCTAAACTGCCAGGTATGTATGTACACAGTACCGAGTACGCCACAGCATGTGCGCATGCTCGTACGAGTACGGACCGACCGCTTGGTCACGGTGAAGTGGCCGGGATAGCCCCACAAGTCGCAAGATATGCCTTTAAGAGAGCGCGCGCCGCTTGCGCCCATGATGGCATGGCGCGGACATTAATCACATCACGTCCTCAAGTGGGAGCTTGACAACCTTCTTCCGCTCTTGATCTGGAGGCTCGTACTCTCAACCACACTACACAGCAGAGGTACATACGCAGACATAGTATGGCGGCCGAAGGAGATGAACCTCAACATGAAGCATCGAGGGCCGGATCTGGACCTGGATCCGACGCTGATGCTGATGTTCATGGCGATGCTGGTATGGACAAGCGACATGTCAACTATGTTTCGCATGAGAAACCCATGGAGAAAGAAGTCGAGAGCTACGGAAACACAAACCAGTCATCCAGTCCAACGACACCCTCCGATGTAGAAAGCCAAGGCGCGCCCCCCGTCTCCATCCCTCAACGCGAAGACGACGCTCTCGAAAAAGAACTCGCCGCCCAGACTGCCATTTCGCGCCAAATTTCCACCCCGCTGGCCGCGACGCTCTCGCTCGGCCACGAGATCCTCTTCGTCGGCATCATCTGCGCCGCGCAATTCACCACCCAGGTCGGCTTCGGTCAAGCCCTCTTCATCCTCCACGACATCGGCCACAGCTTCCAGCTCAGCAACGCCGGTGAACTGAGCTGGCTGGTGGCCGGGTACAGCCTCACGGTCGGGACCTTCATTCTCGTCAGTGGCCGTCTGGGCGACATGTTCGGGTACAAGCGCATGCTGCTGGTCGGGTACGCGTGGTTTTCGGTTTGGTCCCTCGTGGCCGGCCTGGCCATCTACGCAGACCACGTGCTGTTCGTGTTTGCGCGGGTCTTGCAGGGCATAGGGCCGGCGATCCTGCTGCCCAACGGCGTGGCGCTGCTGGGCGCAAGCTACGCGAACGGCAGTCCTAGGAAGGACATGGTGTTTGCCTTGTTTGGGGCATGTGCGCCAGGTGAGTGTTTTCCGCAAGACTCCCTCTCCCTCACCAACCACCCCAGCAATCATCTCGGGATCGTATCCCTTTTCTGCAAGACAACGCAAATCTACAACCTATGATCCTCTAATCATGAGTCCGTCTCTTCCGTAGGCGGCTCCATCGTCGGTGGTCTCTTCGCCGGCCTCTTCGCCCTAACATGGTGGCCCTGGGCGTTCTTCTCCTTCGCCATCGTGCTCGCCGCCCTCGCGGTCGTCGCGGCGTTCGTCATCCCCGACCCCGCTACGAAGATCCGATCCGCCGGAGTCGCCAATCCCTCCCTGCGCGAGAAGATTGGACTTCTGGATCTCCCCGGCGCGGCCGTCGGCATCACAGCCCTGGTGTTGTTCAACTTCGCATGGAACCAAGCCCCCATAGTAGGTTGGCAGAAGGCATATGTCTACGTCACCATGCTGGTTGGCATCCTCTTGGTCCCGCTGTTCTTCTACATCGAATTTCGGGTCGCAAAAGCGCCACTCGTGCCCTTCGACTCCCTCACCGTTGATGTGGGCTTTGTGCTCGCGTGTATCACGTGCGGGTGGTCGTCATTTGGTGAGTGGTTCGCTTGGTGGGTCCGAGGAGTTATAGTGCAATTTCTACCCTCCTACCCAGCTATCGGGGCCAAGCTGGCCAAGGCAGAGCAGAGCAGAACAGAGCAAGGCTAACAGATGACAATCCACGTAGGCATCTGGGCCCTTTACATTACCAACTTCCTCCAAGTCCTCCGCGGGGCGTCACCTCTTCTTACGGTAGCATACATGGCCCCCGTGGCGGTGTCCGGGTTCCTAGCATCCGTCGTGACGGGCATTGCCCTGTCAAAGCTCAAGCCCGCCATGGTCATGACTCTCGCCCTGACGTTTTTCACCGTCGGACACATCCTCATCGCCACGGCGCCGGTCCATCAGACTTACTGGGCGCAGACGTTCGTCTGCTTGGTCGTTATCCCGTGGGGGATGGATATGTCGTTCCCGGCCGCAACGATCATCCTTTCCAACGCCGTGCGGAAGGAGCATCAGGGCATTGCCGCGAGTTTGGTCACGACCATCGTCAATTACAGTATTTCCCTTGGCTTAGGCTTCGCGGGGACGGTGGAGGTGTATGTCGACAATGGCGGTCGCAGTCCCGAGGATGTCCTAAAAGGGTACAGAGGGGCGTGGTACGTGGGCATCGGCTTCGCCGCGACGGGTCTGTGCATAAGTATCATCTTCCTGCTGAGGGGTTATCTGAAGGGGAGCGCCGGCAGGTGACCCCAGATCTGGTGTGCTTCAGTTTTAGCCGACGGCAGATCCGTGCCAGACGCACTTAAGATCGCCCTGTCCAAACCGCAGAGTAACCGACCTGCTTCTGACTCTTCTTCGCCTTGTCGGCAATCCCGAACTACAACCCGACCCTTCACCATTACCGAACCTACGGACAAGATATCGTGGATTTGATATTCTGGATGAGATTGACATTGACTCCGGCTACGGAGACGCAACAATCTGCGCAAGACATTGGTGGAACCCTATAGGACTATACACTTACCCCTCGAACCCCAAATCAATTATGGGATGACAATGTTAGGGGGCTCCGAACGTACACCATCCACCATTTGGCCACAATGGTATCCTGTGCCGGCAGTTGCATTTCAAGGCTAACCACAGCGAGGTTTACTCGACTTATGTCCGAACTCTGACACAGGAAGGCCAGAGCCCAGCCACCGTCAAGAAACTAGATCAAACGAGCTCCGGAGCAGCTCATCATCACAGCTGCACCCGGTCCGGAAACGTGACGACAACGGTGGGCTCACTAAAGATGGGTCATTTTGTGGTCCACATTGTCGATATCGACCCGCAATTCCCAGGCAGCGTGGACCCACAACTCGGACGTCCAGACATACGCAGGTGCATATGCAGATGCAGTGCTTCCCCCCTTTCGAAACGAGGATGAAGTTATCAGCACGAACCTCACTTTACCGAGTAGTCCGTCCAGGGCCGAGAAATCTGGACAGACCTTTGACATGTTCGCTGGACGCAACTGACAACTGTGGGTTAGCGAGAAGAAAGAGTGTCCTTGCGCTTCAGGGTAAGAGGGATCGTAAAATGACGAACAGCTGGCACCGACTGCGCATACTGCAAGTTGGTCCCTGCCAGAGGCCTTGCGAGGCATTGGTAAAGATGCACAGAGCCAAAGTTGGAACGGTCACTTCGCAGAGATACCGGAGATACCAGCACAACGTTCACCGTCCGTCCCTCTTCCTACCTCAAATGTGGCTGAAGAGCGTTACAATTGTGACAGCTACTACAGCTTGCTCAGCGACTCTGGCTGGGTTTTTCCAAGCTCTGCGAATCGCGCAGCCACCACGTTTGTGACCAGTCTTTTGCGACGGAAACTGTTGTGCCTGGCCTCATGACATTCGACATGCCGTCGCTTACAGGTAACCTTCTCTGTCGTCACCGTAGGGTGCGGAATTCGGTTGATACCACGAGTTTCATTCGCGGCTGTGGTTCTCTTTGCAAGGATCGTGCTCTTCTTATAGGCTGAGAAGAGAGTTCACTGCAAGTTCGAAGCGGCTACCGCCAATCTGTACCCTCGTCTGCTCAGGGTCTCCGGTCAAACGAAAGGGTAGAGGACACCTGGTGCTGGGGAAGAGCAATGATGCATAGAAGTCGAGTGATCAAAAACCCAAAAATCCATTATTGAGCTAAGCTTAGCCTGGCTTAGCATGAGAGCGCTGGGTTCCCGGAGCGGATCAATATACGTCCGGCGCAAGTTGACACCGCTCCGGCGTCTGCTAAAAGATGGGCTCTCGCGAACCTACACAATCTTGTTACAATCAGTTGTAAGCCGAGATGTTGAACGACGAGACTGTAGTCTTCCCCGGTCCCCCGTTCCACGTGGAGTTAGCAGCCCTCGACGCTCTTCACCCCATCCACTATAGCCGACGCCTGCTTATCTTCCGGTGTGAGTCTCCTGCTCAGCTCGATGGACAGCTCAAGGCCCTGAAGACTGCTCTGAGGGCACTTGTCCAACGATGTCCCATTTTGGGTGGTGTTGTTTGTTCGCTGCCATTGGAGGAGGGCAAAAATGTGGACGCGAACTGGCGCACAATCCGCCCTGGCGATGGCATGGAGCTCGTCGTGAAGGACCTACGGGACGTGTTGCCCTCGTTTGCAGAGCTTGAGGCGGAGGGCTTCCCTATCGACAAGCTTCTTTATGAACTCCTTGTACCTGTCCCTCAAGACATTGGGAACGACCAGCCATTTGCCGCGTGCAAGTTGCAGTTCACGGCCATCGAAGGCGGTTCGATTCTGACGTGGGCGATGTCCCATTCGGTGGCGGACGGCAGCGGCAACAATGAGCTGATGCGCATTTTGGCCGAAGAAACGCGTCTCGCTCAGGAGGACTCCGACGAAGGTACTTCCACAAGTACTGCTCCGGCGTCGCCTATCGGCCTCGATCGCAGCGTAATGCGCAACATAGTAACAAGCGACGTTCCTTTCCGGATAGAAGACCACCCCGGATATATGGCTAATGCACCAGCACAACCTCCACCACATCCATTCGCGGCTAGTTCGCCTGAAGTGTCGGTTCTACTACACATCCCTGCACCGCGTCTCGCCCAACTCAAGGCCGATGCCCAACAGCCTGGCTCGGTCCCGATATCGACCCACGACGCAATAGCCGCCCTGATATGGCGCAGCGTCGTTCTCATCAAGCGAAGGCGCTCTGATGCAGCACAGAGTATACCTCTCAACACCAAAGTCGACCTATTCATGCCCTCCGATGCACGCCGACACCTCAACATCCCAGATTCGTATATCGGCAACGCTGTCTATCAACTCTCTGCATCCCTCGACTTGGGAAATATACTATCCCCCACTGGACTGCAAGAAGCAGCCGGAGCCATCCGCACCGCTATCAGAGCCGTGACGCCGGAAAAGGTACGCAGCCTAATGGCCCAGACGAATCAAGAATGGGTCGACTGGGCGTTCTTGGGCAATTACACTTCCACAGGGGTGCCGATGGGCACGGATTGGACAAGCTCCAGTCTGTATGAGCATGACTGGGGCAAAGATTTCGGTCGCATGGTGAGATTCCGATACCCAGGTGACGAAGGCTCAACTTGTATATTTCCAAAATTGGGCGATGGGTCGGCCGAGATAGTGGTCGCTGTGATGAAGAACGAGATAGATATTCTAAAAGGGGAGGAGTGTTTTGGGAAATACTTACGCTGAAATGCATGGGCAAGGGGGTGTGGCCGAGGCATAGGGCAGAAGGTGTTTAGAACCGAGACCTGTTTATCTATGGTCAGCAGCTCGCACCACACTTATTGCCGCGCCCACTGGTTGGCATTCTCTTAGGCCAGGTATGTATGTGCCCATGAATGACTCCTACTACTTGTTGTCCACGCCAGGGGCCTCTCAAGCCAAACTAGAAGATTAAGCCACCGAGCGAAGAACCCGCCGGTATCGACCTGCGAAGATTCACTGGGATGTGTCCGCCCATATCGGTGGCCCGCCGGTGTTCACACAACTCTTGAGAGCAAGAACGTCATGCCAGTCTGTCGCAAAGGGTTGATTGGCGATTCGAACGCTTGCAAGTTCCTCCTTGTCAGTACTCAAGACAAACCCTGAATACCGCTCAAAACCAGGCTTTGTCCATTAGGAGGCCAGCAGACAGGATCCTCTTCCCCGTGCTAACGGTACTAAGAATCTCCCACTCCCTTTGTGGATGTAACCAAGGAGCCTTTTCCGCGCCTGGACAAAGAATCATCCGGATAGTCACATTGTTCCCTTTGCATTGCACTTGTCCTCTCATCTATTCAAAGGCTCGACAAAGCGCGGCTTGTCTCGCAAACAATCCGCATTATCCAAAACATTGCAACCTTCCTCGTGCTCTACCAAAGACCTCCTTTCATCCATGCTCTTTCAACTGCCAGACTTCCTTTCAAGGGCATCACACTCTCCTCCGAGTCACAGGGGTATAAAATTTGTGTCCTGCGTAGCGTCTTCTGTGACCTGGCTATCATCATCATCATCATCATCATCATCATCATCATCAGTAACAAAACTTCATCACAACCGCAGGAAACCATGGCCAAGGCAAACGCATCTTTACAACTCACCACCACCAAACCCACACCCACCATAGCCCGAGTTTCCCTCGGACAACCCGTAAAGATGCATCCTGAGTTTCTTGGCAAGGAGCCTGGCTGGTCCACCTGCCCGCACTGCGGCGAAGGCCACGATCCCTGCGAGTCTTGCTTCGCTTGAGAGAGAGAGGAGAGACTCGCAGTCGGGAGATCATGGCGCGGCACGACGTGAAGTGATAGGAGATGATGATGGTCAAACAACAACAAGATCAAATTATGTAATAGTTGGCTGGGAATGAGGAGCACCAGCACCCATCCCTGCAGCTAACTATTACTTACTTACTCGGTGATCCTGTTCCGGCTCCTGGAGGGCCGAAGGACGCAGATAAGTCGACAATGAACCATGGAGTGGAGTGGTCATCCTCGTAGGAGGAGACGACGCCAACGACACGTACATACTAGGTAAGGAAGGAAAGCACCACGCGTCTGGGAATCGCCCGCGCTGACAATAAAACATGACTTTCCCCCAACGAAAAAAGTAGCCTTCCCAGTAGGATCTTGATCTCGTGAATTTCGTCTTGCTTACTGCGCTGAGATAACTTTTCGTGCTTCTTGAGGCTTGTTTCCGGGGCCAAGGTGATCGCTTCATTGCGAAGACAATGTTCATCAGGTGGACGGCAGCCTAGTGGTTGACTGAAACTTAGGAGTCGACCGCCACCGCGAGGGCCATTGCGCGCCTATGCAAACCAGGAAAGACAGACCGCCTGTCTGCAGGTCAGCCTCGAGGATGGATCTCTTGTTCGACCTACGATTGCTAGACTCGGCGCCTTCTGAAATCATTCAGTTTTGATGGTCTTGTGTGGGAGTGGAGGGTCCCTGGGAGGTACTGGTATCTGCCTCAATATGGGGGTGTAACGCCCCCGGCTGAAGGAGGAATGTCTCGTTCACCACAGCGTCAATACCATTCCAACTGAGATCCCATTATGATGTGTGACTCGGCGTTGGGTATTTCAGCTAAGGCCTCCTCAGTCGACCCATTCCTCCCACAGTTGGCTTCACCGATGCCCTTTGGTCCAGTGGTCGACGTCTTGGACTCATTGTTCCAGCCAGCGTTTCCCAACCATAAAGAGCTCATCTCGACACCATCTACTGCAATCGCCATCATTCCCTGGGATCTCAGTAACAATCATTCGTTGCTTGGCGATCCCACCTGTATGCGGACGTGGTGTAGGAAATGATCTTCGGTGGCTGATGGAAAATGACGAGCAGGAGGGTGAAGGGTCTGAGGTGGTAGGTAGATTGACAGATATTGATAAATGATCGGACAGCAGATTCATCCCGAGGTAATCACGCTACTCCTCACTGTCTGCAACCTTGTCGAGAAGTGTCGATAGACTGCATGTTGACGAATGCACACCCAAAATATTCATCCTGCGGAGGTCACATTCTCCTACCGAATTTGTGTTTTGCCTTCAGGCCAACGACTGAGACTCATGCCGAGGATGGTCAGTAAACCAGTAAACACCCCAAAAGACAGTGATGCAAAGGAAAGAGAAATCCAGAAGCGTGCGACAGGTGAAAAGGACATGGTGACGTGTGGCTTAGGGGCTTGCCCTAAGCAAATTCTCAGTTCTCATTTCATTCAAAGCTCATCAAGCACTCTGAGGTGCGATCTCCATCTCGTTGCCTGCGCCGAACGCCAGGGTCGCTATGCGTGTCACATCATGATTTACCGTCACGGTCACTTCCCAAATGATTGCTATTGACAACACCCCTTTCAAGAGACGTGTTGCTGAACTGCCTCCTTGGGGATGACGCCTTGTCGCACGAAGATGTCGATCAAGTCCTGCAATGGTTCCATGTCCTTCTTGCTAATGAGGTCATAATACATGGCGACAGTACAGAAATGGACGAAGCAACTGTTCAGCTCAGTAGCGCGACCGAGGTGCCAGAAAGGATCGGTGAAGTGGTTGTGATAGAGGTGGGCATAGCACCGGAACATCTGTTTGATAATTGCTTTGACGTCGGCATGGTAGTGTTGAGGGAAGCCTGAAGATTTGCCGACCCAGTCATCTTGAGCCCCAGCGAATGCAGCCAAAGGTTGGTTGAGGTTGGTAGGGGGCGCGGCGATCACGCCAACCTGAGTAGCCGGCCCTGGTGTGCCAACATCGCCCGAAACATAGGTGTAATCGATCGGAATCGGAGGTGAGGTTGGGAAAGTCTTCTCGTCGTGAATCTTACCCACAATCCAGCGTTGGACGCGAACGATGTACTGGGGCGCAGGGATCTTAGCCGGACGTCCGTTCTCAAGCCAGGTGTAAGTGAGGCTAGAGAGAAGTCAGTAAATGGCCCTTCTCTTGCGAAAAGAATGGCGTACCGTCCAGCCGACATAGTAGGGCATTGCTGCTCATTGCAGATTGGAAGGCCAACGTTGGTGTCAACCTCTTGAATAACCTGAATCATCCCGGTGAGGAGTCGATTCATCTCGACCACTGGCTCGGTTTAGTCTAAGCTTGGTAGATATGTGCACATTCCGGTAGGACTCACGCTGATGGGCCAGCCATTCGCCAAGTTCAACGTTCTTCGGTTGTGCCGCCAAAGTGAGGAAGTTACCCTTGACCGAGCACTTTGCATATCTCTCATCCAGGAACTTCTTGGGTTGTTCGACATATGTGTTCTGCTCGCTAAAGGAAGAGGAGACGGAGGGAGAGTTTGTCAGATGAGGAAGAGGAGGAGCCTGCTGAGAGACTGGTGACGGGCCCTGCCCATTGTTGTACTGAGCCTTGAGGTTCTGGTTGGATTTTGTGTTGGCTCTGGTGAAACCCTGGCGACTGGGATCTGGGTCAGCAACGGCAGCGTGTTTGGTAGGAGAGATCGGTCGTCTGAGCGATCTGAGGGGGATCTTGAATCTGAATCTATTGGGCATGTTTTCGTGTTCGTGAAGGAAAGGCAGAGTGAAGACGGAGTGAGTTGGTGGTACAAGTGAAGGCAAAGAGAGACATCGGAGAAGTTGAAGACTGCGAGGGGCACGTACACGCTCTGGAAAAACGTCGCCATGACGCCGAGACTGACCACAGAGGGTCGGGCAGTTCACAAGATTATCCTCAGGACAGTTGCTGGTCGTCGACGTGGTGATTGTTATGAAAAGGAGTTTCAGTTTCAACTTGTCGACGGTGAGGGAGGAGTAATGCATTGATTCTCCCTATACCGTAACTTAGCCGGATCACGCTAACGACATTCGGACATTGACATCTGCTACTTCTCCAACTCTTTAACGATTGCCCTTGCGCCTAGGACCCTACAACATTCTCCTACGCCTCTATCACGAACCTTTGGTGCTCAGCATGTCCGCAGAAGTCGAGTCTACAGTGAATCCCTCCCTTGAGGAAGACGACCTTCCAGGGCTCAATGGGGAGGAAGCCTCAGATGACGATGGAGACCTCTTCGGAGACGATGAGGATGAGCCGCAAAATAAGTACGGCCTCTGCCCTAACGTCCGTTGTACCCTTCAGCTGACTTCAATAGCCTCCAGCGGACATTAGACGACTCGGAGCTGGACTCGGGCGACGATAATGGGCGAAATGACCGCGTCGCGACCACGGTCGAAGACGGAGAAGGGATCTACGAAGAACAGAAGCAACTCAAACTCCTTGACGTGGATGTCGCGCGGATCAAACCCCCGGAAGGCGACGAGCTCTTCCTCGTCAACATCCCCGAATTTCTCGGCATCAAACATAGAAACTTCGACTATGCGACCTACGAGCCACCCGCGAAGCCTCACGATGGCAGCGATGCCAAATTCTCCGCCTTCTCTACCGCAAACACGTCGCTTTTCTGGCGACGAGATCCTCAAAATCCCGAAAACATCCAATCCAACGCGCGCGTCATCCGCTGGTCCGATGGCAGCTTCACCTTACAGATCGCGTCCAAACCCACCGAGCAATACCGCATCTCCACAACCGCTATGCGCCCCGGCTGGCCCAGAAAGACCGCCCACCAAGAACACTACGATCCCACCAGGGAGTCTAACAACTACCTAGGAGCACCCCACCAGACGATAGGCATGGATCTCCAAATCGTGGCTCCCTTCGACGCGAGCATGAAGATCCAACCGACAGGCGACACAGCCGACGCCGCAGAACTCAAGCTGCGCCAGTCCATCGCCGCAAAGGCAGAGCTCAACGACATCCCCTCATCCTTCAAGTCCGTAAAAGTCGATCCTGAACTCGCAAGAAAGAAAGCAGAACAAGCTGAGAAAGAGGTTGCTCGGACTGCACGTAAGAGGGAGGCCGCGGCAGAGCGACAATTCACGCGGCGGGACAAGGTGCTCGGACGCTCAGGTCTCGGCCGATCAACAGGTCTTACAATTGGAGGTCTGGAAGATGATATGCCCACTGCGCGCGGCGTCAAGGCGAAACCCGCACGACGCAAGTCAAACCGACGTGGAGATATTCTCTCCGACGAAGACGAAGACGATGAAGCATACCGCCGCCGCGGACGACAAGACGAATACGACCGCGAAGACGACTTCGTGGCCGACAGTGATGAGGAGCCTGAAGTCTACGAGGACGACGCCGCCGAGGAACCCGAAGCAGAAGAGGACGATGATCCGGACAACGACGACCTGGAAATCGAAGGTCGGCAGACAGTCGTTGAAAATCGCACGAGAGGCGGAGCACGGGATCGGGAGAGGACACCCAAACGGTCAAGGAACGACGAAGACGACGACGCAGAGGCCGAAGAAGACACAGAGGCGAGGAGGCCAGCGCCCAGGAAGCTGCGGCGCATAGTCGATGATGACTCGGAATAGTCTGGGCCCGGCTGGGTAGATCTTGATTTTGATGTCGACAGTCCTACTACAAGCATAGATACCCACCCCAATGATTTGACCTCAAGGGAAAGCAGCACCGGGCTCGAGGACAAGGACAGGGACGGGAAAAGGCCAACGACGCCATTGCCGACCGCGCATGCTTCACATCAGCCCTGGATACTACGAGGTATCTACCGACATAGTATTCACTCATCCCTCATACAATGAATGCATGGACGTATCGAAGCCGCCCTTTCTTCACGATCAATTTTTGACATTCTCATTCCGTTCTCCCAATTTCGTTTTCCGTTCTGATCTCCCACCTCCCATCCACGGTATTCGATCCGGAAAGAGCTCGCTCGCTGACAACTGACGAATACCTACGTATCCAAAGCCCTACTGTGTATGTTTGTATGTATGCATGTATGTACATAACCATTGCACTATCTTTCCAACATACCCCCTACATATCCCTCCTCAGACCGCAACGCAACGCAACACAACGCAACGCAACGGAACGGAACGATTCGGTTCTCGCGACCTTAACGATTCGAGTTCGGCCGGCTAGCTGATTAGGCCCCCCGGACTTGACTGGTTGTGGAATCTCAAGGCGCCGTCGCTGTCGCCGTTGTATACATGTCTGCTTTGAGAGGCTGAATTCTCGGCGTCGTTATCTTTATTCTCTCTTCGATCTTCAGGTCGTGTCGAAATGATATTTCTGCCTATCTGGTGGGTATTGCATGGCGTGGCGTACATACATGACACGCCCAGCGAGCTTCCAGAAACAGAACTCGAGCGAGTAGACAGGGATGGCTCACCTGTCCCGCGCATAGTTCTCTCGTAGACGTTTCAATACTGACGGTCGCACCGCCAACTCATCGGCTGACGAGCATAATGGGTATTCTACCAGACACATAACAATTGCACTCAAACATTCGTAATCTCTTTGGGGTCTCTCACAGGTCCCCTCAAACCCAAACATCTTCCATCAGCTCCAGCAGTGCCTTTGGTACCCATATTCACACCAGTCGTTATGTGCTACGTATCACCCATCAACCATCCCCTGCTAAGAAAGCAAGTTCTTCACACTCGGACTCGCGCTCGCACCTAGGCCATCGCGCCTCTCTTCCCTCCTGTCAAGACTTGCCGCAGGCACAGACGGAGTTAGCGGTCTGGCCTGAGGACTCTCTGGCACCGGTCTGGGCCCAAATCTCGGCGTCCCTGTCCCTGTCATCTCCACGCTTTCTTGGCGAGAATGTGGTCGTGCAGCTGGTCCGGCCTGGTCTGCAGCTGCCTGCGCAATTTGAGCCAATGATTGTGCAGAAGGGGATTGGCGCATAGGATGCGGTGCTGGCGGCACGGTTGGAAATGGAGGAGGATGTCCTGGTCTTGCGTAGCCGTTTACGGGCGATCCCAGGCTAGACTGCCGCGGAGGTTCAGGGTATCCTCTGGACAACAGACTTGATGGGCCGAGTCCGAGATGCGGTGACGGGACATGAGGACGGTCAGGACCATATCGTGGAGGTGAAAGTGGTCGACCCACTTGCGGCGGAGTAGCAGTCGATGGGGGACCATGATGGTGAGGTGGCGGAGGTGGTGGAGGATGGCCATACGGTGCTGGAGGTGGAGGTGAATGCTGAGCATGATGACCTGGCCCAGGTGGCGGCCCTGGTGCATATGGCGGAGGATGTCCCGGTCGGGCATATGGTGTGCCGTAGTCGGGCGGCGGAGGCGGCCGATACATAGGCTGTCCGTAGAGTCCGGGAACCGGCGGTGGAGAAGGACGGCCTACTGCTCGCAATCCGGGAGAAGGCCATTGAGGAGGACCGTTTGACCAGGGTGGATAGTGGGGTGGTGGCGGACCAGCGAGATGAGCATGTGTATGTGGTGCTCCTTCGATCGCAGGCCGACTCAGTGCATAGACGTTCGGCGGTGGCGGAGGGAAAGGCGGCTGGATATTGGCTATGGGCTCTGGTAGCTGCTCAGTAGGGGCGGGCTTTTCCCGAGGTTTGACTTGAGACGGTGACGAAGGAGGCGTCCGCTTCTGCACATGGCATTTGTGGCACTGGTACATGGTGCGATCCCTTCCATCGGTGATCGATGCGATGGCGGCGTTGTCGGCAGGCTCAACTTTGACGATGCCATTGCTCATGACAGTTTCGACTCGGCCCGGTGCTTGCGGCTCCAAATGCACTCCGTTCGACACCGCAGGCTGTTCCTGCGGTAGGGGCCACCACTTGGGACTTACTTCCACCAGGCAGGTACAACACTTCCTCTGTCTGCCGCTCTTGTCCTTCGAGCTTTCATTTGTCCTAGACTCGCTCAGTCCTTCGTCTGAGCCGAGTGGCGACTGCGCTGCTGGCGAACCAATCAAGCTCGTACTACCATTCCCTTCGTAGTGTGTAATTGCACCGTTTGGCCGACCGTTGACGGTACTGGCGCGTCTCTGCGGAGGCTGGACCGCAGGCGCAGAGCTTGCAAGGTTGGTTGTAAACTGGGCGGCTCGGCGCACTGTCCCGGTGACGGAGTTGTCTACCTGCTTATAAGTCCGAGCGAACAACTGCAGGGCGGTCAGTCCAGCTTCGGTGGTCTCCAGCATGCTGTGAAATTTGGTGGCGGGAGGATGGCTCGGACACCAGATGGCTGCATTGACCTGTCCACTTTCCGAGTCAAGTTTCATGATGTTGACTGAATCCCGTCGACTACCCTTGACTGGCTGCACGTCGAAGCCGAAAATATACTCGGCTTGATGGGCGCAACCGACGTGGAAGTAGTTGTTACAGTTGGCCTGGTAGCATTTGACCGTGGGCAATCCAGAAATCTTGCAAATTTTGCAAACCGGCTCGAATCGTTCCGCTGGGATAAATCCCACCCCTTCAGCGTCGTCCAGCAGTTCAGAGTTGCCAAACTTGATCTCTTTAGTCCATAGAGCGCAGGTGATATGGATCCAGTTGTTCCAGGCCGTTCTTTTGAGCGCTTCGCGAGGGTTGACAGGACGGCCGGCTGCTTCTTGCTCCATACGCCACCTTCGACTAGCTTCTTGAATGATCTCGCGTTCGATCCGTTCCTTCTCGCGCTCACGGTCAGACTTCTTCTTGTGAGAAGATCTCAGAGGTTCCATCAGCTCCTGAGCGGTGTACTTGACAGGACAAAGCACACATTCGTATGTTGTGGACACTTGAAGATTGTGATCGTTCCTGCACATGTCACAAAACCATGGCTTGGTGTTGGTCTTGTGCCCGACACCATAGCATGAACCATGGACATGAAGCCTGCAGTCTCGGCACTTGAGGAGCTCCTGGCCGGGAACCTCAATGACGCGACACACGGCACACGGATGGATCTTGACTTTAGGGGGGTCCGGTTCGATCGGAGGGGGTTCTTGCGGTTTCTCAAGGGCCTTCTTCTTCTCTGGAACAGCATCCGGAGTAGCATGCGCCGCCTCTCTCTCCGTCTTGCCTTTCTTCTTCGGCGGCTCTTCGGGTTGAATGATGTTTTGCGGAACTTCGAGACCAGCTTTATTCACCTCGTCAACCGCTTTGGGTGGAAGAGGGTCTCCCGACATCTGATGTGCTTCGAGAATGGTCCGGAGGAGCTCTTCGTCGACTTTTCGCTTCGCCGCCCTGCTCCCTGAAGCCGCAATTTTCTTGGAGACTTCTTCGATGTCCTCATACTGGATGGCATATTTGCGCCAGAGGTAGGCACACCTGCCGCACAATGCCAACGTACACCAACCACTCTTGTCTTTGCTATTCTTGGAAGCTGCGTCTTTGGGTACGAGGGTGCCTGGTGCTGTTGCGGGGGCACGTCGCCATTGCCGAGAGTGGTGCGTAGCGCAGAATTTGCAAGAGAACCCACGTTTCTTCTGTGCCGCCTTTTCGTCGTCAAACGCCGAATCATCGTGGTCATCGGCAACATCGTCCAGAAGCTTGCTAGTATTGCCGTCTTTATCCGCCCGTTTTGTTTCTTTCTTCGAGCGTCTACCTTCAAAAGTGCCCCAGATCTGTCGGCCTCTATCTGTTTTCTTCCACATGTAGTAGAAGCGCACGATTCGGGACTCTTTGACATTGCCAACATGCCGAGCCACAGCATGGAGTTCACTCCCATACTTGGCCACACCTTCCTCGAAACGCTTGATTTCTTCTCGGCTGAGTTCCGGTTGTTTCAGGTCGCCTCTCGAGCTGAGTTCCGCCATGGATTTCAGAGCCTTTTCGACGTCGTAATTGTGTTCGTGCAATTTCTCAATCGCTTTGGTGAGAAAATCCACAGACGACTCGAGCACATTGTACTTCGCTGCAAGCGGCTTGACTCTTTTCATGTAGTCATCCACCAACTGCTCCGCGCTCTCTGGTTTCGCGCTGTCGTCACCACCCCTCGCCGACAACTGGTCCGGTTCTGGCATCTTGAACAGCAGTTGAGCGGTATATTCCTTTTTGCCCTTGATGTCAATGGGCTCGTCCTGCCCTCTGGCGACGTAACCGACAGGCTCGTCAATGACCCATTTTGGACGTTTATGATTTTGATCCCTGTCTGTATCGGTGCCAGTATCCTTGGAGCCTTTGGCGCCTTTGATATGGTGTGCGTTTTTGTATTTCTTCTTGATTTCGGCAGGTTTGACCAATTCGACAGGACGGCCGTGCCAAATATTGACGTTGGCTTGATGACGAGGACCCAGTCGAGAACTAGCTCGAGGGTATATCCGGTCATCGTAATCCAGGGCGTCCTCTACTCGCGAATGGATTCCGAGATAGCGCCATGGCCATAGGTTCGCTTGTGCAATCTGTTCTTGGGTCGGCTCTGGATGGTGTTCCGGAACGGCGCTACTCTCACGCGTTGCCTTGACATGATTTTCATCCTCGTCCTCGTCCATCGGATCATCATCGGTTCCGGGTCCAATCTCGGAGCCCAACGGCGTGTTTCGTGCATCCATCCGGAGCTCCTGTGCTCGGCTACAGGCAGCACAGGCCCAAGCAAATCCTCTAGCAGGCTTTTTGAGCAGCGGCGGTCTGACACACTGCATGTGGTACGTTCGTTTGCAGACTGCGCAGTCGACCGAGTCATGATTGCTGGCGAATTGTTCACATTTGGTGCACTTCTTGCTCTCGCTGGTCAACTCACGGCCTCGGCCTACTTCGACCAAGACGAACTTCCATCGCGAGTCGAGTACCGTTTTCACATGCTGAGGTACGTTGACAACCCTGCCGGTAGGAATGACTTCGTAGTATCGGTGCATGTACCGGTCATACAGTTTGTCAAACCAGAAGGAATCCGGCTGGCTACGGTATTCGTCCATATTAGATATCTCGGCAAGATGGCGAATATTGCATTTGCCTCGAAGAGAGGTGAGAGGACAAGTGTCTGAATGCATCGAAGCAAACACGACCCTCGTGTCTTGAACCCTTCTCGCAATGTCTTTTGGTCTATAGTACCAGTTCACTCGGATGGCATCGACGGGACCTTCGGGATCGTTCTTCGCGTATAGGAACTCCATGATTCGTGCTAGATAGTATGGTTCCCCCGGCGGCTCGCAGATCAAGTAGACGTGGTCTAGACATCAGTCAGTATAGTTCCCAAAGACGTTGAACTGGAGACTCGAGGGTACCATTCGCCTGAATCGCGGTGCCATCATCCGCGACCAGTTGCTTCTTTGCGTTCAGCTTGCTTCCGCTGCGTTGAAAACTCATCATGTTGGTCTCGACATAGCCTTTGAAGGGTACGGAAAGTGTAGGTTTTGCGCGAGAAGTGCTCGTTAACGACGAGGTAGCCGACACAGTATGATTGCTGCCGGGATGCTTCCTCTTCTTCGATGGCGCGGGCGCGGGTGTGGGCGTGGATGTGGGCGCCGGGGCAGTCATGGCTGCAGGCAGGTTGTCGGTGGGTTTGTCGGGCGGAGCGCTGCCGTCCTCAGATGGAACTCCAGTACTCCCGGGCAGTTGTTCGCTTGCTGCAGCTGAGCGTTTGCTTGACCTGCTGGGCTTGGACAGTGTCTCGATTTCTAAGTCCACCTCCTTGTCTTCTGCATAGTTGGGTCGAGAGCCGCCCGTCCTATTTCTCGAGCGTGTCCCGTAGCCAGATGCGGCATTGTCGCCATTCTCAAGGACAGGCTGTAGGAGCGACGAGGAGGAGGCGGTGGCGGTCATGGGTTGTGACTGAGGGATTGTTTCGAAGGGTATCGCGGTGGTGTTCTGGGGCGGAGGTGAAACACTTCGACTGCCGTTCCCCGATGCGCTTGCGTCTTTGGACGATGCATCGGGGGGCGGGCGGGTGTCCAGCGCCGCTGTCACGAAGGGAGAATCAACACTCGACATGACGAGTCAGGACGCAGCCAACGTGAGGAGTCAGATCCATCAGCGCATGGTGATCGAGGGTATAAGGCGGCCCGGGTGGCAGATAGGACAGCGAGCGTACCTCAGCCTGTCTAATTAGCTGAGGAATGTCTCGGCACCAAAGAAACGAGGCAGCAGTCACTTTGAGACTGCATGAACAGCAAACGACGACGATAATGCCGAATGCCTGCAGTCTGATTCGCAAGTAGACGGGGTGATGTGGTCGCGAGGCGTGGTGAGAGTGGTGACCGAAGGAAGGGAAGTGCCGTGTGGGCGAAAAGAGTCGGGATGAACGTGAAGATGGCACGCGCCAGGTGCGGGTCTTTGGGTTAGCGCCTGGTGGTTGGATGCTTCACGGCAAGAATTGAAGTCAAGTGTGCTCCAAGGGTGACGAGCACGGAAAAGACAAATCCGCCAAATCAGGGTCCTCGGGATTGAGAACAAAGAGTAGTGAGAGATGGGGAAGGCTGAAGTGGAAGAACAAGAAAGAGAGTTGACGGGGAGAGGGCAGGAACGGGAAGGAGAGACGAAAGACGTCGCAGGCATGAGGGAGGGAGGAAAAATGCGGCCCAGTAGTAATCGAACAAGGTTTAGTCTGATAGTGTCTGGTGGAAGAAGAGCAAGTGACAAGGGAGGAAACCCGACCGTGATAGGGCTATGATGAGCGCCGGCTCAATGCCGAGATATTATTGCGAGTTTAATAAGGCCAGAGGTTGACCGCGGCGGATGAGCTAAGAGGGTCAGAGCCTGCCGACAAAGCCATGGGGCCTGAAGGACCATAAGAGCCCAACCCTCGGGGCAGAGCCCAAGGCAGAAGCAAACACATCGACGTGGTTGTGTTTGCGCCGTTGAAAAGTAGGGCGCGCCTTGCCGTGATGCCAGCAGAGCTTGGATGAAAGCCCGGTACGGGAGTAATGGAGGGACAAAGAGCCGGAGGAAAAACACGACAGTGGGTGGAAATGTGTGGACTGCGGTGTGTGACAAGCGAGTGGGTAGTCGGCCAGTGGATCGTCATCTGCAAGGCAAGGAACCGCTAACGATGGATAAACCCCAGTGCCAACAGTCAACTTGGACCAGACCAGAGACAGGCGATTTGAGGTTGGAAGTCAGACATAAATGATGCAAGTTTAACTAAGATAATTCGTGCGATAGGCTAACGACCCTGATTATGCCGAGCTGCTACCTCAGGCACCGTGGTTCTGCGTTTTACCAGTGCAGGCAGCGCCTGCCTTCGAGTTCAACGGCTTTGCAATAAGGCACGAACCTGTGGCCACTTCACCCACATACTTTAAGCCCAGTATTTGAGCGTTGTCTTACCTTCTCACGGACCATTTGCCTCCGCGCACACCGAATCACTCACCCCGGGCGGTAAAGGAACGCGCAGAAACCGAAACGCGGTGTGTCTGCCAGCGCCACGTCTTCGCATCACTCTCTGATCTATCTCCCTGGAGGTTCTATTTCTGATCAGATGCTTGAATAATCCTGATCCCCTCGATGAGAAAGGGCAGAGGAAGAGATGAGGTTCGTTCAGTGGCGACTCGCACGTTGGAGCTGCATCGCCCCACAGGTTAGTGCCGGGCCCTTGGCATCACCTGACCAGCTACTCCCTTAATTTTGACCACATCTCTTCTTGGGTATTCTTTTCTCTGGCGGCGATATAAATCCAGACATGCGTCGGCAGGCTCAGCAAAGACCGGCACTAGAATCAGCGATGTCGGTTTGCCATTTTACAACCTCTTTTGGTCCCATTTCCCGCTCTGCTCACGTCTAATGGCCATCTGGGCATCAACGTGCTGTGACCTCGAAACGGCTCCGCCCAGATTCTGCCAACCAGCCGCTCTTTTTCTGAGTCTCCCCAAGCACTCTCCATGCTCAACCGAGGAGGGCGCTGTTTTGTTTATGCACTAAGCAGACACCATTCGCCCATGTGTCGCCCCACGCTCCCACCTCCTCAGCCGGTCATCCCGCCATCCGACGTTGGACTCGCCACGAGTCACTACATTTGCTTTTTCTATCTGGCTACGAGTCTGGAGATGAGGATTGCTGCAGCGTGGAGTTTGTGAAGATGTCTTGACGGTGCTTCACTTCCGCTGGCGTTGTGAACTGCGCCAGGTGTTTTGATCGTGCCAGACGGTGGTCATGCCCGATTCCCGCGGCAAGTGTAAAAGCATTGGGCAACTAAGCCGAGCTGCAGGCGTAATTTAAGGTTTCGATCTATTCCATGTTCGGCGTTCGCCTTCTTCCTGACTGTCGCTGCTCACGCGTCCAGCTGCCTTCTTAGTCGGTGCCAACAACAACGCATCTCTCGTTCAGCAATTCCTCAACTCGCTTACATATTCACTGTGGTGCTAATGGCCCTCATCACCCACACCGGTTGCATCTGTCATTGGACAAGTGGTTTTCTGCTTCTCCAGCCCTCGTCTCAACTCACCTCCAACTCCGGAGTGGATGGCGACCTCCTGGCAACAATTGGCAACGTCATATGGCCAAAACACCTCTATAGACCTAGCTCGTCGACAAACATTCAGTGCGCCGCGTGCCGCTGGCGTGAAGCGCACCATTGACGACGTCCACAGCGCCCAAGGTTCCCAGCTAGATCTACCAGTCCACCAACGTGCTATACAGCAGAGCCTACCTGTGCCCATTCAACCCGACCGATATGAGCATCGTCCAGCCCGCCTCCAAGCAAGCCGAATTGTCTTGACAGTGGCATATGGTACCCAGGCTGTCGCCCAACCTATCGCAGTGCCTCCGTTCGCCGTGGGGTCAACGCCAGGTCCGTCCCAAAATCCTCTCCTGAACCTTCGCCATCCTCGATACGGTTTGCCTGGCAAACTGGTTGAGAACTTCGCAGCCCTGGGTGTGCATGCCATCTATCCTTGGCAGTCTTCTTGTCTGCTTGGCAGAGGGCTCTTGACTGGAGAGCAGAACTTGGTTTACACTGCTCCAACCGGCGGCGGCAAGTCCCTTGTGGCAGACGTCATTCTGCTCAAACGAGTTATCGAGAATCCGACGAAGAAAGCAATCCTGGTACTCCCTTACGTTGCACTCGTGCAAGAGAAGCTGGGATGGTTGCGCGCGCTGGCTGATGGTGTCATCAAGCCCAGTGACGAGGTGGCCGACGGTCTTCCATTGTCGACTTGGCGTCGTTCGAGCACAAACGTTCGAATCAGCGGATTCTTCGGCGGAAGCAGACATAACGTTAATTGGTCAGACTGCGATGTAGCTGTCTGTACCATCGAGAAGGCCAACTCGCTAGTGAACACTGCTATTGAAGAAGGCAAACATGGTGATATCGGTGTGGTGGTACTTGACGAACTACACATGATTAATGACGAACACCGGGGCTACCTGATGGAGCTTCTTGCGACGAAGCTAATGGCCTTGGATTCGCCAGAAACCAAAGTCCAAGTGGTGGGGATGAGTGCTACCCTACCCAACCCGCAATTGTTAGCACAGTGGCTCAAAGCGAAATTCTATGTCGCAAAATACCGTCCCATACCAGTCGAAGAACATCTCGTGTACGACAATGCGGTCTATCCTACCGCGAATGCTAAAGAGTTCTTTCGCACTGCCAGTCAACTGACCAATGAGGATGCGACATCGACACCACGGCCACAGCCTCAGAGAACAATCCAGAAATCAAGTCACCGCGAACTGGCAAACCCCTTGACCAATGCTGTCGTAGCACTGGCAGTCGACACCGCCATTTCAGGGCATGGCGCTCTGGTATTTTGCAGCAGCCGCATGGGCTCGGAGAAAACGGCTCTGTTGATCAGCGATGCGTTGCCTACTGATCACGTCGACCAAGATACCTTGGACAAGCGACAAGATCTTCTTGCGTCATTGCGAGCTCTTCCCGGCGGTTTCGAACCTTCATTTTCCAAAACATTACCCTGCGGCGTGGCCTTTCATCATGCAGGTCTCACCACAGAAGAGCGAGAGCTAGTGGCTGAGGCATATGATAGAGGAGTTCTAAAGGTAATGGTCGCCACATGCAGCCTTGCAGCTGGCATCAATCTGCCTGCGAGAAGGGTGATTCTCAACGGAGCTCGAATGGGCAGAGACTTGGTGGAACCTGCGATGCTTCGACAGATGCGCGGGCGAGCTGGTCGCAAAGGGAAAGACGAAGTCGGAGAGACTTACCTCTGCTGTCACAAGAACGACTTGGAGGCTGTCGCCGAGCTGCTTGAGGCGGAGCTGCCGCCGGTGGAAAGCTGCTTGACTCCCGAGAAGCAAGGAATTACAAGAGCCCTACTCGAAATCATCGGCATTCGGATGGCTTCCAGCAAAAGCTCAGTGGATGACTATGTTCAGTCTTCCTTGCTTTGGCACACAATGGATCATGCCCGGGTGCTGGAAATGGTTGAGAGAGCAATTGGCGAACTCGTAGTGAACCAATTGATCCAGAGGGGTCAATATGACGACTGCTTCGAACCCACGAGGCTGGGCACGGCGGTGGTCGCATCCGGACTCAGTCCCGAGGACGGAGTCTTTGTCCATTCTGAGCTGCAGCGCGCACTCGAATCGTTTGTAATGGACGGCGAAATGCACATATTCTACCTCTTCACCCCGGTGCAGACGGCTAGTCTCGCTGAGATTTCTTGGTTGACATTCCGGAATCAACTGGAAGATCTGGATGACAGCGGCATGAGAGCGATTCGACTTGTCGGCATCGATCCTGCTTTCGTCAATAGACTGGTCAATAGTGGTGGTGAGCTAAAGGAGAACACGCCGGACGAGATTCGGCTCGCGAGGGTGTATCGAAGGACGTACTCGGCTTTTCAACTTCGCGATCTCTGCAATGAGATGCCTGTGCATGAAGTGAGCCTCAAATATTCTGTCCCGCGAGGTCAAGTCCAGAACCTGTCTCAGACTTGCCATGGATTCGCCGCCGGCATGGTCAAGTTCTGTGAACGAATGGGTTGGGGGATGCTTCGAGTTGTACATGAACATATGCTTGACCGACTTCATGCAGGAGCCCGCGCCGATCTGCTGGAGATGGCTCAAGTCGCCTTTGTCAAGAGTCGCATGGCGCGCATCTTCTGGGAGAATGGCTTCAAGAGTATTCGCGCTCTCAGCGAGGCGGACCCGCAAGCTTTGGTGCCTGTAATAGCGCAGGCTCAGGCGAGGAAAACGAAGTTACAAGGTGCGGCTGCCACCAAATTCACGGCGAAGCTCCTAGCAACAGCAGAGATTATCGTCAGCAGTGCGAACAGGTTGTGGGTGAAGCAACAGATGGCACAGTGGGAGGAGGAGTAATGATCAGGATATTTCATCGCTCACAGGTCTGGCAACCCTACAACACGATTGGTCCGATCAACACTCTCTCCAGTGAGCTTCGACGATCACGATTTTGGTGCCTTGCATTAGCCTTGTTGAAAGTTTGGGCCATAGCAGCAGGGGAGGCATATGCAAGCGGTAATAAGTACTTGCCGGTTGTGGAACAGTCGGTGTCGACCCAATGCCGAGAGACTGGTGAATCTGAGGTTGAAGATATGGATAGCGTTGCGATACCGAGCACTGTTCCTGTGCATCTTCGTGCTAGGGACGCAAGCGAGGCGACCGCATTGTCGGATGATACGATTTCAATCGGTGTTGTGGTCCTCGCCGAGCCGCCGACGAGCTTGGGTGTCGATGCCTCGCCAGCACCTTGGGGCAGGCCGGGAAAGGGCGGCTGCATGGTCTGATGGCTTGCATATCACGGGAACCCAGCGCAAGCTGACAAAGGGGGAGGCGTGTTCTGGATTATCCAATGTTGGCCTGTTTGAACAGCGGGAGTGCAGCAAGGGAGATGTGCGAGACGCTTTGGCTGCCTCATGGTATGGTGGATTACAAACAGTACATGCCAATTGCTGGTTGCAGTTCCGCACTTCGAAAACAGCAGCTTCGCCGTCATTGGCCGTGCTTTGGCAATCCTCTGTCAGCTTTTCGTAATTGTCTTCCCAGGCTCCCGTGGGTCCCCTAATGGGGTCGGAGAACCGGCGGGCAGCCCCCCATTAGCGCCCATTAGCCTGCTGGATATTTGAGCCGATGTTGGTGCTCGGAAACAGCACGGCAGGCCGTAGAGAAGAGGTTACGACTTTCGTACGAGAAGCCTAGCATGGCACTGCCCAGTGCTACCTGGAGTGCAGTCTACAGAGGCGATGTAAGGGTGAATTCCAGGTTGTGTAATGCTGCTGTAATACATCTCAGATGGCGAGGCATCGAGGCACCCCTCCAGGCTATCGGGCTGCTGTAATCAGCAAACTAGCCGCCGTCTCTGGCGTCATTCCATGCCCCACCAGCCACCTGGCTCGCAATGCTGAGGACCATTCCCATGCGGGGTGACCGGTCCATGCACCTGGCGTTGCTCTTCGCTACCTGGGAGTGGATTGGTAAAGACAAGGTAAGCTCGGCTCAGGAACGACATCGCTCGTGTTTCTCCGTAGTACGAGCAAGGCAAGCGTGCTCGGATTGGTGCAGAGACTGGGAGTAAACAATTCTCCGCGCCTCGAATCCAGGTCCATCCGGGCAAGGATCAAGAGGTTGAGCTCCGTCCCTCATCAGATCACTTGAAAGGGAAGTCACTACGGATACAAAAAGCGCCAGTCATTCCTCCCAGCCGTTCCCGTTCTTCTTCCTTCTCATCTCACACCCAGCCTTCATCTCGACCTCTGTCTTCGTCTGTTGCTTCCGCAGCTCTTCGCTCACATTTGCAAACCAGTCACGATGGCTCCCAAAATCGCTATCATCTACGTACGTCTGCTTTTGTCCATGGCAGTCTTCTTGTCCGCCGTCAGTGTAGCCGCTAACTGTTCTTTCTGGACCTGCAGTACTCCATGTATGGCCATGTTGCCAAGCTAGCTGAGGCCGAGAAGAGTGGTATCGAAGAGGCCGGCGGCAAAGTGGATGTCTTTCAGTATGTCGTCGGCGACTGCGGCTCCTGAATAGCGACGGCTAACCGTGGCTCCTCCAGAATCGAAGAGACCCTCAATGCGGAAGTCTTGGGCAAGATGCACGCGCCCGCTCAAGACAAGGCTATTCCCTTCGCTACCCCCGACGTTATGAAAGAGTATGATGCGTTCCTCTTTGGCATTCCGACTCGTTACGGCACATACTCTGCTCAGTGGAAGACATTCATCGACAGACTCGGCCAACTTTGGCAGTCCGGCGCTCTGTTTGGGAAGTACTTTGGCCTGTTCGTCAGCACTGCCACCGCAGGTGGTGGTCAAGAAACCACAGCCATCACAGCTCTCTCCTCCTGGGTTCACCAAGGCATGATCTACGTTCCTCTCGGATATGCCACCGCCTTCCCCATCCTGGCCGACTTGAGCGAAGCTCGCGGCGGTAGCCCGTGGGGCGCAGGCACATTCGCTTCCGGCGACGGCTCAAGACAGCCCTCGAAGAACGAACTGGAGCTGGCCAAGATCCAGGGCAAGTCGTTCTACCAGGCCGTTTCCAAGGTCAACTTCGCGTGACTAGATGGCAGCGCCCAAGACACCAAATCAGCGGCTGCCGCGGCCACTACCGAGAATGGGATCAAGCCAGCTGAGCAGGGCACAACAACAGGTGCCAGCACCACGAAGGCGGCGCAGCCAGCGCAGCCGAATGAGAAGGACGAGGAGGGTGGTCCTTGTGGCCTTCCGAAGAAATGTGTGATATTATGATTGCCAGATCATGGAAGGCGGAGTGAAGGGCATATGAAGCAGTATTAGAACCGAGAACCCAAAAGAAGACAATGATACCATTCCGTTGCATATTCCAACCCCGGACTCAAGTCGGACTCCAAATGAACGGGGCTGCTCGCTGACTCATCGTAATTGTCATGATTTGACCTTCACGACGACCGGTACGTAACGGAGAGTTGCAGGCCTCCCGCGCCTAGAATTCGTCTCCCCCGCCTGCGCCTTGGCCACCGGCGGAGGAGCACCTTAAGGCGAACTTCCAAGTTGGTACAAGCTGGGTTCTCCAAAACGTTGGCTCCATTGTCCTCAAATTCGAAGCCATGACGACCTAGCGGCCTCATGTGAGGATATCTGTGACTCCTGTTGCATCTCGGTAGCCGCTGCCCGAGACATGTCGAACGCGGACATGGCAGCCACGATGCTGGCCATGTATGGCAGTTACCCCATCGCCAGCACTTTCGAAGTTACAGACTCAAGCCCAGGGCTGAGCAAGTTCGACGTCCCTGCTTACAGTGCTGCCTTCGACGTCGACCCTTCGGCCAAAAGGCATGCTGCGTGCGATGAATGCAGTGCGTCACAAGCTACGATGCTACCCGCGTGTACTCATGAAGATTGGCAGGAAAGCGCAAGCTGAAATGCTCCGGCGATCCCATAGGATGCGAACGATGTGTCAAGCAGAAGCTGACATGCCACTATTCGGCACAGAAGCAAATGGGAAGACCGAGGAAGAGACAGAAGACTGGCGACGCTCCCAATAATGACGAGGTTCCTCTCATGGGGTTGCCCGACGCTGCCAGTGCGCGGTCACGACAACCAGGCCACAAACCTCCCCCCAGCGCGCTCGAGCCTGTCGTTGATCCCGATTTGACGGAGAAAGATATTGAGCGCACAAACTTCCAGAATATATGCAACGCCTCGATCGCTCAGACTGTCAAGCGAGACGCCGCCGAAGCACGGGCTGCTGCGGGAAGGACAGTTTCCTCGGGTGGTAACAGCGGACACGTCCAGCCGAGCTCGCAGAGCTCGAGTAATACGTCCCCATATGAGGTTCCGCTGACACCTAAAGAAGGCGGCGACATTGCAACCGCAACGCTCTATCCGACAGATGTATCGCAATGGCCTGACTTTAGCGATATGACCATGCTACCAGTGGTGGTGACGGACAGAACTGAGCGAGAAAAGCCGTTTCGCGCCGGGCACGATGGCACAAGCAGCGATCATGGGCCTATCGCTGGAGCGACACCCTACTCGAACTACCTTGCAGGATTCGATGCTGATCCTAGCACACTGGCCCAACTTCCTACTGTTCCAGCCTGTCCATGTTTACCCAACCTATATCTCACACTATCGACTCTGTCCACTTTATCTGCCTTTCCAGTCTCGTCAGGTATGATTGACACACTGTTGAATGCCCACCGTACCTGCCGATCGGTCATATACTGCCCCGTATGCCCTCTGAAGATGCAAACCGGGTCACAGAATGTGTTCTTGAGTACCATGTTGGTCACTGTGCTCGCGGACCACTGGCATCGCGTCAAAAGGGCCGGTGCGACAGAACTGAAACTCGGCTTTGGAAGCTCTGACTCGGACTCGACTGAGACTATCGCACCCATGGGCATCCGTGAAGACCTTGAATGGCGCACATTCGGATACCACATACTCCGGGCCTTCGTCTTCGGTGACCATCCAATCCCCGATCCTCCCAACTCTACCACATCGTCCTCGAAAAGAAAACCGCAGATCTTACCGACCCACATCTCCTCGGAAGATAGCGACACCTCTACAATCTATACACTCGACTCGCTCGTGCACGCTCTCGAGCGGCGCCAGAAACAATGGCACGACGTTGAACCGTACCAGAACTCGCGGGAATTCCCGCCGAAGTTGGGACATCACGGTTCGCATTCTGATGCCCATACTCACACGCAGGGATTACCTAGGGGCTATGCACCAGGGATGACATTGGAGGACATCAAGAAATGCGAGGATGAGCATCGGGCTAGCGGAGGTGCGGATGAGGGGCTGTTGTGTTTGAAGATTGTGAAGCATAGTAGGATTATGATGAATAGCCTAGAGTGTAGTGTTCCCAGGGTGGAGGGCTGATTCGATTCGATTCTCACCGACGACGGAGCAGGTAGTCATCCATGCGGTTTTATTTCGCCTGAAGACAAGTATTTATCCTCATGCAGAAATTTCAAGCTCCCTGTCGTCGGCGTGAGATTCTCCGTCTCCTGAACTGGCTGTGCGCTGGGGCAATCAAGGTAGCAACGCACCGAGCATAGTGAGAGCAAAGTGAGATAGGCGTGAAGGTGACGTCGGGATACTTTTCCGATGGACCTTTTCTGACTCGGTCCTTTCTACCTCGGTGCATCTCGGTTACCACTGAACATCTCCAAACGTGAAAGCCAGGCCGCCCATAGAGTGATGTGTGAAATAGACATGATGGTCTCCCTCTCACCTGCCCACGCCTTCCCGGCCAATACAAGCCGCACTGACATGCCAGCAAATCTACAGCCTCCGTCAAGACACCATCCACCGACATCGCGCCAAGATGAACCCCGACCCTGTTGCTAAAGCCGGCTCACGACATGATCTTGACGATGCATCGCTAGGCCGATACCTCGCCGAGTCGAAATCGATACCCGGGTTGAAGGAGCCGGTTGTGACGACCAAGATTGGGTACGGCCAGAGCAACCCGACTTATTTTGTCGATGATGCCGGGTAAGTGACTCGAGTGTGAGTGTGAGTGGAAGGGGCTCGGAGGGAGAGGCGCATGATACCGTGTTGTTACTCTGACCAAACCCTCACTGACCGGTCTCATTCACTTAGAGGTACACGCTACATTCTTCGCAAGAAGCCCGCCGGCACTATCATAAGCCCTGTGGCTCACCAGGTGGATCGCGAGTACCGCGTCCTCAAAGCCCTGGGGTCCGTCGATGGCTTTCCCGTGCCGAGGGTATATACGCTATGCATGGATTCGAATGTCATAGGCACGCCGTTTTATGTGTGTCCGCTCGCTCCCAATTCCCAGCGACCGTGATGATTCATGTGCTCTCTAGCCTCGTTCTTGTGGCATGCTGACAGGAAGCGGCTGAACAGGTAATGGAGTTTGTCAAGGGAAGGATAATTACAGATCCGGACCTAGGAGAGCTGTCGCCCTCGGATCGAAGGAAGGCGTGAGTTTCCCATGTCTTACTGCCCCCCTTCCACAAGCTGCGATGATAGAGTCGATGGGCCTTTGTCTTCCCTCACGGTTGAAAGGGGCTCAAAGGTCTGTACTGATTATCCGTGTCCCATCTTAGCTGGATCTCCCTGGTCGAAACACTCGCCTGGCTTCACAGCATTGACCCCGACTCCATCGGACTGGGCACCTTTGGCAAGAAGACCGGCTTCTACAAACGACACTGCAATACCTTTTCGTAAGTCCTTCCATAATTGCGGCCTGGATCGACAACGCCGGGAACTCCCCCTGCCGAGCCAATAGCTAATGGCAACTCCAGCTGCATAGAAGCCCAACAGGCCAAAGTCAAGGACGTGAAGACAGGGAAGCAATTAGGCAGGGCGCACGAGCATTTCGACGAGATAGTCGACTTTGTTAGACACGAGATGACCAGTGAAAGGTATGCCGTCGTCCACGGCGATTTCAAGTTCGACAACGTTGTAAGTATTGCTCTCTATCTCTTTTAATTTCCCCCCGGACTCTCGCTTTCTCCCAAAGGGTCATACGTATATCTACAGGACACTCACCCATCGCTCAACGCCGATAGATCCTCCACCCGACCGAACCGCGCGTGATAGCCATCCTCGACTGGGAGCTCTCCACGATCGGCAACCCGCTCATGGACGCCATCTACGTGATCTCCCCATTCTGGATCGACTTCCACAAAGCATCCCCCCACGACCTTACCACTAGCGGCGGCGGCGTAGGCCCCAACGTCGGCATCTCCAACAGCACCGCGACATCCTCGCCCTACGCGCCCGCCAACCGCGCCACGTCCGGCATGCCCGACCCGGACGAGCTGCTCGACCGATACAGCCAGATCACGGGCTTCGACCCGCGGTTGGAGGGCCAGCCTCCCGGGAAGGACTTTGAAATCGCAAAGATCTTCCATTACGTCCGGGGCGGGACGATCAGTCATGGGATCCACGCGCGCACGTACGCGGGCCAGGCGAGCAGCGACTTCAGTCACGTCTATTTCCAAAACACGACCAAGATGCTCGACGCCGCGTGGGGGATGGTGAGGCGCATGAAGGCCCAAGATGGCGACAAGGCGAGGTTATGAGGAGGAGAGAACGGACGTTACTAGTCGATGTCTTCCGTGGAGATATCGAACGTATGTATGTTCGTAGTACATAGTAGACAGGGATCGAGCGTCTAGGTCCGAATCGAATTGCCATCCCGATGCTACTACCTAGGTATGTTATTTATGTAATATCCGATGCTCTCGCTCGATCAACCAACCAACCAACCAACCCGCATGGACCATCCCATCATCCGCCTTAACTTGTGTTCCCTCCTGCCCCGACTCGTCCAACAACAACGACACGATCAGACAGGGAAACGAATGTCGTCAAATTTATGACGGTAGGTATAGACATTAAACAGAGTACGAGTATATTAAGACATGCTTCCCACGAGGACACGTACCGTCCAGTACTGTATGCACCGGTCCGGTTCCCAGGACTAGCCGCCAGAATCATGTACAGACGGCGTGGTTCAATGCAATGCTCGTGTTCAACCGGTGGAGAACGGCGTTTAGGAAGTTCGATGCCGTGTTCGTGACAAAGCGCGGGAGAGAGAGACTCAGACGAGAAGCCAGACTGGGGTCCGGGGAATTTAATTAAATAATTATCTCGAAAAGGATGCGTGCGTTTCTAGGGAGAAAGGGCAGGAAAAGGGGGCAGGTTTAAGTTATCCTACTGCACTCTTGGAAGCCGGCCGTTCATGATTGGGGTTGATGAGATGGTAGGGGCATTGCCTTGCCTAGCCTTGCTTTGCCTCACTGCCCTGGTCTACTCTCCTCCGCTGTCTCATCGACTAACTTGCCCGCTGATTATCATGTTTAAAGTGCTTTCTATCGCAAAAGTCTCGACGATGCGGACACGCAGACAGCCAGACAGCCCGCCGGACTTCGTGCTATAGACACAGACTGTCTTTTCATCGATACTATCCACGCATTTCCAGTGGGAATTCGGACAGTCTCTCGGGTCGGTATTACCCACGAATTCCAATCGAGTCTTAGATGTCGTTGTGGAATGTCGGCGGCTTCTGCCAGGAGCTGTTCCTCCACTGGACGCCCTTGAAGCGTAGCACGACCATCGGGATCATGAACGCAATGTGGATCATTGTGAACGTCAACCATGCGTACTGGAATTGGATCTTTTCGCCCAGAGGGATGCTGTGTTTGAGATTGATTTGGTCAGCTTTGCTTTTCATCGATCTTCGAGGAAGATGTTATGATTGATGTGATGTGATGTGATGTGGATCGAGGTGTGCAAGGTACATAGATGCATAGTCGGATAGGCACTTACGCGTAGAACGAGATTGTCATAGAAAAGACGTTCCGGAATACATTGAGAAGGCTGGAGATCTCGGAACTCTGCGGTTTGTAACACTACAACAAGGTCCGGATGTTAGCTCAAGAACCAAACCAGAGCAGTCAGATACTGTAGCCGAGTGTCGGCCAAAACGTACATCTGTACAGTAGGTGTAGGTCACCGTCGTGGCGATCTGCAACCCGCAATTCGCGATGCCCATGCCGAAAGCCGCCCCTACCCACGAGGTTGTTCTGTAATGCGACAAGCAGACACCATCGATGATAATGCCAATGGGACACAGCGCGGCCAGGACGATGGCGTTGATCCGTGGTTCGGGCTCCCGTCGGCCTCCGTGGCGTTTTGCGTATCGGTAGACCATGTGGTCAGTGAGCCAGCCGGCGTTCATTTCGCCGATCAGGCAGCCGATGAGAAGTGGTATACTGAGCAACATGCCGGTTTGCGCGACGTTGAAGTGGTATAAGGAGCGGAAGAGCTGTGATCCGGTGGCAGCGAACATGACAGATCCGAATCCAAAGGCGGTCATGTAGTAGAGGCCTGGAATCACAATCGCGACATACTTCAGCATATAGAAAGGCCGCAGGAAGTCGCCGAATTTCAATTTGCGGTCTCGGAGCGAGGAGTTGCGGAACAGGAGGAGGTCCATGAACGAGCGTTCGCGTCGACTGGCGAGGGCCCGGCGCGAGTAGATTGTCTCCGGGAGGCAGAAGAGCGTGAATACGCATGTGCCGAGTTGAATGTAGCCCTTTGCAGACACAGCGCAGTCAGGCCACTGTGCAGAGAGGGTTGGACTTGACCGCCACTTACCGGAATCAAGAAGCACTTTCTCCAGCCCAGGTTCTGGGCAATAAATCCACCGAACAAGGACGCCGCGTGCGGTCCGTTGGTGAGGAAGAACGTGAAGATGCCCATGTAAAAGCCACGCTCATGCATAAAGTACAAGTCGCAAATCGTCGCTGCGCCGATGGCGGCTGGCGAACCAGCCCCAATCCCGTTAAATGCCCGGGTGACCATGATGCCCGTCCACGTGTTGCAGTATCCCGCGCCGATATTGGTCACGGCCGCGAGCAGGTTGCCCAGGAGGTAGACAGGCCGTCGCCCATAAACGTTTGCCAATGGCACCGTGAATAGCGGCCCTATGCCGGCGAAGACAATATACACCGTAAGTTCGTAGGAGGCCTGCACGACGGTGATGTCGAACTGCTTGCTGAGTGGCACGAACGCTGGATTGACGATTGCACCTGCCATGGGTCCGAGGAAGGCAAGAAACGAGACCTGGAGGAGCACGAACAGCTTGAGGGATGGCGACCAGTTCTAGCATTTGTCAGTAAGTGGTACTGAACTCTGTGGCTGTCCACGTACAAGAGGGTCGTCCTTCCGATCTGATGGCTGTGGGACAAGGGGCAGACCGTGCTTGTCGAGCTTGACGTCTCCCGTTGCTTCTCTGTGGACTTCAACCTCTGCAACATTGTCGGGTGTGTCTTGGGCCGACTCCTTGCCCTCCTCCAAGTACACGACTTCCGCTTTGCTCTGTATGGACTCCATCTCGGTTCCGATTGTTGCAGCGATCAAGAGAAGACGCGAGAGAGGGCGGCTGACAACGTTACGGGATGGTACCATAGATTAAGGGTGTCAGGAAATGTCGAGCAGAGGGATATCCACGGCCACCCCACCCCAGGTGTGCCATCGGTAGATTCTCGCCAAGAACCCAGGGCGCTGGTTAGCTTGCAAAAACAGTACGCACCTTCCCAGACAAGGCACCGAAGGCATGGATCTGCATGATCGGTAGTTGTGTAGAGGCACACAAATAGTAGTTCACGTGGTTCTAATGTTGGGGTATGTTGTGGGGGGATTGGGAGGATGAAGCGGCCAGACGAGCCTCGTTGTCCGCTCTTCCCCGCCATGGAAGCTGGATAAATCGGCACGTTCGAGCCGTGGCTGCTCAGCGAGGTCTGGGGAAAGTGTCTTGGTCGCTGACCAAAGCTCTTCCAGCGAAGCAATCGTTGTCGTAATGACTTGGGGCGATTGTGGCAGAGGAGAGGAATTCGCACGCAGGACATCTCTCCAGTTCGTATTCATGACCTACAAGCATTTTCTCCGCAGGGCTTGAGAGTCTTGTCCACCGGAAGGCGCACCGGCTTGATTCGCGGCGAATACCCCAGTGCTGCCCAGGTCTATTAGTGTGGGGCACGACGACTTCCAACAACAGCCTTCATCGCCCAAAGAGGTGGGTGGCGGCCATTTGCTCCAAGGTGTCGGGTGGACCCTGTGTGCAACTCAAGACTCTTCCTCTGAACCGTGGCAACTGTGTCCTCTAGACGTGCTTGATTGAATATACGACTCGAAAATGCCGTCAGCCATTAATCGACCTCCGTTGACCGTCGCCGTCATAGGCGGCGGCATTGGTGGACTTTGTACGGCCCTCTCCCTCAAACACCATTGTGGAGATCTCCTCGATATCGATGTATACGAACAAGCTCCGCAGTACAAGGAAATCGGCGCTGGCGTTGGCATTGGCGTCAATGCCGCAAAGCTGCTTCATAAAATGGGCCTCGGCGAGACCGTGTCACACATTGCAGGTAAACGCAGCGGCATCTGGATCATGTTCCGAAAATTCGACGATGGCACAGAGGTCGTCACCGTCCCCTCCGTCGACACGGAGGAAGTCAAGCAGTTGCCGGTGCATCGGGCAGAGTTCCTGGATCTCCTGGTCGAGGTTGTGAAACAGCGGCATGCGGCGAGGCTTCATACGAACAAGCGTTGTCGGAAGCTTACAGTATGCACATTCCTAAGACTTCCAGGTTGACAGGCTGATAGATGCACAGGAACAAGGAGATGAGGTGTTGATTGACTTCGAAGATGGAACGATTGCGAAGGCGAATCTGGTTATCGGTTGCGATGGCATACATTCCGCCGTCCGAGCGCAATTCACGAGCGACAACGCTGAGTACAGCGGGAGAATCGCATATCGAGGATTGGTGCCAATTTCCGAGATCGAGAGCTGGTGGGGGTTTCCCACCTACTCAGTGACATGGTTAGGAAAGAATAGGCATTTCCTGTGCTTCCCAATCTCGCAAAACAAGACTTTGAACATTGTCGCTTTTGTCGCCGAGGAAGAAGAGAACCTGGGCGATCTGCGGGAGAGCTGGACGGAGATCGGGAAGAGAGAGGACGTCTTCGAGGCATTTAAAGGATTCGAGGAGAGGGTGCAGAAGGTCATCCAGCTGATGCCAGAACAACCGTCCAAATGGCTGATCAACGACCGAAAACCGCTCGATCAATGGGTCTATCTAGGCGGCAAGGCCGTGCTCCTTGGGGATGCTGCCCATGCCATGACTCCTCATCAAGGTACTGCAGTTCTCACAGATGCTTCTGGTGAAGTGTGCTGACAAGACATACAGGCGCCGGTGCAGGTCAGGCGATTGAGGACGGATACATCCTTGGCCGAGCACTGCAGGATTACTTTGAGTCCTCGTCTCCAAGAGAGAACGCCCTCGAAGCTTGGGCTAAGCTGTATCAGGACGTGCGCCTTCCCAGAGCACAAAAGGTCCAGCGGGGATCTCGCGACGCTGTTGAGATTTACCAGGCGCAGGCGGATATTATGAAGGATCTGCCCTTCGACCAGTGTGTGCCAGAAATACACAAACGCGTCATCAACAGGATGAAGTGGATTTGGACGGACGACATCGATGCCGAGTACGACCAAGCAGTCAAGGCCCGGAGGGAAGCAGGGATATTATGAAATAGGACGGAGTACGATCATGGTTTCGGAGCCTGAGAGGGATAGATTGTGTGGAAAGGTCGTTCTTCCTCCGTACCAATCACTTCGATGTTGTAGATTCGCCGGACCTTCGGGTCTCTCTGGTCGTACTGTGCAGAAGAATTGTGTGTAAGAACGGCAATATGTTCATCAAGTCGCCATCGCTGCCAAGACCTGATACGGTGAATTTTAAACCCAAGAACGAAACAAGTGGGAATATACGGTCGAGTGCACCCCGCGTCCCTGCGCAACCAAAATTTCGGGAATTTCTCCAAATTAATTGCCTGACGATAAATTTTGTGGATTGAAGATCGGTGAGCCCGCCTTCCTTGCTTTCCACAAATCCTTTTACCTTCCTACGCTGACCAGTCGCTCCAAGAAGGAGGATCAGTTCCTTGCTTATTGTGGTTATGAGTAAACACGCCCTCGAGGACACGGCCACCGCCTCCTCCCAAGCCAAGCAGGACAGCAAACGCCGCAAGAAGAACAAGGACAAGTCCCGCAAAGACAGTCTCCGCCTCCAAGATATAACACCCTCGTCGACCGAAGCGACTGCCTCATCCACACCCGTCCCAGAAGACGCAGGAAAATCCGCGGTGCCACAGGACGATGTCGACGCGGCCGAGACATATCAGCCCCATCCGTCTCTGAGCGCTCTGCCGCAAAAGGAGGTCGATGCCTTCTACACAGAGCAGGCCGTTCAGATTGCGGACCCGCGCAAGAGCAATCTAAGACCTATCCTTGCGTTCTCGCACCTCCCCACCGCTTTGGGCTCCCAGTTCGGGAGTATTGTGTCCGGGTTTCAGAGACCGAGCAGTATCCAATCAGCGGCGTGGCCGTTCCTGCTCTGTGGACGGGACGTCGTCGGCGTGGCGGAGACAGGGAGCGGCAAGACATTGGCGTTCGGGCTTCCGCTGGTGGTGCGTCTTGGGGGCCTCAAGAAGAAGAAGGGGATTAGGGCCGTGATTGTCGCGCCGACGAGGGAACTTGCCATCCAAGTGTTCGAACAGCTCGACAAGCTGTGCAAGACCGCCGGGGAGAAGAGATTGAAGGCAGCTTGTATCTACGGAGGTACGAACAAGGACGAGCAGCGCCGATCATTGAAGGATGTGAACATCATTGTGGCGACACCGGGACGGTTGAAGGATTTCATGAGCGACGGGACCATCGACGTGAGCAAAACCCGCTATTTAGTCCTCGATGAGGCGGATCGCATGCTCGACAAGGGCTTTGAAGACGACATCAAGGAGATTGTCTCTCAAATGCCGGGGTCGAAGAAGAGGCAGACGGCAATGTTCACGGCTACGTGGCCGAAATCGATCCGCGAGCTGGCTGCCACATTCATGAACGAACCCGTCAAAATCACCATTGGCCGCGACGATACCGATGACACCGGCGAACTTCGAGCGAACACGCGGATTGTGCAGAAAGTCGAAGTTATGGACGGGGCATTGAAGCAGCAACGGCTTCTGCAGCTGTTGAAGGAACACACTGCGGGGAAGAAGAAGAATGATCGTATCCTGGTGTTCTGTCTGTACAAGAAGGAGGCTCTCAGAATCGAGAACTTCGTTCGCAGTCGGGGGCTAGATGTTGCGGGCATCCACGGCGATATGTCCCAGTCGGCCCGCATCAACAGTCTTGAATCGTTCAAAGCTGGCACTACGACCATTCTCGTCGCCACCGACGTGGCCGCTCGAGGACTGGATATTCCCGAGGTGAAGGTCGTGATTAATGTCACCTTCCCACTGACCGCGGAAGACTACGTCCATCGAATCGGCCGAACAGGCCGAGCCGGGAAGGACGGGCTGGCGATCACAATGTTCACTGAGCAGGATAAGCCCCTGGCGGGAGCATTGATCAATGTGTTGAAGAAGGCCGGTCAAGAAGTGCCAGACAATCTCTTGAGATTCGGCACCACGGTGAAGAAGAAGGTGCATAGCGAGTATGGTGCTTTCTACCGGGAAGCCGAGGACGGCGAGAAGAAAGAAGCCACGAAGATCACGTTTGATGACTGAGAGCCCCCCAAAAGTTTATTACGATAGTAACGGCGTTTTTGTCCTCGTAACTGTCATGTCGTTGTTGTTGTCATGGCCTTGGATTGAGCTGGGAGATATTTCTTCAGGAAGGCCGGGATTTTCGCAGCAAGGCGTTGTGGGAGGATAGACTCGAGCAAGCCTAGAAGGAATATACCGTCGGTGTAGAGCCTAGACATTTGATGAGCCCCCAGACCAGTTAGAAAAAGAACGAATTTGTGCAGGAAGAAAAACGAGGGTATGAAAAAAAAGGGTAGATAGGCATCAATCAGACAAAGCCGTGTGGCAACTCACATTGTAGCCACCATAACCACCGCCCCTGCCACCCACAACCCAAGACCGCGGCCGTTGAGTTCTCCAGTGTTGGCATCACGAATCGTCATACCCGGCCATGAAGAAGACGACGACGACGACGACGACGATGCGGCAGTGAATGTGACGGCATTCATCACGACCACGCAAGCAAGAACACCGCCCGCGTTGGGCATCATCTCGACGAGCATCTCGCTCCACAACCCCGACTCGCCGCCCTTCTGAGCAGCAGCAGCAGCAGCAGCAGCCGTTCCCTTCTTTTCTCTGTCTCTTTCTCTCGCCCAGGCGCGAACGAAGCGCAGGCCCCACGCGATCCGGAGAGCCATGTTCAGCATATTCGCGCCCACGAGGCCGACACTGCCCATTGCCCACACGTCCATCATGGCCCACGCCGCGGCGGCGTAGATGGCCGTGAACGCCACCATCCACAGCGATTGGGTGCGCAGCTGAGCCGGCGTGGCCACGGACGTGACGAACGCGTCGAGGATCCCGTTGACGGCCATGAGCGGGATGTAGTAGCAGTATGTTTGCAGGAGGGCGATCGTGGCCGGGGTCCGCCATTGAGACGAGAGAACGAACGGAACCACGGCGGGGAGGAGGGAGGGGACGAGAGTGACGAGTGGGCGAGCGAATAAGAGGTACAGACGGAGAGTTGTCGAGAGATACCTCAGCGCCGCACGGGTGTTGATGTTGGTGTTGGTGTTAGAGCTAGTGTTGGTGCGACTGCTGCCCTTTTGTGACTCGGGTGGTGGTCTAGTTTCACCCTGGTGATCACTGCCGGTTGTTGTATTGGATGTCGATGTCGATGTCGATGTAAGCTCAGCGTTCGTATTCTCGACCGTTGTGCCTCCCGCCGGTGCAAGCAGTCGCCCGAATGTATTCCGGCTGCTTTCCTCGACGGGCTGAAACACCAGCCGGGCCAACAGGCCGCCATAGTTGGAGGCCAGCGCGAACGCGCCCTGGTCGGCAAGGGAAGACAGGAAACTCATGATAAGCGCGTCGCCTTGCGTAAGAAGCAGCTTGAACATCGATTGCATGTACATGGTCGTTGCGAGGGACAGGATCTCCTTGTGCCAGAGGTCGAAATGATAGTACGAGGAAGGGGAAGAGGAGGGGGAGGTGGAGGAGGCTGAACCTGTCGTTGAAATCGACGACGCCAGGAGTGGGAGTGGCGTGGGAATGAGGTGGAAGTTCTCCACCTTCGACAGCTGCAGGACTGGTAGAAGATAGAGGCCCAGCAGGGTCGCAGCGTAGGCAGCCTGTCCCGCGGCGAACGGTAAGATCGAAGGAGCCACGCCTCTTCGATGTCCCAGGACAGCAACGGCGCAGGCTGCAAAACATCTCGCCATGGCGGCACTTGTCTCTGCCCGGGCCCTGTCCTTCAAGAGACCTCTCTGTTGGATGACGACGAACGCCGGCTCGGCCAGTAGTTCCATGATAGTTGCGGCCGCGTATATCTGGAAGGATATGCTGAAGTAGGGACTGTGGAGGGCCTCGTCTGCTGCGCCCCGGAGGTACGAGTAGCCGAAGAGGGTCGAAATGCCAAATCCCAGGAGAACAGCCAGGTAGGATAGGTTGACCACCGTTTGCGTCTCCCGTTGTCGAGCAGCAGCTCCGTGCTCGCCCGTGGTCGAAGCTGACTCCTTGAGGGTGACGGATGACGGTGGCTGTCTCTGCAAAGCCACCCGCAAGCTCTCCCTTGCGAAATACAAGCATGTCACCGAGACGAGCTCGAGCTGAACAGCGATCCCCAACAGCGAGGGCGACAGGAAGCGGAGCAGAAATTGGTTGCCGATGAAGGTAAGTCCCCTGGAGGCCACTTGGACCAGAATGAGCAGAAGGGTTCCGCTTCCTGCATGTTGTATGTCCGCCATCGTACCTGGCTTATTCGAGCGGATTCTTTCTCCTCGTCCCCTTGTCTGGGAGATTTTATGGTCGGGGAGTCAGCGGTCATCGGCTCAGCTTCACCTTGATACTCAATCGAAGTGAGACAATACGGGCTTTGTTAACCACGCAGCATCATGGTACGGATCACTCATAAAGGTATGTGATAATCTGCTGAGCCTCCCGATGTATGCTCCTCCATGAGACGTTGGGATACTTGATAGAAGAGGCAGGAAAGGTGGCATTTTCTCTCTCGACTCCACACGTACCAAAGTTCCCCATATGATCAGTTACGGTAAATCGAAGGGCTCCGAAGAGATTTAGACATCTAAGCAGCACGCGAACCTGGAGAGTTCCAAAAGAATACGAACTTCAAGCTGACAAGAACAGGCCCGCTCTGGAGTTCAGCTTTCGAGCTTCCCTCCCGAGCGACGGTCCAAGAAGCGCCAGGAACGCCCATTGGTATAGCAGCCGATGCAATCCGAGCAGCAGCTCTGACAGCACTCAATCATGGGCAAAGAAAATCTGAACCACATCTTCACCAGGGCATTGATTCGATAGCCTTAGGCAAGTCCGGAGCTTTTCTGACCCTCCCAAACACTGATTCTAGAAGCACGATTGCGCCTTTGACCATGCCATTACCGCCGCCGCGCCAACTTTGCGGCGCGATGATGTTACAGTTTGAATCCATTCTTCTCTCTGGGCTCCTGCGCTCATACTTCATCCACATCCATCTTCTCCACCACAACCAAACTATCTGAATCACTCCCACTGCCAATCTCATGCACTGTAGCGTACCGCCCAATCTCCTCCTTCGTGATAAGCTTCTCATTCAACACCGCTGTCGTGCCCCTAGCGAACTTGTAATTGCGTTCCTTCTTCACTCGCTCATTCGGCTTGATGTAGTTTCGCAGCAATTCAGTCGGCTTATCCTTCTCAATCACGCAAATGTCGACGTTACTTCCTGAGCCCAAGTCATTGAAGATGCCGGCGAGGATGGCTTCTGAGCAGATCTTGACGGCTTCGTCTTTGGTACAGTTCTTCTTCCACGTGGATTCGAAGACGGACATTGCCGCGAGGGAGCCAGAGCCCATGGTCACATAGGGGAGTTTGTCTGTTGAGCCGTGGGCGTGGACCGTGAAGAGACCGACCCCTGTAGGATCTACACCTGCCACGACGAGGTATGCGCCGATGTGGCCCTGGTGGCGGAAGAGGTGCTGTTTCAGCATGGTCATTACGGTGACGACGCGCGGTGTTCGGCCGGTTGATAGGGAATGTAGTTCGAGGTTAGAGGAGATCAGGGCGGTGGTGAATTCAGTGTCTGCTGCGGTACCGGCGCCGGCGCACCAGATGTTGGGGGAGATGAAATGTAATTTCTCGCAGTTCTGTTCGTGTCAGGAGAAGGCCATTATACTGATGACTTCGAAAAGTCTCAACCCACCTTGTCAGCAACTATGGGACCACTCGTCGCTCTTGTATCTGCAGCAATCTATCGAACTCGTCAACATTTGCACACACCAATGTGAAGGGCAATGGAGTATTCCAACATACCACCACGCCATTGTCAAATATACAGCCCACAATTGTCGTACCCGTGCTCGTGGCTTTTGGTAACGGCACTCCTCGTGCGTGCAGGGCAGCGTTACGGTTGTAGTTACTGAAGTCGAACCCCGGCATCGTTGCAGCAGAGGCGCGCAGCCTTCAAATCGAATGGTTAGGAGACAAGGCAATGCACCGTCTTGGTTTGACCGAGCACGATCTGATCGAGGCCGGACGCTTGAAAAGTGTGATCCTGACAGTCGACTCAGAAGGGTACCACGGCGATGAGGGAGGAGCTGGATTGTTCGGAATGGACAGTCAAGACGATCAGCACTGCAATTGCAAGGCAGCTTTGAGAGACGCAACCGCGCCGTGAATCCTGCTCGTTGATTGGATCGGCTTACTAGCCTTTCTGAGCCCAAGGCTGAGCGGCAGCCTTGCCGATTCTTCAATAGTGTACGAGGTATATTCCTCGAACTACATGATACACCTTACAGTCTGTCGAGGTCCTTAGTAGGCACCGTAACCTTTCCAAGATCCGCCCGCCGCACCCCCGGCATCCCCCCGTAAGGAAGGCCTGGCGGCACCACGAAGTCCCCCCACTCAGAGATGGCCCCGGGCATAAAACATCTCAGAGCTGGTGAGAGCCTGCCGAATGGAAGAGCGACGGAGCTTCATAACTCGGAGAAGATTGTATACCGAGCCTTGTTCGACGTTGGGCGCATGGGGCTCTCCTCCAAGTTCTCAACGGCACGGACCTTTGCCCAAGCTTGCAAAGAGTCTGCAGAGGCGAAGAACACAACGATTGTCCCTTGGAAACTCAAAAGAACACTTTTCAGTCTATGATGATACACGCGTTGCCGAGGTCAGAAACTAAAGCCTCAGATGCCTCAAGCTGTGGCCTCGAAACTTCAAGGAGCTTCAAATGGGCCTCAAATTACAGATGCTTCAATCGCGACTCACTACCATACCATCCCTCAATCCTCCCAGTTCCGTAGAACGGCGTTCCTTTTTTCGAAGTCCCCGGACGAAAGCACACCTAGCCCGGGAAGGGGATCCAGCTGCTAAGAACAGGGGTACCGTAGAAACCAAAGAGCCCCTGAACGTCACCGCATCAAGCCATATGGCGTCCTCCTCCTCTCTAGACTCGATGCTTCTCGCTTTCTGTACAATGGTTAGTGAATAGTCGAGCTAGGACGAGGGATCAGTCCGAACTTACCGAGTCTGGAGTACAGCATGTACAGCGCCATTTGGTTGCATTCTTGTGTTCCGGTAATGGTTACTAATCTCTCGTTGCTATTGTCCTGGGGTTCATTGATTTTGATAACACTTCCACTGAGATGTCGGATCTCATTGATCTTGGCACCACCTTTGCCAATGATGGCACCGACCATATCATTGGGTATGAAGATTTGCTGGGTAATGGGCTGGCCAGGCATTGCATGCGCGGGTTGAGCGGGCTGCCCATGGGCCGCACCAGGTTGAGGAGGCATTTGGCCATAACCGCCCGGCTGTGGTGGCCCTGCGCCATAGGTGGGAGTGCGCGGCGTTGCGGCGTAAGGTTGGCCATATTGGGGATAAGGTTGCGGTTGAATGCCATGGCCCTGTGGGGGCCCGTAAGGCTGTGGAGGCATTCGCTGAGGAGGCTGTGTGTTGTGTCTCTTGTACATGTCCGGATGGCCGTACTGGCCACCCGCCGGTTGCGGCACATACGGCACGACTTGCATGCCACCTGGAACCACCCCAGCAGGACCCCCGCTTCTAGTGGCATAAGCAGACGCGGCAGGCCCGCCAAACCGTTCGGTCAATTGCTCGACCAGGGTCACTGCAATGTAATAAGTGGCAATATGCACTGCATCCGCAACCCCCAGGACGACCAAAGACCGCTCTGTAGAGAGAGGCAGGCATGAATCGGAAGCATTGAGACGAGCGCCCGAAGCTTCCTGGATTTCTCGGATGCGAACGCCTGATTTGCCAATGATAGAGCCAATAAGGATATGTGGAATGAGTAGGCGGAGTGGGTAGGTCTTCGACTGCGCCGTGGAAGCAGCTTCCAGAGGCTCGTTGTTGAGGGTGCGAATGATGAGCCCAAACGCCTTTGCAACGGCATCTTGAGCACCACTAACAGTCAAGATACGTTCGACAGCACCCCTCGAGTAGTCACTGACAGTGCATTTGGCCCCAGAGAGTCTTCGGATTTGAGTGACATTCTCACCGCCTTTGCCGATGCAGGTGGCTGCTTCTGCGCTTGAAATGACCGCACGGATATGGACCCAGTTTGTCTCGTCTTGTGGGGGTAGGGAAGGAGCCTGGGAAGTGGCTCGATCATCTTGAGATGTTGAGGCAGGAGCCTGTGGCTCGGGCACAGGAATAGCTGCGGTTCCGTCGGTGCCAGTTGCAGCACTTCCCTCTACAGCTTGGGTGTCAGAAGCCCCATTCGTGACAGCCGCTGGCAATGCATGTTCCTGGGTCGTTGTGGGGAGTTCAGCAGAGACAGAACCAGGTCTTGCCGCGCCATCACCATCCCCGTCTTCTTTGACCAGCTTGTCCAAGGCCGGACGTTTTGCTTCTGGCAGATCAGTAGGGGCTGAGGGAGATGAAGGGTCTTCCAACGGGCGTTTCGACGAAGGCATGGTGGAGGTGGGTGAGGCAGACATGGTCGTGTGGTCCACGGGTTGAGCGGAGAAATAGTGTGATTGTTCAACCTGATTTTATTATTGTTCTCTGTGAGAGAGCTTTATGTACACCAATGAGCTGTCGAAGGAAAACTTGATGGTGTAAGGGAGATCTGGGTGGGAGTGCGGGTGCCAAACGTGAGGAAGGAGAAGGGTGTGCGCGCGTGTGAGAGGACAATGTCAACGACTCGTGCTGGGGTTGATGGTGGATTGGAACGTGCTGTGCTGTGTGCGCTGGAATATCTCGACAGGGTGCAGCAAACCGAAGGTGTGAGGAGGCGCTCAGCGAAGACGGCGTGAAGGAGGATTGAGACTGTGCTGGTGATGAGGGTGTAGGTGTGGAGCAGGCAAAGGTAGGATTGAGTAAAGCAACGCTTCGAATGTGCTCTTGAATCCGATGCCCTCCTCGTATCCAGCAGGAGAAGGATGAACCTGTACTTAACTCGAACGTCCAATACCGGCACGTCGTCCTTGGGATCGCAGCGACGGGTGGTCAAGGTTTTCAGCACCACGACTCCACGAGACGAGTGACTTGAGTATGGAGTTTGAACAGGCTGGCGGACGTTGATTTCAAAGTATGAATCTGCCACGCAAGGATCGCTGCGCAGGGTTGAAGCCGAGGCAAGCGTAGGCAATTGAGGAGATGGTTTATGGCTGAGGTTGAATTGAAGTAGGCACCACCGACCGCCTCCTGAAAGATGCAAGAAGAAGGTCCGACTGGCAAGCTTCGAGACACGAATCTGGGGGCAGCCGAAGGGCGAGAATTTGGAGACGTTTGGGTCTTTGGTTATGCGCTAGGCTAAGTTTGTCCGTCACATGACCTCGTCTGTCACACAAATACTGCCCACCAACATTCACGTTGGACGGTGGTGACAACAACTATCACTGACGCAATGCCGTCTCAACTTGTGGCTAATAAATACATATTGCATAAGCCTCGAAAGCCAAGGCGCGTTCTTTTCCAAGACTACGCAGACGTCAAGTGTCATCAAGCCCTGGCGTTTTGTTACACATAACCCGCCGACATTTTAGCGTCCCGCCATCGGTTTCTTCCGCTTTTCCTCCAAAACATCCTTCAACATGCTTGCCACCGCCTTGCGACGCTGTGCCTTTGCCTGCCATCGCTGAATGTCTTCTGCTGAGACTGCCGGCAGACCTCCATTCTGGCCAGTGCGAAACCCTTGCGCTGAACGTCTGCTGCTTCCGAAGGTCGAGTCAGGCGTATGATAGACACTCCCAGGACTCCCTGGGGTCCCTCCATTCACCGATCGTTTGTTGCGCAGTGGCGTCACCGGCATTTCTGCGTCGCCGCCGTTACCCATCGAAGGCGTGCTTGAATGGACATCCAGCTTCTTGAGCTGAGCCTCGAGAACGTCAATATCTGCACTCTTCTGCTCGGCCATAGACATCATCTTGCCGACAGTCTTGGTCACGGCCTCAACAGTTGGTTTCTTCTGGGATGCTGTTCGCCCGAGAGCACCCGATTGCGTGTTCGCTGATGATGACTGTGCCAATTTCGCACGAAGGACCGTAATTGCATCTTCGAGCTGAACCATCCTTGTCTGCACTGAAGTGAAAGACTTACGAAGGTCATGCTGGACAGAGACCTGCTCAGCTGACAAGGGTGCGCTTGCTGCACCATCAGAGGTCGAAAGACTGTGGAGCGTCTTGCGAATGGACATCAGTTTATTTCTGAGGTCAAACACCTCCTTCTTTAGGGTAGCTTGAGCTTCTCCGGATTGCTTGATATAGTCTTCGACATTGCAGCCTGCGAGCATGCTAGACAGCACCGCTTGTCCTTCGTGAAGTCTCGTGATATCTGCCAAAAACCGCTCGTCGTTCAGTGCATCCATCGGTGTTTCGGACTTGAGCACACCTGGCCATGACAAATTGGTCGCATCCGGGTGCTGATACTTCATGTATGCTGTCAACGACCGGCAATTTATCCCCAGGGTGTAGACCATCGAGTTGATGTCTGTGTAAAGCCGCTCGATCTGCGCCGGTATCCCACTTTTACTTGTTTCTTCAGGATCTCTGGGCTGGATAGGAACAAAGTCGTCCAGGGTCTGCGAAGGTGCGATCGGTTGCTCCAGTTCCTGCCGCATTCTTTCGTCTTCGTCGTCTTCTAATGGGGCGAGTTGTTCGGCTTCCGCTTGAGTCTTTTCTTGTGCGAGCGCTTCACGACGTGCCTTCTCTTTCGCGGCTTCCTCTTCCCTGATCCTCGCCGCCTGTGCAGCCAACCCAGATTGCTGATACTGGGCCTTTCGCTGGTCTATGACGGATCGAGGATGGGCCGGCGCACTAACCGACCTCGAAGAGTCTGGCCGAAGGCTATCCGCAGTGAAGGCTGGTCGGATGGGGCTCGGAGATCGGGGACTTTCGTGCGGTTTTGGCGGTGCGAAAATGGGTGCGGTGCCCACCTCGCCAAACAAGGGTCGAGTAGGTTTTGGTGCTGTAGACGTCGAGGTCACCTTTGTGAACAGTCCGCCTGTCGGGCTTGTATCTGGACTTCTGTCGCCACTCTTGAACGAGCTCTCTGGAGAAGTCTGTAATTGTTCGCCTTCTTGCAACTTGACATACTCTACCTGACTATCGTCGTCTTCTTCATCGTCGCCCTCGTCTTCCTCTTCTTCGAAATCGGAGCTGAAGTCGTCTCCGTCCTCTTCAGGCAGCTCTTGATTTGCTTCGTCGTCCTGGCCCGCTCTAGGGACGGGGAGGAAGTCTGGAGGAAGCGGCGCATCGTCAGAGGCTGCTTTCGACCCATTAGAGGATGCAGAGGTCTCGCCTGAGGCATATCGTGGCTTGCTAACTGGGTCCGGCGGTAGAGGTGCTTCAGGGATCTTCTCCATATTGACCGACTCATCGTCACTCGGAGGCTCCTTCTTTATCTCCGGTGCCGGACGGATGGGCTGGAAAGTGGGTGCTGGTTCGCTCTTCTGGACTACTGCAGGTGACTCTTGAGCAGATGTTTTTGTCCCGAACATGGCCAAGTGAGAGGGATTTGGTGTTTCCTTAGGTGTGGTGGAAGAGAGGGCATCCGAAGGCCATCCAGGACCATTTATTCTGTGGTTTGGCGTCGTGGTATCCTGCTGAGGTGGACCAAAGAGGTTGGAGACTGGCGGTGCTGGAGTGGCTTTCGACTGTGCCAGTGTAGAAGGTGGAGTAACCAGTGTTTGCGGCGTTTTGCTATCTGCTTGATGCGAGAATCCCCGGAGAGACGTCTCTGGAGCATTGGCAGAGTCAGCCTCGCTAGGCGTGCTCTCCTCGTCCATCTCAGCCTCTTTATCTCGAGCTGGCGATACCGCACTCTTGCTTTCGCCAAGCATATCGCCGAACGCGTTTCCGAAGCTAAAGCCAGATTCTTTGGGCGGAGGTAAGTCGTCTTTTGCATTTTCATCCGCCCTGAAGGATGATTGCAGTCTGAAGACGTTGTCAGATCCAAAAGTGCCCGGGGCGCCAGAAGGCTCCTTGCTGGCAAAGGGAGCCACTTGAGCGCTGGTGGATCCAAAAGAAGTGAAAGTACCTCCCGACGCGCTGGTTGCAAAAGGAGATTGCTGAGCTTTGTCGCCACCAAACAAGTTGCCAGATTTCTGTGAAAAGGCGCTTGCACCACTTGCAGTCGCAAAAGGGCTCTTATTCTCCGGCCCTGTTGCCCCGCCAGCGAAGGAAGCGAACCCTCCTCCTTTCGAGAACGAACTAAAGCCGGAGCTGCTTGTGCCAGCTCCTGCACCAGCAAAGGGACTAGCGGCTGTCGGAGCACCAGCGGCAGATGTTTGGCCGAAGGTAGGGGTCGCTCCAATTGTTGAGGCTTGGGAAAAGCCTCCGCCGAGTGCAGAGGGCTGTCCAAAAGCTGTAGTCCTATTTCCCATAGCGCTTGCAGCCCCGAAGGCCGCAGTTTGGCTGCTTATAGGGGTAGCCGAACCAAAGGCTGGCTGTCCAAAGGCCGGCAAGGCTGTCGCATTATTGGCGGAGCCGAAACCAGTACTGGCCCAGGATGGCTTGTCTGAAGTGATGGGTGAAGATGCCCCGAATGGCTTCACAGATGGTGCACCGAGAGAGGACGGGGTTGCTGGGGTGCCAAAGGTCGAGCCTGCCGTCTTCGCAAACGCATTGGCTGTAGAAGGCACACCAAATGTAGATGTGGTAGCGGTCGATGGCGGAGACGGGGAGGTTGCAGCTGGTGCCGCGGCTCCTTTTGCCGCTTGAACAGAGGCAAAGCCGGAAAATACAGTCTTCTGTCTAACCGACTCGCTGTAGATGACCCACCAAGCCACAAGAATGCCCTCGTTGTTCAAAACGAGCAAACATGGAACTGGCCCCTCGGTCTCTTCAATTTCAGGATCTGATGGAATTGGATTGGCGACTTTGTCAGAGCTAGACAGATCCACAACCATACCAACGGGAGAAGTGTCCTGCATCCCGGAAAGAGGAAGCTGGGCACGTCTGGAGTCATCCTCAACCATAGTGAGTGTGAAAGCTCCAATGACCGGCTCATCTTGTGAAAGGGCCTTGTCCGATTTTGAGAGGACTCCAACATCTGTGGCGGTGGTTGCCGTTAACAGCAGCAGATCCTTGATATGTGGAGGAAAGTTTCTCAGCCTGGAAATGAAATGGAAAGGTGGCAGTCGCTCTAGACCATATGGTGGAAGAACCTCGGGAAATTTCTGAAAGGTGTAATTGGTGGTATCGCGCTCTCTCTGTACGATGTAATAGTCCGAGGGTTGGATGCCCTGGCTCGTGTCGGTAGGAGTGTAGATGACGAAGAAGGTATCGTTTTCGAGCCATGAGATGCCGGAGACATGCGAGTCTGCGGGTATGCTTGTTGACTTGGGGATATTTGCGACCACGGTGCCATCTGGCTTCAGCTGAACTGCCGATCCATCGGCCAGACCTGCCACCAGCTGCTTGCCTTTGTTGCTCCATGACATGCAGCTCGCTCCACTCTTCAGCACGTTTCCATCCGTACCTGCCTTTATGCATCCCGCTTTCAGATCGAGGAGCATCAATTCGCCATTGGTCGTAATGATGGCAAAGAGCTCGGCCGACTCCGCAACAGGATTAGGCACCAATGCGCGTAGAGTCTGGCCATCGACAGGAATTTCTAGGGCTGGACTAAGGTGGCCTCGCTGCAAGCTCTCGACTTGGAAAGCCACGATTCCGCCGGTCGCTGGCGAGAGCACGAGAACACTTTCATCCGAGGAAAAGGTGACCTGGGTGCTGCCCGGGTAAGGAAGCTTTATCTCGGGGCTATACGGACGTGTCTGACTCTTTTCAGGAGGCGGGGACTGGAAGGCTTCTCGGACTTTCTTCGTTGAGGTGATGTAGACGGCGTCAGGCCCTGCGGCAGCCAGCAAGCCTTTTGCCGATGCAACACTAAGCAGCGAAGACGATGAAGCAGGCAAGTTACCGGGGGCCCACGGTGCAGGGAGGAGTTGGACCTTGGATTCGCCGTTGATGGCCGCGAAGCCCAGTTCGTTTGTTTGGATTTCACTGAGTTCTGGTCCGTCTCTGACATTTGGTCCTGCGGCATCCAGCCCTGACCCGCTCAACACAGCGTTGGAGAAACTGAACGCCATCCTTAGCCGCGGTAGCTCCGCCGACAACGACCGTCTTGCGTCCGTAGGTGAGATGGGGGAGGAGACATGCGGGTGTGGCGGGCTTCGTCTGAGGGTGGGTGTTGAGAGAGAGAAGGAGTGTCGGGGGAGTGCCGTCGGCCTCCAGAAGGATGAGGATCTCTTGTGTTCAGCAATTTTGAGAGACAACCATGGAGGCGGGAGAAGATCAAAGAAGCCTGTACCGTTTCGTTGCGTAGATGGGCCGTGGCTAGTGGCCGTCAACAATTGCAGACAAAATCACAAAACGATGCGCGACTTGCGCATTGCGCGTGTCCTTCGACTGCCCTACCGTATTTCAGCAGCCTGCTACGGCGGAGCGCAACTTGTAAGGCACTCCTGGGCACTACAGACACGTGAGACACGAGACACGCATGGGCGACTCGCACCTGAACGGTGCACCAAGTGACAGCCAAGATCTTCGGCTCACTCTGTGTTTCTTCCACCGGATCAGTGAAAGAGCTTCCACCAAGTTACGAGGTATGAACTCAAGTCTTGGAGGTTCCTAGGACGACCCCACTATACCGCAAATGTCGACACCCACGTGGTGAAGTCAGGGCGAAGAGCTCCTCCTCTATCTTCCCACAGGCGGAGGGCGCCTGCGCTCACGGAAACAGCACTTTACGCATTGCTCACCGATGCGAGGTCCGACCTGGAGAATGTCCAATCATTGTACTCTCGACCCCGGCAAATCATACCACCTTGACGAACTGTTTGTCTAACTGGGCAGATTAGATCCATACCCACTTCCAGGAACTTGCTGCAGCAATTCCCCTGGTCTCGCCAGCTGTCAGCTGTAAGACTAGTCAATTGACTTTATGCCCAGGCCCTCTTACCATATCCTCGGGACATCAACCCTTTCGCAATAGCTCGCTCACGCCTCTTGCTCTCCGTTAAAGTTAAGCCTCCCCTCGTGCACAGCCGAGTCAGAAAATACTGATTCGGAGCTCTAGGTCAAGGCTGAACTGGGGCCATGCCTTCATCCTTGGCAGTCTCCCTCCTACAGTATTCGAAGACGTGCGGGCAGATCGACTCCGTCGATGGGCACGAACCGCTCACAAATATCGCCTTGATGTCGCGGGCATACACATCGCATATACGAAAGATACACGCCACTTCCTTATCAAAACGCCATAACCTCCCATACGGAGTTTGACCGGTTCTCTCCTCCGACGACTCTCGGTTCCGCTTTGAACTCATTCCACCTTGCTGGGTTATTGCCAAAGTTGGGGGGCTTGGCCATGTCTTAAAGAAGCCTACAAACTGAACTCGGACTTGGAATCCCTAACCGTTTCGAGATTTGGACCTCGGAATTTCGCCGTCGTCCCCCGCAAAACCTGGGGATTCGAGGCCCCAACTCTCCCCCACACTCGTATTCCAAGCCCGAGGATAAATGCTGGGGCACAATCCGGAAGTCTATCACCGCCACGAGGGTGTTTCTGACTTTCAGTCTCCTGCAGTTCCTTGTTTGCGCTACTGAAACCGCCCTGGGCTATCTGTCGTCGCGAGGCCCAGCCCCTGGCTTTTTTCCTCGTCGATATGGCTTGGTACAGGTCGAACCATTACATGATGCCCAACCAGAATTCCCCATGGCTTGCCGTACTGGAGCCTAGTGGCTCTTGTATCATGACTAACGCCCAACGGATCCGTCCTTCGTATTCAGACATCCACCGGCATGGAATTCAATATGGCCTAGAGTTGTGCGGAAATTGGTCGGAGCTTACCATCGGGATGCCATCGGGGCACATCGTATAAGAACTTCGTTCAACGGACGCAAATCGTCCCCGACTTCTTTTCTGCCAAAATCTTCGAGATTCCGCTCCTGCGCAGGGGTCCTAATCATTGTCGGATTGATCATTGTCGGACTGAACACAGCTTCTCGACATAGTTTCCAACGATGGGGAAACTGATACCCAATGCCTTCAACCTGGCGGTTGTGGTCTTCGTGGCACTGGGATCAACAGCCTGCTCCTATGGAATGGCCATCATCGGGTAAGAATGACACTTCATGTGTTTCAGCTTAGGATGCTAATATGATCCAGCTCGACCATCGGACAGCCTAGTTTCTATGATTCACTTCACCTTGCTCCTCAGGGAGAACCTGGATACGGTCGCACTGCCGAGTACATCGGTGCATTCAATGGTAGGTTGCTGGATCTGTCTTGCCTCACCAGCTTATTGTTTCTGACCTTTCTTCAACCAGGTGTGAACTCCGCTGGATCCGCCATCGGCGCCGCAGCTTGTGCCTATTGTGCAGATAAGTGGTCGCGGAAGCACACCATCCAGGGCGCTGCCATGATCCTGGTCGTTGGGGCTGCCCTTTGTGCGGGATCGGTCAACAACGCAATGTTCCTCGTGGGACGTGTTATTAACGGGTTGGGAGTGAGATGAACTGAGGTCTTCATGCTGTTCCTGTGTGCTGACAGTCAAACAGATCGGCGCTCTTGTCACAGCCATTCCAATGTACCAAGCTGAGGTATCAACCCCTGAGAGCCGGGGTTTCATGGTCTCGATGCACGGAGTGATGTTCGCCATGGGATACACGCTGTCTGCCTTCATTGGGTTTGGCGTCTCCTTCATCTCCACCAGCGGGTCCAAGTCTTCGTTCCCTTGGCGCTTTCCGATCGCGTTCCAAATGGTTCCTGCCCTGCTTTTGCTGGTCGGGTCGCCTTGGCTGCCTTACTCGCCACGTTGGCTCATGATGCACGATCGCTGGGACGAAGCCCACGAAGTGATCAAACGCCTGCACCGCACCAAGAACGACCCGCACGACTCCCTCGCCCGCAAGGAGTACTACCAAATGAGGAAGCAAGTCGAATTGGACCGTCAGATCAATGCTACGACTTCAAGGTGGGAGATCTTCAAAACCCCCCCGAATCGCAGACGTGCGCTGGTGGGCTTCGTCTTGATGTGGAACAACCAATTCACCGGTGTCCTCATTATCGCGAACTATGGTGTCATCCTGTACACCCAGCTGGGCATGACAGGCTTCTGGCCGTTGTTGCTGAGCGCGTTGTGGGTGTTGACTACATTCCCTGGAAACATCTTTTGCGCCTTCTTTGTCGAGAGATTCGGTCGAAGGAGGTTCTTGCTCATCGGTTTGTCTGGCATCCTTGTCAGTCTGATATGCGAAATCGCCATTCAAGCGACATACCTGGGGACCACCAACCGGGTGGCTCTCAACTTTGGCGTCTTCTTTATATTCCTGGTGAGTGTCCCACTTTTGCTCTGGACCTCCACGCCCTCTTCCTTTCAACATGAGTACCGCGCTACGAGCTCGAGTTGACATTCCCGTGCAGTTCATCACACCGTTCTGGAGCACGTTCATAGATGCCTCACAGTTCCTCTACGTGTAAGTCACTACGACTTTTCCCCCTGAGCGACCTCGATTATTAACTCGGTCCAGCTCTGAGATCTTCCCAACGCACATCCGTAGCCAAGGCATGGGCGTGTCCATGTGCGGCCTTTACCTCGCCGACATAATCCTCCTAGTCGCCGGCCCAATCGCGCTCAACAATATTGGTTGGAAATTCTTCCTAGTTCTCATCATCCCTACAGCCCTACACATTCTATTCGTGTTCTTCATGTGTCCTGAAACCAAAGGACGGAGCTTGGTATGTTGCTCCCACGTCCCTTTCCAAACACCTGACAGGTTTCTGATTTCCGGGATTTAGGAGGATATCAACGCACAATTCGGCGAACGGGTCGCGATCCACTACTACAACGCTACCGACGCGGAGAAGGAGGAAATGGAGAAAGCCGTCCAACAGGATGAAGAGGAAGAGATGCGTAAGACTAGGCATAGCATCAGTGAGGAGAAGACTGCTGGGGCCGTCGAGGAGCAAGAAGTCTTGGCCGCGAAAAGGGCTTGAGGGATACAATACCGGGTGCATTGAGAGGTTGGCACGGATTGGATTTCAAGAATAAAGTACGGACATTACGGGCGGTACATAGTACATGCGTAGCATGATATTGTCAGCCAGCGGAGCAATGAGGGATAATCGGATTCTACGCGCGGTCGGCGGTGCAGAACGATCTCGCCAAGGAGGGTGGGTGTGTTGGAACAAAGTACAACAAATACAGTACTGTAGGAGTGTTGTGGGCCCAGTTGAATACTATGTAGTATGTACTTTGGTCCAATCACCACATGCTAGTAAGTACTGTACTACTACTGTACCTACTAGGTAGTATATAGAGATGTGGTTGGTAATAATCGTAATGTCGTACCGGTGGTACATCTATGTACCTGCCTAGTACAGTATGTAGCCGTTCGTGCATGCTTCGTTCCCGCAACCCGAATGCACTTGGGGACTACATAGTATACAGGCCTTCTGCAGTAGTTTAAATCTGTAACTATGCTGAATTGATGCTGTTCTGATGCAGTCTCAGAGTACTGAACCTGTGTTGATACGGTGTTGATGCTGTATCGAACCAACTTCAAGCATCAAGCTTCGAGCATCGGCACAGCATCGAGCATCAGCGTCGAGCATCAACACAGCATCAAAACTGCACCAGAACAGCATCAGAACAGCATCAGAACAGTATTGATTCAGATTTAAACTACTAGAGGTGGGCAGTACTGTACTTACGTAATATACAGTAGTATATAGTATACTACAGCAGTATAGTACTTAACCGAATTAGGCTATTTTCGTGCTGTGCTAAGTTAGGATTTTAAAAGGTCGCAGTAGGCTTTAGGGTGATATACTACCTAAGATACCTATATACTGAGCTGGTATTAAGCTGGTGTCGAGCTGGTGTCGAGCTGGTGTTGAGCTGATGTTGAGCTGATATTAAGCTGCTGTTAAGCTAGTGTTGGGCTGGTGTCGAGCTGGGACTGACTTACTAGTATCCTATCTGCAGCTAATTTTATTAATAATAGGATGTCGGCACCACTATTTAAATGTCTTTCTCACTATAATTCTTACTTATAGTACTATAGAGGCCTTCTGCAGTGGCTTGAATCTATATAGTACTGCCCACCTCCAGTAGTTTAAATCTGAATTAATACTGTTCTGATGTGTAGTATTGATCTTTCTTCTTTTTGAGGACCGCTCCTCCGCACCTGCTCGGGTTCGTGGTTCTTCCTCGTCATCATCATCGACCTGGCCGAGGCGGTGCCTGGGAATTTTGACATTGTCTGGATTCTCGCGCTCTGCAATCTCGAGTGTGTTCAGCCCGCGGTTTCGAGAAGTCTTCTTTTTGATTATACTTGTAGAATTGACTCGGCCTGACTGCAGCGGTCTGCCGTGTGCTTGACGACGCATTGTAACGACGAAGCGGGGTGTGGGACGAGTTCGTGGCTACAGCGTCAAGTGGACGTTCTTTTCTGGGTCGACAAAGTTCGAGTAGCGGAGATAGCTGGCTGCGTGACGGATATAACTCACTTGGCATTCCCAGAAGCTGCGGAATTACTTTTCACCTTCGCATTGAACACTTGCTTACTTTTGAAGGGAAAGAGATACAAGGATGTACAAGGCTTTCGTAAACCGTTACATCTTGTGGTGGTCTGCAGCAGTCATTCTCTTGCCTACCAACCCATCGACCCTTCTCGTTCCGGACTACGGCTCTTGAACTTGCGCCAGGACTACGATGTGCAGAGATTATAGTATCGTCTATATGTACGTCACTCAAAACAAACCACTCTTAAGAAGCACTATCGCTTACTTGGGACAACACAACCCATGACCGGGATGGTTTGGATGAACGGGTGTACCTTCACTTTCACTACCTCTTTCGACCCTGTCTCCTCCCATGATCGAAAAGTGCCGTGTGAAATGGACGTGTCTTCTATTATTTCGCCACGCTTCTCTTTATAGCCATATTTTAATGCCCGCACATGAAGGTGAGTGGGAAGAGGTGGTCGGGCTTATCATTCGAGGTCGGCATTGGCGCAGCATCCATCAACCATGACCGAACTGTTACCGCATGAGTCTGGTTTGCCCCTAGGATCATATGGCCTAGAGACGACATCTCGCGTGAGTCTGACAGAATCTCGGTTCGACCTTTCAGAAGGATCAGGAGCTCGCACGTTCTTCCTCCGCCTTGCCCGCTTTCGAGTTGAGATATGCGTTCCTGCGGATGCATCACCACCAGTCAGCCTGAGAAGTCGAGCGAACGTGGAAACAAGACTGACCGTCGATTCGCCCAATCCATCAACAGATACGCCATCACAAACGCCGGCCCCCAGTACAAGACCTGATTCCGCGAGCGGCGATACGTGTTGAATACGGCGTTGTGTAGCGTGTGGGCCATGGGATTCAGCCGGTTCGAGGAGAGCATGTACGTGACTATACCTCTCTGACGGGGAATGTCTTTATGTCCCCAACAGTAGACTGGCTTGCTGGATGATGAGAAGGTTTAGGTGTATGATTGGAGGTGCTGGATGGTAGAGAGAGCACGACTTACGTAGGTTTGCCTGGCGGGAGGTCTTGGTTATACTCCATTGCTGGCCGGTCAAAGGTTTTGCGGGAATCTACCTTTAATTCCAAGGTACGGTAAAGTCTGAACAGTTTCCTTGAAGGGCGTATTCATTTTATAGGTGCTGCTGAAGGTAGACCTGCCCAAACGTCCTCGTCCCCCTCAGTTCACCTCGATGTTGCGTTTCACACATTAGCTGCAAGGCTGTGGAGCCTCACCTTCGCTTCGCGGAAACTAAACCCAAAAGGTGTGACCGAGAAGACAAGGCATACCATGGAACCTGTGGGTCCAAGGTTTAGAGGATTGTGACACTACTCCGAGTTCACATCTTGTCTTGCAGCTCAATACCAGCTTTGCCAAAGTGGATGACGAGAAGCATCCGCTGGAGCATCCCGTCATACTCCTTCCGCGGCGCGAGGTCTCCACCTTCAATAAACTCTGACCAGGACATCAAGCTTGACTGAATACCTCCATGAGAAGACACGGCGACACGCCACTGTTCTTCGGTTTCCGCTTCCCATAAACCAGTTCTTGCGTCAAAAGGGAGAGACTCCACCATTGGCCGATAGCGGCAGTAGCCCTTCTCAGCCAGCTCTAGCATGCCATCGACCAAAACTACGCATAAAAGGGATCTGCGTGCGCTCTCCGCTGTATACCATGCTTCCCAGGCTGACAGATCAGAACTCAATGTGTGTGGCATTGTGGTCGACAAGTGCTGCCTCCACTTGTGCCAGAGATCGAGTAAAACAGTTGGCAGTGTAGGATGTTTCGGGCTCCATTGCAGTATCAAAGCGAGGAGCAAGGCGACCAGGTTATGGAAGGCTGCCAGGAACTCGGTGAAGCTGAGCAATTCCACATCCAGGGAAATGACACGATGTTGCAGTGTTTTCAAGAACGTAGGATCTGGCCAGAGCTCGGACTGGAGCGGATCGGGAGTAGCCAGCAGTATCTGGCCATGAACATACGGGGTAGTTCTTCGTTGCAATGTCATTTCTATTATCGGTTTCAAGTGACGTTCCGCAACCAAGGAAAGAGTTTCCGGGTTGGCCATCAGCGGCAGGTTCTCGATGCGATCTGGCGAGAACGACTCAACGGCGGCCTTGTGGGCAGACGCCACCGAATCAAAGAGGACCAAAGGTGGCGGCTGCCAATCACTCGGAAGAACGATCCGCGAGTAGTTGGATATGGGTTGCTCGACGGGGATCATAATGTTCCTGACTGGTTCTAGGTCATAGGCGCATTCAAGTCCTTTTTCAGCACATCTCGAGCACTGTGGAAGCTGAGGAGTACATCGTCGCTTGGCCGCCGCACAGGCATGACAAGCCTTTCGCAGCGATCGCGGCATCTGTCACTAATAACTTGGAGTCTTGACACCAAAAACAGCTGATGTTCGGAGTCATTGCGAACTTCAGAGCTATCCAAGTTTGAGGAAAAGGGGGCGGGGCCAACTCATGCCCCGCCCCACTGGTTTGGTTTCTGATCAAATATCTACTTCCTGGCTGATGCAAAATATAATTACCCCTGCGAGGAAACTGCAGATTCGTGTCTCTGAAACCAACAGTCCTGGCGAGCGACCGTCCGTCTTCCTCTTCAAGTCGAGTCCTTCATAAAGGATTACTACCCCCTACAGCTTGGCAGTGAGCCTGAGTATTATATGCTTCTACCAATCGACAATAAAGTATCATTTGAAACTTGCCTCACTCGGTAGGAGGATGTCCGGGACTGTGAGGATCTGCGGTGCCTAGGGCGGTAAACTTCAGCTTGTCGGGATCGTCAGCTGAGATGTGCTTCGTGAGCCCGATGCGATGCGATACGAGATGCTGTGATCAGCTCAGCGTCGTGTTATGCAGTCCAAGTAAGCGCCTCGTGATGTTGCCCTCATGGGATTCTCAGCGCTTTACATAAATTACCAGCTACTAGGCACACACATTACAGTAGTAGGTGGTTTATTTCTCAGTAGCAGGTGAAACCAACGACATCGGAGTCCCGACATCCAGTCCACAGCCTGATACTGTATCTCTCTCTTCGAAATTCGACTTCAGATTCCAGTGAACTGTCGCTCGCAATGAAGGTTCACACGGCCTACATTTTCGCTGCCGCAGCTGTGCTTGCCTCTCAATCTCTCGCCATAACAATCGCCCTAGGCCACGACGCTATCAACAACTACGCGTGGATAAGCGGGTCTCAACCTTGTCCCGGCACCACCATATCTCCCACGACATCCTCGTATTGCGGCCACACCTTCACGCTCGGTTCATCCAAGTACCGTCTGTCAAAGTGTGGAGCGACAGATTTCCAACTGCAGGAGGAAGGCGGGGATGACGGATGGGTGTTCAACTCTTATTGTTACCCGCCTGATTCTGGGGATCTGAGCATCAAGTGCGGTGGAGGGACGGAGCAGTGGGTTGTCGTGGAGCAGTTTAAATGTGGTGTCAGACCTCGGTCTTAGACAGAGATCGACGTTGAGCGCGCGATTCTTTTCTGATCAAATCGATGTCGCCTTGCAAGACAGTTGGACCAGGTCCTACTCATTTGACCAGGGCAGCCTTTGATGATGTATGCTGGCTGGATGAGGACCAGCACCACGATAGTCCTTTTTGAGAGAGCCTAATTTAAGCCAGATGTGAATTTCGAAGTCGTTGTCCTAGATCGAAATCATAATGTGAAGGGATGGGTTGCTGTGCTGGCATTACAGTACCAGTACTATGTATCTGGCCGCCAGCGATGTGCAAGGACGGCTCTAAAATGTATTGCGGTTACATAACCGTAACAGCCCGCGCGATCGGTAGGTGGCGTCGCATAGCAAGTACTTGCTACCTCGATAAGAGCAATGGTAAAGTAGACACTGACCTTGCCGCCTGCCTAGCAGCCTTGCAATGTCCGCAAGACTGAATGTGAGTTCGGTAGGTCAGATTCGCATAGTCAGATATGTGTACTACAATTAAGGTAATCAAGATTGTACTTGCTTTATCGATGGCAGTGGCATTAAGTACCTTACTTTACGAGTACTAGGCCGAAGAAGCTCGTGGGGGGATCTTCATGTGCCGTGCAGCGAGTGCTGAGGGATCCTTGACACATCATTCTCTCCAGGTCACGCAACAGTCCTACCTAGGTCTAGGCGCAGCCTGACGTTCCAGATGGCGACGAAACAATATTTGGTTTATGATCGTTCGGCCACATTGCTGGAGGCACTTAACGCAGGGTTCTGGCTCTGGTTATCGTCTTCAACTGTTGCCCGCCCCGCAGGAAAGGATTTGGGCTCCTCAGTTTCCGGCAGCCTGCAGTACACAGTTGAGTGTGCAGATGGCCAAGTCGCATGGCGGTTGAGATACAGCTCAAGACTGGATTCACGAAATCCGATATCGCATCATCATCGCATCTCCGTGTGGCCGGCTAAAGCAGCCATGACGGTGATGGTGCCATGCCACCGCGATTGCGGGGAAAATTCTGATTATTGGTGGGGCATCTTGCATGAAAGATTTCACCGCTCGTGACCGGGACGTTCTTCTTTTTTGTGCTGCTTCTCGTGCTCTTTCCCATTAAGCAAGCCAATACAACAAAGTACAGTTCCTGCAGAAAATGGCCGACTCGAAACTGCATCATGCTCCCCCGTTTCGGGCAGAGCACATGGGATCCCTGCTTCGACCGCAGAAGCTCCTAGATGTTCGAGCAGCCATTCGAGAAAAGGGCATCTCCGAGGAGGAAGCTGGCCTTCCCGCAGTGGAAAGGGAGTCCATTGGACAGATTGTGAAAACTCAGCGTGACCTGGGCTTCAAAGCTGTCACTTCTGGAGAATACAACCGCACCCGTTTCTGGGGACTGTTCTGGGATGAATTGGCCGGCACCATCAGACTGCAGGATGCTGAGGCAAGCATGTTCCGGCTGTATCATCCAGATGTGGTGTCCTTGATAGAAAAGGATCGAAAGGTGATGCCCGGCGACTCGGTGATTGCCGGCAGCAAGATAAGGCATGAAGGGACGAAGTCCAATCTCCACGAGCTGAAGCTGGTCCAGGAGTTTGTTCCCAAGGAAGAGTGGGGAAACATCAAGTTGACCATGATCACGCCGTCATGGTTCCACATGAGGTACAAGCAAGGCAGTGCGTACAAGCCCGAGGCGTACGCGAATGACACCGACTACTTCAAGGACGTCGCCGCAGCGTACTCGCGAGAGCTGCAGGTCTTGTACGAAGCCGGGCTCCGAAACGTTCAATTCGACGACCCGAACATGGCGTACTTTTGCTCGAAGCAGTTCCGCGACGGCTGGGCCGAGGACAAGGACAACACCGGCACTGTTGATGACCTTCTTGATGCCTACATCAAGTTATACAACGACTCCCTTGCGAACGCGCCCGCGGACCTGCATTCGGGGATCCATCTCTGCCGTGGTAACTTCATCGGCGGTCGTCACTTTGCCGAGGGAGCGTACGACATCATTGCACAGAAGCTCTTTACAACCCTCAACGTCAATACCTTCTACCTGGAATACGACACCGAGCGGGCAGGCGGTTTCGAGCCCCTGAAATATTTGCCCAAAAACAAGAACGTCGTCATCGGCGCCATCAGCACGAAGCTGAGGCAGTTGGAGGACAAAGAACAAATCAAGCAGCGAATCTACAAGGCCGCTGAATTCATCGCAGAGGGATCGCAGCAGACAAAGGAAGAGGCACTGAAGAGGATTGAACTTTCCCCGCAGTGCGGGTTCAGCACCCATGAGAGCGGCTACCCGCTGAGTGACGAGGACCAAAGCAACAAGTTGAGATTGATCAGGCAAATCGCGGATGAGATCTGGGGCGAGCCCTGATCCGAATATCCACATGTATAGTGAGTGAGTGGGGAGGTCGTGTTCCTGAAGGGGTTATGGTCAGGTGTATATGATGGCTGTTGGGAGCATTTTGTTGTCACCAGAGGATTTCAACAATCTGGGTAGACAAAAGGTCCAGCGGGTTCAACACGGAAACATGGGAAAAAAGTACTGAGACACAAGGTACTAAGATACGAGGCTAGCCTGGGTGCTCAACGCGCCAGGCTTCGAGGCCCATTAATGTGGAATGCATATCGTACCCACCAGCTGTGGTGATTCTTGGACAAGACGGGTCCAGCCAGTCTCATGGAGCATTCGGCTGATTTGTATGGACATCCCTCCCTGCTAGCGAGGCACGCGAGGTGAGGTCACTTGCTCGCGAATTCACGCAGCTGTCCTTGCCACGAGGCTTCAGACGTCAGACAGCGGAGCAACGGCCGTTGGTGTCGGTTGTTCATTGCACCGAGAGGCGCGGGTGTTTTCCGTTTTGTGGGCGCCACGGGGCGCTTGGCGGTGGAGCTTGGGGAGCTTGGGGGAGCTTCGCATGGTCCCCGAGCCCCAAGCCCCAAGGCCCCCATCTTTCAGGCGCGTTCAGTCCTCCCAATTGCGCCCCCGTGGCAGATCTCCCCCCACAACTCCAGATACTCCCCCAGTCCCTTCGCTTCACACCGACGCCATGCTCGACAATTCCACCACTCTCCTCGCCTCAAGGAATAGCCGTCGGCAGCTGACTGCAGCAGAAGGGCCAAGCTCGGTCATGGCACCGTGCGTTTACCGCCGCTCAATAGGTCCTCCCGTCTCGCACGGATCTTGCTCATGACCGCTTTAGCACCGGAATTTTCCTCCTAGGACCCCTTTCGTTTGAGAGAAGCACGATTTGAACTTTCGGAGCCTCCCAGATTGCCCTCGGCATCGCTCAGTGCTCGCCCGAGCAGCGCCTTCACCTCGTATCCCGAAAGTGTAGCCATTGAGAAGCGGCCATGGCAAGCACCATTCCGTCGGCAGCAACGCCGACGGCAATTGAACAATCTACCACATGGTTGATCATTTCCACGTTTTCTCGACTCCTCTTTTATCTTTTACTCACGACCGTTCCCTTGGGTTCTGCCGTTCTGTTTCTATCTCATATCGTCGAGTCATCTCGTCCCAAGCGGTTGATTGAAGCTACCTTCGCAGTTCAAGATGGCGGGAACACTATGGTATACGTTGGGTGTGTCGATGTTTGCGGCCATCGGCACCTTTCTCTTCGTGAGTGGTCACTGTCCTGCAGTCGACCTGGCGATTGCTTATGTCGGCGTTCAATAGGGCTTCGATACCGGCATCGCCACAACAAGTGAGTTGATGTCTCCCATGAAGAAGAGGCCCCAGCATATACTGATATGGCCTTCGCAGCTATCGCCCACCAGAGCTGGATCGACTACATGGACAAGCCTAACAAGGGTTTGACCGGCGCTGTATGCTAGACTGTCAAGGGTGCCGGTGCCAGAGAAGAAATCTGACAAACGGGCAGGTCGTCTCCACCTACATTGCCGGCGAAGCTCTCGGGGCTTTGATGCAGACTGCCGTCGGCGACAAGCTTGGTCGAATTCGCTTCATGCAGATGATGTGCGTGATCGTTACAATCGGGACCGTCATCCAAACTGCCGCTCAGAACATTGGCATGTTTCTGGCTGGTCGTGTCTTGGCTGGCTTCGCAGTCGGGTGAGTTCAACATCCGACCTGTGCTCCACATTACAGGCATGCCACTCTCCCGCATGTCGGAGCTGACAACTTGGGCAGAGGCATGGTTGCAACAGTGCCCATCTACTTGTCAGAGATTTCGGCGCCCAACGTCCGCGGTCTTATCGGTGGCATCTCCGGATGTGGCATTTCTCTCGGGACGATGATGTCCAACTGGGTCGGCTTCGCATGCAGTTATGCCCCCTATGGTCCCGTTCAATGGCGCCTCCCCCTCGGCATCCAAATCCCCTGGGGTATCATCCTGTTCATTGGCCTTGCTACGTTCATGCCCAACTCGCCCCGTCAACTCATTCGATGGGGGAAGATCGAAGAAGCTCGCAGCGCGTTCCTGCGGATCAGGAAGGACCTGACCGACCACGAGGTGCAATTAGAGTTCTCTCTCATGCGGCGCCAGATTGAGTTCGAGCAACAGAGAGAAATCAAGAGTCTAGGCGAGGTGTTTCGATTGTTCAGGCACAGGGCCCTGGTGTATGTGGTTTACCTGTCTTCCCCCTTCCCCTTCCCCTTCCTATTATCTCCATCCGCCTTTCTATTCTCTTTCGATCACTATCCGTGGAGGCCACCGATCTATCTATCCGCGCGAGAGAGATTGCTGACACTCCCGCACCAGCTCGATCGGCGTGCAAACCATGACTTCCCTCACAGGCGTCAACGTTATCCAATACTACCAAAGTGAGTCGTCCTTCCTGTTGAACTCACTGTGATATGATTTCCATGAAAATATGAAAGATGGCGGCAACAGCTGTGTGAGTTGTGTTGCGCGCAAACACACTGCACGTGACAGCGCCATGGAAGTGAAGACGAGGTGCAACAATTCCATGTGCGCGCCTGCGGTCGGAACTTCACGCAGGGGTTGAGTCCCTTGATCCAACGCATGGCTAACGGGGTGGTCCACAGCCATCCTCTTTAAATCCCTAGGCATAAACAGCCACATGATCCTCGCCCTCGCCGCCATCTACGGCACCCTGGCCTTCACATCGAACGTGCTTACGACAAGATTCCTAGCCGACCAATGGGGTCGTCGAAAGTACGTTCCCACGCTCGCTCCAGGTTCCTCTCATCCATACTCTGATTGATGCTGACCCCCGGTTTCCGCTTTTCCCGCAGAATGATCCTCGCCGGTCTCTCCGCCATTGTCCTCATCGAGATCTACGCCGCCGTCATGCAGCGCGAGTTTCAGAACACAGACAACCAGACCGGCAAGGGCTTCGCCGTGCTGGGCATCTATCTCTTCGTTGTCGCTTATTGTGAGTTGCTGCCGACCCTCAACTGGCCCGACCTAGTCTACCTAAGACTCGCCTCTTTTCGTAGCCCTGTCTACCTAGGCGGTTGGAGCAATTAATATGGATTGTTATGATGAATGCTAACGTCTCCCGCCTCGTTATCTTAGACGGCATGCTCAACTCGACGACATGGCTCTACGGCGCCGAAGTCCTGCCCATCAACCTGCGGTCCAAGGTCATGGGCCTGGCTGCTGCGAGTCACTTTATCGTGAATGTGGGAAGTAAGTGCATTCACTTGCTTGCTTGCCTGCTACTGCACCCGACGCACACGGGGCTGGGTGTATCTGAACGACGTGATACAACCGGTCCCCTAGTGCAGTGGGCTTGGCTCAGGATCGGATTGGATTGGATTGGCTGACACTCTCATCGCTTTACGCTATAGTTACCGAGGCGGGACCATCTGCGTTTGCCAACATTCATGAGGTGAGTGGATTCGAGGGGAAAGACCCAGGCTCGTGGGCGAGGCGCGAGTTGCGCCCAGGTCTCCGCGCGCGCGCGCGCACTGACTTGACTTTGACTGACATTGTTCCCACGACACAGAATTACTACTACGTCTTCGTTGCGTGCTCGTTCTTCTTCCTGATCATCGCATACTTCTATTTCCCGTGAGTTGCCCATCTCCTCCATCGGGGCTCTCAGCCGTGTGGCCCCGTTTCCAACATCCGTGTTGACCTTTGACTGATACTTTTCCCTGCTTCTCAGCGAAACGAAGAAGAAGACCCTCGAAGAGGTTGCCGCCGCGTTCGGCGACAAGGTTGTGCTCGTGGACGAAAACGATGTTGCGGCCGAGTCGGCAGTGATGGGAGACAAGGTTGGTGCTGTGCAGGTCGAAAGCGCCGTGGAAACATCCAAGGTTTGAGGCTCCCTCGCTCGGGGAGTATGCTTGCGTACCCCCAAAGCTGGAGGAGAGGTGTACGCGGTGGTGGAGGAATTTTAAGACCGACGGGACAATCAGTCGTCGTGGTGGAGAGATGATCCCGAAAAAAGTAGGGTGCGACGAGTCGAGTTGCAACGGCTGGAATCGCAACCGTCATAATAGTTGGTCCTCGAATGTCAAACATGGGTTGCTCGATCCTTGAGTCCTAGTCTGGTCTTCTCTCGGAAGATGGCTACGTATCTTCCGAATGCTTTGGCGGCTTGGGGCTCCACCGGGCGGGCTCTCCACACCCCTGTTGATCGATCTCTCTTAGCAGGTGTAGATCGATGCCGATCCGTCGATGGGCAAAGAGCGTTGCGATTGGAGGCAAGGGCTTCTGTATTGGTGTTAGTGAGACCCCATAAGGGCACGACATGCATGTATACCATTCTCCGCCATCTAAATCGGCTGTACGAGTAGTCACCTCGGCTCGTCCTTCGTTTGACGTGACCTTAATGAGTATAATCTCAGGTACCCGGTTTCGAACCCTGAAAAAAAGGGGGATTCGCTCTGGGAAGGGAAGGTGCCAGAAATGCGGATCCCGCGCGACAAAGCACAGGCAGCGGCGCGTATGGTCTTCATCCCGGACTCCGACATGAATAGTGCTCTGCCATTGTTCGGTTGCTAACATACAGCCCACAGCGGTTGATGATATCCATCAGGTTCCGGTCCGAGCTGCGCGAGAGGTCAAGGGACACGGTGAAGCAGCTCATGGCGTTGAGGTGTGTCTGAGCAGCCGTGAAATCGCCGAGGTACCAGTTCGTCACGCAGTGGAGGAGCATCTCTTGCAGGATCTGGCGGTCGGTGAATATCCTCGCCTGTGGATCCGCGAGCTGTTCTCGAAGCCATTGAAGGGACGGTTGCATATACTCGGTCGCTTTGATCTCGAATTCCTCCCGACGACTTGGCATGTCGATGGCCATCCTCGCCGCCGTACAGGCGAGCATGGCATATCCGTTAATGCGGCCGGCAGTTCGGCGCGAGAAGTCCTGGAAATCCTCGGAAGAGACGATCTGCTGGTAGAGATCATCATGGCTATGCAGGTAGGTCTGCGGCCGATGGCCCGATGTTAGGGAGACGGAGTCGAAATAGTCCACCAGCTCGTCCACGTCGGGTTGTTCCCTCCCGTGGGGTCGAGGGCTTGCTGAGCCATTGCTGCTTACTGGGCTCGGGGAGACGGACCCGCTGCTGGTCGAGGACGTCTCGGTCCAAAGACTTGGTGACGACCTCGGAGAACTCTGCCTGGACGAGACAGTGGTTTGGGGAGAACGTCGAGACGCTGAGGGGCTTGGTCGTTTAGCAGGAGGCCCTGGCACGCCATCATCCACCCGGAACATGTGCAGTCGCTTGTTCTTCTGGTTTCGACATGACTGAACATGGCTGAGGATGGCGGAGGCATCTTTGCCGTGACTCCTCGAGAGGGAAATAGAGGCGCTATCCTTGTTTACGAACAGGTATACGGTGGGTTTCCGGTTCTTCGACATCTTGGTTGTATATGTAGTTGTAACTTCCGAGCCTGCGGTTGGGGGGATAGAACAACCTCGTATTCATTTTGGAGAACCTTGGGTGTGCGGGATACTGTAGTGGGCTGTATCAGGCGGTGCTTGACGTCGGTAGTCGCAATTATATAACTTGCAGTCCTGTCGGCGAACATTTTACTGACGCGAAGTACCCGACAGTTTCGGTTCTCTGTACGGCATTTGCCGAAGTCATCTTGTGCGGACTTGCCTCGAATCGAGAAGGTGTGACGCCCCAGCTGATTGGCGAAAGCATGCTCAACGCTCCTGAGTACTCACGAGAAGCGTGAGCGATCGTAGATGCGGACAAGAAATCCGTGGAACAGGCGTATTGCAGGAAGAGGGCCGTGAGGGAAGAATTCTTCCAGAGGTTAGCACGCCGGCTGAAAGATCCTGAAGTGAGATCGCACTGATGTTCTTCGATCTGCAGAACGAAATGCAGGCTGCATCCGTCGGGACGCGGCCGTAGCCCAAGCTGATGTGAAACTCTGGCCTAGTATGTTTCCGTTCACCTCATCTCAACTTCAAAGGAAGCCGATTCGCGAGAGCAGCGCACACCAACGTAACCGGCTCCTCAGGGGCAGGCGAATGTCCCGGCTGATTCTCGACGCCGTGCATTGCTTTAGGGGCATGAGAGGTGACCCAAGATTACTAAGAGATGTGTACTCTGGCCGATTGGACCGCCTTTATAAATAAGAGAGACGCGGTCCACAGAGGATCGGAGATGATGAGCCCGTCAGACTTTGAACGGACGCTTGAGTTGGTCGAAGTGCTGCTGCGAGACCCGCTCCTCCTCTGCGCGTCAAGAGGACAATCGAAATGGAGGCCTCCGGCATGGTAGTCGCGAAATCCCAGCTGGAAAATCATGGACGCGCATACCGAAATCTTCACCGTCGTCAACGCATAACGCACCATGAGATCATGGCAAATACCCTTAACAGACTGCCGGTGCTCTTTGTCCCGACGGATGAGTTGCTCCGCCAACCCCAAGCCATACGCGAGGTGGAGGCCGGATCAGCGATCGAGTGACTTGTACGAGCGCTTGTTTTCGGCTATGTACTCTCTCGCTGCGCAGGTTGACAACAATGCCTGCCCGATGGTGGTCAACACTGGAGGCTTACTACATATGATCTTGTACCTTCGATCCGCCATCCCCAACCACGTGTAGCCATCCTTGTCGACGATCCTGGTGGTCCTCAGAGAAGCGTCGACCGAGCCAGAGCCCCAACACTATGGCCGTTAAGGATAATACTGAGCCTGTAAGTGATAATTCGACGCCCTCTTCCAGATTATCCCATATCACCTGGCCAATACAAGGGATGCGAGCCGCCATCTTCTTCCTGGTCCCAATGATTTGCTCGTACCAAGTATGCTCACGACCATGGCCCTCACTGCTTGCTTACTCAGAGCTGATCCTCGTGTCCTGAACCTGGTACATAGGGGGCCCTTCGCGACATTGCCCACGCACTTCACCGCCCTTGGCAGCTTGCACGATGAGGCTATTCTGTGGTGTTATAACTGAACCAAACCTACCAGCAACAAGCTGGCCTAACAAACAGCGCTCTTCTCTGGTTTGATTGGCCGATGACTCTCAGCAGGATACTGCTACCGACGACGGACCAATGCCCTGGTGCAAATCGACAGCTTTTGCGTAGTGCTCCTGTTCTCGTATCGATTTGTCCCACGCGATTCACAGAAACAGTCGACGGCCTGACTCCTGTCGTGTCTTCATCACCTCCCCCTCAACCAGCATCAAATGCACGGAGTTCCATTATGGATGTGCCAAGCGGACCATTGATGCGGGAATGCCTGGACAAGTCGGTGACAAGTCAGATGGGTACCTGGTGACACGGGCTCCCTTGGGCGGCCGCGGGACGAAAGTCTAAGCTCAGGCCACCTGAAACTCCTTAAAGACAATGCAAACGCTCCGAGGCATCATATGGCTGCAGGCTAGGGGTGTTCAAGCCTGAGGTACACACGGCCTCCTCAATAAGCCTTGACATATGCAGAGCATGTGTTGAGCTCAGTCCTAGTCGATATCACCACCAACACACTAAAGAAATGCGATGTGTCCAGTATGCTTCTGACAGTCAATCGACCTGAAAGCTGCCGTCAGATACTGTTGCCTTACACCATCAATGGAAACTTGCCGGCCCCGATTGAATGCTGGCTCGTAGGACAGGGGATGGAGATCTATCGAGTTGTAACACCAATGAGTACCGTGCTAGTTGACATATCCGAACGTGCTTGTTACCAGAAGCTTCGATCATTCGGTTGGAAGTCTGGAATCTGGATCACTGTGTTCTTATGCTCTCAACCTTGACTCGGCCGCGGCCACACATTCGTCTCAGCCAAGGCTGAGGCTACACTGTACGAGTAGGTGGGCGGAAGTACCGTTTTCTTCTGCGTGCTGCAAATCTTGACCAGAGCCCTCGTGATCCCGCGCGCATGGTAGGACAAGTCGGAAAGTGTCTGCCTATCAAAGGCTCTGTCCTCACTTTTCTTTCCAACGATCTTGCAGCGTTTCTTGGAACATGTCATTGCATCGTCGTGATTGGGTGTTGATCGTGGCGCAAGCGCGGACCGCCGACGTATCCGAGAAACAGACGGCCCCGAGTAACACTGACTGGAGCGCAAGGCAACGAGGCTGAATGGGAGGGCAGTGAGATAGATATCTCATGCTCCCGACCTCAACGATGGCCCAAATTGTACGTGCTCGGGAAGCAGATATAACGATACAGCCGAAGCAATAGCGCCGCACCCACCCCACCGACAGCCACACCCACCCCCCGCGACGGCGACAAAATGCCCTTCTTCACCTCCCGCAAGCGTCGCAAGTACGAGTACGCAGAAGCTACAGTTGCCCCTATCTATTCCTCCAACCCACCGCCTTATGCCCTCAATACTGCCACCGCGGCTTATTCGGAGCCACAACCTCAATGGACTCCGCAGCCTGGTCCGTATCTTCCTCCAGTCCCGCAGCATTACATGGCCTCAACAATGAGCTTGCCGCCGATGCATAATGTTCAGCCGGACTATGGAGCCCAGCAATTGCAGGCTCAACATACATGGGCACACCCTCAGTCAAGCACCGTCAACATTGCTCATGTGAGACCAACAATGCCATTGCGGGAGAGGATCGACGACAAACTAGGCGACGTTATATCCCTCATCGACGAGGATGCATTCTCGGGCTCAGAAAGAGAGCTGATGATCACACTGGAGGATTCGCCCGCGCCAGAATACATCGAGACTCGGGAGCTCACCAGGGCATGTGGCGGCAATGGAAGGCAGCAGACAAGACACAAGAAACAAGGACAAGAGAAGCAGCTGAACGTCTTCACGAAGCTCGACCTATACATGAACTCGAGACTGCCTGCTTCGTTGCAGCCGTTTCGTGTCTATATGCCGACTTGGCCGCTTCTCTGCCTGGCAGCACAGTACTCCAATAGCGCCTACGTCTCGCCTCAATCTTCGTCAGAACGGAAAGACTTTGTTTCCGCCGACGGCCGCATGGGCACCAAGGCGATGGTGATCAAGTCGGTCCCCTGCGACGACAAGAAGACCATCGTCTTTGCGATCCGAGGCACGAGTATGTTCAGCATTCGTGACTGGGGCGTCAATCTGGACACCGAACCCGTCTCACCAGCCGGCTTCCTCGATGACCATGGCAACCTCTGCCATTCAGGATTCCTGCGCGTGGCAAAAGCAATGGTGAGGCCTATCGCGGCGCGCCTGCGGCATCTGCTGGAGGAAAATCCTTCACGAGCAAGCTGCTCTCTGCTCATCACGGGCCATTCTGCCGGCGGCGCCGTGGCGAGCCTGCTGTACGCACACATGCTCTCCACGACGGTACAGTCTGAATTGAACATCCTGACGGGATGTTTCAAGAGAGTTCACTGCGTCACGTTCGGCGCCCCGCCCATCAGTCTTCTCCCGCTCCAAAAGCCCGACACCACGGATGGAAGACTGCGCAAATGCCTGTTCCACTCCTTCATCAACGAGGGCGACCCGGTCGTGCGCGCCGAGCGAGCCTACGTGAAGAGCCTGGTCGATCTGCTCTCCCAACCGATCCCCCCTGTGGTGAACCAGGTGCAAAAAAACCCGTCCCTCTCGGCGCTCGCCTCGTTGGGCGCATCCATGTCGAGACTCGACCTCTCTCTCACCCCCGCCATGAAGAAAGCTAAACCCCCGAGACCGCCGAAACGTGCCGCAGCCATCCCGCTGAGGAAACTATGGTGGGACGTCCCCCCTGCGACATTGTCTAACGCTGGCCGTCTGGTCGTGCTGCGTGTCCCGCATGGACCACCACCGCGCGCCAGAGAGTCCGATGTGGTGACGGCCTCACTGGTCAAGGACGATCAAATCCGCCAGGTCATCTTCGGAGATCCTCTCGTCCATTCTATGGATCTTTATGCCAAGAGGATCGAAGCCCTCGCCGTGCGTGCTGTTACCGGACGTGGTGGTGCTGTCTGAGAAACCGCGGTGCCCGACAAGGGTTAACGCTGGTGGTAGTATACCATCCCGACATGATTGATCGTGAAAGCCGCCCGAGTGAGAGGAGATGAGATGGGACCGGGTGAGGTGAGGTGTAATGCGAGCGAGGCTATATGACGCCGCGTAAAAAGATAAGAGCGAACGATACCCCTTCTGATATTTAATGCTGGCGATACGAAGCGGTCGACTTACTGTATCTCCGGGATTTGGTTACGAGTCACGACGTTAATGGAACTGAGAAGCCTTCAAGGGCACGGATGCAGTGCATGCGCGCATGCAGCATGGCAGGTCCTTTGCACGCAGAATGAGTCTATCTGACTCTCAGATTATCACTCCGGCAATCTACACAGTATCTGATATCGCATGCCTTGGTCTCCTTCGAGTAGATCAGAACACAGTAGAAAGGTTGCCCTTTTGTCTATCGCATGTATGTAGCGTCGTGATTAACCGAAGGGTCTTTCCCAGCCTGACCTAACCTGACCCTGAAGCTCGCTCTCATTATTAAATCGCTTTCATACTGTGTCCTGAGGAAAAGGATCCCACGGAGTGGAAGGGGATTTCTTCCCAACCATTCTTGCTACTGATCTCCGTACGAGTACCTGATAGCCCTGGAGGTAGGTATGCATCTCAAGTCCTAGACTGAGACACTGACTGACTGTTCTGCTGTTGCTGCCCAACCGACCGATTGGCGATCTAGATTCTCGTTGAAAGCTTTGCCTACAAGGCTTTGGGCTCCTCGCGGTGCAGTCTGGGGTCCTGGTCCAATTCAGTCACTTTCAGTCACACAAACATGACAGGGTCGATCGGCGCGCGTGTGCGTTCGGGCGTGCATGAATGTCCTCGTAACTCGTACGAGTAGCATGCTGTTCTTTTGTCTCCGGATCATGGGCCCTGGTCCTGGATTCCATGCAACGTGTTGTGCACGGTGGCAATTGTGGCTCGTGGTGTGCGTCGATCTCCGCGTCACCAGGATCGTCCTGATGCCTGATCCGCAACGGATCGACGCAGTCGGCGAGGTGAGTGAGTGACTTTGACATAAAAGTAATGCAGGATACGATGCGATGCGATGCGTTGCACCGAATTGCTGCCCAACCGCGCGGAGCGAGAGGAGGGAGAGCGATCAGCAACCTCCATTCTCGCGCTGTCGCCCCTGTTGACTGGGGAGATCTGCACGTCGCCTGAAAGGGCGATGAGATTGGCGAAGCCGTACTGTTACAGGGCCGGTACGAGTAGTCTGTAGTGTGGAAATTGAATGGGAAATGGAGCATGGTCGACGATCGTTTCGGCAGTGCGGGTCTAGACACCAGGTACAGTATGTGGCATCATAACTAAGCGATCAAACATCCAGGTTCCTTGAAAACCAGGCCATCAGGTGGAAATTGATCTCATCGAGGTTGCAGGCTCGATGGCAGAGGGCTACGGCAGTGTCGAACAACCTATGAGCACAGCAGGCAGATCTTTAGGCGCCGACAAACTTGGTCTTCCGAAACCCAGGTGGGCCCCAGTTTGCCGTGCGCTGATGCCGGTTTAGCAACTGATCTCGGTATCGTTGTAAGGAAGTTGTTTTTGATTTCGGAAAGACGGGATCCTGGTGGCGAAGGCGGATGTTCGAACGGGCACGCGTAGCCTTGACAGCCGGGACTAGCGACGGAGACTGGAGTGCTGTGAGGGGAGTATCGTCGTGAGTCCGCGTCCGCCACACGGGGGTAATCACACTGCTGGTGCTAGTTTGAGGAGTTCCAGGGATTCGGTCTTCTGCCGTTGATGTTTTGCCAACTTCTTGCATCCTTGTCGGAGCGCTATCTGCTTCTGGCATACATGGTATTGAGCTGAGTCCAGCAGCTTGAGACGTGATAGTAGTGTCAATTGGAGTTTGTTGCTGAGTGTCGAAATTCAGCTGGGCTGTCGAATTGTCAGGAGGAGAAGGACCGGGTTCAACAGCCGGCTGAGGTTCTTTCATTGGTGTGTTTGCCTGTACCTCGTCCGTGGCGTCGCGATACACCCCTTCAGGGGATCGAAGCTGGGGGGCACTATCCACGGGTTCCTCGGGTTCATTGGGAACAAGGGCAATCGTGAATCCCGAAGCTGGCTCAGGTGTAGGGGTGGTTGCTTTGTCGCCGCCCGCTTCCTTTGCCATGTCTAGCAGATCTTGAGCAGTTTCGGGCTTCTGAGCACGCATGACGGGGATGTCTCCCGGCCCTCCGTCTAAAATTCGGGAGGCTTCGACGTTAGATACCTCGTTTTGGAGACTTATCGAACCGGGTGGCTTAGGATCTTCTTCTGGTTGCTGTTGGATCCCAGTCATGGACGCCTCGTTTTGTAGAGGCATCTCATCCCGTTGCAGAGATTCCTCGCCCGCAACGGTGGCGTCTTCGGCGTTCGACTCTCCGAGTACGGAAGGCGTCAACCCAGTCCTGCCAACCGGCAAGTGCTCGTCTGCAGTCCTCCTTCGTTTATTGCTTGATTGCCGGAGAGAGCGGTTGGGCAGTCCTCGAGCCTGCCGAGCAGCATCTTTGCTGCTGAGGACTTCGGGTGCCGCATCATTATCCGACTCATCGTCCGAGACGCCTCCACCTGAGGTGTCTTGTTCTTTGACAGCCTCAGGCTCCTGGACGGGCCCTTCGACAATGTGATCATCAGCTTCTGCGCTACTGAAGCGCCTGCGTTTGTTGACTGGCTCCGGCGAGGTAGCCTCTAGACGATCTCGAGAGCCTGTTGTCCCCATTGTTTTGGAGCGATAGAGTATGCAGGATACAAGTTGGAGAGGAAGGAAATTTCAGTCGAAGATTTTGGTGATCTTATCTAATCACTAGGCGACCCGTGGGTGACCCGCCGCCGGCAGCTGAAGCTACCCTCAACATCACTGTTTGCATGCGTCCACCACGCCTTCTTCACCAATACGTGTTGCCTTTGGTAGCTGCAGTCTCTCCATCCTCAACGGTGGGTATTGTACAATCTGGGTGCTGATAGCCTCTGACCCACACCCCGCTTTCATCCAGACATCTCTATGTCCGCTGGCTCACCCCTTCCTGACCCATTGTAATACCGCTCACTCCCTGCATGATGCTGCTCACCCTGTTGTACTCCTCGGTCTCTTCCTTGATACTTGCCCGGAGCCTCTTCCAACTAATAGCCTTAGCAGCAGCCGCCTCACAGTCGTCGCAGCCCCCAACTGGCTCGACAGGTGGGCGCTGTGGGAAATACTTCGCTGTGTTCCACGTGTCTTGGATGAAATGGTGACCATTGCCCTCGACGATCACCCGCTTCAACAACTTCGCCCCCAGTGAGGCATGGCCGTAGCCAGCTGCGGCGAAATCTCTCTCCAATTTGGACCCCGGCTCGAGGTTGGGTCCGGTGCCTGACACGATGAACTCCCAAACAATATGAAGTTCCGCAGCTAACGTGATCTCACTGCCTTGGAGGATGTTTCTTGTAAAATAGTCAGGCCATCTCCCTTCTTCATCCCACGTCAATGTGGACCATTGTACATGTTTCCACTTGTGCTTGCCGTTCGTCGTCTCCTGAAGAAAAACATTGGAGGATGGAGGCTGAGTATTTGCCCCTGGGGCGGAGCCTGGAAGAACTGCGCATCGGAGATGGTACCGAACTCTTTCCAGAAGCAGTCGGTAAAGGTGTTTCTGTGGCGAAGTGCCCATCCGGGGAATCTGAACTCATGTGTCACGAACTCGTTGTTGCCAACGACTCTGACAAGGGCGTCAACACTATAGGCGGTACGCTCGGACATTGTTATCGAGAAGGGGCGTTGGACAGGGAAGGGAATGATGATGCGTGATACTGGGTTCTCAAGAGATTTGAACTGGTGAACTTTGTCTACGGCGACTGTGAGGGTGTGGTACGGAATGCAATATTATTTTTCACTCGCCTTGACAGCTGGTGGCTGGTGAAGTTCAAGTGAAGAGTATGTCCACATCTATGGAGTTAAGAGACGTGCGGCTGCAGCTACTCAACAATTCCTTCTGTGCTCCTTACTCAATGGCTATTTGCTGACTGCTAAGATAACCCAGTACCTGGTACCTTCGGCCTGATACAAGAAGGACATATACAACGTTGCCTGACGGCTCTTGGCCTCACCATATCTACTAGTTGCGGAACGGAGTGCTCTTCAATGTACTGTTTCCATATGCCTTTGCGACACACTTCCGAGTCCCTACCCAATGCGATCTCAACTTGAGAGAACGTCCGTCACCTTTGCCTTCAATAACATTGCGTCTCAATGTCGCTTATGCCACGGCGGCATGTTGCTTTGCGCAACGCTGTCATCGCCATCTGCTTTTGGACGTCGCTCATGTCTTGACTATGCGTCTTGATGGTAATGTTGGTGGCCTCGAAGAACAAGAGGGTGGGAGAAGAGATGTCAAGGTGGAAATCAAATCTGGCGTCACTGGTGGTTCAATTCCATGGGACGAGCTCCCTGGCAGCGTTGTGTCGCTGCTTGTCATTATATCGCAGGAATGCCCTCGCAGCCTTGTCCGGTCTATTCAGGCTGCGCCTGCTACATCCTATAGCACCCCGTTTCTCAAGTGCACAATAAGCCTCTCTTGAACCCCGCCGAATCGCCGGCGATGCTCCGTGGCCGCATCGTCGGTACTGGGATTCAATTGGCGAAGCTAGTTGGAGAAACACATCGACGAAGGATGGGGGCATCAATGTAAATGGTCGACACCTCGTTGGCCCGCCCCGGCCTACAGGATCCCATCCGATATCGCGCGTAGATCTGCCGAAAGACAAAAGCTACGAGTACGGTCCATGATCCCTGGAACGACGTCCCTCTCCGTGGGATCTAGCACCGACCTTTTTACGAGAACCCTTGGACTGAGTTGGCGCCAATCGAGCAGCCATGGCCTCAATATGCAGGGCCAAATCGCTGGACCATTTCGTCCTCACCGTCAAGGACATCGACGAGACGATTCGATTCTACGGAGAAGTCCTAGGCATGCAGCATACTTCATTCCCGGCACCTACTGATCCTAGTATCACCCGCCACGCGTTGAAGTTCGGCTCGCAAAAGATCAACTTGCATCAGAGCGGCAAGGAATTCGAGCCGAAGGCGCAGAATGTCCAGCCAGGGAGTGGCGATTTGTGCTTCTTGGTGGAGGAGAATGTTGATGATGTGCTGGGATCCCTGCAGAAGATGGGGATCAACGTGATCGAAGGTGGGAAGGTGGTTGAGAGGACTGGAGCACAGGGGAAGTTGAGGAGTGTTTATGTCAGAGACCCGGACGGGAATTTGGTCGAGTAAGTCGCAAATAGGCGCTCAAGGGCCATCGCATTCCTTGTGCGAAGGCTGATGCATTCTGCTGTTCACAGATTGTCAAACCAGATATAGGGCTCAAATGCACCAGGAGCAGAAACGAAGCTAAGGCGAGCGCGCATGGGTAGGCAAGGACGCCCTACTAGCCTAGGTAGAGCCATAACCGTCGTGCAGAGGGGAGGCTTCACGAGACTGCGCACAATGGCATGGGAGGCCAACAGGGTAACAGCGCCCATGCAGAAGTGGAGCTGACTTTTCAATCCTTTCTTACTCGTACTCGAATGATGTTCTCGCGTCATGTGCCGCGATGGTTGAGAGCTTAATCGCCTCACTGTTGCGAACGCTTGAGCACATGCCATTTCCAGGGGTGGCTCGTGTGGTGGATCGTAGTAGCGAGGAGTAAGAGATATCCCCGGATCGCCTGCCTGACCGCTACAACGAGGAGGAGATGGCCACGCTGGGTTGATGTGCCAGGGCTAGGATGTACTTCGTAGACAGTCAAGTCGAGGCTGGGAAGATGGTAGCAGGTTCGCTGTACGTCTACCAGGTTCTTTAAATCCGGAAGGCTCGCATCCTGACCACAGCGTGGCAAGAGGATGATGAATGCCCGAAAGGGGGGAGCAGAAGCCGAGACCAAAACAGCCAAACTCCAGCTCTTGTCGCTCCATGCAGTGTCTGGGCCCGGCTAGGGTGGAGATAGACATCCGAGGACAGTTCCGACCTTACTCTTTCCCATCCGGGCTCCACGCTCCATTGCTCGAGATCCTTGTTGCATACGTAAAGGGCATCAAAGTGTGATATTTGACACGGGGCGGGACTGCTTCCGGTAGGACCAATATTACCTTCCTTGGGATAGACGATCGACAATCATCACGGCATCGGATGGACGAATACCGAGTACAGGTACACCTTCCAATGGCGTCTAGTCAACGACGAGCATCTCGTGGGGACCCGAAGAAGCTGACTAGGTTCTTCAATAAAAAAAAGGTGCGGATATTGACGGTGTTGGCGTGGTGGCGTCCGCGATTTTGCGATTTTTGCAAGCCAGCCCCTTACGGCGCCAGAAGATAGTTCAGTGTGATTGCGTTCCTTCGTAGGTCTTGGGGCACTTGAGATCGATAACCGAGATTAGAAGATAACGTCCGATCCTGGGGGTTTGATATGCAACTCTGCAGTGTCCGGGGTTGGTAGTGGTGAGCATCGACCTCTGCCGTATCGTAAGCGTGTGGTCATCCTTGAAAAAGTTGGTTAGTTGTTGATATTCTCCATACCTTGGCCTGGACCAGCAGAGGCCAGACTGCTCTTCTTGAGCCGCCGAGACGCCTCGACGTGAAAGACGTACTCAAGCAGAGGCTAGGGCACCAATAGGTAGTCCTCCTTGTGTAGCTTGCATCGGCGCTTAACAGCACCCTCGCCCCAGGGATGCCCACCCGCAGATTGTTCCCCGCAGCTCACGCTCTTCAGGACTGCTGCATGCGCCTCTACTCGTACGTGATGTTGAAGATGGTGATTGATTGACAAGGCCTCGGACCGTGAAAGTTCAGGAATCGGATGCCATTCCTTGCTGGAACTCAATCACGACGCTCATGCGGGAGACTTTCACGCGCGGCCCCGTCAATTTGCGTCCCGTCGACCCAACGGAATCTCGACCAGTTGCGGCGTTTGCACATCAGCAGGATGCTTCCCTGGCTTCTACGGGTATCAACGCCTCGCCATGGGCAAGTAAGTCACTTCGTCAGATACATCGTGTTCTGTTGCTCTATTCTGGAGAAACTTCTGTTCAAGCTCGCGGAACGCCAGGGAGCCATCTAAAGCCTACTCGTACGCCAGAGAAGCCGCAGGGTATCGCCGATCACTGCCCCTCTCGCCTCAGTCCCACCTCAGCTCCATCTACACGGATATGCGACATTCTTGACTTTGGGCCCTGAAGTGCATGCGTATTGAGTTCCTTTCCACCACCACCTTGGATTCTTCAAGCCGCCTCAAGCAAGACCTCGACTGGGTTTGTGGCTGAGCTGGTGCAACCCCTGCGGATCGGCTGCGCAGAGTTACTGAGTAATGTCATCCTCACACGCAGCTCTGTTGTCATCCCAAATCCAGTGAGAACGCAGCCATGGAAGCGTGGCGCTGAGAATAGGATAGTCAATGGTTGTGCCAGTACACAGACGTCGTGCGATGCCGATGCAACTCGTTTCCGGCTTTGGAGCCCTAGGCTTGGGTACTGTTCAACATGACAACATTAGGGTCGAATGTCAATTACCCAGTATCCTCGAGGGAAGATGTGATGTAGCCACCACAGACATGATGATTGACTGATGGGTTGTTGAGTGAATGAATTGTCAATTCGCTCGCTCCAGGATTCGGGAAGGCTACCGAATGTCATTTGTTGATTTCACCAATCCGTCGCTTCCACCTCGCGTTCGCCTCACGTTGACCTCACCTTCCCCCATATGGAGTACAAGCTTCGTGCCCCATCCATGCCTCTTGACTTGGTCCTTGGACCTGCGGCCCCAATCGTGGCTCGTCGCTGGCTCTCTGATCGTTCGTATCACGATCCACGATCACCCACCTTGTCTTAGTCCCGTTCGGTTACGCAGCATGCCCAAAGCGTTTCTCAGCCAGCCCCTTAGCGGGAATGTTCTTCTGCCTCTCGTTTTGTACCTCCACTTTTTGTCTGTCCTTTGGCACAGTGTGCTCGCCTAAATTTCACTGCTGCGATGCGAGCAAACCGAGAGCTACGCCTTCATTCTTGGATTTTGGCTAGCGGCTCCCTGTTCCAGGATCCGGAATACCGGACAGTTCAGGTCATGGGTCAGGTTTCGGTGACTGATGCGATCTAATCTATCGTGGTCGCTTGACCCGTCACCCCCGTCACCAGTGCCCTGGTTGAGCTGCCACATTGACAGCTCGTCCGAGTAACTGGGGAGTCCGCGTCCTCTGACATTGCAGCGACGCCGCTGCGACTGGGCTCACATCTTCCCGTCTTCGGGGAATGTGGCAAGCAGCTCATAGCCAACCTGGACGCCTCGCCTTGATACCCTGCAGGTCCCGATAAATCTGCGACTGGCTACAACTCTGTGCGCCAGCCTGGGCGGGTCGCAGATTTGGACACTGGCATCCAGGAAACACTACTGCACCAACAGCCAAACTCTTACGTGCATCCCGGTCCGCAAAAAGCCCGCTGGTCCTGGTCTTGCACACTTTGCTCATTTCATGTTCCCGTTCCTCTTCCGAATTTCGGTGCACGCTTTCTGGCGCCTTCGCCACGGCAATCTATCGCTTCATCGCATCGTCACCCACCCTTCGTTCAGATGTCAACCTTGTTGCGTCAGCTTCCCTGGTCTCGAATTGCGCCAGCTCTCCCCTCACCAAATGCCATTGATGGTGCCAAGTAGTGGCCGTCGAGAAGTTTCTCGATCTAAAAGACGGTTGAGTCCTCATCAGAGTATTTGAATCTACACCCGGTCGTCGTCAATACCCCAGCAACGTGTCTTCCAATGCTACGATGACTACGGCTATCCAAAGCTCGTCTTTTGCGGCTGCCTATGTTCACGGTGGTCAACATTACCCTCGCTATTTCTCGTTGACCACCCCAGAATCTGAAGGAAGGGCGATGCAACCCACTCAAGGTCAACCACTGACCCCAGTCAGTACGGTCAATGCATTTGGTCAATACCGCTCTTCAATGTCCACCGCCGCAGTTGGTGCCTCTCAACCGTCACCAGCGTCGGCGGTCCCAACACTACCTCCATTGTCCATTCCGCCGCACTTTCGCCCTCTGACGGACCACATACCTGAAATCGAGCAAGTGAGGTCGCCTCTGTCACAGCGATCCATGCAGAGTACCGCAGTTCAGAGCCCCATCGCTAAGGAGCCCTCGTATAGAAGGTATCAACAGATGTCCCTGCCGTTGTTACCGCTAACAGACTCTAGGCTGTCACATGAGACTTTACCAGCTGGAAGTTCCATCGTCAGATCCCATGAACGACCACACAATCATGATTTGGGCACTGGTAGCCCAGCGCAAAGTGCTACCGCCGCCGCCAATGATAATGCCCCTGAACCAATACCATCATCCCTTCCTCCCATACACCCTTGGGGGATAGACCCCAGTCGAATTAGTCTGCACATAAGACAGCAACCTAGAGCAGTCCGAGCAGGCCCAGATGGGAAAGATAGAAGGTAAGTCTCCAACACTCTGTGGTGCTTCATTTCTGATTCGTGAGAAGGGCTATCGATCCACCACCAATTTTACAGCTCCTGATCGCCGACTTCGATCCCGACTGTGCGGAGGATGTGGCAGAGACGCAGTGTCCATTCTGGGTTGTGCATTGCAAGCTGGTGGGAGCGTACGCACCGGAGACAGATGTGAGTACGCAGTCTTGCTACAACGAGTACGGCAGGCGAGAAGTGCAACGACTGTTGTTGGGAACTACCGTGGCAGGTCCACATCATACCCAGACTGATCCAGACCCTGCGACGATGCCGGCTCACCCGACTACGAATCCTCCAAGCCCTACCGCAAGATTTCTGCAGGGCTCTGCTGCTAACAAGAGGCAACCACACGATATTCCAGGTGCATTCTTCATATTCGCCGACATATCCCTCCGCAAGGCTGGAGAATACCGACTACTGTTCACGCTGATGAAGATGGGATGTGACGCGCTGAAGCCCGGTTCTCGGCTCCCCTTTGTCAGTGTGGTCGTAAGCGACATGTTCCGAGCTGTTAACGCGAAGGATTTCGACCAAGTGCACCCAAGCACCCCTCTGGTGAGAGGGCTTCTTTCATCGGGCGCCGGGTTCCCGCTGAAGCTGAAGAAAGGCACGAGAGAGGGGCGGAGGAGACGACAATCGGAGGCAGAGTCCGAGGATGACGAATCAGAACATCATGATCCATTTTACTACTGAGCAGGGTTTTGCCATGCGTTCAACGGGTTATTTCAGAGGGGCGCCGAGACAGCCAAGATGCCTCGCTAACAAAACTCGGTCCAGGCGGTAGACTCTATCTCTTCCGTAACGACGTCGGACAACGGATCGCTACAGTCACTCCTACTGAGAGTGTCTAAGTAGCGTACAACCAACTTGAAGCCTCCCAGCGTCGGCAGTGGTGGAAGTGCTCGTGTCCCTGGGATTCGGCACACCGTGTCTCTACGCCGGTGCGTCGCCACAATGGCTTACTCCGCGCTCAAAGCTACTCTACACAATGGGAGGTGCGGTGAGCACGCGAGCGAGCCTCCATCGCAGACTCTGGCAATTGCCCTATTTTCGGCTGGAGATATCCGATATGTGATGGAAGGATGGCAGCACCAGTTTGTGAGATGGTGTTGATAAGATTTGTACGAGGCTTAGCTGATCCGGAGCGCCATGTTTCGCAATGCGAAGCACAGGACGGAACACCTCGCGTGGAACGAGGGCTGCTGATCTCATGGGAAAGGATCAGGGATGTCGGAAAAGGCGGCACTGGTAGTGACTTTTGGAACCCAAATCCAATTGCTCTGTTCAACTCAAATTTGGGCGTGGCATGCAGGTGCGGGATTTTCCGACAGTTCCAGAGTGCCGGGTATCAATCAGAGACCGGATCCAAACAAATACGTACTTATGTCCTGCAGGCGTCCCAATGTGTCGTGACGCATCCTAATTCTGGAACGACACGAGACTGCAAGCGTGAAGGAAATAAGAGACATTCATGTGTTTGCGCAACCTGGCGTCAGAGGATGCGTATCGCCTGCCACATGGCACCGGGGATTGTTAGACGATTGTGTACGAGTACATAGGACAGTATGAGCGGTCTAGGCCTTGAGCGCTTGTTGATGGCCATGCCGGTCTAGAATTCATACGCCAGGCCTAGGCTCTAGATGCAAACACCGAACTGGGCGGATCTGGTGAGATCGTGATCTCGAGGTTTGGTGTTGCTTCGCTTAAACGCATGGAATATCGGGATGGGATGGGTGCGGTCAGACTGTCGGTCTACCGTATACTCATTCAGGGGTCCCGATCAGATTCCAATACTAGTATCATACCACTGCCACTCGCAAATCTGACGTCGAGTCTTGCGGGCACGCGATTCTGGATTTACTCGGAATCCAGAAAGAGGATGCGGCCCCGTTCAGTGGGTTCGACGACTTGCGGAGCGGACTCAGAGCACCTGAGGACCATGTTCTGTGTCTGTACGCTGAAACAAAGCTTTGCCGTCGAGCCGATCGAGGGACACAACTCCGAGATACGAGCGAGAGATGAGCGAGAGATGAGCGCTGCTACCGTCTCCACACTTGTGCCTGGCACCACGGTCCCATCCATGTCAAGTCCATGGCACCGTGTACACAATACGTACGACCAAACGCGATAGCGTTTCAGGCAGTGCTTGGATTCTTCTACCGACATCGCCCTTTTCCTGAGCAGCTACTCGGCACCAAAGCCAGCACGTTACGTGAAAGTATCAAGGAAGTGATGCCCCAGCCCGGCAGAAGGCTAGCGGCTCCGTTGGGACGACCAGTGGGTGATCATTTCCCGGGCTGGTACTTCTAATATCGATCGTGCACACATTATCGTTCTGACCGTTCGAAAGTAGATCCAACAAGCCCGCCGCAACCTGCCCCGGTTCGCGCTGCCCCCTGTTGAATCGGGCGATGCCATCTAGCGCGATCACCGATCTCTGCAGTAAGGTACCTCGACGCGTCGCTTCCCTTGGAGGGCGTGCTCTTCTCGATCCAGCCGTTGGGAATGTTTGCCACGCAGAGGATCACCTGTCCTCGGTTGCGGAACACGGACTCGTTGAAGCAACAAAGACTGCATGCGGAAATCGAGCCTTTTATGCCTCCCAGTTGTTCGAAGCATGAGCCGGCGTTACTTAGCGCTCCCAGAGGGGGCCTTTCGCTGAAGCAAGCAGGAAGGAGCCCCGGACTTGGGCCGGCAGGCAATGGCGAAAACAAGCTGCAGCGGCGCCCACCAAGGTTGGTCAAGGCAGGCATGTATTCTAGGTACTCCGTACCGGTCATGCTCACCTGGGCTGCGTGGAAAACAGACCACTGTTGCATTTCATCTGCCCACAGGCCTCCGTCTTCGGCGCGCCTCCGTTGGGCCGCTTCCGCCTTGGTTCCCGCACATGATATCCAGGGCCATTGAATCCAGAAGTTCGTCCCTCCAAGATCGCAGGGAGTCTCTCCCTGACCCATCCTCATCCCTGTCTCGTTTCCAAATTTCTTACCGCTGAACATGCGCGGCCACCGTTAGAGCCGTGGGTCGGGGTTCGGCTGGACAACTCGGTCATCGATGCGGGTGCTTCAGCCAGATCAGCCAAGAGTCACAAATGCCAGGGCCGGCCTAGTCGTATAATTCTTCGCTACGTAACTTCCACTGGAGATGGTATCGCTCGTGGCATCCGCAACATCATACGATTAGGGCCATCCGCGCGCATCTTGTGCATCACCATTGTCATGTCTTGTGCTGGGTTGAGAAAACAGGCACTCTCGAAGCGCGTATTTGGACTTGAAGGATCATCTTGGAGCGTATCCTGACGGTCTATCTGTAGATGAGGTGTCATCACTGTACGGTAAGTAGCTGGACGGCCGATGAGAGGGAAATCTCCAGCACTACCGGAAACTCAATGTCAGAATCCTGCCTGCATGTACGAGAATGCGCGTCTGCTCTCCAAAGAACATTGTCTGCGAGCGTCGCAGGTCTTGAGCCTCAACTGTCTTGTCGCTTACGGCAGGCGGACAGAGTCACCACCACTAATCACGATGGCTAGGTATCTCTCTCTCCGACTTCAATAGCGACAGTATCTATCAACTCTTCTATACAACAGTTTGCCCCACGAGTATCAGGCAGGCAGGGGCTGTCACGTCACATCTTGGACACCTCCAGAGCGTGACTGGGGACTGTTCAATGTCACGAGAATGTTTCGAGGAAAATAAGAAGCATGCACGACACAGTACACTGCCATTGCCTGCACGACGCTGTTCCGAGGCGCATGCATGCCCTCTGCAGAGAAATGGAGAGAAGGTACTAATACCAGCTAATAAGAAGGCTGATGCAATCTCCCTCACGGCACAGAACTGTAGCACGCCATTCGAACGAGAAGTCCAAGTATGCAACAGATAATATTCTACTCCGTCTGGAGATGACATACTGGTAATCGCCAGACTTGGATGCCGCGGATCCTCTGCAAGTATCTCGTACGTTTTGAAAAGTCGCGCACCGGAGACAGAAGACATCCTCTGACACGGCCTTGTCCTCCGCAATCGCGTGGCTTCCGTACACTTTGCTGCCTATACTTGCAATCCCTTCGGCTACCATGGATGTTGCCAGGCTGTTGAGTTTGTCACTTGCTCCAGCATATGAATGCAGTGACTCGTCCCCCAAGGGAGTTCAGTTGGAACCGTACATTGGGTCTTGCAGGACGCGAGGTCTGGGGTCTCTTCAACATAGGAAGTCGAGGTTGGCAGTTCCGAATTCACGGCAGAAGATTCCCTGGCAGGCTCCAGCATGGAAAGCTTTTTCCCCACCTCGCTGATTCATTCCTTGTGAAAGGCGTTTGCTGAATGACAACAAGGCCTTGAGGGGTCAGAGACCCGTAGTGCCTGAAGGAATAAGTATTCCTCACTTGTCCCGCTCGTCCAGATAGGGTGCGAAGAACTTGTCACTGTGTTGGATGTACTTGTTCATCTCCTCGTCCTTCTCTGCCTTCTCCCAAGCAAGCTTGAAGTCCTGGATGAAGTTCTCCCATTCCTTCTCGGGATCCAGGCCCGCTTCCGCAACGTTTTCCTTTGCATATTCCATCCAGGCATACCCCTCGGCCATGTATCCGTGCTCCCGCAGGAGGTGCGCCAGGCCGAGATATCTCGACTGGACCATCGTCCGAACGTCTGGAGCGGACAGGGCCGCGCTGACGGCGAGCCATTCAATGCCCGTCCAGTCTGTGGGGTTCGTGCCCGCTTGTCTGGGCCGCCAACCACCCTTGCGGAGGTGGTACATCGCGAGGTCGAAGGCCGCGTCATGAACGCCCGCGGCAGCCGCCTGGGTCGCAAGGTCGACCCATTTGGCCGAGTGCCATGGGATCACGCGCTGCTGGCGCAGGGCGGGGGCAACGGCCGCCGGGTCAGTGTACTTGTGAATCCCGTCGCGGAGGGCCATCTCGATATCTGCTTGGACCTTTTCATGCTCGGCGCTGCCCTCGGGGAGGTGCGCGAGATACGCGACGGCAGCTTCGTGGAGGATCTTCCACGGCAGTTCGAATCTAAGTAGATGCTGCCCGTACTGGAGGACGAGCTTCTCGCTGGGTTCGAGCAGGTCGAACAATTCCCTCGCGAGCTTGTAGTTGTCCCGCGCCGACGCCTCGGTCCCGGGCACCCTCAACATCTCCTGCAGATACAGCGTCATTGCCCGCCAGTCAGCCCTCGCCAGGGCGTGCTGCTTGACAAAGTCGAAGAGCCGCGCCGAGAGAAGCGGGCCGGACATCGAGGTCGCGCCCAGCTCCACGCGGCTCGTGTTCACCATGATCTCGGCGGCTGCGGCGTCGATGCCCGCGTCGACCTCTCCGGCCAGAAACGCGACCCGCAGCGCATCGAGCCCCTCCTGACCCTGTCGGTTATAGTGGTGGAAGTAGTTCCGGCCGAGGAGGTGGAAAGCCTTGCGCAAGACTTTCGGGTCGCGCATCAGCGCCGCTTCGCCGGAGCGGCCGAGTTCCTGCTCCGCCATCTGCGTGAAGCGCTGCTGCGTCGCGATGGCCTGGATGACGTTTGTCTGCGAAAGCCTCGTCGCCTCGTGGTTCAGCTGTCGCAGCAAGTCCACGACCGCGGGGATCGAGGAGAAGCCCAGCTTCTGTAGCCCTTTCAGTAGTTCTGGTGCAATGTACACTGGTTTCCCTCTCTGTCGTAGCGCCGTGGGCTTCGGGGCCACCACCGTCCCGGCTGGGGTGCCCGACGTTGTCACGTTTGCGTTTCTAACGTGCTTTGGCGTTCGCTCCCTCTTGGCCGATAGCGCGGGAGAAGACGACAGAGCGCGCCGCACTGCTAGGAGCTGCGTCTGCATGCCACATGATGGGCAAATTGTCTTCGCCCTGCTTGTCACCCGCTTACCGGGCGTGCTGTACATTTTTGAGCTTGCAGTCGTGCATCGGCGGCTGATACGAGTCGATCTCGGTTGTAGGATAAGTGAATCGCTGTTTTGCCGCCGCGAGGTAGGATATGCCTGGCTGATGGTCCTGTGCTATACTGCTCTGTTCGGCTATCCTATGTGGGAGGGCCTATTGCCTATTGGACCTGATTTGACAGAACAAAGATATTATGTACAGTACTCGGTACAGCGGTCGACGAAACGAACTGAAGGCCAGCTGGAGACACGCCCACACGCCAAGATACGAGGACTCGGTGGAGCTGCATCTCGCCCTGGTCGGAAGAAAGATGACGCTGCTCTAACCCATTTCACGAATGCGATCTACTTAACTCGTCCAACGAATCTACAGTACGGAGTATGGGTAGATAGATAGATATATGCCTAGCTAAGAAGTAGCAACAGGGTGAAAGTGAATGACATGTAACTTGAAGGTGAAGTGAGACTCAGAACTTGGTCAAGTTAGGCAACTGGGCCGCCCCGAATATGTGCCGCGACTTTATCCAACTCGCTGTCTCTGCCTCTTCCTCTAATTTCCCCTCCTCCACCCGGACTAGACAAGCGATGCCTGCACCTTCTGGAATAAAGCGCGTGCGTGGCGTCCAGATTCACCGTCCCTTCATCTACGGCACCGAAGCAATCCCCTTTGACCCAGAGAACCGCCCCAAAGACGCGCCCCCCGACCACACGCACAAATGGAAAGTCTTCGTGCGCGGGATAAACAACGAAGATATCTCATACTGGCTGCGAAAAGTGCAGTTTAAACTCCACGACACGTACGCTAACAGCGTGCGCATGATTGAGAGTCCACCCTTTGAAGTCGAAGAGACGGGTTGGGGCGAGTTTGAGATTGCGATCAAGTTCTACTTTGCGCCGGAGAGTACGGAGAAGCCGCAGCAGATTTGGCATGGGTTGAAGTTACATCCTTATCATGGCGATATCGAGGCGCAGAAAAAGAACAGAAGCATGATTAGCAGTGTTTGCTACGAGGAGGTCTTGTTCAATGAGCCCGTGGAGTCATTCTACGACATCTTGACGGGAGGGACGCAGGTCGTCAAATCGAAGGCAGGAAAGGGAGGGAAGGCAATGGTCAAGGCGCCACCAACGGCTGAGATCCCATTGAGGAGCTCTGGAGGCAATAAATTCAGCCGCGAAGAGGAGAGTAAAGAGCTCGATCGGCTAGGCGAGGCAGTCAAGCAAGTGCAGAGGTTGATCGCGGAAGAAAAGGCCAAACTCACAAAGGAAGAGGCAAGGTTACAAGAACTGGAGAAGACCGAAGGAAAACCAGTCAAGAAGAAATGAGAGGTCAACCAAAAAACATTCACTTCGAGAGGAAGCCGCCCTTGTTACGTCCCTCTGGCCCTGCCGGCGACGACCCCTGTCGGAGGTTAATTACGAGGCTAGGGTATGGATACACCAACAATCTAATGGGAAATGATTAGGTCCGATCTCTGCCATGATGAGGGACCTCGGCGCCAACAATCCAACTCGGCTCGGCTCGTCTCGTTACAATCGGCACCAGAAGCAACATGCTCCTGACACGGGACCACAGAAAGCAGATATCAAGAGAAAGTCTTGTTCCAATATGGGACTATCGGGCGGGGGCGATCACAACTTCGCCTTCCCACCAACGACCTCCTTAACAAGTTCAAGAATCTTGCCAGCGGCACCCCAACTCAACTCATAACCACGACCACCGGCACCATATCCATGGACTATGGTCTTTCCAGGAGCGATCGGCTCAATCTCGAACCGATACCCGCCCTCTCTCCACGGCCTGCGTCCGACATTATCCTTTAAGATCACAAAATCCTCCACGGTCTTCACGAAATCGGGAAACGATTCAACACATCGTCTCAACAACCTCTCTCTTGTCTCGTCGCGGGGTGTGGGTTCCCAATCATCAATTTCCTTCGTTCCGCCGACGATCGTCCCTCCACCGTTCGGTCGAGGGATCAAAAAGGCCCAGGTTCCGTCCGCGCTCTGCCAGGTAATGGTGCGGTAGTATTGCTGCTTGACTAGCACGGTCTGGCCCCGTATAATCTTGACTTTGGGGTCAGTGTCGAAGTTGCGACCCGAGCAATTCACGACGAGTGCGACTCCTCCCACGCCATTGTTTTGCGCGAAGTCAAATGCTTCACCCGCAGACGACAGGCGATGCTGGATGACCTTGCCGCCATTTGCGACGAAGCGATCCATCAGTCCTCGAGAATACACTGGCACATTGACGCAGTAAGTCTGATATTCACACCCCCATTCCGCATCCTGGGGTAGTTCATCCTTCTCGAGAACACGAAACCCGTCGCCGGGCCAAGCATACACGTCCCCTGTTTTCAGGCGTAGAATCTCAGGCGGAGTTTTCTGGAAATACTCCAAGGCAGGCATCTCCGCGACGCCGGCCTCAGGATTCTCGCGGGCAATGCGGCGCATAGTTTCCGCAGTGTGCATCCCCAGTTTATGCTCGAATTGGAGCTGTGGTGTTGTGAGCGGGTGGATGGGTCTATAGTGCGCACCCGCCCACATGGAAGCATAGTCTGCGCTGGCGGTGTTATCCAGGGATGTGCTGGGTGTTTCTGCCGCGATGATCGTGATCCTAGAGTTGGGATACTCTTGCTGGAGGAGCGTTGCCACCGTCAACCCGGTGACGCCCGCGCCGACGACGACGATGCTCGAGGGAGGCATGATTTCCGAATGAAATGTCGTCGATACTGCTAGCTATGAGCTGTGGTCCGTGATCCGTGATCCGTGACTCGAGCGACCCAGCGCACTTGGTGACCTTACGACACCACCTATACACTGTACTCCGCACGCAGAGTTGACTTGGGTTATCCAGAGAATTAGAACCCTACAGCACAGCTGCCAACGAAGCAGGGCCACATTCATGTACTATTCCAGACACGACAAGTCCGCGCGTACTTGGTGGCGTACTTAATCACGCAGGAACTTTGGCAAAATGGAGTGGCAGGATTTGACAGGAGTAGTAAGTAATTGCTGGACTCTGAATATGGAGATTTAAATGTTGGATGGGCAAGACCGATGTCCGTCCGTCGATCTCCGCCCTTCTACATACTAGCAAGGATAGGCACCTATGTAATGTACCACATATACTACGACCACAACGACCACCACGACCTACCTATGTAGGCAGGTACGGAGTACACAGTCATTGGGTACCTATGTACAGCACACACGCAAACTTTAGGTATCAGGAACTCACTTGCTGTACTACTATGTACGGCGGTGTACGAGGTAAATACTGTGTACCTACTTCTTCACACGTGGCTGGCCGACTGACTGGCTGACTGGCCAAATGACTGCCAGGCAGAACGAACTGTATACAGTACATATTCCGGCTCCGTCTTGCTGCACGTGCACTACTCACTGTGGATACTCACACAGCTCGCTCATTTTGAATACTGGCTGCGTATGTGTGTATGTAGTTGCCGTGGCCGCTCCGGCTTGCTACGAGGCCCGATTCGACGGGCTGGGGTGGATGAGAAGTGGAAGATCCTCGACTCGTGAATCGGCAAGTTGTTTCTAATGCCGCGCAATTAGTTCACAGTACTAGGGAAACCGAGACTTTCTTGCTCATGAGTCTGGTTGACATTGAGGTTGGGAAGAGGAACTTGAAGTATTGGTGTTTCCCAATTTTGAGTCCCTGGAACGATGGCCTACTTGCACGTCGGAAACAGCATCACACTCTGAAGACCGCGCCAGCAGTCATGCCAGAAGTTGTCCTGCACCACTGCTCCACGCGCCTCCTACTCATATCGCTGTCCCTCTCTCGAAACTCTCCCGGATATCCCTCGTATACCGATCATAAAACCTCGCCAACTTCATGTTGAACTGCTTGTTCTTGTCGTTGATATAAGTCACGTCGCCTTCATCCGCTTCTCGGCCTCTGTCTCTTCGCTTTTTGAATCTCGCTTCCTCGGCCTTCTTGAGGTCTGCAACTAACCTGTCGACATTTTCTCGTTTGGGCTTCTGTTCGATAAAGCCGAGGCTGTCCTGGGACGAGTAAAACCTTCCGTCCTTGTCGATGGCAACCAATTCGCCGCTATCCATCTCGACAATCTCCAGGCCGCCTGTGCGGGCTGCATTTTCAATGATTTCGGCTTTCTGACGGTCATACTCTTCGCGATTCTTGCCCCCGTCTTTCAGTGCTTGTTTCTCCAACTCCCGGATTTGGCGATCGTACATCTTCCCTGCCTCGACACTGTAATCCTGGAATGCATTATGCTCTCTCGCATGCTTTTTGGCGGCAACGCGTTCATCCCATTTCTCCGACTCTTCGATTGTATAGTCCCATGCACGTTTGCGCTCGAATGCTCCCGCGCCCTCGGTTTCTTCGGTGTCAGCTTTCAGCAAATTGTGTTGTGCAATTGCGCTGCGACGGGAGAGGTTGGCGAGGAGGGAAGGATCCATGGCTGCGCGGGTGGCTTCTGCTTTTGCTTCTGCCAGATTAGACTTTGCGGATTGGGAGGCCCGGGATTTCAGGGCCGCGAAGCGGGCGAGGCGGTCAGTTGTCGGTGTCGGTGTGGAAGAGGTCGGGTTGGGGGCGCCATCGGAATCTGTTTCTGTATGGTTTGATGTTGATTCTGCGACGATGGCTGGGTCCTGGGCTTCGATTGCAGATGATATCGCCTGGGCGGCATCTTTGTCCTCCGCGTCTGCGGTGCCTTGCGGTTTTGTTTCTGTGTTGGCTAGAGTTGCTGGTTGTTCTTCGGGTTCGGGACTCAGCTTGCGACGCTTTGCTGGAGGCATGTTGTAGACTGATAGTACCGGAATGCAGAGGCCAACTGATCTCGGGTCGAGATCTATTCAGCCACGTCCGGAGTAGAAAGTCCTCGTCAAGGCTGAAAAGAACGACATCGGGCAATAACTTCGCCGCACCTTCCTTCCGCGGGACGTATTCGTTAATGACGCAGTTGACTCCCAAAAAGTTTCAGAAACGCTCCTGCAGTGGAGTGAGGTTGAAGTGAGGTCGGAGTGAGTTGATGAAGAGGCAGAAAGCAAAGCTGACCTAGAATAAGCTGCAATGTCCCAGGCAGTCAAGAAGAAGTTGGTGGTAGCTGGTGGGAATGGGTTTCTGGGATCACGAATATGCAGGTCGGCGGTTGCTCGAGGCTGGGATGTCACTTCCATAAGGTACCTTGACCCATTACCCGCTTTCAGCATGTATTGATAGAATGCAGTCGTTCTGGCGAACCAACATGGTCATCAGTCACATCCGAATCAACGAAACCACCTTGGTCGGAGGGCGTGACCTGGGCGAAGGGCGACATCCTAAAACCCACTACGTACACCAGTTACCTCAAAGACGCAGACGCCGTCGTCCACACCATGGGAATCCTCCTCGAGGCGGACTACAAGGGCGTGTTATCAGGGAAAGAGTCCGTCATCTCGGGCCTTTCTCGAGCATTCAGTTCCAGCAAGGCTGGCAGTTCGAAGAATCCACTCGATCGCAAACCGGGCGAGGGATTGGAGAAGGGAGAGAAAGATGGACAGATAACGTATGAGCTGATGAACCGAGACTCGGCCATAGCATTAGCCCAAGAAGCAGAACGAGAAGGCGCGAAGACCTTCGTGTACATTTCGGCCGCAGCGGGAGCACCAGTCCTGCCAAAGAGGTACATCACAACAAAGAGAGAAGCTGAGAGTATGATAGCAAGCCAGATGATCAAGCTGCGGAACATCTTTGTCAGGCCCGGGTTCCTGTATGATAATAGTCGGAAGTTTACATTGCCGATCGCGGCGTCGGGCATGTTAGGGAGTACCGTCAACAGTCTGGTTGGTGGGAGTTTAACGGGTTTGTTTGGTGCAGCGGTTGAGAAGCCTTTGAAGGCGGACTTGGTTGCAGACGCCGTGGTTGAGGCCATTGCTGATGACGAGACAAAGGGCGTTATTGACACGAAGATGATTGAGGCCTTGGCTGCAAGAGCCTGGCGCAGGACAATGCTCTAGGAAACGATTTACCGGTATCTGTAGAACACTACTCGAGCTGGGGTGTTTCGATCAACAGTAGAACGGCGCAAGAGGGGTAAAAGCCGGTCGACTCTCAAATCAATTCGCATGTTTTGTGTCATCGACAGCTCCATCGGCCACATCGATCTCGTAGTAAATTTTCTCAAGCGCATCTGCTCGCGCACCAGCACCTAAGATATCGACATAGCCGTCAGTGGTGAAGCAGACCTTTGTCAATGTCTTCGCGTCTCCGAGGTCACTATCGAGGGTGCATAGACAGTAGATGACCTGCTGTAAGAGGCGGGTGTGTGCCCGGTCCGAGCGGTCTTCCAGAATCTGAAGACAGTCGATGATGCAGATGACGAACTTCGGCAAGAGGCTGCGGAGGTCGCGGACGAGCTCTAGCTTTTCAGAGACTGAACCTACACTCTTGTCAACAAGCCTGAGTCGAGACGAGCTCAGGTCTATCCCTGTCGTGAACTGGGAAGGAAGTTGAGCCACCATTTGGACAATTAGCGATGAGACCATTTCCGCCAGAGAATTCGTAAGCAAGCCTGCGCCATGTCTGTCGTCCGCAATAGCGCAGAAGTATGAAATGAGTGGAATGTTATGTCGTTTCGCCAAAGCCACGAGAGAGATCGCTGTTAAGGTGTTCTGGGAGGGCCTGGTGGTGTCGCGTGGTCCCTGGATCCAAAGTCGGTCTGCTTCGTCGCTCTTCGTCCATGATTGCAGACGATTGGCGACTGCGGCATCGAGGAGAACTTGTGAGGTATCATATAGAATGCCCCCGAGCTCATTGTCTTGGGGTTTCGGGACGTTCTTGTACGAGGATATCGCTTTCTCCAGATCTTCCCGTGTGTAGAAGTCCGTCGGGGGCAGATCCCCAGCATCAGAATCAGTGTCCAGAACGTGGTCAATAGCAAGGGCGTGCGTGATCGGTCCAGACACTTGGGGCACGCGTGGATGGGCGACTGGCTTGAAATCTAATCCTTCCAGAAAGCGCTGGCTCTTGCTTCCAAGATCCAGTGCAAGCGCTTTGAGTTCCGCCATGTGGTCTTTATTGCTTTGGGTCAACTTGAGCTGGTCGTCATACATGGCGCGGATTCGCCTCTGTGTCTCGAGGTTGGCTTCGCGGTCCAGTCGCGCGGCAATGGCGTCCATCTGGACTCTCTTCGAGCCCAACAAACGATCGAATGAGTTTTTGTTGAAGCTGCTGACAAACCGCTGCCATCCTGAGGAAGACCATTCGACAAAGACATCGGTCAGGAATTCGAAGATGACTACGTATAAGTCCTTGACATAGCCTTGCATGGCAGGATTGTCACCGTGCACGCCGAGCTGTTTGTTCCAGAACACCAGATCGTCTGACAGCTGCTTGATTCCATCTGCAACACCCTCTGCAAGTCTCTCATGATTTATGGTCGCCTCAGCTTCGATTAGAGAGGGATAAGCCATCCGCGGGACTCACTTACCTGGGCAATTGCGGACAACGAACCGGTAAGCAGACAGATATACTTGTCGTCGTTCGGAATGACGGCCATGAGCTGACTGTGCTCTTCACAGCTCGAACAGAGTCTCGCAAAGATTCTCTTGAGTCTACCACGTCTAGTCCCCGCGCGTTTGTCTTGCCACGTCGCTGAGGCATTTCGGACCGTCTCAAAGAGCAGCTTGATACTGGGAGGTTGGTCTCGTAGGTCCCGACGTTGGTTGGGAGGAAGCTGCTGCTGGAAACGGTCCCACGCTTGAAAGAGTGCTCGACTCTTGTCTAGCAGCTGCACTTCTTCATCCGGCACCGCCCTGAATAGGGTAAGCAGGTCTTCACAGTAGGTCGACGCTCTGGGCTGTACATCTGCGCAAGTTGGCGCGCATCACGGAAGAGCCATTGCCACTCATTCTGGAGGGCGATCAATCTCTGCTCTTGTTCTCTATCATGGCTGACTTTGGTTGCGAGTCCGCGGACAAGAGAGTCGTTGGGGGCGTCTAAAGCTAACTGGTCACTGAAAGTCCTCACCAGTTTGGTGCTTGGTCCGGGATCTTCGCTCAATTGCATCTGGCAAGTCATTCAATCGCAGCATTCAAAATCTACCGCGCTTTTCAGAGGTTTACTGTCTTGATTCCTAGCGCGCCGGGGGCAAGGCTTTTGTTCTACAGGCCTAAACAAGAGGAGGATGACACCTACCTGAGAGTCAGGCTGCCTTCAGCTTGGGAAATTATCGGCGTGGGTCGGTTGCGGCTGGCATCGGTGGAGGCCACTTGGGCGCAGGACGCCTGGCGAGCACTCTATCCTCCGCCGAATGACAAACCGCAACCTGTCTGAAGAGAGAATGATCGCGACATGGTCCACCTTAGCGCCTGCGACGCGCCTGCGCGAGCCTGATGGCACGCACACATACTAACTAGTCACACACACCGGTTAACGGTGTAGCCTGGCTGAAACGTGGCAGGCCTCACTGGAAAGCCCGTATCGGTACAAAGGCTCCTGCCACCGAAAATGCCCAATAACCCTCGAGCTCTTTCGAGCCTTGTGAGGTCGGAATTTCTGCCCTCTGTCGCATTGTGTGCATCATAACAATATCATCCATGAGTATAGCTCCAGCCAACCACCGCAGACGAGCCGGAAGCCTCCAGACAGCACGAAGGCCGCCCTGGTCCGTGGACAAGAGCTCGTGACTCCCAATTTGTTTAAACTACTAACTATGCCTAAACATGTCGACAATATTACAGCCAGAACACTCGCTCAGGGAATGACGGATGGTCTTTTGAATGGCGAGCCTGACTCCTCGAAGTCCGGTTCTACCAGCCCACCAGCACCGTCGGAGGTTGCTCCACCGGACGACACGGGCCTTGAGCCGAGTCAAGTTGATGAACACCAAGCATCGTTCGATACTGGCTACGATGAGGGACCTGTTTTAGCGAGGCGCTCTAGAAGGCGGCGAGATCTTCGTGCAGGGTACTACCAAGACTCTGACTCATCGGACGGGGACTTCACAGATTCTGTCCGTTACAGTGCGAGTCAATATGTGAGACAGGCTATGAAGCATGAGCAGGAGTCTCGACTGTTAGAGGAGTGGTACCCGGACCCAGAGTCAACCAAAACTGACCAGGCAGGCCTGGGAATGAATGTTCCGCAGGTCCTGTGGAGGGTTGATGTATATCGCAAAGGACTCGGCGACCGGGAGCATCCCACGGTGACATTCAGAAATGACTGCCCCTATGATCTTTCGCTCTGTCAGCAACTTCCCACTACCACGACACAGCCTTTAGAAACACCGGACACTGAGCAGAAAGATGTCCCCGCCCTGAGCCCTGATCAACCCGTCTTTGAACTGGAAACCAGAGTTCTGGAGCAAGCCAAGGCCAAGGGGAGCAAACACCGAAGTCGGGCTGATGTTCGAGAATCGTTCGACCAACTGCAGATTGAGAAGTTGGCGAAGACGAGGATGATTATTCATTCGAAGGCCTTGAGCGATGCGTTGGCATCTCTTGTGTCTTACTATCCCGCGCTTCCTCGGTCTGAGACGCCATCCCTCATTCCCGAACCTTACGACCTCTTGATGCATCACTTTAGTGCGATTGAAGACTTCGCGGAGGGTAAAGGACCCGGAAAAGAGCCAAAAGAAGCCCAAGATTTGGGGGCATCACCTGCCCCCAAGCCGCCGCACATCGCAGTCGAGCACATGAAATTGTTACACAACTTCTTAAAACCGCAGTACGATAACCGCATCAAACCGTGCCTGGATGGCTTGTCGCAGCCTGTACCTAAGATTGCTTTCGACATGATATGGTACTTGTTCCGGCCTGGCCTTGACGTCTATGTTCAGTCCGATGATATGATTTCGGTCTGTGTGGTCCGCGAGGTCAAGAGCAACTTAGACCTGACCCACTGGCTCTCTTCGACCACGCCTTCGTATTGGGAGGTGGACGCATGGCACTTGGTCACCAATGGGACCAAAATTGCTCGGACGAAAGTGGTATACCAGATCCATTCGTACTCAGGACTCCGAGACGTGACCTCGCTACCAGTTTGCCCCGTCTCTTATTGGGACGCCGCCGATGGCGGAGCCAGGCGACAGCAGATCCTGCGACGAAGCGAATTGTACGTTCAAGCCCTGAAGGCTGGTAACATGCTCGTGGGTTACGATGGACCTGATCTCGTCACACAGCGTCATGTAAGGTCCACAGCGAATTTATTTGGGATGATCACTTACTCGCCAACAGTACAAAGGCAAAATCGTGATCGATGTGCGACGAGCCTTGACATATGACACGGAGCGCACGTTCACCAGCCCTGACCTCGGAAGCGTCGCTGATGACTATCCCCACTTTGAAGAATACGACCATATCTACGTGAATGAATCGGTGTATGCCGGTGGCAGGGATGAGGACCGTGAATTTCTCCGACGGAACTTGTCAGGGGTTAAGTCGACAGTAAGTGTTGAAGAGCTTGAACGTCAATACTACCCGACTGGAGGTCCTCCGGATGGGGATGTCGATTCGGCTGCGAGTTTCCGTACCACAGATCTCACTGAGCATCAGCTGCTACTGCTCAATCCAACAACATTCGCATTCGCGGTAAGTTCCAAGCAGTGGAGTAAGTTAGCCTTGTTCAGGGATGAATGCACCGCGAGGTTGACAACCGGAACAGTGGCGGTCCGCGTCGACCGAATGCAAACCATAACATCCTCAAGCGAGAGCATCGAAAATCTGGTTATCGACAAAGACGAGCTAAACACCATTCGAGCCCTGTCCAACCAACAGAGCAGCAAAATCGACAGCTGGTCGGCAGACTTCATTGCAGGCAAAGGCTCTGGACAAATCATTCTCCTACATGGTATATATAGGCAATCCACTCCACTGTCGTCAAGGCTGACCCAACTTCAGGGCCCCCGGGAGTCGGGAAGACGTATACCGTTGGTATGTGGAACCTCGGCTTCGCATCCGTCGTCCTGGTACTTACAAAGCTGCAGAGTCTATTGCTGAGTGGCTTCACCGTCCCCTCCTCGCACTGACGGTTGCCGATATCGGGACTCGAGAGACAAAGATTGAGGCCGAGCTCCTGAAGTGGTTCGATTTGGCAGAAGCATGGAATGCCGTCCTCCTAGTCGACGAGGCGGACATCTTCCTCGAGCAGAGGAAAAACCGTGACCTGGCCCGCAATGGTCTCGTGTCGGGTAAGTAGGCTCTGCTGATCTGAGCTGGTCCTTGTCCGCCTCACCCAAGAAATCCCATGTCTGATAATACTCCCGAGATTAGCATTCCTGCGAAGGATGGAGTATTTCAACGGCCTGCTCTTCCTCACCACCAACCGGGTCGGCCAGATCGACGACGCGTTCATCTCCCGCGTCCACGTGGCGATCAGCTATCCAACGCTGACCGCCGATATCCGGCGGAAGATCTGGAACGGCTTCTTCAAGAAACTGGTCAAGGAACGCGCCGGCAAGATCAAAGTCGCCCTCAACGCCAAAAAGTGGGTCTTGGACAACGTCGAGAGCCAGGACGAGATGAACGGCCGGGACATCCGCAATGCGCTCCAGACGGCCATCAGGCTGGCCGAGTTCGAGGCCGTCCAAGACCCGGACAACGACCCAAGCGAGTCGATCGTGGTCGAGGAGGCGCATTTCAGGCGCGTGCTGGACATGAGCAACAAGTTCCACAAGTATGTCAACAGCATTAGGCGAGAGGATGAGGCCAAGAGGGCGGGCCTCCGCGGAGACCGCAACGATTATGCAAAGGATGAAGATGAGGGCGTGGAATGGCCCAAGGCTAAGAGCGTACGCTTCTCCTAGGGTTTCATGACCAAGGCTTAGAAGGGGGGAAAGAGTCCGATCCCTTCCTGCCGTGCAATATGGTCCTCGTCTCAGTCCACCCGTAATGTGAAAATTTGTGGTCGAACTTATTAGTATTCGGTATACTAGAGACTGACCGGCCGCATGCGGCAGATTTCCCAGCGTCCAGGCATCTATGTCCCCGTCCTCTCCACTGGCTCGACCATAGTGCAGTGGCCTTGAGTCACCGCAGTGGATCAGCTCAAACGATTTTATACTACAGCCCCATCTCCTAGAACGCCCTGTACTGGTTCCCATTGCCGCTATGCATTGCCACATCCAAGAGTGAGGATCGTAGAATTGACGTCAATCGGTCGAAGGTCGTGCACATCGCTGAAAATGTGGCACGGGAAAAGGAATGGATTTTATACACGATGGAGAAGAAGAGCTCATAGGGCTGCGCCGGAGGGGGCGATGATGGTTTCCCTGGCTTCCGCGGGTTCGCCAGATTCGAAGACCACTTTGCGGGTGACCTAGAGACACTTGTCAGTACACAGCAGCGCCGATCGAAGCAATTGTAGACTTACTGCCCACGCGCCCGCAATTGATGCGACAATACAACTCGAAATCACCATGGGTTTGACGCCTCTTGTGCTCTTGAAAATGGCGCCACTGAAAGCGCCAGCTGCAATGCTGTTGGCGGTATCATGTTTGCCCCGATAGTACCCTATTGTTGAATTGACACCATTGTAGACCATGGCTACCACGCCGGCCGAGTTACCAAGGAAAGGGCCTCTTCGGGTAACGCTGTTTAGGACGCTGTTCAAGCGTAGCTTCGGAGGCGCGGAGGCTGGCGTTCGATTCAGTCCCTCAATCAGGCCCAATGCTCCGCCAGTCATCAGCGCTGTGAGGTAGACAGTTCCGGTGCCGTAACATAAATCGTCGGACCAGCCGCGTGAGGGTAATATTGATCTTCCGCCGGGCAAGTCTGATAGAACCGCATCATCGAGAGAAAGGTAATCAAGCGTTTGCTGGTTCAGTCCCGCAAGAGGATGTAACTTGGAGGCATCGGGTAAGGAGGCGCTACCGAGGAATGACGATGTGTCTGTTGCGACTGTGGGATCGAAGTGTGTGGGTGTGAATGATGTGGGTGCAGTTGGTGACGAAGGTGCCGGTTGAGCGTGGCTCGAGGCTTCCGTCTGCTGCCTCGACGATTTCCTCCCCGAGAAGGCGTCCCACACCGACATATCGCGCTGTAGTGAAGAAAAACAGAACACAGAGGAGGTCGATTAGATGGGCGGGAAGCGGCGAGAGAATCACGGTTGAAAGCCCAGGTGAGGAGTGAAAGGCCAGATGGAATCTCGAATCGCCCGGAAGAAAAATGTTCGATGCGGACCATCCACGAGCGGCCATTTGACGCTAGTCCAAAATGGGATCCAATCGCCCACCTTGCCTTTCCTTCACAGAAAACTCACTCGCGTTTCACGCAGAGGTTGGTAGCGGGCGCCATACTACGGAGATGGATCCCGTTTCTCGCGCCTTGAGCGAGGATGTGCCGCTTTCCATTTCGCTTTTATCAGAACTGGGGAGAGGGTCATTGAAAAGGGACCTCATCAATGCGGCCGACGGGCAGGGGGTTGCTCGACTCCTAAGTCTGTGGCCGAAACTCGTCCTCACAGCAAGCAGTCCGCAGGTGAATGATAACCATCTCACAGCAGCATCAAATGCTTTGTGTGTGTACCTCACTGGTGCCTCGGTGAGCCCTGCCGCCGAGCTTCGACATCACGTCATCTCCCAAGACGCGTGGTTCGAAGCCTTCCGATGTGCTCACAAAGCATTCAATGACGGCAAGACGAAACCGGCCTCTCAGGTCATGGGGACTATCTGCGACCTGTTCCTGAAGCTGGATGACACTACGGCCAGCGTGGAGATCCTCAAGAGGGCGTGTCTGCCCTTGGTTGAAATCATCATACTGGCTTCGCCCCGATCTGACATCAAGAAGGCCTCTCTTATGTTAGCATACTTTCACCGAAGGACCACGCTGCTTCCACTTCTGGAGGAATTGGTGTTGCAGTGTGTCAATGAGAACGACTATGCCTGGAGAGAGCGCTTGGTGGAACATCATATCACTCTGTCCGACGTTTCCAGTATTGACGGCGGAAGTATCCCTCATCTCATCCTTGCACTGATCTTTGCAATGGTTGACCTTGACACAAGAAGCGCTGCTTTGAACCTGTGCACACTACTGTGCGATGACAGTCACCGAAATACGGACGTACCCAATACAAGGTCAATAACCGAACGGTCCATAGAGTTGTACTTGGAGAGAAACCATGCAGCATTAGGCAGCTTTGCAGAGGATGTATTACCCATCATACTAGACAAGCAGGAGAAACTCATGGCTTTTACGCAACGATGCGCTAGTTCTTGTCGTGATAGAGCTGCAAATATCGCCTTATTTGCCGCAGTCCTGAAGGCTGGACGAGCAAAAGGGATGTTTTCCGAGTCTGGTACGTGTCTTTCCATTTCGCATTGCCATGATCCAATACTGACTTGATCTTTAGAAACGTTTGGCACTTTCGGCGCGGCTTTCCAGGTGGGCTCGACGCACGTCGGCGAGTCAAATGAACTTTACTGGTTCAAGCAAACATTGAAGAGCGCAGATCCTGAGCTGCGGATACTCACATACGGACTACTAACAATCTCGCCCGCTGGCAATGCTACAGTTAGACCGGACGTACTCGACTGTATTGCCTCCAGTCTGCCATATCTCCATGATGACCCTGATGCCCATGCTAGGGGTGAGATTTTGAGCCTCACAAAGAGGTTGCTGAGACGGCTTCGAAACAGTGCCAATGCCTTGCGTAGGGCGGCGAAGCTCGCTGATGTCGATAAGGAAGCCAACGTCGTCCTGGAGTCATACAAATCGTTCACGGAAAGATTCTATGATTTCCTGAAGAAAGAGCTCTGCACAGGGGCGTCATATCCGCGTCATATTCTCGCTGTACTCTCCTTGCAGTGTCTTTTCGACCTCCCGGTGGATCCTGACGTGGTGCTAGGCGACAAGGGCCTTGTTCGGGCTTTGATTTGCCTTGTCATTGACCCATTCGAAGATGTCCGGAGCAACGCAGCAACTGTACTCCGAATGCTAGCCTCCAAGGATCATGGCCTGGTTGCCAGTATTCTGAATGCTTCCCTACTCCAAAAAGTCGGACTCCTGGCTGTTAGGACTGGGAGGGCCGATCATGCGGATGCCTTGGGCCGACTTACTGCTCTGAGAGGTCTCTCCGGCCCTCCTTCGAACGAAGTGCTCGTGGACCCCAATGGCACTGGTCTTGTAGAAGACATTCGGCATCTAAAGCAGCTGACCTCGAAACAAGGGGGCATAGAATTGAGACCTGGGTGCACCATCCCCATCCATGGTCTCTTACTGGGTATCAGTTACCGAATACGATATCTTCCCCCCCAGGATTGTCAGTTACAGTGGTTTGACTTCACGCTCTTGGAGGTGTGTACGAATGTCTGGGATCAAGTGAGAGACCAGCTTTGCGTCGACTCCCCAGAAAGAGCCTCTGAGATAGAGATCGAAACCGACGATGAAGGCCCGAAAGATCTTCTGGCCTTTTCTTGGAGAGCGCTTCGCGATTCCAGGTAAGCACTTGCACGAAAGCCTAATCAATGTTACTAACATCAAAAGCATCGTACTTCAATCGCTGATTGCCGTGGAGCAACCCTCTCGTGAGCTCTTTTACGCCATCGGCAGCCTCTGCTTGGACCAACTGATTTCCTTACGGCACCGAGGGGCTTTCTCGACAGTTGCACAAACGTTCAGTCAGTGTTGTGAGAAGATCAGGTCGTCTGACAATTCCGGCGTACATGGCCTCATCCAGGAATGGTACAAGGTCGGTACTATCTGGCAACAAACTATGTTATGGAGGCTTACAAAGTGCAGGCTGCTTTAGCCCAGATTGACGAGCAAGCGAATCGACTGACGCGGCGATCGGCTGGGCTTCCAGCAATGATAAGCGCGCTTCTCGCTCCAGCTGACTCGATGATGTTCTCGAAGATCTTCGCCGATCTGAACGCTATTGCGAAGCGCCCCATTGATCATGCTTCTCTTCAGGAGATCGCAGAAATGAAGCTGCCCCAGGTTCACGCACTTAACTGCCTGAAAGATATCATGACGAATTCTAGATTTGCGTCCGCTGTTGTTAAATACCAGAACTCAGTAATGGAGCTTGCCGCGACATGTCTATCGTCAAAGATCTGGGCAATCCGCAACTGTGGGCTCATGCTTCTACGCGCCTGCCTCAATCGTTTTGATTCCTCTAGTTCGGTACAGGGCCTGGATCTGAAGGACCGTTCGCTAGACGAATGGAAAGGCGAGCCGCCGTCGATGATTGCATTCCGTCTCCTAGACGAGGTTGGACCAAGTTCCGGGCACGATAGCTGCGGCACAAGCAATGCCGTCGAACACATCTTCGCCGGCCTCGACCTGCTTGCGCATGACACTTTAGCCGGATCAATGGCAGACAAGGCCGAGGAACTCGTTATGCGGCAGCTCGAGAACTCAGCTTGGGCTGTCAGAGATCACGCAGCCATGCTGCTGGCGACTCGCTTAGTGAGGGAGAGTCCCATTACAGCCATTGTTGCGCTGCTCAGCAATGGTCTCGGCGGCCCGGAAAATCGAGTACATGGTGTTTTGCTTTGCTGTCGGTACCTCATGGAACAGGGCTTGAGCATCGTAACCGAGACCGAGCTCGAGTTGCTTGTCAATTCACTCGTCCGAGACATGACGCTCGCTGATGGGGATTTAGTTCCTCATTCCCCATACGTCTACATCGCATGTATGGATATGCTCAACAACGCCGCTTCATGTATTCTGGAGCGTGGCTGGAGTCACACAATGCTCAACACGGAAATTTTCGCCTTGAGACTCAAGGCTCTGGCAGCGAAAAGCTCACAGCATGGTCCTCAGTTGTTGCAAAGGATATTCCTCCACGAGATTTATCGCATTCTGATGACAGACAAGGATTTTCACGACGAAAGCGAAGTGATGGCAGATGGAATATCACAACTTATCGACAATGTAGATGCTCTGAGGTTTGTATTGGGTGTCTTGTGCCAGAGAGACTGTCCCAGATATTCCACTCGTTTATCTCTCTTCCTTGCTGCATTGATCGATCAAGCATATGAACGGGCACCTCTACCGCCATATATCCTCGAGCAAACATTCACCTGCTTAACACGAAGTCTTGAGCACGGCAAGGAACTACCTCTGGTGACGGCACAAATGGTATCGCGACGAATGAACCTTACTATGTTGCACACCCCTCGAGAATTGAGGAACGCAGGACTGAGATTGCAAGGGTCGCTGCTGGGAATTGTGGGACGTGCACTTCCACGGCCTCCAGATTATCAACCTCAGGTGGAAGAGTGGCTTCGTGTTGCCGAAGATAGCGCAGGAGACGACCTGGACTTTCCCTCGAGACTCAGCGCTGTGACCGCGATTTCAACCTACATCGGCTGCCTGGAAGATTCTGGGGTCTCTCAGCAACTCGCTAGTATCCGACTCCGACTCCTCTTACTCCTATACCGCCTACTCAATGACGATGATGAAGATATCAGGCTCGAGGCCATTCATGCTGGTCGAAAGCTGAAACTCCACGAGACGACTTCAATGGACAACCTGGGATATTGTGCTTCTGCAGCGAGAGAAGAAGTCCTGCACGAGTTGAAGCGCCAATATAAAGGCTTACCAGAGCTTGCTCTAGTAGCACTGGCCAATGTCTTACGCCTTGGGCAAGCCGCGAGCCGCCTCCTGAACCCAGCTGGACTTGGACTGGCTTCTCTTTTGGAAACTTCAGTGACTTCCAAGCTGGGCAGCATCGCCAAAAAACCGGATGATCTCTTCGCAGAAGAGAGACAGAACCTCTACGTTGATGACATTCGTGAGATCAACGCCTGGACCCAGGTACTCGACGATGAAGGAATCGACCATCTGGCTCCGAAGATGTTTGGGGCGGTCATGAACTGGACGCTGGATGGCTTAGAAGGAGTCATCGAGGCGCTTGAAACAGAACAGGGAAAAGCTCTAACAGACCAGCCAACCAACGACCCTAGCAAACAGTTTGTACCTAGAGGCGAATGCATGGATCAAGCCCAGCACTGCGAATCGCTCTTTATACATCCGCTCAGCGCAACATACGATCATGAGACACTGGTGGTTCTATGTCAAGTCACCGCTCTCGCGGGAGTGCTCTACCGTCATGATGAGAAAGCACACAAAAAAAAGCTGCGCGTGAAGCTGCAAAGAGTGAAGGAAATTGCCTCAAGCTTACCAGCGAATCCGGAATTTCTGGGTGCTGTCGAACGCGCTCTGAGGAGGCAGTGAAGATGAAATCATCCTCTTCAATCTAACCTTACCCACACCTCCAAGAATGCAATGCTTGCATGCCTGCTTTAGGAATACTCTCAGGACGCACCCACCCAGCGACGAAGAGAAGTGCTATCAACGAAGCTTCCTAGAACTCGACTCCAGTTTGGCCATCTACGCGCAGCTTGTGAGGTATCAAGGTCGCACCCTCCAAGCACATTAGGGTCTCCAGTACTGATGCAAGGCCTCCAGCGATCCTCGATCAAGATCACCATTCCTACGACATGAACCCCGGCTTGGCCATCCTAGTGTGCTTCCTCGTCATCACGCCGATCGTTGTATATGTGGCGTGGAAGTTATGGGTGCCGGTGGCGCAGGAGTATCTCGCAATGACCGAGGAGGGTCTGCGGCGCAGGGCCGCGGGTGAGCCGCCCGTTGTTGCTGGTGCTGAAGGAGGGCAAGGAGGGCCAAGAGAGGGTGAGGGCAATACTTGAATCGACCGAAATGTGGTAGAAGTCTATGTAAAGCGGTACATGACGTGGACACAAGGGCGTGGAGGGCTGATGTGGAGGTTGATACGAGGTATTTCGCATGATGGCAACACTGCACCGCGCCTGTCTGTGTGCAGCTTTTGGGAGAACCGGAGGCAGTCGATCGTGGAATAGGAACTCTCACTTCACCTTCAAGTTTCAATCAGAAAGCTTCTCGGTCTTTCAATTTCCTTCAACACCGCACCTCCGCGTTTACATCTTATATTCAACCAGCTCTTCCTATTGAATGATATTCCGCTCTCGCAGTTAAAGCACCCCAGCGAACAGAATGTCGTTGAGCACGGCGGTGGTTACGTCTCGATACGTGACCGAGACGACCGCTACAACAGTGATCGTCTCACCAACCTTCATCAGCAGTGATGTGACCATCACTGTAACCTCACACCTTGCTTCAACCGTCGTTGCAACCTTCGGTCAAACTGTCACGGTCCACACACCCTCCTCATTTGCTGTCTCTACAGTCGTCGCACCAACAACAAAATACACACCGTCGCCCCTTACTGCTACAGATGCAACAATCACGCAGACTGGAACAACCACTTTCATCATCACCGAGCTGGATATCTACCTTCAGAACACGGCCGGAAGCGTCTATTCCACTTGGATTCTACCGTTCACGCCGTCTGCACCTCTCAACCCGACCACAACCCAGCCGTTCGTGTACGTGGTGGAGCCGTCCTCCTCTGAAGATAGCGGTTGGGATACGTGGAGCACGGGGGAGAGGGCGGGCCTGATTGTTGGCGTCATCCTTGGTGCATGTTTGCTCTTTGGGATGATTTGGTATTACTGCCGCAAGCCTTGGAAGGGAAATTGGTGGCTTGCACATGGCCAGCAAGTGGGAGTATCGCCAGTGGTTTGTACGCCAGGACCGAGTTTCGTGCAGCCGGGGTATGTTAACGGCCCAGTGGTGCCCTATGCATACCAACATGGATATGGATATGGGCTGAGGGGCGGAGATGCAAGCAAACGGGGTAAGAGGTTGTTTTCGGGGAGGAATTGGTTTAGTGTCAAGGGAAGGGGTGTCGGGAGGAACGAGCAAGACATGGAGGCGAGGGCTGTAGATTCTGAGGACCGTTACTGGCGCAAGGCATCGGGGAAGAATTGGTTCACGGCAGGGAGAAGGGGTCATATTGTCGAAGGAGAGGAAGTTGCAGAGTCAGCGGACGGGATTGCTCAAAATGCTCAACATGTTGAGGACGGGAGAGCTCGGTTCTATCAGCCTCCTCAACACCGCCAAGGTGCAGTTGTGCCATGACCTGGTCAATGCTGGTTCGCATGCAGCGACCGGGTCAGAAGCCTGCGACGACTGGCCAGAGACATAATGACTTGGATGCGTGGTGATGGGAAGGTGCTCCTGCTGTTGTTGTCGCCTGGAGCCTTGCAGCCATCGGATCAAATGGCCCGAGCGTCTGGAGAAGCAGCAACCAATGACGTGCCGTAGTGGGTGGGAGTGCACGAGTTCAATGTGCCTCCAACAACTCACGACAAAGTACTAGTGTTCTTTAACCACCCCAGTCACAGCCAGCTGTATTTAGTCGTTTAGTTTGTCGCGTCGTCACATCACATGCGGCGAGATGTGGCAGGACGACGAAGACAACAACCCTTATGGGTCGTTCAACAACCAGGATCCGTCTGGCGTGCCGACCAATCCAACTCTGAGCACTTCCTGTATGCGCGGAGCATCAGACCCTGCGCAGTTGACCGCTGACCCAGAGTAGTCTCAGATCAATCGCCGCCGCCCTCATTCACAGCTTCTCCAAACCAGCCTTCGCAATTTCACGACGACGACGAAGAAGAAGACGATGAGACGCAGCCAGACACCGGGCCTATCCCTCCCAAAGGTGGCTATGACAGCAGGGTACAACAGATTCTCTACGAGCAACCCGACCTGGAAATCATCATAACCGATGCGGGCAAGAGCGCAGATGGCGGCTATATCGTGTACAAGATACGAACAGGAGTAGGCCTGACACAAGACATTCCAAGCAGAGACCAACTGGCTCACATGTATACTCTAGGATATTGAGGTCGCCAGGAGGTATTCTGAGTTCAGCTCGTTGCGCGCAGCTCTGGTCAACCTCCATCCCACTCTCATCGTCCCTCCCATTCCCGAGAAGCACACCATGGCCGACTATGCCGCTAAACCTACGAAGGCAAAAGAAGATGTTGGCATAATCGACCAGCGAAAGCGGATGCTTGCGGTCTTCCTCAACCGGTGTCGGAGAATGAAGGAAGTTGTCGAGGATGGGGTGTGGTGGCGGTTTCTGGATCCCAACTCCAGCTGGGTAAGTACAACGCCGTGGATGTTGGTGGACGCACTGACATGGTGCTGCAGAACGAGGTGATACATGCCCACCCCGTCTCATCCGTGCCGAAGAACAACCTGAAAGCACCTCCACTGGATCCTGCCAATCCGACTGCGGCTCACAACTGGTTGCCGATTCCTTCTTCTTCCGCCAAGTTAAGGTCAGGCGGCTCGTACTCAGCAAGTGGTACGCCCATATCGCCTCCAGAACAAACCTTCCCTTCGATGGCATCGCATACTACACCCGGTCCGCAAGTATTTGGACGGTTCCCTCCTGAGTCGGCAAGCTTGAGCGAGACAGATTTGGACCCCTACTTCATCAACTTTGAACAGAACACGCGGGAGTTGGAGATACTCCTGCAAGGGAGTATCGAGAAGGTCAACCGTCGGACAATCGAGCACTTGACAAAGCTTGCAGCGGATCTGGCGGAGCTAGGCGCACGCTATAATGGCTTCTCACTCTCGGAGCAGTCGCCTACCGTGGCGGCGGCGATCGAGCGAGTAGGACAGGCTGTTGATAACACTTATATCTCAACCGAAGAGCTTTCGCTCAGCCTCGGAGCTACATTTGCCGAGCCGATGAGAGAAAGCGCACAATTCGCGGGCGTGGTACGGAATGTGCTGAAGTACAGAGTCCTCAAGCGAGTGCAGCAAGAGATGACCAGGGAAGACCTGGAGAAGAAGCGACATCTTCTGGAGCAGCTAGAGAGGAGCGAGGCGGAATCCAAACGCATCGACGCCTATCTCTCTGGCAGTACCACTATCTCGAGCCCACCGCGACGTTCGACATCCAGTGCATCTGCAAGAAGCCTACCAGAGCAACGGAGGGATGGACATGATGAGACTGAGTCTGTTGACTCCGACTTTCCGCCCACCCACGGTGAGGCTCCATCGTCTCCCCCTTCAGCAGCCCAGGGGCAGCCACAGCCAGGCCCGACGTCGCCTATGTCACACAAGAAGAGTCCTAGTGGGAACTTTGTGACGAACAAGATATTTGGCAGTTTCCGGCATGCCGTAAATGGGTTCGTGGACGTCGACCCGGAGAGGACCAGGCGGGATCAGATTGGGAAGACGCGGGAGAGCTTGACTCAGCTCGAGCAGGCCCTGGAAGTGTCGGAACAGGATGTGCACGATGCAACCCAGGGAGTCATGCGAGATCTGAAGCGATTCCAGAAGGACAAGGAAGAAGATATTCAGAGATACATGGTGAGTGCTCGCGACGTTTGCACCTCTGCAGGACAAGCTAACCGTTCCAATAGATTTCCTACGCGCGATGTCACATTGAATGGGCAAGGAAAAACATGGAGACATGGTCCGAAGCCAGAGATGAGGTGGACAAAATTGTTACGAGATGAGCAGACCAGCTCAGGAGAATGCCATGCATACCGTGCCCGTAATGTTCGTGGTGGTGAGGCGCGAGGCGTTGGGAAGCGCTTGGGCCGCCGATGGTCAGCCCTGTTTGCGTACAGTACTTGGAGGCCGTCGTGTCCACGGAGACTTGACTAGGCAGAACAAAGACACGTCAACTGCGGCTGACATTATTGAATCGCAAAGAAGGTTCGACGATTGCTGTTTGCTTGCCGCCGTAGTCGAAGACAAGCGAACTCCGAGTGACGCACCCGCTACAGATGCTCTCAAACAGTTGCAGAGTTCTTGGAGCTGCAGGCGTCAAATCACAGTGAATCATTTGCAGCTGCACGATTCATAAGAAGAGCGAAGCCATTCATCGTCCCTCTGTACCTGATAGCTTGTGGAAAGTGCGACCGTCTAGCGCAGGCATCGAGTGACCCGCGAATGAGCATTTTGGGATTCGCAGCGGCTCAACTCTGGCCCTCAGACTCCGCCGCCCGCATCATTTCCGACCCTCAGCACCTACACTGACATTTCTTCGGTCTGTTCCCCATACCTTTCTCTTCTCTACCTCATGGTCCCGGCGTGAAATACGATCCTGGACCTCATCATTACCTCGTCCTCCGAGCGCTCCCGCCCGGGACATGCCCGCTTCCTCCCAAAACAACAAAAATCCAAACCCACACCTCGCGGAAAAAGATGATTTAGGCAGGCTGCGTTCCGCATCTCCTGCTGTCAAGAGACCAGCGTCTGATATGGGAGCCCAGGACAGAGAGTCCTACCACAGTGACGTCGAAATGGGCGAGGGTCAGCCTTCCGCGGATGCTGGACCTGGATCCACGCCTGTCAATCCCGACTCGCCCACGGCCACAACCACGGCCATTCAAGACAGGAAGGCCAAGCAGCAAGACACGGGTGAAAGACACCGCCAGATCCCTACTGTAGCCGCCGATGACCTGGTCTACGCGAGTGACGCCCGCGCCGTCCAGCAAGGCGCGGCTGCCTCTCTCTCAGACAATAGCGGTAGTTCGACCTCCGACTCTCTAGTTCCCAGTCCCTCCAACCGATCGACTACCGCTACATCGCTAAGCTCAGATGTGCCTCCCGCCGCTGCCTCCGCACCTTCAATCGACGAACAGATCGCCAAAGTCACAGAGCTCATGCAGAAAGAGCTACAAGAAGGGCAGAAGGGCTACCTCATCTCTGCAAGATGGTTTCAGAAAGTCCAGGCACGCGGCTCGGTCCCTGTTGACGTCAAAGATAAATCAGCGACTGAAGGGGAGATTGGTCCTGTTGACAACTCGGATATTGCCATGGTCATTGACGCCGACGCCAAATTGGTCGATGAGGCTGGGGAAAATTATGTCCCGCTACGACCAGGCTTGGCTATGGACGAAGACTACCGTGTCTTTCCTCAAGAGGCCTGGGCAATGATAATATCGTGGTATGGTCTTCACAAAAACTCCCCTGTCATCACACGATATGCCCACGACTGGAGTGCCCCCGATGCCGCAATGCCTAATGTCACCTGGGAGTTGAATCCACCCATTTTCTCGTTTCTCAAGGTGCCTAGTGAGCACACTACCCAGACCCAACGTGAGAAGGATGTCCCGCCTCAACGAATGGTCGCCAGCAAGAAGATGCTGGCGAATGACTGGCTTAAGAAGGGCAAGCAGCTACTCAATATTGACATGAACACCAAGGTCAGGGTATGGAGGATCCTGGGTGGCTTGAAGAACTCTTCTTCTTCTGGCATTCTTACTCCAGCAGCCTCTAGAAGTGCTTCCCCTGCTCCGGGCGTCGAGATTGTGGCCACCGCAGGCGACCGGATGCTCCTGGACGTCAACACCTTCGCACACCTCCAGCTTGGCGAGCATCGCGAGCTTCTCACCGACATCAAGGACAACACTGCGAACCCTAACTACAATGGCAAGTCGTTGACTTTACAAGTGGTCGGTTTGGGCCGGAATGAAGAAGTCATTGTTTTGGAGGAACAGAAGTCTGGAAAGGAAGAGTGGCCGAGCGAGAATGCTAAACTAAGCTTGGGCAAAAGCCTCAAGGCTGCAGGAAAGAGCCTCACCCCAAGCGGCAGATCTAGCCCAGCCCCCGGCATGATGACCCGCGGACGCCAGAAGGCAAATGGGAGACCCAAGGGAATCACTGGATTGACCAATCTGGGAAACACCTGCTACATGAACTCAGCCCTGCAATGCCTTCGCAGCGTTCCCGAGTTGACTAACTATCTCTTGGCTGACCTCTGGAAGAAAGACCTTAATGTGGACAATCCCTTAGGTTATCATGGCGAAGTTGCAAGGGCGTATGCCAATCTGATGCACCAGATCTACGAAGAGAATGCTTCCTCAACCAGTCCGGCCAAGTTCAAGGTCACGGTAGGAAGGCACAATTCTAATTTCAGCGGATACCAGCAGCAAGACTCTCAGGAGTTCCTCCTATTCCTTCTTGATGCTCTCCAAGAAGATCTCAATCGCAAGAAGAAGAAACCTTACTTTGAAAAGACCGATTCCACAGATGAGATGGTCCACGACACTGCCGCTCTCCAAGCCTTTGCCGACAGGAATTGGTATGAGCATGAGGCGAGGAATGACTCGGTGGTCACGGATCTTTTCACAGGCATGTACAAGTCGACTGTCACCTGCCCAGTCTGCGACAAAGTCAGCATCACTTTTGACCCTTTTCTCAATCTCACTCTGCACCTTCCGGTGGAGAACAACTGGTCGAAGGAGATCCTGTACTTCCCGCTTCACAAGAAGCCTATTCGCATCGATGTCGATATTGACAAACATTCCAACTTCAAACAGCTAAAAGAGTTCGTCGCGGCGCGGACGCATGCTGAAGTGAATCGGCTGGTCGTTGCGGAATCGTACAAGAACAAGATCTACAAAATTTTTGACAATAACTCGGGAATCTCGGAGTCGAGCATACAAACCAACGACATAATTTGTGTCTATGAGTTGGAATCGGTACCGACAAACTACAACCCCGACAAGGTGAAAAAGTACTCGGTGTACTTGTCAAAGGACGAGGACGAGCTGGTTGATGAGGACAGCCCAGAGGCAGATCGTCTCCTTGTTCCTCTCTATCATCGGCTTGTAAGAGCACCTGGTGCGCGAGTTGGGTCCAAGCCCTTCTTCGGCCAGCCTACATACCTTGTCCTCAACCGCGCCGATAGAGCCACCTACGATGGGGTCATGAAGAAGATCCTGGGAAATGTAGCCGGGATGACTACCAAGAAGATCTTTGACGAAGACTTGGACGTGTCTGACGATGGAGTCGCTACACCCGAAGACTCCGATGCTATGATCACGACGGACGATTTGTCAAGTTCAGGCTCAGGACTTCCCACGGCCACTTCGGTCCAAGGTGAAGACGGTCTGGTAGATGTGTCCATGAGAGATGCCAGTCAAGCCCCAGAACCGGGCCCTGGGTCTGCTGAAAATGGCCTACCAAAGCTGCTCCAGCCCAATTCTACCGTCCCTGAGCATTTCAAGCAGCTCTTCGACGTTCAGGTCACCGCCACTGGAGAGGGCATTCCCACGGGCTGGAATCAGATCTCCGAGAGTGGGGAGTACGAATCCATTAAGAAGCGGATTCCCAAGTCTGTCTCACGGCGGCCCGCCCAATCCAATGGCGCATCAAGCCCTTTCGACGACGACACTGCCTCTGCAGAGAGCGACGACGAGCTCGCGGATAACGAAAACGACGATGATACCCCTATTGAAAGCAACGAATCGGGTTCGGATGCCAGTCCGGTTCTGCCCATTCTTGACGAACCTGAAAACGACTTCCCAGAGCCCCAGGAGATCTTGGCGCCTCGGAGCAAGAGAGCTCAACGCAGAGCGAAGAACGGCAAGCATAGGGGCAAGTTCAACAAACGTGATAAGCGTCGCTCGCCTGTACCACCTCCTCAGCCGGTGCCGAAAGGTCCTGGAGGGCCTCTGATCCGACCTGGCGAGGCCATCATTCTTGACTGGACCCAAGAGGGGTATGACGCCCTTTTTGGCGGAAGCGAGGAGGACAATGAGGGCATGCGTGGCACACCGACCTGGAAAGGTGTCGAGCTGCTCCCCGATGAGGAGGTTCTGGCAAAGCGGCAACTGCGCAACAACCGCAAGAAGAATGGCATCTCGCTCGAAGACTGTCTGAACGAGTTTGGCAAGTCGGAAACATTGTCTGAGCAGAACGCGTGGCACTGTCCTCGCTGTAAGGAGCATCGCCGGGCTAATAAAATGTTCGAGTTGTGGAAATCGCCGGATATTCTGGTTATGCACCTCAAGCGATTCAGCGCCAACCGAAATTTCCGCGACAAGCTCGAGGTCAGAGTGGAATACTCCACCGAAGGTCTGGATCTCTCAAGTATGGTGCGCGATCAGCAGGACGGCAAGAGCTTAATCTATGATCTGATTGCTGTCGACAACCATTATGGAGGTCTTGGAGGTGGTCATTACACTGCATATGCAAAGAACGCTGACAATGGTGGCTGGTACGAGTATAACGGTAAGACACCTGTTGACACATTTTTAAGGAGCACGATTGACCATTATAGACTCTCACGTCTCGTCAAAGACGGACGCCAGAAGCGTCGTCACGAGCGCCGCATACCTGTTGTTCTATCGCAGACGGGAGGACCCAGACCACCCTTTAGGGGGACCCAAACTCCAAGAAGCTCTTCGAGAGGCCAACAACAACTACGGAGCAGCCGACTCTGAAATGCCCCAAGACTCTCGTGAATCTTCTCCTGTGACGGGGGAAGGTCGGCGTCTCGGCGACTCCTCCCACAATGGGTTGTCGAGCGCATTACAAGTCGGTCACGGTCACCGCGTGGGAGCGGGACCGGCTGGCTCAGCACTCGGAGGAAATCAACCGATTCGAGGTCTGTTAGCCGGAACAGAAAGTCCACCGAGTTTGATGCTGGGACCAGCAGCCAGTAACGGTGGCGATGACATGCTGCCCGATTATTCCGACTCAGCCATTGCTGACGACGTGGACGAAGGTGTCGCCGACGTTACCTCCGGTAGTTACCAGTGGCAAGTGACGCAGCCATGGAGCTTTCAGGGACTGCCTTCTAAACAACCAGCTAACTCAGAGGACGGAGACCGGTTTGCAGACAACCGCAGTTCGAACGACAGCACGCGCGTGGAAGGTGGTGAAGCCAGCCCGCCACATAGCAACTTTGATTCAGACGCCGGCGACGAAGGGTCCATCCACCACAACCCCGACGACCATGACAACCCTCTCTACAGCAGTCAAACCGGTCCCATCATGCACCACGAAGACTTCATGCATGGTCGCGGTGCAAGAGAGAGTGCACCGCCTCCGGACGAGGTGCCGGCTGGGCTCGGTTCCGGCCGGGGTATGTCAATGCCTGTGGACATCAGTATGGCTGACGATGACGACGATGACCCGCCCGTCGTGGAGCTGCAAGCAGACCCAGCAGACAACGAGTTGAAGTTCAATCCTGCTACTTAGTCAGGGCACGATTGGACAGGCGGGGAGTGGCAGGACCGTCGAGAATTTCAGGCGTTACGGAAAAAGGCCAGGTTTATTATTGACTGAGCACGGTAGTGGCATATCTCCAAGCACCTAGGTCTTGTTTTGGTGCTGGAAGGGCGCTCATTGCGCAAAACCAGGGCCCAAAGCTGGTTCTCATGGACAGGAGAGCGTAGAAAATGCGCTCCTAGGAAATCCCACCCCTGCGCTTTGAGGCTCTGTTCGGCACGTATCCCACCTACTTGAGACGCACCTGAAGCTCCGGTAGCGAAATTACTGTGGTCTTACTGTACACATGACAGTGTCAGACAGTCAGCCAGGGGAGGCAAGCATTATGAGGTGAATGACTGAGGACGCCACCTCCGCATGACAAGTGTAATGAGACGCTGGCAACGGCGATGGCAACCGCCATAGAAAGGAATCGTACATATCGTAGACGTGGAAGGTGCAGTCCAGTTGATGCTTTTGTGGCCATGATCGTGTGTGGCTTGCATGGGTTTCCCAAAGACAATTGCACCGGCATTCTTCGTGTTTCCTACTTCTACCTCGTACCTTTCGAATCTACGGCGGCTGAGTAGGCGCCTTGAGCGTCGGAAGGAGATGCTATACCTCATTTACTCAATCGAATACGCTTTCCTCGAGAATACCGCGGCCCAATGCGAGATTCACCTGCAAAACTGCGGGACCACCCAGCCACCTGGTCTTTTCGCGCCCAAGAGGGCAGGTGATAGTGAGTGATGTGCCAGGTTCATGCATAAGTTGCGGGCCTCCCGCCATGAGCTCGTGACTGATTGCTGGGGGCTGAAATGCGGCGGGCTGGACGCGGACAAGTCTAGCCCTTCGTTTTCGTCCGGTCCTCAACACCTTCGATATATCTCCCCGCCTTTCCAGAGGCGGTTAACAATGTCTTTCTGTGCAACCTGTCCAGCTGGCTAGGCACCTTTCTTCTGGCCTCGCCATGCGCACATTTCAGCCATGCCCTCATGCAGGGCGCTGGGTTCGCTTCTGCGAACATGCATCGCGAGTGGGTTGAAACGGGCAGGAGAGGATTAAGGCTGCCAGCAGCCTCAACGGCCAGCGGACGCATAGTTGTCCCGAGTGTCTGCTTCAAGTCGCAGTCTTCCGTGTCTTTGCTGTTGCCATGTCCTCGCAGCGGACTCTGTTGTTTCATGCTTCCCTCATCCCGTGCTCCATAAGGCTGGCAACGCTCTCCGAGACTCTCTTGCGGTAACTGTTTACGCTCTGGACCTTCAGCCTGATCTGACTTTGCTCTGCCTTGCGACTCGACCCGGAGCGGTCTCGCGTCGATCAGATGGCGAGATCTCCTTGGCCGTCGCTCCTGTTGCTCTTCAGCCTTCTCATCTTCAGCAGCCTAAGCTACGCCAAAGCTAGCGAAGACGAGACAGTCGATCCGGTATGTCAAGGTGTCGGTCCCGTGGAGGAAGGATGTCCGCTGCAGGGCAATGGTGACTTTTACGGAATGGGAGTCAGAGTCGGTATCTGTAGGTCATTGTCTCTCCGACCCCGACGTATATGCTGACGTTGCGGTTGCCATACAGACTTCCAATGGATCACCTCGTGGCTGGCGAACAACTTCCTCCCTGAAGAAATAATTGGCAGCTTGGATACAAACTCGATCTTCCTGCTCGCGCTCTTCGCGACCGTATTCACGTATTCCCTGGACGGGAATTCTATTCGTGTGGTGGACGTGTTGCTCATCCACCATCTTTGCACAGGCTTTTTGTTTAGTGTTATGAGTCTATGGGGTTACAGAACGAGTAAGTGTCGCATACTTGAGCTAGTACGTCAAGCTTATCTCCTATCTCTAGTGTACTACAAGACCGAAGGTCCCGGTGGCCGTCGCCATTTTGGTGGGTTTGGCACACACTTCCGGCTCGTCCTGATGTCCGCGATAACGGCGTACGGGGTTTGGTTCTGGTTGCGAGGAGTCGACACCCTGGCTACTTGTGATAGTCGAAAAGAATGCGGCGGACTTGAGACATTCTTCTTCGTTCCTGTCAAGGTCAACTCCAAGGCGACTAGAAGTATCAATCTCGTTATAGCGACTGGCGCGGCAATCTACTACGGTTTCATGGCGCTCACGGCTATCCTGGCGGGAGTGGTTGCCATGGTGAGGACGTTGAGAGGGAAGGAGATCTATTGGGAGTTAGTTGTGCGTCCTGATAGAGACGTCGCACTGAACAAGAGAGAGTGAGTTCGTTCCCAAGTCCAATGCTGTTGGCTGCCGCTAACCCATACCTCCTCTACGACGCCTAGACTAACAATATGGTACCTCATCCTCTCCTGCTTCAATCTCTTCTGGCTGGTCTTCGCAGTTGCTAGCATCGAAATCACACTCAACAAGAACCACATACACAACGTCCTCGGGGCTGGAGGGATCCGCGGCGCTGGGCAGCTCATCCCCGCTCTGATCGGTTTGTTAAGTCTGGTGAAAGTCCTCTACGAGCTGGTCTGTCAACATACTCCGTGGCTGAAGAAGAAAGAAGAAGAAGGCGACAAGCGCTATGCGCCGCCTGATGAGTACGACCTAGCTTCTCCAACAGAATACAAGAACCCGACCGGATTGGGTCTGAGAGACGGGGCCTACTCTTCAGCTCTGACGAGAGGTGATGCGGAAAAAGAAGGCACGGTGTCAGCAACATTAAACCGACCGCCGACAATACTGTCTCAACTACATTTCACGGCAGGGACCTACGGATGGCCGAGGCAGAAGCGCTCCCTCTCGCATCGAATCCTTCTCGCCTGGCTGCCTTGGTTGAATATGTTCAAATGGGCCCGACAGTCACTGACCCCCCGGGAACTCATCCGCAACTCAGCCATATTCTCTTCCATCAGCGTAGAGCGTACAAAGCAAAGGGACAAGAGCGGCGCCGGGTTTGAAGTCCTTGGAGTCAAGCGAATGTATTCTAGTACAATGCCAGATGCATCAGATGCCAGGCAGGGCCTAGGCCATCATCACGTCCGAGCACAGAGCTTCTCCCCGACGACAAACGGCACCGCCGACGAGAGCCCCACGACAGCTCTCCTAACCTCGCCTTCCCAGCAGTTGCACCCGGGCCAGGGGGGACTGATGGCCGAAATGACCGACCAGATCGACATTGAGCTGTTGTCCAACCAGCAGCAGTCCCGAGGAGGACATCATCGCCGCATGTCGAGCGACAGTACCGCCGACATGGGCTCCGGCACGGCCATGAGCGCGTACGAGGGCAGAGGGTACGATGACTCCTGACGCAGCAAGCAGGGGTGAAGCGGTTCCCCGACATTAATCATCAAAATCATCAAAATCATCAATTGCGAGAGCGAAACAGTCGTCATTTCTCAACAGGAACTAACTCCGAGTCGCCGTAAAGGGGCAGGGGCAGGGGCAGGGGCAGGAGCGGAGGGAATCTTTTGGCCGCACCCATATACTAATGTACGAGGTACGTAGCCGGCATTTTAACACATATAGTACATACTCCATCTTGTGAAATATCACTAGATATGTTATGCCCCCTGTTGAGTTGTCTGAAAGAACCGAAATGAGCGTACCGTAGATCTGCAACAATAAGAGTTCACGGCTCGCGTCCAATCCGGCCTTCAAGCCTCCAATGTCATTCAATATCCATCTGGTTCTCTTGCGCGATAAGCTCTCATTACAACGCCTGTGGGAAGCCCGATACTGCAGAAATGGTCAAGCTACGACTGGGCGAAAAAAGAAGGTTGCGAGCACAGATGGTCTGGTCTGTCTGGTGAAAGATCAAAACACCTTGCTATTACGCATTATCATGTTGGCCATGATGAAGCAATACATGTCGCAAACAGGCTATCGAATCGCTTGCTGGATAAGAGAATGATCGATGACCGCCTTCGCTTGATGCCATTTCTTTGCCCCGAATTTGTCCAATTCCTTTGCTCGTACCTCATACCTCGTTGACATGTCGCAGGAAGAATGTTACAAGTGCATGCTTCCGTTACGTGCGATCCTGCACCAATACAAAAAGAAATCCAACTAGTGTCCATCTTCTAGTACCCCTGATATCCATGGACCTCAGTGCTGAGTACTGAACTTGTGAAAAGGTATCCAATCGAATTTAGTCCTCCTTCGATCACTGTCAACCGTATTCGAGCTCCATGGCACAAGGACCAGATCAAGTGTAACCTGTTTTCAGAGTCAGCAAATCTCTCATAAGGTCCAGTCAGAGGTAGAAACTCACTTCTCATCGCGTCCGAGTACCCAGTACCGCCCTTGAGATCCATCTCGAAGCTCTCAGCTACATCGATCACCCGTTTTATGTGGACCATGCTTAACGGCACATCTTCATGCACCGCCAAAGCTTGTGCGGCACGCACGAGGTTCTTGATCTGTCGACCATTGACTTCACGCCGAGCTAGGTCGTTGAGATCCTGCTCGGTAATGGCGGCAACCTCCATGCCTTCTTGGTTCTTGACGCGTTCGATGAACAATTTCCAGACTGTGCGCTTGGCCTTGGTCGTAAGGTTCTGGAAGCGCAATGACAGGTGGATACGTGACACAAAGGCCGCATCGAACGTCTCCACTCGATTGGTTGTCAAGAAGAGGATGCCTTGGAAGTATTCCAGAAGACGAAGAAAGATACTGACCAGGGCATTCCGGTGGATATCGTGGATGGATCGTTGCTCGAGGAAAACATCTGCTTCGTCCAGGAGCAAGATTGCACCCCAGCTGTGGGCGATGTCGAGGATGTTCTGCAGCTCCTTTTCGAGTTTGGTCGGCTCCGTGCCTAGATCACCTGCGCTAACCATGTAGAGTGGACACTTCAGAAGGTCTGCAATACCCTCCGCCGTCAACGTCTTGCCGGTTCCGGGAGGTCCATGAAGGACAGCTACCAAGCCCCGGCCTTTGCCTGATATGATATCGTCAATGCTACGGTGGGCCTGGAAAGCATGGCTGGAGACAAGAGCCTTCACGATCGACTTGTGGTTTTCTGGAAGGACAAGGCTCTCGAATGCTTGATCATTGAACATAACGTCAGAGATTCCGGAGACGGTGAATTCAAGCCAGAGTTTCTCGCTGAATGCGAAACCCAGGACGACAGGGCTTGCAATGAGTAGCTCTTCCTCGGTGAATTCGTGGGTTAACTGCTTATCTTCCGGAAGCGGTTCTGTCTTGTGGCTGGAATGGACGTCTTCTTTCGAGTTGACTTCAATAATGATATTCTGTCCCGTGGGCATCTTGACGACCTTATACCTCTTCTTCTCCTGGACCTGGATGGTTTCGTCTGATGGCGTCGGCTGATTGTTGCCAACAGCGTCGGAATCACTGGCATTGCCACACCCACAGTCGTCCTCAGGTTCCTCAAAATTCATACCGTCAGGATCCTCCTTCGGCTTGACGACGCTGACCGGATAGTTCGGATTGATGCGGCGGTGGATAGCAGGATCCACCATGACTCGTCCATCGATGTGAATCTTCAAGACCTGCTTCTTGCGCTTGGCGTATGCCATACCTTTGTGGTGGCGGTAGTTCATACCCTGGAGGGAGACGAAGTGCTTTCCTCGCTCGATCAACTGTGCTTTCAGCTTCTCGGATTCTTTGTGATACTGCAGAGGATAGCAGTCCAATGATGAGATTTTGCGGACGCCCTGGAACGAAGAAATCTCTGAGTGTGTAGTTCCCATGCCGAAAGTCTTGCCATCATACTCCAGATATCGACCTTCAACGGTGTACCATTGGCCCCTCATGAAGTGAGACTCCTTCGTGGCAAAGTCAATCTTGAAAGCGCGAGGCTCTTCTTGGTCACCGTAGGTGGCAGAGTAGGCAATGCTGTTTGGCTTGTAGAGAGCCCACAGCAGGTCGAAAGTGATCATGCCGTTTTCTAGCAGGGGATATAGGTTCTTCTTGGTCTCGGAAAAGTCCTTGTCAAGATACTTGACCATGATGCGGAGGTGTTTGGCTTTGTCAACAAGAACCTTGGCTTCTTTGCGCTTCTTCCCCTCAGCTTCCTCCTCGAGGGTCTTGACATATTGTCTCATCTCTTCTAGGTAGAGGAAAAGCATGTTGGGATCGAGGTGAGGCGTATCCTCTACCAGGCTGATACCCTTGACTCCCGACATGACGTGTTGAAGGCACTCCTTGAGAGGCTCTGATTTGATGTCCACAATGGTGGCCAGGTACTTGTGCTCCCAGTCAAATCTACGGCGAACTGTGAAGATATATTGGTCCCAGACGGCATCCCCTGTCTCCTTGACGGTCTCGCTGAGCTTGAAGTTGTGGATCGACTGATCCCAGAGTTGGTCGACTCGCTTGTAGGCCACCTTTGACGCGCGTTTGGGCTTCTTGTCCTTCTTCTTTGGCTTGATCTCCTCGAGGTCCTGGACCAGATCCCGCGGATCATATACCACCTCTCGACGGCGGCTTCTCCGAGGTCTGACATAGTCTTCAATGGGCGGAAGAGGATTGATTATTTGAGTCCGAGGAACAGAAGAGCCCGAGGGTGGCAGTGGGTTGGTGTGGAAATCAAGACCCCGCAAGGTGTGCTTCAGATGGCGAAATCGCTGGGAGCCGGGATCTTCCTGGATCTCAATGACTCCATCTGATTCTTCCAGGTCGTCGTGCCGCTTCGATCTGGAGGCTTTCTTAGTGCCACTGATCTTGACTCTTGATCTGGGCCTGATTGCTTCCTCTTCGAGGTCATCATCGCTGTAGGACTCGTCATCCTCAGACACGACCTTCTTCTTGGATTTCTTGTTGTTCTTCCTGAGCTGCTTGGCTAATGCCTTGGCCTCTGCCTTTAGTTTTCTATTCTTGGCTTTCAGCTTCTTCTTCGACGACAGGTCGACGGAGCTGTCGCTGTCTGACTGGCTAGAGTCGTCACTATCGGTGGTAGCATCGGAGGACTCGTCGCTGTCGCTGTCGCTGGCGGACTCTTCAGTCTCGATGACTTGTTTCTTCTTGCTGGCCTTCACTTTGGACTTCGTGGACCGCTCACTGTGCTTCTTGCACTTTTTCTTGTCTTTGACGGCGTCGGGCGCAGGCATTGTGCCGGCAGCGGGTCGTTCGACAGCAGGGTCCGTCTTCTTCGTTTCCGTGACCCCGCTATTCTGGTCCATCTTGAAACAGCGGTCGTCAGGCGGGTGAGGTGGGGCGGTTGGAGGAAGAATGATTTGAGACAATTGTGGTAGGAGGGTGCACCCGAAGAATGGTGTGTGGGCTTCTCAATCTACGAGGCAGTACAAAGTAATGCATGCAATACGGGAATAAGTGGGAGTGAATGATTCTTGTAGAAATGAGCAGGCTCCAGGCAGAACTGAGGTTGAGGCTGAGGCACACCTGGCCGTCAACGAGGCTAGACAATGTGCGCTGCTTCTGAGCGTCCGCCAAGGAGATGATAAGTGAATCTGACGAAAGATGGGCAGGCAGAACTCTGAATGGCTGTGTACAAGTCGTGAATATGAGTCGCAAAGGGCCGCGAACCAGGGGCGGCACGATTGGGCAGATGTGGGAGAGTGTTTGATGCCTTATTGCAGCCTGCCGGGATTGCAACAAACATGTAATTGTTCGCCTGAATGGCCAAGTGCGAGTGTATCAGCCAATTCGAGAGAAGTCGCGACAGTGACGAAAGAGCAAGGAGCGGACAGCGGGCAGTCAGTCGTGTCTTGGGAGTCGTCTCAAGCCTCAACAAGAGGGAAATGACAGGGCATCGCACCGCGTCCAGGGCTTTGGCACTGCAGAATGCATGAATGTGGTCTTCTGATCAGGTGGGAAGGGGAAGCGTGCTAGAAAATGAATGGCTGATATGCACCAGCTACGCAACAGGCCGCAGCAAGTGAGCTGACTTTGGCTTTGATCCTGCCTTGCTAAAGCTTCATCCGTGCTTCCGATCTGTGGAGGGAGTCTCCTTTAGCTGTTTCCGGCTTACGCCAGCCGCCATCTGCAGGGCAGAGGGGACCTTTGAACAACGAAAGATCCCACCAAGTGGGTACAAAATGCACCCATCCCGCATGGTTTTAGCTGTGTTGTTGGGCCTGCATGGTCTTTCGTTTTGCCTTGGGGACAAACGGTAAGCGAGGATCGCCGCCCAGCTCCGCAAACCCGGACTGGGAAATAAAAAGCACATGGCAAATGGTTGGCCGTGACTGGTCTCAGAATTGCCAGACGCACAGATTGTTTCACGTACATTCCAGCAGAAAACACTTGGGTACGGAGTATTAGATGCACTTGGCCACTGCTCATGGACGGTTCTGCCCGACAACCAGAAAAGACAGGATATGTTTTCCGAAATCCACAAACCCATGTCCCTATGTCTGTGTATTACGCATTCCAGCTCTTCCTTCACGTAAATTAGAGGAGAAGAAGAAGAAGAAGAAGATGCCGAATCTAAAGTCTTCCAACCACCTCCTGTGAAGACAGAAAGAGATCGGATACTTGTGTGGGAGCTATCGCGGCCAATGTTGATGAAGGACTTGCAGAAGCTGGCCTCAAAGCCTTGGACAACTTTCAATGGAACAACGATCGACTGGCCTCGAAAAGGGTTCTGTGTAGGTGGTAGCCATCACAATTGACAACGATAACGACGAAGTTGTGTCCAGAGGGGCCATTCACTTTCCCATCCTGTTCCTTGTGTGTCTGGCTCGTGTCCCATTTGTCTCTCATCTTAGCCTCGAGGTCGGGCACTTTCTGACCTGAGATTCAATCAAGACGAGGACCTTAATCGACAAAGTGTGCTAGTTCTCTATATGGGCTGCACAGTAGGCAAACAGATGTTAAGATTGTCACCGGAGTGCAGAACTTGACACATTCAACTGAGCAAGTGTCCGTTGTTGAGAGCAATGCGAGTAGCCAAGGGCAAGATGGGATGAGGCTGGTGCCGGTTGATCTAATATGTAATTCGACATATTGTCGCAAACAGCCTCAATGGATGAGCTTGTAATATGCCACGCCAATTGTTACTTTGAAGTGAAACAGCCGTTGTTGTGTCTGCTAGAACAGCAATGGCAGATCTGCCAACAAAAGACAAGAAGCCTAACTGTTACACAGCAAGGTGAAGAGCACGTCCAGGGCGGCGACAGGAAGGTGCCTGACCTGATTTCTCTCAATCCCATCCACCTAATCACCTACCCATGCTTTACCCACCTCGTGCTTCGGCTTTGTCATCAGACAACCCAATGCAAAAATGCATAACGGACCCAATCCTCCAGCCACCCACAAACCGCCCGCACTGCGCGAAAGGGTAGGAGTCCATACCTCCTCAACTGCGAAGCCTATCACGGCCAATCTCGCCGCAACTCCTCGCGCGAAGGCGTGTCGTTCCCGATTACTACTCGGTATATCCACGTCTAGGCTTTATTAACAATCAAGCGTTCCACCACCTCCAGGTCCAGGCATCTACCGAGGCTCGTCGACCAAAGCAATGGCTGCTCCAAGGCTTTGTCCCCTCGTATTATTGGCCGGGTATCGGACCATTGCCATACCATATCCCTGGATATAGCCGCCTCGGATGCCACCGTGTGGTTTATATTATGTCGACTGTCATCTCGCGAGCAACAAGACTACTTGCAAGAATTCCACCCAGCAGCCCATTCCGTTCCCATCGTTTGTGTAGGTTCCAAATCCACCTCGCCACCGCCAACATGGTCCAGAACAAAGCCTTCATCTACAAATCAATTCCCAACGGCTGGCCAGTGCCAGGCCAGGACCTCACCGTCGAGGATATCGGCTTTGACGAGAATGCCCCGCCACCCAAGGGCGGCTTCACGACGAAGAACTACTATGTGGCATATGATCCGTCACAACGGGGCCGCATGCGCGACCCCTCTATCCCGTCGTACTCGCCAGCCATGAAAACCGGCGAACCCGTCATCAGCGTCAGCGTCATAGGTAAGGTGCTCAAATCCGACAACCCTGCCATCAAGGAAGGGCAGACCGTCATGTTGCAGGGTTCGGGCACGGAGAGTTATTCCGTCAAGGACGAAAGCGCTGTCAAGACGACGCAGATTATCGAGCCGAAGGAGGGCGTCCCGCTCACGGCATATCTGGGACTACTGGGCATGACGGGCATGACCGCCTACGGGAGTCTGCACGAGATCGGGCAGCCGAAGAAAGGGGATGTTATTCTCATTTCTGCGGCCGCGGGAGCCGTGGGCCAGATGGTCGGGCAGATTGCGGTGCGGGAAGGTCTACACGTAAGTAATTATGCCCGACTCTCTCTGTCTCACCCAAAAACTGGTTTGACTACCGACTGACAATGCCCAGGTTATCGGCTCCGTCGGCGACGACCGCAAACTCGACTTTATCCTGAACGACCTCAAATTCACCTCCGGCTTCAACTACAAGAAAGAGTCCATGGCCGACGCAGTGAAGCGGCTGGCCCCCGACGGCATCGACATCTTCTACGACAACGTCGGCGGCGAGCTCCTCGACGTGGCCCTCGCCAACATGAAGGTATTCGGCCGCATCGTCGCGTGCGGGTCCATCTCGACGTACAACAACGCCAAGGACACGACCCCCTACGGTGTAAAGAACTATAGCGCGATGGTGAGGCGGCGGCTGCGCTGGCAAGGCTTCCTGGTCTTCGACCCGAACATTGAGCAATGGCGAAAGGAACGCGACGAGAACGTTACCAAGTGGATCCAGGACGGCAGCTTCAAGAGCGTCGATCATATCACCGAGGGGATTGACAATGCCATCGACGGCTTCCTCGGTATGCTCAAGGGCCAGAATCTGGGCAAGAGTATTTTGAAGATTGCGGATCCCGAATGAGGTTCCTGAGCCAGCGGCTGGACTGCCTCGACGCGGTAAACTTAATATGCATCAAGCGTTTTCCTGAATCACCTGATGGTGTGACTTGAGACAGCAATCCACCGAACTATTCGAGGCCGTGCAGAACGGCAGCGGGAGACTTAACGGTCGTTTTTAGTTCACGGACTATGAAGTGGAGGCTGGCCGAGGAGGGCTGCCAGACAAGGAAGCCCCGGAGGATGGCAATGAACAGATACAATCGATTTTCTCGTGTGAAATCCATTAAGCATCAAATTTCCCTGTTCGCTGTCGATGCGTTAGCTCCATTGCCATTTCTCCGCCTTGAAACACTGAACGTGTTCGTCCGAGCTCCCTGGAAAAGGAATATCGCGGCATGTCCCTGCTGCGGACACGGCTCAAAAGAATAGACATGGGAACCTCGGTGCGTAGGAACTCAACATCCAGAAGACCAGTGATCCTCTCAATTCAGAGGCCATGTCTGATAAGAAAATACGTTAGACTCGTTAGCGACTGGGGATTCCTGCATTCCTGAAACCCTCTGCTGGCCGGAATGCCCGACTGAGTCCGACCCAAATCCATGCGCGCTGGTGTCCATGTCGGCTTGACGGATGTGCCGCCCTGGATGATATCGTAAGTCGTACCATACACAAAACCACGAATTCCACTCCCGCCGTCAGTGAGGCTCGTATGATGCCTCCCTTTCGGGGCACTGACTGCCACGTCTTTCCCGTGTCCGTTCGTTCACTTTCTCCCCTCATCGAAAAAGTCTGGTCAAGCTTCCCTTAACTCAACGAAACATACTCCGCGCATACGGATTCGGCCCACCAAGCCACTCCCGGATGTCTTCGAGCGTAGAATCTCTTTCCATCCCGCGATGATCCAGGCCCATGAATTCGACATCTGTGTCATCACCACCACCAGCCGCGTTCCTTGACTTGTCCACGCAAATCTGGCATAACTCCAGCGAACAATTAACGCAAGTCAGAAGAATGTTTCTCTGCAGGCATCCATGACAGGTATGCTGGTTCGTGCCCAGTGGAGACAAGTCTGAATGTAAACACCTGGGGCGACCAGCAGGGTCCACTGCCACGCGGTAATCAGGCCACTCTTCCTCGTCAGAACCTCCATCTTCGTCTTCTTCGTCGCCATCCTCATCTTCATCGTCATCGTCATCGTCATCATCCTCCTCACCCTCGTCACCTTCATCCTCGTTGTCCCATGAGTTGGGTTCGCATTCACAGGCGTCGTCCTCGTCAAACAGATTGCCGCAGCGGTAGCAGAATTCCACGCCACAGACGCAATCCATGTGATTACATCCTTCAGTCTTCTCAACCATGTTCAGACAAGTTGGACATTGTTTCCATTTTTTGTCACTTCCTAGTTGGTAGAGTTTCGTCAGGCTCTCTTCCTGCTTCGGGCACACACGTTCTGAGATGGCCCAAATAGCATGATCGTCCTTTAGTCGTCTGCACCGTCTGCATGTCGAGGTCGCACACTTGGGACAGAGACCGAGTTCATCGTCAGCTAACATATCGCTTTCTGGAATGAACGCGGAGCACTTTGGTGATGCGCAGTAGAGAGGACGATTGGCGCTAAACTCGGCTTCGATCTCCTTGTACCGATCCAGGACCTCAGGCTCGAGCATGCTTCCCCAGACAGAGATGCGGAGAGGTTTAGCACAGCATTTGGGGGGAAATGATGCCATATTTGCACAGCCGGCTTTGAACGACAGGTTAAGACAAGGCGTGCAATAGCAGCAGTTGCAGGCAAGCTGAACCAGGTGACTGCGCTTGAATTCTTCTAGACAGACGGTGCATGAGACTTTGGGGGTCGAAGGTCGAGTCAGTCGACGGCGATGGACATGAGGAGGCGTCTGTGGTCTGGGAGGTCGAACTGCGGGACCATAGTGAAAAGGACCATTTGGGCCTGGACGTGCTATCAAGAAGGCCTCCCAGGATGAGAGCCGCTGCGTCATATCCCAAAGAGGCGTTGGGTAGTAGAAATCCGTCTCGATACCGGGAAGGCGTTGCGTGTGAGGCGGTAGGGAATTTTGAGTCGAATCGACGGCTCCTGACCTCGGACCGTCTCTTGACAACGGCGCGCTCTGTGCCGCTGCGTCCTGGAATCCCTCTCCCCTGTACGGGCCAGGGATGATGGACGAGAGTGGAGGGAGAGTTGGTGGTTCAGAATTACCTAGCGTAGTCCAGCGTACAGATTGCGGAAAGAAAATTGCCGGTGGGTGAAGTATGCTTGCGCCGCCTGGATTAGGTCGAGGGAGGTGTCGAAGGTGGTTGTCGAAGGGGTTGGCGGCCGAGTTCAGCCGATCTGAGGATGTGCTGGGTGCTGTGGGAGGCCTCCCAAAGGTGGTTGGACGGCTGCGAAAAGGTATTGGGCCTGGGCGACTCTGAAGTCCGTGTTGAAATGAGCCATGCGGATGTTGTTGTGAGCCGTCGGGAGCAGGTGGAACACCTTGAGGAGGACGGGAATGCTCTCTGGGCTGAGCATCAGCCATGAAGATATCGCCATCCCCGTCGACCGCATGATACCCAGCAAAGCCAGGCGTTCCGTGCACAGATGTTGGCTGCATGATGATACTGCTTTGACTTAATTCAGATTGCAGATAGGGTGGCGGTGTCCATCTCATGAGAACGGAATAACCAAGCTGAAGTTGGGTTGCTGTGAAGGCGGGGAAAGGCCCTTTCGCAGTAAGCGCGCAGGCAGTGCGTGTTCGTTCTGGAAATCGCAGTGTGACAAGGGATGAAATCTTGAAGCAGTGACTGCTATAATCTTGTCTCTTAATCAGAGACAGAAAATTTGAGAGCGAGACGCAGTCAAGGCGCGGATTAGGCTTCAAGTTGTGATCTGGTTCACTTTCAGCCGTGCGGCGGTGGAGCGAAAAGGCAGCGACTGGCAACAACGTGAGGCAGTCGTGAGGCTGGAGTGTGGTTGAAGTGAAGGAAATTTGGCTACGGAGCCACGACAGGTTTTATAATGATACAAAATGCTTGCATCTTCTCATCAAGTTTCTGCTCCAGGAGCGGATTCTGGAGCGCTGTTCCTCCAAACTCGGCTCTTGGAAGCCTCTGCTCCAAAATAGGATCTGCGCGCTCACTTGACCCTAAATGCACACCTGTTGCAGCCTCATTGGCCGCATTGTTTCACACAGCCCGGCGCATCGACGCCGTGAGGGTGGAAACTTCGTTCCTCGAGCAAATGGACCGTGAAGTGATCGTATCGGAGCAAAGGTTGCGCTACGGAGTGACAGAAATTTGTGGAATTGGAGTGTGGGAATCTAATGTGAAGTTGCATCAGCACAGAGTAGCAAGGTGCATATCTGCTTGTACGTCTCGATAAAGTATCCTAGTTGGATACAAAATTAAGGCAGACTCTTTGTCTCTCAGAAATGCTCCTTGAACACTTGAATGTTGCTTTTGTACATGCTGGCCCTATCGCACCTAGAAGGCAGCTTCGTTGTCGTCTAGGGGTTTGCGTGCACGAAATCAATACCCTTCTGGATGTTCTTCTTTAGGTCTTCGCACTGGTTAGCCTCGTCTCATTTTGTAGCGGGTTAGTTTACTCACCTCCCAAGCATGCCTCCAGCAGAGACTCCTCATACTTGGTGAGCTTGCCGACCTCATGGATCTTTTGAACACCGTCGGGCCCAAGCTCAACCTTGGAAGCAAAGAAGTCCACACCCTGGTCCTTGTACAGTGGGCTGTCGACGAAGGTGCATTCAACAACGCCCTTCTCCCCCTGTGCCGCCTTCAACAAGCTCTCGGCGAAGCGAGCACCGGCCATGGCCATGGAGAGAGTAGCAGAACCAGCACCATCTTTGGCCTTGACCACCTCATCACCACCGAACTGGATGCGGTTTACGAGAGCGTCAAGCTTCTCACCAGTGATATCAGTGTGACCGGATTGTGAGATTAGTGGCACAATGGTAACACCAGAATGTCCACCAACAACCGTGATGTTCTCATTGGCAGGATCTGTGCCCTTGAGTTCGGAAACGAACCTTGAGGCACGAACAACATCGAGAGTGGTGACACCGAAAAGACGCTTAGGGTTGTAGACGCCCTTGCTCTTGTAGACCTCAGCGCAGATGGGGACAGTAGAGTTGACCTAGTTAGGATGTCAGTTGTGCCGCTGAATTGATGGTAGAGCGTCAAGTGGTGTCATACAGGGTTAGAGATAACCAAGACGTTGGCATTAGGAGCAGCATCAGCCGCAGCCTTCGCTAGGTCTCGGACGATGCTCGCGTTCGTGTTGAAGAGATCTTTACGTCCATTAGATAACGGTATTCTTGTTTGCAATCTTCCGCTTACCATCACGAGTCATGCCGGGCTTTCGCGGGACACCAGCCGGGATGAGGATAACCTCAGCGCCCTCCAAAGCTTCTCGGAGCCCGGAAGGAGTAGGGTCGTAGCCCTTGACAGTGCTCTTGGTGTTGATATGACTGATATCAGCTGCGACACCTGTTCACAGAGTCTGTCAATGCCGCTCCTTCTCATAATACGCTGTGGTATCAACGGACCTGGCCCGAGGCGGATATCGTAGAGTGCGAGTTGTGAAACACGAGGATTGAGCTTCATCAGTAGCGACAGAGGCTGACCGATACCACCGGCGGCACCGAGGACGGTAACTTTTGAGGACTATGACATTATCGTCGTCAGTCCAGACTATTCTTCATCAAAGCACGATCTCGAGGAGATAATTACTGACCTGTCGTGCAGACGCCGAGAAAGCTCGACGCTGCACTTGTCCGAACATCTGTCTAGTGAACGACATCTTTCTAGGGGGTCAAGGACGTCGAGCCAGGTCTGGATTGACAAGCGATGGGGGAAGGATGAAAGGACTTATGGTGATGTCCGTGAAGGAAAAGTGATTGAACACCGACTGAAGCTTTACTCGAAATCGCTGGGAAGTCCAATGCGGATCTTTCAGGGCTCGCTTAAGTTGCTGTTGCCGCAGTCCCGAGCACCCCGAGCTCTGAGCTCTACCAAACATGGCCTGGAAGCTCTCCTTTGTGATGTCTCGTGACTCACCTTGGCATGGCCTCCGGTTTTCCGGCGCCTTCCCCGGATGATCAATCCGCCCCCAAGGACAAGACTGCGGATTGCAGTCAAACATCAGATTCTTGCTATTCTTGCGCCTGAACAAATTGATTTTGACATGTCGCCCTAAAGCAGGTGGGACAAGTAAGACGCCAGCAAACACTCCATGTCTTCACACAGTCTCCCATTCAAGCTGCCTTCTACTGCTTTGGACCGCTATCCATCCCTGCTTCAACTTTCGTACTCTCCTCGATGATGATTTGACCCTTCTTGCAAAATGTTGCTAATAGTTCTCTACATCGGCTTGCTTTACCCGTCATATTATCCTCCTTGTTTATGGTCTCACGGATTGTCGTCTGTCGTCTGAGATTGTTTCTATCTCCGCATAGGCAATGCTGGTGTACAAGCATCCGGCAGAATTACAATTGGCATCCACCCCTGCTTGGTCTGTAAAGATCTGCCTGTCCCCCACCTGTTCTCAGGGTCTACCATCTCCCCTGTCCGATAGTCACTCAGTCAACTTGATGCAACATTGTGCCTAAATCTCGACCCGACCTGAAGAGATTGTCGTCCCTGGAGGCTCTTCATGGACGAGGCATGTCCGAGGCCGGCTTATTGAATGGCCCTTTGAAGAATGAGGCATGAATATACACCCCCGAAGCAACAGCTAGGGGGTTTCCACTCAGCATTCCTCGACCTTCAACTGACCCCTCAGCCTGTACGCCGTCAATGCCGTGCCCGATCGACGGTATCGTTCGACTTCTGCACACTGCCCTGAAAGACAGCCTAATCGGATTCGAAGATGGTCCCCTCAAATCGCATATTTTGACGGACATTTTAGACGACAGGCATGGAGTGTATTCTCAGAAAACTGGGTTGCCGCATCAGTCACAATACATGACCTGGTGATTCGAAAGTTGTTTCTCATCGGACTCGCAGAAGGTCAGACGAAACAAAGGAACCATGGGACAACCAAGATGGCGGCCCGTATTCGGATGTGGGCTCGTCGGTGCCCCGATGTCGAACAAGACATAGGCAGGACATCGATTAAGGCCACCATTCTTTGAGCGCGAAGCAAGCCCAGCTCGCTCCTGTTGCGGATTGCTTCGTTCCGTCTTGGAGCGGAGACAATTGCTGAGAGGAGTTCTACGGTCAGTCTGCTACATAACTGGGAAACATAGCAGGAGGTAACAGTCTGCAACCGACTGGTTCATCTGCACTCGATCTGCTGATTCATACGGCCAGTATGAAGCTCCCAGCAAGCCGAGCCAATGGATGTTTGGAAAAGCTAGTAAGACTCGCCCACCCTGCTCATTGCTTCGGTTCCCAAGGGAATATCCTGCTATGGGTCAGAAGTTGTACGACGTGGTGGAATCATCCCATAATTATGTGGCATGCTGTTCTTACGGGAAAATCTAGGTATTCCTTATTCTATATGCTGTCTGCTTGATGAACAGGAACAGCTTTGTGGAGCTCAAGATTATTTTGAAGCATAACTGACTTTCTTTAGAATAAGCCTTCTCATACTTGATTCTTGCTACCACGGCGTGTTCTCAGTGATGTTCTTTTTACTCTGCTGAGGACGACCCCAACAAAGATCTGATATTCAGCGACTATAGCCTCTATCCATGTCAGTACCTCGTACTTTGACGGTCAAGCTTGGTCGGTTATCGAAACTAGTTTTCTGGTCCCGTGTCTTCCAAATGCTCCACGAAATGGAGTTATCCACAAACCAAATTGTTGCCAATCGCCATGTCTGGTCTTCTCATAGCACAGATCTCCTCGACCGCGTGTGAGGTCCGGACGTCCATCGTCAAGTGGGATTATTCCGCCCGAGCACGAGCTCTCCAGCCAAGCGAATGCCCAGCTCTTGTGCTCACCGAAATCAGATCTTGGGTACCAGTCGTTTTCTTACGATTTACTGGGGTACAGATACCCGTGATCGATGCACAACCCCTCAGAACCACACTTCTGGGCTGGTGCTCCGCCGACATTGACGTGCAAGATTAAGCGAACGGCCTTTGGCGCAACGTTTGTCCCAATTGTAACGGTTCAATGGCAGCCCCAACCGCAGGCGAATTTCCTCGAGGGTGAGCCATCTGCCGCGGATATTTCTAGCGAAAGTAGGCTTTATTTGCCCCAGGAGCTGATGCAAGGTGGAGAACCTCCGCATTTCTATCAATGTGGATTTGTGCCCCGGATTCCCCAACCTTGGCTGGGCCTCCGTGTCCATATCAACCCACGACAGCCATGGCTCGATTTGTGGATCGCAAACGTACACCAACGCTCGGCGCAGCGTGTTTGGCGAATACCAGCGATCCAAGCCCCGAACAGCTCGCTTCTCCCGCGCCAGCAAAGATATTCAAGCTTTTGCTCGCCCTATACCAGCTTTTCTCACTAGTTTTTGACTCTGGGCGGTCTTGGTGCCGACTTTGTCGACCTCGTGTTGCCATGGGGCAAATCCACGAGACTGACCGGATTGAGGTATGTGGAGTGTGGAGGAAGAGAAGAGTTGGGGAATCTGATATTGTTTTTGGTTCTCGCTTCGAGCTCATGTCCAGTATCTTATGTCTGGAAAACGGGGTGACTCAATTTCATTGTCTGGCCATCGGAGTACATAAACCCTCCCAACCCCCCGGATCTTGACGAGCCCTGTCAGTTTTACCGCCTCTTCCCGATTGCCTTTGGGCGCATGCACATATCTTCTCGTCACAGGCGCCCCCTATATCTCATTCTCCCCCACCAAGGCTGTGACACTAGCATCTGTATTCTCATTGGCAATCATGGGCCTCGGAGTCCTGGAAGGTCGGTTCTTCCCCCTACGAGACGACGTCAAGATGGGCGATGATTTCAAGGGTGGTCCACAGCGCCAATAATTAACATCTTGTAGATACTAAGCTTCCACACGTACCGGGCACCGTTTTGCTGAACGACGAAGCTGCGCATGCCGAAGCTCAAACAGCAAATCTCAAGCATGGAACCGGCAAAAATTCTCACATCGTGCTCTCTCCGCAGCCGAGTGATGATCCCAATGACCCCCTGAACTGGTCGCTGTTGAAAAAAGAAGCCATCATTTGGATTCTCTGTCTCGGAGCAATGTTGAACGCTGCCACGAATGTGAGTCATTCTTTGCCTTTGGGAGATTCATGCGCCGCGGAGTTGACTCTCGCGAAGGGACCATTTCTGAACGCCTCCTATTTCGCTATCGCTGAGCTCATCAACACCGATCTCACCACAACGGTGATGGTGTCCGGCTACAATATTCTCGCGGCTGGCTGTGCTGGCCCATTCGTCTGCGCATTCAGTCGTCGATATGGAAAGCGTCCGGTTTTCCTGGTCTCCACGCTATTCTGCATCGTTGGTACTGCTATCGGAGAGGCGAAAGCAAGCTATAACTATTTGCTCGCAGCTCGGATTGTTCAGGGATTTTCCACCAGCGCTTTCGAATCTCTGATTGTGGCAGCAGTTGGAGATCTATACTGCGTGCACCAACGAGGGCTCCGGATTTCGACCATCAATTTCGTTTTGAACTCTGCCTCAAGCCTAGCATCGATCATTTGCGGCCAGGTCTACAACGACCTCGGTCTCCTCTGGCTATTTCACCTCTTTCAAATTTTCCTGGTCCTGCAATTCGTCCTGATGTTCTTGTTCGTTCCGGAAACGACATACCACCGTGAATCCTTCTATGAGACGGACATGGTGAAGGTCGAAACGTTCGAGCAAATTGACAAAGCACAGGAAGAGCACCGGGAACACGCAATTGCCATCAAGGAACTCAACGACCCTTCTGCACACGCCTCGCACATCCCACGAAAGAAGACCTTTCTCCAGGAACTCAAAGTCTACAATGGTATATTCTCCCGAGACAGTATCATCAAGTGGATCTTTGCAATATTTATAACTCTCCTGAATCCGGCGGGTTGCTATTCGATCATTGTCTCTGGGTTGCTCTGTGCTTGGTATGTCGGCTCTGCCATCATTCTTGCTGGCATCTTCGCTGGTCCACCTTGGTCATTTGACGCCGCTCAAATTGGATATCTGGGAACTGGGCCTTTCGTCGGCGGAATGATTGGTTCACTTATCGTGGCGGTGGCTGGCGACAAGGTCGTGAAGTGGATGACCATCAAGAACAAGGGAACATAGTGAGTCCTTACACATCGGATTGCTTAAACAGCAGCCGCTAATCTACAACAGCGAACCCGAGTTCCGACTGGTCTTCATGTTCCCTTGTGCCGTGTTCTCCGGCTTCGGCATGTTCTTCTTTGGCTACACTATGGCTCATGGCTCCAATGCCATTCTCTGTGCTTTCTGCCAGGGGATGATGATGGTTGGCGTCCTCATTGGTGTGTGGTCTACTATGTCCTATGGGTTGGATGCTTTCCGAAGCCAGAGTAACGAGATGTTTGTGATGAACATGTTCTTCAAGGTATGCCCGCCATTCTCCCTTCTTAGTCCTTGGGCTCTTCTCACTCTCCGTCAGAACTTCATGTTTTACGGTCTTTCCAACTTCGCCAATAACTGGGTCGCCGCGAAAGGCCCCGAGGAGATAATGTTTACATTTGGTGGCACTACTCTGGCAATGTGTGTCCTGGCCATCCCCGTATACATCTATGGCAAGAAGCTTCGAAGCTGGTGGACTAGGCATGACCTATTCGTCAAATTCAAGATGCAAGCGACTGGACCGGAGAGCCATATGGGTTGATCAGTGCTAGGCGATTCTAGTCGGAAGAATGGGGAACGAATTACTCCGCCGTCAAGTAGTGGTGTTGTGCAAATAACAGCTTTGCGGAAATAATGACCAACAACGATCTTCAGCAATCTTCCCGCAATATCATCAATAGGTCGACGTCGACATGTTCGCAGACTGCTATTCGTCGGGCGGCCTCCTTCAACCGGGGGCGAACAATGCAACCCGCGATGCGGAGATCGTAAGGGAGAGATTCTTTGGCAAGCCCAGCTTCGTTCGAGAGGTCGCTGCCAGGCACGCTCTGGGAGTCCGGGTGCTGGAAGATGCGACTCCATAGGAAGACATTCTCGCTAGTGTGGTAGACATCGGTTCGCTTTCCCGATTCGAATATAAGCTTGGCATATTTGCTGGCTTTGACATTCGAAATTCGAACCTTGCCCCAACTTTTTTTACTCCGCATGCCTCGCCGCAGTCGGAAAATCTACACCCAGTTGCAGGTAGGCGGTAGGGGTGGTGAAGGGCTCTTACGATCATGGAGACGCAAGCGAACCGGCCTCATCGGCCTTCGAAAGAGAAAAAGAGACCGAAGAAAGGAGAAAAGAATGTGAAAGCGTTCGCAGTGGCCAATCCTGGTCGACTCGCAAAGGAAGCCTCGCGATCGAGCGATATTCGAGAAAAGCGACTCCATGTGCCCCAGGTCGACCGACTCCCTGAAGAAGCGCCTCCGATTGTCGTTGCCGTCGTTGGCCCTCCCGGCGTCGGGAAGACCACCCTCATTAAAAGCCTCATTAAGCGATATACCAAACAGACACTCTCGCACCCGAGCGGCCCTCTTACCGTCGTGACCTCAAAGAGGAGGCGCCTTACCTTCCTCGAGTGTCCAGCCGACTCTCTGGCGGCAATGATTGATGTTGCGAAGATAGCAGATATCGTTCTGCTTATGATCGACGGCAATTACGGATTCGAGATGGAGACTATGGAGTTTCTGAATGCCCTCAGTGTCTCGGGTATGCCGGGGAATGTGTTTGGTATTCTCACACACCTGGATCTGTTCAAGAAGCAGAGCACCCTACGTGCCACGAAGAAGAGATTGAAACACAGATTCTGGTCGGAGTTGTACCATGGCGCGAAGTTGTTCTACCTATCCGGAGTCATCAATGGTCGATACCCTGATCGAGAGATACACAACCTGTCTCGGTTTCTGTCGGTCATGAAGAATCCGAGACCATTGATTTGGAGGAACAGCCACCCGTATTGCCTAGCAGATCGGTTCTTGGATGTTACGCCTCCGACCGAGATTGAGGAGAATGAGAAGTGTGACAGGCAAGTGGCATTATATGGATATCTTCGAGGCACAAATTTCCCTGCCGAGGGTGCACGTGTGCATATTCCTGGTGTTGGCGACCTGTCTGTCAAGGAGATCGAAGCCCTCCCTGATCCGTGTCCCACACCTTTCCTCGACCAAGCAATGGCCAAAGCAAGTGGAAAGGCACTCCGTCGCAAGCTTGGGGAGAAACAGAAGGTCCTGTTCGCCCCCATGTCGGATGTTGGCGGAGTCCTTGTAGACAAAGATGCTGTCTATATCGACGTTAAAACCAATACTTTCGACCGTGCTGCGGACGATGCCAAGGACCGGGGGTTGGGTGAACAGCTCATGATGAGCCTGCAGGCAGAACGACGCCTTCTCGGCGAAGCAGATGGGGGTGTGCGGCTATTCCAGGGCAGTCAGCAACTCACAGCCAATATTGAAGCAGAGAACGACACTGGCCGCAAATCCAAGAGGGGTGTCCGGTCGTTTGCTCAAGATGCTACTGAAGACATCGATGACGACGAAGACGAAGGGTTTGTCGACGGAGAGGACGATGAAGACGACTTAGACGATGATGAGGAGAGCAACGAATTTCCCGAGCATAGCGGCCGCCCAGGCTTTGCAGCCAAAGACGATCTGGATGACGAAGGAGCCGGAGGGCCTGTTGCATTCGCTGAGAGCGACTCGGATATGGGTTCCGTGTCTGAAGGAGATGAAACAGGTGCAGATCTGTCTGCTGATGAAATTCAGGACGAGGACGATGAAGACGATGAAGACGACGGCGGCCTGCGTTGGAAGGAACACCTTGCTGAGGACGCTCGAAAGATGCATTCCAGTAAGATCGCGTTTCGAGCTGCCGACCTCTCGAGACTCATGTACGATTTGACTATTTCGCCTGCCGAAGTCATCTCGAGATGGGCTGGTGAAAAGCGTGGAGACATTAACTCACACGGTGCGGTTGACGACGACAATTTCTTCAACAAAGCAAAGAGTGACCAAGACACAAACCTGGAGGATAGACAGACTCCCAAATTCGACCTTGGTCAATTGGCCGAGAAATGGGAAGATGAAGAGAAGATTCAGTCGCTCATGCCTCGGTTCACGAGAGGCTCTATTGCCACTGGTGCAAACGCGGACTCGGACGCTGACGAAGAAGGCGAAGAGGATGGAGATGACGAGTTTGACGAAGGTGATGGCGATTTCGAAGACCTGGAGGCAGCAGCTGAAGACGATCTCGCCACAGCAACTGGACTGACACTTGAAGAAGAGCGAGCCAAAAATGCTAGACGGAAAGAAGAGCTTAAGTTGCGGTTCGAAGAAGAAGACCGCGAAGGCTTCGCGAACGCCGTTAAGAACGAAGTCAAGGCGGCAGAGCAAGAGTTCGGAGAGGATGACTGGTACGAGGCGCAGAAAGCGATGCTTCAGAAGCAGCTCGATATCAACAAAGCAGAGTTCGAGAGCCTGGACCCCCTTGGGCGAGCACGCGCCGAAGGGTTCAGGGCAGGCACTTATGCACGGATAGTGCTAGACAAAGTGCCATACGAATTTGTCCGGTCCTTCAATCCCAAGCTACCGGTCATCATTGGTGGACTGGCGCCGACGGAAGATCGATTTGGATTTGTGCAGGTGAGGATCAAGCGACACCGATGGCACAAGAAGATCCTCAAGACCAACGATCCTCTCATTTTCTCCTTGGGATGGCGACGCTTCCAGACCGTGCCTCTCTATTCGATATCAGACTCGCGAACAAGAAACCGCATGCTGAAGTATACGCCGGAGCACATGCACTGCTTCGGTACCTTCTGGGGACCACTTGTTGCTCCAAATACGGGCTTCTGTTGTGTCCAGTCTTTCTCGAACGAAAATCCTGGATTCCGCATAGCGGCGACGGGCGTGGTGTTGAACGTGGACGAGACGACCGAAATCGTGAAGAAGCTAAAGCTAACGGGACATCCATACAAGATCTTCCGCAACACGGCATTCATTCGCGATATGTTCAACTCGTCGATCGAGATCGCCAAGTTCGAAGGCGCCAGTATCAGGACGGTGTCTGGGATTCGTGGACAGATCAAGCGAGCTTTGAGCAAGCCGGAAGGACACTTTCGAGCGACGTTTGAGGACAAGATCCTCATGTCCGACATCGTCTTCTTGCGGACATGGTATCCCGTCAAGCCGCATCGTTTCTACAATCCCGTAACGAATCTACTGGACGCGCCTCCATCGAGCGATGCAGTAGCTGGCGACGGCGACAGCGGGCGACGAGTCGATGATGGGTCAAGCGGATGGCAGGCCATGCGTCTCACTGGCGCGGTCCGAGCAGCTATGGGAATACCAACGCCACTCGTCAAGGACTCCGCTTACCGCAAGATCGAACGACCAACTCGGCACTTCAACCCATTGCGCGTCCCACGGACTTTGGCGGCAGAACTTCCCTTCAAGTCGCAAATCACCCAGCAAAAAGCACGCAAAGCTCCCACTTATCTTCAGAAGCGGGCGGTGGTGCTTGGTGGAGAGGAGAAGAAAGCGCGAGATCTCATGCAGAAACTGCAGACCCTGCGGAACGAGAAGGCCGAAAAGCGGGCCAAGAAACAGGAAGAGAGGCGAGCTGTCTACCGGAAGAAGGTGGCAGAGAACCTGGAGAAGAAGGAAGAGCGCGAGAAGAGAGAGCGAGACGAGTTCTGGAGGAAAGAAGGACATAAACGCAAGACGAACGACGAGGGCGGTGGAGGGAAGCGCAGAAGACGATAGACGGGCGTTGCTGTTGATCCAATGTCGGCATATGATACCCCATTGTACACGAATAGATGTGCTACGCTAGGCGATTCAGTTCTCGAAGAATGTCTGATGAACAGGATACCTCTGTAGGTCCCAGCACGAGCCCCGGCACCGGCACTGGCACCAGCAGCTGCAGGGGGGCTATGACGAAGACAGGCGAAGACGAATAGCGCGCGCCGTCGGCAGAATGAGCGCACGAGCAGAGACTTTCTCACCACCACCGCCGGCCCGTGCATGTCGTTCCTCTGATCTCTTCGTCGTTGCGCACGCGTCGTCTGTATCGTTGGATGCATGTCCCATTTACCGCCTTTTCCAAACCCCGGCCGTCACAACAACGCGTCTGCCTTGACCCGGAAAACGCGTCGTAATCAGCAGACTCGCTCCCGCCCCACTATCAACGCAACGGAACCAGGCCAGCGTGCGAGGTTGGAACTCCACCGAGTCACGACCAGATCCCACGCGACAGCGCTTCGCTGTCCGGTCGCTCCCTTTGCGTTCTTGTTCTCTCTATCTTAGACATCTGGTCTCTGCTCGCAAACACCCTCCACCCATATCTAGCCGAACAACCACGGCTCCTGCTACGGGCATGACCGACACCGCTGAACCAAGAGACCCGAGCATGCACGATGGCTCTGCGCATGCGTCAACCACGGGGGATCCACCTCCATTGACGTCTGCACCAGTAAACACCGACTCGGTTTGCCATCCTCGTCATTCTTCAGCATCAGAAACGTCGAAGCCCGCTAAGCCAGCGAACCTGACCCTATCTACCAGCGATGCCTCCCGCAGCACGAACGACCTTCCAGCGGATCCCGTAGAGTTGACCCCTCCTACCTCGGCGATATCAAGTCCTGGTGATGCACAAGCTACGGAGTCGCTTTCACAGCCAAAAAGCAGTCAGAGCGCAGCAGAAGCAACTGGGGATGACAGGCCTGGAGAGCCGAGGACTGGGTCAACCTCCCAGAGCCCTGCTCCTGAAATCTCCTCGGGCACCAAAAGAACCGCCAGTGGTGAAGTGAAAAGAGCGAGCGTGAACGGACTGGGTGAGGTCCTTGCGAAACCCAATGGTGCTGGACATGTGCACACCTCGAGCACTGTTTCGAATGGATCGAAGGGGAATGTTCTTGAGGTAAGTTACCTGTGCCGGTTGCACGTACTGGGTCCTAACGTGCTGCAGCTCTCACAGCAGTTGCGCACCAAGTTAAAGTACGCCATGGTCAAGGTGCAGAACGGTTGGCAAACGCGCTCTCTCGATGAGGTGGAGTCTTTGGCTTCTCAATCACCACGATCTACCGTGTCTGGGTTCCAACATTTCCAAGACCACCCAGTGCTCTCTCCCAGGACTGCCATGTCTCGCAAATATCAGCGTGAGTCGAGTGAGAGCGACTCTTCCGACAGCACAGGAGCTTTGGAGAGTCTGGTCACCGGGAGCCCCCAGGTGCCGCCACGTCGAGCTCTTGCTCCTCCTGTCGACATTGTGCCGGGTTCACGTCGTCGGCCGACACCAAATGCGGCCTATCACGCCGTCAACGGGTCACACATGCAGTCAAGGCCGCTACACTCCACGCGACCGCCCACCAGCCAACGAACTCCGAGTCAAAATGCCGCCATGGAGGCGGATGCTGTTGAAACACTGCTCTTCATGGCCAGCCCAAACAACTCCGGATACAACCCACCTTCTCACGCTTCGCAAGAATCCTCACTGCGAACAGCACAGGCCTTCTCATCACAGACGTCGCCGCTTCGGACGCAGTTCAGCCAGACTTCAATGACATCGCCCAAGAAGGTTGTGTTCTCTGATTCAGGATCAAGCGCTCCTGCTTTCGACAAGGCTGCGCTTATTGATCGCATGTTAGATGAACTATCAGACGACAGCGATGCCGAATTAGAGTATGCGTTTGGGGTCACGGAAAAGGGCAAAGTGGCAGCTCCGGTGTCCTCTTGAGATCTATGCCCATTTTGGTTCTTGGTGTTGGAGGCGTTCAGCATCAGCATCATTAAGGCTTATGCCCCCGGGGGCTACGAGGATTACGACTTGTACAGTTGCGTATTCAGGTCATCTCTGCGAGCAATGAACGGATCCACATGTCGAGAGAATCAAACATTTGTCAAACCCACTCCGCGCTGACTCGGCTCCTACATCCCATTGTCTCGTGCCATTCTGTTTCCTCGGTCAAACTTCCCCGCATTTCCAGAAACCATCGGGGGCCCAAGCCTCGTCTACAGATTCCACTCGCCCTTGGGCCGAGTATGGAGGACATCACCGGAACCGATACCTCCTGTCGAAGCCGCGGGCACAAGACGGGAGCAGTGCGCTACTCATAAAGCTAACTCTGTTCCCTCTTTGCTTGACACTCAGATCCCCTTGTTATTGAAAGTTGTGCCTGCCCGTTTCCCTCTCGAACCAACTAATATTAGCCTCAACCACACGTCTTTCTTGCAAGGCCACAGATCTTCTCCCTCGTCATGGCTCAAAATGGCTCCCACGGCGCCACGCACGCTCCATCAGCTCCGTCCCCCACGGCGGACTCTCCTATTGGCAACATCGCCTCCCTGCAGGATAAAGTTGCCCTGATCACCGGCGCCAGCAGTGGCCTAGGCCGAGCGATCGCCCAGGCCTACGCCGCCGCCGGAGCGTACGTCGTCTCGGCCGACCTGACGCCAAACCCGCCACAAGCGCCCACGATCGCCTCGATCCACAAGGGCGTCGACATGTCGACGCCGACTGTCGACCTTGTCAACGCGAAGTGGCCGGCCGAGGCGGGCAGGGAGAGGGCGAGCTTCATCCGGTGTGACGTTACGGATGAGGAAAGCGTCAAGGCGGCGGTGGAGTTTGCCGTCAAGACGTATGGGCGGTTGGATATTATGGTTAACAATGCGGGTGAGTTTGTGCGTTTTTGCATGCGTTTTCCTTCTCGTTGTCGGTACTTCTGCCGTGTCTGCTTGCTTGGTGGAGTGGGTTCTCAAGGTCGAGTGCTCCCTCTTGCGGCTCTGCGTCAGTCAAGCGGACTGGGTCCTCAAGGTCAAGTGCCCCCTCTTGCGGCTCTCCGTCAGTCAAGCGGAGTATGGCTTTCAGCGCCCCTGGAGGAACGCGATACCCGTGGCACTGGCACATGCCGGAGCGTGGACAAGGCACCGCAGATAGAACTACCTCAGACTTCACGACTTACAGCACCTACTATCTGTCTCTAACGCAGCGTGCGCGGCAGGAATCTCGGCCGAGACCAAATCCCCGACCTACAACGGCACCTTCCAACGCATCCACGAAACTCCCCTTTCAGTCCTCGACCTCACCTACCAGATCAACATCAAGGGCGTCTGGCTCGGCACGAAATACGCTTGTACGCAATTCCTCGCCCAGGAACCCCATCCTCTGCACGGCCGGACTGCCACGGGCGCCACGGAGGACGTCCACAGAGGCTGGATCATCAACCTGAGCAGCATCCTCGGCAGCGTCGGGCTCGCGGGGGCGAATTCCTACTCCCTCTCCAAGGGCGCGGTGTTGAACCTCACGCGGGCCACCGCGTTGGAGTACGCCAAGGACGGCATCCACATCAACTGTATCCAGCCTGGGTTCACCGACACGAGCATCCTGGAGAACATGTATTCGCGCATGGGCACGGACTCCATGGCTCAGTACATGGCCAGTGTCCACCCTTGGGGCCGAACGGGGCGGGTTGAGGATATTGCCCGGGTGGCCGTTTTTCTGGCTGGCGAGGGAAGTAGTTGGGTCACTGGGCATGCGTTGGCCGTTGATGGAGGGTATCTTGCGCAGTAAAGCCAGGGGATGGGAGGGGAGCGTATCTTGCACAGTCGAGTGAGGTACATTCAGCAGGAATGTTTAGCAATCTAGAGTGAAAAAATATTGCAACTCGTGTGTGCGGACTGTTAGATTCAAGTCCTTCCCCTAGTAGTTTTGCAGTGCCGTGGATGTATGTGTATTGGTGAAATTACTTGTGAATGTGGGACGCGAATTCAAAGCGAGCCCCTCTGCTCAGGAGCATGGCAACTAAAGCGACTTGCGAGCTACAACAGTACAGTTACAATTTCCCCTTCTTCTCTCACGGCGCAAACCCACCAAAGACCTTGAACATCATCGGTAACCGCGCGGGACACGTTGGACTTAGAATGCCTGATCGGATATCGATCGCCGGCTCTCTACATTGACCAGTCCGCTCCAGCAACAGATCAAAGATGATCAGGTCGGCCGCCGTCTCTCTACAATGACCAGTCCGCTCCTGCAACAGATCAACGATGATCAGGTCAGCACGAAACATGTCAGAGGCCGCGGGAACGGGCTATTCGCAACGCAGAAGATTGCGCCGCAGTCCCAGATCCTTTTCATCGCCCGGCCACTTCTGATCGCGTTGGAGTCAGCCAAGCTACCAACACACTGTTACTTCTGCTACAAGTCCACCGTCGACCCGATCAACGCCCTTGCAGTCGACGCGGGTCGAACGTTGAAGACGTGTACCGGGTGTAAGGTGGTCAAGTTCTGTGATCGAGTGAGTTTCTGTGCGGAGGAGTACCCGAATCATGTCATGTTACAGGCCGCTGATTAGGTCGACTGACCGAGTCTGAGGGCAGAGATGCCAGTCCCGAGCATGGGCAGAGTATCATCGACTGGAGTGCAAGCTCTTTGGCCGACTACACCCGCGGGTTCTGCCTAGCACGGTCCGCGCCATTGTGCGCGTGTTGAAGCAGCATACAGCAGCGCTTCTGCCGGAGTCGGAGTGGGAGCAGCTCCTCGCGCTGGAAAGCCACTACAACGACTTGATCCGGGCGGGAGGGACGCGCTGGCAGGACATTTTCATCATGATGAAGGGGATCAAATCATACTGCGGGACCGATCACAGCGAGGAGACGATTCTTCGACTGGTCTGTGTGGTAAGGAGATGGTCCCCTTTCCTGTGTGCGACGCTGAATCCAATCGATCAATATAGTTGCTCGTGAACTCGTTCACTCTGACGAACCCGGCATTCGATTCTCTGGGGATGGTCCTTCATCCGCGGTCCGCGCTCGTCAATCACTCGTGCGATCCAAATGCGTTTGTGCGGTTTGATATCCGCCCACCCTCGGATCCAGACACGCTACCTCCTTATGGGAGTATTTCTGTGCACGCGCTGCGGGCCATCTCTCCAGACGAAGAAGTCACGATCTCGTACATCGACACGACGTTCCCGTTGGTCAAAAGACAGGAGGAGCTCAGAAGCAGATACTTCTTCGACTGTGATTGCAGCTTGTGTTCGCGGGGTCCAAGCACTGTGCTGGACCTGTTCCATCTAACACCTGATACAAATACCGATACCAGGGATCTAACTCTTGGGCACGAACCAATCAGTCCCACGATTCTACAGATCGGGGACCAAGCAGAGCGGTGTCTCCTCGATGTGCAATCAAAGAGCAGCACTCTGCACGCACAGGTCGACAACATCAAATCTACCATGAAGCTACTGGCCGGCACCAAAGTCTGGCCCCTCCACCGCTATCCGTGGCCGCAACTGCGTCAGGAATTGTTCCTGGAATTGCTCGGCCAGGGGAGGTTTTTCGAAGCAATGCTCCATTCCGCGACGTTCGTGAGAGCCATCCATCCGGTACTGTACAGCCAGGAACATCACCCGCTCCGCGTCATGCAGGTGTGGACGCTCATCAGGCTGTGCCGGCGCTGTCTGGAATCCATGGTCCTGAAAGAGAAGACTCCTGATGACATACGCTTTGAGATCCCCATGCTCGGCCTTCTGGGTTGCGTGCTCGTCGGCGACACGCACAGGTTGTTGAACGACGGTGTCACGACCGAGGGGCGACTCGAAGAACTGGTCAACGCCACTTATCAGGACTTGAGCGCCGAGGGTGGTGGTGGTGGTAGTAGTAGTAGCGGCGGTGCTTGGGCTGCGGCTTACCTCCGGGACCCAGGGGACTCTCGCAGGACTGCGTTGTCCTGGCTCGATGGACGGATCAGAGAGTTGTTGCGAGGGGAGGGTGTAGCAAGCGATATCGTGGACTTTGCGTTGAACCGGCAAGGCTGACTCGCTCACTTGTGAACTTCGGAAGGATCGGGGCTGTGCACAGCTCTGAAACAAGACTACGAGTACGGATTGGTTACTCCGTCCATACCACGCTACAGCGACGATCGACTTGAAGCTAGTAGTTAGTCACTGGATGCAGTGTGGTCCTCTTTACCTGGCACCCTGGAGAGATGCGCTCGCTCTGTGCAATTCAATGCTGGTGCCTGGCGGATTGAGATCCCCGTAACCAGTACGGAGTCCATACATAACTCCCTGTCCTAACAGTACAGAGTACGAGTCACCTACGAGGTCCTACTGGACATAATCATCCTCGTACCCCAGATCTTACTGAGCTCTACCGAGTTCTTTTTAAGTGTACTACGTACCTCGTACTCCGTACTTCATTTCTCATTCATTCTTATACATACTATACTGTAGCTCTCGCCCGTCCGTCCTCCCTCTCATAGCCTTCAGAGCTCGCTCGGACCGACTTTCACTTTCCTCGCCATCCATCTATCTCCCTTGGGACGGTCCAACCCGGACTGCGTGGTGCAATACAACTGTGGTAAAAAAGGCGACAAAATCAATATAGCTAATATTCCATAATTTGCTACGGTCGGTCCCCTCTCCTCGTCCTCGTCCTAGTACACACTTGTGGCTACGAAACTCGGGGGCATAATGGATACTACTACCTTCGCCCGCGCCGGAGCCGGAGCCGCCGACAGCGTGGCAGCAACGTACTTCCGACAAGCGAGCGCCGCGCGCGTCGACACCGACGCCGTCATCTACGACTCCATCGCCAACGCACACCCGGGGGTCCCGATCACGACGGTCCCGGAATGGAACTGTAACCTGCGCGCCTACGCCGCGGCAGGACACGGCAGCCTCGAGGCCGTCGAGGCACCTCCGCCGTCATCGTCATTGTCCTCGTCATCATCAGCGGACCTCGAGTCGGACCCGAAGATTGTCTGGCCGTCCACGCTGCGATGGACAGTCTTCCTGCCGCCGATGAGGCGGCTCGACGGCGGCGAGGGTGTCGTCGCCGATGAAGTCTTCTTCGAGTCCTACGTCTACACGTGGCAGGGGTTCACGTTCCTGGTCTACTTCGCGGACGGCCGCGACGGGACTTCGCCTTACCCGCAGGTCCGCAACCAGTACATCCTGGGTGACCAGGCCGGGGCGCGTGCCCTCGTCGCGAGCGCTGGGCGGTGGGAGTCGGTCCTGCACGACGAGATCTGGGTGTTCAACCAGGGGTACTGGCAGAAGGACCCCCTGCTGTACCGCAGCATCATGAAGGCGCGGTGGGAGGATGTTATCCTCGACGACGAGCTCAAGAGCGACCTCGTCGACACGGTGGAACGCTTCTTCGACTCGCGCGACGAGTACGATCGGCTCCGCGTGCCATGGAAGCGCGGCGTCATCTTCTACGGGCCCCCGGGCAACGGGAAGACCATCTCCATCAAAGCCACGATGCATACGCTGTACAAGCGGGATCCGCCCGTGCCGACGCTCTACGTGAAGTCCCTCGTCGGGTTCGTGCCCCCGGAGTATAGCATCGAGAACATCTTCCGCAAGGCCCGCCAGGAGGCCCCCTGCTACCTGGTCTTCGAGGACCTGGACTCCCTCGTGACGGACGAGGTGCGCTCCTTCTTCCTCAACGCCGTTGACGGGCTGTCGGAGAACGAGGGCATTCTCATGGTGGGCAGCACGAACCACCTCGAGCGCCTCGACCCGGGCATCTCAAAGCGGCCGTCACGCTTCGACCGCAAGTATCTGTTCCCAGACCCAGATTTCGACCAGCGCGTTACATATTGTCACTACTGGCAGCGGAAGTTGAGCGACAACGAGGACATTGAGTTCCCGGACGGGATTTGCAGCGCGGCCGCCAAGATTACCGATGGGTTCAGCTTTGCGTATATCCAGGAGGCGTTCGTGAGTGCGCTTTTGGAGATTGCACGGGAGAAGGACAGGAAGGGCCAGGCGGAAGCGAAAGGGCAAGGCGAGATGGAAGACGTGCAGGAGAAATGGGAGTTGTTGGAGTTGGAGAGTAAGGCGGAGACGACGGCCAAGGACAAAGATCTGGAGCATTATATCTTGTGGAGGAAGTTGAAGCATCAGATTGAGATGTTGAGGAAGGAGCTCTCGAAAGAGAAGCGAGCGACGGCCTAAGGTGGGGATTGCGATCACCAGCGTGTCCTGGAAAGATTGATATGGTTGCTCAGACGGAGCAGCTGAATAACCATGTAATACAGAACAGTATGTCGGGGAAAAGGGAATAGGGCGGCGTCCTGGATGGCATGCGGAGGTCTTTCATACAGCACTCGGTGTCTTCTTTTCCTATCAATATCTGTGCTACCACTATCGAGGAGCATTCCGTCTCTTTTTCAGGCTGTAAAAAATCGGACGAGCATCTCACGAGGCGATGGAGAGGAGGACGAGATCTCTAAGGGAGAGGTGGACGGGATTGTGGGTAACTGTTGCAAGGGCAGCCTTGCAGAAAGTAGGTGTCAGCGACGGGCGACGAGATGGACTGGTGCTCAGAAGAGTGGGAAAGACAACCCACCAACACTTGCCGCAGCGACGAACGTAGTTTGTAAACCACTATTGCTGCCTCATGCACTGCGGTATAGAGAGAGAGCCATCATCTGCCTCTGTATCATAATTCACCTGCCTTGCACAATAACGTAGAGTTCCTTTGGCCTAGGGGTGTCTTCAAGTAGCGTCCCTCGTGTCAAAGGTGTCCACGGTGAGGAGGTCAACACTGTACTCGGTACGAGTACTGTGTACCTATAAATAAGTGGTGGGCCACCGTGTCGGTCGACAAGCGCAGGGAAGGAAAGCAGAGAGCAAGATCCACGCCGTAATGGCGCGCGCTTCAACACCAGACACTCCACCGTACGAGGAAGCGGGTGGAAGCCAAGCCGACGACCTCCACTGGTCCCTATCACGACATTCTGGTCCCCCAATCACGCCTTCCGCGGACTTTCTTCCAGCTAAGCAACTCAACGGGCTCATGCACATGCGACACAACAATTGAACAACAGCCCGGGGGAAATTTATAGTCGCACACAATGCCGCCTGTGCCTGCGCGGGTGATGCCGAGTTTCATAACGACGACTGGTAAACGGTATGGCTGATATGGCGCCCACTTCGCGCAAGTCCAAGACAACCTGTATGCAATGCCGGGCGAGAAAGGTGAGCGCAGCACTTGACGGGCTTTGTCAGCCGCTGAACCGAAATGCCACTCACAGGTGCGATGCGACGGACGTCCAAATTGCTGCCGCAACTGCGAGCGCCTGAGATTCGAATGCTCATTTCAACCGAGAGAGGCGGGCACCGCCGGCGACGCCGTCTCAAGCGACCAGCCCCTGGTCCAACTGGAGCGGAGACGTGGTGTTCGTGCCTGTACAGAATGTCGATCGCAGAAGATCAAGTGTGGCGGGGAAACTCCAGCCTGTGCGAACTGCCTCCGCCGCAATCGACCTTGCGTTTATCCCGTACTGAAGAGGCCGCACCGGACGCCGCACGCCTCCAACTTGCCATCGCCGAGTACGTCGCAAAGGTCAGAGACTCACCAGCGATTCTTATCACCTTTTGGCCAACCAGCTGCCGAGCCGGATCAGAATCTTCTGTCGTCCGACGGCGCTTTGCCGGGCCAAGACGAAGTCACCTCCCTGATTGAGGCTTATTTCGAGCACATCTATGCGCTGCCGTGGTATGCATTTCTGCATGAGCGATCGGTGATGCAACGGTGGCGCGAAGGCAAAATCGAGGAATGCCTGACACTCGCGATCTGCGCCGTCACCGTCCAGCGCCTGCAGATCGAACCGTACGCTCGCGGACTGTGCGCCAAATGGGCCCAGAGAGCCGAGGATATCCTGCTACAGTACCTAGAGAGTCCCTCGACTTCTCGCCTGCAAGCCCTCATCTTGATAGTGCGGTACAGGGTCGAAGTGGGCCACTTCTCCAGGGCTTTCATGCTGGCCGCCCTTGCTGGCCGATCTGCCGTAGCGCTTCGACTGAACTACGAACGTCCTGAGCTGCGGTTCTTGGCGCAAGAAGTCCGCCGCCGCTTGATGTGGTCATGCTTTGCCCTGGATGGGAATTTCTCGGTTGGCCTCCGAGAGTTCGAGACGTGTCCACCAGAGCATGTCTACCTTCAACTTCCATGTCCGGAAACAGCCTTCGAGGAAGATGCCCCTGTGGCGACGGCCCCTCTTCGAGCAATCTCTTTTGACAAGCCTGAGCGCATGGGAACATATGCTGCATGTATACGGCTAGCAGCCATAAGAACAGACATAATGAGGTGCGCCGCCTAGTTCGCTTTAGGATTTATGCTGACGGATCCAGGTTGACACGTCGACTGGCTGCTTCTTTCGTTCCGCCGGACGAGCTCATGCGTATCGTACGACGCTTTGAAGACGAGTTACAGCATCTTTACCGCAGCCTCGCCGACTCGGACCGATACAACCCCAAGATATTCTCATACTGTGCACGACCAGCGCGTATTCTCATGGTGCATGAGTGCTGGCATCAAGCTTACACCGATCTTTACCGGATATTTCTGACTGGGTATAGAGAAGCTGCACCTCCCTCGGCAATGGAAGGCATCCCTCGAGAAGAGATTCTCCGGAGGCGCACACTATGCTTGAACCATGCTCTCTCGATTGTCCAAATCTTTGCAGCGTTCTCAGAGCAGTGTAAAGTCCAGACTATCGACTTCGACACGGCCATCTGCGCGTACCATAGCGCTCGAATCATCCTCTTCAATGCCCAGACGGATGTTGTGACGCAAAGTCTGAGTATGCCCGCGGCACTAGAAAAGGCCACCTTCTGCCAGTCCGTCATGAACCGTTACTTCCGTGATTCTCCCGTGGTGGAGCCGATGAAGAAGGAACTCGAGATGCTTATCGCACGACACTCGTCGGAAAGCAGCACCAGCGCCGGTATACAAGTGCCTCCGCCGGAAGAGGTTCTGGAGGGCCACTTATCAAGGCTCGCGGACGAGGCTCGAACTCGACAGAGACTTGCGATCCACAGTTTGATCGGCAGAGCAGATTTTGTAGATGACAGCAGCGAGGTTACAAGTCCGGCACCGCCTGGCGAGTATCCGTCAGCCACTGTTAACGCAGGGGCAAGACCGCAACGGCAGCGTTCGATACGAAATAATCCCAACGTCAAGGTCGCGCCTCAGATTCTTCGTTCGCACAGCCTCCTTGGAGCCGCCCATGCCGCACAGTCCAAACAAGCCAACCAAGCTGTTGAGCCTGTAATTAACGAGCCGACGAACTATGCACAGGAAGACCAAAACCAATGGCTCGATGGCATGCGACTGGCATTTAACCCCTGGATGGGTTGGCCAGAGACTCTGGAGACATATGGATTCACCCAAGACCTTGATGACGACTATTTCTAACCTCCAGTTGCTCTAACGACTTTCCATACAACATGCTTGACCGTTCTCTATGGGATGATAGCCAACACCAGCGCTAAATGCATGTTTGACGACACACGTATCCGCGTCCGAGATGGTTTCTCTCGTCCGTGCGGGGGCTCACACTATGGTTCCAACCTCCTGTCGCTTCTCTGCCTGGTTGAACAAGAACATCAGGGTCACAATGAGCTTGCCAACACCCGAGATCAAGATCGCCGTTGCCGAACCTGCCGTCCGGTATATTCCCGCGCCGAAGAAGGCCCCGGCTATAATGGCAGCGAGGAAACTGACTCGGCGATTTCGAGGTCGATTGTTGACGGCGAAGAGGTTGGGGTCGACCAACAGATCTACCCAAGCAGCCGTGGCCATGGCTGTACTGATCTCGGTGATTGCTAGGGCTCTTGAGAGGACGACCTGACTCCCGGCCGCAAACGCCAGTAGTCCGATGACGACCATAGTCCTTGCGCTCTCCAGATCGACTCCATATGCGTATTGAATGGCAGCGGCGACGAATACAAGCAACGCCTGGATGAGGTTGCAGAAAACGATCCAAAGCCGCGACCGAGGTCCTACGATATGTCCCACTTGGCCCGTCATCCATCCTGCGGCGAGAAAGAATCCCAGGGCAACGCCGATATTTTCTGTCACAAACAGTTCGCCGGTCACCTCCGGCAACAGCACGGCCATTGCTAGCATGATTGTGTTTCCTGTCTGATTGGAGGCGAAGCAGTGGTAGTCAGGGAAGGTCGTTGCGTCTTGGATACCCGTACAGAAAGTGAGGATCAGGAGTTCGGTTTCGGCGAGAATATTGACTCGAATCTGGCTGGTCAAGTGCTGTTTGATGCGACGCTGGACGGCTCTCTCATGTGCAGCCTCTTTGGGCAGATTGTGCTCGCGTTGACGGTCCATCTCCTTCTCTTCGCATGGACGGCCCTGATCGTCGGTCATCGAAGCCATGATGCGATGTTGGTTGGCAAGATATGTCACAGGCGGGATGGGTTGAGGGATTGGTTGTAAATGCTGAAGACTCTTTCCTTTGGAAGCAGAAGGGGCACAATGGTTGCAACGGGACAACGAACTCACCGGCGTTTTGAGAAAATCACGCATTCATGGCAACCCCTCCCAATGGTCATTCGGTACCACGTCCCTGCCGACCTATTCCTCTGGCTCCGATCATACTCGGTGCTCCAAGGCTTTTTGGTGGGGAATGCTGCCGGGACTTGATACTTGGAATTGGGAATGCTGCCGACTGTCAGGGAGCAGACATGACGTTGAAGCCGTCATTTACACCTCGAATACCGCACGAGTCATGCATCAATACGCAGCCTCGTTGGGATTGGCAAATCAAATCAGCCACCGACTACCGCGCCGAAGACCGGCATCGACACGCGACACATTCTCGTCCTGGGCGGCTCCAGGCATCTCACAGGCATGGTCGCCGACTTCCTCGTCCGACTTCCGAGGGTTTGACCGATTGCCGTAGCGTCGGCAGAGATTGACTTCACCAGCAAAGCCGAGTACCAATGATTCGGTTGGTCCTCCGTAATTCCCGCCTGATTTACACCAGGGTTTGCGAACCTCAGGTATTCTCGGTGGGGTCGGCTAAACTTTGGATCTCGAAGTATGCTGAGGAAGCGCGCGACGGCTTCGAGGCAAGGGCTTGGTCCCAAGCCATGGCCACCTTGATCTCCGCAGAGCCGTAACAATCTAGAGCCCGAATGATTCGGGATTCAATTATAGAGATGATGCACACAACGTCTTTATGGGTCGTCCCACGGGGAAGTTGAGGACACTGCGAGGATTCCAACGAAATAATACCGCGCGCTTCTTCGCCCACACCGCGCTGGATTTTGTCTGGCGCAACTCTGCGTGGCTTAGCTGGACATACCAATGGCACGAGTGGATACGGCGAACTTGACCGCCATGCGCAACAGTAAGCCCCGCGGCCAGCAGCTATTGCTTCGAAAATGCACTGTTTTCGATCGACAGACAGAAAGGAAACATACTCAGAAATGAAGATGCCGAAACATCCGTTCGACCGCGGTGGTTCTCTATCCCACTTATGGAAACATCACATCGAAGTTCACCAATATTTTGAAAACGACTGAACTCGTGTTTTGCTTGCTTCGACGGGAACTTCGGACTGGTTTCCGCAGGCTTGTGTGGCAATCATTTCCCCTGTGCAAACAGGATAGATCACACCATGCAAAGCCGATGAGGAGCGCTGTGGGCAGGACGGCCGTTGGAATGTAGCAGAATCCACCACCCCACCTTGACAGCAGACCACTCCAACGATGCCTTTCAGAACCATTCGAACCCGTCTCAGATTCAGTTCCAGCATGAAAGGAGTAAAAGACGGTCGATTCTACTGAGAGGTTACCAAGGCGTTGCGAACAAGATCAAACCGTAGAGTTGGACAAGTGTTCTGTACTCGTACGATCTTCAACGTCGTTGCCATCGTGACGACAGCAAACCCCGAAATGCACATTTTATCCCAGATGACCAGTCCTGGTCTACGTACAGCATCCGCGGCGACTTAGGGATTAATGAGAGGACGGGAATCCCTTAGTCATATGTGCAACCGAAACTTGAGCAAACACCGAAGGCAGTCGGGAACGTGTGAGGGAGGCTGAAGCCCTCGCGGCAGACTTCCAGCAATGGAACAGGACCGCAAGGCTCAGGTAGCTAGAGGACTTTCCTGCCCAAAACGGTCCCGGCAACCAGGGACTTTCGTCACCCTCCGACAATCAGGGCCATTGTTTGCCACAGTGTCAGCGTCAAGGACACCGGCATCGCTTTGTAATGACATATGGAGATTGATACCGACCGCTCTTCACCCGAGTCATGATGGTGGGACCCGACGTTCTCTCAACTCTCCGAAACCACTGCTCAGGTCGTGTGAGCACTTTCCGAAAGGCTGCTGTTGTAGCCGACCGTTTCGCTCTCATTTTCCCGTCAGCCTTGCTGTACAGTGTGTTCGTCGTAACGCAATAACATATCCACGAGCCAGAACCGCCAAGGCCTACTTCTGCGCCATCACATCGAGTGTAATACTGAACGACGGGTTGACGATCGATCGTCACTGCCTCTGCTTTGGAGCATTTGCAAAAGTACGGTTGGCCGAATGTGCGTGCCCTTGGTTCAATGATGCTCACATTCTGTGAGGGAAAGGACTTTTCTCATAGTTTCGCGCGAACGCTCACGACACCATGATTGCTATCTCGATGCCAACGACCATTACTACCGAGGACCATGTCTCGCAGAGCCGTGCGCAGCTCACACGCATCAAGAGGAGTGTGATCCGCTCTCAGGATTAATCCCGCCAAATGTCTTCCAGCCGCCTTTTCTTCTGACCCTCTCTCTGCGTCTCATGGCATTCCATTACATTTTACATCTCCTCATATTGGTCTTCCGACTCATCATCTTTCTCCTGCAGCGAGGCGCCGAATATCTCCGTTGGATGTAAGGTGGCGGCCTGCGCCCCTTATGCACTGCCGTGATTGATATTCTTGATCGACCGTCGTCGCGTCCATGGTAATTCAGGGCTCGTTCAACAGGGTTGTGAGCCTTCTCGAAGAAAAAAATTCCCGTTGCTAATCGTACACTTCTTGGCTGGCTTTTATGTCGTCCGCCTTCCTCTGAATGGCCAAGGAGCTGCCGCAATCCGACTGACCGTTTTCTCAAGGATCTCTCTCGTCCAGTAATAGAGGCTCCGTTTCGGATTCGGGTTCCCAGTGGGATAGAGATATCCTGCCGGGATACAACCGGGCTTTGAGGTCACTCAGGTCCGGCAGCTTTGGAAGCCGGGAAAGCAGCGGGAGCTGCGGGAGCTCCGGGAGCCGCGGAAGCCAGGGGAATCTCCGATACAGGAGAGCAAAGCCGGCAAAGCCGGACGAGAAGACGGCAATGCCGAATATAAAGATGAGGGTCGACCAGAAGAAACCCTAGTCGGAGTTTTAGCATGGGGATGGGACACTGGGGACGGTTTCCTCCAGGTGGGACTTACGAGTGACGGGGGTGGCGCCTTGACGATGGCCGAATACGCCATTGCACCCCTGGCAGAGTCCAAGGCTACGACCCTGATATAGCCACGGACCTTATCAAGCCCAAAACTCGTCTCGAACCCATCACGCTCCAACTCTTGCACCGTCACAAACTCATCATCGTCGGCGTTCCGTGCGCTGGCCCGCTCCAATCTCCAGCTGGTCACTTCGGTCGCTCCGTTCCAACTGACGTAAATCTTGCCGCTCTTCACCTTGACGTCGGGCACCGTGTTGGGCCGGCCCACCCACGGCCGTTTGAACACGCGGTAGGATTTGACCAGTCCGAAGTCGATGATCTCAAAGGCGATGTGTGGGGCGAAGTGGGCGCTGCAGAGCACCTGGCCGTCGGGCGAATACTCGATGTAGGTGGGCGAGTTGCCGAATCCGACCAGGACGTTGCCGCTCTCGGCGACGATCTGGACGGAGCCTTGAGAGACGTTGAGGATCTCGTCCGGGTGGACGAAGGTCTGCAACACGCTGGCCGTCATGTTCTCCAGGTCGAGCTTGATCAGCATGCCCTTGCTCTGGCTGGACGGGCTGTGAAAGACGTTGTTGGCGTGGTTGTCAAAGAGCGAGATGGTGTTGTTGCCCTGCCACCGCACGTGGTGCTGCCAGGCAAAGTCGGTCGCGCCGTTCAGATCGGTGAAGTCGTTGTGCTTGCCGCCGAGCTGCCACAGGATCTCGCCGGTCTTGCCACTGACGCACACCACGGCGTGCATGTACCGCGCCGAGATGATGTAGTCGCCGGACTCGAGCTTGTCGACGCTGTTGATGTGGAAGAAGTCAAAGGCGTCCTTTTTCGACGTGCCGTAGCCGTCCTTGCGGTTCGGGCTGCTGAAGACGTCGAGCATGCTGATGTGGTCTGTGGCGCGCCATTCGAACACCAGGTTGCCCGTCTCGATGTCGATTTCCTGGAACAGGCCGTCCTGGATCCAGCAGCTCTTGCCGAGCTTTAGTTCCGTGCAGTCGGCCTGGTGCTTGTGGTAGATGGTGATCAGGGCCGTGCCCTGGGGCGTGATTTGGAATTCATGCGAGTCCCCTTTGTAGCCCTTGCCGACCGGGTATACCCTGTGGGCCACTTCGTACGACGAGTTGAGCTAAAGGAAAACAGAGAGTTACGAGTGATATTCTCACGAAAGAAAGCGGGGGGACCAAATCCTAAACGTACCAACACATACGATATCCTCGGATGCTTTGCGTAAGCGGTGATTTCGTTGTCATTGTCATTGTTGTCGTCGTCGTCCGCGGGGTCGTGGTTCTTGTCCTTATCCTTGCCCTTGCCCTTGCCCTTCCCCTTGCCCTTCTTGGACTTGTCCTTGTCCTTATCCTTACCCTTCTTGTTCTTATGCTTCTTGTGCTTGAGCTTGTTCTTCTTGACCTTTGTCCAAAAAGTCAAGTAGTCCTCGCCCTTGTACTTCTGCACGTTCAGATTGATGACCTGCTCGAACTGGTCGTTGCCGGCCCAGATCAGGTTGCCGCGCGCGTCCAGCATAGTCGGCCCGCGCGCCTTGCCCTGCACGTACGGCCCGCGTGGCGTGAGCAGCAGATTCCCATCGTTGCACCGCGAGTCCCACCGCGTGATCTTGGGCTTGGGCGCTTCAAAGTCGACCGACTGGAACCGGTGCCGCGGGTAGATGCCCTGCAGGCCCAGGTCGTACGCGTTGAACTCGAACCCCGTGACCAGAGAGCCGGGGATGGCCAGGCTCGTCGCGAACAACAAGAGCGACGACGGTGATTTCATGGTCTCGACGTACGTACGTACGTACGTACGTATTATAAATTCAATGCCTCGAACAAGAGACAACAAACACAACACAACACAACTCACAAGAAGATGATAATCAGATAAAGAAGGAGGGGACAGGAATGAATGGTGTGAGAATGAGCACACACACGACAGGATAGTAGTACAACACCACAGGTCACGGCAAGGCACACCACCGCACAGCACAGCATAAAGGCACGCATTCGGGGCGCGGGAACGATGAATGGCTAGTACTTGGAATTTCTTAGCCCGTCGGAAGAGTCGGAACCTAAGGCGACGAACAAGATACTCGGTACGTACATAAGTCCTGGGGCTGGCACTGTGTAGGTAAACACCTAGTACTGTGTAGTCGTTACTTAGTGGTGGTGCTCGGTACGTTACTGGAAAAGGGAACCTTGGTCTCCGCCCTCGCTTGCCCTTGATAGCGCCGTTGTGTCGTGCCCTCTGCCCACTGCCCACTGCCTGTACAGTAAGATGAGGGCCAGGCCCGCGTGCTACTACAAACTAGCAAGCGTCGAACGTGGAAACGAGGAGCGTACGGCCCACAAAGTTGGAACCTTGCGGGCCCATCGACGCAATGGAGAAATTCAGGAAACTGCAGACGTCCAGTGCAGGTGGCAGCCTTACTGTGCTTGCCAAGGCGACGGAAGAGGGAAATGCCTCGTTCAACGGTCTCGTGTCAAAAAGCCAATGCCAATGCCAATGCCAATGCCAATCCCGGGGCCGGTGCTGGTGCTGGTGCCGGTGCCGAACTCCAGGCCAGTAAGCTCGTCGGCACCAGGCTGAAGACGGAGATAAGTAAGATAATCAATGAATATTACGAGGCCCGTCCGTGATTGATTGATTGGATTGATTTGATTTGATTAAAGTGAAAAAAAAATGGAATGGATGGATAGTAGGGATTACTACTTTGTGCCAGCTGGCGACCGTCGATTGATTAGATGGGCAGACACACGGTCGGCCTCACTGTGTTCTAGCTACGAGTGTAACTCGTTCGGTCACTCGTGGCTTTTGCCGATTGCGAGTGAGATGGAGGTGGGTGGGCCGTGAGACGGTGAGCGAGGGCGTGAGACAACCGGCGATCACATCCACCCCGGCGGCACCACGCTGGACCCTGCAAAACAAGCAATCGAGCAACCAAGCTTATGCTATGCACCCAGTGCTTAGCAATACAGGAGTCAACGAACTACTACTCCTCTCTCCGGACTGAGTGGGTGGGTTTTCCTCCTTTCTGTTCTGTCCGGCATTGCCCGGCAACTTCAACTTCAACTTCAGACACGGCGAGGCACACCGGCACCAGCACCAGACACCTTGCTGTACACAGTACGAGTAGGCAGACACTTGAGTAATTTCGAAATGGGTCCGTTTCTCTCTCGCGTCCCGAACAATTCATTGGGCCTGTGAACGAGGATAGCGAGTACGAAGAGCGCCTTGCAGGTACATAGTAACATTGACTGGTCGGGGTTACGCTCTACTGAGTAGGGGGCGCGCCTAATCCGGGAAAAGGGCACGAGTGTCCAAGGCAGCCTGGCCTGGGCTGGCTGCTCAGGTCAGCTTCGGATATCGATACGGAGTGCCCGCCCGTGCATAGCTCGGCCCAAAACATCACAATGCATCCGGGCGGCAAGGGAGAGAACGGACGGCCCTACGAAGCCTTGCATGCTTCGAAGCGACTTGGAGAAAGAAGGAATGTCCCTGCAATCAATCTACGAGGAGAGAGTACGATTACGTCCGGCTGGACTATCCGTCACAGCGTGTGCTTACTTGGTTGTTCATTCTTGACCCTTTCCTAGCACTCCCCCTTATATTACTGTATAACTTCTCCGACTCTCCTCCCTCTTTAGCCAGTGCAGCTTCACCTTCTTTTTTCAGTGCGGGGACTCTTTTCCTATGGCTCGGAGTCATCGTAGAGAGGTCCATCGAATTACTCGTACCAGTAGTCGTACTAGTAACAGTAGTGCCGGAAGCATGATGGGCCTCCGCAGGCTGACATGACGTGACGTGAAGTGAAGGGAGAGCAGTTCGAGCGGCAACCTGCAACTGCAAGCACGCTCTAACTGAAAGAGAGCAGAGCGCGAGTGAACGGGGAGCTCGGACCAGAATTTATGAACGTCGCATAAGCTGCCGAGGCTGCCAAGGATCGCGATTGTCCTGCATTACGCGTCCTGTTTGTTGGCGCCGTGCTCAGCGAAGAGAATACGCCGACAAGGGACGCTCTGGAGACGTTAACAATCCTCGTCCGCCACAGCCAAGGTCATCTTGCTTCCCTTGGCTCAGTACTCGTACACCTCACCGTCATCCCGTCGAGACGAATGCTTGTTCCTGTTGTCTCAGGACTGCACAATACAACTTGCACACCACCAGCGTTGTTACCACTCGAGATGCGCTTTGCAATTTTTCGCAGACTATGCCTCCTACACACTTGACCAGGCTTTGGAGGAGCGCGTTCTAATTGATAAGTCTGTACTCGACCTTCGCATCGGACAGGTAGGTCAAATCCATTGCAGGCAAAGATGGATGTCTGTTCGCAGATTCGCCAGCCCAACGACAAAAATCCATCACCACCCAAACCTCGGGAGCAGATATCGTCGCTCTACCTGGAAACAGCCTTCTCGACAGCGCGAGCTGTATATAAAGGCTTCACCTTGATGCAGATTGATCGAGTCCTCTACTTTTGGTCTGACTCGCGCATATGAGTGATGGGACCTTTCCGACAACTTGATCCTGGTCTTTCCTTGAATCGAAAACGCGAGTCCATGGCTTGGTGTCATCGACATCAAGATATGTCTGTGCGAAAGGAGTGGCAATACCTCAGGTAATTCCAGTGATGTCTTCTGTCAATCGGTCAACCTCTCGACCCGCGCTCATGAATCCCAACCTCGATCGAGTTATCTTTTGTCCCGCTCAACGTTCCTCTCGAGTCGAGTCTCCTCTCAAAAGGGCTACACGCAAGACACACCTAATTGCTGCTCTAGGAATGCTAACATGCGAGATTCTCTCCGAAAAGTTCTGTTGACCTTAGTGAAAACAGGTATCAGTCACAGCAAACGCCCTGTGTCATCCCGTCAATATTATCAATATTCAAAAGTCAACTCTCTGGTCTGGTCCCGAGACTGATCAAAGGGGCAGAAAAGAATACTCCATTTGACAGACCGGTGGAGTGATAGGGAATCCACGATTCTACCAAATTAGCGTCAGGCAGAACCTCGCACTCGATCTCTGCCTCGACGCCGACGCCGACGCCGACCCATCATCGAAACCGCACCACTGTCCTGCCTCGGACAAGGAGTCTTCCAATACGTATACGTCGACAGCGTCGTTCCTGTTCTTAAACTTGTCCAGAACAGCCCCTTCCCCTTGCCCAGGCCATCTCGCCGTATCAGTGTAATGCGCCCACAGCCTCCCCATCGTCCAGCCTCAACGTCCTGTTCATCCGTATACGGCTCGACTCGGCACCGATGGACGATACGCGTCCTGCTGGCTGAGAGTCAGTCCCACGACACACAAACTCTCGATATGGTGCCCGATCCCGGGATCTAGACCCCCGACCCAGCCCCGGATTCCCTTGTCAAGAATGCTATATATACTATGCCTTCCTGATGGTGACGCTATGGAAACTATTCCTCGATGCTGAATGCTCAATCAGGGATTGATGCTCCGCTGCTTGCTTACTTATCGGGACAAACGCGACGAGATTCATCGCCCCCGCGACTTTCACGACTCACGCGAAGTGTCGGATTGAGGGGTGTGAAGGTTGATTGATTGATTACCCTCAAGCTCTTGAGGAGCCGGAGGCAGCTATGGCAGCTATGGCAGCTATATACACAGGTGTGTGGATCGCATGCTTCCGAGATGGCTGGAGCATGGCTTTTTGCTCTAAGATGAAGATGGCTGTGTAGATGTGGATTGTTGTGTTTGGAGCTATTATGAGTATGAGTACCTCGTATGTATGTGAATATAAACATGGATTGGAATAGGCATAGGGATAGATATAGGGACTACTACTAACTAGGATGAATGATAACTGCTTATCCGCCCATCGATCCATCCACCCATTCCTTCATCCCTCTATCCGTCTTATATTCCCGATAACGCAATATCAATATTAAACATCTCCGTGCGTTGAGGCGTTGCGCATGTGTATACTTGTGGTGTACTGTACTGTATGCTACGCGTACTCTAGTGGCAGTGGCAGTAGCAGTGGCAGAGCACCGACTCACACCACGATATCAAATCTGTTGTCGGAAGAAAAAAAGAGTCAAGAGTCCGAGTCAAAGCCCAAAGAGCGACGCTAAAGAATAAGAAGAAGACGAAGTTGAAGTTGAACCCAAGCTCGATTATTAATGTGTCCACGTCCATGTCCACGTCCATGTCCCTGTAGGTGTATATATGTGTGCGCGCCTCTCTGTGTGTGTGTGCTGGGTGCTGGAGAGTCATCTGTTCTGTGGCCCTTGTTCTTTGTCCTTGTTCCCTGTTCGTTGTACCGAGGACGCTATACCCCGGTATGCGTATACCATAATCAATTACTATACGGACCCATACGATCCATGATTCCCAAGCTCCCGCCAACGCCATGCCTGCTCTGTACGGTTCCGTGCTCCAAATTCCAAGGTCCAAGGTCCAAGGTCCAAATGCCGAATTGTGAGATGCAAGTCCATACTTATTCTGAACCCGCTTTCGAATTCCGTGTCCCAACGATCCTGGTACTGTAGGTTACCCGAATACCCATTATAATAGAGTACCACCAACGACGATGATACCGTCAAAAAAGAAAGAAACGAAAAAAATGCATATCATATCATAATCGCACGGCATGACAGAATCAACCAGTAAACTTGCTGCGTGCGCGAAGCCGAGCTCCGTAGAAATATAAGCCGTACATGCCGCCGATGCCGACGACGCTCAGGCCTGCGACGAGGGTGACGCCCTTGTCGATGCCCAGGTTCGTGTACATCTGGCGGGAGAACTGGACGAACGCGGCCGCGAGCAGGGATCTCGCGCAGTCGTTGGCCGCGAACAGGGAGGCCACGTAGCGGGGGTAGGAGAGCGGGACGTCTGGAACTTGATTGTTAGATAGATCCTAAGACGGAGATTGGAGGGATAGATCGCGGAAGGTAAAGCGACGCGAATTGAAATGTAGCGAAACGAGTTACGTGAAGAGAAGAGGTGGACTCACAGCAGATCAAAGCCTGAAAGATGAAAAAGGTCGAGAAGGCAAAGATGAAGATCCCTGTTGTGGGAACGATCCAGTGGATCGAGGATTTGGCCGTCCAGGCGAAGAGGAGCAACCCGATAGGCGGACCCCAAACGCCGAACAGGCCGGGGAGGAGCCACTTTTCTTGGGCGACGGGTTGGCCTGTCTCGGCGTGATGGGCTCGGGCGCGCGGGATGAAGAAGTACGTGATGTAGATGAAGTAGATGATCAGGCCGCAGACACAGCCGACGGTGAGGGACGTGAAGATCAAGCCCATACTGCCGAGCGACATGCGGTATGTGACGAGATAGACGAGCGGGAAGGCTTCAAAGAAGGAATAATACGTTGCGTAGACGATGGAGCCGTAGACGCAAGCGTACAGGATCGCGGGGTCCTTGACGGTGATCTCGAGGGGCTTGTTGAGTGCTTCGTGGAGCATCTTGCCGAAGGCGAGCGGTTTAAGTTCCGAGGGCGCTTTATAGGCGTTATTGCCGGTGGCCTTGCGTAGGCGCTTGGTGCGGTTGAGGAGGATAGTCTGGGGAGAGGTTTCCGGGAGGAAGGGGAGGAATACGAGGACGATGCCGGCCATTATGACGGCCTCGTACAGCGGCCACCGCCAGTTTGTGTCGACGGCGTAGCCGGCCATGAGAGGCCCGAAGGCTGGGCCGCAATACATGGCAGCGACCCACCAGATGTAGCCGTACGGGGCGCTGTACATGTCGTAGACGTCTTCGATGGAGGCGGCGCCACTGGCGAGACACGGGCTGCCAAACCAGCCTTGCAGGAACCGAAGGATGATGATGCCGGGAAAGGTGTCGACGCACGCTAGGCCAATCGAAACGACGAAGAAGGCGATGAATGAGTAGAGGTACGGTGGGTTCCGTCCTATGCTCGGAACTTCGCTGAGAGGCGAGAAGAACATGGGACCGATTCCATCTATACACATTGTTAGCAATGGATTCGCGGCACGGCAGCCAAGAGGGAACTTACAGCCCACCACGTACATCGACAGACCTAGACTGGCGACGACGACAGAGACGTCGTACTTCTGTACAATGAATCCGGCAGTGGGGGTGATGATCGACGCCGTGCAGTAGACTACAAAGGTGTAGATGTTGATTATGGTGACTGTCCATGCCTTCTTCGTGCTGGACCAGTTCCGCGGGTTCTCAGGGTCGTCGTCTGAGAAGGAGACCACGATCGGCTCTGCAAGGGCCTTCTGGGACATGGCGCTCGAGAGCTCATCTGGCGGAGTCGATAGCCGGAGGGAGACGGTCGAGAGATTCTTCTCGATGTCCTTCTCTGCACCATTGCCCTCTGTGGCAGGGAGTTGCTCGTCGGACACGAATGGTAGGTTGGGCAGTTCGAAGCCCGTCACTTCCTCTGGGTAGTAGAGCCATGACTTGAGGCCGATGAGGCGCAGACACTGGCCGGCGGGCGTGTCTCTGAGGGCTGCCATGTCAACAATGGTGGCGAGAGGGCGTGAGGCGTGGTGAGGTCTGGAGGATGTTCTTCTGTCGACCCTGCTGCCATCCTTATTAAGACCATCATTGCCAGATGTTTCGCGGACCCCGATGGTCCCAGTAGCTCGTCAATGCCTGTAGCCTCCCTGTCACTTTGCAAGGCTGGCTGACGGACCTGCAATCGAAAGCGGGCTGGAATGACAACTGCCGCGTCAAAGGCAAGCTTTGAATCGGGGCAACATGGCGTAATGTTGGGTCGGCTATTGGATCGAGAACGACGTGCCTGGAGCTAAAGAGCTCCCGAAATTGTCCATGGCAGCCGTGGCGAGCGATGGCGTTTGTCCCCGTGCGGCTGATATCGATGAGATTATCGAACCTAGCTCATTGGCGTGCAGCGACTGCTCGGCTGGAGATGCCGGCGAGATGTGGCTTGCTGAGCGGCTGAAGGATACATACACCGTACGTACCGTGGAATGAGAAACCCATCTCGAGAATGGCGGTTCTACTTGACGAGTCCTGTCTCGGCCGCCTCAGACCCGGACACAAGCTTCTCGGTACCTGTGTGCAAACTGACAGGAGGAAGGTATCTGTCGGATCTGAGCTGTCATTTCCGGATGGGCGTCTTCGCTGCACGCGGCATGTCCGGGACTGTTTGGCTACCTGAAACCAGGGAATCAGAATCCGTCACCGACAGCTGCTATTCTGGCTGTTCTAGCTGTGCTGGCCACTGTTGTGGCTCTTCTGGCCGCGCCATTCAAATTTCCACATGGCGGCGAGGGTTCCACGCGTCGCTCTGCCCTTGCAGAAAGTACGTACGAACGCTCCACCGCTCCGGAATATTTGCGGAGAGTCTTAGCGAAACTCTGATGCTCGTGTCCAGACTGATCGGGTTCGCGTTTTCCATGTTGCGCGTGCATTGTACGTACTGGAGTTCAGACGCACCTGTCGAAAGGACACGCCATGTCCGTCTGTCCCGGCTTCTGTGTTGCCTCAGAACTGGCTCACATTCAATTCGCGTCCGTTCCTCTCACCAACAGGCCTGAGCTGCGTCACTCGGCGCCAATACCCGGTGATGGGGTGGCAGCTCGATCGGATGTCATGAGGATTGTTGTTTATACAAGCTATCATATCTGAAACATCTCCCAAGCCTCGGTCGCTTGTTCGTGAGATCGCGATTGGCAAAGTGATGCCATCCTGGCCACGCCACACAGGCAGGGGGGTCTGCTTGCTGAACTCGGCGAGGTCCTGAGCGTCTCCGATTTGTCGCCAGTGAGGCGGACACCCTGGAGCGCCATGTGCGTCTGGCTCGCCTACCGGAGATTTTTCGAACATGGATTCATTTTCATTTCCCCCTTTCATGGTTTGCATTTGCCACCAGTTCGTGAGTTGGCAACCTTGAAGCTGCATTGTTGCTTGCACTTCTTCCTCGCGACATCCCAGTAATTGCTGCTTCAGGCAAGGGCATGAACACTCCTGCACTTCAACTATGGCAGTCTCGACCACGTGCGGCTGATTTGGGTAGACGAGGCACTGCCCGCTTCAGTTTGATTGCTACGCTGGCGAAGGAACTCTCGTGCCGTATCTGCCGCGCAAACAAGTGCCTCCGCCACCAGCTGTGAAATATCGAACTCGCCGGCTTGATAATGTGCTGGTCCCGTCGTCATATGTGACTGGTGGGTTTTATCTCCTCCACCGACGTCGCGTCTCAGGTTGATCCAAAAGGACCTCGATAATGTGGGCGATAATAGCATTATTGCCTTATCTCCTCAATGTCTGCCATCCCACACACGCCTTCTATCCACGTTGCATGAGCGAGGAGGACAATTAGCCTCGAGTGAGTCAGATTCGTAGCTCCTTGTGTATCATCCTACGCCCAAGTTGAGCGCCTTCACATCACTCATCTCGAAACATCCCTTCACCATTGTTTATGTTTCTGCTCGAGATCTCTATGCCTCACCACTCTAGTACATGCTGCTCGCCATACAGTCTGGCCCTCCAATCAGCCACGGTAATGTACCGTAGACGCGCTTTCCTCTCGCCCAAAAACTCGATCTTGACCTCCCTGACTCGGGCATCACTCGGCACGGTTTCACTCTGCAGCCCCGCCAGGCGTTCTTCTCTTTCCATTGTCGTCGTCACAAACTTCCCAGTCAACACTGCGTCCCAGATTCCCTCCCGCCGGCCGCTGCTCAGCAGTAGTTGGAGTGCCCGGCGGCGAATCCGCGGATTCCTGCACCGTGCCGCAATCGTATGAAGCGGCATGACATAGCCTAGACCCGAGGAGAACGAAGGCGAAGGTCGATTTCGTGGCTGCTGACTCTGTTCTTGACCCTGGCTCTGGTTCTGGACCAACAGTTCGCAGTACCGCAACATCTGTTCCAACTCGGGTTCTAGCCAGTCGAAAGCGGCCTCCCGCTTTTCAGGTTCCAGCGGGTTGATTCGCAGTCGAATTGCGATCAGCGTCTGATAGACCCGCAGGATGTTAAAGCCATGCTCATCGCGGTAGTCATCAAGCGACGTCCGCTGAGAGGCCAACACCTCGAGTGCCTCCCGGCTGCTGTCCAACGATCGACTCAGCAGCTGATGATGTGCCGTGAATGTGGCCATCTCGTCAGCCGTCCTGGGCGGGTGAAGCTCGGTATATTGCAGCAATGCCAGCAAATTGTGCCACAGGTTCTCGACGTAGCTGTGCGCTTCGAAAATGGTTGAAAAGCTGAGAACAGGACTGATCGCCGAGACGAGGGGGTCCCACTCCCAGCTGGCGAGAGCCTCGTCGTTGATCATGCATCGGATTTGCCCATATATCGACGTGAGCAGCGATCTGAGATGCGAAACAGATACCGGGAAGATGTCCGCCGGGTGATCGTGGTCGTGGTCGTGGTCGTGGATCAGCGACCTGGCCTTCTCGAACCCCTGCAGCACCTTCAACCCCGACCGCACATGCTCGATGGCCTGGCCGACTTGTCCCTGCAGACACGCCAGGTACGCGAAGAGGATCGACGCCGTCAGGATATTGCAGGTCGTTTCGACGGACTGGGCCTCTCTGCGCGCCGCGTCAAACAGCGTCCGCATCAGCTGTATCGACCGGTTGGACTGCTCGATGGACAATCTCATGGCGTCGTTGTCTCGGCTCTGACTCGAGGCAGTGGCGGACCCCTGGAATCCTTCGAACGCGGCTCCAATGGCGACGACCAAATGTCGCGTCGAAGGGTAGCGGACAGCAGCCTGGAGGACCTCTCTCGCCCAGAACTGCGCGTGGAATGAGCCGCCCAAGCTTAGATCGTGGCAGGCTCGCGTCTCGAAGTACGCGAAGCTTCTCCTCTCAGCGTCCGAGGTGAACATGTCGGTTGATGGCACCCGTCCGGGGCTGGTGTGTGGCGAATGCGGTGCGCTGCTGCTGCTACTGCTGCTCCTGACGGAGACGGACTTTGATACCGAAGCTGAGCTTGATGCCGGTGCATACCCATCGCATTTCCGGCCCGTTGACGTGCATCGTCGACATGCTGGCTTTTCTTCGTCGCATTTGACCTGCGTCCGCTCGTCAGATTGGGAGATCACGAAATATATACATAACCGAGACACAAATACACCATGTCTGTATATATGTCTGTGTATGTCTATGTATGAGCAGGTTATTATCTTACCTTGCGGACCTTGCAAGTCAAGCACCCAGTCCTAGTCTTGGAGAGGAACGGGCGTTTCCTCCTGATGGGAGCTGTCTTGCTACGGTCCATCGTCGACGGAGGAGAGGAAGAATGAAGCAGATTGTTTTCAAGTCTGCGCCAGCCCGGTAGGATACTCGTAGCTAGATGGCGTGCTGTACCGAGTAGCTATTGCTTATATCGTTCCCCTGGCTCCTTAGGCGTCCATCCATCCATGGTCCACAACGGGGTTATGTCCACTAGTTACTCATTCTGCTAAAAGGACAGTTACAGTGACCGACGCACACCGACGCACACCGTGAAACCAATATACCCTGTTTTTCTTTTTCGGGGGAGCCTAAGAACGCGACTCTCAGCTCGAAAAACAAACGAGGTTCGGACCAAATTTGGCCCATGACATACATGCTAACCATTACTTAATTAATAATTAGCACCAGCCCGTCCTCTGGTGGTCTGTCAATCTGGACAAAAGGACCACTACACAGTACTTACTTTGCATAGCCTGGGGGCCTGAAGATGGTCAAGTTTGGACTAGACTGGGGTACACTAGCACCTAGCACGCTGGCGAGGCTGGTTAATGACTTGGGGGCCTTTTGGGGGGGCCGGCGGTGGGGGGCATGCAAGCCTACTGTGTACTCCCAGGTAGACAATGCCTACCACTTCTACGAGTAGGTGACGTCTTAGGTGCGTCTTACCTGGAGAGGAGCTTATGTAAAAGTCTGGGCACGCGGGGCCTCCAATCATAGGTACCTTACCTACCCACCTACTGTAGGTAGGCACTCATGCACTCCTAGTAGGTACGGTAGTGTCAATACTCCATATAAATAGTGCTCGTAGGTACCTAGGTAGGTACCACTAGTTACTGTGTACAGTGCGAGTACTTCGGCCCTACTGGGTACAGTAGGAGAGTAGGAGGTAGGCTATGCCAAATGCTTTTGCTCTGGCGATCGCTCTAAGCCCCGACCCGCGTTGTCGATCATTCATCCACCTCCACCTGAGGACGCCGTGCTCGATTGTAGACAATCTCACACACACACACACACACACAGGGCCTCTCGCTAGCTTACAGGATTGCGGAACTCGTAGATAAGAATGTCTGTCATTGTTGCGGTTCTGCATCCCAACTCGCCGGATCACATAATCTCTGCGCTTCGGCACAGTACGTAACAGAACAGAACAGCTCATAAATCGCTCGCTGGACGTTCCTATGCACTGTCGTCCGCGTCGACGACTAATAGAGATGCTTCTTGCCGTCTACACCCACCGTTCCAATCATGATAAAATCCTTCGTGATGGCCGTGCCGTTCGAGAACGCCATCCCCTGGTCCTTGGTACATGTCTCCATGATGTCCCACAGGTAGCATTGCGTCGGTGCGTAGATTGGGAGTTTGTTCTTGACGCTGAAGACACTGCTCGGTCCGGTTGTGTGGTAATCCTTCACCTTGGTCGTCGACACTTTGCCGATCGAGATGTCAAGGTTCTTCATCACCCGGCTGAAGATTCGGTAGGCCGTCTCGGGCTGATAGTAGGGCACTGAGAACGAGAAGTGGGTCAGTATCGACATTTGATGCCCCAAAGACTGCTTCTGACCAGCTGCGATCGGCGAGATGGCAAACGTACCTTCGTGGCCTGCATTATAGACGCGGGAGAAGGAGAAGTTGCCGTACTGTCGGACAGATCCTCCCACAAAAGTGGCATTTGTGTGGATGTCGGTATAGCCTGCTTTGCCGAATTTATCGGATATCTGCGATTTGACTGCCAGGCTGATCTTTTCGCCTCCAAGCCCTGTGGTCCAGATAATTAGCATTTTCACTTCAGCAGGACAGGGAAGCAATAGGATAGAATCTTACAATTGCATTGATAGTCGCGGTCACCATACATCAATGCTACCTTGACTCCTCGGTCCAAGAGCTGACCTAGGATCGCGAGATTCTTGCCGCGGACAAAATCGCCCGAGAGGGCGAATGCTGCAACGGTGATTAGGCACGGCTCAGACAAACTGGGCGGGGACAGCACTTACTGGTAGCGACTGGTACTGAATTGGCCGAAAAGTTGAGAGGGACACCTAGGTCCTGTTGCACGGGCTTGCTGTTGAGGTACCCTGCAGCCCACTTGGGTGGGAATGAATAGGGATATTGTTGTGCAATGTCAAAATAGTTGCGCTACAACAGCCAATATCAATGAGCCTGCCCAGGAAGCGTGGAAGCATGTAGCAACTTACATTCTTTGACAGGTACACATCGTGGATTGTCTTGAAACAGGTGTCAAAAGCCGTGGCACAGGCGCCATTGACCTCCACATTGTTGCCCGTTGCCGCCGGATCCTTTTCTGTTGCCAGTGTGCGGCAGTCATCAATCAGCTTCTTGCATGCGGGCCAGCTCTGAACGCCGAATTCGTACTCCGTCTCGTTGATGACTTGGAGTCCGTAGGTATTGTTGTAAGCCATGGCAGGATACAATGGGATTTGGGTCTCGGCATCGATACAGCCATTGATGATGCCGAGGGTTTCGAGGTTCAAGGGGACAGCGGACTTAGACAGAGCGCCACTCGCAATCTTGCTGTTCTGGGACTGGAAGTAATCGGCGAATGTTGGGCCCCAGTGTCCTCCGTAAGACTCTGTCCAGATGCTGAATTTGTTGTTCTTCGGTTTGTATTTCGGAAATCTGGCCTACATTAGGATATATGTAAGCAAGAGACAACAGGGCAACTGACTGCTGAGTCCACGTCTGCATGAAATGCCAAGCCACTTCAGCTGCTCCCACCGTCGTGTCGACCGTGGTGTTCGGATTTTGAGAAGAAAAAGTGCCAAGCAGGTAGGTAGTGTTCAAGTCAAGGGTGTGGACGTCTGATGATTTCACCGGGGTCACGATGAATGGGCTTGCAACCTCATCGATGGTGCCGTTTGCTAGGACATCATAAGAGAAGCCTGTCTGTACAGGCTGGTCGATGTACAGCATGTTGACTTCATTGTTCCACGACCAAGGATTGAGTCTTGTCGACTTGGAGTCCGTGTTCACCAAGCAGGGTCCATTTTCTCCGAGCGCAGCAGGGATCGAAGGTGAGCCTGGGCCGCCCTGAAGCCAGAGTGAGAGAGGAGCATTGGCAGGGTCTTTTCGAGATTCAAAGAACCAAAAGAACGTGTGCGTAGGGTAGTTGCGTCCTTCCGCTGCGTTTGCTGGGAGGTTTACATAGCCGCTGTAGGATTTGACGCCGGGAGTTGTTTCGCAGATGGTGGTCTTTCGAATTTAGCAAGGACACAAGTTACCAAGACGGTAGCGTCGAGTCTCACCTGTTTATAGGATAAGGACACCTTTGGGTCAAGTAGTGAGCGAATGACATTGCCTTCTGGAGAAGTAGGACCCGCGGCAATGCTGGGAACAAGTGCCAACAGAGAGGGTAGAAAGAGTGAAGCGAGAGAAAACACCATCATTGCAAAACAAGTGCTGTCGGTCATTCAAGTCGAGCCGCAGTCATGGGAGAAAGTGGTCGACCTACCCATATATACGAACCTGTGCTGGAGCTTCATGATCCGAGCCCGCCAACAGCGTCCAAGAGCTCAGGCACCCCGTGGATAGTCCTGTATACGGAACGAAATCGACTAGCTCGTCAACTTGACTCGATAAGATTAAGCGCTGCACGGGCATGGACAGTTAATCTTGCCTCTGCGCATCTTGTGTCGGTTTGAACAAGCCACCTCTCCGTTCTGTGGTGTGGGACAGCCGCCGATCTCAGTACGGTTAGTGTTTGAGCTGCTAGAGCCTGCACTTCAACGTGGTCGCTGTAGAAAGGACGCTGGCCACCCGTCTTAGTGTCCTCCTTGCGGACGCGCTGTTCGGTTGATAATTGAAAGGACGATTGAGAGGAGAATCAGAAGACGAGGACATTGGTGACATCGAGGAGCAGCCCCGTTTTTGTGCAAGGGCTGATTGGTGTCGCTCGGAAAGGTCACGTGAACGAACAGCTTTGGCCCCCAATTGCGGTGGCAGCTTTTTCCTTTGTTAATTACCTGCATCTGTATCCTACGCTGCTCTGCATATTGCAACTTCTGCGGCGACGATCATCGCAGATTCTCCTAGTGCCCGGCGACAGCAGTGAGATCATTAGTCTCTTCAGCCACTCTCGGTACTGTGTACCCTCAACCCGCAGTCGCCCGTCTCTTGTCAAGAAAGGCATCAATCAATTCCAAGGCCCTCGCCAAGTATCCTGGATCAAGTGTGAGTTGGATCCGAACATAGCCTCGGAAATCATTATTTGCTTCGTCGTCCCCAAAGCTAAGACTGCCAGGTGAGATCAGCAGGCCCTGCTCGTTCAAAAGCCCACGACAAAACTCAACATCATCCACCGCATCTCCATTCGAATCGGCGAATCTTATAAAGGCTGTCGACCCAGCCGTCGGGCGTGTCCAAGAGCAGATAGCCCTATTCCTCTCCACGAAAGCGTCCAGTATTTTGAGGCCTTCCCGCGCATTTCGCAGATGTTTGTTGAGGATCGTGTTACGACACCGGCTGCTCAGTGCCTCGGTGGCTACAATCTCATCGAGCGCACTGGTGTTTTGCAACGTGTACTCGCGCGCATTCAGGATCAGGTCTAGAATGTTGCGATCCCGAGATATGATCCAGCCGACCCGCACTGCTGACATGGCCCAGACTTTGCTCATTGAGCTTGTCACCACGACTTTGTTATATCCATGTTCCACCAACGAAGGCGGAGCTGGACCTTCATGGTAGAGTGGTCGGAATATTTCGTCTGCAAATACTGTGATGTCGTGCTCTTGGGCAAGACTGATGATCTTCTGCTGAGTTGCCAGATCCAGGTAACTCCCTGCAAAGCTGTCAGAGACGTGCTCTCCTTTCCGTGACCCATGTCGCGAGGAACCATCGTGCCTCTTTGGCATATCTATAGCCCCTCGACACGAGTCTAGTTAGAGGTGAACCGAGCCCTATGCTTGCTTACCGGTAGGATTGCCCGGGGTGTTCAGAATGATCAGCTTGGTCGACGGTTTGATCAATTTGCGCAGCTCCTCCACATCAGCGCGCCATCCCTTGGAAGGATCAAGCTTCCAGAGAGAAAGTTCGCAACCCAACCGCTTCGGGAGACCTAGAAGTTGCGGGTATATTGGGTAAACCGAGATGACATGATCGCCGACTTGAACGAGACTGAGAAGGACGGTCATGTTGGCACCTGTCGTCCCGGTCGTAGTCACGACATGCTCCGGCAAGACATCCTCACTGTACAACTCTGCGATATTCCGGCGAACCGCTTCTGAACCTTGAGGGTTGTGGCTTGACAGCTTCAAGCTTCGCCATTGCAACGCTTCTTCGGTTTTCGCCGGGTCGCCGGACAACGCGATGAGATCATCGAGCGATAGGCCTGGCGCGGCGCTCCCGCCGAGGACATATCGCGCATTCGCCGCGTTGCCTTCAAGCCACTGAACACGACCATATCAGCATGAGATACATTCATTGCATCCGGAACGAAGTACTCACTTTGGGCAAATGGAAGGTGGCCAACTGCACCATTTCGAATACAATCTCGGCCTCTTCACCTTTTACCTTTTCACGACAAATACCGCGCCAGAACTGACGACCAGGAATGTGTGTAGGATGTTCAGACTTGGAGCAAAGAATCTTGTAGTTCGATCAGTGTCGACATGCGCAATGACTCACTTCATACATACTGGGGAATACATACGCCCTTGCGCAAGACTAAAGCATATGCTGGGATGGCCGTGCTTGGCATGACGGTGGATCTTCCCCTTGCAAGCCCAGTGCCACTCCCTGCATCGCAGCAAGATTCAATGAAGTCCGGGTGTCAGGCGTCTGGAAATCACAACCCCCACGAATGATACCCGCCCTAACATCACCATCTACACGCCCCAAGCTCAAAGCCCAAAGCTTGCCCTTCGGATGAAATGCTATAGGTCACGAAACGCGTACCCTATCTGTGAAGCTGCCGCCGATGACCAATATCAGGCGTTCAGGCGTACAGCGCATGCGCGTGCGCGTGTAATTTTTTCGACGCCCGAAGAAACCTCGTAAGTTAGCAGTATTCATCGATCGATCGGTCTTTCGTTCGAAGAATTAAAATTCAAGCACCATCTACCATCTCCTCGTGCTGACCCGTAGCTTGGAACCCGCACCAAGTGCAAAGTGCAAAACAAGTAAATATCTCCCTTCCGTTTAGACCATCGTGAATCCTCGTGATTCAAAACAACACTCAGGGTGCGTGGCCGTAGGCATGGAAACCGTTCGAATTCGTGAACCCGACTGAAATCGGGACTATTCACAACGTCGACTTTGACCCCTGCCCCTTGGCTGCTCGCCCAGCTGGACACGGTATTGGAGCGCTAACCATATTCATTGCCGCCTTGGATGTGAAGTAGGATTTGGCGTCATAGCCGCGGTAGGGCCGAGAGCGAACTGAACAGCGCACGAGGCAGTCACAGCCGGAGGACATGAAAACAACGCGCGAGGCGGTAGGCTTCTTCACACACTCAAATCCCAGACATCGGCAGACTCCAGTGTCAGGACGATGGGATGAAGCGGGATAGAGAGACATTCCGAGTAGAGATTGAATGAGCTGCTTCTCCAGTCCAGCTGGGGTGGCGCTGCAAGGACGAGGAGGTTACGGTTTGCGTGAGAAACACGCAATTACTTGGAGGCCAGTGCTTTGAGGATCCATCTTTATAAATTGTACTTCCCACGGTCTCATTCCAATGGTTCTCGGTCCCTTCAGGCCATCCTAGATTGTTGAGCATCGTACTATTCCGAAGTTTGAAGAAGAAAGCGTCTTGGACAGAAACCTGGCCACTGAAGGATTGGGAATTCCGTCACACCTGAGTCGTGCTCCTGGTTGGGTGACGAGCATGTAGCTAATGACTTGATCTCGAGCACGCTACTCAACAGGAGCTGATCCAGCGCGAAGCTAAGAATGAATCTGATGGCTTTCCCGGCGTCGATCGATAGGAACTTTGCAGCACTCCCCGCAGACACATATACAGCGCCATGCGGCACCTTTCAATCACGAGGACCAACCGATCCCTTCGCGTGCTTCGTGGCAAGGATGTTCTCTCTCCACCACCAACTGAGCAGGACAACCGCTCCAGGGCCGATCAAATACGTCCCTGCAATAGCAAAAACGGCGGCCTTTGTCCAGCTGACCGATGTCATTTCGGCCTCCTTAAGATCCCCAATGAGATATGCCAGCCAAAGGAATGCCGCGCCAAAGCAGACAACCTCGTCGACTTGCAAGAACAGCCTCATGCCGGAGATCAGGTCGAGATTCCCGTCCGCAGAGGAGATTGCAGATCTCACAAGTGTCCAGTCCGGAAAGAATATCGTTGAAAGAGAAGTACCCGAGGTATAGCGGGCCGCGTTGAACACCAAAGCCGAAAGACTTGCGAAGGACCAAACCGCCATCCTAGTGTACGGCATATCGGCCTCGACATGGTAGATTCGGTCGTGTCTTGTTGTATCCTTCACGATAGTACTTCGGAGCACGTAGTGCAGGATGATGGAGAGAACTGGGAATGCTTGCCAGATTGCGTTGACGGTCAAGCGGTGGTTAGAGTTCGGGAGGTAATACATGGCCAAGGTTGGAATTGTGAACGCTAGGAACACGGCAACTCCGGCCGTCTTTGCCGCGGCGACATTAACCAGTCGCCAGTCCTTTGCCGCATAATCCACCATTGGGCTCTGAACGTAATGCACAAAGAACCAAACAGGCCCGACAACACCGATCCCGAGGAGCTGGAATGCAACTCCGTAAAGAAGCGGGAGTGTGAAGGTGAATTTGAGTTCGTTGGCCCTTCGATGCGCTTCGAGGATGTAGATCAGCCATAAGGGTGTCAAATCAACAAGGAATGAGACCGCCTGGATCTTTTGCATTGGGTCGATGTCTAGAACAGAGGGAGAAAACGCTGTGACGAGCAGGGCGAACGGGCTAAGCTGTGTCGGGAGTTTCCAAATGCGGCCGTTGAATTCGAGCTGGCCTGATGCAAGGCTCTCCGCAACTGTACTCTGCAGGGCGGGTTGAGCCAAGACATAGGAGAAGATGCGACGTGCGAGGAAGCTGAGAACCAGGAAAGGGAGAGCGATGAACGCCCTTTTGGCAAAAGGCTGCTTCGTCCCAGCTCCGTAACTCTGTTTTGTTGTTAGCGTTTCACAAGCAGCGGGCAAGAGTCGGAAGCTATGACATATAGTCACCGCTCCGCAAGAAGACTTACCTGATTGAAGCGCATGGTTCCCTGGAACGACCTCGTCGGTACCGGTAAGTAGTCGAGTTTCTCGGCTCCGACGATGTTGAGTGCGATCTGGTTGATGAGCCAGTCACCAATCCGCGGAATGACGGACAGAACTAAGAATTCCTCCTTCGAGCTTTTCAGTGCCTCTAGTCTGGTCGCAAGGTTTGAGGTCTTGAAAGTCGCTGCTGCTCGCGGCAAACGTCGTTCGTGGAAACTTTTCAATGCTTCTTCCACCTCTTTTTGTGAAGGGTCAGGGGTCTGGTGTGCAAGCTGGTATAATTTATTGGCAAGTAGAGCTGCGGACTCGACTGCGCTGTTACCTCCTTGCCCAATATTAGGCGTCCACTGTCGTCGTCAGCTCGTTCTTGGCGACAGTGTGTGATTCCCATACCTTGTGAATTGAATCTCCCATGCATACGATGCGGCCCCACGTCCAATGCCGAAAGAGGCCTTCTTCCAGAGGGACCAGTTTGTACGCTAAGCGGTTCTTCCAGATGTCGGCGAACTTCACCTTGTCGTTCATCTGGACTGACGAGGATCGATCTGCCAAAGCCACAGCATCATCATCCGAAAACTTGGGGATGTTTGGGATCCGGTGCTTCTTGTCCAGCTTTTCGAAGACGAACCAAAAGACGCGGCCCGATTTGTCGTTTGAGTAGAGGAAGGAGAGGTCATGACCGAGGACTTGGTTGAATATGCTCGAGTCCTCTGGCCTGTCGAGCCCCGATGTTGGTCTCGAGACGCCGTACATGCACTTGTACTCTGATGACATGGCTGCGATCGTCAGCAGAGCTATACAACTTCTGAGACCTGCCTGGCGTACCGGTTCTGTCAGTGGGATTAAGCAGATGTGGTTCATTGACCTCCATATGACGGAACATCTCCTGGCGTACAATGCTATGGACTCCATCCGCACCGACAATGACGTCTCCGGTATATGTGGTTCCATCCTTGCACTGGACGGTCGCGGTTTTGTGATTGTGATCAATTCTCGAAACTCTTTTACTGAGGAGCAGACGACGCTTGTCCTTGATGTTGTCGTAAAGCGTAGCAAGAAGAAAGTGACGGTCGCAGAAGTAGACGGGATAGCCGAGTCCTGTGCAGAGTCAGAATGCAACCGCCGGAAGGCAGCATTTACAAACGCTTATAATTGATTACTGGATGGTCCGCAACCTTTATCATCCTGCCATCCTTCCATGTTCTCGTATGGAGGATAGGGTCGGTGTGGCGCTCCAACGTCTCGACTAGAGTAGTGTCAGGCTGACGTATAGGTGACCAGCGAATGCGTAGTCTGGGAAGTGAGGGAGACTTACAGCACCCTATCTGATCGAGGACTCGGTTGCCGTTCGGGCCCATTGCTATCGACGCACCGACAGCAGGTGCAAATTGCTCTTTGCTCTCCAAAAGGACATAGTCGACTTCAGCCTGCTCGAGAGCATTCGCCAAAGTGAGGCCAGAAACCCCACCACCAACAATGACGACTTTGAAAGTCGATGAAGCCATGTTCGAAGAGACCAGTCTTAAAAGTGGCGCAGGCGGGACCTTGTAGAACAGAAGAACGGTTAGAGCTTGTTTAACTGCCAGGTTAGTATTGTAGACGCGGTTTGCGTGTGACTTTAAGTACCACCTGGCCGAGTTGTCGAGTAATCCCACATGTGCTTGGCGCAGCAACAATGCAGACATACCATGTTGATCGATGAGGCGGCTCCGTCCGATTAGTCTCTTATGCAACTCAGGACTCGATTTAGCCATGGATACGACTACAAAAGGCCTCCATATCGCTCAGCCTCATACGACAGATGGAGCTGACTGATTGGTCAATAACCTCTCTTACCGGATCCAACAGACACGATGACAGCCCTTGCTGTTGCCACCATTGGAGGAGAGCTTAACCTGAAACCAACACCCGAGGAGCTGAGATAGTAATGCAGCCATATTCGTGTTTGCTGTCGGCTGGCCTTCCATCGTGTACGGCAAACCAGTAGGTGTGGAATAGGTGGCCTTGTTCCAGGCGTCTCGTTTGCCTACTGAGGTAACTGTCTTCTCCATCAAAGTCCAATGGTAGATGTCCGAGCGGCGCCCGCCGTGTCCTTTTCTTGGATGGTAGCACCCGAGGCAAGACGAGATCAAGTCGAACGGTCAGGGAGACATGATCGCCCATGAAAAGTCCAAAATTCGACAGGTCGTTTAATAGACTCGTAGACTCAGCCATAAAGGTAGGTGTTCCCGAATACGAGAGGCTACCAGCAGGGGAGGCTCTCCGGAGAAAGAATGATTCGCTCTGCTGTTCGCTGTCATTGCTCTGGCGGAAAAATGAATACGCAGAGGTCGCGAAATGCGTAAGAATGAATGGATCCCGAGCATTCTTCGAGCCAGTCAGTCCTTCGCGAATACGCGGTCACAGTATGGATTCTGGGAGTATACAGCGTCGCACTCGATGAATAATGATTACGGATAAGCAATTGTTTAGAAAGTGAGCAGCAAAGTGAAGGATGCGAGAGCGCCAAGATTTGGAAGGGGGTCACGTGGTTGGCTGCAGATCGCGTTTAATTTCGATCGAATCTGACTCTCCTCGTCCTCTCCTCCCTTTGTCGGTCAGGACTGTACCTCTACGAACACCCTTGAGTTATTCGCAGGCCTTAAGGTTGATGTGAATGGATCTCAGCTTCGTGAAATCAAAAACCTAACACGGCAGAAAGCTACCTTTCCTGGATCGAGTGTGGGTTGTTTTAGCTCAACAATTGAGGTCTTTTATCGAAAGAGTCAGCATACGCTTTCAGCATCCTTCTGCATTAATCACTCGTGGATCGCCTCACCCGCCTGACCGAACTTCCATCATTTGAATTTTGAAATCTATCGCCTGACAGTGCACTTCATTGATCATGGGCCTGTAGAGCTGACATCAGCCAAGTGTGTGATAGGACCCCTTGGTTTCTTCAGTGGGTACCGCTGTCTCCTGCAATATCTATCCTCGCAACATTCGAGTGGTGTTGCAGCCTAGATTCGCCTACTGGGTTCAGACCGGCATGGTCGATCCAACACTGACGGTAAATCTGCAGCTGCAAGCCCCAATGCCTCAGAAAATGCGCAACCCTCCAGCACCGAGGCCATGAAGTAGACGCGCCCATGGAAGGACGGCCGCTCCACCCACAGGAATGATGGCTTGGTTTCCCTCCGCGTCAGTGACGAAGTATGAGAGGCGCCGTCGACACTGTCTTTGGTCATTCATCCACCATGTTGCAGGAGTAAGAGTGTTAGGGTTAGGAAATGGCGTCGTGACGACAAAGCTAAGAAATCAACAGACAGTATGCCACGTGGGTTTATATGTCCAGACAAACTTTATGGTAAGAGTCCTCCACGTTTGCAGAAAGACTCACCAGGAACGGCGTTCAATCTCGGTCCTGATGAGAGACTCGATTTGTTCACGAGTAATGGAGCATTGAAGCATCTTGTTCTGCGGAAGTCGGGAACCATCTTCCACTGCGAGTAACTCTTTACGGCACATTTGTTATGAAGGCGCAGGGCTGACCAAAGTTTTCCCTTCACATCACACCAAGGAGACACTGAGCGCTGCTTCTGGAAACATTATCACTGGAGATATCCAAAGAAGCCTCGAGTTTCGATACAGTGCCGAGCGTGTGAGACACCAGCCAGCGCCAAGCCAGCTGAAGTGTGTCGAATAAGGCGCCCTGCAAGCCCACTTTCGTCGTCCCTCCTTCACCGCCTGCAATATTCCGCATCGAATTAAGAGATTGGATGTGCTCCAGATGCGAAAAATCGGATGTTCCACCAGCCACCTCGCACGGCTCGTTATGTGTCGAAAAGGATTTTCAATGGCGACTGACAAATTCCGAGAGCGATGAATTATGTCAAATTTACTCATTGTTAATTGACTGCCTTCACGAGGCTAATACCGTGAGAACTGCTGCAACATAGTCTGGAGTGACCTCCCGGCCTGCAGATTCCAAAGAACACCATGGTTGACGTGGCATCGATTGTGCTTGCCGTCGTTTCACTGGTCGGCGCGATTGGAGCTGCGGCGATTACAGGATGGTTTACCTTCTATTCAGATTACCGCAAACGCCTGTCCGAGTCCGAGAAGTTGGTCGCCAAGTATCGCGATCCTCTCCTTCTTGCAGCCAGTGATCTTCAATCACGGCTCTTCAATATTGTTGACAAAGGCATTCTGAATTACTTCGACGCCCCTCATCAACGCCAGCGGGATATTCTGACCATCTATACCTGCTTCCTGGTCGGGCAATATTTCGCCTGGACGAACGTCCTGCGTCGGCAGGCACAATTCCTCTGCTTCTCGACAGATAAGCAGAACAAGCAGCTGGCCGATACCTTGGCTACCATCTCGCATATCTTTGCCACGGATGGAGAATACGGCCCAGAACAGCCCTTCTTGCTGTGGCGGGGACAACAGATGGCGATTGGCGAGCTTATGACCATCAAAGAAGACAACGGGGAAGGCAACGAGCTCGTATGTCTAGGATACGCCGCCTTTACCAAGAAACTGGAAGACGGGGAGTTTCGCCAGTGGTTCGAGCCGATCATCGAAGGCATTGTCACCTTGTTCGAGCAACGGGGGCAACCTACGGGTGCTGATCATCGACTGAGACACCTTCAACATCTTCTTACAGACCTGATATCTCTGCTGGACATCAAGCAGGTGAGATCGGGCGGCACAGACTCTCGTCGGTGCCGGAAAAGTCCACAGTGCGCGTGCTCCAAATGCAAGTCAGGCGGATCGATCCAATCCTCTTCGGTCGTGGCTACGGCCAGCGCAGCAAATGAGTCACGGTCCAAGGTCTAGCATCGTGCAATTGCCACACCTCGATATCCTCCCCGAATCAGGCGATGTATGTTGCCCTTCTCCGAGCTTCACCCCTACTCGCATACCTACCCGCCTACCCCACAATTGCCTCTTTCTTAGACCAAATCGACCCCGCAATTGGAGCCCAAGATCGCCTCCAAGGATACGAAATACATTTGCCGATGGGCTGGAGCCAAGGTGTGAATCTCTACTCAAATATGCAGGAACGGTATCTTATTCATCCTCAAGGTTCCTCGTCCTCGTCTCGGCATTAGACTCTATACCCAACCCGCACCGGTTAGACTCTCCGTCCTAGCGCACCATGTCGGCACCGTCAAAACCATGGGCCATTATAGTTGGAGCCGGCCCCTCAGGTCTCCTGCTTGGCCTGATGCTGGCGAAACGCGGCATCCCAGTCCAAGTGATCGACAAGTCCGACAAGCTCGACGAGCAACCGCGCGCAACGCATTATGGACCACCCGCAATGTATGAGCTGCGGCGAGCCGGCGTGGTTGACGATCTGCGCGCCCAAGGATTCCAGCCCGACGGCGTTTGCTGGAGGAAGCTGGACGGCACGTACCTTGCTGGACTGAATTCGAAGATTCTGGCCGACGATCCCGACCGCATGGTCTGCCTGCCACTGAACAGGCTGGGCAAGATCCTCATGGATCATATCAGTCGGCAGCCCACCGCGACAGTTTCATGGGGCTATGAGGTCAAATCGATCGGGCAGGACGAGAACAAGGCCTGGGTAACCGTTCAGACGGCTGAAGGCGAGAAAACGCTCTCAGCACAGTATATCATCGGGTGTGATGGCGCGAACAGCCAAGTTCGGCGGTCACTATTCGGCGACTGGGAATTCCCAGGCAAGACATGGGATGAGCAGATTGTCGCTACAAATGTAAGTTCCTCCCACCAGAATCGCATCCGTGATTGTCCACCCCCCTTCTCTCGTTCTCATTCCAATTGCGTTGTTCCCGTCCTTTGCTCCCGCTCACGGACGATCTCCTCAGACATATTACGACTTCACCCCGTACGGGTGGGCGGACTCCAACTTCATCATCCACCCGGAGCACTGGTATATGGCGGCCAGGATCGGCAAGGACGGACTCTATCGCATCACGTACGGCGAGATCCCCGGCCTGACGACGGAGCAGCTGAAGGAGCGCCTGCCGGGGAAATTCAAAGCCATGCTCCCGGGCCACCCGGACCCAGACCAGTACAAGGTCGTGAATTTCAGCCCGTACAAGATCCACCAGCGCCTTGCGCCGAGCATGCGCGTCGGCCGCTTCTGCCTCGCCGCCGACGCCGCCCACCTGTGCAACCCCTTCGGCGGCATGGGGCTGACGGGCGGCATCGTGGACATCGGCGGCCTGTACGACTGTCTGGCGGGCATTTACGAGGGCGTGGCCGACGACAAGATCCTCGATCTCTACTCGCAGGTGCGCCGGCAGAAGTACAACGACGTGGTGAACCCGATCTCGTCGGCCAACATCGTCCGGTTGTTCGGGCAGGATCCGGACACGGCGCTGCAGAACGACGAGTTCTTGCAGCTGTGTAAGCGGACCGAGGAGGACGACGAGTTTGCGCGCGAGTTCCAGAACGGGGTCAACGTGTTGAAGCACGACTTCACGCAGTATTATAACAAAAAGGACTGGAATGGCGCGGCGCCGCATCATGACGGCCCGCCTGCGGTTGCAAAGGACCCCGAAGTTGCCGTCCAGGTGAACGCCGTGGGGGTGTCGGATTGAGCTGGCTTGCTGGGCATGGCGTGGCATGGAGGTGTCTTTCTGACCGATTGACTGGCTGACTGAACCGGCTGCCTACCTGTCAATACAAAGTATATGCCGACATATCTGTATATGACTAACTATTCAAGCGAGATGCGTCTTGGAGCTCATACACCCCTGCTCTGCTCTGTTCTGGCCTGGCCTGCACTGCACTGCACTACACTGAAGTACCTACATCGTCTACGCCTTTAGATCCTCAATCATTCCGTCACTCGCACAACTCTCCTTCGTAGGCGAGAACTACGTACTAGTACCTGGATCCTCTTACGGGCGTGCGGTCGCTGATCGGGCTAGGAAGAGCAATCGGACGAATCTTCTTGAGTTTCTAGTACTTCTGTACCGTAGTAGTGAAATTAACTAGCGTGATCCGTCGCTTGCCTGTGAAGTCGGTTCTTGTGCTAAGATTGGATGGATGAAAAGGGAATACAGTACACAGTACACAGTACACAGGACGAGTGAATCAGGCGTCATGGGTCTCAATTTTCTCACACTCCGCATCTCTATTCTAGCGGCGGCCGTACCGAGTACTACTAAGCGCAATTTGGAGAAGACCGGATATAATATCTGATGAGTGTAGAATTTTGCTTGTCCTAGGCCCCCACACCCCAATCGACAATAATCAGAGACGGTATTGCCGACGGGCCCCTGCACGTCTGCGAGCATAAGGGTGTAGAGAGCCGCGAGGGACAAGCGGGTCTAGCTCGGCGGTATTGACGAACGCGGGATCTGCTTCATCCAGAGTCTGGAGGCCTGCCAATCGCATGGCTGTTTCCACTTCGTCTTTCAAGACTGAGTGTGACGTCGAGTCAGTACAGAGGAAACGTGAATGGAAAAGAAAAAGGGTAGGAGGCAGACTTACTGCTTGCGAGGTGGACGACACCCTCTGTTCCATAGTTGATGGCATACATGAAGGGTCGGCCTAGACCTACACCGCTGGCGCCCAGGCATATTGCCTTGAGGACATCTGAGCCTCGTCGAAATCCTCCGTCGATGAAAACCTCCATGTGGTCAAATACCTCGGCACACTCGCGGTGGAGTTCCAAGAGCACGAGTATGGATGCTGGAGCACCGTCGAGCGCTCTGCCTCCATGGTTGCTTATCACGATCCCTTGGCAGCCCATGTGCATTGCGAGCCTGGCATCGGCTGCTGACTGGATACCCTTCAGGACTATCGGCAATTTCGTGTGTCGGCGCAGCCATGCGAGATCGTCCCACGAAAATGCCGGGTCGATGAAAGATCCTACAGACCTGGCGAGGCCCGCACCCTTGTTGTCGGTGGTGGTCGGGCGTCCCAGACCGCTGGAGTATAGTGTGTCGACTTTGATTCGTTCATCGGCTTCTCTTTTCGATACGACGGGGAGGTCGACGGTGACAAAGATGGCCTTGATCTGTGGCCGGCTGTTGACTACCCTGAGCAGTTCTTCGGTCTTTGACCTGTCTTTGTTGATGTACAATTGGAAGAAGAACGGGTAGTCTTTCGGTGCGGCATCTAGAATTTCAAGGAGTGGAAACGAGGACGTCGTTGAAATCTGGTTCCGTCAGCTCGGATCAATCATGCTAGAAGACCGACACCGACAGTATAGACAATGCCACTTGCAGCAGCGCCCCTGCTCAGAGCCAGCTCGCCTTCCGATCCCGCGGTCTTGCCCACACCCATCGGCGCAATCCAGATGGGCAGTGACACCGGTGTACCCATCATAATACCTTTCGTAGAGACAGTCGCCACGTTTCGGAGAATTCGGGGCCTGAACCATATCTTCCGGAACATGTCGTGGTTGGCCTGCGAGGATTCATTAGTTCGCACTAATAGTGACGGGATTACCACGGCTACGTCGAGGAGAAGACAGATTTAAAGGAAGGGCAGAACCTACATCCCTCGAGACGTTGTCATTCGACGCTCCAGAGATAAACGTCCAGCTCTTTTCCGAGAGCGACTGCCGTGCCGCATCTTCGAAATCGTAGACATTGATGAACGTTTCGAGAGGTGGCTTCTCGGCTTGGCTTCGCTCGGGCTTCGATGGTGGCTCGTCTGGGAGTGCGGTTGCTGGATCTAGCTCTCCGATATGCTCTTCCGGCGACAGGGTCGATATTATAAGATTTGGCTCATGTACCTCGAGATAGGCTTCGGTAGCGTCTCGCCCAGCATAGGCATATATGATCTCCGCTCCCCCAGGATCTGACCTTGAATCAGCGAGAGACCCACAGCCAGGGAAGAGGGCAGGACGAAGAATAGGAATGTAGCCGGTCCATAGTAGTTCTGACCTAGGGACTTCATCGACAGCAAGGATACCAAGAACCACGAATTCCCGAATTCTCTCAGAGGAGGTTATACTCACGCTCGGGTGCGAATCTCGACATGTTGTACACCTTCCCCGAAACCACAATCCAGCAATCATCTCGCGTTCTGTGGGACTGCACTGCCGCAGCTGATATCAGCTTCCTTGAGTTAGCCATGCCTGGTCGAAGTGACTATCTGGATAACTGCAATTCGGATTCGACTTGCAGGTCCAAAGTCCAGAAGATGTCTGACGTGCACCGTTTGATCAAGCACTGGCCATGCCAAAGCGTAGAGGGTGTGCTCGGTGTGGTGCCTGGAACTTTAGCTGCATCTCCAACTTACAAAAGATCAGTTAATTAATTTTCCCCGCACCAGCGTCAAGCCTCGGGTGCGTTGGCGGCCATTGCCATCGTCTTCATATTGCTGGCTGACATTCGGGGAGACGGCATTTGCTCCGTACTGTGTGGCATGGAATTCCCTGCGCAGAGACATGCTGATGGGGAACTGTGAGGTCTTAACCTGCCACTCAACAGGGGCAATCCACCGGTTCTGGCAAGGGCACGTGTGAATGGATAGGAGGTCTTCCTTCAATCAGCTTCAAAGCTCGCTCCGTCTAGGTCAGGTGCGTGATTATTGCAAAGCACTGCTCAAAGACGATGCTTGCTGCACCTCTGACCTGACTTCCAAGCCTTGGCGGGATCACGTGCAGTGCGGTTGCGCGCACAATGTTCAAGGCCTCAATGCATAGTTTCATAGCAACAATCATTAGCCGTTGAGACCAACAATGCTTGGGTTGGGAAGAGTCCCCGGTCTGATGGAGAATGCCGTTATGTGAAATATTATTGATGCGATGAAAGCGTGTCGGAGTGGGGGAAATGATTCAGCTCGAGGTTCATGGTCCGCCGAGCCTAACGAGGCGAACGCTTTGGGCATCGCCTAATCAAGCAGGCCTCTGATGTTTCCAAGGGCCCAGGCGTGCCAGGGTCTTGCCGAGTGACGGTTCGAGGAGCCCGTGGCCCGATCGTATGGGCTGGCGCACTTTCCCTTCCCCAGATTCCGAATCCGATTCTGCAGCTTGCCCGCATCATCACCTCCATCAACTCCGCTCACATTCTGCGCCTGCGTTCACTCGAAAGAGCTGCTTCGCCCACACTTCGTGGACTATTACTTACCATCGGGGACGGCACGTTCACTACATCGCGCGGCAGGTCTGCATTTGGTCTCCTGACCATGCATCAAATGGTCACTGGTCTGCAGCGATATCCCCTCATCGTCAAGTGACCGAGACAGCGAGGTTTCAGGCGGAACAGGCTTCGATGTGATCACGATGGTTAGATATGCTTTGGATCCACACAAATTTTCAGCGGGCTCTAACTATGACATTGCAGCAGACCTCGACAAAAGGTGCCCGAACCCTCCGATGCCCCAATTGCGATCTTGTCGTTGCTCGACCAAGTCACCTTGCGCGCCATGTTCAATCCCACTTGCATCCGTCACAACGTGAGCACTATTCTTGCGACCAGTGCGGGCGGCAATTCTCGAGGAACGATGTCTTGTTGCGCCATCTTCGCACCGCCCATCAGGCGACTATAGCGCGGAAACGATCTGCCCAGAAGTCTTGTTTCCGCTGCGTCAAGAAAAAGCTGAAGTGCGACAGATCGCACCCGTGTATACCGTGCACGAAGGCTGCAACCTCGTGCAACTATCCGACCGATGAAGAGCATGACGAAGGCCTTCCCGAGGCAAAGGCTGAGACGTCCGACGAGATATCGCCTCACATTCCGGAACAGGAGCAGCAACAGCAACATCAATATCAAGATGGCCCGTTTCAAAGTCCCGATCGCTATCAGCGCCAACCTGAGCAGCATCTCGCACTTGTTCATGGCGCCCCGGCCATAATCCCGAATGGTGGGCATCATGGTAGACCAATGGCTGCGCAGAGTTTCGGCAGCAACACGCCCTTTTTCCAACCTGCTCCCGAACCTCACTCAATGGGGATGATCTCCCCGGAGATCGTCTCTTTCTCGAACACAAGCCCGACGAATGCAGCGACCGAGTACAGTCATCCGATGGGCCATTTCGACGGCTACCTGCCCGGAGACTTCAATTTCATGCCTTCAAATTCAGCTCCGCGAATCGTGGGTATGGTGGAAGGTGGCGTCGACTGGCTGAACCTCGAATTCGACTCTCCCAATAACGCTGATTTCCAAGCTCAGTATCAGACAGGCGGTATGCAAGCCGCTTATCCCCATCCGCAAATGTCCACAGCGGTGGAAGAGGCCTTGCAGACCAGAAACCAACAAGCCGTATCTGCCGAGTTGATGCCAATCCGGAGTCAGGATTCGAAGCGCACGGCTATCAAATCCTCCGAAGTGCAGACCGCCCAGCAATGGCCCTTTGATCATACACGAAACCCCGAGACCCAAAAGTGTCGGCTACCGCCACTGCGAGATATCCTGCACGGTACTGTACTGTCAAATGAACCCGACAATGGCGTCATAATCAAAAGCCTGATACAACTGATGTCTTCGCCTTATTTACCTGACATGGATCTGTCTCTGGACGTGGGCATGATGTCTGCCATGGATCTATTGAAGAACTCCTTGGAACTCTACTTCTCGGAGTTCCATGCTGTCCTTCCTCTTGTACATATCCCTACCTTCCAGCTGACCAAAGTTCCGACCGTTACTCTTGCAGCCATGGCTTGCATTGGAGCGATGTATTCCGACGATCAACAAGGAACAGAGCAATCGTGGTCGTTGAGTGAAATATGTATCCAAATGATTGCATATCTGGTGGGTTTCTTGAGTGCAACTGGCGCAATCATCGTCACTGACGCTGTGCTACAGGGAAATGGTGATAACACAAACTTCTACAATTCACCATATCTCATAGCAAACTGCCTCCACCAGATCTATTCTCTGGGCTCAGGTAACCGCCGGCTCTATCAGAATGCCGACTGTTCCCGGGGCATACTAATTGGGTGTCTTCGCGGAATGGGATTACTCCAGCCGCGAGTGAGTACCGAAATCGAGAGAGAAGATCTCAAAAACACAATATCGAATGACAATGTAGGGATCGAGTGGCTGCGATGGAAAGACCACGAGCAGGAGAAGCGTATTGCTTGGTCTTCCTTCGAGTATGACTGCAGTCTCTGCACCCTGACCGCAAAACGGGGAGCGGTCGACCTCCCAGAGCTGCCTCATCTCCTACCATGTGCAGAACCATTGTGGGACGCCCCATCGCCCCAGGTACGTCTCCGAATGTTCAAGCCTCGTATTGCGCACCCTCGTATTCGCACACGCGAGACATTCTTTTGGCCTTTTTACACCGCTTCGTCCCCACTTTTGCTATTACCAATACAAGCCCTGACGGTATCACAGGCCTGGGCGGCGCTCTATATGCGTCTGACACCAACAGCTCGGGGCGCGTCCACTGCCAAGATGCTGCGCAACCTGCTTGCTGGCAAGGGTGTGCCAGAAGATCTGCCAGCATGGAGCAAGAGGCTGTGTGCTCAAAGCATTGGTCGACTGCTTTGGGACATCAAACAGCTCGACATTATGGCCACCTCCGAGTATCTACGGCTGCCATCGCTAGCTGCTGCTCAGAGACAGACAAAGAGTACCCTGCTTCAAGGCCTCAACACGCTCACAGAGTCAATGTATACGCTGTCTTCTACTGCAGAGTTGATCCACTACAAGTACGTCTTTGCCTTATGCTCTATGCGAAGTGACTAACGTATGTCTTCAGCCTGACCTCGCTTATATGTCACTATTCTCATCTTTACAGCGCCGACGAAGCCATGGACTTGGTAGTGCACATCTTCCGCACTTCTGCTTCGCACTCGAAGCAGTCTGATCCGAGTCTGTTGTCCGCCAAGAAGCGCCTTGCTGCAATATTGCTGAAGAACCCTCACAAGGCCCGCAACCTCGCATGGCACGCGGCGCAGATCATTGCCGTGGCCAACGGTAAGTCTTCTATCTCCTCAATACGTACACGTGCTCATCACCGTCCACAGAGTACCTGGTCTCCGCGCCTTGCGAGATCATGCGAGTTTTTATGGGCTATATTTTTATCCTTGCTTTTGGAAAGTTCGGACCTCAAACCTGTGTAGAACCAAACTACGCGTCTTGTCCTGTGCGCCTCGACTTGTCGAACCGATTAGACGGACAGAGAACGGCCATTGCAACCTGGATCGAGAACGGCGGACCCTGGGGCATTGGCGCAGTCGAGAGCATCTACAGCCCCGGCAGCCTCCACGCAATCAGTGACGAAGCACGAGCCATGCTCCGCAAGATGCGCTTCTGGGGTCTCGCGAGGAAGTTTAGTCGAATTCTCGAGAGCTTCAACTTCGAAGGTGACTAAAGTTGTTTACGGTCATACTTTGGTCTGCACGTCAGAACATACTAATCACCCCAAGACTTTGCGGTTGCAGCGCACTGGTCCCATTTGAGTTTCTGCCCTTGAAGAGATCGCTTACGATCAGGGGCGGAGAAGTGGCACGTCCCCAGTATGGGGCGGACCACATCTGCACCCGACCCCGGATTTCAACGCAATAGAGCAGATTGCCCCCCGGGTCAAGACGGCGGCAGAGGCAAAGGAATTTTCTGGCTTACTCACTTTGGATAGCCTCTCCGCGTGGCATCTAGAATTCTCTTGCGGCGCCTCCGAAGTCCGAAGGTGCCCGCGCCGGGTGGGGGAGGGTGGCCAGTTTCACGGCAGTGAATACCGAGTGGGGGCAAGTGACAAGTCGCATGGCAGTGAACACGAGGCAGTCGCGAACGGTAAGATACAATCCTCCCTTCGGACTCGTCGTCACCTGGTGACTCGCACTTGGCGGAGAACGTCCGTTCGCACCGCTCTCCAACTCCTAAGGTGTCGATCGAAAATACTCCGCTCAACACATTGTCTATCAGACACGAGACCTCGGGATTCTGTCTCCGCGGCAAAAGCGCCTACGCAGTGCTATCCCACGAGATTGACGACTGTTGAGCTCTTAGCTTCCCATCGTGGTGGCTAGGAGCGACCAGGGGACCTTCTGAGCACCAAACAGGGCAATCTCATTTTGGTCTCACTATGGGTGAACTCTCACCGCATGAATTTTCCAATGGCATCCACGGCGGGGACCCTTCCATCCACCCTCTGCACCTTACATCATTTGATGCCCTGCCAAACAAAAGGCAAGTATGGCCAAATGAGCCCGGCAGCAGGGAAGAAGGTCTGGGGCGCCTGGTTTTGCTTACTCCCGACGTTGTTGCTTCCGCTGGAGCGAGCTGCATCCGCACCGGTCGGAGAGTCAGCCTCGGCTGGGAGCTGAACAAGCTGGAGATCGCCAACTTTGGCCGATTGCCTTGCAAGCATGAGATAGTTGGCTTGTTGGACGGCGCTGCCTTTGACGATATCTACACTTTCAACCCACAACAAAGTAGTCAGTGGGATGGACTCCGGCACTTCTCGCAGCCGAATCCGACTGAAGACGATCCCGAGAGGCGACTGTTCTACGGAGGTGTCACCAAGCAGGAAATTATGGATCGTACAAATCACCGAGTAGGCATACAGTACTGGGCTAAGGAGGGCATTTGCGGTCGCGGTGTGCTGCTGGACTACGTGGCGTATGCCGAAAAAAGAGGTATTGAGTACTCGACGTTCAGCGACCATTCAATTCCTCTCAGCACACTTCTTGAGATCGCCCAAGACGAGAATCTCACCTTCAGAAGAGGCGATATCCTTTTCGTGCGCATAGGTGTCACCAAGCAATGGGATACGCAAATGACAGCTGACGACAAAGCCGAGTATGCGACAACGAAGCAGCCTCAACACGCCGGCGTTGAAGGCACAGAAGAAATGCTCCGCTGGCTATGGGATAGCGGGTTCGCGGCGGTTGCCGGCGACGCAATATCCTTCGAGGTCTATCCCCCCAAGAAGAGCTATCCTCGCGGCGAAGGCGAGGCAGAAGTCGACGGCCTCTTTATGCACGAATATCTCCTCGCCGGCTGGGGAATGCCCATTGGTGAACTCTTCGACCTCGAGGCCTTGAGTGACATGTGCGCGAGAGAACAGCGATGGGATTTTTTTGTCGCGAGTGCACCGTTCAATATGCCTGGCGGGGTGTCGAGTCCGCCGAATTGCATCGCCATCTTTTGAGCGTGCAAGTCGGGGTGAAGTGGCTTGTAGCTCTCATGGGATGGACAGACGGACCGGCTGGGTGATCTGAATCGAGGGTGGCTTGGGATAGATTGCGCCCACCCTGAGTTTCCTCTCACATGGATGAGAGTTGCGAAACTTGCATGGATTTGTCCCCCACGGGAGCGGGCGCTGAGAATGGCGAGCTTTCTACGAGTGTATTCGAGTACTAGAGGCAGGCAGGCAGGCAATCGTCTCCTGATTTCCAAGTGCATCTAACCATAAGCAAGACGCCGCCTTTACATGAACATGTCACAATCCCGCCATTCGTGGCCTTTGGCTTGATCGAACGAAGTTGTGTGGGCTGTATGCTCGCGGCCCGGGTTCTACACTGATAACAAGGCTTTCCTTGATTTCATATCTTGATACACGGCACGGACAGCATTTCCAACAGGCGCTGATGACAATGCTTTTCCTTTTCTCTGTCCCTTCGTACCCACATACTTACTTGGTCACTCGCGCTCCACCTCGCCCACTCAGACCTTCGAGTTCGTCTTTTCCTCAATTTCCGTCGCGGGCAGCATACCCGCGCCGTCCACGCCTTTGTCAGCTCCGGTCTCGTGTACAAGATCCCTGGCCTTGAGGAACTCGTCGAGCTCCCTCCTCTGCTCTTCACTTATATCATTCACATGCACTGCGACGTCATCGCCGAACTGTTTGGAGATCTCCTCGAGGGACAGGCGGGCCGTCTCAGGCCAGAAGAAGTAGATCATTGGGAGATAGACGATGCACCAGGCCACGATGACGAGGTAGTATTTCCAGCCGATATGGACAAACCCTAGGGGCGCTGTCTGCAGGAGGATGATGGTGGCGGCGAACTGGCCGAACAGGCTGAAGCCCATGCCGATGGGACGGATTTCCGTGGGGAAGATCTCAGACACGTACAGGTACATGGTGGTGTCGCAGAAGGTTCCTTGGAAGGTGAGGTAGAGGAAGACAATGAAGACGCCGCCGGCGTTGCCGCCTTTCTGGTCCGGGTGCCCAGCGTAAGTGGCCAGGAGGGCGCACAGGATTGAGGTCGTGATGAGGCACCCGAACGTGCCGAACATGTACATGAAGCGGCGAGAGTTGACACGGTCATGAAGCCATGCGCCAAAGGGGTTATAGATTACGCCTGTCAGGAGGGGAGGATGTTAGTGGATGGAATTCAGTAGGAGGCTAGGAGCGAAACTGCGGCATACGTACCAGCGGTGGTGAGCCATACTGCAGATAAAAGCAGTGGCATCGATCCGGTCTGGCCGAGGTTGGTCAATAAAATAACCATGTAGTTGTTGATGACGAGTGGACCAGCGAATTCAGCTCCCCATTGTGTCAGGAATCCAATGATCATTCTCTTGCGATAGCTCTTCTTTTTGATGCAGGCCATCCAAGGTCCGTATCCCACCGTCTTGAGCTTGGCAGCATCGAGAGCGAGTTGTTCTCTCGTCTGGTAGAGTTCCTCTTTGGCGACAAGGTCGTCCGGGTCGTCTGCTGAGCGGCGCAAAGCCCGGATGACGGTCCACGCTTCTTCGACCATGCCCTTTTGAAGCAGCCATCTGGGTGATCTGGGAATCCATATCGAGGTGATCCCGAGGACCAGGGGCGGTAGTGTCTGAACGCAGAGTGGAAACCTCCAGGCGAAGGACGGATTGTGCGCTGTCGCGAAATAGCATGCGTACCCGAGCCAGGCAGAAAGCATGTAGCCGAAGACAAGGAAAATAGCATGGTGACCGACGAGCCATCCTCGATTGTGCGGCGGTGCCAATTCCGACAGATACATGGGACAGGCGGTCACGAGTATACCGATGCCTAGTCCACTAATCACGCGTCCAACATGGAACATGCTACCATGGTTGTCAGCATTGCGCAAAGATTCAGCGCCGAGGCTAGTCACTTACGCCAAAGCCGCTGCACCGCCCTGAAAGGCACCCCCGATAATGGCCAACAAGGCTCCCAGTTGAATACTCCGTTTCCGACCAATGGCGGTAGCCGACCAAGCGACGAAAAGACTTCCAACCGCTCCGCCTGCACTGTAAAGGCCGTTTGCGGTGGCGATGGCTTCGGTAGTCTTTCCTCCATAGCCTGGTTCTCCCTGCATGGGAAGGTCAAAGTATTGATACCAGCCTGGTTGGCCGATAGTACTCCCAATAATGGCCGAGCAGTAACCATAGGTCTATGCCGGTCAGTCATTGAGATGCAAGGCAGAGATAGTACTCACCATCGACCCAAAGGCCACGGCGACAGTGACGAGTCTGTTGTAAGAGCTTGAATGGGACGAGACATGTTTCTTTCCAGCCGCCATGATTGCTGAGAATTGCCCGTGGGACGATACAGACACGGTGGATGTGCAGAAGTCTTATGAGAAAGAGACAACGGCCTCAGTGCCCAGGTTTTGGTGTTAACTAGCATCCCACCGGCATGAAGATTCTGGAGAAGATTCGGGACGCCCTGTTCCTGCGGGGTAGAGGCTGGAGCCTCTGTACGAGGTAGAGAGGCTGCTAGCCTATCCGGCGATAGTAATCCAGCGGCCTTGTTCGAGCATTGCGCTTTTTTTCCAACGGGGAATGAGAGCATACCGACTGCGTATGTTGTCAACAGGACTCGAGAATCGTGGATCCCATCCATGTTGGGACTCTGATTGGTCTTGACACCAGCGTAGTGGGTTGCTGGGCCCCAGGATTTTTCATGGAAACATCGCAACTCCACCCCAGAATGACAGGGCACGCAGGGCTGCAGGGGGGCATGCTTGTGGAGAAAGACCCGGGCTCCTGGCTCCTGGCTCCTGACTCCCGGCATGGACCACAACAATCTCCGACAGTCTGGACAAGGAAATTCCGGCGTCCATCGTCACCGTCGTTCCACGAAGGTTCGAGTAGGATGGGCGGCCCGGAGGAGGTCTCGTCTCTGTTTTTCAGGATATCTTCGTGCGTATCTGCTGAAGGCAGGGAATCAGTACGCATCAGCTGCAGATCTCCACAAACATGCATGGTTTTTGCAAGCGAGAGCAGTAATATGCACAGACTTGGAGGCGGAACCGCCAGTCTGAAATCTGGGTCTCGGGGTTGCACAAACGTCGGCTAAAGCGGAGCGGCGCGACGCTAGAAAGAGACTCCGTACCTCGCCCTGTTGCAGGATTGTAGGAGAGAGAATCAAAAACTGAGAGCAAATAATCAGGCCTTCTCTTTCCGCATTTTCTCTGGCAGAGACCAACTGCGCAGGAAGAGCGATAATGAGCAGATTCGAGGCAAGCCTCACCTGCATCGAGCCCGGCAACGGCGTGTTCAACGTGCCACTTTCCAATACACAGTACAAGCGCCAGAGGACATGTTAGTCAGCCCTCGGTTCGTGCGACGATTACTTGTGTACTCCGTACTTTGTAGACTGGCGCCATCTGCCCGTTGTTCTCCCTACAGTAAGTCCTCATCAAGTCCCCCCGCCATTCATCCAAATTGAGACGGGAACCGACATGACGACGCTCGTCCGGTCTTGGGATAACTCACCGAAACACTTTGGAACCGACTTGTTGCTGCAGGACTCGCCGCCCATCACTAGATACCCGCTTGGGTGGCTTGCAAGAATGCACGAGGAGGTGGCATCCTGAAGTTTACATGTTGACCGACTTCCGAGTGTCCCCAGAGAGGAGTCTAGCACAACGGCCGAGCAGTGATAGCGAAATCAACCTTGACTTGAGGCAAGCATGCGCGTCCGTTGTATGTCCAGAGCTCAGTCGGAAATGAAACGCTATGGCCCACCCAGAAGATATTTCGGTGCAGTCGTTGCGATCAGTCGGAGCAAATGGTCGCTCTTGCTGTCAAGCCGATGATGAATGGTACTTGCGACTATGCGTGATACCTGCTCGCCTTGCAGCCAGGGCGAGTTGCTCTTGCCTTGATACTGTCTTCAACCTGGGCCATAGTTCATTATCGACTCTTCCATGCCTCCTCTACCATCGCATTTCCCACAACGCTGACCATTCTTACGACATCTCTTTCAGGCATTGTTTATCCGCCATTTACTTACCGTCAGCACCTGATCATTTTTCAGCTTCTCATATGATAAGCCCATTAAGACATGGAAGGATCGAACTCTGTCGACGAACGCGACTCCTTCCCGAACATACTCAAAGCCTGCATTCATGGCCCTTGCGGGATACTTGGAAACGTTGGAAAATCTCTGAAGCGAGGATATTCCCGCATTCGCTCACTTTTCGATCACGCCGTTTTGAAAACAAATACAGAGGAAACTAATCCGGAGGGAACAGATCGAGAGGGAACAGATCCAGAGGGAACAGATCCAAACCAAGAAGAGTCGGAGCAAGAAGACCCCAACGAGGAAAATCCCAACATTCAATATGTGAAAAATGGTCACCGCAAGCAGACGCTCGACCTTTACCTCCCCCCGTTAAGCGGCCGTCAGATCGAGCTCACGCCTGTGGTCATCTACATTCGGTACGATAGTTGCATGCTGGACAACTCTAGGCCCCTCCGCGATTTCGTTCAGAGCATTGGAGGGTATGCTCTTGCATTTGTCGATTACCGGGACGATGATTTGCCCGCGGCAGTGTACGACTGCAAAGCCGCTATCCGTTGGCTCCGAGCCCATGCCGGACACTACAAACTGGACCCTGATTGTTTCATTGCTTGGGGAAAATGTGACGCCGGTCTCCTCGCTGCCATCCTAGGCACAACAGCACATCTCCGGGTGTTCGATGTCGGATACCACCTCGATACGTCCAGTGCGGTGCAGGGCGTCATGGCCTAGTAGTAAGTGTCCCGAGTGATATTCACTAGTCCCAATACTTCAACCTTCTCTGTTGGATCCTTGAAGCTGACAAGGACTTCCAGCGCCGCCCCATACGATATTGACAAACTTTATGGGCGTCGTTTGCCACGTAGCCAACTACATCCTTTAGAGATCACGAACGGCGCCTCTATCTCCGCTATAACGGACCAAACGCCGCCCTTTTTGATTGCGCATGGTACCGCCGATGACGTGATACCGCTACAACATAGCCAGCTTCTAGCACGAGCTCTATTACGGGCCGCTGTTCCCGTTGTATGGCACCCTGTGCATGGAGTCTTGCACATGTTTGAATCCATCACCCGTATACAACGACGGGCTCTCGAGCACTCAACCAGAGCTTTCATTCGCGACATCTCCGAACGCCGAACACCACGCGAGTCCCTCATACTCTGAGCAGGATGTTGAATTGTTCGCATCCGTAGGCATGGCGAGGCTTAGCTAGGAACCCACAAGGCTTGGATCATCTCCCTTTGTATTACTGGGCTGGAAGGAAACCTGAAATGATACCTGCGGTGGTCAATTGCCTTAGGATGAAGGGTTTGAGGGAGCCGTTGAGAATCACGTATTGTGTGCGACTGCTTCGTCATTCGGCAGAATTTGTCCTCGGATTCCCTTCTGGTGGCACCAAAGTTGGCTTGCCATATCTAAAGCTCCAGGCAGGACTTACAGTGGTCACGGAATTTGATGCTTTTCAAGATTGCAGTATTGCTGACGGATCCATCTCTTTCTCGACCCCCTGCAGAACATTGATCAACCTATTCGTGTTGAGTCAGCATGTTCAAGACAACAAGTAAGTTGACCAGAGTAAGATGCGGGTCTCACTTCACAACTGATCACTTACCTCTCCAGGCCCATACTCAACTCTTGCCTCGGTGTCGCAAATGTTATTCGGAAGTTGCCATTCTTCTCGCTCGCAAAGCTCGCGCCCATGGCCACCCATACACCGCCATGGGCCATTTTCCAATTCAATTCTATCTCGGCGTCGACACTGTCCTCCCTCAGATACCTACTCAAATCGATCCATATGAAACTGGTCACACTAGCCTTATTGTACGGAATACTATGCTTCCGCAAATATGACGTCGTGAACTCGTAGGAATCAGTCATCCTTTGCTGGAGGAGCGGGAAATACCATTTCTGGAAGGCCTTGTCGTTGAGAAGGTTCAACCAGGCGTGCTCGGCGAGCTGCGAGGCGCGAGTGAAGCTCGCTACTGCGCGGAACGCCTTGAGCACTCTCCCATTCGATGGAGAGATGACCGCACCGATACGAACCTAAAACCACGTCAGAAGTCGTCTCAGTGCAACCGGGAGCCAAACAACAATGGTAACAAGAAAGTGACGGCCCAAAACGCCTCAACTGGACGGATATCTAGTCTTCGCGACGCAGGGTCTGAGAACAAGGCCAACTTACGCCGTTCGCGCAGAAATCTTTACTCATCGCGTAGATGACATGGACAAGGGCTGGGTCGATGTACTTCTCTAGATCGAAAGATAGGACAGACACGAAAGCAGGAGGGTCGGGCACATCTCTACTTGGGAAATGTGACTTGGCGTACACCTCGTCGCTGATGAGGTGGATATTGTACTTTGCGCAGAGACGCATGATGCCCACGAGGAAGTCGTTGTCGTAGGGACGCCCAAGCGGATTATGCGGGCTGGCAAGCAAGATGGCGCGGATCTTCACGCCCGCCGCATTCGACTGATGTAGGGCTGCCTCATAGGAGCCAACCGCCTCGGCAGAGGTGGGGTTGATGTCGCCGAAAGATACCAGTACGGGCTTTACCCTGTTCTCCCGAGCAGTGTAAGCTTGTCGACCGGCTCGCCAAACGCAATACTGACACTTACTTTGCCCGTGCCTCTATATCGGGAAAGAAACCCACATACAGCGGTCTCCCGACCAATATCCCGTCCCCAGGCTCACCCAAGCAAAAGGACAGATTATCGACCGCTGATCCCGCCCCATTGCACACAGCTACGTGACTTTCATCAACCGTCATGCTCGGCTTAAACACCTCGGTCACAAACTCGGCAATGGCTCTCCTCAAATCGATGGATCCGGCAGGACCGTGTCCGTAGGTCAAGTGCCAAGGCGTGATGTTCATGTTGTTGTTGATGTGGTCAACAATCTCTCGCCGCATGAGTTTGTTCTCCGCAATAGCGAGGGGCACAATGCCAGTGGGGTTACTCACGGGGTCGTACTGGTTGTGGAAGCAGTGAGAGCGTATGGCGTGGAGTTTGCTGGTCTGTGGATCCGGCGGGTTGAGATTGCTGAGGGCCCTCTTAGAGATGGGCTCGCGGACGCTGGAGTTGGGTGCCATCCTGTGTGCTTTGCTCGGATGATAGCTTCGGTGTTGTGACACAGTGACTGCTCGCTTCAGGAAGATTGTGGCCCGAGACATTAAGCGCGAGGGGTTATCCAAATCTCTACTCAATCGATAGATGAGATGTCATGCCAATCAAGAGCTTGGCTTATCCTACATGACTTTCTTGTGGTACGGCCACTGTGCCTGGGCCCTTGGAACTTCTCCAGCAATCTCCAAGCAGAGAACGCCGTTATGTCGGTCAATGAAGGTCCTAGTTCGAATAGCAAAATGTGCGTCTGTGCATACTGGAAGGAATTGTCACTGTTCTTTCGGAGTGAAGCGCATCGGAGCGCATGCGGAGAAAAGTTATGCCGATTCCCGGACTTCGCGTGAGCAATCTTCTTCTCAACCCTTCAGTTCACTATCCGACCCGAGTGCCTCAACTTCTAGAAGCCAGTATCCCTGCGCCTTTGAGGATGACATTTGCAGCATACCGGAATTTCAGACGCGGAAGAGGCAGAAACAACGAATCAAATGGGTGACGAGAAACGCGACTCCCGCGGTGAGAGCACCGAAGTCAATGAGGATGCAAGACCTCACAAACGGCAACGAAACTTCATCGCTCGGCAGGCGTGCGAGGCATGCCGATTGAAGAAAACGCGCTGTGATGAAGATGTGCCTTGTAGCCTCTGTCGAAGCTTGGGGATCGAGTGTACTTATGCAGAGCGCAAGCCAACCAAGTACGTCGAGCAGGACTAGGTGTCCGTACAGAGACTGACGAGCAACACCAGGAACGAAGTTTCGATGAGCATGGTGTTCAGCGCACTGAGACGAATGGAGTCGAAGCTAGATGGCCTGTCCAGCACAGCATCTGCGAAATCCGGTCCCGAGTCTGAAGTCAACAGACGGGACTCGAGCTTGCAAGAGTCTCCATATCATATGGATTCGGTCCCGTCGCATCACTCCTTTTCGTCACCGCTCTCAAGTCACAGACAGATGCCCCGACAGTCGAATGGCCAACTTGTTCTTTCATTTAGTGCCCACCAGACAATTCACTGGCCAGGGGTGCAAGGTCTACTACCTCATACCCTAGCCGCGACGGCCCGCAGCCTCGAGAAGAGTTACCCGACTCAGCTGGAATCAGGAAGACAGTCACTGACTTCGACTGTCTCGGCCCAAGCTGTTGCTCTTACAGGAGACTGGCTTGCCTCGCTAAGCCTCACGTGCGTGAAAGATTTGTCGAACGCGTATTTCGACACCTTCAACCGGGTGTACCCATTCATTGACCGCGATCATTACTTTTCGAGCACGCTCTCTGTGGTGGTCAGAGAGGGCTTTGGATTTGACATGGAATCCTGTTTGGTGCTCAACGTCATGGCCCTCGGGTGCATGGGGTTGAAATCGTTCGAAGAGGGCCGGTTTGCCGCACATCATACCGCCATCACTCCCCTCATCCGTCATATCATGGATGAAGATCTGTCCGGCTTGAGCTTCTTCAATGAAGCCCGGAGGCGGGTAGGTCTGTGCCTCTGTGAGAGAACGGTTGAGGCGTGCCAGTACTACCTCACATCAGCAGTGTACTTCGCGCAGCTTATGCGCCCAGTCGATAAATGGATGATGACGAATCGAGCAGCCGTCATCTGCACCGCCTTCTGGAAATGCCCATCGGAACCTCATGACGAGTGGGTGTCGGACATGCAATCAAGATTGTTCTGGTGCTCGTTGGTGCTGGAGAGTGTTGTCGTCCAAGAGTTGGAGTTGCCACCTTCCGGCCTGAAATCGTGTGAAGATGAGGTTCCGCTTCCGAAATTCACAGCCTACCCTTATACCAGCAGTTCTCGCGGTCATCAGTCTGACGACTCGATTTACCATTACCACTTCTTGGCGCAGATTGCTCAACGCATTATCTTGAATCGGATCCGAGATGAGTTATTCTTCAGCAACCCGTCGACGAAGTTGGCCGAAGAACTCCGTCATCAGCTTGAACAATGGCGCGCCAATCTACCTGAAGCCCTTCGCTATTCTGGAGAGCAGGACTTTTCTTGTCCAGCTGACGCTGTGGTCGTTGCTCTCCTGCAGATGCGGTACAGAGTTTCGATTTTTCATCTCGGCCGACCGTTCCTGTACAAGGCCATCCACAATCCCGGTGCAGTTTCCGACGCCGAGCTGAAACTATGTGCAGAGGCCCTGGAGTACGCCATGGACTGGCACATGACTTTACCAGTCTGCTCGAGTATGAAGAACTTTGCGCCGCTCAAGTACTTTTGCTGTGGTCAGTTCTTTGGGCAACTGCTTATTTTCTACGCGTTCAAGACCTCATCCGATCGACGGCTCAGAGATACCCTGCCTGCTGGATACGAAATTTGGTGTACCAAAATGCTAAGATTCATCTATGACTTTGCTGACGCAGAGTCCAGCCCGACCATCGCTAAGGACTTCGAATTACTTTCGACCTTGTATCATGTTGCAGAAGGTTGAGTTGACGGCATCGTTCCGTGACGACAACGACCATAGGAGCTAAGTTTGGCTCATCTCGAAGCGGAAACATGGGCCGACAGTAAACGAGCGAAGGGACTTGATGTCATCTGGCGGCTCATTGTGGCTGTCGGGGCATAGGAAGCCTTCTGCCCGCCCGCCCTCGTATTGTCGTCCAAATGCTGCCGTCAAAATTTCCAAACAATGTGCGGGGTTGAAGGCATGACCCAATCAAGGGCCACATCGCAGGTATCCGATTTTCAAATTGATGGTCCACTTGAAGCATCAGTCCACAGCGCTTTCCATAGCCCCGCGTCCGGTGGCGGATTACATATCCTCAACCGCCCGTGTTCAAAGCTGCCTTCGATCCCGGGGAGATAATATCAGTCACAACGAACACTGACCAGGAGGGGGTCAGACAAGATTCACAACGAAATATTAACATTGCTCGCTTTGGTCAACGCTAATACTCGGCCGGAACCATGAGTGTTCAAGTCCAAGCACCCACAGAGCCCAGCCTCACACTGTCAAAGGACCGCTGTGAGCCAGGTTCGGTCAACATTCCACTCTGCAAATTTCCAAAGACTGCTGAGTCAACCTCCGCCGACCCTGATGCAATCGCCAGCAAGGTCGTGGACGCGATCAAGACAGCTCTGAAGAATGATGATACCAAGGCCATCGCCGAGCTCTTCCTCGATGACGGCTATCTACGGGATCACCTAGCGCTGTCATGGGATTTCCACACCATGAAAGGAAAGGACAAAATCACCGATTTCCTCGCGCAGAACGGATTCCCGTTGACAAACATCGAGATCGACAAGAGCTCTGCCTACCGCTCGCCCCAATTTGGTGTATATGATGGTGTAGGAGATGTGAAAGGCATTCAGTTCTTCTTCAATTTTACGACAAAGGTGGGAAAGGGCCAAGGCGTTGGCCGTTTGGCCGAGAAAGATGGGCAATGGAAGCTGTTCACTTTCTTTACCACGCTGAGAGACCTCTTAGGCCATGAAGAGACTACAGGCCCCAACAGACCTCAAGGGGTGGTCCACGGCGGCCAGGTCAACCGCAAGAATTGGGCAGAGAGGAGACATGACGAATTCGAATTCAAGGATCGCGAACCCGTTGTTCTGATTGTCGGTAAGCGAGCACTACTGTAGCTTGTGATGATTTCCCATCAATTAACCGTGGCGCTAGGTGCTGGACAGGCTGGATTGACGGCGGCGGCCCGCCTCAAGATGGTGGGTGTCGACACCTTGGTCATTGACCAGGAAGACACCATTGGCGACAACTGGCGGAGACGGTACCATCAGCTGGTTCTCCACGACCCCGTGTGGTATGACCACATGCCTTACCTCAGATTCCCGCCCCACTGGCCAATCTTCACCCCAAAGGACAAGCTGGGGGAGTGGTTCGAGTCGTATGCCAAGCTGTTGGAGCTAAACGTCTGGGTCAAGACGAGCATAGAATCAAGCTCCTGGGACGAGACCAAGAAGCAATGGACCGTCACAGTCAAGCGCACCAAGGCCGACGGCACCTCCGAAACTCGCACTTTCCACCCCAAGCATATCATTCAATGTACCGGGCATAGTGGCAAGAAGAACTATCCCACGATTAAAGGGATGGAGAACTTCAAGGGTGATGTTCTCTGCCACTCGTCCGAGTTCAAGGGCGCACAGCCGAACGGCAAGGGAAGAAAGGCCGTGGTCGTCGGGTCCTGCAACTCCGGCCACGACATCACGCAGGATTTCTACGAGAAAGGCTACGACGTCACGATGGTGCAGAGATCCACTACGTGCGTCATCTCTAGCGAGTCCATCACTCAGATCGGGCTGAAGGGGGTGTACGATGAGGCGGGACCCCCTGTCGATGACGCCGACATGTGGCTGCACTCGTTCCCCAGCGAGGTCCTGAAGGCATTCCAGGTGAAAGTCACGGCCCTCCAAAACAAACATGACGCCAAGATCCTGGAGGGGCTGGAGAAGGTCGGGTTCGGGCTTGACAAGGGGCCCGAAAACGCAGGGCTGTTCATCAAGTACTTCCAGCGAGGCGGCGGGTATTACATCGACGTCGGAGGGTCACAGCTCATCATTGACGGCAAGGTCAAGATCAAACAGGGGCAAGAAATCGATGAGATCCTCCCCAACGGACTGCGTTTCGCAGATGGTAGCGAGCTTGAAGCCGACGAGATCATCTTCGCGACGGGATACAAAAACATGAGGACCACGGCACGCGATATCTTTGGCGACGAGGTGGCCGATCGAGTCGGTGATATCTGGGGTTACGACTCGGAGGGGGAGATGCGGACGATCTGGCGAAAGACGGGACATCCGGGATTCTGGTTCCATGGCGGTAACCTGGCGCTGTGTCGGTACTATTCGAAATTGCTGGCGCTGCAAATCAAGGCTCTTGAGGAGGGGATCGTTCAATATTAGTTGACAGTTGCTAGAGAAACGGGCATCCACGGGGACGCCATCAAAGGCTTTTAGGCGTGCTTGTGCTGACGGAGAAGCTCGTTTCCCCCGCCAGCAGAATCAAGCAACATCATGTCGAAATGGCTCAGAGACCTCGTGGAATCAAACATCACTTCTGGCGAGTGGTGCGGAGAAGTGCTCTTCATAGATTGTACTGCCGGATCACTCAGCATGATAGGAAAGATGGGCGATGCTTCTAATGTTGCCAATGCCGCGGCGGTCTCCTTGGCCAGTCAGTCAGCGAAGTATAGCACCGGCGACGAGCTGGTGGTCGACGGGGGACTTGAAAGTAATCGGACATCAGCATCAATGAACTCCACATGATAAGGTCATCAGAAGACTCTGATTGACGAGTCCAATTCGCCTGCTTCGTATCATCCAACCGTCCTCGTATCTCCAATGCGGCTCGTGGCCGCTGATAAAGGAAGGTGATCGTAACGTATCAATGGCAAGGTAGTATCGGGATCCAAGTGAGATAGAGGAAGCTCGAAGTCGAGCTTTCCCCGCATTCTGGGCGTTGCAAGCCACAGGGACAGCCACGTGACGGCCACGTGACGGCCTACCAGCCACACGCCACACCCCGCGACACACAGAATCAGCCACATCTGTCAATGTCACCGTCGCAATACCATTCGATAAAATACAGAGAAACACAAGGTGACTTTCTATTAGTTCGAATCTTGAAGTTACATCAGAGTGCATCTCGTCTATCACGATCCCAGCCTCGAAATGGCCGCCTCAAGGTCACCTCGCCATCACCAGCAACCGGCACGTCGCAGATGTTGTGTAACCTGCACATGCGGTGACCACAACACTCTACACCAGCTTCGCCTCGCCATAATATCCTTCCCACCTCCCTCTGAGCGGAGCGAAACTTCAGACCTTCGTTCTCCCCTCACCGCGCGTATTCCAAGCCAAGATGCATCTCCACCAATATGTGCCGCGAGTTGCTGTGGTTGCCAGCTTCCTCGGTAGCCTCGTCGATGCTGTTGCCGTCAACCCGCTCCCAGCTCCGCAGAACATCACTTGGGGTACTTCAGGACCTCTGTCTATAGCAGGGTACTTGGTCTTGAACTCCCCAGCCAACCAGGTCGTCAATGATGCTTGGGCCCGCGCGTGGAACACCATCAACACATTGAAATGGGTCCCTGCTGCAGTTGAATCCCCCATTGCCTCATATCCGCCTTTCCCAACAGCCACGCCGTCGTCCAGGATCAAGCGGTGGGGCTCGTATTTGAGCGAGATTGACCTCACCATCGCGGACTCTTCAGCCGACCTTCAACACGGGGTGGACGAGTCTTACACCATCGACATCACGTCCAATTCCTCAGCCGTCACCATCACCGCGCAGACAGCATGGGGTGCTCTGCATGCATTCACCACCTTGCAGCAGCTGATCATCTCCGACGGACAGGGAGGTCTCATGATCGAGCAACCGGTCTCCATCACGGATGCTCCACTCTATCCCTACCGAGGAGCAATGATCGACTCGGGGCGAAACTTCATCAGCATCCCGAAAATCTACGAGCAGATCGACGGCATGGCGCTTTCGAAGCTGAATGTCCTCCACTGGCATATCGTGGACGCTCAGTCATGGCCGCTCCAGATCAACACTTACCCGCAAATGACACAGGGTGCGTATTCTCCCAAACAGGTCTACTCGCAAGACGACATCAAAGCCATCATCGCCTATGCGCGAGCTCGCGGCGTCCGAATCATCCCTGAGATTGATATGCCCGGCCATGCATCCGAGGGATGGACCGCAGTTGATCCCAGTATCGTTGCTTGTGCAAATTCCTGGTGGTCGAACGATGTTTGGGCCTACCATACGGCCGTGGAACCTAATCCGGGGCAACTCGACATTCTGAACAACAAAACATATGAAGTCGTCAAGAACGTGTACACCGAATTGTCTGCCCTATTCGCCGACGATATCTTCCACGTCGGTGGCGACGAGATTCAAGTGGGCTGCTACAACTTCAGCACTTTGGTGCAAGAGTACTTTGCGCAAAACTCGTCTCGAACTTACGACGATCTGCTGCAAATCTGGGTCGACAAAGCCATCCCCATCTTCAACTCCGTCTCCAACAAGCGATTGATGATGTGGGGCGACGTATTGCTCAATACACCGCATGCGAACAACCTCCCCAAGAACGTCATCATCCAAGCATGGAACAATGGTCTACAAGACATTGACAACGCGACCAAGCTAGGCTACGACGTGGTTGTCTCGTCTTCGGATTTCCTGTATCTGGACTGCGGCTTCGGGGGCTGGGTGAGCAACGACCCGCGGTATAATGAAATGGTCAACCCCAACGTCTCCGTCCCGAACTTCAATTACCTGGGCTCGGGCGGTTCGTGGTGCGCACCGTATAAGACCTGGCAACGGATCTATGACTACGACTTCACTTTGAACCTGACGGACGCGCAGAAGAGCCATGTCCTTGGCGCCGAGGTGCCCCTCTGGTCTGAACAAGTCGACGACACGGTGATTTCCTCGAAGATGTGGCCCCGAGCTGCAGCACTGGCTGAACTCACCTGGTCGGGCAACGCGGATCCCACCACGGGCATTAAGAGGACAACGCAGATGACGCAGCGGATCCTGAATTTCCGAGAATATCTCGTTGCGAATGGGGTGCAGGCGGCGCCGTTGGTGCCGAAATACTGTCTGCAGCATCCGCACGCTTGTGATTTGTATGCAAACCAGACAGCGCTGGCCGAGTATGCGACGACGCAATGACTACGGGAGGTTCCGGCGGCGGTGCCGGTTCGTAGCCAGGATTGGAACGATCCCGGGCATGACAGTTGCCCTTGGCTGATGAGAGATGTGTTCGTCTGGGCCACCACGTGCCGGAGCACGGAGTACGGCATGGAAATGCGAATACAATGATAATCTGTTTTAGGCATTGCTTGGCCCACAGGAAAAGCGTGAGTGTTCGAGTGTGTCCTTGTCAGCGAACGATTCGGACGTCTATGTATCTTCCGAGAAAGCCCGGAGGCACATGCCATTGTCCCATTCTCCGAGATCGGCTCAGTCAGATTTCGAGACGCACGACATGCATTGCCGTTTCCCCAACTTTTGCTCTAATCCGAGGTGAGGCGGTCGAGGCGACTCGTTCATGAGGGGTAGGCACAATACACTCGGGACTTTATATGCCATCGCTACGAGGACAGGGTAGTTAATACTTATTATGTTTATGTGCTTCGTCCCAGGTGTTGTTGATCCCGTCGCCGCTGCTCCTTAAGACACCTACACACCACACCGGCACACTCGAGTATAACCGGCGAAATCGTAAGTACTTTGGGAACAAACAAGCCCCAAGATGGGCTCAATCGACACCACCAATGCCGACGCCCTCAAAGGCACGCATAAAACCGACGCTCCCATACCTCCTGTAACAGACATCCTGGCCTCATTTGTTGCCGACGCCCCATCCCATCTATCAGAATACCTGACGCCGCAAGTCCGGTCGCGTCTCAAGGAATTCATCCTCGATTATATCGGGGTGACGCTCGCGGCCACGCAGTCCTGCGAGTCGACGCCGGCCTTCCTCGCCGCGGTCAAGGCACTAGGCGGCGAGCACAGCGCTGGCGGGCGGGACGCCGCCTGCACGGTGCTCGGCGTCGGCAAGGCCTACACGCGACAGTACGCGGGCCTGTTGAACGCGGCGCTGGGCCACTCGCTCGACTTTGACGACACGTACGCCAAGGGCACGCTGCACGCGGGCGTAACAGCCATCGCAGCGGGCTTGGCGCAGGCGGAGGCAGAATCACAACTGCATGGCGATGGTGGCGAGGTGTTGTCGACGGACCTCTTCCTCGTCGCCGTCGCGACGGGCTACGAAATCACATGCCGGCTGGGCGCGCTGCTCGGGCCCGCGGCGTACGCGCGCGGCTTCCACAACACCAGCACGGCGGGCATCTTCGGCGCGGTCGCCACGGTGGCGGTGCTCAAGCGGCTCCCCGCGGCCGTCGTGCGCGACGCCTTCGGCCTCGCGGGCAGCAAGGCCGCGGGATCGATGCAGTACCTCGCCAACGGCAGCTGGAACAAGCGCCTCCACCCGGGCTTCGCGGTGCACGACGCGTTCGTGTGCGTGGCGCTCGCCGAGGCCGGCGTGCTCGGCGCGGCACAGATCCTCGAGGGCTCCATGGGCTTCCTGCACGCGTACACGCCCAGGGACTGTAGTGTCGGCCCTTTCAACCTGGCCTGGCTGACCGAGGGGCTCGGGCACCGGTGGGAGTTCCTCGCCACGAGCCTCAAGCCCTTCCCCGCGTGTCGCATGACGCACGGCTTCATCGAGCAGGCGTGCAAGCTAGGCGTGCCGGCCGGGCACGCGCGCACGGCGAGCGACGTCAGACGCATCACGCTCAGCCTGAGCCCCGCGAACGTGCTAGTCGTCGGCGCGCGCACCCCGAACAAACTGCACCCGGGCAACATGGTCGACGCGCAGTTCAGCGCGTACTTCACGACCGCGAATTCCTTCCTGTACGGCGACGCCGGCGGGGTGCGGTGCTACGAGCCCGACCGGCTGTCCGACGCCCAGATCCGCGAGCTGAGCGACAAGATCGTCTGCGTGGCCGACGAGCGCATCACCGAGTTCGGCTCGCGCATCAGCGTCGAGTACGCCGACGGCGCGGTCAGGGAGGTCGACATCCCCGTGCCGCTCGGGGAGGTCGGGCGGCCGTTTGGCAGGGAGCTGGTGGAGCGCAAGTTCCGGGGGTTGGCGGAGCCCGTGGTCGGCCAGGAGAGGGCCAGCGCCATCGTGAGTGCCGTGGATGAGATTGAGCGGTATTCCGTGGTGGAGCTGTTGGGGATGTTGTGTTAATATGGAGTCCTGTAGGGTGCATGGATTATATATACAGTACAGTAAAGTAGTATGGGTGTGCGCGCGTGCCGCTCTGAGCATCCATTGCATGGCGGACAATAGCATGGAAGAGGAATGTATGTGTTCGGTCGACTCGATCCCTCCTTACGATAATAAGTTTCTCTTTGATTACTTACCACTCATACCTCGTTCCTCTGCCGTACGCAGCAGGCACCTTGGTACTGCGTACCTCGCTCGTAATGCCGCCATGGCAGTCAACCATGGCCGCCCCGGATAGAAAGAATGGGAAAGAGAAAGCAGCGGCACGTGCGATGACAGTACATACAGTAGTATTCATACCTAGTACTCACTTTTCTTCATTTCCCTTTCCTTCCCATGTCATATTGTACAATCTAGCCAAATCGCGGCCCCCAATTCAGGGTCGACTTCAAACTCCAGACACCATACTCAAGATGCATTCCAATCAGTCAATCAGGCGGTCTGTCTGATCCAGGCGAACCCCACCATGTCATTCGCTCGGATTCTCAATTTCCCTTTCTTTCTTTTTAACATAACTTCTCGAGCTGACTTTGTCCGCGCCTTCCTGGGTTTGTGTGTGTAGTCCTAGGTGCTTCGAGACTTCAAGCTTGTTTCTTTCCTGCCTCTGCCTCAACCTCCGCTTCCGCCTCTTTGGCATCTGCTTCTGCCTGGGCAATCTCCTCCATAGCAGCAATGGCATCCTCATCATCTGCGCCGTCGAATTCGTCCTCCTCGTCGTCTTGTCCGACAGCATTGTCCCCATTCTTCTTCGTTTCCTTCTCGGCCAGGTCAGTGGCCGGACCTTCTTTTAGTGGCTCTTTCTTCTGCATCTCCGTCACCTTAACCGGCTCGTTCATCTCTGGCGCTTTAATTGGATGCTGGACGTTCAAGTCCCAATTAATCACACCCTCGGTCCCGTATCGCGACTCTAGCCACTCGTTCGTCTTTCTAAAGTGCCCGCAGTCGAAGAAGCCCTTGTGTGCGCTCAATGGCGAGGGATGCACGCTCTTCAACACCAGATGGCGCGCTCCGCTGATCTTTTCGCATCGTTTCTGCGCGGGAGAACCCCATGCCAGGAAGACAACGCCGCGCGTGCGCAGCCTCACAACCGTGTCGATGACTTTTTGCGTGAATTTCTCCCATCCGTGGCCGGCGTGCGAGTTAGCTTGGCCGGCCCGCACGGTCAAGCACGTGTTAAGGAGTAAGACGCCTTGATCTGCCCAGGGGGTGAGCAGACCGCCGTTCTTGGGTGGCGGGCTGAAAGTCGGGTATTCTTTCTTGATGGCTTGGTAGATGTTTTTCAGGGAGGGAGGTGCCGGCGTCGGGGGCCGCACGGAGAAACACAGGCCGTGGGCTTGGTTGTGGCCGTGATAAGGGTCCTGGCCGAGGATGACGACGCGCACTTTATGCAGCGGACAGTGGCGGGACCTGGAACAGATCTTGTCAGCATTTTGGTATTTCTGGATGGGGTTGTTCATGACCGCGACCATGTCCATATCCGGCGCAGCGCAGAACATACCAGCTGTAGACGTCCTCCAGGGGCGGGTAGATCTTCTGCTTCGAATCGATCTCTTTCTGCAGAAAGCGCTTCAACTCCAGGAAGCCCGGTGTAAGGACCTCGTCCTTCAATACGGCCAGCCAGCTGGGGTCGAGGGTATCGATCTCCAACTTGAGGAGCTTCCTCTGCTCGTCACTCAGGCCAGCTACCCATTTGTCCTTGTCGAATTTCGCAGGCGGCGGTTCCGGAACCGCGGCAGCAGCCCCGTTGGTGAGCGAGACGGGCTTCCCGCCACCTGCTGCAGTGACCTTAGGGGGGCCGAAGAAGGAAGTCAAGTCGGCATTCTTCTTGGGTTTCTTGGGGTCGCTGGATGACGTGACGGGTGGATTTTTCCGTTTGAGAGACATGACAGATGACGCGTGGTACAGGTGTAACGAGACACAAGGCAATAAAGGGAGGATTGACGCAACACGACGAGAGGGCGATCGAGAACACAGCATACACGGACAGACGGGCTGTAGCCAGTACCTCGTACAGGAGGTGAAAGTGAAGCTCCCTGCAAAAATCTGGGGAAGACGCGCTCCAGACTCAAACTTACGTCACGTCGCGTCCGGCGCGTTTGACTAGTCAGCCTCGCCAGGCACCGGCGCCTTCAGCCTTGCCTTGACCCGATCACCGACGCTGATATCTCTAGAGACCCCGTATGAACGGCCTTGCTGAGGGTGGTCACTGCTAGAAAACAAATGACACTCCAAGTGGCAGAGAGGATTGAATATTGACAGTGCGCGTCAGTTACCTTTCACTTCTGGAATGACTGGGGTGCGATGGCGCGGGTCTACTATTCATAGTGGAAGTTACAGGCGCCGGCCATTCCTTCGTTATGCCTTCACTCACATTGAAAAAGTTATTCTCATTCGTAGACAGCGCCGGCCCGCCCCTTGGCCTTTTTTGCATTAATCAATTGTCCATCCCGCTCGGGTATATCGTGATTCCCCTGCCATGGAAGCCTTCCAGGGCCCATAAGCGAATAACAGAAAGTGTGAGTTTGGTTTAAAATGATACATGAATCATCACCGAGCATCTGCTCAATCCAATGTGATGACATCCTTGCCCTGTGAGTTTCTAGCGTTCATTTTCGCATTACCGGGCGTCGGTCTGCCACCGGGCCCACTCAGCGACGGTCGTTGTAGCTTCATATTGCCACCGTTGGACATGGTATTGTTCGCAGCCTGCTGCCTGCCTGGAGGCCCTTTCACTGCACCAGGGGCTCTGGTGTTGGTTCCATTGGCCACGTTGGGGTTGTTCACATTCGAATTCGCCTGAGCTCCTTTGCCCTTGTTTGAATCCTGTCTGCCGACACCGTTGCCCACGGCCATCTTGGCCTGCTTGGCCCAGTTCGACACAACATCATGCAGCGCGTCGAGTAAAGGCTCTGGACGATCGACCGTGCACCACGCTCCTTTATCCAGTAAAAACCATTTGCACTGCCTTTCTATCCGGTGCGAGAAGATCTCCTGTTTGACCTTCGCCGCGAGTTCAGGTGACGAGTAGGATGGTCTAGAATACGATTGGAACTCGTCAAGTGCTGGGCGCACGAGCCAGCCTGTTTTCCCCGAATGGTTGGCCTCTGACAAGACCTCAAAACGCGCAAGCAGCTGTGGGGTTGAGTCATTTTTGCTGTCGTTAGGCGCTTGTGCTGCGGGCGTGAAGTACTGAACAGCGAACTGTGTCTCAGTCCGGGCAAGAACGTGCATTCGCAAGTGGTCTTCTGGCTCCGCCGAAGGCAGCTGCTGGTCCGCCTTGCTGGTAATTCCATGCCTCTGCTGAAGTGAGAGTAAGATGGTCAATAGTGGGAGGGTCGCCGTCAAAGAGGTTAGCAGATTGCGCATTGTCGTGGCAAATGGTGCTCGATTTGCTGCGAACGTCTTGGTATAGACCTGCGACAAGATCTGATGTGGATTCGATTCGGGTGGGAAAAATTCAAGTCGAGGTGCCGGACTCCCGCTGGGGAAAATAATATTCAGGCCGAGCTCGGTAGGTGGTTCCTGATGATATACCAAGGAGATCGTCGCGTTTGATATTTTCTTCAACTTCAACCCTAGGAGACCGTGGATTTGGTCGACAGTCGAGACTACCTTTTCCAGATCCAGGACTTTAGCAACAATCTGTGGGATCGCTGCCTCCGCCATCGCCGTCTCCACTCGAATGGTGACCGTTCGGTCTTCACGGTTGAGGCTGACCCCGGCATCGAGGACAGATTTGTCTAAATGTCCGAGCACGTCTGAGCTGGCTTGACTCTGATACTGGGCGACCGTCATGACCCGAAGGCCCGAATGATCTACTCCGCCGAACCGCACTTGGATATTCCTCTGCAGATTTGCATTCTTGGCTGGGGGATCGCCCGCTTTTTGTGCTGTGAGCGAGCCTTCAGCTGCGCCTGTTGGCACAGATTGCCTTGAAGGCAAGGGCCGGGCCATGTCCAGATCGAAAGAAAGTTCTGGTAGCTCGTAGTGGCGGTCGAAGGTTGGAAATGGTCGTAGGCCGAACTTCTCCTTCTTCTCCGCGAAAAAGTCTGCGTTGCGCTGGAGACAGATCAACCCCATGGAGTAGTCTGCCAGACGATCGAAGTATGCCGAAGACAATTCTTCCTTGACCTCGATCCTCTGGCTGCGAAGGACTTTGTAAGGTACCTGAGCGGGGGAGGCACCGACGGGGACTTGTTGTAACAGCCACCAATGGTCGCCATCCTGGCCATGCGTGACTGCCAGAGAATACTCCAGCACCCATTGACTTTGACGGAACATATTGATCCTCACCACTGGCCGCCCAAACAACGACTTGACCTCCGCTTGGGTGAATTTGAAAGACCGTAGGGCTTCCCATTTGGTGCCTGAGATGCCGGCAAGAACCGCACTCTCGCGGACACTGCACCTGAAGTTGAGCAACTTCGAAACGACCTCATCTGCAACAGACTGAACTCGGTTGACTTCGAACTGAAGCCGCTCCGTACGTTCAGTGACAGGGCTCATCATGATCAGCCCTGTCACAGAATCCACCTTCAGCTGGAGCTGTGACGAGCGGGATGTCTGCATCACCAAGGAGCACACTTCTGGATCGTCGTGCGATAGTGACTGCTCCAAAATGAGTTCGGCATTGGCAAATAGGGGCGTAGATACTAGCTTGTCATATATGGTGTCGAGGATTTGGGTCGAATGCTGGGCGATCACCTGTCGGAGAATGCCTTCGAAACACAGCACCGACTCATCCAGGTGCAATTGCAAGCGGTCGGCTCTTTTGCCATGCCAAGTGCACTTTATGTCAAGTGACGAGTGTGGTTCAGTGTCCGCAGGCTTCTGTTTGCCTCGGCCGCTGACTATGCCAATTTCGACCCAGCTTTTCCCAACATGTCTCTCAGACCAGTATTGTACGACCAGATTTCGACGGATAAGCTCGACTCGCAGATTGCCCACCCATTGGTTCCGGGATAACTCGATGGCTTGCTTGTGGAACTCGGCCAATTTGTACGACAGCGTGAGTTCATGGAGAAACTCGTAGCATCTTTCTAGACCGCCCTGGTCAATGTTGGAATTCGCAAGGAGCTCGATCTCGGATTGCAGACGGTCCGGTAAATGAGGACATGGCTGGAAGGAAAGCCGGAAATCCACCATCCGGAAAGGAGACTCTAAGCTCTCATCCAAAGTGGATAGGTCCAACTCGAACTCATTCGGGACACTGAACGTGGCGCGGCCATCGTGAACTCGGAAATTCCGCAATTGAGAGGGTAAACTGTCCGATAGTGCCAACTTGATACTCAGCGCCTGGTTAAGTGACTTGAGTACTCGGAGTATTTGCTTTGTAGACAAATCGGCTTGCGCACTGTATCCCAGCCGCGGAAAGTTGGTCACCCTACCCCTCGACAGTACCTCGGCGGCTGTTTTAAGATCGGGATTAGGGATCTGGAAATTTGAAGATTCCTGTTTCAATGAGGCCATCGAAGTGATAGCTCCCCAGTAGGCTTGCCGGCGTAGCATTAGCCAGTAATTGATTGAGATGGTCTTGCTGACCTCGTCCACGTTTTTGCTCCATTGCAATAAGACCAGCAATTTGATGAAGTCTGCCTTTTGCTCATTCGCAAATTTGAAGATTTTATCCTTCTTATCCAGGTTGGGTTTCGATTGGTTATTCGTCAGACCATTTGGCATGAGTTTCGCCTGATCAGGGGGGATATCTGGGACAGATAGTGAAGCCAGCTGTTCAACGAGATCTGATAGATCATTCCAGCACGTCTGTGAAGCTCGGCTGATAAGTGCAGCCATTGGCAAGTAGCTATCTTGAGAGATGAGCGACAGAATCTCCGCCGGTGCGTGGTTTTGACTACTGGCATCATTGTGACCCGCGCCGCCATTAGGGCGCTGGTTGGATCCGGCGTCTCCATTTTCTTCGCGATCGGTAGATAGTGGAGGAGGAGGAGGAGGAGGAGGAGGAGGGGGCAGATTTTGAGGTAACGATCCTGGTTTCAGTGGATTCGGGCTTGAGGGAGAATCTGTGACGCTCTGATGGTTGCCATTTGCGGTGTGCGCTCCATTGACCGTGGGCCTTTCCCCGTTCATATTGAAAACCAATCAACCCTCAAGCAATGCATGGCCGGCGCGCGTTCGAGTGCGACCGCGAGGCCGACCAAGACTTGTGAGGATGTGATCTCCCTTTGTTCTCCGCCTCTGGTCAGGCGCGCGAGGATAGCTGAGCCTGCCTTGAAGGGTGGACTTATGATAGCCGAAAGTACGATCCTCGCACGGTTGCCGGGGTGCGGATTCGGACGAGCGTAGCAACGGTAGGAGGTGACGGTATCAAAGAAGTTGCAGTCTAGGAATAGGAATGCGGAGGTGAGGGCTTCGGATGGTGGGCCGTCGGTGGCAAGGCAAATGCGGTTAGGAGCGGAGCCGGGACACAAGATCACTTTTTTGTGGGATGCAGTGAAGAGGCCGCAGAGGAAGACGTTGGTGGTTTGTGATCTGGTTGTTAGAGGGTTTGAGATTGAGTGAGTCTAGAATGATGGAGGAATGACACACGCGCGGAAGCCGGCAAAAGCAAGGAACGCAAGAGGCTCCAGGCATCATCACACGCCTAAAGAGCCTTGTTAAGCCCCGGGGTTGCACAGGGCGCTGATTGGACAGGCGCCTAATACGGCCATTGTACTTGTAGGAAGGCTTTCGGGATTGGGGCAGGGACTTCTCCGAGCACTCAAGATGCCCACGAGTGAGTACGTACCTTATTTTCCTGCCGATAACAAGGCCTTTGTTGCTGTGGGTTTTCATACACAACACACTCACATCTCAAGCCTCACTTTGTCCAAGATTCTTCGTTGACGAAGCGCCTCTGATCACATGATCGACTTGACTGGAGAAGGACTGCGCCATCCTTCCTCGTCCTTTGCGTGCCTTGTCAAGGGAGCAAACAGTACGGGTATCCTTATTCACATCTAAACTTGTTTGCTTCCTCCATCGCTGGTCGTTCCGCTGGTTAAATCTGAAACGGACCTCGGACAGTTTCTCCGAAGAATGGGGGAGTCCCATTTTATTGGCTTCTGGGCTCGTTTCTGGGCTCGCTGGGGTACTATTGCGCACATCCTTTTGCAGTGTACGACCGAGAATCCGCGAATAGCAGATATGATTGGCTTGTCCTTTGCGCCCTGCGGACCATTCGATCGGTGGCCAGCTGCACGCCATTCCATGGTCACAGGAAGTCAACCAGGAGGGTGTGCCTCTGGACAGCGTTTGGTAGGCTAAACTTCCTCCAGCGATGCGAAACCGACGCAGCCAGAACATCTGCTAGCCCGACTCGCCGTAGTCAACGGACTGTCGGTGGTCATGAGATTAGGCCTTGGCCTGAGACCTGCGGATATGCTTTCGGAGAAGGGTTCATAGTAGGTGCTAGCTCGAGAAACGAGAGATACGGAGTTAGATATCAGCTGCCCCAGAGTGGAAGCGAGGCAGATCCTGCTGGAATAAGTACACGGCAAATCCCACATGCGATGGGATCAGCTCTTTTAAGCATCCTTCAGCATCTAGCAAGCTACGAATCGTCCTCTGTGGCCATTCTGCGACCCGCATGCCCACTTGTTAGACCCGGTAAACGAGACATCGCTTGACGTGAGGACACAGATAAAACCTGACAGCTCTCCGCCATGTTCAACCGTGACCTTTTCTGTTTCCATAGCATGTGACGATGGAGGAGGAGGACCTCAGCAGGATTTGATAGAGGGGCAGCCAGGCCCTGCGAGGTGGAGCGGAAGGCCATCCCTCGACGAAACATGGTCAGTTCCCTTTCCGCCAATCGTGCCACCTGCCGAAAGCCGCCTCCCGCTGCAGCTGAGTGAGGCCCCTGTCACCTTCGCTCGTTTGCATCATACTCTGTCCCTTTGGATATTCCTTCCAGCAATCGCTAAGGTATGTTCTATATCCTCATTCTTGTCACAGGTACCTCGCCATGAGCCAGCCTCTGCAGCAGGCCGGCCGCGACCACCTCTACCACGCACGCCGTCACATCTGTCACAAATCAGCCTGATCTCCCCGACACCCTCCGTCGAAGCAGATGACGAACGAGAGTCCGACTGGGGCTACTCCGATTCCGACATGGGCGACTCCGAGGATCGCGAAGCAGAAATGAGGTATGCAGAGGAAGACACCAGGCCGACGAGCCAGAAAGAGCTATGGGGATGGTACTCCTACGGCTGGGCCGCTGAGGTCTTTGCGATATGCGCAATGGGTGAGCAATGCTCAGAGGACATACAGACCCGCGCCTCGAAGCTGACCTTTCTTTGCAGGATCATTTCTCCCAATCACGCTTGAACAGCTGGCCAGAGAGCGAGGAGTACTATTAGAAGATGGGACTACACCCTGCAGTGCAGGCTGGAAAAGCGGCGACGGCGTCACACCAAACGTCACAGCCTCGGACTCTCAGAAGCACCGACACAACGAACTTCCCGCGTGCGTGGTATATGTCCTAGGTGCTGAAATCAACACCGCAAGCTTCGCCATGTACACCTTTTCCATCAGCGTACTGGTGCAAGCTGTCCTTATTATCTCCATGTCCGCCGCGGCAGACCACGGTCGATTCCGGAAGACATTCCTCCTGGCCTTTGCCTTCGCGGGGGCAACAGCCACAGTCCTGTTTATCGGAGTTGTTCCGAAAGTCTACTTATTGGGAGCTTTGTTGGCTATTGTCGCGAATACCTGCTTCGGCGCATCATTCGTCCTACTCAATTCCTTCTTGCCTCTGCTGGTTCGACACCACCCGACTATCGAAAGAAATCGCCAAGAAAATGTTGCGGAGGGGGATGACAGCGACTATGTTGAGCACGACGATCACGCTATGACGAACTCGACGTCTGGTCTGATCTCACGAGATCCATCCGACTTCGACGCTGCCGCCCAACAATCCCCCGAGTTAATCTCACCGGAGCTCAAGCTGTCGACCAAGATATCATCGACTGGTATCGGTATTGGATATATTGCCGGACTTTTCGTGCAGGTCGTGGCTGTTGGCCTTGTGGTCCTAACAGGTTCCACGCTCTTCTCGTTACGACTGGTGCTCCTCCTGGTGGGCTTGTGGTGGTTTGTGTTCAGCATTCCGGCCGCCATGTGGTTGCGCCCGCGACCGGGTCCACCCTTACCGACTGAACTTACGGGACGATACGCCTGGGTCTCCTACGTCACGTACGCATGGAAAGCATTGTTCAAGACCATTGGCCATGCCCGGAAGCTCAAAGACATTGTGATCTTCCTCTGCGCATGGTTCTTGCTCAGTGACAGCATCGCCACGGTCAGCGGGTGAGTGAACGAGCGCCTGAATTCGACCCTTTTTTTGCTAACCAGTGCAGGACTGCGGTACTCTTTGCTAAAACTAGCCTCGGTATGAGCACGCAGGCTCTCGGATTGATTAACGTGATTGCAACAATAGCAGGCGTCATCGGCGCATTCTACTGGAGCTGGATCTCTCGCATGTTGAACCTGCCTGCATCCCGGACCATTGTTGCATGCATCTGCTTGTTTGAGATTATTCCCCTGTACGGTATGCTGGGGTTTATTCCTGCTATTAAGCGATATGGAGTTTTTGGCCTACAACAGCCATGGGAAATGTACCCGCTGGGCGCAATCTATGGCTTCGTGCTCGGAGGGTTGTCATCTTATTGTCGGGCATTCTTTGGCGAACTCATTCCTCCTGGGTTTGAAGCTGCTTTTTATGCTCTGTATGCGATTACAGACAAGGGTTCGAGCATATTTGGGCCGGCGATTGTTGGTGCAATCACAGATCGGTACGGGGAGATTCGACCGGCGTTTGTCTTTTTGGCGGTGCTCATCTTCCTCCCATTACCCCTGATGTTATTGGTCGACGTGGATCGAGGCAAGGCTGAGGCATACCAGATGTCACTGGAGCTGGAGGGAAACAGGAAAGCTGCAGATGACGACACAAGATATCGCACGATACCCACAATAGTATTGTCAGAGGAGGAGGATTGAGATCTGCCAATTCCTTACCCTTGGAACAGATTGGGTAGACTGGCAGACAGTGGCTGGGATACCATGGAGAATAGTCATCATTGATTAGAAATACCATTAGATCGGTACTATTTCACGGCGAAGCGATATGTGTTTGTTCTTCGAGAGCCCACAGGGGCTATTGATAGAGTTGGAAGGCCGTGACCGTGTTTGATAAGTCAACTACTCGTAAATGCTGGTTGATCCAGCATGCGGCGAACGTACTGGCGTCTGATAAGCTTCTCTGTTCACAAGATCCCCTGCACACGGCGCCCACGGTCTGAATAACCCCTGGAGTGGCTAGGTGGCCCGCGTTTCAGGGTCAGCGATGGGCGGAAAGGGGCTCAGCTGAAGGGGCAACCAGTGAATCGCCTGTCAATTGAAGTGGAGAGTCAAACTAAGTGACCCCAAAAAAGTAGTGAACACCTCTCCTCTATCCGGCGAATAAGTGGCGGATTGCCTCCTTCACTGACCAAATCCAGCCGCGACATATAAGTTGCTTGTCCCCTGGGCTTCTCACGACCTAGTCCTCGAAACAATCTTTCGATCTATTCACCTCTGTGCTAACTTGCCATTCAATCTCACAACCTCGTCAACTTGTGCTGGCACACTCTCGTTAAGCGCTCATCATGCGATCATTCGCCCCTCTGGCCGCTGTCGGCCTTGCCCTTGCCAGTCTCTCCTCCGCTAGCGACGTTCACGACCTGCACGCGGATGACTTCAAGGACTTCATCAAAGAGAACGATCTGGTTCTTGCAGAATTCTTTGCGCCCTGGTGCGGACACTGCAAAGCGTTGGCACCTGAGTACGAAGAGGCCGCGACCACACTGAAGGAGAAGAACATCCCTCTGGCCAAGGTTGACTGCACAGCCGAGGGTGACCTGTGCAAGGAGTATGGCGTTGAAGGATACCCTACCGTCAAAGTCTTCCGTGGCCTCGACAACATCAAGCCGTACCCTGGTGCGCGCAAAGCACCTGCGTGAGTCCTTCGTTTGCACCGACCTGAGATCGACTGTCTAACCCTGTGAAGGATCGTCTCATACATGACCAAGCAGCAACTACCCGCGATATCTCTGCTCACTTCAGACACTTTGGAAGAGTTCAAGACGACCGACAAAGTTGTTGTGGTGGCCTATATCGCAGCCGATGACAAATCCTCAAACCAGACCTACACAGCCCTCGCAGAGTCATTAAGAGATGAATACATCTTTGGTGCCTCCAACGATGCTGCCCTTGCGAAGGCCGAAGGCGTCAAACAGCCTGCCATCGTTCTCTACAAGGATTTTGACGAGGGCAAGAACACTTTCACAGACACTTTCACTGAGGAAGCCGTCGCCACTTTCATCAAGACTGCCTCGACTCCCCTGGTTGGTGAAGTGGGCCCAGAGACCTATGCTGGCTACATGGGCGTATGCGTTTCCCTTTCAATCTTCATGCTCGGGTACTAATTGCTTCTAGGCCGGCATCCCTCTCGCTTACATTTTCGCTGAGACACCCGAAGAGCGCGCCTCTCTTGCTGAAACCCTCAAGCCCGTCGCAGAGAAATACAAGGGCAAGATCAACTTCGCGACGATCGACGCCAAGGCATTTGGGGCACACGCTGGAAACCTGAATCTTCCAACCGATAAATTCCCCTCGTTCGCAATCCAAGAGACGATCAAGAACGAGAAATACCCGTTCGAGGGCAGTGACCTCACGGAAAAGAAGATCGGGGCCTTCGTCAAGGAGTTTGTTGCGGGCAAGGTTGCTCCTAGCATCAAGTCTGAGCCAATTCCAGAGAAGCAAGATGGCCCCGTCACCGTGGTTGTCGCAAACTCGTACAAGGACATCGTCTTGGATGACTCCAAAGATGTTCTCATCGAATTCTATGCTCCTTGGTGCGGACACTGCAAGGCCCTTGCCCCTACCTACGAGAAGCTTGCCGAGCTCTACACTTCTAGCGATTTCTCCTCCAAGGTCACTATCGCCAAGGTCGACGCCACTTTGAACGACGTCCCAGACGAGATCTCTGGCTTCCCAACCATCAAACTCTACCCCGCTGGTGCGAAAGACTCGCCTGTTGAATACTCTGGCCCTAGAACGCTCGAAGACCTTGCCGTATTCATTAAGGACAACGGCAAGCACGGCGTTGACGGCTTAGCTGGCAAAGATGATGAGGAGATGGAAGACGTGACCTCGGCTGCTAGCGACACCCTGGCCAAGGCTGCCCCAGCAGCTACTACTGCTGCTGAGTCCGCTTCTTCTGGTGTCGCTGATGCCGTCAAGTCCGTGGTCAGCGAGGCTGCAGATGCTGCCCAGACTATGCTGGCTGACACTGATGAGGGAGGTGTGCAGGAGCATGACGAGTTGTGAGCGACTCTTTGCTGCTGCATTTAGGCGTCTTGCAAGGGTGCTATTTCACAAAAGCAATGGCCTTGCTTTCCTGTACCATTATCATAGGTGAATGGCGTGAAGGGTTCACTCTCTTTCGGAGCACGGTATGTCCAAGAACCCCGCCGACTCCATAGCGAGGCCAGATTGCGACGACGATATGCTCGAAATCCCAGGTGCGGGAGAGTCTGACAAGAATGATACAAACGAATCGAGATTAGACGGAGCACGGCCTGCTCAGAGTTGGAAGCTCTGGCCCCGAAGCCATATGCTACGACCATGACGGACATGTTAACCAGGGTTGCTCGACAACTCTAATCATGTGCGCAGGGAATACACGGTCAGATAGAGGAGATACGTGCAATGAGAACAACAGTCTTCTAAACCATCGTAGCAGCCTTGCATGTGACGGTGAGCGGTAGCGGAAGCGGGAATTTGGGGAGTCTGGACCCTGTACGGGGTACTCGTATGCCTGCGTGGATTGGTTTCTTCAATGTGGCGACATTGACATATGACGCTCTCTCCACCTCCACGGTCTATATCAATGAGACCCTCCTGTGCCTTCACTCACATCTCTCCTGAACAATCACTCTAAGCATACCCAGTTGACGCTTTTCAATCCCACAGCATGGACGAAGACGTAGCTTTTGGCATTTTCTTCGTCATTTTTCTCCTTGTCGTCCTCACTCTTCCCCTCTCAATCACCGCCTGCATTGCCGCCTCTGCCACGCGGAAATGGTCGAAAGAAAAGACCCATCGATTTCAGTCCGGCATACCACTTGAAGAATCGGATTGTTTGGTTTCCGACGCTGATTCCGACAGCGACCCTGAAGATTATCTAGATTCAGAAGATGAGGAATACTACAGCGCTAGACGGGAGCAAAGGCGCAGGGAACAGGAAGAGAAAATAACGGATCGGCAGCTAAGCACCAGGAGAAAGTTCTTCAAGGAATGGCAGAAGTGCTGGAGGGGTCCTCCCGGCACGAAAGAACAGCTGACGAGGGAGAGGGAGTTGAAGGAGACTGAGGAGCGGAGGAAGATTGCACGCGAGGCCGTGAGGGAGTATCTGAGGATGGAGAGGAGGAAGGAGAGAAAGGCAAGGCAGGAACAGGTAGCGAAGAAGCAGCGAGATGAGGCGACGGGGTTGCCGACTTATGGCAATGCCATATCTGAGGGCAAACATTGAGACGGGCTTGAGGAGGTTGGGTTGGGAATTGAGGACGCTTTTCCAACGCCATCGTTCTTTCGAAATCCATCTCAATGTCGGCCCTTCGAGGCCGAGAGCTGGCCTCATCGTCCCGCCCTGCATGAGGGCAGATTGATTTGTATTCATGTCACTTGACACCTTCGGGACCTCTTGCATGCGGATATTTGCATCTGTACTCTTCAACAGTTCCTGACAGCACGCAACTGCCCGATGCCGTCCCCCATTGGAAGTCTTTCGAACATGCCGTTGTCAATTGCATGTTATTTGAAGCTCATTTCAATTTAGCAGAGTTGCCGCAGTTCTGGGCGCACTCGAGAGCAGGTGCTCCTCAGGACCTTCCTTCAGAGCCTCTGCTCTTCCGCAAACTAACTATGGCCTCGAGACCTCTGCTCAATGTCGAGCCGGATCTGCCGATTCAGAGCCCGTCAACCACAGCCATATCCGAATTGTCTCGATCTCATCCCGCTGGACTCGCATCTATCATGGAGCTTGCAGACGGTCTGGCAACGTCCCACATATCGCCCTTTCAGACCAAGGAGTCCGTCAAGGACAGGCGCAATAACAGTGAGAATGGCCAAAAGAACGAAAAGGATGCAGGGTTGACGGAGAACAACGAGATTTTGGACACCCCTAAGCACTGTTGTCTCGCTGAGGTCGGTGAGAAACTGCCAAACACCATGGAGCTACGCAGCGACCCTGTGAAAGGCGAAGGTCTGTTTGCGCGACGCGATCTTTCTGTTCTCGAGCCGATTTGTGCCCTACCATATTCCATCTTCATGGCTCTTGAGACGGAGAAGCTTTCAACCACCTGCTATTCTTGCCTGGCCGTCACGTCCTCGCACATTCCCCACATCAAAGGCACGGCACAGGAAGAGATAAGCTTGAAAACATGCACAGGATGTTCTCAGGTCAAGTTCTGCGGCAAAGAATGTCAGACGAAGGCCTGGAAGGCTTACCATAAACTCGAGTGCAAGATTTTCGATCTCTACCACCATAACTTCCCTCCCATGATGATCCGCGCGGCCATGCGTGTCGTCCTTTTGAAAGACAGGGGCCTGCTTTCCAAACAATATTGGGACACACTCATGAACGACCTCGTCTCGCATGAAGACGTCTGGATGGGAGCCCCCGAGAACAACATTACAGCAATGGTACGTGACATCAAGTTTGTCACCAATTCAAAGATGTCTCTGGACACCCTTAACAGACTATTCTGGGTCATGCGAACAAACTCAATTGAGCTTCCCACCTCGGTACACGGAGGCATCGGCACTATGCTTGATCCTATCTTCGCCAAGCTCAACCATAATTGTAACGCCAACGTCACGCTCTACCGACCATGGCACACCGGTAAGAGCGGCTGGAACTTGGAATCGAACCCCAACGCCGAGCAACGAAGCACATTCGCGACCGTCATTCCCCTGAGAGATATTAAAGAAGGTGAAGAGCTCACCATCTTCTACTCCGACCCCACCTTGTCCGTCAAGGAGAGAAATACAAAGCACATGATGAACTACTACTTCGAGTGTACCTGTGCCAGGTGCATTGATGACCTGAAGGCCGCCACCGAGGTTGAAGAGCGTATACCTGTATTGTCGGCCGAGTATGTGGCGTGGTCGGAGCGTGTGCTTCGGCAACTGGAGCAGTTACAGGCCGATGAGGTGGGAGGACGTCTCGCATACGACAAAGCAAGCCAGACCTGGGAGGATGGTATAGCACAATACCTGGACTACCCAGCACTCTACACTGCCGGTGACTTTGATCAAATCTCGCTCCACCTAGCGGTCAATGGTCTCCAATTGGGCGTATTCGACAAAGCCCTGATCAACCTGCTTCGGTCATACTTTCTGATCTATCCGTCGCGCATACCAGGCAGGCACAACTACTCCAATATCCACATCATGTTCGTCATGCTTGAAACCTTGGACATTCTGCTGGGAATCAATTGCCAGGACAAAACGGTGGAGGTCGTCAAGCCAGTCGACGTCAAGCAATCGCTTCGACGGCTTTCGAAGCGTGGCCTCAGCATCCAGACATTGCTATACTGGAGAGTGCGAATCTGTCTGCACCTCAGGAAGTGTCTCGAGACATCGGCAGCACGGGACTTGCTTCCACTGGTTGCGCAAATGCAGGACCGGATGGTAGTGCATGGAGGCTCGGATGCTGCTTGTGAGGAGGATCCATTTGCTGAAGATGCTATGAAGAAGTACCTCAAGCTGTCGGAGACTAGGTGGAGGGTCGTGCTGAAGGAGACAGGTTGCTAGAATGCGGTTTATGGATCGACGAGTGGTCTCCTGGCCAGGCCGGTGCCAGGCTTACTTGACGTGGACCGGGGCCATCGGCACCACAGTGTATGCCTCGCCCACGAAGAGGCCATAGTAGACTTCAACTGAAATATGAAGCGTAATAGAGGTTGGATCCGATTAGCGCTTCTTTGGCGGCACCTCCGCCTGCGATAAGGTAATTTACGCGATGCTTGGCTTAAAGAGTAGTGGGTAGTGCATATTAACATGGCTGTCTTGACGCCGACCGGGCAAGTCGGGCCAACCGTGGCATTTCCGGGCCGAGTCGGGCTAAAATGCTCACGCCGTCGCAGTATCTTCGCCTCCTTTGCTTCTTCACATACACACAACCTCTGCTTCCCTTAGCGAATCCAAGTGAGTATGCTGCGTAATTCAGAGCCATGCAAGCTTCTCGTTATGTGAACGCACCATTCCACTCGAAGTCCGATCCATGCTGAGGTCCGCAGCCACCCCGATTCCCACCAGACACTCGGCGCCATGGTTTACTGTGGTGTAGTCAGCAAAGGCTGTCAGCGATGTCGCCAGCGGAAGGTTAAGTGTGACGAGCGAAAGCCAGGATGCATGAGGTGCGAGAAATCGAAAACCCAATGTCCGGGTTACCGTGAACTCGTCGACCTTATGTTTCGTGACGAGTCAGGCAAGGTCCTGCAGAAATTCGGCACCACCGACCAATCTGGGTCTTTCCTGACGCACAATGCTACAATCAATGGGCCCTTCCCGACGGAGGCCCCAAGCACAAGACTGAGGCCTCGGACGCATCGGCTGAAGAAGCACAGCATACCACGCCCTCTATCCGTGCCGATCGATGGCCTCGGGGCGAGTTTCTTCTTTGCCAAGTATTCCTTCAACGAGGAACCTTTCTTCAGCGGCTACCATGCCTGGCTCACTCATGAGTACCTCGAGGATGGGCCTAGTAACGTCTTACGAGCAGCCATCGACGCCGTAGGTCTGGCAGGCCTATCTAACGTATCATATACAGCCGACCTCGAATCGAAATCCAAGGAGCAATATTGCAATGCGTTGACAGCTTTAAAGAAACTCCTGATAGACCCGGCTCGGGTCACTGAAAATGTCACCCTCATGGCTGTCATTCTTTTGATCCTGTTCGAAGTATATCGAGCCATGCCCTCCTCAGTCCTAGGCCGTGCGACTTACCAATCCACAGATCATCAATTTCCAAACCTGGGATCGGTATCACTGCTGGGAGGCCCATGTCAAGGCAGCCGCTGCTCTGCTAGAGCTTCGGGGTCAGAAACAATTTGAGCACGACCGCGGCGGGCAGCTCTACATCCAGAGCCGCTCTCACATCGTGGGTCTCACCCCAATAACCCCCCCAAGCTGGTGACCATTCAATGCTGAACACACAGCCCAGCTCCTGGCCTGCATGCAGCAATGCACTGCGGTGCCATCCGCCTTGGTCCAAACCACGTACAATTTCCAAACCAGCGCCACTAGAAGACAGTGGCAGCAGCGCAAGGTCGCCAGCCCGGGCTCCATTTCCGAGATCTCGTTCCGCACAATAAACCTTCGAGCAGCACTGAACGGCGGCGAGATCACCGATCCGGCGGCCATCAGGGCAGCGCTGCTTGAGCTTGACCACGACCTCGAGGCGTGGCGAGCGGGCCTGAATCCAGGCTGGAAATACTCCTCCGTCTACGACCCTGAGGAGACATCATCTGGTAGCTGCTTGAAGGGACACCGCCATTTCTATCCCAACAACTGGATCGCGGACGCGTGGAACAATTGGCGGGGCCTCAGGATTATCGTCAAGCAAATGGTCCTGGAGAACGAGGCCCGATCCGCCACCCCAGACGTCGTCCAGAACTCGCATGCTACGTCCGTGATCCGGGAATTGTCCGCCGACATCTGCATCTCGATCCAGTCTTTCCGAGACAATCCACGCAAGTTGTCGCCGTAGCACTGTCCGACTAGGCAGCTAGCTAATCTCTGTGTCACAGGTATCCTCTCCTTAATCCAGCCTTTGTATTTCGTGGCGCTGACGCGACTCAACCCTCCTGCTGTGCGGGGCTTTGCTGTGGAGCAACTTCGCCGCATCGCCGCATCGACAGGTGTCCGGCAGGCAGCCTTGCTAGCCGATACCGCGGCCCACACCTTTGGCAAATGAGCAAGGCGCGTCCCATCCGATATGAAGCTTAAGATGCTTATGAAGCTCTCCACGATTGAAAGAGTGGATATCAACCCTCGCAGTGGTGCCCTGTATTAGGCATAGTGTCGCCGTGCCACCTGAACCGGCCCTGCCAGGGCAGTTACCCATTCCTATTGGCTGGCTCCACCACATTCAGCCTCGCGAGGACTACAAAAAGGCGGCATTGTCTCTCGATCTTCTCGAGAAAGAAACATCCATCTTCAACTGCGAGGCACTCTCTCGTCAATACAGTCCAGAACGGGAAGGAACGGATTCTTGCCCCCTTGCTTACCCCGAGGGAGCAGCAGTTCTCCTTTCCGGAGCCCTACTATCGATTACCTCGGGCACATCACATCACATCACATCCCATCCCATCCCATCCCATACCGCCACGCCACACGACACGACCACGACAATGTCTACGCCTGACTCGACACCGGCTCCTTTCACAAAAGAAAAGACGTTCAGTTCGTACAGCCAGGAGCAAGGCAAACACTACGCCCAAGCCCGCCGCGACTACCACCCCAAAGTGTACGAAACGGTCCTTGACCATCACGTCGCCACAGGCGGCGACCTGGGCACCGTCCTCGACGTAGGCTGCGGGCCGGGCAACGTGACCGCCAGCCTGGCGCCGTCTTTCGCGCACGCCATCGGCATCGACCCTTCCGAGGGGATGCTCACCACCGCCCGCGCGGCGACCAGCGCCGTCCGCACCTCCCACGGCAGCGGCTCGCCCATCCGCTTCGAGCGCTCCACGGCCGAAGACCTGGGCTCGGCGCTCACCCTGCCCGGCAATCCGATCGGGGACGCGAGCGTCGACCTCGTCACCGCCGCCAACGCGGCCCACTGGTTCGACATGCCGGGGTTCTGGCGCGCCGCGGCCCGCGTGCTCAAGCCAGGCGGCACCGTCGCCATCTGGACCAGCGGGCCTTTGCGCGCCCACCCGACCCTGCCCAACGCGCAGGCCATCGACACCGCCATGTTCGACCACCGCCAGCGCCACCTCGCCGAGTATATCACCCCGGGGAACCTCCTCGCGCGGGATTCCTACGCGAACCTGCCCCTCCCGTGGACCCTAGCTGCTGCGGACGCGGACGTGGATGTGGATGTAGACGTGGACGCGATCCGCTCGTCGTTCGACCAGGCCACGTTCCGGCGCGTGGATTGGGACCCCGCGACGCCCTTCTTCGTCGGCGAGCCCGAGGTCGATCTCGACACGTTCGAGAAGATGCTCGGCACAGGCAGCGCCGAGACGCGCTGGCGCCAGGCGCATCCCGACGACGTGGGCACGGAGCGCGACGTCGTCAGGATGATGAGGCGCGAGATCGAGCGGCTCCTGCACGAGGCCGGGGTCGAGAAGGGCCAGGAGCGCGTCAAGGGCACGTCGCATGGGGCGATCTTGTTCATCAAGAAGAAGTGAAGTGAAGCGAAGACAAGACAAGGCAAGCATGAGAATGACTACAAGGCGTGATTATTCCTGGGTAGATATGTAGATCGGCTTGGCATGGCATGCGGAACATTATGATCTATAGCCCGCCATTCCGGTCGTTGCTGCGGTCGCGGTCTGGAGGTGACGTTTGCATTCTATATATCGATATATCATATATCATATATCATATGGCTATCATATATACCTGCCTGGCTTGTTCGGATCTAAAACGTCGTTGTGTGTGAAATCAATCCGTCTTTGCCTTGCTGTTCAAGCCGTCCAGGAGAAAAGCCACCAAGTCTCCTATCTGTAGACACCGATGCACACCCTCGTCACCGCCTGGGCAGGCGCATCTCCTGTCGAGACCTCCTTCCCTTTGTCGACGCCATGACCCCTCCTCCTCCTCCTCCTCCTCCTATCGATGATGTTACTCTCGAGCCCAACTTCAGCTCATCTCCCTTGTTCATCACGTTCGCTTGACCTTCACCCTCGACGACGTGGGCCGTACTTTCCGGTTCGGCTGCGACAGCTCCCTTCGAAATGTCGTCGGGATCTAAAGTGGCTTCCGCATTGCCGACTGTTCCCTCGCCGTCTTCGTCTCCGTCCTTAGATTCGTGGCCCTTGCCCTTCTTCGGGTCTTCTTCGTCATCTGAGAATCCAGACGGTCTGATGACTTTCAACTTCACGCCCTCGCCTTTCAGCGTCGAGTAGACCCTCAGGCCGAGTACGCAGACGGCGTTCCATGTTTCCTCTGGCCCGTCATCGTCCGCGTCTGCATTGCCTCCTTTCTCTACGATCTCGATGTATTCTCTTGGTCCTGGCGGTGGCACCGGTCCTATGGGTGGAGACCGCGAACGTCGTCCTCTGCCCCCTCGTCGCATATACGCCGGCCTATACCGAGGTCGCATTCTGCGCTCGACCATTGAGTAATAAGATCTGTCGGAGTCGCTACTAGCGGGGCCGGAGAAGTCGAGTTCGGAGTCCCATTCAAAGGGAGGGAAAGAGTCTGCGTCGGAGGGAGGCTCTTCTCCATCTGGCTTCGAATCTCCTGCGTCATTTTGATGGTGGCCATTTTGTGGTGAGAGTCTAATTCGGCCTCTGTCGGAGCCATCCTCCTCAGGTTCATAAGTTAGATCTGCACCACTGCCGATGCCGATCATGGCGGCCGTTGTATCGAGGGTGTCGCTCCGTTGAGGCCGCTCGTAGTTGGGGTCATGGATAGCACTTTCTTTCTGGTGGAGTTTCCCTGCTTCGCCTCCGTTGACAGAGATGCCGTTGGCGATATGCTCAGGCCGAGACAGTGGAGGTGCATTCGACAGAGGCTTGACGTCTGTGACGACAACGGAGCCACTTGCCTCTGCATTTGGTACTGGTGTATTATCCTCGCCTGCCGCTTCTGGCGCTGGTTTGGCCGCGTGTGTTGTTTCGCCACTCAAAGGAGCCTCAGGTGCGTTGGCCTGCGTTTCTGCATCGGCAGCTTTGATCACATCCTCGAGGGGCTCAACGAGCTTCTGAATCGAGACGTCTTCGGTCGGCTTGCCCCCTGGTCGGGATACGCCGTTGGGTTCTTCAGTCAGGTCGCCTGGCTCTGGTGCGCTCCCGTTGACTGTTCCATCCGCCTCATTGATAGGCCCAATCCGGCCGTGAGGCTTCTCTGGAACCACGCTGTCGGATGTGCCTTGCCTTTCAAAGACTCGCTTGATTATGATCTCCTCTTCAAAATCCTCGTTGATGCGATTCTTCCTTTGTCGCCAGTGGTTTTTTCTTGCGCTTCTCTTCCTGTAGAGCTCGTGTTCCTTCTTCTCTCTTTTCCACTCTTTCTCGGCTTGAGCCTTGGCCCGCTCCTTCATCTTCTCCCGTCCCTTGGCTCGTCTGTTCTTTGCCCGGATTTTGCGCTCATTCCGCTCGGCTTCTGTCTCCACGTGCACGCCTTTAGCATGGGCCAAATCATAGGATAAGCCCATCTGAATGAGCTTTTCGCGGCGCGTGGCGGTGTAGACCGGGAGCACATCTTCGACATGTTCCCGGTCCGAGTGCCTCGTGGCTGTGATATTCATCAAGACCGAGTAGGTGCCGGCTTCCAGCTCGATGTCCGTGCTGACGGATCTAGCCATTGCGTAATTTCCGTTGGACCGAACGATGTAGTCGTTCTCGTCCTCCTTATTGTCGGACTCGAGGCGGAACTGGAGGTCGAATCCATAGCCGCCCTCGAGGCCGCCGAAGTAGGACTCGTCCAGCTGTGCTAACACAATCACGACCCGCGTTTTCTCCTCTAGAGTTAACGAGAATTTCGTGCTGTGATATTCAGCTGACCACGACACACTGACACTGGTCCAGCGTTGTGTCACGGTCCATTCTGGACCAAAGATCCTTGTCCGGTCAAAATGCTGATACTTTCTCAGCAGATCCTCATACGAGATCCAGAAAATGCCATCGTTCCCGAACTTGTGGTCGAGGAGCTTCATCCATTCGGGTGTCCATTCTGAGCTGCCATCGCTCCATCTCCCTGTCCACTCCTTCTTACCCCAAGGGTTGCGGAGCTTCAACAAGCGCTGACCGTTGATCTCCTTCGCGTCCATGATGCTATAGGCGTGGCCTTCGGAGATCCCTTCGCGTTCACGGGGCACGCCACTGGTGTCAAGCCAATTCGCGTAGAAGCCGGTCGCACAACCAAAGAGAAACTCCTGGCCGACTTGCATCAGCTCATCGCGCCAGAAGGCATCGCGATCCAGAATGTCGGTGCTGTAAATCTCCGTAGTCACGCCTCCTGTCAGGTCCTCGATGGCTTCCCCAGTGAAGCCTCCGTCAATAGAGGCAAAGTCTCCGTGAGCTTTCGCGTAAGCCTTTTCGAGCAGTGGCAGCCAGGTCTCGTTCTCATCACTGCATTGAGCAAAGTACAGCGCGCGTGAGCCGGTAAGATGTGCCTTGCGGTATTCCTCGGCACTGTCGACACGGTTGATGTCGTCCCAAACCACACGCTCGTCCTGGGCCTCATCGTAGTCAGGCGCCCGGGTGTAGAGCTTATCGTCCACGATGGTATGCTGCCATTCGCCATCTAAAGGCAGCCATAAGTGTTACGATTGGGCCTCCCACTTGAACGACAGAGTCTTACCTCGAAAGAACACAAAGCCGTACACTCCGACAGCTTGACAGTCTTCATCATGTTTGACACAGACTTTGTCAATCAGACCCTCCATGTTGCCCAGGCCACAGAGGGCGGCCATCAAGTAGCAGTCGCCATCGCGGCCCTGCCGGACGTCGCCCGCAGTAGGACCGTTGATGAAGAACTGGGGTTTCTCGAAGATGTCCTGAGAAAGCTTAGCAATCCCGATCCGACAATGTTGGTGAAACGAAGAACACACCGTTATTCTCTTGACACCCTTCGGTTTCATCGAGTCGCCGGGCGTACTCAAGCCGTCCAGGCAATTCCGCTGGCCCGACTTCAGGTCCCACTCGATATCAAAGTGCAGATCTCGATACTTCTGGTTGAGTCTACGGCACTCTCTGATAATCCTGTTCACGTCCTTCTCACATTCGGCGCGAGCTTCCTCGTATGACTTTGCGGCGCGTTGGCCGGAGACGGTGCCATGCGGCGTCTTTGCCGCCTTCTTCCGAGCATAGGGATTGTCCGGCAGGACCGTAAAGACTTTACCCGGAAACCTGGGAGCCATTCGATCCCAGAATTGATTCACTGTCTCCTGTGGAGGCTGCCGGCGTATTTTGCGACGCATCTTGGGTTGGGGTGGAGGGATGTTCAGATCAGGCGGTGGGCCATAGTATCGACCACCACCTCCAACATTGTCTCTGCGGTCGTCCATATCGGTCTGGGGGTCTTTTCAAGCAGTAACAAGACGGTGCTGGGATGAGTCAGTGAGATTTTGCTTGGCTCGAGCTCTCGAACGCGCTCAAATACAATCGCGTGGTGTAAGCAAGGCGAGAGTGACAGCACAAGGCACGACGCGTGGCAGCCTGAGAACACAAGACTGAGTCAGAGGTAAACAGAACAGAGCGAGCAAGAAGCAAGAAGCAGAGAGTCGAAAGGGAATGAGGCTGAAAACACCCAAGACGTGGGAACAGGAGGTCAAGCTGTTGGCAGCCACATCACTCGATGTTGGCAGTCAACTGTGTTCGCCTAATGGGAGTGGCCTTTTGCATATCGCTAGGCCAGTGACACGAGGACGCGGTTGTGTCCAGGGACCCGAGCGAATCATTTCGGGCCATTGGGGCTTTTTCGCCCAGCGGTGCGGCTGAGAGGAAGAAAGCGCAGAAGGTCCAGGGCTCTTTGGCGAGTTTAACGTTGGCCGAGACAAGGTCGATAGGCTAGACGAGCTTAAGGAAGAATTGGTGTCGCACAACCCGAAGGTCGAGGCGTTTCGCTGCGTCGATACTGTCGGGGGGCCTTGGCTGCCACGACAGCGAGGAAGACGCGCTCATTATTGTGACAGTCTGTTGTGGGCAGGCAATTACAAAACAACAGCAAAGTGCATGCTACACAACTGCAACTGCGATGGGATGCGCAGCGACGCTCGCCCCCAAATCGTGTGAAACGCTGTCGTTGCAGGCAAAAAGGAGGGGCGCCTGAGGGGCAACCAGAGGGGCATGCGGGGTCGCCCACAACCTGCCGTTCTACGAATGGCTCCCATCATAGCAATTCGCGAACCAGAATACTGCAGGTGGGCGATCGTGTGGAGAAGATATAGTATGAGTAGATATTGCTTCGTCGATCGATTTGATCCGTCACAGTGGTATGTGCCAACGTAGCTCATATTACCGATATAGCCAACGCAAGACAGCGGCCGAAAGACCGCGGAGCACCCAGTCGACGTTCTGCTACGGGCACTAACAAAACCTCGTTTCTCAGAAACCCTTCTTCTCCGCGACCGAGTAGTCGCCCTCGTCGTCGGGGACGATAACGAGGTTGTCGGAACGATAGGGATCGACCTTGACAGTCTTGAATTTGCGAGCCGAGACCTTGTTCTCAAACAAGACATCGAGTTCGGCATAGGTAAGACCCTGACGATCACGTTAGCCAGGTCGAATAGGAACAAATTGGATGGTGAGACGTACCTTTGGTTCTGGGAGACGGAAGTAGGTCCAAATCAAACCGAGCAAGTTGAGACCACCCCAAAAGAAGCATGTCTTGCCACGCCAGCCCCAGGCAGTAGGGTTCATCATGCGTGGCTGCAGGGTGCCGACGATGATTCCCATGATGTTGTACACGTTTCGGGCCAACACGACAGTCTTGATTCGAAGACGGGTGGACGGCAGTTCTGCCACAAGGGAGTAACACACAGGACCGACGGTAAAGTCATAGACGAAGGTGAGGATCAGAATCAACGCTCCAGATGCCCAGCCGACCGAGGTGGACAAACTGGGTACACCAAGACCGCCAATGATCATGAGGATGACGAACATGACAGCCTGGCCGTAGAGGTACAAGGTGCGGCGACCGAAATGCGGCATCAGGAACCATGACAGGACGGTTCCGCAGAAGCCCATGGCGCTCTGGCCGACACCGAGGGAGTACGCGTTGCTTTCGCTTAAACCGGCCTGGATCATGAAATACGTGCCCCAACCGATCATGGGAGAGCCAGATGTCTGTTGGATAAGCCAGGTGATGCAGGTAACTTCAGTTCGCCGACGGTCCACACCCTTGAGGCAGTCGAGGTAGTTGGTTCCAGCAGTCTGCTGGATCTCAAGCTCGTTGGTGTGGATCATCATGGCCAGTGCATCTTCCACATTGAACTCCGTGTTCTTCTTTGACGTCAGCCTGAGCAGCGCAGCACGAGCCTGATCGAGTTTCCCGTGACGCACCAGCCACCACGGGCTTTCCGGCGCGAGGAACGCGGTGAGGGCGATGGGAAGAGGCCAGATCCACTGGATGGCATACGGGATGCGGTATGCCCACTGGTCGGTCGCACTGACGAAACCCTTGAGGATACCGGCAGCGAGGAGCTGGCCGATGACCCAGCAGAGATTCACGTACGTCGTCAGGTATGGTCGAAGTGGAACCGGGGTGACTTCGGCAGCATAGGTCGTGGTCAGTGTTTGGAAAACTCTGTCTGGACGTTAGCATCGAGCCACTGGCATGACAGCCGGTGTGCCTTACCCCCATGGAAGCCCCGACAGAACGTAACCAGCAAGCAACATCTGGACATCGACGGCGAAGAAGGTGATGAAGATGGTGCCGGTGATGAACAACAGCGCGCCGATCATCGTCCAGCGGTATCCAATCCTCTCGGAAATGATACCATTGAGGAATAGCCCGATGATCTGAGCGGCAGCCGTGCCGTTGGAGAGTGCCGATTGCCACGAAGCAGAGACCTGATAGGTCTGCACGCCGTCCACAATGCCTGCGGGCGAGCCATACTTGCGGGAGAAGGTTGTCAGTCCGAAGAAGTTGCCGAGCAAATACGTGTCGTAACCTTCCATGATGACGGCGAGAGAGAGGCAGAAAGAGAACATAATGGCCTTGGGATACAGTCGGCAGCCCTCGCGGAAACCCATCCTGTGTTCCAAGTCCGCCGCGGCTTTGGCGTCGGCAGAAAGCTCAGCAAGGTTGGGAACTGCGACGGACATCTTGCGAAGAGTTTCATCCTTCTGGTTGAATACCGTCTCGTCCTGCTGTGCTCCCAGCGCCGCCGCGGGAACGATAGAAGACCTCCGTCTGGTTGTATCGTAGGTTGGTGCTCCCATGTTGTTGGCATAGTGAGAGACACTCATGTGTCTGCCACCACGGCCTGGGCCGCTCTCTTCATCGTGTGCGAAACTCATCGTGGTAACTTGCGCCTGAAGCTCAATGAAAGCAGGGAACTAGGTACGCGACGACAACAAGGTCTCTCGGCGAACTGTGGCGAGGACGGATTTGGATCCCAATGCAGAGGAATAGAAACACTAGGTTTACGAAGAAGGGTGCTGCATAAATATACAAAATCGTACCTGCTGATCCAGCTGTCCTCGCCCTCGAGCTCGAATGACGCAGTGCTTCCACAAGAAGCTAGGGGTAGCTGTGGCATTGCATGCCAATTCGGCCCTATCGAAGGTACGTCGTAACCTGTGTTTCGTGTAAAGTACTCGGTGAAACTCCCAATCAGCGTGGGTCCCCGGGGGTGAGCTCGCATGATCACGCTTGGAGTTACTTGAGTCAACGTCGCTCAAAATGTATCGTGGCTTGACAAACAGCCAGTAGACCCGGTAAAGCGGATTGGCAAAGGTCAGTCAGGTCAGGTGTCGCCAGCCTCCCATCCAATAACCTCGTCCGACGATCCTGGGGAGCGTGGACACCCACAGGACCTGGGAACGAAGCAAATAGGAGGAGAGATGTCGTTGGCCGACCTGCGCGATGACTGGTGGACTGGCGCTCGGGATCGCAGAAATTGGTCGCGAAAAGAGTGGAGAGATTCGATGGAGAACAACAGCTCTGCTTTCCCATGTGCATTCCTTTCCCAATCCAGGGCGCCATTGCCGAGCTCCGTGCTGGTCCACCATACACCGGCCGTACTGCTGACCCAAGGGGCGTTTTTAGATGCCTTCAAGTTTGCCCTTGACTTCTTGGAACATGCAGTGACATGTCAACCCCGCACTCTGTCCGGTGCCCACCCTCCCTCCACAAGCTCAGATCTTCTCCACAGTTTGCCTGCTGGGTTCTGAAGTTTGGGTTCAGGACTGTGACCGGACCAATACACAGTCTACGGCGCAGTTCTGAAAGCACCGGTCTCGCACAGGTGACGCTCGGCGGAATGAAGATCTGGGGTCGCCCCGGAGATCTTCACGCCCGTGGATGATGGGTCGGCAGTGGACAGCTCGCCTATATTCGCTCAGACATAGGTAGCTTGATCCAGAGCACTGCCATCTATCCACAGCCGATGCCCGTAACCAAAGATTCCTGACATTGTATCAACGTCGGCTACTGCAGCTTCCCGATTGGAGATTTGTGGGTACGAGAAGGGCACATGAGCATGGACATGAATGTGAACGCCGGAAACCTGATCGTTTCACCGCACTCTGGCTCTTTGTTCCGTTCCGTTAAGCCTCACACGGACATTCTTGGTGTGAGGTTGGCGTTAATGCTTGCATCGAGATCTGTATAAACGTCACCATTACGAGTCGGTGTATGCTGGTAGATTTGTAGGCATATTGCCGAATATTTCGTTTCGCCTCTCGCTAGACGCTGGCTATCATTGTCGATCCTTTCGTCACTTGTGTACACAACTCCGGACGTGTGTTGAGAGAAAACAAAGCGTGAAAAGAGCCGACGGGGAGGATTGCGTGAGTGGCGCGCCACTTCGTGTTGGGGAGGGGAAGCAAGTGTTGGCGTTCAAAGCGAGCATGACCCCAGCGCTTCTTTGCTCACGACTGATATCCTGTTTAGTCTTGGTATGAAGCGCCATTCTGAGGTATGACGCTCGACTCCCAAAGGACTCTTCGACTCGGACGGTTGCGTCCCTGCGCTGTGTCCAACATAATCAGCTCAACCCAATCCAGTCGAGCACAATTGCAAAAGATTTGCTGGGGCCTCGGCTCCTGCATATTGCCGTCACCATGCACAGGCACACGACCCTGGAGCCGTGAGATCCAGCGTTAGTCAAGCCATTCATGTTCCCCGTGCAACAAGCGTTCGGGGACCGCGAACGCCACCGAAAAACTCTCAAGGCATGACTTGTAGTGATCGTTGCAGAAAGGGCTGCTTGGTGAGTCTTCCTTTACTAGTTTCGGAAGCTTCTTGCGGTTTGGCGACGCGAAGGCTACGGTCTGGAGCAACTATTTTGCGACGTTCCTTGGCGTAAGCATTGGCTCTGTCAGAAGGTGAGGTGGGAGAGCACAGTATGAGCAAGCGCAAGCTGGCCCCCGCAGCAGCCTATACCTCGTACGGAGTAGCTGCGCAGTGGATGGGCTGGCTGGCAATGCCGGAAATGCGTTCCTTGGCTTTCGCCAGTTGGTAGAGGAAGAAGCAAGGAAAGGTCAAAGAGTGCAAGTGTCGACCTAGTCACAAAAGGCCGAGAATACCGCCGAGATACGTACAAGGTACTGGGGAGACAAGGCAGAAAGGCACATGAATGATGAGACCCATCATCATCCCCACGGTTACAGTCGCCTCCACAATTAAGCCGACATGATCACTCTCCGGAGAATTCTAGAAGACTACTGTATTCAGCTAGTGCATGGGTTTCGGAGATCTGAAGGTTTGTGGACTGTTTGCAAGACCTCGTACTAGCCTTGCAGGACGCAGGAGTCATGCCGTACAGGGTGACATCCTCATGCGATGCATGAGATGCGCACGCGAACAATCTCTCCTAGACCCAACGGATCTCCACCTGCATGCCGCATCGCATTGATACAGACCTGAACGTTGACACTTGCACTAGGTCCGCCGACACCTCGAAGGATTGCTCCGAGATTATCAGCGCGATGTCGCGCTTCTCACGAAGCCTCGCCATTGATCTCGAGATTCGACATTGCTTCTTCTGCTGTCTTGCCCACCTCAACCTGCTCCTTGCCGCGGCCTTTGATGGATCCGTCCGGATTCGCAGTCACATTTGCACCTGGGTGTCTTGAACCTTTGTCCTTCGGCTGCTTCTTCTTCTTGGCCGGCTCGGGAGGAGGATAGGCTTTCTTCTCAATTGCTTGCCATTCGGGAGAAGCCTGGAACTCTGCTTGGATCGGGGCCAGCAGATCGACAAGGGCTTCTGTGGTGCCTGCTTTGAGCAACTGCGGTGTGAGCTTGTCTGCCAGATAGTCCTTCTTCAAAGTCTCGATATCGTGGTAGACCAAGGGCTCTCCCTCCCCTTCCCTGCGCTTACACTCGAACGTTCCTTTGCCTTCAGGATGCCTCAGAGCACTTATGGGCAATAGCACATACTCGACGAACGAAATGATACCATTTCCTTCCACCTCCTTTGCAGCGGCGAACGCTTTCCGCAGCTTCTTTCTGACAGCGTCAGCAGAGTCGAGGATGTCGATCTTGGAGTCAGGGTCCGACGCGGACATTTTACCCCCCGCCAGACCAGGAACCATGGGATTCATGAGATGAGCGCGTTCTTTGTAACCAATCTTTGGCAGTGTTTCTTGCGCTAGAGCAAAGATTTTACGCTGGTCGACACCACCAAACTGCGCATCAACACCTAGATGCTGCTCGTCAAGTGCTTGCATTAGCGGATAGATAAGCCCTGACAGCGTGGCATTCTCGACCTGCTTGACGACTTCCGCACCAGCCTTCTTCGCATCGTGCTCGGTGACCACACTGCTCAATCGAAAGATATCCATCGTGTAGTCAGCACTTAATTGATAGGATGAACCAAGGACAAATTCCAGCTTCTCCAAGCTGACGCCGACCGCCTTGAGCAGTGACTGGATGATGTACTTGTAGTATTCCGCACGGAACTTGACCAGCTCAATGGGCGCTTTCAGGTTGTCGAGAAAGCCGTGGATGTCGGCCAGCAGGATCTTGACCCTGCAGCCCGCCCGTAGGAAGTGTGCAATCTTCATCATGGGCACGAAGTAGCCGCAGTGCGGTCTGCCCGTGGTCGCTGTTCCCCAGTAGATAACCAGGGGCCTCTGTTCTTTCAGGATGACATTCTCTAGGATGTCTTCGTGCAGGACCTCTTGCAATTGATCTTTGATCAGAGCGAGCTTCTCTTGCGGGGACAGGTCTGTGCCCGCCATGCTGGGCGGGGGGAGGACGATCGGTAAGATGTCGCAGGATGCTGGTGGGAGACAGTGGCCGCGGAAGGAGAGGAATGATGCGAGGACGGTCAGACCCAAGGGCAGGCTGTTGTCAATTTCTACTGAATATGAGTCAATTCGACAATCTCTTTTCACTCTCGTCTCATCCCGCAATTCAGCCGAACCTCAAGTCGAACTGCGGCGGGAAAAGGCTTGGCAGGTACCACGCCTTCCCCGCCAATCAGGCGCGTCTAAACACCAAACAAACACTGTGCTTCGGACAACCACCCACCATCTTACATCTTCTCCATGTCCCCAGCGTCTCGGCAATAGAGCATATCTTTGTGAGTGCTTGCATAGGAATCTACCAATTTCCTGGTCGGACAGCAAGGCACAGCGACATCGTTTCTTCTCAGCAACGCTCAAAGGAGAGTTTGTTAGCTGTGGAGGCAGCCCCTTGTTACCGCCCACCGCCTCTTTTCGCACATACTCGCAACTTTCCGCTGTCTGGTCGTTTCATGAATCGATAACAACTCCTGGGGGAACGATGGAGAACTATCAGAAGATCGAGAAGATCGGTGAAGGTTAGCTAAGACTTGGTCCTACTTGTCACCCTTGTGCACTCGTCTAACAACACCGCTCCAGGCACGTACGGAGTCGTCTACAAGGCTCGAGACCTGTCCAATGGTGGCAGAATCGTCGCCCTCAAGAAGATCCGCCTAGAAGCCGAAGATGAAGGCGTGCCCAGCACCGCAATCCGCGAAATCTCCCTGCTGAAAGAGATGAATGACCCCAACATCGTGCGCCTGTTCAACATTGTCCACGCCGATGGCCACAAGCTATACCTCGTCTTTGAATTCCTTGACTGCGATCTCAAGAAGTATATGGAGGCTTTACCCGTGTCAGATGGAGGCCGCGGCAAGGCCCTACCGGAGGGTTCGACCATGGATATGCAGCGACTGGGGCTCGGCAAGGATATGGTCAAAAAATTCATGGCGCAGTTGGTGGAAGGGGTGCGATATTGCCACAGCCACCGCGTCCTGCATCGCGACCTCAAGCCTCAGAACTTGCTGATCGACCGTGAGGGCAATCTCAAACTCGCTGATTTTGGCCTGGCCCGAGCATTTGGCGTGCCCCTGAGGACATACACGCACGAGGTGGGTTGCACCTGCAACTTCTGTCTATTCCAGTTCCTTAGCTTACGTTTCTACTAGGTCGTCACGCTATGGTACCGCGCTCCAGAAATCCTTCTCGGCGGCCGGCAGTACTCCACGGGTGTAGACATGTGGTCGGTCGGCGCCATCTTCGCAGAGATGTGTACCCGGAAACCCTTGTTCCCCGGTGACTCTGAAATCGATGAAATTTTCAAGATCTTCAAGTGCGTGTCACCTTGTGCTCGCCAGCAATCATCCCTGCTGACTTTGGCCCTAGACTCCTCGGCACCCCTGACGAAAACACCTGGCCCGGCGTTACCTCGTTCCCTGACTTCAAGACTTCCTTCCCCAAATGGCGCAAGGAACCAATGTCGAAACTCGTGCCTAACCTCGAGCCAGCAGGCTTGGAGCTGATCGAGGCGATGCTCGAATACGACCCTGCTCACAGAATATCAGCCAAGGCAGCATGCAATCATCCCTACTTCGCCGCCGGCTCGGCGGCATACTCGCAGCGGGGCCCACCGAGAACAAACGGTTATCACTAAGTGGAACAAACCATGTGTTTGATGTGGAGTGGACGTTGTGCTGGGAACGTCTTGGGTGTGCGCTGCCTCTCCATGCCCTCCACCCGGATGGTCAGCCGTCTACGGACTTGTGATACCTGTGCTACGGCGATTGTGCAGCGACATGCATGGATGGGTGGGTGGGTTCAAGGGGGTCTGTCACAGGTGCAGGCACCGGGGCTGCAGCTGTAATGACCTTTATGCATCTTGTTTTTGGCTTAGAAACGGAACAAGCACGGATACGGTGTCTACGCAACGGAGTTGGGACACCTGTATTATGGATCAAGTGCGGACAGCCACCGACCGCGTCGGACCGCACCAATGCTGTGCACCAGTCTGTCTGGCACTTGAGAGAACATGATTTCCATTGTAATCAATGCCTGAATTGCAGAGCTGATTAGATCGTTTTGATGCTTGCATGCTTCATTCGGGACTCGCCCTCGACCGTATCTGTTTGTGTGTCTGGTTGGCTGTCTGTCTGTCTGTATCATGACATCGTACTGTACACTCCGTACTGTCCAGGCTGGCTGACTCCACCCATGCGCTGCCGCATGACCCCACTCATCTGCCCACCGATCGACATACAGTGTAGGTAGGCTGCGTCCATCTAGACCTCGCTCTTCTGTACATACATCTCCTCGCTGCCCGGAGCAGCGATGCTGCCGCCCCGACTGGCCACGCTCTTCCGCTTGCCCATGTACGAACTGGCCTGCAGCATGTTGAGTTTGTCCTCCTCGCTGTCCAGCTGTTTGAAGTTGAACCAGAACGCCACTCCGCCGGCGCCGGCCAAGACCGCGACAACGCCGTAATTCCACACCAGGAGGGGGTCGGCGCTCAGGGCGACGAGCCCCTGCGCGATGGCGGAGGAGAAGGCGTTCATGAGCAGGTTGATGGACATGACGAATGAGCGCATGTTGTAGGGCGCCTTGGTGAACGCGTATTCCAGGGACGTGATGCTGGCCATGATCTCGGAGAAGCCGATCAGCACGTACGGCACGGTCTGCACCCACACGTTGATGGGTGCTGGGCCGGAGCAGTCGGGGTCCGAGGCGTGGTGGCCGCACGGGCTCAGCCGGTAGATGTACACTTGGATGATGCACGCGGAGACCATCGCCAGCGAGGCGAGCGCGAAACCGAAGGCGATGCGCTTGATAGGGGTGAAGTTGATGCGTGCCCGGCGTAGGGCCGGGTAGATGACAAAGTCCATGAGGGGAATGAAGATGATGATGCTGATGGGGTTGAGGTTTTGGATGATGTCGTTGGGCACGCCGTTGAGTTCCATCACGCTGGGAGATTTGTTAGTTCGCTTCGCTGCGCCACCGCAGTGGATGGCAATGGGCAGTGAGAGAGGGAACTTACGCGGCTTGAGATGTCAGATTGCCGGTCATTTGACCGTACGCGAGCCAGTAAAGAGGCAGGTAGAGGAAGACAGCACAGGCTTTCAGGCCGCGACGGACCTCGTCGACCCAGGCATCGTCAAAGGTCATCCACGCGGGGCGTTGAGCAGCCGGGATGTGAGAAGGCTTGACACGCTCCCAGAAATCCGGGGCCGAGAAGTTCTTGTACGTCCTGACGGGGTTGATGCTCCATCGGCCTTTGGCCGCGTAGCCCCAGAGCTTCCAGAACTTGGCGAAGACCGAGCCTGTTGGAGGGGTCAAGATGTAGCGCTTGCGGCACAGGGCCAGCACGACTGGTGCGCAGAGGAACAAGACCGTTGGTAGCATGTAGGCAAGCCAGAAGCCGACGTATTTCTCGGCGTAGACCTGCGTGTCGCTGTCAGCAGATATCTCGACAAGTTCAGGGCCAACGGAGGGCTTACCATGCCGATTTGTCCAACAAGTGATCCAATGTTGATGCAGAGGTAGAAGTACAAGAATATGCGAGACGTTGTCACCGTTGGGTCGACGAGGACACGCTCACCGGACGGGAGCACCTCGATTCGTTTCTTGTTATCCGTCTGCTGCTCGGCCAGGAGGGGTGAGATGTTTGATTTGAAGCCACCAGTGCCCACTCCCAGGATAATGAGCCCGATGGTGAAAGCGGCAAGGGCTGAGCTGCCATTCTTAATAACACTCGGTGCTGCCGATGCTGTCAAGATGACGTGGCCGACTAGAGCACAGATAATGGCAGCATGGATAGTCTTGTAACGACCCCAATGAGCATCGGCCACTGCAAGATATTGTTAGACTAGAACGGTGCCCTCCCTGGTGAAGGATGCTTCGAGAGAGAACGACATACTGTATGCGCCCAGCAAAGGCATCACATATGCCCAAAATTGATTAAATGTCACCAGGCCGGTGGATGCTCGCTGGCCCATGCCGAGGGCACCGGACTGGCCCGAATGGCCAGCACCCGTGGTGGAGCCCTCAGGGAGAGGCTGTTGGATGAAATTGACAACTGAACATGGTTAGTTTAGCAGCGCATATGGGCTTGGGATGGGGATTCGCCACGTACAGACTACCGTAGTTCCATAGTAGGAGAACCGCTCGCACAACTCGACGAAGGCGACGGTGAAGGCTGTCCAGGGAATCTTGCCCGACACCCGCCGCAGCGTATTGAGATCGGCCTCAGTAACTTCGTCATCGAGAGTTGAGCTAGTGTCTTGGAACGAGGTGACGTCGATTGAGCCGCGGCCCAGGCGCTTCTCCGTCACAGTGCCCGCTAGGGGGGCATGGCTGACCTGCGCCTGCGCGATGATGGGAGCTTCGTTGGATGCGATTGCGCTCATCTTGGCGGTGGAACTGGAAAGATGGATGGCAGGAGTCGACGTTGCGATTCACCTGAGGCCATCTCGAAGACATAGATATATCTCAACGGCATCGTGAAGTTCGCCATCAGAATACGGAAGGCGTACATCTTTTGGAAAATCGTTTGGAACATCAACCGGAGTGACGCACCAATGCGGAAGGTGTCTGCATTCGTTATCAATTTATTGAGGGGCGGCAGGACAGCGATGTATCCCAAGGACTTGGCGACATGGGGGGGAAGTCTTGGTACTGCAGGCATTGGGCGACGTGATATCGGTGGCGGCCGACTGTGTGGCACGATAGCCGGATTTCTATCACCGGATCAGCTGTACCGGCCCTGGTTATCCGCGGCAGAAGCGTTGATGCTTGTCACTCCAAGCGCGTTCTAGAATGCTTTTGGCTCTTCTGTCGCGTGCCACAGCAATGTTTGATCAGTATCACCCAAGCACGGCCTGCCTCGGCAGCTCGCAGCGTTGGCCTCTGATCGATAAGAATCGATGCTACTGTGCAGGCTTGGCTACGTCTCGGGGAGGGCGAGTCTGATTGACGGACAGATAATCATTACGACGAGTATCATGACATTGTGTGATTGTGCCATTCGAAGGCGAGGACGATAAGGTGCGTTCACTGGATCCTTCGCGGCGATCCTCCGCCACCGAAGCAACTGCCAAGCCTGTTCGCTTCACGACGAGCAATCTGCGCCACACCGACGTTGTGCTCCTCCGTCCACGGCTGGGCATAAAACATCAAGCGCAGTTGAGTAACTTTCCACTTTTGTGTCTCGTTACGTCCGTCCTCCTGCATCATGCTGCGTCCACAGTACGCGCTACCTAGATGAGACTAGGACTTCTGCTTCATCTCACATGAAGACGTCTTTCGGCTAACCGCGTCCAGCCGGCTCCTACCATACGAAATGGCATCGTACCGACTAAAGTCGCCACTCCTAGTCTTCACCATCTCGCATGTCGACGATCTTCCCATCCTTGACGTACACCTCCTCCCATCCTACCGTCCAGCGAGCCGAGTCCCAGTCGAATAACGCCTTCGCATCGGCATCAATGTGTGAGATATAGTACGGATCCTGACGGAACTTGTAAAATGATTGGATGTCCGCCATGATGAAGTCTGCTGCACCGTCAAACCCCAGGTTCCCGACCTTGTCCAGACCCGGACATTGAGCTTCGGCTTCTGGTTTAAGAGCTGAGGGTGTATGGTACTGCGCTCTTCATTAGTGATCGTTGCTGTCTGTCGAATCTTACGCGCTCTGGGTCCCCACCTGTCGATATTTTGCAATGCCGTACTTCACCAGCAAGTCCTCTGCTAGTTGTTTGTGCGTTGACGACCAATGCTTATGGAACTCTTCCTCGGTGAGCTCCTTTATTCGGTTGACAAAGATCGTTATGCGATAATATCGATGCTTGTTAGCCATGTCGAGGGGATGAATCACAACACTTCGCCGGTCGACCGGAGACGTTACGAAAGCTAGGAATTGGTTGAAGAATTCGACTTTCCGAGGGCTGGTGGGAGACCAGTCTGCAGGATTGAAATCACGTTTTTGTATGTTTGGTGTCCCATCGCGCTCAGGCAGGCTCTGAATTAATCGTCAGTGCATAACCAAACGGTCCATGCCTTGACAATAGCCCTCGCTTCCTAGACGTCCTAGCGTTGTTCGGTGGATTTGCAGGTTCTCGGTGGGATTTCGCTCTCCGGGGTGACTAGGTCTTTCCCCGCGGCCTGGGGATATTGTGGAGAGAATCCCGGAGCCGGGAATCTGGGGCTAAGGTGGATATGGGCAGCGCTATGTATGCTGATGGTCTTCCTTGCAACGAAGTCATCAAGGCGGGTACACTTCGTCCTGGCTTCGGGTCTCTTCCTCGTCCGTCACATTTCAGTTTCCTACAACCGAACCTCCAGCAGCCATGGCAAGGTCGAGCGAAAAGGTCGCCATAGTTACGGGAGGCGTGGTAAGTATTGAGCAAACAAACGCTTTCATAATACCCCCGACGATCCTGCCAGCTTCAAACTGACAAAACACCATGCAGTCCGGCATTGGCGCAGAGTTGACACGAAAACTACTCAGCGAAGGTTGGAAAGTGGCCGCCTTTGATATTCCGGCTCAGAGAGCGCTTGCCCAAAAGCTCGCTGATGAGCTGGGAGAGAACTTCACGTTTCTCCAATGCGATATTAGTCGCTATGACGAGCAGGCGCACGCATTTGCGGCCGTTTTCCAGAAGTGGGGACGTCTTGATGCGCTCTGTGCCAACGCAGGCATCATCGACAGAAGCTCGATCTATATCCTTAAGTGGCGTCACAAAACCGAGTACAATCAGATCAGAGCCCTTTGCTTGCCATTACTGATATCGACCCAGGTTGCCTCCAGAACCAGACTTATCATGCACGGATGTTTGCCTCAAAGCCACGATCTTCGGCGTGCAACTGGCTGTCCACTTTATGCGACAGAATGCCACACCTGGCGGCACTATTGTTGCAACCTCCAGTATGGTAGCAGTGCATCCAGTCGCGTCATTCCCTGAATACTCTGCAGCGAAAGCTGGAGTAAGTCCACACCAGTATATGGGTTCCATTGAAGCTCTCACTCACTTCCTATAGGTCAATGGTTTCGTGCGAGCTTGTGCACCGTATCTGAAGTTTGTGAGTATGGCACAGCAACTGATGCTGGGTAGTACTAATGTCTAGAAAGAAAGAGAATATTACCGTGAATACCGTCTGTCCGGGGGTGGTGCCAACCCAGTTCATAAGCCAGCATATGCGGGACACCTTCGGTGAAGATTCGTAAGTCTTCGAAGTCTCTTGGATATCCCCATGATATGGTCTTTAACAGCGTCCCAGGTTAACACCAGCCTCGACAATCGTGGGTGCATACTGGAGGTGCTTGAATGACCGATCTCTCAACGGCGAGTTTGTCGAATGCTCTCGGGATAAGCAGTTCGTCTTGAAGCGGCCCGAATATGCAGATGGCGAGGTTTCGAAGCGGACAACTACTGTCTACGACCCATACTTCGAAACTATACATGGTGAGCCTTCTGGGCTCCCTGATATCGTGAGGAAAAGAGCTTAGTCCGCTCCAACGACGCGCCATAGACTAGGAAATGCTGAATGGCCTTGTCGACTCATATTTCCACGTGCTTGGAGCTCGCATGAGTCAGGCTTATTGTTTCCCTGTATGGCAGGTTTACCCGCAAGTAGAAATATAAGCCCACGTTCATTTAGCTTCCTCCTTCACTCTCGTGTCAGCCTAATACTGTGATCAAACTGTCGATGGTGCCAATACCGAGCATATGACAGCTCTGTTACTCGCTTCGTCGTGGGATTGTTTATCCTGGGGTGGGCAGAATGCTCAAGAAGGCCGCGCCCACATGCTGAGTTCGACTCTCCGCAATCGAGCGCCATCCCCACGCTACCCCCGGATACTTGCGTTCGCAGCTCGTATTTTCGCCAGTCTAAGTCTTGCCGCTTGCTTCAGCCTGACCTCGGCTCTCCTTCATAGATCTCGGTGTCCTCTGTCGGCGCGGCTTTGGTGTGCTGGCCGTGCCCTGTTACTTTGATGGACCTACTTCGGTGCGAAGCTTGCTACACCTCTGCAGCGACAACTTCCAACGGTGGCGGGGACAGACGAAGCTTGAGACATTCCTAACATCCACCCGGCTTCCTACTTTGCCGGCACCTAGGTTAACAAACAATAGCCCGAGGAGCGGTGTCTTGAAATGTCACTGCCCTACACTCCGGAGCACCAGGCACGGGGCACGAGCGGATGGCACGGGGTAATTTCCAACACGAGCTTCTTTCACTGTCCTTTGGACATGGAGCCAAAGGCAAAGATGGCCTTTACTGGGTCCATTTGAAGAGCGAAATGCCCAGATCAAAGGTCCTGCTCTACACGAATCCTTGACTGATTTCGCATGAACATCCTACTCGGCTTGAGAATATGACCTCATCGCAAGATCACTCGCAAGAGGAAGCCCGTGTTGAATACCACGGTACCATGGACGAAAAATCAGCCGTGATAGCTCACGAAGAGCACCACATCACGATCGACGAAGCAGCTGAAGGAGGCGAAGGTATACTTCTTACCATCAACACCAAGGATGGCGCCGATACGACATTGAAACTAGCGCGAGACGGCCATGTATGTATCAGCATTGACCACTGCTTGCACTGTGACTAAAGTAAGGCAGACTGTTCTTGTTCCGCAACCAAGTGAGGATCCGGAAGATCCGCTCAACTGGTCATGGTGGAAGAAACACGCGGTGCTACTCACGACATCAATACTGGCGGGCAACGGCGACTTCAGTCTGTGCATCGGCTTCCCAGCGATTCTTCCCCAGGCGATTCATTGGAACAAATCGTACAATGAGATGAACTTCACCACGAATCTTGCTGTGATCATGGTGTAAGTCGACCGTTACTCCTTCCCGTCTTCGCCGAAATTCTGACTCTTTATCTAGTGGGATTGGAGGTATACTTGCCATCCCCCCCAGCTACTTCTGGGGCCGCGCACCTGTCGTGTTTTGGACTGTCCTCGCCAGCGTCCTCTTCACCCTCGGCATCTGCTTGACCGATGATTTCGAGACCTTCTATGCGTTGCGTGCGCTGCATGGTGCCACCCTTACAGTATGCCAGGTCACCACGCTGTGCTATATCAAGGACATCTTCTTCTTGCATGAACACGCCCGCAAGATTGGCATCTGGCTGTTTTTCTACTATGTCACACCGTACATCGGTCCGATGGTCGGCAACTTCATGATCGCCGGACTAGGGGATCAGTGGCGCCCGCCATATTGGCTGGCCCTAGCATCCACCTGCTTCGACCTTATCCTGGTGATCGTCTTCCTGGATGAAACGTGGTATCGAAGAGATCTTTCGCTCGAAGACCAGCCTCCCCGTGGCGCCAGATGGCAACGAGTGGTCGGTACGTGGCAAATCAGGCACCATAAAGGCTATTTCATGGAAGTCCTACCCGCGTTCGGCAGGCTTTGGGCGGTACTGATCAAACCGCTCATGCTGCCGATCCTACTCTACTTCTGTTTCTATTTCATGTGGGCCACTGGCGTCAACATCACGGCTGCCGTCCTCCTTGGTACGCCAGAGGACGTGGGAGGCTATGGTTTCGGCCCGAAAGCTTCTGGGTTCATCTACTTTGCACCTGCGATAGGGGTCTCGCTGGGCGAGACCCTTGGACACTGGCTGAACGACTGGATTGCTGCAAGGTACACCAGGCGGCACGAGGGTCTCTTCAAGCCAGAAGCTCGCTTGCCCGTCACATACCTTGGGACTATCATCATGGTGCCTGGCCTGGTCCTCATCGGTCAAAGCTTCGAGCATCACCTTCACTGGCTGGGGATCGCGTTCGGCTGGGGAATCTACATCTTCGGGGCCATGCTCTCCAGCGTTGCCATCACCGCGTACGCTCTGGAATGCTACCCACACGCTTCCGGAGAGGTTTCGGCATTTGTCAACTTCATGCGTGTCATGGGCGGCTTTGCTGTCGGGTATTTTCAACAGCCGTGGGGCTTGAAGGTGGGCTATGGTGCGAGTTTCGGCACGCAGGCTGCGGTGGTGGTGGCAGCGGGCGGCATTCTGACGTATATCTACTACTATGGAGAGAGGCTCAGAGTCAAGGGCGGTCCATTGAAATATCCGGGGTCGGCGTGAACAGGAATGCGAGGACCGTGTATGCTGTATTAGCAGTGAAAGGTGGATTGGTGGCGGATGATTGTGTGCTCCTCGGGTTGTCGAGAGGGTGTCAGTAGAACGGGGTTGACTAAGAGATACATAGGCATAAGTGGTTCCTAGATGAATAATGACCTTGACCATTCATTCATGCTTCCTTGCTCTGGCATCCACGTTGCCTGGAGCCCTTGAACCATAATTGTGACGAGTTGAATAGTCGCTGGTGTCAATCACGACGTATGCTCCGCTTTCTCATGCCTCGAATTCTTGACAGCCACTGAAATTGATGAGAGACGCGGACTGTGGCCCTACGATATCATTGCATTGCATGGCCCCAGATATAGATCTTGTTATATCTATGTATCAACTGAGCAATTGTAGTGACATTCTACCCAACCCCTCAGATCGCCTTCAACTGCTTCAACACCTTCGGCTTCGGGGGGCTAGCGAAGGTCCCCGAGACGAGCAAGTCCTGATATTCCGGACTGGCACAGTGCTTGTCGAACGCCTCCCTGCCGCTGTACCGCTCAAAGACGAAGAAATGATCGGGATCCTCGTTGTCGCGCGCGATCGAATACTCCAGCGTGCCGGGCTCCGATTCCACCAGTCGGATCAGGATACGGATCAGCCGTTCGAGTTCGTCGGCCTTGCCTTCCTTCGCGTAACACTTTTGTATTCTCTGTCAGGCACCACAAGGGACGGAGGATGATCTAGTCGGAGGGAGAGAGATATATACTCACGTCTGCGTAGAGACAGAACTCGTCCTCCGGGACGGGCGGCAGGCTTATCTCCATGGGGGGAGCCATCTCGAGGATGACGGACGCAGGTAGGATGAAAGTCAACGGTCTGTGGTTGACCTCGCGATGGTGACGCGCGTGCTTCTCAAATATCGCTGAACGATGGACGTTTGAACGGGCGTGGGACTGTACTTGTGCCGTCCAGTGGGAGTAAGTAAGTACGTAGTGAAGGAAGTAAGTGCTTGATCGAAGCTGCAATCAGATTGGTGAACTTCTGTCCGCGGTTGTTCGAACAACACTGGCAGCATCAAGGATAAAGGGGCCTGAGATATAGAGGTTTTAAATGCTGCGAAGGGTTCGCGCATTCCTCGCCCCCCGAGTGCGTCGACTCGTATTTCCCCGTGGGTTTGCCCCGGCTGTGTCACCCACTTACGAGACACTTAGATCCGGGGTAATAACTCGTTGCTGTAGCTCCGGAGCATCTTTTCCATCGTCGGCGTGGCTTTTTCGGTCGGTGCATTCTCGTTATCCGAGGCGAATGGCGAATGGCGATAGCCGAGCGATGGGGTGTGCCGTCATGTGCAGAGGCTGGGTTTCGCTGGAGGCGTCTATCACATGTAAACCATGCTCTAGAGCTTTCGGCTGGTCGGGCGAGGTGGTAGAGGGGAACCGTCCGTCACCTGAGCGGCTTCGGCTGAGAGATGCAAGGAGATGGTACGCGCTGGACGACTGCCACTGGCAAGATTTGACGGCCTTCAGGAAGGAGAGTTCAAAGATTCTAATCACATCTGGACATGCTTATATTCGAGAGGATCCGGATCTGGGGGGGGGTCAGACTACTCGATATTATGTACATACCTAAGTATCTCGAAGGGTTAGGCCTCCGATAGCTGTCATCGTTCCGTCACACAGGGTCTCGTCATTATATCTACACCCGTTGCCAGACAACATGGAGTGGTTCTACTCGCTTGTAGACAACTCATCTCGATGGATCAGATAACAGAACGTTCGTCAGTCATGGACAATTTGCTCGTGTCCTTGCACCTCTCAACCGGTCAGAAGTCCCACGGTTGCTGGACTCAGAAGTCGTAATTGAGGTGCATTCAGCTCCTCTGCTCCACGTCCCCTGCACCATCGACCGTATCAGTGCTCGTACCTTGCCCGATTTTCCCAACGACAGTCATATTCCCACAATTGAGAAATGCCAGAATCCAAATGTCTCGTGGCTACTTCCACTCCACGAATCGGTCAACTCGGAGAGGCCAAAGTCAGTACGAGTGCTTCAATCTGCTCCTAATATGCTGTCTACAGAGCTCTCGGTGCTCAGACGGCAGAGCAGACGTTGACCCAAAAAGTCGGGACACTCGGCGACTAGGAAGACAGACCATCCTCGACGACGTGACTGCTTGAGGCCTTGCCTCGTTGTCGGAGGCTACTATTACTATTTGCGGCACCTTTCTTTTTGATCATCTCTCTTGCGCAAATGATACCTCCGCCATCGATACTTTGTATCGTTTCTTTTGGCGTTAACTCTGTCCTTGTTGACGCAAGTCTCAGCTTGGCGTTATACGACCTTTTTCTCCTAACCACGGGTTGTCCCTGGAACGGAAGAGTATTTCGGCAACTTGACGCTTAGCCCAGACAACATTCTGCAACCCGTCAACGCGACGCGGCTGTAGGTTGAACCGAGCCTCCGCAAAATGAGCAACACCAGAGTTTTCTGACTGCACCGATGCACGGTGTTGTTGGTGTGGCTGCCCCAGAGTTGCCCATCAATAGGACTCTGTTCGTCGAATCGCTAGCTCACTCGTACAGAGTGACTATGGCGAAAGTGATGAACGACTGTCACCAGAACAATGACGCAACCGTGCTGGACGAACCTGGCGCGACGCTGATGATCGAGAAGCAGTCGTTGGTGCAGAACATCGTGTCAACAAGATCAGCCCAGGCGGTGCTGCTGGCGTGGGACTAGAGTGAAGGACTCAACAGCCGCGGGATTTTAGGACACTTACGTGCGAAGCGATGAGGTTGCAGGAGGTCGAGGACGAGAAAGGGGTCACGATTTTAGTAGACTTGCCCTTGATAGATATCCAGGAGATCGATGGCAGAGAAGAGAGGGTACATAGTAGAAAGATACTAGGGCAGTCGGACGTTCGGACTTAGACTCTCTCTGAGGTGAAAGACAGGTGGACATCGGATGAGGTTCGACATTAGATGGTGATGGCGACTTCATGCGCCTTGGACTCGCCGACGTTTAACGAGATTTACACTCCTCCGTAGAAACTGCGGTAATTGTACGGCGCATATTTGAGACGTGCATGTCGCGGGTCATCTTTTGCTCGAGCACGTTCAATGGTCGCAGTTGGCTCCGAATTCTTTGCCTTTGCATATCGTCGCTGCTTCCATAGCTGCCTACCAAGCTGTCAGTCAAGTGCTAGTCAAAGTTGACCACGCGCAGCAACCAAACACATTCCGGCCTTGCGAGCAACACGACCGCAAACAACACCGTCACCGATTAATCTCTCCTCATCCCACTTCTTCCACCTGTCCAACATCACCTCTTTTTCTGTCCGCCCTCCCGTTGCAGCAAGAATACCGTTCTTTCTGCTTGATTCAGTGACTGCGGAAATTGTTGCTGTGTATCAAACCCGCGGTAAAACGCAGTCAAAGACCACTTTGGAGCCTCTCTCGCGCAAACCTTGGCGCCCTTCTTTGACCACCTTTGTCTAATCCATCCTTCACAAGGAAAGAGAAGGCAAACAGCAATTAGATGACACATTAAGGGTCCTGCTTGAGTGATATATCTGGTGAAAGGGCCCGGCCGGGCTGGGCAAGCCAGGAGAGCATTGGGGCCACTGCGAGGATCGTCTCGCGATCGCTACTTCCCTTCCCGACCTCATGCCTTTACAGGGTGGATGCGCTTGACGGCTATGGATACACGAGAATTTGCGACCAGGGACGAACTTTGGCGCATTCAAGAGACGCTGAATGACCTATCTGCGACTCAAGCCGTCCATTCAGACCGAATCATGCGCCTAGAGTCCAAGACCCTGGACGGAAGTCGACCCAGAAGCCTTTGGGGTTCGACTTCGCCCTTTCCTCTGGGCTCTTCGCATCATGGTGAGCCGATCTGTACCGGCACTAGGTATGGTCTCTGCTGACAACTTCCCTAGACTCGACCCTCAATCCTGCCGCTGAGGCCTTCCGCAACTTCGACGCCGATCCCATGATCAGTTCCTTGACCCTGGACACGACGGACGATCCCAGAAGAGCAGCCGCGTCGAGAGCCAATTCCGTTCGGTTTGATGAGAGCGCAAACAACCACTACGGTTCGTCAAGACAATCCATAGAACTCCCTACGCGGACAGGTAGTGGACTTGGTGGCCATGCACTCTCTGAAAGATCCCTGTCACACCGATCCGACGGGAGACCTACGGCTACTGGGTTCGGTCGGACAAACAGCTTCGGGCTTGAACAGAGTCGCCTCCTTGGTTCGATACACAACTCGCCCCGAGTCTCGGGCAACCCCCCGCCGGGTTTCTTCATCTTAGGACCGTGTCCGGCCATCATTCGCTGCTGGCTGACTCAATCCTTCTCCAACAGCTCACTTCTGTATGCTGCTGTCTGTACAGGATCGACCATTTCTTCCGTCGGTTACCCCCTCCTTTGCAAGCTCGGTTTGACAAACTCAATAACTGATGACGGAGAGTATCGTACGATCCGCCTGCCAGTCTATTTGACCGAAGCCAAAATCCACTCCCCCGCCGCCGTCGTGAGATCGGCAAGTCCGGTCCCAGCCATACCTACTTTGATGGTCAAATTCGCTGTCGGCGATCAGCTGGTTCCGGACCCCTCGATTCAGGTTATCTTGGGTAGTGACGTCTTAAGATCGCACAACGCCGATGTTCTCTTCTCTCAGGACAAGATGATGATATTCGACGAGGAGCGGAATCAGCTTTCTATTCCACTCTGCAGACCAGAGGATGATGCCGCTTTCAAACATCTGTGCACCGGCTCCCGTCCTCAGTCGTCGTCGATAGATGCTGTGCTGCCCCCTCCAACTTCCCCAGTGGGAGTGATCGGCCGACCCGAAAGAGTGCGCACGACACAAACCATTGTTTCGCCTACTACTGCTCCAGCCAGTGCTACTACATCTGAACCTGAAGATGGCCGCAGAATAGAGCAACCTACTGAGCTCTCGACCCGATCCAGCCTGGATCTGGGTCAGTCTAAGCCAGCCGATGACTCCAAGTCGACCACTGGGAGCGAGAAGTCCTTTACAACGCCAATGTCCAAGTCCGGAGTATGGTCCAACTCGTGGCGGTCTGTATCCTCTAGTGCCTTGAACGAAGCGAGTTCGAAACAACCTTCGTCTACCTACGCGAGACCTCAAACGCAAAGAACTATGAAAATCCTGCGACCTGGAAAGACAATGGCCAATGCGACCAGAAACCCTTCTTCTTCAGCCACTACCCCTAACGGTGTAGATATATCACCGTCCAGACCGGGTGATGCTGCGAAGACGCCTGATTCAGCAGGGGAGTCAAAAGCTCCACTGCCCACCCCGACTTCAAAGTCTAACCCAATTGGCTCGGGCACTGCGTTCGGATGGCTGAACACGGGACCGCAACGTAGGACGACGGCGAATGGTTGAAAAACATTCAGGTCCGCGGATGGAAGTTTTGGCTACGACAATTGGCTCCGGCTCTGGAGATTGCGTATTCATAAGAGGGCATCTTACGAAGACAATGAGGCTTGGGGATGAAAATGATGGCGGAGAACCTCTGGCGAGCGAAGAGGATTGGGCTGAGGTCAAGCTGTATTCTATTGGTGGTGAGGCATGAAAACCTAGCAGCAGGGGGATATCGAGGGCAGTTAGATTCCAGACATAGCCACCCGAGACAGAATCAAAAGAATAATCCGATTTCCAAACGAGTTGCACAGGGCGGAGAATAGATCTGCCGCTCCAGGCCCACCTTGAGCTCGCTGTGATGACGGCGATCCTCCCGTTGGCCCGATCTTCCCCGACTTTTCACCTTGAACTGACCAAACCCTTTATATAACATCCGCTCCTCCCCAATGCAACCAGTCGTCATTTTTAGGACGAGACTGTGTCTGCGTGTACGGATTCCCTGTTCAAAACCCACACGACGGCTATTCAGCATCTCGGCCCCGACCTTTGCTCAAAACCGACACTCCCACAAAACTCCTGCAGTCCGACTGTCGCCGACCAACGAGATCCGACGTCCGGAAGCTGTTACGGAAGGCCAAGCCCAGAAGTCGACCACCAGGACCCAAGAGGCGCTACTGTTTGCCGACTTTGCCTCGGACACTCCAGCTCCAGATACTTCGCAGCCCCCAAAGGCGAGACCTTTATCAGTGGATGACGGCGGTGTCGTAGGAAAGGCAGGTTCTGGTGCCGAAGTCGAGTCTGAGTCCGAGTTTGACGCTCGTTCACTTATTCGAAGGCACCCCGTGCGCAACAGGGCACATCCTCTTATCCGGAAGACGTCAGGTCTAAGGAAGGAGGTCGGCGTGGTATTTCTAGACCATAAGAGGGGATCAGACAACGACGTGGCCAGCATGTCTGTCAACAGCAAGCGGATCGCGAACCCGGTGTTGTTCATTTGCGATGTGCAGGAGAAGTTCAGGGGCGCGATCTGGGAGTTTGACAAGGTGTATGTTGTTCCCCCGTTTGTTGAGAGCAATATATTTTGCTGCACTCCGTACCCTACTTCCACGAATGCCAAGCCACTGACACGCTGCATCTGCCACAGGATCAAAACGAGTCAGAAGATGGTCAAAGCAGGTAAGTGTCCTACGTCTTTTGCTCTTTGATGTTTCCAGTTTCTCTGGCTTGGCTTTCGCTCGGCTCAGCTCGCACAATGGACTCACATCTCCCGCCTTCTCTTTGGGTTAGCCAAAATCCTCGACATTCCCATCTTCGTGACGACGCAGAACGCCGCCCGACTGGGCAACACGGTCGAAGAGGTCGCTTCGCTGCTGCCGGAGAAGACTGCTGCCCCGATCGATAAAACGGCATTCAGCATGCTGGTCCCAGATCTCCAATCCCACCTGGCGAAACTGACCACTGGGAACGGGAGATTGTCGGTCATCCTGGTGGGGATCGAGACGCACATCTGCGTCACCCAGACGACGCTGGACCTCCTTTCCCAGGGTCACAAAGTCTACGTCTTGGCGGATGGGGTGTCGAGCTGCAATGCGGCCGAGAGGCCAGTGGCGTTACATCGGCTGGCGAGGGAAGGCGCGACAGTCACGACAAGTGAAAGCCTACTGTTCGAGTTGGTTGGGGATGCGAAGGACGGAAATTTCAGAGCCGTCAGTGGTCTGGTGAAGGAAACGAAGGAGGACACCAAAGTTGCGGTCGAGACTTTTTGTCGACTGTGAGCTGGGAGAAGAATTGGGCAGGCCGTATAAGGATGAGTGATCTGGGCCTTTCACCGGTTCGTGTCTTCTTCGAAAGCATCTTGACTGAGGGAGGATTGAACCATTGTCTCTCCTTGGTGACTTAGACAGTTACTACCGCATTGCGAGAGATCCGTAGGGTGGGACATGGTGGAAGTCATCTGTCCAACTCCCTAGGAAAGTCGTAGAGCAAAGACGATCTCCGAGATCCAGGCTGATGTTTGAATGTATATCTGGATGACCGATGACGAGTGACATACAGTAGTTTCGAACTGACCTGGACATCTAGCCATCTGTATCTTCAGCCAATAGTCCAAGCTGATGGTTTGGAGGTGGTCTTTTCCTTGGAAACTGTCTTTCCTCTGAACGGGGAGCTCGGTCAGGCGAGATTGTCGAAAGTGAGGTGTTGTCGAGGGGCACGTACAAGTTCAGCCAGGATATTTTTGAGCTCTATGTAAAGCCCCGCCCGCATCACGCTTCGCTTCACTTCCACTTGACTGCCTCGCCAAATCACGGCCATCTATAACATCCACTTCCAAGCTGATGGACGGCGGAACAAATGTCATCATCGGCGAAGCGCAGCGGAGGATCGAAGGAACCCCTACGGAGACTCTCGAACTTCCCCAAGAAAGAGGCGCGTTCGAGCTCGATCCAGCAGTTGTGGATGGTGAGTTTGGACACCACATCTTGCTAGTATTGTATTTATTGCTACCGCACGGTTTATTTGGTACCCGCGATAATCTCATCTCTGTGGAAAGCATTCCCTGTTCCAGGAACAAAGGTCCTTCGCTCCGTCCAGTACGCCGACTCGCTTCGCAGCAAAACCGCCAAGCTCGTGGTAGAACTACCTGGAGGCCAGACGGAGCGCTATTTCCTCAAGGTAATTCATTCTCTGTGGCGATGGTCTCGGCAGGCGGGAACGTCGTAGAACTGACGCTCGATTGAGGTGGCCCAAGGAGAGACGGCAGCGCAGAAGTGTCAAGGCGAATACGAATCGCTCAAGGCCATCGATGCAGGCCCACAAGCCTCCTCCTTCTTCCTGCTAGAGGACTTTCGCGATATTCTTGAGCAAGTAAGCAGCAGCCAATGCCCGTCCACATTCCCCTACCTGAGGTTTCCTTTGTATCGCGCGGTCCCTTCTACATCGATGATCGATCTGACCTGACCCTAACGCATCCTCGTTTTGTTTTTGCAGCCCGCACACCCGACAGACCTCGCGACCGGCCTCGCGCATCTTCACCGTCACTCCGTATCCCCAACCGGCAAGTTCGGCTTCCACGTCAGGACCTGGCATGGGGATGTCGAGCAACGTGTCGACCAGTGGGACGATTCGTGGGCGGCGCTCTTCGGCCGCCACCTCGGCCACATCATGGACGTCGCCGCGGCGGGGCAGATCCAGAAGGATCACGGGGGTCTCGGGGGTCACTGCCGGGAATTCGACCTCCTGTGCAGCTTAACCCTGCGCCAGGTCGTGCCTAGACTGCTGCTCCCTCTCCAGCAAGGGGGCCGTGTGCTCAAGCCGTGTCTCGTGCATGGGGATTGCTGGGACGGCAACACGGCCATAGACGCGCGGTCCGGCGAGGCGTTCGTGTTCGACATGTGCTCCTTCTACGGCCACAACGAATACGACACGGGCAATTGGAGGGCTCCGAGACACAGGGTCAGCCGTGAAGCGTATATCCTCTCTTACAAGCGCGAGTTCCCTGTCTCGGAACCCGTCGAGGAGTGGGCGGCCCGGAACGTGCTGTACAGCTTGGCCTTTAACTTTGGCAATTTGATCAACATCCCGGGTTCGAAACAACGAGAAATGTGAGTCACGGTTCGTCCGGGCCATCAGCATCTTGTACTGCTCTACAATCCTCTGCTGATTTCTTTTCTCCCCCCAATTGCTAAATTTCCAATGCCAATGCTAATGCCCATGCGTGTCTAGTGTGTACGACGACATGATGACTCTTTGTAGGCAGTTCTGTCCAGATGATCTCCAGAGGGAGATGTGGACGTTACGGCATTGACGGTAGCCCTCTTGTAAGGCCTGTCGTATGAGATTGGCTCGTCAGGTACGGAGGACAGCGGAAATTGATCTTCCTAACAGGTCCTGTACAATATCATAGGCCGCAAACCCCAACCTCGAGTCCTGCAGAGCCGGCGGTCCGTAGCACTCGGAGGAGGGAGAGGACACTCTCAAGCCAATATTAATGCCCAATCATCGCACAATGTGTTTTGCTGTTCGCACTACGGCTGAGGTGGCGGTGGTAGTGCCATACCTACAAAGAATGCTGGTTGTTCTATATCGTGGTTTTTGTAGCTGTTCATCCACGCGTGGTCGCTGGTCAGCAATGGTTGTGATCTGTGATATGCCAAGGAAGGCCTGTATGTACATCATATGATACATACTTGTACATACCTGAGCATGCCGATCGCGCCCGGTGACAACATCATCGGCAACGGGTCGTCCAGGGGATACTTCAGCCACCGTTTGACGAAGCACCGCAGGATAAGACCATGGGCGACCTGGTTTAGGGTCAGGCTGATTTGGCCGTAATATAATGAAAGGCGATAGAATGGAATGCCCGTCGTTCCCGAGATCCCGCAGGCCTCAAGCGTGGCCCCAAAGTACAGGACCTACCAGGACGACATCCGCCGAGGCCTTGTTCTCCCCATTCATACAGGGCGCGTGGATGTCCTTGATCTGCGCGATCAAGCGATCCAGCCTGTCTGCCACTTGTCGCGGCGACCTGCGAGATAGGGTACGTCAGGCTCATCAGCATCAGCATCAATGAACTTCGGGAAACCAAATCCTTCATGTATGCACACATGCACGCATGCATCGTGGCTCTTGGGATCTTGAACAAAGGAGTCACAGAGCCAAGCACCCCGTGTGCTCGTCTCCCAGCAGTAGAAGAAGATAAAAGTAGAGCCAAAGCTTACTCGCCGCCCTCACAACCATCTCTCCAGATATTATACCTCCCGCCATGATCTTGATCCAGGCCTTTAGCCTGCCGCCGCCGCACGATCTCCTCGACCACTAACCCCTCGTAGTCACCATAGTCCCACTCCGCAATCTCCTCCGTGATCGTGACCTTGTCGGCTGTAATACGAGTACTCCGGGCGGTGGCGGCGGCGGCGTCCACATCCCCGGTTTGGAACAGGAGGTCAAACGTCTGCCGTGCCCGCTTGCGCGGACTCACCCACACGCGGGCCACGCGCGCCGGGTCGATCAGCTTCCCCGGCCCGACGAGTTGCTTGGCCGTGCTTTCGACCTGGCGGAGGCCTTCGGGCGTGAGTGCGATGTCTGTGGTACCTGTGTAGCGGCCAGATTTGGTCCATTCGGTTTCTCCTGGCGGAAGGGGGCGTGGTTCTTCAGCTGGGGGGTCTTCGTTGGGTAGAGTATTATGTAGGTAGGTAGACGGATGGACAGAGACAGGCAGGCAGGCAAGCAGGGGTTTTCCCTCCAAGATTGTGGAATGAAAACAAGTCACTCACCGTGACGAGCTAGGAAGACTCGCGGAGTCGTGGCGTCGAGATCCGACATGATGGCGAGGTGCCGTCTTTGGCGGGATTGTGGCGTGGCGAGGCGAGGCGAGGCGACGTGGATAGACTGACGGACGTGTGACCTACAACCAAGCCTGAAGTAGGATCTCTTTATCCAGTACCCGTCCGGAATAGGACGAGGGGGCACTGTGGACGAAAGGAGCACATGCTCGACCCAGAAGGTGAAGGTCGCGTCGGGTCTGCCTGCTGGATTGCCCCTCGGCTTGACGTACAGTACGTCATCTTAGGTACAGAATTATTCGTATCTTACTCGGCATACCGAATGCTTCTACAGTGCACAGTGTATTGTGTGAGTATGGCGATGAATACCGCGCTGTTTATAGGCTTCATGTCCACTAGGTCGTCTATATGCGCTTTGATGGCTCACAGATAATATTTAGCTGTTGCTCACCCAAGGCTGGACGTCCCACCTTGCAGCCTTGTTCATCCAGTTCCAGGCCTGGGTGGATTTCATTCAAGTCATCAGTCGTGAGTCGTAACAATTGTCTCAAAAACCGCTCAATCGCTCAATCGCTAGCTCGTATCTAAGTCATAACTCGGCGGGAATGTCTTGCCAAACCATTCTTTACAATGAAATCAAATCCTCTGTACAGTCTTCGAAGTCAGTTGTCGTGGGACTAACTGCTGCAGAATCAAGCTTCGCGAGGGCTTCTGCAATTTCTTCGTGGAACGTTGATTTTGCAGAGAGGAAAAGGCCCGATTCAACGAGACTGTCAATCGACTGACACTCCGCTTCCTCCGCTTCCACAATGGCTATTAGCTCCTGGAAGGCCTCGGACAGGTCCTCGCTGTAGTCGCGACGTTGCTGCAGTGCCTCTAGACTCGCAGCGAGGCTTTCAGCATTAAGGTCGTACGCAATTTTCATGGGATGCGAGGCGGCGAGAATGTGGATGGTCTCGACGTCGGCGTGCCCCGCAACGATCGAGAGCATGTTGGTGCCTAACAATGGAAGAACGGTCAGTCTTGGGTCTCGGACAACTATCTCGTCTCGAGAACACGGGTCTCGAGAACACGGAAAGCGACGCGCAGATTACTTCCGCACTCGGGGGGGGGGAGAAAATACCCACCTTTGAGACGGGCAGTCGTGATATACTCGTAGCAGCGGTCCATAAATAGCTTCAGAACAGGATGGTTATTATGCACGATTGCAGCTGACAGTGGGGTTGCCCCGTTGGCAGACATGGCGTTCAGATCGGCACCGTATTCGAGTAGAAGGCGTGCGCATTCGACGTTTGGGGTACGAGCCACGGAATGCAGGGCCGTCAGGCCTTCTGGATTGCAGGCCTTTGGATTGGCGTCGAACTCGAGCAGTATTTCAAGTAATTCTGGCATCCCAGCAAAACCCGCCGCTGTCAAAGGGCTGCTCCGGAACAAGCCTTTCGGCATGGTTGGATTCGGATCGCCGCCACCTTCGACTATCAGACGCAGACAGGCAGCGCTATGACTGTCAACAGCATGTAGTACTGGAGTCCTCCCAGTGATGTCCATGTTGTTAGGGTCAGCACCATACTTCAGGAGGAGAGATATGTCCTCTAACTGAGCCCTTGCTGTGGCCCAATCAAGTGCCGTTCGGTTTTGCGCATCCGTAAGGTAGATGGCATTCGGGTTCTCGTCCAGTTCAGCGGTTAAAGGCTTGGGCGATAGACCGAAAATAATTCTGTGTACGAGTGGGAAGTTTTGCTCCTCGACCCAGTCGCCCTCGCCACCCTCCGTGATACAGCGGAGTGCGTGTTTCTCTGTTTCGCTGCATCTTCCTCGGAATAGAAAGTCCCAAACGTTGTCGTAAGAACTATCAAGTCGGTCAGGGCAATGGAACGGCACAGTTTGCAGCGTTGCCCTTACATTTCGTCCACAGGTGCACCCTGAGCAATAAGAAATTTGACGGTCTCATGGTTGTGCATACCGCCGTAGAGTGCCCACTAGCAATGTGTCAATACAACGGACGTAAATCGTCAGAGATGGATTTACCCGCATCAATGTGTACCCTCGCGAATGGCTGACGTCCCGTGGGTGGGCCAATTTTTGACCAAACAGGAATCGTAAGCCATCAATATTCCCTTGCATGGCGAAATTGATGGAGAGAGAATCATCTGGTATTCTTCGAGTTGTTGACATCTGGAATTGCATGCCTCTCTGTGGGAGGAACGTAAGGTACATTTGTAGGTTCATCGACAGGAACCACGAGGGAAACCAGTATTCCATGCTGGCGGTAGCATTTTGTCGATCCCTGCAACCTCTAAAGTCACAAGGTTTGCTGATTACCGGTAAGCCTGCATAACCGACGAACATTTTGCCCAAAACGTTCTCCATTATCCCCGGTGGTGTCAGCTTCAGATTCCGCTTCGCATGGCAAGCACAGGGGCACCAACTTCGACACGGAAAGCGTTGGGAAGCGACGACTCGAATACTCTGCGCACTCGATCCGTTTGGTGATGGTTCCGTGTTTTGATCCAGAGAGGAAGGACGTGTTAGCTGCCCATTCACCATCAGTGTCTGCAAAGCGTCGAGGCGATAACTTAAAGTCTGATGTTGCTGTTCGATACGTGAAACGAAGGCAAGGCGGTCGGTCGAAGCTTGGTCGATGGATTCTTGCACCTTTTCAGATGCTGATGTCAGGACGGTGACCTTACGCAGTTCGAGAATAATATGCTCTAGGTTCCGTCTAAGACCAGAATCAGTCTATCGTTTCACCAAGGGTCTCGAGAGGACATTTACGAGTTCGCAGCTCCCAGCATCAGATTCAAGGTTGCCTTGACCGAGCGTATGTCATCCTGAAATCCTTGGAAGACTTGCTTCTCTCTGATCCAGATGGCACTTTTGGCGATACTCTTAATTTTGCTTCCGTCAATGCTTTTTGCGACGCGTTCAAGCGCCTTGGCAAGATCGGCGAGGCGACTCTTCGTCGTATTTAGTATTTGTATGAGCGAGCCCTGCTCGTTGTCGAGCGTCAAAGTTTTCTGTTTCAATGCATCGTTGACATGGCGGAGCACCACTTCGAGGTCGCTCACCTCGTTTTTCAAGGTGTATACGCGTCTCGGCAATTCGCCGAAATGGCGCATCCGCAAGATCGCCTTGCTAATCTGGGTGGCCACCTCAGCGATTGCGATGACACTGGCAGCGAGCGACAATGGGTCTGCCATGATGCTGGGTAGCGCAATTCGAGAGGAAGAGGAGGTCAATGGAGCGCGTAAGGTTTTGACTTTGATTCAGCGCCGGGATGAACCGCTAGTGAGGCAGTGAGGCAGTGAGGCAGTTGGGGGGCGCACAGTGGAATGGTGTGTTCCACACCTGTACGAGGTAGAATGGTGTGTACCCACTGGACCCTAGCGTGCCTAGTCAGACGATGAAAACCAAAATGGCAGCTTGGCCGAGGCAGACACCCCGCAACCCGTGCTTACGAAATGTCGACTTGGGCTAAAGCTAAGAAAGGACCATGTAGTATGATTCAATTCAGTCTCAGTTGACACTACCCTTGTTGTAATGGAAGCTGAAAAGCATCGCAAAAGCCATTTACAAGTCAAATCATTCAGTCGCGTCGTTGTTGTTACTATTCTAAGTGCTATCGAGCAAGCGGTAAAATGTACTTGAGGTGAATCTGTAACCTGATCACTCCTACCGGTACTCGTGCACGGCCATTTCACCGCTCCTCCTAACATTTATTAGAGCAGTGTGATGGCGAACGACTGCCCAAGTAAACCTCATTTGGAGATGATCAAGATTCCCAGACTTGGAGCTGGCGTACAGCCACAACTCCTGTGGAGTTGCGATCGTTCAGTCATCGATCGAGAGTCGCTATTTGTCCTCGAGGTTGAAGGACGAGACGCTATTTTGAGTGTGTCCCTTTTAGAACACAACGTTCAGCACTTTCCCTCCTCCGACAACGACAATTCGTTTTCGCTTTTGCCAGTCGTTCTTCTCCGTGAGCCACAAGCGGCCTTCCTCAGAACGGAGCACGGCACCGAGGATCGCCTCCTCTCGCGCTTCTTTGTCACTTTCTTTCTGCAGCTCCGCCGACAATGCTGGCACCTGTGTAGTGAAGCGCAATTTGCCATTCACCTGCACAGCGCATGTGATGGTTGTTTGTCGGCTCCGGAGCGCCGCGACTTGCTCCCGGTTGATGACCCCTCTTGGCCAAGCCGTGTCGAAAATGCTGTCACGCTCTGATTCCGACACCAAGCTTTCCCAGCATTCTTCAGCGAATGCCGGGGTGATCGGCGCCATCATCTTCAGAAGCGAGGTGACGGCGACATGGGCAACGGACGGCGCCAGGTTCTTGATCCCAATATCATCCAAACCATTTGTAAGCTTGATGAGATCAGAGACTGCTGTGTTCAGGCTGTAAATGTCGCGCGAGAACGTATTCGAAACGTTTTCACTGACGCTCTGCGCTAAGAGCAGAGCTTTCGCGTCGTTGTCACTGAGAGTGCTCAGCTCGGGACTTATTGTCTGCGAAAAGTCGCTTCGAGCGATCGTGGCGACATCAACCAGCTCGGCTACGAGGCGGTTGACTCGACCGAACCATCTCTGTATCCCAACTATCTTCCCCTCATCCCACTGTAGCACCTCGCTGACTGGTGCCGCAAAGAGGATGTGAGCTCGTAGAGCATCTGCCCCGAATTTCTCGATGGCAGTGGTAGGGTCCACGCCATTATGTTTGCTCTTGGACATCTTCTCCCAGGTTACGTTGGCTAGCTTACCAGTTGATTTGATGACACCGTGTTCGCCCGCAACGTCTATCTCATTGGGCAGCAAAAATCGGCCGGTGTCTGGGTCAGAGAAGGTCTTGCCATGCACCATCCCTTGCGCTATGAGTTGTTGAAACGGCTCTGCGTGGCCAATCTCCCCCGAGACGAGACCTTCGCGACAGAGGAACTTGTAGATGAAACGTGCATAGAGCAAGTGAAGGATTGCGTGTTCCACACCGCCCACGTACGTATCGACGGGAAGCATACTGGCCGCTGACTGTTTCGAGAAGGGCTCTTCGTCGTTGGTCGGGTCCGGAAACCGCATGAAATACCAGGACGAATCGACAAACGTATCCATGGTGTCGGTCTCTCGCTTCGCAGGCCCGCTACACTTGGGGCATATGCAATTGACCCACTCATCAATTTTGTCGAGTGGGTTGCCGGTCTGGCCCTTGATTGAGGGGTCGAGCGGAGGCAGTATCACGGGTAGGTCGCGCTCGGGCACTGGGACAGTGCCGCATTTTGAACAATGTATGATGGGTATGGGCGTCCCCCAGTACCTTTGTCGGCTTACGAGCCAATCACGCAGCCTCCAACTTTCAATACCCTCCCCGAGTCCCTCTCTGCTCAAGTCAGAGACGATCTTTGTTCTGGCCGCGCTGCTTGACAGACCCGCATAGGGCCCACAGACTGAGGTCAAAAAGCCATCATTGATGTATGCTTCCGGTAGATCGGAAGGGGACAACTGGGATGGAAGCCTCTCTGAAGGCTCAGGTGCGACAGCTATCGTGACGGGCTCCGAGGGCCGGTGAAGTTTCCAGAAGCTAAGGTCCCGGGAGTCGTGAGCCGGTACGCCCATAACCGCGCCTTCTCCATAGTCGTCAAGAACGTATGGCGCAGCAAAGACTGGCAAAGACCCAATATCCTGGTATCCGGACTGCGAAAGAGGATGTACGGCGTGCAGTGGCAGTTCAAACCCTTCTTTCGAGTCGGGTGGGAAAGAGGCTCGCCTGTCGATGAACTTCTGAAGCTCAGCTGATTGACCGGCAGCTTGAACCACAAGCGGATGGGTCAGTGACAAGGCAATATACTGCACACCGAACAAGGTATCAGGTCTGGTTGTGAACACATGGATAGCGGAGGACTTCCCGGCTCCGTCCCTCAGCGCAAATTGGATGCGTGCGCCGTTAGATCGGCCGATCCAATTCCGCTGCTGGGTCAATACTCGATCCGGCCATTTTCCACCTTCAGCGAGGTAGTCGAGGTCTTGCAACAACGCCTCTTTGAACTCGCTGATCTTGAAAAACCATTGGCGCAGTTTAATCTGCTGGACAAGTGCTCCTGACCTCCAAGAGCGTCCATTGTTATCTACCTGCTCATTGGCAAGCACAGTTTTATCAACCGGATCATAATTGACCAGGGCTTCGGCTTGATATGCCAACCCGCGGTGATACAGCCTTAGAAATATATCCTGCGTGTGCTTGTAGAACGATGGTAAACATGTTGAGATTTCCTACAGACATCCAATCAGCCTACATACAATGCTCCAAAGCTCCTTTACCTACAGCATCCCAGTTGAAACTTGTGTTCATGCTCTTAAGCTGTTGCTTCATCTTTGTGATATTCTCTTGTGTCCATACCGCAGGGTCAACGCCACGTTGGATCGCAGCATTTTCAGCAGGGAGCCCAAACGCATCCCATCCGGTAGGGTGCAAAACATCATCGCCTCTCATCCGTCGGTAGCGAGCGATGACATCGGATATAGTGTAGACGCGGAGGTGCCCCATATGCAGAGACCCAGATGGATATGCAAACATGGGGAGGACGTAGGATTTGGGTGGGACTCCCGACCGCCGCGCGGTACTCGTCTTGTCTGCCCATCTTTGCTGCCATTTCAAGTCAATGGCACGGAAATCTAAACGGAGAGGAGCATGAGAGGCAGCTCGAAGAGAAGTAGAATGCAGATTTCGAGCAAAGCACAGCCATGCTGATTGTCTGACTGGGAGTCTGCTCGACACCAACATCACCTCCAGGACCTCCCGCGCCGTCCTCGAACGAGTACAAATACCACGAGTCCAGCAGCTCCTGATGAGGTGAAGGAGGGCGCAGAGGAAGTATCGCGCCGGCGGGAAATTAACCGAGTCGAATCAACACGTGATCGTTCGGCTAACCAGCCAAGCCTGGTTCTTGGCATCGAGACGACATTCTTTTCTCATCAACGTCAACATAGCTTCACTAATTTTTTGCAAGCCATGGTGACTATACTCGTAGAGTCTATTCTGGCACGCTCTATATGTGCCGGACGCTGTGTGGACCGAAATACTCAGATTACTTTAATCCACTACATGGTTGACCTAAATGCCGACTAAATGTCAATGCTTGAGCTTCGCAACACCGCTTTCAGGTGCAGAAAAGGTTTCCTATCCTCAGTTCTCCAGACTTTTGTGTACGATGCATGGAAGCACGTGGGCAAGGCAGCCTCTTTCTTCGGCGCAACGGCCTCAGTCTCAGCTCATTGAGATATGTTTTTGCGACGCCTCTTATACTTCTCATTTCGGGGCATCCTGGCTCTCTCTTCGATTCAAGGCTGATTGTCCGACCGGACTTTTTCAATCTCACTCGGTCAGATCAACCTCTGCTCTAGCTGTGATAGATGTCACTTGCAACAAACGAGTCGGTTTCTGCGGGGTAGTTCACTTATTTAATTCCAGGAGCACCAGGCAGCATCTCCTCTTGTCACATGCTTCTGCCTCTGGTAGTTCCACATGTCACTAGGTGAGTACGCATCGGAGTGACAGCATATGCGCTTCATTCAAGACCAGATAAAACCTCTCGTGACATGCATGCTCTCTTGTTCGGGCCATCTACTCTCAGTCGGTGCTTCACTATCTCTCGTACACCACCCAAACTTTCTTTCCACAAATCTTTAACAGGCAGACACTTGCGAAATACTTCGATCTGGCCCACCCGAAGTGCTCAGCATTTCCGAGACCCCTCTCCTTTGGATAGCTTTCCTGGAAAAGCAGCCGTCATCTTCCAGTCATCTTCCACATGAAGTGACGGGAACCAGTTTCTAATCGTTTACTCTGAATCTTTTCACTCATATCAGCTTCTTTTGCACGGACAAGCAAGAGACCACCTTTCTTTTCACTACTTGCCTTCTGTTATCTCACAAGAAGCATAAAAGACGAGAAGAACGATTGTTTTCTGTCATCATGGCACTCAGCATTGCTAATCAGCGAAGCAACAATACTGGATGTGGGTATTCCGGGCGTTACGTTGTACGCCATCCACTCACTGATAAGTCAAAACAGTTGTCATTCGTCCAAACCTGGTCCGATCTCAGATCGGAAGCAATCCGCTTTGCAGGAACGACCGGACGGAGCAAGACACCATCAAAGCTCACGAGGCGAAAGATGGCAGAGGTGCACAGCTTCGCAGCTGGGCTGCTGTTGCGGAAGGCTTGAAGAAGAGTCATCACCCCCGGCTGGATGGCTGGTTTATACCTCAAGTTGCAGAAGTCCAGCCTCCTAATGTCCATTACCCCACGAATCATCTACTTGGTATCCCTCAGGAGGTCCGTGATGCGATTCTGAGTCTTCTCAGTCCAGCAGAAGAAGTCTTCGGCACTCGACCTGTGGCTGGGTATGACAACTACCAGCTTGCTTGCAGACAAACATTCCACGAGACATCAAGACGCTGGAACTACCAACCCGTGGTCCTAGTGCCTTCCAATAGATCTATGGCATTCATCAAACGAACACTCAATACCACAGTCCTTCACAGCAATGCTTATCACGATGTCAAGAGCCTCTTCCTGGAGATACCTCACGATAGTCCCAGCAATGTTTTCTCTCAGATGGCCCAAGTCCTGAGACTATCAACTCAACTTGAAGAGCTCCATCTCTTTGGTGTCGGACCAGACGGATATGGTGTCAGAACCAGCTCGGTTGGCCACAGCTGTGGAAAGCACGACATGTCCATCATGCGCCTAAAGGGCAAACTGCAGGTTGACGGACAGCATTATCGTCGACGCCTTACACTGGTCAATGGGATTCCTTGGCTACAACATCTTAAGGTCCTCGTTCTGGACAACCTCAACATGCCTTTGTTAGAAGCTCATGTGCTCAAGAACAAACCACGGCTAGAGAAGCTGTACATCTCTGCAGACCCTCGAAGTGCTCTGCATCATGAATACAAACGTGTTCTGGGCTTGGGGCTGGGAAGTCTGATGTGGCCGGTAGATGGCGCCATGCCTCCGGTCAAAGAACTCCGAGTTGATGCAAACGCAATTTTCACCGCCTATCAAATCATTTTGAAAATCGGCAACACGTTGGAGAGCTTGGATTTGACCATCGCAGATGCGGCGTTTCAATCCCATGCTAGACCAGCCAGATTTATTGCTGGGGCGGCACAGCTGCTGTCCATAATGCCCAACAAAACCAGGAAACTGAGAGAGCTTCGAATTTGTGTCCATGGCCCTGTTTCCGAAGATCATGCTGACAATGCGAGTTTCATGGGATTCTTGAAAGACTGTGTTTCCCGCCTGCAGTCTCTTCAGCTGGTCGAACTCCATATTCACTCGGAGTCACCGTGGTTCGGAAATGAGTTCGTCGAGGCGCTTTCTCCGTCCGTCACTCGGCTCTATGTCACCGATCTTTGTGTGCATAGAGATGTCCAGCAGCTGTGTGACTCTGTCAGCAGAAAGACGGCGACAGTGGAGAAAAAGCCAAAGGACCTTGACAATGATGTTGCAATCGGAGAAGTTCTCGGTAGGACAGACTTCATACATTTCAGTCGGAGTAAGCTGGGATTTGTGGGATACGAATACGACTTGAGCTTAGGGGAGAAGGCAGCTGGAAAGCAAGGCAAAGACATGTCGATGTTCCTGAAACTCAACGGGAGACTGTTAGACAAAGAGCGCAATCGACACCTCGCTACTCTGGAAGGAAAGTGCATTCCGCCCCAGCAAAGTTCGATCGAAGAACACGGGGAGGGCATCGACCCAGCAACGGCCGAACTCCAATCGGTCACTTCTCATGAACAGGTCAAGGAGATGCGCAACGAGCTGGCAGACTGCCTTCACAACGATGATCATGGATACTTCGGCAGTGAAGATGCCGCAGAAGTTGTCTTTCGGCACGAACCCGTCGCGAAGGGCGGCCACTACAGCTACCCTGTGATCGTGGAGGTTGAAAATATGTTCAAAGGCTCCAACCACTGGCTGAGCAAGTGAAGGAGAAGCTGACCGGGGGATGCCGTGACATCAGGGTCCCTAGCAACGAAACCCCAGGTCTCAGACGGTGCCGAGGACCAACCCCTGTTCGAGGGCACAAGGCCCTACTGATTCCATCTTTATCTTCTCATTAGCTGGTACTCGTATCGTGGTGCAGAGACTTATGTTCCTGTGGATACTTGGCGAGGGTCATCTGGCATGCTTTCCTTTTATTTTTCATAGTCTCAAATAGAGAGGTACCTGGGCACGTGGACACCCAGAATAGAACAGATTCATCATTCGGAAACCCGCTACGTATTCACCACCCTGTATGATTCGGCAATCCACCTTCCGTTCGGCTCTTAAACGCTTGATACCGTGTGCAACACTCAGGCGTCGCGTATGCCGGATGGATGTATAGCGTAGCTAGGTAGTAATTACCTGATGACAATAGAAATTGCAAGTCCAGCTCCTGGATTGCCCAGCTTTCCCCCACGCGGGTGCTTGGCGCCTGCACCTGAAAGAAGCGCGCTTAAAGCCCCCACACTTTTAGCGGTTCCGAGGCTGGCAGAGGCGTGTTCAAGAGTCATCTCGAGTAAGGTCGTTACCACTCCGTCCCATCAACTGACTCAAACCTTGCACCGAGCCATTCCTTGGTCAGCTCGGTAACCCAGCATGCAGCACGACACAGGACGCTCTACCGCCTCTCCTGCCTCGCCGTCCCAACCTGCCGACAACAATGACTTCACCCCGTCCTCCTCCTCACTGGCCGGCCGAAAGCGAAAAGCGAGTGGCGCCGGGTCCCGGGGGGTTGCAGGCCTCACCCCCGAGCAACTTGCCAAAAAGCGTGCCAATGACCGAGATGCCCAACGTGCGATACGCGAACGCACGAAGCACACTATTGTGAACTTGGAGCGCAGGATAGCGGAGTTGACAGCCCAACGACCATATCAAGACCTGTTGGAGGTCATCAAACAAAAGAATATTGTTCAAGCCGAGAATGAAGAGATACGGGGCAAGCTGGCCGAGGTCATGGCTATCCTCGGGCCTTATGTCAAGGTTCCAGCACCCGCCGGTATGGCTTTGACATGCAACAAAGTATGGGCTCTTACTTACACAGCTCTCTGACCAGATACAAAAGCCCAGGCTGGCAAAGGCGGCGCCTCACCAAATCCGGCTCACTTCACCACACCGCAACCTGGAAGCACCGCTTTGCCGGAGCCTCCCAACACGCCGCAGGGACAGATGGAGACACCAGCATACCAATCTGCTTTTGCAGCTGAAGCAGTTGACGCACCTGAAGCATCTGACGCAGCTGAAGCACCAGGCGCACCAGGAGCACCCGGAGCACCCGAAGCACCCGAAGCACATGAAGCACCTGAAGAACCAGAAGAGCCCCGGCCTTGGCCCGTTTCAAGGGAAGCTCTCGACCATCAGCGAGCCAACCTTCAGCGAGGCATCGAGCTGAAGCGCAATGGAGAGAAAGTCAACTTCAGCTTCTTGCTGAGTAGACTAAAGCCAAAAACGGGCAACAGCAACGTTAATGGTCTGCATCCGCGACAGACCTCACCGTCAAGCAAGCATACGACTTATCCTGAAATTACCGCCGGTCTGCCCGAGCATATGCGGCTCCCTGCAGCACCGTGGAGCGTCATCCCTCAAGTTGGCCCGCCGACGTGTCCTCTTGACACCCTCCTCGTCACCTTCAACGCGCGTGTGCGGGGAGGCGAAACGACTAGGGCCACTGGGACACATCCACCCTCTTACCCTTCCGTATCATCGCTCCTTAACCCTTCCAGCAACCCTACGCTTGATCCTCTATCCCAATTTATGACCGATATCATATCTAAATTCCCCGACATCGCAGAACTGCCTAACCAGGTAGCGACCTTGTTCTGCATGTTTAGTCTGATGCGGTGGCAACTCCACCCAACGGAAGAAAATTACGAGCGTCTACCCGAATGGCTACGCCCCACTCCAACACAGTTATATAATTCACATCCGGCCTGGGTAGACCACCTTCCGTGGCCTCGCTTGCGTGAAGATGTCGTCGCAAATTGGGAGCACTATCCCTTCGACAACTGGTTTATCCCTTTCACCTCGGGCGTCAGTGTCAACTGGCCTTACGACGCGGTCGACTGTCTCCTAAGCACATCTGAGCATGATGAACCCGTCATGAATCCGGTCTTTGAGCGGCATATTCGTCGGCTCGAAAATTGGAGCCTAGGACCATTGTTCGCCGAGACATTTCCAGAGCTGGTAGAGACGGCGGGAATTCCGATTAGGGACCTCAGGGGAACTACGCCGAGTCAGTTGACAACGAAGAGAGATAGAGATAGTCGGTCATCGACATCATGATTGCACAGGAAAATGGCTGGCTCTCTACCGCGTTCAAAACAAAAGCGGAAACGCGTTTGCCACGGTAACTACGTGGCTGGCATCTTGGTGTCTTCCGAGAATGGTAATGAGATTTACTGAGCATCATGGGCTTCCCGTTGTCGAAAATTTGAGCCGAGTTGAGCAGGGGATGGTGTCGCTCAAGCAACGAGTCTCTGCTGTTACAATCCTTCCAGTCGAGAAATCGAGGGCAGCAGTCGAATTTGCAAATTTGTTTGAGGTGGGCGACATCCAAGGATATCCGAGCATTTCAAGAGGACACGAGGCCTTGGAGCTTATCGAGTGCGCTGTAAACTACACGAGACGACTCACGCCGAAGTTGAAGGGTATCGTCTTCAAATACAGAGTGAGCTGAGATTCCAACCTCGTCACCTATGCTGACTTGATCCTCTTCCAACTTGAAGCCAGTCTCATCTCAAGGGCGGGTCGGTCTATTCTTTTGGTGCCCCGTGTTATGACCCCTGTCGGCGTGTTCGCATCTCGACGTTGCCTTCCTCACCTTCCAATTGCCGACTATAGACTACTTCAGCAACTGCCTTGTGGCATCGGGGCGCACAGCCTCAGCCCGTGCCAAGTTCGTGGGTCTTGATATTGCACAACTCTTCCTTTTTCTCACAAAATTCGCCCTTGGACGGTATCACAATCCACTCCGATACAGCGGACCAGGAAGGCCCCGTCGACGTTCAGACACTTGCCACCTCAGTCTTATGACCAACGGCAATCGTATCGCTGGAACCAAGCATTGTTGCCACCTCAGCCTTCCACGGAGATTTCTGCCATCCCGATGGACACTGATTCCAACTTCTCGACCACGGGACCGAGCATTAATCGAGCAGCCGCTTCAATATATCGGGATCTCGATGACGACCTGGAATAAACCCGCCTCCTCACTTTACATCCCAAAGCAAGATGAGAGCCAATGATCCAGGCACCCCCGGATGCGCAGGACGAAGAGACACAGGAACAGGGCGAAAGGCGAAGTGTCGAGCAGGATCCCAACCGGCACCAGACGCATCGCGATCAGTGATGGCTTGAACCCAACCCGAGTCGAGATGCTGAACACAACGTTGTGGCCTCTGGCGTTTTCAAGTTAACTGCCCGTGCTCGTCACTGCAATCTCAGTGTCTGTCCCGGCGTGCTGCAAATCTATATATCCTGACCTCGATGTGACGTAAACTTCAAGCAACGGTCAAACGGCTACCTTTAGCTTTGTCAAACACAAGGACCGAAGGCGGAGCACCGTAGTCAGTGGAATCATGTCGTTGAGTATCACCTATGCTCTGCCAGAATTGCCTGGCACTTTTTCATGGAATGCCACAGACCTCGCCGGACTTGAAATGACGTCTATAAGCGCCGTGACGTGCCATTTGCATTTCCCACGCTTTCATTGAGACTCATATAATCGTGAAACACGAACCTCCCGACCAGTGCTCCCAAGCCGTCCGCTTGACATAAATGCGACCGGCCACTAGTAAGCGGGTCTTGCTCATTCAGCCTCAGCATATGAATGCTTGCCTAAACGCCTAGCAGCCCAATTTGTCCACTCTCAGCTCATGCGGCAACTTTTGGAGCATACTTCGCGCTCGCCACATCAAACAAGTGACTCTTCTCCTCCAGATCCCTCAACAGTGCGTGCTCCTCATCCTTCTCCTTCAACTGCTGCAATAAGCCCTGCACGACATCGACCTTCTTCCCCATCACACTGGCGAGCACAACGCTATTCGCCACGGCCTGGACATCTGCGTTCTCCATGCCCATGGCCTGCTGGAGCGCCGCCTCGGCCTCCTCCAGCCTGCCGAGATGGATCTCCGAGACCGCCTGCCCGACCAGCGCGGTTGGCGAGGTCGTGCCCGGCGCGCTCGCCAGCTCCTCAAACACGTAATACGCCGACTGATACTTCTCGGCGCCGCCCTCGCGCATGTTCGTCCAGCTCTCCGCCAGGTTGATGAGCAACGAGTCCTGGGCCCATCGCTTCGCGGCCGCGACCTCCTTGACAGCGAGGTCCGTGCGGTGTTGTAACAGGTGGATCTGGACCAGCAGGGCGACGGCCTCGAGCGAGCCCTGGTGCTTGCCGAGCAGCTCGACGGCCTTGGCGTACTTGGCGTGCGCGGCCAGGACGGTGCCGGCGCAGATCTGCACGACGCTGTCCTCGCCGTCCGAGTCCGCTAGCGACAGTGCGGTTTCGAGCGCGGACTGTCCATTCCCTGATGCGTCCTGGGCGAGGGCGACGATGGAGCGCGAGGCCGCGTCTTGGGATTGTTTGAGGGATGAAATCACCGCGGGGGACTGGCCTAGGGCGATCTGGGCGCGGTATTTCAGGATCTGGGCGTTGCGTTTGTTGTCCGCCGAGAGGGCCGAGACGTCGAAGGAGAGGACGGCCGGGTAGGCGTGCGTGTAGAAGGCGGTCGAGATGTTGAGGAGTTCTGTGCCCGCGTTAGTACGGAGTTAACGCAGGTTGGTTGTAGCGGAGGGGGGGAAGGGGAGAGAATGGGGAGGAGGGAGCCGTGCAGTGGGGTGGGGAATGGTGAGCATACCGCCCTCGCCGGAGAATGGATCCATGGTGAAGAGGGAGAAGTATTGTACCACAGAGTATTCTGTTGGTCTCTGCAATTCTGGTTATGTAGAAAGAACAGCAAGTCGTCGACATCGGTACTGGTGTCAACATTTATTTCCAAACAGGCAAGTACGGCGAATTGATGTTCTCCGCAGTCAGTCAATTAACTCGTTGGAATGGACATCTGAATGCTCGCTCACTCGCTCACTCTCAGCCAACAAACTCCAAGCACCCGTCCTGTCCTATACACTACACATACAGTACGAAACAGTCCAGTCCAGTCCAGTCCAAGCCAAGCCAATTGAGCCCTTCCAAATAGCAACTTCCCACACGCGTGGTACCAGCCGCTGCAATCACTCACTCGCTCACTCACTTCTTCCCTCCCTCCATCCACCATGCCCCGCCCTCCCCGGCCCTTCAGCTTCTCGTACACGTACAACAGTATCCTCCTCGACCACCAGAAGATCCAGACTCGTCGGGCCATGAGCCGCGTCAAGGGGAATTATCACCTGTTCTTGCGCAATCAGCCACGGACACCGCTGTTCAACGTCAAGATCGAGACCCAGGCTCTGGGCCCGAGGAGGATGTGGCGCGTGCCGAAGATGAGGGACTTTGAGGAGTGAGGAGTAAGTGGTGAGTAAGTGATGTGCAATACGCGGGTGCGAGTGGGAGTGGGAGTGGGAGTGGGAGTGGGAGTGCAGCGATAATGGCTTGTGACATCTCATCTCTGCCTTGCGCGTCGGTGTGCACGCGCGTGTGTGTGTACGGCGATGAGGCTTATATCTCTACTCTGGCGTCAGGCTTGGCATAATATACCCACGGCGTGACTGGGAGGTCGCTTTTGTCGCTTTTGTAAGAGTATCGAATCTTGGACATGAGGAATCTGCTTTTATGGCTACAGATCTCACACCTCTCTACTTCGACATTGCGAATGGGAACATCTCTCCCCTCGGAGCCTTTACACTCTTTTTTTCAACCCAGCCTCCTTACTCTTTCAATGGCACGGTGTCCACGAATAATGCCTTTGCAAACGCTTCGGGATACCGACCACCATGGACCTCTGCCGCGTCGATCACCTTTCTGATCTTCTCATTGTCTTCCCTCGAGATCTTGACCTTCAAAGCACCCATATTTTCGTCAAAGTTCTTCACCTTGGTCGTGCCGGGGATAGGGATGATATCGTCACCCTGAGCCATGAGGAAAGCCAGCACAAGCTGGCCTGGCGTGCAGCCCTTCTCATCGGCCAGGGCTTTCAAGTCGTCCACCAGCTTCAAGTTCTTGGGGAAGTTCTCTTCGCTGAATCTTGGTGCAAATGTGCGGAAGTCGCCTTCTTCGAAATCACTCCGGCTTCGGATGCTGCCAGTCAGGAAGCCGCGGCCAAGTGGTGAGTAAGCCACGACGGCGACGCCCAGTTCTCGGCATGTCTTCAGGAGATTGATCTGTGGGTTCTCGATGTCCATGGAGAACGGACTGTATTCGATTTGCACGGCGTCGATGTGCACGACCTGGTTGACTGTTAGCGGACGTTGGCTTCCGCATGCATAGCTTCCCCTTACCTTGCAAGCCCTCTTGAGAGTTTCTGCACTGCACTCACTCAGACCCAGATACTTGACCTTGCCGGCGTCTTGCAACTCCTTCATGGCCTTCACTGTGATCTCGATGGGCTGACTGGCTTGCACTCTGTGGCAGTAGTACAAATCAATATGGTCAACTCCCAGCCGTCTCAAGGATGTGTCGACAGCCTGTCTGATATACTCTGGCTCGTTTCTCACGGATCTCTCTCCAGTCTTTGGGTCGACATAGTTGGCAAACTTGGTGCACAGGAAGATCTCCTCCCGCCGACCCGGGTTTTTCTTGAACCACCGGCCGAGCAAATCTTCGTTGTCTCCATACATGTCTGCGGTGTCCCAAAACCGCTCTCCAGAGTTGTATACGTGGTCGAGGAAGGCGTATCGTTCCTCATCGGGCTTGGGTTTGCCGTAGAATGCTGAGAGGCCCATTAGGCCGAAGCCGAGGGCTGTCACTTCAGGGCCATTCTTGCCGAGCTTGCGGGTCGGAAGTTGTGGTGCCATTGTTCACTGTCGGGATATAGAAGTGGAAGTGAAAGTTGAAGTTGAAGTTGGAGTGATTGTGAGGGAGACGGAGCGAGGCTGAGGAACCACAAATATATAACTTTGTCAAGTGGAGAATTCAGACGGGAAAATTGCTTAGCAATAAACGGACTTTGTCCCTCATCACCGAATCATGAAGTCAGTAGAATCTCCTGCCGGCGCTACGAGTACAGTTTGCATTGAACACGTCCATATCTCTCGGGGTTACGCGATTGCCAGATTCACCTCTCTCGCAGTTTAAGGCTTCCCCACTTCAGGCCTCTGACGTCATGCATCTCCAGTGCCCATTGGTCACCTCGCAACCCCTCAGTCTCTCTGAATCGCTTGTCCCTTTCCTTGCCCGGAGCTGTCGGTCGTACGAGGACTCGAACGGCTGTCTCGCGCTTCCTTCGGAGTTAAGTTCTCCTATTCGACCAGCGGAATCTCTTGTACATGCGGCCGCCTCGTCCGCGCTCCGCGCAGCGACTGAGATTGTTCACGGCCACCACTCCTGTGACCACAGGCAGAGCCACAGAACATCTTAACGAAGCATTAATAAAAGGTGGCCTACTTTCCTTGGTATCCTTCATTTTCCTCATCACTAATCAATCACCTGAGGACGGTTTGCAGGCGCCAACGCTAGCAGCGTAAATTGTGATCGGAGACTTCACACATGTCGTGCGAACCGGTCAAGGTTGGTTTTGAGGACACTACAAGTGAGCTTATCGAACTGCTTTGTGGTGTCGAGTTTGGTGTTGGTCAACAATTCGATACCACCTAGTATTCAAGACTAGACCACGATGGATGTCATCCTCTACTCAATTGGGGACGAGCACCAGGAGATGGCTCGATGACGACAAATGCTTCGGGAGTGTACGATATACCTAGATACTGAGCCGCTCAAGCTACGGTCACATCTTCTACTACCTACTGACCGTAACTAGGCTATCACAATATGTTTGGAAGAGATGGTCAAATACATGACTGCTGGACACCCGATGAGATCAATCTTCGTTGTCCTCTGAATCTGCGAGCAGGTCGAACTGCACTGGTTCCAAATCTAGCGATTCGCATGGCTCACACCGCTTCACATTCATTCCTACCACGCATGAACGTGTAGCTCTGCTACCACGGTGGATATGTTCTCTCTACGCGTGGTACCACAAAACACTACGGAATGAGATCGGTGTATAATTTTTCCGGAGTCTCTCGGTACGTTCCGACAACTAATCGGCACTATGGTACTCCCCACAGAGTACTGCAGCCTTTCAGCACGGAACTTCCGATTCAGCCATCTTCAATCACTACTGGAAGAGTTGCGGACAGACGTACGAGTAGTCTAGGAGCATGACTCTCGTCTGATCATACTATCCCCTGCGTTGACTGCGACTGACTACCTATGGTGCCAGCCAAAGCGCTCTATCAGGCACGGTCAGGCCACACCACCCCCGCTCAACCTTAACCCTCGTGTATTCACAATCAGTTGAATTCTCTGTCACGTGACACTCTGCTGCCCCTCGGCAGCATAGGCAGTTAGTTGTGCGCACTTACCGCGTTCACAGGACATAAACAGCCCTTTCACACTTGTACATACTTTCATAGGATAGCATCATACACAAAAGTTAGCTGTCAGTTCCAACTCAATCCAGAGCTACCGACGCCGTTCATCCACTGTGGACGGTACGGTACTTATGCACGTAGTCGCGCCTGACGGACCATACATGTCATTCGACTGTCATTCGAGGACCATCCTTGGCCATAACATACAGTAAAACACATTCACCACACTCTCAAGTCACGATGACCACGACCATCCCCTCTCTCTCTCGCTCTCACCAACTTGCCCGGCTCATCGGCCCGGCCCTCCTCGCCATCTCAACAGCAGAATCCCTCAACCCGCATATCTGGGCATCCAGCAATGCGCCGACCGTCTTCCTCAATGGCTCTGTCATCTTCGTCAGCGGCCTCGCCATTGTTCGGTACCACAACCTCTGGACCACTGGCTGGCCCGTCCTCGTGACGCTGAGCGGCTGGAGCGGCCTGCTCCTCGGATTGACGCGCATGCTCATCCCGGAAAAGGTGTTGGAGAGCGTAAGGAAGGCGAAACCCAGGGACATCACGCTTGGAGCCCTCACCGTGGCTGCTTTCGGGGGAGCGTTGACTTTGTGTGGGTATTTTGCGCCTTAGGCCCGGATAGAGACACCTTGGGAGAGCGGGGCAGGGAGCCCGCTGTCGCGACACTCAGGGACTCTTTTGACGGCTCGCGAGATGAGGCGAGGCGTTGATTTCCCGGTTGTTGACTTGTCGAGAGCGTAGGCGGGCGGACGAACGAACGAACGACTGCGTGTCTCCCAGACTTGCTTCTTTCTCGGGTTCATAGGAAAGAAGAGATCACCATACAAAGTATTTTATTTCCAAGTCGAGGGTAGACCTGGCTGGCTGATTGACGGACTGACTGATCAATGACGGGCACGATCTATGTCTAAAGCTTCTATTCTAATCGCCTTGAATCTTTGCCGCGCGCGACAGAAGCGGTCCGCGACTTGAGGTCCACTCACTCCTTAGCAGTATCCTCACTCAACGTCGCGGTCCCTTTCTCCGCGTACGGGTCCTCAACTTGACTGACCGTCCCGAGCACGTTGGTCGCGGCGGCAGTCTTCTCCTGCACACGGCCACCCTTGGTCTCGTCGAGAGCTTGCTGTTCGATCTTGGCTTTCTCTTCCTCGGATGCCTCGTACCAATTGTGCGCGACGTGCATGTCGTCGCCGAAGACGTGGCCTATCTCTTCGAGGGTCCGGCCCTTGGTCTCCGGGAACAGGAAGTATATTATCACGATGTACTAGTAACGAGGGAGGTTCAACGTTAGCATTTTCCTTCTCTCGGAAGCCATCCCATTTCTGTGGACGAGGTTCCTTGACCTCGGACGAAGTCCAGGCACAACCGTATAGAGAGAATGGGCAATGTGTACTCACCACGGCACTCGGAATGATCAAAACCAAGTAAAACTTCCAGCCGATCTTATTCAACGCCACCGGCGCCGCAACGAGCGTGACCTCGCTGGCCAGGTAGAAAGCGGACAGACCCACTGCCACTCCCGCGGGCCTCAAATGGTTGGGGAAGATCTCGGACACGTAGACATACTGCGTGGCGTCGATGAAGAAACACCACCAGATGATGTAGAACCAGATGAAGAAGACACCCGCGCGGAGACCGGCTTTATTGTCCGTGTTGAGGAAGGAAGCTGTGAGTGCACATAAGAAAATCACAGACACCACACAACCGATGGACCCGATGAGCATGAAGCGCCGGCGGCCGTAGCGATCGATGTACAATGCCGTCCAGGTGTTCCCGATCAGGGTAAAAGTGGTCCAGCAGGCATTGAGCAGGAGAGGTACGTCGCCGCTCAGTCCGAGGCTTGCATAGATCAAGACGCCCTTTTGCGATGGTCAGTCGATGTATCACTTGGTCAGAAGTGCTGCTTACGTAATTGGTCATTACAAAAATGCCAAGGAATTGATCTCCCCACATCAAAAGGCATGCCATCAGCGTCCGCTTTCTGTTGGCAGGCGTTGAGAAGAGTTCGGCGAATTGTCCATGCTTCCGCGTCATGCTCGCGTCCATCTCGTACTGCTTCTCCATGAGCCAGAACTCGCGTCGAGCAACGACGTGCTCTGTGTCGCCCGCCGTCGCATGGAGCCGTTTGACCACATCGAGAGCTTCTTGACGCCGTCCTTTCGAGAGAAGCCAACGTGGGCTGAAGGGGACAATCTTGCTTCCGGCGAGCAAGATGATTGGAAAGACGACCTGGAATGCCAGAGGAAATCGCCAGGCAAACTGTGCGGCCGGATCATTGGCCGACATGTGGAAGCAGGCAAAACCAAGCCAGCCAGCAAGCATGTAGCCGACCGCGTACATGATGCCAGTGACGCAGACCATGGCTCCTCGGGTTTCTGACGCGAGAAAAACAAAAGGTAAGCGACCGAGGAGGAAGCAAAACCATAAACATGGCGGTAGCACTTACCTGGTGTCGATACTTCTGCTTGGTAGATCGGAACAACGCAGGCGAGGACGCCCGAACCCATCCCGGCAATGAATCGGCCGACGAGGAACATTGCCATGTCAACGGCACCGGCACAGAGAGCGCCACCGACAATGAGAATGACCGATCCTATCTGCATCGTACGCTTGCGGCCATACTTGTCGGCAGACCAAGCCTGGGAGAGGCAACCTGCGATCGCGCCGGCGGAGTTGACCCCATTCAAGGCCCCGATCATGTTGGTGGTGTGGTCATAGCCGGGCTCTCCTGCCACGGCGAGATTGAAGTAAGAGTAGAAGTTAGGTTGCCCGACGGTCGACCCGATAATGGCAAGTCCATAGGCTGTGGAAATCGTGCCTATGGCAACGAAGATGACCACCCATAGGTTGTCTGTGAACGAAGGTTAGCTAGCTCATGACGACTAGTTCCATCGATTTATCTGGAAGGGATGTGGCTGTTTAAACAGACGAGACTCACATTGGTTGACGATGATTTTGTGCAACATCCTGGCAAGTCACCTAGCAAATGGCTCGAAGGCAGAAACATAGAAAAGAAGCAGGCAGGGAGAGACGGATGTCAAACGAAGGGCCAGAGCCGGGGAGTTTTGTAAGGAGCTTCCTGGTCCATCGCCGCGATGATGGGATCCCCAATTTGAGACCCAAAGCCGAGGGTAAGTGGCCGATGGCCGAGCGAATAGGCAGGGGGTTGGTAGATCTTTTTCGTCGCTCTAGCTGCCTATGAGTCAGGAGGAAGGGATTCAGAATCCGAGCAGGCAGTTAGATCCAATTTAGTCGACAATGGACATCAAACACGCCGTGCGGGGAAGGCTGTGAGATTTTGGGTCCTGCGATGAGGCGTGGCAGGGGGGCGTGGTTGCAGGGAAGCAGGCAAGTGACCTCGAGGTCGCGCTCAGTCGATTGACACCGCGGGCTTCCGAGTTCCTCGGTGGGAAGCCTCATCGTGGCCCCGGCCCGAGTTGTGCAGCAATAATGACAGGAATGAGGTGCACATGCTCAAGTCGAGATAAGAAGACGCTTTTCGAAGGCGCGGCTCAAAAGCTTCTCTTGCAGTGTCAAGGCTCGCTAATCAGGTAGTGGGATGGGTCATTCCCGGCGTGATGTAGACGCCGAAACGCGGCGTCAGACGGCTGGGTTCAAAGGAGCCGGGAGAGGGATGGAAAGAGTAAAGGAGTGCGAGTACGAGTGCCATGCCATGGTGCTGCTGATCCAGCTTGGCCGTTTCACCAGTCCAGCCCCGTGAAGTGTACTTGTTATTAAACCATGAGGTAAAAGTGAGACGGCAATCATCGCCGTGCAAGTTGCGCACCAAGACTTGTCTGTCCACGTTCTAACCACCGTGCAGAGGCTAGGATCCGCTTGAGCGGTTCCGAGACACTCGATGGCATCACCGAAGTCGCGATACATAGTTGCGCTTACAGGTGACGAACTCGCGTCGGCTTCCCCAACTTCTCCACGGTGACCAACTCCATCCCCCACGCCTCTCCACAAGCTCACCTCCAGAACTCGTGCACAACGAATCTCGGACTTTCAACTCGCCCGTCTCGAAAGAAAATGTCTCCACCGACCGGGAAGTGGCCGGCGTACGATACCGACGCCGTTCTCGCCGTGTGTGAAGGTTGGGCACTGCTAGAGCGGGCTTGTTCAGAGTCGCCATAGGATAGTGTAATAACGGACAGGAACAAGTCTGGGATTCCAGGTGTGTGTGTGGCAGATGGAAGAACAAAACGACCAAACGAACTGACAACCAGGAGGCGCTCTACTCATTCTCAGCCGAGGACCACAACAACACCATGGCAGCAGCCGATCAGAGCCCAATCTACCCCGACCTGCGCGGCAAGGTCGCGCTGGTGACAGGAATCGGCCAGGACGGCCCCCCCGACAATGAGAAATGGGGCAACGGCGCCGCCATCTCGCTCGCCCTGGCCCGCAACGGCGTCAAAGTGTTCGGCTGCGACATCAACGTCTCGGCGGGCAAGAATACAAAATCGCGGATCGAGGCGCTCGTGCCGGACGCCGTGGTCGACGTGGCCACCGCGGACGTGACGCAATCCGCACAAGTCGAGAAGTTCGTCAAGGACTGCATGGCCAGGCACGGTCGCATCGACATCCTCGTCAACAACGTCGGGCGCAGCGAGCGCGGCGGCCCGGCCGAGATGAGCGAGGAGGTGTGGGACTCCCAGGTCAGCCTCAACCTGAAGAGCGTCTACCTGACGAGTCATTTCGTCCTGCCCATCATGGAGGCCCAGCGCGCCGGGGCCGTCGTCAGCATCTCCAGCGTCGTGTCGACGCGGTACGCGGGCAAGCCGCAGGTCGCGTACGCGGCGACCAAGGCCGCGGTCACGCAGTTCACCAAGCACACGGCCGTCATGTACGCGAAGAAGGGCGTGCGGTTGAACGCCGTGCTGCCCGGCTTGATGTTCACGCCGCTGGTGGAGACGCTGGCGCACAAGTATGCCGACGGAGACTATGAGGGCATGGTGCAGACGAGACACAACCAGGTGCCCACGGGCCAGATGGGGACTTCGACGGATGTGGCGAACGCGGTCGTCTTCCTGTCGAGCCACGTTGCCGCGGGATATATCACGGGCCAGAAACTGGTGGTCGATGGTGGCATCACCTCGAGTACGGGGAGGACATGAAGCAAGCGACGCGAGCAACGCAAGCATTTAAAAGTTGGCACACATCCATGCCATGAATCTATGAGTCTCTGTTCAATTGGATCGACCCTGTCATGCCCCGTACACCTTTCTCTTACAATACACTGCGGAGCCACCAGGCCAGCTCGACGCCCAGTCTCTCGCCCTGATCGTACATGAGTAGATGACCCGCCTCGTCGATCACGACCACCTCCTTCGCATTCAACGCGCTCTCCAGCTTATATGCCGTCTGGACAGGAATCCATTTATCTTCTGCCCCCCAGATAATCCGCACCGGCATCTTGGCCCCGACCTCGCCATACCGCCCTTCCACTTCGTCCGTGTTCCGACTATCAGCCTGACATAGCTGGCGCACAAACCCGTCCCTGCCCTCCTGGCTCGCCACCCACGGCGCCTTCAACATCTCCATCACCTCCCTCTCCAGCGGTTTATGTGCCGCGTCGCGGATATACGCCTCCACCACGCCCTCGAACACCGAGCCCCCCAACTGGCGAAACAGACCTTCATTCTCGGCCACAAGCCTGAACAGGGGCTGTCCGAACGGGCCCAGCGCCACCACGTCGATCAGACATAAACTCGCATATTGACAGCCGTGCAAAAGATGGGCCCGTAAAGCCATCAATCCGCCGTGGTCGTGCGCCACGACGTGTGCGGCCCGCCCGTTCCATCCCTCACTGGCGCTGTCGGCCCACGAGCGGACCAGCGCGGCAAACACGGCGGACTGCTCCGCCAGGTCGGCGTCCAAGGCAACCTTGGCGGGAATGTCGTGTTCCTTGCCCGGGAGCGGTCTTCCCAAGGGCGAGGCCCCGAATCCGGGATTGTCGAACAGGTATACATGGAAGTACCGCGACAGGGAGAGCGCGAAGGGGACCCACACACGCGACGACCACGGCGTGCCGTGGATGAAGATGAGTGGTGGGCAGGCCGGGGAGCCGAGCGCCGTCCAGTGGACGGTATAGCTGTGTGTCGAGGATTTGTGGTCGAAGCGCTGGGAGAGAGTAGCGGAGGCGTTGGGCGGAGAGGCCATTGTCGAATAGGAATTCCTTCGCCGCGTTGATTCACGTTGTTGAGCTGGTGACACAGGCACAATCTGTGCCAGCTCTATATTCCTAGTGTATAGATGACTGGACTGGAATGCAATGGCGTAGAAATAGAACTGAATGAGAAACTTCCTTGGTCTTTATAAAGGATTGTAAACGGCATGCGGCGTTCCGGGATCATATTACCGTACTCGGCATCTGGCAGGACGGACCTTCTCTACAATTCTTTGCGTTCCTCTGCCATGAGGAGCTTGTCTCCTAGCGTGTCTATGTAGATCAGGGCCTTAGTTTGTCAGAGGACCTGAGAACCCAAATGGAGAGTGCCCACAGCGCGTATACGGCTTGGCGGGTGACATCAGCTTAAGCCAGCACGTAGCATTGTTCATCCATGCTGGGGAGAAAAGCGCAAACATGTGGTGCAAATGTCATGGCAGGCCTGGTCGTCTCATTCAATGTATTATCAAGTCTGCGTACTCCAGGCGCCATCTTCTGTCACATTCCCAGTAGGCAAACCGCAATCAGAACCTCAAATCCCAGCCAATGGCTGGTCCTAACCTGGGCAGCTCATCCGCAACACTCTGGACGTCCTTATCACCACGTCCGCTCAAACAAATCACCAGCGTTTGATCCTTCTGCATGTCCTTCGCGACCTGCATGGCTCCCCAGATGGCGTGACTTGACTCCAAAGCGGGAATGATGCCCTCCGCCTCGCTGAGGGTCCTGAATCCAATCATTGCCTGCGAGTCTGTGGCGCTGATGAACATGGCTCTTGAGCTGTCCTTCCAATTCGACAGCTCGGGCCCAACGCCCGGGTAATCCAGACCGGCGGAGATGGAGTGGGTATCGCTAATCTGGCCATGCTCATTCTGCAGGACATAGGTTCTCACACCGTGCAGGACACCTATCGAGCCGCCAGAAAGAGTTGCAGAGTGTCTGCCTGTGTCCACACCATCCCCAGCTGCTTCCACACCAATCAATTTGACAGACGGATCCGAGCTGAATGGGAAAAACATGCCCACCGCATTGCTGCCACCACCAACACAGGCGATCACAGCATCTGGTAATCTGCCCGTGAGTTCTTTCATTCCCTCCTTTGTCTCCTGGCCAATAACGCTTTGGAAGGTGCGCACGATGGTAGGGAAAGGATGGGGCCCAATGGCAGAACCGATAATGTAGTGGGTTGTGTCGAGATCCACGACCCAGGCTCGGAGTGCTTCGTTCACAGCGTCTCGAAGCGTGCGCGATCCAGCTTCGACCGCCACCACCTTTGCGCCGAGAAGTTTCATGCGGAACACGTTCAATGCTTGCCGTCGCACATCTTCGGCGCCCATGTACACCACGCATTCCATGCCGAACTTTGCACAAACAGTCGCTGTCGCAACACCATGCTGGCCTGCTCCAGTCTCGGCGATAATTCGTGTCTTACCCAGTCGCTTGGCGATCAAGATCTGGCCCAGAGCGTTGTTAATCTTGTGGCTTCCGGTATGGTTCAGATCCTCTCGTTTCAGGTAGATTTGAGCACCCCCAACCTTTTCGGTCAGTCGTTCCGCCAAGTGCAACGACGAAGGCCGACCCATGTACGGGTAGTGTGATCGGTACTCTTTCCAGAACTCAGGATCGTTCAAGGCCGAGTTGAAGCCCTCTTCGAGCTCGGCTAAGCAGTCCATCAGTGATTCAGGAACATATTGGCCACCGAATTGCCCAAACTGGGCAGGGATAGCCTCTGGATTCGGACTTGTGCCATTAGTGGCCGAATTGAGGGCATCGAGCTGATCTGCAAGGCCGGGCTCCGAAGGGACATCCGCATCAGTAATCACCTTGTCGACTTGGACCTGATGGCCATTGATGCCGGTCGTCGATGCGTTAGGCTCCTTCGCTGAGTTCATTGTCTCGACGATGCCGACCTCTCTCGTCAGGCCGTTGGTGTTGTTGAATTCGCCCACTTTCCTGCCCGTGATTTCCGAGCAGTATTCTTGTACAGCCTTCGCCCGCTCTCCCTCTTTTGCGTTGCCCAGCGTTGTGACGATCTGGCTGCCAATCACCACGCCTTCAGCAATCTGTGACACGCTCAGAAAGTGTTCTCTGGTGCTCACGCCGAAGCCGACAGCTGCAGGAACTCCGCCCGAGTATTGGTGGACTCTCGCGAGCAGCTCTGGAAGCTTGGTATTAAGGGTGCCCGTTGCGCCCGTGACGCCCATCCTCGATACCACATAGATGAATGAGTCGGCGATTGAGCACAGCAGCTTCATCCTCTTCTCTGACGTGGCGGGTGCGATCAGCGGCACATAGGACAGGCCCTGTTTTGTGCAGTTGTTCCGAAACCTGACTGCCTCCTCAGGCGGCAGATCGACCATTATGAACCCATTGACGCCCGCCTCTTTGCAGTCCTTGAGCATGCGATCCTCGCCGTAGCGGAGCAGAGGGTTAAAGTAGCCCATGAACAGGACAGGAATTTTCAGACCCCTCTTTCGAGCATCGCGAACAAACTGTAGGGACCTGGAGACGGTGATGCCATTGGCGAGCGCCACAGTGTTCGACTTCTGAATGGTGGGCCCATCAGCGATAGGGTCAGTGAACGGTAGTCCTAGCTCGATGATATCTGGGGAGAAGTCAGGATCGTTTCTGGGCAGGTCATCGTGTGAAAGGCATCCTTACCGACACCGCCCGCTTGCAACCCCAGCATGATATCAGGTGTTTCTTCAGCGGTAGGATACCCCGACGTGAAGTAGCCTACGAGGGCAGTCCGGCCCTCTTGCTTGCATTGGGCAAATGTTTGTTTGATTGCAGCCGCCATGTTGAATTGTCTTTGGAGAGGGAATGAGGATGGCGGGCACTTGAAGCGAGAGGCAGAAGGAGAGGTGATTATGTACTCAATAATGAGTCACCTCGTGTACACAGCGGGGGAGACTACGTGTTGGTGTTGAAATATTGGAATTGCGATTTGTGAATAGACTGCACCCCCCCTTCGCAGCCATGGAAATTTTGCCGCCACCCGATCAAGCACCGACCGCGCAACGAGCTACGTGCCGGCTGGTTAAGGGAGCTTTGTCCCTGCATAAGCCTAGGAAGCCCCAGGCCTAAGGACAATCGAACCCCCGCCGAGGTCGGCCCGCCACTTTTTTTCAGCCTCGTCGACTTCCCCTCCCAGCGGCTATTGCACTCGCACATGCCGGAGCAACATCCGCTCAGTACCCAGTACTCAAAGACTCCCTGGCCTCCAAGTTTTATCCGCCCACCGAAACTAATGTGAAGCTTCGCGGCTGGTTTCGCTCAAGCCATGCGAGAGATGAGGCAGCGGTTAAGCTCTCCAACATAATTTGACGAGTACAGGACATGGTGAATCGGAAGCAAGCAGCCTGAAGCTAGGACGTGTTCAGAGCAACGCGGCAATGGCCCTGGAAGGCATGTCACCGCCATGAAAGCGATATCTACAGTCATCCTATTCCAAGGCTTCCGCTTCCTTACCCTCACTCCCGTCCCTCTCACCGATACTCATAATGTCGTGCAGACACTGCAGCCACTTCTTTTCCCCATCCACATTCTCTTCTCGCCACCAATACTTGACCTTGATCAACCGGCCCGCGCCATCGCCGTCCTCGCTGTCCTCCCAGAGATCCACTCTCATGCCGATCCAGTTCTCGGTCCGTCTCAGCTCGTCGAGCTGCGACGGCGTCATGCCCAGTGGCGCGACGACATCCTCGGCGAGAATCTCTGACTCTTCGGCAGGCTTGAGCGGGCGGATGCTGTAGTAGCTCTTCCCTGTGAGCCCCTTGACCTTGCCAGGAGCTGCCTCCTTTCCTTTGTCGCCTGACGCAGCAGCTGTCGTAGACTCTGTTGCAGGAGGAGATGATTGCGCACGCTCATAGCTTTCGACGTCCTGGAATCCAGCAGCCTCCAAGAGGTACTGGATAATAGTATCTCGCTTGACTGCGGCAAAGCTGGGGATGGTGCGGCATACTTGCATGCATGTAGGACTGAAGAAGCTGGCTTTAGAAGGTATATGCTCGGTGTGGCGGTAGGTGTGGTACAGTTGTTTCAGGTTGGCATGGATAGCATCCGGACTGGATGTGGACGTGGACGCCATTTTGGTGACGAGTGGAATGTGGCAACATGCATCACGAGTGCTTTAAGAGCAGTTGGACGTGTACTGTGTAGATGAGTGAGGACAGGTGTTCCCATGTAGATGTCCACCACGGTAAGGCAACGTGGCCATGAGAGAGAGTGCAATGGAGTCCAATCGACAAATCGGAGACTGAGGAGACGGTGAACATGCAGGTCGAAGGGATCCTGCCGCGCGGTTTAGTATGTACAACCTGCCCTTCTTGTGGCCTACTTCCCGTTCGAGTCATAATTCCACGACGGTACATGGGAACGGATTGATCTACTAGCTCAACCGCCAGTTAGATGCTGAGGCAGCTGTACGTTACGTTCGGCTATCGACAGAGACACTCCGAGCTGGAGTGCCTGATTTGAACCGCAAGAAACCAAGAACGCAATCACTTTGGCCGTTTCCCCAGATCCTCCATATCCTGTAGAGTCTGAACATGGGCCAGTTTGGGCTTCACCACGCCAACCTCCTGACCGCTGTCCGCATCGTCCTTCAAGATCCCCGACTCGACATCCGTATCCGCCAGCACAATCTCCTCGATCACACTGTCGAGCTTTTTCGCCTTCTTCCTCCTTTCCCAGACTTCTAATCCCTTGTTGATCAAGGCCGCGATGAGCACCAACACCGAATTCACGATTGGGCCCCACTGGCCGATGGCAATGTTTGCCTCGTTGGTCGGATATCCGCCCTCCAGCAGTGTAACCTCATTGAAGACAATATTGATCACCATCAAGGGCAAACACAGAATATCAATTGCCAATCCCAGGAACAACCAGGGCAGCAATAACCAGCAAATCAACCACTTTTTGTAGGTCCACCGCGACCGACGCACGTATCCCAACAAGGCGAAATACCCCCCATACCACTTCTCCATGCTCGCCTTGTAGACCGTCTTTGCGAATTCTTCCCGATGGCCTGGACGGATCATATAACTCATGACGACTCTCATACACGCCTGCGAAGGTGTGTGTTCCTGGGCATCGATGCTCATCGCCGCGTACGCAGCAAATTGAATGGGCCCCACCAAAATATAGGTGAGCGTCTTGTATCGTGAGTTGTCCAAGACGCGTTGGGGAATAGCCAGAATCTCAGACCTTTGTCTCATTGGTTTCGTTGCGTCAAAGCACTTGTATGTGCAGTTGAATCCCGGGTCGATCAGCTGTATCCGAGACTCTAACAACCTCCCGCTTGAGGAGTAACAGGCGCGCTCGGGTATCGACAATTCCGTGTCGAACAACTCAGCCCTTCCAAACACCAAACCGATGCCGACCAGGACACCCCAGCAGATCATCACAATCCTCGCCCGTGAGTCTCTCAAAGTCGAACTCCAATGGATGATCCCGATATAGGCCAGAGCGCCGGTAGAGAGGACCGCCCAAGCAGCCATAATGTCGAGATCGAACACTTCAACTTTCGACGTCACGAGTGCCATCATGTGAATCGATGCTGTCCCGGCATAGGTGAGTGCGCTCACCAGGGCGCCAATGACGAGCCATTCTGAGCGCCGGCCGAAGATGGCGAAGATAAGTGTCACGTAGTATAGAATCCGCGGAAGAAGGCCATAGGTACCAGAGACCGCATACACGCAGTTGATATGCGTAACTGGGGGTCCACTCGGGTTGCTGAAGGGCGTCAAGTTGTTGCTTGACATGGTTCTGAAGGTTCAAGGGGCGGTTTAGATTCGTTTTGGCTGCTATTTGCTTCGACGCTCGCTAGAGCTGAGCGAGCTGGAATCGCATTCTTCTATATGCGCTCAGAGGACCGCTGAGTTATCGGTGCCAATTCTCCTAAGCGGCAGGCCGCGAAGGCCTCATCTTCCGCAGTTGCGACACTTGCAGAATATGTCACTGTCGGTGATGGAAAGGAGGAGCAACGACGTCGCATGATGTTCGTCCAAGATAACTTCGAGCGATCAGCGGCACAACTTGGCCCCGGCCAAATGCCTTGGGAGTTGAGGGTTGCAATTGCTACCAACTCGGGGGCATGAAATACGAGTACGAACAGCCCTGAAACTTCGGCCCTCGGAAAATCCTGTCCAACCGAAATCCCCGCTATGGAGGAGCACTCTGCCATGTGAGGTATGTCTAAGTGCTCCGCCGTAATCTTTGTCCGTCTCTGTTCACTAAACATCCTCGTTCTGCCAACATCCTGTGCTTTTCTCATCATTCAGCCCCGAGACATGTCCGCGGCTGATCACGAGGTATTTCTATAGCTTTGTGCTCTTCCTTCCTACACAGGCATGACGCGACAATACTCTCGCAAACGTGTCTGGCGATCCGCATTGACAACGAGAAATATCCCACCATGACAGCGACAGTAACGACAACAGCGCCATACCCAGCGTCAGGGATCCTTGTCGAAGCCGAAGCATTCACCCACTATGGCGGATGGGTCCCTGACTCGCAGTTCGAGCTCGAGATGGGCTCGCCGTACTTGCTCGCCCACGGCAACGGGAAGCCAGTCGACGACGCCAAGACCGTCATGACGGTCCCCAAGGGCGAGGAGGGCGAATACAACGTCTGGGTTCGTGCCAAAGACTGGGTCCCCGGCTACCATCCCGGCAAGTTCAACCTGGTCATCAATGGGGCGACACTCCCAACCGTTTTCGGCGCCAACGACAAGGACTGGAGCTGGGAGTTCGGCGGCAAGGTCAAGTTGCGCGTCGGCAAGACCACCCTCACTCTGCATGACTTGACCGGCTTCTGCGGCCGGTGCGACGCCATTTTCTTCACCAAGGAGGACAACCTACCGCCGCCGAACGGCGTGGATGAGCAAGCCCGCGCCTGGAGGCGGAAGCTTCGCGGTCTCCCAGATCAGCCCGTCGACGGCGGGATTTTCGACCTCGTGGTCGTCGGGGGCGGGGTTGTCGGCGCAGCTGCAGCCCTAACAGCCGCGCGACTGGGCGAGCGAGTGGCCCTTGTCCATAACCGCCCTTACCTAGGCGGGAATGCAAGCGTGGAAGTCGGCCTCCGCCCACGCGGCGTGACGGGCCCGCTCGTCGACGAGCTTTCGGCCCGCCATCCCAACGGCGACATCAAAGCAAAGACACTCCTCGACGCGGAACCTAAAGCCACTCTTTTCATGGAATACACGGTCTATAACGCTGCCACGACGACCACGACAACCACCGGCGCCCCAACATTCACAGTCACGTCGGTTGATGCCCGACACGCCCGTACAGGTCGCGAAATCCGCCTCCGCGCCCCCGTCTTCATCGACTGCTCCGGCCGCGCCATCCTGGGTCTATACGCCCACGCGGAAACGCTTTTCGGGCAGGAATCGCGCGCCGAGTACAACGAGAGCCTGGCCCCGCCAGCCCGCGATACCACACACCACGGCAACACGGTCTTCTTCCGCACGCGCATGGACTCCTCTCCGTCTCCCTTCCCGCCCGTCCCCTGGGCGACCGCTGTCGCAAAGGACTTCTCCGACCTCCGCGGACAACTCACTCGACCGGGCCTCGAGAACGGCGAAGGACCGCAAGTCGTCCTCCCTCCCACCACCGCTACCGCGTCCACGAGCCCCTCCATCCCCCGCAGGATGAAGGGTCCGCTCACCCACTTCTGGGAGTACGGGAACTATCTCGACCCGTACACCTCCGGCGAACATATCCGGGACCACCTCCTGCGCGCGATTTACGGGACCTTTTCCAACGTCAAGACCCTCGAGCCAGACACCTACGCCAACCTGGCCCTCGAGTGGGTCGCCTTTGTGCCCGCGACGGGCGAATTCCGACGGTACAAAGGCGCGTACGTCCTGAGCGAAGGGGACATCCGAAGCCACAAGGCGTTTTACGACGGCGTGGTCTTCAACGACGGGGCCTTTTGTCTACATTATCCGAATGAGAATGCGAACGCGAGTGCCAAGCCGAACAATAATAACCCCGATCCCGCAACCGCCCGCCGCAACGGCTACGACTTCCGCCTGCACTACTGGGAATGGGACGAGCGCGACCGCGCCCCTTATTCGGTACCGCTCCGATGCTTGTACTCCGCCAATGTCGCCAACCTGCTGATGGCCGGCAAACACGTCAGCGCCACGCACATCGCCGTCAGCAACATGAAATTCATGGGCAATGGGGCGCAGCACGCCATCGCCACGGCCGCGGCGGCGCATCTGTGTCACAAGTACGCGACTACGCCGGCCGGGATCTACGAGCAGAAGGGGGGCCAGTGGTTGGGGGAGTTGAAAGAGCTGTGTGCTGGGATTACGGGCATGAGTACCAGTACAAGTGCGACTGCGACTGCGAGTACGCACCGCGCGGGAGTCGGTAAGGACGGCGGCGCCGAGCGGGTGAAGAGTCGTTTGTAGACGGAATGGTTAAGTAGAGTTGGAAGTTAAAAGGCTTGGAGTCGCAAGTTGGAAACCGAGGAGAATAGAAAAGAAGGCTCTATGTGTCATGTGTCAGATTCATGCAATGCAATGCATTCATTGTGATGGTTTGGGAAATTTCCAAATTTTGCATCCGCGGACGCTAATCCTCTGATCCTGGGACATGTGCCCTGTCGTAGACCTTATCGCGACTGTGATCGTGTCCAAGAACCTGCTATGTGACGTTTGATACCTGCAATCTGACATCTAGACCTCATCCCAGTACTATATCCCTCCATACAGGCCCCGGCTCCGTCGCTCTATCGAGAGATTCCGTCAAAATCCGGCCCAACCCTTCTCGGTAGTAAACTCCATCTTTCTGAGAAACCAATAGGACATTATAAACGCCGTAATCTCTCTTCGTCATGACTTCCTCAATGTCATCGGGCAGTGTCCCTTCCCAAATTGCAAGCTCATCCTCAGTGAATCTGCTGACTCGTGACATGACCAGGAAGTCGAGAGGTTGACCCACGTGAGGCATCCACGAGACGTCCAGGTCGATGGTGCCGCACCATAGGCCGTTGCGGTCTGCAATTCCCGCCCGGATCAGGCCTGGGTCAGCCGGTGCCGGGCGGACCGTCGACAAGGCACTTGGCCCCGTGAGTCTCTTCCTCAGCGGCGATATGACAGATTTGTGGATGAGTGAAGGGGCGATGAGTCTGAACTGCACCATCACTGTCCGGAAGTGTAATAAAGGAAGCGACGTGCCGAGGACGTGGCTGGACATCGGTTCAGGGGTTCCAGGTCGTGGTATCGGCGGCGTAATCCGTTCGTAGGCTTGTTTGGGAAAAGGGTGGATGCCGCTGGCCTGGTCTGCGTGCCATTCGATCCACGAGCGAGCCACCTCGGTGTACTTCCATTGAATTTCTCCGATCCAGCCGGACCATGACCAGCTGGGGAATCCTGGTCGACGGTGCAACCTCTTCGTCGACTCCCAGAGTATTGACGGGTCCATCATCGACTCCAGAGCTCCATAGTAGACTCGATCGCTTATCCGCTTCTCCAACACCAGCTGCATTCCTTCAAATGCATTCAAGATGTCGTTGGCATTCGTCAACTCCCGTCGGGTGTATAACTCGACGGCCGAAGTGAACTGCACGAAAGGTTTCTCACGGAAGATCCGGGTTGGCATGTCGATTGAATCCAGTGACCAACCGTTGACGGGCGGGATTTCAATGTCTTCACAGTAGGTCGTCCGTCGACATTGGTAGTATATTCGTCCATTCACAAAAAGAAGAACTCGCCGGGACAGCATTCGTTCCTGGAAAGTCCATGCCCGCGAATCCCACTGAGAGGTCGAGATGTAATCTAACGTCGTTAGCGAGGGTGATAGGGGTTCCCAGATGACGACATACCTTCAGCAAGATGCGATACCATAAGCCGTAGGCCGGGTTTCACTTGCTCGATTTCTTGGTGAAATGTGCGGGACTCTTTCCTTACGCCAGGCAAGCCTGCGTTCGCATCCTTGCCCGACCCTGCCACCACGGTGAGAGCAGCTCTGGCATAGACCCAATCATCATGGTACTGAAAGCCATCGTCATGCAACAGTGCCAGGCTATCCGTCCACAGGTATTTCTCGCCCAGCATTTTCGTCAGCTTGATGGTGTCCTTGATCGTTCGAGGGATCTTCTCCTTCTCCAGCGCGCCTGGTTGTGACAGTTTGGCGAGATTCTTGGAGGTGGTAAAGAGCTGGTTGAAGTTCTTTCCCCATAGATAACTCAACGCAACATATCTTGCTGTTATGGGTGTTTCGACAATGCACATGTTGTCGACGTCAATGGCGCGGAAGACGTCCTTCGGCTCTCCCAGTAGCTCAGGATGTACCAACGACTCTTGACACTCCATTCCATGTGTTGTCTCGCAGTCGTGCAGCCATTGCCGCAGCTGCTGAGGATCCAGTAGGTCGGGGGAAGTAATTCTGCGTCCTAGGAACTCTCGAGTGGGAGCATCGTCCGCCAGAAGAACGATATATCCATCTTTAAATGCTTGAGGGTCACTGTAAATCAGCAGCCGTCTGGTCTTTGGCTTGAATATGTGTTCCCCCGGCCGGTTGGGATCGGGCCCAAGATCTTCCTGTCCGTCCACCACCCATCGTGCATAGCAGACTGGGTCATCATCGGCATGCAGACTCGGGTTGCGTTGATCTGAGGGACGGTCGGCGATTTCAAGGACCAATCGACAAAACGGACAGTGAGTCCTCCTTCGAATCTGTGAGAGTCTCCCCAAGTATCGGAATTTATGGGATCGTTCGAATTCGTAGTCCTTTTCGTCCGGTTGAACTAGGAATGACTCGAGTCTCAGGTCTATGCGCAGGCATGTATCGCAGAGGTAGGATTCCTCCGGCGCAGGCTGGTCGCTCTGTTCTCCTGATTAGCGAACCGTCCGTATCGTCTGATGGGAGAGCGAGCATACCCCCGCTTTAACCCAGCTAGCATGCAGTCGCCCAAGATGTCTAAACTTCTTCGTGATGTGGAGTATGGCAGCTGAGGAAGACGACGACGAACCCTCAGCGGGTTCAGGTGTCGACATCTGCGTGCATTTGTTTCCAGTTTGCAGTACTAGTGGGGATCTCGAAGATGATTGAGATGGGGAGATCGAGAGGGACAGCGATGGTGCCCGGTGTCTATCGCCTGCAGGCGAAGCTGCATCCCTCATAGGGCGGGGCGGGGACAACGACATCAGAGTGTTCTGCACGAGAGAGTCGATTGGGCACGATCGTCTTCACAAGGAATCGGGATTGCTAATGCATGAACTGGTCGGAGCTGTCGGCAGATATAGTGTGTACTGTAGCAAACAGACACGGTGAGAGGCTTCTGATCACTGCCACCATGAATTCCCTCAGCACTCGGTAGTTTTGCAACCAGATTGACTTTGGATGGGCGATGGGATTCGAGACTCCCCACATTCCTTCCTCCCTTTCCACTTGCCCAAATCTTGGGATCAGTGGCGCCGATAGGGCTTATCCCGGGCTAGCTGAGGCTGATTTGAAACACCGCAACTGGCAAACTGGAGCTTGTGCTGCCATGTTGGCGTCATTGGTCCAGAACCCAGGCGATGACGACGCCTATCACAGCGCGACGAGCTCCTGAAATGGGGCCGTTGTGTCCATAAGGCCGCCCATTCGCCTCACCCCAAAGTCAAGGCTTCGTTAGCACCGAACCCACGCCTATCGCGACACTTGCGGAAGCTACGCTTCGGCCCTTTCACCTTCGGGCAGGTCTTGCCGCAACCGTACAGGTTTCCCTTGACTCTGGATTCTTCCTGTGTACTACTACCGCCAACTCGTCCTGTGTAGTTGCACGAGTAACCCCCATCAAGATCAACAATATCCACAGGAGAATGGTGTGCCTGACACAACCGTCTCAAGACGGCAGCTTGCATGAACCACCAAGTGCCTGTCCTATTCGAGCTCGCGGTCGGCCAAAATCTGCAAGCAATTGGCGAATCATTGTCAAGCTAAAACTAAAACTGCACCCGAAGCCGAGTGTCGAATTCAAGGGTATGTGCACGAGGGATATCTAGCTGACTTTGCCTCTTGACCTGTGAGGCTGAAAAGGATTATCCTCCTTCCTCTTTTGGATCAACACGGTGAAGAAACTTGGACATCGTGCTCGTTCCAGGCCGCTGGGAATAGCATCTACAACCAGAAATGCTCAGGTCACTGGTCTCAGTTGGTGGTCGACGCGCCCCGTCTCATGCCTGCTCCCCACGCCCTTCTGGAGCATTGGCGAAGGTACCGGCTACCCACTGCTCCTGGAATTGTCGCGAGCGCATACATCGGTCTAGTGAAGAAGCAAATCAATTTATTCGCACGATTGCTTCATCCGAGGCCACTTGAGGATTATCAGGTTGAATTTTATCCAGTTCACCAGGAAAGACGTACCCTGTGGAGCAACACTATTGAACGTGGTATATTAGGTTATGTCTGCATTGAATCCGTTCACCTACCACTCGGAACATGCTACGATGCTGAAATACTGCCGATAGAGGCACTGCGAAAGCAAGGAACAGACGGTACCGGTGCCCTGGGATGTGTTTATGGGTTGAAAACGAGACTCTGGCACGAGTGGCATCGCTTCGAAGATGCGTGAACCCTGAAGAGGTATGACCAAGCCCAAAAAAGAGTTGGGACTATGATGGGTCCAGTTGCACGAAACTTCATGGCGCGTTGTAGACTGCAATCTGCCTCAGGGGACGTCTCAATGGCTGAATGAAGCGACTACCGGCTCCAGTGAATGAAGCCTGGAGGGAATGGCTAAGTGAAAGAAGTCTGGGTATTGGAAAGCCTTCCCAAAACCAAAATAGCCCCATCCGGTCCTTGTATACAGCCTGTTTCCGAGGCCTCGGAAGCCTCCAGGTAATGCACTTGAAATGCTTGTCGCATTTTGTCGTCACCTTCCACCCGTTCTAGGGCCCTTGCTGCTCCTTCTTCTTCTCCTCCGCTTGTTCTTGCGTCAAGATCTTCACGGCCTCCTTGTTCCCTATATAACTCAACCCACTCCAAACCGTCGTCCCGCCCACAAGATAGTACCACCCCTCCATCACACCCCAGAGATTCCACGCCTCGACCAACCCCACAGGCAACACGGGCAACAACATGGCATTGCCCACCAGCAACAACTGTAGGAGCGTATTGATTTTGGAAATCTCGGTCGGATGGACCTCCGCGCTCGGCAGGCTGAAATCCCAGTACCTCGCCATTGTCTTCGGCGGGGGCAAGCTAATCCATCGGAAGTAGATCGCGGAGATTGCCAATGCCACGTCCCTCCCCAGCACTATCACAGCGAGCCAGACGGGAAGCGTCCCGTTGAGGGTGAGAGTGACGACGCACGTGGTCATCAGGATCTTGTCGGCCATGGGGTCAATGACCGTCCCTACGACGGTCTGTTGGTTGAAGCGCCGTGCGAGGTAGCCGTCGATGAGGTCTGTGATTCCCGCGTACGCGAAAAGGCATACCGCCGGGATTGGATTGTGGGTCAGGACGAAGTAGCCGACCAAAGGGGCAGCGAGCAGGCGGGAGAATGTTAAAGCGTTGGGGATGGTATAGATGTTTTCGTGGACCTGTGGGAGGAGGCGTTTGGGGAGGAGGGTCCGAGGCGCGGATGGTATCGAGGAGCTGGTCCGGACGTTAGCAGAGATTCTGGTGTTAAAATATGCTGTCCGTGACAAGGGTGCCTGTCAACAAAGTTCAAGACCGGGAACTGTCTTGTTGCTTCGACATCGTGGCCCTCACAACCTTGTCCGGCCCGCAGTTTGGTTCAACGCCCATGTATAGCGCCGTATGACAAAGGCAACAACGTACTCGGTGCTACGAAGCACGGCCAGTGGATCTAATGTCTTTTCTCGGGCAGATAGATAACAGGAGTATTGCCCTTACCTGCTAGTCTCCCGTCTGGTGTCATCTTTAGAAACCTCATCCTTTCCTTGTAGCAAGGATACTGTCCGTGAAAATTTCCGCGTCTGGCGCACTATGGCGTTCACGGTACATCGTGTCTTTGAACCCGATGATGTACTCCGCAACGGCGAGGTGTGCGGCCAGATCGTTGTGCAAGCAGAGTCTCGCTCCTTTGGATGTGGAAGCCGAGTTGAGACCGATCGGCCAGATCCGTATGGCGTTGATAGACACCTCAGGCCCTGACCATAGGCCAGTCGAGTGAGGGCTGCGATACCGAAACTCGGTCGAACTTTTGCTCCCATCCCTCCTGGGCGGGCTAATAAGGTCATGATGCTAATATTAATATCGACATTCTGCCTCGCCGACCAAGTCATGCAGTCCACAAAACTCCGATCCGATGTGACGCGACAAGAAGTGTTCGTGGAACGAATTTAGGCGTCTGGAGCTGTCGGTGACAAGAATTTTCTCTCCAGAACGGCCAATTCGGGGGCTTGAAAAAGACGCGATGGATATTTACCCAGGAAGAAGGAACTGCGTTGACAGGCAAAGGCGTTGATATCGGACCTCGACGCGTGAGGTCGAAGTCAGGAAGTTCGCAAACCCACGGATGACTAAGCAGCAGCCGCAGCTGTGGTCTCGGTGGAGGTTGGTCTACGACGTGGAGAGAGGCACGCAACATTAATCAACATAAAACTACGCATTGGCTGCAGAAAGGCGTACGAGTACTCGGCACATCAGAACATTCGTGAAGCCGGAGTGGTTGCGATACAGATATTGTACAGAGATGCTGTATATGGACACTGCCCATAGCGAGACAGCTGCCGCTATACAACGATTTTGAATTGAACAATCACTCCATTTCTGTTTGTATAGTGCCAGTGGGATGTCATAGCGAAACATCGACTTGATCCACGGCGGCTTTGTCCTCAAGCACCATCTCCTCCGCTGGCAGTTTGCGCCAATTCTTCTTTGCGTATCGCAACAGCCTCAAGGCTCCATGCGGCGTCACGCCTTCCACTCGCCTAGCCATGCCCACGCTCGCAGGCCTGACCAATTTCAAGACTTCCCTCTCACCGATGCTCAGCCCGAAGACGGAGTCATAATCCAGTTCGGCAGGCAGAGCCAGTGATTCGTCCCTCGCGAATGCCTCTGCCGCCTTCTGCTGAAAGGTGATGTAAGGCGCGTAGAGACTCTCGATCGATACTCTGTTCCTGATCTTGGGCTCGTAGTTATCGATATCCGGCAGTGTTTGAACCTTTTCAGCAAGGCTGCCCATATCCACGCCGGTTACTCTGAGAATGTCAAAAGCACTGCGGCGGTTCGAGTCGATACGGGACGGAAACCCCATCTTGACCCATTCGGTGCTCGGATATCGCACGTTTTCCAGCTTTCTCTGGAGTTCGGCCATTTGGGCTCGTGTGTTGGAGAAGTGAGCCCATCGCTTATCGCTCACCACGCCAGCCTCGCGGCCTTTTTCAGTCAAACGCAGATCTGCGTTGTCGGCGCGACAACTCATGCGGTACTCGCTTCGAGCCGTGAACATCCTGTAGGGCTCACTTACGCCCTTCGTGATGAGGTCGTCAATGAGAATGCCGATGAATGCTTCTGCACGAGAAAGTGTGAATGGTGCTTTGCCCTGTGCGGATAAACCTGCGTTGATACCAGCAATAATCCCTTGTGCTGCGGCTTCTTCGTAGCCCGTGGTGCCGTTGATCTGGCCCGCCATAAATAGCCCTTTGATGAGCTTGGTCTCGAGCGTAGGGAAAAGGTTGCGTGGGTCAATGTAATCATATTCCACACCGTATCCTGGCTGAAGCATCTTGACGTTCTCCAGACCTTTAACGGTCTTGAGCATTGCGTATTGTGCATCTGCCGGCACAGTCATGCTGATGCCGTTGGGATAGATGATCTTGTTAGGCTCCAGACCTTCGGGCTCCAACCATATCATGTGCCTTTCCTTGTGTTGGAACTTGATAATTTTGGACTCGAGCGAAGGACAGTAGCGTGGTCCTTTGACTGTCTCCCGGATGTGTATTGATTTATCGAGGTTGTCTCGGATAATTTGGTGTGAGGCTTCGTTGGTGTAGGTAGTCCAGCAGTTCAGCTGTCCTTCGTCTCCGATCTCCACAGTGTCATTGAGATAGGAGAATGGCGTTGGTGGCGAGTCACCTGGCTGGACTTGCAGAGCACGGAAATCAATGCTGTCTCGATCCAGCCGCGGCGGGGTTCCAGTCTTCAGCCGCCCCAGGGTGAAGCCTGCATTGCGTAAGGACTTACTCAAACCAAACGTAGCAGCTTCGCCCATCCTTCCGGATGGATAGGCCTCGAGTCCAATATGGATTTCGCCACCAAGGAATGTTCCCGTTGTAATAACCACTCGCGAGGCAGGAATGACCTGGCCGTCCTCAAGCCGAATACCAGTAATTTGCCCCTGTGAAATTGCATCGCTTGAGTCGATATTATCCCGCGATACAATAATGTCGGCGACTTTGCCTTCCACCACGCTCAAGTTTGGTGTCGATAGCATCTCTTCCCGCATGTATTTCTTGTAGAGATCACGATCAATCTGTGCTCGGGGCCCCCATACCGCGGGTCCTTTCTTGATGTTCAACATGCGAAACTGGATTCCAGCTCTGTCGATGATGCGTCCAGCGACTCCGTCCAGCGCGTCGATCTCACGGACCATGGTGCCTTTGCCGATGCCGCCAAAACTGGGATTGCAGGAACAGACGCCTAAATTGGAGAGCGAGGGAGTGACAAGGGCGGTACGAGCCCCAGATCGTGCGGCTGCGGCACTGGCTTCAGTGCCTGCATGGCCGCCGCCGATGACAATGACATCGTATGGTCTGTCGCACGGTCAGTATTCGAGATTGGAGATCGAGTGCTCGCAAATACCTGAAGTCACCCGCCACGGCTGCGAACGACCGCTGCAGCCGTAAGATACGCGACCTTGTTCGCGGAGTGTGGCCCCATGGCAAGGGGCCAGACGGCCGGGGAGGCAGTCTCATGATGACTTGAGGACAGACTTGCGGTGCAGAGACTGTACGGAGTTGTACTGTGTAGGCGATGGAAGAACGACAATTTCCCACGCTCGGTTAAACCTCGGTGAGCGCCGAGTGAAGAAGAGGAGAGGAATGAATCGGCCACAATTTGGTGAGAGTCTGACTGAACAAGAACTTGTTTCGTCGACCACCTACAAAGCCGACATCAACAGGAGCCCCCTGGTCTAGTTGGCTTCCAGTATTGCGGTACGAGCCATGAGGTCTCTATCAACCATCGACAATACGAGTAGACTGCACATGAGAGCCTCCGTTCACCTATTTGTTTACGCTCCTGGTCCAATCAACAGAAAGCCATGGCCAGAGGCCACCAGTTTTGGTTGGCACAAGCCGGTTAGGCACCCAGCGCATCAGCCTGATCCGCGACTTTGATCTCAGAGCATCAGAGAAGCCCAGTTCCTTGACTACTGTACATCATCTCGTCCGCTACCAGTAGCGCCATGAGTTTCGGATTCTCCATCGGTGACTTCCTTGCGGTCGCCGAATTGGTGGAGACGGTTAGGAAACGGTTCAACGGAGCGCCCGCCGAATACACTGCTTTGGCCGATGAGTGAGTCCATCGCGTCTTGGATCCGTGGAATTCGCCTCTAATTGACCAAGGACCCGAACGTTGCAGATAGTTGTAAATGACCTCAAAATCCAAATTGAAGACGACGAGCTTGAAGACGCCATCAAGCATGACTTGCAAAGTGCTCTGCAGAATTGCCAGGCTGTCTTGAGAGACCTGTTAGCAGTCATCAATGCCAACACTGAGATCTCATCGACAGCAACGACGGCGCGCAAGCTGCCACGACGCATGTGGAAGCGCATTAGATGGGACCCCGTAGAGGCCGACAAGCTACGGTCACGCCTCATATCAGCGGTGCAGCTACTGGACGCAATCCGGCGACGTTTGGACAAGCGAGTTTATGGTACACAGCCATGGTATCCAAACAAGTCACTAAGTCTTAGCCAGCGCAAACCAGAGGGACATCGCCCATGCCCTGGAGAAACTGACCATCACTCATGACAGCGATGAATTTGAACGTATTGCCACCTGGTTGGCTCCTGGGAGTCAAGCTGACTACCAGAATGACTACTTCGCGAAGGTCCATCCTGGCACTGGACAGTGGATATTTATGAACCCTTTGTACCGCGATTGGATGAGTGGTGACGGACCGCCCATGTTGTTGCTTCCTGGTATTCCAGGGGCTGGCAAGACTTTCATTGCTTCCATCATCATCGGTGACTTGCAACGACGAGTCTCGCAGGATGGCAATGCTGCACTCACCGTCTTTTATAACAGTTTCAAAAGGTCTGCGGCCCAGTCTCGACTCGCCATCGTCTCAAGCTTTGCACGTCAGCTATACTCGCAGCGATCACGCAACATCGAAATCGTCACAAGACTCTACAAGGAGCACCAGGGCCGTGCCCCGGCATCGCAACCGGGCCTGGAAGAAATTTCTTTGGTACTGGAAAAACTGCTGCTGGGGTTCAAGAGTGTCTATCTTGTGATCGATGCTCTGGACGAAGGCCAAGGACCTGCAGAATCTGACGACAGGCCGTGGAGATATGTCCTTAGTTTACTATACCAGATGGTGAAGAAGCTGAGATCGGAGGTGGCCATCAAGATCATCGCAACGTCCCGACCGAACCTCGAGCCTGAGATCGACGGATTATTTGCCACTGAAGAGCGGTTGACTATACATGCCCATGATGAAGACGTTAGCATGTTTTGTGCTGCGTTGATTAGGAACATCCGATGTATTGCCCAAAATCCTGAGCTACAGCTGAAGGTCAAAGATGCAATCTGTGAGAGCGCGAACGGCATGTACGTTCTTTGGCACGACCATTATGCCCGAGAAGGCGAAGATTAACCTTGTCTAGGTTTCTGTTGGCGAAGCTCCACTGTGACACACTTGCAGCGAAAACAAAGCCGAGAGACGTACTGCAAGCAGTGAAGAGCTTCAAACTTGGCGGAGATGTTCTCCATCGAGCATACGAGGATACCATGCGACGAATCGAGTGTCAGCCTGCGGAGCATAGAGAACTTGCACGGAAGGTCCTGGTCTGTGTGACCTATTCAGCTCGACCACTTTCTCTGGACGAATTGCGACATGCTCTTGCGGTGGACGAGGATACCCATGAGCTAGACCCGGAGCTGGACTTGGACCACCCACAAGATGTGATGTCGAGTTGTGCGGGTTTAGTGGTGATCGACTCCGAGAGCAACATCGTCCGTCTTGTGCACTACACGACCCAGAGCTTTCTGGAATCCTATAGCGACAACATCATGAGAGATCCTCATAGCTTCCTTACGATCACCTGTCTCAACTACTTGCACCTGGATGCCCTTGCCACGCATGTCTTGCTCATAGCAGATTATCCATTCCTTCAATATTCTGCGGAATACTGGAACCTCCATCTATCACAGGCAAGTTCGCCCACGCATCTCAGGCAACGAGCTTTCGCATTTCTTGACCATGTCGGGCGCGTCACAACTGCGTTCCGAACGCTTCCACACTGGGAGTGGGGTTTATACGAAGATCACGGGTTCTACGCTCTTCATTTCCTTGCTTACAGGGGTCTGGATGACTGGATCGTCGACTACATCAGACGTGGACAGCCATCTGAAGGGAAAATCCGGCAGGAGCCGCTATGTGCGAAATGCGGAATGTTAGTGGCACAAAACGAGGAATGTCGAAAGGAAGATTCAATGTCGTGGGGGAAGGCACTGACAAGCTTCCGGGATAGTGAGGGCCGCACGCCGCTGTGGTATGCAATCCAGACAAACCAGGTATCCACGGCGCAACTTCTCCTGGACATCAACGACCAGCTGCTGAACGACGAGGACAACGACCATAAGCGCCTGCTTACATTTGCACTGGTGGAGCGCGCAGATGCCATCGCCCTTCAAATTCTTGAGAAGCCAGCAATGATTTCTTGGAGAGACTATCGCGATCAGTTCCACCAAACCTATCTTCACCAAGCCGTTCTACATGGTAGGGAGGCGGTATTTTATCGACTTCTAGAACTAGTATCTGCGTCGGAGTTGATCGATCCTGCTTCAGTAATAGGCTCCTTCACCGCGGTACAGGACTATCGTGGTCGAACGGCCTTATTCAATTCCGCTAGTTGGGGTAGCGCCAATATTGTCAAGACGTTGTTGGACTATAGCAAGGGACTTGAACTGAATATCCCAGATCACAGCGGCCGTTCTCCGCTGAGTGAAGCGGCTCGGTGCGGCAACTCCGAGGTCGTCAAACTTCTGCTGGATCAAGAGAACATCGACACGAGCCTCCGTGATTGTGGTGGACGCACTGCCCTGCACCACGCCGCCATCAATGGCAGTGTGGCTACAATCAGCTGTTTGATCGATTCTGGAAAATTCCCCGCTAATTCAACAGATACGCAGGGCCGCGCTCCTCTGTCGTACGCAGCACAACTCGGCCGACTTGATGCTATACTGTTTCTCCTCTCCCGGAAAGATGTTGACGTGCAAAGCATCAACGACGACGGTGACAACGCTCTGATGTATGCGTCTCGTTCTGGCCATTCAGGCTGTGTAGCCGTGCTGGCCCCTTTGATGCACAACATCAACGCAACAGACGTCCATGGATGTACAGCCCTGCACCAAGTGACGAGCACTGGGTTTTATAAATTTTTTCACGATCGTGCCAATCATGCTTCGTGCCTTGAAACGCTCATCAATCAAGGCGCTTCTTTGGATATCAGAAACAACGCGAACGAGAGTGCATACGACATATGTTGTCGTCGTCTTTCAACACTTAAGAAAAGAAGGCATACCCGCAAACATTTGGAGGAATTGATGTCAGTCATGAATCGTCACATGCCAACAATAGCATCCAAGCAAGATCAAGACGCACCAAGCGACACTGTGAGAATCCACTCTGACATTCCTGACCATCTACTCAGAACTGGATCAGCGCGCCGGATTACATCAGGGCAGGGAACCAGGCATTCGAAGCGACTGATGCCTCTCCTGTAACGACCCTCGGCACTTTGGAAAATAAAAGCACCTCTAATCGTACCTCTTCTTGTTCTTTATGTGTCTAATACATCATCCCCCTCCCCTCCCCTGCTTCTACATAAACCATGTTTTCGCTCCCAGTAGTGCGCGAAACTTCCTAGCCGGAATACTTAATTGATTATACCTGGGCAGAATTCCGTTTCCTCATTGGTGATAGGTAGGCTTGACGGATCATTGTACGATACCTCAACGGGCTCGATGGACCAAAATATACGCATGAACAGGCGTACATGGATATCCCGTAAAGAACGAGCCAATAACCGCATCATCGGTCGGTAGTGGACCTGACTCTATGCAAAATCCATCAACGATGCCAGCATGTCGTCCTCAAGAAAATCCAACTCGGCCCCTTTCGCTGGAGGCTGCATTTATTCCTGGTGTTCAACGAAGGAAACATGAGAAGAGACGTCGACTGCGTCAATATTCTGTTAAAGAGCAGTCCTCTCTTCTCTCGTTATTAGCTCTAGGCTAATAGCCGCAAGGCATTCTCTGAACAGGTTTGGATCTGAGAACTTGACAGAACGTACTTCCCGTTGGCCGGAAAGTGATGCAACGTTGGCGGCGGTGAGGAGCATGCAGGAACGGAGCCACCATCTCTTTGAGCGCGCCTGTTCTGGACTGGACGGGCAAAACTTAACAAAGGCGAAGACAAATTACACTTTTCTCCGGGATATGAACCGAATCGAGGCATCGTTCAGCCCTAGAGTGGTACTCTAGCAGGCGACGGAGCACAGCAGAGCACAGACCAGATAGATGTCTTAGTAAAATATGATTCATCACGAATGCCACAAAGGCGGAATGGTTTGTGACAGCTCTCCAGCTGCTTCCTAGGCTCTCCTGAAGTCGTATCTGATGCAGTGAGAGCGGAGTTTGTCAAAACTCTCCCTCACAGTTGGTGGTGATTAGGATCGGGCAAGGACCGGACCCCTAACTCACGTCTAGACTCATACTGGCAGCTAGACGTCCCGGGAGCTGGCACTCTTCCTTGGGCCTTGGCATCCCAGAGTCGAAGGGAGGAGAAAAAGGCTGTACCATTTGACCTGACTTATCTTGGTATAGCGACTGGGGTTTCTTGGTGAGATCCTTTCGCGGTTCTCACTCTTCCGGGAAATGGCGTTTCTGGACTTATTGGTGCCTCGCAGCGGCAGCGGAGCCCCGCTCAATCGGCATGAGAACGCCCGGACTCATGGTGCCATGGCGAGGTACTTCGTGATCAAATGAAAGGACGTGAGCACGGTCTTGGATTCCGCAGGAGGAAAGACATTGTGGGTTGTCCTTAATAAGGTGAGGCTGCGGCCGGGGAGCCTGACGTATTTCGGACTCATTCCCAATGGAGAACAGTGGATTGCAGCATGCTCCCAGGATCAAGCTGGAAGGCCCATAATGGGAGGGGCCCGGGCTATGAGCCTTGTGACAAATACAGGGCTGGAATTGGACTTGAAGCCGGGCTGTACCGTGTACCCGTGCTGCAGTCATGGCTCGGGCGGTCTCGTATTCTTGCCGAGACAGGAGAGCACTGGTCAAGCCTGGCGTTTGTATATGCTGAAGCTAGGGGCGGAAAGCATATCCGTATCGGATGGACAAGGAAGATTCAGCAGACTGGGTAGATTCAGCAGACTGGGTAGATTCAGCAGACTGGGTAGATTCAGCAGACTGGGTAGATTCAGCAGACTGGGTAGACTGGGTAGACTGGGTAGACTGGGTAGACTGGGTAGACTGGGTAGACTGGGTAGACTGGGTAGACTCAGCAGACAAGGAAGATTGGGCCGCTTAAGGAGCGGATGTACGTACAAACCAAAAAGCGGAGTCGCTCCTGCAGCTACCGAATCGACCTTGGCGGCGTAGCGATTATTGTCTCGCTTCATTTCACTGGCGTGACTGGTTCAGCAATCAGACGTTGCCCGATCCTATGCATCAACGTCGGGAGAAGACACCTAACGACCGCTGAATTCAATGCCATCCGGCGCCTCACAAGGCCTCCACTTGTCCTGTCAATTGAATCATCAAGATCACGTTCACCGTGACCCTGTGCCAACTAATTCATCTGCAGACATCCATGCAGGATGCGCAGATGAATTAGTTGGCACTCGTATTTCATCAGACGGGCTTGAAGTCCATCACATGAACAAGCACGGGCGATGATTTTTGGCTGCGGAATGTCTATCCTACTCCTTTCATTGCCCTTTTGAGAATGTCTTGCTTCTTTCATTGCCCTTTTGAGAAGGCCGCGCGGGCGATGTTGAAGGAGCATGGATCTGGGTCACGTCGACTGTCCTGCAAGAGGAGCAAGGCTGGAGTGTATAAGAAGGCACACTCCTCCCTCTCTGAATGAAACAGAACAGAGAGATCTTACAACACCCTCATCTCACTGGGAATCGGTAAGTCACCTGCGAAACTGTGAGTTCAATCAGGTAAGGGCATCTATACCCTGGTAAACAGTCGGGATCTTGTGGTTGATACCAAACTAGCCGGCCGAGGAACAGGCTACTCACCGTCTTAAATTCTCCACATCAAGAGCACCCCTTCGTCCATCGGCATGGAGAGATATAATGATCAAGACAAAAGGTACGCATGGGTCAAATGCTCCATGATCAGATGATAATCCTGTCCCAAACAGCAATGCCAACGGTACCGGTCTGGCTGGGAAAGAGACGGTGACGAGACAGTCAATGCAACGTTGGGAAGCCCAAGAAAACCGGGAGGAGCCATGGAGCGTCTTTTCAATGTCCGAGAAACAACATGCATCTCAGGCGGCATATTCAGCAAAGACTCGCACCGACTTCAAGCTCTGATGGCGCCGGATCTCAAGACTTTCAGGTCCAACCGCGAGATATCGTCGTGTAGAGGTTTCCAAACCCCGCAAATGTTTGAACACGTTACTGTTCCTCTTCCTTCACATCCACCTGCTTACCTATCATACGCCTGCCGGCTCTCAAGTGACAGCATAATCTTATGCCGTCTTGCCTGGTGGTGTTTGCACGCAGACAGGACATGTAGAAATCCACCAGCTTCCAGAGGAGTGTGTGGTCTCACCGTGGTTTTGTTCATTTGGGTTTCACAGAGATGATGATAGTCTTCGCCGAGTTTGTCACTGCCCCATCGAATGGGCTAATTCCAGCACCAATGTCATAGAATCAATCGGACCCAGGGCCTCCGCTGTGAGGGATCACCAAGCTCACTGAGCGTTGGTCGCGTGTATCAACCCGCCTTCAGCGCTATTTGAAGCACAGACTTTCCTCCTGAAATTATCTGCACACGGCGTTGCCAGTTGGAGAACATTTTCAAAATGCGGGGCAAATGGGTGTGCAATTGATTCTCTGGGAGCAGGCAACCACATGTTGCCTCATCCAATGCGTGATATGGCCACTCTGTCTCTTAGCTGCTCAACTCACTTGATTGGAGGCAGAGGAGTCAGTCGATATTGCCTCATAAATGTGCGGCATGGTATTCAGCTCTCTGTTCATCACATCTCTTCAGGTTTGTTCATGGGATGATCAGACCTAAACCACCATTCCACCATGGCGGCGTTAAACTTCCTACCGGTCAAGCTACTTATGCTCTTGACACTCCTCTGCATAGGCAATGCTCTCTCCGCTCGAGTAACGAATCCTAAGAAGGTTCCCAAGAACGCAGTCCTTCTCTCCAAGGTCTCTGCGCTCACGGTGCGCGCAGGCAAACAGACAGCCTCCCGACGAGTCTCCCCTGTCCCTCAATTACAATGCGTCGGCCCATCTAGGATATGCAGTCTCTACGCGGTAGACGTCATGCGATGCACGAATGAAGGCTCAGATTACGAAGACGGCAACGTCCAGTGGAGCTGCAAAACCTCCCTGCCAGAAGAATTCAAGCTCGGAAGCACCGACGTAACCTGCGAAGGCTATGAGAGCAGCGAAGACCCGTACGTTCTCAAGGGAAGCTGCGGTGTCGAATACAGGCTATTGTTGACAGAGAAGGGAGAGCAGAAGTATGGATCTGGAAGCTGGTTCGATCGCGGTGGCCCCGGTGGCGACACAAACAAAGGAGAAAAGATTGCGGGCTATCTGTTCATGGCACTATTCTTGCTTGTGTTGTTCATCATCGTCCGCGGGATATACAACGCCTGGCGCAACGACGCACCTCGGAGAACGCCTCGAGGAGGCGGCTTCGGGGGGTTTGGTGGAGGGGGTGATGACAACGACCCTCCTCCTCCGTACGATCCACGACCGCCCCCAAGGCCTAAGAAACCGACATGGTCGTCAGCTTCAAATTCGGGAAGCGGAGGACAACAGGATCAGGGTTGGCGGCCTGGATTCTGGACTGGCACAGCCGCTGGAGCCGCGGCAGGGTATTTTGCAGGGAGGGGTACCCGCACACAACCCGATCCAGCGCCACCCAGACCGAGCTACGGATCAGGGTGGTTCGGAGGAGGTAATGGTGGCTATACCGCGCCGAGGAGGCCATCACCACCTTCATCAAGGACGGCGAGCTCTTCGAGCTCGAGCTATTCCAGCACGAGACACGAAAGCACGGGATTCGGAGGGACAAGCAGGCGGTAATGGAGATCTTGCGACCTAGCTTTCTGGCCAGTAGAGACGCCTTTGAATGAATGTTGGATGCAGGAATCACGCAAGTATCGCAAAGCCTATGTCAATATCTAACGTGTACAAAATTGCTACCTGCTATACACACCGTGAGATTTTGTATCTCGCACAAGAAAGCTCCCAGCCAGTGAGAGCGTAGGGCCGAAGGATTGTGACGCGTCTGACGCGCAATCACGTGCTAAACAAGGTTGATCAATCAGGCGTCAGCCCTCGCTGTTGATTCATCTCCTGCTCCGTGCATCGTAATTAAACACCAAATCAACCTGTCGTCCATCTCAGACTGTTTCGACAACGACTCTGGCACCAGTGTTGTTGGAAGTCTGATGACAAAGACAGGCGAGCGCAGGAAACCTTCTCTGTGCCCCATACCGTGCATTCAGGCATCCCCCAACCAGGGCCGACGTCATGAGACGTTGCCAGACCATTTCTTTTTTGGGGATACAACGACAGGCAATGAAAACAGCTCCATCAGTTTGAAAATCATAGCATCGCCGGGCGCTGGTAACGACTTCGGGCATCTTACCTTGCTTCGCCTGGCCACGAAGGTCCATCAGATCGTTCCACACTACGCTATGGACAGAGTACATCGCCGCTAACGCAACTCGCCCAACAGTGGCAGATATTCTTAAGACATTTTGCGGCAAAATTGCAAGTGTGTCGCGGAGTCTTTGTTCTGGGTAGTTGCATGAAAGACGCGCGCGAATATCGACCACCTCATGACTGTTTGATCATTGACCGGCGTATTTCCTTCGCAGTCAAAAGCGGAATCCCCTTGTGAAAGACACCACAAAATATTGGATCAAAGGCGTCCAAGCAGGAGGTGGTTTCTTGTATGCTTGCTTCTCTTGGCCGCGTCGGATTCAAAGTCCCAACTTGAGAGCTGATATTCAACGCATCACAAGCGCACCAAATCATTCCATCCCAACCCGTCTCTCGCGTCGAACTCATCCTCATCCTCATCCTCATCATACGCAGTATCATAACCGATACAACACGCCTTTGAAAACCGCCTGGGTCTCTAATCACCATTGCTCGCTCGACATTAGACATTAGACGTTAGAGAATGGATTGAGCATCACATATCACGCTACGGTTTGTTGCCTTTTTTGGAAAACCAGACCTATCACCGCGGGCATCTCTGCCACACGCTGCCTTGCGATTAGGGGCCCGCATCTATCTACCTTTCCAGTTATACCCTGCGAATAGAGTAGGACGAGAGGATCTCCATTTCCGACCCGAACACCTTCCGCGACTGTCGAACCGCCTCAGCCTCAACGCCATGGCACCCGAGATCGTTGACCTTATTTCCGACGACGAGGACGAGGTCGTCTCCGTTCCCGGCCCCAGCAGCAACAAGTATCCAAGGGCAGGACAGCAGATAGCCACGGACGGAACGATCAACCCGGCACTCATATTGCGCACCAGAACCTCCGTTCAGGTCATCGAGGCGGACACTCCAAGCTCCACAACCAGCAGCCACACAGCGCATAACAGCCTCGAAAATGGGGCTCCAAGCTCTATACCATCACCGTTGTTCGTCCCGTCACGCAGCCCTGACCTTGAAACCCACAACAACGACAGAGGCAAAGGCAAAGGCCGAGCTGCTTCTATCCCGGAGATCGACTTGTCACAAGATACCAATGACGACGAGAATACCCCGTCCATACCCACCGTCGACAGCTCGTGGGACTATGCCAACGGAGAATTCACGGAAGAAGACGCCCTAAAACAAGCTATCGCGCTGTCGTTGCAGGAGCAGAGCCCACGTCAAGATCAAGGTCAAGGTCAAAACCAAGCAGGCGAAGAGGGAGAAACCCATACGCTAAATGCAGCAGCAGCAGCAGCAGCAGCAGCAGCAGCAGCAGCAGAAGCAATGCCATTGCCGGATTGGCGGTCCTCTCCCCCCGTGAAGTACCCTGTCGAAATCGCAACCTCAACCGCAACAACGATTGCATCGGCTGCGCCATTGTCATCATCGACAGAGACTGAAGCTAAGGCCAAGGCTAAGCTCCCGAATGTTCCGCCCAACTCGACCGAAGCTACTCCATCGCCAGGAGTGGAAGTACCTGCCTCGAACTCGATGGACGGGCGTGCCGTCGACCAGAGCCAGAACCAACACCAAAACCCACCCACACATCCGCCCAGTACATTTAGCCTCGCGGGACTGGATCGAAAGAGTATGGAAGCGGAGCGCCTGGCTCGATTGAAGCGGAAGCATGGGCACGGAGAAACACAAGAAGAGCAGGAAGGTGAAGGTCCGAATTCAAAAGTCCCAAAGACAGCCCAGCCACACCAGGTGAGAAGAGAGGGAATCATTTCGCCATCGCCGATCAGGAACAAGCAGCGGATAGAGGATCAGGGCAAGGACAACGGCAAGGACAAAGACATTAGAATAGCAATAGGGAGAGGGGAAGGCCGTCACAATACTCTTCCTCGGAACACAGTCTCTCTGGAAGACGGAGACTCCATCCACCCCCTAACAGCTACCTGCTACCTTGACGGGGTTGTTCTGAAGACGTATGTTCCCGGCTATCCCGCTGCGCAGACAATCTCCTTCGAGTCTCTAATCTCGCCGTCCTCACATCTCGAATCAGCCCTCCTGTCCTCTTTCAACTGGAATCTCGACTGGCTCTTCCCGCACTTTGAAACCAGACGGACGAAATTCCAGCTGGTCATGCATGCGAAATCTTCGGCCCAGCGCGAGAGTATCGTGAAGGACTGGCAGGGCGTGCCAAACGTGAGGTTGACTTTCCCGCCGATGGACGGCAACGTCAATTGCATGCACAGTAAACTGATGCTGTTGTTCTACACGGACGAGGAGGCGTCCGTATGGAAAGGCGGGCAGCGGTGCAGGATAGTCATTCCGACTGCGAATCTCGTGGACTTTGACTGGGGCGTGGGCGCGTTTGTGGAGAATATGGTCTGGCTGATTGACCTTCCTCTCCGTGAGGAGGCGTCGACCACGGCAAAGCGCACGGAACCGCCATTTCAGAAGTCGTTGAAGCATTTCCTGAAGGCTCAAACAGTGCCAGACGACGTGTTGCGCAAGCTCGATCAATTCGACTTTGGCAAGACGGCAAAATACGGCTTTGTACACTCAATCGGCGGTGTGCATACTGGTCAAACGTGGAAAACGACGGGAATTGGTGGTCTGGGCCACACGGTCACCGAACTTGGGCTCGCGACCAGGGATCCCATTCAGCTGGACTACGTGACTTCATCGGTGGGCAGCCTGAATGACGAGTTCATGAATTCCATTTACCTCGCCGCACAGGGGGACAGCGGCATGACCGAGTATAACCGACGACTCAACAAAAAAGCACCTATAGGCAATCAACAAAGCAGTTGGAAAGAGAACTTTCGGTTTTACTTTCCCAGCGACGATACGGTCAGAGCATCGAAAGGCGGACCACACAAGGCAGGAACGATCTGCTTCTCGACAAAATGGTGGCAGAGTCCGACCTTTCCAAGGTCCAATATGCTCGATTGCTTGAGTGTTCGGGACCGGCTACTGATGCACATCAAGGTATGTCACAGGAGTTGGCAATCGTGGTGTGATTGCAAGTGGAACTGACTATTTCTTCTTGGTGGAATAGCTTCTATTTGTCAGGTACGCCTCACCGGTCGAGAGGACCCAGCAGACCCAGTCAAATACCGGATGGGTATATCTCGGTAGCGCAAATCTCTCGGAGAGTGCTTGGTACGTCCACTCCTCAGCTCGTTTGAGCCTTCCCGAATCTATAATTTGCAGGCGAACAACGATCAGCGGCCCTAGACAGCTACTGACAGGCATTTTTGTATCATGCTAGGGGACGACTCGTTCGGGACAAAGCCACCAAAGAGCCTAGACTCAATTGTCGGAATTGGGAATGTGGAGTCGTCATTCCTGTCTTGGGAAAGAGTACCGCGCCGAGGGACGGGGTTTTGGCAAGCGGCAGCGATGCAGGGCTTGCGTCTTTCGCGGGCAATGTCCCAGTTCCTCTAAGGTATCCCAGCGAAGGTATGGAAAACAAGAAGCCCTGGACAATAGTCGAAGACTGAGAGTGCGCTTGTTTCGACCACATCGATGTGGAGGGTGGCTACACAGTACACAGCTGGTTCGGAAGTTCAGCCTCGATGCATGTGTGACTGAATGGGTGTTGTTCTGGTTGCGGTGGACCTTTGCTGATCGCGAGGTTGACGAATTCCGCGGGCCACTCCGATCGCGAGGGCTACCTCGTCACCTCGTACTTCAACAATCTCAGTCATTGAAATGATCCGAAGTTTTTATTGGATGTGGAGAGGAGCTTTGGGCTTGGTTAGCCACATCGGACTATGGCTGAAAGTGCACTAGCGTCCGGACTAGCGGTTCACATGCGGTTCCCACGGCCCCTCCTCGACGGCCTGTACTGGGTTAAGGAGGCGACAGGCACACAGGTGGTTGGCAGTGCTAGTCAGAGTTGCTTAGTTCCGTCCAAAGCCTGGCTCGTGTTTTAGTCAGAATTCGGTTAGACGTCAGCATTCTCGAATGGATTGATGCGCTGGTTTGCAACCATGGCCGGCGAAGGCGACCAATGGACAAGGCACAAAGCCGGACTCGATTTCCCTGCCGACCCTCGTGACCCCCATGTTTGTTATCGTGCTGAGACCAATGAAAGTGCCGAGATGCCGGTTCATCCGGCTTCATGAACCTCTCATCCACCACCTCGCCAGCTGCAACATGCAATTCTCAAATACCTTGGACTTGCACGGCGATCTCTATCCGAAAGATGAGGTAATGACTGCCTTTACTCTTCCGCGGACCGCATCATGCCCATGTTTCACAAACTTTCGGCAGAGGAAAGTGTGATTTTCTTCACACGCCGATAGGGTTTTCCGAGGTGCAGATTATGGGGCCTCATCGTGGGCCATTCCGATTGTCGTAGTGGGCTGGTTCTTAGTGATTGGGTGGCCCGAATGCCAGCTGAAGAGGGTCTGCAGGTGCAGGCGGACCGGGCTCGACACCGGCGTTCCTTGGTCTTTTGGGCACAGTGGAGCTTTGTTTGAGTTCGCCCCTGCAGCTGTTCGAGCTGTTGTGTAACTTCGGCTACCTAACACCGGAAAATTGCTGCGTGTGCTCCCCCGCAGTGGCTTTGATGTTTCGGAGACGTCAACAAAGAACTGGTCCGAGACTCGCTCAAGAGCAACTGCAATGACCAAAATAGCGATGAAAGCGATGATCGCTCAGCCTCCAGGGTAGATACAGCATGCGAGAGAGAAGTCTATTGGTGAGTCGACGGCTGTGGGGGATAATGCCTCACTCTTGCTCTCGTTGTGATGCGGGGGTTGGTTAGGACAGGCTCGTCTCTTGTGTGTCACAAACGATGCTCTGCCGGTGTCCGTGGCGCTGTGTGGATAGGGATCGCGTGGGAAATGGCTATGGTTGTTTGACGCGGACGCCTGACCCCCCACTCCGTTGGATCAGCTGTGGTCCTGGGGTAAGAAAAGGAAACGGATGGTCTCGAGGCGGCCTCAACTCTGAAAGGAACAGCCGAATCAATTGCGGGCTAGTGGTCGAGCTTCGCTGATCTGAGAAGGAGAGGCAGGAGAGGACAAGCCCGACAAGAGCTGAGATGCATCGAAGTCGCTGATCGATGGTTCTAGATCACGATCTTTTCGGGAGTTGGCGGACTGAAAGCTACGATGAATGAACAGAAGTTGTGCCTGTAGCCGAGACAGTCGCACCCTAGCGATTTCTGAACCTGCTCCAGCTGCACTTGCTGCACCTGCAGCACTTGTCGTTTTGGGCACATTCCCGAGGCGCTCTGGCAAAAGCGAGTAATGAGCACAGGAACCTTTCTTCTTTCTTGGGCCTTTTCAATTCCGTGTTGTTCCACATGTCCGAAGGCGAATCGCAGAGACCGAGAAATGTGTCTCCCCAGCACTACTACTGAGTGGCTTGCAGAACCGACCCACCAACTCAGCACTTTCCACGCCCCCAGTCTCGACCCGTTCTTCCGCGATCCATGTCCCTGCGAAGTAGTTGTCGTCCTGAACGTGCGGGTGCGAGCGGTGCATGGAGGAGGACACATGTTGGGCTCAGCTAGGAACAATATCCACAACTCAGGCATCTGGGAGAAAGTTTGCTTTTCGCTTGCAGATGACTCGCACCCTTAGCTCGAAACCACATTCCTGGGATGCGGCTTCGTGAGCTGCGGCGGGCGAATACGGGCGCTGAAGGGGTGATACGGTGCGAATTCTGGATATCATTGTCTTGGCCGCAGTTCAAGTGAACGGTCCTTCACAGGAACCCAGGATGAAAGTCCACCCTCCCACCGTCCTGGATCATATCGGTCACGCCTCTTGAGAGCAAGCGAGCATCGATCGACTGTGGAGCTCTTCCCCTCCCTGTAGGTGGAATTAGGACATGATTTGCAATCGGTCTTATCGAGGCCGTCCACTCCGATAAGGCCCACGGCCAACTCTACTATATGGTACACATGCGACAGTGCTGCGGTTACCAGCGCTGACTGCACGCGAATATAGATGTCAACGAAAAGACCGTCACGTATTTCGCCGTCGCAGCTTTGCACGGGCTGCGCTATGGAATATCATCATCGACTGTGCATACATAGTAGAGGACGAAACATCCCAAATCCTCGCAGTCTCAATGTGGTAGGAGTGCGATGCTGTGGATAGCCCCATCAGCGAACCGCCAGAGTGGTTAGGGGTGCCACTGGCTGGAACACAACCCCAGGTACGCAGTAGTCTCTGGATGGCATACCCTGTTCCCAGTGTTGTGGGCTACATCCCCCGCCCGCCTCCGGGAGTTCTGGGCCAGCCTTTTCGGCACCGCGAGCTGCATCAGCAGGCTACGTCGCATGGGTTCCACACGAATCGCAGGACACCTGAGACTTACTTCCAACTCCATCTGTGAGTGATCTCAGACCACTTTGTTCACTCGGACCTGAAGGGTTCTGGTCGTTGCGGGCTCACCATCGCCCATCATGTACGACGTATGTAGCAAGGACGCTCGGAGGTTCCACTGTTCCCCGGCGCCAGACAGGTCACTCGGCTTTTCTTTGTTTCTTTATTTGGGACCCCAGGAGCGCTAACTCGAAGGCTCGAAATTTCCGGGTGAGAAGGCCCCTACCGAGTATGCAACAGTAAGAAGAGATGGTAGAATACAGCTGAATAGAGGACACGCTCCCATCGTCGCCGGACAATGCGAAGGCGAGGGAAACAATACAGAAACTACGAGGTAGTGGCCGCTTGGAACGGCATCGATTTCCATTGACGTTCCTTCCTCTGCGTGGGCATCTGACTTGGCCCATGACAAACACTCAGGTGCAATCAGGGTTCGAGCATGCACATGGATACGCGTCTCTCACATGCAGTCATTTGCTGGGAACGGACGTGCCGCCTCGATGGATCCACGAATCAATCGGACTTTGACGATTGGCAATTTGTGGACTGTTTGCTGGTCGATCACAAGGGAGGATGGGAATTTGAAAATGCCGGTCTCTGCACAGCGGGCTTGACGGGCCCTGCACCGTCGACGCCATCGAGCAGGCCAGAGAGCAAGGGAGTCCTCACTCGATTCTCGCCTCGCCAGCCGGCTATGAGGGTCCTGCCAGCTCGTGCATACCAGTCCCGTCCCATGAGCAGCGTCGACCTTGACATCCAACTAGCCAGCCAAAATCGACAATCGTCACCATTATGCAATCGCTATTACTCGCCTTCCAGCCACGTTGACTCCTGTCTGGGCGGTTTTCAGACTGTTAGACGAGGCGATTCTGTCGCAGGCCTGCTGGTCTGTCCGCTGGCTCTAGAAAACCGTCACCGAAGACGAGCGATTAGCGCAGATGCTACATGCTCGTAATGGCGAGCGCTATGGTCTCTCCTGGCTGCCGAAGTGCGCGAGAAGCAATCTTCAGGAATAGCTCAAGCACAGACATGCACAGTCCACACGTTACGGACAAGTTGTTAGTACGATTGTACCCAGTCTCGGTAGGTGCCAGGTGAATTCTTGCGCATCGCTAATGCCAATGCGTGATATCCACCCCCTTGCCGCCCCCCACCCTCGGACTGGTGGCGCCTGAGATAGCTTTGCTCGGATGGGCAAGACCGTCCCTCTGTGCCTCTCCAGCCCGTCGGATCTTGCCCGACCCTCGCAAACACTGGGCAGTGACGAGCCCGCTTATGTTGTTTGATGGCGCTGGTAGAACCCCCCTCGCGAGACGACTCTTGTGGGCGCTCATGGTAGTTCTCCTGCCCAGCATGTATCATTCTGCACAAAAGCTCCCGCGTTTGTCAGGCCACCCCTGTTCATGAGGCCTGCGCTGGGGCCAGGCGCCACCGTGCACCGAGCCACTTGCCACTGCATGGAGGCGGGGCAGCAGGACAGCCCTAGCACTTGACCCAGAATGAATCGTCAGCTACAGGCTACAGCACGGTGCAGTAGATCGCCCGGGCGCTGGGGATCTGCTGCTTTTGCTGAGAGCGTCGCCCTTTCCTGTCCTTCTACATATGTCGCCCCAAAGTCAATCATTTGATCGATCTTAGGTCGAGTACTCGCCTTTCGATCCTTTACATAAACATCTGAACTGTATTCGTTGGCTGCTGCTCGTCATCCTTTGCTCCATATCACAAGGTTTACAAGCCTACCTAGCCACAGCTGTGTCAAGAGCCCCTCCGAGGTTCCGCAAAGTCAATCTCTTACTCCCCTGTCGCGTTCGCTACTGGTACTCGATAGACGACGTACAGTCACGGGTTGCATGACCGGTGATAACCTGTAAGGCTATCCTGTTCGCTTTGGGGGGTCATTCTATTCTGGCGAGGATCCATCACACTTGAACCCTCACAAGTCGACCATATCGCCAAAGCCATTCAGAGTCAAGGCAACTGGGTGCGTTATCCTGCAATACGGTGCAAGCAGGTGCTAAGTCGTCCAGCGCGAAGAGCCTGCAGCGCCATCCTACTCGGCCCGTCGCCCTCAATCAAATCGCACAGTAATCTCGCGTCTGTCGAGGTACCAAAACGCTATCCTGAGCCAGTCTCTTCAACCACATCGAAGAGACAAGATAGCACCTGGACGGCCTTGACGACAGGTTCCTCGTGCGGGAACAGCGTTCAAAACCTAAACCATCTGGCTGAAAGCCAAAAAAAACGGCAACCTGCATCAACCCTCAAAATCCCGTTTACCGGCAAAGTCCACTGGGCTTGCATTGCCGTCCCAATTCAACAGACGGCAGACTCTCAGGCCGACCGTACCAGCACTATCTGCTCGCCGTTGGGTTTTTAACTTCGGAAGCATCTGGATCGGTGCCTCTTTCAGGTGGCGGAGCGTGTCGTTAGCACTCCAGCGGGACCGGCTGTGAAGTTAAAGTGAGCCTTGTACCCCAGGAACTTGCGCAACCTTTGAACTCAACTCGAGTCAAGACCTGCGGATCGTTGTCCACCGATCTCTCTCAGACGAACCCCAGCTATTCTTCTCTCATCAACCGTCTTCAGGTCCATCGCGACTCGTGTCGACACCGTCTTCCGACTGGCTACCCGACAACTACGGGTGCAGGGGTCCTCACTACTGCTACGCCTGACAGACTGTTATATCTGTTTCTACAGGCTGCAATTACCTTCCGACTTTCTTTTTACTTTCGCCCGCCGCCGTGCACCTACACTTCAAGCTTCGGGTGGACTACGCCTTCGCGCCGAAGATCTGTCTCTGCCTCACCTCAGCCTGCGCTCCCAGGGACGTCCGCTGCAGAGCCCTTTACAGCTGTAGACTCGACGTGCCAGCAAACGCACAAAAGCCTCACGGCTCAGAGTACTGTTCCTCTCGCTCCTGGTTGACTTGCTGCCTTCCCACAGCAACCCATCCTCCTGGGACACAACGACCCCGACGCTTTTCCTGGATACACATCAGCGCTCTTTCTGAGTTTCTGACAAGATTAGAGTCTCGACAATCCCGAAACTCTCGCCGACAACCCTTCCACCGGCGTGGAGCGCGCCCCCAATACACTACACAACAAGCGATCGACATGTCTTCCGGCGGAGCGGCGCTCCAGCCAACCTTCCAGGGCCATGTAGCCACCACACAGGATGCCCTCATTCTGTTCGAGGCTTGTCTACAAGGCCACCTTTCACATGTACCGCGGAGACCTCACGACCGAGAACGAAGCAGCCTGATTAGAAGTGGATGTGTCTTTATCTACGAAGAGAATGCGTCCGGGATCAAGAGGTGGACAGATGGCGTCACTTGGAGTCCGAGTCGCATATTGGGGAACTTCCTCGTCTACCGAGAACTCGACAGGCCATTTCCGCCGGGAGAGAAGAAGAGGGCGATGAAAAAGCAACAGCGACGTCCGAGCCGGCCTGGTGAGCCGTATGCGCGATCGTCCGACGCAGGCTCGTACTCCGACGGACAGTCTGCTGGTTTCTCACAGGATCGCACTGCCTCGGCCGAGGTCGAGAGGCAACTGATCGGCTCCTTGGTGGATTCATACGGCTTCAAGCAGGACGGTCTGGTCAAGAAGACCATGAGTGTGACCGTCCAGGGTGTTACCCACCATTTGGTCAGTTACTACCACGTGAACGATGTCCTAAACACCCAGCTGCGAAGGCCCTCTGAAACGGAGAGCCTCACATACGTCCGACCGCGACTGGAGTTGACCCAAAAACAGAGCTTCCGGGCTCCCCTGGAAGAGCAGAACGAAGTGGACACGACCCAGAGCGCATACGCCTATCGAGTGAACGGAGGTGGTTATCCCCAGACGGGCTTTTACATGCCTCAGAGTTATCCGCCCGTGGCACAGCAACCCAGTCAGTCTCCTTACCCCATGGGAGTGCCTGCGATGTCCACGGCGTACATGCAGTCACCCATCACCGCTCCTCACTTGCAAGGCCCGAGAAATGACTACAGTCATTACGATCAAGCAGGATACAACAGGAGCTATGAATCACTGAACGGTGCGATGACACCGACCTCGAAGTCCGTTCCCCCCACTCCTACAACCATGGCCCCAATGATATCAGATCGCGCACAGCCACAGGCCCCGATGTACCCTCCGATGAGCATCCAACGGTCTGTCAACGAAATGAGCCCAGTATCGGTAGATACTCACAACCCTGTGCCGTACCGACCCAGTCCATACCCTGTGCATCACCCAACTGCGGCCCAGATGGATCAGGGTCGGCAAAGTCAGCCATCGCCCGTGCCGGTCAAATACGAAGATCGCCGCGACCAGACACCGCAGCAACCCCAAATGTACCAGAGTGCGAGAACGGGTTTCTATGGTGAAGCACCAGGCCAAGTTATGCATCAGCCTCAATATTCACAGCAGCCCCCGATGCCACAGTGGGTTGGGCAGGGTCACAGTGCTTAGGCCAATCCTATCACTCCGGCTCTTCCTTTCACAGGCTGCGGGGTCCTGGCATCAAGGCCGGCACCAATCGAGTGCTTTGGACCATCCACCTCCAAACCGTCCATGGATTGTTGGGCAGCCCTAGCACCGGACGAGAAACACCTGGAGAAGAGAAAAACACAGCAAGAAGAGCAGATAGGGGACAGTACATGTGCACTACGCTCAGGAAAGGGGCCAGACAAAGCTAATACAGACGTGGGCATGGACTATCTGTTGGCAAGAGGGAGGGAAGCCACCAGGGATTCAGTGATGAAGACTGTTTTGCGAAGTCGTTCGCTCCATGAGAACGGCCCGATGGGAAGCTGAAGGCAAGCAAAGGAAAGGGAAGCTAGAGATACGACCGTCAGGAGCTTATGGGAGGTTCTTTGCACTTTGGGAAAAGCTTGTATAGGGAGGCACATCTGATTTTAGTCCTTCCATCCATACGCGCTGCTAATGATGCGGCAGCTCTACTGCTCTGGCTTTGGGAGAAGAATGAAGACCTTTTTTTGTGGAAGGAACAAGCTGCATGGCGGCCTCTTCCAGCGTGCTCCTCCCCTCTTGTGCTTGGGTACTACGCAACTTTGTATTTCTTCAGTCGCTCTGGAACTTTCGCTTACTTCTCCCCCTCCTTCAAAACATCGCCCAGCCATAAAGCGAAGTGGTTGACAGACGGCCGAGACAATGCTTTTACTAATTCTCTGCTCGAATCTTCGACTATAGGAAAATGTCGAAAGCTCACTACCCAACCTTGAGGCCTCTGCAGGCGGGGGCATCGCTCAGCTGGTCCTGAAGTCGGCTTGATTACGTGCATTCTGCGACCAGCCACCATGGCGACTCCGGAGGGGTGCCGCGCATCGTGGAACTACTGCTCGTAAACAGCATGTGAGAGCCTCCAGAGTCAAGGCCTCGGGCCATCTCGGAGTACTCGTATCGTTACTATAGGCATGTCACTGGCATGCGTATGTATCTGTCTACCTCGGGATATCGGACGATAGGCATGTCACTGGCATCCGTATCTCTGATGCATACTTCGGACTGAGTGTCGAGGATGGCGCGGAGGTGCCACATTCCACTCTCTAACGAAAACCTTACGACTGTGTTTGGTCGCAAGATCCGCATCCCCGGAACCGCAATTCGGTTTCCGCGACGATCCTGCACTCTTGTGTCCACAATCGCTCAATCCACGGAATGGCCAACGGGGAAGGTGCCGATCGGACAATGCGGTCGCCACGAGGCCATAATCGCTTACGATTACATAGTCCACCGTAACAAGGACTCTTGCGCCCTTGTCGGGAGAGTGGAGATCGGTTCGGAGCAAGACACGGATGAGTGATGGATGATATGTGGTGTGGCCGAAAGCTCTCTTCCTCTCGATGAGCATGTCAAATTCATCACGCCACTTCCCAGTGACAACTGCTCAAGGATTTGGTTTCCAAGGACGTCCTTCGACAAGGGGTTGATTTGCGTCGCTACGGCAAGGATGAGACTTATCTGTCACATCATGTTTGGGGTGGGTCAATGCCCGTTTCGAGAGCGAGTCCTTGCCGTCTCTGCGCTGCGGGTGCTCCGTGCAAATGTCTTTTCAGCTTTGCAAGCATGTTCGGAAGGAGGAAATATTACTAGTGTCTGAAAAACCGCCCAACAATCTTTGGCTGGAGGTGGAACTGCAGCCCATCGATCCAGCCAAGCTTCGATGGTCATTGTGGGATCGCAAAAGATGGCACTCGACGTTCTGTTGACCTTGTTTGCAGCCCGGAACGAGTCACATGCTGGGCACAAGGATGCATTTCAATGCACGTCGTGATTAGTTAGTTCATGCCACAACTTTGCAATAAGCTGGTGTCAGCCAAACCTAGCCACACATGCAACCAGAGTGCGTGGTGCGGCACAGAAAGTAGCATTTCCGACAAATGCAGGCGCCAATCCGTGGCGTTTCCGAGCAACTTCTGTCGTCGACGTCCCCTGGCGCGTCAATGAATCGGTGAGGTCGACGTCTCCGCACTCTGGCGTCTGGCCCACTGCCACCCCCCCTGTTGAGGCCAGCCAAGTTTTTGCGCAGACACAGACACGGGCATAGCCTGCATTGAAAGACCAAAGCACAACAATGTCCCTCCCTTCCATAAGCAATGCTGGACACGGTTCGATTCGCCCAGCCAAGAAGCGCCTGACGCAAGATCCTAGAGTTTCAGCGGAGTGCACGCTCCCGCCTCGTTTACGGGACCCCCTTGTCGAGCTGGTGGTCGCTGCAAGCAAGTGGACACTCAGTGAGTGTGTGCGTGTGTGTGTGTGTGTGTCTGTGCCGGCTGCGAGCTCGCTCTCTTTCCTAATTTCGACGCTCATCTTGTCTCTTCATGCCAGTTTGCTCGATTGAAAGCAAGGGGGCCATTGTCACATTCGTTTACGAGTAGTAGGAAGAATGCAATGTCCATCAAGGCCAAGATCCACCCACCCGCAAGCACAGTCCTTCTGATGCCCTCTCCCCTATCCGTAGTCTCATTGCGCAATGACCAATGATCGACTACTGGGTATGCATGACCTGCACCTGCGGGAGGTTGGATGGCAATAGTAACGGTCCAGGCTGGTCGACCGGGGCCCAGGGGCATGCTGCTTGCTGACACGGCCACATTGCATGTGCGTGACACCGTCCTGCAGCCTCGATTGCGGTGTGACGGCCGGGCTGGCCCCAGGACGAGAGGAGAGAGCAATGGATTTTCCAGACTCCCATCCCAGTTCCCATTTCCGCCTCAACGGACGGGACACCTGGGGGGAGAGTGCGGTCTGCGCTTCTACATACTGCTGCGGGCTCTTGCTCTTCTCGCTTTCGACTCGTTTCGGTTGTGCCAACCAGTTCCGGTCCTCTCCAAAGAGCACGGTCAAAAGTTGTCCGAGACGTGACAGGTTGGCAGCATCTCAGAGACTGCAAGCAAAAGTGTCCGAGACGTGACAGGTTGGCCGCATCTCAGAGACTGCAAGCAAAAGTGTCCGAGACACAACAGGTAGGTGTTGCCAGTAAGTCGGACGCCCTGTGACTTCCTTCCGAACCACCTGGCAACAGCAACCTGGGCGGATACAGGGATGTCGGACGCCCGTTTGGACATTTTCCCCCGCGACAGCAGGCTGGGCGGTTTGTAGGGATGTTGGATGCCCGCTTGGACATTTCCCTCGACTTCAAAGCACATCCTCACATCCTCTACACAGCGCCAGTGAGGGATGTGCCACTGGGAAATGCTGTCCCCTGTTCCCTACTACTCATTTACAGTGACCAGCGAAGGATATACCACTGGGAAATGCTGTCCCCGTTCGGTACTACTCATTTGCATTGACCTGCGACCGAGCAGCAGGGAAGCAGCAAGCAGCAAGCCCACAAGCTCTTATGGCCTCTGTCTGCTTCCTGCTTTTTCCTCTTTCCCAGCCTCTATCACGGATCAGGGCGTCGAGAAATGTTGCAACGAGCTGTCCAACGGCGGCGACGGCGGTGGCAGCAGCACCAGCACCAGCACCAGCCACGACCGAACGCGTGATAGACACCGCAAGAGATGATCTGACTACGGTTACACAATATCTCGCGCCGCGGGAACCCAACACAATGCCAATAATTCTCACTCCCACGCCGCGTGCAAAAGTTTGACGTCCAGAGAAGGTTACACCTTCCTCCCCAGCGACGGGATCTTTTCATCCCGTCTTACTCCACGGCCCTGTACGAGGTGCACACAGTACAGTACATCAGTGCCACGTATAGATATCTATCCGTCCGTGTCCGCCGTCCCCCGTCCCCGCGAAGGCCGTGTGAGAATCTGACGTGACATGCCCCGGACATTGGCCGCGAGTGTGTGAACGGGCCTGATTGGGACGTACGGTACCCACGAGGCTAAGGATATAAGAGTAGAGTAGGGAAGGGGAATTAGAATTCTAAATTAAAGTATAAATACAAGTATACGCGATATATCTACTAGTAGCTAGGAAGGTTATTAGTACTAGGTACGTACCCGAGAACTATGATTTAGATTCATTTACCTTTTAAACCTTGGTTAACTCTATACTCACTGCTTACTTGGACTTACTCACTGCTCACTCAGTCACTCAATCAGACAGAGAGACAGTCAGTCAGTCAGTCAGTCAGTCAGTCACTCACTCACTCACTCACTCACTCACTCACTCACTCACTCACTCACTCACTCACTCACTCACTCACTCACTCACTACTCAGTATGCGTCGGGCCTGAAGATCAGGATTCTGATGCTCTCTTACTCTCTTACTCTCCTACTCTCCTACTCTACTACTCTCCTACTCTCCTACTCTCCTACTCTACTACTCTACTGCTTGACTTGAATTGATCATGCTCTAAATTTACCTAGGAGAGTCTATGTTAGATCTGAAACACGGACGGACGCATCTCCAGCTTGAACTGTCGACGACTAGATCTGTGATTCGCCGTTTAAACGTGCATCCACACAGGACGTAACGGTTACTACATCCACGTCAGACCGTGATGGCTACTACATCCACCTCAACTCCCCCTCTCTCAACCCGTCATTTTACTTTCTTGCCTTCGGCGGCTCCCCTCGCTGATGCGGTTTCCAGTTCCGCACGCGCCTTGTCGCTTTGCATGGTGCTCTCGTTGCCGAAGACCTGGGGCACCTTCCACGGCGGCATCTCCAACTTGTGGCCCAGCTTCTGCTCGATCGCCCGCTTGAGCCCTTCCCCGGTCGGCATCGTGACCGTGCTGCCTCTGCGCTGCCGGGTCTCGATCTCGGCTCTGATCTCGTCGATCGCCTCGTCGATCTCCCTGCCGGGATCGTTGGGCAAGCCCAGACTCGGCGGGTATTGCGTCTCCTCTGCAACGGTCTTGCGCATGTGCGGGTGGTTGCGCTTGTCGAGTTTCTGGACGAGCATCTTCTTCGCCGGGGAGGCGAAGAACGCCATGCTCGCCGCGACGCCGACCACCGCGTAGAAATACACCCGCGCCCAGCATTTCAGGCTGTCGTTCCACCCGAGGATCACGAACGGGGCCGTCGTGAAGCAAAAGGCCAGCTGCGTCGCCACGTATCCCAGGAGGTCGTAGTAGATTTTCCATTTCGTGGCCGACTTCCCGTCGGGCGTGAAGAAAAAGGGTCGGAAATGCCGTCTGAAGTTCTTGGCCACGGTCTGTATGAATGCGGCGAGCAGGAAACTTAGGTAATATCCCGGGTAAAAACCGTGCCAAAATGCAGATGTCAGAAACGTGGCCAGTGTGGCTCGGAAGCCTGGCTTTTTGCCCGCGGGCGTGACGCGCAGGTAGATGTAGTTTCGGAGCCATTTGTTGGTGTTTTTGTTCCAGTTGTCGAGGTAGGCGCGAGAGTTTTGCGCCAGTTCGATGCCGAGGGGGTTAACGTTTTCGAGGTGGTCTGGGAGTAGGTTAGTGTGGAGCAAGACAAGGAATTCATGAGCCAGCAAGGGCATGAACATATCCAAGATTAACCTAGACTCTTGATCCATGGGACTGGTCTGATCGACCTGGGAGGGATGGGGGAATTTCGAAAAACCACGTCGCACAGCTTACCCCATTTTGCCTTGCCGGTCTTCTCGTCGATGCCGTTGTAGCTGATTCCGGACATTATGCAGGCTCCTTCGGTAAGTGACCAGACGCCGTAGTACTTCATGCGCGTAGTAAAGCCCAGCAGTTGCAGTATCCACACGCGATACGGGAAGGAATAGGTTAGGTACTTGTCGGAGAGCACTAGAGCCACATTATACCACTTGGAAAGTTGCAGGAAGAGGCCGATCCACAGGAGACCACCGAGAGCTTTTCTTGTCGCTGGAACGGCGGAGTGAGGGACCTCAGTTTTCTTGCTCCTGCTGACGCTCTTTGCTTGTGGAGATTTGGTCGGTGTTTCGGGTGGGAGAGCGTAGATGCTGCCGTCGAGCCAGCGTTTGTAGTCGACGTACTATATTTGTCACAGAGCTCAGGTCAGTGGCATGTCACGGTGCTGAAACAAGGTGGTAGAACCCCCTGCTTGCTATGGACCGGCTCTCAAAGAGACTTACATCAAAAGCAGGACCCGTAAAGATGGATGGAAAAAAGAAGACATAGCCGAGATAGTCGAGGAACTCGGGCAGTTTGTACACAGCGCGCTCCTTTTGACTGTCGGTCAATAGTTCGGGCTTCATGTGTCCATCATGGTAGTTCCAGGCTAGGGCATGAAGCTTCATTATTAGAACCATCTGTCCACTGTTGCCCTCCAGCCTGTTAGCGCCATTTGTCGTCTCAGTGGAGAGGACAGTACGAAACCCACCCAGTAATGTCCACAAGGCTCGGATCATTAATTCTCTGCCTTTCGATATGGCTTATAGACATATGGCCCATCAGGAATCTGCGGCCGCCAAAGGTCAGTGCCCTGTCCGTATGCTGTCCCGGGGTTGACTTGCATGAAAACGAGCCATGGCATAAGCGACCCATCAACGACGTAGATGATCGCATAGGTGCCAATCGCATCAATGAGCAAGGTGACGACGCCCGACCATAGGTCGAAGAGACCGACAAGGTAGAACAGGCAGATGGCGACACTGAAAATGCTCTTGTAATGTGGCTTGTTGTCCGGTAGTCGCTTCAACCAGGCGGCTAAGGGATATGAGGAGAGGAAGACGAAAAGAAGCTGGCTCGTCACTTAGCCGAACACACCATGACCCTTGTTCGTTTCCCAGAACAGACTTACTTTAATCTCGTCGACTGGCGCGCCCACAACCCGGGACAACCATTGAAAAGCTGGTGGCATGGTCAGCACGACTCGGCCAAATCCGCCAACAGAGGGGAAAAGTACGGATATTTATCCCGGGTAGCATCGTCGCTCTTTCCAGCACTGAAAGCGCGCAAAGGACTGGAAACGAATAGGTGAGAGACAGCAAAGACAATCCCGATCCGACATTATTGGGGATGGGACGTGGTGGAAGAGAAGACGACGGCCTCCATGTTGGGCGGTGCGAACGATGACATCAAATCGAACGAGAGCCAATCAAACCGTCACATGCCACAGCCTTGTGCCTGCGTCACGCTCAGCCTCGCCTTGCCCTCCGCATCATCTGCGCTGCGGCCACCTGCCAATACTGTAGACACCGTACACGATACAGTACACGAAACGGTACACTCTATCACACGACACCAGAGCCTGAAACTGCTCGCGCTTGTTCTCGGTCAGCCAGTTTCCATGCGTCGCTATACCGTACAGAGCACTGCCTCATGATTGCAATGCTGTTACACTGGTGAGCGTGAGTCTACCCACAGCGCTCGCTCAACATGGACGTCTCCTCGGCGATTTCGGGCTATCTGTCCAAGATTGCCGGCGTCGGCGAAGGCGCTGCAGCCTCCCAGCAGACAAAGATGAAGCTGCTGCTGCTTGACTCGGAGACAGTGACCATCGTTTCAACCGCCATCACCCAGTCAGCTCTGCTGAAACACGAAGTATACCTCGTCGACAGGTTGGACAACCCTGCCCGCGAACGCATGCGTCACCTCCGCTGCCTCTGTTTTGTCCGACCGTCTCCGGACTCGATCCAGTTCCTCATCGACGAGTTGCGCGACCCCAAGTACGGAGAATACAATATCTATTTCAGTAACATCATAAAGAAATCGTCACTAGAGCGATTGGCCGAGGCGGATGACCATGAGGTGGTCAAGGCAGTTCAGGAATACTTTGCGGACTATATCGTGGTCAACCCGGACCTGATGTCCCTCAATCTGGGATTTCCCAAGCAGCGGTTATGGAGTCACAGCCCAGACATCTGGAACACCGATGCGTTACAGCGGACAACCGAAGGTGTGATTGCCTTGCTCTTGTCGTTGAAAAAGAACCCACTTATACGCTACCAAAAGAACAGCCTGATGGCAAAGAAACTGGCTACCGAAGTGCGGTACCAGATCACCCAGGAAGAACAGTTGTTCGACTTCCGAAAAACAGACACTCCTCCGGTGCTGCTGATTCTGGATCGGAGAGATGATCCAATCACGCCTTTGCTCACTCAATGGACCTACCAGGCTCAGGTACATGAGCTACTTGGCATTCACAACGGTCGAGTGGACCTCAGTGCGGTTCCCGATGTGCGTCCAGAGCTAAAAGAGATCGTTCTTTCCCAAGATCAAGATCCCTTCTTCAAGAAAAACATGTATCAGAACTTTGGTGACCTGGGAGGAAACATCAAAGACTATGTCGACCAGTATCAGACGCGAACCAAGTCTACCGCTCAGATTGAATCAATAGCAGACATGAAACGGTTTGTGGAGGATTATCCAGAATTTCGAAAGCTTTCGGGGAATGTCTCCAAGCACGTCACTCTGGTCAGCGAGCTCAGCCGCCGCGTCGCTGCCGAATCCTTGCTCGATGTCTCAGAACTAGAACAGAGCCTGGTCTGCAACGACAACCATGCCAATGACCTGAAGACGTTGCAGAGACACATTCAAAACCCGAGTGTCCCTGCTGACAACAAAATCCGCCTGGTCGCGCTCTACGCCCTTCGCTATGAACGCAATCCGCACAATGCTCTCCCAGTGCTTCTTGACTTGCTCACTTCCGTTGGCGATGTCCCCGCGCACAAAATTTCCATCATTCCGAAACTCCTCGCTTATCATCATAGTCTGCAGCCAGCACCTGTTGGTGGAGCAAGCGGCTTCATAGACCTCTTCGACTCCGGCTCTTCTCCTTTCAGCCAGTTCCGCCGCAATCTGAACCTGAAGGGCGTGGAAAACGTCTATACTCAGCACTCCCCTAGGTTGGAGACTTCACTTCAGCATCTTATCAAGGGGCGATTGAAAGAGTTACAATTTCCCTTTGTGGATGGGCATCACACGAAGGACAAGCCACAGGACATCGTTGTTTTCATAGTCGGGGGAGTAACATATGAAGAAGCGAAAATGGTGGCACAGGTCAATGCGTCCGTACCCGGTGTAAGGGTAGTCCTTGGGGGGACAAGCGTGGTGAACTCGACCATGTTCTTGGAAGAGGTGGATGATGCGGTGAGCAGTTGGCCGGATCAAGGACCTGCCACTGCGAGGGAAAGGCTTGGTAGAGCTGTGGGGAGATGAGAGCTGACCGCATGACAGGCGGCAAGAGCAGCAATCCAACCACACCTGTTCTCCTCCCTGCGACAACCCGCGCATTGGCCAACTATTACGGTCCTCACCCATCGCCAGCGAGGCGGAAGTGCACATGTCGGGCATTTGAAATGACGGACTCTGACCGGAGCGCTGGGTGGTAACAGGGGTAGCGACCAGACCTCTGGAATCTTAGCTGCCACGCCTGCAAGATGAGGGATCCCGAATGATAGGTGGTACGATAGAAGGGGGCATGGAAGGTGCAAGACAGACCGGACTGGCAAGACGGTTGCAGTAATAGGTCACTCGTGAGCTGGGCGGGTTACAAAAGCCACCACTATTGGTATCAACAGGCCCGACGAGGGTCGGGACGCGCTGCTAAGTCCAAAGAGGCTGTGATGTCAACGAACCACTTGATCAACTTGCTCGACGGGAATCTGGTCTCGCCACAGACACCAGCCACAAGACTCTCGGCAGGCTATTTGGAGCTAAACACGCAGCATGTCAGCACCGAAATGAAACCACTTGGTCTTCAGAAGCGAAAGGTTCTCTTTTGGTTGTGGCCACTTCTATTGACTGGGGACGTCCCTTTCACTCGAACACAATATTGCGAGTCCTGCCGCGCAGTGTTCTCAAGAAGGAGCCAAAGGATGCGCGGATCACTACGACGTGATCGCTTTCTCTAACCAAGAGATCTGATTGCACCAAGGACGCACCGTCAGAATATTACATTCTCAAGATACCATGCTTCTCAATGTACGAGCAAGTGCCACTTCAACCGCAACATCGCTGATGCGCCTTCCAAATGCGGAGGAGCATTTTCCATGATGAGAAGCCCTTCGAGTCGTCGTGTCTTGTCCAGCGAAAGGCGGACGATCGGGATACGGCAACAAGGTTCTTGGGATGCATGAGTAAAATGAATGCGGCAAAGATAAAGACCGTGATATGCGAAATGCCCATCAGCCCCTTCGATCTCGAACTTTTGTCGTGGAAATTCCGCATGGTGTCTATAATATCTCTCTCCTGAGCAGCAAATGCTTACCTTGACTATAAAGACGAGGACCCCCTGACCAGTTATTGTTGCGGAGGGCGGCCTCAACCTCGTCCGAGGACGATATTGATTGCTAAATCCAACGATGTGGGAAATGAATCAAGAGAACTCGCAGCGGCGATGCCTGGCTTTCGACTCTACCGTCGCCTCGCGTTCAAATGAGCTAATCGTCTCTCTTCTACAGCATCCCCCTCCCCAACGGGCCTCTTTTCTTCCGACATCTGTAAGTCACCATTTCGAAGACAGTGCCGTAATCCTGGCACTCTCGCACGATTGCAGGATCTGCCCACCACCAGGACCACCGCCGACAGCGCATCGATTCATGGGTTGTCTTTCCCGACTGAGAGGGTTGACGCGGAACAAGACTACGGTAGAAGGCCTGGTAAAAATAGCGCCCTACCGCGACGCTGAGTCCTCGGAGATCGCGGTCACTCTGGGAAGCGCTGCTGTCTGTCGGACATGCCGTCCCAGCCCATTCACTCAGCCTTCTGTCTAGCATGTCTCCTTCTCCGACAGCAGGGAAAGAGAGTGTCTGGCTGTCGCGATGCTCGAATTCAGCAACATCGTCCAACCACACCGGGATGATCATCGCGGGGTGGGTGACGAGAAATCTCCTTTCCAGCCCGAGGATGATTTTCTCCGCCGTCCACCGCCCCAGGAGGGGACCACAGTTGCGCGGCAGAGGGTCCACAACTGTGACCTCGAAGATGCCTCCCGGTCGCAGAACGCGGGCGCACTCCAGTGCGAAACTGGGCCATTGGCTGGATTGCAGGAGCACGGAGATGGCGCGGGACGAAATCAAATCCACGGAGGAGGCTGGGTACGGGAGCGTCGGTATGTTGGCCCAGGATTTGGTGTCTATACCCTGGGGCCCCGCCCAATAGAGGGTTGAGGGGTAGTCGCCCGGTGCTCGAAGCCAGGAGACCTGGTGTTGTGGGGAGGTGGCGTCGTGGAGCCAGCTCTCAACTGCGAACGCAAATCGGGAGAGTCAGTGTTTCGTTTAGATTGGATAGACGGAGGAATGAACGAATGGTTGAGGCCTTACCTCCGTCTTCGCTGATATGGACTACCCGCTTCGCTTCATGATCCTGACCGTGATTCGCTTTCTCGTCTCCCTCGTCGACTGGGCCAATCCGGCTGTTTCGAAGTGTTCCTTTTGCCTCCAGAAGAGCGTTGAGCCGTCTAAGCCCGACCAGAGCCCACAATTTCTTTTGGAAGGTTACGACACTGGTGACTTCCGAACTTGCGCCCGCCCAGTCTTCATACAGTCTCTGCCAGAGAACTTTGATCGGCGCGCTTTGGATGATGAGCAGAAGTAAAGGAAGACTTTCTACCATTTGGCGGATCCTTGCGGGTGATTTCCAGTCCGCTGCTTGGACGTGCTCCGGCTTCGACGCAACCACGGGTACGGGGCTAGACACCGGCGGGGCATTGGCATCTAGGTTGTTGCGTTTCTGCTCGCTGGAGGTTGATGTGGCGACGGCTTGAGTGTGTCCCCGTCGTTGCGACTGCACAGGGAAGGGGAACCTCTGGCCTTCGCGACTGTGAACGGTTTCGGGAGTGCTGTTGGGCGTACAGATCGTATCAGACCTCGCCGCCCCCGTAGTACACGTGCTCGAGGTCGACGCGTATCGTACGACGGGATACCTGAGGCTTGAATCTCGTTAGTGTGCCGGAAAAATAAAGGGGGATCACGAAGTACGTAGAAGCAAAGACACGTCTGGCTGGGTCTGATTCTGACCTCTCTGGCCGCTGCTTCGCGGCTTGACCAGCAGAATTCCGCTCCATCTGGACCGGACTCGCCAGTCTGGTCGACTCGACGGGGCTTGCGTAACTGGCTCGACGAGAGTTGTCGGCGTGTACCTGGGATCTTCTCCTTCCCCACTGCTGGAAACTTTCAACGGAGACATCCATGGCCGGCTGCGGCTCCTCAGCCGGGCCCCCAGACGAGGGGTCCACAGCTAAAACATCGGTCAGCGCGAGATCAACACCAACAACCACCACGAACTGGAGTGAAGGGCCGGACGAACCTTCTTGTGGGTAGACGGAAGGCGAGATTGAGAAGCCAGAGAGCGGCCGCAGATACGTCGGCGACACCGGCGAATACGACGGCGAGGTCACCAGGACCGGCGACCCAGCGAGCTCTGACGGACCGGCATCGACGTCAGCGTCAGCGTCAACACGAACATCGACATCTTGTTTGGCCGCTGCCTTGTCAGGGCCATCTGGCGCTGCTGGTGCTGCTGGCCGAGTTATTGCAGCCTTGGCAAATCCGAAGATGGGGATCTTCTTCGTCAAGCTGCCTCTCTCACCTCCCAGCCTTGCCCTGGAGCTCGACGTGGAACTTCGCACCGAGCCCTCGGATTCCCTTGCCTTGCGCTCGCGGCGTTGGCTGACCGTCTCCGCCTCCAGGGGGTTCTTGAAGGGAACATTGAACATGGCTCTCAAGGGAAATCTAGACGTGTCAAACCTCGTTCCTTTCCAGAAAAGTGATCGATGGCTGATTAGATAGATGACCGTGAGAGAAGATTAACTAAGTCCCACAGCGTCGCCGGGGTTCACAGAAATCCAAGCTCCATGAACGGACGCGGACCTGGGCAGACCCTTGTCTCCCGGCGTGACACAGGGGCCCCATGCAAGCAGGCGGGCGGGTGGGCATGAAGACAGGCAGGCACTTCCATAGAACGCGACTTGGCTATCGGACCTGAATGCTCAGCTGCGGCAATGTGGCTTGAGAAGGGCGACTGTTTCGGCCGGTGGCATGCTGAAAAGTTGCAGGGCACGGAGAGTCTGGACAGCCTTGACCAGGCAATACAAGGACAGGCAATGCGGGCGGGCTTGAGGCTGGCTGTGGCGGCCTTGGCCCTCGTGTCTTTTCCATCAACTCCGACGGCAGATACGAGCGGACTGGGAAGGACAAGATGCGGCTGGCCGTTGCACAACGTCGCACACGCGAACCTCCATCCAAAGAGATGCTGTCGTTCCATCAGCACCGCAGCATGTCGAGACACGTGGCGTGCGCAGTATAGAAATAGCGACAAGTCGCCGGAATGGCGAGACAGGCCCAGAACCCGAAGCTGTTCGCTTTACGAGGAGCGGCAGCTCTTTTGGGCTATCTCGTTTTGCCCGTCGACCTACTTCGGTCTATGTCTTGCATGGCGCCTCGTCGTTGCTTGCTGGCTAGTATTTATTAATATGTCCCAAACTCCCTGGCGTAGGGCTGGCTGGATCGTGTCCCTGTATTTGAGCAGCGATCGAATAACCCTCCCATCCGAACCATGTCTGCCACTCGACAATACACCAAGGCCATCAACGACCATGTCGCGAAGTCGACGTTCGGGCGCGTCTTCCGCCTGCAAGGCTCTGGCCATGTAAGAACCTGGCATCTCCATCGGCGGCGGGATGAACTTAACACTCATCGTTGGACAGGAAAAGGAGATTCAGGGCACGACGTTTCTCACAGAGCTCCGCGCAGGGGTGACTACCTTTGCCACCATGGCGTACATTATCGCTGTCAACGTGAGTATCCAAGTTGCACCTTCTTGTCCGGCCGGGAGCATCGCTGAGCCAGATTTGCCACAGGCATCCATCGTCTCTCAATCCGGGGGCACTTGTGTGTGTCAGAGCGAATCGGACCCGACCTGTCTCAAGGACAATGACTATGCGCGCTGCGTTCTGGGTATGTTGCGTCGTTGCAATCCTGCGATGGCTGGTATTGCATTATTATGTCTCTAATCGCCACCTTGCACAGGCATTCAAAGGGACTTGATCACCACGACGGCCGCCATCTCGGGCCTTGCGTCCTTCATGTTTGGCTTCCTCACGAATCTGCCCGTGGCGCTTGCGTAGGAAGCTCTCTTTTCCTTCCCCCGAAGCGCGACCCTGCTGACACTGAACACACCATTGTTACAGGCCTGGGATGGGACTGAACGCCTACTTCACCTACCAAGTCGTAGGATTCCACGGCACGGGACCAGTCCCCTACCGGCTCGCCCTGACGGCCGTCTTCATCGAAGGGTTCATCTTCGTGTTCCTGTCTCTGATCGGCATGCGCCAGTGGCTCGTGGCCGTCATCCCGTCGTCGCTCAAGATCGCCAGCACAGCCGGCATCGGCCTGTTCCTCACGCTGATCGGCCTGTCCACGTCGGCGGGCCTCGGCGTCATCAGCGGCGCGCAGAGCACTCCTCTCGACCTTGCCGGCTGCCCGGCCAAATACCAAGACGAGTTCGGCGTCTGCCAGAGCCATAAGCTCCAAAATCCAACGGTAAGCACGCAACACATTCGGGATTTTCTTACACTATCTTCCCAATCCCTGCCTGGTAGATAAGTGCCCCGGCTCGGCTCTGACTTGAGACGTCCCTCACAGGTCTGGATCGGCATCTTCTGCGGAGGCATCATCACGGCGCTCTTGATCATGTACAAGGTCAAATCGGCGATGATAGTGGGCATCGCCATCGTGTCCATCATGTCGTGGCCCCGGTCCACGTCGTTCACCTACTTTCCCGACACGGCCGAGGGGGACGACCGGTTCGACTTCTTCAAGAAAGTCGTGCATTTCCACCCCATCCAGCACACGCTGGGTGCGCAGGACTGGGACATCGCGGGCGCAGGGCCCAAGTTCGCCCTCGCGCTCTTCACCTTCCTGTACGTCGACATCCTCGACTGCACGGGCACGCTGTACTCGATGGCGCGGTTCTCGGGCGTCGTCGACGAGAAGACGGGCGCCTTCCCGCGCTCGACCATCGCGTACTGCACCGACGCCCTTTCCATCTCCATCGGCTCCCTGATGGGCACGTCGCCCGTCACCGCGTTCATCGAGTCCGGCGCCGGCATCGCCGAGGGGGGCCGGACCGGCCTCACCGCCATGACCACGGGCGTTTGTTTCTTCGTCGCCATCTTCTTTTCCCCGATCTTTGCCTCCATCCCGCCCTGGGCCACGGGCTGTACTCTCGTCTTGGTGAGTCAATCTCCTTCTGCTCTGTCGTCGCTTGAGGAGAGTCTATTGGACCCCCCTAGTAAATATAACGAACTCTACCGGGCACCTTGTCGCTAACGCTTGCTACACAGGTCGGCTGGATGATGGCCCGCTCCATCGTCGACATCAACTGGAAATACGCGGGCGACGCACTCCCCGCCTTCGTCACCCTGATCTTCATGCCCTTTTCGTATTCCATCGCCTACGGCCTCATCGCGTAAGTGTGGCGGCTCCCCTTTGTGCATGTATTACCTATCTATCTATCTTCACATGTGAACGTCCACACCGCTAACATGTCCCCCCCTTTTCTTAACCATACTAGTGGCATAATGACCTACGTGACGCTCAACACCGTAACCTACATCCTCAAACTGATCTCATTCGGCCGCGTCGTCCCCGCCGACGAGGATCTCAAGGAATATTGGACCTGTAAGTGCCACTGCCAGTGTCATCACCACGCCGCCCAAGTTTCCTCCATCCCTAAAGTAATTAAGTCTACTGCGACTTAATACTAACTTCTTTCCTTCTCAACGCCGCAGACAAACCTCGCACGGGTCGGGCTCCGTGGTTTATGCGCGCCATGCAACATCGACGGTTCTGGGACGCGGAGGCTCGGGATCCCGATGCGTCGACTTCGAGGTCCGCCGGCTCCGACGAGGATGGCGGCTTGGAAACGCCGCCGGCAGGGTCGGCTTGGGAGGCGAACAAAATGGCGCGGGACGTGGTGACGGAGGTGCGCAATGAGAATGGGAAGGTTGAGAGGAGAGTGGTTCACTAGGCAGGTAGGTAGGTAGCTGGTGAGTGTGCGTGCGTGCACACGGACTGCATTGTGTGACGGTGACGGCGACGGTGACGCTGAGGGTCTCAATGGGATTTTGAAGTGGAATGGACTGAACTGAACTGGACTGGAATGAAATTGATTGAATCGGCGTGAGCTTCCAGTGTGGGAGTGGGATTAATATTTTGATCTAGTACATGAATAACTGAATGACGGATACATCCATCTACAAGCTCGACACTTCGGACATTGATAGCCTCTGCAGCGGAGCATTGATAGCCGCTTGAGCGTAGCATTGATTGCCCTGGTCCGTGTCTTTTTATCCTGAACACCAAGTCAGCAAAATCCAGTCAGTCCTTTCCCACACGCCCACCTCTTAGTATTCCAGTCGCGACTGAGTCAAGCACCGTGCTCTCACACAATCAATCCCATCACCTCACCTCTCCTTTTCCTTCTCCTTCTCGCCTTCAACGCACCGGTTCTCCCTCCAATACCAAACCGCCGTGACTACTGCCCCGGGTCCGAAGGCAACGGTCCCTATAACGATAAGTGTTCCGGCTGTCCACATATTAACATCCGCCAGCCTGACCCTCTTCAAGTCCCAGATCGCTAGGTACGCCCAGAGGAGCGAGCTGGCGAAAATAATCCAGAAGTCGGCCAGGAAGATCCCGTAGATGCCCTGTACCAAGGACGTCTGTGTCGAGGGATACAATAGCGGGTCCAACAACATGTGGCTGAAGCTATGCTGGGGGTTCGGCGAGAAGACGACCAAGTAGGTGACAAAGAGATGTAATATGCCGGTCACCAAGAAGGATGTGAGGTAGATACGGCTAAGGTAAGGGACGTCGGTGTTCCGGTTCTGGGAACTGCGGTCGGTGGTGCTCCCGCCAGAGTAGAGTTTCGAAAACACCCAGATGAGGATGTCGACATACCAGGGGGAGGGCTGCCAGAAAGCTACTGCCGCCTGAGTCGTCCACATGTCTGGGGCGGAGTAGGGAATGAATATCAATGCGGTTGGGACGAGGTAGCCGATGACCAGAGCCGGCAGTAGCGCCTTCGCATATGGGAGGGAAACGGTTCGAGGCTTCGACCAATATGAGTTGCTAGATGTGTCATAGAGATATGCAAGATAGTAAATAGGCACGATGATGGCCCCCCCGACGGTTTGATACAACAGGGCGTAAATATAAGTACTGGTTCATGCACGTTAGGCCACACTTGTCATTGGTTCGCACGACAGAGGAGGAAAACTCACAATCTCGTCAAAGCCCGCCTATTTCTCTCCCTGCAGCTCTCGATGGCCCAGATTGCTAGAACTGCGAAGAACGAAAATAAAAAGTACCCCAAGAACACAAAGAAGCCCGCATCCCAGCCTGAAGCCGCGTTCATGAATGCCGCGACAAGAAAGCTGAGACCCTGGTCGACAGGCGCTATGCCCGTGTAAGTCGTCCGAAGGGGCAGAGGATGCTCAAGGAATCGGTTAACTGTGGTGATAAGCTCCATTTTCTCCGCAATCCCTGATTGTATTGAGGCGATGCGGATCGCGTAAACCGCGCAGATTGAGAGGATGGCGAACACGAGCGCGAAGAGGATGCCAGTTCCATTTCTGTGGGCTAGAGGGGACGATAGTCGAGCCATTCTGATAAATCCGTTGGTGTGGCCCTGCTCTTGAAGATTCTCACACACTCTCGAAGAAAAGAACAAGAGGACCGGGCGCGCTGGATGTTAATATATCATCTGGAGCCTAAGCTTTCCGCTCTGGATTGGGAAAAGGACGCGAATGGTGCATCGCCACGTGACATCAGCCGGTGGGCCTGGTTTCTGGGCGGTGGTGCCTCTTGTCTCCATCCGACGTAATGAAACCACATTAGGATAAGGATTGCTCCTGCGTCACGGGCAAGGCCATTCCAGGGATGTCGATTCGGCAGTTTTTCCGTTCCTGAAAGATACGAGTAGAAGTCTAGTCAATCCTGGCTGCCGTGTTCGGTGAGGTGCCAAGGTGGATGTCGAACGCCTGAACATCACTCGTTGCACAGACATCTGCATTCAGGGACGGGACACACACGGTGTTTCTCGAACCACATTCGCGCATGAGCGGCGTGACAGCCGTGAGAACACTTGACGCACAGCACCGTGAAGCGAGACATGGCAACGTCCCATTTCCGTGCTGCTTCCGCTTTCTGCGTTTCCAAGTTGGGCTCTGCCGCTAGAATCAAGGGTCGATCTAGAACAATGTCCGGGACGGAATTAGTGCCCATTTTCACAACATTGGCAACCGGGACTGCTGTCCGGGTTGAAGAATCAGTCGTCGACGATTTCGATAGCCCCTGTGGCGAGGTCCTCGGTCGAGGCGATCCAGTGCCCTTGACTCCTCCCCTTGCCGAGGTATCGGGCCCGAGGGTGGTTTGAATGCTGCCTGCAATGCTCGCAGTGAGGTCGAGGCTAGCCTTGCCGGCTTCGTGTTTTGAGGCATGAAGAGTCCCGTACCAAGGCAAGTAGGACTCATCTGGAACCCCAAGCCACAGATCACAGACACCGCAGCGCGGCAGGTGGCGCTCGCATTTGGGACAGACAGTGCCGATAGCTGCAGCCTTTTCTTTACTGAGCGGATGTCTGGGTGTGTCGACTGTCTTGTATCCCGGAGATGTCTCCCCATTGGTTCCAGCCTCATGTGCGAGGCTCTGGGAGCAGTACTGACACACCAGGCGGACCTGTTGTTTCGCGGCAGGTATGAGCGCTCGCCCGGACTCATCTTTGGCAGCGTTCTGGCTGGCAATATCGAACCGGACACGGTGGAATCTGAGGTTCCAGCTATTCATCATATGCCTATACGCGTCTTTCCAGGCTGTGAATTTGCGAGTTACCGTCTCCTCGTCGAGATAGCGTGGCACAGTGGGACAAAGCGCCAGCACCGCAGTTTGTAAGTCGCCAAAGCGCTGAACGTAGTTGCTCATTAGATCGAAAGAAGCCTGTGTGGCTGTACCAGTGAGGAGAACGCCCTCAATATCTCCTGCAGCGACTGCATCTTTGGTGGCTTGAGCGATATAGTGTGTCAGCCTTGAGTCGTCGTAGTGTCGCAAGACCACGCATACTCGATACTTAAGAGGAAGTGACTCTTCTGCGACGACATTCGACCAATCGCCGGTCTTGACATAGGCTAGGATTGCTCGAGCATAGGGATCGGTTAACTCGTCGGCCAAAGATGTGATCGTGGCTGTCCAGTCGTCCTCCTCGTCTGATTCATCCCCGGTCACAGTGCCTGAGTCACCAGTCTTTGTTCTTTTGAAGGCCCCTGCAATAGCCATTGCGAGCATTTTGTGAGACTGGTTTGCAGTCTTATTACGAAGAGCCTTGTAGGCAAGCTTACGGTCCATTGCAAACAGAGCCAATGCTGCGGCCTTTGTATGTTGATTCTTGGTCACCAGCCGTTTGACCATGACTTCGAGCTCCTCGGACGACCAGGCTAAACCGGCGGAGTGAAGGCAAAGTTGCCTATTAGCAGCATATTCCGTGTCAACACTATTGATACCAGGTACATTCAGACGCCGGACGAGATTTTCGATGATTCGGCCCAGTTTGTGAGAACTTGGACCCAGGGTCCGGTTCTTCAGGTCGATGACTTCCATCCAGAGACTATAGACGCCAGCGAACGACAAATCCACGTTATCTTGGGACATGTTGCCATTCTTGGAGATCCTGACAGCACGCTCAACCCAGGCCCAGAACGACTGCAGCCAATGAGAGTCCGAGACGATTGCTTTGTTCTGGGATGGATTCAGGAGATAGCCAGCTTCACAGCGCAGTCTCTGGACTGAGAGTAGAGTGAGGAGGTCTGAGAAAGGCACATCCGTCTCGTAGAAGCCGAGATCTGCGTGCCATGCCTGGTCGTCTAGACTGGACATCCTCTTGCCATCAGCAGCTGTCTTAGTCTGTCGAGATTGTTTGAAAGTCTTCCTCAGAGTGTTTCGGGGTTGCGCTCGTCGGCGTGCTTGATCGATCGTTGCACCGACTTCGGTGGGTTCCGAGGACAGTATTTCGATGGAAGAGGTGCCTTTGCACAGAAACCCGGGAGGAGCAAGCGTTGTAGGAGTAGGTAATGGACTTGGTAGCTTGAGCTTCACTCGACCGTGTCCATCTAAGGCTAAGATCTTAGGTCGTTTGGTCTTCGTGGTGCTCGTCAGAAAGTCAAAGGAGACAATCCGCGACTTCTCCTCCATCGGAGCGGATGGGTCCAAATACTGTTTAGCAATGTCTTGCGTCCGATCGAGATAGATATCTTGTGGTTGGCTTGTCTCCCAAGGCGTGTCATGTTGTTCGACCCTGGAGGATTCAGAGAAATCCCTGCCCAGATTGTACACCTTCAAATTCCCAGTGCTGGAAAGGACTCCCAGGCAGCCGCGCTGAGCTTTTGAAAACCTCAAGCTCCAGATGGTACCCGGGCTCTGAATAGCATTCTTCAGCTCAAGCGACAACTCTGGCTGGCGGTTCTCGTTATTCTGGAAGCCCATGTGTGGGGTATTGACTCGGCTCATCATCCTTCGGTCCCAGACGCATATAGAAGGGTCATTTGTGGGATAGCAGGACGCAAAGTAATTCTCATCGAGCCAGTCGATGGCCAAGTTATGGACGCATCTCGTGGCGAATTGAAGACCGTTGCCCACCGAAGGTTCCCTCAGGTCGTAGAGCCTAACGAATTGACCTTTGACACCCGCAACAAGGAGCGACGGGTCATCTTGAAAGAACTTGAGGCTTGTGATGGGCTCTCCACTTGCCAGCTTGTGTAGGGGATCGGAGTAATTCTTGGAGAAGCCCTTGGACCCTGGTACAGGCATGCGTTGGTTAAAATCCCATATATTCAAACAGAAGTCGGTGCGGACTTTATCGAGTCCCGCGGCCAGCAGGTTCTGCGTGCTGAGCGCGACCGCATTGCAGAGGCGCTGGCTTCTAACCTGGAACGATAGAGAGTCTTGGTGGCCTTCAGCAATGTTCAGAAGGGTCGCCTCTCCTCCAGCTTGTCCCACCACAACCAAGTCTTCGTTGGATGGGTGCCAGTCAAAAGCTCGAAATGCCGGAACCTTGGTGGAGGTGTAGATTGTGTCATACTGCAAATCATCCTTTGCATGGCCGGTAATGTTGCACAAGCGGAAAGACTTGCCCACAACGTCCACATACAGGAAGCGCTGCTGGCTCCCGGGCAACGAATTCTGAGAGAAGCGGATGGCGGCTTCCATGTTGTCGCCTCACAGAAGGCAACGTGAGGCTCGCGTGAAGTGAAGGTGAACATGTCCCAGAAAGGATTAGCGTTCGACCCACTTTGCGCAGGCGGTGACGAGCGGCAGAATCAAAAAAATCCGGGGAATTTCGACCACAGACTCAAGACTCGACTGAACTCAAGTTCTGTGTATTCAAACCAACCTTTACCTACCCTCGCTCCTTCCCTCCCGTCCCTTGCGCTCTCACCAGGATGGCAAGGAGTCGTGGTCTTCCACGCCGATCCTCTCCCCGCCCTGTCTCTAATTCGTACCGGCCAAAATCAAGTGGGACTGACAAGTACCGACCAAAATGGGCTCCGCGAGACAACGGATCTCGACCTGATCAGCCTAGACTTTACGAATCATACCGACCCGGAGATAGCGCGGAACGCGAGCGGCGAGAAGGTCATAGACGACAGGATGTGCCCGACCTACCACCCGTGCGGTCTGCTGTCACAAAATCCAAGCGTGAACGAGACACCAATCCCTCTACGAGAATCCATTCGCTGAAGAATCAGTTGGCAAAAGGGCTCCTCCCTGGCACAATCCGTCAAGAAAAGGAGCGTGAGCTTGCCGCCCTGCTGTTTGAGCAGGAACAGAACAAGCTCAAACAGGATGCCAGGAAGAATCTCCAACGCTATCACTTCATTCGCTTCATCGAGCGACAGAAATCGGAACGGAATCTCAAAAAATTGGTCAGGGAAAGAGATTCTTGCAATGATGAGAATGCACGGAAGGAGCTGGAAAAACAGATACACATTACTGAGGTTGATCTCAACTACGCCAAGTACGCACCTCTGGGGGACAAGTACATTAGCCTGTTTCCGAACGACCATGTCGACAACAAGGATAAGAAGAGGCGGGGGAAGTTCCAAATGAATAAACTCGACTTTGCCGTTTTGGATGAGGAGCAGCAGAAGGAGCTTCGCAGTCAGTACGACCAAGCGGCAAACGTGGTCCGCTCTGCTGCAGGCGACAAACCGCCCTTGTGGTATCAAGTCGAGAAGTTTATGGAACAGGGAGAGGCACAGCTGGAATTATTACGTGAGGGCAAGCTGACCACTGGCAAACAACTCAAGACCAGCCTGGCTACGCTTGGTGGGAAGGAAGATGCTCAAATGCGAAGCACCAGTGGACGTGACATGGAAGAGGCAAAGCCCGACTGGTTCGATGATGACGGAGTCATCGATCCTGCCGATCTGGACAGCGACCAAGACGAGGATATGGGCGACGGTGGCTTCTTCGAACGCTGACTTCGACCCGCGATCGGGCCAGGTACCGCGCCCTTTGCCAGACGTTATGACTTAACGACTCGAGATACCCCCATAGAGCGGAATGGGACTGGACGGCGAACAGGACGCGACTTGATACTGGCTCAACCATTGATTCTCTCTATTCTCCATTCACTCGTTGGTGCGGTGTGTCTCTGGCCCTTTTCTTTCCATCCTGCCTACTTCGTATGCTTGTGACATGTTCCACGACATCACGACCTGTGACAAGACAGCCAGGCCTTATTTATACCGACGATCGACTGTCGATCTCGAGTCGGTTGACGGTTCTGGACTCAGGAAGTCGGGGTTCGTATCAACACAAAACGTGCCGAGCCAGCTGGGTGAATATCACAAACGCAGAGGCTTGCGAGAACGAGATCTCCATCGACAATCTCTGCCGGACCAAAAGAACAACCTCCTTCTTGCTACCCTCATATCGACGTCAATTTCCACTCACAGATTCATCACACGTTATTACCCATTCAGTTGAGGGTTGTCGTCGTGACGAGTTCGTCCTCTTTGCCTTCCAAGCCATTTATCTATCCGATCACTTGATCTCAATTGAAGCTCATACCCACTGCCTGCCGGGAGAAGAGTGTCGACCTTCGAAAGACCTGCCTCGACACGCAGGATTAGCCCATCGTCCCAATACTATAGGAGAGATTCATAGTGTCAGCCTGCGACTCCAAGTTTTGAGCCACCATGCCACCCGAGGGCCAACACCAACACCATCACCGTCACTCCCTCTCACCGATCAAAAAAGTCAAGGCCGCGCTCGTCAAGTCCTCGAAATCGCCCCCTTCGTCTCCACCCGAGGACTCCACCGAGGACCAGAGAATCGCCGTCGCCGCCTTCGACACTCGCATCGAAGAGATCTATTTCGACGATCCCAAGTCCCGAGAATGTCTGAGCATCAACCCCGGCGACCACTCACAACATAAGGAGGAGCGCAAGCGCTGCACGACGGAGAACTGGCGAGCCGAGATCGAGAGGCGCATCGTGGCCCAATCGAAGATGGTCGACCATGCCTACGCCGACGCACATCCCTTCCGAGAACAAGCTTATGGGCACGGCGATGGACATAAATGAGGTGTCGTGTCGTGTAGTGTGGTATCATATAATGTCATGCCATGCCATTTTTTTCACGACCGGTAGCAGCACGAGCCGAGCGAGCGACAGAGATATGGAGAGATGGCTTTCTCCGACGCCGCGCTCCAACGGGAGAGCATTTGGCTCAGGGCCTCTTTCTCTCTCTTCTTAGTCAGAACCACACCGTGCGAGCTACAGTACAGAGACGGGCCGGTCTCCTCATCCCTCGGAGGGCTCTGATTGCCCTGTCGTCAGGGGATAAAGTAAATATGAGTGGTCGTACGTACTAGCACTCGCATTTACTGGATGTGCCTGATGTAGTTCACAGTCCCCGGGCTACTCAATGCAGGCCTGCTCCGTACGGAGTACATACTGGGTAGCAACAATCTTGAATCACCATCTTGAATCACAATTCAAGCCACGCACCCACACGCGCATGGGGACAAGGGTTATCACGATACGTATTCCATCTATACGACATTACATAGTATAACTCGACAGACACGATATGGCAAGATACGGGCATGATATGACACGATATGATATAATGTGATATGTATATGTATATGTACACGATCACATTCCTGTACGAACGGCGTGGCGGCCTGCGTGCTTGTCTGCAGCATACCTACAGTACCTCGTACATAGTACGATAAGGTAGATAAAGGTAGGTAGATAAGGTAGATAGATATACCGAGTACGAGGTATACACTGTAGCTGCGGATGGTCTTGTGGTCTTTGTCCCTTCCCTGTGTTAAGTAAGGGGTTGTTCGATTCGACGTCCCGGCCCGGATGGACTGCACTGTTAGTGTACTGTAGTATACCGTAGTGTACTGTACTCTATCTATGTCACTCATAAGGTATGTAGGGATAGAGTACACTACTCATGCTGTAGGTGCATAATGCGAAATGCGTAATACGCAACGGTGCGGAAAAGGGAGAGGGAGGGAGGGAGGGAGCATGAAATCCTACCTCTGTAGGTAGTCTTCAATTGCGGGAACACTCATCGCTCGCTCGCCCGTGCTTTGTGGCAATTTCGTGTCGTCCACTTACTGGCTCCACACTAACGGGCGTGATGTGCAATAGTACTCGACGCTCTCTCTTTTAACTGGATAGGATATGTCATGAAACGATTACTCCATATCAGCGATTCGTCTAGTAGGGTACTCTATCCACCGGAGGATCTGTTTTCTAGAGAACTGAACTACTATTCACTGGTTGATCTTGAACTTGCACATCCATCGTAGCATAGGAGGCGTCTAAATGGAATAGCCCCGGGAAGCGACGAGAATGATAGTAATTGTCCCGTCGTGTCTTCGCTGTATTGGCCACACCTCACGTACCACCATTGGATCTCTTCCTTCGCTGCCAGGACTATTTGTCGTTTGCATGAAGCGCACCGCCGGTCCGGATGCTCTTTCAGGAAGCTGAGATGGTCAAGTACAGTCTGAGGACTACCAGATGGCATATAGTCGACGAAATCCATTTCTCCTCTGGGATCGAGCTTCGACAACTGACGAAGTACAAGGTCGGTCAGCGACGGGACAGGAGAGTTCTGCGCCAGTCGCGCCGGGGGTTCGTCGAATTGATGGGCGGCACCAAAGGCCATCCAGAGCTTCAGGTTCCCTTTTTGCATGCGAGGGATGGCGTCCGGGTGGATTCGCTTCTTCGGCAACCTTTCGAGCTGCTTCCACGGGTTCGGCTGGAGGATCAGCTCCTGCAGGCGGCAGTTGCTGACGAGATCCAGGACCTCGGATGGAAGCTCGGTCAGCTGGTTTCCTGCGATGTTCAGGGATTCCAGATTGACTAGATCTCTGATCCCCGGCGGGATGGAGCTGAGGTTGTTGTTCCGAAGAGACAAAAGACGGAGGTTCCGAAGATCGAGAACCGCACTGGGGACTTTTGTAAAGAGGTTGTTGCCCAGGAACAGACGGAGGCGGGGCTCGAGATCGGTGCCAATGTGAAGCATTCCTGGCGCGATCTCTTCTTGTTTGCTGAGCGTATTCAGGGTGGTGACTTCCGACGGCAGACTGGACAGAGACATGACGCTGAAAATTATCAGAGCAGTGTTCTGTACGAATGCAGTTGGGGCCGGAACTACTTACGACAAATCCACATCCTCCTTGCCCAACTCGAGACACTGGCTGACAACGTGGCACACGGCTTCGTGCTCCTTTGGCATTTGCACGGCAGCCCGCAGAGCCAGTCTTGTTCTGGGCGTCGACTCCAGGTCCTCGCTAGACCACAATCGCGGACGCTGAAGACCCTGGGTGTTCTTCTCACTGGACCTTTCTTGGTCTTTCAAGAACTCGTCCTCCATGGTGAACGAATCGCTTGATAAAGGCTCTTCGCTCTCACTGCCCATGAATATTCCGGAATCGAAGTTCCTCCTGAACTCGCGTTTCTTCCTGTGGCTCGTCCTCGTACCGCTCTTAGCCGGGTGAAGGTCCCACCAGGTGCCTCTGAACGTGTGCTTCTTCCTCCTGCCAACGGCATAGTTCTCGGCACCGGGCGCGGTTTCGTCACTGGAAAAGGTAGCTGGGTCGCTGGATGTAGCGGGTTCATCATCGTATTCGGAAAGTGTTCTCTTTCGAGTCAGCAGGAAGGACGGATGAGAATGTCCTCGAATGTCTGCTTGCGAAGGTTGAGAGAGTGGAGGAAGCTCAGGTTCGTCCATGTCGGGAATTAACGAGGCGGAGCGACCGTGGATAAATCAGTAAAACGTGCATGCGACAGTAGACAGATCAGTGAACGTGCATACAACCGTAGATAAGTCAGTAAAATCTGCTTCGAGAACGAGCGACGAGTGGCAAGGTATGAGTAGAAGAAGCAGGCTCAGAGACTGTGTACGAGTACTGTAGAGAGAGCCTGACGCGTCTCGGAAAGACGTCGCGTGGTGTTGATGACGGATGACAAGCCCGCAGTCGGCATCCCCACATCCAGCCCTACCGTACAAGTCGCAGCCATCAGCTTGGTCCGTGACCGCAACCCCTTCAGAAAATTGACATTGGCACCGATAGCTCCGCCGACTCTGAATGAATGTTCTAAAAATGTGGTTGTGTCATTAAAGCCTTGTGTTACCACTGCAGGAAGGCCGAGGGGCAGCTCTCCGGGGAGACGGCGATCTTCCTACGACCATGAGAAACTCCAGAGGTGTATCCAGCCGTGAACAAGACATCAAGTACCGAGTGACTCTCCGGGGTGAGTCAGTGACCACGGTTGAAGGTTTGCAACGGCTGACGCATGCCGCGGCAACGTGGTGGTTCGCGAGATCCAAGGTACTGTACGAGAAAAGTGAGACACGCCTATGTTTCATCATGTTTCTTGATTCAATTACAAGACTTTGGCTCAACTAGCTAAATGTACATCTGCGGTGCGAACAGAGACTGAGGACTCGCTTTGCATGCTTCCAGGGTATATGGACGAAGCAGCTCATCATGTCGGTCGTGATTCCCCAAGCCATGCCCCCCTTCCCCCACCACATGACCCTTCACTCCCCAGCAGTCGAATTCGCAAACCTGGGGCTTGTCCATTCCCCATATCCGAAGCTCTCAAGGGGATATGCGTGGAGCAACTGGCGGCCCATGTCCATCTGCGCCCCAGGCGTTGATTGATGTCGCCCTCAGACCAGCGGGTAGACCATGAAAGTACCGGCTGCGGTACAGTCAATGTTCCCAAATTTACTCCTCCATGGTGTTCTCCAAGCTCTCCCAGAGATGAATGTTCGTAGATCAAATGGGTATAAAAACCGGCAACTAGTGCTCGTGACAAGAAACGTTGACTCAGTCAAGACAAGGAAATGAAAGGTGTCGATGGGCTGCCCAGTGGCTCCTGGGCATATCGACCATGTCCGACTCCAGGCTATAAGGATCCCCAGAACAAAGCCGCGGCACCTGCGAGACCGGCCACTGCGAGGTTCATTTCCAGCGAGCTTGCTGCGCCAGTGGCCGACGCAATCGGTGGGAAGACGCTCGAGCTGGCGGAAGCCGGGGCCGTCGTTGTCGGATTGAATACCGTGTTTGATCCAGTGGGGTAACTAGAGGTAGCGTTCCAGCCCGTGGGTGTGACGGAGTAGCTGCTGGAAGTCTTGGTGGTGGCGTTTGCGTAAGTCAGATATTTGGTGACGGTGAGGGTGGTTGAATAGGAGGAAGTGACAGTGACGGTCGTTTCCCCCGCCCAGTCCCCAGCAGGCAGTGTGGCCAGAGCCACCGATGCCAGGAAGAGGACTATGGTTCCGAATGCTGAGCTGATGCGCATCTTGTCTGAATGAAGTGGTTGTATCTTTGGGCGAGACCTGAAGCAGTGCGCAAGGCAGTCGATTGCAACGCTACTGCATCGAATTCCGTCTCGGTGAACTCTGCTTGGCTGAGTCGGGTTGATTTCAGATCGCAACCTTGAAGAGGAATTGTCGCGTGGGTTGAAGTGAGCGTCTGATGAGATCTGGTCCGTCTGTCGAGGAACCTGTCGGGTGCTGTGGTTTCTGTGGGCGTCGCGCGGGGCGAGCTGGGTGAGCGCTGCTCGGGTATGAAGAGAACGAGTGCGACGGGAACTGAGAGGGAGCTCAGTGACTCGGACGACAGCAATATGCTATCCTGGGGCCTTGTGTGCGGGAGAGGAGAGACTCAAAGCATGGGTCGGGAAGGTTACAAGAGTATATGTGGCGGTCGAGGAGCATATCTGGGGGCAGGGCCCGTTAGCGGCATCGTCACTGAGGCCGGCCAGATTGCGTGCAGGTGTGAACCAGGTTAACGCAGACGCCGGTGTCGACAGCGCGGGCTTGACAGCCATCGACTGGTGGTTTGGCAGATTTGAATTGGACTGAGGCTCGTTGATCGCAGAGCGCAGAGCGAGGTGGGAGTCTGAAACAGCGCCTCTAAGTGGCCTCCCCACGAGCAGTTGCGGGCCTTCCCCCGGCCGCCAGCCAATGCCAGCCATGCCAAATTTCCCGACGGCCCACTAAGGGTGCACCGGCGCCAGATTAGATCTGCTGGTCAGGCAGCTAGCCAGATTAGCCAGGCACCACGCGAAACTCATTGGAAACCTCGTGTGCTAGAAATTGATTAAGAGCAGTCTAAGTAACTCTCAGTGGCCGCTGCAAAGCAACCACTTCCGGCCCCTGATGTCGACTCGGAGGATTTCTTGGTCCTCGCAAGCGCCTGCTGGGCTTATCTTTGCGGTCGGGCTTGGAGTCGCATTTGTATTTGTTCTTCGTCGCCAAACTGCCCCTAACCTCTTCTAGCCGCCGGTATCACTCTATCCAATTTAACCCGCAGCCGACCAGCGTGCGCTGGCCGTGTTTGATCTATCGCTGGTGTTGCGCGCAACTTCGCACGATGCTATGGTGGCCTGTCCTCGCCGTGGATTACACGGCGTCGTCTGCACCTCACCGCGCGACCGCCGGTGACCAAAGTGGTTGGTCGCGGGAAGGGTGTTTGGAGATTTGTGGTATGCGCGGAACCGCAGAATTGGTCGAATCGATGCTCTCGCACTGCAGCATTCAGGGCCAGTCTGAATCAAGCGAAAAGCAAACACTTGGTAACTCCACTTGTTGGTGTACATAGCGAAAGCCGCTGCCCTGGTGGTGTTGATAGCAACCAAAGACACGATTGTTAGGAAGCACTCCATACTCTGCGGAGGCTAGAGAGAAAAGGTGGCTGCCATCGTTTGGGTCTGTGCGACAGTCCGTCAGCGACGGTGCAGTAGCGCTCCTCTCTGACCCAACTTCAATTATCAATTACTCGTAGTACGGAGTATCTTTACCGGAAACCGCTCTCTCCCTTCCTCCACCCCTCAGTCGTGAACGAACACTCTGCCCACAATGCGGGCCGATTCTCTCGACTTGAGGCTAGTCAGTCTGCCAGTCTCACCGAATCCTTGAGCCCCGAATACTTATGTTAGACAGAACCGACAATGATCGACACAGCTGTTGTTGATCGCTGGTCACTCCGCACAACCACTTTCCTACCGAAGTTCGCCATTTCACCCGTACCCCAGTAGATGCTGAACCCCATATAGACAGTGGGGACTGATTACTGCAGCCAGCACCGATGGAGTTGCTGAAAAGGCGTTGGCATCTGCTCGCTTAGGATGAGAAGCGGGGAGCTATCGAACAAAGCGAGATGTGCATCACTGGCGGTCCCCTTCCTCTTCGGTTCGACCTTTTTCATTTCGCATGCTTCTTTCGGACACCTGCAGAAGAAGTGTACAGGCGTAGAGCGCGCTTTCCTCCCGGACCGACGATCATAGTACTTTTTCAGGTTCTTCCCTGTAAGCCTGTCTATCAACCATTTGCTGTCCGTGTGTCCCCTTTCCAAATACCTCGTACAGTCGCTCCCTTTGCACGAAGGAAGAATGGCCAATGGCACGCTACTGCACCTCAAGGGAAACCCTCCGAGAATACGGCCTGCTAGGTCGGATCGGGCCCAGGTGCCCACTTTGCGGCAGTCGGCCTCGAGCTACTCTGAAGATGTGTATCTTTGCAGTCTGGAGATTTCCCGGCAGCGGGCAGGAAAGTGGAGGTAAGACTGACTCGTATAGAGAAAGGGCTCGTGACCGTTCCGTGACAGTTTCCGGCTTCTTTTTCCCAGCCGAAGGAGGAGATTGAGTAATTAATGCAAAGAATCGGAAAGAACAACAAGGAAAGTGTGTTTCGTCTCTTCGCAAAACGGAAGGTAAGCCGCCTGGGCGCTACTGTGCGCGGTACTTCTAAGTCATACCGAGTCCCCTGAAATCAGGTGTCCAGGCCTGCCGTTATGTCAGAATTTCGACCCGCGGGAGTGAGATCAGCCTCGTCAGAAAAGGCGGGGTGGACGGAGTATGGACCACTGGTTAACGAATGGTACATTGAGATCTATCTAAACAGGGGATAACTATTAGTCGAGTAAATAGGTACTCTGAAGCAATCATGCTTGTACATGGTATCTTGGGTATCGTCGCGACATGACAGACAAATTAGGCCGGCCTTCGAGGCAGTAACTCCCAAGTATTAGTGAATTCCGTCATCTCTGACTCCTTCGCTGCGTCATCATGAACGAGTGACCTGTCGCTTATTCCTGAGGTTTGTGGTCGGTGGTGGAGAGAGAATTATGTAAGGCCAGGCTTGGACAGTCCGGTGCTCTCGATCAGCTCAGCATACATCTGCTTGGATAGGCGGGTCGAAGACGCAAGCAGACAATGCTCGGCGAGACAGACGCCAGTGGACTGCTTAGACAGTAGTCTCGGGAGTGGCATCGGCAGCTGGGGCAGTGACGCCATTGCTGGCAGCAGCGGCCTCAACATCCTTCTCGGTCTTGGGAGCAGCGGCAGCTCTTGGGACACGTGGGTTTGCATCGTGGATGTTGATACCAAGACGCTCAAGGTCGACGTTGCGCAGACCCCAGATGAGGACGGCACCGAACACGGCTATTGACAAAAGGTCAGTCACAGGAGATACTAGATAATAGGGAGATTTTGGCACGTACGCTTGGTCAGGAGATCCAAGACACCGTAGGAGACAGCCTCGGAATCCGGAGGGATAATGTTGCCGCCTTCAGAGACACCCCAGATGATGGGATACACAGTCCACAGAAGGACGATCCAGACAGCGAGGATGTTGAAGATGCGGAGGATATCGGCTCCCAGAACACGGGCATAGGCGCGACCGTCCCAGACAATGGCGAAGGCAACGAAGAAGAAGGCGACAGCGCCGAAGGTGAAGAAGCCTGTATCCCATAGTTAGCTTCGTGCACAACAGTCAGAACGCGAGTGGCGGAACACATACCCCACTTGTAGGAGCTCTTCACGAGCGCGCCAACAAGTCCATTGATCACAACGAGCTCGGTCATCACCAGGGTATACAGGATAGTTGGGGTGGGCAAGCCAGCCACCAAGAGCAATTGGGACACAATCAGAGGGGTGGTGATGAACCAGTCGATGTATCGGACATAGAAGATCTGGCGCATGTTGCCGTGGACCTCAGCCCAGCTGCGCACCCACTCAACCTCAATGGCGGTCCAGCCCAGGTTGGAGCCCATGCAGAAGTACGAAACAGCCGCGATGAGACAGGCGGCGGCATTCAGGTAGTGGAACAGGCGCTGGCTGCGGTCCTTGAAGTACGAATGGATCATGAATCCAAACGCGGACACGGTCATGACGGAACAGACAGTCCAGTACCAATCGCTGCCGGCGGCGGTAATATGGTTGTTGGTCGTCACCGTGTTGGTGAAGCCATTGTGGCGGAAGACGTCGTTGCCCATGGTGAATTAGGTGGTCGTCGAGGTACTCGGTGAGAGAGGTATTAAGTGATTAATTTGAGAGTGAGCTTCCGCAGAATGGGATCGTAGGCCTCCTGGGTCGTGGTGTACTGATGAGTCGAGAAGGGAGGTCCGCTTCAAGGCGGTTTAATATATCGACCTTCTGACATGGTTTCATGCGGACGGTCGCGGATAGCCGTACCGTGACGTCGTCGGTTGCCAACGTCGTGGCCGACACGAGACAATCGACTGTTGCTTGATAACGAGACAGGGAAGGATCACGCCTCCGACCTTACCTTCATCCCCACGGTAGTGCTGCCGCCCCGCCCGAGCCTGGTGCCGACAGGCCTGGGAAATCTTTCGGCAGAAAGTAAGCGTGAATTTTTTAGAGGCTTTTCCATCCCAGGAAGGGTCATCTGCCTCATCCATCTGCAAGGCTCTGGGAGCTAAGGCATAACTCTTTTGTTTTCGTGTCCCAAACGGGTGAATTAAGAAGCCCACCAATGCACCGACCAGACTGAACATTAGCACTCGGAAACATGAACCGGCGTGCTAACTGGTTGACGCATGCAAATATTCACTAGCGTGCAGACCTTCGAGGTGTGCTCTGCAGTTGGCCAGCTCACATGCCATGAACAGCAATCATGGTGGTCTGAGATTTGTCGAAGGTTCTGCGATGGCTACTCGACGTTGAATCAGACCATTTGGCGCCCGGATGTGGTCGGGTTTGACTGCAAGCTGACTTAGCGCAAACCGTGTCCTTCTGCGTTCTGAGGACCTGCGACTATCTCGTTCCGGACAACGGACTTCCTCTCTTGTAGCGAACCGGGAAATATTGCGAGGACGGCTGGCTCACGCCAGCCCGGTATTGGCGGAAGGGCGCGATGTCAGCAGAAGCAAGGCCTCTCACCACTCAGACGAGATGGTCGACGGCGTAAGCTCGCAAGGTTCAGTCACTGGTGACTTCCCCCTCGGAAACCGTGGGATAGCAAGGCTTTACCGCCAAAACGTTTGGAAGTCACGGAAACAACCTGATTCGACAGGCGAGCCGGACGTTTCCTGGTGATCGACGATGCTTGATGTCGCCGCGCAATGAGGTCATCGTGCTGATGACTAAACTGTTAGCCGAATTCTGGCCGGTTGTGACGTATCAGTGTGGCCGACAGACATTCGGCGGTTCGAGTACAATGGAAGGCTTTTCTTGCAGCTGAGGAGATGGCAGCTGTTCTGTCGGTAAGGAGTAAAGTCTAGCTAGTTATCATCGGAGGCAAATCAGAATGCTCGAGAACGCTTTGCACCTTCTACCCCGCCTGTGCTGGACTTCGCTATGTGGCTGCGACCATGTAGAGCACCAAGCACAGAGCAACAAAGATCGCGACAAGTGTGAGCTCGAGATCGAGGGGTTGCCAGCCCTCTTTGTCCAGGTTACTCACTACCTTCCTCCTGTGCCCACCCGCATACCATGGCTTGTCCATACCTAGGTCGTCCAAAATCTGCTCGGTCGTGATTTTGCTACCACACAGGACAATAGGCACCCCCGTGCCTGGATGAGTGCTGGCTCCGACGAAATATAGGCTTCCCAGATCGGGGTGTTTTGTCTTGGGCCTAAAACTCAGCACGTTGAAGAAGGAATGACTCAAGCCCAAGATGGCGCCTCTATCGAGGTTAAACCGTTCTTTCCACGAACCGGGCGTATTGACAATCTCATGCGCTACATGTGATTCAAGATCAGCACCCGTACGGAGGCGGATGGTTTCAAACACGGCATGTCGAGCTTTGGAAACCATTGCTTGCCAGTCTTGAGCGTTCTGGGGATTGAGGCCTCGATCAGCCTCACCTTCCAGCAGGTGACCGCACGGGACGAGAACCACGACACTGTCCCGACCCTCTGGGGCCGCAGTCGGGTCAACCCTCGATGGCACATTGACATAGAAGGAAGGTTCTTTGGGCATTTGCTGACGTTTGAAGATGTCGTCGAAGCTGTCCTGGTAATCGTCTGCTAGAAAGACATTGTGTGTATGGAGCTCGGGGATCATTTTATCCATCGACCCTTGGAAATATCAGCATTGTGGGCCCAGGCCGCTCTAGCTGTTTGACTTACAGTAGAATGAGATGCTAGAACAGGAGGCGGGTTTCTTTGACAATGATTTTGCTCGGTCAGAGGGAGGCAGAAGGTTGTTGTAGGCGTAGACGAGGTCGGCATTGACAAGCACAATGTCAGCATTCAAGACGTCCCCTGACGCCAGCGTAACACCGGTAGCGCGCTGCGCGTATCGATCGACGTTGACTTGGGCGACAGGTGTTGAGAGCCTATACTGGACACCAAGCCGCTCTCCAACTCTGACCAAAGCAACCAGCACTTTCTGAAATCCACCCCGCGGATACCTGAGGACGAGTCAGTGGCCAATATATAATGCTGGGGCTGTTGAGGACCAACCATATGCCTTCGGCTAATTCAGTGTACTGAAGTAAGCTGTACGTTCCAGGAGCTTCGAACGGGCTCATGCCCATGTACATGCTTCCGAATGTAAATGCCCTCCTGAGCCGTTCGGTCAGGAAATATCGCGATGCCCGTGACCATATGCTCTCAAAGGGATGCAGTGCCATGAGGTATGGCAGGAAGCTGGGACGGGCCATAGCCCAAATGGTTCCGAAGTTCTTTCTCAGCACGTGGACGACACTGGCCTCGTAGTGGACATGCGCTTCCCTCATCCACGCCAGATATCTCTCGAAGCCCTCCTTGCCCTCCCACTTCTCGATTGTCTTCTTCATTCTGGCCATGTCTGTCGACAGCTCAATGCACTCGCCATCGCCGAACCAGACATTGTAGTTCGGCTCGCATTTGAGCAGCTCCACACCTTCAGCCTCTAGCGATGTGTCTAGGTCGGTGAAGACTTCTCGAAAGAGATCGGGTAGAAGAAGGAGTGAGGGGCCTTGATCGAATCGGTAGCCATTGTCACGGAGTAGACTGCATCGTCCGCCAGTGTGGTCGTTCTTCTCGAGCACGGTGACCTGGAAACCGGCTTTGGCGAGCCTGGCCGCGCTGGCAATGCCACCAGCACCGGCGCCTGCGAGCTTGAAGTCAATCTCGGCCACAGACAGAAACCCGGACAGAGCGCGTTCTCACCCACGACGATGGCACTTTTTGGTTTGTCCATACTTTCGGTTGCTGCACTCGGACTGCACAAGAATCAAGTGCCCGATACCGGGTGCAAATCCGAGAGAATCACATGGCTCATATTATGTGCGAGTAGGTGTAAAGTCAATGACAACATGACTTTTCCTACCGACACATTGGCACGCCACCTTTTCCAGATGCATGCGGTGGATGATTAGCACTGGCCATGGCATCTAGCGAGAGCCGCAGACGATGCCGATAAGCATACACTGAAATTCATTGTTGCAGCTAAACCAAGGAAACTTGCGGTGAGGTTACATTAACGTCCCAATCTTGAAGTTTGGAGATCGCGTCTGATCTGCGGCCTTCGCTTGCGCAGGGAACAGAAAGGCATGAAGATATCCCCGCACACCCCTGAGCCCCATCAGGTAGGTGCATTGTGTCTCCTGGCTCACCTGTAAAAGGGCGGGGGCGCCTTCTATACAAAGTTACAAAAGGTGCTCTAAGCTGGTGAAGGGGCCGATCAACATCAGCCATTAATATGGTAGAATGGATGCCTTTATTCATGCTGGACCTCTCCAACCCATCATTGTCCACCAGCCGACCCGTACCCTCCTCGACTTAGGGACGCTGGCTCGACCCTTCTTGCCGCTTCCCGCGAAATCCAGGGGTTGACCTCGTCGCATTCGCTCGCGCATCACCCGACCAATCTCCATATAGCTCTCGACCGCAACACGAATACCGCCGCGTGCATAGTAGGGCAGCTTTTCAATGGCATCTCTGTTCTCGGCGTATATTTTGAATGCAGTGTCCAGAATTTGACCTCGTAACCGCAAGACTTCGGCAGATTGAGCTGACGGGGAAGTTTCAGTGGATTTGTCGAACCATTCGCTAGGAATATAGCATCGACCAACTTCGGCATCGCTTTTCACATCTCGGACAATGTTGACATACTGCAATGCTCGACCCATCTGGAAGCCGGCCGCCAGGCACTTGTGCTTCACCTTGTCCGGAGTCCCTCCATCAGGATCGTGATAGTAGACGAGGTTCAGGCATAGTTCCCCAATGGTTCCCGCTACGCAACTTGCGTATCGTTCAAGATCGGCAAAGGTCTGGATAGGTGGCTCATCCTGGGATCCTTTGCCGAAGAACCTCATGTCCATTCGGAATCCGTCGAGCAGTGAGTATAGCGGCCCTGGGGGTAGTTTATCGGTCGGCAACAGCGCTAGAATGGATTGAGCCTTCGAGGGGAAGGGCTCAAGAGATGCTTGTAATCGGCCATGATCGTGTTTCGACGAGTATGCGGCATCGAGAAAGCGAGTAAAATGTTGCACCCATTTGTCTGCATCCTCCACGGACGGCGCGTCGTCAATCAGATCATCCGCCACCCTGCAGAATGCGTAGAGCAAGATCAAGTCGATCCGCAGGCGACCTGCAAATACGCCTGAGGCCAAGTAAAAGGACCGGCTCTTCTTCGCAAGTACCGTGAGAGCGTTCTGTAAGCCTTCGAGACGGGCCGTGTCATATTTTGAGGTGGGCAGAAACAGTGCTTTGAACATCAATATAGGCGATGGGGTCCCGGGGACGACAGTAAAATGCTCGGGGAAGGCATCCAGGATAGCCATAGCATTGTCGAATGCGGTTGATCCCCATACTATAAGAGTGTTGGTCAACAGGAAGAAGACTGCCTCTTCGATCTCTAAATGAGGCCAGACATGAATTCCGAGCTTGGTTCCCAGTTCGATACTCCAGGTACCTCTGCGGAGCGCAAGCGTGTCAACGACCCATAGGTAAAATGTCGGAGCAGCAATAGGTAACCATGTCTTTGTCCACGGCAAGCCAAGGAGTAGCTGGTAACAAAAGGTCCAAAGCATAAACATCACGGGGCAAGCCCAGGCTAAGATGAGTCGAAGGTATTGGCCTTCCTTGGGGCCTTCACGCAAGAGAACTGGGCCAAGCGCTAGGAGGGCAAGGACGAGCTGACCTGCTCGCTTCCCCAGCAGTAATGACTTGCCGATGGGATCTCCAGGATCTGCTTCATTGCGCAGGTAAGTGGCGACGAGAACCGACTTATTGAGGAGGATTTGCAGACATGTAGTCTGGTGCAAAATTAGCAGCCTCGAAGACAGACATGCAACAAGCACTACCTACGATATATGTCTGGATGTGAAAGAAGAAGACCTCTTCAGCAGGGATATCGAGCAGAGTCGGTCCAATTATGACATCCGGGGGATATGCTTCCGGCAGTTAGCAAGGCTGAAATCCAAACGTCGACGAACGGAGACATTGGCATACTCCAGATTCGGGTTCGGATAAGGTAAGAGTCCCTGGACCGGTCAGCACGAGCGCAGCCGCTGTTGATGAATTACACTTACCAAGGGATAGTGTATGAAACCGCGACGATTTGCAAGAAGCATATTTTGTAGACATCCCGACGCGTCAAGAGAGGTCCCAATGTGATAGACAAGGCTATCGCAAGGGGGACGGTATAAAGGAGATGGCTTCGGCAGCGATCACATGTTAGCTGCTTTACGTGAGCGAAGCTAGAGAATCACATACACAATCGCATATTCGTACATCAGGGCGGACTTCCGATGGGCACTCGTAGCTTTTCCCGCGCGTGTGAAGTTCCCAAATGTGCCTGTATCAGAGAAAGCTTACAGCAACGGCAGGAGCCATCATACACAAATAGCCGGGCAGCTGTGATCAAGTCCGCACAGGAACCAACGCAAAAACTTCAGTGAGGGTCGGGAGGCAGCAGGCAGATATCCGAAGAAGCTTGACGACCAATCCACGGGCATCTCAACAGAATTTCTGCTGTGCGCCATGAAGTTTCGGGCACATCATGACGCGTAGATACCAGGTTTCTGGACTTTGACGGCGCCCGGAACAAATCGAGGTCAAGGCCGATCAGATCTGATGAGGCTGGATCGGAGCAATTTGACAGTAAAAGCAGCAACCATCACTCCATTTGCTCGTATTGTTCAAAGCCCTTGTACGAGGTAGAAACCAGTGCGCCGTCGTAAGTTGCAAATGTACCTGTAGGAGTACTCCATGACCACATGATTCGTTTTGCAACTACGTCACCTGTCCTCATTTGCTTTCACCTTCACCTCTGCCTCACCTTCTCCTCTTGCCTGGCGCCTCCAGCTTCCCCTCCCTCCCTCTTCACACGGACTGCATAGCTTGAGACCAGACCCTGGTTGGTCCGTTCATAAGCCTGACTTCATCATATCTCGTAGGGGTATCCACGGGTCCTCATTCCGGACTTTGGAGCTGCTTCATAGCTGTGACGCCCGCCCAACATTGACATGTGAGTTGCTGCTTCCACTTTTTGCCAAATTGCCATTGCGCTACGATACATACATCTTGCCTTTAGTCCCTCCGCGCACTAGCTCTAACGTCGAAACCTGCGACTGGTATCACTTCGCCCTGGAGCTCTATATGTATGCCTGCCTCAATGCCGAAGCCGAGCCATCTCGTATAGGTTGACAGTTGGCCATTTGTCACTCCTTCCTTTGACCATGCTCAAATTGTCCTCAGCGGTGGCAAGACAGGATGCCTCGACGAAGTCCCCGACCTCATTCCGTGGAACGACGGCCATCTCGAATCCTCGGAAACGCAAGAGAAGCCATCCACATCCATATCTGAGCGGTAACTTTGCTCCTGTCGAGAAGGTTCAACCTCTGACACCATGCCATCACTCCGGCAGCATACCACAAGAGCTGGCGGGTGGTGAATACGTTCGGAACGGAGGGAATCCGGTGTCAAATGAGGATTTGGGTCGAGATGCGCACTGGTTTGACGGTGACGGCATGCTCAGTGGTGTTTCATTTACACGGACTGCCGATGGGGTGCAGCCAGAATTTGTCAATCAGTACATCTTGACTGACCTCTATCTGTCTGTCCTCTCCTCGAAGCGCCTCCGCACCCCCATCCTTCCCAGCATAGCGACTTTAGTGAATCCATTGTCTTCCCTCTACCAAATCGTCCTCCTCGTTTTCCGCACCATCTGTCTTGTCATACTATCACGACTTCCAGGCTCAGTCCAAGCCATCAAGAGAATCAGTGTTGCCAACACAGGCATCTTATATCACGACGGGCGTGCTCTAGCGACCTGTGAGTCGGGGCCTCCGATGCGGATCGCTCTGCCTGGGCTAGAGACTGTGGGCTGGTACAATGGAAAAACAGCCGAAGGAGAGATGGGTTGTGAAGGAGGCCCAGGCTTCGGTGGAGAGGGCATTTATGGTTTCATGAAGGAATGGACAACAGCACATCCTCGGGTTGACCCCAAAACAGGAGAGCTGCTTCTCTTCCACTCGACCTTTGTCCCCCCTTACGTTCATTACTCGATCATACCTGCTACCCACCCTCCCGCCACACCGTCAACACCGCTTGAACGACCGACAAGGCTGCTGAACGCCCCCGTTCCAGGCGTTTCATCTGCCAAGATGATGCACGATTTTGGTGTTTCCTTCTACCACACAGTGATCTTGGATCTGCCGCTGTCACTGGACCCCTTGAACTTGGCAAAGAACAAGCCCGTGGTTACCTACGACTCTGCTTCTCAATCCCGCTTCGGTATCTTCCCGCGACATTGGCCGCAGCAGATTCGCTGGTTCAAGACGAAATCATGCTGTATTTTTCATACGGTCAACACCTGGGATGACCAAGTAGTCAACAAAGCCACTGGCGAAGTCGAGACGACTGCAGTCAACATGCTTGCATGTCGGCTGACATCTGCATCTTTGGTCTTCTCCGCCGGCGATATTGCTACTCCGCAGCCGACATCCTTTGAGAATGGTGGAGAAGAGGAGCAATGTCGTCTCTACTACTACCAGTTTTCGTTGGCCGAGGTGCGACAGAACAACATCGCTCACCAGTTTGCACTAAGTGCTATCCCTTTCGAATTCCCTAGCATTCGGGAGGACAAGGGGATGTGTGACACGAAATATGTCTTTGGTTGCTCCACGTCCGAAGGCACATTTGGTGCAGCACTCGGTCGTGCTGTCAAGATCGACTGCCTGGTCAAGATAGATGCAACGACATTGATCAATCGAGGTAGAGAGGACACAAGCCTTAAGCCTATCACTGGTTGTGTGGATATGAGGTCAGTCAGAGATATTCTCAACACTAAGGACGTGGACGATCCGATCTCGATCTTTCAGTTACCACCAGGTTGGTATGCTCAAGAGCCCCGATTTGTACCTCGTAAGGATGGCAACAGCGAGGACGATGGGTGGTTGTTGACCTATGTCTTTGACGAATCTCAACTAGATGCCTCTGGCGAATGCCGGTTTGACGCAAAAAGCGAGCTCTGGGTCATTGATGCCAAGGACATGAAGACAGTCGTCGCCCGTATTTGTCTCACGCAGAGGGTGCCTTATGGTCTTCATGGCAGCTTCTTCAGCGAGAAGCAAGTCAACTCTCAGCGCCCAATCGATACAATCCGAGCGATCAAGCAAAGAGATGAGGCAGACAGGCGGACAAGCTGGTGGCTTGCTGTCAGAGACAGAATCGAGAACGTCATTGGATGACAGTTGTTGGGCCAATGTGCTTGCAAGTGATTGCAAGTGATTGCATGGGCTGGCATGTGGGTGGAAGTCCCATGCCTCATACCCCCGGATATTCTTATGACCCGACCAGCATGCGGCGCGTCGTCGAACAAAACACGCCTGGACATTGGACAAGAGGACTGTACATATACAACATGCTGATGCCTATTGATTCTATAATGCTAATGAACCAATGCCCCTACTGTGTACAACCATGATGTATTCGAATCGTGCAACTTGTCACCTTACACACGCCACTGGCTTGATATTGGGACGCTTATACCTCATGGCGACTATTCCATGACAGGGTAGAATTACGATCCGGCTCGAGACGAGGGCGTCTACTAAACCCAACTGAGTATCCCTTTCTCCGAAGTGAGTTCGAGTTTGCTGCAACCGACGGTGACAAGACAATCATGCATGGCTGGCTGGCTGGCGCGTCGTAAGGACAATACTGATTGACTCGGAGACGCATTTATTCATACTGTACCGTACTCGGTCGCACATTCCAGACCTCGTGTTCTCTTAGCGTGTATTGGCAATTTGCCCGCCTTTGTTGCGTCGACCTAATTTACATAGTAGGTTGTGTTCTTGGTATGTAAGTTACTATGTAATTGATCAACTCTGAGTTTGCTTCCCTCCTCGTACGGTCAACAGTCTCACGGTTCCCCTACTGTCCTTTGCCTCCCCATTCCTTCCTCTAGGCCTTCACATCGGGTTTCCCGTCCCGAATGGCCACGTCCGGCACAATGGGATGTCGATTGTCATCTTGCCCTGCGACGGGCGGTGGGACGTACTCCTTCCTCCCGGCCTTGTGGACCCGGCCGTTGATCATGATGATGTTCAACTTGCCGTGGTCTTGCAGCACGTCGATATCTTCCAGGGGGTTGCCGTCCACGAGGATCATGTCGGCGTAGTTGCCGGGCTTGATCTGGCCCATCTCGTCGCCCCGGAGCATCAGTTTGGCGACCCCGTAGGTGGCGGCGATGATGGACTCGTGGGCCGTGAAGCCCATGAGGTTCTTGAAGTGCGCGAGGTCGCGGGCGTAGGTGCCGTGTGGGGTCCATGCGAAGCCGTAGTCACTAGACAGGTAGGAAGGTGGCAAGTTAGAAGGGGGGGAAACTAGTTTCATGTGATAGGGGAGCGGCTTGCGAGGCTTACCCGCCGGGCAGAACAACGATGCCTCGCCTGTGCATTTCACGGAGGCCGCGGAGAGCGACGTCGAGCTCTTTCTTGTAGCCCACTTGTTCGGCTTTCTCGTGCGAGTACCCGAAGGCTGAGGCGTCGTTCAGGGTGGCGACGAGCCAGTTGATGGCCGGGGCGACGACGTGCTTCGTCTTGGCCTGCTCGAGCATGTCCATGCCTTCTTCGTCGATGTAGGAGCCGTGGTAGATTACGTCAACTCCGTGCTGGAAGTGAATGTGAGCGAGTGTTAAAGAGTAGAGAGAAGCGATAGAGCCGAGGGACATCGCTCACCTTGACGCACATCTTCACCGAATCTCGGGCTCTTGCATGCGCACAGATGGATTTTCCGGCCTTATGGGCTTCCTCCACGCACGTGGCAGTTTCTTCGTCCGTGAAATAGCAATCCTGGGCTGACCGAACTTCGCAAATCTAGGTATTGGTCAGTGGTGATGCCTCTTGGAAGGACCTGGTTATGGACGCCGATGTACCTCTTCTCCTGACATGACCAACTTGATATTGTCGACTCCTATGCCAGCATGGTGTTGGATGACTTGTCGCATCTCTTCCGGAGTGTCTGCAAAGGCTGTGATTGCCGACTCCAGATCACCGTCATGCTTGGCCATTTCTTTGCCGTTCGCGACCGAGCGCGGTCCAGGGATATCACCAGCATAGATGGCGTCCCGGATGGCGACATCGAGACGTTCCTTGGCAGAGGCTGCCCCGTAGCACCTTTCCTCAAACATCAGTATCTCTTTGGGTCGCAGCAGCCGCGAGAGCCTTACATGGTATAGCCGGAGTCGAGGTAACATTTTGCGCTTCTCGCAGTCAAGAGCGTATGCTCCTCAACGTTCAAGCCGCCCAGGCTGGCGAGGTCACCGCCATTCCAACTGAAATGCGTGTGAGAATCCCCAAGTCCGGGCATGAGCGTCCGTCCATTCCCTTTGAAGAGCCGGACATCTGGGTCCTTGAGTATTTCATCCTTGTTGGGAACCTCGCCGACTGCTTTTATCCGTTCGCCTGGCACAACGAATTAGCGCCCTGTATTACTCAAAAGGACAGAGGATGGCTGTCATCAGCCATTTCTGGGCCCGCTTACCTTCGATGTACACGTCCCCACGGTATGGTTCTTTCCCTGTACATTCTAGGATACTGACATCGACGAAGAGGATCTTCGAGCTGGGATCGGTGCCCAGTATCTCGTACTTGGGATACTTTACAGCTTCGTTGAACTTGATCTCGTCGATAGCCTTGACATTGCGCGGAGGACCCTCGTAAGGCTCAGGCACAAAAGCAGGAGACGACCAGGGGATGTCTTCCACGATTCTTGCAGGCGCCATCGTGTGCAGCTGTGGTCAGAAAGGATGGTATCGGTATTCGATTCTCTTTCCTGGACTTTGGCAGGAATCCCTCGCAGGTCGATGGCTGGGGTAGGGCATTTGACCATGGGGTCTTCGGTCGGAAGGTGTCTGTACGCGACCATTGCCGCTGTTTCGTGGCATCTTGCCGATGCCAGGTATTCACATGTATCTGAGGAACGGGAGGGGTTGTACGGCCAATGAGGGAGTCCATCACAAGAATGGATTGCAGAAGTGTCAGCCTACTCTCTGCCGGAAGCCGCTTTCCTCCTGCACCCCGCAAGTTGGCCCCCCCGCGTCCTTCCATCCACGGCCATCCACGTAAAGAATCCAGCCAGGGCGCGGAAGGAGGGGGTGTACATCCGTGTGCCATGATTCGACGTTGCCTGCTGGGGTCGGCGTAAGCTTCTTTCCACCTGCTCACAATGAAGATCGGCATCGAGGAGGAGGATCAGGCGGGTTTCAGCGGCGAAGGACGGCCTCCTGCCGGGAAGGGTACTTGAAGATACCCATCTGGCATCATGGACACTCATTAGAACCCGGAGAGCCCAATTGGTACGTGTCCGTGAGGGGTAACCTCCTGTCCTTTGTTCCAGAACCTGCCCTCGGAAGAACCATGCAAGCCGTACGAAGAGGTCGATTCGGGCCGACGAGCTCTCTCAAGCGGGACGCGGACAGCGCTCACATCGAAGACGTCAACAATCAATCGCAACAAGACGGAGTCACAAAGTCCTCGGCTGCCACCAAAAAGTACCCATTCGTGCCAGAGTCACTATCAGACGACGACCTCCCCTTCATAGCCAAGGATCTGGTACTTGGACGTAGCAAGCAATTCAAGTCGAGAGGCCAAGCCATCTCCGATCGGGAACAGACACTGGACAATGAATATTGGATTGTCATAGACAGCATTGTTTACGATTGCTCTGACTTCGCTGCAGAACACCCAGGAGGTGAAGATGTGATTATGAGCTTTGTCGGAGAGGACTGCTCCTGGCAGTTCTGGCGGCTGCATGGCAAGAGCGTCATGGAGCAGTATGGCCGTGCACTCAGGGTAGGGAGGACTGAAGGGATCAAGAACAGATTCCCCGAGTCAGTCAGATATGTCGGCTTGTCGAAGCTGGGTGACGATGGTTGGTAGCAATGCTGCAGATGAAACCTCTTTCACGCCGCTCATTCTCACCCCCAACGCGTTCCATGTATATGTCCTAAGCCGGGTTTCCACGCGCTTCTCAACCAAGAGTCCTGACTGGATGTTTCCTGATCGCTGCCGCCCTCCCACGGGTGTGACCTCACCTATCAATTCTTCTCCGCCCACGGCATTGGAAATGTGGGAATGTTGAACGGGGTCACGCCCCCCGCGTACAACCCAGCAATGCCCGCCCAATCTGCGATGAGAGTTAGTCACGGCAATTCAAAAGGCATGTAAGACGGTGACATACAGCTCAAGACAGCCACGACGAACCCGACGGAGTTTCCAGCAACCAGCAGCGACTGGTTATTGTACATATAACCACAGGCCAACAGTAGTAGGTCCAAGTCCAGGAAGGCCAGATCCAAGAACAGCACCCACGACGCACGACAGGCGGCGCCCGTGTAGATAACAGTCAGGATAAACCAAGCCCAGACAAACATAGCCAGAGCTTGGTTGAACTCGGGGCTGAGTTCGCCGGTGGCTTTGTCGGTGTACGCTGCGAGGATGCCGCTGCCTGGCAGGTAGATCATCGCGTAGGATATGTTGAAAGCTCCATAAGAGGAGAAGACCGTAGCTCCGAAGGTATTACCAGATATGAACTCCATTATTCCAGAGATGTACTGGCAAACGCCCCCGAAAAAGATGATCATGGCGACGAGAACATTTGGCGTGTAAATGTTTCGCACATGGACCCCGTAGGCCGAGATCAGGAAAATACCTGGATTTCTGGGTCACCACCTATTTGGCTTCATCCGAGAGCGGGAGCTTACCCGTCGCAAAAGAAAGCAATCCCAACGGTGCTGGGTTGGCAAACGATCGATGCACCACTGGAAGAGATGGCTGTGTTCGGTCGTCTTCGTGCCCGCCCTTCGTGCGGACGCGTTCTATGCGTTGTGCTTCGTCATGAGCCGCGGCCGACTTTTCGAGCTGATCTGCTGCGTCGTAGGAGGACATCGTGCTGGATGTGGTTCTGCGAGGCGGGTGATTGCTTTAGACCGCAAGAGGAGGAGTCCCAAGGTGTTGTGTTCCTGACGGGAAGCTCAAGAGTCGATATCACACGTTCAAGTATTCTTCGTTGCCGATTTTGACTGGGCCGATCGTGCTCGAGTTTCTTCAGCCCCCTCGACAGCACTTCCCATGCAGTTCCATAGAGGCGGCATCACCCCGGGCAGAGGTAGTATCGGTAGGATGCCGGACTCTGGATCGGCATCGCGCCACCCACGCAACTCGACTGAACGAGATGATCTAGATCCGCACGTAGCAATGGGTCCTGCTGCCAACAAGTGCACTTGGTTGACGGATTTCCACTCCAGACGTTCAGAAGTGCTCAAGTTGCGGGGTTGAGAGCAGGGTGATGATTGTTCGCATGCATTTCCGCCAGCGTAGCAGCTTGAACCGGTGGCTTGGCATGGGCGGTCTGGAAGATGATGTGCAGATCGGTTCCTGCTGCTTAGAATCAATCCTGAGGTTTTGGCAGAGCATCAAGACGGGTGTTGAAACCGTGTCGAAAGGAGCAAAAGAAGCTGCGGTGGGCAGTCTGCCTGCGGTGAAAGGCGGAGGAGGGCGGACTAAAGCGGCGCGGTGCGGCCATCCAATGACGCAAGTTTCTGTCCATCATGGATTCCCCGCGCCTTCACCAGCTCGCCGCGCACTCACCGGCAGCATCACCGGCTTAAGCAAGCCGTAAATGCTCATCTACTGGTAGGACATGTTCTTCCGCCGACCGTGCATCGGCGTTCAGAAACGAAATCTCGGATAATGCCCACGAGTCTCGCGCGTTGAAGCTCACCGGCGTAGCTTAAACTCTGCTCAATTTCAACCAACTCGTCTGCGGGCGTCACCTAGAGATTTCTTTTTGACAACTAGGTAAAACCGTGATTTGGATTCGGAAAGTCATGTCTACAGCCTCGGCGAACGGCGTGGCCTCTACTGGGCCAACATTGACCAACTACGCGGCGTATATCCCAGAAGGCAGCACACAGCCGCGCATTGGACATCTCGATTTAGAATCGAATGCGATTACACCCCTTTCCTATGTCTCTGGTACGCCGGTAAGGAGTCTCTACGAAGTTATAGAGGCAGGCGAAAGCGCCTTCGTCCAAGATGGCGAGCCTTTGCCCCGAAGCAAAGCGAAGTTGTTGCCGCCTATCTACGGCCGGGATATTCTGGCTGTGGGGAAGAACTATGCGGTAGGCATGGCCTTGAATATCTGTCGTGGGCGCTAATGACGGCTTGCAGGCTCACGCCAAAGAATTCAACGCTTCGGGGTATGCGCTTGTGGAATTCGCTGGGACTTCCAGACGGTGTTGACTCTTTTTGATCTTTACAGCTACGATAGCTCTGATAAAGTGGATATGCCAACCCACCCAGTCATTTTCACCAAACGATGGACTTCGGCAGTTGCCGACGGTGATGAGATATATCCGCACCCTGGCTTTACGGAGTCTGTCGACTATGAAGGAGAGATCGGAGTCATCGTTGGGAAGCCTGGTTTTAGGATTAGCCAGGCAGATGCCCTCGACCACGTCTGGGGCTTCACGATCATTAATGACGTGACAGCACGTGAACGACAGCGCGACCATAAGCAGTTCTACATTGGCAAATCGTGAGCAAGATCCTGTCCTTTAACGAAACGAAAGCAACTATTGTCAGTCAGGTACACCGTGCACACTAACCACCATCTGCAGACCCGATACCTTCGCACCCATAGGACCAATTGCTGTTCCTAAGGAACATCTCCCCAAGGTACTCACCGTCACAACCACGGTAAATGGTGAGAAGCGGCAAGAAGGGACGACGGAAGACCTGATTTTCAGCATCCCATTCCTGATTGAGACATTGTCTGCAGCACAGACGCTTCAGCCAGGAGATGTGTTGGCCACTGGAACGCCTGCTGGAGTTGGCTTTGGCTTCGATCCTAAGATCTGGCTCCACCCGGGGGACGTGGTCAGGATCTCTGTAACGGGTCTCGGCACGTTGACCAACAAGATCGCACAACCAGAGTCGCGCGCCACAATACTCGACCACGTCGTTTCGTCCGCTGTGCCAATAGCAAATGAGCGAACAGTCGAAGGTCGCGGGCTCATTTCTGTCGGCTCAAAGCGACTGTTTTACCAACGGAAAGGCGGTGACGGTCGAGCGCCGATTTATTTCATCCATGGTCTCGGCGGCACCTCGGAGTACTTCCAGCCCATCATCACAAGGCTGGGTGATGCTTGGGAATACCACCTTGCGGATTTTGAGGGCCATGGCCTTTCGCCCACGTCCGCGACGAGCAAGTTGAGCATTGCTTCGTTGGCGTCCGATGCTTACCAGGTTCTTTCTCAGGCAGGAATAAACGCTGGCTCTGGCCTCACGATTGTTGCTCACTCGATGGGATGCCTCGTTGCCATAAGGCTGGCTTTGGACCATCCGGATCTGGTCAAGACGCTTATCCTTCAGGGACCTGGGCCTTCACCGCTCCCGGAAGCTGCCAGCAAAGCCACTTATGGCCGGGCTGCCCTTGCCCGCGAAAAGGGAATGCTGGGCGTTGTGGATGCTGTCGTGGGTGCAGGGCTCTCCGACCACAGTAAATCCACGAATCCGCTCGCACTTGCCGCAGCGCGAATATCCCTACTGGGCCAAGACCCCGAAGGGTACGCAAAAGCTTGTGTGGCACTTGCCGATTCACACAAAGACACTCTCGATATATCTGCGTTGAAAGCAAGGGTGTTGATCATTACCGGCGAGGAAGATAAAGTCTCACCGCCTGACATGTGCCGGAAGATGAAGGAGAAGATACCCAACTGCGAGGAGGTAATCGTTCTGCCGAAGGTCGCGCACTGGCACCTCTTTGAGAACACGGAGAGTGTGTCGTCTGCAGTGACAGCATTCCTAGGGAAGCAGTAGTCAGTCGCCAGGATGTTCCCGGGCTGCAGGAGACCGCAGGGTTTCTGACCAGGCTTAAACCTGCAACGTTCCATTTGACCGTGCATTGGAGCAGGGATAGATATTACACTTCCGAGGTCAAATAAATCCTAATTCGTGTTGGGACGTCACGCACTAAACGTCGCGAGGGACTTTGTTGAACAAGGATTGAGCACCACGGCTTCGTCTCGATAGATTTATTGTTTTGCTGGGAGATCTCTTCCCAAGCCTGGCAAAGGGCTTGCGGGGAAAGAGGAAAGGTTCAGGGCCTCCCCTAGCTGGCCGAGCCATCCCGATCGAGCCCCGGAACTTACTGCCCGGGTGCCCCAGAGTCACTTAAGCAGACAAGCAGGCGCCACCGGCCCCCGGATTCTCCTCTTTGACGCTTAATCTGTAACTTGCCACTGCCTCCACACTCTCGCCTCACTTCGCTCAAAGAAACAATCAAATAACAACATTGTCCGAGCGCAAGGCAATCTCAATTCTTCTGTCACTGCTCGCCGGTCTTTAAAAGGCCGAATATCTTTGCTTGTAATTGGGGTTGCCGAGGATTCGATCCTCGCTGTTCGCCGCGGACGATGATGCCTCAGCCGGTGAAACGGCAGCCTCTGAGCTGTGAAAATTGTAGAAAACGCAAGATGTGAGTCCACTCATCCGCTTCCTTGGGACGCCGAGTCGCTTCTTAGCAATCTCTTCGAGCCCATCAAGGGTATCGCCGGTATATGCTGATCCCGCCTGCAGCAAGTGCTCTGGGGAGCGTCCATTTTGTCAGACTTGCGTCCGTCGTGGCTTCAGCCAAACCTGCTTCTATCTTCGACAGACCATCCAGACCCCCCCTTCCTCCAATTCAGATGAGGTACTGCAGAAATTAAACCGGATTGAGAATCTGCTCGAAAGACAGGGCCAGCTGCTCGAGCAGCGGTATGACCCCGTCCCGAACTCGTATTCATCGAACCAAGACACCCCGTCTCAGCGACAGCCATCATCGCTGAACTCATCGCCATGGAATGAAGTCGAGGCCAGCCATCCCGAGGTGGCAGATACGAAATCTGTTGGGGCTGTTCTCATATATGGGGATGGCTATGAGCGCTTCGTTCCTGGCATTGCCTCTGCGGACGCTGATGCCGTCAACGAGCTGATTCAATCTACTTCGGCACCTCCGATGTCGACAAATTTTCCCTTCAACGACGAATCAGTCCCGTCGCGCCACGCACTCCTGGACGAGTTACCTCCATGCCCTCAACGTGATGAACTCAAGGACTTATTCTTCGAAGTCTTCTCACCGGTATGTTTCTTCGCCGTGTACACCATGTTTCCCCTTCTCCCCTTGTACGAAGCGGGTGTGTCTCAAACCAGAAGCACCACGGTCCTTGGTGATATGGACTCGACTTTGGGCTTCGAGATTCTGAAAGAATAGAAGATGCATTTTCCTTCCGTACCTGTTAATTGGGTGCCCTTGCAAAGTATCGGTATCAGTCTCTTCCTTCAATCCGTCGGTTATCCCATCCTGAAAATCTGCCTATGATCCACCCTGCTGCACCGACAGGACTCTTGACATGCGGGAAATGCTTGGGAACGAAACACACTGACTTTCTATTTGAATAGCTTTTCCATATCCTCCACGATCCGACTTTTCATAGCGAATATGCCATGTTCTGCCAAAGGCCTGGAGAAGTGCCGCTCTCCTTCCTGGCGTTGCTGTTTGTTGTACTGTCCGTATCTGTCAACGCCTTGGACTCTGATCACCCGCTGTTGGCAGACCTTGGGGGTGCTGCCAGTCCTTCAGCTAAAATCAAAACTCTGGCAACCCAGTACCGATCAGCAGCCATGAGATGCCTATCGGCCGACCAGTTCCTCTGGCGACACAATCTGCATACTGTGCAAGCTTTGGTGCTGCTCATATATGCGATTTCACACGCTCATGGTCCTTCATGGGCTTTACTAGGGACAACTTTCCACATCAGCGTCTCGCTTGGGTGCCACATCGATCCCTCGCAGCTGAATCTTGACCCGGTGAGAAGTGAGCAGCGGCGCCGCTGTTGGGCAGGTTTGATGTTGCTCTACACCATTCAAAATACCACACTGGGTAACCTCGCTCCAATTAAAATAACAGAGTCGGCCAGTGTCCGGCTTCCTGCAGACATAGACGACGAGGATATTACTTTGAGCGGAAATCTGCAACGTTATGCCGAAGGAACCGACCCGAGGCCACCTACGAAAATGTCGTACATCCTCTTGAAGTTCAAATTGTATTCATTGGCCTCAGAGATATGTCAATTTGCCAGGGACTGCAGAGACGTTGGCACTCTCCACGAACTCGAGCGTCGGATCTCTGCAGAGGAGCATGTGCATGACGCAAGGTTTGCGGACGGGCAGCAGCTCCCGATCTATCACATTGCCCATCAGTATATCCTCAACAACTATATACATTACCTACGACTCGTCCTCCACAGGCCATATCTCCAATTCTATGGCTCAGTTCCAGGTCGAGGGATTAGCCATTCCCCAGAGCAAGTACGTCAGAGCCGAGCACATTGCACGAAAGCAGCACTGGTTCTCCTCAGCAACCACGAGGGTCTGTGCTCCGACGTTCGTTTCAAGCCATATCGGTGGTTTGTTTATTCACTCGGAAGCTTCCAGGCCTTCCTGGCGGCCTCGACGCTAGGGGTCCTCCTTGCTTCCGATGACGTTACTAACCCACATCGTTCACAATATCTCGGAGCAATCCAAAAATGCCAGGTGAGATTCGAGAGCATGGCGGCAAGAAGTGATGTGTGCGCCAAAGCCGCTCGCATCTTGCGTCGGTTGCTGCAACCCTCGCCAACCAGAGGTGGTGACCTAGAGCCACCATCTCTGGTACACCAAGCTTCCAGCGCAAGCGATGAGTCCGAGATGTGCAGTAGCATGGACGGATACACCTCGATCAACCAACCGACTCCTATGGCTGGATTTGCTCAGCCTGGATTTGCATACGATGGCCCGGCGGTCAAGATGGATACATCATGGTTCAATTGCCCTCCACAACTGTACGAATTGATGTCACTGCCCGCGGAGCAGTGGTTTGGCGGTGCTTCCTCGTTGGCCTGGGACTGGAACAGTTGGGTTGAAGTCGAGCCTTATGCGAATGGGCCGGTAGCACTCGGGGGTGGGCCTGGCGTTATGATGTGAACACGACCTATGAAAAACTCAAAGCCTAAGGGGCACATATTACGGACATGTAACAAAATGATGAAAACAAAATAACACAATGATGAAAACAAACAGTTGTTGCTTCAGCTAACCCAGAACAATGGATCTCGTCTCTCACGTTATGGTTATTGCATATACCGTGTGAGAGACTCCACCGTACTTCGCCTAGGACGGACCACTTTCATCCTTGTGGCAGTATCAAAGGTCCAGAAAGCTCCTCCCACTCCACCGGCCCATCCTATTTCATCCCTCACGAACCCTGAAACTTCACGAAAAGATGTCTAGGCCATCACCGTCCCTTCAGCATACCCTCCGACGGCTGTATGCGCAACCAGCCTCCACAAAGTCCAGGTCGCTGCACTGGCAAACAACAACGACCTCTTCTTCCTCATCAATCAGACCATCTCCCGCGCGTCGCTACCCTCTCTCGCCACAATGCCTCCACTCCCGAGCCTTCACATCCTCGACCCCGAGGTTAAGAGCAGGAGACAAGCTGTACCACCGCACAGGCGTACGTATCTTCATCCGCGGTACGTCTCCCACGTCTAACGCATTGTGTGCGCCTACGTATAGCCCTTCTCATTCAGATCAGCAAGTCTATTCCTGGCGGTCGGCGCAGGCATGATTTTTTACTTCCAGTATGAGAAGAAGAGGCTCGAGAGAAAGAGGATCGTCGAAATGAGCAAGGGCTACGGGAAGCCGAAAGTGGGGGGGCCATTCACATTGAAGGACGTCGAGGGCAAGGAGTTCACGGAGAAGGATTTGCTGGGGAAGTATTCGTTGGTGAGTATCTAACCCACAACCCCCCCGGGACTACGGAGCGTCATTCCTACTACAGAAGATAAGGCGGCGGCGGCGGCGTGAATGCTCGAATGCGGCTGACATGGGTGATCTGTCTGCAGATCTACTTCGGCTTCAGCCACTGCCCCGACATATGCCCCGACGAGCTGGACAAGATGGGCGAGGCCCTCGACATCATTCAAGAGAAGGCTCCCAACACGGTGCGTCCGATCTTCATCTCCTGCGACCCGAACCGCGACACGCCGGACGTGCTGAAAGCGTATCTCGCCGAGTTCCACCCCTCGATCCTCGGCCTTGTCGGCACGTGGCAGCAGACCAAGGACGTGTGCAAGCAGTATCGCGTCTATTTCTCCACGCCGCCAGAGTTCAAGCCCGGTGAGGAGGATTACTTGGTCGATCATAGCATCTACTTCTACGTCATGGACCCGGAGGGCGACTTTGTCGAGTGTATCGGGAGGCAGGACACGCCGGAGAGTGCGGCCGCAATAGTGTTGCAGCATATTAGGGACTGGACGAGGGAGAAGAAACCGATCGATACGACGCCGTTGCCGTATTTGCAGAAGAAGCAGGAAGGCGAGGCAGGTGCGGCAGCGGCTTCAGCTCCAGCTCCAGCTCGGACATAGTGAATTCAGGAGACGTTCGAGAACCTCGCCACACCTCAGTTCGAGGTGCGGCTGCTAAAAAAAAAGGTGACGGAGAGTATAGTTGAGCTGCGGGTCCCCATTCGACCGCAATTGCAAACTAGAGGTCAAGTGAGAGTTCGGCCGAGAGGCCAACTGGGAGTTTAAGAAAGAACCAACGAACTGACCCCAAGCGATGGTTGAAATTCAACGGGCATGGCGACGGAGTGGGATTATCATGTACAAAAACTCCACTTCTCACATAAAACAGTACTGTAATCGAGAGTATTCGCAGTTCAGGTCAAGTAGGAACTCGACATGAGATATCGAGCAAGGACTACATCCCACGAACAGACTTGAATGAGCATGGCCTACCGAGTGGGATGGTGAAATCCTCTCATCACACGTTACTGTACTCTTAACACCCACGACAAGAAAATGGAAAGTGTGCGGGTTCTCCGTACTCAGGACGGCTTTGTTGCGAGAACCCCTATGGTCAAACACAATCTGATCCAGCTCCACGGGCCGTGTAGTCAGTACTTACCGACGATACTGTGTAGCCAGTCGCTGTTCAGCCCTGACCCTTGACGTGAACCAGAATCAAGATCACGCCGTCTCGTATCTTGCATATGGCTTTCATCCAATCTGATTGCGTCCCAGCCCCTTCTTTTCAAGTGTTGGGTCATGAAGTTCTCCATTAGGAAGGACGGTTGCTCTTTCAGGGCAGTCCTCGTACAGGGGAGGCTCTTAGGCACATAAAATGATGATTCTCCCCTATATGAGTGGAATGGGAGGCAAGAAAAGGGAGGCGGTGAGGCATAGACGTGGCTCCATTGAGACGGAGAGAAAGGGTTGTATTTTGCAAGATTCGGACAATTGTTTTGGATTTGTGTGGGGAATGGGTTTTGGAAGAATTCGGTAGCGAATAAGGTGCGGCTTGGCGAGAAGATGTGTTGTTGGCCCGGCAGATAGCACGGCGGGAACCGACGACGTATCGATCACCAGGAGCTTCTCATTGGCATCTCCAGTACGGAGTAACTCGTATGTGTGTTCCGCCTCCATTTGAGGGAGTGGTGAGGTTTGGCTGAGGCCGAAGGTGAGTGGGATGTGAGGGATTGTGCCTCTCATGCTATGACGTAGGCCACTTCGCGTGGCCGAAATCGCTTACTCGGGCATGCTCGTACGAGTGAACGTTCCTTCTGCGCCGAACCTTTCGAATGTGCAAATCACACCCGCCGTCTGCCGCAACTTTCCGCCGCATGCACAAGGATAAACTGAGCCTTGAACCAGCGCAAAAGGGCGTACCAAAAGCTGCCGCGCTACTGGGAAAATGATCAAGACATCCGGCGCAGGCGACATATTATTCACTTGACGCGCATTGTACAGAGATCCTCATTTTCCTGGGGTTTCGGCCGCAAGCCACAGTACATACGGAGTACCACAAACGCTCTGATCCCTCGACTCTGCTATGGCGACGGAAGTCTCAGCGCCCGTAGCACACGGGACCGATGCCGCTGCAAAGCCCAAGGCGTCTTCGTCTGTTCTTGACCCTTCAAACTTCCCTCAAACGCTTGACTCCAAGACGATTTACATCTCCTTAGTCTATGACCCTCTCGATATACCTGCATACCTTCGCTTCACTCGCTCTCCGACCGCAGGCGCAAATGTCCTCTTCCTTGGCACTACGCGCAACAACTTCGACCATCGTCCGGTCTCTCGGCTCTCATATTCAGCGTACCCCTCCCTTGCGTTGAAGTCTCTGTATGCGATCGCCGAGGACGTGCAGAAGAAACACGGGCTAGAAAAGGTTGCCATCGTTCACCGCCTCGGTGAAGTGAAGATCGAAGAGGAGAGCATTGCCGTTACCGTCAGCAGCGGTCATCGTGCCAGTGCCTGGAGAGCCGCAGAAGAGATCCTGGAGAGGGTAAAAGCTCGGGCCGAGATCTGGAAGAGAGAGTGGTTTGCGGATACTGGGGAAGTCGAGGAAGGCGTTTGGAGAGCGAACAGAGACAGAGATGGTCACGGCAACGTCGTACAGCCGAATTGACCAAACAAGAAAACCTCTCGCCCTGGGAGCGTGATTGCCATGCGAATACTACCCACCCTCAACCCGATCTGTGTTCCAAAATGGACTCTACTCGAAAAGGGCGAATACGTGGGTCTTCTGAGCAATCCATAACATGGCATTGGCCATATGCGGATCCGTCAACGTTCGTATGTTGAGCACGATTTCACCAAAGACTATGGGGAGCTTACGATCGATAACTGTGGGGACGCTTATGCGTAGGTATCAGAGCCGCACGTCGACAACAGCATCACTACACAGGACTGATTGGAAGTTGCACTTTGAACTACAACGCTTCTGCCTTCGGCGCAAAAAAAGCGCTTTGAATCGCCTTAGCGAGCCAATCACCAGCACGGATGATGCGAGGCGCATGAGATGGAGGTTCATCACGAGTTCATCAAATTCTCCATGCGGCGTACTTATCAATGTCTCAGATGAACTCCTGCAGGCTAGACTTCTTGTTTCTCAAGTGACAACCTCATGCAGAACCGAACGAGCGGGGTTTGCAGTTCTTGCTAGAGCCCAAAGCATCAGTCCTGTCCGAGCTTCAGCGCTCGGATTTTCAGGTGGCTGGAAGCAAGAGAAGAGATGGGTCGCTCCTTAGAGCGTCTGGCTGAAAGTGTGGATTGAACTTGCAGCACGCCACAGAAGCACCAAGTTGCTCTTCAACCATTCACGGCTGCCAAAGCCACCTATAAATTGATCCGAGATTTAGCGACAGGGACGTCTTGCCATGTGGTCGACGCGACGAACTCTTCGTGATTCATGCAAATCAGCCACTATCAACAGGTAACTTGGAGAATATCGTTCGATCGGGTGAACATGGCATCAAGCAGGCCCTAGCAAAGAGAGATGTTACCTCTCCGGAAGGTGGTGAGCGAAGACTACATTGCCGTACGTATCTGCAACTTCACCAACAGAAGCTTGAGAACGAAAGCTCAAACTCTGGCGCAAGTGTTGTCTAGAGAGCCTCAAACATCATATCACTCAAAGGTCTTCCGAAATCTGGGGAATCGACGTCTTCACTGGTTACATTCTGCTCCAGAATAAGTTCTGGAATCACTGCTCCGTACGGAGTACGTCCTCCTGGTACTCTTACGGCCAAGAGGGCAGCAAATAAACTCGGCCCTCAAGCTGAAACCGAATACCCGGTTGGCCTGTGAGTTTGAGCTTGTTTCTAGCAAACGGACTTGCATCGCGGGGGGCTAGGCAACGGAGTGCCAAGCCGAAAAGTGAGTGGCTGGACGCTTATTACGCACATATTTGACGCATTTGCGATCTGCTTCCCGGCCATCACGAGCGAATGAACGCTGAGCTCTAGAGGCACTAAGTGGTTCGCTCAGCACAGCCTTACGAATCGACATTCAGTCTGTCTGGGCTTATTCGCGCCTGCTGTGCTGGCACGCTTTCATCCGACAAGGTCGAGCGTCTCAGGTATCAACAAGACTGCTTGCTATGTAGCCATGTGCTCATAGTGTGATATCAGCAGTTGGGGAGTAGCTACCACTGCAAGACTCGGGATGGAACCTGCTCCATTAACAGTCGATGCATCTCGAGCACTGAAGCTCTGGAACTAGCGTTGAGGTTAACAAGAGCTGTGGATTATGGCGTGTTCCTGCAAGGTGAGGACGGAATTCTTGCCGAGTTGCTCCGCATACTACCGTTCGAGTTTGGGAGGAATCTTTTTATAGGCGGCGGACTGAGGTCTGCCCGATATGCCAGAAGCGAGGGGGCCTTGTCTTGGGTGCTGCCAGTATCTTCAAGCACGGCTGTCGTGCATCCTCTTGCCGGCATCGCCGCGATGACCGCGTTGGCAGAGCTTTGTTCCCGCTGTTACATGACTGTGTCAGGTTCAGTCACCGGTCCTTACGAGTACACGCTATGTAACACAGAGGATCGCGATTCGAAAGCGACGGTGCTGCATCTCACAAGTCCTTATTGTGGGGGACTACTATTGTTATCGCGCACTGGAAACACTAAGAGTCGAGCGACGACTCCTGCCTCAGCCCTAGACATCCGCCAAGGCAGAATTTTCCCTGGCGTGTGAGCTGGCGGACAACTCCCACGTTTTTCCGGGGTTGACAGAGCAAGATCCTTGGGGATACGGCTCTCTCGGCAGCTGTTTGGTACCACATGCTTGGATGCCGCTCTCCATGGGGCGATCATCTTGCCAGGTTTCCGTAGGCAGTCATGGAATCGGATTGCGTCGGATTGCCTCGATTCAGGCACATGTCTCCTCGAACCTCAGGTGGAAGGCAAGCACATCGCTGGCGCACTGGACAAGTGCACGGACTATGTATCCAAGGATTGTGTACTGTGTAGCCGTCGACTAAGCGAAACGTGGACTCACTGGTCGAGTACAAGCAGCTTTCGTCTAGGTCACGAGGCCAAGGTGACAAAGCCAGTTCGCACACACGTTGCCCATGTTCACAGTAGTGGGAGCCGGATACTTCATCCATGCCAGAGAGAGGGTCTGATAAAGCTGACCAGCCGATAGATTGCAGACAAAGTGCGTGCATAGCTAGCGCTTGGTGGTGACACGGTCGTTGGGCTTGACGTTTGGGCCACTTGGTCCGTCGAAGATGGGCTTAGTGTAGAGGATTCAACACCAATTATACTTTGACGAGATGAGCTCACGGCCCAAAGCGGCAATGTGAACATCCAAAGCTGGGAGGGAAGAGGGGAAGCCGTCCATGCTTCGTTCTCGAATCTTCATCGGCAGCCAGTTTTCGTGGGAGCCCACGAGCCATGCCACAGGAGAAAGGGTCTCCTTAAGCGAGAAAAGCGAGAGGAGCTCCCTAAAATTTAGACCAAATCAACTTGGGAGCTGAACCGCGAAGAAGGTAAGTAAACAAGCTTGACGTGGCTATCAGGGGCGCCAAGATGGCGCTGAGAAATTGCAGGTGAGAAGGAGGAGATTGACGATGATCTGGATTTGCCCTCTCCCTTTTTTCCCTTTCACGCCATCCCCCCCCCGACAAGGCTGTCATCAGCAACGACATAAGGACACCCATCATGGTTTTTGCAAACTTGGAAATAAGATCCCATAAACTCGGTAACTCATGATCTGTTATCGCCTCGATCTGCTTTCAAGCCGTCATTGAATGTGCCGGTGCACTGTGGTGACGGCAGCGGAGGGTGACCTAGCTCGTCGGTCACAACAAACAGAGTCGACTCGATTGGCCGACAACGCCTGGACCATGCCCGAAATTGCTAAGCGGCAAGAAACGAGGCGCTGCTAGTCGGTCTGTCGGACCACGAAGTCCGTGGAGAGACGACCGAAGACAGGGGCAGGGCGAGTGTGATTTGCCAGTGAGCAAGATTGCGGCGCAGACCACTGCCTCCACACCGTCCCGCTATGTGATGGCGCTACGGACTGAATATAGCAACACTCCACTTTTGGATCGTTCAAATGGGGGCAGATTGCGGCGGACGGGGACGCCTGAGGTTCGCCCAAGGTCGCCGGACGGCCAATGAGTCCCTGGAAATCTCCACCAAGGCTGTCGTCGTCCTCCCCGCCTCCTCCAAAATGTTGCTGCACCGCATGTCGTTCGCATGGCTTTGAGATGCCGAACAAGCGATATGTTGCTGTGAACGGGATATCATGGATTCAAAGCCGGCCCGGCTATCCCTCAAACCCTCAACTATCATTCGATCGATCGAGGGAAAAGAGGTCGGATGGAAGATTCATCCATAGTGTGACGGCCGGCCTATCATGACATCCCTGTCTCCGTATTTTGGCAGGCTGGCAAAACAGGCTATCGTTAAAGTTACACCTCCGAGATATGCACGATAGCCGTCATGGGCGAAATGATTCACTCAGCTGTAGGCATCATCCATGTGCTGCATGCTCTGTTACCGTGAAAAATGCTCCAGAAGAGCATACCAGAGCTTCCCGTGTCCTTGATGGCAGGAAATACTGCCTGCTCGACATCCCGGCCCAGCATGTTGTGCCATCTGTAACAGAAAATCCATCTCCTGGCTTCTGATGATCATCTGTAGACTTCCCCCTGGTCATTGATCACTTGCAGCTTGCCACCTCCTACACGCCCAATCACGGCCGGATAGGCTTCAGCTTCCAATTTCTGGAGTCTCCGTCCGTATTTCTACCGTTCCTTCGACGGCCAGATCAACCGCCACGCTCTTCGTCCGGCGACTCACCAAGTGCGTCTGACAGGATCGATGATACTAGAGCTTAGTAACGTGCGACACCTTCACTCGCAACTCCCCGTAGCCGAGCACCGACCGGGCGTGGAAGCGGCGAAACCATATTATTGGAGCGACAAAGCCTCAGATCTTGGGGCCTGAACAAAGCGTGTCTCCGGGGGGGGGGGTGTGACACCCAGGTGTGTCTGGTAGTTGTTCCCAAATCCAAAGCATCCTCTTCCCAGGCCCTATTCCCGGTTAGTACTAACCCGTAGCTATCCCAGGAGTGCCCAAGTCATCCAAGGCCCGCCGCCGCATAGCACCGACCTAAGCCTAGGAGCTGTTCTAGCTTTCTGTTGCAGGCTAGCCTCACAGCCCACTTGCAAGCCCGCAGCAGCCTCCGACTACTTACCAGGCCGCTCCTGCACAGCAGCCCGCTTTTTTGTCTCTCTCTCACACGCCTGCTCGCGAGTCGCAGTCCAGCTCACGCTCGTTCAATCCCCGTCCCCCCCAATCCTATTCCAGGGCTCGTCATCTCGACCGCCAGGCGGATCTTATTCCTGCCCGTGGTCCCCTCCCTTCCTGCCGACTTTACTACTTCACCACTCTCGCTCACTCGCCTTCACCACCGCCCTCCCTCCCCTGTCTCGACACCTTGTTCGACGTTTTGATTCTTTTTTTCTTTCCTTGTTGTTGGCTGTAATAGTCGGCGGATACACCACCACACTCGTTCATCGTTCACGACCCGGACCCTTCCACACTGGCGGCTACCAATTCGTGGGACAGCTGGGAAGTCGCGCGAGGCTACGACTCCCAATCGCGTCCCGGTACTTCTCTCGCCAACCACCCACAACAGTCGCCTCCTCGATATCCCGCAGCCGCACTGCCGCCGACGACGACATCGCACAGCAATAATCTCAGCATCCGACCTAGCTCACGAGCCGACGACATGGAGGAAGATGGCGCCAACAACGGATTCCTCCGACCCCTATCCCAGCCGGCGTTGAACTCGAGATTTCCCTCGCTTCGACGCCTGAATTCCACCGAACCCTATCGACACCGCTCGTTACCTGCTGAACCCTCACCTGGCTCCGACCGTGCCAGCAGTGAGATTACCTTCGCTGTCCTTTACGATGATGGCCCGGACTACCACGTTGGCCGATACGACGACCAGGGGTCGATGCGGTCTCACCAGCAACGGGACTCGATACAGTCCTACGCTCCCTCCTTTCGAACGAGAGACTCGAGGGTAGTCAGCGACGACCATTACCTCAGCCGCGACCAAGACTTTGTAGCAAACCAGAGGTTGCTGGCAGAAGGCTACCTAAACAACAATGATTCCCTGTACGACCAGTCCGTCCCTCGTTATCCGACCCAGTCAGAAGAGACGCTAGCCATGAACACTCTACATAATTCATATCCTCGAGATGAGAAGAGACCGTTGTCACAACAAATGTCGCCTCCAATGGACCGAGCGGCGAGTAAACATTCGCACGAGTCATGGTGCACGTGCGAAGAAGACCATGGGCACGGCCATAGCCACGGCATGTCAGACCGGAAGGACCCCGCCAGGTTTGATCTTGAAGCTCAGAATGGGCCTGCAACGCCCACTCCATTCTTGCCGAAGGAGAAGCCTGGTGGTGGCCCCGGCGGTCCGGGCGGTCCAGGTGGTCCGGGGGGCCCCAAGAAGCCAAAGGATCCGTTCGAGGCAAGTTTTGCACACATGAAATGTATCAACCAGCAAGGACGTAGGCTAACATCGCATTGCAGGTTACGTTCGAGGGTCCGAATGACCCGCTGAACCCGAAGAACTGGCCATCTAACAAGAAGTGGGCCATTACCATGCTCACAGCTTCGTTCACCTTCCTGTCACCTCTGGCCTCGTCGATGATCGCGCCCGCGCTATTCCAGATCCAAGAAGACTTCAACATCCAGAGCCAGTTCGAGCTGCAGATGACACTGTCCATTTTCGTCTTGGCCTACGCGGTCGGCCCCATGATTCTGGGTCCCCTCTCCGAACTGTACGGACGAGTCGTCATCCTCCAATCTTCCAACGTCTTGTTCCTGGCATTCAACACGGCTTGTGGCTTTGCTCAATCCTCCAGCCAGCTCCTGGCTTTCCGCTTCTTGGCCGGTCTCGGTGGGTCTGCTCCTCTCGCCATTGGCGGTGGTGTCCTGGGTGATCTGTTCAAGCCCGAAGAACGTGGAAAGGCCATGGGTATCTATGCCATGGGACCCCTTCTCGGTCCTGCCATTGGTCCGATTGTGGGTGCCTGGGTCGCCGAGAAGTCCACTTGGCGATGGATGTTCTACGCCTCGTCAATTGTCAACGCCTTCATTCTGGCGGCCGGGTTCTGGAAACTCAACGAGACCTACGCTCCTTACATCCTCCACAAAAAGGCCAAGATGATCCGCAAGCAGACTGGCGATAACCGCTACCGGGCCGATGGCGAAGGCGAGGTTGACCAACCTGTGTGGAAGAAGATCGTGAAGACCATGGCCCGGTCGTTCGGCATGCTGTTCAGCCAACCTATCGTCCAGGTCCTGGCTGTCTACATGGCCTTCTCGTATGGAATCCTGTACCTCGCTCTGTCCACGTTCCCCAACCTGTACATGAAGGTCTACGGCGAATCTGTCGGCATTGCCGGTCTCAACTACATCTCCCTCGGTTTGGGCTTCTTCATCGGTGCTCCTCTCTGCGGTAAATCTGGCGACAAGATCTACCGCAAGCTGAAGGCCAAGGATCCCCGCGGTCTGGGCAAACCGGAATACCGTATGCCCGTGGTCATCCCCTTCTCCCTATTTGTGCCCGTTGGCCTCTTGGTGTACGGGTGGTCCGCTCAAGCCAAAACCCACTGGATCGTTCCTAACATCGGTTCCTTCCTGTTCGGCATTGGCACGATTGCTGCGTTCCAATGCGTCACCACATACCTTGTCGACACCTATGCCCGATTTGCCGCCTCCGCCGTGGCTGCCGTCACGATCTTGCGATCTCTGGCAGGCTTCAGCTTCCCGCTCTTTGCACCCGCCATGTACAAGGCCCTCGACTTCGGCTGGGGTAACACGGTTCTGGCACTGGCCGCTGTCGGCATCGGCATTCCTGTCCCCATCCTCCTCTGGCTCTTTGGAGAGAAGCTGAGGAAGCGAAGCAGTCTCGCCTCCAAGGGCCCTCCTCCGGGCAAAGGCGGGCCCGGCGGTCCTGGAGGTCCCGGTGGTCCCGGTGGCCCCCCAGGCGGTGGTCCTGGAGGTCCGGGCGGTCCGGGCATGAAAGGCCCAGGCGGACCTCCCGGTGGTCCTGGCGGCAAAGGACCGGCGCCTAGCGGAAAACCCCCCGGCTATACGCAATGAAACGACCAAAAGAAGTATAATATCTAATCACCAAACCATACTTGTATCTATGTCACCTCCTCGAGATATTTTCATTATGTCATCATGGAATGAGCGGAATTGGCGTTTGTCGGGGACATGAATGCGCAAGAGCGCCAGCAGTCGGGATGGACTACACATATACATTCACATGTTCGAGTTTACTGCATTTCTGAAGTCCGTGGTCCCTATGTTTTGAAAAGTGGGTTTTGTTTTGGTTGAACCAGTGTGGAGGAAAGTATTGACTGGAATGGGTTCTCATGTGTCGAAGATGAAAGATGAAGTGGTGGGTTGGAAGCCTCCAGTCCCCAATGTTTCCCCTACCAGTGGTTCAAGTGAGAAATATGAAACTCAAACACTTCAAAGTTCAAGTCCAGGTCGAAGTAGATGTATGGCTTGACAGTGTTGGCTCTAGACGTGACAACTTGGCGTATCAACCATCGACCACAATTCAGCACGACCACCCCCGACTGTCTTCCCCATGAGCCGACGAATACATGCCGACCATGATGCAGATCCTGTTACTCCCGTGCTCAGTGCCTCGAAGAGGACTTCCACCCCTCATGCCGGGTGAGCTCAACAGCAAGGATAAAGACTTTCGCTTACTCCCGTCGTTGTCCCCCCCTCCCTTTTCAGTCGACAGGACCAGAACCCCCAAGAACTCAGCCTCACCAGGCTGGTGAATACCAAGAGTCCCGGACACCGGACGCCGGACGCTCAGAATAGGGCATAATCATAGCCATTACGAGTACGAGTACGAGTACGAGTTCGTAGGGGAGGAAGGAAAGAAGGAAAGGGAAAGGGGATGTTCGTATTTCTGTACCCGACGTTGCGTGCATAGGGAGGGAGAGGGGATCTACTTTACTCGGTACTTACTACTTAACTGACTTATTGACAGGACAGGGAGGGTAGGTAGGTAGGTAGGTAGGAGGGAGTATTAATACAATACGACAGGACTACGGTACTACGGTACTACGGTACCGAGTACTTACATTACTTACTTCCTGTACAATGCGTCAATAAACGCGTGAACACTGAACTGAATCCGTAACCCCGCGCTTGACACGGATGGATGCCAGGCGAGAAAAGCTACAGTAGGTAGGTAGGTATATGTAAGTACCCGAGGATGCACGACCGCATGACATTCATGAACATGAACATGAACATGAACATGGGCATGCCCAAACTTGGTTGTGACGTGGCGAGAGAACGTCAAATGTTTGTAAGTACATAAGTACTGTACTTACTCTTGCTTGTGCAGTCAGTCCTGCGAGTCCAATCCTGACTCCTACCTACCTACTATTACCGTACTGTTTCCATCCACATTTTACTTAGCTTTTCATTTTCATTTTCATGTTTTTATTGCTTGATGGTATACGACGGCGTGTAGGTAGCCACTTCTACGCACATACCTAGTATATACGCGTGTTCATGTACTATGTAATGAAAAGTGAGCCGGGCACATTGTTTCGTCAGCATCGACATCAACGTCAACTTTTCCCAATCCCAATCAATCGTGAGTCCATGACTCGCCGTGCTTGGCCGACGCGATCCAATTCGTATCCTCGTCCTCGTCCTCGTCCTCAGCCTCGGTACTCCGTCCTGTAAGACCGTAGGAAAGAAACATTTGGTGGTTTGACTCCACGGTAATTCCGTTTCCCAACTCCTCTCCAACGCCGTGCAAATAGACGATCGGCCACCCGAGGTTCTATCTTTCGTTGATATACATGTCGTTATTGCTTTCGGAGAATAGTCGCAACGCCCTGAACGCCATCTAGAAGCCATGCCAAATAAATCGATTATCGACAAGAAGTGAAAGTTTCGAAAGGCGAGTGGTACGTAATTGATGAACATAGCAGATATGAGACATCAAACTGACGCGCTCATGTCGGTCCGGTGATTGAGAAGGACGGTACCGGCACGTCTTTCCTCTCTGCAGCGGTGTCGTCGTCTTCATTGTCGTCTCTTGCCTTGCCCTTTTCGGTGACGTGAATTTGTTCCGTGGGAACAGGCGTCAGCGAGGAGGGAACGCGAGTGGCCTCGTCCACGGTCGCGGGTTGCTTCTCCGTCAAGGCGATGGAGGATGGTCTTTCTTCGTCAACGGGCGGCTCTTCGTCCTGTTCGGCAGCCTTCTTGCCCGTCATTTTACGCACAACCCGCTTGGTGAACCGTGATGTGGCGCGGAAAACCTGTGCGACCGGGTGGAAAACAACGTGCAGGACCCTCCACATCGGGCGGAGCACAAAGGTCAAGCCTCCGAGCGCGCCGTTGAAGACGACTGCGAACCAAGCATCCGGGAAGCACCGGACCAAGACGCCCCACAGCAGACAGGGTAGTGCCACGAGCAGGGAGATGGCCCATTGAGGACCATCCAGGGCCGTGATGCTGAACGCCGCACCGCCGACGAAGACGATCATGATCTGCCCGCCGACCATGATGCAGTTGATCCCGATGAACCAGAAGTTCTTGTGGATGTTCTCGAAGATGTTGAACTTGTTGTCCAGGCGCCTGTTGTTGAGTTCGTTGAAGATCTGCATCCAGACGAAGGCGTTGAAGACAATCGTGTTGAGCTCCTTGCGCTGATGTGGCTCGTACGACAGGATCGACATGCCGGCAAAGTAGAGCACGAACGTGACCACGAGTTGGTAGATTGCCTGGCCGACAATCATCTTCCACATGTTGATCGTGATGAGCGGATCGGATTTCGGCTGCGGGGGCCGGTCGAGGATCTTCTTCGTCGGAGCATCGGTGGCGAGGGCCAGTGCTGCGAGCGTGTCCATGATGAGGTTCACCCACAGGAGCTGCACGGCTGTGAGGACCGAGTGGTTCGAGTCGTTTGAGACGGCTGACACGAACGTCAGGATCACTGCTGTGATGTTGACTGTGATCTGGAACTGAAGAAACTTCTTGACTGCGTCGTTGACGGCTCGCCCCCACATCAGGGCGGTGATGGTCGAGGAGAAGTTGTCATCGAGCAAGATGATCGAGGATGCCTCCTTGGCGACCTCGGTGCCCGCGATGCCCATACTGAATCCTACGTCGGCCATCTTCAAGGCCGGCCCGTCATTAGTGCCGTCACCGGTCACTGCGACGGTCTCGCCGAGGTGCTTCAGGCGACCGACCAGAATGCGTTTGTCCTCGGGGGAAGACCGCGCCAGGACTCGCAGACGAGGGAGGATATTATCCATCTCTTCGTTCGAGAGTTGCCGGAACTTGGGACCTTCCATGACGATACCGTCTTCGTCCTTGCGAAGGATGCCGCAGTCGCTGGCAATCGCACGGGCGGTGGTGACGTTGTCGCCCGTGACCATGCGCACCACCACGCCGGAATGTTGACACTGTGCAACGGCTTCGACAACGCCTTCTCGGAGAGGGTCGTGAATGCCCACGACGCCGATCCACGTCATTTCGTGGAAGATGTCGGCAAAGTCGGCCATCTTGGGATCCTCCTCGAGCGTCTTCGCCTCGGCGGGTGGCCACTGCGGAAAGTCCTTGTACAGCATGCCGATAGTGCGCAGAGAGTGCTGGGCGTACTCTTCGATGATTGCGCCAATGTTTTCCCGCTCTTCACCCGTCATGTCCGTGACTTCGTACTGCTTGTCGTAGATGTTGGAGATCGTCTTGGTCGAGTTTGCCAGCATGATTTCGGCGGCGCCTTTAACAAAAAGACGGTACCTGCCCTTGTGCTTGATGACTATGCCCATGCATTTGCGCGTCGAGTCGAACGGAATGAGCTGCTTGATCTTGTAGCTCGATCGTTCGGCGGCCAAGTCGTCGAGACCGAGATTGTCCTTTGCGAGTTGGAGCAGCGCAACTTCGGTCTTGGAGCCGATAAAGGTGGGCACGCCCTTCTCTTCACCCTCAAAAGCTGTGCTGTTGAGCGTGATGGACAGTCGGAGCAGCTCCTTGACCTCAGCGGTCAGGTTGCCGAACATGGTAGCAAACGAGACGGCGCTCTCGTCCGACTGTGACGAGGCGAACTTCTCCTTTGCACCCAGCGTGCCGGCCACGACGGTCATTTTGTTCTGGGTGAGCGTGCCCGTCTTGTCCGAACAGATTGTTGTTGCATTGCCCATGGTCTCACAGGCGCGGAGGACTCGGACGAGATTGTTCTCCTTCAGCATGCGTGTGGTGGCAAACGCCAAAGCCAAAGTGACGGCCAGAGGCAGCCCTTCAGGAACCGCGACAACGATGACCGTGATGGCGACGATTAGAATATCCAAGAATTCTTGGGCCTTTGTGGCCCCCGGACGCGTGTCACCGGAGAGATTGGAGACGAACTTGATCAACAGCACCAGGAACAAGAGCCCTGCAGCGGAGGAGCCAAGGCCACCGATCCAGTTGGCCAGCCTGCCAAGCTTGACTTGCAGAGGGGTGGGCTCGTTGTCGGTTTGAAGACTCATCAAGATCTTTCCGTACGAGCTGTTGACCCCAACGCTGGTGACCAGATAGGTCCCGACGCCCTCGAGGACCTTCGCACCGCTGATGATGAAAGGATCGAGTTTGTTGGTAGCAGTGCCGTCCTGGATACGCTGCCATACTTCGTCGCCGGAAGTCTTCTTCATCTGGTCGGACTCACCCGTCGCTGACGATTCGTCACACTTCACGCCGTGGCCGGAGATGAAGATCCCGTCGGCCGGAATGGCGTCGCCGGGCTCAAGATGGAGAACGTCGCCGGCGGTAATATCGTGGACGGAGATCTGGATCGACTTTCCCGACCGGATGACCTTGACTTCTCGGTCATCTTTGCGTTTGTTGAGTTTGACGAATTGCCGTTCCTTTTGCCAGTCATTTGCGGCTCCGACAGTCACCACGATGATGATGGCAACACAAATCGCGACACCTTCCACCCAGTCCACGCCCGACCCTCCATCCACGCTCTCATAGATGCCCAATGACAGCGAGATCACCGCCGCAATGGTAAGAAGGATGAGAATTCTGTCGTTGTACGCTCTCCAGATGAGGACAAGGATACTGTCCGGCTTTCTTTCTGGCAGGCGGTTGTCTTTGTAGACTCGGAGCCGGTCTTCGAATTGACCCTTGACTTCCCGCGTGCTCACACTAGCTCGCGAATCTGACCGTCCTAGGGGAATGTTGGAGTATGCTTTATCCGATGCTGCCGCGACAGCCTCTTCGAAGGAGACTTGTCCATCAAGGCGTGTTTCGTCGACCGACAACCCAGCCGTGATGCTCGTCCTGAGGCCTCGCTCCAGGCCTTTCAAGCCACCTAGTGCCTTGAACGCCGATAGTGATTTGGGGTTGAGGAGCTTGTTCAGCTGACCTGGCGAGAAGGCGAACGGATTGTTGGGTACGTCGAAGTCCTTTTCGTTCCCCTTGTCGGGTCGCAAGGCATCATCCGGTGACTCATATTCCAGACTAGATTTCGAATAAAAGGTCGCGCTCGATGTCGCTGAAATGCCAGAATTCGATCGGAATCTGGTTGCACCATCGGAAAAAGAGCCTGATCTCGAGTTGAGCGTCGATCCGTCAAACTGTGCTCTTCGTTCCGGCGTCGTTGGGGACAGATATGAGGCCTCGTCGATGGCCGTCTGAGGCGGCGTAGACATGCTAGGTCCCCGTCTGTGGCCGCGCGGTGATGTTGGTGAAGCTGGTGATATCGGTGAGTCCGTTGGGGGCTGCTCCGAGAGGTTCTGTGGTCACGAAGGTTAGAAAGATGAAACATGCGGCAGCGATACATGTTCGTGACCCGACTTACAGATGTATCAACCGTTATTCGGGGGGCTGATGAGGGATTTGGCCCGTCCATGGCGGATGGCTGTGGCTGGCTCTTCTGAGGAGATCTGAGGTTGATTGATGGACAATCGGTGGGAGTTAGGCAAACATAGCGCACTCAGCCTCGTTGATACAGCAGGGGCAGGGCGTTTGTATCGTGACAACAGTAGGCAACCAGGCGCTGCGAAAAGGCGGCTTTGGATATATTATGATAAGAGCGAGACGAAAACTCTGCCCGAGCGAGACTCGCCATGATTGCAGCATCTGCCCGGCGCAGCCCAGCCAGGTTCTCTCAACACGTTGCGGGTGAGCTGTCTTGACGGGGTTGCCCAGAATGAGGCAGTGCACAATAGGCATTCTGGGCACGCAACGACCAGGCGATTTTGGCCACTCACACAACCGCGACTGTGACACATTCGGCTTGTGTTTGAGGAGGCGCCTAAGCACTCCGCACTGGATCCCAGATTTTGACCGAAATCTGAATCCCTCATCTTGGTCCCAGCTGGCTTTCTCATGTTGTTTGTGACGCCCCAGACAGACGGAGCAAGATGCGGATCCGAAACGGACAAGGCTGGGCGCCAGGCATTTGGCCGGTCAGATCGTTAATGCAACCGCGAGAATCACGCCTCTGGCGATATGTAAACCCCATGCCTGCGTTTGCCGGATTGTCTGTCTGAAGTCCCAAGGAATTCCAAGAATGCCCCAAGTCAGACCTGTCCGTTTCTGTGACGACAAGATTTGCAAATGAAATGAACGTCTTGGGTGCTTGGCCAACATCGGCGCCTGTCCTTGGCTCCTTGTCGCTCCCTGATCTGCGTCATTCCAAGCAGTTGTCCGGTCACTATCACCTCAACGAAGGAAGGATGTGAGCCTGTGTGACACCTTGGCAAGCAATGTAAGCACACACCGTTCTCAAGCTCTAAACGTCATTCCAACAATTACTGTCATCAACTATGGAGTGTGTGTTCAGAGGCTGCGACGAGGAACACAGGCAGCAGCAAGCAGCGGCCGGAAAAACTTCCTTTCCGGGACATCTCCAGCACCAGCCACAGGGTGATTGTGGCTAGTGTTAGTGGCAGAATCAAGCCACAGCTGAGGGGCAGAAGCCGAGGTCAGGCAGCCTTGCCACCTCCGTGGCTGAGCCTCACTTGCGCTTTACCACGCACTCTACGAGTACGAGTACACTGACAGTTTCCTGCAACCTTGCTTCTTTTGATTGCCGAGATCAGCAGGTGATCGATCGTTCTGGTCCAGAGCAGCGCTCTCCGATCCAGCCACTTTCCGCGAATGCCGAGTCGCAGTGCTTGGGTTGCGGATTCGGGCTGGGCGTCGCTTTCAGAATCGATCCTCGTGCATTATGATCACCAACCTTGGAGTCTTATCGTGAATATGCAAAAGAATCAAATCCACTCTCATTCACCCTAGAAGAGGCTATGCTTTGAACGCGCCAATCGCAACCGCTCGAACGCAGACTCAGCCTCATTCGAAGCACGATAGACCGAGTGGTTCAGAGCGAAACTCGCTTTATCTCCACTGGAAGGGGGGGATCCCAAGACTTGCGTGTCTCTCGGCCACAGACCTGCACCAGGCTAGCTCATGCGACACATCGACCGACCCTTCCATATGCACTCGACTGAAGAACTCCCACCCTGTCTCCAGAGGCCAGAGGGTTACAATCCGCCCAGCGACCTGAGATGCGCCTGTGTGGAAATATTCCAGGCTCTGACATGCGAGACGAGACCACCGCAAGGCCTCCAGCACGGCCGAGCTTGGATCGATGTCAGATGTGGGCGCACGCGAAAGCATCTCGTCCGAGATGGTGGCGATGAGAGCTGCGACATGCACTCTCACCGCCGTGTACATGGCAAACGCGATGGCAGTGGATGTGCCTGGGAAATCGAGGCGGTGTTCGTACACGCCTCCCCACGCGGACGGAGTCTTGATGTACAGAATTCCATGATGCCGTGATCGCAACAGGCCCTCCCACTCATCCAGTTCTTCCACGACTCTCCACGCTTTGTCCAGCCTTTCCTTCAGACAAGTGATTTGCCATCTTTTCGGCATGTCTTGCTTCACGATCTCTGGCAAGATTTTGAGAGCGATATCGAGCATTGAGTGCAGAGGATGTTGGGCGAGTTCCACATGCTTCTTCCACGGGAAATCAGACCATTCTGGGTAGGAGAGGAATGCCCGTTGCCGGTGCATGAACAGGAACGGCGTCTGGATTGCACGGTAGCCATAAAAGTGCTCTCGAGCAGACGGTCGATTCAGTCCCTGTCCTTCTGGTCAGCATGGCCTATTTACGCCTCCAATGCCACGCGGCCATGGGTTCCTCTGAAGGGCGTGAAATCGAAAACAGGCATGGCAACAAGAGGCACAGTCCACTTACAGCAACACCACCGTGAAAGATCAAAGCGCCCACCCCCAGAAGATGGCGGTTGAAGTTGTCCCACGACTTGTTGGCTATCAGCTCGGATATCGCGCAGGTCAACGCTGTGAGCGACAACATCGTCGGAGAGATGGTCATGTCGCCCTCTTGATACCTTGTCAACGTATATCGCAGACTTTGCAGCGCACGAGTCTGCATGTACGCGCTATGGAGAGTAATATCAGGGTCTCTTCGATCCCTCCCGGCAATAGCGAGGGACGCCGCGAGCAGAGCTTCCATCAAGACTTCGGTTTCTGGTCTGCCGATTTCAAGGACTGCCGATGTGGTCGACGTGGAGCAGCATATGGAGGTTCGTTGGCGTCGTCCATCGTTTGTCCGCTCACCGGTCGTTTCGGGTGGCACAAATCTGTGCTGAAGTGCCTGGACGAACGCCTCTTGGTAAGTCGTTCCTGCCAGTTTTGCTCCCATCTCGGCCGGTATGGCCCACAGCCAGTACTCCGGATCCTCTGGGGGGAAGACGGAAGGTCTGTACGCTTGGGGGCAGCCATTCGGGACGACTGTGATGGTTGGCAGCAGCCTTGTCGGCTGGCCTCCGCCCACGGGCGTCTGGCGTGATTGAATTGGGCACTCGTCATTCGTCGGCTGTTGGGTAGCCTGCTCTACAAGCTTCTTTTCTTTCTGGCGCCGTCGAAAAGCCTGAACGTTGCTTGAGAAGGCGCTTTGTTAGTGCCTTGGACTCTCAACGACATCGGACTCGAATACTCACGCTCGGACTTTGGCTCTTCGCGCCTCCGCCCTCTCCGCCTCTGTGCCTGGCATTCGAGGTCGGCCGATTGGCATCGTGATTTTTAATCCTCTTGCTGGAAAGGCCGTCTGGGGTCGCGTTTGGAAAATGCTGGACAAAATCGAAAATCAAAAAGGAAGGCTCCCAGGATTTTAGTGACAATGCCTGGTGAGTAGTAGCATTGTTTCATCATCACGAAGGCTATGAATCGGATTTTGGTCTCGAACACCGTGACTCTCACGCCCGATCCGAAAGCAACAGACCCGCCTTCTCGGTATACTGCTCAGCTTGGTATTTTGATCTCAGGGTCTGAGATTGGTTCAGGTCACCGAGCTGATTACCTACACGCCGACTATGGGTGTTTCTCCAATGCCCATTCGGCGGGAGGCACATCCACGGGCGGCGGGCCAATTGACACACAGGAACAGCAGTTAGATAAGCGTGTTGTTCTCCCGACCATGCCCGTCCGGGTAAATGACGCCCCCTTCCAGTTGGCTGGAGCTTAATGTTTCCCAATTCTACATCGCCACGTTCGCGGCACAGTCCCTGTCCACTTGCTGATTCCGGACTATAACGAACTTTGCTGGCAGATGTCGGACGCAAGGCTGAAAACTGGACTGGTATTGTAGACCCTCAAACCCGTCGTTGCCGTCATCTGCCAACTGTTCCGCTACCCCGTACTCTCGGGTTCACCTTCTTGCCAGCCGCGTTCTTGAAATAAACGCCATTATCAAGCAATGTCGGCCCCGATACATTTCTCACTAGCTCCGATCGACGCCCCCAGGGTAAGGATATTACTCACCGCTCGGAAAAACCGCATATCCACGGCAATACTTCGCGATTTGATATTAGTATGGCTTACCACCAGAACTTTGGCATTAGAGTTCGTCTCTGCGGCCTCATGGTACTACCCTGACTCAGGACACATATTTCACACCGGTCGATTTCAAGTGTTTTGCGCACCTCTGTGAGATAAGCCGAGCAGCACTTGCCGTATAGACGGCGGTGTGCACCATTCAAGCCTGGTAGAGCTCGACCGATATGTCGGCACACTCGTCACCCAGAATCCGGGTCAGGGGTTCCGCATCCATGCATGAAGAGAAACAGTGGGGTGGACTGCTGGTCTATACGTCTTGACTGCCGCGAATGGCCTTCGTCGAACCCCTGAGACGGAACCAACTCCAATAACCGGCTCGGGTCAAAAGGACGCTGTACGACATTCCGGTATAGACCAATCTCTTTACGGTCAACCGGGAGAGAGCAGGGTCCCCAACGGTCGACAGGTGGCCGTAAACATGCCAGGGCGAAGATTCGAGCTATCTTAACTCCTTGAACGTCACCGCGAAGTCCGACGCAACTCCGCAAGTCCTGTCAGCCCGCAGAGAGTGACAATCTCGAACGCGGTACTCGGACTTGCACCTGCTCTTCGAAACGAGTACTAGCCAAACGCAATTTGTCTACAGAGAGCACTCCCGGCAGTGTAGATCGGATCAAGCGACGACCATTTCTGCATTACCTAGAGATCGCCACACCATGTCATCATGCAGACATAAATACACGCCTGCATTGGTAAGCCTGATGATGGAGATCGATGTGGGCTTGAACCGTTGATTGCACCCACCTGGTGTTGGCGACTCAGCCGCCTGCGGGACCTGCAGACCAGATCGTTGGTGGCTTGCCTAGCTATGCTCTCTATTTCATGTTAGTGAGCTGAAATAAAGGCAATACATCGGCAGAAGGATTCCTGAAGACACTAGTCAGTGGGGTGCACAGCTGCGACGAAGGCTTCAACGAGACAAGATACAGCAGCCTCCATGAAATCAAATATCATGGTCATCTCATACTGCTCCAGTGAGGAAAGAAGCCAACTCTTCCGTGATGGGCAGGGATATCCAGCACGGAGAAGACAGCGATGGTTCGACAAAACGTGAACAGGAGGTAAGGAATGAATCTCGCCAACTAGTTCAATGGCAGCAGGGATCTCTTCTTCCGATAGTACAGGGCCGCGTTCCATGTCTAAGGGGCCAGCGAAGTAGCAATTCCACATTTCCACAGCGAGAGCCGTCGCCCAGCGTGGCCAGCCAAGATATCAATCGAGTGACCCTGCCCTGGTGCCTAGGTCGATCCCTTTAATACAAGGTCAGTTACTATGGATGCCCTGGGAGATGATGACAAGAGCAAGTATACAACAACTACCACGACAGATGGGTTATCCTCTGTGCCTTCTACCTCTCTGTTACACATGCGAGCAGTAAATTGATGGCCATCCCTCTGCTCTTGCACCTCATACCAGCAGCAGCTGTGGGCCGTCCGGTGTGCTCGCTATCACTAGCCTCAACAGTCTCTTCGATGCTTCGACGCCTTCACCAAAGAATGACGGCCTAGAATGCCAACCCCCCCATGCTTGTGCTGTTTGAAGGCACGAGCAACGTATTCAGGGCCGACAACTATCACCAGTCGCGCGCGCGAAACACAGTGGCGATCAACCATTCCTACAGTATACGGACATTTGTAGACATTATTGCCCATCCATGGCTTTGACTTTGATGCCGACTGCATGATTGAAGGATGCGAGGCTCCCGCCCGATGGACGGCATCGAGACACATTCCTAATTCCACCGCTTCGTGCAGAGATCGATCAATGCTAATGGTCAGTTGTCAATAGATCCGTACCGCATCGCTAGCATGAGATGTTAACCTCATGGCACGCATGGGTGCTTGCTTGTATATAATTATCCATCGACCTGCGCTTCGCTTCGATTCTTCCATCCGACAGGGATGCTGGTCGCAAACACACACACAGAAACGCACCGATTCAGAGACGCAGATTAAAATATCAGGTATCTGTGTAATTGTCCGTGCAGTTCTGTTCTCTTCGCTTCACTCCTTTTCGTCTCAATTTGTCCAAGCCACAAAGGCAGCAGCACGGTACATATGTAGGTTCGCACACAGCGTCACCCGTCAAAAGATTTGGAGAAATTGCTTGGCCTTTTCGTCGGCGCAAATCCCGACTCCTCAATCGCCGTCAATTCATCCTCCGGTCCTAGAGCGGCAATTGAGCTTTGGATTTTCTCCGCTTTCACTGCCTTTATCTTCCGGACTGGAGGCAATGCAACGCAATGCAACGGTGATTGGCAATTTTAACCGCAGCTGTACAGTAAGTAGTACACAGTACGAACCGTCATGCGAGTCCCTCCCTCACGCATCGTGACGGTCCGTAGGGCGAAAGTTGGGGTTGCAGATCCGGGTGTGTGCCCTCTTCCTGCGGAGCGTAGCGTAGCAGGCAGGATATTACAGACAAAATGTTACCTTATTGTACTGTAGGTGTCCTCTGCACCTGGCCCTGCCCACTGCGCGGCGCAGGCGGCTTTCTTTCCTCGACACAACAGCGATTTATTATTGACGTCATGGTAGGGTAAGGAGGTACTACAGTGACCTGACTAGGTGCCTTATTATATAATTACGCCGCGGTGAAGGGACACGACATCTGGTGTATGCGAGCACCTGAGGAAAGATTAACGAACGCACGCAGCGCACATTAATACAATAATTAATTACCCTGACACCAGTGCCATAGGGGGTAATTAATCGTTGTACATTACGTACGATTCGTTGCGGAACTGCTCATCTGCTCAACTCTTCAATCGTGGTTCGATCTCACAAGAGAGAGGCAGGCACAACGACAGCCAGAACAGCGATATCAATTAAATAACCACCCCCAATCTGGGCTGATTCTACCCCTACCATCATCAAAGTTATCCGACATGGCGCCGCCGGCAGTGCTGATGGTCGGGACGGGAGAGTACACGACTGGATTCGTCTCCGGGGCTGCGTCGACGTCGGACAAAAAAGTGGGAGTCGTTGGGTTGACGTGTAAGTGACCGTTGAGTTGCAGCAAGGTTCTGTTGCTGGGCGAGGTTCCGTCTACAAGGCACACATGATGATTTCTTCCCGACCCCTATCCCGGGCTGGATCCAGGTCACAAACCAGAACAAGACATCTTTGGAGCGCGTCACTAACGGAACACTAATACTAGTGTTTGACCTCCGCCGCCGAGGCAAAGTCTCGGACCTCTCGATGGTGGGCGTCTCGGGGAAGAAATTCCCGTCGATCCGCGAGCACCTGAAGAAGAACATCTCCGAGGCGTACAACGGGCTGGACGTGTCGTTCCAGTCGTTCCCGGCCGACGACCAGACCGACCCGGAAGCGTACAAGCGGGCCATCGACGCGCTCCCCAGCCGCAGCGCAGTCACCATCTTCACGCCGGACTCGACGCACTACGCCATCGCGCGCTACGCGATCGAGCGCGGCCACCACGTCCTGGTGACCAAGCCGGCGACCAAGCTCCTGGCCCACCACCTGGAACTGCTGGCGCTGGCGGACGCGCACGGCGTGCTCGTCTACGTCGAGCACCACAAGCGCTTCGACCCGGCGTACGCGGACGCGCGGTTCAAGGCCCGCGCCCTCGGCGACTTCAACTACTTCTACAGCTACATGTCGCAGCCCAAGTCGCAGCTGGAGACGTTCAAGGCCTGGGCGGGCCGCGAGTCCGACATCTCCTACTACCTCAACTCGCACCACGTCGACGTCTGCGAGTGGATGGTGCGCGACGCCGGCTGGCGGCCCGCCACCGTCCGCGCGAGCGCCAGCGTCGGCATCTCCGAGGAGGTAGGCTGCGTCAAGGGCACCGAGGACACCATCACCCTGCTGGTCGACTGGACGCGCGAGAGCGACGCCAAGCGCGCCACGGGCATCTACACCGCGAGTTGGACCGCGCCGATGAACGCGGGCGTCCACTCGCAGCAGCACTTCCACTACGTGGCCTCGCGCGGCGAGATCAACGTCAACCAGGCGAAGCGCGGGTATGACGTCGTGGACGAGACCGACCGGTCCGGCAGTGCCCTGAAGTGGTACAATCCGTTCTACATGCGGTATGCGCCGGATGAGGAGGGCAATTTTAACGGCCAGAGCGGGTACGGGTACGTGAGCTTTGAAAAATTCATCGACGGCGTCACGGCCGTGAATGACGGGCGCCTGACCGTCGACCAGCTGGACAAGAGGGGCTTGCCTACGTTGAGGAACACGGTCCTCACCACGGCCATCCTGGAGGCCGGACGCAGGAGTCTCGATGAAGGGAATCGGTTGGTTGAGATCGTCGTGGGCGACGCCGATCGCGTCGAACTCAAGTAGTTCAGTACAGTATGCATACGTGCCGTGGCAGAAACACACAGAAATGCTGGACACCATGGGTAATCGTCGAGGATCGTCTCGACGGACACGGCAACAATGATACAGATTGATACTGCCTGTGGAAGCAAGATCGTTTTCCAACATGAGTTTGCGTGCGTGCGCGCGTGTGTGTCGATTGCACTTCCATCTCCATCCTTCAAGCCCGGCTACTGGGTCTGTCTGTCACCGCCCTGTTGGCAGTGATCACACCACGCTGTCTTCAAGGCGTTATCTGTCTTCCTCTTCTCCGAACACTGTGCTATACCACGCTTCATGCTCTAAGAGTTGGTGAAGTGGAGAGGCGGCGTGATGTCGCGCTATATCATCCCAGCCTCGCCTCTCCAACCCCGACCGCTCCGGCGTCATCAGCTCATGTAATCAGTAGCATCGTATCGTATCAGCTCAAGTGGACTTCCCGGCTAGCTGATCCGCCCCGTGCGATACATGCCTTATCGTACAAGACACAAGATTGCTCTCAACTGCCGTCAGGCCTGGTCTAGCTGGGCCAGGCTGTCGGACTCGGCGAGGTGGAAATCCTTAAGTGTTCAACAATCCATGGCCTGCTTTTGCGATAGATCGCCTGAAGAGAGAGGTGTGAGAAGACTTCACGCAAAACCGATCGCGAGGCCCATTTCATCTTTTGTGTCATGGTAACGGCGGCGTGGGAAGTCGGGTATAATCCATTTGCATTCTGTAAACGGTATCAAGTTGTCTGCAGTAGAAACAATCTCGGAGGGGAGATCAACTGTACGAAATGCTCTGCCCGGCAGACATCACCAGGACCACCAACGAGGTTACCGAAACCGATCATCCCAGTTCCTGTACGGGCGTCTCTTGCTTTGTCTAAGGCTGCTTCAGGTGTAGAAATTGGAAGCCCTGCCAGGGAGGCGAGGCTACGCTGGGGTCTTGAGTTACGGAACAATGGATAGTCCTTTCTCGATGCCGGGCGAGAGCGTTTGAACATCGACACGCACACATGGATGCGTGCTTGTACTTTTGCTTAGCCACATTCTGGTGGTTCTGTCATATCGCCTCTCGGCCCTGAAGCACTGCGATGGTGCACACTTATTGTTCATTTACGCTTCACATCAAGTCTAGCAGCTGAAAGAAGATGGCCCTTAATCCATCGAATTGACCGGGCCAGGCTTCACCAGGGAGATACGTCAGAAATATCTTGGAGGTCTTGGGTCAGCTAGTATTGAGGCAGCAGGATCTTAACTTGTATTGTAAGTATCAGAATGAGATACGCACCAAGCATACCGAATCAGGCCCGACCTAGTCCACTCTGCGGTTAGCTGCGGATCATAAGGATGTGACCCTCCAGTATTGTGCAGGCATGAATCTCATTCATGCCAGCCACAGGATGCGGCGATGCGGCAACAAGTGCGGCCACGAAACATCGTCTGTCTGGTCGTATTATCTAGCTAGCACGCTGTATTGGTGATTTGAATGGCAGTCGAAATGCCAACCAGTGTGACGCACGGAAGCCCCGGATAGATAGTTTTGAGAACGTTATTTCCTGGAGCAGTGGCTCGCATAACATGATGACCCGGGTGACGTGCGTGCGTAGCACATTGCGGTCTAATATGCATGATCCACGATACCTTCTTACAAGGCTGAGATTCGAAGCCACGATGGTAGCTGCCCGGCACCATGTGCACCAAGAGTCCCCTTTGTTGCACATTCTCGGCTGATGCGTTTCGAGGTCTGGCGAAATTGTATGGCATGGGTAAACCGGCCCGAATGCATCATTGACAGCTCCGCAGAGACGTCTCGAGATTGGATTTCGGCGAGGAAAGTCTTTTGTCAACATTGGCGGGAGTGGATTGGAAACCCTTCGGTCTTAGATGCGCTGTAGAAGCAACATGTGTGTATGCGTGGCCCATTGAGCTTCTTTGAAGACAACCAACGGAGGATATTGAAGAGTTGACGGGTGTGGGAGGAGGGTCTATCGCTGTGCGATTGACACGAGGACAGTTCCTCGAAAGGCTTGCGGTGCGAAAAACTAGGTTGTCGTAACCTGCTAGCTACCTCAAGCGGATCTGCGTCAACTGCATAGCCGCGACTGCGCCGTTTGGTGTATTCAAGAGTCGGTCCGTTTTGTCTTTCACTTACTCTTATCCAGATTCGTTGTTCTCGTGGCGATTGTAGTAGTGCGAATAGCCAGCAGCGTCGGGAACGACGAGCGGAACCAGGCCCAAAGCCTTGTCAGAACAACAGCGGAAGCCCATTCTCGGTCCTGTAAAGGCGCTTCCGCAGGCCTCTGCACAAACGTCTGCAAACTGCATCGCCATCTATGGAAGTATAGCTGATGTGAGCAAGTCGCCGCGTTGGCACATATACACCAGTAGGTGTGCTGACGGCTGTGCAGTTCGGTGGAGAGAAAAGAACGTGCAGACAGCACTGGTCTCAATATTGTGGCTCGAATACAGACCGCCGCTGGAGGTCCAAGAGTATTCCGTCATCATATCCGCCAGCTTATTTGCATCCGAAGAGATCCTCTAGAGCAATTGAGACGCTGTGCGGATACGAGGACAGCGCATGCAGCACTCTGAGATGGAAATGCCTGCCACTTACTCGGTACTGAGGGTCGGCAAGCCCAGCAATGTAATTGTACCGCGAAGAGCAGACTTGGTAAGCCACCCACTGACCGGACTTCATTGATGGTCATGCACATCATCTTCAATCGACGCCTCCGCGCCTTCGTATGACTCAACGCAAATCATGATAGGTGCGGCGTAGCTTCAAGCTAGCCCAGCAACCGCTCCTTACATGTTGAGAAGGGAAGTCATAGGAGTCTCCGTCTTGGAACTGTGAACCGGTGTCCGGAGGTTCTGGGCATCTGCAGAAAGGCTCCGTGGCGAAATTCTGACAGAGGTTGGTCATGCGGTGTGATGAAGTTGGGGACCCGAGGCTTCGAGCACGCAGTCATGCATTGAGGCTGACCGTGTTGAAGTCCATTTTCAGCCCCGCAGCCAGAGTCAGATGGCTACCTTGGCTCCGGTACCAACATCTTGTCATTCGACACTGCGGCCCGAAGACTTGTGTAAACGAGCTGTGCCAAGGTTGATGGATTCCGGCGCGCCTCGAACATGGCAATTGTCATGGTACTCAGTACTCATGGTTTTCTGTTTCTTGTGGGGACACATCAGGTCAGGATCGTGTGCACTTGAGCCGTACCGAGTACGCACCTAGAAAATCCCAAGCCTGGGGACTCAAGCTTTGACCGCTTGCCTATCGATAAGTAGCCTTCCATTCCGCAGGTTGTCGGCGTGATATGGTATGAGGTGGCGTTGGCGCTCGCTTGCTGCACTCTCAGTCTCAGCTCACTTTTGCCCCGCGGAGCCAATGTGCAGAAAGTGAGCACGTGTTTCTCCGCGAGGCGATCTTGGCAGCTTGGCAGTTGAGATGAAAATAGAAGCACGCCGTGTACCTGCATTGGAGCTGCAGGGAACGGGCCAACCACGGTGCATTGAACACGCAGAGAATTTTGCGGCAGGTTGCTGGCAGCCGGTGGGAGGCACTGGGAGGGTGGCTAGCTTAGCCCGAGGGGCTGGGGCCCGAGCGCGCTGGGCCAATAACAGGCTGCCCTTGGGGCTTGGCAGCCACAATTCCACCCTCGCTCCACCATTTCTCCCATCTCTTTGTCTCTTTCGCAGCAATCACTTTTGCCTCCGCTCCAGCAGAACCTTGCTACCTGCGATCAGACACTCCAAAACAAATCCAGGAAATCGTCACAGCCGTGCACGTTCATCGCACCGTACAGGATTGTAACCCTAGTGCCCCAGCGCCCAGGCCAGTCGACTTGTTTGGCTCGGCTCCCGCTACGATCTGCCTCGACTCAGAGCCTGATCGGAGCCTCCGCTGACTTGGCTGTCAGAAGGCAGTTGACGAGTGGCTTCCTTCGCTAATCTGACGGCGCAGAGGTCGGAGGAGGATGTGTAGAGCTTGAACACTGCCCAGAACAAGCTTGATGATGGATGATTGCGCCAATCGTGGATGTGTCGCTCGAGTCGATTCACCGCTCGTCATGTCATCTCAGCAAAGCCAAGTCTATACCAAGCCGACTTCGCTTCCTTGAATCTCGTTCACACTGACAAGAGGGCCCAGCCATTCGCCATCGGGAGCTAGCCTCGTGTTCCAAGGCTGCCGGCCTGTGCTTGGCAGAATCTGCAGGAAATGACCTGGCCAGTCACAGCGACTTTGTCTTCGGCGGTTTTGGTCCTTCCAATGGCTAGCCCGTCCTTGGCAGCAAACTGCAGCCTCCACCCTCCGCTCCTGCATGCTCTTAATGGGGATCACCAAACCTCAGCTGTTGCCTTGGCGGCTGCTGCGGCGCGGTCACTCGCTTGTCACAAGCTGATTGCCCTTCAGAGCCTTTCAGCCGCGCACCTTCAGCAAACCCGGCCGCGGGGAACTGGTCAAACGTCCAACAGGTGATGCTGTATCCGTCTGTTTGGGATGCCTTGTTTACCCGCGATGTATCATCAGCAGATTACGCCGAGCCTCGGTTCTGGATAGCCAGACTCAATTCTGTAGATGGCCTCACTCTGTACCGTGCGCAGTGAGTGTCATGTGTCAGCGTCAACTAGCACCGCGGCCAGAGCGCAGAACTCACGCTGTGTGCTGCGAGGCATTGCTCGTTGCGAACGCTCCAATTCTGGTGCGGGTGCAACGAGCTGGCATGCTAACAAACCACGCGTTGCCGAAAAGCGGCTGCCAATGCCGGGGTGGCCTCTCCAGTCATGCAAGTACCCATCCGACCCTGGTCAGCCCGAGCACCAATGCCACTGCTAAGACGCTAATCGATAGAATAGAAACAGTGTTTTTTCGGTCCTTCAGCATCAAGCTGGTGGCAGCATCCAGCCCATCGTGGCGTCGAAAGTTCCCGCCTTCCTATCACCATCCCTGTCTCATCCTCGAAGCTGCAGTCAGGCATGGGCCAGGCTTGGTGAGTGACATGCACGCGGCCCATATTTTATTATAACCGTCCCCAACCTCGCCCTCGCACTCGTATGCTTCGACCTGTACCACCGTTCATTCTATTCTACTACACTTGCATCTTTGCACAGCACTTACTCTCTTTGTTTACTTTAGGGATTGTTCCCCTCGGGCCACAATGGCTTTCTCACGGCTCCTCGCCATCATCTCCTGCCTCTCGCTCGCTGTCTTCAGTACCGCTGCCCCGTCGTCACTATCACATTCGCTTGATAAACGGGCAGACGTCGTTCACTTTGAGGTTACGTTAACATGGGAAGACTACACACCCATTGGCGGGACACCGCGCAAGATGATCCTGACCAACGGCACCTTCCCAGGCCCTCCGTTGAAGCTGACGGTCGGCCAAAGCGTGGAATTCCTCGTACACAATGAACTGCCCGACCCGACCACGATTCATTTCCACGGTATTGTTCAACAAGGCACGCCATGGTCGGACGGTGTTCCGGGTCTTTCGCAGCCTGCGATTGCCCCTGGCTCCTCCTACTTGTACAAATGGACCGCTGATGCCTCTGGAGTCTACTTTTACCACTCGCACTTCCGATCGCAGATCATGGATGGCATGTATGGCGCCATCGTCATTTCTGCAGCCTCCAAGGACGATAAACCGTTCAGCTTAATCAACGATGACCCCTATTACCAGGACTTGATGTCGGCTGCGGATGATGAGCTGCAGACTGTCTTCATCTCAGACTACAACAAGTACACCTCCGCGGAACTCCACCAACAGGAACAAGATGCGAACATCGACTTTGCTTGCGCCGACGCCATCATCATCAATGGCAAGGGCTCGCAGATCTGCTTGACCCGGGATGAGTTGACCGCCTATACGAGCCCCAAGGTTGCTCCCCTGCTTGCCCAAGTCAGCCCATCTGAGATTACCAACAAGGGCTGCTTGCCTCCGAACTTGCCAGCTACCCAAGGCAACTTCACGTTCAGCATCGAGACCCTCCCGTCCGATGCCTACTTTGATTGCACGCCATCAAGCGGGCCGACCGAGGTCATCAGCGTGGATCCCGCAAAAGGCTTTGCTGCTCTCACCTTCATCAACCCGGGTGGATACGAGTTGCTCAAATTCACCATTGATGGACATAGGATGTGGGTCTATGGTGTCGACGGCGGCTATGTCACGCCTCAACTCGTCGACCAGGTGATCGTCAACAACGGCGACAGGTACTCGGTCTTGGTCGAGCTTAACCAGGCCCCGGCGCAGTACGCTATTCGCGTTGCGAACAACGGCCTCAACCAAGTCATCAGTGGCTTTGCTGTCTTGAGCTACAAGGGCGCAACAGGACCCGCGTCAGAAGATCCGAATGCGTTGTCAATCATGAACTTCGCTGGTGCCAACACCACGACGTTCGTCCCATTCAACGACAATTTGGCCGCGCCCTATCCGCCATCATCGCCCGCTCCTACTGCCGACGCGACCTACCAAATGAACATCAAGAAGCTCGGTCAGCCCGCTGGAGCCTACCAGTGGACTCTTAGCGGCGTGCAGGGGTTTGCCCCGGAGCTGGAAGATCAGACGCCTCTGCTCTACGAAGACCCAGCTACCGTCGCAGAAAGTGATCTCATCCTCAAGACCACCAATGGCACATGGGTCGATTTAATCATCAAGACACAAGGACCTCTGGCTCAACCTCACCCAATGCACAAGCATTCCAACAAGGCCTACGTTCTGGGCAAGGGTGTCGGCAACTGGACATGGAACACTGTCGCCGAGGCGGCCGCAGCTCTTCCTCCCAACACATTCAACTTCCAAAGCCCACCTCTACGTGATGGGGTAAGTTTGCTCTTTTTCAACACGGAAAATGAACCACCAAGCTAACATGGCGTGTCACAGTATACCACCACACCCAACGAACAAAACAGCACATGGATGGTGATCCGTTACCAAGTTGTCAACCCCGGCGCCTTCCTCTTCCACTGCCACGTTCAGACCCACATGTCCGGCGGCATGGCCGTTGCCATGCTCGACGGCGTTGACGAGTGGCCAGAGGTGCCCTCGGAATACGCCGAGGGCAATGGCATCACGTACAAGCTGGCGAAGAAGGGCAAGCTACACCCCCTGCACCAAAATAAACATTAAAGGGAAAGAGGCGTTGCACGCAACAACATAATGTCACGCGAAATTTTTCTTGATACCAACACCAAAAGTGATGACGGCCTGGAGGCGCCTGCATATTGGATCGCATACCGGGGGTTGCATATATAATGGGCGAGGCTTTGATGACCATTTTATCACGCGAAGAATATCTCTCTTAATTGCCGTTGGAGCGAGCCTCGAGCCTGTCTATGTACCTGGTGTATAGTCCCTTTCATGTATACATTCCGTAAATGTCATACCCCCTGGCCGAGAACGACTCTACTCTCTGATCCCTCGTACATGGCAAGTAACCTACAGTACGGAGTGCCCTATGTTTTACCGTTGTCGCTCACCACCAACTCGCTCACGTGTTGAAGCCATGTTATGGAGTGCCCAGTACTCGTACGAGGTACCCGAACTCGCAATCCCCCTAATCACACCCTGAAGATCTCTTCCACTGCCTACTAGTCCCAAACTCGGACCACGCCGACGAATTCGTCGTCAACCACGATTCATGGGTATCGCCAAAGCGCCCGCCGTGAAATTGCGACCAGGACTTGGCATCGCCTTGACAACAGGGTGACAAGCTTCCCACCAAATTTCCCGCCCACTTTGTGAAACCATGCACGACATGCTGCCATCCCACCACCGTGCCACACAACCCGGCTTTGAAATCGCGCCACGTCTTAATCCCAGGACCCCAAAGCTTGAACGCTCGAACGGCGCGCTCGGCGCTGATCGGTGCGTCAGTCATCTGATTTAATTTTCCGTGGCTCGTGCCTCCCCTGCGCTGGCAGCTCGATCCGTCGGTTTCGGTTTGGCTTGGAGTTTGGATCGGGGGGGGAGGGGCTTGTTCGCGCGCTTGGCATTCAAGTCACTCGGTCACTCAGTCCCTGCCAGGGGCCACGGGGAGTGTGCACGTCATGTGTTTTGAGTGTTGACTTCCGAGTACGGAATATTGATTCCCTTTTTTTTTGACACACGTCCGAAACATCAGGCCATGGTGGTTTACGGAGGACGGTAGACGGAGAACGTAGAACAGAGAATTGAGATGATACATCGTATTCCGTCAGATCGTGCGCGTTGCATCGCATCGCATCGCATCGCATCACTTCACTTCACATTATATCATATCGTATCATATTGTGAGATTTCACTTCCCTTCGCTTCATTTTTTTGACTTCCCATTTCGGGGGGTTGAGAGGGCGGGCGCACCTTTCAAGGTGTGAATCACATGAAGGATGACATCTCCTTCCGCTGCGTACTCAGTGATCCGTACTATGGATGAGGATGAGGTGTCTCTTGGTCTGATGAGACAGGACACCGCACACGTTACGCATGGGACGGTAGGGATTCGAACCAGGCAGGGAGCAAGAAGGCCGAGTTGCCCATATCCAAGGTGCAGGCATTGAGTGTTGTAGACTGTATGAGTGCATCTAGATACAATCACAGTGATGCCCTCGTGTTCGGTATCCTCCATGTCCCGTATCTGGGTTTTGGTAAGGCAACCAAACCCGCCCGCAGAGAAAAGAGGGTGTTTCAACGTCATGTTCAATCCCATCCTCCCAAAAAGAGTCCTCTCCTCACTCGCCTACCACATATCGCGTACTGGGTATTCGATTTCGGCGCAGACTCTCCTGGCGCGGAACATACACACAATACACCACCTCCCAGCCAGGATACTCTGTACTCGTCCATGCTATGCGACACGCGACACATGACGTGACATGCATGACATGACATGCGATAAGATCTTCCCCCTTTTCCTTTCCCTCTAACCTCCGAGTCCACGACTCCCAACTCTGCACCCGTGACTTTTCTCCCAAGATCGCAATCTCTCCTACATACTTAGTAACTACGTACCGCAACGACGGCAGTGACTTCGAACCCCGCGAGTCTGCAGTGCACTAGCCCGCTAGCCTTACGACCGGCAGGAGCCGGTGCCCCAGCCACGAAGTTTCAGCCCTGTCGGACAAGATTGCGCCCAGAAGTCTTGAAATTGCGCCAGAAAGCGCCCCCTTGGGAGATCTTGGGACACACTCGTGACACACTGTACGGAGTAGAGTCGCAGACGCGTGCATAACCGATCGATGGTGGGTGGTGGACTTTTACACCACCGTATGTAAGTCTTCCACCGGCACTCATTTGACAGACAGATATCAATCTCTGGACTTGCCATCTGAGCTTCGCACTAGAATCACCATACAGACTGCAAACAGGCAGACAATCCTGCAGGCCTGGATAAAATCTTTGCTTCCACATCCTGCGCTGTAGCCCCATCAGATAGGATAGCGAAACAAAAGTTGGTGGTGGACGCAAATTCAATCCTCCCGAGAACTTGGTCGTCTGAAAAGGCTCTACGCCTGACGGAACGCCTCTTGAACAACCATTTAACCATTCATCGGGAGCAGGGACAAGTGGATCAACGCAGCCTCGGTATACATACGGTGTACCAGTCCGAGGGTAGACTCCTACCGTCTTCAGTTTCCTGATATGTATTTGCACGTCCGAAGCTTCTTGCTTCTACCGCAAGCTTACCTCGGGCAGCTACAAACAGGATATTATATAGAAGCCTGTTCTTGTGTCTGTCCAGGCATACCTTGGTGCTTCATGTGAAGCGGTGTGCTCCTACTTCCTCGTTGTGAAGCCGCCGGTTGTCGGGACATGACATGGATTCTCCAAATATGTGAAACAAATAACATGTCGACGGCGGGATCTGTGTTCTGTGATAACTCCCAGGGAAAATGCCCTCGTCGCAACGGGGACAGAATCGTTATCAGCATCATTGCGTCAGCTAGACGTCGAGGTTCAGGTGATGAAGGAGACTTGGCATGGTGGTTGCCGTAAGGATTCTGTTAGGATAGCTCCATGATCAACAAATGCATGTTGAAGCCTAACACCCTTCCTGCCAGATGCTTTCCTCTTATGGGGTCTCTTACTGGCCGTTTGGTTGGGATTTCCAACATCCAAAGTCAGGTCGCGACCTGTCTGGGCGACCTGGTGCAAGTGGTCTGGTTCTACGTCAGTCTACAACATCGCGATCACCATCACATTCATGATATGCGGTAGGATACCAACAGCGACCTTTTCGGCCGCGGCTGGTTCATTGCTCTGGGGAACTTTGCTTCTGGTAGTGGGTAGGTAATGTCGTCGCAGGCTCTGCCAGGTCTGTCGATGCGCTCATCGCTGGCATTCAGTACACTACATCCTGCAGTACTCGTTTGTCTGATTACTCCCTTCCCCAGTCCAGCACTCTTTCAAGCCGGAATACTACTGCACTCGCGGTGACCAAGGTGACTAATCTGTCGAGACACAGGCAACAAACTTCCTTTCAAGTGATATCCTATTCCATCGGATCCGGCCACGAAAAGCGGATATTGCGCTTCTCCAGGCCCTCGGCGACAATGTCGATTCCGCCCGACTTGATCAGCCATTCGAGTCGGTGATCGCGATACTGACGTCTCATCACACCCTTTCGCAGGTCTTCTGTAGCCTTGTTGGGTCCGCTGGTGGCCACCAGGAACTCGTCATACACCGATTTCACCGACTCCCGCTCCCGGGCTCTCTCATACCAGCTTTGCAGAGCAGAACCGGGTTCAGGCTCCAGGTTGTATGAGATCGACCGGTTGACCATGGGCCATACGCAGACGTCAGCCCAGCCAAAGGATGCACCACCAAACCAAGGGGAGCCACCGAGCTGTTCTGTCAACCAGGCATGAATCTGCCTCACCTGGTACTTTGCCTGAGCATTCAGCTTCGCGGCCTTCTCTCCCTCGGCCCGTCGAAACACATTGACCTCACCCATCGCCCAATTCAGAGCCTCGTACTGCGAGTCACACACCTCCTCGATCATCCGAGCTCGCGCTCGTTCCATGGGACTGCGTGGGCGAAGGGGTCTGTCGGGGTACTTGTCCTCGAGATATTCGAGGATGATGGTGGAGTCGAAGATGTGATTGTCGACGTCTACGAGGACTGGCATCTCCAGTTGGAGGTTGCGCTCTGAGAAGCTCGAGGGCATCACGGCTTTGATGCCACTTCCCCCCCCTGTTGGCACTTGGGACTTGAAAGGTATCTTCTTTTCTCGGAGTGCAATACACACCTTCTGCGCATATGAGCTGACCGGATGGTACCAAAGGAAGAGTTCTTGAGCCATCTCCTGCGTTGTGTCGGTAATCTGTCTGTGTGCCCCAGTGTTTGATGTTCCAATCCTGGTCATTCAAATTGTTTGTGTCTTGGATTTAAGACTTTGTGCTTCGCGAAGTCTCTTTTGTCGGTCCATAGACAGCCCTGATCGGCTATGAGGTTCCCCTTCTTTCCATCTTGCTTGCTTTTTGCCTAGGTTCGGCACCGCCTTTGCAATCATCCGTTTTCCGCGTTTCCCGGTCCCCACCCGAACAGATGCGATTACTACGATTTTCGTCCTAGCGAATGCGGAATCGGGCGAAGGTAGCTTCCTGCAGGGGGTGAAGAGTTCGCAGATCACATCAAACATCGAACATCGAACAGCCACACAGCCCACAACTACGCGTGACCTCCGTCCAGGGTCTCATTCGGTAATGTTATTGCCAATTGGTTCTATGATCGATTCTTGCAACCTTCACAGCTTCGGCCTCGGAAATCAATCAGTGGTTCGGAAAGGTTAGGACTGAACAGGTTAGCAATGCCGTACAATGGAGGAGAATAATGGCTCGTTCCAGACATGTACTGGGCAAAGGATCGTGAACTCCTTCCTCCACGTAAGTGTGGAGCGGGAGCCCTGGAGGGCAGTCTGCGCTGTGAACAATTAGGGCGGGGGCCTGGCGTTGCAGCCTGGTTTGTTTCTCTCTCTTGAAAATACCGCCCGAGTGTTCTTCCTGTCCGACTACTAGTGGATCGAACTATTCGTCTTTTTCTCAAAGATAAAAGGGCCGGCCGACGCCAACCCTTTCAGCATCAGCTCGAATGATCACAGACAAAGCTTCTCAATCATTTCCTTTTCCAGCTTAAGGACAGGACAGGACAGGCCGAAAAGCGAACAAGACTCGAAAAGAACAAAGGAGTCTTTTTAAACATGACTGGCCTTACAAACGGCGAAGAGCCCACCACACCTCTGCGTCTGCCGAACATCCATCTTACCTCACACAATGCAGAAGGCAAAGCGATTGTTCACAGTACGATCAACGAGCCGCAAACGATCTATCCGGGATACCGGACGAGCACGAATCTGGTGTACACGACGTCGACGTTCCCGGCGGATCTCAACGACGACGCCGATCTGAAGCAACATCAAGCGCTCAAGGCGTCGGGCAAGCTGGGGATTGTCAATTCCAACGGAACCGTCTGCCGGATTGTGGACTTTGCGCCACACAACAAGCTCATGATGCACCGCACGCAGAGCTTGGACTACGGCGTGGTTCTAGAGGGCGCGCTGGAAATGCTGCTGGACGACGGGAGCAGCACGCTGATGACGCGCGGAGACGTGGCCGTGCAGCGGGGGACGATGCATGCGTGGAAAAATGCCAGCGAGACGGAATGGGCGAGGATGCTCTTTGTGTTGCAGGACTGTAAACCGCTCTTGATTGATGGACAGAGATTCAAGGAAGACTTGGGGCCAGGCGCATCTGTCTTTGGCGAGAGGGGGGAGGACGAGTTGTGACCTTTGATCTTGGTCGGGCGATCATCAAGATTCATCAGGGGCATCATAAATTCTAGAGTTAGGCCGACACCCTGACCGAGATAGATTGCTGAGGCGGATAACGACCCAAAGGAGCCTTCTTCTGCTGGTAGTATATCTCAGCTAAGATCCTCTTGCTTTTCGTAAAAGTCCCCGGGCGAATGACCGACTACAATATAATCGTGAACAGTAAAGAGTACGGTTCCGGTCCCTAATCAAAAAGACCCTGCATCCTGACCCTCTCCCCGGCGCAACGCCCCTTCAGCTCATCCTGGCGTTGTACACTCGTCTGCCACTGCGCCGCCTGGCGTGTTCGAGACAGAGGTCCGAATGTGGTTGTCTCTCTCTCAATGGGACCCGAGGTCTCTCCGTCCCCCCCCCCTCCCCTCCAGCGGGAAACCGGAAAACCGGGAAACCGGGAAACCGAGGGAACTCGGAATGCTGCGAAGTCGGTACCTCGTACAACGTTTCCAACTTCAACTGAGGGGTTGATGAAGCGTGACTGCTTGTCGGCTATCGAAGCCCGGCCCCAGACTCTTCCCCGGTCTATACTGTACCGGGGCTCTTTATTGGTCTTTTCCAGACGGGGCCACTGGCATACTGTACAGTAGGTTGCACCAAGGGGATTCTGGGATTCTGGGATTCTGGGATTCTGAGTTCTGTATTTATTTGATTGACAGGAGCTACTAGCAACCCATCCATCCATCGCAGGACAGTCACCGTCACCGTCACCGTCTCGACTTCTCGACTTCTCGACGTCAAAAGAGAAGAACCAGAAAAGAACAACCTTAGAAGGCAGCCACCATGGGAGGTAAATTCGTGATCAAGAACGCCACGGTCGTGTCTGTGGACAGCAACATTGGCAACCCGCGCAACTGCGATGTGCTGATCGAGAACGGCATCATTGCAGCGGTCGGGCCGAACCTCACACACTCCCCAGAGTGCCAAATAATCGACGGCAGCGACTCGATCGTGTCGCCCGGGTTCGTCGACACGCATCGGCACACGTGGCAAACGCAGCTGAGGACTATTGCGACCGACTACGTCCTCTCGGACTATCTCCTGGACCTACGCAACATTTACGGGGCCTCGTACACCGCGCAGGATGCGTATATCGGTAATCTCTGCGGCGCGCTGGAATCGATCGATAACGGAATCACGGCGTTAATCGACCACTCGCACATTATGAATTCGCCTGAGCACGCCGACGCGGCGGTCCGGGGTCTACGGGACGCCAAGATCCGTGCGGTGTTTTGCTACGCGCTATATAAGAACCCGGCGTGGGAGGGGTCTTGTCTGGACCAGAGCCGCGAGAAAACTACGCCGGATTGGAGACTGGAGGATGCGCGGCGGGTCAAGGAAACGCTGTTCCCGGACAATGGGCCCGAGGAGCTGGTGCGGTTTGGCTTTGCTCCCTCGGAGCCGGACTTGACGCCGATCGAGCAGCTGGAGCAGGAGATCAAGTATGCGCGCGAGATTGGCGCCGCGCTCATCACGGCACATATCAGCTATGGGAAGTGGGACTCCGGGAGGCGCATCACGCGGCAGCTGGGCGAGCGCGGGGTACTGGGACCGGATATGGTGTTGAGCCATGCCAATACGCTGCTGGACGAGGAGCTGGCGGCGGTGAAGAAGAACGGGGTCGGGTTGTCGACGACTCCGGACACGGAGCTGCAGATGGGCATGTCCCATCCGATTGCGTTCAGGGCAAAGGACACCGGGTGTATTGCCTCGCTGGGCGTCGACGTGTGCTGTTCCACGCCAGGGTATGTATCGTTGATCTCAGTCTTTCAGTGTATAACTATATGTCGTTTAACTTCTAACAAAGAGCGTTTTTCCTTTAGAGACATCTTTCAGCAGATGCGCCTCCTGATCCAGACGCAGCGCCATCTCGAGCACGAGCGCCAGCCAGGTCCTCCGCTTAACATGTCCAGGCCGTGCGCCGACGTGCTCGAAATGGCCACCCTGGGCGGGGCCAAGGCACTCGGGCTCCAGGACCTAATCGGGAGTATCACCCCGGGCAAGAGGGCAGATATACTGATCACACGGTGCAACTCGACGAGGTTGTTTCCCGTTCACGATCCCGTCGGCGCGTTGGTTCTGTATGCCAATGGCTCGGACGTCGACACCGTCTTCGTAAATGGAGAAATGGTTAAGTCCGGGGGGAAATTGGTCCATGTCGACTGGCTCAAGGTGCGGGAAGAGCTGCGTGCTTCGGTCGTTTCGGTCATGGAGCGATCAAAGAAAGCTCCGAGCGAGTTTGTCCAGGCGGGTAAACAGTATTGGGTGGATTTGCTCACAGGGACCAAGGAGCCAGACAAGAAGCAGTAGTTCTTTTGGTGGTCAAGAATCTGTCAATCATCCCATGCACAAGACAGTCCTGTTGCATCGCTCGAGACAGTGGATGCTACTCATTTGTGGCACAGATTTGCCCCTGTTCAATAGCTTTACATACCTTAGTACCCGCTATAACTGTCATCACTCCAACCCCTTTCAGCGCTGCTTGCACGCACCCCTCAGCGGGCACTGGCCGGAGAAGGATTCCAGTCCGTCATGTCCAAGTAGTCAAGATTCATTGGTGTCGTCTCAAGCAGCGAAAGATCAGGCAATTCTCCGTCGGGGAAAAGCTCGAGCATCTCCGGGTCGAACAGGGGATGGAAGAGGTCGAGATTTTGGCCCTCGGTGGCAAAAGGACCCGTAGCGTGGGAGGTCGAGGTGGAGGCCGTGGGTATCTGATGGTCTGCTAACCGAGGCTGCTGTTCTTGTTGGTCCTGGTACTGAGGCTGTACTGTGGACGAGGATAGCTCTGTACTCTGCGGCAGATTATCCGGGTCCGAAAATGACAAGTGAGCCTCTACCGAGACTAGTCCAACGCAGAGGAGAGGCACCTCAGGTCAGTATTTATACATCGTATGTATGTAGATGGTGATAAGGGGGGAGACCAGACACTTGCACGGAGTAACAGATGCCTACTTACCTTCGTGCTGAATTGCAGTCGACGACTGCGACTGCGATTCACTTCCAACACTCTCCTGGCCCACCTCGAGCTGAGCTTCCTCACCAGAGTTGACGTATCCCCCATCCTTTCCCCAAAGGATCAAACTGAACTCGAGAATCGATGCCTGAGCGTGTGGAGCGTTGACCTTGAAACTTGTCAATTTTCGGGGATCCATATCCTTGGGCTCGGCCTCGAGAATGATCGGATGCCTTTTGAGCCCGTTGTGGAGACACTTGACATAGATATTCTGGAAGGGAAAAGAAAGAAAGAGGTTAGCTCAAGCTTCTTCAGTAATCCGCGGGACGAACGTATTCCGTACCAGTAAGGCGGCAAACTTCCAATAGTCTGCGATGGTCTGGACCATGCGGACGTTGGTCCTCACATTCGTGATGGCTCTCTGCTTCAGCGCCGGATTCGAACTCCAGAGAAAGGGTATTTGGATGGCGCACCCGCAGTAGGCGGCGTAGGAGATAAAGCTGGGCATGGCGCAGAGTCTATCGTAGGATGACAGCACGGGATAGAGGAGCTCGGAGGCGGCGCAGGCATGCTCGTAGGCGCGTTGAGCGGATAATTGGCGCGCCGAAAGCCAGACTTCATCCCCTTCGCCCCAGCAGAAGATGGGGACTATGGACGCGTGAAGGGCGCAAAGAGACTGATGGTAAGCAATGTTGAGGAGGAGGACCTTAGGGAAGATATCCTCCGGGACGGACGAGACGTTCAGCGGGTCCAATTTGAATTCGGGCCGTAGTCGCTGCCACCAGTCGGAGAGCCTTTGATCCAGAGCATGAATGGCGGGGACTTTGACGCTCAGGTCAGGATTTTTGGCTTTGATGTACGCCAGGACGGCACACCTGTCCAGTAGGTTAACCAAGAATTCGTGGGCCATATCAACAGTGACTTACCAGAGAGTGAAGACCTTTATGATTTCCGGAAAAAGGCCTCCGTTGCTTTGTTCGGATTTGAGGGTAGCCCGAGGCTGATGGGTGAACCCAGCCTCGAAATCCTCCTCTGGCCACGGCAACGCCAGGTTTTCCAGATCGACAGAAGGATCAAATGGCAGGATGGCATCCGAACTATGGCAGTGTGCTTGATAACAAGCCCAAAACCGCCGGCGGCGCATCTCGGCGGCCCAAGGGTCTGGGGAAAGTCTGCTTTCAAACCCTGGGCCGAGTATGTGGAGTAGATTGCAGGCAGCTCCTGTCCATGCAGTCAGCACGGAATCCGTAGCGTGCAAGGTCGTACCTTTGTGGAGATAGCAGATTCTCCAATTTCCCTGGCTGTGCCAGAAAAGGCACAGATTGATGTGAGTGACGATGTTGTCCTCGCAAAGGCTCTCGGCCTCCAGGAAGACCAAGCGGCCCGCTCGTTGTGCCCATTCGGTCATGAAGCCATTGTCTTTCAAGCTCGCGACACCATTCGCGTCTCGATAGAAGCTAAACAAACCAAGTCAACGCTGCCTTGTGCGTGAGTAGAAGGGAGGTCGACGGCCTACTTTGCTGCCGAGGCGCACACACTTAGAACAACATGGGGTCGGGCAGTGCCAGCGGCCAGAGATTGGAGGAATAGTCGTTTATGGAGGAGGAGAGTGGCATTGTAGACGTTCTGATAGTACAGCTCGATCAGTGTTGACACCATCTGCTTTGGGATTCCATGATAGCCTTCGTCGGAGGGGAGATGCAAGGAAGGTGTTAGGGCCGTAGATGGGTGGTTAGGAGGGGCCGTGAAGCCATTCCTCGAGAAAGGGGGTGCCACTCCGTGGGTGGTGGTTTTCCGCGCTGGCCAAAGGCGTTTTGTCAGTCACTTGGAAGGACACGGCAGAGGCATGGTACTGTTTACATTGTGCGTGATCCCGGCGGTTGTGGTTGTGGCCATGGTGCTGGTTGGTATAGGCACAGTTGCGTTTCAGGCGGGAGCAACGGGCACAGCATGGGAAACCGCCTGAGCAGCGGATCTATGTTGGGGCTCCTCAGCGACTCTCCCTATTACGGCTTCAGTCAAGGAGTGTGGGGATACGAATACCTTTTGCGACTTGCAGGTATCGCAAGCCTTCCTTGGGCGTCCAGTTCCGGACAGCATTTGGCATGCGAATACACGTTTTAGGGTAGGTGGCTGTTGAGAGTGTAGACAAGGGAAGCTGGAGATCGCAAAACCGGAAAATGGGGAGGAATGAAATTAACCGAGGGAGGACATCAAAGCAGGAAGGAGAGAGAGAAAGAGACTAGGAGTGAGAGATGTTTGAGGCCGGAAAACGGAAAAGGGAAATGCCCCGAGGAGAGAAGGAGACGAGCAGAGTATGGAATGCTAGGTGTGTGAGGAGTGAATTCAGATTCCTCCCCAAGAGGCCTGCGAAGAGCACCAGAAGACTGACTTTGACCGCGAGTCTGACCAGGTTCGTGTAATACGGCTAAGGTTCGATGCTGTTGATAGAGCTGTTGGTGGCCGAGATTTGGTCAGTTGAAGAGAAAGTCCTCGGAAGAAAGAGGGTGGCAGAGGCCCTTGGGAAAGGAAGAACTTTATCCCGACGCCGCCCACGTGACGCTCTCACGCCAGGTCACGTTACGTGGTTTTTCGTTGGCCAGTGGATAGCTAAAGTCCAACTTACCAGCGTGTGCACTTTCTCGACAGAAATGCTACTACTACATCGTGTACATATATGTATTCGGTAGAGTAGAGGTAGGTCTCGCCCCTATTTCTCAGGCTGATGGAAGTACTTGCCCCCCACAAACACCGAATCCAACCCTGAATCCATCCTTGGTTCGTGCCTGGGCAGAGAATTCGACAGTATCCCAATCCTCGAGGAACGTGCGAATCAGGGTCCCCTCGGACCCCGTCTCAGCGGGCAACTCGTAAGGAAACTTTCCATTCTGGGTGGATTCTAAGAAACACCCAATCTGGTCTGGATTTTCTCCGGATATCGTGCCGGTCGCGATCAGGTCTCCCGTCCGTAATGGGCATCCACCTCGTGTGTGGTGGGCAAGCATCTGTGCAAAGCTAAAGATGAGATTGTTGGTGTTGCATGTCGCTATGCGGTAGGCTCCCGACTCCACTATGTATTCAGGGTTAGTGAAGACAAACCTTGTGGTGATCAGAGACGCCTACCCTTGAGCGTCGCATTCACAGATAGGTCGTAAGCAGACTCCTTCTTTGTTTGAGTGAGGTACTCTGCCAGTTGACGCTATACAGCGATTAGCCCCCCAGCTCGAATCAAATCGAGGGCTCGAATCCTCTTACCGGAGCCTTAGGGACGGTGCGGAAGGGCTCTAAGGCATCAAAGGGCACAATCCACGGCGATACCGTGGTGCAAAAGTTCTTTCCTTGAAACGGCCCCATCATAGCTGCCTCGTACATTTGAATATCGCGAGCGGACCAGTCGTTCATTAGGACAAACCCGAAGATATGATCCTCGGCGTCCTCGATCGGAATCGGGGTTCCGAATTCATTGCCGTGCGAGACGAAGCAAGCAAACTCGACCTCATAGTCTAGTTTCCGAGACGGCTCTGAGAGAACCTTGCCGTCGATTGGGAACTGGCCTTTTGGTCGGTGAAAGGGGCTTCCGGACACGACCACACTGTGAACATACAGTCAGCCCTATGGAGTCCCGACGACCGTGTCTTAGGGAGCGTCACCTGCTGGCCCTCCCATGGTAGGCAACGGGCAGGTTATAAAAGCAGGGACAGACCGCTTCGATGGGTTGACCTCTCATCGTGAGAGCACACTGGATTTTTTGTCTTCCGTTAGCTTCTCCATTACTTCGGACTGGATCTGCGAAAAGCAATTCTTGATTTGTTACTCACATTGACTGCATGTGAATATCCCACAAAGAAATCGGTATAATCACCAATGGCCATGGGCAGGTGCATGGTGACGTTCCTTTGGGAAACTATTGCCCTGTCTCGACGGTCCTTGTTGTCTCGCAGCACATTTCCGAGCCGCGTATCGGGTTCCAAAAGGTCTTGAAGGAATTTCCTCATTTGGCGATGGACCGTTCTTCCCAAGGCGGCGTATGCATTGAGAGTCGGCTGCTCCAGCGTGGTCGTGTCGAATCGTAGGTCCTCAAACACACCGTCCTGGGCAAGGACTTTTAAATTGAGAACTGCATCTCCTATGGCAACGCCAATCTGAGGACCGGCTCCTTCCACAGTGCTGAAGATGCCATACGGAAGATTGTGGAGTGAAAAATCCGAGTTTTGAGGCACTGGTACCCAGGACGCCATGCCCTCTTTCTGTGCTTTAGACCTCGAAGAATCAAGTCTTTACTTAGAGCGCCGACCTTGGTCCTTTTTCCTTCAGAGTTGCTATACATATGAACTAAATATACATATAAATACGAAATGTGGTCTGATTCCGAGTAGAATAATACCATTAGCAATCCTTGATATTTCAAGCCGTCACCCGATGTTGATGACCACAAGTTGGACCGCATACAAGGTACTACGTATCGAGTCAGGGGAGTTAGAGCGGAAAGAGAAAGTGGAGTTTTCCGTCGGAGCCGGTAAACGTTTTGCGGCGGCCACAAGGCAATTCGACCACGCTTCATACAACAACGGCCTTCAGATTTGTGGGGAAGCCGTTCTGATGCCAAATTCCCCCGGAGAACCGGACCCACGCCATGGGGCCCCAGAGAAGTGGCGGGCTTGCAAATAACCGCATTAGGTCGGCCATGCTTGGGGGACCAGAGAGACAGAGAGCGGGAGAGCGAGAATTCTGCGCACGAAGCTATTCAGAAAAAACAAAAGAGGTTCGGATCTAGGAGGTCGGTCTCCTCGTTCACCGGTGCGCACGATCTATTTAGGACCGGCTTTCGCCTCCATCTTTTGAAAACCAGGGGGGTGTTTGTTGCAGAAAAGAAAAAAGAAAGGAAACCTCTATCCAAAACGTCCACTCATACATCAACTATCTTTCGCCCATACCTATGACTTCTACTGAGGCTATCAACATGGAGGCAAAACTTCCTGCTGCTGACCACGCCGAAGAAGCTCCGGATGAGAAGAAACATGGACATCCGCACGAGGCAGTCGGGGCTCTCACTACGGCACATCTATATACAGGTAAGCAGGAAAAACTAATCTCAAGCAAAAGACAACACAGACTTTCCTGTAAATTGGATGTTTTTCGGCTGACGGAACGACGATATCCAGAGGACAGCGAGGGCAGGGTGCTAGCCAGACTCCTTCTTCCACGACCAACTAATGACCCCCGGGACCCTCTGGTACGTATTGTGTCGTGGAAACCACCATCTCATCATCACTCTCCCCGAACCGAGTCGAATGTTTTCTGACGTTTTCTGGCGGTACTGCGTAGACATGGGCGCTGTGGCGAAAGCATCTCGCTCTGACCAGCGCATGCTTCTTCGTCTTCCTGTCAAACTACATCACGCTGTCCATCTCGCCGATCCTGGCAAACGTGGTTGATGCGTTCGACATCAGCTTCACCGAGGCCAGCTACCTGATCTCGTTCAATATCCTCCTTCTGGGCCTGGGGAATCTGTTCTGGGTCCCGTTGTCGGAGAAGATCGGCAAGAGGCCTGTGCTGGTCGCGTCGTCGGGCATCTTCTTCGTCTCGAGCATCTGGTCCGCCGTCGCCAAAACGTATGCCTCTGAGTTCGCGGCCCGGGTCTTCCAGGGCTTCGGAGCCAGCTGTAGCGAGGCCCTTGGGCCGGCCATCATTGCGGACCTGTATTTTATCCACGAGAGAGGTTTGTGGATGGGGTTTTACATCATCATGTTCACCGTCGGGACGTCCTGCGGCGGCATCTTTGCCGGGCTTATTGCCAATGCCACCACGGAGTGGCGGTGGGTTTGGTGGATGAACGTCATCCTGACCGGCTTCCTCTTTCTGATCGTCGTGCTCTTTTCCGCCGAGACCAGCTTCGCACGCCCGGCCGAGAACGAATCGGGCGAAGGCATGGAGGCGTCCGAGTTGGCAGCCATTCAGGCCACTGCCCACAGTCACTGGGCATCCTCTCTCTCCTTCACGTCCTGGTATAACCGGTGAGTGAGCTTCTCTAGCCACCAGTCTTGGGAAGAGAAAATCCAGTTCAAAATCTGATATGTCATAGCGAATTCTCCATCTGGTGGCTTTGGTGGAGGCCCTTCCTGACGCTGCGGTTCCCGGCTGTCATCTATGCCTCGCTGACCTACGGCGTCACCTTGGGTTGGCTGTTGCTACAGTCAACCGCAGATGGGGCAGCCTTTCCGACAGTCTATGGCTTTTCCTCTTTAGCCGTCGGAAATATCAGTTGTTCGGTGAGTGAACCCGCCAGCCCCTGCGTGAGCGGCTTTCCCTGTGTGTTTCTTCGCTGTTGACGCAGAAAACTAGTATCTGGTAGCATCTTTCATCGGGTCCGCAGCCGGCGGCCCTCTGAGCGACTGGATCATCAAGTTCATCACCAAGCGGCGAGGCGGATACTTTGTCCCGGAATTCCGGCTCTGGTGTCTCCTGCCATCCTTCATCATCGCTCCCGCAGGACTGATGATGTGGGGATGTGGGATTGAAAATCGTCTACATTACATGGTCCCCATCGTGGGAACGGCCATCACCTACGGAGTTCTTTGCGCCGTGCCAGCCGTCGTCATGACCTATGTGGTGGATTGTTACAGGCCGCTCGCCGGAGAGACCATGACCGTGCTCACCGCCTCCAAGAATACATTTGCCTTTGCGCTCAGTTTTGCCGTGTTCCCGTGGCTCGAACGCGATGGCTACGCAAAGGTAAGTCAACCTGGGCGCTTTTCTTCCATTTAGGGGCCCTCTCAGAACTCTCTCGAGTCTCTTTGCTGACTTTGTGATTTACAAGGTCTCTGGGTGGAACCTTCTGATTCAAACTTTGATCTTTCTCCTCACCATTCCCATGTATATCTACGGTGCCCGGTTGAGGAAGTGGACGTCTCAGCAGGAGGTCTAGGCATATATGAGACAGACCATGCGGAGAGTAAAGGGATTCATGCGCATAGTTAAACATAGCCTATCTATGTGGTATAGGCCCATAGTCGAGGCCCAAAGGGGCCCCCTGAGCCCGAACTGGCTTCTGAGAACGGGCATCAGACAAGCTCCGAGGCTCCCTACGGCTCGTCCAGTGTTCGGGCGCGCTCCCTCCTACTCTGCCGGGCATCCGTCACGTTACCCGAGCAAAGCGGCGGCGCTCCCTTTCCTGAATGAAAATGGTAAGGGACGAAGCACTGTTCGGGGTATATATAATATATATATACTCGGTACTCACGGAGTAGTACTATGTGGTGAGTACTACATTGTATACCCTACTCATACAGTGGCCAGAACATGTCCACGGTATGAGCAGTGGTGCTGCTGAGCACTGTAATCGACCTGTTTGTTCACTGCTCACTGTTGCAGGAGGGGGAGGCTCGTATTGTCCGACGTACTCCGTACTACATCCTAGTTCGATGCCCTCCGCTGAGGGATTCATACTCAGCTCTCCGCATCCAGAAAGACATTTGATACTGACATTGGGGTCGCCGATATTTCCTCGGAGGTTAATTACTACTACTCATTCATGCATTCCCTCTCCGGTGATTATGGAGTATACTTTCCTGAGGGCATCCGTCCCTGGGTTATCGCTGGTTAGTTTCCGGTCTGTTGTCTGCTTCCAGCGATTCGTGTTAAGCACAAGGCATGGTTCGGCTCAACGAAGAAGTTCACATCAGTTATCACCGCCCCTGCAAACTCTTAAGGGAAGATCAACCGCATCACCTTTCAGGCAGCACCCAACCTTTGCAACTGGAAGGTAGAAGTGTTCTGCCGTCTATCTATCACGATTAGGTCGTCAGCCGTGCTGCATACATATGCACATGCTGGGTGACAACTTCGGATGATTTGGGTACATACAATCGCCAACGCCAATGCTTGACAAACTGCGTAGACCCATAGCCGAAATCTCTGCTTGCATCTGTTCCACAACAAAGACTGAGGCTTGACATGGTCGTGGCCTCCAATACAGTTGCAGCAGCAATGACCATCATTGCCAACTGCTATCCAAGGCTTGCTGTGTCCTTGATCTTCTACTGAACCGTTCAGTCTTCCACCCCATTCCATTGTCGTATCAAGCCGTACGGTAACTCAACTTGTTCCCCATCTTCGGGTCATCAATCAAAGCCAGTCTTCCATTCTACCTCTGCCATTGCTGTCTCTAAGGTTCGTGACCCACATCACTCCATATCTCGAAGAGGGAAACTCATCATGCACCAAATCTTCCAGATTGATCGCAAGTTGGGACACCTCTATGGGCCAAATTCACTCCTTCTTGGTTGGCGGCGCGAGCTGATGCCTCTCGACATACTCGTCCTATTCCAACTGTTAGTGTATAAGCCGTTAGTCGAACGGAGAGAAGATACTGACCACTAGCTCGTGGATGTTTAGTCTGGACCACTCCTTCCAAGCTTCGCTGCTTTCAAAGAATCCCTCTGGCAAACCCGCAGACTTGGCGGCTTGCTTACGCACAACCGAGAACCGGACAGTCTGAGGCTCGCTCTTTAAAAAAGAGGCCACCACTTCGTTCAAATATAATCTGGCCTTGTCTAGCCTGATTCTTGTTCTGGGCCGTATCGTATTGGTGCTAGTTGGAGCCGGAGTGGGAGCCGGACGCGGACGTGGAGTTGGTGCCGTGGACCGCGAGACCGGCGCTGCCACTGTTGGTGTTCGAGAAGCCACAACTGTTCGGGAAGCTGCTGATCGTGTCGCATTCTGCTTCTTCGGAGCACCGCGGGCGGCAGAGGAGGGACCTCGTGCTGCGTTGGCACGAAGTGACGGCTGTGTATCGTCCGTGGCTGCTGAGCTCGACGCTTCGACAGACTCATCGTCCTGATCTTCTGATGGCGACCCCGTAGCACTGTTGTGAAGTGACGACTGGGTGTCGTCCGTAGCGGCTGGGCTGGATGTCTCCATGGACACATCATCCCGATCATTTGATGTCGACCGTGCTGGCCTAGCGACTGGATTTGGAGGACGCATACCGGCATTGAAGGGCACAATCAGCTCTTCGGCAGGGATATCTTCTTTCTCTGCGCGCTGCATCTCATCAGATGCCAGAATGCTCCTCCCTCCGTCAGCGGTCACCCGACTCCGAATGCGAATGCGGATGAAGGCATCGTTGAGACGACGAACTTCGTCTTGATCAGAGACATCAAGCATCGCAGAGGGACAGAATACCAGAGCTTGACCGGTCTTTAAGCCAACGATCGTCTCGAAGAGCGCTGCGTCTCTGCGGTCGTGACAAAGACTGGCACCGGCCAGATGTCGACGTAGGACCCCGAACCATGCTGGGGAATTGAACCGATGGACAATCGATACATTACAAAGATCAAGCAGGCTTGGGGCCAGTGTGGGTTCCTGGGTCGCAATGATGATCCGTGTTGCAAGGTGACGTTGCTGACGGACGATAGATGTCAGCTGTTCAGTAAGTTTCTCGGCCTCTCCTGACTCGGTGAGGAACTGAGAAGAATTAATAAGTTATTCTTGTGCGAAATGTATTGATACGCACCTTGTGTGCTTCGTCTAGGGCGATGACGCGGCCACAATCACCACGATTTTCCATGAAAAGGGACAAGCAGATTGTGAAAAGAGCACATGCATCGTTTTCGTTGACAAATGGACAGCTCAAATCAACAATGGTGAGCGTTCCTTGTGCAGAATTGAACAGACTGTTCAGACGAGCTGTTGCATGTTCGGATTGCTGCTTATGGGCAAGGAACGACTCCAACAATGCAAGGCGCATCGACAAGGGGGCTTTCTGCTGGAAAGTAAATGCCTGACTTTCCAAGCGCTGTTTGAAGTCGAGGTAGTCCAGGCCGCCTTCACCTTTTTTCTCGGTAGACATGTCTCGAAGAATCTTGAACAGGACTTCCATGTACAATGGGACGCCGTTCTCTCCGTTGACAGCCATCAGAGTCATCAACCTCGAGACGTTGAGCTGGTGCTCCTGGAAGTATAACGGTATCACTTCTGGCCGTGGTGCGTCCGCGGGCAAGCCGGGTAAGTTCCTATAGAGCTTTCGCATAGCGTGAACATTGCTAGGAGACACGAGAACGCGTACCCGGACGCCTGCGGAACACAGATATGCCGCCTCGCAAAGCTGGGTGCTCTCGTGACTCGTGAATTTGTCATAGTGAAATACCAATCCCGCGAGAGGCTTGGGATTTTGTCCGGCAAGCGAAGATGTCAGTAGGGAATTCTCTAGTAGGCATGACAAAGAATGACTTTTCCCCGCTCCCTGTGAACCGCAGATGAATACGGACCAAGGAGCATTCATGTTGGCGTAGACGAGATTTTGTTCGACTGAGAGGGTGTCGGTCATATCCGGGTGTCGGGAACTGTAGGTTTCTTCACGAACACCGAGGAGACCGTATTGCTGGAATATATTGCTGGCGGAAGCCGTAGCGTCCAACGGTGACCCCCCTTTTTCCACCGCCATTCTGACACGGTGGGTGAATAGCGGCGTTGTCTTGATCTCTTCGATTTTGGCATTCGACTGGGTGTCAGTCGCAGACAACCGCGGGATGAGGTGTAAATGGCTTCGAGCTTCCTGGTCTTTGTTGACATGTTCCAGAGCTCGTCCCGAAGGCGGCAATACGGCATCTGGGCGTGGACTGGGGGGGAGAAGTTGCGCAAGGTGGGCCTCTGCCGGCAGGGCTTGTGAAAATTGACGGAAACCTGAGTGCGAGGAGCCGAATCCGATATCTTCTTGCTCATGTGTGCTCCCAGAGGCCACCCTACTCGCCGAACGCCCAGATTCCACGCTAGAGCCATCACAATCTAACGTCGCCATAGCGCAGTTTGTAAACAATAGGTTGGGGTGTAATGACCAAGCTGAAGCACCTATGGTTTGCGTGTCAGAAGAAAGGCATCTTGAAACTTGTAGGGACAGGAATGAGATACCTTTGGAGTTGATCGGACTGACAGAAACACTGGACAAGCGGGTAAGGCAAGAAAGGCAGCAGGTCCAAGTGATCCAGCCAGCGTGTTCCTCGCGTGTATGAGGCCGTGCTGTAGTTCTGACACAGCCGTGAAGATGAGAACACAGGAAGAGAAAGGTGAAGGAAGCAGAAACACAAAATAATAAATAAGTGCGAGTGGATCCTTTTGACAAGTCGGTAAATGCAGAGAAAGCGCACAGGTTGTCAAGCAAACAACGAGTCAATCTGGTCCGGATCAACTAGGCTCCTGGTGTTGATTGACAAAGGCAATTGATGAGGGGATAGGCGACAACACGACATGATTCTATTGCATGCTGCTCAAGGATGTTCCAGGTTCAACTCCGCTATCTTGTCTCACAATGCTCAATTGTTTGCGGCTGAGTTTTGTTTGTCCCAAATTGGATTCAGAATCTTTGATTCGCAGAAGTGGGTGTGGTATCGAGATGATGCTGAGCTGGCAAGCTGCTCATGTTACCGACGCCTCCAGAATGTGCCCCGGCTCCAGTTGTCGTTCCTCCTGCGGCTGTTGTGGTACCGGCACTTGCTGTTCCTCCTGTCCATACGCGTCAGTATGGTTGCTAACATCGTTGGTGCAGCAGGCTCAGGGAAATCCTTACCGACTTGTTCATCAGCACGCATCACGTCTGCTTGTCCTTTCTCCTTGATTGCCTTGTTCTTGATTTCTCCTTCTCGATCGTTAAACGCTGTGTCGATGGACTCGTTGACCGTGCCGCGAATTGCGTCGCCTGCGCCCTTGATACCCTTCAAGATACCCTTGGCATTGCCAACGGCGCTCTGAGTCTTGTCTTGTGTTCGGTCCGTCATGTCTAGGTAATAGATGCGAGTCCTGTGGATGAGTAGCTAACCCAGTCTTCAAAGGTGTATTTATCTAGGGTCCTGTTAAGTACAGGCAAGAAAGGCATGACTTCAGTTGCGCCATCTTATAGATCTGCTCACGGGATGCGTGACCCATGACGACATCGGTACACCACGTGTCAGCGCGGAATCGCAAATCCGTTAAGGAAATCAAGGTGAAGATGAAGTTGCGATAAAGTGTGAGGTCACTGAATGAGTGCTGTCTTTTACTTTCCCTTCAAGCTAAGCTTTCGGGTAGCCTCGGCCGTGCGGATTTAGTATCCGGCCGGCCACCAGAGCCCTTCGTACAGTACTCGTACGAGAATGAGTACCTAGGTATACGGGCACACGGGTTGATGTCGAGATATGAGGCAATCAGATGATAATTACGTTGCGAAAAAAGCAATCAAGGCCCTTCGGCTACTCAGCCCTACACGGATATGCCCTGCTCTGACACGTCTGTTGCGCTTTCCTTAGGCCCTACTATGGCTCTGCTTCGTAGCACGCACTACCTCGGTGCCGTCCTCATTCGCACGCTGGGCAGATCCTCCTGGTCTACCAATACCATCATGTTCCCAGAACCTATTCTTATGATCTTGACCTGTTGCCAGTCCGACGAGGTCGAAAGGATCGACAAGGGTCAAGAGGAAAGGTCTGTTCTCGACCATGCCTGGCCCTTCGACCTCTGTCTTCCCATCCACTGCGAGATATATCTTATTGTTGTGGGGCAGGTATTTCAAGGGCGGGTAGACGTTCAGAAGATAGCTGTTCAGGAGCATTGGGACAACTTCGAGTACCCAGAAAATCCACTCTTTGCCGTTGGCTGTTGAGTCTGGTGGGTAGAAGAAGGATGCTGTGCGAAAGGTGTTGCGGATGAGAATGAGGAAGGCAGAGAGATAAAGACTGTAAACGACGACTTTGACATTGTGCGTGAAGACACCCGCCCTGAGGCAGCGGCGGTGAAAGATGACGATCAGGGATACAAAGCCGAGGAACCTCCAGATTCAAATTAGCTCACATCGACCACGCCGCGCCACGGCAACTACTCTCTGATAGAGTGGCGCCTTCTCTGGAGGGGGAGTCTACTCACATCCCTAGTAGAAGAAAAAGTGAAACCTTGACGAGGATGATTCCCATTTTGATCTTGGACTGACTGTTATCGGCGTTGGCAGCGTATGAGGCCCCATTGCCTGCAATAATCCCATCGATTGCATCCAGGGCGACAAAAGTTGTCCAGACTCGTCCCGGATGTATCGGAGACAAATAGGGGATATAGTAGAGTAGGCGACCAAAGATAAAGTAATCCGCACCATTGTATACTGGTGGTGCTATGAACAAGAGGACCGTACTGGCGATGAAGACCCCAAGGTCATCGGTATGGTAGGCACCGTATTCTCGCGTGATGAGACCAGCAACAAAGAGTGCGGCCGCCCAGGGGAACAGAAAGCCAATGCGCCAGGAGCCCTTGTACTTCAGATTGTTCTGCCATGCGTGGAGAACCCCGGAGATGAAGAAGAGGACAGCAAATGCAATAGAGACTCCTTTCGTCGGCTTGTAGAACCAGTACGATATCTCAGTAGAAGTTGCCATGACTCGGTAAGAGGTTGGCGCCGGTCGTAGCGTAACGTGCTGGGAGGAGGTGAGAAACGAAGCCCTGAGAAGTTATATATGTGGGAGCCAGATAACCAAAATCTCAGATACCAGTGGGAGCGCAAAGACCCATGGGCCTTTCGATGCCATGAAGAAAGATATCAAGGGGTAGATGGCATGGAAAACAGCCTGCGGGAACGCCTGCTTTCAACTGCCACGTATGGCCACCTGCCGGATACGAAGGACAGGGAGAACAATCATAGCCGCTAGAATTAAATTGCTTCGGCAACAGATGGCGAATGGTTCCCATCCTGGCGCTATGGTGCAAACACTTTTCAACGGTAACATCACTGAGAATGGGGCTCGAGATACAATTGCGCACCGGCATGTACTTTTGGCAGTGAAGGAAGGAGAGGGAAAGGTGCCTCGTGTTTGCCTAGCAGAAAGAATGCAACCTGATTGAAGGGTTTTCGACGGCTATCGATGCAAGCCCGCGAAATGATCTTGAAGGGTCTTAGCGTTGAAGTGAACTGGAGCAAGTTTGGACATCAGACGTCGGCTAGGGTACCGGCCGTGGAACTCACCGCTGAGACACGGGATCCGAATACGAAAACACAGATGAAGCAATCGTTTGGAGGTCGGAAATCAGCCTCGCTGAAAGCCTTACGAAGCAAAGAGAAATACGGCGAAGCACTTGAGCTTTGCATTGCGGTACGAATGCTCCAGTGAAATTTGGCTGACGTTCACGACGTCATATCCGAGTGGCCAGACTCAAAGACCTCGGCACAACAGCACACTCGATGAATAGCTCTCACCACCAAAATACCACTCACCACGACGGTCCTAAAGTTGAGCGAATTGAAGTACTGTTAGTGAGCGTGGGAGTGAGTTTTACTGTCATGGATCCAGAGCCGAATCCGTTTGGCCGTCACCAAGAGAAGTGAATTCATATCGTGTTGTTGATATGATGGAGTTTGCGCTGCATTTCTCATCCTCTAGGTTGAGATCGATAAATTGATCTTCGGACGACGGGAATTTCACCCTTCTTTCTAACTGATCAATCTTACCTTAAACAGTGAGTCACCGCTCGATCAAGTGAGATAGCTCAACCAAAGAGTGCGTCTCGTGGAAAGCTGAGGTAGAGCTCCTGCTTGTTAGCTCATACCATTTTCAACCACAACGACTTCCAAATCCGCGAAGACACTCAGAGACATTTGCTAGACAATCAGCATGTCGCCGCAATCAAACGGAACGTTCACAAACGAAGAAGCTGAGAATACATACTTCCAGAACAACCCCTCGCCCAAAGCTTTGGCCAAACATCAGGCGCTTGCTCGAGAATTCATTCAATACCATCTGGAAAATGCCCCAGACCGACGGATTGTCTTGGTCACCTCGGGAGGCACGACCGTCCCTCTCGAAAATCAGACCGTCCGTTTCATTGACAATTTCTCCGCTGGTACCCGCGGAGCCACATCCGCTGAGTACTTCCTGCAGGAAGGCTATGCGGTCATTTTCTTGCATCGGCAATTCAGCCTCCTGCCATACTCTCGACATTACAGCCACAGCACCAACTGCTTCCTCGACTTCATGGAGGAGTCCGAGGATGGCCAGCGAGTAGTTGTCCGGAAAGAATACCAGGAGAAGATGCGACGAGTGTTGCAACAGTACCACCTGGCAAAGGACAACAGATTACTGCTTCTTCTGCCATTCACGACAGTCACTGAATACATGTTCGAGCTTCGCAGTCTTGCAACGTTGATGCAGCCTTTCGGGAGCCGGGCGTTGTTCTACCTTGCTGCTGCCGTCTCTGATTTCTTTATTCCAAGGGACAGAATGGAAGAGCACAAGATCCAATCTCGTGAAGGTGGAGGGGCTGGCCGACAACTGGTCATCAACCTGGATCCGGTCCCCAAGTTCCTCAGTAATTTGGTACATTCCTGGGCTCCAAAAGGGAGCATGATTGTCTCCTTCAAGTTGGAGACAGATCCGAGCCTCCTTGTGACCAAGGCTGAGCAAGCTCTGAATCGCTACCAACACGACCTCGTCATTGGCAATTTGTTGACAACGCGGAAATGGGAAGTTGTTTTCGTCTCCCGCGACGGCGGGGAGAGATGGATCCGGGTTCCGAAGACACGGCGATCCAAGAGCTTTTCGGGAGTGGAAGCCCTTGTGGGCAAAGCCGAGCGGAAGCACGACACAGTCCCGGTGGATTTGGAGGGAGGCACTGTGACAGAAGGTATGGAGATTGAGAGTCTGATCGTTCCTGAACTAGCAGTCCTGCATTCGGAAATGATGGAACAGAGGTCTTCAGCGTCAGAAGAAGAGGTGTAACGATTATGGATGGAAAATTTTTGAGCTTTGAGCTCTACCCGAAGCCACACACAAAGTGTCCTGACGAGGATGCTTCATCATCAAAGGCAGGGATGGCGTTCGAGCCCCTCAATTCATTTCTTTCCACGCCGCAAAGAGATATCATATGTGATGATTTACGCTCCGTAGTTCATACCTGTCACAGACGGCTTCGCTTTCTGGAGCTTGGAGTGCGCTAAAGGACGTTTTCGAATTGTCTGGGACTGCCATTTCTGGAACTGTGGCGTAGGTGGCTGTAGCAGAATCACAAATTCAGATTGAGGGGGATTAAGGTCTTGAACACAGAGACACACAGTCATGAACCGCGCGGCATCGCAACGGATTGGCTCAGTTGTCACACCAGCGGCTCGGGATTTGCATTGTGCATGACCGATCCTTGCGAAATCGGGTTAAGATCGATCAACATCGAACGGGCTGAACCAGTCAGCCGGGCTGCTGCCAATATTGAAAAGGAAGGGAGACCAGCTCGATTTGTGATAATTACGCGACGCTTGAAAGCAGTTGCAGTTCGCACCATCGTGCCATCCGACAGCCTTTGTGACGTAACTCGTATGCGCCTTCAGGTGGGTGGGGAGTCTTGAAAGAGCTTGAAGCTCATTGTGGGTAAAGCGGGAGTAGCAGAAACTCAATCCACGTCAAGATGTGCGTCTCCAAGCGAGCCAGAACCGAGCGTCGGTGAAGTGGAGGGTTTGAATGGTCAATCGCACCGGCAGTGCTCGCGGGATGGGGCGCATCTTCACCCACGATCGCGAGCGAACTTGCACTTAGTGGTCAGCAGATCTTATCCTGCATCTCAAGCCACCGAAGCCACCATCTTAAACGGCGGCCGCCGAGCAACTAAAATTCCAGAAGCGTCAAAAACAACCCCGCGTTCGATGCAATAACAGTCACTCCATACTCGTACGATTGACTTCGTGCGGTCTGCAGAAGTCATCTTGAGGGATGCCCGTGTCTGCCGCAGCTCGTTGGGGAACGGGAAGCGATCGCTTAGTGGCGTCACGAAGTCTTCCTTCCTCATTTGCGCCAGGTCGGCCTCCTTCCTGTCCGGCTTAGCGAATCTCGAAGCGGACAGTTGTTACACAGAGCTGTGAGAGCCGTAAGAGGGGCGCACAATGCCAGTGCAGCATGATAGGCACCGTTAGTGGCACTGGTGGCACCGCTAAGTGGTTTCTCTGGGTGGGCTCGTTCGCCTCGCATGAAGCCTGGTCCCTGGACTTGCTGGTTCCCTGCCTGGTTCAGAGTTTCTCTTATCCCCGTTTGGAACGCTGCACCCGCTCTCGGAACTCTGAAGTGAAAGTGATGTGGACTTCATGTACTCGTTGACAGAATTTCCCTTGAATGCTTGCTCGTTAACCACATTCCCATCTTTTTCAATTCCCTTTAGGTGCCGGTCATCTCTCCTGCCTTCTACATAGTCGACGCCTCCCCCACAGCCCGCCACTCTTGACTCGTCACTTCGTCCTTACGCTGAGGTCATTCACCGTTCATTTCCAAAGTCTGTGCCGATCGTCGAGAAAAGAACAAATCAATCTTCGAGAGCACGGCATATCGCTTGCAGGTGTCCCTTAGAAACGGGTGTCTACTGTACAGGTTCGTCCAGTCCCATTTACGCCGACTTGACGTGCATTGAAATTCCCTTTACCTGAACTCAGCTTATTACCCGTTCGTCCATGACATGCATCATCTCCGCAAGGAAATTGCATCCTTCAAGTTCAGGCATAACTCTGAGTCTCAGCTGAGTTTGTACTGGCTTTAACTGATGTCGAATTCCAGACCCGGTTGACCCACACCGCCCGCCTGGCCCCCCTCTTGCCTCGACATCGAACGTGCTGTCAGAGTTCGCGGAAACCGTCCTGTAGTTACACGCGCTGCTGCGGCCAGTCTCGGGATTCTTCTGCACCACAACCGACTCTCTGTGCTGCAGTCGCACCCAATAAGCAATGCGATAGTCCTCTGCTCGACATCCTCGTCCTTTCACCCTGTCCAGCATGACGGCGGTCGATCGGCCTTGGCCTCTTGTCGGAGATTCGTCAATACCGAATGACAACCCGAGCTGCAAAACAAAACATTTCGGTATGCAATCATGGTCGACTCGGAAAAACGCCTTCGATGAATCTCTGTACAACATCGTGGTTCTTCGCCTGCCCTCGACAGCTTCGGAAGATGAGCTCGACGATCAGCTCTCGGCCGAGGCACAAAACCTAGGCATTTTACCCGTCCCGGCAGCTGCGAATGTCGATGGGATCAACTCGTCACTCTCAACAATGACTTTTGCCTCCGACTCTGTCAACCAAAGCCCCGCCCGGTCTCAGTCTACCACATCCACTTCAGGCGCATCCAGTGAGCACCAACCGGCGACACGGTCCTCGCGTATCTCAGATCGGTCGCCTTCCACTACGGACGTGCACTCGTTGGCTGCGGGAAAAGACGGAAAGAGAGGCTCGCCACTGAGTAGGGGGTTCCGTAAGATGGCAGGGTTTCGCAAGAAGAGATCGGGAGGTCTCACAAGCTCTTCTACCCTGACTAGCATTAGCAGTGATGCCGAGAGCCATGACAGTGAGAGAGCCTCTGTCGATATCAGGAGTCCGTCGTCAGTCAAGTCGAGCAAGGGCTCATGGTCACCACCAGCCTTCGCCGTCAGATCGAGTCATGACCCACCGCCATTCATTGATGTAGAATCACTCAAAAGAAGTATGGAATGCAAGGAATTGCTCGAGCTGCGGATGGCACAACTGGAAGAGAAGGCGCGATTTTTGGAATTTCAGGCATCATTGTTGTCGCAGCTGAGGTCACAGCGAGATGCGCTCATGTCGCTAAAGAAGGCGGAGCATCTGCGAATACTGGCCGAGCAAACCGCAAAGGTCAGGTCAGGGTCGATTCAAGTTATAATGCTGTGACTGACGTTTACAGAATGAGCAAGCGGTGGAAGAGCTCGAGGCGCGCCAGTTGGAAGAGGAAATGAAGGTGGAAGCGGAGCACGATTTGGAGAAGAGAGCTGTCATGTTGCGCTTACGCCATATGGAAGCTTATTGTCAGAATCCCACGCCACCTCCGACCCCAGTCGACCTCTCTTCTGGACGTTCCTCTACTGAATCGGTCATTCCCGAGCGCAAGGTTACCGAGAGAGACTATCACAATCTGGCACAGCAGTACCGCGAAAGGGACATCATGGACACCCTACACGCGTCCAAGATCAACGTTTTGCGAGGCAAACAGAAGAAGGCTGTCGAGAGGTTCCTAGAGAAGAAGGAGAAAGAGTTGGAATTGATGGAGAGAGAGCAGAAGAAAGAACTCGCTCTGATGGATCGGGAGTTCACCAGCCAAGAGACCGATATCCGTTTGGCACTTGACATCAAGAAAGCGAGGCTCGAATCGAGGTGGAGAACCCAAGCTTTGATCGAGCGGACCAAGGCGGAGACAGCAACGGGCCTAAAGCATGCACCGTTGGCCGATATTGTTGCCATTGAGGACGTCGGTGCTTCCTTGGGAAGGCTTTGACCCGGTATCCTGGCCTTCTGATCGTCGAAACCATTGACTGAGCATTCTTATTCAGCAATCAGGGCATCTTTCTATTTTGCGTTTGCAGCATAAAGATACCTTTTCACGACCTGTGCAAGTTTGTCTATTTGACGCTCTCAAAGGGTGATCAATGCGGGCGACTCAGGATGGTATTCAAATCGAGTGGGCATCACAGATTGTCATGGCTGGAGACCTTATATGTTATCCTGACAAAGCAGTGTTGTGTAACACAAGTGCCGGCTATCACATTTCCAGAAGGGTGGTTGCACGTACCGTTTAACAAAAAACAATGAGAGTGTGGCGGATGATTGAACACAGTGGGATTATCAAGTTGATATCAACGACCAGGAAGAGCTAAACAGGACTCGGTCTCTAGCCATGCAGGCAACAATGGTAAGCCGAAAAGGCAGTGTTATTCAGTCTCAGTATCACAGCACTGTTAACGATAGGGAGAGAACCGAGAAATTATCTTCAGCGAACCAGAGTTCCGAGCGCGCAGTGTCCCTTTCCTTTAAGAAGCCTGTTCGTCGAAGCCCTGAGCAGGAAGCCAGCTTTGTGCTCCCCGTATTTCATTGCGCACTTGATGCAAGATTCAGCTACGGGTCCGTTCTATGTGCTTGCCGAACCGTACTCTCGGTTCGTCTCTGTCGTGCGGCAACATGGATTCGCGTGCTGGGAGCGAGGCAAGTCCTCCATCAAAGACTCACTGGTATCTAAGACGGGGAGGAGTACCTACACGTTGGCCACCGGAATCCCTTCCATCCCGTTCTCACTGTCCTCCGTCATCCCCAGCACAACTAATTCCTTCTATACTGTCCCGGTCAGGGGTGATCGCGTAGAGCTTGTCAGAAAGGGAAGTGTCAACCAAGTCGCATTGCCTTCTACTCACTGCCCGTTTTGTTGTCGTGCTGGCTCCATTCGCGCAGAATGACCCGCTTTTGAAGCTTGATGGCAGAGATCAACAATTTGAACGCTCTGATGTGCTTGAGCTGCTCTTGCTCTGCATGCAAACAAAGTACGAGAACGACAAAAATATCAGGCCAGGGAGGTGAGGGAGTAGCACGGTAGTTTTTCGAGTGAGCTCCGGAAATGAAATGCGTACGCTAACGAAAGCTGTCCGCGTCCGGGCCCGGGTGGCTAGGCGCTCTAGGCGGTCCCCTTGGTTCAGAACTGGTTAACTAGCTCTAAAGTACCCAGACACCTCCGTGGCTCATTGGGAAACTGATTCTTCTTGACTTTCCTCATAGATCCTGCCTCCACACCACACAGTTCTACTATAACTCCGTTGACACAAATGACATAGAGGGAGAGTTTGGAATGAGAAAGGAGTCCTTCAGACCTCAATGGCAAGTCTCGAGAGATGTGCTCGATGAATTTGTTTCTCCCCGAGGACATCACCGTCGATGTTGATCGATTGTCCTGATTATCTGCACATTTCTATTAAGAAGCCTGAGCCGTTCTGGCACCATGTCCTTTGACATGACTTTGTCACTCTCAAACACCGTCCGCGCTCGGCCCCTCGGCCGTTGGACTCTTTGAGCTGTGTTCGGCCACGTTACTGTGGCCCGGAGCGAGACAAAGAGATCAGTCAGAATGAAAGTCAAGCATGTTTGCGCAACACTTTCCGCCAGCATTCCAATTTATCCAACCGCCATCTTCTCTCGTCAAATGTGAGTGCGTGCTTCGTTTGATGGAGGATGGCCTCCTCTCCGTCGTCTGAGTCTAACTTCTGGCTCGTTACAGCGCCATCACCCAACTTTGAGGATATCCCGACAATCAAGGTCGTCGACCATGAAGTCCCTCTTCCGTCGTATTTCCTGATCCTGGGCTTGGTCGAGAAAGGCAGTTCGGAAGACGAAATTGTTCAAGATGTCATGCGGCATACGGGGACGAAAGCCCTTAATGTCGTGACGGATATCGTCCATAGCGTTGCTGAAAACCAACGACTACTGGCCGCGTCGCCAAAGTCATCGAAGCGATTTAGTATCACACTCGCGAGGCCAAAGAAAATCAGCGACTACCGAGCTAGTCGGATTGAAGCCCAACGGGAACTTCAAGTGGTTGAGAAGCAGCTAGAGACGGCCAAGCAGACAGAGAAGAAGATCCTCAACGAAGCGATGATCCTCTCTCAGCGCAAGGAAGAGCTCAACGACATGAAGATGACCCCTGAGGAGAAAAGACGGACATTAGCCACAGTTGAACAGCAGATGAAGCAGGTACTCCAAAGACACCGCGACGTCGAGACGGAAATCAGTCACGCCAAACGTTTATCAGTCATCCACAAGACCTCGCTTGCCTAAGAACGTTTACAGTCTACGTATGAAGGCAAGCCAGTTCGGCCACGGAGACCAGCTCACCTCATCAGAAGTAACCCTGTGCTCATTATACCTAAGGGCGGCGGAAGCGGAAACATCCAGCCTCATGGACACGCGCTGCCATACCAGTAGGCCGCCAGCTACCCAGAGGTGGTCGCACCACCTTCTCCGTGAATTACCAACCAACACTACTCCACAGGTCCCAACGGCACAGACAAATATCCCCCGAACTCCTTGGCGAAGTCAACGGATATTCGAGCATGGACCCTGCCCTGCCTATCGAGCAGCCGAGCGTGGTCGTCGATCGGCACCACAGCACCATGCCAGACATTCGGATGAATATACAGTCCTTTCCCACCGTCACAACGAAATGCGACGAATTTCTCCGGCGTGACGTCGTCACCGGGAAGCGCCAAAGGCACGACAAAACTTTCACTATTCGTCGGAAAGAACAACTGCCCCCCATCAGGATGGTAATTTGCGCGCCAGATCAAGGCTCTTTCCCGCGGCCGTGGAGCTCCGCCCGTCTCAGCCTGCTCCGGGAACTGGCTCCAAGCGAACAGATACGAAGACCCGACGGCGTTGTTTCGAGCATACAATGTGTCGCCTTTCCACCAGAATTCAAACACCCCCTCGGTTATGCCGCCTTGATCACCAGAGTTTGCATCGACGGGTCGCCAACCCTGGGCCGGCCAGCGCACGATCTCAATGCGATGCCCGTCCGGAGAATCGACGATTTCGCCATACCCCTTGATGGTCTCTGGCGTGGCTCGCACAAGGGGCGTTTCAAATAGAGTGCGCACTCCTGTTGTGGGTACGTAGGAGATCTCGCTGGGGTCGAAGTCCGCGCTCCCCCCAGTGGTCGCGATCTTGGAATCCCCCTTGCTTATGGTCTCTGTTGCCGTGACGGCCATGGCGGCAGACAACGCTGGGTTCTTGTAGAGTAGTTGATTGTTGTGCGAAAGACCGCTGTATTTAGGATATTAGGACGCACCAGTTTTAAATGAAATCTTCTCAGTTCGAAGTCCCGCTTTGCGTGAATACTGTAGCTTTAGCTTGGTTTGTCTCGAGGACTCTGTAGTTGGCTGTGTGACATCAAATATAATATACCCCGATCGACAATTACTGTAAAGGACCGAAGGAGGTCGACTGGCCGGAGTCGGCACGAACAACGAACGTCGATCGTTCTAGATTCACCAATTGCAGATTGTGGCGGGGACGTCTTCCTGCCGCTGTTCGTACCGACAGCCATAGCCTACGTGAAGATGCTCGAGAGGACATTCAGCATTCAGTATACTGCTACTCCGTACTCAGTGCGCGATTCGTGCGTCGACCGACCGCGGAGCACTCAACCATGGAATGAATCGCTTTGCTCTTGAAGGCGTTGTTCGACGAGACTCGCGAGGTTCAGGACTATGTATGTAAGAGTCGTCCTGGCTGATCTTACGGTGACTAAAGGATTGGGCCCAGTTCGTGGTGAGTCCTTCAGCTGAGACGATATATCTACCGTACCTGCATACCTCGACACCCTGGTATGTAGCGGATGAGGGCAGAGTTTGTCGCAAAAGTCGCTGATTTGCACAGCCGCACAATGCTATCCTTGCCATTACGCAATGCGGTCTCTTTTTGCGGCCTCTTCAAATACATATATACCAACAATGCCAGTGCTTTGCGCTTGCCTCGCATATGTCAAGGATGTCCATAATTTCTTATGACTTCCATTTCAACAGCCCCATTACATCAAGGATACGTCCACAATTTCTACCCATATACTATCCGTTTCCACCATGAACAAACAAACACGAACTCTCAAATCGGTGGCACGCGGCCGTTCACGCCCACGAGCTTCCACGTCGCACTCCGAGCACAGGGGCTCGGCCACTTCTTTCGCCGTCGGAACTTCTTCAATGGCAGATATGTGCCTCACTTGCACCGAACTCGCTCCTCGCTGATCCGGATGAGGACGGCTGGACACGACCCGGTGACCAGTCCTGCCGTGGCTGCGGTGTCGACGATACTGGCGGTGCGTATAACTATCCACCCAGACTTTCTCCCCGACGCTAGAGGACCATGCCCGGCGTGCCAGTTTCATGGTCTCCGAGACCGACTCGCTGAACAACACAACAGGGTACAAGCGCAATACCGAGTCTAGGATTGGCGAGATCAATCCGGCCGATTCCGACTTGAGACATTGAACGCTTTTGGCCAGAACGAGAAGTCTCCATTGATGTGCCGAGTCAGCTAAATCCGGGGACAGTGATTGTGCACAGTGTTGGTGGTGTCCGGCTCAATCCTGATTTCGCATTCGCGGATAGAAACTCGTCATAGGTGTTCAGGTAGGGAGTTCATCGCCGAACAGAACCTCGTGCCAGCTGCTGGCTGTTTCTCCCCTTCGTCTGTTGCATTTTTCACCGACCAGCTCCACGCATGAAGAGCCGAGCAGTCGCGGCTGCGCTTGCTGCAGCCCATTCCCGCGGTCTGCAAAGATACCTGGCGCAGGGACTAGGAAGACAAAGAGCCGACTCCTGAGGAGTTCAACTCCGGGGCCTGGTTCTGGCGCATGCTGCGGCAAAGTTTGCAGCATTCATTTCTGGTGAGCTTTGGCATCTAAGACCTGTTCTTCTTCCTCCTCGTGCTCTGTGCAGGAGTCTTGTTCATCTGCTGTGGCGTAACAGGAGGAGCTTCCTCGAGAGCCAACCTGACCGATTTCTTGACCTTGCTCTTGGCCTTTTTGGGCCCACCCATACCCACGCCCAACAAGAAGCAGATCCTCGTAGCAGCGCCGCAGTAGACGAACAAGTAGTTGCCATATGCCATGGCGTTCCAATTGGCCAGGTCGTAATACATTTTCAGGCCCAGTGGATAGCAGCTGTATAAATGGCCGAAATCCGCAATCAGCAGGCCGAGCAACAGTGAGCGCCAGACTTTCAGGTCATTTGTGGCGCGCAAAACGATTGCCTCGTTGAGTGCGAAGGCGAGGTACAGATTCCCTAACTGTCGCAGTACGACGTGCGTGCTTGTGGGCAGACCGAGTATTCCGGGCGATGATGGAAGATGAGTGTACTCAAGATATGTCGACGGTTTGAACCAGGCATAGTATGCACCTGCTAGAGTTGCGACTGGCTCAATCCAAAGAAGGAAGATTTTGTACGGAAGAGGAATGTTGGCCATGTCGTCAATGGTTTGATCGCGTGCAGATTGACGACGAGTGGGTGCTGGAAGAGGTTTCCTATTGCGCCGTGTTGCGCGCTGACACTTCGTTCTCGAATGTACCGAGAACACTGCCTGTGCTTAGGAGTGAAAATGAAAACGGCCAGCCTTCAGGTATTGCGAACCAAAAGAAACCCCAAGAAGTTCGAGAGATCAGGATCCGATGACGGCAAGAACCAGAAAGCTGGGAGCAGGGCGGCAGCATGGCAGCATGGATGTGAATCGGCGGGGGATTCCCGGTGCTGCACCTCTGGTTGGCCCCGAAGAATCATGTTTTGCGCTTTGGCGAGCCAACCACGGCACGGGGAAATCACAGGCGTCAGGATCCAGCTGTGTGATGGAGTCAATCTCGGCTTTAACGAGCTGAAACAGCCCGGCCAGATCAGAGACTGTTTGGAGTTCGGGGCCTGAGGCACTTCCGCACGGTGCCCCAGCAAGCCCGGCTGGGTCTCGGGGGCAACCGCGTCGCCCACAATAGGGCTTGATGGGCCGGACTGTTATTGTTGCAGGGGCCTCTTCACCTCGATCGTCTGGATTCTTGATCAAAAATCAATATCAAACCTGTTGCTCGTTCTGTCGTCCTGCTCGTCGAACTTTCACGGCGTCCTCTCTTTTTCTACTGCAGACTGCTGTGCTGTTGCTGTAGCTACTCACACTCACACTCCTTTCGCTTGCTTCGAAGTCTTCTCTGTCAGCTTTAATCCATTGCGCCCGCTCTTTTCGCCACCAGCCTCAGTATTGACTTCCAAGGCAAAAAAATCTCTCCTTCGTGACGATTTTCGACTCAACGACTGCTATCCAGCGCCGCACAGATCCCATCTAGCGGTAGGCAGGCACGACCGTGACATCAAACGGGTACCTAATTTCCAATCTGGCCAGCATCATGTCACACCCTGATCCTTCCTCTTCGATCGCCCCTTGGCGCAGGACTTCTCTGCTTGCCCACCCTCGGCCTCAAACCGCCTACGACAGCGTTACCAATGTTGAGGGATCCCTTAGAAGACCTGCCACGCGGATGTCCCTCGTGATGCCTCCGACGACCGCACACGACGTACTGGACTGGGGTTCTTTCGTTCGCAATCAAGAACAAGCCGGCGTGGGCAACATTAGCCCCGAGTTCATCGACCCGTTCTCGAAATTCGCCAGTGAGCCTCAGACGACCGAGCCTCGACGACCACGTCGGTATTCGTCCATCTCTCAGTCTTTCCGCCAAAGTATTTCTGACATACGCTCACTCACGCGTCGAATGTCGCTCACCGTTAGGGGCAAAAGCTCGAAGCAAAAGGAGGAAATGGTAGAGCCTAAGCGGCCACAAATCCCACTTTTCAGATCGGGTACAGACATGATGGATCTCACCGAGGCCATGTCAACAAGGCCGAAATCTCGTGGGCGGTTATTGCGAACTCCCAGCGCCAGGAGAAGACCATCCCTACCACTGCTGCATCTGCATGCTACGCCGGATTCAGTCAGAGATGCTGGGAGTCTCATGACCGCGCGGAGTAGGGGTCAGCCGTTTTTGTCAGATCTCGTATATGGAGGCGCTGAAGCCCGTGCTGCCGCTGCCGCCCAGAATGAACTTTTCCATGCCACAAGAGCGCCACCTCTCCCGCCTTATGAGGCATCGCCACCCGAGGACGACAAGGCTGAGCAGGACGCAGAGAGCGGGATTGGGATTGTTCTTGACACTCGTACGCGACGCGGATCGTCTCCGGCGAATGTTCATGTTGTTCGTCAGGATCCAGTCAGTGTCCTGGCGACAGAACTGGTTGAGACTATTCTGTCGTTTCTGGACGTCGAATCCCTTACTCAGGCTTCTCTTGTTTGCCAGAGATGGCACGATTTATGTCAGTCACAGGCCGTATGGAGACGGGTCTTCCTAGGCGAGTATGCGCCCAAATCTCGCGCACCAGTCGCCGGCATGCCCCTAGCCGGACTCGGCAAGAACAGACCAGGACAGGATTATAGGAAACTGTTTCAAGTACGAACCTTGATCGACAAGCGCTGGCGAAACGGTGAAGCCGCTGCCATCTACCTCAACGGTCACAAAGACAGCGTCTACTGCTGCCAGTTTGACGAACACAAGATCATTACAGGATCACGCGACAATACAATTCGGGTCTGGGATGCTCACACCTATCAGTGCATACGGAAGTTGGGTCCGCCAAATAATCCGAGGGAGAGACAGTCGGTTCAAGTCCCACTCGTTGAGCCAGAAGGCGTTCTGCCCTTCTTCAAAGCATATGTCGACTCACCAGGCCCTCAATCACCAGAACTTCCTCTTTATCACCAAGCTTCGGTCCTCTGCCTCCAGTATGACGACGAGATTCTTGTGACCGGATCCTCAGACTACTCATGCTTGGTTTGGTCTATCAAGGACGACTACAAGCCGCTGTTCCGCCTCAATGGACATCATGCTGGAGTTCTTGATGTTTGCATCGACAAGGATCGCATTGTCACCTGTTCCAAGGATACGACCATTAAGATCTGGGAACGTTCAACTGGCAGGCTCATCCGATCGCTCCTGGGACATCGTGGGCCCGTGAATGCTGTTCAAGTTAGAGGGAACTTCCTAGCCAGCGCTAGCGGCGACGGCATGTCAAAGTTGTGGCGCCTAGAAGATGGCGTTTGCATCAAGGAGTTCCAATCAAAGGATCGCGGCCTTGCGTGCGTGGAATTCTCCGAGAATGGACGCACAATTTTCGCGGGCGGAAACGACCAAGTCATCTACGAATATGACACAGTTACTGGTCAACGGATACGCGAATTGAAAGGACATAAAGACCTTGTCCGCTCACTGCATCTGGACTCGGCGAACAAGCGCATCATCAGCGGCAGCTACGACCATTCCATCAAGGTCTGGGACGCTGAAAAAGGCGAATCGGCCGATGACGGCGGGCTGAAGATCAACTTTGAAGGTTGGTCGTCGAGTTGGATCCTGGCGGCGAAAAGCAACTACCGTAGGATTGTTTGCACCAGCCAGGATGCAAGAGTGGTTATCATTGACTTCGGATATGGTATCGATGGTGTTAATTTGGTTGAATCATGAGGATCTACACCTGGCATCGCCCTACAGCCTGGCACAACATAATTTATATGGACTCGGCACTTCACGACATTCACGACCAGGGGGGACCCAAAAGTTACTAGACTGGGCGCTCATGTTTTATGCTTAACTCGAGCAGATTTAAAGAGCGTCTTCGGTACCTGTCTGCAAGGTGTTGGTGGAAACCAGGGATAAGCGTTTCGACCGTGTTTATTGTACTTGGACGTGGAAACAATCCATTTTGTTGTTTGGAGCGTGTTCTATTTGCGTAAAGCATGTCTTCCGGTTGAACTAGGACCTGCTGACACGACCGGGAGTCTCGAGGTTTCAAGAGTGTCGCTAATGCAGGGAGGCTCCTGTACAGGTCGGTCGCGCCCTTTAGCGTATGATGCATTGAATCCTGGCGACGGAGGGCTCTTTTCAATACAAAGTCCTTTGTTCAACATCAATATTGGTTTGTCCATGTCTTCGAACTCACTTCGTCCTTGTGACTGCATGCGGCAAAGTCGGATGAGAAACCATCACAAAGACGTCATCGTGTTTACGCGGCGAGTCTTCGGGGCCAATCGGCTGGGCGCATTAAGCGAACCCTTGGCCCTCGATCCCAGCGTCTTTCGATCAGTTCGAGTTCAGTCTCTGAACTCAGAGTGACCGCGCAGCCAGATCGCTTTCAAGGAAGATATAAAGGAATAGGCTACTGTGAAAAACGACGTGACTGCAGGCGACTTTCACGTCTGTGAATCCTATATTTTTCATCTGGTCACAGTGATGGGCCACCATGCAATCATGATTTGTTTACCATCCGGAACAAGCGAACCGCCCCAAATCATCTGACTAACGAACGTGGGAGCCATGTGTCTGCAGTAAGGTGAAGATACAACGGCACTGCCGCCCATCGAAATCTCGGGAATCTCCGTACCGAACGCAGCTGGTGAAGCATCAGATGAAGACCGAATTGTTACTCTCCGGAGAGATTCACACAGAGCTCTCGCAGTGTCTGTGTTTGCAGATGGCGGGTTGTTTGATCGTATGGCCTAAACGAACTGAACGAGGTAAAACGCGCTTTTGGGGATGGGATGCATTACGCGATTAAGTGGTTCCCTGGCCAGTCACAAACAGCCGTCAACCGTGCGCTCTTTTGCCTCCAGCCCGGCCGGGAGCCATTCACCATTTCTCATCCGCCCTTCACCCTTGTCGAAACGCAACCACCTGCGGTGCACAGACCTAGAGTGAAGGACAGTTGGGCTTTCCTCGATTAAGCTGCACCGTCGTTACTCTCTGGATCACTGTCACGCACCCGCAGCATAGTTAACAGTAATTTCCATCCACCCCGTACTGCCCGCGCGCCGCCAGGCTGGGATACCGCCCAGTGCGATCCCCGTATCCGTACCTTCGATTTGCCAGAGCGAAAATCCTTGCGTCAGAACAAAAACATTGAAATCGCAATTGCCAAACTCGCGCATCCGTGTCCCTCAACCGCAAAGACTCGACAATCCCTCCCTTCCATCAGATACATCCGTCCCTGCCATCGTGTAAGACTGCAGCCACGAACGCTGCACCTGCTGGCGGAAAAGCACGATGCCTCCATCCAAGCGGAAGGCACGCCGCAAACCCGCCGATCTCCCAGCGTCGTCCGACGTCGACCTCCCAGATTCTTCCCCGTCGCGTCCTTCAGTCAAGAAGCGCAAGGTCGGTACTTACCCCTCGACTCAAAGTTTATGCTGAATACATGCAGGTAAATGGGACTCGAGCCGCGCCCGCTGCGAGAAAGAAGTCGATCCTTCCCGAGCCTGAACTCGAACAGACGCCTCCGCCAGACTCGGGCGATGAAGAAACCGAAGAAGTCTCCCAAAGCGAACTGATCGACTCCGTTGTATCCTACCTCCAAGTCTCCAAAGATGTTGTCGTCGCCCGAACCGAGTATTCCAACGAGAACGTCCAGAGTAACAGTCCGCACAAGGTGTCAGCATACGCGAAGATTGCAGGCCGAGATTGGACATATTTCGTGCGCGAACAGTCGGTCAACTTTGGAAGGCCGCCAGATGACAGGCCGATTGCGAATGGCGCATCCAGCCCTGTCGCCGACCTGAAAGAAGTATTCCCTGTCCACATAGATTTGGGCCCAAGCAAGATCGTCTCGCGGCACCACGCCTCGGTCTACTATGATGCGGACTATCCGGAAGGCGAAGGCGGTTGGCATGTCAGGGTCAACGGCCGGAACGGCGTCCGGGTCAACAACGTCTTGGTCAAGAAAGGGCTTAGAAAACAGCTCAAATCAGGCGACATACTCGAGATTGCTGGCACGCAGATGATGTTCGTCACGCCGGATGACAAGGTCCAGATTGATCCATATTTCATTGAACGTGCAAAGGCCTTGGCGGCCGGAGAAGATGTTGCTCCCACCCATCCGCAGCCTGAGCCGCCGAGATACGATCCTGGAAACGAATCAGGCTTGAACTTCCCTTCGCTTGCCCCAGCTCCTCCCGACTTCAAGCGCGAGACTACGCCGCCGGCGCAACTGGCTGATGGCAAGAGTCAACGTGGTGTGTTTGACAGCAAGATGGCAATGTCACCCATGTATGGCCGTGGCATGATGATGGAGAGCACCCAAGAAATCGACTACAGCCGGGATAGTGCTAAGGACCTCAAGCCTCCATTTAGCTATGCGATTATGATCGCGCAGGCTATCTTTTCGAGTGAGGACGAGAAGATGACGTTGGCCAACATTTATTCTTTCATTGCTGACAAGTATGCGTTTTATCGTCACTCTAATAGTGGCTGGCAGGTAAGAAACCATGGACGCTACAATCTCTAGCCTTGCTGACATTGGCAGAACTCCATCCGTCATAACTTGTCGCTCAATAAGGCGTTCCAAAAGGTCCCACGGCGGACTGATGAGCCAGGGAAGGGAATGAAGTGGCAGATCGCACCCGAGTATCGCCAGGAGTACTGGAAGAAGCAAGCTCGTCGAGGTGGTTCGGCGCCCTCCTCCCCTGCTTCTGGCAAAGAAGTCAATCCAAATTTCAGAGGCCCGAACGGACAGAACCTGGGTTATGATATTAGCATGGTAGGCCAATTCTCCGCACGAGATATGTCGGAGCGATCCGGTGGTCCCCCTGGTGGCAAGATGAATTTCCAGTTCCCTCCTTTCAACCCAGGCCCACCCTATCCGCCGGGGTCAAATCTGGCGCCTCCTGTTTCGCAACCTCATGAAGCCGTCACACCGCTGAGAAGAAGAACTGACACCATCAATACACTTCCTGACATGGATCTGGACGACTCGCCATTGCGACATGGGCAGCCAGGGCCAACGCCTCGTTTAGGAAATGGTCTCCCAGTGTACACTCTACCCTCCTCTGTCCCTCCCCCCCACCACTCACCCACGAACCCAACACTTTCGTCCTCCTACCTAGATACGCCTTTCCACCCATCCCAGCATAGCATCATCACACCGGCACCATTACGACAGAACCCCAGACTAGCACCCCCCAGTACGCTGATTGCGCCTAGTAAGTTCATGCCAGAGTCATCACCTGCAGGACCTCAAGGACTCTTCTGGAAAGGCATTATGGGAGCCACACCAGGACAGCCGCTCCCCGACATGTCACCTGTTAAGGACGAGGACCCTAGGAGCAACGGCATCGAGAGACATGTTATGAGCTCCAGCCCGCCACCAATGGATCCTAATATGGGAAGTCCAAGCAAACCCGCGAGGAGCAGCCAGGCTCCCCTCAGCTCGAGCTCGGCCATGAAGAAAGAAAGCACGGGACCGCTTGCTCAGCGCGAGAACGGCACAGTTTTAGAGGACAATGGCAGGTTTGGCCGTAGTTTCTCCAGCAGCGGGCCTGCGATCAATCGTCCGCCCTCGTCGAGCAGGTTTACCCCCCAACCTCCTGCGGGCAACACGGATGCGCAACCAAACCATGAAGATGATGACGAAGAGGGTGATGGGGGCTTTGATTTGGCTAAGGGCTTTGCCCCCATTGCCAGTGGAAGCTTTCATTCACAGCGAAGCAGCAGCCTCGGTGTTGCCAGGGCTGGGTCATGACTTGATGCTGATTCAATGGTGGGGTGCGCTCGCGCGGCGCTGACGACTCTCCTGCGCCAGCCCGAGTTGCAGGTGTTATGGTTGTGTACAATTATATGTGTTACGATTTTGGTGGGCATCTTGGATTGGGCTGTTACACTATCCGCAGGCTTTGGAGATTTGGTGAATGTAAGGGACTGGAATGCATTTCATGGCTGTTAGATCTTGGAATCTGCAGCGACACGACCAGACAAAGCATGATATACATGGGCAATGACCTGAACAGGGCTGAGTTTCCTTTGGTGGCGTCTTTCCCGTACGAGTATTGTAGCTGGTCCAGAAGCGGGATAGTTGCTGTCACACGATACCAAACATCGCTACTTGAAGCTTTCCGGCCTCTCTTGCCATTTCTTCTTTGCTGCTCATTCACTGCGAATCTGCCTGTCGAACTTTTCAGCTCATGCCGGCTCTGGGAATCCGAAATTCTCCATTGTGATTTTAATACCGCCCGATCTCACTTGGCTCTCACCGCATATTGGACAGCACTTGCCCTTCACACAATCAATCGATAATCTTCACTTCATGGTTGACTCTGTGCTCGTTCCTCCCATGTTCTTTCCATGCACCCTTCTTTTCTTTGAATTTTTTTCTTTTCTTCCTCCCTGTTTCTAAGTCCGTCCCTCCTTACGTCGCGAAGTCGGCGGTCTCGCAGAGAATTGATACCTGACCTATTGACGCAAATATCACCTGAGCCGCATTCACGATGTTTCGCCGCAAGCCACACACCCTTCCGGCGGACCCCGTCTTCGAACCGAATCTCGAAAAGCTGGGCTTCTTCATCGACGAGGAAGATCGAATCCGCAGCATTAAGAACCCGGAGCGGAAATACCAGTACCAAATCAATCGGAACGAGCGGTGGAATCAGGTTCATAAAGGTGCGCTAGATCGACCGCGGCGATGACGAGCCTATAAACGCTAATCAAAGGCGCTGTAAAGGAGCAAACAATGGTGAGGAAACCCTGGTGTAGTCCGTACATCGGGGACAGGTCTACCATCTCTCGATCCCTGAGGAATAGGGGGCTGACAATCGGAACTAACGTGTCGCGAGGTTAACTTTAGCTGCTGTCTGCAACATCGTGCAACAGCGTCTGCTTGATCTCGGCTTCGAAACGGTTCGACTACCACTCGGTGCCGGCGAACAAGAGAACCACCTTCCCATACTGGTATCCGAGGGTATTGCAACCAAGGATCGAGTCATCATAATTTTCGGTGGACGCAATGCAGAGCCTGGGATCTTAAGCTGGAGGGCTATTGGCGAAGAGGGAATCAGACATGGCTCACTGGTTGAGTTTGCGAAAGCCGCCCTCTCAGCTTCAGCTCCCGTCGCTTTGTTTACATCAACACCCGCAGAGAACGCAACCGAAAACATTACTATCAGCACTGTGGGTACACCAGGTATCATTATCGCCAACCCCTGCCAACTTCTCTGGTACCGTGGCGGTTCGCGAGCCGTCTCAAACTACGAATGGCTGTGCTTGCCTCGACCGACCGCTGTGCACGATGCTCCGCGAGTGGATGCTGTCAAGAATAGAATCCCTGGCAACCACGACTATGTGGAGCATGTGCAGTATATGTTCCAGAAGGTCATTCCGAGCTTGGTGAACGAGCGGGCGAGGATTGACATTGTTGGCATGGAGTTTACGGGGACGGCGGCGGTGGAGTATCTTGCCCAGCATTGTAAGTTTATTTTTCGAGGTAGATGGTTGAAGGGCATCGTGTGCTAATTTTTGGTAACATAGGGAATGTGTGGTCTCCTCGAATTGCCGGCATTGCCTTTGTCACGCCTCAACACAAGCTTGCCGACCTTGAAGCCCAGGGTGCACCGCCCGCCTTCACCGACTTCTTGTCAAAGCGCTGCCGAGCCTATTTCGTCTCAGAGTCGGAGGTAGAGAAGCCTATTGTGGGAAGGGAACAGTTCGGATGCAATTGCTACGCCAGCGGGGAGCATCACATCGAGGAAAGCGTGTTCGTCCGGAGCTGGAGACATATCCTGGATTGGTTCGATATGCTGCACGTTAATCCGGGCTATGAGGAAGTGGTATTTGAGGTTGTGGAGAAGAATGAGGAGATCAAGCTAGGCTGGGACTGATTGCCAGTGCTCATGGAATCGCCTGCTTCACCACAGTCAACGACGGCTAGACCTTGACGCAATGACAGTGCGAATCTGCAGCCAGCCTGAGCCGTCGGGCAAAAGTGCCTCTAAGTCTAGCTCAAAGAGAGACAGAAGCCGCACAGAGTGAAATCACGAAGAATGCCATGAATACAGAGACTCAAGTGAGAGGCATGCTTAAAGGCAACTCGACATTTGAGCGGCTAAGATAACTTCGCTCTTTTTGAGCCGATTGCACTTGGCCTCTGCAGTGAAATGTCATAAGTCAGCACGTGGCAATACATGCCGGGTGAAGTTGCAACGAAGTGGCCTCGATTATATTGTTGATGGTGCTTGCCAGACCCTCAGCTTCTCCCTGTCTGCGGCCGATCGTGAATGCTTTCCATCTCAACGGGACTGCGGCGGCTCCATATCTGCCACCCAATTGCTATCCTCCCTGTTGGTTCTGTCCGACCACGACCTTAGGCACAGTTCACCATCTGTGTCGAGATGGTGAAGTTTCGGGGCGTCGAGATCAATGTAATCTCCCAGTTCGACATCTGCAAACTCCCTGAATATGCCGCCACCACCTCCAACGACACTGATCCCTTTCTAATTGCCAATCGTTCCGAAAACCACTCGGCTCCTTCCTATCCCACAGCAACATGCTACATTCCCATCTACCCAGGCAGCCAGATCTGGTTCGAGTACACCATCGACGGTCCCCACCCCACAGGTGCTTCCTATTTTTTCAAATTGTTCGTCAACGGCGTGACCATCACGAGCTGGGATTGCACCGCCAGACATGGGTTTCACGGAAAGATGATGTATAATCTTGTCCATGAGGGCAGGGGTCAGGTGAAGAGGCAGGCTTTGAAATTTGGGGATGGCATTGGAGACGGGCAGGGCGAAGACGTCGTGCGATTTCATGTTCACAGGATTGAGAGAAGAGTGAGGGTTAGGGAGATCGAAGAGGGAGCTGGCAGGGTCAATCCTAACACGCCTCGGGCTGATGGATTGAGGTAGGCTTGCACTCCGATCTATCTGTTCACAAACTGATTTGCTTGATAGATTGATAAACAGTGGCCTTCTTGAAGCCGGATTTCGTCCTAGACGTTATAAGTACCAGTTGGTGGATCCTGTGGACATGCCATATGCAGCTTTTCAATTTCGGTGTTGCCCGATCGGTAGGTGTTGCAGAGGAGTGAACAGAGGACACAGCTGATCTGAGGGTAGAATTCCTCGAAGAGCAACGCATGATACCTTTTCGCAGCTGCGACTCGCATATCAGTGCAAGATCCTCGATGACGTCTCTGAGTTCTGGCAACGTCAGTTTGGCTCCGAGTCCAGCCCAGGCTCATGCTCAAGGCGTTACTGTTCGACCCCTGGCAAGCTCTCCGTCGAACAAAGTCACACCCACCGGCATATCGGCGGAGAAAAAGGATGGAAAGGCAGTGGAAGCGCCAACGCCATTCACGCAAGTCCTGCTTAGCGATTCAAACGACTCTCTAAGTATCAAGACAAAGGACAGCATTGAGGACTTACAATCAAATGTCCGACGGTCTCCAAGATCACCGGTGTCTCCGAAAATAAGGAAAGACTCTGAGATCCCTCCATCGCCCACTCGATCACCCAGGTGGCCTCGCCGGCGACTCACGAAGAAGCTCACTGTCAATACGAGCAGCACTCATTCGGACTTTGAGAAAAAACTACGACCATTGAGCCCATTTACTGGCGGTGGAATGCTTAGGAAAGCAAGTGTACAAGCTCAAAAGGCCCCTGCTTCAGCCACGGAGTCCCGCCCAACAGACGAGGAGGAACTCAAGATCAACTTGCAAGAGGATAGGACAGAGACACTGGCAAAGCCGCAGAAAAGTATTCTCAGTACGACGGCGGAGGAGCGAGGGGGAAAGAAGCTCATGGGGTTCTTGGCAAGACGCTTTGCGGGCGAAAAGAGCACCAAATGCAATGGTAATGATGCGAGTAGGTGCGTGCCAGGTCGCGACAACAGCTAGGCATTGTGGCTACTGTCGTCTTCGCTGCAGACAATGCATGCTCCGTACCACAATGGGTACTCCGTAGAATGAGAGAGACGAATTTGTCCTTGCAGCTGATTGGTTTCACGCAATTAGCGCACCCCTGCATGCGGAAATCCAACCGAATGTTTCTGGTCCGTCGTCTCTGTCCTTCTTCGCATCAACGTAGTAACAACTGCACACCGTCATGGCGTCTTATCGCCCTCGCGGTGGCCACTCCGGCCAGTCACAGGGATATCGACCGTACCAGTCCTCTCAACGAGACGATTTCTACGATGACCGGTCGAGATCTCGCTCTCGCGACCGCCCACAAAGCTCCTCTCGCAGACGAAGTCCTCCGCATGGTAAACCTTAGTTCAGAGTCGGGAATGGCACTTGAAGGAGAACATACTGATATGTAAATTGCTTGAAGACATCAGCAGAACACAACCCGGACTATCTCAGGGAGAATTCCACATTCGTGGCCGTGCCCGCAGTCCGGACCGACGTCGCCAAACCAGCTACGAGAGACGCAATAGATACTACGACGAGGAACCCAGTCGCAATTATGATGCCCGCCATTCGCCCTCTCCACCTCGAGGTCGAGCATACTATGACCGAGATGCCCCTCGCTCACCACGAGATTACCGCAGTCGTAGTCGCAGCAGACGTCGCAGTTCTTCTGAAGGAAGGCCGCCTAGTCGAGGCAAACCGAGCAAGGAGGTGATGATGGAAGGACTGGCTCCTCACCTTACTGAGAACGATGTTCGATAACACCCGTCCACATCTACACATACGTTGGCTCTACAACGGTGACTCGTGTATTTCTGCGAAACACATGGCTAAGGTCTTCTGGAATGCCAAACAGATATCCTCGGAACTCAAGCAATACTACAATGTAGAGGGCCTTGACGATGTTCGTATCATTCGTGATCGCCAGACAAGTGAGTTCGCAAGATCGGGTCGAGCGGATCAGGACGCTGACAACGGCGCAAAAGAACAATCGAGACAGTTTGGCTTCCTCCGCTTTTCGACTGTGCAGGATGCAGAAGTATTCATGGACCGGAACTACCCCACCCTCTACCTGTACGGTGATGACAACCATTTTAACGAAGACACCCTGAAAGTGCGAATCGCGTTCGGTCGAGAACGGAAAGATCAAATTCGAAGCGATGATGCCGATTGGATTTGTGCAAACGTACGTGAGAAAGGTGATCATGGGCATTTGGCCATCAGACTAAGTGAATCGTAGTGCATGATCAACAATTTTTCGACCCGGAACCGATGCTTTCGGTGTCAAGCTGAGAGACCAGGTATGCATGAACACGGTGGCTTTGAACGAGATGGAAGCTTACAATAGCCAGATCCCGCGCTTGCTCTTCCGACGAAAGCAGCCAATGTGGGAGACAATGACGTTTCACCAGACAATCAGCCTTCGCAGTTCCTTCTTCTGCGAGGTCTTGAACCTTCGGTATCTGAGGAGCTGCTAGTAAAAGGCGTCTCCAAGCTCAATAAGCCAAGTGCCTCGAGCACACAACGAGATGACACTCCCGCGAAGAAGGGCGCAAAGGTTGCTTCCACCACTGGTGATGCAAATCTTGGTGCCAAAGAGGGCACTCTACGAAGAGTCCTCCTCGTCCGTGACCGAAGAAGCAACGAAAGCTGGCGGTATGGTTTTGCTGAGTATGCCTCGATTGAAGATGCTCAGGCCGCGTTGGTGAGGTACAATTCATTTGAGCGGTTCACTATCGCGTCGAAACAAGTTCTGGTCAGCTACATTCACGCCGGGGTCTTTGTGCCGGTCCTCAATCCGACCCCGGACGTCGAGCGCTTCTGCTTCAGTCCGGTGGCAAATCCGGCCCTAAAACTGGCTTATTGGGACGAAGGTGGTTATGTCACCGAGCTGGCCGTTTCGATGCCTGCGCGTACAGCACAAGGCTCGTTCAAGCCAATGTCTTCGGTCCCAACAGCAGACCCCGGGATCAAACCACTAAAGGACAGTGAAAAGACCGCCAAGAAACGCAAGGCACACACGGACGCCGACACTGCCGCCGGAGTCAAGAAGCCCGCATCCTCCCATCTCCAATTCTGGAGCAACCGCCACGCCGAGCTGCACGGCATAAAGCACACATCCCACAAGGGCGAGGACTCCAGATCGACAGATGGCAACAGCTCAACCGATGCGCCTCCTTCCCAATCGTACGCTGATCCGCATCGACACTGTTGTTACCTGTGCATGCGCCAGTTCGGCAATGCCGCAGAAGTCAACAAGCACGAACGGCTGAGTGACCTACATAGACAGAACCTACAAGACGAAACGAAAGTCAAGAAAGCAGAAGCGAAACTAACGAAGCATGGGATCGACCGTCGGACCGGCGCGGCGCCGTCCGAACCGACAAGGGAATACCGTGATCGTGCCAAAGAACGACGCAAGGTTTACGGCGTGGTCAACAAAAAGGGTGAACAGGTCGGCAATGCGCCTAGATCCTCACGCGCGTCATCGGACGACGACACCCCGGCGCCTCCAATTCAGTCCAAAGGCGCTTCCTTGCTGAGTAAAATGGGCTACACGGCAGGACAAGGTCTGGGTGCTTCCGGCGAAGGCATGACAGTCCCAATCAGTCAGGACATCTACGTCGCTGGCGTCGGTCTAGGCGCTCAAGGTGGAAAGCTTGGCGATGCAGTAAAGGAAGCAGAGAGGAACACCAAAGGGGATTATGGTGGATTTCTGGAGGAGACCAAGAAGAGGGCCAAGGAACGGTACGACAGTCTGGGATAGGCAGACTCCAAGATGCGCGGCAGCACAGGAAATGGGAGTTGAGCAGAATGTGAATGGGAGTCGCTTGGCTATGGCCTGCTGATGCGGTTGCGGCTGCGGCTGCGGCTTGATCTTTGAATCCAGGGACAAACTAGTCTATACAGCTCGTAGAGAGACAATCGAGATTGGACCGGACACCATTTTTCGTTCAAATCTTTCCCTCCATTTCTCTTGTTTGTTTCCAATTAACCCGTCCAAAGCTGATCCGCGCGCGCGCAAGGTCTCGCCGAACCAACCAACCAACCATCAACAGAATGAAGAAGATCCATCCAAAGTGAACAGTTTCTGCAACGCCACCTCGGGGACCGGCGCCGCACCACTGTGAGACTGACAGCAGACAGCAGACACTCACTTTAGCTCGACACGAAAAGGGGACAGGCACCAGTCACGAATAGTTGGGAGAAGTAAGTGGACACAGAACCGAAGGACGAGACGATATGCATTCGGTTCGAAAGACGAGAGGGTCGAATTACCAGGGTGGGTATGTACAGTAAGTAGTACATAGTAAAGTAGGAGGGAAGAGAAGGCGAAGAGGTGAGAAACCTTAGGTACTCGGGACAATATTGTTAGGCTCGTGTCTTACGGTGCCGGTGGTACCTTTGGTTGTGTCACGAAGAACTTAGCGGGACATATACTCGTATCTCATGGATTCACATATGGAGGGAGTAATATGCTCCATGATTGCTCGTCGATCACTCTTAGGATACTATATCTAAACAGCGGGAATATATTGTTGCGGTTTGAAGCAGGCCCGAGACTCTGCTCGGACGCCGTCGGCCCATTACTGCGACCTGAGTGTCCTTTGCTATTCATTATAATTCTGGAGCTATCGAAGGGAGACTTGTGGATCATCACGACAAATGCCACCGCAACCGCCGATCCGGGATACTAATGCTCGGCGAATTGACCACGGCGCTGGCAGCAACGTCACCCCAAGCGTCCAAGTTCAAGTCCGGCAAGGGCCCCGTGGCATCCTTTGCCGCCAGAACAATCGGGGCATACCCATCGGTTTGGTTGCTGAAATCGTACTGCAGTGTCTGGGCGCATAGCAGTCGTGCCTTGCCGCTGGGGACAGTTGTTTCAATCCATTCTCTCATCGCCAAAGTCTGATTCTTCGGATAGAATTGTATCTGCACTTCCGCTTCTTGGAGTGCCCGTGCTGTACGGTCTCGCTCGCTGTCGGAGCTGTCTTCCGTGGATATGACGACCAAGTTGCATACGTATACTTCCTCCTGCGCGTTTGCCGACCAGCCTTCTCTGGTAACGCTTTTCACGGTGATGGTATGCCAGTATCCAAGCAACGAGCCCAGACTGGCGTCGAATTGCGCGTGCACCCTGCCCTGCAGTTGCGCTAGATACCTGGGTGCCCATGAATACGGAGCAGGTAGCCCTCGCGGTCCGTGCATGTTCGCAAGCCAGGCTGCTTGCCGAGGCCGGGAACGCAGGATCTCCACCATGGCATCGTCGTAGGTGAACTCCGTCTTCCACTCGAGCCCCAGCAAAGCGAAGAAGCCTCTCGCGTAATCGTTCTCGTTCTCGCACGAGCGATGATCACAGCTCAGGGCAATATCAGCGAGGGAGATGCCTATGTCGTGGACTGGAGTGAGCCGGTCGAACGTGAGACGTAGTTCGTGCCAGCGATTGTAGTCCGCCGCCTCAGCCGCTCCGAGCGCAGAGACTATTTCTTGGAAATCGACCACGCTGGCGTCTGTGACGATTTTCAGCTTCCGCGCGAGTTTGGCCTCTTGGTATGTCCAGACGCGCGAAAGCCAGTGGCCACAGCACAGGATTGCGGCAGTGACCAGAGGATCTCCTGACTTGAGCTGCAAGGTGAGACCGTCGAGGACAATGATGCACTCGGCATTCGCGTACACATGTCGAAGAGTGTTGATAACTTGGGTTTTGAGGTGCCTGGTTTCGGGGTCGGCACCCTTGGGAATGGCAAGAAGATCGAACCAGAACCACTCTGATCCGGTCTTGCGGACAACGTCCATGATGCGGATGAAATGATGCATATTGAATCCTCGTTCATCCTGTTCGGTCTTCTCGTCGTTGTACTCGAGACCCATCGTCTCAGCCCAGACATGACTGATGGCAGCGTATCCCGAGCCCATCACCTGAAACGTCCCCCATCTGTTGACACAAAGCGCTTGTCCCGAAGCGGCAGCCTGCTGTACAAGTTTGTGATCGGGCTTGACAAAGAAAGACGAAGACATGACGGAGACATTCATATCCGACATCCACTTCACCGTCTGCTTCCTCTGCTCTTTACTTGCCAACATCAAGAGCGGAGAGGAGGCAATGGCGAGAGCATCCAACGCCCCTACCATTGCAGCTTTGCCAGCCAGCTGCTTCCATCTCCTCGAGTCGGTGGGAACAGGTCGATACAATGGTCCAAGCGGGTATAGCTTTCTACCTTTCTCGGGTCCGCCCTCGGTAACAGGAGGCAAGTTGTCCTCAAAGAGCCGGATCACTTGTTCGGGGGCCCAGTATCTGAATTCGTTGAGAGAAGCGAGTTGACTCTTGCGTGGTCCCACCCAGTTTCTGCGCAGAATTTGGACGATCTCCTGCCGTTGGGCGCTTAATGCTGCATATGCGGGCTGCTGAGTTCCAGAAGCAATGGCATTGGTATCCAGTGCAGCAGGCAGAGATTCTGAGTTTGCAGCCATTGCCTTACCGTCCACTTTCAGGGCAATCGAAGGAAAAGCCGAATGCGGCAGAAAGAAGTTACAATCCTGACCTTCCGTACTTAAGTTCAGCCGGCATCCCATTTCAGGGAGGCGGAATCGAGCACAAGAGGCTGAAAACCTGAAACCTTGGCGTTGCACAAGTCATGCCAAGTGCTCAGGGGGCGCCATTTCTAGAGGCGGAGCGTCACCAATCATGAACTGCTGCTCCGTCGCTCAGCTACTGAGTATCAATGTGAGTGATCTGGGGTTAGTCTAGACTCATCTAAGGAGACCATGGCTGCAAGGGCCGAGCCTTCGGGTGGTACAACGTGGCTTGCGAATCTCGATAAGGGGGTGCCACTATTGTTTTGTGATCACCCAGTGTCTTTCAAAGACGGTCATCTTCAGCAATACACTGTATCATGACGACAGCTGGGCCCATGTTGGTAGAGGTATGGTTGGGGATCAATGTGGTTCTTCAGAGGGGCTCATCCCGAAAGCGGGCAGAGAATGTTGCCTGACTGGTATCGACTCCGTGAAGGTGGTGGGAGCATCTGAAAGGCGACTCAGTCAGCGTAGCTGTTGTTTGCCAATCCGGATACTGCCATCGACCAGAAGACGCGGTCGGGGGGCGAAGCAGCACAGGAGCCTTGGCAGGTGAGGATGACGGGAGACGAAGATGTGTCGGTGGATGTTGTAGTCGCCTTCGCTGTTTCGCAGAATCATTCCTCCCAGGTCCATGCCCGGCGCGCCAGCGGCTGTGGGTGACACGACGTACTTCCCTGGCACTCGGTTGTGTCGCAAAAGCAGAAGCCATTCTCCAGCAAATTGGCCCCCGAAATGTCCGAGCCGAAACCATCAGATTTGGATGGAAGTTGATGAGTGCCATTTTGACATGAAGCGTCCTTGGGCAGTGACTGACACTGTTCTCGTACCGATTCTCCCTTCTTAGATCTCGGTCTCTGACCCGCGCCTTCAGCTTAGATGGCTCTTTCTCCTGTCATAGCAATCGAGGGTCCAGATGCATTTGAAGAAGGTCCCTGCCCCAAAGCACCAAACACCAGCCGCTCCCACCTTTCCAGTACATTCTCAATTTCTTTCGGCAAGGATGCCTCTTTCTGAGCTGTTTGCTCCGCAGGGGGATCTTCGTCGTCATTGGAGGCCACCGCGTCCGGTATCGCCGCAATCTTCTCGTCACTCAATCCCTTTAGTAGTTCCGAGATCTTTAACTCTTCCTGCGCACGAGCATATAACGCCCGAACGAATCCCAATTCTCCCTCATTCCGATCACCCCTGCTACTGACTTCAAGTGTCGCGTCCATCGTCGTTTCCATTTCGGCCGGTCTGGGCGCAGAGACAGTCACAGACCCGCTTGATGTTGTAATTTGCTCGCCTTCAGTCGAAGCCCTCGAAGCCCTTGCTGACTTGGCTGAGCTTGTACCGAACTTTGAACTCGTCAGCGCTGCAATAACCCCCTCCAACACCCCCAGCACATTCCCGGCCCTCAACCCAATTTCCACACCAAGGGGATATCCTGCATCGAACCCACTCTGCATGACCCGGGCCTTTCCCACCGACAACCCCTCGCGATATCCGTCTGTCATATGTTGTCTTCTCAGTGCGGGGAGATCGGAAAGAATCGCACCCCTCACGAACCTGGGATGAGAATCATCGTCCTGAGGATGGGATGGGGATGTGGAGTCCAGATCATGGTTGGAATGTTGAGTGGCCGCGAGAGGGAAATGGTCTGAAGATGTATCCCAGATATCATCATCTGCTCCAGGTGACTGCTCCGGCTCGGTTATTGTGGTTTCGGGCGAGGAAGGTGTGCCAGGCGAGGGTGACGATTTCTGAGACCGAATAGATTGCGTGGAGATTGTTCGTTCAAGAGGGAGTGTATCCTCCATGGTTGTGATCGTGGTGCCCGTTCCCGGTGTTGCCTACAGATCCGTCTCAACCCAGCTCAATACTTCTCTCAAAGTGCCCGTCAAAGATATTCTAGCGAGACTCTCCCTTGACAAATCTCGACTTACAAATTGTCGTATAATCTATTTCCTCTCTTAAAGACCCTGTGCACGTTCAGTGACAAGTCAAGAACGTCAAGGAAGAAAAATGGACTGGATGACTGATTGACCAAGTTCAGCCTCGCGAGTCATTTGAATTTTAGCCTCACGTGGTCAGCCTTGTCCATGCCTCCAGTTCCGAGGACAGCAACACATGGTGGGAGAAAGATTTAAGGCCGGCATTCCCAGTCCTTGGGAAGTGCAAAGTCTACAAAATAATGCGAACGCGCCCTATCCCATGCTTACTGTATGTAGATATACATTTTGTTGAACATTGCTCTGATCTACCTGGTCCCAGGGGGTATCATCTTTTCAATTGTCATGGCTGCAATAAAACAAGTCGAGAATCACAAAAATCATCCCTGTGGCACTCGCCGATACTCTCGCCCTTGATCGCCTATCCTCCAAGCCCGTAACGGCAAGGCCTGCAACGCCAGCGCCTTCCGTTCGATGTACATCCAGAAAGTGACCGCCCCAATAATCACAAAAACGACATTGGTGATATAATATCCATCGCGTTGGATGAGGCATGTTCCGCCCCCTTTGAGGCAGACCGTCTTCTCCGCTTCAAGAGCACACGAGAAAGAAGATGTGATGGGCGTAACGTCGGGGTTGGATTTTAGGAATGCGTCGGGATCGGCGGGTGGGATACACGTAGCGCGGGTAAAGAGGTCGACGAACTTGAGGACGAAGAATTTCGGGAATGTGCCTCCGAGATTCGAGACGCTGCGCACATGGTCAGTAGGTGGGCTTAAGATGTTTCACAACAGCAAAGACTTACGTGGCTAACAATGTCATGTAGGTGCCGCCAATAGCTGGATCCGCTATCCTGGCATGGAAAGCAGCCGAAGCGACGAACATGATGGTGTTCATAAAGGTTGAATAAACGTGTGCGCAAATCACGACAAGCATATACCACATTGGGACCGGGTCGTGAGGCCCCACCGGATATATCATGATGGTGATTTGGGCAAACACCGCAGCCAGGAGTCGAGCCACAAATGCCCAACACCATAATCTCAGAGGCGTGTATTCAGTCGACCATTTCCCGGCGTAGTATCCTAGGCCTAGTTCAAAAGGAAAATCGATCAGAACGACCAACGCCATATTGGCCTGTCCAAATCCCTTGTCCAGGAGTTTCAGATTCGTTACCGCGTCATTGGCGACGAAGCCGAGTTTCGATATCAGGTGGATGATGATGATGGTCTGCACGTTGGGCAGCTTGAGCACAGCCCACATGCTGCGGTAGACTTCCATGATGCCCTCTCGCTCGCTGTTTTTGTCTTCTCGTTTCATCACGGCCAAGCCGACCGTCACAATCAGGTAGACCCAGCCCCAGAATGCCATATATCCACCAAGAGTGAGGAGCCCGTACTCTTGCGGCACGACTCTGAACCAGCGATTTGTGAAATCCGGAGCCTGGAGGGCGAGAAAGACCGTGTATGACAGAAACGAGCCAGCCGTCAAGCCCACCGTTTGTGCTGTGGAGGCGTAGGAAATGTTTTGGATGGATAGGAGTGAAATGGCCCATCCATCGACGGCGATGTCTTGAGTCGCGCACAAGAACACCAACAGGAACCACCATCCAGTAAACCCCCAGACGCCAGCTCCGTCGTTCTCGCCCGCAGCCTTCATCATATCGTCAATGCTGCCTCCCAGATAGATCATCGATAGCCCAGAGATGGTCTGAATGGGAGTGATCCAGCTTTTTCTCCTTCCAAATCGCCTGCTCCAAACTGCATCCACAATCGGACTCCACAACAATTTTAAAGAGTAAGGATATATGGCGAGAGAAAATATGCCGATTTGGCCGTATGATAGGTAGCTTTTTAAGAGGAAGGGTACGGAGCCCGAGGCCAGGCCCATGGGTATGCCCTGCAGGAAATAGAGGAGACATAGCAGCAAAAAATTCCGCTTGTCTTTGGGAGGCAGGTCGGCGAAACTGGTATTGACCATGCCCGGGGTCTGGGGGGTCTGGGGAGGCGGTTCTCGGTCCAAGGAGAAGTCATCTCTGTTCATAACTCGGGTTGCATTGGCGGTAGGGTCGTCGCTCGAGACGTGTTTCCGTCTCATTTCAATATGGGAATTCATGTCGCCGTTTGCGTGGCCATTCGCGTGGCCGTTCTGACCGATGTCAATACGTAGATCTGGTCGAGAAGATTTGTCTTTGTTCTTCTTTGATTTTCTGCGTTGCATGGAATCGGAACCTTCGGCGACGAGGTGGTCTTTCTCGGACGTGTCTGTCTCGGTATCGTCCTCTCCTTCGTCCTTCTCGGAGGCGGAAGTGGTCGAACTGGGGGATTCAGCCTCGGGTTGCTTTTCGGTATGGTACTCGTTCAGTTCAATCTCTTGGGACTGTTGGGTAATGCTTGGGCCGGCTGCGTGAACGGGAAGGATAGGTAGGTCTACGGAACGGTAGCGAGCGTGAAAGAGAGGGATTGTATATGGTTCCGCAAAAGAGTCAGGCATCCATGCAAAAAATGAGCGTGTGGTGGTGGTGGGCAATGAGTGGGTAAGAAGGTACCGGAAAAGGACTGTGTGTCCTTTCAGAGGGGCGGCACTTCACTGGCCAACTTTGCCCTTTGGCATCTCAAAACACATGGAGAAAAGTGAAGTCAGCGGTCCTCAAAGGAGAAGCATGTTTATCGCTCCTCCCCTCCACAGCGAACAGTCCTGTCGATGATTGTCATGATGAGCTCTGTCCAAGACCACCATGCCCAGTACATGACCACGAGTACGAGCGCAGGAGGGCAGCCCCGGATTTATCGCATGGGCCTTTGACTGACCACGGGCTTAGCGTTCAGCCCCTGACTACGAGGACTCGTCGAGGTCGGTACGGGGATCACGATAAGCATCCGACGCGTCCGATAAGCAAACACGCGTTCGAACTTCAGCCGCGCCCTGCACTCCCCGCTGTAGAGACGATTGCCGCGTCAGCTTCAACGCCAAATTTGACAAACACCGCCATGAGCGACATCCTGGACGACGAGATCGCCCAAGTCAGGGCCGAAATCCAAGCCCTGACCCAACAACGCAAGCTGCTCACCTCGTCGCTTCTCTCCTCGACAAAAGTTCAATCCCGCCTGTCCGACAATCTTCCACCCACGACAACCCACCCTCAGAACGACGGTACCCCGCTAAACATCGCCAACGTCCAAGAACACAACCAGTCTAACGTCCACCGACTTGCATTCGGCGTAACAGGCTTTCCCTTCATCGACCCTTCCCCCGAACTCCAAACCAAGAACCCCCTCCTCGGCATCCGGATCGACGTCTGCAACCGCCACGGGGAGTTCGATTCTTCGTACTATATATTCTGTGTTCGAGCGAACGATAGGGGACAAGAATTGCGGATTCATCGACATACTATTCCCGCGCTGGTACCGTTGGAGCAGTACGAGCGCGTTTACTTACCCTTGAGCTCGCCGCCGCGGGAGGAGGATGAAGGGGATGGCGCCGAGAACGCTGAGGGAGAAGGGCGAAAGCAAGACCTCCATACTCTCGTGTCACGAGTCAGGTATGACCTCGTGAGTTGGCGCTTAAGGAAGGACGCAGCGGAATGGCTGAAGGAAGAGCTGGGCCTCTCTCGACAGAACAGGAATGGAGAGGGAGCCAACAGCCAGAATTCAGCCAATTCGGACGGTGGAGAGGGGTCAAAGAGGCGGGATTTAGCCAGTTCCAACAGCGGACATGGGGATGGCGAACACAACTCTGACCCAGACACCGAAATGACAAACAGCGACGACTCTGACGAAGATGAACCTACCGGCAGATTCAACGTCGACTCCCTTACCACCCTCGAGGTCGACGCCCGCCAATTCCGCATAATCTGGTCCGACGACCGCGTCGGCCGCCTGAAGATCTCAGATGACGGCAAGATCGAGAAGGCGGTGGTCATCGGCGACGACGGAAACAGAGCCAGGGACGTCGAGAGGATACTGATGGGTGATGGGAAAGATGGCTGTAATGTCAAGCAGTTGCTGGAGAGGTTAGAAATAGTGTACAAAAGGAGTAATGAGAGAAAAGTCCGGGAGACCGCAACGAGTCCGAATATGCCTAGAGCGGTCGACGGGAGGAGGAAGCGGAAGTCATGAAACTTGACTGATGTTGTCGAATAATATGCTATGGGCAATGGCAATGGACGATTGTGCGCTCTCCTTCGTAAGATTTGAAATTCAACCCGCAGTGACTCGACATGCTATAATACCGATTGTTTCCGACTCCGGACGACGCTTGCCAAACCCGAATGAATCAATGAATCGATGAGTCGATGCACCACTGACTGCCTTCCCCCTCACATGCGCAGCGTCTGACCGGAAGATTATTCCTCCTGTTGTGACTCCGGTGCCAGCCTTCGACGCCATTAAGAGCCTCTGGACAGGCTCATTCCGTGATGTTCACCGTTTCTTGCCCGCGAAAAAACACGTCTTTCTCCCCACAGCCTCGCAATAGCGCCATCACTCACGCCGCAACGGCCACGACAGCCAAATGTTTCCCACCTGCCTTTTCGACAGGGATATCCCACACTCCATGCGCCTTGCGTCCCAAATCCGGATCTTCCCGGTGCCCATGACAAGCACACCTCCTCACACTCTCATACAGATCCTCCAACTCGTCGTCTTTCTCGCCACTGATGAGATCGCGAACATCCACATCGACGGGCAATTGTGGCGGCGTCACGGGCTCCTCTCCCTCGGATTCTTCCGAGCTTGAAGAACTCGAGCGAACCATCCGTGGAGGCCGCGCCGACGCACTCTCGAACCGCGTAAGCGAGAGGCCACCCATGTCGTCGTCTAATTCATCGTCGGCTAGGTCTAATGCTGCATCCTCTTCGTCGGAGTACGCATCGTGAATTGGCCGCCGCTTCGATGCTGGTTTCTCCGGTTCTGGCACCCCGGCTTCACAGTTATATTGATAACTATCCGGTTCATCATAGTCATCTGACGAGGTATCATCTTCCTCGTCCTCATCCGATAGGTATTTGTGTGGTGAAATGGATACCGGCGGGGGAGATCGCCTCCGCACCGGCGAGGAGGTGCCATTTTTGTCGTTGTTCGACGCCACGCCCGCTGTCCCGATGCTGGAAGGCCGAGCTTTATTATCCTGGAAACTTATCCTCCGGCCCCTTCCACCATTGTCGGCTGCTTCCGCCGGCTCGGGTTGTGCAGCCGTACAGTCATAATGAGGATCCGGCTCTGCGGCCACGGGATTCGCTGCCGTGCAATCGTAATGCTCGTTTGCGTCGTGATTACTGGGAGCTTTGCCCTCCTCAAAGAGCGACTTGGCGCTCTGGTTCTCTATCTCCACTATCCGAAGCATCAAATTGTCGAGTGTGAATGCGTGGCCGAGCACGAAGCGAAGATTCCGATCAGGTCGGTTTGCTGCTATCTTCAGTTTACATTGTGCCGTGTGGGCGAGCGTGTAAGTTGTGCTCGTGGCGAGCGGTCGGCGGGACATTTTGGGGTCGTTCAGGCGGATTCTGATCGCCCAGGATCTCTACCACTCAAGCTTGGAATACTGAAAGATGACAGTCCTTGACCAGAGAAAACGAAATTATGATGGAGACAGCGGACGATAAAGCAAGGCTGTGAGTTGCGTGCGCGGTATTTCCAATCGACCACAGCGCGTTCCGGGCTCAGTAATCGATCGTCAGGGTGGGGGTGCGGCCGTCGATTAGTTACGTGTTCGATCGCCGAATCCGAAGTATCTTTGCCTTTGACGTCACAATTGCCTGACCGTCAACCTCGAACGTCAATTATCGCTTTTGATCGTGCAGCGCAAGGGAGAAAGTCGAGATAATTGGAATTAGGCTGAGCACTTCGAACAGCGTGGCCGTCACTGGGATTTGGAAAGAGGGGACAGTCAAGTTGAGGAGCGAACGCCCAGCAAGTCTTGTCGCTTACAAATGGGCTCACCAATCAACGTCCGGGACCGGCTAGAATTCCACGTTAGCGGCACTGGTCGCTTCCCAATCCGGGGAAGCTCGCGAACGACCGAACCGAACGCATCAGGATGGCACGTGCTTGCGCCGTTGTGCTTATCAACATCTGCTTTATGAGCTTTTCGCAACGAGTGTCTCGGAACAATTCATCTGAGGGGAGGAGTTGAGAATTGCTTGCTTGGTTATTACATATCATCTCCTCTATGCTCCCGTGACTCATTGGTACAGATCCATCAAGCCTGTATGTCGACCATGTGCCGTCTTCTTTTTGTGACCAATGCCCCTTTTGACCCCCAGCGCCACGCCGGCCAGCCCAAGGATGACACCATGTGACCGTATGATACAAATGCTCACTTGTACTCCGTACAGAAATGCCAGTTATATCTTTGAGATGCGCCCGCTGCTGTCACTGCCCCCTTGGACAATGTCCACCACCTGCTTTTGACTTTCCCTGACCATCCAACGAATCCGTGAACGAGCTAGTGATTCTGTTTGGCTCGATGCTAGGGTAGATACGGCGGCTCTTCCAAGGGATTCCAGCCTTTGTCGATGCTCTCCACATTTAAGCTGTTACCGTGCTCCTGCGCGCCTTAGGATTGAGAGATTTCTTCTTCTGCTTCGTACGTCCACTGCTCTTGGTGTCGGTGCCCTCGATGTATCTTAACAGCTCGGCGATGCTTCTGGTGTCGACAGTAGGGTCGCCCGTTCCGGTTCGCAGACTCGGTTGCGCAGCGGCAGATCGCGAATGAGCATCTGGAGCTGCTGTACTTGCATTCTGGGGCTGAAGTCTCGTACCTAAGCCCATTCGGGGCAAGTGTCGGATGCCGGTGATACGTCGACTCTGCAACATTTTGGCTTGCTTGGCAATTGAGACGGCATTCTGTGTCAATTGCTCTAGCCAGCTCTCGGCTTCTTTCGTATTACGGTCGTTGGCCCCAAGTTCAGCCAGGAAGATACTGTATGCCTGCCGCATCTTGTTGACGGCACCGTGCGGATCTCCATCCAAAGCCAGCGCTTGCGCCAACTGGAATAGTATGGTGGCCGCGTTGACGGATTGACGACCGAACAGGCCCTCGCAGACGGTGAAGCAGGCCTCAAACCACTTACGAGACTCTGAGTACTCCTTGATTGATTGAAGCATGACGGCTGCATTGTTCATCGTTGTTATCGAGTCAGGGTGGTTCGGTCCGAAGATGATTTTCCAGAGTTCCAGCGCGTGTCTGACGTACTTCAACGCCTGCTTCGTGTTGCCTGTGTGATGCTCAAATAACGAAAGGTTGAGATATGCCAAAATTGTGTCGTGAGAGTCGACTCCCAGCGTTCGCTCGGTCACAATCACCGCCTTTCGAGCGAGCTCCACAGCTGCCTCCTTCTCGTCGGTTTGGTAGTAGATGGTGGACAGCGAGTTGTACATCTTGGCGACCTCGGGGTGAAGGATGCCATAGATTTGTTCATGCAGAGACAGCGATTCCAAGACAAGCTCCTGTCCGAGTTGCTTCTCGCCCCGTGCTAGGGAGAGCTTGCCGGCCTCGAGGGCTTCCTCGGCCAGGGCGCTTCTTGGTGATGCATCCTTGACAATAGGGGCGATGTTGAGGACGTCCTCAGCAGTGAAGGTCGTGCTAGGCTTGGTAGAAACGCCATTCGTCTGCGTTTGGTCAGCTGCCGCCTTCTTTTTCTTCTTTTTGCTGCCCTCTTCTGGCGGGGCCCCGTTGCTTGAGTGGGTGTCACTGCTGCTCCGAGCGGGAGACGAATCTAAGCACAACTGCACACCTTTGCTGAAAGTGTACTCCCGTGCCGTGAGCTGAAGCCCTAGTCTCAACGAAATCTCCCTGAGCATTGGCAACGGGCGGATTGACGTCCTCCAGCCGTCTTCCAAAGCGTATCGGTAGCGAATCTTGACTTGCTTCTCGATTTCCGCCTGCAATTTCGACGGGCTGATCTGCTCAAAGGAGAAATCACCGTCCGGATACAGAGCACGTAGATCCTCGTCGATCTCGGCTCGAGGGTTTGAATTCACATCGACCCCCAGCAGACAGTTCAGCAGGTGGGAGACGCAACCACCCGCAAATATGGCGGGAAGATGGCGCAAATAGCGATTGGCAATATGCTTAAACGCTCGAGCCACCATTTCTTGCAGCACGACGACAGAGAAGGCTTCCAGGCGGTGCCCTTTCTCTTCCGCGGCTTTGGCCAGTCTGCCCAGGTATCTGATGTTAATACCGCGCTTGTGCATGAGCTGACACAGAGACTTCCCGTCCATTGGGAAACCAACGTCACCGTCGTGGAGTTCTTTGACCAAGTCTGGAATGACCTTGCTCCTCAGGAAGTCGCACACGGCTCGGACATCTTTCTCGTCTGCCTCGTACTCTTGCTTTTCTTCGTCTGTTTGGGGTGTCTGGCCGCTATAGGCATCTGGATTCAAAGCGAAATCGAAGTTAGAAATGTCAACGCGTTCCTGGTCGAGCGCAGGAGCAGCCTTGGCAGATGTCTCTTGGGTCTCGTCGGATTTCTCCTCCTTGCTTTCCTTCCCAGGTAAATCGCCATCTTCTTCCTGTTTGTTCTCCTTTTCAGGTGTTTGAACTTCGGGTTTATCCTCTTCACCGTTCTTTGCGTCTTGTATCTGACCGTTGCTTCCGTTTAAGCGGCGCTTCTGGATTTCTGCTTTGACATACTCTTGCATCTTCACGCGCCAGTATGCCTCCACGAGCTCTAATCGTAGCACGGACATCCGATGTGGGTACTTGTCGTCCCCTGTGTCGGCCTCGATCTCTTCCGACCAGGCTACATCAAGCGGTGTGATGCGGTATAGATCAAGGACGTATTTTCGGCCATCGGTGCCCAGTAGGCCTTTTGTCTCAACGCTGCCCTCAAGATCGTGTCGCTTACCTTCCTTGTCCCATACCGCATGCTTCTTGACACGTAATGCCTTTGATAACTTTTCGAAAACTGGAACGAAGGCCTCATTCTCGGTCACAACGTCTCGGCCTTCAACACCACCATAGTCGATCTGGTGCTCACCCGGTTCTCGTTGCTTGAAGATGCCAGGAACGATGCTCTGACCAACGATACGTTTGCCAAGGTAATCTACTACTACCGTGCCTGGAGTGAATAGGCCGTTGATGTCCAGTTGATTTACTGCCTTGACACCGGCAACGTCCTTTCCAACAGCAACTCTTGCGGCTTCGTCTCCGCCTTCGCTGGCAAACGTTTGGACACCGTCGGCACCGAATGAATAGAAGATGTTATTGTAGATGAAGATCTGAGCGTCCCTACCTTCGGTAGGATTCAACGGTGCGACTTCGCCCCGAGCGACAAGCACAGCACCTCTGGCGGCAGCATCATTGTAGTCGGCAAAGAGTTTAGAGGTCAGACGCTCGCGGAATACTCGGTCCTGCAGATTTTCTCTCGGCAGCTCACGGGTTGTCTGAAACTCTTCATTCCAATCTCGGAGGTTCTCTGCGCCATCCGCTCCACCGAGCAAGTATGCCTCCTGAGCTCTTGTAGGGTCCGCCTGATGCTGATTTCCCTGTGCGTAGGAGGATGAGACAATCCATGGGTTTGCAGGTATCGCATTCTGGAACGGGAACGTTGTGAGGAGGTCTTTGCGGCCGTTCATTTTCTGCAGCTCAACAAAAGTCTCATTGAACGAGGGTGATAAAGCTGAGATCAAGGTCAGAAGGGAGTGGGCACTGTGATTCTTCGGAGCAGGTCTAGGGAATGGGTCGAACTTGTTGCTCGAGGATTTGCTGACGTAGAAGCCTGAGACAGTGGCGGTAATGTGGTGTTGCTCGCCTTCATTTGTCGTCAGCAGCAGGTAGAGCAGATGGCCTCGCTGGCGGAGGTGATATGGCGGAGGATTCCATTGGGACACAGCCAGCGACTTGATGGTCTTGGGCAAGCTGTCCTGGTGAGATGGAAGGATTGCTTCGAGAGCCACACGGCCGTCGACTTCATAGCCGGCCAAAGGGTTGCCCTCTGCCTTCTCGGCGGGGGCGAGGGCAGAGCCAAACTTATCGTCGTGGAGGGAGACCCCGGCGCAGATACCATGCAGTTGATCGGAACGGTCTCCGGTTGCGCCAATAAGCTCTCGTATGCGGATGACATGCAGTCTTGCCTCTTTCTCGGTGTAAGGATCCTCGACAAGCACAATCTCATCGTCTGGTTTGAGACCTTTGACTTCGGAAAGCTCGACGAAGTCATTGATCCTCTGTCCACTGTGCTCGAGATGGAAACAGGTGTACTGAAAAGTATCAGGAGTTTCGACGATGGATTGGCGCACATCCTGGACCTGCTCTTGATTCGTGACCGTTATTGTTTGCTTGTAAGGCTTGTGTGGAAGCTTCACGGTAACCTGGAACAGCGCCCCGGCATTGGGGTCATCCTGACGGTGGTCGTGCTCGTGGTCGTGCTCGTGGTCGTGCTCGTGGGTATGAGAGTGGTCGTGTAGGTGGCCGTTGGTACCATTGGTACCGTTGACGGGCGCAGACGAGGAGTCATCCTCGCCAGGAGTATTTGTTACATCTGGCAACACGTCAGAAGATTGAGAGTCAAGCTTGGCTGAGCTTTGACTGACCTGGAGTAGTCTTCACGTCACCATTTGTTTGGGCCATTACGAAAGTGTCAAGAGCAGGATATCAAATATTGTACAATTGGCCGCGACGAGAAAGAGAGCAAGGCAAACCGGATCTGACAACTAAAAGGAGTGAAGGAATACTGTACAGGAAAGGAAGCTGCAATGGCGAGTTTAGGAAAACCAACGTCCCAGCAATGAAAATTGTGTAATGAGTGCAACTCGATTGAGAAGATGGAATTTTTGATCTCCAACATTTCAAGCAAGAATCACCGCCATACGAGCATTCTGATTCGACGGCAGACGCACGCCGGGGACATGGAAGGAAGCCCCGGGGGCTTGTTCGGGACTGCTCGGGTGGACTGGACAGGCGAAACTACACCTGTTGCTGATTGGAGTTAGGAGCTCTAGGGGTCACAGGTAAAGTGCCGCGGGTGCCGAAGCCTTGCAGTGCCCCTGAAGAACGCCGAAATAACCAATTTTGGGTCACGCGACTGCCCAGTGCGCATCTCATCAGCGAGACTTCTCCGGAGCGTCAACCTCGACACCGGGTTGCTCACGCTCAGTACGCCGATGAGGTTGAAGGAATTTCTACCTTGGAAAACACGGTAGCGATCCAGCTGGAAAGAAGCCTCCCAGAACCGTGCCAGGTGGGTGAGAAAAGATGTCACTCGTAAAGAACAGAGAGCTCCTACTAGTACCGTCGACGATAACTCGTACTGTACACAGTAAGTACCTCGAGGTGCTTCGCTGCGTTTAATCCAATCAGACGGGTTGATCGCTCAGACACGTGCAACACCAAGTCAAGCCCGCGCCAGTCCTTCGATCTGAGATCAGCCACAGCCACAACCATGTTTATCTCACGCCCCTTTCCATCGACCTCTCTTCGACAGCAGTCCAACATTGTCTCTCAGCCTCACTTTGGTATTCTGCCAGTCCGCTCTTTACAATTTTCGTTCTAGTACTCACGCGACAGTTCGGCGGTCCGGCTCTGTTGCATTATCGCGCATTTTCCCTTCGGTCTGCTTCCGACGCGACTATTCCCGCCGAGGTGGCATAATTCTAGTTACGAAGCGCCCTCTTAGAGCTGGCGCATACCTTTTATGATGCGAACCGCGAAGCGAGTAGTGGTCTCCAGCCCTCCCGCTACTCGACTGTTGTTTCGAAGCGGTACTTTGCCGACCAAGCGGCCCAGTATCCGTGCATTCGCACAACAATTTGGCCCGAGCACGGAGCCCACGAACAACTTCCCAGGAGGGAATCAAGACGATGATGAACCTAGAAGGAAATCGCACTCGGAGCGTGAGCCCGAGCCCGAGCGCCAGAGCCGTTTCGGAACGACGGCATACAAGGCATTTGAATCAGCTTTCACAACCTTCGCGTCTATAGCTGTCCTCGGCTTGGCGGGCTATTCCTACCATATTTACTACAAATCTCTAGTCCTTCGCAAGATAGAGAAGGCTTTCGCTCCGGGTGACCCTATGCTTGAACTGGCTGCTCCACCGGGACCCCATGTGCCGCCTCAAGATCAATCTGGTGATGACGACGAGCATTGGGTGGCGCGACCTGAGCAGGCGAAGATCAATGGCATCATCAGGGGAGAGTCTAAGGGCAGGTACTACCTTCTCGTAGGCGAGAAGGGAACTGGGAAATCTTCTATGATCCTTGAAGCCATGAAAGAGCATGACGGAGAGGGTGTTTCCATGTTTGAAGCGCACGCTGATCCCGAGATCTTCCGCATCCGCCTTGGTAAGGCCCTCAACTACGAGTTTCACGAAGACTACATCGGGTCTCTGTTCTCGATACGCGGGCCCCGCGACACGACCGCTCTTCTCGATATTGAGCGCGCATTCAACAAGCTTGAGAAGATCGCCATGAAACACAGAAACAAACGCAACAAGATCGGACGCAAAGGTCCACTCGTGCTCATCGTTAACTGCGCTCATCTGATTCAAGATGACAAGGACGGAAATGACCTGATCGAACTGATGCAGCAACGCGCAGAGCAATGGGCTGCTGCCAACCTCGTCACTATGATCTTCAACTCGGACGACTACTGGGTTTATGAGCGGTTTAAACGCTACGCTACGAGAATGGAAGTCATCCCGATTCTGGATCTGCCAAAGTCCCTCGCCATTCCGGCGCTAGAGAGGTATCGAGCCAAGTACTTCCCCCATGAAGAGCACCAGCCCGCGATATTCAAGCAGGTATATGATTTGGTGGGCGGCAGATTGAACTTCCTCAGTCGCGTCGCTAAAAGCTCGGACATGCTCAAAATGTGTCACCAGATCAAGGAATCTGAAAAGACCTGGTTCTTGAACAAATGTGGCATCCTCGGTGAAGAAATGGACGATGATGTGATGGACCAGCAGAAATTTGCCAGCGGAGCTATGGTACTAGCCAGAGCGCTCGTCCAGAAAGACAAGGAAATGGAGACGAATTATGACGAAGACCAAGGCCATATTCTACCACAAATCCCGCTTTACATCGCCCGTCAAATCATGACTCGGGCTGATTTCATCCAGAGCTACGACCACGAAAATATCTTCACAATCGACAGCAGTGCAAACGTCCGTGCAGACAGCGTGCCAATGATGAATGCGTTCAAGGAAATATGCGCCGAAGAAGGATTCGATGACTATTTGGAAGCCACGTTGGATCGCATCTCAGCCATTGAAAGCATCAACAGAACAAAGGAGCTCACTTTCAAAGACTTGTGGAATGAACAGAAAGGGGAGCAGAAGGGGAAGTACACCTTCACGACGAAAGATTCTCGAGGACGAGAAACTGGCTCGATCGAGATGCGAGTCGTTCCGGACAATCCACCTGAGGAAAATGACTGAAACAGTTGCAGCGATTCAGAAAGTCCACCTCTCCTCGCCACTCAGCAGTCGCTCGAAACCGGCCCATTTTCTTGAACCAGACCACATCGTTTGATCAACTTGCTCGGCATACTTGGATATCGGCATCTCTTCAGGTCCCTAGCATTGAGACGCTGAGCTGAGCTCACAATCTGGTAGCGGTCCCCAGTGTCTGGAATAAGAATGGCTGATTCATTTGTCTGGGACGCCCTATACGTTGAAAAGTCGCAGATCCCAACGGGAGATGCGCCGTTCTTCCCCTGCCTCCGTGTGGCTGTGGCGAGCGATATCTACTATCAACTCGGAATTGTTATTCCGTTTGCAGGCTTTGCTCCGCCATTGCGAATTGCCCCCCTGAAGAATCACGCCCGGTTCGACGGGTCGCATTGGCTTCACTTGCATTACCATCTTTTCGACATGTCTTGCTCAAAGATACCACCACAAAGCAGGTTAAAGTACAGCTTCTGATCCTAGTACATGGCTACGTTCGTGAGCTATCATGGAACGACGTATACAAAACAGCTTGTCGCACTTCATAAAGACGTCGGTGTACCCAGTGGCGAGCACAGCGCTCAACGACAATCTTTCTCTGGTCAATTCCGCTCTGGTCGGACGGTATGGGCTGAAAGATACGGCCTCAAACCCAAGGAGTTGGGTTGCAAGTTGTTCTCTAATTGGTGTAATCATACCTGTCAACGACAGGTGTCCGTGTGCAAGTCAAGGAGGTCATGGAGCAGCCATGCAGCTTTCTGAGAAGTGAGATGGCATCGTATGCAAACCGGAGTGTCTGTTGGAAGGGTGTATTCATTACGGCGTGCCGCCCACGGCGGCACAGATCGTTTGACAGGATACATCCTTAGTCGGGCTATGTTTTAGAGAGACAGGGCTGGAATATTCGGAGGACGACTTGAGGTCAATGATAATATGATGGAAGTCAAAGTAACGGGGCGGCCAGTCGATAGCCTGTGAAGAGAGTCTAAAGATCGTTATACACGGGATAAGACGACAAGAGCCCTGTGCAAAAGAGCAGGATACCAACTCACCAACGCTTTACATACTACTACATCCAACTTACCTTCCGCTCAGAGCTTCTGCTCAAGACAGAGCATGCATTGCCTCACAAGACTTTTTGGGAGATAGCCCGTCTCATCAAGTTCCGCACCAATAAAGCTCTGGACAATTTCGTGATAATCACACCCACAGCCAGGACAGAGGTTCCTGTTCGCGTCAGCAGGGTCGAGCCATCGCTTGAGACTAGCATGGCCGTCCTCATGTTGATCGCGAGGATACACTCGACCTCCAGTCTCCGCATCCCACAGGTTATCGATCGCGAAACGCTCGCGCATATTGTTAACCAGTAACCGACAAGGTGGGCACTGCCACTCAGTCCGCGACTGGTCGAGGACATCGCGGCGGGTTTGCAAGTCACATTGACAGTGCTCACCTCGCTGCTGGGTCTGGATTGCCTTGCTGCACGGGCGGCAATAGTGCATTTCATGTTCTTGGTATTGGTGGCGGGCTTGGTCGCGTTGGGCGGTCATCACGCAATACAGACAAACCTTCTTGAAGCAGGGGCCGGTGTGTCGGTCTGCGGGACTAGAACAAGCCTTGACTTCGACCTTGTCAGAGCTGATTGCGCAGACGTCGCAGGTGGCAGAGAGCTGGCTGTGACGTTCGAGTAGATCCGCGAGGTCGTCGACGTCAGCGGGGACGAGGTTTTCTCTTTGCATCTTTTTGTAGGTAGATAGTAGGTATGTCTCTTTCTCTGGTACCGACTTCGATAGAGTAGAATGGCAGGTTCGGGGCTGGGATTGGCATTATAAAATAGAGCCGGCTACCCATCAGCATGTGTCTCTTAACAATGCAAGAAAGGCATAATGGAATCTCAGCCTGCGTCTTTGACCCTGGACAAAGCTCCTGAACAAACCTGCTTTGCCTGCTTTGATGTTTCGTGGCTTTTTGAATGGAGAAGACTTATGAGAAGCTGGTTGCCGCTGCGTGACGTGAAAGAGCTTTGTCCTTAATGGCATCAACAATGCTCATCCCGTAAAGAGCACTACCATGGAGTACGTAATTCGAAGACGGGGGCGAGATATGGTGAGCCGCAGAGCTCCCGCGACTCGTCTGGATATACGCTCATGTTCGAAAAAGTAACCAGCGAGCACTGTTGCATGTCCAAATAAATCAGAAAGCCTTCATGGCATTACTCGTACAGAATACTGCGACCCAGAATGCTCTTTTACCACTTGCACTCCACCGTAATCGGAACTCTTTTCCGTTGCGTCTCCCGTGACGTAGCGACATTCAGCCCGCTGGGGCCAATCACGTCACGATCGCGAGCGGCCAGTGTTTAGCCTGCGTCTGTTGTCTGCTTCCTCGCCCACTCGCTCACCACCCTCCTCCAGCCACTTGACTTTCTCAACCCAACAACACCAGGAGCGCGCATATGTTCTCGCCGACGTAGCTTTGACGCAGTTCGTCCTCTCTTTCGGCTTCACTTCTCAATTGTTGCACCATCACGGAATCACAAGCTTCCCATGCTCGGCGACCTCGTCGAACTCGCGACCACCCTCGTACACCCGTCCCACGAGCCCTCCATCTCCAACATCACAGGCCCCACCATGGCGCCGCGAAGTCGACATAACAAATCTTCCAGCGTCGCGTCAAGCACCAGCGCAGCGGACGCCGTGAATGGCATATTAGCAGGAACTCCGGGCTCGAAACCGTCCTCTCCTGCTGGGACCGCGACGCGCAGACGACGTCAATCGCGCTCGACCATGTCTCCACCGGACTCGCCTGTTGTCGTTGTTCCGAAGCCGGTCGCGCGGGGCGCACCTCCTGTCGTTATCGAGAGTAGGGAATTCGAGCCTCTCAAGTTCGTGGCAAGTGTGGTATTGAGCACGGTACTGGAATCAGCCTTGCAGACCGCGGCGGCAACGGTTGGAGTAGGAGACCTGGCTACAGTCTCTAGGAGGCCAGGCACATGGGCTGAGGTACTCGGGTTGTTAGGCTGGAAAGTCGTGAAGTTGGGAGTATATTGGATCAGCAACTTCGATGGTACGTCCCCTCCGGATTATTGCTTTTGAACGCCTTGCGGCGACATCTCTCATTTCTTTTGGCCAAAACCTAACGTGAGGATTTGTAGCCTACGACGTTGCGTCCCTCTCCCTGCTCCTCCACACGCCCCAAGCCATCCTGCTCGGCCTGTTCTACCAAATCTCCCCGATCACCTTGGCTTCAATAGCCCTCTCCGCCATCATCGCCAACTCCCTCCCCTACTACTTTCTGCGCCCTCTTTCACTGTCCCACATACCAAGCTACGCACCCAAATACAGTCTCCGGAACCGCCCCATTCTCACAGACCCGTACACCACCATCGCAACCTCTCTGCTCGCGACTGCAATCTTCGCCGTCCTCCTAGAAGCCTCCTTCGCGACGTACCTCCCCACGTGGCTGATCCTGCATTTTGTCGGGCTCCGAACCCTTGAACCCGCACACTTGGGTCCCGCGGGCCTTCCGGTCCTGCTGCTCGCGCTCCTCCCAGCGGGGTACGCAATGATGGAGTTCCTCTTCGCCCCGTCTACCGCCGCCACTAGCTCGACCGTTGCTGTTGGTCCAGAGACGGCCCCCGTGCCAGAATTCGATCCCTCGACCGCCACGTTCTGGGACCATCTCCACTATAATACGTGGGGATGGTACTCTGCGCGGCAGAAGGAACTCATGCGCCGGACGGTGGTGCTCGCTGGATTGATCTTCAGCGAGACCGTGCTGACGACGTGGGGTACGGTCGAGGGCGTTGAATTCCAAGGAGCGCTCGGATATGCTGGCGTTTGGGTCGTTGGAGCGCTGGTCACCGGCGCCGGGCTAGATTGGGTCGGTGGACCGAGTGACTGATTTTGCTGGGGACTGTCACAGCGTCTGTGGTCAGAATGATGAACTCGGCGTTTACGCACGAGACACTGGACGATGTGGGAACGAGAATCGCAAATCAACGAGGTGGGCGAATGGAAGGATCGACGGACAGCATGCATGGACGTGTAAATACAACCTCGATTTACGTTCGGGTCGGTGGGCGGCATCACATTAGATGTTCTCATTTCTATACCCTGGTTATCAGCGGAAAGGAAGGAAGGAAAGGCCCTCAAGTCGCAAAGACATCGTAGACTATCGTCTGGGATATCGAGGACAGAGAGTGAGCACAGAGAGTAAGAGCAAAGAGCAAAGAGCAGCAAGCCCCAGTCAGTTACCTAGGTAGTCATACTCCGTCTTTGACGTAGTACGGAGTAGGTACTCTTACAAAGTACGAGGTACCGTGCCCGAAATAAGATATGTGGGATTTTGCCCAAACAGCCAGCCACCATATTAATACTGTATTCGTACGGTGTACTCGGTAGGGGATGTCAACATTCCAAACATCGCACAGCCTCGCTTGTACATAGAGTGTCCAGAAGTCCATGTAGCTAGGCGCCTATGTGCCTATATGCCTATGTGCCTATGTGCCTGCGTGCCTATATGCCATATCGACTCGGTACTGTATGTAGATGAGCAAGACTGAACTGGACTGGACTGGACGCACTTGGACGCGTACTCGAGGGTGAAAAGCAAAAAGACTGGCCTGAAAAAAGAAATACCAGTTGCGTCGGTCGATTCTGTGGATCAATTTTCAATCTTTACTCCGACCCGTGTACAATAACAATACGCGAAACGCACGGTTTGTCAGGAGGAAATGAGAATCAGAATATAGATTTGAAATTCGGTCGGTCAGTCAGTCGGTCGTGGGGCGTTCCTCGCCATTGAGAGATGCCACGTACGGCAAGCACAATTCGCACACACTTCTCTCACATCCAGCTTCTCCCTAGTTGACAGAGAGCCCCGGGAAGGGGAGGCGCTGGGGAATTTCGAACCCTCAGGCCAATGAATGGTCATATCATCAAATTTCCATGCCATGCGACGCTGCCCATCCCAAAATGCTCCTTTGATTGTGGCCCGACCTGAAATCCTGACATCCAGACATATGCGACTCCGAAAACCTTGCACTTGTACGCTGTGAAAAGAAAGGCCAGTAATGGCCCGTGTACGAAACTCTTTCCAAAAAGCGCTCGTACTCCTTGCCACAGCTGAATACTGTCGAAAGTCGAGTCTAGCTCGTTCAGGGCGCCAGCTCGACGAACCGGTTCAACTAGGACGACGCCTCGGTATTGCGCCTCTCGCGAGTCTTGCTTCGCCCTCCCTTGATGCTCTTGACTCGACTGAGGAAGCCACCACCTCCAGCCCGGCCTTCTTCAGGTGGAGGGCCGACACTATCAGCCGTCAACTTCCGCTCTAAACTCGGTCCAGCACGTTTCGGACTGGAAGGCGCCCGAGCTCGCGGAGCAGTTTTGAGTTGTTCCTCCGCAAATGCGATCTGCGCACCTTTTTTCTCGTATTCGTTATCGTATTCTTTGAAGAATGGGTTCACCCCATTCTGCTCAGATCTGCCTGTCCCAAGTGGGCTGGTTGGAGTCACAGTAGGGAAGGGCTCGGGGGACGTCATGCGTCCTGTGTCATTTACTCTCGGTCGTACAGATTTGATCCTCTGGGCCAAACTCTTCTTCCGTGACAGACCAGCTGCCATGGCCTGATCTGCAGCTTCTTGCTCACTCTCTCGACGCTGGATCGCAGCTCGACTTGCAGGCGTGCCCTCTAAGAAAGTGCTCGTTCCAAGACCAGCTGACTCGTGGCCATGGACAGGTTCAATTCGGGCTGTCGGATTGAAGCTGGCGCTTCTCTCGGGTAGTGGTCGGCGCATATAGTCCGCACCGGCATCCAGTGCCGCCGCATGATTATAATCGCGATTGGCTTCTGTCCCCGTGCCGTTATACTGGTCGAGGTTAAGCTTAGAATTATTTGGCCCGGAGCCCCCGAGCTGCATGTTCAACGAGTCTTTGGGAAACGCCTGCATCGGGGCTTGCCTGGCGCCTCTGCGATTCCGATGAGGGTTGCAGGCGTCAAACGGACCATCGTGGTGGAATACTGCATGAGTCAGCACTATCTTACAATAAACGGACGTGACAACTCACAGCCAGTACCATAGATGCTTGTGACGTCGAGTTTGTCGATGATATCCAACCTTGCATTTGGCTTCTTCGATTTTGTTGAGCTTTTTCCGTCGCGGCTTTCACGTAATTTTCGCTCTCGCCTTTTCTTTTCCGCTTCAGGATCCAGGTCCTTTGGCTTCTCGCGAATAGACGACTCGCTATTTCGTCGTGGCGGCCCACGTCTTTCGCGTGCGCGACTCGCGTCTGGAGGATCTGCAAAGATGTCAAGTTCATTGGGCTGACCTCGATGTTTCCCCTGCTGTCGCCGGCGTTCTTCATCCGAGTTGCTAGGCCTATGGCGGGGAGGAGGGCCTCGTGGTGGGTATGCTCGCGGAGGAGGCATGTTTTCTCGCCTTACACTGCCATTTACGGGTGGCTGCTCGGGCTTTGAGGAGTCTTTTAAATCGAGGCTTGCCTGCCTTGGATCAGTCACAGCGTTTGACATAGAGAGCAGAGAGCGTACAAATATGTCGACGGTCTTGTCCACCATGCTAGATGGGCTTGTTGCGCTGGCACTGGCAGTGGTAGGTGTTGCCTTGGTGGCCGAATCCGGAGACATAATCTCATTGGTATCGAGAAAGGGATTCGTCGAGATTTGTCTGACACTGCTGTTCTCTGAGACAAGGTTACGGAAGGGATTCTTAGACGCGAGAGGAGATGGGCCGCGTTCTGTGGCAAGAATGTCAGTAATCAGTCGCGCAAACGATATCGGCCGTCGGCGTCAGGCAAGCAACAATAGATAGAAACAAAGGGGCAGTGGAAAGCAGATGTTAAGGACGGAGTTTATCGTAACGTACCGGCCAGGGGTGCTGTCTGTGCCATTGTCCTCCTTGTTCTTGCCTCCTGCGTGGTTTGAGGGTTGATCACTGGAAGGTCAGGCCTCAAAGATGTCCGCTTTAGTCGTAGATATCGAGCACTGTTTGTTCGGGAAGATGATGATCGACGTAATATAGGTATGAGAGGCGGCCACCCTTCGCTGCGGTGGTGAGATTTCCGTCAGGGGAGAGAAGCGCGGAGTCGTGAATGCAGACAGACGGTGACTATGCGCTGATAGCCAAGGAGCGCGGTGAAGCCTAACGCTGTTGGTGAAGACAATATTGTTGTAGGAAATGCTGGCTGTGGTCACTATGCACACCTAGGAGAGAAGCAGGATAAAGGGTAGTAGGAAAGCGTGTGTTGGTCGGGAGGATCTAGGGAAGGGTGGAAGCACAAGAAGAGGGGCGTCGTTGGTTCCCGAGGCCGTTTCGGGGCCCTTCACGCTTCAAGTCGCTACCGGGGGCCCAGCTGGTTAAAGGCTCCGCTATCCACTGCGCCAAAAGTCGGGGTGCTCACGCCACACCACGCTACCGTCGTGTGAGCTCAAGAATGCTAGCAGTTGGAAATCACATTACGAACAATAATCTGCGCGCACAACAAGCCGTCGTTCAAGGTCTCCTACAGAGTAATCTGTTACTAGCCATTGTCTCTGCCAGGATCTACGTAAACCGGCGCGTCGATCTCGCAGGCCTTTGTTTGCAAACAGCTTCTGCGCCGGCCCTGAAGATTTCTACTGGTCACCTGCCGAGTCTCTGAGACCAGTCCATATTTCACGAAGCACTGCCTCATTCGGGCTTCCTGATCGTCTTGAATGCCCACTCAGAGCCTCGTTGGGCAGCTGTCGGTTTGCTCTGAAACACACTCAGCTCATTGCTAGCCAATCTCGTTGGCGGCTTCAACCACCCTCTGCTCTCCCTGGGAATTCTTGTCAAATAACGGTCGACTACATGATAGGTGTCTTCACGACACACGGTCTCTCACCCGCCGCTTGGTTGTCCGCATAGCGGCTCAAGCTTACAATTACTTGGACTGGCTTGCCGTTCCAAAGGTCCGAGTTCCCCTGGAAACTGCTTGGTAAAGGGCACAGAGCACCCGTTTCTCCCGCGCGCCGGATCCCTGCTCAAACTCAATCTCACACGCGTTATCCTGGGCATGGTGACGTGGAGGCGTTCTTGAGGGTTCGAGCAACACGAGCGGATCTGAACTGACATCAGCGAGATAGAGTATGGGTCAATTGAGCTAGGGGTGCTGATATGCTACGTGCTTGGGACACTCCTACTAGGACAAAGCGTAGTAGCAGAGTACTGCTTGTCTCAGTCCGGTGTGCACCACGAGTTGAATTGAGTTGCACGAAATACTCTAGTATCCACACTCAAACGACCTGGTTATCGATAAAGACGCACCAACACAAACCCTGCCACCATATTCTCCGTTCACCCTCCGTGTTCGGAAGTCAGACTCTCGAGATATCGAGCATCTCGAGCTGTGAACACCTTTCGACGCCTAGGAATATTGCGAAATGGACGCGACAACCCCCCCACCGGCCCTATCCCACCGCTTCACCCTGGAACTCGAATTCGTCCTATCCCTCTCGAATCCGCAGTATCTTCAATATCTCGCTTTGTTTCATCCACATCTTCTGAATAAACCCGCGACTTCTCGCAACGTGGCCGAAGGAGACGATTCGGACGCGGATCGGTTTGCGAGATACCTCAAGTACCTTTACACCTACTGGCGTACCCCTCAATACTCCCAGTACCTCACTCATCCCGGGGCAACATTACGGAATCTCGAATTGCTTCAGCAAGAACAATTCCGAAAGGATCTCATCAAACCCGACGTTATCGCGCGACTCTTCGAGACCAATGAGATACGGTCAGCTACGCCAAATGGAACTGATGAACAGGAGGCATCCGGATAGTCAGTCTCGTCCAGAGACGCTGGAAATCGGGGCACTTGAGAGTTGGACTCAGCCGAGATGCAGATTTCAGTGTTTCGTCAGCCTGAGCTGGAGCGTCCTGAGGGCTCTGATTTGAGAGATCACGGAGAAGACGGCAATCCTACCTCAAATGCACGTGAATGGTCTTGTTCTACTCTGACACACGACCTGCCGCAAACCGATCCCGCAAAGACAAGCCAAGAAAAGGTATGCGTGCGTTCAGAGGCTTAGCTGGACCATCACCCTGGGGCGGCACATTGGACGGTATCTAGGAACATCCTTTTCTACTGAGCCTTTTCGGAACGACGATTTGGCCGGTTCCTAACACCCCCAGTGGCCAGAACGGGAAGTTCTCGACAGGCTATTATCAGCAGAACATGATTTTGTCGGCCTCGAGAATATCTCTAGAAGTATAGTGGCGGCTTGCAAGAAATCAAGTGAGACTGCGCGGTGGGACAGAAAAGGATATAGGACGGAGTTCGGTTGTTCGCAAATCGCCCATTGCTTCTGCCTACCTTGGACGCCACAGCCCCAGACGCATTGCAGCTATGGGAGGCTACGACACACTCAGGATCATCTCGAACGGACCAGTACCACGGCCGGCCTTCCACAATCCATCCATCAACATTCAGTATCACAAGGTCTTTCCGGATTCGCACTGTTTCCTGACCAGTCTGAAGCACGATACAAATCCTCCAAAGGGTGTGATATTCTCCTCGCCAATCCGAAAACATTCTCTGCCCACGACTATCTACACATCCTCAGTGCATTAACGCCGGTGCCGCCATCACCACTAGATCCGCGTGGTTCACACAAGAACTCCGTCGAGAGTGCTCGCATGATGTCCAGTATACTGGTCGTTTCCATTGCAGAAATAGCTGGTCAGTCTCTAGGAGCCGGAACCGAGATATTGCATATGCGGTTCGCGGCTCCTGAGACGAGGCTCGGCAGTGTTGAAGTCGGCCTCGAAAAGCTCCATGCAGGCGGAGATCCTCAATAACTCACGAAGCTCATTGGTCGCGGCGGAGCTCTGGAATACCTTTTGTCCGCAAGCACTGTTGATGCAGAGACGGCTGAGCGTAGCGTCTCCCTCGCTCGAGGACATGATAAGTAACGTCGACAAGCTTGCACAGCGCATCGCTACATTTCCGGCCGCTGCATTTGGAGCCACAAAGGACGCCGTGGACGAGGATGCGCCTTCGCAGGAGGCGCTCGATGGGGACCTCGAGAGGATCTTCTCACATGCATAGACGCTTGAGGCACAAACGGCGCAACAAAGTTCTTGTAGTTGGGGAACGACTAGCAATCGGTTGGACTCAAATGACAACCTGCTCAAATTACGGGATTGAGGAGAGCTGCATTGCACGAGCTACGCTCCGTTGAAAATGTGACTTTGATACTCGTTGCGGCGTTCGTAGCGATATTCTTCATCGAATGGTGGTGCGACATGAGGGATTTGCTATGTCAGGCACCCGCCTCGGCGATGCAGGTACCAATACGCATTCTGAATACGTGGTCCAGGGCGTATCTTGAACAAGCCTCTTAAACCACGCCAGCCGATACGAAGAATGGCATCACTAGTAAGCACGGATCGCGCGCAGCCGAGGTGGGTTGTTGGGGCGCCCAAATCTGGGGCAAAGTGCGACATTTCCCACTCGCAGTACGTATATGTATCGACCTTCCAACCCACTCACTCAACGGTTGACTTCCACTCACTTCACGTCCTGTGGCAATCGCGACTCAGCTAGACTCCTGTTCCACCCGCTTCGGCGCCTTTTGGCCGTATTGAGAACTCGCGCGCTGCCATATTTCAAAGCGCTTGATCAAAACGTCCGCCCTCCTGAACCTTGCTGAAGAGCACCGTCAAAATCAACCACATCCTCGAAACGTGCAAGAACTGGTCGTTGGGGACGGAGCTGCTTTCTATACTGCAAGTGTACGGCAATTTAGCTGGGCGTAAGAGCTGCGGAACTTCCAAGGTGGGCACAGCACACAACCTGCGGCCGTCCTATTGAAGCCATTGGGCGCAACTGCCGCCTGCAGCTCTCAGAACGAGATGGTTGCCACAAGACACCACCCGCGACCCTTCCCGGACCCTGCAACGCCGAAAGCGACGGCACGGTCCAGTGCCTCAGCTTCAGCCTCCTCCCCGCAGTCTGACGACTCGGCCACTGCTTCTCCTACATCTCGAAAGCGCAGGACGAAGCGAGCGACCAATTCAAAGACGGGATCCTCCTTGGTCCACCTTTACACGCACAAGGTGCCACCTCTATTGGTGATCTGGCTCTACGTTTCCCTACCACTAGTGATTTGGGATACGGGATATATCGCCCTCCGCCCACACTCGATGCCTGGTGGGAAGTTCCACTCCCCTATCTGGAAGCTATATGCCCTGTATGGTACGGTCGATTATGTCTACGGTTGGCCGGCGTGGAACGGCCATGTCGGTTTCACGGCCGCCCAAGCATCGTTAAATGCAGTCGAAACAGCGATGTACATCTACTACTTCGTGGCTATATACAGAAACGCGTCAGGGAACCTACTCACGATCCGAAGCATGAAAGCTTTCTTCCTCGGCGATGACGATAACTCTGTCAGAGGCCCTGGAGTTGCCAAGGCAGTGCTCTACTTATTTTCTGCTGCAGTCATGACCTTGAGCAAGACCGTCTTATACTGTGAGTGGTGACATTTGCCTTGGATCCATCGCGGATAATGTGTTATCAAGAACTAGAGGGCCTTTGCTAAGACCGTGCTTCTCAGGGCTGAACGAGTATTTCTCCGGCTTTGCCAACATTGGCCACAACTCCGCGTACAACCTCATCTTTCTCTGGATTGTTCCTAACGGTCTCTGGCTTCTTTTCCCCGCCTACATCATATATCTGCTCGGGGCAGAGATCTTGGACGCGATGGATGGATCTTACGCGGAGAAGGACGAGTAGCGCGGTATGAAGCGAGAGAGGTAGCATTGAGTGAACTAGGCAGTCGTTTCCACGTTACAGCATTTGAGATCAGGCGCTCGGGCCGTTCGATTGCCGAATGCAATGCCATGCAAATGCCGGTAGCAAGGCGGACAAGCTCAACCTCAACGAAATATGATGCGGCGGTTTGGTGGGGTCATGGACCGCGGAGTATAGTGGTACTGCTCTCAAAGCCCAGACTGCCAAGCGACGCGGAATGCCGGATTACATGACCTTGGCTCGATAGTTGCGGCATTGAGCATTTCGGGTCGCCGTACTCTGTTGGGTTATGCCACACCCGAATGCAGGGTTGAATATGCTTACGTTACAGTCAAAGGCATCATGCATGTTGGGGAACCACGGACCAGGCCTTTGGGCAGCCACCCGCTCAGATCAGATGTGCGAGCGTTCTTTGTGACAAGGTATGTGCGCTCACCAAACCGAGACTCAATTCGCAATAACCCCAAGACTAAACCTTGCCTTTCTAGTGAGGATGCATGCGTGAAGCATTCCCCCGGTGTGCTCCAGGGAAAGGTTACAGTTGGCGGAGAAGGCTCTGGACGATGGAGGCGGCATGGCTATTCTCCTGTTTGACCACAAGCAGTGATTGGTACGAGCATAAGACGCCGGGACACAACCAGTGCGTATCACCGGACGCGATCATCGCGAGGACTCCAATGCCTCCAAATGCTGGGCTAATAGGATAAATATCGGCCCTTAAGCGGATCAGTATAATGGCCTAGTCTATAATCTGCAACCGAACCGGCCAAGGGGGCTCAATAGAGTATAATCAATTGCGGGGAGGACAAGGATTAGAAGGCGCTGTAAAGGGTCCGCCGAGCGTGCTACTCGGACGAATTACCCTGATTGTGTGGTGGTAGACAAGCATCAACGGCTGCTTGTCAGATCTTAGAGTCGGTGAGCATATGATCAATTCGAATTTTTCCCGTTCCAAGGCTTGAGTTGTGGCACAGTTACAGTACCTCCTCATAAGGTTCGGACAAAATATGGGGGAGTTCCCAGGCGCCCGGTCTTCGGGGCTTTTCTGAGCGGCGGAAGTGTCACGACGACGTCATTTCTCATGCTGACGGTCCTCCAGGTGTCCTCCTTGCGGTAGCGGCAGGGTAGGTCCCGTCGATGAGGCCCCGGGAAGCTGTGGGCGAGGAAGTCTATACTTGCCTGGGTACTCTACTTGCGCTCCGCGATCGCATAACCTCGTGTTCTCGCGTGATGACCTGATCCGTTCATGACACGAATACTACTATAGCATCTTCCAGAAGTCATGATGGAAAACTAGCTGGGGGATCTGAACACGAGGGTGTATTGCATGATTTGCGGGGTACTGCATGCCGCTTGGTGATGGGCAGGACTTTCAAGATCGACATGCAACCAGTAACGCTTCCCCGGTGATGGCTGCGGTGACATGGAATGTAACTTCGTTTCTTTTCCACATGCCATTTCAGGCACCAGCCCTGCATCGGCCAGTGAATATGGATCTCTTTGATTAATTGTGCATCACAAGGCCGGCCGAAGCTACCCACCCACTCACTCCTCGTACCGCACCAGCTCATCGCAGACACGCCCTCGCTAGACCAAACCTCCATGTTCGACCATTCGCTCCTTCCCCATTCATGAGCTTTCCAGCTCGCCAGCTACAGCAGGATCCAGCGAGAATTTGTGTCCCCGCAAGAGAAGGGAAGAAAAAACTTCGATGACCTCTACATCCTTGGTGACATCTGCACAGCACCGCAGCGCCGCCCGCAATATTCAAATATCTCTCGACGTCTCCTTCTCGTCCACTCATTCTTTCTCTTCTCTCTCCCACCCGCAATCTCCGTCATCCCCGGCGGTGTGCTTCTACCCCCGCCATTTTTGGGTATCTTCATTTCATCCACCTCAGCTAGGTAGACTGAGCACCTTTTGTCGATTATTGAAGTCGAGCCTCACCCACACCAAGCCTCGAATCCTCACTGGCTGACGTCAACACGACCTTCCGAGAATCAGCCTAAATAGGCCTTGCAGAGAATGTGGCTTCCCGAAGCGGTTGTGGCGGCATTGGCAGTCTTGCCTTATCTGCCCCGGACTCACGCGAGTGTAAGTCGTTAACATTTCCGCCCTGATCCTTCGTCCCTGGATAAAATAAGCCCGATCCCGACACCATGGGCCCTATTTCCATATCAGATGTACTCGTCCCTGGTATTCCATACCCAAAGATGCAAAGATGCTTGGACTTGCCCCTGCGTTGCTTTTGGGCGTCAACGCCACTGTACAAGTGTCCGAATACTCACAAGCCGTGTTGAAGCCTGTCGAATCTGTCGATGCGATCAACAAGCGGCAAGCTGCTCAACCTTTCAACAATGACTACACCGGTCCATATTACGAGTCTCCCCCAAGTTACCCTTCGCCATGGGGTTCAGGTGCCGGCGACTGGGCCGCTGCCTACGAGAAGGCCCGCGCCTTCGTTGGTGGACTGACCTTGATGGAGAAAGTCAACCTCACAACCGGTACTGGGTCAGTCACAGTAGTCTTGCGAATGAGGACTCTTGCTGACCTGCGTCAAGTTGGGAATCTGATAAATGTGTCGGAAACACTGGCTCCATTCCTCGACTCGGATTTCCCTCACTATGTATGCAGGACGGTCCCCTCGGTATCCGTTTCGGTAAGTGCCGTGTGTCAACCATGAGTGTACGCCAGCCGCTGACAGGAAGCAAGCCGACTATGTCACCGCATTTCCGGCGGGAATTAACGTCGCTGCCACATGGAGTCGTGAACTTGCGAGAGCTCGTGGCGAAGCTATGGGTGCTGAGAACAGAGACAAAGGTATCGATACGCTGTTGGGCCCTGTATGTGGTCCGTTGGGTCGTCACCCAGAAGGCGGCCGAAACTGGGTAAGTCCTCCTGCTCAATACCTGAGGATGGCTACACTGACTAGCAATAGGAAGGGTTCAGTCCCGATCCGTATCTCACTGGAGCCTTGATCGCACCTACAATTCAAGGCATCCAGAGTCAGGGAGTCATGGCATGCACAAAACACTTCATCGGAAACGAGCAAGAACACTTCCGACAAGTCGGGGAATCAATTGGCTATGGTTACAACATCACTGCCACCCTTAGCTCCAACATTGACGACAAGACCATGCATGAGCTCTACCTTTGGCCCTTCGCCGATGCTGTTCGAGCTGGTACCGCTTCCGGTGAGTGCCGGCCCAATATGAGGTTGCCTTACGCTGACAATCGCATAGTCATGTGCTCTTATCAACAAGTGAATAACTCATATGGTTGTGCCAATTCCTACACCATGAACCATCTCCTCAAGGGCGAACTCGGCTTCCAAGGCTTCGTCATGTCCGACTGGCAAGCCCAACATTCTGGCGTTGGTACTTCGTTGGCGGGACTCGACATGAGCATGCCGGGCGACACACTCTTCAATACCGGCTACAGCTACTGGGGCACCAACCTGACCATCGCTGTCCTCAACGGCACTGTTCCAGAGTGGCGCGTTGACGATATGGCGACGAGGATCATGGCGGGCTACTACTATGTCGGCCGTGATTCCCATTATACTCCAACCAATTTCTACGCTTGGGGTCAGGATACCTATGGACACGCGTCAGCCGCCGACCCGAACTCTCCTCTGATCATCGTCAATGAGCATTTGAATGTCCAGGACGAGCACCGAAATATTGTTCGCGCAGTCGGCCAGGCCTCGAACGTCCTTCTGAAGAACACTAACGGTGCTCTTCCGCTCCGGGGCACCGAGAGGCAGGTCGGCCTATTCGGCTACGATGCTTGCAGTAATCCTTGGGGCGCCAACGGTTGTCCCAATCGCCAATGCGATAACGGCACTCTTGCAATGGGTTACGGTAGCGGCACGGCCGAGTTCCCATACTTGGTGACACCCGAGCAAGCCATCCAGAACTACATCTTGACAAAGACCAACGGCGAAACGCAAACCATCTGCGACAACTATGCCGACAGTCAAATCAAGGCCCTCGCGTCTCAAGCTGATGTTGCCATCGTCTTCGCGAACGCCGACTCTGGAGAAGGGTTCATTACCATCGATGGCAATACCGGGGACCGCAACAACTTGACCCTTTGGGGCGGAGGAGATCGACTGATCAACAATGTTACCAAATACAACAACAACACCATCGTCGTCCTGCACACTGTTGGCCCTGTCAATGTGTCTGCTTGGTATGAAAACGAGAATGTAACCGCGATCATCTGGGCTGGTCTGCCTGGCCAGGAGAGTGGTAATGCTCTTGTCGATATCCTTTATGGACTTGTCAACCCTGGCGGCAAATTACCATTCACAATCGCCCGCAACCGAGAAGATTACGGGACCGATGTGCTTTACGAGCCAAACAATGGACAATTCGATGCTCCACAGGAATACTTTGCCGAGGGCGTTTTCCTCGATTATCGACACTTCGATCAGGCAGGTATTGAACCGATCTACGAGTTTGGCTTTGGTCTCAGTTATACGACTTTTGAATATTCCAACTTGGTCATCACCCCAGGGAACCCAGCACCATATGTTCCCACTAGTGGCTTGACGGGACCTGCGCCGAGCTACGGTACTGCGCCCCCAGACCTGTCTCAGTATGTTTTCCCGAATGGCAGCATCCCGTACCGATACTACGAGTTCATCTATCCGTATCTCAACAGTACCGATCTCGAAGCTTCTTCGGCCGATCCTGACTATGGCCTGCCAACCGAGCAGTACGTCCCCGCTGGCGCACAAGATGGTTCTCCACAGCCAATTCCAGCAGCCGGAGGCGCCCCCGGTGGTAATCCTTTGCTATACGAGGTTGTCGCAACGGTGACGGCAACCATCACCAACACCGGCGATGTTGTGGGCGATGAGGTTGCCCAGTTGTACGTCTATCTTGGCGAAGGAGAGCCGCCAAAGGTCCTCCGTGGATTCGACCGCATCACCGTCGCCCCTGGCCAATCCGCGACATTTACCGCCGAGCTCACCCGCCGTGATGTCTCTGTTTGGGATACTGTTTCACAGAACTGGGTCCAAGTCCAGAATCCAACCATCTACGTCGGCACGTCCAGCAGAAACCTCCCACTCTCTGGCACTCTTTCAAGTGGCAGTTCCTCACCGTCGCCACCCGCCGGACCCCCAGGAGGCAGCGTCACCTGGTCTCCGGCTCCCCCATCGACCTCTGCGGGTTCTGCCACCTATTCTTATGGCGGACACCCTACAGGTCCACCTGTTTCTCAAATTTCTGATGGTCAACCACAATGGGGACCTCCGACAGGATATCCTGTTGTGAGCCAGCTGTCCGATGGTCAGCCACAAGCTTGGCCTACATCCGCATGATCGAGCAGCGAAGTCGGCACCAACCATTCGTGCAGGACGCTATTAATCATAATAAGGGACCAAATGTGAGATAGTCGGGAAACCATTGGTGTCGATGGGTATTCGAGCACGAACAGTTTGGGAGATGTTTGATAGCTCCGACTCAAGGCATGGACGATTATCGACCACGAGCCAGCCTCCTCTGGTCCATAAGAGCGCAAAGACGCATCTTGATTGCACATAGACGAGGTGAATGAATGATGACCACAACGCACCAGAAGACAACAGCAGTGACCTGAAATATATCATCCTGTATGTTGCTGTGGGCATGACCACCTCATAAACTACTGTACCAGAACTGTGGCCCGTTGTGACGCCAACAATATTAGAATAGAACACTGACAACAACCGGCTTGAAGGGATACAGGGTTGCGAAGAAAGCAAGATCGTAGACGTCCTCTGTAATCTACAGTGCTGTTAATATCATTAGTGTTACGCATCCACAGGACATAGTACTTTACTAGGTGGCGTGTGGAAGATAAAGTTTGCGATAAGGTTTTCCACCGATCAACCAGATCAGATCAGATGAGATCCCGATCTCGGGAAGGGGGAGAGAGTGGTGGCGTCATTGTTGTCCTTCTCCTCTGCGTACGAGTAGGGACTGCGAGGATTGGATTTACGGTACAGGATGTGCGTTCTCGACGTCTCAGTGAGAAGTGTCAGCGTCCGACGAGTGAGGAAGTAGTTTCTACCTACTGTTCTACTGTTTTATTATACTACAATTCACTGTTACGTGCGTGAACGTGCTTGAGCACCGATCGACCGGACCCGACTGAGGACACGGGACAAGAGCAAAAGAACAGGAAATCGGACACGCTGTGCTTCGTTCATATCCCTTATACCGATATTATCAGGTACTGTCTGTACACGGAGTATTACCTAAGAGTACAAGAAATATCTCGAGGGGACGCTTTGACTCACAAAAAGCACGCCGTCGCCGCCGCCTTCAGCATCACCATGGCGTCCGGGTCTTCGAAACCCGCCGTCCACTCTGGTCCTCGAGTGCTGTACTGGTTCCGCACGGACCTGCGCGTCCACGACTCCCCGGGGCTCACGCACGCGTTGTCGCTCGCGCCCTCGGCCTTGATCCCCCTCTGGACATGGGATCCTCACTACGTGTACCGCCAGCGCGGGGGCGCGAACCGCTGGGCCTTTCTGACCGAGTGCATGCGCGACGTGTCGCGCCGGCTGACGGGCCTGAACGCGAGGCAGAAGCTGTTCGTCGTGCGAGCAGGCCCGCAACGGGTCATGCGGCGGTTGTTGGAGCGGTGGCGGATCGACGTCCTCGTGTTTGAGGCGGACACGGACGCGTACGCCGCCCTGAGGGACGACGAGGTCACGCGGGTGGCGGAGCGGTGTGGTGTGCGGGTGGTCTCGGTGCCGGGGGGACGGACGCTGTTCGATCCGCGCGAGGTCGTCCGCATGAATGCCGGGAGGCCGACGATGAGTATGGCGCAGCTTTTGAAGGCGGTGGGGAAGATCAACGGTGGAGTGCCCGCGAGGCCGTTGGGCGCGCCGACTGCGTTGCCGGATCCGTTGGACGCGGACACTATGGATTTGACGGCCTTGGACGAGGATCTCGGGAGTATGGAGAGGAAGGACCACACCACCCAGGACCAGCAGCGTGACTGGCCTAGTGCCGAGGGACTGGATGATTATAATGCCGTGCAGAGGACGCTTGATGGCGTGGATGGCGAAACCCAGTATTCATGCGGTCTGATGGGACCCGGTCGCGACTTTGGCGTCCCGACACTGCAGGAGATGGGGATCGATGCAGCGAGTGTGACGACGCCGCACCGAGGAGGCGAGACCGCTGCGTTGGAGCTCCTGGCCAGACACGTCGCGCACGAGGAATATATCGCCACGTTCGAGAAGCCCGCAACCGCGCCGACCGCGTTCGACCCTCCAGCCACGACGGTCCTCAGCCCGCACTTGCACTTTGGGAGTCTCTCGTGTCGCCAGTTCTGGTGGGATGTCCAGGCCGTGATTGAAAGGCGGCGGAAGGACAACAAGCCCGTCAGTCACCAACCGGTCAACATTCCAGGCCAGTTGCTCTTTCGGGACATGTACTTCGCGGCACATTGTCAGGTTGGGGTCCCCTTCGGACAGCTAATCGGCAACCCGGTCGCGAGGTTCGTCCCCTGGCACTTGCAGTCCCGCTACCGGAGCAGCGGCCCGGACGCGAAACCCGTCACGGACGGGACGTATATCGTCGACGACCCCAAGGCGGAGGAGTACTTCCAGCGGTGGAAACACGGGCGCACAGGCTTCCCCTGGATCGACGCCCTCATGCGCCAACTCAAGCGGGAAGGCTGGATCCACCATCTCGGCCGCCACGCCGTGGCTTGTTTTCTGACCAGAGGGGGCTGCTACGTCTCCTGGGAGCGCGGCGCCGAGGTGTTTGAAGAGTGGCTTGTCGACCACGAAGTCGCGTGCAACGCGGGGAACTGGATGTGGTTGTCATGCACGGCCTTCTTTAGCCAGTTTTATCGGTGTTATAGCCCCGTGGCTTTCCCGAAGAAGTGGGATCCCGAAGGTCAGTTCGTGAGGAAGTACGTACCGGAGCTCGCGAGCTTCGACAAGAAGCATATCTATGAGCCGCATAAAGCGCCGATTGCGGATCAGAAGGCCTGGGGGTGTGTGGTTACCGGTGATGGAAGTGGCGAGGCGCCGTCGGACGGAGAGTACAACGTCTACCCGAAGCCGATGTTTGATTTCAACGAGAGGAGGCAGTTCTGCATCGATCAGATAAAAAGGGCTTATGATGTAGGATTATACGGCGACGACGAGAGGGTTGTTAGTGGTGAATGGAGGAAGTTGTTTGATCGATACGACGAAGGTGGGGAGTGGAGGGAAGAGGCCAATGGTGCCATAGCCAGAGGCGAGAAACGATCCAGAGATGATAGCAGCACGGGTGATCGTGGAGATGATATGAGCAAGGACGTCCATAATGGTGGTGGGAGTCTCGATGATCATGCAGAGAAGAGAATGGTAGTGAAGAAACGGTCTCCCAAGAAGGGCAAGCAACAGCGGACATTAGATTCCATGGTGTCCAGACAGAGAGGGAAGAGGTGACAGGCCACGGGTGATTTTTGATGGTGGTAGTCTGGACGCCGGTGGTTAGATTGGTAAACATACAGTCGATTTTCCAGGTCATTCCTCGTGTGTTTCCTGTTGTCAGAAGGTTAGAGAGACGGTGACGGATGCTCATGGCGCCCAGGTCGTCGCTGGATTGCTAATCTGCCACTTGAGTACAGAGTCGTGAGATGTCCCAACTCATGTGGGGTTCTGCACACTGCGACATATGTGACGAGTCACGAGGGAGCCTACCTGAATGAATTGATCTGTTTGCTCAGTGGGATTCCCGCCAAGACTAATACGGCAGGAGCTTCAGCCTAAAGACCTGTCGATGCGATTGTGGAGAGTCCTTGGGAGGCCTGTATCAACCTGAAGCAAGGCGTCTGCTTTGTACCAGGGTATGCAGGCTATGTCGCAGCAAGAAGGTCACCAGCACGGTAGCATGGCAGGCAGGCAGGTTCAACGACATGCCTGACTAATGGAGCCTCGTCACTCATACTCGTACCAAGTCTCTGCAGCCACTAGTCGGAGATTGAAGCAGTCAATGATGCCCAAGTCGAGGCTGCTAGCAAGCTTCTCCAAGGGGGAGGTGGAAAAAGGAGCTGCCAGTAAAGGCCCGCAAACTCTTCACTGCTCGTCGACCATTTGGGAGGCCGAGACCGCTCTTGGCCGACCTGGTTGTATCAGCACTGTGTGACCAGCAGGTCGCCAGTATCGTCCGACCTTTGTTACGATTCAGATGCCGTGGTCTCGGGTAATTGGCCAGCGGTGGTGGGGTAGTGCATTACGCGCCCGCCTTGAAGAGGCAGCCTACCATCAGGCTGACAGGGGCTGTGCCATCTGCCATTCGACCACGTTCTCCCATCCAGGTATATATCGTTCATGCTGTCTTTCAGCTTGTCAATAACCTGCTTCGCTCACCCGGCAGCACTTCAGAATGGACGGTATCGAGGAGAAACTCCAAAAGTTCGCTAAACAGGATGACGAAAAGACCGAGTTTATCCAGGTAACGTAACCAAGCGATTGTGGAAGCCTGTGGTCGATTGACAACCTGTGAAGGACCTCGTGAAACGGATCAATGGCTTGAGTGACGAAAACGATAAGCTGAAAAAACAGCTTGGCATGTCTCAATACACCTGCCAGAAGATGGACGACGATCTGAATAGCTTGAAGAAGCAGGGAGTCAGCATGCAGCGTTTGATGGTGGGCTCACGCGTTTCCCAAGCAGTGGCTCGCAGCTTCTGACCGTCCCCCAAGGGCTCCAATCCATTCGTTCTTGTTTTGATTGACGGGGACATCGCAACTGTGAGCTGCATATTCCCTCTAGGGTCGACCGCCGAATGCTAATAGAGCGTTTAGTTCTCCGACGATTATGTGCAACGTGCTTCCTTGGGGGGTCATGACATCGCTCGTGATCTGAGAAAGGCCGTGTCCGAATATTTCCAGACGAAAGATGGCGCTTTCGTGCCTGACACCAAGATTGTTATTCACGTTTTCGCCAACATAGCTGGGTTGGCCAGAACGTACTATGATGCCAAATTGCTGCATGATCCCATGATGTTTCGTCAGTTTGTTCAGGGATTCAACAAAGAGCACCCTCTATGCCACTTTACCGATGCAGGAGATGATAAGGAAGCGGCGGACAATAAGGTGAAAGGTATTTCAGGCTGCCGACCCTGTGAGAAACAATGCTGAGCACATGACAGCGGAGATGGCATTGTTCTATGATAATGTGCACTGCAAGCACATCATGTTAGCTGCTTCCGGTGATAACAGCTACGCAGGCTTTCTGCGACAGTACAGCCTGACCGATCGAGTCTCTTCCCGGGTCGTGCTGATCGAATCGATCCCTTTCGCCAGTCAACTCGACGAACTCGCAGTCAAGTTCCAGAACACACACCTCCAGGGTCTTTTCCGCGACAATAAAATAGAGAGAAAAGCGCTGTCGTTCCACGAAGATAAGACTGTTCCAGCAGGGGACACGCCACCAGCGACTTATGCTTTCACCGTGAAGCAGCCAAACGGATCGCTGGAGAAGCAAGCGCTTGTCATACCAAAGTCACCCGTCGCAGACGGCGGACTAGTCAAAGCAGGAAGGAGGATCTTCCAGAACAGCAAAGGCCAAAGGGTGGACCAGCAGATCAAAGTGGACAGAATTCTCGCCAACAGATTGAAACCACTGAAGCTCTGCAACCGCCACTTCCTTACCAAATGCCATTATAACCCTTGTACCCACAACCACGAATGCAAGTTGACTTCGGCCGAGATCGATGCTCTCCGCTTCATTGCACGCCTGAGTCCTTGCCAAACGTTATATTGTGAAGATCCCGACTGTGTTGCCGGGCATCGATGTATGCAGGGAGCAAATTGCGAGAAAGGATCAAAATGTTGGTTTGGTGACGAGATGCACAAGGTTGACACCAAGATAACCGGTTTCATTACCGTCTGAGTATGAACCGAGACATGCGTTGCTTGTATTCTTCAAGGGAGCCGGGGCTGGAGTCTGCCTCGGGAGGCAGAAATGAGGGCTGTATAATCGTAGAGGTGACATGATCCAAGTGAATGTATCTGAAGGCATGATTTACTAGTCGAACATTTCCATCACGAAAGATCTTGCCCACAAACCTGCCAAGAGCCTTGGCAAGTTTGGCGCGATGTCCCAGGCGACAGTGACAACTCCGTAACTTTTTTTACGCAACATTTCCTCTCCTTCATCCTCAATTTCGACTTTGTCCTGGCGGTTCGTTTCCTACAATGGCGGCTCTAAGAGCGCGTGTGGAAGAGGTTGTTCGAGGCGATGCAGCAAAGAATGCGCTGCTTGAGGCATGTAGCCCCAAGATGTTGATCTATTGCCACTAACTCTTTTCAGGAGATGCTGGGGAACGTCGAACAGCTCATGCAGCAACGGGATGCCGCAAAAAATGAACTTGAAATGGCTCGGGATACTGCAAGGACTTACTACCAGAAGATGGTGCAGGCGGAGGCCGAGACATCGCGGATAAAAACTTCTATGGTGGCGTTTCGGTTTCACTCAACTTCAGTTCACGTGGCTGACGACTCGCAGGAGGACTGTGACAGATTTGTTCTCGTGTTGATAGATGGTGACAGCATGCCGGTAAGGTTGACTTGAGGCCAAATCTTCCCGAGAGCAGATCGACCAGGAACGATCTTGATGACTGACACGTCCAGTTTGTCGATGCTTTCGTGTCGAAAGGCATGCAAGGCGGTGAGGATGCAGCCAAGCATCTTCGCTCAGCCATCTTGGATTATCTGAAGAAAACTCCCAAATACCACGCAGATGACCGGATCGTTATTCGTGTTTATGCCAACTGTCGCGGTCTGGCTAAAACGTACAGGGCAGCGAAGGTCATTCCCGACGAAAGCGTTTTCGAGTACTTCATGGTTGGTTTCAACAACAGCCATCCGCTCTCTGATTTTATCGATGCAGGGGGTCGCAAAGAAGCTGCAGACTCTAAATTGAAAGGTGCGTCGCCCCTATGCCAATGTCATAGAGTGATTTGACTTCTTGAAGCCAACTTCGAGCTTTTCTACCGAAACTTCCACTGCCAGCACGTTGTCTTTGGTGGATCTGCAGACAGCAGTTATGCCGGCTTTCTGAGTCCGTTCGCCTCCCCCACTACGGTCAATGATCGCATCACGCTACTCGAGGGCCCGGCCTTCCCGAGCGACCTCAAGAAGGTTGCGCAGGGATTTCGACAGACATCCTTTCCGGATATCTTCAGAACACTCAAGCTACAAGTAATCCCGAATGGTACGGTTGCTGTCACGGCTGGGATCAAAAGACCTGCGGCCGAGCCTCTGGCTGCTGCTCGGGAACGACAGCCAGCCCCTCTGCCCACTTCAATTTCTACGGTTGCAAAGGCACAGCCGCTTCCCACTGCACAACAGCTTCCACTGCCACCAATACTGTCGCCGACCATTTTCCAGAATCAGTATGGGCAGCGGCTTGACCCGCCGTTGAACTTCGATCGGAAATATCTGCAGCATCTGTACGACTACAATTCAAAGCTCTGCAACAATTTCTACCTCAAAGGTCACTGCAACTATGGCGCCAGTTGCGAGTGGGATCATTCGCAGGTGCTTAATCAACTTCAACTGGACACGCTTCGACATAAAGCCAGAACTTCCGCCTGTCGCAACGCCTTCTGCATGGATCCACAATGCCCGCTTGGTCATATGTGTCCTCGTAACGGAACATGCAACATTTCGCAGTGCAAATTCCTGCCAGAGATGCACCACATCGATACCAGTCAAGTCTATGAGGTCAACACGGCCACTGGAGAAAGAAAGAGTGTGTCGGTGCCTCCTTAGGAAGAACCGCAACGACAATCCTGTAACTGGATCGACTTCAGTGAAAGAAAGGCCGACAACTTGCTCTCAGGAAGTCCATTTGAACCGACAAGAAGACAAAGCTTCGACTTTCCGACGAGTCGCCGGTCTTCTCGAAGCTGCTGATCTGCGACCCATAGATCATGGCGATTTGAGAGGACCGTGGTGTTGACACCCAATGAGCGGAGAAGCTGGACGGGGGCCTCGATTTCGAATTGCCTCCATCAGCCCTTTCCGACCACAACCCGTCGGATATTGATTTCTCGTTGTGAGATAAGATACCCCTTCTGCATTGCTGCCCCCTTTTAGCCTGCTGACTTGGCCTGTACTTGCTCTGAAAAGCGAACTACCCTTGTGCAACATCGGCTCCTGGCTTTCCGGCAGGGCGTCACTCAGAGCTTGATCTGAGCATCCCGGAGGCATTGGCGCAGTGAACAAGACAGGTCGAGAAAGCCCTGCCACGCGTATTATAGCAATAAACCATGTTTTTTTGACAAGAATCATTCCTTCCACAGGTTTAACCTGGTGTTTTCTCCCTTAATTCTCGTGCCACAGTGTCGTTCTTGCAACTTCGTCCATGAGAGGATATAGCAGTTGCATGAGGAATGCATCGTGATTGTCGGATGGGTCGGTGCCAGATCACTCCCTCACAAAAGCCATGCTCTTCCTCAGTTCTCGCTCTCTTTGCTTACTCTGCAATTCTAACCTCTCAATGGCGTATTGTAGCCTCTCTTTCTTCTGCTGTAGGCGTTTCATCTCCAGCATTCTAGCGTCACTTAGAGGTGCTGCAGATTGCGCTGAATTGCCAGGTCGTAAAGGTGCCGTGCTAGTTCCGAAGCTGGACGTCCTCCGTCTGTTGTTGTTCAATCTGCCCTCCAGCAATTCTGACCGGGCCTTCAAATTCTCTTCTTTCCGGCCAAGTTGGTTGATGTAGTTCTCCGCAGTTGAGAGGAGCTGGTTGATAGCCGGGACAATTTCGTCAACCAGCGATTGCTGTGCTTCACGAAGTGTAGGTTCGGGAAGAAGTTCAAAGTGCTGTTGTGTTTGCAGAACCTTGCATAGTCTAGGGAAGTCGGATACACCTTCGTCGAGTACGGAGATGCTGGATTCAAGGAGGGAGAGAGACGAGCGCAGGGAGGAGACTGCCGGGCCAAGGGTCGCCATTACAGGTTATTGCAGAGTCATCTGATTACGCACTCACTCTTCCGTATATATCGAATCAACAATCATCACAATCAATGCGCGTCCGTCACGCATAAAGCAAAGTACTCAAACCTGCCAAGATAAATCCAAATTGGGCTTAGTCCGGTTCGACCGGAGCTCGTAGAAACCTGAGTTCTCCGATAGCTCATTGACGACAACTGCACCTTCACGCAAACCACCCTTCTCCTACAACCAGCTTATCCGTCAAGATGCCTGGCTTCATTCCCAAAAAGTTCCCCGGCAAACTCGGTACGTATCGCAGAGCTGGACATATCGGTCGGCACCACATTGACACGTGCGACAGCCGAGCCTATGCTCCCTTTCTACATTGCCGGTCTCATCGTCTTCTACGGAGTCAATAAGGGCGCCAATGCTATGATGGACTGTGAGTCACAAGCCTTACCATATCTATGACATCCGAAGGTTGGTTGGTGAACGCGCATTGGCTGACGACCTGGCCATGAACAGCGGACGAATACAAGAACGATCCCCGGAATCCCCGTGCGAAGAACCCTGATGCGCCAGGCGGTCATTGAGAGTCCTTTGCGAGTGCCAGTTGATGAGAAAATTCGCGGGAAGGCTCCACGCCCGCGTATCGGTCATGGAGGAGCTTCGAATGAGCCCGACTGTACATACTACAATGGCGAGCATAGACGAGGTGGAAAAATGAGACAAGAATAACATCCATTGAGCTCGCTATGGTCCTGCAACACCGGCGAACCCTCATCTGAGTTCAACGTCACTTTGTTCAGCAGATACTAATGCCGAGGGATTCGTTTCTATTCGTCGTGCAGCTCTTTGCCGGCGAAATCACACCACACGTGTGCTTCTCTTTCTTCCACGGAACATACTCGGTCGCTGGTATGACGAAGTGCGGGTTGCAGATACAGCATACGGAGTACTGACTCTGGAGTAGAGGGTACCGATCGACAATACTGGGGGATCCTACTGAGGCTCTCGAGGTTCGACAACGGATGATTGAGAGCGTCAATAGTTTCGCGTCAAACTATCCTGAGACTTTCATTGATCAGTGAGAGCATGGTAAGCAAATTGTATTATCCCAAATGACATTATATCAGAGATCCAGATCACCAACCACGACTACCGCCTCCTGAATCACAGTATAACACTTTCCCCAACGCCAGCCCGGAAGCCAACCTCTGAACTGAATGAATATGCCACCAAGTCTGTCCCCTAGTTCATCTCCAACAAGCCCTTCTCCTGCATCTCTCGCTCAGTCCAGTCCCAAAGTCTGTTGGCCAAGTCCGAATCCTGTGCCTGTTTACTCGGCGACTTTCTTTCTCCGACAGGCACGAAATAACAGCCCGACATCTCTGCCGTCATCTCCTTTCCCGCGACTGCCCACAAAGAATTGAAGCTCCCTTGCTCTGGCGCGATGTACGCGCCCATACATCTCAGAATCGGCACCAAGGTCGACCCACCCCAGGATCTCTTGTTCAATTGCGTGTCAATATTGCCTGGATGCAAAGAGATGGCCCAAATGTGCGGGTTCCCTTCTGTGGCCGGTGACGAGTTGTATCGTGTATGCAGAGCTTTCGCGTGCAGAATGTTGGCCAATTTGCTCTGCGCGTAGCGGCGGAAGGTAAAGTTGTTTTTCAGGCTCGTGTCGTCCAGATTGATGCCTTCTTTCAGCGTCGCCGCGTGGCCCATGGAGCTGACGTTGACGATGCGCACAGTTCCCTCAGAACACGTGCGAGCGGTCGACGCCAACAGTGGCAGCAGATGGTACGTGAGTAGCCAGTGAGCGAGGTAATTGGTTTGCCACTGTGCCTCATAGCCATCCTCGCTGAATTGGAACGGCGTGGCCATGATGCCCGCGGAGTTGACAATGCCGTGTAAGCTGGTGCATTCCGAGCGGATGCGCTGAGCTGCTGCCACGACCGACTTCAAGGACATGTGGTCCATCAGAACCAAGTGGATGTTGGGTTCGAGCTCTGGTTTGGTCTGTTTGATTGAGGCCGTGATCGATGAGACCGCCGAGGTGCCCTTTTCTGACGAGCGGGATGTCAGGTACACGGTCGCGCCATGCAATGCCAGATGATAGACTGTCCACCAGCCTATACCCGTGTTGCCTCCGGTCACTACGTAGGTGCGTCCCTTAAGCGAAGGCAGGGATTCTGGTGACCAGTTCAAATGGGGAGACATCGGTGGGACTTGAAGGTATTATGGAATGGGCTTTGTGCGACGGTTTGCGAGAGAAGTCTGTGAACGCTAAGATTGGTGTCGTGAACATGTTGGCTTTCCCAGGACATCGTGGCCTTCTTATATCACCTTCAAGTCTTGTTGGGTTGTTGCTAGACAGAGATGCCGTTGAGGCGTGGTGCTTGGGAACGGTAGCAGGGACTGGTACTATGCAGGTAGATGACATGGTGACAAGGGATGGTCCCTCGTACAGCCTTGTTATTGCATCACCTGCTGGGCTGGTGTGATGGATGGAGAGCTGACATGACCCTTATTAAGCCCTTCCTGGTTTCCAGGCCCATCATCGAAGAAATGGAGAGGCTCATAATCTGCGATCGCAGTCGAGTCCCGGCTCAGAATACACATTCTCCTGAGTTACTTCAACGGAGTATGTGCGGACACTGCAAGAACCCGACCACTATGTACCTCGTATTTGTACAAAACTCGGGTCTAGTGTGAACGCCTGAAGACCCGCCTGTCAGCGACTTGCATATCTCCGTTACTCCAGCCAATCACTTATTACACGCACGACTCGATGCTGTGTCAACCGCAGTCGAGAGACTTGGCGCTTTGACTCGGTGTAAGCAGGTTGCAGACCATAAATTGCGATGACTTTGGCTTTCCACACATCAGGCGTGCTTCTTCCGTGTTCAGCAAACGCAGAGGCAAGATAGTAGAATCAACCATCAAACCATGCCACTCATTCCTGGCCTCCGTGCCGAGCTGAAACTCCACGAGGATGTTCAGTCGTTAGATGACGAGTGGTCGGGCATAACAGATCCAGTGATCCGTCGAAAGCTGCAGAATCGGTTGAACCAACGAGCTGCAAGTGCGTCGTTCTCTCCACCCGAAACCATGGTAGGCAACCCGCTGACACGTCGAATAGGACGCCGCAAGGCTGAGCAGAAAGCCGGAGCTGGGCCCTCGACGAAACCTAGCTCGTCCAGGGCTGCAGCACTCAAAGATGTTCCCCTGCATGAACGGATAGATCTCAGGGACGTGGTGCAGCTGCGGACGAAGCAAGTCAGCAGTAGCGAATGGCAGGCTGCCGCGGAGACGTTCAACAGAGTCACCCAGTCGCCATTCGTGTCCCTCCGAAGCAAAAGCTCGTGCCAGCGGTGGTATGAGGTGCTACTGGAGGGTCGTGTGACCAGCATCAAGGCCCTGGCGGGGAAGGCGGCGCAGGACCCAGATAATGCCAACTTGTATAAGCTGCCTGCCGACCACCTGATCTCGCTGGTCTATTATAACGTCTACCGCGCCCTGATTTCAAACGTGCACCTCCTTGGCCTGGATCTGAACTTGATGTACAGCGACGATTATCCCTCCCCGTTCCTGCCGCTCTCACCGACCGCGACTTCCAAAATCCGTCATCTACCTCCCACGCTCGAGCCGACGAAACTGCAAAAGACCATGGCACACCATCCGATGTGGGATGTCTTTCCCGACTCCGAGATCCGGGACAATATCCTCCGGTACGGAGAAGACAAGATTGACGACCTGCAGTTATGTCTTGACATGGTCGGTGATGGCAATTACACCGGTCTGGGCGATCTCGACACTCAGCAGACGAACGGGTTGATCGTGTGGGGCGAACCATGGGACCCCCAGGGGTGGGAGGTGACACAGTGCTTTGCGCGCAAGTGGCCGGTTCTAATACGAGGAGCTATCAATATACAGAACTCCACGAACAGATGGAGAATGCAACGCGGGGAAGAACCGTTGGATTTCGACAGGATACTGGAGATCCAATGAAGTATGTGATATCAACCGCCACTGCCCCTTTCGTGGAGAGGTATTCACGTATTGGCCACGAGGATCTCTCTGATTTACCGATGGCCTTCATCTTCAGCAAGACGTCGCCGAAGACCCTGCGAAGTTACAATTGGTCCCATCGTACAAAGCCGAGCCCGATACAGTGAGTGATCCGCCGTCACTAATGTCTGTGTAAATGCAACTGAAAAGGGTCAGAATCGCATACACACACTGTGGAAATGGACTCTTACGTGTCTCCCTCCGGCGTCAGCTGGTTTTCACACGAGCAAATGTTGGGGCACAAGTTGTTGTCCGGAGAACCGCCCGCGTAGAGATCAAAGTGAGGAGGATCGTCCTGACAGTCGGTACAGAAATCCTCATATATGAACCACTTCTGCAGGTATGGGACATAGAAGGAGCCGCATGGTTGGACTGGTAGGCCGTCACCTGCACTCGCGGCGCTGATGGGACTGTCTTGGGTTCCGATACCGCCAGCAAGACCAGAGCGACCAGGGCATTGCATGGCTAGCTGGAGGGTGCCTGCCTCCCCACCGGCATCGCAATTGGCGTTGCAATCACCGTCCAGGTTGTCCGTGTTGTCCACGAAGCTGTAGAAGGTGATGCGGACATTGGCAGTGTTGAATGTTTGCGCGGCTGCCGATGACAAAACCAAGGCTGAGATGAGTGACTCGGCGAAGAACCGCATATTGACAATGAACTGAAGGGTGTGCGGTAAGCTTGGATCTACCTGCTCAGAAGCAATGCGGGCTATGGAGTAGCCATATGTACTTATAACTTGTCTCAACTCACTCGTCGTCGATACGAAGGCAACAGGATCCCGAGGACGGAAGCCTGGTCAGCCTAATGCTGGCCCCGAAGCGCAATCCTAGGAAATTGGGCGCTGACAAGGCGTTTCAGGGCGTTGACGACCACAACTTCATGCAGTCAATCATTACCGCATATCGCGAACAGGTGGGCGTGGCCGTGCATCCTTGGATGATCTTGTCGTTGTTCGGTTCGACACACGTTCCTCCCAACTTGAGATAGGTCATCATTGACCAGCCCTGGGTTCCTTCTGCCCCTTCGGCGGCTATAAAGATGTCGATCGTGCTGAGGATTTCACTCAGCAGATCGTTCGTGTTCCTTCTTGGGCTTCTGTCTGTCCTCCGGGCAACTTACGATCCAGCATAGGAATAAGTATGTCGGCACTGGCCAAGGATGTCGCTGAGGTGATGCCTCGGTTCATAATTGAGCAACAGATGTTAGCTAAGCGTCGCGTAAAGGGCCGATCTCGGTGCCGCCAGCCTTCGATTACTCGCTGCTTCATCTCGAGCTCGAGCTTACCCATGCTTCTGTTGCATTTTTGTACTTCGACACGTTAATAATTCGTCCAGCTCGTGGCCGATGCCAACCCCTTGAGCTTCTTGTCACGTACGAAAGGTGGCGTTCCGAGGGTTTTCGTACATCTTCGCAGAGTAACTTGAACGGTTGAGTTTACTAAACAGCCAGAAATGGAAGCGGAGAAAATCACCAGACGGCAGGGAAGACTAATCAATCACGACCGCTGGGACGGGCATGCTGGAAGCTTTAAAGCATTCCGTACGTCCAGCTTCAGAGAGGTAGGTCTTTAGTTTCTCTTTGTCTGATCCTCCGTGTTACCTCGTTGTAGCACATCCGCAGGCAAGATGCCCTCAGACCACAAAACATCTTATATCGCCGTGATCGGTGGCACTGGCGCCCAGGGCATACCGGTCGTCCGCGGTCTGGTCAAGGACAAGAAGTACAAATGTCGGGTCCTGACACGGAACCTGGAGTCCCAGCGGGCCAAAGACCTCGTGGCGCTGGGAAACGTCGAGCTGATGGAAGGTACTTTCGCGAGTGAACGGGATCTTCGAAAGCTTTACAAAGACTGTGACGGAGCGTTTATCAACATTGACGGCTTCAATTGCGGAGAGAAAACGGAGATCTTCTGGGCAATCAGGACTTATGAGCTTGCGCTCGAGGCCGGCATCAAGTTCTACGTCTATGGGAATCTCGACTATGTCTACAAGAAGTCGGGGTATGACCCAAAGTTCCGGACTGGGCATTATGACGGCAAGGGCAGGATAGGGGAGTGGGTGCTTGCACAAAACCAGGTCAACAGCTCTCGCATGGGTGCGTCCGTGTTCACCACCGGCCCTTATATCGAGATGGCGATAGCCGGTATGGCTGCCTTCACCCCGACAGTCATCGATGGTGTTGTCACATGGCGGTTCCCCCTCGGAGACGGGGCGGTCGTGCACGTCTCCCTCGACGACTGTGAGCACTACGCCAGGTGGATCTTCGATCACCCGGAGAGATCGAACGGCATGGATCTCGAAGTTGCGATCGACCATATCCACTACGCCGATCTGGCGGCGGCATTCCAGAAAGTGACTGGTAAGCCAGCCCGGTACGTCGACGTCGACCTTGACACATTCTGGAGTACCGGCCGCAACAAGCAGCTCGCCGAGACCGGAGGTGGTTACAACGCAGATCCAAATGACCCGTCCTTCATGACCTACCGACAGAACTTTACTGGTTTCTTCAACATGTGGAAACATTCTGGCGGCAACAAGGGCGTCATTCGTCGAGATTACAAGCTGTTGGATGAGATTCATCCCAACAGAATCAAAAGCGCAGAAGAGTTCTTCAGACGTGAAGATGAGCGGGGGCGAAAATTAGGGCTCGGGAGTCTTTGGGATCGTGTCCAGAAGGAGAATCTTAAACCAATCCTCAAGATTGCTGAAGACAAGCGACAGGGCAAGCTGTGAACGCCGCTCCTGGTGGTCTACTGGTGGTATGAAGCACACTGTCTGCGGTCGGATGCTTGCTACTTCGCAGCATCATTGATACCTCTGACTGCACAATACGCAGTACGGAGTAGTATGTAGATGCATACGTACTTAGTACTATTCGAAGAGACACGTCAGCTTATGGGCAGCTCTAACTAGTGGCATTTAAGTGGTTCAAGCAACTATTTTGCATCGCCCTTGCCTCGAACAGGGCACCAACTGCCTGGAAATGCCCACTGTCCGTGGCAAGCTAAGCACCAGGTTAGGGTGGATGGTGGAGAAGATTGCTGCAGGCTGTGGCGCAGCGGGTGCGCAGCTTAAGTGGGATGACGCCGCCCGAGCTTAGAGCCGCCTAAACTGGGCGCTTGGATCGGAGTTTGGTGACGCCTTGGTTGGAGAAATCAGAAAGCTGGGAAACTCGCGTGGCGGGAAGCACAGAGGTGAGGTATTCGTCGCATTTAATTCAATATCCTGTGACAAGTTCACCTTCACCCCCCTCTTGTCAGCATCCGTGGGCTGTTCGTCCTTCGTTCCCGGAAGCTGTCGCGCATGTTGGCTCTCTCGCCTATCGATCTCTCGCCGCTCTCCCCGCATACCGTCCTCGCAGTGGAACTTGCCCAGGCTGCAGGTTATCAAACATGGCCGCCGCGGTAGAGTCCAATGCGTCCATGAACGGCGGCTCTCGTCCCATGACACCGGGAGCTCAGCGCGACAATGGAGCACCATTACCCCCTGTGCCTGCTGGCGACGGGCCTCGAGAAGAGTTGGATCCCTCTTACAGGGATAGACTGCAAAGCGTTCTCTCTTCGGACGTAAGCACGGCCACTGTGTTCGGATGCGACCATGTTAACAGGCTCCTTAGATTGGCGTGACTACGCTGCTGAACAGATTGAAACAAAGTACTAGCTCAACGAGGGTACACAACGGCTCGAGCGTCTCACAATCGGGCTTGCTGACGGGGCAATAGGACTTTGCGGCCTTCCTCAAAGAAAGATCTGTCCTCGAAGAGAAGCATTCGCAGGGGCTGAAGAAGCTCAGCCGGACCACACATGACTCGATCGGAAGACCCGATAGCAGACAAGGCTCCTTCGCCGAGAACTACAAAGAGCTTACAAGCATACACGAGAGAATGGCCGACCATGGCCTTCAGTTCTGCCAAACACTCCACGGAATGTCGGAGGAACTATACGAGCTGGCGGCCAATACTGAAAGAGGGCGGAAACACTGGAAACAGACAGGCTTGAATGCGGAAAAGCGAGTACAGGACGCCGAGGCCGCGATGGAGAAGGCCAAGCACCGGTATAACTCGTTGGCCGAGCAGTACGATCGAGCAAGAACCGGTGAGAGACAGTCGGGCAAGTTTGGCTTAAAGAAATCCGCTGCTCAGGCGGAGGAAGATTTGCGACATAAACTTGATGCTGCCGATGCCGACTACTCGGCCAAAGTTGATGCCGCGCAGACCATGCGGAATGACTTGATGAGCACCTACAGACCACAGACGGTCAATGCTCTCCAAGAGTTGACGAGGGAGATTGACGCAGGTCTGAGCGTGCAGGTGCAGAAATTCGCCAACCTGACCGAGAAACTGATGCTGGGATTTGGCCTCTGTGTGACGCCCATGAAGGGACAATCACCGATCCCGGGCCAGCCGTCAAAGAGTCTTCGCGAGGCGGCTTTGAGCATCAACAACGAGCGGGATTTTATTGACCATGTGCTCAGTTTCGGCAACAAAGCCCCGCCAAGAGCGAACGAGATCAAGTACGAGAAACATCCGTCATTGTCGCCGAAACAACAGCAACCAGACTATTCAGATCAGTACTACGACGAAGACTCGTATGGACAGAACTACCCGCAAACACATTCAAGGCAAGTATCTGGTGTTACTCCTTATCCGGGGGAAGAATATGGCGATGAGTCGCAGTATCAGAACTACGGTGGGCCCCAACAACAGTCGCAGATTCAACAGGTGGGGAACCCTGGAGGCCCGGGACCGAATAGACCACAGCAAGCGAATCCTGCTGGACCACCACAATTACCGCAGATCAACGCTTCGACTGGTGGCAGTTTCAACGGCGAGGCAGGCGCTGGACCCCCGGGCGGACCTGACGGGCCTGGCCATACGCGTAACGTGTCTTCTATTACATCGTTGGGCGCTCCAGGTCAGCAGTCTCAACCGATGCGAAGTCCCTCACCGCAACCAGGGGGGCCCGGCACTCAAGCTGGGCCAGGAGGGCCAATGGGACGCGGTCAAGCACCGATGGGTCGCGGACAGGCGCCACCGGGCATGGGCAGAGGAGCACCGCAAGGAATGGGTAGAGGCCAACCACAGGGTATGGGACGAGGTGCGGCGCCTCCAGGTGGAGTGGGCAGAGGCCAAGGTCCACAAGGTGGCATGAATCAAGGGCAAGGTCCGCCAGGCGCGATGAACCAAGGTCAACCGCCTCAGGGTGGCATGGGCCGCGGCCAGGCGCCACAAGCACAGATGCCTCAAGGCCAAGGTGCACCAGGCGGGCCAGGTCCCGCACCGCAGGGCGCCATGGGACGTGGGCAGCCACCACCGGGTGGAATGGGACGGGGAGCGCCGCAAGCTGGTATGGGGCGAGGTCAACCGCCACCAGGGATGGGCCGAGGACAAGGACCTCAAGCTCCAGGCGGCATGGGTCAGCCTCAGCAACAAGGTATGCCACCTCAAGGCGCCGGACGTGGCATGGCAGGACCGGGCCCAGGCGGTCCTCCAAACGGCGCACCGCGGCCAGGAGGTGTCAATGCACTTCCATCAAGGCAGGCTGTCCAGAGAGCCGGTCCGCCTGTTCTTCCAGTTTTTGGCGTCTCTCTGGACGAGTTATTCCAGCGTGAAGGGTCGGCCGTTCCCATCATTGTCATGCAATGCGTCCAAGCGGTCGACATGTTCGGGCTCGACGTTGAAGGTATCTACAGAACCTCTGGCGCGGCGAATAACATCATGGAATTGAGGCAGCAGTTCGATCATGGTAAGATCTTCGGGATGTCCGACGAATGCTCGCTAACGTGATGTTCAGACGCCAATTCAGTGGATCTCCGCACTCGTGCCGCGGATGACATTGCCTCGGTCACCACTTTGCTCAAACACTTCCTTCGAGATCTCCCCGATCCGCTGCTTACCGGGGCGCAATATCGAGATTTTATCCAAGCTGCAAAGTTGGACGATCCTATACAGCGAAGGGATGCAATACACGCACTTGTCAACGCGCTGCCCGATCCTAATTACGCCACTCTTAGGCTTCTGGCAATCCATCTCCACAAGATTGCACAGCACAGTGACCGGAACAAGATGACCCACAACAACTTGGCAATTGTTTTTGCGCCGACCTTGATGGGCCAGCGAGGCGGTGTCAATGGAAATGGACCCGGAAGTGCGGATATCGCAGATTCAGGGTGGCAGGCTAAAGTCGTTGAGACCATCTTGGACAACACCTTCCAGATTTTTGATGCCGACGAATGAAGATACGGCGCAGCTATGACGGAGAGATGAGAATCGGATCTGGCTTGACCATGATTGAGCACATTAGCGAGGCGTTTCATCCGGCGGCCAGATGCTTGAGAGCAGAACGCGCCTGGAAGCGATTTTACTGATATGACATGAAATAATAATGCTTCAAGTTACCAGCCTTCATATGTACGGAGCAAAGATAACTGTCAGTTTAGGTGTAATTACCGTTTGAGGAAAGTGCAGCCTCGTTCTTGTGGCGGAAGCCGCGAGGCTGGCGTCTACCAAGTTTGGCTGAACAACTTCCCGGTTCTTTCTTCGTCACTCATCGTTCCGTTCTAACACAAACAACATTCCACCAAACATTCTCAATGCGGTTCTAATGGCTCTGACGCTTCCACATGGTTGTTCTGGTCCCCAAAAGTAAACTGAGTCTCACGGCCTTTACGACTTCTGCCCTTCTACATCGGCGTGCTGAGGTTGCCATCTCCGGCATTTGCCCGTAAACCAAAGATCATGTCTTCCATTCCTAAACCTGCGTATCCGCCTTCCCTCGCCGACTGGCAAGACCATCGAGCCGCCATTACAAGACTCTATGTGGAGGAAGATCGGAATTTGTCTGAAGTCCAGCACATTCTTTGCCAGAAATATCACTTCAGATCTTCGTGGGTTCCCCATCCGATTCTCTTTCGAGTTTTCATCGTCTCCTAATCTCATACAGGTTGCGGTCTTACAAGAATAGACTTCGAGGATGGGGCATTCGCAAGCATAATGGACTAGGAAGCCGGACGCGGCCGCCGGGTGTCTTGTTCAACGCGGAGCTTGCATCCCCGTCACCTTTCAGCAGCATATTCTCTCCCGGCCATATCAAGGACGAAGACAGTGACGCAGTCATAGCCCCGCCTCGGGTGCTCTCCTCTGCGAGTGCAAAACCAGAAGAGATTCCTCAGCAGTCAGATGGGCTTCATGGGGGATTTCTAACAACACTGCACAACAGACGAGGTTTGGTGAAGCGGCAACCGGGCGATGCAAGCTCGATACCTAATTTCATCCTCAAGGACGACTTAAACGATACCACCAATTCCATCGTCATGGCCACACAGGTTTTCATCACCACCAGCCCTGACCTCGCCGTCCCGACGCCGATGCCGTCAGAGCAGTCAATCAAGCGGATAAAGCCGTTCCGGCGACGAAAGAATTACATTTGGCACCAATTTCAGCATGGCCTGACTCTTTTAGAGCAGGCAAACGTCCCCAGTGCCTTTGAAGACTTGCAAAGAGGCTGCGCAATGGCCGAGGGATATCTGCTCCGTCCGACGAGACAAGCCCTCATGAGCCTATTGATTGTAATGGGAAACCGCCGCTGGAGCCGACATCAAAAAGCATGGATGTCCGTCGTGCGGTTCATGGCCTCGATGTCCTCGAAGATGCTCGGGGCGCGACACCCTCTCGCCTGCATCATGAATAACATGCGAAGCTGGGAGATGATGCGTGTGGTCGCCCAGCCCGCCATGAGAGTCATCCTCGATGCCTACTCCAGGACGCTCGGGCCAGGGCATCCCGAAGTGTTGCTGCTCAAACAAGGTCTGTCCGTGGAGCTCATGCGCGACGGCGACTTTGACGCGAGCGAGGCCCTGATACTTGAGGCCTGTGAAACCAGCAGCGCGACCTACGGCCACGCTAGTCTGGCGCGACGAAACTGTCTCCGTCGACTAGGCAATCTGTACGTCGAACAGCAGCGCTGGGACGATGCCGAGGGCGTTTTTGAAAACGTCATTGCCCTTGATTCCGAGGCCAACCGGTATCACGGACCGAAGGACGAGACCAGTGTCTTTACATGCCAGAACCTGTCCCTTCTGAATTGTCGACGGGGCGACCTGGCCAGGAGCGGCTATTGGGCTCAGCAGGAGCTGGATTTCGCCCTCAAGATCTATGGATCGCAGGATGAGTATTATGTGGATTGCCTGAACAGGCAAAAAGCACGACTGAATGGCGAGTCTTGCGACAGGTGGTTCTCATGGCTAGAGGTCAGCTGAGCCAGGTCACCGCCTTGCGCAGCGACTGCTGTGAGCGATGAGAATCACCTGCCTTGCAGTCAAGATCGAGGAAAATCTGGGGAGCCTCCGCAGATCATCTCAAAAGTTGCAATACGTTGTGCACAACAGACATGTTGGTTGAAAGTGCTCCCCGCTCACTGAATCTGTTGCACTATGATGCAGTTCAAGAGGTTCATGAAATGCCGGTATCAACTGTCTGACTACCTTGTTTACAGAGGCCTTCAGCGCCTTCTGCTATATGTCAGAGGCGCCTGTTTGCGATGCCCAAGATGACTACCAACCAACAGGCTAGTCTTGAGGGGACCTTGAGAGGCAACCGAATATGCCTCGTCTTCACTACGGGGCCCTCTTTGCCACAAGGCCTTCACGCCGATGCCACGAGGAGGCTGTGGGAGACTGACGTTTGGCTATAGATGATGCAGAGGTGCCTCGGTTGGTGCCTGGTTCAACAGGAACACTCGTCAACGCAGAAAGTTTATGATTGCGGATTTACACCGTGTCGCCTATGACCGGACTCTGGCGTCGCTAGTTGCTACAGTACTGGAAGCAGCATGCTGCATATTTTTCAGAACGTTCACGCGCGACAAATACACGCCACGGTCGGGTGCCTTGGGGCTTGCTCGTGGTATACGACCAGCTGACATGCCTGAGCCTCTGTGGTCTGGCCTCAACCATGCGCTTCCGTTGCAGCAACCGCTGCAACTCAATTTCTACAGAGAGGCCGAGAAGATCATTCTGCGCACCGAGGTAACCGTCTTCAATGCAGCGAATATCAACATTCTAATACAAGGAATGCTTGCGAAGAACGGTTTCGATAGATCGGTGCACTCTGTCAGTAGGAAGCGGTGGAGAATGGGCCTTTGCAAGAAATCCGAGATCCTACGCATCGAGAATATCGCCATTGGATACTGGAATTTGGTCGAAGGCGCCCTCGTCTCCCGGTTTCATGGGAAATTTGCCTTCCTGACAAGGGCCGAACAGGCCGAGGAGTTCATGGATGTTCTGGAGGAATTCGGAGTCCGCAGAACGCTCAACGCATGCCGGGACATAGTCGCACAGCTATTCCCAGCATACAGCGTGCAACGGCGTCCGAATTTCGACCCGATCCGAGACAATGAGGCCGCAGTGAAAATTGCGCATGAAGTCCGCCAATGTCACGGTGCGATGCCGAACCGTTCGCTCATGGCACGGGAGGCCTTCGTGCAGAAGCAAGGCTCGATAATCTGCACTGGACGATCACCCCAGTGTATCAACTGTGGCATAAGACCAGGCAACGCCCCCGAAGCGATCACCTATAGCACGGGAGGGCTTCGTGCGGAAACAAGGCTCATCAACCTGCACTAGACGGTCACCCCACTGTGTCAACTGGCGTATAAGACTAGGCAACGCCCCCGAACCGATCGCTCATGGCACGGGAGGGCTTCGTGCGGAAACAAGGCTCGTCGGTCTGCATTACACGATTCCACAGTGCGTCAGCTATTTTGCCGAAGTGTGGCCAGGAGAGACATCATGGCGCCCATGGACAGGAGAGGAGATCGGTATTGCCGGAGATATCAAGGCAGCCGACCCTTCGCGAGACATTGGAGTGCTAGCGATACGGTTACAGCGAGTGCTGAGAGAGCACGCCTTTCCGAGAGGTCAATTAACTCATGCACAAAGCAACTGGCAGCCATCCACGTGGAGAGAACAGCAGGCGACCAGAGTGAGGCGTCGGCGCTCCCGTGGTCAACAGACGACCAAAGTGAGACACCAGAACTCCCGTGGTCAACAGACGACCAAAGTTAGACACCGGGACTCCCGTGCTCAACAGATGCACGGAGTGAGGCGTCGGCGCTCCCGCAGTGGTCAGACGACCAGAGTGAAATGCCAGAAGCACCATAGTCAAGCGAGGAGCTCTTTTATGCGTGGAGCGTTGAGGTGCTTAACACCTCAATCCCTTTCACAGCCCAAGCTGTCCGCTTACAGCGGATAGTGAAAAGAAACTGTGGAAGCGAGAGATCCCTCGGCGCGTGCAAGAGAAAGATCGAAGAAATGTTCGCAGACCGAACAAGAGAGGACGTGCTTGAGACGTCAAACCTCCCGTGGTCGACGCACGAACTCGGCTATGCCGAAGCCATTGAAACGCTCAACACTGGGGTACCATTCGAAGCACTTGCCATACGTTTACAGCGTGTGCTGAGCGAGAACTGCGCATCCAGGAGGTCGTATGAAGCATGCGCCAGGAAACTGGACGAAATCTACCTGGACCAGACAGAAAACGTGCGCGCCGATAGCATGGAAATGGAAACGCAGCAACAAGAGGCGCCAGAAAAGGACCAAGAAGAGGCGCCAGAAGAGGAGTCGCCGTTTTCGACGTGGCAATGGAAACCATCCGAAATTGAGATTGCCATGGAGATCGAACAGTCATACCCCAATGTTGGGCCAAGACGCTCAATTTTCGGCTACAACAAGAGCTGAAGCGCCGACTTGGCTCAGATCGAGGGCTAAGAGGTTGCCGCAGGAGGATTGAAGATCTCCGCTTCGAGCGCACAGGCATGAAACACACCTTCATGAGGAAGGTTAACGAACCCGCCTTGTTGTCCGTCGCCATGAAACCTCCCTCCACGACCCAGGGCGCCGGAAACGACACCGCGCCACCGTCAAGCAAGGACCAGGAGAATGTCCTTCGGTCAGGGCCGAGCCATTTACCCAAGCGACGACGCTCCAGCAGTGCCGCAGAAAATTCCGCCGTCAAGTCAGCTTGACCCTCCCTCAAATCCGTTTTCACCAACACCACTGCTGGTTATATACAACCTTCTTTGTTGTCAGGTGTCTGAGAAGACGCCCTTACTAACGAGCCGATCTTGTTTGTCGCCTATAAGCCCCTGGTGCATTGAAACCCCGGATGACCTTCTTCCTTATCGGATGGTAGAGAAGACGCCCTTCCATAGGAGGCAATCTGTTTATCGCCTGCAAGCCCCTGGTGCATGGAAGCCTCTAACGACCTTCATTATCAGGTGGCCGAGAATCCACCCTTACTAAGGATGCAATCCTGTTTGTCGCCTGCAAGCCCCTGGTGCATTGAACCCCTGGTGCATTGAACCCCTGGTGTATGGGAGCCCCTGTCGAAAGAAGGAAAGTGGCAATGGCAATGGCGAACCCTGCTTCTCGATCTGATCTTGCCATCCGGATCAGTTGTGCACCATACGGGGGAGGGACATCCTCAACAGCTGCAAAACCATCGTGACAAGTCGGGCCATGATCATCGTCGTGAGACCGGATCGCGTTCCCGTTCTTGAATGCGTTACGTTTTCGTCTTATTGATGGTCGCCGGAACCACGTCGATCATCGAACTTTCGTGGCAGAGCTTCGCCGCGGGAACGACAGAACGGTACTTCATGACCTTGTTTCCAGACGCGCTACAGCGTCGTTGATTCCGCCTGTCAGTGGTTTAGCTAGTCGGTAGATACGTTTCCACAACGTCGATGGTATCCCGTCCACATCGCAAGAGCGTGTTCCCAAGAGCCTTGCCAGACCGGAAAAAGAGAAGGGTTTTCACGAATCACCGAAATTTCATCGTGAGTGTGAAGGTGAGGAGTGGCTTGAGCCCATACATGAATAGAAAGCCCTTAGACCTTCCGTGCCGATTCTCATCGCCTTGAAGAGGAAGAAGTAAGTAGCACTGAAGTTCTCGGGACCATCTTTTGGTCTGTCGTTTCCAGATGGTCTTATAATCCCCGGAGACTGGCTTTTCACCTTATACACAGTATGCGAGGGAAATGTTGATGGGAACCTTTTGTTTCTTCGGAAACACTGTAAGTATATAGATGTTTGCTTCTCGATCTGCGTGTGATGTCTTCCTGCTCCTGGGGTCTGAGGATCTGCGCCACGCTCGTTCGTAATAAGCCCGCTTCTCAGATCTGTTGCGTGTAAACGGTCTAAAGAAGATGCGGTGCCGCTGCTTCTGGGGCTGTCGCAAAGATTGATGCATGATGCGGACTATTTCCTTCTAGACTTTAATGAGAATCTTGAGGCTGCTAATCTTATTATCGAGCAGTTCCCTAACCTGACACTCCACAATCAGGATAGCTAAAGCCAGTCCTTTCTATTATACTGTCTAGTGTAATTAGTCTCCTTGAATCTAAACCGGAAACGCAGTTAATGAGGAAATAGGGAAGGGGCTCTGGATCGCACCTGCTATCCTCGCGACACGTAGTGTGTATAGTGTATATATTACGCACGCTAAACCTACCTAGGTACCTTACCCCTATTTGACCTGAGATAGATACCTACCGACTTGTAGTGTCGCAGTGTAGATATCTCACTTATAGATAGACTCCAAAAAATCGCAAAAAGAAAATGAATGTGCACTCCAAGTGGGACTCGAACCCACAACTGTTGATGTTGTTAGATGTTTGCAACGTTTGCGCGTGTTGGAGGATGTGGCTCACCCTCCAGATAACCGGCTCGTACGAGCCTAGAAGTCTGGCGCGCTACCATTGCGCCATTGGAGCTTTCAATCTCGATAATTGCGCCATTGAGCTTCTAATAAAGCAGAAGTCGAGGATCTCGACATTGATTTTAGGGTCATTTTCAAAAATTCAATATTATGAGGCATAAAACCTTACGGTGGGGCTCTGGTGGCTACACTGCCTCGACTAAGTAGCGTACTTATTCTCAGGGGAGAAGGCCGAGGTTTAGTGAAGCCGCTACTGTACAGTAACTGAAATAGGCAGGAGTGACTGGTCGTTCCTGCCGTGTTTACCCGCAACTGACCACAAGAAGGCGCTGTCCGCAAGCGGGGTTGAGGGGCACAGGGGTTTCACACTACTCGTGCTGTATTCACGAGGCTGTCGGCCTTTAAGGCATATACTTGCTTACGAGCTTACAAGTACTAGTACGCTAAAATATCCTATCGACATAGGTGTAAAGGCTAGAGGTGATGAAGCTGGAAGACCAAATCGTCCTCGTTACTGGTAAGTGCCCATGCAGCTCTCTGGGAGGCACATCTACTGTGTGCCAAAAAAAGCTTCGCGGTATCGACAGCGTAGGTCTTAAACTCGATACTCATTCTCGATACTACAGGGTCTTCCCGCGGACTCGGTCTCGCCATCGCACGGGCGTTCCATGCAGAGGGTGCAAAAGTCGTTCTCAACTACTACAGCTCCGAAGAGGGTGTCGTGTCCGGGCTGGCAAAGGAGCTTGATGCCTTCGCTTTCCGGGCCGACGTCACCCATTCCGACGAGGTGAAGGCTCTTTTCGAGGCTGCGAAGCGGCATTTCGGAAAACCCATCACGACTGTGGTAAACAATGCCATGGTGGGCAAGTTTGCCTTCAACGGGGACGCGAGACCAAAAGTGGCGGAGTTGAGATGGTCGGATCTCAACGCCCAGCTAGAAGGGTTTCTTTGTGGCACGCTGAACACCACGCAGGCTGCACTGCCTGGATTTGAGAAGGCGGGATTCGGCCGTATCATTAATATCGGGTCCAACCTGTTCCAGAACCCAGTCGTGCCGTACCACGATTACACCGCAGCCAAGGGCGCATTGTTGGCCTTTACCAGGACTTGCGCCGCTGATCTGGGTCCAAAAGGTATCACGGTGAACATGGTGTCTGGAGGCCTTCTGCAAACGACGGACGCGAGTGCCAGTACTCCACAGGCCGTGTTCGACCATATCAAGGCCGTGACGCCACTCAGGAAGGTCACCACGCCGGAAGACATGGCGGGTGCGGTGTTGTTCTTCGCTAGTCCGTGGGCCGCCGCGGTGACGGGACAGCAGATTGTAGTAGACGGAGGGCTCGTCATGAACTGATCCCAAAAGCTGAGGAGTTGTTATAACATGGCCTGTAGCTGTGCCCTGGGGGTGTGAATCTCGACAACGGCTTTGCCCCAGACTTTTCGTGAGGCAAGGTCGTCGAGGGCCTTGGGAACACTTTCCAGACCAGAATACGTGGAATAGACGACCGGCTTGATCTTTCCGCTCTCAAGCATTTCGTTCAGGCCCCTCCAGACTTCATCGTTCTCCCCGGGGTGTCGTCTCCCCGTTTCGCCGTATCGCTGTTGAGAGAGTCAGCAACCGCACGTCACCACTCAAGTAAGAAGACTCACATATCCCAACAACCTGGCGCCCTTGAGCAGCACTCTATTCATGGCAAGGACTTCCATTTTCCCGCCGAGGCCAGCGAAGCCGGCGATGACGATATTGCCTCCAAACTTCAAGCATCGGATGCTCTTTTCGACCAAACCCACAGTATCATACACGGAGTCGACGCCGGCACCGTTTGTGAGCTTCAGCACCTCCTTTTCCCATCCTTCTTTATCATACCTTACCACTCCTAGCACGCCCAGCTTCCGGACAATGTCAGCCTTCTCCTCGCTGCCCACCGTCCCAATCACCTGAGCTCCCACCGCATGAGCGATCTGCACAGCAACAACTCCCAACCCGCCCGCCGCAGCGTGGACAACGACGGTCTGGCCCGCCGTAACCCCCGCGGTTCTGATCAAAGCACCATAACTCACGGGAGCGGTCCCTGCGCCTAGCCCTGCGGCATCATGTAGCGTCCAGCCGGTAGGTAGCCTGAAGAGAGCCGAGGCAGGAACGGCGATTTGCTCAGCAAACCCACCTACGCTGGCTCCCCAAACGTGGTCGCCGATCTGGAATTGACAGCCCGCTGGCGCCGAAGCAACCGTGCCAGCAAACTCCAGACCGAGAGTAAATGGCGGCTTGACCAGGCCGATGTGATTGTTCTGGTGCTTGCCTCGCGCATATAGGAGGTCGACGTGGTTTAATGCGCTGTGAGTGATGTTGACGAGGACTTGATCCGCCCCAGGCACCGGAGCTGGGATGTCTGTGACGCGTAGCTCTGAGTTGGCCTGGACATATTCGGTGATGTGTATCGCTTTCATGATGCAGTGTGCGCCCGTCCTTGTCCCGCTTGTCAGAACAGAATTGGCGACAGTAGACAAAAAGGAGGAAAGGGAGGCTTCTCCAACATAACGATATAGAACCTGTTATTGAGTTGGAAAGTGCGATAGTGGTAACCGGAGAGTCTCGTTAACCGAGGTCCAAACGGATTTTCTGATCCGTGCTACAGTCCGTGGCTCTTTACCCGCCGCATAGTACCTTGTTGCTGTTTTGAATACATGTGTGCCAATCAATCATCATATATCGTGAGAAAGGTTCCCTCCAGATTGTATAACCCGTAATCCACACCCGCCTTCCTAACATGGACGCAGATCTCAACATGAAAATCTCACACTTCCACTCCCAAGCTCCGAAATCTCGACCTTTGTGCCCTCCTTCGGTCCCTTGTAACCATACAGCTCATGACTGCTCTCCTTGCGGACTACCAAGCCGCGGCCACTGGCACCGATACTGCCGGAGCCGTAGGAAGTCAAGTGTAACATTCCCTCCCATTCCGTCGGATACTCGATCGTCATACTCCCACTGCCACGCACTTGATGGGATGCCTGGAGAGCACGAATTGGCTCAGTGTTGGTAACGTCGGAGTACACTCTGACGTGCTGGCTCCCGTGGTTCGAAACAGTCGAGAGACTCGAACGCGCATCCATCTCCGAAACGCCAACTGCGTAGACATCCAAGTTGATAGAGCCTGCGTTCGTAGAGATCAAGGCTGAACCACCATTTCCGTGGACAATGTTGCCCGAGACACTACCTGCGCTAACAGATATCTCAGTCTGCAGGACCCTCGACCTTGCCGCCTCAGAGACAAGTCGTTTCTTGAACAAGCCACCTCCAGAGGTCATCCTCACATTTATGCTTCCCGCTGTACTTGCGAGGCGGAGCACGGCCGGCTTATCGCCAGGCTGAACTTCGATCGTGACTGAGATGCTGCCGCTCGTTGTAGACAGATCAAGTAGATCGTACAATTGGTATGTGCCGGTGATAGACCGAAACGTCTCGTGTTCGCGATGTTCGCGCTTCTCCGGTGGCCATGGTGTCTGTGACGGCTGTTTTCCAAAGCTCGGAAGGTCATAACGACCGTTCTGTTCAGAAAAACTCATGTCAGCAAGGATACATTAGAATAATTGACTGTGCTTGAGAACAAGGTAAGGGATGGCTCCTGTACATTCTTGAGGGACTTGCAAAGTCCTGGAATCAGGAGCCATAGGCAAGCCAGTAGTGCCAGCAGGAAGAAGATCATCTTCTTGACACGCCGGGCTCGATGTTTGCCGTCTCTATGGTGTCCGAAACCGCGTCGCCGACTACCACACGATCGAGCCTTTGGAGGACCACGGCACCACCTTCTCTTCTGTCGTTGATGTTGTCGCTGCTGCAAAAAGACAGGCAAAGCGTCTGAGTCCGAGTCTGCTTCCTCATCATGGTCCTGGCCGTGGTGACTGGGATGTTGTTCGTGCACAGTCTCTGGTAGGGTCGAAGGAACCACCTCTTCATCATTTGGTCGATATGGGCTTTGGGTAGAACGTGTGATTGAAGGGGATTGTGTGTTGGGAGCGCTTACTGGTCCGGAGACCGTAGTAGGGACTGATCTCGCAGCCACTGGGGAGGCAGGTGCCGCGGGCGATTGCGACGCCGTCTGCGTGCTGGCGGAGGGAGTATAGACTGGGGGAGGATCGGATGGATCATCATCTTGTGCGATATCTGGGTACTCAACATCCCTCTCTTCATCGCCGTCAACCGTCGAGGCCAATGGCGTCCTGTCTGTTGCGGGTGTGCCGCCTGTAAAGTTGTCGGCCCATGAGCCTTGAGACGCCAGTCTCCGAGCTTCAACTGCTGCTGAGCGAGACTTGTCAGCGTCGCCTCCTCGACGGTATGAGGTGGGAGACTGATTGAGCGAATCTTCGCTATCTCCGAAGGTCTCGTAGTTGCGAGCGGGATACTGTTTGTGAACAGTCATCTTGAACCAATACTGTAGTATGCAATCAACCAATGCGGGGTACAAGTCAGTGCATGGATGTCAGTGAGAGGGTGAAAAGTGCCTATGTTCAAGTAATGTCGAAGAGAAAGGACAGTTCGTTCTTGAAAATATTAGCGGTTGGATTCTTTTGCAGTACCCTAAGTTATGCTCTCTATCTCAGAGCGGCATCGAGCTGAAGATGATTGAGGCCATGATGCCGATCAATTCGCAGGCAGACACCAAAAGAGAGCCCAGTTCTCAGCGTCGCCGTACCCGTGTGCCGCCCGCGCCTTACTTGGTGCTGTGAGCTTCCGCAAGCGGTTACAGTTCCATGCCACCCCCGGCATGTCACGGAATACAGGTGTTGATAGGCGGATAAGACCCATGCTTTCGTCCACCCAGCTTCTCCATCTCCTGATCCTGAAATAAGGCCACCCGTCGTGTCCAGCTCCTGCAAACGTCATACAAGGTCACTGATGCTCGGATCGTATCTCGTAACGATTCCTACCCAAGGACTGAATCCCTCTTGCTTTACCAGCACAGGCTCTTGCAATGCTGGTGCTGAGCATCTACTAGAAAGATTGGAGGGAAAGGAATACAATGTCTAGGCGCATCGCTGTCTGGTGTTTGAAGTACAGATTGTGAAAGTCGAAATCCACAACTGACCGCTCAACTTGGCCAAAGCCATTTTAACATCCCAGCAGTTTACAGTTGTCGCTTTCGCGTCCTCCTCCTCGATACCAGGATTCACGCCCATTCTATCTTTGCCAACGTACCTCCACAATGACCACGATCAAGCAAAGAAATCAGGAAGCTCATAAGTTCATCTTAGCCATATGTCATCGGGTAAGCGAAGGGTGGCTACCTTCGTCCCATCACGGCGAATCCTATGCCTGGTCTCTGGAGATGCTATCTGTTTGCCCAGGTTTGTTTTGCTCCTGACCGACGCCGTGATGAAGACAGCATTCACATAGGGCAAAGAGGAAAGCCCTATCCCTATCAGGGAAATGAGAGCCGCTCGATTTCAAGAATTCAACTTGAGATACAAGTATCGTACGAACGAAGCTTCTGGAGAGCACTCAAGTCCACTCCTGTTGTCGAGCCTGGAGTGATCCTAAGCTCCGAGGAGAGCTGATGTCGATGAGACTGAGCAAAATCTCGGCTGTCGGATGCCCTGTTCTCAAATGGACTGAATGTTCTTGACTTGTAGCCTCATATTCTCGTGTTTCTTACTTATAATCCTATTGTGTGATCAATTGTGAGCTTTTGCAATGGCCATCTAATGGTTTACCTGGTTAAGCCCGAAGCTTGTGTTAACTACAGATCGTTGGAAGTATAACAACCGTCTTCTATCTACATCAAACGAAAGCTGAAATAAAGTACGAGGTTTATTGCTGATGACAACGGTACGGTTACTGACCGCCTTGCTCTGGGTGGCTGCCTGTCAAGTGGTGAATGCTGCCACGAGGTCACATCTTGGTATTCACCTTCAGCCTAACAATCGGTAAGTCATTCTTCATCATATTCACTCAACCTCAACCTCAACCTCAACCTCAACCTCAACCTCAACCTCAACCTCAACCTCAACCTCAATGAAGGAATGCTTTTCCTAGACTTCAGTGCTTCACAATCTTGAAAATGCCGCCGATCAAAAGACCTCGGCGTAAACTAGGCTCAAGACCATACGAGAAACCCTCAAGCAGAAAAGTCGCTGCACCAGTCCCTCCAGCGCAGCCAAACATCGGTCAACAAGAGTCGCCTTTTCTTGCACTTCCCATCGAGATAAGATGGCAGGTCTACTCTTACCTCACCGATCTACCTTCACCATCTGAGAATTCTCCTGAGCTTTCCAGACTTGAAAAGGGAAGGAAATCACTCATGAGTGTGTCTCGCCAAGTCAGTGAGGAATGGATACCTTTTTTCTATCGTACGTCTCCGTGGGCACATCCGCATAAGTCCCTCGACCTTATGGGGCATGTCTTTTGCTTGAAAGAAACATCTACTGATTCTAAACAGGCTCCACAACCATCATCGGCAGTCGAATGACCCAACCGTCCGATTTTGGCAACCTTTACCTGAAGACGTTGGGCCACTACAAACTACGGCATATTCGCAAGATTGCATATGCGGCAAGTCCCGATGACAAAGGATCCCCAGAATTCTCAGAGATGAAGGCTTTGCTTACACTCGTCGGCAAGTTCGAGACAGAGCTTCACTCTCTGGTTGAGGTCAAGCTGCAGGCACGCTACACGTCCTACTCAAGGAGTATTTGGGCTATTGGTTTGACACCTGATCATGCAGCGATGGCGATTTGGGCGTGGATGGGGTGGGGTCAGTTCGCAAGAACTCTGCAAGGAAGGACTCGGTCTGGAGCGCTGAGGGGCTGGGATGCTGAGAAGGAGGTTTTGGTCCTCAAGTGGCCCAATCCGCACTCCTACCGACCCGTTGAGCTCGTTTTGAAATTTACGAAGCCTGAGAATTTGGATGAGTTGATGGCTGAAGGACCTGGTGTCGAAGTGTACAAGCTGTCGGAGACTCAGGAGATTGCAGATTAGTGGCGGGCGGCTATGAAGCCTCCAGAGCAGGTCGTGCAGACAATCGCGGGACACCATGAGGCTCGTTTGTAAGCTAGTTAGCAATACGGAGAATTCAAGGGCTTCGCCTGTCGTGGCCTCGCCCTAACCGTGCGCTTCAGATGGCCTCATGTCGTCGATCTGTATTTCTCATCTGCCAAGGGCTACCGGCGACTGCCAGACGTGAGTTACGCACTGGAAGCAGACCGTTGAGAGATTCTAGATGGATCATCAACCAATCCTCTGCTTAAGTCTGCTAAATGCAAGATAGTCCTCCGAACCACTAACTACGCCTCCACCTGGAACACCTGCCAAACACATGCCTGGCAGATTCAACATCTATGGTATTTAGCCTGACTGCCCCGAACATTGCACCCCCAGTGTCGATTTCGACTGGCTCTTCAGTGTTTCTTCAACTCTTCCCCGCTTCTGGAGGTATCTCTTATTCTCCTTCTACTCATGTCAGTCAAGACGGAGGGAGACTGTTGCTTTCCACATTCCTATTTGACCGCTATTCCAAGAGGAGAAGCCTGAGGAGGTTTATTGTCTCGCGAGTGAAGTACCTGGCGTACACCGTAACGAATGTGAAAGATGTTGATAAGGGGTGTCCCAAACATGGACGCATTGCCCGGCGTTTTACATGAACAGTTGATATTCTGCATACCAAGATTTTCAGTCTTCCTTGGTTAGAACGTATGTAGACATGGACAGTGAGTGATTGACTTCTGACAAGCCGAAACGCGAGGAGAGAGAACATCCATCAGAGCCAGTAAGTTACACCGACGCGGTGCCTCAATGCCAACAAGTCCGAGTCCAGAATTAGTGATCCTTGATGAATTGCAGCCATTCCCACCTTAAGAAGACCACATCTAGAGAGCTTAAGGCAGGGGCAGACAGCCCGGCGAGAAATCAGGAGCCAGGAAAGGCCCGACACACTTAGTTCTGGCTGACCACGATAAAAGTGGATCGATGGTGCTTTAAGCGAGTGTGCAGTTACAGAGATGAAAAGTCGCTCTGTTGAGCGTTGTAGGATTGATCGCAGACCATTTTTGTCTCGCTTGACCGTGAAGTCATCATGCATACGCACTCAGGAGGGACTCAACGCACATGCGGAGTGGACTGGGCGCACTCTTCAGGAGTTGAATGGTTGGACGAGGCCGCAGCGGAGGAGCTCTAGCTTCCCGGCGGGCTGGCCCCGAGGCTCGTTCACAGGGTTCACCAGCCGTCGACCCCCGGCGTGGTTCGTGTTAGCGATAGATTAGGTTTCTCTACCTGCGGCTAACCCCGTGTTTCCCAGCGCAACCAACGGTCGCGCGTTGTTTATCATCAGGCAGAGCTCCAAATCACACTTCTTGTTGCAGGCCTGGACCAAGGAATCCCATCACATCGCCTCACCGCTTGCAGGGAGACACAACGTGGTCTTCTCTGATGCGTCAAGTGACCTGAGCCGTCGCTCACCACTTCGTGCTGGAGGTCGAAGGAAGCGGTCTTTGTGCATGCTAAACTTCCAAGCGCGTTCATTTCTCCCGCGAGTCTGCCTATCAGCGTGCTGGGCTCATGAGCTGCAACGGTGATTTGCCAGCCTAGCACAATTTATTCGCACCCGTCGTATCATCCAGCTGCTGACCGTGGGGTCGATTGGGTGTTCGCTTCCATTGTTTTGCATATCACTGCTTCGACAGTGGCGAAGGTCGCATAGAGGATCTGAGGAAAACCATATTTATCTTCCGAACGCGCTCTCGGGTGTAGTAACTAGAGTTCTTTTTGTGAAATCAAGGTAGGCGGTCAGGCAGGTTGCAGGCCCGGCAGTGAGATCGCTGTGCTGCGTCTGCCGTGTCTATGAATCATTTCGGCTTGCTTGCATTGTTGCTTTTTCGAGTTCTTTGAAGTTCCACCAATCTCTCCCAGAAAAGAGTTTGGGGTGAGCCCATCAGTCCATCCACACCTTCGACCAAGATCCCGGTCGGCCACCGCAAGTGAATCCTGACGTCGTCCGAGGCGGTCCCTTCCTCCCGCTTAGCGCCGTCACAATTCCACCCAAGTCATTTCGGATACAACGCCCTGGTTCCCTGTTGCTCGAGTCCGTCCTGAGTCACTCACAGCCAGAAGACATCGTCACGAGTCGGTCGGCGTCTAGTCTCCGACCCTCTTCCCTCCTGCCTGTCTTCCAGACTTTTCCCTGCACCAAACAAACTCCAACTCCATCTCCGCAAAGCCAAACCTTCCTCACCCGCACCGAATACGTTGATCGACCTTAACGACCCGAGCTCGATCCCGTCGTAAACACCAACAAAGACGTAACTTGGACGACGGCTACAAAATCCAGTCAACGCATCGGCGCCTTCTCCGTTTCAAGGGACTGATCGCAGCAGCTGGCATCCTCGGACTGCCATCAGCGCAGTCTGGCTGCTAATATGAGAAAGAAGACCTTGACGCAGCTGCGACGGACGGTTCACATCTGCCTGGGGAGATAACGGGTCCTACATTCCACAGAGAGCTTTGCTCTCATGGAGCCACCTCCACCCCCGCCGCCGCCGCACGGTTCCAATCCCCAAGGCGGCGGCAGGTCAGGTGGCCTTCCTGACGGGAAATATGACATTTTTGTCATCCCTCCACACTCTGCAGGCGCGGGCTTCTTGTACCTCCCTTCACTCCAGACCCAGCGCAATTCTTTCCTGGCTGGCGTCCTATGCACAGCGTCCGCTTTCTTCATCTACTATACTGCTGTGCCCGTGGTCAAGGAATGGCTGGCTAGCACCATTAATAGTGGTGGGACCGGCGTGTTTACCCTGATTTGCGGCGTTGCAGTACTGGCTTGGGCGCTCGGCAAGACACAGGGTGAATGGCAGCAGCCAGGTTCTTCCAGTCGTCCGAGTCCCAACAATGGGACTGGCGGCCAAGGTCAAGGCCATGCAGGCTACGGCAACACTGGCTCGTACTCTCGCCCAGACCCTCAACCACAGCCACAATCGCACGCTCCACCGCCGCAACCCCCCCCTCCGCCGCCGCCACCACCACCACATCATAGCACACAAGCTCCGCCTCAACCACCTCCAACCAACAGCCCTCCTCCTCAGTCATCATGGCAGAGACCACCGCCGCAGGCGAACACAAAAGCCAATACCACAAATGCAAAGTCAAGTTGGGAAAAGGCAAGAGAAGAGACAAGGAAGCGGGAAGAAGAACGAAAAAGAGCCGAAGAGCTGAAAAAGCGAAGAGAAGAACTGGAGAAAGAAAGGCAACGACAGAAAGAGGAACTGGAGAAACAACGGCTAAAAGCCCGGGAGAAGGAGCTACGAGAGAGACTCGAGCGCGAGCTGAAGGAGAAGAGAGAGCGGGAGGAGAAAGATCGTCTGGCGAAAGAGGCTGCCGCCAAAGCTGCAGCAGAAGAGAAGGCCGCGGCTGAGAAAGCTGCCGCTGAGAAGGAGCGGGAGCGGGAGCGTGAGAGGCTAGAGAAAGAAAGGGAGAGACTGGAGAAGGAGAGGGAGAGGCTGAAGCAAGAGCAGGCTGCCCGAAACACTACACAACGTCCTCCCATGCCCACTGCAGCGACAGAACGGGACGACGACGCATACTCTTTCAGACCCTACGACCGACCTAAACGAACGCATAAAGCCAACTCGGCGGCTTCGATGTACTCAGAGTCCTCATACGCCCCGTCAGTGAGTACCGCTAAAACCACGCCACCTCCGTCGATGCGAGGACCATACTCGACGAAAGACCCGGAGAAGATCGTGATCAAGGGGGTCTACTCCTTCAACAATGCATTCACCCGCACCCCGATTGCTCAGCTTGTCTCTGGTCAAGGTAATGTTACCGATGGACTAATTCTCCGAATCACCACCGAAGGTCTCTTCATCGACGACGACGTACGGGGCGTGGGCCAACGAGAATGGGATATCAAGGCTTGGACTATGAAATCGGCAGAGGTATGGTGTCCCAAAGTTTCTCCCCCAGGAAATGACGTGAAGACTTCTCCCCGGAAAATCACCTTCTCCCTTGGACTTGGATTGAATGCCGACTCGAGGCGAGGAACCCCTTCGCCCTCGGAGAGCGAGTCTTCCGCTTTCATTATCAAGCTTCTGAAATCTTGTGGAGGGGAGTGCAAGGAGTCGTCTCGGGCCCAAGCTCGGTCCTCAACGCGCAACTCTCGCCGCTCCTCTTCTCGCTCGTCATTTGACGGCTCTACAAGCGCACATTCTACCCACTCTTCTGATACTGACTGCACCCTCAAACAGAGCTGCGAATTATCCGGTCTGCACGTCCTCCGTGCCAGCATACGCGATCAAGAAGGCAAGAAATACGTCTTCATCTTGTCCCAGAGCGAAGGATGGAAAGTTGCTGTTGGTCTGCAGAAGTTAAGGCGCGGCTCACAGGTTCGCGCCTTGGGCGTGGCGGGCATGCCGATGAACGAAGGGAAGGCGATACTGGAGAATTTAGGCTTCGCATAGGTGGACGGAGGGCTGGAAGAACGTGTTCAGCTGCGTGGTCATGCGTTGGCATGCAAAAGCTCTCTGCACATTGTTTGATATGATCGGTCAATGTTCTGTTTCGAGAGTCCGAGCGACATTAGCGAGTTCTGAAAATCAGTTCAAGCATCAGCGATGGAGTTCAGATTGGATACGATTGTACAGCCATTCAGCAAGCAGATACCTCCGAGTCGAACCGACGACAATGGCGTTGGATAATGCAGATCTTGAGATCCGAATTGATACCGAAACCGTTCTTCGGCTTTATTGCTCTACTTACATGTCTCCTAAGTCTCATGAAGTTCATCCGAACGCCGAGTAGACCCTGTGACCCCTTAAGATGGCAAGGGAACGCAACCGGCGAAAGGAATTCTACCTGTACCTACCTAAGGTAGTAGATAAACTCGACGAGATAGCCTAATATATTAAGACTACCGTAGCGCAGTGTAGCACAGCAAAGCAACACAGCTTAGGACGACCCAGTACTAGCTAGCTATTCGTCCTGCGTAGCTCAATGCCATTGAGAGGGGAGTGGGATGCCCTGAAGTTTCGAGTCTGTGCGGTCTCATACTCATACTCTCGGTACAGTACTTACTGTATCACTGTCATCTCCTTGCCGCGATGCGATGTCTCGATCCTCCAACTGTAAGATTCCTTGCTCGGGTTGATGTCTCGATCCTCCAACTGTACCGAGTACCTACAGTGAGATTCCTTGCACGGGGTGTTCGGGACATGGCTTCCGCATTGTCATGCCAATGTTGTACTGTAATTCTTCCTTACGTACCACTCTGAACACTTTCTTAGGGGCGCCGTTTCTTGGAAATCTCTCGGTTTGGTAGAGTCCCGGGCCGCGGGTTCGCTCGCACTGGCCGTAGTCGCTGGCGTTTTGCTAAACGTTCGGAGCGTCTTTTGATAATTTATGTTCTTTTTTCTCGATGGGGCAAGCTGGAAGGATAGGTATGTATCGAAATAGGATATGCCATAAAGCTTCACTCACTCCTTCGAGGGAGGTGAGCTGAGCTGAGCTGAGCGTTGTTGTATAATAACAACTGGTGCAGGACGGTTGGCAAGTTCGATAAGGTAATTGCATATCGACAAGGAAATTGAGTAAGCTCCGTGCGAAATCAATGCTGGTTCTTGTCTCCCGTCCGTCCGGTCGTGCTCGTCCCTGTAGGATAGGTTCTCCATCGCACCTCGCCCGCACGCACCCGACTGCATTATCCTACTGTAGCTGGGGCCAAGGTCTCATTGTGTCCATCTCGACGATGCCTCCGATCTTACGAGAACTAAGATCAGTTTGAGAGCGATCCGCCGAAAAAGATTTAAGCTCGGACATCAAAACAACGGCAGCTGGACGAGTTGGCAGCCGGTTAGTGCTTGCCAGACCTCCTCCCTACAGCTTCGCCTTGTCGGTGATGAGCCGCTTTGGCGTCACACGTAGGCGTGAAGAAGAGATTCGTGGCTCCCCACTCTTGAAACATCACTGTCTGTTTTCAGAGTGCCCTCTTTCCATTGTTCGGCCATGCGACTCACGCCAGTAATCCAAAGCCATTCATATCAGGTCTCGCAAGCACAGCTCCTCCAGCGAATTCGGACTCCCAATGCCCCCTCAAACAGTAATCTGGAACCTCCCCCGAACTCTCTCGCCAAAGTAATAAAACAGTAGCGGACTCGGCGCTATCAAGACCGCTACGAAACCAAAGCAACTGATCCCCCAGCCGTAGCCCAGCTCGTCGAACAACTTAGGCGCAAACAGAGGCACCACTCCACCGACTACGCTTCGAAAGACAGATCCGCCAGCAATTGCCGAGGCAGCATATGTCGAGAACGAGTCGATGTAGTAGTTCTGCACGGTGTTGAAGACCACCACCTGGCCGATGCCATAGAAGTACGTGGCGGCGATGGATGCCAGCCAGTGCACCCGATATTGGACAGTCCAAGCGAACCAGAAGAGACTGACCGGTATGAGGACGCTGCCAACATTGGCGAGCGGCAGGCGGAATTCGGGGAGCGCCCTGCCGCCGTTCTTCTCGGTGAGTCTGTTGAAGACCGTGTCGATGCGTGGCACCAGGAACCGGACGGATGTGAGGAAGCCGAGGCCTGGACCCAAGTAGAGCAAACCGATCTTCTCCGAGCTGAAGCCGTAGGGCGCTTCCGAGTAGATCTTTTGCATGTTCGTGTAGATGCTGTAGGTGGTGCCGAAAATGAGCGCTTGATACAGGCTCATGGTCAACACGATGGGTTGCACGAAGATGACAAACGGCCGCTTCATGCTCGCGACGAGTTTCTTGGACAAGGGCCGTTCGTCCTCGCCGTCGAAGTAGTACCTCATCTTCTTCCCGCCCGTGTCATCTTGCTGCGTGAGCTCTGCCTTGCGCCGGGCAAGGAGCACGGGCGCGTACGTCTCCTTCAGGAACAAATACCCGATGCCGGTGTTGATGGCGCAGATGATGGTGAGGATCCAATATATCCATCTCCAGCCCAGGCGGGTGACGATGACACCACCGAAGAGCGGACCAAGCGTCGGGCCTAGAAGCGGGCCAAGGAGATACCAGCCAAAGACGCCTGCCCGTTGCGACGGCTCGTACATGTCGTTGATGGTGCCTCCGCCGTTTGCTAGCCCGACACTGCCGAAGAAGCCACTGATCGTCCTCATTGCAATGAGCGAGTTGATGTCCGGGCTCAGGGCGCTCGCGGCCTGCAGCACCGTAAACACGGTAAAACAGGAGATATAGAGGGTCCGCCGGCCAAAGTCCTCCGACAGGGGCGCCCAGATCAGCGGGCCGAAGCCCATCATGATGACGAACCCGGTAGTGGTGGCAATGACCTTCTGCTCATTCGTGTGCAAGTCGTCGGCGATCTGTCTGATTCCGGGGGTGAACATGGATGATGCGAGAGGCGTCAAGATGGCCATCAAGGCGATGATGGCGACGTTGACGATTTTCTTGCGACGACGCCATGCTCGCGGGTTCCCTTCATCGTCGGGAGCGAACTGGACTTGAAGCGTTTCATGGCTGTATTGGCTTGCTGCATCGCCGTCAGGACGGAGGAGGGGTTGTTGTTCATCGTCCCCGTGACTGCGCTCATGTGGCGGAGGCATTACTGTGGCTGGTCTGCTGAAGCGAACTGCCACACTCAACTGTTAGCACGATGACTGGGGTGTCTGGAGGTCAGACATTGGGAGCGTGAAGAGGGCTCGCAGCCAGGACTCCATGCTGGGATAGAAATAAGGTTCACGTGGTCAGCTGCGAGAAGCGCGATGCTTTCTAGATGTATGACGCCCACACGCAGGCAGTCTGTGCTGCCCTGACGAGACGGACATCGATCCCGGCCCATTGCTTTTCGACGCCGGAGATCCAGCCACGCACATACAATGCACCACAACTCCACATCGTGATCGGATGCCGAACGATGAAATCTGGGAGGATGCTCGTCTCAACACCCATTACAACAACACATAGTTCGCCGTCGACGTTCGTGGGCGTTTAAAAAGGCGCTTGACTACGGCGTGATAGCGCAGAACAGAAATACGGAGGATCCCAGGTGCAATCGGTAAATGCGCCATCAACACTGCCGCCATCTTCCTACCGATGGCGCGTTGCTTTTTAGGCACCGCACACCTGCTATAAACTCCTCACAGCTTGTAGTTTGGCACGGCTAGCCATTTCAAACCATTTCAGCATCCGTCGTTGAGTAAGGCGTGTTCTGCAACAACATTAGCAACCGGTATGTCATTAGGGGCGGTGGCATGGCACGTACCATGATGCTATCTCTGTTCAAGGATCCCGCCAGAACCACCCTGGCCTCCAGGCTCGCGAGGTTCAAGAGCCATTTCTCCATCTCAAACGGCTGGCGAAGGGCGATGTATGGCTGCGGATGCTTGCAGAGCGGGTCTTGGTGCCAGACCAACTCCGTCGTGGAGGTACAAGTACCGGTGTCCATCGTTCTGGCTGTCCTGGATCGATTTCGACCTTCAGATGGGATGTTGCAGCTGCTGTTTCGGGCGGACTAGCTCTGTGGACTGGCATATTTGTGCTCTCGACTTTGTGCAGGAGATATGTGCAACAGAGGAATTTGTGCCATTTGTACATAGAGCGGACGATCACGACATGAACTGTCAACCTCGCAACCGCACCGTGGATTGCCGTGCTCAGCGCTGTTGACCTCGCTCGTTTCTCTGCGCCTCTTGCCCCCCTTTTGCTTCTTTCCTTGCCAGTGTCGTCGCCAGCCATTCCTCAAAGTCTTCCTCCGCCTCTTTCTCGGACCTGCCTGTCCCATCCACGCCGAGTCCTCCGCGGATCATCCTCTTCGCGTCCGCAACGCTGTTGATGTTGAGATACCAGAGCGTGCCTCCCGTGGCCATCATGGACAGGCTGAGCACGTTGATCGTCGCGAGATTCAATGCCTCCAGAGCTTCCATGGCTCCGTTGACATTCTTCGCCTGTTCCGCTTGGTGGCCGGGAGCGTTGGCATAAAAGGCAGGACTCGAAGCAAGCCGCTTCCGTGCAAAGGCTCTCCGCGTGATCAGGAGCGAAAAGACGAAGAACGCGGCGCCGGCTCCGAAGATGACGGCATTCCTGTTCGGCCGGTCGATCTGTGTGGACGAGGGTAGAGGCGAGGGTTGGACGGCTTCAACGACGGGCTGGCGCGGCCGGGTTGCTGGTTCTTCTAGGATGCGAGTCTCGGAAGCCGAAGGCTGCGCTGCTGCAGATGTCGTTTGCGGCTTGGAAGAGGAGAAGAGGGAAGAAAACCACGACATTCTGGCTGCACGGCGGCTTCTGGCGCAAAATATGGCTGTCTTGATATGGCTTGCTACGCATTGGGAAAAACCATGAGGAAAGCACGAGTATGGAAGTTCCAAGCTCCTGCGGCGGAGCAAACTACATATAAACGCTGATCTGATCCGCCGTAATACCGCTCGGGAAACTCACAATTGAATCCACTTCACCCAGTGGCAGACTCGTCGCTATGTTAAGCTGAGCTCTCTACCCGTAACTCAAGACCCAAATCCATGCATCACAGCTTCTCAGATGAAAAGTTGACGAGCACAACAAACACACTTCCGTCTCTTTCTGACCCAACATCCGACGACACAGGCAGGTAACGACACGAATTTGACGCTCCAAGATATGCACGATCCGAGCTTTGCATGAACCCTGGCGGAAACGATGCACGAAGCGAACCTGTCGTCTGCCTCTGAATCACCCTTAAGCTTTCACAATCCTGGGACCGACAACAAGGCAATCCCACTCACACGTGGCGCTCGTTCGCCCAAGGGTACACAGTACTCCTACTGTGCGCCTGGTGCTGTATCGCTTGAGGTGGTCTCGGGCTACGAGTAGTACCTAACTAGCGTAAGACTGTGTAGGAACAAGTCAAGTCACCTTCATTCCGCAGCGGACGGGGATCTTTTACTACATAGGCATCCGAATGGTATAGTGATACATATACGAGAATGATAACGAGTCCCCTTGCGGTTCTGCTTGCTGACGAAGCGCACTTTCCGCCACCCTTTCCTTCGTTCGCTTCTCCGGAATGCCTTTGACCAAATCATCGGACAATATGCGGGCGCAAATGCGCAACCGTTCGCTATTCCGAACCGATGGGCTGATTCTACTGTGACCAGTGGAGGGGCGGTGATAGTGGGCCTGAAGTGCAAGGTTTGATGGCGGTTCTGTTCGAGGTTGTCGCCGGGAGTCATGAGGCGAGCCTGCGATGCTGTTTCACTGCCTCCGTGGTACGCGACCTCCGAGTGAGGATGTCGTCCTGTCAGCGCAAATTGTATCCATGGTGCATGTCCCGTACGTCTTCGAACCATCACTCCGATCTCCACTCCAGGTTTGTTTGTTTCACTGTGATCCCAACCACAGCCCTGCGGCAAAAGTTACCTTCTCTAATCCACAGCATAACCACTATGGCGTCAAGAGTGAGCCACATGGTGCACCAGAATGCAACCTCGCGCATACCCGTGGTGGCTAAAGCAAGCCTCCAATACTCCATGAACTCATACCAAGCCTCTTTCGTCGGTGAGTTTCCCAAACAGGCATGCAGGTGGCCTGAAAGAGTAATGTGACCCTTGACTTCATCAACCAACATATGCATGTCAGAACATTAGGCCGCACCTTAATTGTTCCTCTTTCATGCAAGCTGTTGACTGTTTGCCAATGGAAATCCAGCACTCGATATGGGCCGCTCGATTAGCGTCGGATGCGACATGAGCGAGTTCGTGTGGAGGAGGTGGGCTCAAAATCTCAAAAGTGCATGCAGGGAAACATTTGCCGGCCCCCTGTACGCCTGCTCCAGGTGAGATGCGTATTCTTAGTAAATGCCGGCCTTGCTATCGTATAGTCGCGTGAGTAACCGACGCTGACATCATGCCGTCGTGCGCGGGTTGGTATGTTTTCCATGAAGGGGGACATGAGGAACAGGAAAAATGGCCCATCCGGGACTTTGTCCTGCTACACTAACTGGCGCTCATCCTCGTCTATCAGACTCCCCATAAACGTTGATGGAGCGTAGATATAGTTGACGGGAGGGTTTTGCATTGCCCGAAGTCAGGTTGTCTCCATGGCCCAAAGCCAGGTTGTCTCAGGACCCACGTCCAGTCGTGGTATTGTTGAGACCCGTCCGTCGGGAACAAGTAGATTTTCTGAATCCGGTTCATTTGACCACGGATCCAGTCCAGTTGGCCGGGCCGCAGTTTGCGCATCAGTGGCCCCGGTCTGGCATTGGACGACCGAAGTGCCGGAGCCTTCAGAAATCCAGCAAGGGGTGTCATTATGAACCAGCCGCCTATTGCTGCTGCGGCCCGCGCATGGTCGTCCATGGTCATCTCGACCTCGTTGCCGAACGGATCGACGTAGTTGGCTAGCCGCCGGAGTTCTGCAGGGATATGAGGATACTCCCTTCGCTCATGGGGAAAGGTGACGCCTGTCCTGTTTCCCAGATGGAAAGGAATCGAAGCGCAGAACTTATCCACGATGGATTGGATCCGGTCAATCACATGAAACTCGACATGCGGGTCGACGGCGACACCCAGATCCCGAAGCCCGTTCATGCAGAGCGCAATAAGACGCAGTGCACCCACGTGCGAAGATCGAGCGGCGTTGTTGACGTGGGAGACAGTGAGTGAGGAATATACGTCGCACATATTCTCATAGAGTCCGGCTTCACGGATAGAGGGATGCAGGTCCGCTGCCGGAACCGAGACTGGTTGCCAGGACCTGGGAAGGGATTCTGTCCACGCTTGAAGCTTCTTCTCCAGGAACAGCGCCTTGTCCAACACAAGCTTATAGAACTCGGTCATGCTCAGGTTGAGTGCCTCGGGCCCGCTCCGGGCCAAAATATGCAAATTCGCGAGCTCCACGTTTAGGAGGTCAAGTTTCGCGGACGGAAGCACGGCCGTCTCATCTGCGAGAAGGGAGGGATCGAGCTGTACGTCCTTCCCCGCTTGCAATGAATAATTAATATGCCGGCTTCTCATGGCATTAAAAAGACGTTGAGAGAGCGGGGTCTTGAAGTTATCTTTCCCCCTGTGCTTGAGCAAAGCCACCGCACCTTGCTGGTGGGTGCCTGTGTCGACAAATTTTACGAAGCGTTGGCTTAGCGAATCGTAAAAATCGAGCATGAAGACCGTAGCGAGTGTCTCGTCTGTTTTACATTGGACTGGATCTTCCAGTAAAATCTTCAGACGGGTCACGGCTTTACCGTACGCTTCTCGAGCGAGATAGGAGTCCACATGCCTTGCCATCCACATGGACGTGACATTGATGGCAACTCCATGAATGGCCTCATAAAGCGCCGAGTGCGGCGAAGTGTTCAAGTACATGGGAAGGATATGCTCGATGAAGATATTGGTGCTGGGGTCTCGTGGGGTGTTGACATAGTTCGTGAAGAAGTAGCCGAGGGACTCGACCGCCACATTCCGTGATGGTCGCGCAAAAAGAACGAGATTAGAGCCGGCATCATCTGGGATGGAGAATCTGGACGAGTCGGGGATTTCGTCGGTGCCATCTTCGGAGCATTCTTCGGAAAGGCATGGCTCGAGGTCTTCTTCCGCAGGAGTATGTGTTCTCTTCTGTCGTTTCGGGGCACTCCTATGCGAGATGACAAAGGTCTCGTCCTTGTGGACGGCGTCGAAGAAGTCTCGATACCCTGGACATTGCTGATGTCGCTTGATGCAGTTGCCACACTGTGGTCGTTTCTCATCACACTTTCAGCGGGTTAGCAACGGGTTGAGATGAGAGTGAGAGCAGACTGACCTTGACGCGCCGTTTCCGGCACATATGACACCCTCGACTCGGTCCTTTGTACACCATCTTGGAAGATCAGTAGGACATCCGACAATGCTCTGCAAGACCGGGATAGCTCGATGGCATTGAACGGTGACCACTTGTTCTCTTAGTGATCCACGTACAGTTCTGTACCCGCGTGCTCACGGGGCGGGCGCAATCCTGGCAGAGGACTACCGGCTTTATGTCGAGGACCTGTCGCATAATAATCGCAAATAATTACTGCTGGCTTCCGGCGGGCCTGAGTTGGAGGGATACGAGGAGATAAGTGTTGCTCCGACTTGGCGCAGTGGCTGTGAGTCTCGTCTCCTGTCTAAGATGAAGCCCACAGTTCTCACTACGTGATGTCTCGTATTTGCACGAAACCTGAAGCATACGAGGTATTCTTCCGCCAAAGAACCTGCAGAGTGGGTTTCGAAAGGGATGGGATTGTGCGGGATTCCCGAGATTTCGTACGCGTTTCGTGGCTGAGGCAGAAATGACGCCAACGCCGGTTTTCACTGGCCGAACAGAAGCTGCTTAATCCGCCTGATGCTATGCCCTCCAAGGACGCACTACACGAATACGTTCCCACATTCCCACTCCACGGCCCGTATCCGGAGAGAAAGAAAAGGACGGCGCCGAGACGTCCCTGAAATGGCCTGAGGAGCCGGTGGGTAACCGACCGACTGCCAAGGCTCCAGGCAGCACAGTTTCTGAATCGGTGCTCAATGCATAGAACCGCGATGCGGCATATTGTATGTACTGTGTAGAAACGCGCCGAGAGTGTGAGGTCTTGAGAGAAATTGACTTTGACATTTCTATCTATCTACCCGCTCACCAAGGCTGCTGAACGTCATTCTGATCCCAAAACTTCCCGCTGTACGTGGCCTTGTCTGCTTTGTCGAAGACTGTGATCAAGCCGTTCACAGAGTCCTCCAATGTCACCGGGACGTCTTCTGGACGCATCCCGGCATGCCCCGCGGCCGTGTTCCCCATTGCTATTTTCACCAAAGTCAGTATCCTTCTATATTAATTCAGAAGCTCACGTGTACATACCTGTCTGGACCCAACCGGGTTGCATGGGGACAACGACGATGCGATCCTCTTCCCGATGGATGCGACTCGCCGCCCAGTTGAGCGCTGACTTGGACATCCCGTAGGCGAGCATAGTCAGTGGATAGTGGTCCTGGAGACCGTTGCTGCCGATGCTGGAAGAGATAAAGAAGAACTTGGGTGTCTGTTTCGAGGCGCTCAGAAGTTCTTGAGTGGCCTGGTACAGCAGGATTGGCGCCAAAGTGTTGATTTCAAAGTGTTCGCTGATGGTCTCTGCTGATGCTTCTTTGGCTGGCCCGAAGTGCTTCAAGATGCCCGCGTTGGCGACGACGACGTCCAAAGACTCGACATTGTGACTGGATTTGAGGAAACTGACAAGCTCGAGGGCCGCTGTCCTTGAAGAAGCATCGTATTTGGCGACCACAACCTTACTGCCTGGACCCACCGGTAAGGAGGTCAATGCTCTGGCCGCTTCAGAATCTGGTCCATCCCGGATAGCTGCAATGGCGAGCGTGTTCGGACGAGCAGCATATGCGGATAGCAAACCTTTCCCGATGCCGGATTTCGAGCCGGTGATGAGCACTGTGGTTGTGAAAGACATGTTGCAGCTCGCGAAGGATGTTGCTGACGGTTGACTCTGTTGAACAGTTGAAGGGCTGGGGACTTGTTCAAAGTACGGTTGTGTTCGACTTTTTCTTGAGTTGCAATGCCCAGGAAGTGATTGTCTTCTGGCACACGGACAGGAGCTCAAATATACTTACACAACATCAGGCGCAGACTTTTTGCATGACCTCGCGTCCGAGATGCGACCAAATCTCTTTCCATTCATTATCTCACCCTGCGCATATAGACCACTGTCGTTGGAAGCAGAAGCTTTCCAGATACAGAGCTTGGTACTCTGGGATAACTGACCGACTCATGGCAGATGACATAGCAGGAGATCAGGGACGGTCTAATTCGCCTTGAGTCGCGTAATTGACTGCAGCCACACGATCGAAATGACCTGAATGTTCAGCTGTGGTAATACCTCAGTTCCAAGAACACCTAGCTAGGCAGTGGTCATTGGCTGCTATCCGATTTCCAGATGGAGACAGTGGTCGACTTCGGCCAAGCATACGTGATTGTTGTGCTCGGACTGTTGGAAAGGCGTCGTGAGAGGCGGGTAGTTGTCTGCGATACGTCATTAATCATCGAGCAATGTTTTTGCATATTAGACAAATCATCACATAAGCGAACCATATTCTGGCGGGTGTTTCAATAATAGATAAAGATGAGGAAGTGGAATGTGTTTGTACCATCGTCCAGTGAGGAAGGTAGCGCGGGCGCAAGCCGCCTTTAGCACGTGGCAGCCCCGACATATCTGTGGCTCCTTGCTCCACCGGATTGCACTACCTCGATGTACATGTACTCAACCCTATATTTCTTGGCAGGAGACCATCTTCTTGCTCCGCGCGGCGAGTTCGAGCCAGAATCAACACAAATATGTGCCGTGATCGAGGTTACCAGCAATGATAGAGAGGTAACACCTTGGGGCGCATAATGGCGCCGCCTCCAGAGACCTCTACGACGTCGAGCGCCGCCTCGACACCCACTCCTTCCCCAGCACCTTCCCCGATCCCTCCTCCGATCCCTGTCGAGACTCACCCAAACCGAGGGAAGCCGCAGGCGAACAGAGTAGTCGCAGACCCCAGTCGGCTTGCTCCAGAAGATGCATACAAGTCATTCTCTCCCCCGCGACTGCGGCCAGTGCCTGAGCTCGGTGGTTCTGCTGCAGCAAACGCTGCCGCCGCCGCTCTCCGACCTGCTGTGGCCTCTCTTCGAGCACCACCCGCCATCCCTCCTGTGGCTGCGCGCTTAGCCGAGGAAAGACGAAGAGCAGCGAGCAAAAGGCGAAAACAACCGCATGTATGGAAGAAGTTGTTGTGGATCAAACAGCATGGGTTTCCAGACAATTACACCGACACCGAGACGTTTCTGGATCATCTGCAGAGGAATCCACGACTGCGACCCTACGATTTCTGGTCGCTGGTTGCCGACTCGGCGGTCATTGTGCAGCACGTCTGTTCTGTGGCGATCTTCGTTTGTGCTTACGCTGCCATCTACCAAGATCGCCTGTCTCCTGTCTCGGTCGTGACATGCGGTACGATTCTTACGCTCGCCGGCTGGATCGTATGGGACAATTGGATGGGACAACAGGAAGCCAAGGAACTGGCTGCCTTCCACAAAGCGAACAGGCTTTCTATTGAACTTGATGACGGCTCAAGCACGAGCTCTGGCGCCTCTTCCAAGCCTCTCATGAATGGGAATGGTCATCTCGGTAATGGGCACGTCAACGGCCATGCGACCGGTGCCCTGAACGGGCGGGGTGTTGGACTGAAACTTTCGACTACCAACCTTGGTGTCAAGGACGATGAGTCCAAGTTCTCCGGCAAACACGGCCAGTCGCTGTCCAAGTCATCCTTTCAATCGATTTCGCCGATTGATCCACTAGGAGATGGTTCTGCGGAGCCATTCCCAGGTCTTCAACGTACCACCTCCCGACCGCAGGTACCCCAGTCACCCAGCATAGTGTATACCCCCACCACCTTGCCCGCAACCATATCAACTCGGAATCAGGCCCGACTTAAGACGCTCAAGTCTGCGTGTCTGATCTACTTCGCTCTTTTGGGACTCTCGCCTATACTCAAGTCCCTCACAAGGTCGACCTCCTCCGATTCCATCTGGGCACTGGCGACGTGGCTTCTGATCATCAACATATTCTTCTTCGACTACGGGTCTCTCTATGTGCCTAGAAAGCCGCAGAACGTGGCTCGACCCGCCGAGCTATCCAGCGCCGCAACAGCGGACCCAACTCCGCCTCAAGTGAGCGATACTCTCCGTGCGCCTCCCTTTCCGTCTTCTCTGTCGACCAACGCAGCATTGATGGCCAGCACGGTGCTCGCCTCGCGTCTGATGACGACCACGGCCGTGTTCAGCCTGACCCTCTTCTCCATTCAAGTATTCGGTCTTTTCCCAGTCTTCCGTCGCCACCTCCACTACAAGTCCGCCAACCTACATCTCCTGCTCACCTTCACTCTTGTTACAATGTCGACCTGCGGACTGGGCCTGATTCTGTCAAAGTCATATACACATACCTACGGGAATTGTGGACTATGCTGGGGTTGGATCTGGCATGTCATCCTGCGAAGTACCATCGGTTTTGTGGTGGGAGGTCTGAGCACAGCGTTTGTGATGGGAGGTTGTTCATGGTGGTTAATCGGGCTGCAGCGTTACAAAAACGTGGTCACAGGGCCCTGGGATCCGGCCAAACCTGTCCTTGCTGGTGGCGTCTACGGAAGAAGTAGAACCAATACAGACTAACCGAACTTGCTCGCAGGTCCTGGTCTTTTAGACTCCAAGCAATCTGTCTTGACAAGGGAAAAGTATCCCACGGGAATGATCGCGGTTGAATCCGGTCCGGCATCGGCTCGGCGTGAACTCGGAATCTCTTCGACCATCCACATCGTTGCCCGCATCTCGAGGCAGTCGGTCTCGGAGATGGCGATCGTCTCCAACTCTCGACTGTGGCCCATGCGCGTTCGGATTTCGAGATACAGCCCGCCACAGCTCCTTCCCAAGAGGGGTCGTTGATCGGAGCTTCGAGCTTGAACAGGTGAGATTCAGTGCAATGGACACGGCGAAGGGAGACTGCGGGGTAAGGCGAATGATGCGCATTTGATCCACGTTGTCTTCCCTCGGATGATCACTAGATATTACTAAATCTTCTTGCCCTCGACGTCGGCTTTTCTCACTGCTCCTGTCCATAGCTTTCCTTTCTTATACGGGATACCTAACATTCTCTTTGAGTTATAATCAAAATCACTGTTCAACATGGGCTCAACCACCAATCTCCCCTTCGAACTGAAAGACCCGGACCTCCTCAAGCAGGAGTCCTACGTCCACGGCGAATGGGTGCAAGCGAAATCCGGCAAACGCTTCGACATCATCGACCCGGGTTCTGACAAAGTGTGGGCCAGCTGCCCCGACAACGCGGTTGAAGATGTCGACGCTGCAATCCAGTCGTCCTACAAAGCATTTCAGGACTACAAGATCCTGAACCCGCGCAAGCGTGCTCAACTCCTTTACAAATGGCACGAACTCATCAGCAACGCGAAAGAAGACCTCGCCAAGATCCTCACCTACGAGACAGGAAAGCCCATCGCCGAGTCGATCGGGGAGCTTGATTACTCCCTGGGCTTCACATGGTGGTTCGCCGGTGAAGCTGAACGTATCCACGGATCGGTGTTCACTCCTTCTGCACCGAACCGCCGCACATTCGTCGTGAAGCAGCCCATAGGCGTGGCCGTCGCTCTTGTGCCGTGGAACTTCCCCATCGCCATGATCCTGCGAAAAGCCGGTGCGGCGTTCGCAGCAGGATGCCCCATGGTGGTTAAACCGTCGCCAGAGACCCCACTGACGTGCCTTTCGCTCGCCTACTTGGCCACAAAAGCAGGCTTCGCACCGGGGGTATTCAACGTGCTGACGACGAGTTTGGAAAACACCCCGTCGCTAAGTGAAGCCTTGTGCCTGCACCCCTTGGTGAAGAAAGTCACCTTCACAGGTTCCACGCGCGTCGGCAAGATCGTCGCCGGTCTCTGCGCCAAGAACCTCAAGAAGTGCACGCTCGAACTCGGTGGAAACTGCCCATTTATCATCTTCGACGACGCAGATCTCGAGCAAGCCCTCGGACAGTTCATGGCCTTGAAATGGCGTCATGCGGGACAGGCATGCATCTCCGCCAACCGAGTGTACGTGCAATCCGGAGTATATGACAAATTCACGCAGATGCTCGTAGAAAGGACCAAGACCCTCAAGGTTGGACATGGCGCCGAGAAGGGCACGACCATGGGCCCCGTAACCACGCCGCGCGGGCTCGCCAAAGCCGAAGAACAAGCGGCCGATGCGATCAAGCACGGCGCAAAACTGCAACTCGGCACCGGCAAGGCGTACAAGAACGCGACTGTTGAAGCGGGCGCCGGCTCCGGAAAGGGCCTGTCGGGGTATTTCATGGACCCGACCATCCTCACGGACATGAATGATCAGATGCTCATTGCAAAGGAAGAGACCTTTGCGCCCGTCACGGGATTGTTCAAATTCGAGAAGGAGGAGGAGGCGGTCAAGTGGGCCAACGACACGAGCATGGGCTTGGCAAGCTATGCGTTTACCAAGAACGTGGATCGGATCTGGCGGATGTTGGAGAACCTGGAGGCAGGAATGATTGGGTTGGTAAGTGAACACTCCTTTTGCTTTTTGCAGTTCTCACTACTAGTAAGAGCGTTGTTTGGCTGACATGTTCCATCATAGAATACTGGCAACTCTTCCGCCGCGGAGTCGCCGTTTGGTGGCATCAAGGAAAGTGGCTATGGCAAGGAATCGGGCAAGGACGTCGCAGTCAATGAGTACTTGATCTCCAAGACAGGAACGCTCACAATCGACGGACAGTACTAGTGTTGTCTCGCAGTGTGGCCACATCATGGAGGATAAATCATGCTGTGACTGTGGACCGTGTGTGGACAGTGTATGGCCGGAGAGTGAACAAAGCGAGAACAAAGCGAGAACACAAAGATTGATTGGTACATACATACACATACGGTGTACTGTACCTTCTGTCAATGTCAAGGCAAAAGCACTGTGACTGTACTGTGTAAGTTTAGTCGATGCCAATAAATACAAACTTCCACCACGAATGTAGTGAGCCAGCTGTGTAGCGAGATGAACAAAAGCAGACCACAATGCGACTGACTGAGTGACTGAGTGACTGAGTGACTGAGTGACTGTGACTGAATGATGGTCTGACTCGGTGTTGATTGAGTGACGACTGATGGACTGACTGTCTTGAGATATGTCGCCTCCATCCATCCAGCCATCATCCAATAATACATGCATACATACGTGCATACATGCATGCAAAACCTCCTCTGACTTGGACGTATCAGCCAGCAGCAATTACTCTTAACATGTCCTACAGGAGATGAGATCCCTTGATTAAGCACCCCCTGCTAATGCTGCGCCAGTAGTAAAAGTAAAAGGAAGTAAAGTGTCAAAACAGATGAAGATGAAGATGTGATTGTGATCATCTCTAGACCTACATCGCATACATACATCGAATGCAATGCATACAAGGAAAGAAGTCTTTCAATCTCTTGCTGCTCATAGTGCCTAGGTCGTGCTAGGTCGTGCCGGGTACACACCCTGACGTACACTGCACAGATACTCTAGTAGCAAGTACAAGTACAAGTACATAGTACGGATATGTACTTCACTTCGCTTCACTTCACTTCTGCACCTTTTGCCGATTCCTGCCAAGCGGAGGGTGCGGCGCTTTCATCGAAGCGCGCCTGCCAAGCGGGATTTAGCTTGGCGTTGCACAACTATCCTAACACACTACTGCGGCGTGTGGTGAGTAAATATGTATATATATATATATATAATTGATCGCCCGGAACGGCGGTCTCTTCTTCCAGGGGCACCTTCTCGGGCTTTCGGATGTACAAGCCATAGATCGAGGCGGAAGAGACAAGGGGCGCATATCGGCGTCGCAGGCGGCGCTAGACTTCTGGAAGATGGTGTCGGAGATACTGTAGTAGAGATAGATTATCTAGTGGCTCGGGGATTTCAGAGGGGATTAGGATAAGAGAAGGCCCCATTCCGGCTCCTATACGTAGTTAACGATGATGAAATTAGTAACCGCGGCGAGGAGAAAGCGCTGTAGATCACTATATACTGAATGAAGCCTAGGCTAAGATCAGTCCTAGAATCTATTTATTCCCGCCTTACACCTCTCTTGGATGACGCGCAGTATGCTGCGTGGCGCGAGGAGCAGAAGAGGCGGTTCGAGGCTGAAGAACGGCGCCTGGAAATCGCCGGCTGGGACGTGATTAGATAGGGAACAAGGAAGAGTTTGTTCTTTGATGGTTGGGGATTGTTGGGATTTCTATCAGATCGGATGCTGAGTGTAGTAGATGAAATAGCTAGACGTCTACATAGTGAGTCGTGCCCAGATGGCACGACAGCGACAATCCCTATTTGCCGCTTACGACTTTGATTTGGCCCCTAGAGCCCAGCAGTTTCTCTGCCCTTGCGCTGCTGTCTAAATCTAACAGTCAAGACGTGTATCAACCCAGCTACTAGGTACTATCCACTCCCCGGAGTCCACGCATTCTTCACCTTCTCATTCTTCTCCGGATCCCACCAGCCCGGAAAATTGCCTGGGCCGACCTTGTCCAGCCAAAAATGCTCCCCGGCATCAACCTCAATCAGGTACACCTTCCCACCATTGCGCCTCCCCCTCCGAATCGCCAAAGTCGCCACCTGGCCCTTCCCCAGCTCCAACTTCCGGCGGTCCATGTTATCCCAGCGCGCCATCTCAAACTCCCCGTCCCAATACGCCCACGCGATGCGCTTGATGTCCGCGTCTACAGGGACGGTCATGGCGCCCCAGACGTTGTAATTGTGCACGCCGAGCGAGATGGCGAAGAGGCCGTGGTCGCGAGATTTGAAGATTAGGATTGAGTTGCAGCCAGAGTTGGGGAAGGTTAGGTTGATTTCGTCTTTTGTAACGACCCAATTAGAGCCAGTCTTGATGTCGGCGAATTCGATGGCGGGGAGGGTCTTGGGGTGTGGTTTTATGGTGAATATGAAGTGGTATGAGGGTTCCTGTTTCATCCAGCCTGTGTAGATGATTAGGGGTCAGGTCAGTTTTCGTCGTCTTCTTCCCGGGAGGAACGCAGAATTAATGAAGTGATCATCCTTACTTGACACATCGAAGCTCGAGGGATCAGGCTCCCGGACATAAATCTTCGTTTTCTTGATCTTTGAAACATCCTTTTCGATCTCTTCTATTTTCCCAGGCTGCACGCGAGAGTAGCGGGTAGAGTCTACCCCGCCATGCCTTTCCAGATATATCGCCATGGGAAATCGATCTGGATAATCAGCGTGTCCTTTGCGCTGACAGCTCAGGATCCCCTGAAAGATCTGGTTGCCTTCGAGTGACTTGCTGTGCTCAATGAGGGGAATCTTCATAGTCATACCTTTGTTGGTCATGGAAAACGCCGGGCTCTCACCATATGTCTTCACATCCGCACAATCTGCGAATTCCCGCGGTGTCGCGGCAAGGAGCCCTCTGCTCTGTCCCTGGAGCGTGCCTGCCCAAGCGAAGATCGTATGGTCATCTGAAACCTTCATGATCTCGAGCTGCAGTCGTCGGAAGGCGTTGGCCCCCTCCCCGTAGGCCATTGGCATAGTCACATTGAACAGCCCTAAGAGACAGTACGCCATGTCCTCCTCCACGGTCGTCTCCCTGTTCGCCACCCACGACATCCTCTGCGCCACGCTGATACTCCCCCCTGAGTTTGTTAGGAGCACCTGGTCGGGGATCCCGGTGATCTTCGTGATGAGGGCCTGAAAGCTAGATTTCGTCCCGATTTCTTTCCAGTCTTCCCCGAAGAAGGTGATATATTGAGGAGCGACCAACCTGCTCCCATTACCGCTGGTTCACTTGTGGATGGTCGGTGGCAGTTAACTCACTCTTGAAGTGTCCATCCTCTGGTAAACCACTTGCTGTTAGTGAACTTTGAGCCCTCGGCGAGGGGATCCTCGTTGCTCGGCACGTCAGCCATGTATGCGTAGCACACCGCTGAATCTCGGTACCAGTGAAACATGGAATTGAGCGCCTCTGTCAACTCGATTTGGTCCGTTTTATTGATACAACATGTGTCAATCCAGATGTATTCAAATCCGACGCGCCGGGCCTCGTCGCAGCAGCTAAGGATCTTACTATAGTTCGTGTTGTCCCTCAGCGGCTCGACGGGGTCGCTAGCTTTGCGTTGCTGGATGTCCAGGAAAGAGACTTCTTGATCTTGATCTCTCCATCTGTGGGATAGGATCACGTACTCAGGAATTTCGGGCGTTGCCGGGCTTGGGAATGACTCCAAGACGATTGTTTTGGTGTTCAGAAGACGCATTGTGCAGAAAGCGCTGGTAGATGAGAAGGTTGAACGAGAGAAATTTGGTAAGGCTCTTGCCTCAGCCTTCCCTAATTTTTATTTATTTCAAACTATCGTCAGTACGCAAGAAGCCAAGTGAAGAGGATGCTTTGTAGGAAGGGGAGTCTACGGCTGAGAAGAAAAGGTTCGCAGTCTGGTACCTACCCAAACGCCCGCCATTCAGAAGTTCGGCAGGTACGAGCATCAAGGACAAAATTGCAGCCTACTCACTTTCCTGTACCATAGATGCGGCTAAGTAAACCCGGTGTGAATGACGAAAGCGTTCAGCATCAATCACGCGCAAGGACTCAGGCTGAAGCACCAACGTGTCGTCGGCATCACAACTCCCGTGGCACTTGTGGAAGCAGAGCTGCATAATTTTGGGTCCTGGATACGACAACACTAGGTCGAGAAGGGTGCGAAGTTCAAACCTCATTCGTATCCGTCCTTTTGCGTCGACTCTTTGTTGCGAATTTCGCCTAGTTCCTGCAGCTCACCTGTCCAATTAGAGGAACCCCTCCGGCCTGATCAGAATGGAGCTCGGTCGAGCCCCTTCGCTCGCCTGCTGAGAACGCGCCACGCATCGACCGTTGGAGCTAGTGGGACGGTGGCTGCTTACCTGCTTTGCGTCTCGTTTCGGCTCGTGCCCGTCTCCGGAGAACCAAATATTGTCAGTCTTTGTCAGTCAAGAATCAGGATTCTGTACTAGTCCGAGCAACGGATTTCCTTTCTCCATCGAAGTAGTCCGAAGTTGTGATAGGAAAGAACTCGGCCAATGGCGGGGCTACAGAGCTTTGAGGCTTTTGTGCTCCGCAGCCTCAACGTTGTTAGCACAGGCCCCAGATATAGGATTTGAGAAGACTTTTCCTAACCTTGATGGACGATGATGTCTGACAGCCATGCGGCTAGAATGGATTCTACGGGCCAAAACACACTCGCGGGCAAACGCCCAACGTTCCATTCGTTCGAAACCAGTGCTGCCATCATTAAGGTGAGGCTGCCTGTCAACTTGTTCGATTAATTTGTCCCCAGCTCTGACAGTGCGCAACAGCGAGGCGGCTGGAAAATCCGCAATCCTGACATCCGAGAGTTGTCTGACAAGGCTACCGCTCAAGCCTTTATCAAAACCCTCCCTCGGGTGCTTGCTTTCCAATGAAGGCCCATCTCTTTGACCTTGGCTGACGTAATTTATAGGGCGATCGGCGTCGCAATTGGGAGGAAAGTCGCTTCCGCTTGCTGTAAGGACCGTCACCGTCGAATGTGTTTCGTGGGAAGCCCCTGAGATTTCCGGGCTGATAGAAATCAGATGCATCAAGGTCGATCGTCGGAGTCAGATCCTCGAGCAGACAGCCATTGTGAGCACGGCAGTTGAGTCGGGATGGGTAAACAGCGAATTTGCGACAAATATTAGAAAAGGGAATGCAGGATCTGCGGTTCTCATGGAGAAGGGAAATATCAGTAGGAGCATCCGTCTTTCCTTCTCCTTGTTGCGTGCATTCCAAACTGACCTTTTAAAATAGGCCTCAATTTCCAGACCCCAAACGACAAGCTGCCCTTTATCACTCTCTCCATTTCAGAGCTCCATCGACCGGGACGTCAACGAGGATCTGACTGGGTTTGCCTTCTTTTCACGGGCCCGGAGGTAGATTTGGAGTGGTTGCTCAGCGAACATCCATTTCCGTCGGACTATGCCTCGCTGTTTCCCGACTTCATGTTCCTGCCTGTCTCCATCCTCAGGCAAGAAGTGGAGCGTGTCGGGGCTGGCCTGATGCAGTTGAAGGACGACGTGCTAGAAAAACACGGCGAGGTCTTGTCCAGCGATCCGGCGGACCTTGGTGACACCAAGAAAACTCTTTTCGAGCTGGACAGGACATACCTCGAGCTGCAGGAGAGGTGGAAGTTCGGACAAGTCCTTGCTGCGAACCTTACCAAATGCTTTGGCGAAATCGTGAGGTTGCAAACGAAGGATATTGACAAGTTGAAGTACTCAAAAACCCTCTTGCAGCAGGTTGAGACCCAGATCACCCTGTCGAACATGGCACAGCAAGAACTTGATGCCATCCCTTCAAAGTTGAACCAGCAGCACCGGATGGTACCAATTTATAGCCGAGTTTCTGACTATGAACCGTCCGCTGACTTGCTTGCAGATTGATTCCAAATTGACCCTAATGGTGTGTTCCTCCCCACTTTCGGTCCACCGAAGCAAGGGCCATGGTTGGCTGATCTGCGTAGATTGCAGAGGACACTCGCCGCGACAGCTCCTCGATGAAGACCATAGCGGTGCTCACCTTGATCTTCTTGCCAGCCACTGCACTGGCGGTAAGTTGCCCGTTGGCTGCCCCGCTGATCCGTTCTGATGTATGATAGTCCATTTTCGGCATGTCCATGTTCGATTGGAAGGCCCAGGATGGAAAGGACATTGTCTCTCATCGTTTCTGGATATATGTGATTTTCGCAGTTCTGCTAACGTTGGTCGTTCTTACTGTCTGGATCTTGTGGTACGCGCGGACCCAAAGGCCGTATGAAAAGATATGGCGAAAGGATGATGTCGAATCCGCCAACACTCAGAGTCCGAAGCGAGAGGACTAGACACGGCTCCAGTAGAAAATGGCGCTTACCATTCCACCGTTACCCGTTTCGCTGCCACTGTCAACTCGATGAGCTTCGTCTTTTCAACCTTCCCAATGCGGTAGATTTTGTAGTTGTCCGGCAAGATTGTGGGATAGGACTTGACCATATCGCGATCAACATTTCGCCACTTCTGCTCAAGATCTCTCCAGGGAATTAGAAAAGGGCTTGTCCGCTGCTTCGAATCGCGTTTGCCCTGATGCCACTGGTTTTGTAGGCGCTCCGCGTTCCACCGGTCGTGTTCTTTCTCAGCTAATAAGTCTAGTTCTGGGTCGTCGAAATGTTCAACGGCTTCGCGAGAGATATCCGTTTCACCCAAGAAACAAGCTATCATGCGGAGCTTCCGAGGGATGTCGACCGTATGCGCGCGTGTTGATTCTTTGAGTTCTTCCGTCAACGACGGCCATGCGACCAATGAAGGGTCATTCTTTAGAGCCTGCTTCTCTTCATCTGTCCTGGCCATTCTTTTCCTTATTCCGACGTAGACATTGTGGAGTTTCTCGGAGATAGACTCCCTGAGATCGTCTGATAGAGTGTTGTATCGTGAATACTCCATAAATATTGGATAATCGAGGTGCAGGCCCAACTGCACTTCGGATGGCAGTGCTGCTCGCTCGAAATGGCGTTTCCCAGTAACTTTACTCAAGGCAATTATGGACTTCAAGGATCGAAGTCCATGTCGGTAGGTGGGGATTAGAAGGAGGCCGTCAAGGACGCTCTGATCAATGGAGATACCTTTGCCCATCTTCAGTTTTGGTTCTCTTTCTTCCAGCAATGCCCGAAGCACCACCGCCCGGCGCACGGGATACAAGACGTCAGATGGATTGACTTGATCAAGGCCAATCACGTCGACGAAAGCATGCAAGCAACTCAGGAATTCTTGGGCTCTTGGTAGGACCTCTTCATCAGCGGTACTCTTCTTGGAGAATTCCTCGAAACTTTTCAAAGACGTCGTCAAACTAGACCCCAGAAGAAAGATCGCAGGGCCGATATGTTGCATCTCGCCACGATCTTGGACCTGGCCCGCATGCATGGGAAGCAATAGATGGGCTAGCCAACCGAGGCGACGACCAGAGAATTCTGCGTCGAATCCAGTAATATAGACCAAAGGCAGAGTTCCTGAAAGATTGCATTCTCGCACTTTGTTGAAAGCGGCAGATAGATCTTCGGGACTGGTAAATTGGGAAAGGTTGAGACGCAGGTGTTGAATCTTCCGGCCACTTCGTGCAGGTGAGATTGCAGCTTCTGCAACCTCACGGGTAGCAAAGGATTTTCCAGATCCTTGAGACCCGAAGATTCCAATATTCAGCGGTTTGACCTGAGGAGCTGATAGGTATTCACGGATAGCGTTGAAGATATTGCGGAATCCTTCAATTTCCCACCTGTCCAGGACGCGTAGACGACCAAAGCTGGCGATGGGGATCCAGCTTGCAGCAGAGTCGGTTCCGGCCGACACGATACGGCACGCCACTTGCACAGGATCTCCAATGTTGTGGTGTAGAATAGACCAATGCCGTTTCTCGCCGGCGGAAATGCTTTCAGATGGAATTTCGAGAGTGATTGGCGATTCTTTCGCATCCGTAGCTTCCTTGACGACGTCCTCAAAAGGATACCTAGGCCACCCAGGAACCTCGCTGGTCCCGAATCCTAACTTGGCCAGACGCCTGGCAGTGATGAAGCCAAAACTGATAGCCGCGTTGAGAGAAGTTCCAGGAGGAGACCGTGCTATCTCAGTAGCCAGACCTCCAATAAAAGCTTCCACTACCCCAGGAACAGAACCGATATGTTGCCTGTAGAACCTGCCCTCCACTCCCAAAGGATCAAAGAACAGAGTGGGCTCCGCCATCTCCCGGCCACGGTGATAGATAACGCCGTCACACCCAAAAAGGACTAGGAGGTTGGCGCAAGTGGCTAAGGTGTCTAGTTGACCCTTGGAACCAAGCTTTTCGACGAAATCCTCACATGTCTTTTCCCAAGAAAGGCCGTGGTGCAATTCGATCCCTTCAGCGCGAAGGTCGTCTGCGTTGAGGACAACAATAAGCTTTTCGGGATCTTGCAGGTCCTTCGTTTTATAAGGTCCGCGGCGAACAGCATCCCAAATTTCCCCAGTCCCGAGAGGGCAACTTGAGGATCTGGACATGTGATAGATCAGGATTTCCGGCCGGCTCTTGCGAAAGAATTCCACTGCATCGGCGGGGTTTGTGAAAGGAGATTCCGCGTCTTGAAAGATCAGGACGCTCACTTTGTCAGCGGTCTTGAGCGAGCCCCGAGGAGGGTACCATTCTGGATTTGTATCGAGCGGCCGGCTGTGCTTCACTTTATAACTCGGCAGCTTAGCGTCTGCATCGCCGAAGACTTCCAACTCTGTGATAGCAGACGCCGAATGCTCGAGAGAACCATCTTTAGGGGTCTCCAAGGCCGGCCCGTGCACTTTGTGATTGTGTTGGCCAGCTGAGGCGTGCAAAAGGTCCGCAATGAGCGCAGCACCAGCATAGTACCTTTGAACACCGAATTTTGGGGGAGTTCGATCAGTTGGAGGTGGATCTGGGAGTGGATAGACCAGGAGATGGGCGGGAGTGTCTCCGGCGACCTGAATATGGATGTCAGACATGGTTGAACGCAACCGACTCAAGACAGGAAGAGCCGACATTGTTGGCCGCGACGAAAATTCAGAAGGCTCTCAGTGTAGCGCTGTTCATATATTGCTCGCTATCTTAAAGCAGAATAAAACGGCTCAATGGACAATTATCCGTTTGGACATCGACAGGTGCAATAGGATTGAATCACGAGAATGAAAGGGAAAGGTCGGTGGCAAGTTGAGGTTAAGCCGCGCACATTCACGTGATTGATTAATCACGTGAGTAGGAGTCGCGATATAGCAGAGCTGAAAGAGATTAAGATGGCATCTTCATGCGCTCGGGATGTTAGTAGATGAGCTTTAGCTTGCCCTTTCGGCTTCGCTGCCGGGCGTAATAAATTTTGTGTGTGTGTGTGTGTGTTTGGATACATAACAAAATCCCTATGACTTGTAGGCGGCTCTCAAAAGGTCCACAGTAAGCGCTTTGGCAACCCAAATTGACCCTGGCTCGTACTCTGCCGTGGCTCCCTCGATGCTCTCCTGTGCTCCGTCATGTGCACAGTTAAAGCGGCCTTGCTCCCTTTCCTGAACGAAAACGGTAATGGACGAAGCACAGTTCAGGGCATATATAATATATATATCTTGTTTCACCCTATGCGGCGCTTCTATTAAACCGCCGTCTGGAAAAGTGAATATCTTGTACGGCGTTTTGATGGAAGCGCGCCTGCCAAGCGGAATTTAGCTTGGCGTTATTATGCGCGATGGTTTGATCAGTGAATAATTCCGTCACCCTGTGCGTCGCTTGAACAGAAGCGCCGTCTGGAAAAGTGAATATCCTGTGCGGCGCTTTGATGGAAGCGCGCCCTGCCAAGCGGGATTTGGCTTGGCGGTATTATGCGCGATGGTTTGATAAGTGAATATTCCGTCACCCTATGCGGCGATTCAATACAAGCGCCGTCTGAAAAGTGAATATTGTGTGCGGCGCTTGAACAGAAGCGCACCTGCTAAGCGGGCACAGTCCACGACAGGACAGGAAAAGATAGACAAGGCCATGTTCCTGTTCGCCTGATCTCTGATTTCTCTGTTACTGACCCACTGATCCAAATCAAAGGTTGAACTCCGTACAATGGCCTGAGCCAGGTCAGCATGGACGATGAGTCGGAATAATTGGACTCTATCCGAAAAGCCTCCTAGACTACCTACAGTACTCCCTGCTACTGTGCGAGACGCCTTCGTTGTGTCCACCTCGCTCAATCAATCAATCACGATGCCGACAGGTCCTGAGAATCGCTAGCTCATCAACGACCAGCACACAACAGAACAGTACTTAGTAGCGCGCCATCAGCCAAATTCGTCTCTTGACGTCACCAAACCCTCTCAGCTTCGCCGTAAGACTCTCTCCAACGGCCAGGTAGTCATCAACAACTGCGTACCCAAGTCCCCGTCTCAAGACCTTGTCCCTATCAAGGGCCTTGAGACTCTTTTCCAGCGTATTCGGCAGTTGCGTCGTGATGCCGAGTTTCTGCCTCTCCTCCTCGCCAATCCCGGTCGGGTCACCCGTGCAGTCTTGGAGTTCCAGCTTGAGGTCTTGTCTTAGACCGTGAATGCCTGCCACAAGAAGGGCCGCCATGGCAAGATAACAGTTGCCCATTCCGTCGATGGTTTTCAGCTCAAAATGTCCGGGGCCACATTTCCGGAGCGGGACTTCTTTGTTCTGCGTGCCCCAGCAAACGTATTCACCTCCGGACCAGATTCCGGCATGGACACGCTGGTACGACTCTTCGACGGGGAGCGTGAAGGCCAGCAGGCCGGGGAGATGTTCCAAGACACCGGCCAGGAAGGGAGCCTCGTACTTCTCGACCGTGTCACCTGGCCCGTTGATGCTGAAATGCGCATGGTTTGCGCTGCCACACGTGAATGAGTAAGGCCGAGGATAGCAAGTTGCTTTCAGGCCATGCTTCTTGGCCACATTTCGGATCACGTCCTTCGTCTTGTAAAGGACGTCGACCGCCTGTACTGGCTCGAGGGGCGGTAGTGGGAATTCCCATTGGCCAGGCGCAGCTTCAGAGTGATACTGAGGTAGATGGATGTCAATTTCCGCCAGGTTGTCCACGATTTCCTCGATGATGGGAAGCATGTCCAGCTGCTGCCAGGTCATATTCGCCCAAGAATGAACCATGTGTAAGGGTTCGAACTCGACAAAATCGGTTTTGCCCTCGTTCAGGACAGGCTGCATAAAGATGATTTCCACCTCGAAACCCATCAACATCGAGATGTTGAACTCTGATTTGAGCGCATCGCATTGAGATTGAAGCAGCCAGCGAGGGCAGCGGTCGTAGTGCTCGACCGCGGGAACCTGCTCCGAATCCGCCATCCACCAAGTCTGTACGGTCGCAGACGGAGAGTTGATCCCCTTGTTGAGTGTGAGCGTCGAGAGATCCGGGGCGAGCAGGAACTGCCCTGTGGCCGAGCATCCGGTCGCAGGGTTGTCATCTTGCAATAACCGAGTCAGAGCGGATGTGCACACAAGTGTCTTGCCGCTCGACAGTTGCTTGCGGAATTGCTGAGTCGTGAGCATTCGATTTCGCAGAGTGCCAGTGTAGTCGAGATATTGAACCCAGATATACTTGACTCCCGCGTTCGCCTGTAGGAACGTATCGAAAGTCGTGACATTCTGTGCGAGGACTGCAGTGGAGCTCTGCCCCGACGGAGCACTTGCACTCCCTGCGCGAAGAGGGAGAGAATGGTTCGCTATTGGGAGATTAACTGTGGACGAAGAACCCCCAGGCCGGGCTGAGGGTCCTGCAGGCATGGCGACAGCGGTGCTCGCGTAAGACCTGAAAGAGGGAGCTTTCGAACCGCCGTTGACAAGGGTGCGCATACTGTCTGCCACCTCCCTGCCACAGGCTCGGAGAAGTTCCGGATATTTCCGCTCCTCGTCGAGCTTGTAAAGTGCGTTTGAGTTCCAGAACATGATATCAACAGCCATGTCGATGGCTTGGGCGACAGTGATGTCCCCTGCGGCAATATAAGACGTCAGGAGCCTCTCCAGGGCTTCTCGGAAGTGTTTGTTGGCAAGCCAATATGTCTCGGGGAAGAAGTGGCCATCAGTGCTCCACAGGATCTTTGTACTAGGGGTTAATTCAAGAGCCTGGCGTAAGATGGCCTCTTCACCGTCTCGCGAAAGCATGGGAAACGCTTCGCCAATATCGAGCCACGCATTAGAGTAATTAGCCGCGAGGTAGCCAGCTTCCCTTGTATATGGGTACGAAGAGTGCAAGATGACAAAGTCAACTTGAGGGAAAGCTTCAATCAAGGGTTGCATGTATGCCGGATTCGCCTTGACCAGGTTGATGTCCGTATCTCCCAGCCCGGTGTGGAACTGAAACGGCAATGATTCACCCTCGGTGTCAACTAGCTTCTCTAGCACGTCACACACAGCGACGACGAGGTAGTCGTTGACTTCTTTCTGCTGGATGCGGTATTTATGATCACGAACCGCCTTCTGCAGAAAGCTGTGGAACGATTGCAACAGGGTTGACTCGGTCAGGGACTGGTGGGGGCGGAAGTTCTTCCTGCTTTCGAGGCTGATATCAAGGCCTGAACGATAGCAGACGACCGACTTGAAGCCACGCACATCTGGGTCGTTGGCCAGCGTGCGCACCTGGTTCCTAAAGACGGTGTTGAAGCGGACCAGGAAGCTTTCGGTCTGGCTAATGTCCCAGTCTGCATCAAGACCAACTCTCATGAAGCCTGCTGCATGGGCTAGATGTTCAAGCAATTCGGCGGCCACGGCCTCGATCCTGACAATCCTCGACACCGTGGGCACGAACTGCCGGTGCCACTTGAAGGTGTGGATGACCTCAGGCGAAAGACCGTCATCCATCATGATTGCATGTGTTCCCTCAAAGCACTTCTTGATCAGGCCGGGATAGTCGCGCCGCACCCATTCGTATCGGGCCGCCTTGACATCTTGAAGGGTTTCCGGGCACTGGTAGAACTCTGCCAGGTGTTTGATGCCGCGGATGTGGGCAAGGCTTGCATGGACATGATCTGTCAGCGCAGCACCTTGTGCTTCGGAGGTGATGGACTCGAATGGATGTTCCGCGCTGCCATATGCATTGTCCTCCGTGAGCATGTTATGGGCATGGTTGTCAATCACAGGGAAGGTTTGGATGATCTGCTGCAGGTCCTGAATCCCTGCGCTCTCCACGTCGCGCACTCTATGTAGGGCAGGGTAGAGCTCTGGCTGAGGAGCCATGGCTGATAAGGTGGTCGGGAGGCTTTGTGTCGCGAGACTGGGGAATCCGTTAGCCGCAGAACCAGGTACAATCTGGGGGGGAGCTCACTTCAAATCAGTTTCAGACAGATGGGGATGGTCGACTGATACGGCATCTATCAAGTGCTCAAGTCCGTTTGTGCGAAGCTGCGATGGTCTTCAATGATAACGAGGGATGCTTGCGGTTTCTCAACCCTCACAGTGTCTATCTCGAAAGCTCACGTCAGGAACACGAGCGCGATGTTCTCGTATGTTCAGACTAAACCGTGCGCCTGAAGGAGGATTGTCAGCGACGAGGTGTTGGCAGCGGTAGATATGGGAGAACCGATGGTCTTTCAGTACTCGCAATTGAGGCGCGCCTCATCTCCTATTTACCTCCCGTGTCTATCACCTCCGCCAGGGTGCGCCGATCCTGCCAAGTGGAGAGGCTAAAATGAAGGAACAGGCGACTCGGAGCAGTGCCGGAGGCAGCTCAACTGCCTATTACAGACTTCTGAGACCCGGAATGCCCTTAGCATAGCCCAAGATTTGGTCTAGGGTTGCCCAAAGCGACAGTGACTGGTTGGCTGAAGCCCGAAGCACAGCAGGCAACCACTTAAGTCGGCAGAGCGCAGGTGAAAGGCCCCCCCTTTGCGGCTCGGTCCGTGCTCAAGGACGCCCAAATGCTCTGCCTATCGGGTTTGCAACTGCTTTCCTGCTACTGGACCTCACCTTCCTGTTCAATGCTCAGCAGCCTTGCCTTCACACAAATTCAAACGCTATTCCAATCTCATCTCCCAAGCGTCATGACACGACCTGGATAAGAGGCGTCGCCGAACTCCGCATAATGTCGAAGAGATCGCTGAGTAGCACAGACAGGTCGATTTCCCCCCGGCCTTGAGGAGAAAGCTTTCACGTGCGACAGAGCGGGAACACGTGGCGGACGCACGATCAGGCCGGGTCCGACTGTTCAGCTGGAATGTCAATGGCATCGGGCCACTGCTTCAGAAACGTCTCTCTTTTGATCCTGGCTCCCTAGCTCCGCTGAGGACCTTTCTCAAGCGACATCAGTGGCCGCAGTTGCTGTGCTTGCAAGAAGTCAAAGTCAGCCCAAGGGACGATGCCACTCAGCGACAGCTGCAGCAAGCCGCTAACCAGGGCAGTACCGCCGAGGAGCCGACTTACACTGTTCACTTCTCTTTACCAAGAGACAAGTACAATGCTACTGGGTTCGGGGGCAAAGTCCACGGGGTCGCCTCCTTAGTCCGGGACGACTTTGCCCCCGGTATTCGTGTCACAAGGAAGCCTGACTGGGACCTTGAGGGGCGTGTGCTAATTCACGAACACGAGACAGGCCTTGTCATAATCAACGGGTACTGGGTCAACGGTACTTCGAATCCATATCGAGATCCTGCTACCGGCACAGTTACCGGCACGCGACATGATCATAAACTACGTTTTCATCAGCACATGCTGGATGAAACCCTTCAGCTTGGGAGCAATGGCTACCCGGTCGTCCTAATGGGCGACATGAACATCGCCCGGGCTCGGATCGATGGTCATCCCAATCTGCGGACATCGCCTCTCCAACACGTCAAGAACCGTGCAGATTTCAATTCCAAGTTCTTCACGGACGAAAAGGGTATGCGCGGCATTGATGTATTCAGACATCTCCATGGAGACACCAAGAAGTTCACCTACCATCCACGCGGGAGGCCATGGGGAGAAAGTTGTGACCGGGTGGACCTCATTGTCGTAAGTCGAACTTTGATCGAAGACATGGATGCCGTTACAGGTACCGACATCTGTGATTCCACTCAAGAAAGAGGGCATAGTGACCACGTCCCCCTCTGGGTCTCCCTCGACCTCCTGAAGATGCGCGGGACCGCGAAGGCGCCTGTGACAAAAGGCGGCTCGGAGAAACGATGATCCGAGATGAACCCCTCCCTCGGTGGCGCGCATTCAGAGATGGTGACTTCAACTACTCCCTTCCCATGAACATGAGGTTCGTAGATTGTTCAGACTAGCCTACCAATGGCCTTTTGCGTGAGTTGATGCAGCGTCCACCATGTTGGCCCTCAAGACGATGAAGCTGCCATTATCCAATAGCGAGCACGCGACCCATGCTGAACTACCATCAGAAGTCCTCGACATTATCGCAGGGCTTCTCTACGAGGGTAGCTACCGCCAGCCCGACTCACTATTCGCCTTTGCCCTTGTCTCGAAGCATTTCAGAAAGTCGACACTTCCATATCTTTTCGGCACCATCTCGCACGTTGTCCGTGATCAACTGTGTCATGGCGGGCATGGACTGCTCCGTCGCCTTGCTACAAGTCCGGGCCTCGTCGAATATGCCCACACTTTGCACGTGCTGCGACCGGTGGAAGTTCTTGAAGATGTGACGAAGCCCGGTCTTGAAACTATGCGACCGTCAGGAATTCGGCATGATCTAATGCTGCACAATTCCCGAGCTTTCGAAGACGTACGCCTCAGGCGCCGGTCCTCCGACCTGCGGCTGTTACGCGACAGTTTGCCACTTATGCATCGACTCCGTCGCATTAGGTATGCATCTACAACCACGTGTTGGCCCTCGAACTGCTTGATCTGTATCATCTTGCTTAGGGTCAGCGCTGACACTTGATTTAGATTGGATTGTTCTCCTGATTGCGCAAAGCGGATACTTGAGATGCTGCCCGAGGATCAACAGTACGAAGTCATTCTTGACCGTCTCTGCACGTCATCGCCCTGGCCCGATCTGATGCACGTCTCCACTGAGGTTTGTTCGACTGCTCGTCGCCACCGCCTTGGGCTGGGAGCGCTTGTTGCGCCCGCCACCAGCTACTCTTGGCCTACCCAGGCGGCCTTCGACGTCATCTCAGAGGCAGTGGCGCTTAAACTACATGTGGCCTGGCTGTTGAGTTCAACCGTGGCTCCAGAAGAGGATGCCGAAGACGTCTCTGCTAGACCACGATTCAAACAGCAACTTGCGTGCACCGAGTTGGGATTTGTCGTCGATCATGCAGGTGGGACTTTCCACCACTCGCTATCTGACCTCGATATGTCGCTACTTCCATGGACCAAGCTCCAGAGACTCTCCATTGACTGGCGACACAGTCTGCCCATGGGTGACGCCATGCATTGGATGCTTCACCAACTTCCCAATCTACGTGCTTTGCATCTACGCGCGGAGCGGCAGCGGAAGTATCACCCAGCCTGTCCGTACGAAGCGCCTCCCATCAGGATATTCGACGATCCTCCCGATTCCCACCCTTTGAGGATCGAATACGACAAGCTTCCGCACCTCCAAGAGCTGGCAATCGACGGAATATGCAATCACATTGCCATCCCCCACCTGGTCGGGGAAAGCCTGCGTTCTCTCCGTCTGCATCGCGAGGACTCCCTGTTTTCAGTGCATAGCGCGGAGAGCCAACGATGCCACAGGGACATCCTGCTCGCCGCCCAACTGTGCCCGGACCTCGAGCACTTGGAACTCGACGTCGGCTACATCGAGAACCTATGGCAATCGGTCGCGATCCCAGGCGTGGATGTCGATGTCGGACAATACGCTTTTCTCAACGCAATCTCCAAGTTTCGCCGTCTCAAATTCCTCCGCCTATTTCCGCCTTTCGTGGCCAGAGGTTCTCCTCGCGACAGTCGAAGGCTGTCCCATCGCCCTCCGGTCGCTGACTACCAAGCAGTGAGGATCTTCGAGCATCTACGCAACGAATGCCCCTCCCTGCAACTGCTCTCCATCGCGGCAATCCCGTCCTTCGTAAATGTCGACACCATGTTCTGGGAAGTCAGAAAACATGGAGACGCAACGATTCTGACAACAGGGCATAGAATGCGGAACTACCAACACCGGCAGACGTGGATCGGGCTGCGGAGACTTCGCAGCGAAATCAAGCGTTTCGAGCAGCAACCGGCATATCTGCCAGAATCTGCGGATTGGTGGCTGACTCACAAGGATCGGCTTACGGTATAACCCAGTGGTCAAGAAGGATTTCGTAACAAAAGCCCCGTACATAGCTTTCACCAGAGCGACCAGCGGAAGGCATGAAAAGATGCTTGGTCAGCCGCCATGAAAATTATGGCCATGTTTCAGGATATTCCCTGGTATTACCAGAAGGATATGTACCGACATAAGTTGTCAACCGCGACTAGTCCCAACCACCTGGCATCGCCCCAGGCATTGTTTCGGTGGCTTTGCAGGACTCGCAAATCCGATGGCCATGCCCTCCGTGGTCATCTTGGCCGTGGACATTCGACTCTCGCCTGACCCACCAATCCGACATGTCCACTCCGCACCTCCCACAAATCGTATCCAGTCCACCTCTACCAGGCGTGCTTGTCGCACTTTCATTGACCTTAGCGCTACTGAGCCCCCCACCGACTCGACTCGGCAGTATCAGCGCTCCCCTCTTTGCGCGTGGTACGAAGAAATCTGAGAGCTCTTTAAGAAAGGCAGGCTTCCCAGGCGCAATATCATGCGCGGGCACTGCTGTGCGCGACTCTAGCAAACCGCACGAGCCCGGAGGAGCTGTGATGGGTTTGCTGGTGGAAGACCTTCTCAAATGGTTGATTCCTCTGGAAATCGAAAAGCTCCTCCGTATGCGGTTGATAGAGCCTGGTTGGGATATTTTCGAGCAACTGGACGCCCGGGTCGACGACGGTTGAGGCGTGGGGGTGCTTGACTGTCTCGAAGTTGTGATGCCCAGCCCTTCGTGGTCTGACGACCCCACTGAACCCTCCTCAATTGTGTGAATGTGGTGCGTCGTGATTGAATCTGGGGAGGGCTGCGGCGTCGCTAAGTCGTGGAGAGATAGTGACGGTGGGGTCCTCAGGGGAGGGTCTCTGAGTATGGTTTTGGGTGACTGCGGAGGCGTCACAAAGGGCGTCGAAGGTGCTTTACCTTGTCTGGCTGAAGGGGCCATCTTGGTTAGAGGGCCTGGCTTTTCGGGCGGACCTGGTATGGAAGATCGTCTCGAAGACAGCAATGTCATCCACGCAGGAGGCATTCTCTGCCCATGGCTTGACCTCCCAATCTTGTTGGCATTTGGATCCAGAGGATTTGTCAGTGACAATCTCTCGGAAGTTCCGTCCAATAATCCTCGGGGAGTCCTTGCGCCAGCTGAATTCTTGCTGGGTCTCCTGACGTGTTGCTCGAGTTTTGCCACTGACTCCGGCTCATTGGCGCAACGAGAACACACTGGCGGTTCCTGAACAAGCATGCCTTGTTTGTGTGGCTCCCCATTGCTGGTGAAGTAGGGTGGTGGCTGCAAGGGAGACTTTGCAGTGGTCAGCCCACGTACACACGACCATATCAAGATGTCCTTCTTACCGCGCAGATGAGACATGAAAAGCAACTCCAATGCCACTAGCACCATCCGAAGTTCACAGCATCCGTCTTGCGGAAGACGACCTCTCCGCATCGCCAGCAGATACTGACGCTGTACATCCATCTCCAACACTCGGAGCAAACAACGCGGCCCTCCAGCCCAAAAGTATGTGGTTGCGATTGTGATTTCTGTTCCGTCCAGCAAATCGTGCAAAGGAACAGGTGGGATGCTGCCTCCCGCTCCGGTTCTCCCTGGGGTTTCGGTCGGGGAGGCGGCAGTGGAAGAGGCGGCGGAGCGACGACTGAGCCGAAGATGGTCTGGAACGATGATACCGATATGTCGGGATTTGATAGCGTCTGTCCTGGAGCGCCGGTGTATTGTGGGTACGCCATGAAACGAAAGTGATGCAGCTCAAATGAATGTGAGCATGGCTCGACGATTGCCGGAGAGGGAGAGGGAGAGAGAAGCTGAGGTTAGGTCAAAAATCGGATCATTTGCTGGGGGTCGCACGCAAAGAGAGTTGCGCCTTCCTTGGTTTCCGATCCGAATTCAGCTTGACAGTCGCTACTCGAGACATTAATGTACAAGCCCCCAATCGCCGACGACCAAGACACTCCTCTACAAGCCCCAGTAACTCCTCGCCAACCACGCGGCATACGTGCTCATGCCAAGCACCCAGAGCAAGGTGCCAAAGTATCCCACTGACCTTCCCCAGCCCATGGACCGCTCCGCCCTCAAGCCGAACTCGACGTGGGCGATGCGGACGAAGAGCAGGGCGGCCAGCGACGTGGTCAACACCTGTCCATCTCCACCGTTCAACTCGACGACGGATGCAACCAACAGGGCGAGTGGGACATTCTCGACAAAATTCCCGTGGCATCTCGCATTCACAATCAGGGCCTGCTCGCCCGGCTGGCTGCTCTTGGGCTTCGAGTCCGAAGACGATGCTTTCTTCGAAGTGTCGGTGCCGATCATCGTGTGGGTCGCCACGCGAGAGAGGCTGACGCGCAGGTTGAGCAGGACATAGTAGACAGCGAACGCTAGGACCGGTTGTTAGCTATTCCCGTAGACTCCTTCCTGGTCGGCATTGAGAGAGAAAACTCGAAACGTACCTGGTAGAAATGTGCCAGTGACGGGGAGAATTTTGGGTATCGTGATTCCTACTACTCGAACCAACGTCAGACCAAACCGGATCAATGAGAAGTGCAGGTCTTTGCTTACCTGGAACTGACATGGTGTTTGTGTTTGTGAGCTGAGGTACGACTCTGTCCTGCTCTGTCCTGCTCTGTTCTTTTCTACTGTATCGAGTGTCGAACGATGCTCGAATGTTATGGAGGTCGTTTCTACACTCTACGCTCGCACTCCTTCCTCTATATATGAGCTCGGTGACGGCGAAGCGAACCCTTCACAAGCTGGTTTCCCGCGCATAGCCCTGGCTTCGGTAACCGATTATTTCTATTTCAATTTCAATTTCAATCTCAACCCCCCGGCCGGGAATGCAAGGTCATTATCTCAAATAGCCCAACGCCCGTGTCAGTCGTTAGTTCGACTCGGGGCACGTCATTTTGGGCCATGGCACCCCCATCCGGGCAGTGGGACTGCCAGGCGCCAGGGAGCGACAGGGGCGCTACGGGGGATGCTCCTTCCGCTTCAAGAGTAGGCGCACTTTCCGCATGCGGCGTTTGTAGCTTAGCAGGCGCCATGTGGAAATAACACGCGAGGGAGTCTAGAGCAGTGAGTGAGGGAGTTTCGTGAAACTGATCTCAAGCTGTGAGTATAGCTTCTGGTCAGGGAAATCTACAATGGCTTCCTTTGCGAGATGTGAGCGGCGCTCTCGATGGCCGCCGTCGCAGCGTCCACTTCCAGGCAAATAAAGGCTCATCTGTGCAGAGATGATAGAGGCCACTATGTTTGATTCTAACAGCCCTTAGTCAGGTCGCCTTATCGCCCGCACACAACACGAGGTCCTTCGCATGCCTTGGCCTTCAGGACCTGAAACAAACCTGATGCACTGCCACCTGACTGCCTGGCCCGTTTCCAGCCTAGTCCTCGGCGTCCATCGTTCAACTTGCATCTGAACTCGACCGTCGACCAGAAGGCATCGCGCCCATCATGAACCAGTACAGCTTGGCTTAAAGATGGACCATTCCGGATCCGCATAAGGCGCTGTCGAGTTCAGCCACTGTTTTCTAGCATGGCTGTCACTGGCACCCAGAGATCCTCACGTCCAAAGTTCAAATTTCTGCTCGTCAACCATGAACCCAAGACACGCAAAGAACGTGAGCTCGAGGTGACGGAAATCCGCACGCATGCTGCACGAATATCATATCGGAAAAGGGACTCGCCTGCCAGCCACAGTCCGCTGCCGCTTGGCTGTGCCACTAAGTCACCAAGTGTAGCCACAAGCTCTAGTCGTTCGAGTGGTGATAGCAGTGAAAGCGACCTCGGCGATAATTCATCATGGGGTCTGAAAAGAGCCATCGGAGGGGTCCGTGTCGATCCATTCGACTCGGATTCTGTCCCAGGTTTGCCAGCTTGGATTCTCGACCTGGTCGACAATGCGTGGACGAACGCCTGGTGTACACTCCGCACCCACCGCCATGATGGCTTGATACACCCAGACGTCTATGGCTGGCGCCGAGCAGGCCTGAGCTGTCCGGCTTTAGTCCATGCACACATCTCTGGTGCCATCGGCATCGCACTGGCCCAAGGCACGTGGACAGATCTCAAGCCTCAGCTTCACAGAACCCAGATACATCACGCTAACTTGGCAATCAAATGCGTGCGCAAGGAGCTTGTGCGAAGCAATGGACCGCCTCCAGACGAGTTGCTGCTATCCATTATGACCATGAGCGGACACGGTGAGGTGGTGGACGATGATGACCGAAAGCCCTCAAATCCTTTCGCTCAGTCCCCGTTGGCTCGCGCGAACAGGGTAGATATCTTCGCCAAACTCCGCATTACCGATGCTCATGCTCAAGCTATTACGGCCCTCGTGGAACAGAAAGGCGGGCTCGACAACATTACCCTTCCCGGTTTCCGAAGCCTGTTGTCGCTAACGGACATCCTGCAAGCTTCCATCAAAGGCACTCAACCGCGATTGCCGTTTGTCGGCGACACAGCGTCTCTCGTATCCTCGGGCAAGCATGTGCTCGATCACCGCGCCCTGGAATTCAACACCACTTTAGGCACAGGCTTCGAACAGGCCGGTATAGGTGGCATCAGCCTCGAGATGTATACAGCTGTGCTGGCTGCCTGTGAACTCACCGCGGCGTTAGACCACTTCCAACGCAATGTAAATCACCCACCGTTGTTCGTCGACATGGTGGAATACCGCAGATACGTGCAGTATCAGTTACTCAGCCTCGGCCCAATAACTCCGGACGGTCCCCTGTCTAACAATGACTACATCTACGAAGCTTGCCGGATCGCACTGCTGATATACTCCGACCTCAACATCTGGCCCTTGCCTCCGTCAACCCACGCCCGTCCCCGTCTTGCCCGACGACTCCACGATGCTCTCGATCAGAACGGCACAGGGGCACCAGAGACCGCCCTGCCCGCGGACCTACTGTTGTGGCTCGCCATGATGGGTGCCCTCGCAGCAAGCAACACCCAGTACGAAACCTACTTTGTGGGTCTTCTCGCCCGCGACCCACGCGATCTTTCTTGGGACATTTTCCATCCGACGATGAGGAAGTATTTGTGGTGCGATTTTGTCGTCACTCCACCGGCACGGCACCTGTGGTTTCGAGCCTGCGTGGCGAGGTCGACGATAAATATGATCGACTCTGGTCAGTTGTGAAGCATTCTATATTGGAACCTCTTTGGGTAAGAGCAGGAGCATTGAAACGGCGCATCACTCGACCGAGTGCCCCCACCCTTGGTGCCGAAGTACGCACTGTCACCTGGAAAGACCGTGGTTGTGTCGATACGCCCGTAAGATCATGTCCGCGGAGAGATGTTTCTGTTCTCCCTCCTCCTCATGTGCCCACATCGTTCGCCGATCGGGGGCGAAATGACAAGGAAGACTCAAAGCATCGGTCGGTACTGCGCAAGACTGCCCTCTCCCTTGCACAGGCTTCTAATGCTAGGTAGTTCTCAGCTGCTATCGAGGCTCAACGGCCGGCATCTGTGGGTCTGTGACTCAACCCGACTCATATTGTATTTGTCGTAAGAATGATTCGAACAAGTCTGTTCTAGTTGAAGGCGAAGGTTTTATCACATTTATTGCAGAAATCTTTCGAACAAGTCTGTTCTGGTTGGAGGCGAAGGAGTGTACCATTCCAAAAAAGGTGTTTATAATGCTATCTAAGTGCCGTGGTATTGACAATGCTCGCTGCTGAAAATTTCCGCTCGAAAAGAGACAAACGCCCGTCGCTATGCTATGTTTTGATTGAATCCCCCAATATGTTGATGGTTACCCAGTGACCAACACCCTTTGTCCGTCCCATGTTCCCGAAGTCCCATTATTCCGCGCTCGTCCCTCGTGAATCCAGAAGTCCCATCAACCCACCGTCACCCATCAGGTGCAATGCGAACCCGAGCGACCGCTTAGTACTTGAGGTTGCAGCGGATGAGGCACTCCTCGACACCGCGGGCCAGCGAGATGGGGATGTTCTTCTTGAAGTCGGCGAAGTTGTTCTGGTCGATCTGCTTGGGGAAGCCGAGGGCGGCATCGACGATGTCGCCGCTGGTGTTGATGAGGAAGTTCTGGGCGATGGAGCTGGCACCGGGGTCCTCGGAGTTGAGCCCCGCGATGGCGACGGCGGGCTTGCAGTCGAGGTTCTGCTGCCAGTGGATGCTGCCCATGGGGAAGGCGGTGCCCTGGAAGAGGGTCAGGTCGGTGCGCTGCTCGGTGGTGAAGCCGTTCTCGAGCACGAAGCCCGTGGTGATGTTGCTGTCGGTGACGACGGTGAAGAACTCGGTCGCGTCCGGGTGGATGTGCGGCGTGTTCAGGCCGCAGGGCTCAAAGAAGATACCCGCGGCCGAGATGCCCAGGCCGGTCAGGAGCGGGAAGTTCTTGCGGTTGGCCAGGTCGACCTGCCCGCCGAGCGGCACGGCGTTCGGGTTGGGCGGGTTGGCTGTCGGGTTGAAGTCGAACTTGAGGTTGAAGTTGCCCGCCGCGACCTCGGCCTGGATCTCGGTGAAGCGGTCGACCCGCGTATCTTCGGTCAGGAGCTTGGCGATCGTGCCGGCCGACGGCTTGGGGTTGGGCGTCGCGTTCGGGTTGCCGAGCAGGCCCGTCGACACGGCCGCCGAGCCGTAGCTGGTCGTCCAGGTCTGGCTGCCGCCGGGAGCGCCGCCATAGGTCGTGGTTGGGTAAGGGGGGTTGGAGGAGGAGCTGGCGCCGTACGAGCCGCTGCCAGTTCCCAGGGGAGTCGCGGCCGCGACGGCGGCGAAAGCAGCAACGAGAAGCGAGGTAGAATGCATTCTGATGGTTTGATTGGATGGTATTTTTTGGGGGGTAAGAAGGATTGTCTGATTAGAAATAAACGTAGTAAGTTGTGGTTGGTTTGCTGTAGCTTTGGTTGCTAAAGAGCGTGTGATAACAGTGAAGGAAAGAAGAAGTAGGAAATAATAAAAAAAGGAAGGAAAGACTGAGTTGGTTTGTTTGTTTGTGTGTGTTGTGAATGAGAGAATGAACTGTGAAGAAGGAGAGGGACAGAGGCATATATGTATGCGTTGCGTGTGGGTGTGTGTGTGTGTGTCTACACGGCACGCTTTGTGATTGTGGTAGACTCACCGTGTACCTGTCCGCGGCTGCTTACTGTGGAGGTAGCAGGGATTCTGGAATCAAGGACGGGCAACAGCATAATGCCGTAACCAGGATAGCGGTCGGCAGTGGTCGAGGAAGAGCTTGTCGCTGCGCATTATTCTCGGTCAGGGTATTGCTGGAATTGGGGCATTTGACATGCCTGCAACCGGCTTAGTGCTCACGTTTTTGGGACCGCATCGAGTATGCGGCGCAAAAGAGGAAGACGGTGACTAACTCATCATCGGTGGCGGGGGTGGGTTGACCAACTTGTGGAGGCGAGTTCGTCGGCCAGCGAGGCGATGAGCCGGTGACGGGAAGGTGAGAGAAGCGACTCGGCTCGATTATTCTATTTTCGTATCCATCTTGATAAGCCTTTGACCGAGGCCCGCGCTAGCCGTAGGAGGAAAGGCTGGCGTCGAGTTTATGTATAGCTATTGGCCAGCCCAAATCCCCGGCAAGTTGTCAATCCGATGTCACCAATGCGGCGCTGCGCTGGGCTGTGCTGACCGCAGATACGACGAAGCTGCTCTGTGAACACTTGCCATTTGTGATCTTCCGCCCAGGCACGCTGTCTTATCGTATTCATCGATTTTCCAGATGTTGTGCAGCACTTCTACACGGTAGCATACCCAGTACGGAGCAGCAGGTGTGATCCCACCACGTGCCACTGCGGGGCAAAGAGTACGAGTACTTGTGATGTCTCCTCCCGTGGCTGTAGCCCGCCAGACCGACACTTCCAGATCTCTCAGCTGTTGAGCCTGCGCGACCGATGCAGTAAGCACCAGCGAAGCCACAGAAGTACCGGCCACAGCGTCACAGTCAATGATCGCACGCTCCCAACCGGTTCTCGCCTGGGATCTCCTCACGAGCACGTTTTCAGGCCATCACCTGCCTGATCTGCTATCCGCATACTTTAATGATCCAACGGAGGCAACGCGTGATTGTCGCCGTCTCGGGCCAGCCATCTCGAAGGACGAGGCTGCGACACGCCCGTTACGTAGCCCTTCCCTGAGGCTTCAGGCTGTCGGATATCTTGGGACCCTGCTGGATTGGAGCTCCGGCACGATACTGCTGTGCCTGGACTTGACCTGCTTCAGGTTGAGTAAGCGGGAAGTGGCTTTTCATTTCGGAGTAATCATTCCAGACGTTGAGTCCGTTGTTGGCAGCTGGTCCAGCCTGCCACGGCGTTGCTTGAACAGCTACTACTACCAGGTATCTGAATCATGTCAGCTGTCGTTCCTTCCTCCGAGAAAAGCTTCTCCGGCATCGTAATCTCGCAGAAAGCGAAGGATCGCAACGTCATGCGTCGGAATGGATGACAAGTGCTTCGAATTCCCCATAATGCTGGGCCAGATGACGAACGCCTGGATTCCAAAAGCCCGTGATTTAGCCACACTCTTGAGTATACGGAATGTTACTTTTTGTGTTGCAGCACGTGGTACTCCATTGTTCTAGCTTCTTAATCCAGTGGCGAAGCCTCCGGCTCCCAATTGTTGCGAGTCACCGCCTGCTACCAATACCAAATACCTGGGCTTCGATGGCCGTCGCAGTCTTCTCGGGATGAGTTTGCGCACGGAACACCCCCATGACCAAATCAGTCATAACACATCAAAATTAGCACTCGATCCTGCCCAGCTCTATTTTTGCAGGTTCTGCACAAATGAGTCCAGGTTGAACTCTTCTTCGTACTGCCGCTCGTCCCATAGCTCGCCGACATCGTCCAGCCAGCCCTTTTCTCCTTTCTTCTTGACTTCACCGGTCTCGAGATCAACCATATCCTCGTCCCTAGTGCTGCCGCCTTCGCCGCCAGTCTCCGATGTCTCTCCCAGATTGAAGAGATCGAGAATTTGGTCAGTTTCCATACTGCCCAATCCTGCATTCTGCTGGTTGACCACCGTGGATGCCACGTCGATCTTGAATCGCTGAAGGCTCAGAATCTTCTCCTCCAAAGTGCCGCGGGTGATGAGGCGGTACACATTGACGACCTTCTTCTGGCCGATCCGATGAGCTCGGTCCATGGCTTGGATATCTTTCTGCGGGTTCCAATCATGTTCGACGAAGATGACCGTGTCGGCACCTGTGAGGTTCAGCCCGAGACCACCGACGCTGGTGGTCAAGAGGAGACAGTCATAGCTGGGGTCGTTGTTGAACTGGTTGACGATGTTCTGGCGCTTGGTGGCCTCCACGCTCCCATCGAGTCGCAGAAACTGTACAGAGGGGAGAAGTTTGCCGAGGACTTCAGTCTGGACCATGTCGAGCATTTCTTTCATCTGGCAGAAAATCAGTGCGCGGTGCTGGGACACGTAATTCGACGCCGACAGATCATTCGATTCGTTGGACACGCCAATGCCGCAGTCGACCAGCAAATCGCGCAGAGCGGCCAGCTTTGGCGCATGAGCGATATCTCGCAGATTAGACTTCGATGCGGCAAGCTGCTTCTGGATGGCATCATACTGTTTGTTTCCCTCTTTCACGACGAGCGCGGGGGAATTGCAGAGCTTGCGCATATATTGCAGGGCCTGGAAGATGTGTTGCTTGGCCTCTCGATCACCCGAGCCGACACTGTTCTCCACCGTCTTCTTCTCCTTTCGGAAGAAGTCCTCGAACAGCCGCTTCTGCAGATCGCTGAGATCACAGTAATAGTTCTGGAGGATCTTGGGAGGTAAGTCATTCAAAACCTCCTCTTTCAGGCGTCGGAGCAAGAACGGGAGCACCTGCTTGTGAAGTGCCTCGACCGCTAGAGCCCCTGTCTCTTGTTCCTTGGAAGAAGACTTTGCGTTCCGGCTCGCAGCGATCGGCTTCGCGAATCGGTCCTGAAAAACCTTCTCTGTGCCGAGGAATCCCGGCATGAGGAAGTCGAAAAGAGACCAGAGCTCCAGGACGTTGTTTTGGATTGGTGTGCCGGAAAGAATCAGTCTGTGGTTGCTAACGATCTTCTTGACTGCTTGAGTGATTTTGGCTTTTGGGTTCTTGATTAGATGACCCTCGTCAAGAACGCAATAGTTCCAGGTCATGGCGCTGAGAATGTCGTTGTCGTTTCGGCAGACGTCGTAGGATGTGATCACAACATCTGCCTGGTCCAGTTGAGAGCGGCGGTTGTTTCGCTCCGCAGGCGGTCCTACATAAGCCACGCAGCTCAAAAATGGTGCATACTGCTTGATCTCCTGCTGCCAATGACCTGACAGTGTTGGAGGGCAAACAATGAGAGATGGTAAACGCTTCATCTCTGGAGCTTGAGTCTTGGCGTATTCCTCCGCCCGCATGTGATGGTCGCTGGCGACGATGCAAAGTGTCTGAAGAGTCTTCCCCAGTCCCATGTCGTCGCAAAGGACGCCATGGAGGTTGTATCTGTTGAGGAAGGCCAGCCAGTTCACCCCCTCTTGCTGGTACGACCGCAGTTCTGCTTTGATGGCCACAGGAATCTGGAAAGGCTCGACCTTTTTCGGATCAAGCATTTGCGCCATAAATTTGCGTTCTCTTTCGCGTCCTTGAAGGAGCGCTTCGGGCATTCCAGGCGGGTCGGGTATGCCTGCTTCTAGAGGCACCAGCTTGACCAGCGTAGCAAACGATGTTGTGGCAAGAAGGCGAATATCGTTGTTGGCGTCGCTCATTCGGCCAAGAACAGGTACAATCAGGAAGATAACGTACGGCAAGATCTTGTCACCCATTGCTTGAATGAGATGATAAACGCATTCCGTGATACCTTGTCGATCTCTCAAATCGAGTGGATTGCTGATGTTAGGCAGAACGTCCTGGACCATCTTCGTCATGCCTTCAATAGATATGACGCTGCAAATCGTGGCAAAGCATTTGGCGGCGCTGTACCTGATCACAGACAGCCTGCTCCTCATTGCTTTGCCCGTGAGTGCACTCAACGACAGGACCCAGGCGTGGAGCGAGGGATGGAGAGCGGGCGTAAGCGTACGTAAAACCGAGAGCGCGTCAATCAGTGACTGACCTTGTTGTTCATCGACTTGCAAAGTAGCTGGATCGGACGGCTCGATCAATTCCCGAATAGGATTCTCGATAAGAGAACGCAGGACGGGCAGCTTGTTGAAAAGATCGGCACCATATGCTTGCGCCATCTCGTCGAGCGCTCGTTTGGCCCCCCGCCGCATGATTCGGGCTTCTTTTGCCTCCTGTTCAAATCGAGCTGCATCTGGGTGATCCTTCCTATCCTCTTCTTTCCTCAACGACAATACAATGTCTTCGAAAGCGGCGTTGGGGGCGAACTCCGGTGTCTCCGAGGTGTCAATGCAGGTGAATTTGACCAAATTTGACACTAATTTGTCCACTGGGCCGCGCTTGGGGCTGTTCGTGTAGAAGTCGATCAAGCCTGCCACCGCCAATGCGGATCGAGCTTGGAGTTCCTCAAACGCCTCTGATTTGATGCTGTCCATGATGCATTTGATCACCTGACCGGGTTTCTTGGGTACTTCACCCAGCCGGACAAGCACAGACGCAACTGCAGCCTTGACGGCGATGTCGCGGGCTTCTTTCACCTTCTTAGCCTCGTCCACAGCGCTTTTCGCATTTGCGCGAGCGTCATTAAGATATTGAGTCCCAGAGACCCGCTGGGCTGGGGTCAAGCTCTTCAGCAGACGATCGAAATCTGTCGTCACAATTCTCTCCGCATCCGCTAATGAGAAGGCTTTGGGACCGGCACCACTATCACCCTGGCAGACGACAGCTATCGCCGGTAGCCTATCCCGAGCGACATGCGCTTGATTTTGGAAAGCGCTGACCAAGGCCTGGCACTGACCTCGAGCAGCCTGCAGGGAGGACACGATGTCCGCATACCAGCTGCTGCCGTCGTCATCGACAGCTTGTTGTAGTTTGGAGACAAATTCCGGTGTGCTTGCGGGTTTTGTGGATTGGTTATGTGCGAGTTCTTCGAGAAGCATGCCAGCAAATAACCTCGAACTCGAATGAGTGGAGCTGATCACCGGAATAAGGTGGCTCCAATAAGGGTTAATAGCAGGCGCCCCCTGTTTGCTTAGCAGCAAACCCAAGGCCCGTGCACAGAAAATCCTTGTCCGTAGCATGACCTCGAACCCAACCAGGTCTACCTCACCGTGTAGAATATGGCCATCAGTATTGTGAGATAGACGCTCCTTGGGCTCTGGCTTTTCGAGTTTGCGGCGTTTCTTGGCTTGAGAGTCAGAATCGGGACTTTGTCTATGCTTTGTTGAGATAGGGGCCATGGGTGTGCCGTTTGGCTTGATCAGAAGCGACGTGTCCATAGGTATAGGGCTTCGGATCTGGCCGATAGGCTGGATAGCCGCCAGGACCATTGGAGAGATGTGCGGCTCCAAGCTGGGAACAAATGTTGAGAATCCATGACCCTCCATAGATGAGACCAGAGCCTGCCAAACCTCGAATGACTTCCACAGAACACCTTCGTTCCGCTCGACTAGCATGTTCTGGAATATTAAGCGTACCACAAGCCCACCCAGCCACGTGGAATTGCTCACGTCCGACAGATTTAGGAAGGTCACCAACGCCTTCAGGACCGCCATTCGGACACTGGTAATGGTATGTCTCAAGAATGGGTAAAGGCGCGGGACAAGTTTCTCGAAGGTCTGATCTGGATCTTCAGCGGCATTGATACGCATTGCTTCAATGATCTCTTTATGTGAACAGAGAGTTGCAAGCAGGTCCATGATCGCACCGGTACTGGCACTTAGATCGTCCTGCATATCCAGCAGACAATCCCACACCACGCTGATGAGCCGACCCAAGGCATTGGGGCGCATAGTGGTAAGTTCTTGGGCGATAGGCACCAATGTCGCTGCGCTGACCGATTTGACGTCGTCGTCAGGATGAGCAAGTCCCTGTACGACGGCTTCGACGACCCCATCAAGCAAGCTGTTGTGGCTCAGGAGGATATCCTTTCGGACGGCAACGAAATAGCGTAGACCAATCATCCCCCCATGACATACTTCCCAGATTGGTTGCTTCAAACCTGTGTTCCGCTGGTTGACCATCTCTTGCAGATAGTTGTAGACTGAGATGGCTATGTCGTCAGGCAATTGGCTTAGCAGAGCTCCAAGGGTTTGGCCAATTGATTCGCGGATTGGGGCTACCACTGTATCGGAAACGTAATCTCCAAAACGGTCAAGCATCAGGACGGAAAGCAGTCTGCAAGCCATATCGTCGAGCCATCGCCGGTTCGCGAGGTCATTCTCTGCCCTGGATCTGCCATAGCGTCGACCGGCACCACGTCCGTGCACACGAAGGACTTCTCGTAGGCCCATGGCAGCTCCATGTCGCACTTCCCAGGTTGGATCGAAGAGATCGTTTGACAGAAAATCACACATGACGTCAAAAGGCCAGTCATGGGCGTGGTCTTCATCGGGCTGAATGAGCGGCTTCTCTGGGACCGCTTCGCCTTTGAACTCGGAAATCAGTGCGGTGTTGTCGTCAGAATCCTCCCGTTTGATAGAGAAGTAATCGGGCTTCTCATCTCCGTTTGAGTCCTCGTGACCATTGAGCTTGACGGGATGAGGAGTCGCTGGGACCGGAGTCTGGCCAGGTTCGGATGGACGACGTCCAGACAGATCGACCACTCGCATCTTGCTAGCACCTGTTTTGGCGGCTGATTTGTTTTTACGCTTGAGTTGATTCAATTGTCTTTTGCTGAGTCCAGCCTCGTCAGCCAGAGTCTGGCCGTTGCTTTCTGAAGGGGAGAGTGCACTGTATGGAGAAGGAGAAGCCAGAGTATCGTTCCGCTTTACAGATGTCTTGGTATCCACACGCGGCAGTCCGGGGGTGGTGGCGAGCTTGTGTTGTGAATTGTTGGCAAAGTCGTGCTCGTTGACTAAATCATCCTCAATGTACTCACCGCCTAGACCCAGTCGCGCGGCGAGGCTTTGCTTCTGATGGGCAAGACGTTGAGCCGCTGTCATCCCGGCCATAGAGTATTCATATTCCTTGCCGGCACTACCCAGGAGCTTTTTACCGTGATTGAGAATCAGTTTAATGTCGAGGGTGGCGAGCTGAAGGAGATCCTCCGCTTCCAGAGGTCCATCCTCGACCTTGGCAGGCTGCTCGAACTTGGTGTCCGCATCGTCTGCGTTAGGGTCGAACTTTTCGGCGTTCTCGACGATAGCGCCTATGGCCTTTGCAGCTGCAGTGCGGGTATCCCATGATTTCGACTGCAAGTATGGAAGGACTCTGCCAAGGAGTGCAAAGAGATTGTCAGGATTCTGTTTTTGAACATCTGCAAGCTGCTGTGCCGCGGTATTTCGAATGAGCTGAGTGCTGCCCTTGTCCAGCAAACTGTAACCCAAGTTAGTTTCAAGAGCATGGAGAGGGTGTTGCCTGGCATTGCAAGCGAACGGGAGAGCCTATGGCACTCACGTGACCAGCCGATCGAGTCTATACCGAAACAGTTAGCCCGGCTTGGCAGGTAATCGGGTCGAGTGTTTCAAACCTTGAAGTCCCGGTGACCATTATTATTATTTCAGGAATTCGTTACGAACTTTCGTCTTTTCAACCACACTCCTGCCAGGTCGCGACCTAGAAGCCATCAATTGCAGAACCTGCCACAATGCCCTGATGTCGCGAATCTTTCGTAAGGATGGAAGAGGATGTGAAGTGAAGATGATGATTAAACGCGATTAAAAACAAGTGTGCGCCACTCTTTTAGTGATTGAGCTGTGACGCGTTTCGTGTGGTGAATTTCTTTCGGTACTGAAAATGAAGTGTCTGTGACCAAGAGGTGCGAGGAGAGCCTTGCACCGGACTGGCAGATCAGAGAGTTGGAATCGGGGGCGCAGCGTGGGCTTAAGAGGGTCTGGAATGGCATTTAAATCCTCGCTTGCTGCGCAGCCTGCATCAGCCCCTGGCCTCTGATTGCTCCTTCCGAGTGTCCACCTTGACCACTTAGGCTGCACTAACGCCCGATTGGGCACTGAAGCCCTCTCACTCGTGCGCTTGGCACTTCCCATCCGTGGTCTATCTTCATCTGTGAGCCATTCGATCACTTATGAGCGTATTCATAGCCGGAGACTGAAGAGGAGAAAACCGCAGTGTTCGCCTTCTGACATTCACAGGGTTTAACATGTGAAAGAATTATTTGTTCGAGAAATCTCCTTACGAGTGCTGGAAGACACCATCCTCTGGAAGAGCCTTTCACGAGTCAACTCTGAACGCGGCGAACATCAATTATTGCCCATCATAATTAGGAACAGCTTTCCAATTCCGTAGATTCATTCCGCACTGAATATGGATTCAAAAGGCAACTTGAATAGCTGATGAAGTCCGGTCTTACTGGCTTGAGCGTGCTACATCGGAATTTTTGCTGACAGTTCGTGCTTCCATAGCCTAGCAGACCTTTCTTGTTTGCAGCTCGAACACATCAGGCGGAGTTGAAGATGGCCGCCAGTTTATTGTTGATCGGCTGGACTTGATACAATCTCCATAGAAACTGAGCTTCTTCTAGGCTTCTGTGCTATGTACAGTCGACGCACCCGTCCAGTTCATCTCGGAGTTGTGGTTGCCTGGACGGCTGATGGCTATTCCTTTTCCCCTCATGAATAAGTTCCAGGTGTTGTTCCCAGGAAAGTTTTCGAGTCCTCCTCTCTGCCTATCAGACCAAGGCTGCGTATCTGACCCAGCTTAGGGGCATTCTCACGAGGACTTGCTGCCTCGGCCTTTTGTAGTGCCTTCTGTATCGCTACTGTCCTTGCAAACTGATCATATAGTCAGAGTCCAAGTATCATTCTTCCATCTGCAAGCAGGTCCTACCTCTTTTCTGTGATGAAGGCATTCGTAGTAATCCTCCAGCCGCGGGGCACAGACTCCTTTGGCTCTGGCTTCAGGATCGTTCTGATTGATGACGTAGCAAGACATGTACTCTTGCCAGAAAGGAAAACACCGGGAGACGCCTACAGACCAAAATCTGATTAGTATTGAGCTTCGATTGAGGTTTGGTGCGGTTGACCAGAGGACGGAATTGTGAACATGCGGCAGAACTGCAACTCACCTCCAGTTAAACCGTAGCCGGACGCCATCTTTGGGTGGTTGAGGATCCCCAGGCACTGCCCATAAAAGAGCGCAGGCGGTATATGGTGTGCAGATAGTGCAGTTCAGGTGTTTGACTGAGGAGCGAGCGATTGATGTTGGAGCTTCAAGTCACGGCAGGCGAGGCTCTCACCCGAGGTTGTCCCGGACGGTGGGTGACGCATTTAGTTTCTTCCACGCTGTCTACACATGATTGTTGCGCAAGCTGGACTTGAGTCGCGATATGCATGCAAAACTCCGAGTATGAAGAGCTTAGGGGAGCCATCCGAAGCTCATATCGTCCTTCATGCTGTCCAAGCAACTTCCGAAGGCGAATTGGACACATTACTTAAACTCGTCAAATGGCGCCCCAATGTGCTGTCCCACGGTTTAACATATCGACTGTTACTTTCATTCTACCCTACCGAAACCTCCGAGCCTTCCCATATTGTGGCATTCTTGAAGTCGCTTAGAGAGCCCTCAGAGATCCCAGAGACCCTAGAGAACCCGAGTCTTGATCCGTCGATATCCAGTCTGTCACGAAGCGAGGCGTTACATCGATGTCGTATTCTAAGCCTGCGATCGATACCTGAACATATATCTATCCATACCCAGAGCGACCTGGCAAACTTCGTCATCGAATGGGCAAAGCGCCTGGAGCAGCTCGATGGGGCTATCCAGCCGCCAGCGGAATTTGTGGAGAAATTCATCGAAGACGACGCCGATTTGCGATTGTGGTACGAAACATACCTTGTTCCGTTGCTACGATTGCAATACGACTTTTACCCTGATGCCTATGACGTGGTTAACCTGGAGAGTATCGAGAACCTCTCTGGAGCTGGGGGCATAAGCACACTTCTACAATATGCTGAAAGACAGCGCAACCCTTCTGTTCTAGCGAGAGATCTCGAGCAAGTGGTATCCCCGTGGGTCTATGGAGCAAACCGGGCGAAGAGGAGGAGACTGGAATCTCAATCAGAAAATGATGCAATTGAGGAGACACCGTGGGAGCCAGTGTACGACTGGCTGATTTCCTTGAGCATGAAAACGTTCGACGTTGCAGCGAAGGCCTACGTGGAGTGGAGTGGTCCTGTTGAGAGCTCACAACCCGCAGGCGAGGCTGCTCGTTATGCACAGACTGGTTTAGCTATGATCTATGGATGCCCCGACGCGTCGACCGACGCGCACGTAATCTGCGGACAAGTACTGGGCAAAGTCGCAGAGCTTGCTGGGCTCCATCAAATCGACCTCTCACAGGCTGAGCCAGAGATCGTACTACCTGAAAACGCTACAAAAGGGCTCAGTGAAACAGACTTGCTATCCCACGCGCTCACACAAAGGACGAATGGATTCACGCGGCCGTCGGAATTTTCGGTTCAGCTGCTAGCTGGACTTCTAACCACTGCAAAGATCTTATCAGGATATGGACTGGCATGGACAATAGGCGATCTGGCACGCACTTGTGTATTTGGTTCGGAACGTCGCCATAAAGACGAACTTCGCCGACTGCTTCAACACATTCCCCTTCAGACCCGAAGAGTGATCGACTGGCGGTCTGTACGGCAGCAGATCCTGTATCTCCGTTCCTGGTCTACGAAACAACGAACTGTGGGCAGCGAACGCTCAGCTTTCTTGTCACGACTATCTCTCAATTACGTGGAGACCCAAATCCTAGACGCTCTACTGAAGGCCTCTCAATACAGTCTTGTTCAGGAGATCTACCTTACAAGCGCTTCTCCCCAGTTGTCCTCTTCCGAAGTCGAAGCCCGCGTAGTAGCAGCAATCTACGAAGCTTATGACAACGCCAGCAACGGCAACAGAGACCGAGGTGGCATGAAACGTGCAAATGACATTCTGAAAGTGTTTCGATCCAACTTTACTCAATCGTCAACTCTATCCGGCATTGACTATCTCATTAAAGCCACCCACAGCCTCTCGTTCTACCAGCTAACTCTACAGCACGGTGTCCCCTTCAAGCCTGTCGCTATACGTGTGCAGAAAGATCCATTGACGCTTCTGGAGAAAGTTCTGGAACAGGATGCAAGAGCTTACACTAAGCTAGACGACCTTTTGGAGATAGCGCGCAGCCTCGTTCGCGCTCACTTATCAAACCGCGGAAATATGGTGGACGATTCTGAGCCCCTTGAGCTTCGCATTCTCCTCGCTGAACAAAGGGTCACGTATGCAGCAATCATGGCAGCCCTTGCTACGAATGACTTCGACACTGCGTATGCCTATATTACAACACGTTTACACACCTCAGCGGAGCAACCTGCAGGCTCGGTGTCCACCGATGATACATCATGGCGTGCGGCTTATGCAGCCGGTAAATATCGGCCCAGTGCATCCCCAAAAAGTTTAAGTGCTCGCATTGATAGTCTGGCACAGCGGATGGAACTCCTTTCACGAGCCTTAATGCTGGCACCATCGGGAGAAGCACTTTCTGGCATCCTTGCAACTTGGCGCCGTTATGAAGAAGAGCTTGACGGATTGAAGACACAAGCTGTGGAGGAAGAGCGAGCGTTTGACGCGAAAGCAGACGCGTCGCTCCCAGGAGCATTTGGTGTTGAAGATCGTGAAGCAGATGTAGCTGAGACACAGCGTGTAATGGCACGACGGAGTGGGCCAACAGCATCCGGCCCTTCTTATGAGGAAGAGGCACCTCTGGGTCTGTTCGATGTCGCTAGAGGCGCTGCCTCGGCCTTAAGAAAAAGTGCTGCATTCCCACTTGGGTCGAATGGCTTGCGAGATCTCAAAATTGGCTCCGGAGTGGCCCAGTCACAAGACACACAACGAGAGCAGGCTAGCTCTCCAACTTCAGACGATGGTAGAAGGCTACGGAAGCGAGATATGGTGGCCAACATGGTGGGAAGCGGGCTGGGCTGGGTTCTTGGTGCTCAACCACAAGACCGGGTGGACTACAGCAGTTGAAAAGCACTGCAAGTGAGTCGAGCGCCTTCATCTTCAAGTTCAATTTACTTTTCAATACCCCTGAGCTTTATCTTGTACATCTTCTGTCACTGCAGAATACCAAAACAGGATTGAATCGCTAAGCGACTCACCTAGGTCATTGGGTGAATGAAAGTGAAGGACAAGTGACGAACCTGTGAGGAAAGAACGACTTACACCGGCAACCAAAACACTGTGCAAACTGGCTCCCATTTCGTGCTGGACCGTCCCTGCCATGTTCGACTGCCTTCAATGTTTTCAAAGCAGGCTCAATTCCCTCGCTCTTTCACTTTATTCTGCTCCGCACTGATCGCGCTCAACGCCAGCCGTTCTTGTGTCAATGTCGTGAAATCTGCCGTCTAGCAACACCTTGTCTTTTGCTGACCAGAGAGAATATTGAATAATGCCGCCACTGCCTGTCGAACCCCTGGAGAGGCGCCAGGCCAGTCCAGGTCGGACTTTCTCTATCGTCTTTGCGGTCATCGCCTTCCTCGTCGTCCTGACGTGTCTGATTTTGGTCATCATCTTGCCCAAGTATCGAAAGAAACCCAGAATCCTACCTGGAAGTCGATACCCAGTCGTTCCAAATTACCCACATCCTTTCGGCCCGCCTCCTAAGTTTCCCAGTCACCCTGCCCTGCTGCGCGGCTTTCGAAAGCATCCTAGAGCCCCTGTCCAACGGTACAATCCCAGAGTTGAGAGTCCCTTTCCAAGCAGTCCTATTCGATCAGACCAAGTCAGCGGTCCAGGGCAGGGATCTAACCACAGCCAGGGTCTCTTTACTCCACCTCGATGTTGCTTTAGCATGAGACACCACGCGCAGGCAGCAAGACGAATTACAGGTTCGGATCCACGGCAATTCACTACCTTTAGTGCAAAGCATGACTACATTCTTCCCGTTCCAGAGCCCCTCGTTCTCAAACCAAGGCCAGCAGGCCGACCACCGCCGTTGACCAAGCAGCTGGAACGATTTCCCATGCCCCTCCCACTCGGCTCGAGCCGTAATGGAGAACTCGTGCATCCCGTGAAACTTTTCCAAGAGTTGGGACAGCGGAACTCGGACACAACTGCAGACAGCTTAGGAACTCCTTGCCCGGTTCCACAGAAATCCAAGCAGCCCGCCGCGACTGAGTTATGCGTAATGGGTGTTGAGGCCCGAAATGATGAGTCTACTCCGGGTACTAATGAGGAGTCGTGCATCTCTGTGGACAAGACACCAGCTCCGAAACAGGGACTCATCTTGCAAGAGCCGGAACTGCAGCCCACAAACGATGGTAAAGGTGGAACAGCCAAGAACAAGCAGAAGCAGGGAGGGCTAGGGAGAATGGGAACGCTGACAAGACCCAAGACACCTGTGGCTGAGATTCGCAGTCGGTTCGACAATGCAGCGATCGATATCAACAAGGAGTGTTCGTCGTCAATGAACCGTGTCTACACGCCTGCCAGCAACCCTTTCACAACGCCCGGGCTCTCCTCGACGCCTCCTACCTCGCCGGGATTCTCTACGGAGAAGACAGCATTTCCATCAACACCGTCAAAGCCAAACATCACAACTTCTTCTACGGACGTGCGCTCACATGCACACGGAAGAACACCTAGTTCGGTCATCCTCCCGACATCTGAGATGCTCACCGCCCTACCATTTGCTACACCGAGCAGACGGGCTTATCGGGCTGCGAAGAGGTCTCCTCAGTCGAAAATATTCAAGAAACGATCGAACACTGGCCGTCTTAAGCTTGTATCTTGGTCAAAGTTACGACCCTACGCGCAGCTTTCCCGCCGCTACTCTTCGTCCTCGTTGTCAACGATCTTCAAGCCGATTCTTGGCCCGAGAAGCCAGTGCAGCCAAGGTGCTTCAAGCGTATACAGCCGTGATGCGCGAGGTCTTAGTTTCATGGAAGCAATAGATCTCCCTGTAAAAGGCACCCCAAACCACCGAGTTGAGCCTGGATGGATTAAGAGTCTGCCGCCTAATCGCCGAAGTGGATTATCTCACAAACACTCCGCATCGATTGACTACTTGAAGACCAAGATCGACAATTGGGACTTGCATACGGCCAACCTTGACAGGTCCATGTTTCCTTCCTCAGCTATGAAACGTTCAATTTCGGATACTGGCCCTCGCCGGGGCACGAAGCACGAGTCCTCCGCCCAAGTCGTGGACATTGGCGCCCGAGGCAGATCTATCCCTGTCATTCAGATTGGACGATCTAGCGATGATGTGTTTGGCATCGAAGTTGATGGTTTCAACAGTCACCAGGCCAGCATAATCCTGAAGAGTATTGGGTACGTTGAGGCGCCATCGGCCGTTTTTGGTGGACTGGGACGAGGCACTGCGCCAGGCGGCGGCGAGTGGATTTAACAGAGTCCAAGGTTGTCAAAATAACGTCTGGGGTTGCAAACAATAAGCATTCTACAAACCAGAAATTGATGATGCCGCTCATGTGCTCGCAAGAATGATGGGATATGGTGAATGTGAATTGAAAAAGTGCGAGAAATAGCTGCCTGTCTGCTGCTACAGAAGCACTCGTTGGCGCAATGAAATATCACTACACCTCGACGTATGTTCCCAAGGAGAAGATACAGGACATCAGGACCAGTACTGAGGAATAAGTGCAGTACGAGACTGCTGAACAGAGCAAGGCCATGTCTTACCAGACCGGAACCAACAGAAGGTGAGGCTGTGCTGCTGTACATATCTACATCCTAAGATGCCCAGAATTGGTGGCTTGGACCTGGACCATCAAGCGACGAACGCCACTGACTCGGTTGGTCTGAAGTGTTTGGACCTGCATTGGCGGGAGGCCAATTCGCACGACGTTCGTCGAAGGCTTGAACTCGCTCTCTCCAATGCTTGACCATCGTCTTCTTGAAAATGATACGAATATTCCATGTCGTGTCAGACACCTTGTAAATCACTCGAAATGGATCAGATGCTCATATCACTGAGGGTAAGTGTATGGAGTCGTCAGACGAGTATGGCCCTGCTTAGACGCCTGTGCAGGGATTTGGCCACGCGGGCCGAATGAGTGGAGTCGAGTTGAGTCAACTACGGGCATCCTGCGCTTTTTCCTACCTTTTTTTTCCCCCCATCCCACTGTCAACGGACGCACTGAACTCCGAGGGAACGGGTGGTGATGGCGTGGCTGCTGCTTTGGCCAAGCACTCCCGCGTGGACAGATTCTGGCTCCCGAAAATCTGCAAAACTCAGTATTCGGCCACCCAACCCTTTACCAGACTCGACGACCAGTCCGTGGAAGGATTCCGGTGATGATCAGGCCCGTTCTGAAGGTTCTCACCACGTCCACTGTGTCCCTGCCTAGGAATGTATTTAGGGCTGCTTCAGGCCCCTTGGATAGCATCATACCCTGACCATCCAAGCCATCCCTTTCAATGGATGTGCGTTGTGGATCGCTTCAACTGCGGATACCGGTCTGAAACATCCTAAAGTCATGCTGGCAGAATGGCCTGGCTATGCCATCAGAAGTGCTCTTTTGCCTCCGGTTTGCATTGCTGTTGTTTCCAACATCAGAGGCTCATTACTCCCCACTCCCGGGTGGATTTCATATGAAAGGAAGATTTCGTTTCCCTCGTCCTCGTTGCGCCCTCCCCAGTACGAGTACTATTTCCGCCCTGTCTTATCATTCCTTGCTGCGTTGCAGATCCTCTCTTGCCGTGTTCACTTACTTTAATTCGTGATTTCGCTTGAGCTGGACTCAGAGCGAACCTACTCGTTTGCAGAATGACTCTATCGCGGCTGGTGGGTTGACCCCAATCACTCTCCATGTTATCATCGGATTCGAAGGCTGACACATTTGCAAGGTCCTACTCGCAGCCCTCCTCACAGCCGCTACCTTCGCTAGTCCTCTCGTAAAACGCGCAAACGATGTAGTTCAAGGGAAGCTTGGCAGCGACGGCTTCTGGAATGACTACGACGGTACCAAGATTCGGCTTCCCAGAGCAATAGAACAGCGGCAACTGACAAGGGGTATCAATAGGTGGACGGAACAACTACACACAATACACAGGTGATGGCTCGTCAAAAGCTGGATGGCCATCAGACCTCTCTTGGATATCTTTCAACGACATGTGGGTTGCGAACCAGAATATAATCTCTCGAAGCTGCAATCATCTTTACGATGCACCCAACATGTCCGACCAGGAGATCCAGGATCTCTATGATGCAATCAAGCAAGTTTCACAACAGACGAGGGTGGACCATCGATTCATCCTGGCCGCGGCAATGCAGGAGACGGGAGGTTGTGTGAGGGCCAAGACGTCCATCTCGCCAGATGGCACTGTGCGAAATCCGGGAATTCTGCAGTCGTTCAGAGGGAATCACTCCTGTAATGATAATGGGAAGGTGCAGAATCCGTGTCCGAAGGCACAGATTCTTGGGATGATCCAGGATGGAGGTAAGTAAAGTCCGCTTTATCTATATTTCCGCTTGGCATGTGGTGTGCTAAGTGTTTCGATTTGCAGTTGCCGGCACAGCAGATGACGGCCATGGGTACGCCTCCGATATCAACGCCCAGGCAACAGTCGATGGTGTTGAATACGCACAAGCATACTACCGCGCCGCACGATTCTACAACTCCGGCGAAATCGATCCATCAGGCGACCTCGGCAAGGGGTCGGCAACGCACTGCTACGCGAGTGACATCGCGAACCGTCTGACGGGGTGGACGGATGCACCATCAGCATGTACATTAGACTAACAAATTAGAAGAACTTCGCACTCACTCTAGCATGGCCCAAGAGCCGTTCTCGAAGATCATTACTCGAAGAAGCCGGCAGTTAATGAGTTCAAGAGATGTATACGGCACCGGTGTATTGGCTGGACATCGTGTTGGCATTGTGGTTTAGAATGTGCAAACATGTTGAGAAGCTCCTCTGCAGTCTCGTGCATCAGATTCGTTTGGTGGAGGGAGTACAGAACTCGAGGTCCCAGTAAGTGCGAATCTCGTGTCAAATACAGATTGTGCAGTGATAGCTTCTCAAGCACTTTGCTACAGCTTGGTCCTTGCCTCTTGTCGTCCCGAGCTGCTCCATCGTCCTCGCATCTGCCTCACCTTCCAAACCCTTCCATCACTTCTGCAATTCCTTTATTTCTTGATCCCGACGCTGCACCCTCTTTCCCACCCTCATCCGCGCTGCTATTGCAGGATGGCAAACCAGAAAGACCCGGAGCTGGAGGCCGCGCTCAAGAACGCAAAGCTCAAAGCCGCGAATGATTTCATGCGTCGCTTTAACGACAGTGGCGACGTAACGAGTCAAGCTAGCCGCCTCGAGGCCGAGGCCACCAGGCAGTGGCTTAACGTGCAAGCACACAGAGACGTCAGCAGTCCTTCACCAACCAGCGGTAAGCAGAGCTACAATGACTCTGCAGGCCAAGCACTAATATCGTGGGATGCAGCGATCACGACGACCGACAAGACAACAGCATCCAAACATGTCCTATCGAAGATTTCCCAGCCACCAAGCGAGTCGAGCCCCTGGCTCCTCGCGACGCCCGCTTCAAGAACCGAGAAGAATGAGATCACTCTCTGCTACGCTCGGAACTTCTTCAGCCACTTTCGAGACATCGATTTTGCACACCAAGAAGCCGTTGCTCACGAAGTCTACCTGCGAGTGGACACGTGGAAACACAGCGTTGTGGCCTTTCACGTTGAATATCACCGCCAGATGATACGACATATGCGCGGATGCAGTGCGAGGGATCTTCACCACGTCGGCCGGGAGTTCTCCAAATTCTGTGCCGTACAGAACTATTGGTGGCCGAGGCGTGTCGAGCTTCTGCCCTCGCAGGACGTGAGGCGGACCTTCGTAGAAGATGTTGTCAAGGAGGTGGCGCGGAATGATTTTCACCTGGCAGAATTCATGGCTCGTTGTGTGGAATGCTATGATGAGGAGCAGGTCCAACGCATGGTGGGAGAGATGTTGGGGTCTTCATGAAGGGCTGAGACAGAGCATCAAGGACGATCACATGGATTGAAGATCGAACAGGCAGGACGTCACCTGTGGCTCTCGACGGGGCAAGCACAAGTGCGCTGTGTGGATGACGATCGAAGGGCGACAACTTCACTGCTAGGCGACGGTCATGACTGAGTGAGTGGTAGGTGAGGGCATGAATGCCATACAGTGGTTAAGGAACGGTCATATTCACTCACCGGGCTCTTCATTCTCAATACTTCTCTCTCCTCTATACGCCTCCCTCCCGCGCCCCAACCCCACCTGTCTCTCACTTAGAGAAGCCCAGTGTCTTATTGTTCGAATCCTCCGTCACTGAGTCCCGTGTGATTCAATCGTCCTCCTTATTTAAAGATCTATGAGACGCTCTACAATCAAGATTCATGGGGTCAGCGACAACGATGGATGATAGCATTGAGAACCAAGAACCCACGTCTCCCAGTGGGAGTGTCATGGATGAAGGTCAGATTCCCGAGGAAGACGTATCAGCAACAATTGAACCACTCACAGCTCCCGTCAAGGCTGAACCGGCGACGACGCCATCGAAGGACCCTGTCAAAGTCAGATCGTCGACAATCCGCAGAACCAGAGGCCCTCGTTGCCCGATCAAAGCCAGCAAAGAACAACAGATAGTTCTCATTCAGCTTTACATCAGCCGGTTCTGCAGATACTTTGGCCATTTCGGACGCATGAACGCGATGAGCATCGAGGTGCGGAGACGGGCGACGCATTCCCGATATACGGACCTTCGAAGCTTCCACAGTGACTACTTCGTCGAATATCTCGAGCTGCGTGAACGCACCATGCCCTACCTGGCCGACGAAATCCGCGACGATCTCGCCAAGTTCACGTGGGGCCAGTACCACTGGTGGCCGAAGTGTAAAGACCTGCCAACCCAGTCGCAGAGGCGAAAGTTGGTGGATTGGGCGGTTGAACGTCTGGCGGAGCGGGACTTTGACAACAAGGATTTCGTGAATGCGTTGGATGAGTTCTGCGAGGCTGGCTGCGACCGGCCGTCGCGAGGCTGAGGTGTGCGCCAGCAGAAAGTGGACGCTACCGTTCCTAAATATGAGTACACGAGACGTGGCAAGGGAGCTAAAGGGCAAGCCCACATACATACCTCGAGTCTGTAAGGTCTTGGCATAAGGAGAGCATAGCTCGAATTTCGACAGCTTGGGGACATTGGATATATCGACAGGTGAGACCGTACCATGGACGATCGTTGGAAAGAAGGCGTTCAAGCCCATGAGGAAACTGCCGAAGGGCTGAGTGCCAGACAACCCGTACACTGAGATTCGGGAAGCTGTGGGCGATTGGAAGTCCCAAGAAAAGATGATGGGGAATTCCACTGTAGGAGAGAGCTTGTAAGGCATCGATTGCTCGACCAGCTCACGGTCAACGAAGTTCGGGAGTGCAAACAGGATGATTGCCTCTTCACAACCTCAAAATCTTCACCGGCTATCACGCCTCTTCATTATGTCCCGCGCTTCCTGCTCTTTTCCACCTTCTCCCGGCCTTGGACCGTCTCCTCAGGTAATCGCCATCATGGCTGAGTGTCCCTGAAAGAGGAAATGGGGTGTTGTTCACGGACGGCGTTGGCCTCATGCAAATCTGGGATGCACAATCCGTGCAGGTCTGTTACTTGACAACCTTCACTAAATCCCGCGAGGCATGCCGAATCACATCTTCACTGGGAGATCAGCAGCTTCATCGTTGTTTAGAAGAGGGAATGAATCTTATCAGAGCCCCTCATTGTGCCTCTCCAGTGTTCCTTTGTTCGGAGAAATCTTTGCACCATTCATTCAAATTTACGTTATGCTCAAAGGATTTACCCCTTTTCCGACCACAAGCAACACCCTCAAGTGAAGCTATTGTCATCGTCCTCACTGAACGGATCTGAGAATGATGCGGAAAAGGAGGGCTCCAGCAAAGACCAAGCGCCGTAGAGCTGCAAGGTCTCGGAAGGAAATGGCAAGGTCGGCTGGCAAAGTTCATCAATACGTACCGCAGTTTGTGGACAGTAAGAGATAGGCCAGCTCTGTTAATGAAGTCGAAGCTGACCATTCGCTGTAGGGACGACAGACATCTCTGGAGAAGTAATTTCGGAATGCGCAGCTTCCCAACCGGCCAACACCGCAAGTGACCACGAAAAGGAAGAGCTGATTCTGCAGTATGTAGAGCTGTTCTGTCAGCACATGGAACAGAAGTTCGCGGCCGCACCAAATCGTGTTGGATGGTTGAACTCTCAGGCCATGAAGACAGTTCGCCAGAGTAGGTGCATCAACATCCAGAAATTCCACGCCTTCTATGGATTACTGTACCCGAAATTGTTGCAGGATACGCCCGATGTGCTGAATAGAGTGGCGGTTGAATTCAACAACTTCATGATACCCGAGACTTGGTGGTGGGAACGTTGTGTCGACATACCGACTCAGAGCGCGAGGCTCGGCTTTGTGGCGAATGTGGTTCTGCATATCAAGATGGAGGAGGATGTGCTGGATCTGTATCGAACCATCGACGCCTTGTTCGAGGTATGCGCGAGGGGCTGTTCGTATGGGGTCTCCCGAGGATAGGACACTGTCGAGCTATGGAAAGGTGAATTTTCCAAAGCATCGGACTTGGGATGGATGAGTCTTGGCCAGCGTTCCAGTGGTATAACATGCAAAGAAAGTCAAGCATTTCAGCAGCTCACGGCGGTTGCGAGTCAAGCATTGTCGCCGAGTTACCAGTCACCCGGATCCTGCAAACAATGGATCGAGGACACCATGGAGGCGCATCTGTCTGGTAGCTGTGAAGCCAGGCTTCAGCTTCACCTCGTCCTTCTGGGATCAGCGGTGGCTGTACCAGCCAGAGTAATCACGAGCTACATCATCATCACCGGTAGACAGAAGTTGTCACCTAGATGTCGTTTGACGGGAGTTGTCGTTCATTTGTTCATGATTCAACAAGGGGAGAGAAACTCCAAGCAAGCTCGTCATTCCATTGGCGCCGGTACGGAGATAAGCCTACATCCACCAGGTCCGACTTCAAATCAGTACCTCATCACTATCCAGCTGCAGGTGCAGGTACAGTCTGTTGGTCCTCAATTTATGCCTGCAACTACCTTAGAACCATCATGTCGACATCACCAGATCCTCGCGAAGGCCTAAGCCCCCAACCCGTCAATATTCTCGATATCTTTGCCGGAGACGCAGACGAGGATGATGACGTCGAAAGTTACCATCCAACCGAGGAACAAAGTACAGATGCTAGTGGCTTAGAAGATGAAGACAGTGACACTGATTTCACGGGTACAATCGGGTCACAATCCAGAGCAACGCGTTTCTAACATGTCGCAGACGCCCGAGAAACCTTCGGTGGCATTGAAATAATATACGAACGAGGTGAAGACGAGGACGATGATGAGGAAGAGAACGAGACGGAAACCGAAGAGAATGCCACCACGGGAACGCGAAGGACCGCACAGGGTTCGTGGTTTTTTGTTTCACCATTCACCCCTCCCTCCAGACGTCGCTTGTCTTGCTAACCGGTTGCGCCTCAACAGTAACCGCCAGAGACATTCGCGACCTGTTCAGTGCCAGTGCCCCGCTCCGCCAACTCATCCTCAGCCACTATCGCAACCTCGACCGTAATAGCCAAGACCTCTTCGCCGACGACGACGACGACGATGAAGACGAAGGCTTCGTGTACCGCGGCCGCCGGATTCCCCCCCGACGCCCAAAACCGCAGGGCGACCGCTTTCCTAAAGTCCCCTCCGACGCTGGAAAAGCGCTCATGAACCTTGGCACCTTCGGCTGCAGAGACTCATACCTGGACATCCGACGAAAACGACGCCGTAACGTGTCCGAACGGCTGCTATGGCGGAAATTGGGACTGGAAGCCCGCTCTACAATGAAGCGACAAAACAATCTGATTGCACAGGACCACGTCCCGGACTCGTCGACCGCAGATAAAATAATCCACTACGACTCACGGGCTTACAGCGGGCAATTCTCTGACGATGGAAACTTTTTCTTCTCCTGCACCCAGAACTTCAAGGTCAGGATGTACGATACTTCCAATCCCTACGAGTGGAAATACTACAAAACGGTAGACTATCCTTTTGGCCAGTGGACGATCACCGACGCAACGCTGAGCCCTGATAACAAGTGGCTTGCGTACTCGAGTATTCGGCATACGGTGTGTCTAGCACCCACCGACCCGACCGATCATTCAGAGAACACATTGTTGGATTTCACGAACTTCGCCCCCGGGAGTAGGGCGGGCCGGCAGACGTACGGATACATGGGCCGTCATGGCTTTGGAATCTGGTCCCTACGGTTTAGTGGCGATGGGCGCGAGATCGTCGCCGGCACCTCCGATCATTCCGTCGTGGTGTACGATCTGGAGAGACGGCAGAGCACAGTCCAGCTGACGAATCACAACGACGATGTGAATGCCGTGTGTTTTGGCGACAAAATGTCACCGCACATCCTCTACTCCGGAAGCGATGATCAGACTCTGCGCGTGTGGGACAGACGATCGATGGCCGATGGCCGGCCTGCAGGGATCTTTGTCGGACACACAGAAGGCCTCACTTACGTGGATTCCAAAGGCGATGGCCGCTACGTCCTGTCGAATGGCAAGGATCAAATGATGAAGCTTTGGGACTTGAGGAAGATGATCTCTCCGAATGAGTTCTCGCACATCAACCTCGGCAATTACACGACGAACTTTGACTACCGATTCAGCGCATATGAGATGGATGATTACGTGCCGAACCCGAAGGACTGCTCGGTCGTCACTTTCCGGGGGCACAGCGTGCTGAAAACGCTGATACGGTGCCACTTTTCGCCGCCCGGCTCGAGCAATTCGCGATATGTGTACAGTGGCAGTGAGGATGGTAAGGTGTACATCTGGAATCTGGACGGCACGTTGAAGCAGAAAATCGACGTCTATGCAGCCACGAAATACACGAGGCCCAGCCATGACGAATCTGAGATAGGCAGGTATATGACGCATGGACGTCATGATATGGGGTGGAAGACGTGTGTCCGGGATGCGAGTTGGAGTCCCACGGCGCCGGTGTTGGCTGGTAAGTTACGCATCTCCTCAACAACGTTCTTGCGTGGTATGGTGTATGGGGCATGAAGGCTGACAGCTGGGGAACAGCAACATCCTGGAACGGCTGGGCCATGTCCACTGGCACGGTCTCGCTACATTCATGGAATGATGGCGCCGAAGGTGACGAAGCTCTCCCTGCCATGTCTTCAAATTACGGCGCGCGCCTCGATACCCGCGAGGATTTCAACAGCGAAATGCGCCGAGCGAGGGCCCACGAACGAGGCGACAGAACCGGACCTGCAGACACGAGAAGCCGCGCTGAGGGGAGAGGGTTGAGGAGTAGCGTTGTGAGACCCGCTAGGTTCGGCGAAGAGGGCGGTGGTGGTGGAGGTGGGAGTATTTGGTGACAATCATGGAATCTGGGCTTCGCCGATGTGGCGAGGCGGATGAGAAGGCGGTTGAGCTTGAGAAGGGGTGCTTGGCCTGAGAATGACGTTGAGGGAGAGGATGGAGCTGGTCCTTCTGCACGGTGAAGGACGCCATAATGTGTGATATGATGATGATCACGAGTCGAAGATAAACACGAACGAAGAGAGAAATGACAATAGCATCAAGACAGCCTGAGGAACACAGAACAGGAAACTCGACTCACGCTGAGGCCTCAATCCCCGAGAGAAAAGTAACACAGATATTCGAGAGAAATCTGAGGGAACCGGGCATTTAGCAAGCTCCTGGCTGGAGAGCATATCGCAGCCTCCTAATTCTTCTTCGCAAAGCCGAACAAGCCGCTGCGGTTGAACACAGTAGGGTCCTGAGGACTTGCAAGAGATACGCTGCGCGATATCAACTTGCCCCCCTTGCGACTGGACGGAGTATGAATCTGTCACTTTCAACGGTGTAATGGAGCTTTATCGAAATGCCACTGATCCCGACGCCATTTATGAAACTGGGTATTCACAACGGTTCCATTAATTTTGCGCACCCTTCATGGAAGTCATCGCTCCTCGCTGCCCAGGTATAGTAATACAAGTTGTGATATTCGCAGATAGTGGATGGGATTCGAGCAAGAGCAATCTCCAGAGGAAACGGACCGATAGCGATACTCGCAGCTCGAACGAAGATTATGTCTGTGCTCACTTCGGGCCGCCGTCCGGTATCATCCTACTAACACGTTGTTGACTGGTATGTGTACTGTAGACGAGGCGGTGAAATTAGTTTGGTCCCTGCTGTACGTCTTGCTCGAGGAACGAGAGAATGCCACTCACTCAGCTTGATAAAGTATCCGATTGCGCCCATGATCAGGAACCCCATGCCCACGGCCTGTGAAATCTTGATGAACTCCCTTCGATCGGCTGTCCATGGTCAAGTCAGTAGCGGTCCATCAAGCGACTGGAACGAGGCGCAGGCAGTTGCTAGGATGTCCTTTGCGTTGCAACAGGAGTAACGTACGCTTCGTGCATCTATGAATGAACTGGGTCCCGTCCTTGAAAAATTCCCGGGGCACATCGGCAATCTCTTGCATTAAATCAGACATCTTGACTGCGTGGCTTTCTGTGTCGGTTGGAATCGTGTGGTTCGGTGGCCAGGAGGGTGTAGGATGAAATATAATTGTGGTAAACTTAGGGTCTAGGTTAGGTGGCATCTGCGCTCCCTCTCCAGATGCCTTGGCGGAGTCGAAGCTGCGACCTCATTTCTGCGTCCCCCCCTGCATCACGACTTGTCTGCGACTTTGTCCTTGAGAGTTACAGTACCATTCAGTCTGTGTACAATCCTCATTCAGTTCCATTCGCCGGCCTTTGCCTATCCTTCTACGGCTGCACCCCTGCCCCTATCCTCCGACCCCTACCTCACTTCCACTTTACAACTTCCTCGCACCTCACCTCACCTCACCTCGCAGGGCTCAACTCCGAGCCTGCCAACCTCCTGAGCTCGCTCGGCCGCGGACCGGGACAGGGGACATTTTTTTCATTTTCATTTGCTCACTCATTTCTTTACTGGTGTTGATTCAGCAAGAAGAATTGTACTACAAGCTTTAGGAAGACAGCTGGCCTGCTTCGTGTATTATGACGCAAGGGAACGCATGTTGATGAGCCGAGGAAGTGCGAATTGTGATATCCAGTCCTGTACGTATGTTTTGTTGGAAATATTCCTCTGGAATCCCGGTCGTGGCTGTCTTGCACGTGCGTGGTGAACTGGTGCTTTGGCACTACAAAGACGAGTGGACATGGCACTTCTGGCTTCTACACCCTGTCTGTTACATGTATTCGTGGCTAATTCTGGCATATATGATGCAGAACTGCCCTGGTCCTCATGTCTTGTCCATTGACTTCACCTTTTTGTGCATAGATCTTTGGCAGACAGACAATCGACACCTGTTCACAGACCCACTCCTAACTCTCCGCCACAATGGCTTCTGCAGACGAAGACAACTTTGATATTGATATCTATGGCGACGGAGAAGGCGACGTTGGTACCGACGGGACGATGGACTTTAAGCCGGACGATGACTATATCCAATTCAACATAGACACTGAAGAAGATGCACACCCCTCCAACCAGCCACAAGTCAAGACCGAGGTCGAGAAACCACCATCAGCCACCGTTACTCCACAGCCTCAGCTCAAACTCGAGAATGACGAGAGCCAGCGATCCAATCCAGTTCCCTCCAGGCCAGCTGTTCCGCAACAGGGCATCAAACGCAAAGAGACCTCAGACGAGAGACCTATTGACCACGGCGCGACCAATGCTTTGATGATTTCCGATTTGCATTGGTGGACCACCGAGGATGACATCCGTGGTTGGGCTAACGAGGCAGGCGCAGAAGACGAATTGAAGGACCTCACGTTTAGCGAACACAAGGTGAACGGCAAGAGCAAGGGGTTGGTGGCCAGGTTATCCTTTCTTCGTTGAATCCTGCTGACCATGCCTTATAGCCAGGTATACCTAGAGTTCTCCTCCCCCCAAGCAGCGACGGCCGCCAAGCATAAGATAGAGTCCATGACCGGCAATCAGCCCAGCTCTCGCAAGCACACCGTGGTATTCACAGGTGCGACCCAGAACCCTTTTAAGATCTTGCCAAAGGATGCTCCAACGCGAGCCAGAGACGATCGACCTGCCAGAGGTGGGAGCTTCAATTCCGGACCGCGTGGGGACTATGGCATGAACAATCAAGGCTTTCGCGGCGGCCGAGGTGGTAACTTCAATCGGGGAGGCTACAATCAGAACAACCATTACAACCGCAACTTCTCGCCTCCTATGGGCGGCTACAATAACCAGAATATGGGTTTCCAAGGCAACATCGGGATGGGGAACAATTATGGCGGCTTCAACAACCGAGGTGGGATGCTGAATAACAACATGCGAGGCAATATGAGCGGTATGCGAGGAGGTCGTGGCGGGATGAACAACTTCTTGCCCATGGCAGGTGGAATGGGAATGGGTAACATGGGCATGAACCCTATGATGGCCGGAATGGGCATGGGTGGTAGGTTCGACCTTCCGTGTAAAATGGATACCGTGAATATTGACACTCTATAGCAGGTTTCCAAGGCAATCAATTCAATCCCGGCATGTTTAATCAAGGACAAGGATCGAACTTTGGCGGGCAAGGGGACTGGAATCAACATGGAGCAAAACGTCAGCGACAGGAATAGATGCACTCGTATCTTCACGGATGCCGGTTGTCGTCAGATCTCGTGCCCTGCCATGCGAGCTTCAGCGGCCCCAAGATCGCTGGCTCATGTGTGCAAGGCTTGACACGCAGTCATCGGCAGGTCGCGGCATAGCATCGTTCGATTTCTCTTTGTCCCAGCTGGGCTCCTTGGGTTGAACTGGGTTGAGTTGAATGAAGATCGGCGCTTGCCGACTCTACTCATATGGCGTCAGTCGTCACCAGCGCTGGCGAACGTCGATCTGGCTAGACCGGCCGATTTATTTCAAGCCGCACGCTGGGTCCTTGAAAGTCTCTCGCCCACAGTTTCTTCTCAAGCATTGCTGGCGGGTGAAATGCAGGGCCACCCAAGGGGGGATGGGCAGGTGCAGGATGATGTAATTCTTGCATGATATGGCTTTAAAAGACGTTGGATCTACCGGTGGCGAGAGCGGGTGATCCTCCGTTTGCGGGCCAAGCGACCACGCACATGTTGGTGCTTCATAGGTACTTGTACGGTCGAGGTACCAGTGGCCTCGGCTCAGTCAAGTCCTTCTTCGCAAGAATATCATCATTCTGACCTTATCTTCACCTAGGTAATTATTTACACCCACTTTCGAAGATCCGCTGAAACTCATTCCGGAGCCTATGTCATTGGTGGCCATGGGTCTATCACCCGGAACGCACTTCCGCCCTTGCTTCTTGCCTCCATACCAGAACAGCAGGGATATTTTTTGCCCTCCATTTTTGACTTTGTGCTGTTGGCAGTGCCACTCGGTTTTATCCCGACCGCGGTAGAAAAGACAGCGCGACTGCGTATTGGCTCCCAGGGTCGAGATTCAATGCGCGCTCACCTCGACTTCACCTTGACCTCCATCCAGCCTTAGTCGTGCGTTCAATGCGTTCGAGCCTTCTCTGTGCGCATTTCGAAGCTTACTCGAGGTTTATAAAATTGTCCATTGATCGCTTCTCGGGTAACTCCCACGTATTTCTACCTTGCCATGTCCGACCCAAGACAGCAGCGGGGGGGCGAACCTCCTCGTCCACCTTCGAGTGCGCCTCGTGAGGCTTCTTCAAGGCTATCATTCCCGCACACGCCAGCACAGGTCCCTGTGCGCTCAATCGAGGCACACACCCCCACCTCCGACCTCTCCCATCGCCAATCATCCTCGTCAACGTCACGGACACCTCATTCACCCGCACAGACTCCCCTCTTTCGCGTCCCGCAGTCTCCCCAAGTTGCGCCTCGCGGCGGCGGCGGCGAATCGTCTCAGAAACCTGCCAAGGTCGCAATTCCGAGGCTGAAGAGATCCATCGATGCTTCCAGCGAAGATGCTGGGCGGTCAGGAGGACGACACCGAGTCAACCACGCATGCGAACCGTGTCGACACCGGAAGACAAAGTGCAGCGGTGAGAGACCTGTGTGTCGGCATTGTCAGGATTTCAAAATCACATGCTTCTACGCAGATGGCAAGCGAGACAGGGTCAAGAAGTGAGACGATCCGTCCATGGTGGGAACGTCCAATGCTAACCATGCCCAGGCAGTTTGGCACCCTGACCGAAAAGGTGACAGACTACGAGAAACTGTTGAAAGAATTGATAAACAGAGTAGACGAAGCCGACGCGCGTTTAATCCGGACGGCGCTGGACAAGGTAGGCCAACTATCCACCTTCGCCTCTCCCGGAATTCATGCTTACTCTGGCAGGAGACAAACTATGACGCGGACGACACAGCGACAGAAGGCACCGCTGAGGCACCACCGGGTTCAACTGTCGATATTGACGGGGTTGAGGAAGAGTCAGGTGCCGAATCAGAAGCTTCAGCGGGGGCCGGCTCGACGGGTGCTCTTGATAGGACCGATGAGGACTTCACGCGCGAGCAGGCTAGGCACACGGGCTTCATGGGAAAGAACTCTGAAGTCACCTGGCTGCAACGCGTGAGGGAGCAGAACAAGTATGGCGATGTGCAACAGGACCAACAAGGTAATGAGAAGCAGAAGAGACTCGTCGGCATGTCGGCAGCCTCGCTGACTTCCAAACGTCCAGTTGGTGATACTCAGATTCCACTCTCCGAAGCAGACTCAGGCTTTACCATCCAGGACTCCAGCTATCATATGGACGACATGTCGATATTCACCTATGAGGCAGTCGATGCCTACGAATTGCCCACCCCGGAAATCGCTGACCACCTTTTCAACGCCTACATGCAAAGAGTCCACTCCTCGTTCCCCTTTGTCGGTCGGCTAAATCTCACAGGTCAATTCCGAAGAGTCATGAGTGGCACCGTACAAAGACCACCCGAAAAGTGGCTCGCTATCCTCAATCTGATCTTCGCCATCGGTGCAAAGTATTCGCACCTGATCAATGCCGACTGGAAAGGCGACGAGCGAGATCACCTCATCTACTTCACGAGAGCACGACTACTGACGGTCAACTCTGAGACAATCTTTCAGCACCCGGACTTGCAGATGATTCAAGTATTCAGCCTGATGTCTTTGTACCTACTGTGCAATAGCCAGGTCAATCGGTAAGTGAACCCTTATACCGTCTTGAAGCATAAGGGCTTACACCTGCAGTGCATGGATGTTGAGCGGGTACGCGATAAGAGAGGCTGGCGCACTGGGGTTGAACATGCGCAACGATAGCAATGATTTGAAGGACTCGCTCAAGGAAATCCGATATCGATTGTGGTGGGCTCTCTACACTCTGGAGCATCGCCTCTGCAACATGACCGGCAGAGTGAACTGTATCATGGACGACCATTGCACAACTCCTCTTCCAGTACCTCTGGAGGAAGAACAATTTGAGACAGAGGAAGGCCAAAAATTGCTGAGCAAGGTCAGACAGCAAGGCGATCGCGCGCCATCGTCCAACTCCCACACCCCGAGTGTCGGGTCGACGCCCTCAGCCGAACGCTCTCGATCCCAGACCAAGGTTGACTCACGTTCACCTTCGACGCCCAATACGCAGGGTGGCCACTTGGACTGGGCGAAAGACGTGCAGCCAAACGGCTCACTTTACTTCCTCCACTTGGTGCAGTTGACTCGAGTAACGCAGAGCATCTTCCACAACTTGTACAATCCAGCTTCCGTGAAAGGAACCTGGTCGGAAACTCAGGCCAAAGTTAAGGACCTGGACGAACGACTTGAACATTGGTATAGCAAACTGCCGCCGGCATTCGCATTCCGTCGGAAGCAGCGAGAACGTGGGTCTTACGAGCACCGCTTATACTTGGGCTTCTTCTTCTACAGTACCAAGATGACAGTTCACCGACCTTGCCTCTGTAGACTGGATCGCAAGATCCCTGGACAGTCGAACAAGTCACTCGAGTTCAACCGCAACTCTGCAGCGGCGTGTGTCGAAGCCGCGATGGAAATGCTCCAACTCATTCCCAACGAGCCGAATGCTGTTGGCCTAATCCGTGTTGGTCCTTGGTGGAATATCTTGCACTGGCTGGTTCAGGCGACCACTGTTCTGATGCTTGAAATTTCCTTTCGAGCAAATCACATGCCGGAAGAAGCAGAGGCTATTCTGGAGTCGTGCAAGAAAGGCATCCGCTGGCTACATGCCTTGGCGGAGGACAATCCTTCAGCTGGGCGTGCTTGGTCAATGTGCAATGCACTGTTCATGGAGGCAGTGAAGAAGATTGGGCGCAACGTGGGCGATCTGCCACAGAATCCTCCGGGCAAGCCTGTCCCTGCGACACAAGACGCGTCTATGTCCGACTTCAGCGGAGTCACTGGCCCCTTGCCTAGCAATCTGTACGCAACCGCACCGGTGTCAGCGCCGATCTACACCACAATGCCTAACGTGATGAGCTCGCACGCCTTCGCCGCGTTCGACCCGATGATGCACTACGACCAGTACTTCCCGCCAGATATGATGATGAGCGACAACTCATTGCCCTTCCAACAGCCTACTGATGCAGAGATTGAGTTTATGAGCAATGCATACCACGATGACCAGGGACAGGGTCAGCAGCAGCAGCCAGAGGGGGGGGGTGTCTAGCCGTGGATCCGGGTTGAATTAGATGTTTAATCCAGGATGCGGATCCTAGGCCTGTGGAATGTGCAGTGTGCCCGAAGCCAAGAAGGCTCAGGGAGGAAAGGGAGAGGGCTGAAACATGCACATACCATATCGCGCTCTACGTGGCATTCCACAGACGCGCGACTCCGACAGCAATGCATGCAATGCATGCTATTGAAATGTCCTGCCACTCCCAGCATCTCTTGTTTCTGCCAGCCTTTCGTGATGCAATAAAGCCCATACTGAGTCCGTTATCTTCGCTGGCGAAGTCTCAACAAGGGTACCTTTATTCCAGCGAAGTCTCAACAAGTGCATCTCTATTCAAGAAGACAGGAACCGAAGGTGCAAAGTCATGCAGGTCTTGGCAATTATCATCGCCCTGGCGGCGCCCATGGCAGCGTCGAGGAGACACGATGGAAAGGATCATCTACATCCTGCGCAACGTCGACAAGTGCAAGGATTGGGGGTGCTGGCATCCTCTGCGCCTGCTCCAGCAATACCCATAACACCATCCGTCACGGTCACGCCTACAATATCGTCCTATGTTTTCCCCACGACAGTGATCCAGGAGCCTGTGGCGACGGTATGCCCCGATACGCCCTCTTCATCAGCAATCTTCTCCATCCTCCCTGTATCCTCGTTGGTCTCCATGGCAGGGTCGAATGCGACGCAGGGCTTGACCAACGATACCACGAGTTACATCCCAATCCAAGTCAATGCTACGGCTTTTCTGCCAAACGGAAGTACGACCGTGTTCTTGTCTGCTACTACTACCACTGCTTCGCTGCCACAATTCTCGGACTCGCCAGCCATCCCATCCAATACGGGTAACGATAGCACCGGAGCAGAAACGGCACGGATCATTTTGGACAGCAACGGATGTCAAACCGTGTACAGTGCCAAGACAACATCCTTGTGCACCACCACCGTCAGGCCAGCCGGGATGATTCCAGTGCCTGTCACCGACTGCGACCAATGGATCACGTTCTCCAGCCAGACGCTCGACGGCTGCTCGACGGATGCTGCATCAAGTTCCCCAAGCTCCCTCGCTGCCGGCTGCCCTATGGCATATTACCTGGCACACTGGTACGATCTAGCCCAGGACACCATTCCCGACAATGTTCGAGTCCAAGATTGCCCGCCGGGGTCGGTGGGATCGGATTGCGCGACCTCAAGCGAGAGCTGGGAAGTCGTGACGTCGACAACGACGAGTACGGGGACCACCGTGGCCTCGTTTACAGGGGTAAGCCTATTGGTTCCTCGTTTGCGAACTCTTTCCGATCGTATGGATGCTGACCTTCTTCAATAGCCCGCAGTCATAACGGCTGGAGCGTTTACCTTGACGACCAGCTTGTCGTTCGAGACGACCCGCACGACGACCGCGGTGATCACGACGTCGACCATTGCGCGGCATCGGCTCGCGGGCAGCACCTCGTCGGAGCAGACCGTCACCGTACTGGTCACGATGCCGACGACGATGACGTTGTCTTTGGATTCGCTGGAGAAAACGACCGTCACGGTCCGCCAGACCTCGACGGTGCAGGTCACAGAGACGAGGACACGGGGTGGGGATGATGTGTCGCCGAGTGCCGCGCCTGAGGAGCCTGAGGAGCCTGAGGCGCCTTGACGTAGTTTTGCACAGTAGATGGTGTTTTTTCAATTCTAGAGTCGGCACAGTATAGGGAATACATAACGGAGCGGTCTGCGCATCTCCGCTGGCCAGCATAAGGACAAATGATGGTGATGGCTGCTTTTTTTAATTTTCGTTCACTTCCCCACCGTGTCGTACGCTTTCCCGCCAGCCTCCCGATCAATGTCAATGCATTCCTGCAGTCCACACAGATTGAACGCCTCCTTGACTCCCCCGGCCGCCGTGCTCGGCGGCGAACTCTTCCCCGTCGTCTGCAACACCTTCAACTCCCGCGCCACACTCTCCATCACCGGCCCAATACACAGGCCCGGGTAGATGATGATGCGGAAGCCCATCTTCTGGGCCTCTTCGACCGTGTACTCGGGCGTGACGCCGCCGGGGACGACGTTCAACAGCACGGGCGTGGCCCCCATGAGTCTGCACACCTCCTCCATCTCCTCCCTCGTCTGCAGGGCCTCGGGGAACACGATGTCGACCCCGATCTTGACGGCCTCCTGCAGTCGCGCGACGGCCTCGGCCAAGCCGTACGTCTGCCGCGAGTCCGTGCGCGCGATGATCAGCATGTCCGAGTCGAGGCTGTTGCGGGCGGCGACCGCCGCGCGGAGCCGGCTGAAGAAGATGTCGCGGTCGACAATCTGTTTGCCCAGGAGGTGGCCGCACCGTTTTTCTTGGACCTATAGGTAGCACGGCGTTAGTCTGGGCTATGTATTCTAGATCCGAAGCCGAATCCGAATTCGAATCCCCAAACAAGGGATAGGATAGCAAAAAAGCATTAATGGCAGCAAAAGTCTACTAACCTGATCCTCGATATGCAGCGCCGCGACACCGGCACGAGCATATTGCGTCACCGTCCTGGTCACCATAATGGGGCCGCCGTACCCGGTGTCGGCGTCGGCGATCAACGGCACCGACGGGTTGAGCGAGGCGATCATCTCGGCGTTGGCGCGCATGTCGTTGAGCGTGGCCATGCCCAGGTCGGCCCAACCGAGGCGGGACATGGATGTGCCTGCGCCGGTCTGGGAATAAGTAAAGTAATTAGTGTATGGCAGTGATGATGGGCCACGGTCGTGTGTGTGTGTCTCTCTCTCTGTGGGACACATGTACATACCATGTATAATGCATCGTAGCCGGCAGCGAGGGCTAAGCGGGCGGTAAACCCGTCGAATACACCGGGGCAGACGACGACTTTGGACGGGTCGCGCAGCATTTCACGCAGGCGTTTCCCGCCGGTGAGGGGCGAGCAGGCTTTGACGGTGGCGGTGGTAGTCCTGCTGCCGCCGTTGGTAGTTGAAGTGTCTATTGAGCCCATTGTTGGAGGGGACGTGGTGGTGAGAGGCGTGAGGTGAGAGATGTTTGAGATGGAAAAAGATTCAGTCGATCAGTCAATTACAGTACTCGCTGGCTCAGTCACTGTCCTTATAATCAAATGGTTGAATGAATGAACGCATCAACAGAGGTCAAGGCAGGTGAGGTATGTACTGTATTTCAAACCATCAACTTACATGTGCCCTTCCTATACCCTAAGCCTATCTACTCCATCCCATGGCGCTACTCCGCATTGTACTCGTGCATAGGCGCGAATCAATGGACTTATTGTAAGTTCCATCATCCGAGGCTTGCTGCTACTTACTCCACTTCTGCTCGCCTCCCTCCTTGCTTCGTTCGTTGCCCGAGGCCGATCAGTCGCCCGGTCCGGTCGTCGCAAGTCCCGGCACCGAAAACGCGGAGATGGCCAACGACATCGGCGAACGTCACGTCTTCACCCGCCTGGATCGGCCTACCCAACAACGCCTCAGTGTGTCTGTCAGCTCTCGAAAAGTACTCAGTAGGATGGAGCACACTAACCTCCTCCGGTATGCTGCGCGGAGGAGGGAGGGGGCGGTAGGCTCACCCTTGCAAATAAGTGTTCACTCATTCGTACGCAGTACGCAGTACCTCGACACGTTGCACGCCGCATGAGCTGCTCGTACACGCCTCGCCTTCGGCCCGGAGTGTGGTCACACACTGTAGATATATGGCGCCTCGGCAGCAGCTATGAAAGCATCTGACGGTGCCGGGCCTGCTGCTTCACCAGACTAAACGACGTCCGTCCGTCCGTACGTTCTTTGAACATGTCCACGATGACGGAAACGATAACGCAAACCCAACAATTCCCCTCCTCCTCATCTGCAGCAACCGATCTACATAGCGACGACAACCACCAGCTCGAGAGCAAACTGCGGGATTTACTGTCGCGGGTTCGAAATGTCGAACTTGACGCGCTGAGCCTCGACGCCGTGGGCTCGACCAGCAACGCCGCCGCCGCCACCATACCCGGACTGCTAGCGCGATACGCCGACGCTCTAAGACGAGGCCATAGACCAGCCGAGGCGGACGCGCTGGACCAAGTCCGCGAAAAAGTCGTTGACAAGAAAGCTTTCGGCGGACTAGGTCTGCCGGAGGACTCAATCGTTGCGGCCACGCCGGCCCAGGTAAGGGAGACGCTTTTCCTGGCCGAGGCATGGCTTGAGGGCATCAATTCTCGGGAACGGGCGGCGGATTTCCTGGCGGGATGCCGACCCAAGGCCGCTGAGGGGATCAGACCCATGACTTTGGCGGAGAAGATCTTCGCGCAGCATGTCGTGGGCGAGAAGCCCGCAAAGGGACTGGCTGCCGGGGATGTCGTTAGAGTGGGTATCGATTGGATCCTTGCGTCGGAATTGTCGTGGCAGGTAAGTACATGCGTGTCTATATTTACTTATGCCTTGATTCATTTACATGTTCATGTATTATATGTATACGTTGATTGGTCTGCATTTTGCACCCTCTAGACACACATTGACATTGACATTGACAATATGCCGACGGCACGTAGGGAATGGCCCGCACGTACAAAGAGCTTGGATCCCCCGGGATCTGGCGCAACGACCGCTTCTGGCTCGCGGGCGATCATGTCGTCCACCCGGCTGTGGCGCAGGTGCCGAAGATCAAGGCCCTGGTGAACGCTGCGGAGTGGGCGAAACAGGAATTTAAGATGACCGAGTATCAGGGGATGAATTACACCATCATGCACACCGAGTTTGTACGCGAGCGCGTCGAGCCCGGCATGCTGGCCATCGGCTCCGACTCGCATACCTGCTCCGGCGGCGCGGTGGGCTGTCTGTCCATCGGGCTCGGCACGGCGGACGTGATGATGACGCTGGCGCTCGGGGAGACGTGGTTCAAGATCCCAGAGTCGGTCTTCATCGAGCTGGTCGGCCGCCCTGCCTTCGGCATGTCCGGGAAGGATGTCATCTTGTACATTCTGGGCCAGCTGAAACGCAACACCGTGGCGGCAGAGCGGATCGTCGAGTTCGGCGGGGAGGGCTTGCAGTACCTGTCGGTGGATGCGCGGTTTGCCATCTCCAACATGTGCACCGAGTTTGGCGCCATCACGGGCATCTTTGTGCCTGACAGCGTCACGCGCGACTACATTGCACGGCGACGACGAAAGGCCAATAGGGCCAATTCGCTCTACTTCCGCCCCGACGCCGACGCAGCGTATGCTGGAAGATACACGATCGATCTGTCCAAGGTCGAGTCCTCGGTCGCCGTCTATCCTAATCCCGACGATGTGGTGCCCGTGTCAGAAATGGCGGGTAAACCACTCGACGGGGTCTTCATCGGCGCCTGCACGACGACTGAAGAGGAACTCGTCCTTGCAGCGCTCGTTCTGAAGGTTGGCCTGGATAAGAAGCTTCCCATGCGCAAGGGCAAGAGGCACTATGTCCCTGGCTCGTTGCCGATCGTCGAGAAACTGAAGGATCTCAAATTGCTGGAGATTTACGAGGCCGCAGGCTTCACGCGCGGTCCTCCCGGTTGTTCGTACTGCGTTGGCCTATCCGCCGAGAAGGCCAACGAAGGGGAAACCTGGTTGAGTTCGCAGAACCGGAACTTTCAAAATCGGATGGGCAAGGGTGAGTCCCCGGTGGTTGGGACGAGGAAGCTCTCTTAAACCGCTGCTAATTGTTATTTTAGGCGCATTCGGTCACGTCACCTCGGCCATCGTCTGTGCGGCTTCGAGCTTCAGCATGTCGATCACAAGCCCGGCGGACTTCCTCAGGGACTTAGATGTCGAGTTCTTCAAAAGATACCGATCTCTGCCCGACACAGAGCTGGCTCCAGTCGACTATGTAGAGCCCGATCTTAGCTCAAGGCCAGAGCGGACGAAGAGCGCCGCTGCCGTGACTCAGGAGCTGGATGATTCAGATGACAAGCGGTTGCGGAAGCTCGATAAGATCATAAGCAAGGTCGTGACTTTGGGCGATTTTATTGATACCGATGCGGTAAGTCTGCCCTCTGCTTGCGATGGAATTCCAGCTATGCAGCTGACATACCGTCTTTAGCTGGCTCCTGGGCCGACCCTGACAACCTGTACCACCGAAGAGGAGTTCGGAGAACATGTCCTCGAACACACACATCCAGACTTCCGTGCCAAGGTACGGGGCGGCCAACAGGTCGTCGTGGCGGGCCATGCTTTTGGAGTTGGCTCAAGTCGCGAGGTCGCAGTTTCGGCATTGAAAGGTACGTTTTTGGGACACATATTGATGCAAGGGACTGATCTAATGAAACATGATATAGGTGTTGGCGTTCAAGCCGTGATAGCCCGCTCCTTCGCTTTCATCTATGGCCGCAATCAGCCATCCCTGGGCCTCCTGGGCGTAACTGTCACCGATGAAGAATTCTATACCGCCGCACAGGAAGGCGAGGACATCACACTGGACATTCCCAGCCGGACAATCACTGTCGGGGGGAAGAGCTTCGCCTTTAAACTGTCAGAGATGGAGTACAATCTGACGATCAACAATGGTGTAGCCCAGAGTTATCGTCGGTTTGGGAAGGGAATCTGGGAGAGGTTTACCGGCGCCGGGAAGGAGGAGACGGAAATGTCCATCATCAGGGCGGCGGTGGAGGGGAGTAAGGAGGAATTCAACGGCAATAGGCGGTTGGAGTGGTAGGTTCGAGGCGTCGATCCCTCTCAAGTTTTGGTATGGTCACCTCCTTCAGGTAATGCCACTCTTTCAGCGTCAAGCAGCCGTGGAGGGCCATCGCCTTCAGGAAATGGAGCAAATTTGTCGATCAGATAGTGCATATCGTCAAAGGCTCTGTGCAGGATCAACAGTCAGCTGCCTACGCGGGTGCTCATATTGCGGCATATACATCTGCAAGGGTAAGTCAAGGGACAGGATAGATACTCACTGCTGCCGTACAGCCTCTCCGTCACTCTGATGGTTCACCGAGTATAACACGTTATAGTATATGCAGTATAGTCGATTCCGATCGTCCCATTCCTCTCTGGGCTCGCTAGGACCATAGTGGCGAAGGTATGTCTGCGTGTATATCTCCCTATGGATCTTGTTGTAGTAGCAGCGCCAGTTGCCGATTTCGAATTCGTTGTGTGCGTACATGGCAGCCGCGTCGAAAAGGTAGAACTTCCCGGTAGACCAACATATCCCAGTATTTCCTTCCCAGAGATCCCCGTGAACGAGGCACGGTTTCACGACTCGTCCGTCCTTGGTCAGATTATCCAGGAGGCGTGGCACCACACGTGAAAGAAGGCGTTCCTCAAGCTGGGTTAGAGCAGACCATGGTCCGTTCTCAGCGTCATCCATGGCGATAACATGGCGGAGGAGATTGCCGAAGTAAATCGTCCAGTTGCTCTCCCAATGTACAGCCTGTGGTACCCGGCCCTGGCATGTCGTGACCTGGAAACCGAACTTGCCGGTCGGAGACTCGCTGAGCATGTGTAGCTTCACAAGTTGAGAACACAGTTGATTGGGCTCCGGCATTCGATCCGACAGATCGATGAACTCGACAAGGAAGAAATACATCTCAGGAGTCGAGGTAGAGAACTTCCCCCAACTGTGAGGTCTTGGGGCCAGCCCCGGTGTCGTCTGGTAGATTGCTGACATGCTCTGGAATTCTCCCTCCATCATGATGCGCCCCGCGTCTGCGGCAGCACATTTGAGGAAATATGACGCCGCGGTGCCGTCGAGGAGGACGAGGTCGAGACGTGCGGTGAGCGTCCATCTCGATTGCGCAAACTTGTAGGCGGATAGGACCTTGGTGCCCGCGGGGAAACTGTTGATGACATTGGCGTCGAGGGGGAAGTCCCCTGCAATCGCCCCTGCTATGGGCGAGGTTCTGGGTTGGGCGTGGTATAACCGGGTGTGTACGGCTAGGCTCATATTGAACAGACAGTCCTGCTAGTGTTGAAGAATTGAAGAAAGGGGGTGTAGACTAGCAGAAACTCAAAACATGCTGGCGACATGGAAAGATGGGCTTTGACGGTGATAGATGATGCCTCCTGTGGCAGGACAGAAGAACACGTCGATCGGGGTTCCTGGAATGTTGCCAGTCAACATACATACCTGAAGCCAGTCTGGTCCGTCCTTTGGCACGCGGCATTGTACCAGTTTTCAGCCTTGTGGCCGTCCTTCCAGGATGCATTACTTCGGTATGAATTCGAGGTTGTCTCGTGTCAGCTAGAGGTGGTGCACATCTCTAGTAAATCGTAATGCGACTACGCGTTCTTTCCACCGTGCCTGCTTGTACATGCTTCGCAGTTTGGCCATAATTGTCCTGGGACTGATCGGAGAATGAATCCGCCAGAAGCTATGACATCACCGAAAGAGGAGCCCCACGGCGGCGACATGATTGGGTGATGATGCCCAGGCAGCAGGACCAATAGCCGCCGGGCCTGACCGTCCGACTGAAACACCAGCCAAGGCCGATTCAGAATGCAGAGCCTCGTTTTATCTTCAGCATAGATTGATCCGGCCCAGCGACTGGTCTCCCCAATTGTCCGAACGCCCTTGAGATTTTACCGCCTGCTCTGCGCTGGCGTTTCTCGTCCACTATCGGCCCCTCCAACCATGGCGCTTCAACATGCTGCGCCACCTGGCTGCCTGCATATGGACCGGTCTGATAATTACAGCACATTCACCTTCGAAAGCTTCTCCATGAGCACGGATCCTTCAACGGCAAAAAGCAAGCTTCATCGCAAACTTCAATGGTACGTCCTCATGCCCTAATCTCCACACTCGTGTCCTCACATATATCTACTTGTAGCTGGGGAAACTACGATCAAATTTCTCTAACCGAGAACGGAGTGGACGCGACAAGTCAGCGGACCCTCCCAACAGTACCGAGAGAAACCCGTCCCCTGCTTCTCCTGCGGACTGGCGTCGGGAGGAGGGGTCAAACTCCCTCGCGACGCCATTTGTACATCGTCACCCAGATGCACCCCCGGCTCCCATCGCGAAGGACGAAGCAGAGGACACTTCCTTGACCCGCTGCGACACCAGGGCCCTTGGACTCCATATCATCCACGAGCCCAGCACCAAACCAATAGCAGATATCATCTTCGTACACGGCCTTGGAGGCCACAGCTACAAAACATGGTCTCACAACCATGACACGGAACTATTTTGGCCAGGTCGATGGCTCCCAAAAGACTCCAAGATCGGAAAGGCGAGATTGTTCACCTATGGCTACGATTCCCATGTGATTGGCCCGAAAACCGTGGCGAACATCACTGGATTCGCCAAGTCACTGTTATTTGATATGCGATACAGCAGATGTAATCGTGATGATAGCCTCAACCTTGGCGATGCGCCCATCATCTTCGTTGCCCACTCCATGGGTGGTTTGGTGGTAAAAAAGGCTTATCTTATGGCACACAATGACGACAAGTGCAAAGGATTAGTGCACGCAATGTCGGCAATAGTCTTCCTGTCTACACCCCATCGTGGTTCAGGCCTTGCCAATACATTGGGCCTGATTCTAAAGCTTATACTCCAATCCAGAAGACAATACATTTCCGGGCTGGCACCGGTCTCGTCGGCCATCGAGGATATCAACGAGCAATTTCGACATGTTGCAATGAAACTCTCCATCATCGCCTTCCACGAGACTCTTCCCACTTTTGTGGGACCCAAGTCGGTGATGATTGTTGCCAGAGACTCTGCTCTTCTCGGTTATGGGAACGAAGAGTCACGACCACTTGAAGGAGACCATCACACGGTCTGCAAGTTCGAAAATGAGAACGACTCAAAGTACATCATTATCCGCGACGTGCTGAAAAGCCTTGTGGAAAAGTCTGGCGAGCCGATGTGCCCATCGCCGAATAAGAGTACTTCGCGAGTAATTGCAGATGTTAAGAATCTCCTAGTGCCTTCCAGCACGCCCACCGACGACTTGAACACCCTCCGAAAGCGCTGGGTTACCGGTACCTGTGAATGGATCTTGGAGGATCCTGCAATCCGGAGCTGGATGACAGACCTATCTGGATCGCATCTTGTGTGGTACACTGCGCCTCCTGGAAACGGAAAATCGGTCATGTCAAGCTACATCATCCATCACCTTCAGACCAACCACTATGTTTGTCAATTCTACTTTTTCAACTATCGGGACCAGACTAATCGCTCACTTGCTGGAATGTTAAAGTCGCTGGCATATCAAATTGCCTGCGAAGTGCCGGAATTTGCGGCAGAGATTCTCGGCGCCTCGTCCGGGGATGACCAACTGGCCGAGGGCGACCACCGCCTGCTCTGGCAGAGATTATTTGAGACGCCGTTCTTCAGCAAGGATCTGAAGCGCCCTTTTTTCTGGGTCATAGATGGCCTTGACGAATTCGAGTCGCCCGAGACAGTGATTGACTTGCTGGAAGAATTAATCTCCAAATCAAGAACCACTATGAAAATCTTGGTTAGTGGCCGGCGGTCACAAACCCTCGCATTGAGGTTCAGGAAGCTCCAACGCCACTTTAGAGTTGACGTGATTGATGCAGAGAGCCAGACAGTCAATGCTCGAGACATTGAGCTGCTCGTCTCCAGGGAACTTGAATTTATCCCAGGAGATGCTTCTTTTAAAGCACGGCTTGAAAGCGAGATTCTGCAGCGCGCAAGGGGAAATTTTCTGTGGGTCAGCCTGGTACTTGAAGAGTTGCAGATGTGTCAAACTGAAAAGGAAACGCGCTCGACATTAAAACAGATACCCGAAGACATGACGAAGATGTACGAACGAATGGAGCAGACAATCATCAAAGGTACCAGCAAGCGCCGGCTCGAGTTGGCGAAGAAGCTCTTGCAATGGGCTGTCTGCGTCCCGCGGCCTCTAACCTTAGATGAACTCAACCAAGCCATCAGGGCAGACTATGATGATCTTCTAGATCTGAGGGCGTCGATCCGAGACGTCTGCGGCCAATTCCTTGTCGTCGATAGCACGGACCATGTCACCACCGTGCACCAGACTGCGAGGGATTTCTTGGTGAAAGGCTCGAACAGCGTACTTTCGATCCATCGACAAAGTGCCAACAACATGCTGTTGGTGAAAACTCTCTCTAGTTTGTGTAGGTCAGACATACGCAAGACGGTCACTCAGCCCAAGCAACTGCTCCAGATCCGAGAAGAGCTCCAAAAGGACCAGCCATTCGTCCTGTATGGCGTGACATCGTGGATCTACCACCTTGGACATGCCGATCCTCTCTCTGACCAAGTGCTCGACGCACTAAAGAGTTTCTTCAGTGGTCCCTGTGTGCTGGACTGGATCTGCGTCCTCGCCATTCTCAACCAAGTTCGAACTTTGGCCAAAGCCGGAAAAGCGATTCTGACCTTCGTCGCTGCCAATCGAAAATCCAATATTTCTCGAAATCCTTTGCTTCATCGGTTGTCCACGGCGGACCTCCTAGAGAACTGGGCAGGGGATTTGGTGAGACTGACAGCAAAGTTCAATAAGCATCTGATCACCCAGCCGCATGCTATTTACGAGACAATTCCGGCATTGTGTCCGCCCACATCAGCAATCAATCGGCAGTTCCAAACTTCCAAGTTTGTCTTGTCTGGCCAGAGCGAATCATGGAACGACATATTTGCGCGGCTTTCGCTCTCGCCGGCAGAGGTTGCCGACAAGGTGGTCGCACGTGGGCCTCATCTCGCAGTACTCGTGTACGGCGGCACGGTCTATGTTTGGACTTCAGCCGATTTTGCTGAAGTGTGTGTGCTCCGCCACGGCGAAGCTGTGACAAACATGTGCATGAACAACAAAGGTGACATACTAGTAACCTATGGCTTGACAATCACGAAAGTGTGGGAGCTTCCCGAAGGTACAGTTCGCCTCCAGGCGCCAAATCAAGGAAACGGCAGAGCGATGTCCATGGTGTTTGCGATGAATGACCAGTGTGTTGTAGCGGCAATCAACGATCGATCGGTCAAAGTTCTCCAGCTAACAGACGATGGAGCAACCTGGAAGAGCCTGGATTCTGCTCTGTTGCAAGAACAGACTCAATCGCTTACAACCATTATAAACAGTCCGAGCTACATGGAAATCAACGCGAGCGGCACACAGGTTGGCGTCTGCTATAGATCATTTCCTCTCACGATCTGGGACTTGAACAGGGCCTCAGTTGTGAGACGGTGTATGAGGCCCGGCACGGCCTTGAATTCTACACAGGCGTGGTCTCCTGTGGAAACTTTCGCATGGAATCCTATCAGTGGCCACGTTATCGGCTGGTACAAGGGCAATAACAAGCTCTTCAAATGGCACCCACTCACAGATGAGAACCACGAAGTCTCCGCCTCTGTTGACGAACTTGTCGCAAGTCCAAATGGCCAGGTTTTTCTAACCAGTGACTCCAACGGCACCGTCAAGGTCTGGAACTTTGCATATTTTTCTGTCATATATCAACTTTCTTCAGGCGATCTTGTCCGTGGTTTGTCGTTCAGTCCAGACTCCACCCGCTTTTATGATATCCGAGGCGGTACCATTACTGCATGGGAGCCTAATGGCTTAACTCGGCTGGGAGAGGCTGAGGACACATTCAGTGATTCGACGAGCAATTCTCAAGGTGGCACCATGATCTCCCATCTGTCGGAGGCGACTGCTCCACGATACACCGCTTTGTCTGTCTTGGCTGCGGCTCCAAGTGGCCTTTACTATGCAACGGGTAACGTAGATGGCGAGGTCCATCTTGCCGAAGTGAATACGGCATCGAGAATGGAGCTAGCTCAATTCCACAATGTTCTGCCGGTAGCTCACCTCAGCTGGGATTCAGAGAGTGAGACTGTTGCTGCTGCAGATCTTGCTGGCGACATACGTATTGTGCGCATCAGACACCGCGACCCTGACCATGGGGACTTTGCCACCGTCGAGCATCTACCTACGCCGAAACTCGACATGGGGACCCGCGCCATACATCAACTGCTTCTTGACTCCTCTTCCCGTCTCCTTCTTGTCGTCAGCAACGACCGCGTTCAGACTTGGGAGATAGACGAGGGTAGACCGGGGATTTTAGCCGACATTGACCATGCTGACCGACGTTGTTGGCTCAACAACACAGCTGATCCCAACTTGTTCATAGGAGTGGGTCCCGAAGACATCCAGATACATCGATGGTCAGATCTCCGAAAGATCTTCATTTTCAGGTTCAACAACGAAAGGTTCCCTCTGCTGAGACAGCGCTCAACGTTCTCGGAGATCAAGTTGTCGACCAGCTTCCAGAAAAGCGAACTGCTTTCGTCGGAGTCAGAAATTGTGAGGAATATCCAGAAGGTAATGCTCGCCCAGGACGAGAAGCATATTCTGGTTCATGTCAAAGAAAAAATCTCACACGGCGGAGTGCAGCATCGGCTTCTCGTCGTAGCAGTGGAATCACTTGAGATACCAAAGGCCCAGATGGACGATGGTCCGCTCGACTGCCTGCACTTTACAAATGATCTGGACCAGAGATTCGAGTTCCCGTTAGGCATCTTGTCAGGCGGGCATCTTGTCTTCCTAGATCGCGACCTTTGGCTCTGCTCGATGGACTTGACCGGGCAGTCAGCAACGACTTCATCGAAACGCCATTACTTCATTCCAAGGGATTGGACAGACGTCGAAGGTCTGAGACAGTGCTCAATGCTACGTGGCGGAACCTTGCTCTGCCCTCAAGAGGGCAACATTGTGACGGTCAAGACCAATTTCGGCTGGATAGCGGATTAGTGCTATTCCTCCTCTGCGTTCGGCAAGAAGGCACAGACTCTTGCCATACCAGGGGTAGTGCTGGACAACGCACATATGCCCCGCGTGTTATCCGGGTTGACGGCCGTCTGTGCTTCCAATACCTCGCATTGTAGCTCTTCTCGATCTTGTGGCTACTACGTCTTCCTCAATCTTTCTAGATCGTCTTATCCCGGCGTCAAATAGAGTTTATCCAATCCCACTCACAACGTGAAAGCGCAAGGCTATGACACTCTCTTTGTGCGACTCAGCATATCCCTGTCACAGAGCTGACGTATCCTTCAGGCTCCACTGTGAACGGCCGCAGCATCCTGAACGACGCCTCATACAATGGACAAAATTTCAGAGACCAAGAATGGCAGCGACGAGCCTGATCTCCTCACTGGCAAAGCCGCAAGCCCATACACCACCTTCAATCAGCGCCAGAAACGCCTCCTGATACTTCTTCTGGGATTGGCCACCATCACCTCCCCACTGACCGCTACTATTTACTTCCCTCTCCTGCCCCTCCTGAGAAAGCACTTCCACACGACGCCACAGGCCATTAACCTAACCATGACGATATACATTGTCTTCCAAGCGATCTCCCCGGCCATATTTGGACCACTGTCCGATTCTACAGGCCGACGACTGGCCTGTCTGCTGACTCTGTTGCTGTACATGTCTGCGAATCTGGGTCTGGCCTTGAACAATAACCACTATGGCGCGTTGCTGGGCTTACGAGCAATCCAAAGTCTCGGTGCGAGTGCCGCGTATGCAATTTCCTTTGGCATCGTTGCTGATGTGTGCATGCCGAGCGAAAGAGGCAGGATGTTGGGCCCGGTAAGCATGGCGTTGAACCTGGGTACTTGCATTGGTCCCGTCGTCGGCGGGTGGGTCGCGTACTCGAGTGGGAGCTTCGAGTGGGTTTTCTGGGCTCTGGTCATCGCTGGGGCAATGCTGTTCTTCCTCGTCGGGACATTTCTGCCCGAGACGGCTCGGTCCCTGGTGGGCAATGGTGACGGACGAGCGACGCTGCCGTGGTGGAATTGGACATGGATGAGACTCATCTCCCATGCCGTCAACAAGGAGCCATCAGAAGGGGGCGAGGGCGACGAGACTCGACCCGCACGTCCAGGAGGGCAGACCGGACTGCGGGTAAGCAATCCTCTTGCGTGCCTCCGTATTGTCCTGCACGTCGACACCTTCCTCGTGCTCTGGATGCACGCCTCCTTCTACACCGTCCACTATTCCCTTGTTGCCGCCATTCCGGACATTTACAGCCAACTCTACGGTTTCAATGACCTGCAAGTCGGACTGACATACCTGCCCCGTGGCTGCGGCATCATCATCGGAGGGTATTTTGTCGGCAAAGCCATGGACCACAACTACAAGGTCACGGCCAGACAGATCGGGTGGACCATCGACACCATATCCGGCGACGAGCTGAGAGACTTCCCCATCGAACGGGCACGTGCCCGCGGCAGTGCCTGGCTCTTGCTCGTTTCGACGTCTGGCCTGATCGGTTACGGCTGGGCCGTGCACTACCGAGCGCATGTCTCCGTGTTGCTGATCCTGCAGTTCGCACAGGGATTCTGGGGAACCTGCTTCTACACCGTCTATAACACATTGTTGGTGGACGTGTTTCCCGACAGTCCCAGCACTGCCGCCGCCGCATCGAGCATCGTGAGATGTGCCATGGCAGCGGCCGGAGTGGCGGTTCTACAGCCATTGCTCGACGCAACAGGTCGAGGCTGGTTCTTTACCATTCTAGGGCTATGGAGTGGTGGTTTCGGCGCCGTGGCTGTGTGGTGTATCAAGAATAAAGGCATGGGTTGGAGGAAGCGACGGTTGGAAAAGGGTGTTGTTTCTGGTAATGACACATCTACAGTGGGCACAGCGCAGGAGCAGGAGCAGAGACAGGGACAGGGACAGAAAGAGGCCTCAAATTAGGCGACCACATACATCATAAACCTCGTAGCTGTACTGAATATCAGTACCGTAACAGCCTCAGATCAGATTATCGCACATTCGAGGTATGGATTGCGAGAACACCAACACGTAATTTGAACTCGCAACAAGTCACACGGTCAACTACATATTGTACCTGGACCACTAAAATTGTAATGTTAACCGAGTCTGGCCTCTACCTACGAGAGTCCTACCTACATGCTCCGTACTGTGTACAAGTAGTGCTATGAGCTAAGGAGAGAGAGACCGGACTTCCCGACTATAATCGGCCTTTGTCACCCCGCTCCTCCGACTCTTCGGAGTTTGACCCCATCCACGTACATACATACCTAGCTTATGAGGTACATACTATGTACACAGTACAGTACCAGTACCATTGGCACATGCATGACCCACATATGCACGTTTGCAGTACAATTACACAGTAGGTGAGAAGAGTCACGGAGAGTTTCATGTACGAGGTACTCACCCCGGCACCCCGCCATCATCACACGGTCACATTCCAAGTCAGTTTCCCCGTTCGCATCTCTCTCTCTCTCTCTCTCTCTCGGTTCTTGCTTGGAACGCTCGAACGCTCGAACGCGCCTGGGTCCCCCTCTTCTCTTTCCCAGAAAGGACAGGACAGGACGGGACATTACGAGGTACGTGCGTGGATACACCCCTGGCCTGGCCTGGCCTGGCCTGTCCTGTCCGGGCCGGTCTGATGCCGAGTGTCGAGTTTGAGTCTCAGTCTCAGGACCTGATTGATACATACATACGAGTACCGAGTACCTAGATATTGATTGATGCTGTGCTGTGAGTGGGTGTTGTGTCCTTGAGTGCTCCGTTCCATTCCTCTTTTTCACCCCCTCCGGCCGGCGAAGGAAGGACCCCGAGATCGAGGGAGTGGCGCCGATGTAAATTAATCATGGTTGACTGATTCTAACTCCAACGGAATGCAAGGCACCACTGACTGAACCGAACCGGGCAGGACAGGAGCGTAATCCGGGGGTATTGTGCGATTGTACTCGGTACTGTAAGAGTATATAAGCATAGTGCCGCTGTCGCCGTTGCTGTGCTTACTCTGCACGATAAACCACACTACGCTACACTACCTCCGTACACTACATACACTACACTCCCGCCCGCAATGTCTCCTCCGTCTGCCGACAGATCAACCCCCCACGACCCAACCGCTGTATCAAACCCGGCTGGCATTACCGGCAAGCTCAGCACATGGATCCACGACACCACCAGCGAGGACATCCCCGCCGACGTGCTCACGCGTGCCAAATACTTGATCCTCGACGGTATAGCCTGCGGCGTTGTGGCCAGCCACCTGCCGTGGTCAGAAATCGCTGCCCGCGCGATATTCAACATGGAGCCCCAAGGCCAGTGCACCGTCATCGGCTGGGGAGGGCAGAAGAGGTTGTCGCCACTGGCGGCTGCGATCCTGAACAGTACTTTTATCCAGGGGTTCGAATTGGACGATTACCACAGTACCGCGCCGTTGCACTCCTGTTCGATCTTGCTTCCGGCGCTGTTCGCCGCTGTCGAGTCGGACGCTTCAGGCAACACCTTCTCGGGCCAGGACTTTCTCCGGGCTTTTGTCGTGGGGTGCGAAGTTGGCCCTCGTGTGGGTTTGGCCCTGCATGGCGCGGACCTGTTGTCGAGAGGCTGGCATAGCGGGGCCGTGCAGGGACCTTCTGCCTCCGCGGCCGCGGTGTCCTCGCTCCTCGGCTTGCCGGCAGGGTACGTCGAATCCGCGCTCGGCATCGCATGCACACAGGCCGGCGGCTTGATGTCTGCGCAGTTCGGATCCATGGCTAAACGCATGCAACACGGCTTCGCAGCTCGAAACGGGCTGTATGCTGCCCTGCTGGCTCGCGAAGGATACACGGGCATCCAAGAGGTCTACGAGACTCCCTACGGTGGGTTTCTGAGCATGTTCTCCGAAGGAGTCACCAACTTCGAGCCGAAGTCACGGCCGGAGGAACTCATCGATGGCCTCGGCGAGAGGTGGGAGGTTCACGGCATTCGTGTGAAACTCCACGCTGCCATGGCCGCTTTGCACGGCACGATCGACTGCATCGAGAAGCTGCAAACCCAGCACCCTGACTTGTTCTCGTCGGAGAATCTATCCAAGATCGAAGCGGTGACAACGCAGCACAGTAAGCCTGCGTTTGAGCATGGCGGCTGGGCCGCTCCACGCGATAAGCCGCTCTCGTCAACGGCCGCTCAAATGAGCATTCAGTACGCCGCCGCCGCGCAGCTGGTGGATGGGGAAGTCCTCATGGCTCAGTTCGGAGCGGACAAGTTAAATCGTCCGCTGTTGAGAGAGCTCATGGACAGAATCCACCCCACGCACAACAAGGAGTTCGACGTCGATAAGAAAAAGGGATGGAGGACCGTAGTTTCTGTTAAATTTGCGGATGGGCACGAGGTGGAGACCTTCGTGGACGGCCCGAAGGGCATTATCCCCCCTGCATCAGAGGGGGATATCGTGCAGAAGTGGAGGATGCTTGTCAGAGATGTCCTTGATGAGAAGAGGAGGGACGAAATCGAGAAATGCGTGCTTGGTTTGGAAGGACTGAAGGACGTGGGGGAGTTGGTGAGGCTGTTGGAAGGTACGGTGAAGTGTCCTATCGTTGTATGATGCTTCTGAGTCCGCGTGTCGGAAAGTTTGGGCGAGAGGGTAGGCTCTATCGGCGCCGTCTTTCACATGCTTGACGCTGTTTCATTGACCAGGAGCTGGTCTTGATGAAGGACACGTCATGGACATACAGGGTACGGACTACTCACCTAAATCAAATGTAGCCATGTTTGAACTTGTGTCTCTACGCGGTAGCGCTCGTCGAAGGAGTCGAGTCATGATGATTCCACGAATAACATGTCCAAATCCGTATCGAAGTGCACTGGACCTGGAACGTTTCGATAACGGGAATGTCGACCCATTTCCCACAAAGTCGACGTGTCCAGTCACAAGAGGTACCTTCAGGACAAGACAACGCTGTGGGCGACCTCCTAGTACCTTGGATCATTCCAAATCAAAATACCCGTGTCGTACCAAGCCATCAACCGGTCTCCAGCTCCCTGTACCTAGGGCTGCCAGCTGTTGTTGTCTGCCGAAACCCGGACAGGGACAGATCCAGACGGAAATCGAAACCGAATGTCGACGCTGTTTCACAGCGGCCCAACCGGGGATGTGTGTGCTGCGACCCGGTTGCTTGGGAACGCGATCTGGTTGGGAGAACATTGCGGAAGAATGGATCAGCTACCCGGCCCGGGAGGCTGGAGGCTGGAGTCCAACTTGGGCAGCTAGGACTACTAACTCGTTTGCGAAGGGGCACCGACCGTCAACCCACGACAAATCTCTCTGTAGAGGAGCTGCAGTCTCGAGGCGATCATGGAAGCCTATCATCAATAATCGCTGAATGGCGCGTTCCGTCTGGCGGCAAGTGGAATCATTGCGGACCCTGCGGCAAGTGGGCGCTGCAGGTACTGAGGACCCTCCCCCTGGTCGGTCCTGGACTGAAGCTATGCCTGATCGAGAGGCTGACAAGATAATTTCCGAGACCAAAGTGGTGGATGCGGCCGTGGTCTGGGCGACACATGGTGACAAGGCCTAAAATGAGCCCCCCGGGCCTAAACAGCCACCAGATCACTGAGCGAGTCCTGCTGGTTTGCTAGATGATGGGGTTTGTCCTCATCCTGGGCCCGACTCGAGGATCATCGCTATCATTTTAGTTTGACACTGCTTGACCCATCCGGACGGAATGACAATACTTAGTTTGATAGCGACATGGTGACGACCCTGGGCGAGCGAATCACCCTCGCAGACTGGCGAACAGCAGGACTGCCTGGTGTCCTGTAAGTGTCTGTTGCCAGCCAAGATTAAGGATCTGGAGTGATTATTCCGGAAGGACGACTACAAGACCTTCGTTCCGTCCGCAGCTGGATGCTTGTGTGCAATAGTATGAGTTGACTGTGCGACGTGCCAGATCGGATGCATCAAAGTGGCGCAAACTGACTCCGACGGCGCCTTCACCAGAGCCACAAAGGGTCAGAGTGAGAGGCTGAAGCGGATATTCCCAACCACATGGCTCATCAGCGAGCTGAGCGAGGGACAACGGCTCGCGCTTTTCTCAGCATCAAGCCAATCGGGGTGCGACACAATGGTTCTGCTTTGTGACTGGGCAGCGGATGCGAAACGTGTCAACCAAATCCTGACACCCCCAAAGAAGGCCGAGGTAAAGGAGATCGTGCGACATGTCCCCTTCGGCTTCCTGCGTAGCGGCTCCAAAAGCAACATCCGGGCCATAGATTATCCATTGATTGGGGAGAAGCAAGCGTAGTTGTGTGGAAGCCCAAATCGCGCCCATAAAACCAGACTAAGAGGGCATCGACGCGGCAGTCATTTTGCTCTCTACAAGCTGTGTTGAGATTCCAGTATCTTTGGCTTCAATTCTCCCCGGAACAGGAAATAGATTCTGCTTCTTATGGTTGGGATATGTCGAAGCCTAGTCCAACAAGAAAAGGCCATCATGTTTGCTGTGGTCAGCGGAGTATCAAGTCAGCGGGCCGTGTGGATGAAGGAAGTGTGTTGCGCTTCTAGCTGCATTCTAGGTAGAAAGACTAGCAGACATCCACAAACCCTGGGAAGTGCAGGACGCTGAGGCTAACAACAGACAAGCCGGGGAAGGGAAGATGCAATTTTGCGGAAGCGTCTTTGACTGTGGAGACCGAGCAGCCGGACTAGGATTGAAGTCGGTTGGGTAAATGACGGGACGTCCCATTATTTCTTGTGATTTGGTAGGAGTTGGGGGGGGTGTATGTTATTCCGCAGAGACAAGACTGACTCGATGACAGTTCTAGTGTGACGGGCAGCGAGTTTTGTTGCCATGTTGTGGGTAATAACTGGAAGCTGTTCAGTTGTGTTCAGAGAGATCAAGGTAGTTTGGCGATCGAGGAGATAGGTAATTGCGCTTCAGTTCACCAAGCATTCCTCACTCTTGACTGTTTGGATTCTGGATGAACACGGTGACACGACCCGAGATTCTCGACGCCGTGGCGAATGAGGCATGCATCAACGAGGGGCAAGAATGTGAAGAGATCCGATCTCATGGTTGGCTCTGGCAACGAGTGACGTGCTGGACGAGAATGACGGTAGCACCATGACTATGTCAAATGCCAGCGACCTGTCAAAGTCGGCAGACGACGCATGGCAGGAGTGAGAAGGATCGGAAGGGATAACTTGAACGGATCGGGCGAAAACGCAGGTCGCCGGGGAGAGAAAGGCACAGAGTGAGAAGGGGATGAGCTTCGTCTGATCGACGCTTGTGCAGGTACCAGGCACCCGGCCAAACTCAAACGGCGGAAGGCTTTATCAATGGAGCCCACCCGTGCCAGGTTGTCGGGGCACACGCCAATGCAAGCCACCGCAGCGTTAAGGTAGCCTACCCACTCAACGGCGGCGGCGGATGCAGTATCGATTAGCAGGGGTCGCCCGTGGTCAAAATTAATTATTTTTTGGTTTTCTTGCCAGCTTTGCTTTTTGGTCTTGCCGCAAGTAATGATGCGCGCTCTGTGACCCGCTCTGGAGTGGCTGCAAGAACGGACTTCGTACTCGCGGAGTGTTTTCCCTGTTTGCATCGAAGCGTTGGCGGATGTTCTTCCAGCGCTGGCGAATTGACACCAATTCCACCAGCTGTGTGGCCGGTCCGGCGGTGGATTGGAAGACGATTCTCCAATGTTTCTAGTGTGCTCGTTTAAGCACGGTTCCATCACGCCTGCACACATCCACGCGCCAGCCCTTGCGTTAGCACATCACTTTTTAGCTCCGTCGCCCATCCCTTCCCACTGCATCTCATTAAATGCTATCTGGTGTCCCCGTGTCAACCGATACCACTCCTTCATCACTATCACTGCCTTTCAATTGGTATGAGGGATCTCCCACGCCTCTTCACTGTGTGCGACCGTCGTCGGATTCTGGGAGACTTCGCTCGTAGTTTTGGCGAGTCGAGTTGAGATCGGGCGGTTATCCCTTACATAGCAAGCTGTCAAACATGTCAAACGTGCTCGCCCATGTCCATCTAGCAGAGATATTACGAACTACGGATCCTTCACCGGAGACGTCCTGATGCCTCGAGAGTTCTTTCTGTGAATTGCCGCTGCACATGCCCAGGCCACCACACAGTGGAAAGGTCCATGCATGCGACACCGCAATCATAAGTCAGAATCCTGCTCCTCATCATCGAGTCGTTGCATTTAGTTTCATGCCTGGCTCGACTGCGGATGCGGGTTCCTGGCCTCCCGTCTGCTTCGAGATGGCCTCCGAGAGAGACGGGCTAACCTCAGACATGCCTACGAAACTCTGGCCCGCCCTGCTCCGTCTTCGGTTACGCTGCGACTCGAGCCAAGCTAGGGAGAAATGGAAACACCCCTTAGCCTTTGGACTCAGTTTTAGGGCTCCCGCTCGCGACTAGGCTTCACGTCAGGCCCCACCACCCGCTCACCCAGCCTGAGGCAAGTGGAAGCCTTGTGGCTCGCCAGTGCCCCAAAAAGAAAAGCCGCTTGGAAAACAGGCCCTGGAATCGCGGTGCTATCGTAAGGTACCATCAAATTTAGGACCCTTCCGCCAGAATGGGTGGATAAGGGGTAACGGCAGCTGCCTCCCCGTCCACCTTATAACCATCGCATTTCCTTTCCTAGGCTGTTGGATGTTACACGCTTCGCTCTCTCAGTCACGTCTCTACGCTCTTTGCCTGTCCATCTTGTTGGGTTCCAGCCTTGCAGTTCTTTGCTCGTCACAGACCCGAAAAAGTGATCCAGCCCTGCCCCGAAGTTGAAGCATAATTGGCGTTCGAGAAACATCGGTTCGACAGATCACCACAGCCTCCCCGAATCGGACACATCTCTGGGCGTGTACAAAATCTAGCTGTTCGCAATCAAGCTATCCGAGACTCGACGACGTAGAGGGGCAACCTGTGCTGTCACGATTATCCATCTGATCTCAGACCTGTCCGTCATCACAGCCAGACATTTGTTCTGGGCCGGAACTTCTCTTTTGACAGGGAGCAAAAACTCAAATTCACAACGCGACTCCTGTGCTCGTCCCGCATTCCCTCCCTTGTCTCGACCGGCAACCTCAAGAGACGAAAAGGTTCTTGAACGCTGCCACTTTTGCCAGGCCAGCAGTCAGCAACCACTCGGTCACACACTCGTGTCTGTCAGAGCTCTCAGTGGACAGGCGCAAAATAGTCTACGGACTTTGATATTACTTGTGAGTCAGCCATACCCCTGGTGCCCTGCCTGGCTATATAAGCCTGGACCGCTGGCCCCCTGGCCACTTTCCACCGTCAACCTCAATTCTAACGCCTTCAGCACCCAGACACAATGACTGCCTCATCATCATCGTCATCTTCCGCTCCTTGCGACATGGGCCGTGGTGGTTACGACACAACTGGAGTCCCCAAGCCCAAGCCTCCTCAAAAGTAGCATTCCGGCGCTACCAAACCTCCAACACACTGCAATCATCTGGCGACAATCGCCGACCAACTTCGCTTCTGCTGCCGGTCGTCCCCAATAATCGCAGTCTGGGCGCGCGAGCCACCAAGCAACTGGCCCTGTCTGCATCGAGTCCTACATGACGACACGAGCTCCCCGCTGCGCATTCGACCGAGCAGAGTTATGCTTCTCCGGCGACACTTTTAATTCCCCCTATTGTTTTCGAACCATCGACTACCCTGTACAAGTACTGTCTCAAGGATTTGAGCGTTCTCGGCGACTCCTTTTCACCCTGCATGTACGGCGCATGGACCATATTTTGATTCCTTTGGGCACCGACCAGCACGACCATTCCTGTACAACCAACCTACTATTGTGTGTATTCAAAAAAGTGCCATTTTCACCACGGCGTTCTCGGGATAGACGGGACTGGGACGGGCAACGGGCGGCAAAAAAGATCATGATACTGCGGCATAGACTGTATGACTCAGGTCAACATTTTCCTTTGGGGGCTTTCTTCTGGATTGGATGATAAGAGAAGGCATCGTTCGGTCGCATCGGCCATTCGCAGGTTCCAGAATGTATCTGCCTGAATGCCTCTATGATGTGATTAGCGGAATGAAACGGCCTGTTAGACTAGAAGAGCAGGCTCGATACCTCGTGGTTGAGTCTTTGACCAACTACCGTGGTTTGATGGACAGGCTGCTCCTTGAGGAGTAGACGAACTTCAATAATATCATCGATTGAGTCACAATAGCCTCACCATGCAAGTTGACATCAGAAGTAACCTCGACAGGCAAACCTAGGTGTGGAAGCGCAGCACGAGGCTCTGTGTGTCAGGGGGTCATGGCCATTTGAATGTCTGTTCCGACGAGGCAGACGGAAAGTGAATGGATGGAGGACTATCAGCGGGCGCAGCGTCTTGTAAATTCTGCCGAGACGATACGGTGAAGCATAGAAGTCGTGCCCAAACTTGGACTGCGTCGTCACTGCTCTGCGATCAAACTCCAAATCAACAGTCCAACCACTTCCCGCCCATCATCCTCAATTCACTCTGAACCTCACCTCGACCTCACCGCTGCGTTTCCTGTCTCCTCGATTAACTGTTTCGCCTCTATCTCGATGCTTAGTGCTCCATAGAGATCTGCCCTCCGCATGCCTTCCTGCCGGATTGCCGCAAACTAAAAGCACCACCCGCTCTCACCTGATCCCAAACTCAACAAATAGGCCTCCTTCGCCTGCGATTGCTCCCCCGCCAGACTCCGCTTATTGCAAAGCAATCACATATAAGACAGAGCATGGCCGACTCATCATCAGCTCCGAAGCCCTCCAGCAGCGTCAAGCTTGTGTTGCTTGGAGAGGCCGCCGTTGGAAAGGTGGGTTGCGCCTCCGCCGCAGTCGTTACTGTCCTCCCCTGGCTTTCAATAGTCTTCACGCCTTGACAATCCTTCGACAGCTTGACGTTCATTTTGGTGGTAGCACAGTTGGAATCAGGATACTTTATCCCCACCTCACTTGGAACTCATGGCTTGAAGAAGGATAGAATCAAGATGATCTGATATATTGCGGAAACTAGGGACATCTTTACTGACAACATGAGCAGTCATCTCTCGTCCTGCGCTTCGTCAACAATGACTTCCAAGAGAACAAGGAGCCCACCATTGGCGGTATGTCTACCTTCTGTCAATCCTCTACCTCACCCGATACCTTCCTCTTACTTTCCAGTCAATGACACCCCCCTCTCCGGGCTTGTCAAGCTGACATTCTTCCAGCCGCCTTCCTGACCCAAAAGATCTCCCTCCCCAACCGAATCATCAAGTTCGAAATCTGGGACACGGCGGGCCAAGAACGCTTCGCCTCGCTCGCCCCAATGTACTACCGCAACGCTCAAGCCGCCCTGGTAGTGTACGACCTGACCAAGCCCACTTCCCTCACCAAAGCCAAACATTGGGTCGCCGAGTTGCAGAGACAAGCATCACCCGGGATCGTCATCGCATTGGTCGGCAATAAGCTCGACTTGTGCGCTGAAAGTTCCAGCGACGCTGCCGACTCAGCGCAGGACTCCGCCGCGCCTCTGGAGGGCGAGGATGCTGAAGGCACTACCAGCGAAGAAGCCGAAGCCGAGCAGGCAGACACTAGCGATGCAAGGAAGGTTTCCACCAGAGAAGCCAAGTCTTATGCAGAGGAGGAAAGTTTACTGTTTTTCGAGACATCGGCCAAAACGGGCACGAATGTCGCCGAGGTATTCTCGGCGATTGCAAACGCAATTCCAGAAACATCCTTGAAGGGTGCCCGAGGCGCTGCCGCTGGAGGTACGCAGGCGGCGCTGTCCGGAGCCGCAAACAGGGCGGAAGAAGCGAGAGTGAATCTGAACGAGAGGGCGAAGCAGCAGAAGGACAATTGTGCTTGTTGATTGATTGGGATGTGCTTGTTGGGCTTGCTGGTCTGTTGAACTCGTTTGAAATATCTTGGTTAGGAGCTTATCGCAACAAGAACGATGTGATTATGATCCGCAGTATGCTCATCCGAAGGGGTCAGAGGGGGGAGGCTCCTAGGTCGAGCTGCGCGATGGTCCAGACGCCGTTGAGTACAACGAGTCATTCTAGGCGCATGGTAGGTACAGCGAGACCGCAATATTGATTGTTTCCGACTTTATATGCTCTCTCATCTGTAGCGATAATGGGTTATGAAGATAGGGCCCTCCCGCAAGGTCAAAAAGCTCAAGTCGAGATCAGATACTGTAGGTACTCCCTCCCGTCGCCTTGATTATCCCTTGGCCTCGGTCTGCGTAACGCGCGGACCGTTCTAGAGCAGGGACCCGACCGTCGATCCACGAACAAGTGGCGCCTAGTATGTAGTAGGATATCATAGTACTTGGACCTTCGACCTTCGACCCTCCTTGGATGAAGCGGAGGTGACGAATCCGACGGTGGGGATATGTACTGTACGAGGTAGTGTGCGCAGTACGCAGTACGGCGTACTCCACAGTCCTTCCGGCGTGTCTTCGATTCAGACTGGAGTTTTAAAAGCTCAGTATACTACAGTATATATGCCGTCGACTGGCTGGCTGCTTCATACTGGCGGTGTAGTTGCCGTTCGAACCCGTTGTCGTGCCGCCGTAGTTGCCTTCGACGGCACAAGCTTCCTCTGTTATAATCGACGTGTCGTCCGGTCGGCCGGTCCGGTCCGGAGATGCTTCGAGCATGTTGGTGCTCTGCAGGATACTGGCTTCCAAATGCGTAAGCAAGTCTGTCCCAGGGAATGGACATCCTCGTTGTGCTTTGGGATTCCACTGCTTTGGTCATTCACAAGGTGGACGATGGTCTTTGCTCACATGGTGCAGCCTCGAGTGGTATGCTCCTAAACGAGCGAGGAGTCTCCTTCATGGACACCATATAAACACAAGCCATGCAGAGGTTCCACCAGGATTATTGTCGCTAAGGCCGGTGACAGTTTTCTTTCGTATGCCTGGCCCGGCTCGCAGAGCAAAACGAATTTGCTTTTGAGCCGTCCAGAGGACTCTCCAGCATGGGTTTGATCGGTTGCTTGATCCTTGGGAGCACATGAGAAAGGTATCCAGCAAGCAGAGCAGTTCCGTGAGGCGAATGTCTCCCCACATCTGGTGTGCTTAGGCTGCAAGGTTGAAACCACCCGTTTGATCGGTCACCTTGATGGTCTGCCTTGTGCTGAAGACCTGGACGATTCAGTGGGGATCAACCCAGCCATGAGATCTAGCGAGACGATCTTGATATCGCTCGTTCGCACTCTTTCAAGGTCGGAAGACTCGCTCATTCTGGCGTCGTAGTGGGTTGGTTCGACGAAGACTGAGACCATGAGAGGAATGCGACGCACAGGTCGAGAACAGGCATGCAAGGCCGCCATAAGATGATAGTCGTTTCGCGACGTTTCCGTGATTAGGGATCCCGAACAATAAACTTACGAGCAAAGGTCAATGATCCGGACCTTGCTTGTAGCCCCCTGTTCGCGAGATCCAGAGAGATCCAGCCTATCCGCCAGTGGCCCGGTTTCTTCTTCACGCTTCCTTTTGCCGGGGCCGCTGCTGTCATTACCTGGAGGCATAGGCAGGGTCATGTCCTGAGAGCGCAGAAGTTCAAGCCAATGAAACAGCTCTGCCTCAGACATTGTGGCTGGTTGCCAGTATCGAAATGCTCTGCGTTCGAAGTCGAGGCCGCCTGGGCCCCCAATGGCGATCACGTCCGGTCCGTCCACCTTCGTGTGTCGAATGACCTTTCCGCCATAACTCCTCGGAAGCCCCGCGAGTTGGCCTTGTGTCAAAGTCGGCATGGCTCCAGAGACGAAAAACGTCCTTCCTCGTAGGGGTCCAGGGGCCTAAACCCTGTCTTCCATTTGTATCAAGTCCTCTGACCACAGAAATGCATATTCCGAGTCCTGCAAGAAACCCCCATCCGAGATCTTCTGAAGCATTTCCCGAAAACACCTGCGTTTGTCTCCGTAAGTCTTCCATGATTTCCCACACACGGTCGATCTTTCGGAGATGCAGCTGCTGTGCACCGGATTTGACTTTGATTAGATTGGTATCGACCGTGAGACATTTGTCGGCTGCATGTAGGGCATGCAAAGGAGGATCTCGATCCCGAGCAGACCATCCCATACTTGTCCACTCTTGTAAGCTAGGATCGTTGAGGAAGTCATTTATCTGTCGCCCTTCGTACGAGTCATTCAGCTCCCGGCAGGTGCACCGGCGCCAGCTGGGTTGCTTACGCGGCGGTCGCCCGACTTCGAGGATGTAGAAGTTGGTCGCGACAGTGCAGAGGAAGTCCTCAATCATTTTGCAGCAGGTCGGGTAGAAGTCACCTCGCCGTAATCCAATTCCGTCTCTGATCTGAAGATAACATGCAGCTGGAATTCCGTCTGAGCCTCTCATAGCTGTCGACGAACTCAGAGCGGCCAGTAAGCCGTCGGCGAGTGAGATTTCAAGACTGGCATTGTCAATTACCAAACTGATAATTGGAGCCTGTCCATCGATGGGCCCGGCGCCAATCATTCCGATCAAGCTCTCAACGATGCGAGGAAGTTGGCTTTGGGCAAAATTGTTCTCGCCGTGGGCAATAAAGCTGTGCAGCAACGCCTGGCCGTATTTGAATTGAATGCCGGGCGCCAGAAACCTGAGAACTATCAGTCAAATTCATCCTTGCTGGCTCAGGGGTCAAACTCTTACTCTGCCATGAAGCTATCACTTTCTCGTGACAATGCCACCTTCGCAAGGATTTCCACGTCCGCAAGAGATCCACTCTCAGCAAGGCTTCGGCATAATCGAGCCAGGTATCTTGTTATCCATCCCTGTAATTGTGGATACGTCGATGGTAAGGCGTCCTTGCACAACAATTCAAGATTCCTCAAAGCCTCAAAGCAGACCTCCAGACTCTCCTGGCGATCGGCAGCGACAGTCAACCTAAGACTCGTCAGCCACAGACTGCATCTCTCCTCGAAAATGCGAGTGACCTACCGACTCTCAACTTCATCAAAGTCTAGTAATCCGATAATTTGGATAAGGTCTGCTCGTGTGTCCGCAGAGATATCAACGACTTCAATTGCACCCAGCAAAACCTGGGCTCCTTTTGTGTCGCGGTTGTCAATCAATGCGTCGGCAATAGCTGCTAACTCGGTTTTCTGGAGCAGAGAAGGCTTTGGCGCCCATAGATTCAACCTGTTTACAGACTTCTTCGCCAACCCTCTCTCCGCAACAACACGCTCGCACAAAAGCGGCACAAGAAGTGATGAACATACGTCATTAGGATCACGTTTGCGATCCGGGTCTGCTCTTTGGATGCAGTGAGAATAGTCGTTTCCTGTACCTGGTCCATGACCCACAAGCAGGTCGACAACAGTGTGTGGAGTTGAGAGAAGCACGACCTAGTGCAAGTCAGCAAGACGCAAGAACATCTCTGGCCGGACATACCGTGTCATTATAGCTATGCCTTATGCCGGATTCATCGCCGTGATAGCAGAAGTCGGCCTCAAGGTCAGCCTTCTCCTTGTCAGGATCCCGATTTGGCTATAAACGTCGTCTTGGACAATCCAAGATCGGTTGAACCCAACACCGGTAGAAACTTCCATGGTTTTGAGGTCAACCACGTGTGTCACAGTGATGGTGTCTTTAGCAATGTCATTGATATCCCATTGCCTGCCACAAGACGGAGCTGGAGTCGTCTCGACGGTGGCATATTGCTCACTAGTGCCCTCAATTTCCCGAGAGATATTGGCCAAGTAGACTCTATATGGGGTCCCTTCACAGGCGTGTTGCAGGCAACGAGTGGTTGCACGATCTTTGGCGTCCAATGTGGAAAGCTTGAGAGTATGATTGGGGTAAGGTTGTGATAGTCGATAAGCCAATGTCTTTGCCCGATAATCGTGCAAGGGTGGAGCTATGAACCAGTTGTTAAGAAGCCTTCGAAGCTCTGCTACATGACTGGAGACTCGGTCGCTGGAGAAAAATGACCCGCTTTTCAGCTCCGAAGTTGCGATTGAAGAGACGACATCGTAAAGCATGGCAGGGAACACCCCTTCCTTGAGAGGCGTCACGTTAACCATGCCATCCCGGAGCCAGCCGGCCTCGAGGCTGGCGAAGCGTTGCTGAGCAGATACCGAGAGCGCTTCGACGCCGGCCTCAGTACTGACGCGTAATTCAAAGCCGTCGCGGATGGAAGGTAAGGTTACCAAAACCCTTCCAAGCGAGTCTTCACGTAGAAATGTCTGCAGTGCCTTGCTCGGATCCGCGCCTACAGGAGACAAGACCAATCGAGGATGTACCAAAACAGTTTTCGCCGTCACAAAAAGCGATTCACTTAGCTTGGTGCCGATTTCAAACAAGGCAGCACTCCATTCCGGGTGGGTGAACGTAATTGCATCTTCGGGTAAGATCAGGCAGCCTTGCTGATAACATGAGGGAGATGTTGCATCGAGGTGTTTGGACAGAGTCTCGACGCTCTGTCGCGAGATAGGCAGGCCCAAGATGCCGAAGCCGTCGATCTCCAGTCCAGGGTTGACTGGGACTTGCGTAACGGAAGAGCTGATGAACTCACCAGGCGTCTCGGCTGATTCGAGTAATCTATGGATGTGTGATTTTGTCCGTTTTGCAAGCTTCGTTTCCGGCATGGGCAACCCAATAAACGTTCCTGCTTTCGGTTGTACGAGGATTGACTGATTTTCAGCATCGGAATCCTCCCTGCTCTGAGCCTCACTCTCACTTGCCGACTCGTCACCTTCGAGTTCTTCCTCGCCCTCTGACTCTTCTTGCTCCAACTGCTCTAGTTCGATTCCGTCCGTGATGGCGGTCTTGGTTGTCTGCTTGAGGCTGAAAGTATACTCGTACTTAATAGACGCGAAGCTTCGCCGCCCTGGCCGCCCGGCACAGACGCGTATGGACGCGCTAACGAGCAACTAGTGTCTGATTGGGTCCGGGGCCGGCTGCGGCGTTGGCCTGTGATGCGAGAATGACATCACTGACGAGAACTCCCCCAACTGGCATGTGGGTGGCTTCTAAGTTCCTTTAACTTGGAAGTTTGCGCGCGCACTACTGGCATTTCAGAATACGCCCGTAAATCGATACTCATTTCACCTTCAAGACGAGATGGCGGACCGTGTCAAGCAAGTCGCAGCCGAAGAGGCGGATAGAGTCAAAACCATGACACAAGAGGCTGTCCGATCTCGAGCATACCTCTACCCCATCAAGGCATGCCATCTTTTCGTAGACAGAGAGACACGATGTTCTAACGCGGGAATAGGGCATCTTCTACTTTGTTTCGCATAAGGACCTCTGGAGACCGTTGACTTCGAAGCTGGCACCGACCCTGACCCTCAGCATCGGCGTGACTACATTCATGTTCCTTGTGGCCTACGTTCCTCAAGCCGCCATCATGGCATTCACTTCCGGACCGGTCGCAGCACTATCGGCGGCCCTGCTCACCCTTAGCGAGAGTTCAACCCTCATCAATCTTTTCTCGAGGACCTTCCTGATCGAGGACGCATTAGTGGACACATTCGACGGTACATTGCTCTCTCGGGAATGCACGAACTTGGTTGGGGGCGGCAGACAAATCAAAGCTGGAGGGGACAATATCGCCAGGCTGGGAAAACTGTTCAAGAGACCATTTGCAAAGTTCACACCCAACGCAATCATTCGATACGTACTCTACCTGCCTCTCAACTTCATTCCGGTTGTGGGCACGGTCATCTTCATTGCACTGCAAGGAAAGCGAGCTGGACCAGCCGCACATACGAGATACTTTCAGTTGAAAGAATGGAGCAAGGGGAAGAGGGAGGCACACATTGAGTATCATCGCGGAGGGTATACTGCATTTGGCGTGGTGGCATTCGTTCTGGAGATGATCCCCTTCGCCAACCTCATTTTCGCCTTTACGAACACGGTAGGAGCAGCGTTATGGGCTGCGGATCTAGAGAAGAATGCAACACCCTCGTCAAACGTGCGGGAACTGGCAAAGAAGGCCGAATGAGGTCGACCGCCAGGCCACCATCCAATGAACCTACTGTTGTGGGGGCGAATTCTTGAGGTTGCACGGATATCGAGGTATGACACGGTCTGTCACGGGCACGCCGAACATGGGGACAGCCAGCAACGATGGATGATCCAGGATGAGGACAATGACTTGGAAAGCGATGACGCAGTGGCAATCCAGTGACAGTTGAAACGATGCCTGTTCTTCCGGATGCTGGCCACGTCCAAGCAAAAAGGACTAGAGAAATCCACGAAGCCATGAAAGGCACGATGAGCTCCATGTGAGGCATATGGTTGGAGTCCTTTGGAGTCGGACATGGGGCTTCACACGAAATGAAACAAATGAAGAGCCAGTTCTGATGACACTTTGAGATGCCCAGAGACTTACCCTCGACTTCACCAAGTAACGTGTACTCGAACTCCTGCTCTTCGACTTTACTCACCGGTTACGTGCCGAGTCTCGCTTTGGTGCGGTGGAGGAAGTGCTGGTGTCCAGATGGATTCTGCCGGACCTTGTAAACAACCTTCTGGTGCTTTAGAGCTTCCCATCTCTGCCTTCCACCTTCCCTTCCGGTCATCCAAACAACAACATTTCTTTTGGACACACAGCTACCACTCCTTCTCAAAGCGCAACTGAAGACAGTCACTCACTCCCCACCGTCACTCCCTGAACAAGCGCGAACCGGCTGGCTCGGTCGTTGCAAACCCAATTGTCGTTGCAGGGTAAGTGTTAAGGTCATCTTGAAGGGCCCTGATCTTGACACAAAGACAGCACTCAACACCACTATGCGCTCCTTCCGCACTGGTTTCAGCAAACTGCTGATCCAGTTCCTCGTCTTTCTGTCTTTCGTCAACCTCGTGACAACTCACCCTCATGGGTCCAGTCATCTTCTCGAGGGCCGGGATGGACCAATCCAATCCAGCAAATATCCCATTCCCGCCAAAGCAAAAGCGAGCTCAATCTCTGCAAGCCCAGTTTCCTCCTGCACCGGAGTTCATTGCACTAATCCGACTCTGCCACCCTTGGGCTTACCATGCGATGCTGCGAATGGCACCACCTTCGTCACTGCGCTCCCCAATGGCACAAAGTACACCATGATCTGCGACATCGACTTCCCTGCGCAGGACATCTATCCTTTCATTCTAGCCGGCTCTTTCGATGAGTGTTTGGCACATTGTGAGGCCTACAATGAGAAAGCCGTGACAGGCACCCGCTGCGCCGGGTTTGTCTTCGCGCCGGATCGCAGCCACGGCGCCGACGATTGCTACCTGAAGTCGTCTTTGAACAACCCTAGCTCGGCTACAATCCACCTTATGGGTGCAACCGTCCTCCCTCCCCCACCGCCACTTGCTCTGCCACCAACATCATCCTCACTTCCGACCCCTCGGTCGAACCTGGGTAAATCCTACTCTGAAGTCAACGTAGGAAACGTCAAAGTCCTGGGCAGCTCCACAAACAAGCCTACCAAGCAGTATGTCAGTCATGTACCGGCTACTCCCCAGAAGCTTGCAAGCAACCTCCTTGTGCCCGGGCTCAACGCCGACCTCATCACCAAGTATCCAATTGCTGATGATACCGGCTCTTGGACTGAAGGTCAGTTGCCCAGTGGTGTCAAACTGTCCGACATGAAAGTTGCGCCACGCATGTCTCGTGATGGTGGAAAAGGAGGGACAATCAATGAAACACATATCTTCGTCTTCTGTGACACTGCAAGCTTCTCGGATGAGCAAGGTATGGTCGGTTTCGTATCCAGCTCTGTCGCCACAGACGACGGGATGAAGGCGCTCTATGACGAACCCCTCGATCTTGTCGACAACCTCGGCGAATGGCAGGACGATGTTGGCAGAATGCGAGGCTTTGCTCCCATGACCACTGGAGAAGAATCCTTCAACATCGACCTCTCCGGCAAAGGATATCGATATGCGGTATGGCCGGAATCCTCACTCATACCTTTCAATGCCTCTCATGCCCTGCTTTATCCTGCCCTGGTGTACGATGTTGTCGACATGAGCAATCAGGCAGCAGTTTTCAACGACGTTGGAAACACCATCCTCCTAATATCCGTGGACCCTACGTACGGCCCGACTGCCCAGCGCATTGTCCCGCAACTGTACAATCGGGACGAAGTCACTTTTGGCACTCTGGGCGGAATCCGCTCTTGGGGTCCTGCGGGCAAAGGCGGTAATGACGGCCACATCTATCTCTTCGGCAAGGGTGACAATGGTGTCCTCGTCGCCAGAACTGTTCCAGATGGCTTCACTGACTTGTCGACATACCAATATTGGGATGGTGACTCCTGGACCGAAGACATGCCGTCGCCATCATCGGATGCTGTCATGCTGGACATGCAGGTTCAGGACTTGGATCTCGTCTATGTTCCAGCCATCCGAAGCTTCCTCATGATCTACCTCAATACGCTTGCGGACAACACATTCTACTATCGCCACCTGAGCCTTGATCTCGACGCTGATGACAAAGACTTTGACGTGGATAACATTGTCAAAGCCGCATGGTCCGACGAGGGAGTCTTGGCCAAGATCGACGCGCCTGTGGAGGGATACATCTATGCCGGCGGCATGCATGCTGGTTATTTCGGTGGCGACGATATCACCAACGGTGGTTCGAAGATCCTGATCACCTGGACCGAGCATACTGGAAAGGACGCCGATTCTCCCGAGTCTGGATACGCTCATAAGTCTGCGTATGTCGAACTCAATCTTTCCTGAGTGCGAGCTTCCTATGCCACCCTTGTATTACAAGCTCCCCTCAAGGTCTGCAGCAGCGAAGGATTAAAAACTTCTGACGACTCGGCATGATAAACCTGGATATGATTTATGACCACGGCCGTTATCGCTATTCACGTTATCATCGGGGTTCTGAGCGATATCCTCCCATTGGATTACTTTCCTCTTCTTGCCTGCGGGCCGGGATGTTTTGCAATCTGCAGTGGTGGAGTTAGGAAAAGGTCTTGCCTTGTCTTCACGCAAGGAATGATTGATGAGCTACGACTTGACTTGTGTCAAAATTGTCCTGATGTAACAGAAACAGCTTCATAGCACGGAGTCACGGTGAGTACGTGACCACGAAGATGAGAACAATCGAATGAATTGGCGACCATTGTCTGCAGCTGTTCCTCGATTTCTAGTGGAAACTACCAGCGTAGCAACCTTGATATGACTGCCAGAAGCTCTTACCCTTGCAGGAGCTTGTTTTCGGCTTCAGTCATGCCGAAGATCATGCTATCCCACTCTATCCACAAAGCGCGCTGCCGCCCTCCATCCTTCCCGTTTCTCCGGCGCTCTCCCTCCTGCCCCCATCCACATCCGCACCACAGAGCCCCATCTCCTCGTTGTCCGGAAGATCGTCGACCGAGTTGGCCTGGCGCATCATCCTTGCAACCTTTCCCCGCGCCGAGACCATGGCGGGCCACTATTTGCGGGACACCGGTCTCCCCTTTTTGAGGGGTAAGCTGATTAGCACCAGGGCGACGCGGCATCAGCAATCATGCACGAGATGGTGGTGGAAGCTCGCCGAAGAACGGAAGGGCAAAGAGGTTAGGGAAGCAGTCGTTACTTGAGAAGCAGAAGATCCTATCGACACTTTGATCCCTTCTCTCGTCCTGGCCTTCATAATATCCCATCTTCCAAGACTGACTGACAGGTCTAGGAGGAACGACATCTGTTAACATCCTGACACGACCCGAACGCTCTCACTCCGACGCGTTCGCTTCACATCGGATCGTAACCAAACCCTCTATCTGTCTGCTGCTCGTCACGAAAAGCCATCATAATCACGAAGACAACCGTGGCCGCTGACATCGTAGACCACCGACATAACATATCCCATCCTCCGAAATGGCAGCAGTAGCCAATGGCCAGGCGTCGACAGGCCCTGCTCCGGCAGCCCCAGCTGAGGGTCAAGACCCAGGCTCGTACCCTCTCGCGGCTCAAATCCCGTTGAAGTCCTTCCAACTCCCGGAGTTCCCTCAACAAGCATCGCGGTTAAGGGAACTCACGCTCACGGCCGACATCAAGCTCGACGAATACCAACACATGGTACAAACCCCCGAGGACGCCATCATCACGCAGCCACCGCTGGACGAACTCCCCCAATCCATCACCCACCTCACGTTCGAGCTCTTCGGCCTCGGGTTCCCGGGGACGCCACCGTTCCTGACGCGCATCGCGCGCTCGCTGCCCAACATCCGCAGCGTCACCTTCTTCAGCTGCCTGATCGACGGGCTGGACGACCACTCGCGGCGCGACGCGGAGAAGTTCTTCGAACTCCTCCCGCACCTGAGGGAACTGCACATCATCGACTCGTTCGCGCGGCCGGGCTTCTTCACCACGGTCGGGTCGCTGCTCGAGAGGCACGCCACCGAGGACAACCCGGCCGAGGGCTTCAAGCTCGTCGACGTCTCGTACACGTTCCGCGGGCATGAGGACTCGGACTTCCTGGCCCGCGTCCAGGGCGAGGACCTCTCCAGCCTGATCGTCAAGGGCGTGGTCGGCGCGTCCTTTGACTTTGTGCCCCAGCGCCAGGACGACCTGCAGGAAGGCGAGGCCGACGAGGACGGCAAGGACAAGCCCCTGGGCAAGCTGAACGAGGGGGTCCTGCCCTTTGCGTGCGACGGGCGCGCCCCGACGGCGACGAGGAAACGGTTCGAGGCCCTCAGCCACGCGGGCCAGCTGAAGAGCTTGAAGGTCCTCAATCTGGGCATGTGGTCCCTGCGGCCCGCCGAGGTCGGTCAGGTCGTGTACGCCTGCGCCGGCGGTTCGTCGCGGCCCGGTCTGGCCGACCTGACCGTGAGTGTGCTCCTCGAAGACGGGTGGGTCGAGAAATTAGCGAAAGGCCTGGACGACGGTGGCGTGGCCGCCGAGCTGGAGAGCGTGGAGATCATTGGCGTTCCTGACCGGGTTGCTGGAGAAGAAGGGGAGAGTGACGATTGGAAGGCCGGACTGACGGTCGTGACCAGGGAGGATGTCGAGAAGATCGCCGCGGGCGCGCCCAAGCTGGCCAAGGTCGGCATGAGTATTCTGAAGGTCAAGACCGCGCCGAATGTCTTGTTCTATAAGGTAGACGGAGAGGGGTGGAAAGAGAGGTAAGAGGTGAGAGGTGAGAGACACACGCCTGAACTGTCTGCGGAAATGAAATGTTCAGATTCGAGATCGATCCTGAATAGAACAAAAAAAGCCATTGTTTTGAATCGGTCTACTCATTCGTACGATTACATGAAATACCCGTCCACATGAAGTACTCATTAATGATTATTGTCTATCCTGACGCGTGATTACACTCCTAATTTCAACGATTACTTGGAAGGGAATCTTCCGATAAACAACTTCTCCCACCCATGGTTGACCATGGAAATTGGTATTTCCATGGCGGCGCAATCGTCATTCACAGAGATGAAAGGAGACATGTAACTCTAGCTCAGCAATTCGTTGCTTATTGATGTAATCTCTTCTATGTTGGTTTCTGTGCCCTAAAGGCGATAATCACCCCCCCCTGCTAGTGGAGCAGCTCCCACGACGGTTTACTCTCTGAGCGCCACTTCTGGTCGATGTTCTCGACTTTGTTACCGTCCATGTGTTTCAGCCACGATAACCCATGCACCGTCTTTGGGCAAGCTGTTGGGCTGCAAAGCCCAATTCGTCCAACACCTATCAGCTAGCTTGTCGTGTGCTGCCTTGGGAAAGCTCGAGCTCTTGATATCCGTGGAAGCCGGCCGAATGAAATATGTCATGATTCACGTCATTTCGTTTCAATAGGAACTTGAGTTGCTCGCGCCTTTGAACAGCTCCGCCGTCAATCATGCTTGTTGCAACACGGATTGAGCTGGTGCTAGCTTATTTGCGACTTCCGTAGCTGGAAGAGTTGCTGGGCTTGCCGACATAGTCGGTGGACTGGGTTGAGGTGTATGAGGATCCACCGACACCGGTGTAGCGAGATGAACCTGAGCCCAGCTCTGGCTTCGGGTCATTCAGCGACGTCGGGCTCTTGTCGAAGCTGGAAGTGCTAGCATATTCTGATCCGCAGTTGCACGAATAAGTGCTCGAGTCGTTTCCGCAATAGGAGCATTTACCCATTTTGCGACGTGGGGTGGTGGCTGGTTGATATTGGGATATTTGAAGGGTTTGGTTGCTTGGAAGGCTGGTATATTTATCGCAAGGGTGCTTTTTTGTGGATAGGGTGTTTCGCTTTTGTGAGTTTGGATGTGGAGAGAAAGAGGAAGGCTCGAAAGCAGCAGCAGTAGACCTGCCTTTATAACCGCTGTCCATCATGTTGTTTGCACCTTCTCTCACTGAGCGTTTGGTTTGGAAGCAGCCGCCGATGTGGAAACGGCAATAACGAACTACGGTGAAGAGTCCTTTGACGGAATGTGATAAGAGAAAATCCAAGTAGTGGGGGGGGATCTGTGGCAGTGGTAGGCGTGGCCGTTTTCCGCGGTGGCTTTCTCGTTGGAGGCTTGGGAGGGTCGATCGACAGTGAAGTAGTGATAGAAGAGAAGAAACCCTTCACCAGGAGCTGGGCAGATATAGTCATGCATTGCGGTCAAATAGTTCTAGCCTGCGAAGCGGTGAGTGAAGCAACAGCAAGAAGCGCTGTTGGGGACACTTATGCCCATGACAGCATTGCGAGCTTTCGCCGTGGTTGAGGATACACAGCCTCGAGATGGCAACCATGAATGCGGCACCGTCAAACTGATTTGCCGTCTTCGGTCACATCTTTCATGCTGTGCACTGTTTCAAATTCTCCGGGTTCGTTGTTTCAAGTGGTTCTCGAAAATTCGGTCAACCACCTGCTGTGTCACGCATGCTGATAAGGGGCAGCGACATCGATCACAAACGCCACACTCGAGTCGTACCTTGGGAGCTGCCGAGTCTTTCGTCACTGTTGGTGATGGGCTCGTTCCCAACGTTCTACCATCCACAAGGTCGAGGAATCACCATCCTCTGCTTGACACACGCTTCTGCACCAAACACAAGATGTAGTGACATGCTTACGGACGCACCGGAGCTCTCAAGAATGACCAAATTCTGAACTGTGGCCAACATCCCGTATCAGTTGCCGGAACAGGAACAGCGTGAATTGCCTGATGAGCATCTCAAGAGTACACGCATTATGCAGCAAGTCGCCGTCTTGATGGCTGCTGCTTCCTTCATCGGCGGGTCATGAAGCGCTGCCACAAGGTCAGAACGCATTCCGAAGAGTCAGGAATGGCGATCCTGTCCTCGGCGGACGAGCATGTTAGGACGTTTGTAACGTGAGGGATCGATAAACCACCAGAGTTTGAATGAGCCTGTTTAGATTTGAGTTGAGAAAGGAAGAAAGATTGACCAACACGTCACGTGCGCGCCAACAAGCATAACCAGTGTTATGCTCCACCGTGCAGATTCAGCGGCGCAGCAAAGAGCCAAATATGCAGAAGAGGTTGAATCCCGTCAGCATCACATTTGCAACAACGACGATCACGGACATTCACTGAATATGAGACGTGATGGGAAGCGCAACGCATCCTCAGAAGACAATTCAAGAAAACCACAAGACCGTCAGCAACATCAGTTTAGCCTCTAAAAGCAAACAATCTTTCACGCCCGCATGCAGACTCTTAACAACAGGGCAAGCTCCATCATCTTACATAGCGAGATACCCATGTCGACCACTCCTACTCAATCAGGGTATATGAAGCTCAACTCTCATGTTGTTTCGAGCAGGGCGATATGCACGCAAATCCATTTCTTTGCTGCCAGTCTGACCAGTTGACGATCTACTCACAATGACCTCGAAGCAAGCTGGGCATACCGTGGTCTGATGGTATCATCATTTCTGTATGCTTTTGTTACCAAGCTATCTATTCTTCAGGCCGCCCCTTACACAGCCATCTGGAACTTGAACAAGTCCTTGCTAACGATCTCCTCCTTCTTTCCCTCCAACTCAGTCACGTCCCAGGTGGCACTGAGGTATCTACCGGACAACCAATCCCTCTTCGAAGCCGTCAACCATGTCAAAAAGCCGCCGCAAAGCCCGATATCATCGTTCAAGACTATCGAACCAGAGTCAGTTATCTCTCTCCGCGGATATATGAATGTACTCACTGGCGTCCCACTTGGCACCATCGGAAGCTGTGCGATGTCCCTCAGTCTGGGGCGTGAGCACCACACCTGGATGCACAGTGTAGAAGACCAGGCCGGTCTTGCCCTTGTAGTCATTGTCCAGAGACTCGATAAGACGATTCTGAGCAAGTTTGGAGATGTTATACGCCAATGGTGCGAAAGCACTGGCAGGAAAGTGCGAGAGCACCGATGTAATCGCGATGAAGGCCTGCGGTCCGTTGGATGAAGCCTTGAGCAGCGGGATGAAATGGCGGGCGAGATAGTACGTGCCGATGAAGTTGATATCGAAGACGCGAGGCAAGTCGGCGTCTTCCTCGACGTTGATAGGTAGGCGATGTGAGCCGTCTTCCGTGGTGATATACTTGGACATCACACCGGCGTTGGCAACCACGACGTCAACTCTGCCGAAGCGCGTCTTCGTCTCAGCAGCCAGTCTCACGACATCGGGCTCCTTCGCTGTATCAGCCACGAGAGCCAGGACATCGATAGAGGGATTGACGGCCTTCAACTGGCGCGTGAGTTCATCGAGGTCCGACTGAGTGCGAGAAGAGATGATCAGCCCGCTGGCGCCAGCCTGCGCATAGGCAAGAGCGATGTGGAAGCCAATGCCCTTTCCTGCGCCAGTGACGACGACCACAAATGGTTTCGAGGAAACATGGTTGTTGGAAGGCAAGGTTGGGCCCTCAGGCTTATTGTGCAGAGTCGACGTGACTTGGAAGCCATATGAAGGAGGGGGGTACGCCATGGTAAGCTGGTGATCGATCTCCTGCTGGTGAAATCGAAAGAGGTATGAACTGTCTTGAAGATGCAACGGGCGGCTTTCTGTGGTCGGTCTTGGTCTGGTGTTTTGGAGGTGCTGCTGATCGCTGAGGCAGACAGCATTGGACGTCGCGAAATCGCCTCTTTATACATGGCCAACTCCATCCTGGGACCTATATTGCTGTCGAGCATTACAAAGCTCAACAAACTGCTTCTTCGAAGGATTGGGCCGAGACTAGATCCTGCGTGAGTACTCGAAAACACTCGAATTTTGTGATCCCTTGCGAAGCTGACAGGCTGCCACTGCTATAATTGCGACGGTTCACTCACCAGCAGTGAGAGAAGAGGCGACACGGCGATTCAAACCAAACCAATTCAATGCATAGTTATCCTAATCGGGGGAGCACCAGCAAGATCAAGCCATCAAGCCATCAGGCAAGTCGCTGACCTGTTCAGCCGAATCTGGAGAGCTTAGCAAAGCAGCCAACGGCCCTACAGAGTACAGTAGCCCTTTGGTTTGCAGGACCGAAGAGAAGATTTTTGCGAAGGGTACGAGATACTCCGCTTATCGACGGCAACATCACAGAGCCATCTTGTTGCAAGAGTGGCACAACGCGCGTCGCGTTTCGCACCCGCATTCGCCCAAGCATACGGGGTACAGTACAGAGTAGACGGTACATGATGCACAGTCCACAATGTGCACGTATTTGATGGCCTGGACTCCTAGCAGTCGTTAATCGACCTATGCATCCTGCCGTGTTTGTCCGTTCCTGTGTCCGTCCGTCTGTGACTTTGTCCCTCGAGACCCGAGTCAGTCATCATGACAAAACAACAATCCAACAATCCAACAACTCAACCCACTCAACTAGGTAGGCCTTGGGACGTAAGGGGTCGAGGTGGCACAAGAGCAGCAGGAACCAAGGGGCAAAAAGCAAGCCACAAGCCATATAGCTACAATACAATACCATACAGTACCACCTCAAACCAAACCAAACCAAACCATACTATCCGTGTATATGCATCCATTCATGCCTTCCTTCCCTGTGAGCGTCTATCCGACTCAAGGTACACAGTACTAATTAGTAAGAGAGGCGAGAGAGCGCGACGCAGGTATGTACTAACCATGTACTCGCACAGTACAGTACACTACAGGACAGAACATGCGGAGAACAAAATAAGTAAAGTCGAAGGGGCTAAAATTCGGTCGTAAGTACGTACTACTTGTCCCGTTATGCTGCGCCCTCTACGTTGTACTGTGGGGAGAGACTTGTTTGGTCATCCGACATGCGCCATTGCCTGGATAGGCGGGCGGGGATACATGAGGCTGAACGTTTCGAATGTCGCGCAAAACCCGGGAGTCGCTGATTCGGTGGGAGTGGCAACGATGGGAATGACAGCAGGGCATCTGCCGTTCAGTAATCGTTGCGTTTACTTCCCGCTTCAAGAAGGCGTGAGAAGAAACACCTAGGTTGGCCAAAATGAGGACGGCTCGTCTCCAAGGATCGGGGGTTGCTACCATCAGAGATACACACATCTCACGGCCGTATACGCTATAACCATGTCGCCGCTGCCATCGTCGCCAAAATGGGTGGGTTTATGCTGTCCGTTTCAGCAAGCCTGGCGCCTCCCTCAACCTCTGCTATGCGCTATAGTATGCCATCTTACACACTCCACCCTCGGGTACCATCCAGGCCCAGGAAATGCGGCTTGAAAGTATACACCCCAGCTAATGTCCATGTCAATTCCTACTTGATGCCCCTTCCAACCAACCCATTCGTCATTTCGCCCTTGTGGAATTTCTTTCGATCGCCAGGACAATACCACTTCACTGTCCGGGGGGGTAGTTCGTGCAGCGATATGCACTCCATGTGGAACCATTGGCCGAAGTCGCACTAAAATTCAAGTCAGCCAACGCCCAATACCGAGACACATACCTGACAAAAGATCAGGCAGGAATGCGCGGAGGAAGCTTACCTTCTCATCCAACTCGCAGCAGATCATCTCTCCCCAGCTGACATCTCCGCAAACGCAATACCGCTCTTCATCTGGATCGACCCACTCTTGCCGCCCGTCCACGTCAATCCTGATCTGGGGCATCTGCGCCGCAGCCGACACCTGCGCAGCTGCATTCGAGACCTTCTTGGCGGGCTTGGTTTTCCTCTTGCTGACACTAACAGCCGCACCGCCGTCCTGACTCGACTGCATTACCATACCCGGTGCATCACGCTTGCTGCGCCGACTTGCGGCCGTGGGGATGGCGCTAGATACGGATTTGGGACTCGGCCCTTGGGTCTGGGGTTCTGCGGCAGGTGTCTTTTGACCTCCAGCCAGGGACGGGGTCATTGATGCGCGCCGGCTAGAACGTGTGGTGGGGGCCTGTGGTTCAACGGAAGCAGCTGCGGAACGACGCGATGGTGGACGTGAAGTTGTTGCCGATACTGGGGGCGTCGCAGACACTGGAGGGGAAGCCGAGGGCTTAGGCGCGACAGAAGTTCGCTGTACGCTGGCCGCTCGCGTCACAGGCGCCGGGGTAGGTGTCTTACTTGCTACATTGGCAGGAGTTGTCGCCACATTTGCTGATGTCGCTGTCAAGTTGATTTTCAAGGGAATCTTGATGGTTCCAGCGCTGGGAGCGATTGTGGATGGAGGTGGCTCGCTGCTCGTTGCAGCGGGCGATGTAGATGGCGCGGCTGGAACAGGACTGAGCGCAAGAGGTGATGGCTTCGGTGCAACCTTCTGCTTCTTCCTTGCAGTTTCCGGTTCTGCAGATGGTGAGAGAGAAGCAGTTGGTGTATCTTCTGCCTTTCTCTTTTTGGTGGTCTTTTCAGGAGCTTTCTTCACCGAGTTAACGGGGCGATTGGCTGTCGGAGTACTAGCACTTCGACTGAAGGACGCCAGCGCAGACAAGGGTGAAGCGAACAAAGTGCGGAATTTTGAGCCGATATCCCCCAGGCGTCTAGCCGCTAATTCAGCCTCCTGTGCTGCGAGCGCGGCCTGTGATAATACCGGCTCAGGCTGCTTTTTCTCCTTTTTCTCACTCTTCTTCGTTGCCTTGGGCTTGGGAGCAGGGGTTGCCACAGGTGCAGCCGGTGCGACTGGTGCGACTGGTGCGACTGGTGCGACTGGTGCGGCAGGCTCCGGTTTCTCCAGGTTGTCAGGCGGTCGTGTCGGGACATGCACATCTTCAGCCTTGTTCACCACTTCTGGAGTGTCCGACTTTTCGATGCTCTCGATCTGGTCTGGCTTCTCCGCCTTCTCGCTCGTCTCGGCCTTGGGAAACACCTTTTCGACGCTATCGAGATCGATAAACTTGGCACCAGTCTTTTCGGCTTCTGCCTTTGCCCGGTAGTAGTTGTCCCACCCTCTTCCGCGATCAGCCAACTCGCGCCTGATCATAACATCGCTGGGCTCCCACGTGTGGTTTTTCTTCATCTTCTTGCGTAGTTTGAACATCTCAAACTCGGTCAAATGTGTCCATGGTTTGTACTTGCTCCCAATCTCAGCCTCCTCCGGCGGAGGAGTGGGTTTGCGATACGTCTCCGTCTCCTCTCGAGTCTTGCGGGGGTGCTCTTCGGAGGGTGCAGCCCTCTGCTTTTGAGGCTTCACGGGCGGTAGTGGCGGCGGCTTTGGCTGTTTAAGCTTGAGGACAGGGCGTGGTGGGGAGGGCGGAGGAGATCCCCAGTCGGACACCTCTGTGCTTGCGATTGGCGAGTCCGGGTCGTAAGGTGGCATGACTTCTCCAGGCACCGTCACTCGGCGACTGCGAGGTTTCTTGAGTATTGCAGATGCAACCGCATTGACGCGAGGAGGATGTAGTGTCAGCCTGGTCGTGGTCTCAATCTTTCTGCCACTCCGCGACCGCTTGACCTGCGATGAGGGTTGGGGCGGAGGAGTAGGATCTCGCAATGGGGGCTTAGGTATAGCATGTAACTTGGCGATGATGCTCTTCAGTCTGTTCTGATGCCGGTCGGCGACGTCAAATAGGCGACGGGCCTCTGCGTATGCTGATTCTCGCGCATTAAGAGCCTGATCCAAGCGAGCCGATATTTGGGTGCGGAGCTCTCGTGCATTTGGACGCAAGCCTGGTTCGAGCGACGGTAGGGTCCCGTAGAGCTTGGTGAGGTTGTTCAGGGCAAGTGAATGGTTCTGATACGCGTCGTCCAGGCCGCGAATGAGTGTAAGGGAGCGAATAAGATCGGAGGGAAGATATTCGGTGTAGTCAAGAAAGTCGGTCACAGCAGCCTGCGCATCTGGGTCAGCAGCACGCTCGCTGACTATCTCCGCCATGGTGACCATCGAGGCCATATGATATGGGTTGTTATTGTCGGCGGCGCATCGGAGAGAACAGAGTGAAACACCGTGAATCGCGGGATCTTTCGCCGCGTAATGGGTCTTCGATGAAACAATCAGGCAGAGCCTGTGATGTTAGGAGACGGAAGTATTATCAGGTTGAGTCGTTCTATAAGAATGAAGGGAGTCGGGCGTCGCTTCTCTGCTGTCGCCTACATCCCACCGGCTCTTCCACAGGCCCAGTCGCAGTCGCAGTCGCAGTCAAACACGCATGTCAAGTGGATTTGTGGTCACGGGAAAGGCGGTGACAAGTGGCAGAAACCGTCACGTGCAGGACTTTAAGCTCCCCCTTTGTTCTTACTGGTAATGGTTCTTGTCCCTTCTAACATCGGATGGCGATGTCCATATCGATATTCTCACTGGCAAGTCTTGAAGCTGCTACCAGGCTACTACCCCACCACAAAGAACAGCAGATTTGACTGTAAAACGGCTTGCTGCAGGTCCAGCTGAGGCGAAGCTGACCCAGTTTTCATGCTTTGGTCGTTCACCTCGAACATCACTTCTGCGTCAGGTGCGCCTCTTCACCAACAATACATATTCTGTCACTCCGCGTATCCTCTTTTTTCCCTTCTTGGTTCAAGCTTCACTGCCACTGTCACGCTCCCGCGGACTCTTTCAAGCCAGTGAAACAGCCCCCGCGACGGCGCAGTTATTTCTTCAGTTCTCCGTGCCAAGCCTCACCACTCCATTCTCCGCGAAGCTTTGTTACTGCTGTCTCACAAGAGCCTCCAGCCTGGAGGATCTGTTACTAGATACAGGATGGCTACCACTAACCCTCAAGATCGGTTGGATCAATTGTTTGCAAATTCGCGTCTGCCGCCCGCTCCCATCCCTGGTGCACTTCACTTCTACGAGAAGGAGCTTGCGGAGAAGAAAGCCAAAGAAGAACAGCCATTCAGAGTTGGCTCCACTGCTGAATACCCTAGGGAAATCAAGTCACCTCAGAGACAAGAGGCTCAGCGGGCCCTCGACATCCTTACCAGTTCTGACGAAGATGACTATATCTCCGCTTTCAAGAAGAAGCCGTCAATGAAGGCACCTACAAAGAACATCCAGCCAAAGTCGCGAAAGATTCATGAACACGGCACCTTCGGCTCTCCTCAGGATGCAGTCACCAAGCCCAAAGGCCCAATCGAGTACCTCGCAAGGGGCAAATCGTCGAGGCGCAACTCTGCCGACCCTGTGCGCGAGCCAGACTCCGACGATGACCACCTCCCAAGAGCAAACGACTACGGAAACCCAGTTCTTGGTCACTTCTGCCAGTTCAATCTTGCCGCTAAGTTCCCCTACAAGTACATGAACGACGCAAATGATCGTGTGTCTCGCCACTTCTTTGCCTCCAACAAATTCTACTCTCGAAGCTGGGATCTGTGAGTCATCGACATCCTGACCGTGCTCATGACAGGAACAATTATAGCTAATATGAGCCAGGTATTACCTTTATCCTCCTTTCTCCTTGAGTAGCAAGCCAATCATTCTCGTGCCCTACGCCCAATTTCAGCAGCTAGTCACCGAGATCGGGCGAACCTTCAAAGTTCCAGTAACGGTGCCTAGATTTCCGTTCACGCTTACATTCTTTCATGATGGTACCCCTCAACCCATATTTTTGGGCAAGTCAGCCTCGAGAGATGATGCCAACAACCTACAGGACAACGTCCCTGCTGCTCCCATGGACCATGCAGAATGTCCCGATGATGCGACGGTCACAGTCAAACAGGCTTTTGAGGATTTCAAGGACATGTGTCAAGCGGCCATTGCCTCAAAGGCCAAGAACAAAGGCGGCGTCGGCAGGAAGAAGAGGGAAGACGACCGCCTGTTGACCATCAAGGATTGGTATGTTCAGCTTAGGAGAGCTCAACGCTACCTGGGCTTGCGTCGTAAGACTGGTCAAATCCAGCACCCGAACGCTGCCATGTCATGGGAAGAGCAGGAAAAGTTCCGCCAAGAGCAGCTCCGGAAGGCCCATTTCGTGCTCAACCCACTCAATGTCAACCAGCCAGCTCCGCTCCCGTTCGAGAAGGAGCCTGTGATCATTGCTATTGACATCGAGTCGTATGAGAGAGCTCACAACCTCATTACCGAGATCGGCGTCAGCACTCTTGACACTCTCGATCTGGTGGGTCTTGCTCCCGGCCCCAACGGCAAGAACTGGCTCAATCGAATTCGCTCCCGTCACTTCCGCATCAAGGGCAGAGAGCATCTTGTCAACAGAGACTTCTGCATCGGCCATCCGGACGCATTTCAGTTCGGTAAGACTGAGTGGGTTGACCTCGAGGAAGCTGTGGCCATCGTTGACAGCTGCTTTGAATGGCCATTTTCTGCACATTTTCAGCACGTGAGCCTTCAAGACCAATGGACCAACGAGCCAGCCGAGTTGGCAAAGGAGGACAAGACACAGAGAAGAGTGTCAAACGATTTTGGAGGGGTCAACATCGGACCGAACAATGCTGAGCAAGATGCCGCAAGCAGAGCAGCCATTGCCAGCGTGTTGAATGACATTAGGAACACAGAAACCATCACACAAGGAGTTGAGCCTACCAAGGCAGACAATTCAGACACGGAGGGTCTTCAGCAAGGGCCCAAGGAACGCAGCATCATCCTCGTGGGACACGATATTCGTACCGACATGGAGTATCTAAAAGACCTCGGATCGAAGATCTTCACCCCATCTCGTGCCACATATCCTATGCCTGCTATGGACATGATGGCCAGCGGTGAGGGAAAATCCAAAGTTCTTGCGTCTATCATCGATTCTATGGACACAGCACCGCTCTATCGTGTGCTGAAGGAAGAGACCCAGAATCGCAGCCTTTCTTCTATCATGTCCGATCTTGGCCTTCCATGCTACTTCCCACACAATGGCGGAAATGATGCGCGGTATACTCTCGAAGCCTGGGTGGCAATGTTGATCAAGGCTAGAATCAACAGCGACAAGGACCAGCAAAAGGAAGAACAGGACGGAAAGATGAAACTAGAGACAGTAAGAGAGAATGACGCTTGGAAAAAGGGAGGGGATTGGCAGGTCACGCCGCTTCCGGACCCCGGCCGACCAACCACACCCGACGGCAAGACCGGCAAGGAAGATCTTGATTCATTCGAGGCTGCAATCATGGCCTCGTCTCCCGAAGCGTCTCCTCAGCACACGAGAGATAATGCCGTGGTCGCAATGATCGAGAGATTGAAGTTAGATCCCATGGTTGACCACGAGGAGCCGTTGACTCGCTTTAGGTAATCTCATGAGGTTTCCGAGGATTGCTTCCAACATGTCCACAGTCTGGACTAGGGCCAACAGCATACGCAGGTGTTGATAAGCTGACTGCGAAACGGGAGATCGGTCGAAGAGACACATGGACATGTATCGACGTGACGGAAACGGGCGGCACGAAACCTGCTAGCCAGTGGTTTGGCGAAGCTAGTGCGTCCCGTCATCATCTCTATGCTTGGTGGTCATTGCGCTGATGTGTTTCTTTTTCCATGCTCGCTCAATGCACAGTTGAGAGGCCCTGTGCCACAAAAACCAAAAAGCATTGATAGCCTCACAGGCTCTTAGACAGTCTTGTCAATTCAGATTTTTGAGCAGTACTCCATGATCCATGCTCACATCCTTCCATTGTACCACAAGCATAATGCGCCCAGATGCATGATATACCCCTCCCTGGTAGTTTTGTACAAGGCTTTACCAACTCGCTTTCTTGACGCCTGGTATGGTGCCGTCTAGAGCGTTCATTCGGAATTGAAACCTCGCCATCCTAAACTTCCTTAAAACACCTCTTGCCAAGCCACCCATTATACAGCGGTTTTTGATCTGCGTCGGCCGCGTGTAGCAGTGCATGTTCCTCAGTTCGAATTGCGCCTTCGTACGGACCCAGTCGGGCAGGGAGGTGTTACGTATCAGGTACCGCAGAGCTTGCCTGAACATCAATGGAGGATCAGCATGGGGTGCAATTCAGGTAACGCGCGACAGGGTTGGGATAACATACCGTTGTGGTTCGAACTGCTCGAACGTCTTCCGCTTTGTGTGATCACGGATGATTTTGGAGTTGACGAAGCAGCCCAGGTCGAGTTTTTTTGATCGGAACTGGGCCATGACGGTGAAATGGTCGACGAGCGTCAGCCCTAGCTTTGGCCGCTGCTTCTAACCTCTGCGATAGATCAGTTGCGCGAGCCAAAGTCTAGCTAGGCTTTACGAGAGTTCAATTTGAGATTCAGTTCAACCAGGATCCTGGTCACGTGGTGATTGTTCAAATGACGGTCATGAGAAATATCTCGACTCTCGTGCTGGCACGGCCGGTCAACATTGTTACGTACATCATCACGATGGAAGACACGGCGAAGGACCGGATCGTCTTAGCAGGGAGTCCTCGTCAGCGATCGCATGACTCACTTCAGAACACACAATCAAGATATAATGGGAACGAAGCCGGAGATGCTCTGCACAGCGACCGCAGCGCCCAATCCAAGCACGCAAGAGGAATGCCGAGTGACTCATTCGTTGCGGATCTCGTGTTCATGATGCTGTAGCTCTCATCCTTACGCCTTCCCTTCCATGGGGCATTCTGGTTCGAACCTGCCAAGCTAACCACTCCAGTATGAATTTTCGCCATCTCTATCCCAGACTAAGATCCTTCTGTTGATGAAATATGTAACCCATCAATCCAGCGTCGCGCAACGGAGTACGGAGGTGATCAACCTTTTTTTTCCTGACTTCGCCATTCCATCTCCTTATCAAGGGAGCTTCTTATTAGCGTTACTGAGATGCCAAAAGCATCAAGGCCGGGCACGTCAACGCCAACACTGCAAGATGGGAACATTGTGGTCACGAGCCAACAAAGCCGATTCCATGTGGACGCCGATGATGCACCAACGTCAAAGGACATCGATGTAAAGGATCTGACCCTGACCGTTGGTGGGCGAGATCTCCTCGACGGCGCTCATCTTCGACTTGTCGAAGGAGTTCACTATGTCCTTGCCGGCAGAAACGGTACTGGAAAGAGCTCTCTGTTACGAGCATTGGCGGAACGGCGAGTCCCAGGTGTCCCCGGGAATTTGCGTCTGCTTCTCCTCGGTCAGACCCGTGTCAGCTCCGACGCATTGACGGAGCCTGTCGAGGCAGAGGATCAGGATCTCACGGTGCTTCAGCACGTTACTAGGAGTGACAAACGTCGTGAACGTGCCCTGAGAGAAGCTAATAGCATGTTCTACTTGAACTAACCTATCTGAGACATTTCTGACATGTGTCCAGGCCTTGCTGCTGCCCTGGAGGGCAAGGAGGATTCGAAGCAGGTTGTGAAAACTGTCCGCATTCTTCAACTTGAGAAAGCAAGGCAAGGCTTGGCCGAGGCCCAACTTTTAGCAGCAAGGCGAAGTGGTGCTCGGGGTCTCAAAGCACGCCAGCTGCTCATAGGGAGTGAAAAGGCAGTAGAAGAAGCGGAGAAACGGTAAAGGCCCATAATCCGGCCTCGAACTTACTAACACCAAGCAAGCTTACAGAAAGTCGAAACAGCCGAAGATGAGCATGAAGCAACCAAGATCGGCCTTGAGCTGCTAGAAGCCACTCGCCAGGCACTCGAAGCTATGGACGCAGGTAGCACCGAAGCACGAGCACGGGTGATACTGCTAGGTCTGCGGTTTTCCGAAGACCAAATCAACAAGCCAGTCAGATCACTGTCGGGGGGTTGGCAGACCCGTTGCGACCTGGCATGTGCACTGGTACAGAAAACAGATGTCCTGATGCTTGATGAGCCAACGAATTTTCTCGACCTGCCGGCGATCATCTGGCTCGAAAGGTACATTACGAAGTCGCTTGCTGGCACAACTGTTGTAGTTGTGACACATGATCGTGACTTTGCTGATGCTGTTGCTGCGGAGGTGCTCCTTGTGAGACTCGCTCCTGCCAAAACGCTTGAGATCTTCAAGGGTAACTTGACAGAGTATGAGACTGAGAAACGCCGACAAATTCGACGAATGACGAAGATGACAGAGGCGCAAGAGAAGCAGACTGAGCACATGAAGGACACAATAGCCAAGAACGTCAAGGCTGCAAAACGGACAGGGGATGACAAGAAGCTGAGACAGGCTGCATCCAGAAAGAAAAAACTAGAGGAGCGAAGTGGACTTGAGGTGGGCATGCGTGGAGGCAGATTCAAGCTGAACAGGGACCTTGCAGGGTTCCATCTAACAAATAGGGCTGGCCTCGAAATTCCACAATTCGATCCACCGGTCACGATCACACTTCCGGCTCAGCCAGAACCACTCCGTCATGCAGGACCTCTGTTCAGCTTCGAGAAAGTGTCATACACGTATCCAAAGTCTGGTGTCTGGACTTTGAAAGAGGTCGATTTGGTCATGCATCCAGGCGAACGCGTGGGATTAGCTGGTCTCAACGGGAGCGGGAAGTCCACACTGGTCAAGCTCTTGATGGGAGCAGTCGCTGGCGAACCTCCCAGCCCCACCAAAGGCTCGATTGCAGTACATTCAAAAGCTAGATTCGCCTGTTATTCTCAACATGCGGTGGAAGAACTCGAAGCCACCGGCCGCCAGAATCCGGAGAGAACAGCTTTGTCTCACCTGATGCAGGTCCAAGGCTGGGCCGGGGATGAACAGGCTGCTCGAGGGACGCTAGCAAAGCTAGGCCTTCGTGGAAACACGGTCACTGACGTTCCATTGGCATCGCTGTCTGGAGGGCAGCGCGTCCGGGTGGCTCTAGCAGAAGTTTTTTTGAGTTCGCCCCACCTTTTGGTTCTGGATGAAGTGACAACTCATCTGGACGCTGATACCATTGATGCGCTCATCGAGGCGCTCAAGCCGTGGCAAGGGGCGCTGCTGGTCATCACTCATGACCGGCACTTCATGCGATGCATCGTTGATCGCGAGAAAGCAACAGGAACGGGCGATGATGAGGACGACAGCGAAAGCGAGGACTCGGAGGAGAGCCCTGTGGCAGGAACCGTGTATCACGTTCGCAAGACTGGCATCCGAAAGCTGGAAAGAGGAATGCAGCAATACGAAGAGATCGTTACCAAGATGGTGGACAAGCTAGGGACATAAGGTGGACAGAGGTACGCAAGGCTCGCCAATACTTTGCCTATGCCGGTGCACTGTGCCCTTGGGGCCAGGTTGGCATTCACAGTCGATGGCTATATCAAAATCGCCAGCTGTCGCGAACGGCCCGCGGGGATGCTGAGGGATTCATTGATTGCACGCGGCAGATGCTATCTCCATCTCGGCTATGTAACAATGCCTGCCTCGTCAAGCTCCGAAGCTGCTGCAGGGACAATGCTACTGTACTAGCCAGGCACGTGCTACACCAGCCTCGTTACAATTGGTGGCGTTGGCGGCCACTACTAGCATCGCAGCTTCGCTTTCCATGCAACTTCATGTTGCTTTGCGCATTCCATCGTCAACGTCATTGGCCTCGAACAGCAATGTCCACCAACAGGAAGCCTCCAGAGCATCATGCTCTGATCATGGGCCGAGTCTGATCAAGCTTCACCACGTTCCAGGCACCCAATAAAAGGCTGAGCATCTCGCGAGCTTCTTCGTCCGCTCCCTGGGATAGACGGTAGGTCGACTTCAGTCTTTGCCTTGTACCTCTCGCCCAGCATGTATTGCAGCTCCTGCTCTCTTCTCCCGGCACTGGCATTGCTTTCTTGTCAATATGCTCATGCCCAACCCTCCAGTTCTCGGCTTCTAGCTTACACTGTGCCCGCCGGCTTCCCAACCAGCCTCTTTCCTGCGTACTATATACCACCTTCTCCGACCCAGGAAGTAAGGTCAGCCGGCAGAGAACCTTTTCAGAAGTTACTGACATAGGTAGCCACAACCCATTGTCTTCGACCCGGCTTTGAACTACACGTTTCCGTTGGAACTGACAAATCAAACCAATATTCCTGAAGAGAGTGAAGATCCTATCTTCTTTCCGACCCCTTTGTTTACGGTCACAAACGGGAGTGCGATTGTCGCCGATGCTATCAGTCAATTCAACGCCATCTTAGCCACCAACGGGACCAACTGTACGAAGTGTATATCGGCTTTGGAGGTCGGCCAATATGTAGCGCAAAGAGTGCCGACCTTGGTCCCAGATTTGCTGGTCCAATTGTGTATAAGCACGGGTTTCGGGTCCAATACGAGCTGTCACGAGTCGTACGATGCAGAAAACCTCGGAGCCGTCTATACCCAGGTCCTGGCCCTAGCGAACTTCTCTGGATCAGACGGGCAGTATCTGTGCAATTTTGCCAGCGGCAACTTTTGCCCTCGTCCATTTACTCTTCCCTCGAACACGACAGCATATTTTGGACCTCGGCCGGGCAACGTCACGGTGCAGAAACCAAGTGGCAAGCGAGTCAAGGTCATCCATCTCAGCGACTTCCACATTGATCCCAGGTACGATGTGGGATCTGAGGCCAACTGCACCAGTGGGTTATGCTGCCGCTCCAACAACCCCAAGAGCGCTTCCGGCCATTTGGAGATCCCGTCTCCCCTGTATGGCGCTTTCAAATGCGACAGCCCTTATTTCCTGCTCACATCTGCGCTGCAATCAATCGGCCCCCTTACTGGCACCACGCCTAACAACATGAGTGACAGCGACCAATTTGCCTGGGGTATCTACACCGGTGACCTGGTCTCTCATGAATCTCAGAATGAGCTTTCCGCGAACTACACCGAGTACGCCGAGGTGTCGATCTACCACATGATCAAATCGTTCATTCCTTCTGGGCCCATATTTCCCGTGCTCGGAAACCACGACACGAACCCTGGTAAGGAAATGAGTTGATTGAAGGGGACTGTGCTGATCTCCCAGCAGACGCTATCAGCTCTCCACATAGCTTACCAGGACCCCTGGGCCAGCAGCAGTGAGTCGCTGCGCTATTGTGCGACCCGGCTAACCGTGGCAGATCGTGGAATTGGAATCACGTCGCTTCCCTCTGGCAACAGAACAACTGGATCACACCGGAAGCTGCGCAGGAGGCTCGGACGCACTACGGGGGCTACAGCATCAACCATCCCCAGTACCCGCGATTGCGTATTATTGGCTTCAACTCGGATTTCTGGTATCGGTCCAATATTTTGAATTACATGTAAGCAAAGCAAGGTAATCAAAATCAATCATCTGACTTGACGACAGCAACACCACGAATCCTGACAATAGTGGTACCTTCCAGTTCGTATCACAGGAACTGCTAGACGCTGAGAGCAAAGGAGAACGTGTCTGGCTCATCGGCCACGTTCTCTCGGGTTGGGATGGGTCAAATCCGCTTCCCAATCCTACAGGTAAGCAGTTTGAGACGTTCGAGGGCTTTGCTAACCGCGTATGCAGATCTCTTCTACCAGATTGTGGATCGGTTCTCACCACACGTTATTGCTGGCGTCTTCTTCGGCCATACTCATGAGGATCAATTCTTTATCTACTACAGCAACAATGGCACGACCCAGGATGCCGCTCATGCCGTCAATGTTGGCTGGATGGGTCCAAGTGTTACACCACTGACGAACCTCAACTCGGGCTATCGTATGTATGAGGTTGACACAGGCGATTTCTCCGTCTACAACGCGTACACGTACTACGCCAACGTCAGTGCCTTCCAGACTCTCAACGCCTCGGAGACCGGTCCTGTGTGGCAGTTCGAGTACTCTACTCGAGACACATATCAAATAGGATGGCCTGCAGATGCGCCCTTGAACGCAACATACTGGCAAAAGGTCACCGAGGCTATGGCTGCGAATCATACCCTGGTGAGCATACATAATACATTCCAAGGCAAGATGAGTGTCAAGAGTCCCAACTGCACGAGCAAGGCATGCGCTCAAGCGAAAGTCTGCTACATGCGCAGTGGGAGTGCTGCACTAGGTCGACAGTGTCCTCAAGGGTGAGTCTCTGCTGAAGAGTTCCGTGAACGATGTGGCTGACGTTTACTTTGTAGCTTCGGTTCTGTCCAGAGCCCATTTACAGGGAAGGACTTTTGAGGGCATGGCTTGGAAACGGTGGTGCTCAATACAGTTCTCCCTACCTTAGAAAAGACGAGGTATTGGATGTCGACACCAATAGAGGGTGGGAATTGTGTTGATGTCCTGGTTGATCTCCATTCTCCCTATTTTCTCTTGCTACGTATTTCTGCCCAGACGCCGTGCTGTTGTCAACATGACCCCAAACATGCCGGCGGAGGGAACTAAGAGGTAGGTGAAATGCAGAGATTCAGTCATGTTACTTCAATGCCCAGTTGCCAGTGTCCAGAGATCTCACAGAGTCTCACTTTGCATCCTTTATCTCTTTGCCATCGACCCCGAGCTGCAATCACTGAAATCCAATGGTCCAGTGAAGCTACATCGTCTTCCTTTCGTCACGATCCTCTCCGATCTCTCTCATTCACCGTGATATCACCAAGTTTCACTAATGGTAGCCACCGAGCGCGGTCCATGTCACGAAGTACCACCAGTATCACTGTCCAGCACTTTCCACACCTCTATCAACTACCAGGACCTTGAAATACTCCCAAGCCAAAGCGAATCAACTCCCACGAAACAGAACACAACCGAGAGAACGAATATCAAACCACTCGTCAGCCAGCCCTGAGAACCAAATCACATCCACCTTCGCACACATTGCAATTCACATTCACATTCACATAACCCTCCCCCATCTCGTCACACATCATTCAAATCCATCGGAACCAGACTTCCTTCCCGCCTGATTTGATCACACTCTTCCCGTCTTCCGTCTGTCCCACACGACGCAGCCAACCTAACCTAGCCTACCGCACACCGACAATGTGCATCTCCCAGCCAGCCCGTCTCCACTGCCGCACCTGCGGCACACAGTTCGGGATCCAGGAGCGTAAGTCTGCCGCTTCTTTCGTTCCGTTTCCTTTCCTTCCCTTAACTTACTCTTGGCCCTTGTCTTGCCGCACTACCTACTCCCGCTCTCACACATCCCTTCTACCCGTGCACGCGTATATACCCACGCGCGCATCTATCCAACGGACAATGGACATCCCCTACCCCATCCTAATCAATGACCTTCGCTAACTGACGCGTGGCTGGCACCACACGGCAGACTTCATCACCGAATGCGAACCCTCCAAACTGGCGCGAGAAACACAACTGCGCGGCCAGGGCGGGGTGAAACACAAAGGGGACGGCATCCGCGAGGAAGGAATGTGCGAGGGTGGTGTCCTGGACGTACATCCCTGGCGGGATTATTATCTCTCTCTGTGCGCAGGGTGCGCGGGGGAGGAGAGCACGCGGGCGGAAAGGGCGAGGACGGGGGCGGAGGGGAGGGAGGTGCAGAGGGAGAGACAGCGAAAACGCGAGCGACAGAGGAAGAATGAAGGCGCGAGCCAGAGCCCGAGCCAGAGTCAGAGCCAGGGCGAGAGCGACAGCAAGAGCGCTAGGAGGGAAAGAAGCCCAGAACCGGACGAGCGAGCGAGGAGGGCTGGGGGAACTTAGTGAGACGGTGCGAGGGATGCGGGTTGTCTTGACTCGTGTGTGCGTATGCGTAACGTGTGCTTGCCTGCGTGCGTTGCGTTGCGTTCAATTGCGCGGATGCAGACACTGACAGACGCAGCTAGCATTAGAACCTTTATTTGCTTGAGTCTCGAGCCGTGCAACTTGCACCTCACACCTCGTATTCCAGCAGAAAACCGGATTATACGCTGCGCATATCATATCACATCACGTCGCATCACATAACATCAGATCAGATCAGATCATATCCTTGAAGCTGAGAACTTTCTCACCGCGAGATAGATGGATGGATGGAAGTAGTCTTTCTTACCACTCGACTTTGTTACTACACGACTTTATCCCGATTCGACCTTCTCACCCATCGTCAGCCTTGCGGCTATCCAGTGTGGCTGTCTATGTGTCTGCCTGCCTGCCTGCCTGCCTCAAACCGCGGCGTGACTGAGCAATGAATCCAATCTACTCAACGCCATACTCATCAAGGAGCTGCCCCACCCGCCGCTCCCGGCACCGATCCGGATGGCCTTTTTCCAGCGAGAAATCAGATCCGCCACCTCTGCCTTGGTGCTGTCTTTGTCTTCGGAGGGGTTGCTCATCAGCATCAGCATCAGCTGGACGAGGAACGTACTGACGATGGCAAAGTTGCCCTGGGACCAGGAGTGCCAGAATTCACTCCACGGACCGACCATTGAGACCATGGTCTCGAGGAGCTCGACGGCCTCTCTGGCACAATTGATCGAGCCCGTCACCACCGCCGCGGCGGCTGACATGTGGCTGTTGTCGCACAATAATGCCGCCGTGGATCCGCCCGCTTGGATAGGTCGCAGCAGGGCCCGGAACAGAATGATGGACGTCACGCAGGCGGCCAAATGCACGGAGCCGCTCGCGCCGGGCTCTCCACTTCCATCGAGCGGCATAATGACCTTCAGCTTCTGCTTGCATTCGTTGAGAGCCGAGCGCAGCGGCTTGGCGAATTCGAGCGACTTGAAGAGGTCCGAGGCCGTCTCCCTCGCGGCGCGGACCGTATAGTACGTGCTGCAGATCTGCGAGAGCAGGTGTGACATGTCGACTAGGCAGTTGAAGTGGGTGTATTCTGGCGTGTCGGAACCGGGGCCCCCGTGGTCAACGGCGCCGTCGCCACCCCCATGGAGCGGCACGTCGTAGTCGTCTGAGCAAATGGACCGGCCTCCCGGGGTATCAATGCTGACCCAAATGTCCATGATAAACGTGGCCCACCACAACCGCTGGCGAAGCTGCTTTTCCGCCGAAGATATACTCCAATTGGTGCTGTCGTGTTGCAGTCCGAGAGATTTGGCAATCGTGACGGTCATTGACGCGAAAGCGGAATACGTGGGCGTCAGTCCTTGGTGCTGGACCGTGGGGCCTTTCTGCAGCAAGAGCAGACATGCTTGCAGAGTCTCAATCGTGGGCGCATTGGCTTCGGCGAGGATTGCCGCCACGGCCATCGAGTACAGCTGTTCGCGCTTGCCATTGGCATCAGTCAGCGTGGCATTTAGGTAATCATTGTGGATCGAGAAAGGCAGGGCGGTTGCATAAATGCAAGCTGATAGAGAGAGCGAGGCGGTGCTGATGTCAAAATCGTCGTCGTGGCTGTCGCTGTCGCTGTCGGCGTGGGGCCCGGCTCCGTACAGAACCGGAAAGGCAGGCTGGACAAAATGAAAGAACAATTGGACCAACTCGTGACGTTGCTTTTCAGAGAGCAGCTTCTCTACGTCTTGCCATGCGGCCTGTGAAGTCGACGCCGCCCCATTGGGCAAGAAAGGCGCATGTTCTCGGACCATGAGGACGGGCACCACGGCATCAGGAGCGGGGGCTTCGTTCGACAGTCGAGCCCGCTCTAGTCGAATATGCGATACTTCCAAATGGTCTCTTCGACCCATCAAAGACAGCATGACATGGCGGTTCAGATGTCCCGTGTCAGGCGGCACCTGCGCGCGGCGAAGACTGCCTGTGTCGAGACACGGTGGCCTTCCAGGAAATGTACGCAGACCCTGCAGGCGGCTCTGTTGCGGACTGTTGCTTACTGGGCGGCCGCCATCCGAGCGCGTCTGTGACGAGTCGACCGGGTTCTGAGATGTAGGACTCTCGTCCTCTGCAAGTTCAAGGCTCTCAAAAATGTCGCTATCGAAGGGTTCCGAAGCGAAGTCGTCCCACGTGTGGGAGAAGGACGCGAAGCCGCCGCCCCCGTCCATCTGCGGATGGTGGTGGTGGTGGCCATTCGTCAAACCGTTAGAAGGGAGCATCTTCCGTCTCTTGTTGTTGGGCCCGTTCTGAAACGTGCAGGCGCAGCCCCGCGTGGCACAAAACGCACAAGGCGGCGCCGAATCTATCCGGCACGCGATTTTCCTCCCGCGACACGCATCGCACGGGCGATCACGTCTGGAGCGGAAGGGCCTTGGTCCCTCTTGACGAGTCGAGATATCCATCTGACGCCGACGCGGACGCGGACGCGGGCGTCACCACACACACGGTGTCATGCCAACAAGATAAAGGAGGGGGAGAGAAGAGGAAGTTGCACGATGGGATGGCGGAGCGGGAAATCTTAGCTGAAACAGGCTAGATGGGCATTGGTAATAGTGTCTCTCTGCACGTTTACTTGTCCAAGAGATCGAGAGGGCACGAGGCAGAGGGCAAGGGATAGCAGAGGTCCTATTCTAGCGGTCGCCAGAGAGCGGACACGGGCTGGCTCCAAACTCTCAGGGCACCGGGGCTCATTTATTGTCAGTTAACTATCTCAGCTTCGACCTCGTCGCCGCATCCATGAATGTCGCAGATCTCCGCCTCGTCTATCAAGTGAGCTTTTGCCCGCCAACGTGGCAACAGGCATGCGGGGAGGAAGTGCGTGAATCGCGTCCATACTATGTATGTGCTGTGCTGGGGAGCACAGGCTCTCCTTCTGAGTAAGAAGAACGAACGGTATAAATCCTGAGCAATGCCTGCCTCGCAGCGCAAGGGTAAGCGCCCTCATAGACCGGACACAAGATGCCTTCCTTCCACGCCGCACTTCAACGCAAATCCTGCCTGCTCGGCACGTTTGTCAGTTTCAACGACCCTTACAGCGCCCAGGTTCTCGCGAGATGTGGTTTCGACTGGCTGATGATCGACATGGAGCATTCGCCGCTCTCGGCACAAGAGATCACATCCATGGTCCATTCCACGGTCGCCGCCTCTGCGGATAGCTGCTGTCCGATCGTCAGGATCCCCTCCCATGGCGTGGAGTGGATCAAATGGGCGCTTGATAGCGGCGCCAGCGGCATTATCGTGCCCATGGTGAACACCAAGCAGGAGGTGGACGCCATTCTCAAGCGGGCGCTGTATCCGCCCGCTGGTCAACGAAGCTTTGGGCCTTTTCGCGCGCCGTTTGCAGAGATGGGCGGCACCCTCGACGCGGCAGAATACAAGCGGAAGACGGCGCCAACAGTCGCCATCATGCCCATGATAGAATCGACCGAGGCGGTGGAGAACGCTGAGGAAATCGTGGGAGCGCAAGGCGTGGATGGGATTTTCATCGGTCCTGTCGATCTCAGGCATTCATTGGGCTTTGAAGGCCCCGAAGGAGAGGAAGCTGCGTATCTAGCAGCCTTGCAGAGAGTCCTCGACATGGGCAAAAAGTTTGGGAAAGCAATTGGCATACTGGGCACTCAAGAATCAATACCCCGACTGGTCAAAATGGGATTCAGTTTTATAATGCTGCCAGGTGGTGATGCGGGCATGCTGGCAGAAGCAGCTTCGGCAAAACTCAAGGCGTCAAGAGAGTCCATAGGCTGAAATTGCACCCATGCCGAAGCTGAGCTGGCTGGATTATTGACTTCTAGCGCTAGGATTCAATCTAGTCCTGAGATCCTTCGTTCCCTGGGCCAATCATTTCCACGGCGGTATGCTTCATGTATGCGAACTGCTCCTCGTTCCACTCCGCCATCAGCTTGGCAATCTCGTTCCCCGAGAGCTGGCCATTGGCGATCCGCTCTCTGAGCAATCTGGATCGCTTTTCGAGCACCTCGAGTCGATAGGTCGACCATTGTTTGAAGAGCTGATCCCAGCGGCTGCTTTTCTTGACGTTGCCCAGGTTGCTGACGTCCTTCAGACTCGGATCCCGAGGCCGGAAGGAAGTGACCATGGTCACACGCTCGCCGGTGCCGACAGCCCGCAGTGCGATATGTTCAATGCAACCCCCTTGCATCATCACCGCCCAGCCGACCTGGGGTCCCCTGATCTTGGCGATCGTGCCATCACCCTTCCGTAGCCCCGTCTCGCCTCCGACCATGTTGGACGGATCCGAAAGCATGCACACGCAGACCCAAGGGTACGAGTCTGTATGCCATCGCCCGACGGAAGCAAGCTCCTCCGACTGGTCGAGCGCGGGGGGTGGGGTGGATATTGCCTGGTTGGGAGGCATCGCCGGCGGCAGGGCTTGATCCAGCGACATGCCGTCCTCGAGCGCATCCACCTGGACGTTGATGTGCGCTATCTCGTAGTCGAACACCACCTCGAGGTCGACACCGGCGGCTGTCGAGCAAGCCTTGATGACCTCGGGGTTGCGCCACGCGGCGTCGATGAAGGGCGTGTCCTTGGAGTAGCCGCGCATCTTGTAGCAGTTCTTCTTGGTTCGGTCGCCATGTTTGTTGACGACTTCTTTGCGGAAGAGGTCTGCTCGCATCTGCTTGACGCCCTCGAGCGTGAACAGCGGGAACGGTTCGGTGATAGCGACTGGTGAAATGGCATTACTTTCCGACAACAGCAGCTCCTTCAAGGTAATGACGCTCTTGGGCGGCTCGAAGCAGAGGTGCTCTGCGGCATCGAAGCGAACAGGAGCCGTCGGGCTGGCTACGAGCGGCTCAACCTTCTCGAAAGCATGGTCAACGCTCGGCAAGGGAAGGACAGTGGTCGCCATGATTGTGTGTATGTATCGGGATAGTGTGCTGCAATGGGCTTTTGGCTATCCCTCCAACCTACCTGCAATTTATAACCGTGTCGCGGCCGTCTTCGCCCTACAGACCAAGCACACTCCGACCACCACCACCACCGTCTTTACGGGTGGCCGAAGCCAGAGGATAGGCGGTGGGCCTTTGCACCGCGACCCTTGACCCATCCCCGTGTGGGCGAAGACAGTATCGAACGGGTTACGGGCAAGTACCGTGCAGGCCCGCGAGATCGAAAGAGATGTCGGACATCTCCTTCAGCCACGCCCCGATGCCCTAAACCCTAAGGGTGTTATTTGAGCCGCGAGATAAGCTCCGTCGAGGCCACGTTGGTGTTAGTCCCACTGCCGATAGATGCCTTGGCCGATCATTTCTTGCCCGTAGCAGAAGTCGGATTTGCGGCCATTTCCCTATCGCGGTGACGGGGAATGGCTGGTCCTATCAACCCCCACGATTTGGCCACCAACGGGCAAGCCGATAGTCTGGTGTTCCAACGGCGTGTGTATTCCAGTAGACCTTGGCATCCTCATGTCTATCAGAATCCGGGAAGCAAGGCCTGACGCGGTATATAGGCCTATCAGCGTAGATAGCCTGGTATCGAGGTCGAACGCTGAACATGGGATGACAAGCGAGATACAAAAGACGCACCACTTCCTTCACTTTCAAACCGGTCTTGCATCAAAGTCCAGACTTCCTTGAGCCAAGAACGATATCAACAATGGGCGTCGCTGAGGACACTAAAGTTGGGACCTCGAGTCCCGTCTCTGAGGAAGCCGGGGAGGTGGGATCAATCAGAGAGCTGAAGTCCCTACATGTCGATGGTGTCGACCCGGTCTTTGAGCACCAAGCGAGACTCGTGAACCATGCAGTCCAGGTCATCGGTATGGGCAAGGTAACGTCAACTCGTCCGGCAATCAACCTGACTACTCTGACAATGAACAGTATCAATGGGCGCTGTTCGTCCTCTGTGGCTATGGCTGGCTGTGCGATCAAGTGAGTATCCTCCATCCCGAGCTTGATGGGTCTCGAGCTAAGAGTGTGACAGCTTTGGCAAACGACTGTATCGGACGCGCTTGCTCAAGTAGCAGTCGAATTCCAGCCGAAGCACTCGGCCTTTCTGTCCCTTGCCCTGATTGCAGGTCTTGTGGTCGGAGCCACCTTTTGGGGCCTTGGATGTGAGCAACCCACCCATGGATCAAACTGAGGCTGCCCGGAAATGCTGACGACCTCGACAGGCGATTTGATCGGCAGACGACTTGCTTTCAATCTGACCCTGCTTTTTGCCGGAGTCTTCGGCACTGCTGCCGGCGCGGCCAACAGCTTCGTCAGTTGCGCCGTGCTTGTGTCCTTCTGTGGCTTTGGGGTTGGGGGCAATTTGCCCGTCGACTCTGCCGTGTTCCTCGAATTTCTGCCGGGCACCCATCAATATCTGCTCGAGGTCTTGGCCGTGTGGTGGTCATTCGGCCAGTTCATCCCGGCAGGAGCGGCTTGGGGATTTCTCAGCCATTTTTCCTGCAGCGAGGACACGCCAGCGGGACAGTGCCAGAAGAAGGACAACATGGGATGGAGATATCTCATGTACTCGATGGGCGCCATCACGTTGTTCGCCTTCTTCCTGCGCTTCTTCGTCTTCCGCCTTCGCGAAAGCCCCCGTTACCTGATCGGTCAAGGACGGTACCAGGAAGCCGTCGATGTACTGAACGACGTGGCAAAATACAACGGCACCACGCAGCCACTGACAGTTGAAGATCTGCTGCAGGTCGAGAGAGACTATGCAAGCGCCGGGCACCCTGCAGCTGTCGACAGACCGACTGCCTGGCAGAGGACTCTGGCCCAATTCCGACCAGGTGGCTTCACGCACATCCGCGCTCTGTTTTCGACCAGGAAAGTCGCATACAGCACGAGCTTGATCATCCTGGTATGGGGCATGATTGGTTTGGCTTCACCCGTAAGTCTTCCTGCAATCTTGTCGTCAGCACGGCCGAGCCCCTCTTTTCTCGACCATTGGCGTTGCCTCGCTCTTCCTTCCATACTAACGTGGCCCTCAGCTTTATGCGAATTTCCTCCCCGAATACCTCGCCCTCCACGGAGCCCAGGCTGGATCCAGCAGCATTGCCATCACGTACCGGAACAACTTCATCATCATCGCTTGCTCGATTCCTGGCACGCTGCTAGCGGGATGGATCATCGGCTTGCCCTATCTCGGCAGAAGAGGCACCCTCGGCTTGGGTCTGATCCTTACCGCCGTCTTCCAATTCGCCTTCACGGCAGCCAGAACACAGGCTACGATCCTGGCCTTCAACTGCATTACCTCCTTCGTGTCGTATATGTGAGTCTAGTTACCCCCGCCCCCCTTCCTGAGGGGATCCTTTCCCGCCAACTTCCTCCCACACTGCCCGGATCCTTTCCCCCCCAATTTCTGACCTTCTTCGCAGCATGTGGGGAGCCTTATATTGTTATACACCTGAGGTGATCCCGAGCATCCATCGTGGCACGGGATGTGGTCTAGCCTCGGCCTTTAACCGAATCTGCGGTCTTCAGGCACCGATTATCGCAACTTATGTCGGGTATAACAACAAGCCGATCTTCGTCTCGGCGAGTCTATATATTGCGGCCGGCTTCATTAGCTTTATCTTCCCCTACGAGACGGCCGGAAAGGCGAGTCTTTAAGGGTTAGGGTTCAGGCTGGGAGAGAGTTAGGGTTAGCCTTGGTTGGTTTTTGTTAACTATTAAGAAAGACTCTAGAATACTATATAACCTAATATAAGTATTCATCTATCTTAACTAGGATATAGCAGCGATAGCTTCGGACTACAGGTGCGATAATATATATACTCGGGTTAAGGTGTGAAACCTAGCTCCTGTAAAGACCAAGGTATCAATTCCGCCAGATCGTCAGGGTCTTTCTCGCCGATGGGTTTCGCGAATTCGAACAAGAATTGGAGCATCCATCTGTCCATGCGAAATGACGTCTCCTTGTACTTCTGGCACGCTTTGTGAAACTCGCGGAATCTGGTGAAGCACACATCCAGCGTGGGCCAAAAGGTCTGCAGCCTCGTCAAAATCTCGAAATTCCTCTCCAGCCGAGAGCGGGCAGCCCGGATCTGGACTTCGTCGGAACTGAAGAGTAGAATGTGAAGCTGAACGGTTGATGCGATGACCAGCACGTGGCCTACCATCGTGTAGTAGACCTCGCAGCCCGCGGTCGAGTAGGCACGGTAAAGGATCTCGCAGAGCCCGATCGAGTGGCCCTTGCATTTGTCGGCGTAGTACCGGGCTTGGACTGTGTCGTCGTATGAATCCCCATGGAGGTACGGGTAGTACAACAATTGTCCATAGTGATAATAGCCTAGATAGACGGCGACGAACATGGGCCCCAGTCCTAGAGTGGCGTAGCGTGACAAGTTTGCATGAGTGTCCTGCAGCCCTATGGGCAGGTTGTTGTACCAGTCCTCCAATCTCGCAGAGAGTGCTTCTACCGCCGCACCGTGATCTGCACTAAGTTGGAACTCCGAGGCAGCTCTTTCGTTTAGCAAGCTGACCTCGAATAAGATAGCATTCAGCTTGATCATTTGCGTGAGCAGTGAAGCGCTGGATTCTTGCATGCTGGTAGGACTGGGCAGGTCAAACTCTTGCCGGCGCAATTGGTGAAAAACCGTTTCTTCCATGGGATATGGAACGTCGCTTCTGGGCGCCAAAGATCGAGGTATGCTGACACCGCTCGAGGACCAAACGTCCACCATGCACAGCGACCACCAAGTTCTGCAGTTCACCTCCTGTTCAACCCTGGACATGACGATCATGTTGGGAAGGTCGAGTAACAGCGCATTTCGGCAAGCCACACTGTAAAAGACTGCCTCTGCAGCTGCTTCTCCTTCCGTGATGACATAGGCACCGAGCAGGACAGCAGCTTGCAAAGTTGTCAGAGACACTACGCGCAAATCAAGGAGATGTTCTGCTTCCTGAGCATATCGTCTGCCTCGAATTCTTGGGTCAATCCCGGCGAAGAATGGGTCATTGGAGAATCTTGCAGAAAGGCTGATCATGCCGTACAAGAGGACCCGAGGGATTGTACCGCTGACGACATCCTGCATCAAGCTCGGTGGATGGAACAGGGAGTGAAAGGTGTCGTGGATGTAGCGAAAGTACAGCTCGACCAGCTCGACACAGAGAGGCTGTGGAGGCAAGTCGCTACTGATGCTCTGGCACCGCGTCAGCTCGAACTCGGTCGTGGTGGGAGAGGTCGGCGACTGATTCGGCCAAGTTGCATTCGAGTGGGCGGTGGAGGCGAAGGAGCAGTCCACATTGCGATTCTTGCAGTAAACACATGGTGCACCCGGAGCAGTGATCTCGCATTTACGACGACGAGTCCTGGGGACGACTTGGTATTAGCTTCTGGTACTCGTGATGAGGAAGCGTACCGGCAGGCGACACACGCCGTGGGAGGTCGCATTATGCAGGTGACGGTTGCCCGACGAAATTCTGGTTAACGTGCAGAAGTGGAAGTGAGCTGGACTTGACGTCAGTCGTCAGTCATCGGTGTCTAGCTATGGACATCGCAAATAATTGGATATTGTCACCAGCATGCGTCGGACAGAGGTCCTGGTGTTATCAACCCGTGACAATGCACTTCGCACACCTTGTCAATCACTTTGCTACTAGAGGATGGATGAAGGAGAACGGAGGGAAGTCGATTTTCAGCTCAATTCACTTCGCCCAGTGAGGTCAATTTTCCCCCGCAGATGGAGACGAGCAAGCCGGGGACGCGGAGAATGTGGCTCCAGCCACCTCGTAATCTGTTCCTGGTGCTCGAATAAGATCTTGAGCACAAGAGTCTAAGTCTTCGTACAACGCGAGTTTCCACCCAACACTTTGTCTATCCCATCGCTGAAATCAGAGCTCGTCCTTCGTCATCGCATATCGTGGAGAGCCGCCGTTCAAACTGCGTAATCGGAACATGCGAACACCATGGCGAGGGACATTCGCGCGCAGAACATCATGCTTTGGTCCAATGCTGCCAACACGCTTCCCTAGCAGTCGCGGATCGGCCTTGGCCAGACCCTCCTTGTACGGCGTGCGGGTTGAGTTGTACCACGAGCTCTTGTACTGATGCTTTCCTGCCAAAATTTGCTCTGCCATGTGGTCTTCCATGCGATCGGCCCACAAGTCATATACATCGAATTCATCCTTGGTTTGAGGTGCCGAACCCTCTGGTCCTTCGTGTATGAATATGTCATTGAGGGTCGTCGTCATCTCGAGGTTCTCATCCGCTGCGTTGAGGAAGATAACCAACTGGTCGTGATGCCAAAGTGGACCGCTCCAAATCTGTGTTTCGCCCTGCCCGTACTTGTCTTTCTTGACTTGTTGGTCACGGAAAATTTGAGCCACGGATCGGCCGAGAGGATCTTGGTTGACGGCGATGACAGCCGGGTTGTTAAGAATAGTGAGGGACTTTGCAGACAGCTCGCGAATGTCGGCTCCGATGAGCAGCGGGGACTTCAAAGCGGCCCACATGGAGAAGTGTGCCTATGAAACATTCTGGTTAATGATATGACCGAGACGAAGCTGGAGGTCGACTACCTTGTACTCCTCATCATTCATTCCTCCCTGGCCCACCTCGAGCATGTCCAAGTCGTTCCATCCACCGAATTGTCCCCGATCGACATAAGGGGCAACCTTGTTAACAATGTTCATCACTGAGCAATGGGTGCCTGGTGCAACACAGTGAGGGTCTCGAGGATCATCACAAGCACACAGAGCATCTGGTCGGTTGAAGTGATCGTAGATATCGCCAGATACCCGCCAGGAGTTGGCGATGGACATACCCCAGGTGTGTACATAATCTTCTCCCCAAGAACATAGTGAGTACAGGATAGGTCGACCTGTCGCGTTGAGAGCCTTTGCCATTTTGTTGTAACGATTGAAGGAGATCTCGGGGTAACCGAAGCGGCCCAGATGATAGCAATTGTCGTATTTCAGATAGTCGACATCCCACGCAGCCCAAATTTCAGCATCTTTCTCTTCATGGTCAAGCGAGCCTTCGTATCTAGCACAAGTAAACTCGCCGGCGCTGGAGTACATGCCAAAAAGGAAGCCCATGTCATGGAGCTCGTTGGCGACCCACTTCATGCCTTTGGGAAATTTGGCGGGATCCGATCGTAAGTACCCGTTATCATCTCGGCCGTCAGACCAGCAGTCATCGAGAACGACGTAATTGTATCCCACATCTTTCAGGCCGCTGGAGAGGAGGACTCGGGAAGTATCGAGCAAGAGATGCTGCGAGACGTCACAGCCGAGTGAGTTCCAGTTGTTCCATCCCATCTGAGGAGTCCGGGCCAGTCCATTGTCGACGGCGGTCACAGCGTTGCTAAACAGGGTTTGGAAAAGCAGCGGCAACATCGTAGGTAGGTATGGCAAAGGAACGTCGAGGCAGAGACTGGAGATATCCTGGTTCGAGGCTGGAGAAATCGCGACGCAGGTATATATCGAGGACACGAGCAAGTCTGGAGGTTCATACGACACAGCAGAAAATGCAGATCAGAGGGACGTACATGCTCGGACTGACCCCCGACGGCGGTTTTCATTGTCTTGAAGCTGCGTACCTGGTAGGTTAGCTGCGATGGAAGACACCTACGAGTAGCACCAAGCCGGTGGAGTTCCAGCAGATCAAGCGGTAGGCGGGCGGGAAACTCTCCTGTGAAATAACTCCGATATGTATCATGGCCCAATTACCAGAGACAATTCGGCAGATCAACTGCTCGTGCGGGTTCAATTCCATGCATAGACACGCATCTTGCGCAGACCGAGCGAGAAGCTGTGAGAGGCACAAGAGGATCGCAGATGCAGGTTGCAGGCGAGGCGGGTTTCAATCCCGCCTCTAAAAATTGCGGGGGCCAATCGGCGGAATTGAAACCCGCCTGACCTGCCATATTCCATCTCCGCCAAATTGGTTTGGCTCATCGACGCTTCTGCAGCTGTTCACACCAACTTCAGTCGGAGTCTGTGGCTTCCTCTCCCCAAAACACCACGAATACGATTGCGCACAGCCCCGAAGCCGCACGGAGCATGTGAGGACATATTTGCACGAAGGAATCTTATGCAAACTCGAAGTGGTCTAGCGCAAACCCCTGAAACCTGGCCGCCGAGCCTGCCAGCTTCAATTGAGATGTTGGGCATATCGTGATGGAGAGTAAGTGGGCAGTGCTTTTGACCCATCAGCCACGTGCCGAGTCTCACAAGATATGCAGAAGATGACTCAAACCCGAGCACCCCGTCGCGGACCAGCTTGGATGAAGACCGTTCCGGCGATCGTCCACTGTTGGCAGACTCGCTTGCTGCCACCGACAATGTCGAAACACGTGACTTCTACCACCATGGACAGAGGCCATTTCGCGATGAGTGGCACCACGATGACCGCACGAGCCAGGACGATGATGGCCTTGGGCAAGCTGCGTCCGCTCGATCCGAGTTCGAACACAAGTTGACAATCCGCGAGGCCATCAAAGCGTACCCGATGGCCATCTTCTGGTCCTTGGCGGTAAGCATGTGTGTCATCATGGAGGGCTTTGACAGCATTCTGGTGCCCAATTTCTATGCTTTCCCTACGTTCCAGCGGAAATGTGTGTAATATGACCATGGCTGTGGCCTTTCCGTTATGCTGACGTGCCACAGATGGCGAGTTTGTCGGAGTTACAGACCAGACAAAATCTGGATATCAGCTCAGTGCCACATGGATGGCCATTGTGAGTCCCACTCCACTTCACACCTGGCCAGCACATTCCATAATGCAAACTCTCCCATCAAGCTCGTGCCTGTCTTTGCCATAACGCTGACTTGTCATTACTTCAGATTGGCACTGCCTCCGGTGTCGGTGCCGTGCTGGGTACTATCCTCAATGGGCACCTCGTCGACCATTTCGGGCAGAAGCGAGTACTCGTCGGCGCCCTGTGCACGCTCTCTTGCCTGATATTTATGACCTTTTTCGCTCCCAATATCCAAGTTCTGGCCTTCGGACAGTTTCTCTGTGGTTTCCCGTGGGGTATTTTCGCCACAGTCGCGCCGTCGTACTCGTCCGAGGTCCTGCCCCTGGTGCTTCGCTCGTATCTTTCGAGTTTCACGAATATGGCTTTCATCATCGGCCAGATCATCTGTGCCATTGTCATTAGAGTCTTCCTGGAAAGGGACGATGAATGGGGATTCCGCATTCCGTTCGGGTTTCAATGGATTTGGCCCTCTTTCCTGATTCCCTTGCTTTGCTTTGCGCCAGAGTCACCGTGGCACCTCGTACGCAAGGGTCGGCTGTCTGAGGCCGAGAAATCCCTGCGTCGGTTGCAGTCGTCCACGGCGAGAGGCGTTGATGTAAAAGACACCTTGGCCGATATAGTCCACACCAACAACCTCGAGCAACAGCTTCAGGTCGGAACCTCGTACTGGGACTGCTTCCGTGGATTCGAACTCCGCCGCACAGAAATCGCCTGTCTGGTCTTTGCGGGCCAAAACTTCTCGGGGTTGTCGTTTGCTTACAACGCCACTTACTTCTACGAACAAGTAGGGCTATCTGCTGAGACGACGTATACCCTTAGTCTCTTTGGCACCAGCCTGGCGTTGCTTGCGACACTTGCGAACTGGTTTCTGCTCATGCCCTACTATGGCCGTCGAACCATCTACACGGTGTCTATGTTGGTCATGGCTTCTATTCTCTACCTCATTGGAATATTGACCATATGGACTGATCACTTCTTCATCGCCATGACGCAAGCTTTGCTCACTATCGTTTGGACAATAACCTTTCAACTCTCTGTGGGCCAACTCGGCTGGTCCATTCCTGCCGAAGTAGGGAGCACCCGCTTGCGCACTAAGACGATTTGTCTTGCACGCAACGCCTACTATCTCGTTGGCTTCATTGGTGGCGCCGTCCAGCCATATATGCTGAACCCCGAAAGTCTGAATTGGAGGGGTTACACGGGTTTGTTCTGGGGCACGACCGCAATTATGACCTTTGTGTGGGCGTGGTACAGGTTGCCGGAGACTAAAGGGAGAACGTACGAGGAGTTGGACTTGTTGTTTGCCAAGGGTATTGATGCACGGAAGTTTGAAACTACTGATGTCCATGCTTTGAATGACAACGAGATGAGACCCTTTACGCAACGAGCATCATTGCCCACCGCCTCAACGGGGAGGCGAAGTCCGGAGTGGGATATTGTGCATGAAGACGAGCCACTGAGAAGCAGTGATGAGTCTGAAAGGGCCAATGGTCCACCTCGCTTCCAGGACCATGAAGGCCAGATCGGGCGGTAGATGGGAAAGAGGAGTGTGCGTAAGATTGATTGCAGCATGCAGGTCAGCCTTCTCCTTTGGATATGGGAACGATCCAGGAAAGAAAGGGTTCCGCTACGCGACCTCGTCCATTTCCGACACGAGGCGGAGAATAAGACCGGGGGGTTGTTCCAATCGGGCCGACGAGAGTGCGATCACAGGCTGGCGTGGCTGGCTGGCTCGCTGGAATGTGTCCGGCATATTTCCCCCGCACTCAGTTGCAAGTGCGTGAGTGACGGTGGAGTTCGTGGTCCGGGGAATTGCTCGAAGGCCTTCGAGATCTTCTAGACTAAGATCCGCATCCTTGGTTCGCCGAGGCTGCTACTCGAACATCTGGGCTGTGATCACCCCATGGTTCAATCTCCAGCCAAAGCCCCGCATGACCACAAATGCAGCTCCCATCATGATGCAAGTTCTTGCGGGAGCTTCTCCACGAGCAGCAGCAAATGACAAAAACCCAATCCCGCCGCTACCAGCGCCACAGCGGCATTGCAACCTCGTTTCCGGTTGCCCTCCCCATCAGCTGCTGGGTCATTTCGGTCACGTCTAGCAGCATTGTCCGCGATCAACATGGATTTCCTCGCCTGTATAGATCCTTTAGAGCGGCCTACTAGTCGAAAGGACCTTTCACGAGACATGGGAGCAACGAGTATAACTACCCGCATGCCCCGGAACGATGGGACCATGTTCAATCCAGCAAACAGGCTTTGAAAGAATCGAGCAACATCCATCTCTTGAGACCAATTCATCCAAATGGCAGAGACGGTGATTAGCGAAAAAGGCCATGATGCCATCGTCCACTCGGAAGACCCCAACGGCAACTTCGATCGCTCATGGAGAGAGGAGCACTGGGGCGACAAGAAACTGAGTGTTGCGGCTCGTGATGTCACCAGGGATGAGAAAGAGATGACCATCAGGGAGGCTCTCAAGATCTACAAGGTATGAGCATATGCGACAAGCCACGGGCAATGGTACTAACGTTCAGCAGAAAGCCATTATGTGGTGCTTGATCATCTCGACCTGCGTGATTATGGAGGTACGTCTACCGTTGCATCGTTGCGCGCCTCCTGCGTGTCCCATGCTGACCTGATTACCAGGGATTCGACACGAACCTGCTGGGCAACTTCTATGCATATCGTGAGTGCCAACCGTTTTTGCTCCTGAGCTCACGATACTGACTGATGGTGCCTTTAGCATCCTTCCAGCGAAAGTATGGCCACTTTGTCGGTGTCTCGAAGCAAACCCCAACCGGGTATTCCCTTACCGCTGCCTGGCAAACCGGTCTCGGTCAAGGCTCGGGTATGTTCAACTGACCGTGTCCCCTTTGGTTACGATCGCTGATCGTGCTGCAGGTTGCGGCTCAATTCTGGGCACCATCATCAACGGCTGGTTGGTACAAGCATTTGGACCACGCAAGGTTCTGCTCTGCACGCTTTGTGTGATGACTTGCTTCCTCTTTATTGTGTTCTTTGCACCCAGCAAGGAAGTTCTCTTGGTCGGCGAGATCCTTTTGGGTTTCGAATGGGGAATCGTAAGTCACCTCTTCCGCCGTGGTCTCAGAGCCCTCACTGACCTGGGACGTAGTTCGCCACCACGGCTCCAGCATACGCCTCGGAAGTCCTCCCCTTGCAACTCCGCGTCTACTTCACCTCGTACACCAATATGTGTTTCATCCTTGGCCAATTCATCTCGGCGGGGCTGCTACGTGGTCTTGTCCACCGGGTTGACCAGTGGGGATACAGAATTCCCTTTGCTGTTCAATGGGTCTGGCCGACGTTCCTCATCCCGCTGATCTTCTTTGCCCCCGAATCGCCCTACCACCTTGTCCGGCACAACAAGCTTGAGGAAGCAGAGAGGTCGATCCGAAGATTGCAGGCCCCAGGACCGGGTTTGGATCCCAAGAGAACGCTGGCACAAATCGTCTATACCAACAACTTGGAGGAGCAACTCAGCGTTGGCACGACAGTAGGTTGCCCTTGCCGCTAAGGGAGTTAGTTCTTGTAGTGGATGCTAACCGACCACTCAGTATTGGGATTGTTTCAAAGGCTTTGAGAGACGCCGCACCGAAATTGCATGTGTCGTCTTCGGCGGTCAGCTCGTATGCGGTCTCTGCTTCGCGTACGCTTCGACATATTGTAGGTCCCCCACTTCCAGACCACACTGCTTGCAACACGTCTAACAAGATGCAGTCTTTCAGCAAGTCGGCTTGAGCACAGATGCGGCTTATTCCCTGGGCTGGGGTGCCAACGGACTGGCATTCCTGGCTTGCCTGGCCAACTGGTTCTTCCTCATGCCGTAAGTATCTATCTGTCAGCTCAACCCAATCAGCATGATTCTCACCTCGGCGCCTAGATACTTCGGCCGCCGCACCGTCTACCTCTGGGGCATGTTCTTTATGGCCACTGAGCTGTGCATTATTGGCATTCTCAACCCCTGGACCGACCATCCGTCTGTCGCGTGGACTCAAGCCGTCCTAACCCTTGTCTGGACGGCTACTTTCCAACTCAGTGCTGGCCAGCTCGGCTGGGCCTTGCCAGCTGAGATCGGGTCCACTCGCCTGCGACAAAAGACCGTCTGCCTCGCCCGAAACGTCTCCAACATCAGCGGCACGATCGGCGGGACTCTAGAGAACTACTTCATGAACCCAGAAGCATGGAACCTGCAGGGTTATACCGGTTTCGTTTGGGGCGGCTGCGCCTGGCTCGTCTTCATCTGGGCGTACTTCAGATTGCCCGAGACCAAGGATCGCACCTTCCACGAACTCGACATCCTCTTCGCGAAGAATGTGCCTGCCAGGAAATTCAAGACGACTCACATCGATGAATTCAACGAGCACGAGCAGAACCAGCTAGCGGTCCGATACTCAGTGACCGGACAACCACCCCGACGTCCATCGTTTATCCCGTCGGTGACCAACATGTTGGCGAGCCATGGACACGCTGAGGATACTCTGGCCCAACGACGCGGCAGTATCATCACTGCGCAGAGTGGCTCTCGCAGACCGAGTATCGCACCTGCCGTTACCGAGTACTTGAAGACGCACTGAAGAGGGGGGCCACGCAAACTCTCCGGAGAGTCATTGATGCGAGGCTAGGGGAGATTATCTTTATGTCGCGATGATATGTCTCACGCTTTCCTGGTTGACTATGTAGTGTTATCCAGCCGACGCACCGTGGTGTTGTCGTGGTGGTCACGTGGTGATCCCTTGTAAGAGGGATAAAGCTTGGTCGGAGCTCAATGTACTTGTGACTGGTCGTGCTGCCACGCTGCTTTTAACCCTCCTCTCACTCTTGCAATCACTTTGCTCACCTTCACACTCGGTCTTTATCCTGAATTGCCCCGAATAAGACGATCTGAACTCACGGTAGGCTAGTGCCAACCAATCATGGTATCCATGAATTAAACTTGGTACCCCATAGACCGAGTGCGTCGGCGAGAGCATACGGAAGAACAGCCATTCCTGGAGAAGGTATGGAGTAAGTTTGGTGCTCTATTCGACGCTCGGTCTCGAACCATCGGGCAGGCTCAAGACAATGGCTGAAGCTGTGTCGGTGTTGGTTTGAAAGAGGGGATGCTGATCAAAGCGGCCTTGACACGACTTCGTACGGACCCCCTAAGCCCAACAATTACAGCTACCTAGGTACAGGACATATCACAGCTAGGTTTAAGAATAGCTGTTCTTCTTCTCATCCACCCACCCTCCGACGAAGTGCAAGTCTTGGCACTTTGCGTTGTTCTTCCCGTCTTTGACAGTTCCCGACTTCTGTCCTGCCGTCTGTATCCTCGCAAGTTCGGCGGCCAACTTTGTCGCAGCGCGCAGTTGCTTGTCGATCACATCCTGCCTCTCCACGGCGTTGTCGCGACCAAAGGAGGAGGAGGAGGAGGAGGAGGAGGAGGAGGAGGAGGAGCTGTTGACCCAGTCTCGCGTTTGGCGATTCCGAGTCATGCCAGCTTGTTGATTGTGTTCATTGATGTTGGAGCAGTTGAGACCGCGCTGAGCAATGTTCATGACATCTGGCGTCTGGGACATCTCGCTCTTCGGGAAGCGACAAGAGAGTTCGACTGACGATCCTGCATTCGATCTCGTTGAGATGCCGTGACGCGACTCTGCAACATCGTCAAGGTCCGATTCTCGGGCTCATTGCAGTTATACCTCGGGGAGGAGCTCACCTTGGCCAATTTCAGTGTGGTTGGGCATCGTGATGGCTGATTGGTAATGGCTGGACTGATACTCTTGAAAAAAAGGATGTGAATGGAGTACGGTGAGAGAAGGAAAGAAAGAAATCAGGATGAGAGACGTTGGCGAGCTCGGTTCATATATACATCACCCTCGGACGGCCTATCGTGTATGCTATGGTATGTATATCTTGATATGAACCATGGTAGGCCTCTCTGTAGGCCGCACCATAGGCCACCTCGACAGGCCACTCCCAAGGCTGTGCCAGATCATGAACAGGAGTTATTATTTGAGCAATCAGTTGGGCTGCAAGCGGCGAGCTGCTGAGACCCTTCACTGACACGCGTTCACTGTCTCTTTCTTGCACGACTGATTGGAGCCAACGAGCATTCCGGAGCTAAGGATTCAGGTGCGACGTATACTCAACTGCTATTGACAAGCAGAAGTGTAGACTGTAGATTTAGGTCGAGACGGAACACAATGAGTTTGACTTGCTTGTTATGAGTAGCTAATCTCATTGTGAAAGGAGCGGTCTGTATCCTGCCTGCCAGAGGACCCATGTCCAAAACGAACGAAGGGTCTTCTCGAGCCTTTCGGCTTTCTCCTTCATAACCAAGTAAGTACTCCATTCCTCCAGTCAGGCAGTATATCAGTTCAAACAGACACATTCGAAGAGAGCCCCACGAATGACAAACCCATTCGTGATGTCCATCAATCGAATCAAGAACAAAGCAAATCATGAGCCAGCAACGGGTCAACCCAGTGCCCAAGATCTCACAGGGTCCTCTGTGTATCGAGGAGAAAGGGAGACGGATGTAGAGAATGTGTAGAGTTGGTCTGCTTTCATCTTCCAATGCCATCGTCTCGGATGCCCTCAACGTCCGGAGAATGGCAGAACGCCCTTATGAACGCCCTTATGGATACATTTCGTAAAGGAGAAAAAGGGAAGGTTTCGGTACATTTCGTAAAGGAGAAAAAGGGAAGGTTTCGCGCCAGAGTACAGTCACAAGAAAGCCGGGATGTTGGCGCCTCCTACCGACCCTCCTTGGCACCTCACATTGCACCGAACCACATTTCGCGTCAATGTGTGCCAGGGTACTACACCCAGAGGGATCACAGTGATAGTAAGGACGCCACGGCCGTTCTTTAGACCACGGATCCAATCTCAGATAAAACTTCAATCGTTGTCAGGAATCATCAGAGGCTGACGACGGACTCGAAACTTTATGAATGGTTCGAAGATGTCGACGGAGGGTGTCGAGACGGCTGAAGCCTTTTTGCTTTCCGTTTAGGCTCCATTCACAGCTTGGGTACGGGCACGGAAATCGCTCGATGGGCTGGTCGTGCTTGGTATGGATAGCCTTCGTATGTCTTGCGAGGTCCTTCCGATACTGGAACCTCTTGTTGCATTCAGGCTGATCACATACAAAGCGAGGGTCGTGCCGTCTTTGGTGTGCTGTAAGTTGGTATTTCTTTTGGAAAGCTCGCGGTGGGTTGCATTTGTGGCAAAAGTGCATGTTGTCTGCGGTGATGGGGGAAGCACCACTTGAACTCGAGAAACCAGCCTCGTTCGCAGACTGTCTGTTCGGAGTGGTGGTTGCTGGGGCAGATGCACCGCCATTGTTGCGCTCATCTGGATACTCTCGTGGAATACCAGGATGGGCTTCCGTAGCGTCTTCCAGACTCGAAAGTGGACCCTCAACAAGAGCAGCGTTTTCAGGATATTCTTGTTGCTCTGCTTCTTGTGGGTAATCTGTCAACATAGGGAATTCGCCAAGTTCATAAAATGAAGCATCGTCCAACTCCGGTAGAGACCAATTGCTGAGGAAATGAGCTTCGTCCCGAAGCCACAAGTTCGCAGGGTCGATGAAGTTTTCTCCAAGACTGAGACCGCTTACATTGGTCGCGGAACCATGGTGATCGATAGGGAGGCGCGCGAGGAGCGGCCGCCTCCCCGCGTGCGGGTAGCTATATTGAGTTCAGGAATAGCGAACAAATTGTATGACACAGTAAAGAAGACTTTCCACCAGATCAGGCTCTCGGTGCACACATTGGAAAGAGAAGAAAACGGGAAGTCGGACCCAAATTTAAGGCAGGAATCCGGGTGGCCTATCGTCCCGTCAGCGGCCTACCATCGAGTGGCCTACCAGCCACGTGACAAAGGCTTCGCCTCATTCAGTACGCCTTGCCTTTGTTGTTCAGCTAGGCTTGTGCGACACGGATCAAAGTTGCTCTTGCCGTTGAGCACGCTGATTTGTGGACAGATAGGATACGCGAAGGACACTTGCATGCAAGGAACAGTCGACCATCAACCTCCGGGTCTCATGTGTTTAATTAACAGTCGTCAATTGCAGTTGTCAATCATCGTAATCCATGTGCGACAAAACAAGTGGCATGTCGGTGAGAGGAAGGTGAGAGGAAGATTAAAAACTGGCGACGTCACTCTACTTAGCACTCATCTTTTACGCCAACCCGCTCCCCGGACTAGGGTAATGTGGCTGTCTCTTCCTTAGCTTTTACTTCGCCTGTATCGCTTCAACAGTTCGTGATAACGTTCGGTTCTAAAGGATGGAATCGATCTGTCACCAGCAACCCCTCAAAGACAGCTTGACACGTTGCTTACGTCACTCTCTCCCGCTCGAAGACAGTTGGAGCCCCGGCTTACTTGGCTTTGATTGAAAGGGGGTTTTCACTTCAAGACTCTCACCGTACCACTCCTTGGCTCTAGACGCATCAAGGAGAAAGACACAAAGACATTCAAGGATCTCACGCCACTGATGCCAGCACGTCACTAGTCCTCGGAGCTGAAGAAACTTCTGCATGCGATACGTGGAGTTTGTGTAACGTCCATCGCGGTTTTACTGTGTACGGGTGCTCCCAGAGATTGTAACGCGGGGAAGATGAAGGGGCTTTACCCGCTTTACGAGTACATCCTCAGTTTCGAAAATTGTTAGGTGACTGGAGCAACTCCACTCGCTTACCTCTTAAAGTTGTCGATCTTGGACTACTGACGACTAATTAGGCGATGGATTTGCGACTTGGCTGACCGAAATCGTAATCGGGCAGCTCCGCTCATTAGATTGGCCTGTTCGGGGACCATGGCAAACTCTAACATGGCAACCAAAGTTTCCTCGTACTACAGAATCCTCCGATCAAGAGGAGGCTTTTTAAGAGGACACGAGAGAAGGGAGGGGTATGTGCCAGATCCTGGTAATCCCACAGCTCACAGTCACTACAACATGTTCGGTATGGCGCAGCAACGGATTGAGGAAGAACGCTGGCACCTCCAAGCCAAGGTAGAGTAGACATGTTTTGAAACGAGTTCACACGAGAACATGACTCAATTCTCGCCTAACGGCCAGCATCACAAGCGAACGATCGAGATCGGATACCGTGTTCCTACAGTTCCAGAACGGTGCTCTATGAATATCCAGCAGCGTTTCTTGACCACCAGAAAGTAATCCACCACTGTCGTTCCGCGTCTCAAAGGAAACGGCGCCGATCGTGGCGTGGCTGCACGCTTGTGTACAGATGCCATGCAAGACAGCCAACTTTGGAATATGACTTTTGAGGGTCGTTTACATCAATTGGGCGAATAGGATTTTCTGGTTCCTTCCACATCGGTCGAACACGAGGATTTTGCCTGTGGCGAGGATCATTTCAGCTGAATTGACGCTGGCCCAGACGCAGGGAGCCAGCCTGGTATGTGTGTCTTTGGTGATGGAAGATTCCGCAAGCCTGAGCACATTCACCATGCCAGTGGAAAGCCTGACGATCCACGATGGCGCACTTACAACAGCTGATATTAGCGTTCCGTGGCGCCCTCAATGCTGCAGTATCTCCTGGGAGTCGACATCGATACAGCCTGCACCTCGATGCTCCAACCATGATTGAATCACAATAACCAACAGAATGAGGTTTTGTTGGACTGTGCTCAACTTCCGCTACGTCGTGTTTGAATGTCGTCTCGCAGTCTGACGTGGAGACGTCGCGATTCCTGTCGAGAGACCTAACGTACCTTAAGATCAACCCGAGCCTACCTGATGCCTTGCACAGGACTTATGCAGCTGCCACGGACTCCATAACACGACCTGCACAGATCAAAGCTCATCAACCGAATCTGGAATAGAGTTTGGTGGCAGGACTGACCTAGTGACCCGATGACCAGATCTTCAAGCCTTCGTGCAACATGGACGGTCTCGATTTCGCTCATTTCCATTTCGAGCAAGCTGAATCCATGGCTAGACACCAGGCTGAGCTGAGGAGGTCTTTGCACTGCAGCAGCCACTGCTGCAACCTCCACTTCCACGCATAGGAATTCGAGGGAACAACAGCATTCTGTTACGCGATTGGTGAGCGACTCGCTGTTAGATTCCTCAAATTCAGTCCTCCTGCAATGCTTCAGTCACCTGCTGGAATCCCTGAGTCAGCTCATGAAGCTATAAGAGCAAGCAGTGTTTTCGAACTCAACTGGAATAAGGCAACTTCCTTGCAACCGTCCGTTGAGCCAGAAAGAGTAGCAAACATGAAGTCCATGCTCACAGTGATATTCTTGGGCTCGGCAGCCTTGACAAATGCCATGCCACACGAGGTGTCTCCGTACCAGGTTTCGGTCCAATCCTACATGGACGATGTCGGTCCTGTCACTCCTGCTTGGGAAAAAGAGGACAAACAACGCCTCATACCCATCTCGGACAAAACAAGAAAAGGAATCGTTGATCCGGTTGTCGAAGAAGGTCTTTTCACCCTAGGTAAGCCTGCCTGCCGGGCAAATCAAAATGCAGCACTCCCTCCTTTTCAAGAAGCTAAACTGGTGCAGTCGGACCTCGTTTTGGCAATGAGTTCTATAAAGATGTCATGGACGATGTAGCCACATCAGACTTGACATGCATCACCAAATGCGCTACTACTGTGGCCTTGTCTCTACCATGCCTCTTCCGAGCCCTGGCTTCAGGAGATCCGGGTGCGGCTCTCCAATGCGTTTCCAAAGATCAAGTGAGTTCCTCCCAGCGTGGCGTGCAAAGGCCAGGTAGCATGGCGAATGTGAGCTGCAGGGAATGCTAAACTCGTGTCAGCTTTGCACATGTGCGAAGTGCCTGCCAGACCCGTTAGAAGATTGGATCAAACAGGAGATTTGTAGCCAGAGCACCGTACTCGACGTCCCCGAGTCTGAACGCTTTTCGCCTTATGTCGACTTCTCTACGTTGTCCACCAACTCACTGGTCCTTGCCGCCTTCAGAGTATGTTGTTGAAGCTTGTCCACTTTCGAAACACGATCATGCTGACGTCTCAAAAACTACAGGGTGACATTTACAACTATCAAATCGAAGAGTTCAAGACGCTTAACAAGATATCATCTCCTTCCAGCAAAATCAACGATGTCAACGCGGAAGCCTTTTGTTTTCCCCCGTCCACTTCGTGTGGAGGTTGCTGCTGTCTTGGAGTCTGTATTCCTCTTGCCGACAAGTGTCTCGGAGTATGTTTGTAATTACCTCTCACACACAAGCATTGAAGCTGGGGGAGGCACATCCTAGCAGATGCATAATGCGTAGTAGGGATATCATGAGTCGATCGCTGGAGGCCCCTTGACGGGTTTCGAGGGCAGAAGGTGGACGTCAATTTTGAAAAGCACTTTTGGGAGCTCACCTGTCCACTCGCTTGCACGTAGGCGCGAATTGAGCCGCAGCTGCGCACAGCAATAATTTCAATTCTCACACCAGAATGTAATCTTCTGATTCAGTCTGAATCACCAAAGTGCTATCTTTGTTCGCATTCCACACACGCAAAATGGCAGTCAACGCAGTCATTTGACCGCCGGAAGCTCCACCTCCTTCAGCTGAAAGGTAGTCGAAAGTCGAAAAGGCGTCGAAAAGGAAACCGCTGGCGCTGCATGGTGGAGCAGATCAGGCAGCGTAAAGGTGAGCGAGGTGAGTGCGAAGGTCAGTGAGAGATGGGTGAATGTTGGTCCTTTGGTGAACAACTTCCCTGCTTCGAGCTGGAAATGCGGCTGCGGTTAGTCCGTCCGTATAAGGCCTAGACCGTAATTCTGGCCAATCAGAATGGTTATACGGATCACACTAGTCCCCGTAGTGAGACATACAGTACGGACGAATTGTCCCCCATAACACGGACTTGCCGAGTATGGCCCCCAAGCTCTAGGCTACGCGCTGCATCTTCAAGGCGACGGCTAGGCCCGCTGCGCTTTGATCTGCTTCACAGCCTCCTGGCGAGGCGGGGGCCAAGGCCAGGTACACAGTACTTCTGTCACGACCTCCCTCGTTACGACAATACGTCAGTCTCTGTTGAAGCAGCATTTGGTCAATCGAGTTCGCTGTATGCAATGCCATTTACATACAGGCCGCTTCAGGGCAACGACATCCGAGTGCTGACCCTTCATCCTATCACGAATGACGCCGACGTTTCATCACCCCTGATTTGCACACTGGAGCATGTCGACCTGCCTTCGGGTTGTGATGTCGATCGCGAGACCCGTGCTTGCAAAGGAAGCAATTATGTCTGGCCCGAGGTTTATAAGCCTCAGGACTTCAGACGTCTGTTTAACCGATCGCCAAAGCGCTTTGCTTCCATGTCATCGCAAAGCTCCCTGGACCTACCTGGAAACGACGACGAGCTTCCCTGGTATCGTACGTGGGGCGACTACGTTGCGCTATCGTACTGCTGGGGTCCCGAAACGCCCATGCGGTCCATCATTCTCAATGGTGAATCATTTCCAATCAGACAAAATCTTCACGATGCTTTGGTCCTATTTCGCTCATGCGCACGGATACGCCAGGGGTTCAAGCTCTGGATCGACGCGATATGCATCAATCAGGCTGACACGGCTGAACGCAATCAGCAACTGTCGCGCATGTGTGACATTTACGCATCGGCGTGGCAGGTCGTAACATGGCTTGGTCCAGCCCGGAGTGACAGTGACTTGGCAGTGGCGGCTCTAAAGTGGATCTCAGCACACAACCGGCCGCTCGCGCACTCTCCTGGCTTCTATCCTGGCGGTCTCGTGGTGTATATACCCTTCCTGTTTCGGTTCGAGATCTGGCTTGAGTCGCCGCTGCAGGGCAAGGTGTACAAAGCACTTGCCACCTTCTTCTTGAGACAATACTGGCAGCGTTTGTGGATTCTCCAGGAAGTGGCAATCGCACGACCAGATGCACCCGTTGCTTGTGGAGACTGTTGGTTGACATGGGACATCCTACGCAACGCCATTACCTTCATCGTTCAAGATGAAGAGACATTCGGCTTTACTATGGTTGCCCGTCTCCATACAAACACGATGATTCATTCGAAGCTCGATGCCGGGCGAGATAGGGTGCCGTGGGCGAGGTGCTGGGCTTCTGAACGCATGTGGCGACTCGTGCTTGAGTTAACAAACCTGCAACAGAACCAGAGGGTCCAGTCCAAAACAACTGATGCTACCGACTTAATGCGACCACTCTTGCTAGGATTAGAGGCGCAAGCAGAGCTTGCAGAGGACCGAATATACGGCCTCCTGGCCATCAAAGCTATTGCGGACAGGACAGCCATGACACCTACCTACGGAAGTTCCTTGCAGGAGCTCTACAAGGATTTCAGCCTACAACTCTTGTCAAAAGGGGATTTGAACACGCTGCAGTTGGTCTCGCGGCACAGTGTGGAGATCTACAGAAAGCGGAAAGCTACCTACATTGACGACAATATTCACTTGACGAATTCCGGTTCAGCAAGATCGTTTGATGCTACAACAGGTCGTGATCTGAAAGCTGGTCAGGGACGTTGTACTGTTGGAAATCTCTGTGCACACAGTCTACCAAGCTGGGCAATATGCATGTTATGTCGACCTATTCCGACAGCACGACTTCCAGGTGCATATCAAGCAGGAGGGTCTAGGCCCTCCCATATCTTCGCGAAAACGGTGCCGAACAACGGCCTCCTAGTTCAAGGATTGTTATTGGATGTGGTAACGTCATTGGGAGCCTGCCACGTACACGAGGTAGACGAAACCTACCCAACAACCGCTGGCGGGCCTCAGCTGAACGCATACGGAGACCTTGATGGTGCGAGAACAGCACTGTGGAGGACAATTCTAGCCGATACAACCGCACAATGGATTGGCTCTACCGTCAATCACATGGAGGCCCTTCTTAACGGTAAACTCTGGCGCGTCGGCTTGGGCCTAGCAAAGCTTCATGGATTTTCTTTTCGACGTATCCTGTCGCGAAACCGGAAGTTGGTTCTTTCTGGATACACACTCGACCAGTTGATTTTGCCGCGGGCACACATGTTCGTGGACCAGAAACAATTTCCCAAAAGCAAGGAGATCAGGGAGGTGATCTCCTGCGCGGTGAACGTGACTGCCTGGAGACGTTTGATGTCCACGAAGACAGGAAGAATGGGCTTAGCTCCGGCGGGGGCAAGATTGGGAGATTCAGTTGCCATCTTACTGGGCTGCGACATACCACTTGTTCTCAGGCGACAGGAGAAGGGTGGCTGGATCGTGGTTGGAGAATGTTATGTGCATGGGGTCATGTATGGAGAAGCGATACGTGGCCACGACAAATTCGAGGAGATCACGCTTTATTAGAAGGAACAGTTTTCAAAGCGATGGAGTAACGGGCCGGCTAGCATCTTTTCCATTTTCAGCAAGAATTGATTTCCCGCAACATTGGACTGAGTCTTCCAAGGTCGGCCCTGGCAGGTCAAAGATCAAACTGGGGAATGTCAACTTGTCACAGGACGAAACCCACCTCAAGACAGACAGGCTCCCGAAAAACGGACATATTAAGGCCACTCGTTGCAGAGTTGCAAAAGCTCGTCTTGACACAGCGGCTACCGAAACCAACGCTCCTTTACCCCGTCGCAAACACTCGACTCATTCCGGACTACCTCTGGTGGATCCAGGGGACGGTTGGTCTGAAGTTGAATGTTTACTCGAAAGGCGCGTTCGTGCACTTGGTCGTCTTAGGCGCCGAGAGAACGTTGAGCATTCCGTGGAATGGCAAGGGTTACAGTGAAGAGCAGAACCTTTAGATTGAGGCTAGACATAGACGCCGAAGATCTTTTTGATAGAGAGAATAAACACGAGACCCGCCAAGACTTGCGGAGATGGACGAGAAGCCTAAGTGCTCCTCCGTATGGGTACCAGGAAGCCTAAGTGATCCTCCGTACCAAAGTGCCTTTTCCTGCGTCTCCAAGTAACGACCTTTTCTATCCAAGGTCCACACCATCCAAGGCACTCGTACATTTCCCTCCCGAGCACTTGACCGTGGCCTCTGATGCCCGAGATATATGTTAGCACGTGGGACCAAGTCGGCCTACGTCTGTCTGCGATGCCAGAAAAATCTACGCGGTGACAACCCCCGTCACCCTGCCCGCGTGCTTCGGCGATGGCAGAGTGCAGCCCCAAGCCGAGCGGCACTCGACGAGTTCGACTATGGCGACGACAACACTAGCACCCCCGTCCACCAGCCTCAAGATGAAGAAAGCCCGTCCCAACCCCGGCCCCGTGGCAAGCGGCAGTTTTGGCGAAAGTGGAAGCCCGATCCCACTGCCCAACTCGGCGTCAACTCCCTAGGCAAGCCCGCCGAAGTCATCCTGCTTCCCTCGAGAGATCGCAAGATAACCCAAGTACCCAAGGGTGACGGAACGGACCGAGCGGGAACCACCCTACAGGAGTCATTAGACTCGGAAAATGTCCCGCTCAGCGGTGCCACGCTGGCAGAAAACATTGAGCAGATACGCCTTCTGGTTGGAAAAATGCGCGGGCAGCTGGAAAAGCACGAGTGGAAGACGTTGAGTCGGAATTTGAAGACCGGGTTCCAGACCTCGCAGTTGAAGAAGTACATCCGTCTGCGGAAAGGCGAGCATGGGCCTCCTCCCGCGCTGCGCAGGAACCACAGCAAGGACGACATTATCAGATACTTGGCCGAGGAAGTCTGGGGCTTCATCACTCCTATGCGTGACGAGACGTCCACACCACCGGACAAGACCGGGAAGAAGGTCAAATTCGTATTCAATCTCCACGAGCAGGCCAAACTGGAGCATCTTCTCACCCACCCAACGCAGCCGCTGAAGCGGATCGCAGAGGAACACGATGTTCAGATTGATGTCTATCCTTCTCAATCCAGGATCAGAACGACGGGGCACAAACACGATGCGAATCAAGCGCTACAGAAGCTTGTTCGCTACGCAAAGGACCTCTCCTTGATCGCCATCCCTCTGCAAGGACCTTTGGGACTGTTATACCGAGATCGTACCGGGGAGGACTATGTTAATGCCTACCTCAAGTCTCTTCGACGGAAATACCAAGGACTGACCATCGCTCGGGACAAGGAGAACATCACAATCATTCACCTGAACAATCCTCGGGCAGCTGACCAAGCCCGCCGAGAGATCTTGCTCTCCGCCCCCATGAAGGATGATTTGCAGCCGCCGACAGTCTGGCCCGACGTGGAGGAGCTGACAACCAGCCTCCAGCCCGTTCCCGCTCCCCCAGAACTTCCCGTGATGTTACATCAGTACCAGTGGCGGAGATTGGTCTCATCTGGCGTCACTCCGCAAACTCCCGACCGCACTGGCGGCAGTTCTTCTTTCGGCCGGATCTTGCAAAGCTTGCGAGACGCGTTCAAACCTATCGCCAATGTCGGAAAATCAGGCAGCAGACAAGAGCTCTATTGTGATCTGACTGCGAAATTCGGACAAACATTAGCCCAGGAGATCTCACCGCCTGTTGACTCTGAAAATAAGGTAGCGATTGAGGGCGAAGAAGATCTGAAAGCGGAGAATGGCCGAGAGCAGGCAGAGCTCCTAGACAAACAGTCTTCGGGTAGAGATGGTGCTGAGGGAAGTGACCCCTGCGACTCCGAAATCAAGGGGTCAACCCTGACAACCACCCAATCTTCCACCGAAACGCTTTCACCAGCTCAAGCCGTGGCAGGTGGGATCGGGAAAGAGGAAGCACCAGCATCATCAACATATGCTCACGAAAGAAGGCTTTTCGTTGGGGGAGCTCCTTTCCTGGCACAGCATCTTGCCAGGATGGACCCTTGGCCTAAACAATCGTCCGAGGATATAGATGCCGGCGCCCGCGCCATATTGCGGCTGGAGCTCTCTCCCATATCGACACCGGGTTCGAATGTCTTTCCCAGATTCGAAATCTTCGTCACTGCCGGTGAAGAGACGGATGGGAAGAGATCTCGCCTCAACGTTGCCAGGATATCTGCCATTCACCAAGAAGATCACTTGACTGTCTCATGTCCACAGTACGACGTCGACATCGCCTTCATTCGACAGCTCAAGCAGGACCTGGCTTATCCTGGGTCAGTTGACACAGGCATTATCCAATCCTTGATGAACGCCTTCCGCAGTTATATCGGCCACGCCCAGTCAACCGGCTCCTCCGACTGGGTGTTTCTACCCTTTGTCACCCTGCCGCTCCATCAGACGCTGAGCACTATGCACGGTGCTGCTAAGAAACCTAGATCAGGTCGAGCAAAGCAAAGAACCTCCGCACAGGCTGATACGAAGCTAGAGTACCTCCTCAGCACGGTGGATGTCGTCGACGTTGATTCGCGGTTGTTCTCAGCTCGCTCGGCCCCCACGCCTAACACGACAAAAGAGAAGAAAAAGAGGACGACGCAGTCTCCCTCGGGCGTGGCGCACTTCTGCCTCGACCATATCACCTACACCGGCGCAGAAAACACCAGACAGGAACTTCGTCTGGCCCAGAGTCCAGTCCTTTACCCACCTGCACTGACGCAAGCGCAGCCGTATCTTCCTTCATTTGTGGGTGCAGCCCTAAGCCTAGCTGGTCGGTTGAGCGACAACCCCATGAAGGCAGGATATGGTGCCAGCCATGGGCTTGAGTTTGACTTTAAATTTGAGCACGACGACATGGAGGTGGAAGGTGGAAAGGAAGCGGAAGCGGGCGACACCAAGCCACGTCCAAAACCAAACCCGAATCCGAACCAAGACCCGAACCCAAATCCGCGTCCCAAAGACAAGGCGAAGGCGCAGAAACCAAAAGTCGCAAAGAAGGGTCAACAGTCAAAGTCGATTTCGAAGCCGAAGTCGAAGCTAAAGATGAATATCAAGACCAAGTCTACGCCGAAAGTCGCTTTCAAGACGGAAGGGACGACCGCGAGAACGAGTCCCTAACCTGTATTGTATGTATGTATGTACTGTGTGTAATAGACGGTGTACCTATACCTAGGTAGGTATCTATACCTTGAGGTACTAGGTAGTTAATACGACGGAATACGGAGTAACGTCCTGTATCTTCTCTGCTCTGTTCATTACCTATAGGATACGTAAAGATGGATCATATAAGGAAAGGTTGCTCTGCTTGCTCTGCTTGCTCTGCTTGCTCTGCTTGCTCTGCTTGCTCTGCTTGCTCTGCTTGCTCTGCTAGGAGGTAGGTACTGCGTGGCTATCCGCGTAAACTACCACTACTACAAACTTGCGACTGGACTGAAGGCTGAGTCTTGAGCCTTGTTATTATTATTTTTTCTTGCTTCGAAATCTCGTTTGAACGAACCACCCTGATGTGATCTGTGTACACTTGGCTGTTATGTCCAATCTAGAGTAATCTACAAGTTATATGGTGGGCAGCCAACCTCTTGCTTACTCGCACGGTCATTTCGGGTGGTTCAACGTCTTCCCTCTTCCCTCGCCCAGCCCAGCCCAGCCCAGCCCAGTTCAATAGTATGTATAGTACTTTTGTCCTGGGTTTGCCGCAAGGTTGCAGTTGCGGTTCCTTGCTCGGCCTCGTCTCATACCATCTCATATCATCATCAAATCGGGCATTCATGCTTCACCGCACTCGAACACTCCAGCTCCTCAAATCATCACGCAGCTCGAATTCCGTATACTCTTGCTGTTCGGCCTGCCCGCGCCGCCGGTTCCCTTGCTCCGCTTGACTCTGCTGGACCTGCTGATCGATGCTGGATCGGCCGCTGACCACGCCGGTGACGCCGCTGCCCGCGGGAGTCTGTATGGACAGGTTCAAGTTCAAATTCGGCGATGCAGAGGGGGTGATCGAGTCTCTGCTCGTGCCCCGTCTGTGGCCCTGAGGTTGCGAACTTCCTCCCGGCGCCGCCATTTGCGGGGTCAGGAAGGCCTGCGGTGTGAGGTGACTAGGACGCGGCGTGGTTGACGGGTGGCGCGGCTGAGGATTCGTGGGTGGATGTCGGCGCGGTTCGTCGCTCGAACTGCTGTTCATGCTCTCCTCCCGGCGGCCTAGTCTTGCGGGGTTGGGATGATTCGAGCTGGAGAATTTCTTGGGCGACGATGGCGGACGCCCGCCGTCCCCTCCCGCGAAGAGGTCTTCGATCAGCTTGTCGGGCGCGAGCTCGCCGGCCTGGCATGCCCATGTGGCGGCCAGGGTTCGGCGATATATGTCCTGGGCTTCGGACAGCTCGCGCGTCTTGGATGTGATGCTGGGGATGTCGTCGCCCTCGCCGGCGCCGCTGCCGCCCAGGACGCCCGCCTCGGTGGTCAGCACGCCCGCGATCCCACCGACCACCATGGCGGATTTGAGCGGCGGGGCGGTGAAGTTCATGTCCCCTTCGGTCTGGCGCATGAGGATGCCTATCTTCAGCGTGCTGTTGATCTTGCTGTCTTGCAGGAGGTAGCGCCGCGTGATGCTACCTTCCTCCTCGCCTTCATCCTGCGGATCGCGATCCGGACCTAGGTCCGGCACTCGCGTGTATTCTGCGAGATTCAGCTTGACGTTGCCGAGGTGGACTCTCCCGCCGCGCCCGCCGTCGTTGAACTCCTGGAGCACTTCAAAGTGAATGTCGCACTCTTGGAGGTTGCCGTTCTTGTCGATCGTCAGCCGCACGGGCATCGTCTTGACGTATTCCCATGTTGCTTTGTGTTCGAAGATCGGGGCCGAGGGCGTGCGGCCGCGGTGGTCGGCGGTGGAGGAGGAGGACAGGTGCCAGCGCACGGTGGCCGTACCGGTTACCAGTGGAATGTTGGTCAGGTCGATGATGCGGAGGGTGAGGTCGAACTTGGGCTACATTGCCCCGCTTGTCAGTATGGGCGGCTGCGAAGGAGGATGGTGGGTGGGGACAGCACAGCACGGTTCATACCTTTCTGTTCTTGGGGACTGTGAAGGCGAGGTTGATTAGTGCTTGTTTCCGCAGCATGGTGGCCGCAGGGGAAAATGGATTTCCAGGTCCATGGCCGTCTCAGGTCCAAGGGAAGAAACAGAGATGGACTTACCGAAAGCTTGCATTTTGGCGGGCGCGCCGGAGGGAAGCGCACGTCACGCTCCGTTCGAAGACCCTCACACTGAGACACGGACACGGACACGTTCACATGAATTCCAACATTGGCCAAACGACCGTCACTTCGTTCCTTCCATTCCCGGCCGTCCGGGCTATCTTTTGACTCGCCTGGCTGCGATGACGACGGACGGGGCGGACGCAAAATCACGCGCGCTGATAAGCTCGGGATGGCAAGAAGAGTGGTTGAGTTTGTCGTACGGTGCAATAGGAACAGGAAAGGTTGCGAGCTGGAGGGGTTGAGCGCAGATCCGCCTGCTCCGGCGGCGGACCACATTGCCGGTTATTAGTCAGCACCGGGTTCGCAGGCGCTACCATTGGCGTGGATGTTGGTCTGAACGGGATTGTAACCCATGCCTCTTTGGCTTCTATATCTAAACTCGCATTCTATCGCCCCGATTCTAGTAATATACACATCGAATGATAAGCCCGGTCTGCACCCGATCTAGAACTTGTGCACCTCTTCCTTGCTGTAGCCCAGTTCACCAAGGATTCCTCCGAGGCTCCCCTGTGTCCAGCCGAAGCCGCCCTTGGCCCCAGCAACAGCCTCGATCATCGGAGGCGGACCGCTGACCAACACCTTCACGTTTCGTTCGTTCAACTTGTGAGGCATCACCTGGCTCAGTACCGCTTTGGTGACATAGCCCTTCTGATAGGTGCCTTCATTCTCTGGCGTGGTCTTGCTAACGACATACGTCCTGTTGAATCGGTCGGGGAACTTCTGCGCGAGGTCGTCGAATTCATTCTTCAAAAGAATGTCCTCTTCGGAGTTGTTGGCATAGACAAGCGCGATCTTGGTCTTGTCCTCGGGATTATCCAGAATCGCGCGAGTGAGTTGGTAGATAGGGGTGATGCCAGAGCCTCCAGCGACGAATGTCATGGCCGAATATTCATTGGGCTTGTAGTCGAACTCATGCAAAGGCTTGAACAACATCGAGTCACCAGGTTTCAAGGAGTGCATCTTGCCCGAGCCCTTGCCGTTGGGATATTTCTTGACCATGAACGTGACATAGCCGGGCTGGTCTGCAGGGGTCTGTCAGTTCAGCCATCGGGGTCGTAGAAACGAGGAACTTACCATTGGCACTGACGGGTGTATACGGTCGGAAGACTGGGATGAAGCCACCCTCGGGTGTATGTCTGGTCAGGAGAGATGCTGCGAGCAAGTCAGAACCGCCTTCCTCCACACCGAAGAATCGTGTTGTACATACTGATTGGGGAAATCCCGGTAATCGACTGATCATCAGGAAGGGCGAAAGTCAATCTCTTGACATTGTGGTTGACCATTTCGGCCTTTTCAAGCTTGAGCTCGGTGAAGCCTTTCCATGCCATCTTCTTCAGCGCCGCTTGAGCGTCTGACGGCGGTGACTCAGCATGAACTGGGTTGAACTGAAAAAAGGTCGTATTCCAGTAATGACAGGCCGAGTACCCAGCAGTGGCTCCGATGGCGGCCGCGCCGGCCATTCTCAGAGGTCGAATGGCGGACATTGTGTTGGAATAAAAGCTAGTGGCAATTAAATTGAAATCTAAGTCGTAATCTCAAGCGCGAGAGATGCAGAGAAATCTGTCTTTTATTAATGGGGAAGCTGATGGAATGTCGGTGGTGACTGCCGAAGCCCCTGAATCCGAAGTCCGTAACTCGGTCAAGGAAGGACCTGGGTAGCAATACAACGCTGAATAGAGAAGCTGCAAGAAGATGAGTGCAATAAGTCACGCCAACGACGAAATCCGGGCAGTTAGAGAAGATGGAAAAGAGCAGAGCAGAGTCTCAACGTCGCTGAAGTTTTGATGAGTGTATCGAAAAACCTACTCAGCACAAAGTCGGCCCCCGGAGGTGGCCCAGGCCGATGATTAGAGCTTAGACTCCCAGATCGGGCCTTGACTGGACGGAAGCAGCACGTGCGGGTCGCTAAGTCGCCGAAAGCGTCGCAAAAGGCCAGGTTAGCCGGATCTTTTGAACAGCCCTACGAGATCTAAAAATATCCCTTTGCTTGGCCGACTAGCCACCACCTCCATTGACAGAGTGAAGCAGACGAGGCTGCCTGGAGTAAGGGGTGGTGCAAAGACGATTATGAGCATGATAATATAACTTGCATCAATGATCCGCGGTAGTTCCGCCAGAATTCGCGCACTCTTACGAGCTCGATTTCTGGCAGACTGAATGACCATCGTCTGGAGCAAGCCACTTCCTGGAGTTTACCGCAAGTCCGCGCATTTGTTGAAGTCGCCACTGTTGCTGTTCATCGTCGATAAGCCTCTAGGCAGAGCTGTCACTTGTTTCTCGGCAAAGGCTTAGTACTTGGTGAATTCCAACACAGTTTCCACATAACGAACGTTGATGTTCGAGCACGGAAACAAGTTGATCCTTTCGTGCCGGCAGACGAAGTGAGCCATCTCTTTCACCAAAAATCTCCGCGGTTTCAAACCTCGCACGCTTCGGTATCGCGCTTAGCGTTCGACTGGTGGCTACATGCCGGTGTGTCGAGGTTCGAGTTTGCAACCTTCTGGAATCACAGCCAGAGATGCCGTGGTATCACAGCGTCGGCGCAGCTAACATCATTTCAGCGCGCTGATACTTCGAGGCAACACTGGGAGTAGACACGCCGGTACTGTAGCAGTTCGATGTCTACACGGGGTTCAAGGGTCCGATGTTGCACGTGGTAGGCTTCGCCTGCATGCTGTATGAACCGACCTGTACAACAGAAGCAGTGGGTTCCCGATATTCCTTGTGCAACGAGCGAACCGGATACTTTGCCCTTAGATGGTCGATCACCGTTTTCAAGCGCACCGAGAAAACTATTCCCGACTTAGTTTCAGACCGCATCTCATGTAGTTTTCATCACACACTCCTCGGATGCAGAGGTGAGCTGCTGCAGCACTGCTTCTCAGCTGTTGTCTGTCGCTTGCCCTCTGTCTCTATGCTGTGTCATGCTTAGCGAGTGAAGAACCGAGTGGCGGGCTTGGGTTAGAACAGTAGCAGGTGAATGAAGCATGATACTGCACTGCTGAGAATTTGCCCATGCAGGTATATTCGGATGGCAGCTTAGAAAAATTGTCTCGAGTGCTCAGCCCGTGAAGAAAGCTGTGCTCGCAAAGCAGCTGACTTCAAGTTCGATCTGAGGCTTGAATCTGCCATGGAGCACAGTCCATGTGCCACTGCGACAGAATTGTCAGACCAGGTCATCTTCTCAGCCTGACTGTGGCCATCGACTAGCATTCCTTCAAAGTAAACACGAGGTTCAGACATGCTTCATCCAGGGACCCCTGCAGTCGGTTAGTCAAACACCTTGGTAGTGATAGCCGCTCGGAGATGTGCACGACAGGATGCATGGAAACAGCGACCCAAGTGCAGTGGTCAGAACAATCGCGGCGGTTCCGCATGTCGCATCAGAGGAATCCTGATCCTGAGGACGAGTACGCGTTCTGCGGACAGCGGTAGTCGACCAAGGAGGGATTTACAAACCGAGGGAACATGAAAGCAGATGCGTACCGAGGAGGTACTTTTGGAATGATCGCCAATCCTCATCACCGCAAACCGAATAGACGAGCCACGTGATGGACGACGATCCGGCTCAACCGATGCAGGGCCGCAGGCCGCGGTGAGTCCAGCTGATGTTTTCATGCACAGCCACTGTTTCCAGCCTCGCTCTTCCCGCTCAATGACCTCATCGTCCCTTCTGGTCTGGCAGAATATCTTTTGTTTCCCGTACGAACATCACCATCTGACTGTCTGAGATCGTCAATCTGAAACATGCAGTTCTTGCACCAAGATGCAATGTCGGCGGCTGCTGCAACGCGCCTCTTGCACCTTCTATGCCTGCCCAGCAGGCTGCTGGGCACGTAGCGCACGGCAGACCTCGTCACATGATGCTGGGCGAGAGTCAAATCAGAATCCGCCTGAGCCAATCAGATGTGGTAGCAGGGATGTTGAGATAAAGTGCAACGCCAACGTTCGTCTTCAGCTGCCAATCCGCTTGCAGAAGTGCCTTCTGACGAGGATCACCTCAGCTGCCTCCGCTAGCTAACTCGGGCGGATTTGCCAACGACCTCGTTCTCCGCCATCGACTGGTTGTGCGCATTTTGCCGTCGACCAGTCGTCGAGACCAGCCATTCCAAGCCAGAACACGATTTGGACCTTGCCTGACTTCTGAACACGAGCGTCCAGAGTCTTTGGGGACCGAGACCCTGGATGGAGTGTTCTTTTTGTGCCTGAAACGTGAGGACTCCGTGCCACCAACTCGGGTCTGCAAATCGTGTTGATGACTTTACAGACACTCCTGGTTCCTTGAGACAGCCGACCGAACCGTTGGGGTCTCTTGGAGTGTTAAAGCTTGGGGTTTTGCGCATCTTTCTACGAATGCGCCAACTGGGCTCGGAGTAGAGGCTTCTCCTTCTTCAACCCCCGACAACGGAATATCATGCTACGTGATGTCCCCGTTTCACGGAGTCAGGAGCACTCGGGGCTTTTCCAAGCACCGTCATACGAAGCATGATTGAACAGAGTTGAGATTGAAGGCGGCCCAGGTGGCCGTAAGTGATGATCACGCCTCGTCAGCCCAGTGTCCCGTGCGTTTACGAAGCAATCCTAGAGAACAGGTACTCGACCTCAGTTCTTCCAGAAGTGGAAATCGTCTCGAACCGCGCTTCCTCACGGTAACAGCCGTGTCAACGGGTAGACTTGCGAGGATTGTGAACCAACTGGACGGGGAAATTGATTGATTGCGGCTTGCTGATCCAGACGCCATCGAGGACCAGGAGGCTGGATTTGGCGGATATCCATGGTACCCGGGCGAGAGCGGGCCCGGGAACAATCTCGCACACGTGTACTGTCATACAGATAATGAATTTGACAAAGTTTTGATCAAAACTGATATTGGCAATCATCGCAAGTGCGCTTAAGTGAGCAAAGGTGATCTCGAGCAGGCCACCACTTACAATGGCCGATAGACAGGCACGACAGGGACGAAAAAAGAGCGCTGATCTTGCATATGCAGCTAAATCGCTTTGGTCGCTGTGTCCAGCTCGCAAGGTTCACGAGAACAAGAAGGGGAAAACAGGCTGAGCTGGACGATCCGAGAGCGTGCTGGGCCGAGCAGCCAGTGGCAGGGCTACGACACGTAAGTGTTCAGCAGGGACTTGTTCCAACGTGCAGTAGCGCAGCTGCAGGTCGCAGGTCGTGAATTCGAGTTGGCAGCAGACCTGTGTGTGGTGGAGGAGGCGAAAAAAGGACCGGAGAGGGAAAACTTTGGGCGGGCTGGTGGCGGGGCTGCTTTTTTGGATGACGGTGACGGTTAAGGTTACGGTTACGGGCTACTCAGGCTACTGTGCGGGCTGCGCTGGATGCGCTTCGGGCTCGCCAGAGAAAAAAAGCGTTTGGTCAGTCATGTCTTTCTCACATTCCCGACTGCGCCTCTCGCTCTTGCCCGTCTTCGCCCTCCTCTCACTTTGGCCTCACTCTCGCCTCCTGCTTGATTGCCTCAATCCTCGCTCGCTCCGTCCGGCACCCACGCATCCACGCATCAGGCCATCAAGAGAGTGAGTTGCCCTGATTCCCTGGTTCCGCCATCCGCCGCTACCCTCTCCCACCCCATCCATGATCCGCTCGGTGCCATATCCACAATTCCTGTTCTCGTCTCCATCCAACTGCATAACGCTTGCTGCGCCTGACCGGCCAGGTCCCAACTTTAGCTCGTCTCTCTGTAGCCTATCAATACCAGTCATGAGTCTTCTTGCGTCGCTGGATATAAGGTACGGCTCTCTCCTCCTTCTATCTCTTTGCCCTTTTCGTCATCCCCGCCTTCCGCCCTCTCCCCTTCTACCACCACCTTCACCACTTCATCTCCGAACCCCCTCTACAAGGCGCGCACACTACTTCCCTCGTTGGGACCGCCGAAAACAGCCCTCATCAACTTCCTCTCCTCTCTTTATCGTATATTGCCTCGCTTCTTCCTGGTCAGCCGCTCATATTGAATGTCTCTGTGAAACATTTACACCGTACCGAAGACAGCCCCAAGCCGCATAAATCAATAACTCATAATGCCGACGATATTATTACCCGCCTCTGCTGCCGCCTTTGCGCCGCGATCGACATGCAACGTGGTGCTCAATAACAAGGTCGAGCCGTGGCTGACGGCGACCCTCAAGCGCATCAACAAGATCAAGCGACCTCTCAACAGTGTTCCTCAGCATACTCGATGTCTGACCGAGACTCTGTCTTCGCCGAACGCCATCTGGACGCTGTGCTCATTGATGGTGCCCAAAGCGCCGGAGTCCGAGTTGAGGAAAGACTCGAACCCGCTGGTGGAGGCCCTGTTCAACTACCACCTGATCCACGTCGAGGCCTACGTGGTCCACATCGACATGGTTTCGCAGAACGAGGTCGCTTTCAAGCTGACGACAGACACCATTGATTCGCTGGTCGAATATCACAAAGAAGTCTTCTCCATCGATACCAACGCCAACACCTGGAACTGGTCAGAGAAGGAACAACAACTGAAGAAACTGCAGGAGGAGTTCGTACAGGCAGCCAACAAGTTCGTCTACCGGACAAGCGCCCTTGCTTTGGAGGGTATGGAAGAAGATGGTGCCGGGGAGCTGCTGTGTGGCCGAAGCGACGAAGTTCGCCAGGCCATCATGGGTCTCTTCGTCCCTCTTCTACCTCCCCCTCCGAGGATTGTCGACGTTATCCGGCCGACTCCGTTGCTCCCGAGCTCTACTGGCACGGAGCAATGGTGGCCGTCACATCAACTCCACGCTCTTCAACCTGCCCCGGTCGAGGCATGGAAGATTGTCCCATCCAGCCCAAGCCCGGTCTCATCTTGTGACTCACATCACAATATCTGGTCGAGTGTGGGCATGAATGAGATTCAACTTCCGTCACCGACTCCGTCCTTCAGCCAGCCCTATTCCACAGCGGCGTACCACACTTCTCAGTACTACAGCGCTCCCGCCTACAGCGCTCCTACGACGGTATCGTCATTCGCGCCCCTCCCCCTTCCAAGCATGTTGGCTCAGCAGCCGTGCAGTACCTCTGCCAGCCTGAGCACTTTCGGTTGGGACCGATATCAAGAATACGCGATGCCGTATGCCACTGCGATGTGACAGACTTCTCTTCCTTCTGCATCTTCACCAGCCAGCCGTTGCTTGAACAAAAGAAGGGACACGCAAGCGGGAACTAAAATCATGAGCATTTTCAGAACGGAGTTATTTGATCGACTTTAGCGACTACCAGGATACCACTCTGCATTCGATACGGGCCACGGGACACGGATAATATGGGGACGAGGTCTGATTTACCAGCAAGCGTTGTGATTTTAGGAATAATCTCTTATGTTATTGTCTGTTGGGCGACACACCAGCGGCCGGACTGCTGAGCGGAATACACAGATATCCCTGGGTGGATACAGTCTCGCATTTGCACCAGATGGGATGCCTCGCGGCAGGGATGCAAGGGTTAGAACATGCTGGGATCGAATTTCCGAGGCCGTGGTGAAGGGTCAGTTGCTGTGCCCGTTGAAGCAAGTCTTCTACCCCACACAACTGTATCACCTGTTCCGACTTCACGTCTGTTGTGTCCTGGTTGGCACCAGATGTGGTCGTGAACAACGGCGGGGTGGTTTGGCGTCGCATCTGGCATGTGACGGTGGCTGCCTTACTGCACGACATCAATTCCGAGGGTTGGAGGGTTGGAGACGTGGTCGTGTTCCGATGACACATCTGTGGTGTGTGCGGACGTCTTTCATGGTCTGTGACCGTGATGGGCGACAACAATCCATCCTCGATCGCTCTGGAACGGATTGAATGTGGTTTATAGGGTCATCTCCTATATCTTCGGCCTGGTGTCGAGGAAGCCTTGGTCCACTGGCTGGACGGGAATCGGATGCTGGACGTTGAGAGGCAACTTGCTCTCAATACATAAAGATAATACCAAACAAAATAGGAACATCTTCTCTTACTTTCCACCATGGTCTCGGGCCCGCTCACCTTCTAAATCTCGTGTTCTGTTATCTGCTGTCTTGCTGGAAATAGCATGGACCTGTAATCCAGAGGTGTTACGTCCGGACTCACCGAGCACTAATTATCCTTAGGTCTGTCAGCCTCGTCAGCCAAAGAGAATAGTGTCAAGTTTTCAGAACACGGAAGCGGCGCTTTCGTCGTCAATCTTGAAAGGACTCGGGACAGTCCGGGCGAGCAGCTTCAACCACATATCGAAGCGGTGCCGATATGGGAAATAGCCAGCTTGTGGAAAGTCCAGGCGGAAGCCACCAAAGCCTGCCGAGAGGTCGCTTGCGGGCGGCCGATGACGCATGGCTGCTCCCATTGCCCCCCACTAAGATGGGCTTCTTCGTTCCCCGTCACCGTCATTATTGTTAAGTCATAAACCGGGCATTGGTTGAGGCATTCCCACCTGCGAAGCAAGTTGCTCAGTCATCATAAACACTTCCTGATCTCAGCCGCTGCCCGTCTACTACACTTCATCAGGTCGAATCATATGTCGTCTGTTCAAGCTCGCCGCCCTTTCCGGCAATCACCTGCGCAATCGCAGTGACACCAGCTATCCCCCGACCCGTCCGCCTCTCCCTCACCTCTATCGCCATGTCTGTCGTATGAGAATTACTCCCTTTGTACATTCAGCAGGCATTGGACCTTCTGTCGCAAGTTTAGCCTGCTGGAAGACTCCTCGTCATGGCCGGCTTGAACCTCCACAACTGCCTCAAGGCCCTGGCTCCCTGCAAGTTCTCTGACATCCCGCAGCAGCAGGAGGAGCTTGATCCCTACCTAGCCGACCTCTTTTCTCAGGTGCAGGCCGTGGTCGAGTCGATACCTATACCTGACCCTGATCCTGCTCACCGACATCGTTCACACACCACTGGCTCGATAGCGCCCAGCAAGGCCTCGGAGACGATCGTATCGTCGGCGCGGAGCCCTCCGCCTGCGCCAGAATACGCTGCTCTGCAGCAAGAATGGGGGAAGCCGATTAAGCTTGCCGCAAAAGACAATCCGCTGGGCATAGCTGTCTACAAACTGGGCAGCAAGGACGGCAAAGGCGCCTGGTTCGCGCGAAGAAGTGTACACGAGGGCTTAGGGTTCAGCCGGTTCAAGCGTGGCTTCGAGCGCGAGTTTCCCACCTCGCTCGCTGTCCAGGGGAAGCCCGGCGAAGGCAACATCAGAGGCATAGGTGCAGAGACCAAGGTCGAGGAGATAACGGTGCCGAACCGAGGAAAGGTAGAAGTATATCGCCTCAGTGCCCAGTTCCCTGGCCCTACAACCCCCCGCGACTTTGTTACGTTATTGGTCACCTCATCCAAGGCGATGAAACACCATGGTGAACCAGATCTCGTCCCGCGGCATTACATGATCATATCCAAGCCATGTGACCATCCCGAGACTCAACCTCGCCCCGGCTTCATCCGTGGCCAGTATGAATCGGTAGAGTTTATTCGAGAGGTTCCTAGAAAACTGAAGTCGACAATGTCGTCCACAGACTTGAGTCATATAGGTCACCATAGAGCGCCGTCGCCCTCACTCGAGAAAGACGTGCTAAAGCGCAACGCGGAGAAGCACGCGTTTGAAGACGAAGCCCACGCGCAGCATTTGAGAGTTGACACTCGCGGTTCTGGACACCGTGAACTGTCTCCTGGAAGCAGAAAGAGGAGTGTCACCGTGGATGCTCCTGCCAGCCCAGTCATGCACCCCGACCTTGCTGAGCCTTTCGACCCCGAGGAGAACCCCGTCGAGTGGATCATGGTCACTCGTAGTGATCCCGGCGGCAGTGTCCCGCGTTTCATGGTCGAGAGAGGCACCCCTGGGAGTATCTGTGCCGACGCCGTCAAATTCTTAGATTGGGCGTGTCAGCGGGATGAGGAAAATGAAGCCCTCGAAAATGCCGACTCACGTCCCGGCGGCCAGCGTCGGGAAAGCTTTGCAAGCTGGGAGGCTAACGGCACATTAGCTGGAATTAGAGAAAGCGAGGAAGGTCTCCAGCCTGTTGAGCCATCACCTCCCCATACTCCCAAAGCCTCCGCAAGCCAAGGTCCCTCCCTGGATGGACACGATGCTGGCAGTTCGCCACCGCATACGCCATCGTCCCCTTCGCAGTTCTTGAATCATATGACGGAGACTATTGCTTCTTATGCCCCACAAATTGTTGGCGACCATCTGCCGCATTTTGGACATCCGCAGCAAGTTCACACCCCACAAGACACAACCCAGCAGCAGATACAGTCTGTGGAAATCCAGGGTGGCGATGATGATGACGCGTCTTCCACGATTTCAACGGCTTCGTTTACGTCTGCTGACTCGCATATCACATTGGACGCAGCGTCACCTTCAATCTCATCAAAATCGCTGACTGATCAATCCGAAAGCCAGCTTGTGCAGCAGCATGACAAGGAAGTGGCAAAACTGGCACAGCGCAGGGCAGCCATGGACGCCAAGTTCGCAAAGCAGCGGGAAAAGCTCGCCAGCCAAACCAACAAGGACAGTGAGAAAGAGCAGAACGCACTGAAGAAAGCCGAGGAGAAGCATCAGAAAGAACTGAAGAAACAAGAAGAGAGGTATCAAAAAGAAGTTGCCAAGCTGGAGCAGAAAAAGAAGCGGGAAGCACAGAAATTGGAGGAGAAGCGACGAAAGCAGGCGGACAAGGACGAAAAGGCGCGCCTGACCCGAGAGCGAGATGAGGCCAGGGCCGAGCTGGACCACTTGAAACAGGAGCAGGACCTGTTAACCCGTCAGGTGGGCGAACTGCAAAAGGAGAATACCACGTTGATGGCACGCATTGGGAAGCTTGAAGGTAGCAGGTTATCCGTTGACAGTCCGCCCAGTGGGACCAATCGATTCAGGGCCACGACGCTGGGACAGGAGATGCGAGGTAGGAGCTCGAGTCTTGTGAGTCGAAAAAAGGACAAAGGAGAGACCGGCATCTAGCATTCATCATGCGGGAAGGTCTTTCGGGGCCGTTGTCGCACACACCGAGTATCTGGAGGCCAAAAGTCAGTCGGGTTTGCGGGTTCTTGGGAACTCGACCTGCGTAGTTCAAGGTTCGAGCCCACGCGATGAAGTTTCAGCGTTCCATTCTAGGTGGAGGCTCTGCATTTTGCAGCCACAAAATCATACTCGTACAGCATACAATCAAAGATATCATTAGTGGCCGTGTAACTTCCGGCCGACTGGCCTCGCCGTCGCGCTGATCGTGGCAACGACGCGTTCGTGGTGAGGAAATGACGTCACGCGAAGACGTTCTGTCTTCAGTCACTTGTCTGCGTTTTCTCAATCAAGCTGAGCCGCCCAGGCTGCCCTCCTTCTTATTCATCGACCCAACAATCCCAGTAATCGAAGGGCGTACTTCCCCTGATATGCAAAGGCTAGACTACCAATAACCCGGAACGTGAATATGCATGATGGAGCGGACATTTCCGTCGTCGAGCTCAAGCTCAATCTTTAAAAAAGACAGGTGAGAGAAGTTGAGTTATTCCACGGACAGAACCTTCCTCTCCTTGAACTCTCCTTGTTAACGTGCATAATTTTTTGGGGGAAAACCTCACACAATGCCTCTACCGCATCCCAAGCCTATGCCCTCGTACTGGCTCTCATACGACTCCAATCTACAAAATCATCGGACAACCGAGGCTCTCCCGGAGGAGGCAGATGTGGTAGTAGTAGGCTCGGGCTACACGGGCGCGGCCACTGCATATTATATGCTGGAGAAATCCGGTGGCAAGAGGCCGTCAGTCGTGATACTAGAAGCCCGAGACATATGCTCTGGAGCCACGGCGCGCAACGGCGGACACATCAAGCCCGATGTCTATTTCAACGCCGTGCTCAGTGAAAAGATGTTTGGGCCTCAGATAGCACAGGAGATCACGAGATTCGAGATGCAGCAGGTCTTCGATGTCAAACGATTGGTCGAACAAGAGCAGATTGACTGTGACTTTGAGCTTACCAGGGGCATTGACGCGTTTGTGGATCCTGAAGTCGCGAAACAGACAATCGCGGCCTTCAAAGAGATGAAGGCAAGAGGATATCAGTTTTCGGATGACCTGCACTTTATCCAAGATCCGAAGAAGGCTGAGCAAATCTCTGGCGTCAAGGGCGCGTTGACGGCTTTCACATTTACAGCCGCCACGGTATGGCCATACAAGCTGGTTTCTCATCTACTGCGTCGCTGTCTGGAGTGGGGCGCAAACTTGCAAGCAAACACTGCCGTCACTAAAATCTCGGAGACGGCATGTGACAGTGGCCGATGGACTGTCACCACTCCTCGCGGCGAGGTCAGGGCGAAAAAAGTCGTTTTCGCTACAAACGCGTATCTTTCTACAGTTCTGCCCCAATTCCAGGACAAGATCACACCAGCAAGGGGCGTCGCATGCAGGATCGCGGTCCCAGCGAACTCAAACAAGCCGGCGCCACATCTCAACAACTCCTACAGCATCCGCTACGGGCCCCAAGAGTACGACTACCTCATCTCTCGAACGGATGGGAGCATCGTGGTCGGAGGCGCGAAACAAGTCGTTCTCCGGGACGAGTCTTACTGGCATAACAACATCAACGATTCAGAGCTGATACCGGGCGCAGAGAAGTACTTTACAGGCTACATGCAGCGCATGTTCCACGGCTGGGAAGATTCAGGGGCAGAGGTCACCGATATTTGGACTGGAGTCATGGGCTATTCTTCGGATCTCGTGCCTTGGGTCGGAGAGGTGCCAGGAATGCAAGGCATCTATGTGAACGCCGGGTTTACTGGTCATGGCATGCCCAGGATCCTCGGCTGTTCCGAGGCACTCGCCCTTCTTGTTCGAGGGGACGTACAGTCTTTGAAGGACACGAAGCTGCCTGCGCCTTATTGGATCACTGAGGGAAGGCTCCGGACCGAAAGGAGCATCACTCGGGAGTACATGGCCGGCTCGAGGCCCTCACTCTGACTCCGACGGCGTTATACCAGAAGGCGTTAGCTGCATCTAGAGACTCCTCTGTTCGGATTGGCGGACCAGCGCTCTCAGCTCCTGCCGACCCTGGATCATCAGGCAGCCGTGTTCGTCGCCAATATATATATCAACTCACTCTCCCATCATCTCAGGTAAAGCGCGGAAGACTTTGTAACACCAGTTTCATCGTACATTACAGCCTTCTGAAGCCATGACGCTCAACGCCGACGCGCGCAAACCACCCACATTGATCCACATCGAGGGACGAGCCAAGGTCAACACGGTCGCCGAGCGAGCCGCACTTGATGTGCACGTCTCTGATACAGGCTATGATAAAGACTCTGTCTCGAAGAATGTCATCACGGCGGTCAATACCTTCCAAAGCGAGCTTGATTCACTAGTGGAGCGGTTCCTCGACGGAGATATATCGCCCACTTCTCCCATTACATTCTATTCGATCTCTTCCCTCTCCATCTCGACAGGTGATGATGACTACAAGGAAGCCGATCGACCAGATCCAGACAAGAAACTGTACACCGCGAGCTCAAACATCGACGTTCACTTTCGCGACTTTACCGTTCTCGGAGAAATGGTTGTCCGCCTCTCGGCCATGGACTACGTCGGCCTCGAAGGCGTAACTTGGCAGTTGACCGACGCGAAGCAAGCCTGGCTGGACGAGGAAGTCCGCATGCAAGCTCTCAAGCATGCCATCGAGAGGGCAGAAGCGTACGCGCGTATCATCGGCAGAGAGAAGGTCACGTGCGTCAAAATTGAGGATGAAGCGGAGTTCTGGCCTTCGAGGCGGACAAGGCAGACTGCGAGAAAGGTCACAAATGTCGGAGCCTTTGGAGTCGGTGCCGGCATACAGTTCGAGCCAGGAAATATCGAGGTCAAAGGGACGGTGAGTGTCGAGTTCCATGCGGAATAATGGTTGGATGTGGGTGCACTTTGCCAAAGAGCTATTTGTGTGGTTAGAGGCAAGTCATACCGACCTGGGACCTCAAACATTGAAAGTCTTGATGTGAAATCGCTGAAGTTGCTGGGTGAGTGAATCTTTAGTGAAGTTATGGCCGACAAATCTGGCATACTCAACCTATTGCCGTCCTTTCTCTTCGACCGTGCACACAGTACTAATACGCCCTCACCAACACTTCCTGTATTCGCTCGCACAAGCGGATTAGGTGAAGTACATTTGGATTCACTATCTCCTTCGAGGTTTGCTCAGTCATACACTTCACTCTCTCTATTGCCACAGGAAACTTGTTTACTGATGTCGACCCTTAACTCATCACCCAACAATGGCCACTGGTGATGAGGTGAAGGCCTTGAGGTGACGAACCGGCATTCGCCACGCTGCGTCCTGTAGGGTATATATATCGGTCTTGTCCCACGAAAACTGACGATACCTTCTCCCTTGGCCAAAGCATTATCACTCATCCGTTGCGCCATCCTTGTAACCACCCAAGAACCGAGTCTTCCGAGGCCGCACCCAGATCGAACATTATTGCTGAAAACTATCATTCTATCAGAAGTCGCTTCATGCGACCTACGCTTCACCTCTCGAACCAAGTCTGAAGTGTGTAAGCACTCCACGAACCTCCCACTATCGACTCCACTCCCATCCCGGTCGATACTAACAAGCACTCACTATAGCCATGTGCGTCATCTACAGCGGAACTATATATCTTCGATGTGGTGATTGTAACACTATTAATCTAGCTTCAGCAAGCAGTTTCCGAGCCATCACGCAGTGCGAGGCTGATGACAACCGCTCGTGTCCTCTAGGCTTACAACCCCTCGAGAAGCGTCAAAACATCACCATCCCAGACATCCAGCGCTGCCATGAATGCGAGCAAGTCCGGGCAGAGCAGCACCGAACCATCCACTCCATCTTGCGCGGAAAGCATGCCACTCGAGGCCGAAGCCGAGGCCGAGTCCAACATCCGGGAAGGACACACCGACCAGAAGCGACGGTCCGCAACTCACAGGGGCGCGACGCGTTCTTGGAGACATTTCTCGCGGGCAACGGTGCGGTAGCAGGATCCGGTGCCAACAACGCTGCCGGTATGGTGAACCCGTCGATATTCCTACAGCCGACGCAGACTCAAGAATTTCATGGTCAATCGCAGGCCATGCATATCTTTGACGTGCCAGCATTTCCACTTCCATCTGAGGCGTATCCGCCCCTCCCGGAATTCAATCCAGATCCGGATTTCGAGGAGATTCTCAACATGGATATGATGTTCGCGCAACCGGCGCCTCAACTCGAGGGAGAGGGAGAGGGAGAAAGACACGGCGAGCAGGAACAGGAACAGGGAGAGGGAGTAGAGGAAGAAGTGCTGACTGTACACCAGGACCAGGACCAGGACCACAAGCACGAATTGGTCGACGACTGGCTGAACCGTCTGTTTGACGCGTCCACGCCCACGCCCACGCCCACGCCCACACCTGGTTGCGTGTACCCCGACGGCGTGTGACGATGAGTCGGGCGAAACGACCTACAGTACATACATGTACTGTACGTTCGTTCACCTCGCCATTTCACATCCCATCTCCTCCCCCGGGGGCCAGCAAGTACAGATTGCGAATCATGGGATGAACGAGAGGTCTGGGTGTTGAATGTCACCATGTATGTAAGTATGTGTGTCCATACCGTTCAGTCGCGTCCGAGATGATGACTGACTTTCCTTTAGATGGGTCTTCGTGTGGGACTCCTGGTAGGATAAGTACCGCACGCACGCACGCGCGCATGGCTGGGTGGTTATCGATAGTTACAGTATCATTATTGTATCAATGGGAGGTGCGGTTGAATCCGACGTAGCGTGCGAGTCAATTTTTATTTACTTCTCTCTCCTCTCTCTCTCTCTCTCTCTCTCTTCACTCTTCCATTTCTCAGTTTACTCTTTCCTTTCTCTCTCTCTACACGTCCCTCTCTCTCCCGCTCTCTCTTCCTCTCTCTCTCTCAAGCTCTTCTCCCTCTCTTCCCTCTCCTTCTCTTCCTTCGCTCACTGTTTCCTCGCGCAAGAAGGGTAAGTTCTCTATCGTTCGATCTAGGCAAACACTCACCCCAGACAGCATCTTACGTCCGAGGCAGTCCTTCTAGTTATCCAATCCCGGTGGGAATATAGTGCCAGCCTTGCTGGCAAGAGTTGTGAGTTTCCGCCCAACTTCAGTAAGAGAGCAGTGTTAATGGGGGTGTATAGTGCTTTCCGCGGTTTCAACGTGCCCTCCTCTGCCCCCGATTCCGCGCCGGTCCTTTCTGCCCTACCCTGCCACTGGTCTTGGTCCAAAGCGTGCGAGTTTTGTACACGTTCGCGTCCTGGTGCTGGCTGTGTCGCAGTGAGTGGGAATAAAACACCAGAGTTGAAATAGACTAATCAATTTAGGTCCCAGTCAATCTACTGCCTGGCTGTCGATCTCTTCAGGCTCTCATCGAGAGAACAGTGGCTGCCGCTGGTAGTGGTTCGACCGTCCCGGCAAGTCAGATGTGAGCACTCCCTATTCAATTTAGGTGAGAGAGAGTATTGATTTTTTAGGCAATGGCTTCAGACCCAAGCTCAGGGGCTTGAGGCCAAATTTCGAAAAGCCAACCGTGCCTGTAAGGTTGGTGGCAAGACCAGCGTCTCCGATCTTGGAGATGTCTGGCATTTTCCAGACGCTCCTCTTGACGTCTTTCCTTTCCGTGAGTTCTTTTGGCAAGGAAAACAAGACCTATGCTGATCTGCGTAGTCGCTTCTTCTGCTCCTCCGTCATGCAACAACGACGACGATGACGATTTGGTGGTGGTTCTAGTATGTACGTTCCCTACCCAACTCTGATAGGGAGAAGCTATTAACAGTGCTATAGGTTCGACCTTATAGAGACACAGTTGTCTCTCCTCTGCCGCCATGAGACGCGTATCGTAAGCGGGCGGAAGGGCGGGTCCAAGGAGAAAGATTCTTTGACGGAGAAAGAGCAGTGAAGCCCTCAAGCAGAGGATACTACTTGTTGCAGGAAACAAGCTGTTGTTGTTGTTGTTGTTCTAATTCCATCAGCTTGGCCCGCGCACTCCCACCACCTGCATTATCTACGGAAGCCTTCTCAGCGTGCTGGAGGATAAATTTACGATGCACGAGATGAGTATTGGCCCACTCGTCATACACGCCTGAGGATTATTCCGTTGGACAGAATAGGGCTGGACGAAAACTTCCGACCTTCAAAGTTCAACCCAATGCTCGGTTCAACACACTACGCTACCTTGCCTAATCCACGCAACCTGCTCGCTCAGTTACTTGTTCGCTTGCTCGCTCGATCGCTGGCTCCCACGCTACCCTCCCCCCTCCCACCCTGCCCTCTCACTCAGATATCGTCCCGTCTCGCTCTCCCGGATGAACTCCAACCACCGACTCCACAGAAGGGTCCTGGCCATTTCGCGTTCCTGCTCGTCCTCGCTTTCCCCGGGCATGATCTCGACGCCCAGTCGCGCTTGGCATGCGCTGCCTACAGTACCACGGCGATTTAGTAGGTCAGGTTAGACTCTCTGGTGGAATTGGAATTGACAGGCTGACTTCACGTCGTCGCTAGTATTACATTTCCGCCCCATGGCCATTGGCGGGAGGTGGTGGAAATGGACATGGGAACTTACTTACACCGCTCATGGCTCTTCACGGTCAACGTGCACGGCGGGGTGGTGCCTATATCGGGCGTGGGCGTGAACGTGCCGTCACAGACGGCATCGGGGTTGCTGGTGTCGATCTGCATGTCTGGCAGCGCACGCTCGGGATCGTGGACGTATCCGAAGCGGCAGATGTGGGTGGGGGAGATGGTGGCGCGGATGGTCGATGGGCAGAGGTCGCATTGATAGATGAAGATGAAGGGGGCGATGTAGCACATTTGGATGCCGAGATAGAAGGTTTTTGGTTCCAAGGCTGCGCTGTGGGTTTGGTTTGAGATGTTTCGAGGGAGAGTAGGAGTAAGAGTAGAAGAGTAGGACTCGCTCGGTGGTATATGTACTGTATGTACACCTGGGGTGGGATATGCGCCTGACAGCGGTGTCATGCATGGTAAACGGGGGGATACTGTTGACTCTTGATCATCTTGAGTCCGGTGGGAAGTTACTCACTCACTCACTCACTCCTCATTCTTGGTCAGAAGTCGTACAATCCGATTTTATATCTATTTGGTGAAAACCTCTATTTGGTGACAGTGCTGAAGGACCTTGTTTCCCACCCACGATCCGTTGGATGTGAACGGCGCGTTTGTCGGCGGCGCAACCTGCCAAACCCAACCCAACACTTCAGTCATGGCAATTCTCCCTGGCCTTCATTTTTGGCTCTCGACGCCTCCTAGGGAATACACATCTATAACCCACGAACGCCTGTCCACCTATGATTTGATTTCATGATTTCGAGATCATGACAAGCCGAGAAAGCGAGATTCGCCCCCGGAACTCGGTATGGATTGAGACCGAGTCCCATCAGTAAATCAGTTCCCCGAGGCCTACTTTGCGGAGTTTCGGGAGTTTCTGTCACTTCAGACCTGGCTCACTTCTTTCGGACCTTGATTACCCGCAAAAGTCGGGGTTCTTGCAGCAGGAATCAGGCATCGCCAGGCAGCCAGATCGATCCGTCCAATCAGCACAATGGCCGGCTTGACTACGTAGCAATCAACGACTCGGCTGCATGATCGCGTGTCTTGGGACGACTCGCCTAGACCTGGAACGGCAGTCGACGGAAGCGCGAAGCCCACGCGTCCACACGTGCTCTGACGGAGGCATCAGTAATTATTTGCATGGGTTGCTCACATGAAGCTTCGACGCCGCGGGAAGTTTCGCAGCTATCATGAGAGGAGGGAGTGGGTATGTAACTGTGTATTTAGACGTCTCTCCCTCCATCCCACTTGCTCGATCTCAACCTCACCTCGCAAATCGCACAGTAAGTAATCAATTACTCCCTGAAGCCGCGTCCCTTGTCACCTATATCTGATATCCTGGATCACGATACAACGCAACGCAGCCCAACCCAAGTCAACCCAACATCATTATCACATCACCATGTCTTTGCACCACGTCTCCTACTGCGTGCACTTCAGCAAACTCGACGACGAAGTCAACTTCCTGCTCGCCTCGTTCGCGCACATGGGCCTCATGGAGTGCATGCGCCCCGCGCCCGGTGTGGTCGGCCTAGGCGAAAACCATCGTCCCTGGCTATGGATCTCGGGCCTCGAGAACAGACAGCCCATAGGCGATGATGTGAAGGTGTTGCAGAACCACGTGGCCTTGAGGGCGAAAGGTGCGTACAGTATGTGGGTGAACGTAGGTGGATGTTGTGGATGGATTGTCTCAGGGAGAGGGAGAGAGAGAGAGAGGCCAACGGCGATCCTTGATATGCAGAAGCAAATCAGACCAGACCAGAACAGTCGCGATGACTAACAAGCATGTTTGTCCTCTCAGATCACGCTCAAGTCGACGCCTTCCACGTTGCGGCCCTCAAAGCGGGCGGGACGGACAACGGAGCACCGGGCTTGAGGCCCGAGTATTATGCGAATTATTACGCCGCGTTTGTCATCTCCCCGGGAGGCCATAATTTCGAGTGCGTCATGTTTCCTCCTCCTCCTCCAGCTAAATGACGGTTGCAAGGTCCTGCGACCGTGGCGGGGGCGGGGGCGGGGGCGCGAGATGACCACTCTGCAGCGAGCATGCAAAGAAGTGTCCAATCCAGCGGCTATGGGCGATCAGCAGTAGATGTGGTTGTGGGCGTGGGCGTGGGCCTGGCGGGAGAGCATGGGCGGCAGTTTCGGGGATCCCGACAGCAGATGGATCTGGATCCGGCGATGAATCTGAATCTGAATCTGGAGACCATTGGGAGTGGACATGGGCAGGGACAGGGGCGTGCGACCCGGAGATCGAGTATCTTTAGGATTGGCGGGATTTATTTGAGATACTAGCTACAGTATGTACGCTAGGATGGTGCTCCGATGAAGAGTGGAATGAATGAGAAGAATGGCAATGCTGTATCTGTGAAAAGGTTCCTTAATCCATACCTATGGACATACACACCTTACCGCGTACTCATTCCGACTTTTGATAAAAATGCCGGACGCACTTTTTTCAAAGTAAAAGTGCCAGATTGACCGCGCCTTTTCTCCTATAGCCCGATCACCACTCTCCTCGCCACTGCTACTGGTATGGCACTCCTTGACCGGTGCCACCCTCTCACTTGAAGAAACTACTCGACTCGGCCCCGCCCTGCTTCCCCTCCTGGTACGTGGCACTCAGGGCATCATACATCTGCTTGACCCGCTGCAACTCGGCCTTGAGCTTCGTCCTTGCGTCCTCGTCGTCCACCTCGTCGATCAGCTCGGCCAGCGAGCGCGCGGTAAAGAACTTGTTCCGCCGATTGTACAGTGGCTTGGCCGCGAGGGTGTCCTCGGATTCACCCGGCGACGCGACCTGGTATACGGACTTGAGGATGTCGATGTCGTCTGTGGGGGTTGTCTGTCAGTCAGCCATACGGTCGTACAGTACAGTACATTCAGTACATGCGTAACCCAAACCCCGGAACCTAAACAAACAGACTGGCAACATCATCACGCTCAACTCGAATCAGCTCCCCGACTTACATGGAATGGCAAACAAATCCCTGCTATCCTCATACGTGAACATGTAGTAGAACTCGTTGAAGCCGCTCCACGTGATGCCGCTCAAGCACAGCGAGCACGGCTCGTGCGTGGCGAAGAAGATACAGTCCTTGGTCTCCGGGCGGCCGGCCTTGGGCAGGCGGAAGAACTGCTGGATGCAGTTGATCTCGCCGTGCAGGAGCGGCGACTCGCGCTCGTTGTTGGTCTCGGCCAGCACGGTGCTCAGCGTCGAGCGGTCCAGGATGGCGGCCCCGAAGAGCTTGGATCCCTGCGCGACTTGCTTGGCCGTGAGCGGGATGATGGCGTGTTCAGTCGTCGAGAGGAGGGCGGACGCCAATGCCGCGGGCTGGGGGGGCATTCTTGCTTGGTTGCCTTGCTTGCTTTCACTTGGCTTGGGAAATTAATATGAAGCGCGAGACGGACGTCGGAGGTTGTTGGGCTTGGTGACGGTATACTGTTAAGCTTCCTACGAGACAAGGCTTGAATGCCAGTCGGGTGTCATCTGGCTGTCGGTCTTCGCTTTATACATACCATCCATACCAGTAATATGTATGTATGCTGCTTGTCATTTTGAGTTTTTTCCTCGCGATGTGATAAGAAGGGAGGGGGTGGCCCCGAAACCGAAACCTATCACAGGACTGCACCCTGTACGAACTTTGCAACAGGCCGTCGGAGAAGGCCGAGACGCGGCCGCCAGCGCTTTCGTCCCCAGATTCAAGCTTTCGTTCTTTGTGCGTGGTATGCATCTTTCTACTAGTCAACTTCCATACTGTGTACAGATCGCTCAGTGGCGAGGCGAGACGCTTGGGGACAAAAGTTTGGAAATGCAAGTCTGGCGGGAGTGAGAGACTCGCAGGTCGCGTCTACGCAACTGAATTCGACATCGAGCTTGCGACTTGCGACACCGAGACTGGCTCCGTAACACGACTTCCGCGGTAGGTTGCGATGAGTAGCCTACAATTGCGGTTCATGCTGAGAGCCATTGATGCCGAATCGACTGCCAGGCTGCTGCTGGCTGGAATGTCGCATCCAAATTCAAATCCCAGGCAGCGCTGTTCACCATGTCGACAAGCGGGTGGCACGACTTTGCGGTACCGGGTGGGAGTAGCACACCCTCTGGCTCCCATGTCGTGATCGGTTTTTCAGTAACTACATAAGAGTGAGATCCTATGTGCGACATGGCCAGAAGCTCAAACATATCAGTGTCGACATCCGTTGGGTGTATCAACTCGGGCTCGCACGATAATAATTCAGGATGCAGTTGAGAGAATTGCTCAAAGCAGTCGACGCTCAACTGGACCGTTCGCGGTGATAGATCCCAGCAGCCGAGCAGAGCTATCCCATGACCACGATGACTTCCCTCCGCGACTGCTCCATGCTGTGCCTGCCGTTGCCCCAGCAGTACAGGCTGGCCCTCCGTTGGCGTGCCCCTGTACGAAAAAGATGCGATCGGTCGCTGGCTGACGATACTGCCGTCGACGTCCAGCCACATCCTCTTCCTGGACTCGACGATGCCGAGGCCCGGGCCGCCGGCGTGTTCGTCCTTGAGACGGTGACGGACCATGTGTCGGTGGAGGAGGTCCGGGCGCTTGAAGTGGAGACGGCACCTGGCACAGGTGCTGTTGCCCGTCCCGTGATTGAGCATGTGTCTCTGGAGATGATCGGAACGGGTGAAGGTCTTTCCACAACCGGGACGAGGACAGGGGTGCTTCTTCGGTTTCATGGCCAGCTTGCTCGTCGACCTTAAAGGAGGAATATTGGCACGGTAATCTTGACCTTTTAACAGACTCGGTGATCGTATCCGCCGGTCTCAAAAGACGGGAAAAGCAAAGCACGTGCGTGAGTGAGGACAGGAGCGAGGGGTATAAAATGGAGCCGAGGGGACGAGCCTCAAGAAGCTCGAGCCATATAATCAAGTGTCGCGAGCATGATGAGCACAACGAGCACATCGGCCGGTTGATTGAATGAGCACTAGTCCTGGGAGGTTTGATGCTTACTATCGACCCTGTTGCCGATGCCACAGGCCATGCGGCCGTCTGGTCATGGGCGAGCCTGGCGTCGGATCCAAAAGCTTCCGTGGGTATTTTGATATCATCCCCGTCAGTCAGTCCACAGATCTGGAATGTTGTCCCGGTCAGCCCATTAAGCCGGGGTATAGCTGCTGGAAAGATAGACAGAGAGACAAGAGGATCCCGAGGAGGTTCCCCTAGACGCGTTTGTCAACCGGAGGGGAGGGGGCCTTGGAGGAGGTTTCTCCACTCTGGGACCGACTCTGTAGTCGTCCCAATCTGTACAGCGCACTGTATGAAGTGAAAATGCTCTCCCTGATCCCGGGCTACCTTAACCAAGCTTTGCTCGTTGGAGGCTTAATAGTCCGAGACAATGCAAGCTTTTCTGCAACCGAACAGCGTTGCGTCAGCCGGGTATGTACATGCCTTTGTGCAGCATTTCAGCTATACTGTACCGAGTACATACATCACCAATCAGAGCCCTCGTTTCAAGGATCATACATGCCACAGGTGGTACGTAGTATTGTACAAGTGCTCCGGACTTGGTAGATTGGGGCACGTGCGGCTGACTCGCCTGTCCATACATATACATATGTACGTACATGTACGTACTTCAGCCGCAGCATGGAGTCAATCCACGAATCCAGGCGATGGAACGCCTGCTCGATTCGGAATTCACACAAGCCGTCCCGAGACGCCCTCCTGTGTTCGTCACGGATTGTGGGAAAGCAGACCATCAGCCTCGATCCCAGATATATGCGATATACGTCTAAGAAGGTTTCGACCACGAGCAAATGCAGCAATCGCATGCCGTACAACACGAGGAGATTGTTATTCCGGATGGGGGACGGAGGGTCATATTGCACCATTCACGACCAGATCCTCGTCGTCCCGCGAACAGGGCGGAAGGGATCGTCGATTATACCCAAGATGTCAAGGGCTTCTTCGTGATGAGATTGTTGAGTCTTCCCTTCTGGTGCCACCGGCCCATTTTTGACAAAGGTAAGCACAAAGCTCAATACAGGCCCTGTGTGGGCTTAAAGCTGGATATAAACTCATCACTGTACGCCTCGAAATCGAGGTTGCCACCACAACCGACCAGCCAAGGTTGCAGGAAATAGAAAGATATTGCAAGATGAACGACACCCCATCATGACTCCGTAGTACACAGCTGACCAATCAAACCACCGGCTCTTCCCATGTAAGACCGACGCAATTAAACACCCGCTTCTTCTCGAACACGCTGCGATATGAACTTTCCTCGGCCTGAAGTGCTGCTCCCCTGCGCGCCTCAATTTTTCTTTATCACTAGAACCACATAGCCTAGTATTCGGTAGGCGAGGATGATCGCAAACATTATCCCGATCCATTCTCCAATCTTGCCGTCGGACCAGGAGTACTTGTACGCATGGAGGACAGCGGTGCCGCGGATCTTCCCCTGGGATTGGAGGTCGGAAGGATACATGCACTGGTATTGGGATGAATCGGGAGATTTGGCGCAATCCCAGATCGTGGAGCGAAACTGGTTGACCATCATCCCTTGGAACACGTAGGCTTGGTAATCAATGTAGTGGAAGACATCTGTTGAATAAGGCAGTCAGTAACACTCCACTAGCTGAAGTTGCGGGTCTTAGGGCAACTTACATTTCCAGAAGGGGTTCAATGTCCCCATCGGCACGAGGAATCCATTGACACACATCCAAAGTCCGTTTGCGAATGCCGTCACCGCCAGGGCCACCACAAATATCGGGAAGACGCTTGAGACGAGTACCACTAGACCCTCTGCTGCCAATAGATCTAGGAACAGCCAGAGGACCCACATCCAAAAGCCGCCAGCGGTGGGAGTGAAATGTCCCAGCCAGTAGGTGATGATGGAGAACAAGACGGCGATGAGGAACAACCAAGGAATGCTGATGAGGGTATTGGCAATGACAAAGGGCAAAGGACCGTACAAGCCATTGGCGCGTTCCTTGTTGAAACTGTGGAGGTCCTCTATGATCGAAGGCACGTAAGCGACTGCCATGAATGACATGAATGCCCCGCCGAAAAAGATGGCATTGATGAACGGTTGTATGGAGCTCTGATGGTATGATAGACGGAGCCATACGGTGCCCATCATGATGGCGAGGCCGAAGTACATGAAGACACGGGTCTCATAGGCGATGAAGTCGCGATAGGATTTGATGAAGTTGCGATGCAAGAGGACCCAAGCAAGGGCTAACGTGCTTTTGCGTGACTTTTCGGAGGAAAACCCTGAAACAGTGTCGCCCACGGTTGCGATGGACGACATCAATGCATTGCGTTCCTCGGATGCTGTCCAGGCTTCGTGCACGTAACCCAAGGAGCCGCCGCTGGAGCTGTTGTCGTTTCCGAAGTCGCCGTTCACCAGGTCGAGCAGGTACTCTGCCGGGTTAATATGCAGTGGGATTGGCCGACCAATGCGCTCGAAGTAGCCTTGGACTGCAGAAGTGGCTCCGAAGTAACACGTTCGTCCTTCAGACAGAAGCATCAGTTGATCGAAAAGCTGGAAGGTGGTTGTTGACGGCTGATGGATAGACGCGATAACGATCAGGTTGTGCTGCTTGGCCACCTGCCTGATGTACTTCATGCATTCGAAACTGGCAGTCGAGTCGAGTCCGCTCGTGGGTTCGTCCAGGAAGACCAATCGTGGCGACGTGACTAACTGACTGGCTACACTCAGTCGGCGCTTCTGGCCGCCACTGAGGCCTTTGCGAAGCGGTGTGCCCACGATTGTGTCTGCCTGCCGCTGTAGACCGAAGGATTCAATCAGCTCGTCCACTGTGGAAAGCCTTTCTTTCTTCGAGGCGCGGCGGGTCATGGACAGTCTGGCGGCGAAGTCGACTGTTTCCCGCGCCGTGAGGATGCCGATCATAGCGTCTTCTTGCTCGACATAGGTAGAAACTTGCCGAATAGCGGCCTCATCGATCACTTGTCCATTCAACATGATCTTCCCGTGGATCTCGCCCTTCATTGTAGTTGTGCGATGTGCAAGCACATTCAACAGTGTGGTCTTTCCGCTCCCACTCGGGCCCATGAGGGCAACGACGCTTCCTGCCGGGACACAGCCATAGCTCGAGCTCAGGATCTGAAGGGGCTTCTTAGTCGTTCGATCCTTCACGGTGACCCCCACGTCCGACCACGAGAAGGTTGAAAGCGCATGATTTGTGAGGTGGCGGTCCAGCTCATGGCCCTTCTCCACGTCTTTGATGGTGCCGTTGTTATGCCCGGAGGCGTCGAAAGATGGATTGAGGTGAGTGTTTGCCATTGTAAATCGAGTTGTTCTCGGGTGTCCACAAGTTGGGACGCGACAACGGCGCCAAAGAACATAATATTCGAAGCTGGCAGTCGCAACATTGAGAAAGATTAACAAGCAGCTTTGAAGTAATCAACAAGCTCGGCGCCTGAAGGATCTTAACGCTACATGCGGCGTTCATTAGACAGTAGTATTTGCTTCGCATCATTCCACTGGGCACGAATAGGGAGGCCAGCGTCAAATGCCCCAAGACTAGAATAGGAGTGTTCAGCCGTATCGGCGTGTCTGTGTCGCCTTCGGTCCACGAGGCTGGCTGCGCACTCCAAAGCCCGACTGCCGAAACCGAGATTTCTCGCAAAGAGGTCCATTCGGAACTCGGTGATGCAACGAGATTTCTCGTAAAGAGATGCATTTGGGACATGATGATGCGTTGTTGATAGTCCAGCCAATGTTACAAAGACGGCACACATTGCATCGGGGACCAGCACGACGCAGCGCCTTTCCAAACCGGGTTACTCACATTCAGCTCCACATGTTGCGCATTCGGGGATCTCAACAGAGTCATCTCATGTAAAATACGATCGATCCCCGGGTTCACCTGGGAGACGCCGTGCTTCCTGCGGGATGATCTAGAATGGGGATCAGACCTTTAAACAGCCTGAAACGACGTATGGGCTAAGCTTCGGGCTCATCGGGTTCCAAAGGTGGCGTGAGCTGACAACATACGGGCACGTGACAACACGCCCAGACCGGGGCAGACACGGTAGAGTCACCGTCGGCGATCAACCAGCTTGAGATCGACAGTGCATGGTAAGCGTGTAGCGAAGGACACGGCGCATCACTTTCCTGTCGCACGCCATGCTGTGGTTTGAGTGAAGGTAAAAGTGAAAGTGAAGGGAAAGTGAAACGGAGCTGGAGATTGCCACGTTGTCCTGAAACAGGCTAGTGGCTGAGCGGGCAAATCCCTCGCCATAGTTGCCATATCCGGCGCGGTGTCGCACACGCCCCACAGCGGTCCCCGACGACCTCACCTGAGTAAGCTCTGAGCGATATCGAAAACTTGAGATGGACCACGAGAGATGCTACAGGACCCTTCAAGTCGGTGCTAGTCGGATCGTGTGAGGCTGTGAGCAAATATCCGCTTTGGCCAAGTCAGAGGCAAATTGCGCGCACTTGAAGCGGGCTCTACTTAATCGACGACGCATCTTGCCCCTCTCACCGGCGGGATCTGGATCGCCATCTCAACCTCACTTCTAAACAGACAAATCGGAAAATGGCAGCCGAAGGCGCCACTCCTAACCCAGGCACGGGCTCTGGTAAAGGCCGATCGAAACATCCAAGCCTTCTGGCGTGCATTCCATGCCGCAAGTCGCATCTCAAGTGCGATGGCCAGAAGCCGCTATGCAGCAGATGTGCAGACCGAAACGGGGACTGTTACTGGGTTGATTCCCGAAGAGGATACCGAGAATTTCGCAAGCCCCAATCAAACGCAGGAGACAAACCTGACCAGAAGCCGAACAATGATACCATCCACTACGACACTAAGCCTTTCGTGCCTGCAGATGGCCGTCGTGTCTTTAATGAGGCTGACGCTACCCAAATGCGCGCCCTCACATATGCTGAGATCTTCCAGCACAACATCGACGCTGCAGCCTTCCAGCCTCTACCTCTGGAGCTGCAAAAGACCATGCCGCCATCCAAAGACCAGCTCCCCAGCCCGAGCAACAGTGATTCATCACTGTCGCTGACCCGAGGGTCTGTGGGATCTGTGGGATCTGCCGGATCGGTTGGGTCTTTTGCATCATCCGTCGGGTCTGCGGGAGAAGTGCCTCCTATGACAGACAGGTCCATGGTCAATGATACCGACCTGATCGACTTGTTCTACAAACATTTCTATCCGTCCCATCCCTTCATCGCCCCACGAAAGCTATACCACCAGAACCCTGCCATCTTGCCCCCATCGTTGCAAGCGTGCATGCGATGGCTGGCAAGCCATTACATCCCACACGCCAACCACACCGCGCTGGAGAACGCGGCAAAAATGATCTTCTCACCAGACGTGCCGGACGATGGCTTCAAAGTACAAGGCTTGATCATCTATGCCATGACCAATTTCGCTCGCTTTGGTCAGGCAGAAGGGTCCATGGCGCTGGACAAGGCCATTGAGATCACTCTGCGGATCGGGCTCAATCGGAACAGCTTTGCGGTGCAACAGTCACCGAACGATCCGACACTGCAAGAAATGTGGCGACGTACATGGTGGACACTGGTCCTCATTGAAGGCCTGGTGGTGACCATCGGCGGTCAGTCGTCGCCGTTCCGCCTGTACTCGACGTACAACGACGTCGCTCTGCCGGGGCATGACGAGGACTACAACGAACTGCGGTCACCCCCTCTCACTCGCACCATTGCGGACCTCCGTAACAGGACTTTCTCGGAAGACAACTACGAGTATTCCAGTTTTGCTTACCAGATCGAAGCCACATACATCCTCGGCTCTGTGCTCGCGCTCAGCCCCGATACATTCGCGGTAACAGACCCCCAGGTCGAAGGGATAGATGCTGCCATCTCCCACCTCCTGCTATCACTGCCGATGGAGAAGCGACAAGTGGTCCGCAGTGACGGCTCCATTGATGAATGTCTTTTCATTGCCCACTTGGTCATTCACTGGGCGGCGATATGCCTGCACCGACCCCGATCGACCTTGACCTTCATCCGGAACCACTACCGGACCACATGCACCAAGGCCGAGGCTGCCGGTCTCCCTGCACTGGCTTACACATCGCACACGGCCAAAGCTCTCAGGGCGGCAAATGCGATCACCCAACTCGCCGGCATCCAGCCAGACGTGAAGATGTGCTCGCCCGTGCTGATGTGCGGCTTGACCACCGCCGCGACAGTGCATCTCCCAGCCTACGCCATCGTGGACACACCCGACCAGGCCATTGCGATCAAAGAACGCATGCAGCTGTGCATCACAGCGCTCGGAGCATACGGAGAGGTCTGGCCCCGGGCAACCATCGCGAAGACCCAAGTCGCCAAGTTCGCCCGTGAGGTCCTGACGAAGCCGAATGTCTACGTCGACTGCACTGCGTCCCACATGATACCGCGAGCTTCCGAGCCCGTGCCCCAACTGGAATATCAGATGCCCTTCAACAATGAATCCTGGATGGATAATCTCATCCAAGCCGACCAGGAGGTCGAAGCGCCATCCTGTCCCGTGTTTGACACGTTTGCTATGGCCCAGAACCAGCACAGCCTGCAGGGCATTTGAAGGAAGATCTGAAAATCTGAAATCTCTACAAAAAATCAACCAAATTATCTTTGATCTTTTGGCTATATATCTATATATAGATATTGGAGGCAACTTTCGGCAAGAATATTGAGCTGGCGCACTCCAACGAGCGACGCTGAAAGAGCCAAAAGCAGGAGTAGCCAAGGGCAGCTTGGGCGAAGGCTTGCAGGAGTTCGGGTTCTCAGGAGCTTTTACGATTGACGACCACACAGTTCTTCAGGTAGCTTTTTTAGCTTCTTGGTGTCTTCATTCCAAGAAGACAAGGTATCTTAAAATACAACATTGAATCTGAATCTGAATCTCAATCTCAATCTGAATGGCATTCTCATTCAATGTCATTCCACCAATCCTTATATACACAAATATGCTTCGTAAATTGTCGTGATCACTTGGAAAAAAGGAAAAGAGTCCTGTCGCAGGGATGCATACCCTGCCCTGCCTGCTCAGTTGTTGCTACTCAGCACAAATGTGAATCCCGCCCCATCACTCGTGCCCCCCACACAAGTACTGGTAAACGTCCCGGTCGGACACGTCGCTCTGGCCGCCCGCACACAGCCCTCCCACCTCCCCTTGCTGACATTGATAGTGGCTCCGCTGTCGGCATTCACCGCGGTGAGCGTGAACTTGCTGGTGCCCGACGCTCCGACCGTGGTTGCAGGATCGCCTCCACAGAACTGGATACTCCCCGCGATGCCGCCGCAGATGGAAAGAATCGCGACGTTGGTATCGTGCGTGTCGAGTGCGACAGACGGGTCGTCGCACGTCGTCCCCGTGACGGCGTTGGGATTGACGGACGTGTTGGCCGGAGACCGAGCGCGGATGCGGTTCGGCGGGCTCAACGTCCCCGTTGGGATCGCACCGGTGGCTTCGTCGGGCGAGAAGTCCCACCACAGAGGAGAACACGTAGACTGGGCGGTGAATAGCACGAGCAGGAGTGGAAGCCAAAATGACGGCGAGAGAATCTGAATGAATGTATGCATGATTGCGGCTTGGTGGTTATGGGATGGTTAAAATGAGTGACTTGGTGAGTTTCCGTTTTTCTGTCCGGCTAGTTGGGAGACGATGGCTGGGTTCGAGAATTTGGCGACAAGGTACAGCTGATCAGTAGGCAGATCTACGGTGGGAGGGACATCAAGATATACTTGTCCTTGTACTCGGTACTTGCCTGCGTCCTGCGGTATTTTCTAGCAAGCCACCTCGCGTGCAAAATTGGCCTACCCTGGAACCCCTCGTGGCCCTGAATGACTTGCAGACACCGATCTGAGCCTGTAACGACCGGGGTGGGAGGACGGAGAGCCTGAAGAAGACAAGCAGGGCACTCGTGACGAGATCTTCACACACTCATGTATATGACTCCAATTTTCGTGCGACGGCAGGCAATCTGCTGAAGCGTGTCAGAGGCCATGGTTGACGCTGCAACTGTCACAGAAGAGTTTGACGAGGAGCTCGTGGCTTCAGCCAAGCGAGCCAAGACTCTTCTAGACCAAGAGAGGACTAGCTTGCAAGGGCGGATCATAAGGACATGAGCTGATTATTACGGTGAAGCGCTGTGTCAATACAATCAGAACCTTTAGCATCATTTTCTTTTAATTCATTTCCTCTGCTCAAACTATCAATGCTTCATCCATGACCACCGTGTTCCGGAACGACCGAATGACTCCCATACATTGCGTTGCCACCCATCCATACCTTAATGCTTGCCAAAGAAACTACATCCACAGTGATGCTGGTGACCGCATGGCTTTGGTGGATGAGGATGTTGGTACGATGGCGGTGGAGACTGCCAATATCCTGGCTGTACGTGGGTTTGGCTCGATACAACAGTCGTGGAGTCGACGTGAGGTGGAGAATACACACCAGCCGGGGGACAATGAGGGTTGTGAGTCGGCGTCGTCGGCCTGCTCGGTCTTTTCTTCTTGGCCCAGTCTTCCGTCAAGGAACCAACGATGGCGCCTCCGACCGTACCCAGAAAGCCATGGCAGGTCTGTTTTCCGACGTAGCCGCCGGTTAGGCCTCCTCCAATGGCACCCAGAATACCTCTGTCGCCTTCTGCTGGGGGAGCTCCATTGTACTGTGGTTGGGTTGCATTATATTGCGGTTGCCTGTGTGCACGTTGGTCAGAAGTTACTTCTCTACCCTGAGCGCCGTCACTTACGCGTTTTGGGTGAAGTTTGAATCATACGTCTGCGGCTGCTGACCGTAGTAGGAGCTTGCCTGGCCTTGATCGTATGGCGATGGCGTATAGGAGGAGGGTGCACTCTGGTTGGGATCCGGGGTGTACCCTTGGTTATAGGGGGAAGGGGCTCTTTGTACCGGATCCTGCACGTAGCCGTTGTTATACGGCGACGCCATGTTGCTGCTGCGATCTGCAGGTGTTACGATGCGTTGTGAACTCGAACTGGGACTGGGTGGGAGGAACGGGCAGAGATATGAACGCGAGCGAGTGAGAAAGAGCTTGGACAAGGAAGCGGCTGTCTTCCTACATATAACCAGCGACCTGCGATGGCCATTATCTCCCAACCACTTATTCAACTACTGCGGAAGCCCGCCCTCTGGTTCCAGGCGTGCCTGATTCTACTTGGCAAGATATCGACAACGAGAACACTCCGTTTCTATTTGCCTACTGCAATTCCAGCTGATCAGCGTACACGAGACCGTGCAGCTTTCTCAGCTGGTTTTCGACTCCGGAAGACGACGCCACGGCGTTCTGAGGCGAATCTTCGCTACAGCAGAGCGGTCAGGCAAGTACGGGCCAAGAGCCCAACCATGGACTCTTCGGCAATCCGATCACTGCACATTATCTGTGATGGAGATGTTGATTGATGAGATAAGTGACGGATGATTCTTCCACCCCTGGCATTGTCGCTTGCAGTTGATAATGGCGAAGGCCACGAGCGCCCTTGGCGTCGCTCTCGGCCTGTTACATCCTGCGGGGCGTAGTGTCAGCTCGTATTCAAGCTCAACTGAGGTTGAGGTTATGCAGCATTGGAGCGCTCCGGCGGACAGCCATTACGTCGACGTGGCTAGAACGGTCAACTGCATTTCAGCTCTGGCATCCACCGAATCAAGCACCGGCGGGCTATGTCTTGGACATACCCATAAAGCTTGGCGGGGGATTCCGCTCTCCCAACGAGTTTGTGTTGGAGAGCGGTGGTGGAAGTTTTATCGACTGTGCAACCTGTGCCATCCTTGTATCGCCAACTGTCTGTCGTACGGTTGAGAAATGGAGTATCTCAGGTGCGTCTTCGATCCTAGCGCCATCACTGGAATACCAGTCGAAATCACACAAGCCCTAACTTCACTCGTTCTCGGCCTGGACTAATCGATTTTTCAGAGCGTGCTGCATCCTGTGACAGGGCCAAAAGAACCATCCGCTGCTTGGCCACATGGCGGAATGTGTCACAGTTTTCGACCCAACGTTGGCAGAGTTGTGAGCAATCAGGATGCCCTCTGCAACGCCCAGTGCTGCGCTTTCCACTCCACTACACGACCACAACCAATTCCATGCCTTGCCTTGCTTCTGGCCATCCAATTCTTGGAAGCCTAGATCTCCGGGCCAAAACGAGCCGGACAGGAGGCCGGTTCTTCATCAATTCTAGGATAGCCAAGCCGATTTCGCGTTGTGACCTATGGAGGGAGTCGTCGTAGAGTCTCTATGCGGGACTTGGGCCTCGTTGCAAGACTCTATTAACAGAAGGCAGTGCAGATTTCTGACGGAACAGAGGTCCAAGCTTTCTCTCCGGCTCCCCCGCTGTTTCAAGTTAGGGGGGGAGCCAAGCGAGCTTCAACCCACCTCAGTGCACTTGTCCTAGAAAGGCGATCACTTCGGGATGATACGAGCTTTGTGCACTTCATCTTTCCAACTTCCAAGCGCGATGCGTTGCTCTCCGGAATTGGCGCTTCACACTTGGAGCTCTGTCATGGATACAAATATTCGTACACGGCGCCCGTCTTGCCACGTTGGGCCCACAATGCTCTCAAATCAGTCCCGCAAATGCTGTACTTTGAGCTCTGAGCTGTGTCCCCAGTTCGGCTAATCTGTATCATCTGTGTTTCTTCCCTGCCTATCACTCGGCCCATCAGACGTTCCATGTCGGGGAAGTCTTCTTATCAACCATAGTCTAAAGAACCGAACTCAGATCCTGGATCCTTCTACGACAGAGCTGGGGAGATCCTCTCGTCACCGTGGAATCGTCGCTGCTGCGCCTCCGTCGAAGAGAGTCGGTTGGCAACGCCCCGTCCATCCTGTTCTGATATACTTTACAGCCGTCCCTGAACCCAGCTGGGCAGGCGCCTCTGAACTTCTCTCCTCCGGCATTCCATCCAGGCAAGCAAGATGACTCCCAAAATCCTCCAGACTGTCCTCCAAGCCACGCAGTTCGGTCCAAGTAACAGCACCGACAAGTCGGGCGTCTATCCGAACTACTCGGAAGTTCTGCTCCACGACACCAGGCACCACGAGCGACAGTCGTCGACGCAATCCGACGGGTCGTCCCAATGCAACCCCAAGCGCGACTGGCTTGTCCGGCATTATCAGCGAGTCCGGCGCTGGGCAAAGATCGTGTCGGCAGCCTCGAATGTCATTTCCGGGCTCATTTCCGCCGTCATCGAGTCCATCATGATCTACGTGCTCTACAAGTTCTACTCCACCAGTGGAATCTACATCGAAGACCGACCATGGGGCCCATGGGCCAAGGACAGCGTCGTGTGGCCAACCTTCATGTTCGCTGCCGCGTCCATCATCACCTCGCTCATCGCTCTGGCCGCGCTGATCGCGCTGTGCTGCCGCTCCAAGCGCAAGGCCGCATCCTTCAGCTTGATCTATGTGGCCGTGCACATTGTCACCTGGGTCGTCGTGACCATTGTCTACAGGGTCGAAAAGACGGAGAAAGACTTGTGGGGCTGGAGTTGTACCGACAAAGCCAGGGCAATTCAACAACAGATCGGAGGACAGGTCGACTTTGAAGGCTTGTGCAAGCTTCAGGTAAGCTAGTGCTTCAGTGGTGTTCGGGAGAGGCGCGCCACTCGAGATGAATACTGATTGCTATCTCACTAGGGCTCATCGTGGGTAATGTCCCTTGCTCATATCGTGGTCAAGATCCTCACCAGCGCCGTTTCATGGTATTTCGACCGCCAACAGAGCGGCTTGAAGACAAAGATCGCCACCGACGTGGGTTCGGTTGGCTTTGACCAACTGACATGTTGAGATGCGTTCCGGTCTATTGAACGAGGAATGGAATTGAATGGAAAGCGCCTTTGGTCTGGATTCTGCTGCAATGGGGTGCGGAAAGGCAGGCGGTCATACCAGCAGTAGTGTGGTGACATTGGCGGACGACCGTCAACCGGTACCCAATCCATCGGTGTGACCAAAGAAAGATCTCTCCTGTACCAATAGTGAACGACACCTACCACGAATTTGAGGTACCCCACATACTTGATGTCGATTCCTGCCGATCCCTCCTCCATACATACATACCTTTTTTCGTTGCCGGGTCTAGCTCTGGCTCTGGCTCTGGCTTTCGACAAGTCCGAGCACAAACGCTAATAACGTTAAGAATCGTCGTCGTCCTGGTGATGTATAGCCGAGTACGCGCCGTGGCGCCCCTGCTTGGACCTTCACGCCGAGGATATGTCAGCATAACGTTAGGAACCTTCGCAGATAGCCTCAAGATAGCCGTCACTTCGGGCGTTGTTAAAAATCACGACACCACCACCACCCCGGCTGTTGCTTCCTGGTGCGAGTCGAGTCCACCGAGACCAAGAAGAGCCGACTGAGATAGCGTGACCTTGACCCTACTACCCTCAGTAGCATTATCAGCACCATAACCAGCATCAACATGCCCCTCAAGCTCTACACCTCGCCACTCTCGTGGAACTGTCTCCGGCCCGAACTCGTGCTCGCCGAGAAAGGCATCACGGACGTGGTGCGCATCCCTGCCGACCTCATCCACAGCACACACAAGGTGAGTGAGCGCGCCCTTCGAGCGCCCGCGCATTCCTACCCTGCCCTAGCCACGCCTGGCAGAGCCTTCCAAATTCTAACTCCCCCAACCCCTGTGGTGACCAGACCGCCGAATTCCTGGAGAAGTCCCTATTCGGCAAAGTCCCGCTGCTGGAAGTCGACAATGACGACGACGGGGTCGCCATCTTCGAATCCCGCGCCATCTGCCGCTACCTCTGCGAGAAGTACGCCGGCGTGGGGCCGAGTGTGATTCCCCGTTTCGGGAATCACGAATCCCGAGCGATCTGGGAAATGCGCCTCGTCGTCGAGGCCACTGAATTCGACGTGCACGTCGGTCCTGTCCTCACCGAGATGATCATCAGGCCGTAAGTCCCCCCTGTTGTCTGTCCTACAGACAGACTCGGATCGTTATGGTTGAAGTGAGAAGGCTAAGGCCAACAAAACAGAGCGATGGGCAACCCTTCGGACGAAGCGGTGCTTGCGCGCCATCGACCTAGACTGGACAAGTGCCTCGATGGGCTGGACAAGGCGCTGGCCTCGATGCCGTATATGGGCGGCGGGGAATTCAGTCTCGTGGATATCGTTTACATGCCGTGCGTGTACGTCGCGGCGAAGTACGTGGATGTGTTTGTCGGGCGGGAGCATTTGAAGCACTGGTGGGAGAGGGTCAGTGTGCGGGAGGGGTGGAAGAAGGCTATTGAGCCGGTGGATGAGACTTGGGCAAGGATTGTGCCGGGGTGGAAGGGGAGGGGCCAGAGACAAGGTGAGGGTGAGGGTGGTGAAGAGGAGGATGAAGACAAGAGGGTGGCCCATCTTTGATACAGTGTCGTTCCGTATTTGCGATGGTTAGTTGGCATGGACCACAGACTAATTATTGCTCCCTGCACAAGTTGGCCTCACTCGTCAATTCAGCCACGCATTTAATTATCCCATTTGGCTTGGCGGAAAATTTGGAAGCAAAGATAGAAGAAATACTTAGCCAGTCGAGATCAGAATGGACCTGATCATTCATCGACTCCGTGCTGCGTAATGCCAATGAAAGCCTCTTTCTCCATCGGGGAATTTGCGACACTGTAACTAACAGAGAGTAATCCAAAAACCTCGGCTTCAAACAGTTACAGTTCTTGGCAGCTGACTTCTCCTACTATCGTGATGCATCTCACATAATTAAGGTCGAAGTCAGTACCAGTACTTGCATATCTAATGCACAAGTCTCATATTGCCATCTCACATACCCAGTAATGTCATGTATTTGTCGTGTATCGTTAAATCCAGCTCAATTCCAATTTGCTGTGCTGTTACCCAAGGCGGTTATTAACTATCCTACGATTACAGCATACAATTGTGCACAAAATTCCATGGATGCTTAGAAACCAGCCAGACCACACCACCGCATGAATATTTCGCTGGCACTAGACGTGACGAAGTGGGTGGGGATGCAACAAGAGCGAGAGTCAGAATCAGGACAGGGTGAGAACGGCGCAAGGGAGAAGAAGACAAAAGAATAGTGTCGGCGAGGTGAGTAAACATTCCAATGTCAGGACAAACTGTAGCAGGCGGGAGGGTTATTCAGGGGCTAGTTACAGTAGCAATCGAGGATGTATATAAGAAGAGAAAGGACACACGACACAGCCCGTCGTCGACTTGAGACAGGACATCACGAATAGGAACAGCGATTCACTACAACAACCACAATCACGATGTCAGCACCTCACTTCAAGAACGTCACAGTCTTCGGTGTAAGTAATCTCATCAGCTCGCTACCTCTAGCCACCCACATCCAGGGAATCTGAATGAACTGTTACACAGTAATTACATGGCTAACTCGATCCTCCAGGCCGGCGGCACCAACGTCGGGCACCACCTCGTCAAAACCCTGGCAGCGAAACCCGACCTCTTCACCGTATCCATCCTCGCGCGAAAGTCCTCAAAGTCGACATTCCCCGCCGGCGTGCAAGTCAAGTACGTCGACGACACACTCCCACACGACCAGCTCGTCGCCGCACTACAGGGCCAGGACGCGCTGATTTCGGCCATCGGCTCCGGCGCGCTCGCGCTCGAGGAGAAACTCATCGACGCGGCCGCGGACGCGCACGTCAAGCGCTTCTTCCCCTCCGAGTACGGCCTGGACAACACCAACCCGCGCGCCAGGGCGCTGTGCCCGGTCATCGACGCCAAGGGCGCCGTGATCGAATACCTGGTCGCCAGGCAGTCGCGTCTGCCGTGGACGGCCGTGCCCACGGGCTTGTGGCTCGACTGGTCGCTCGACCCGGCCATCGCGTTCGCGGGCATCAACATCCGCGACCGGACCGCCGCGCTGTGGCAGCGCGGGGAGCATCGGATGTCGTGGTCGACGCTGCCGTGGGTGGCCGAGGGGATCGCGCAGATCCTGCTGGCCCCGCCGGACCGCACGGCCAACAAGATCGTGCCGCTGCATGGGTTCTCGGCGACGCAGAACGACGTGGTCGCGCTGCTGGAGCAGGTCCAGGGGGCCAAGTACGCGGTTTCATACCTGGATCATGACGCGATCGTCGCGGCCGCGCGCCAGTCGTGGGATGAGAACAAGGACTTCAAGTCCGCGTTGGATCTGCTCAAGGCCGGCATCTTCCTCGACGGGTATGGTAGTGATTTGGTCGCCGAGGGGACCGCGCCGCTGGGGAATGAGTTCTTGGAGTTGTCGCCGTTGAAGTTGGAGGATGTCGTGAAGGCAGCAGTGGAGAGGTGGGCGTGAGGTTAGTGCAGTAGATATCCTGGTAAGCTGAGCAGGCCACGCCCTTCACATCTATGCCAATAGATCCCAGGGACTTCTGAGCCTCTCAAGCATGCTTCCACCTCCGAGTCTTATGCCGCCAATCCCAGGTGGAACTCTGCATGCGTGTTACTTGGGTACACTGGCTAGGACACTCGACATGGCGGGTTGGCAGCAAATATCAACAATGCCTTCTCTTTTAGATGACTTCTCTCTTACTGCGCACACAAGATGTGTTGCTTCGGCCCAACACTTCCAACAGCGGACACTTACACCAGAGTGACTCGACATCGAAGCCACCACACCTATTATTACGCCTTCCATGTGATTCAACCATTGGTCTCTCTCTTGGACTCTCACTCAATTTATCTTTGATCTTTCCTCTGTGCTCTGCATGCCTATTTGGACATTTCAATGGGTACAAGTCCGCGAAACTTCTGCCCTCGAGACCTCAGAGACAAGCTTCGTCACGGACACAGCATGAGAGGAGGTTCAGCTGCTCAGAACCCTACACAGGGGCGTGGCACCGCCAACGTAGCGGAGGGCGGAGTAAATCAGATAGCTGTCAAAGCCGTGACGATAAGCTGGGGAAATGATACCGCCGTCCAAAGTCCGTGTACATTCCATTCAAGTGATCGGAGTGGGGCCATTTTATTGCAACAACCAGATCACGGCGTTCGAACCGCCCTCTGGCACATCGTCCAAGCCTCCTGGAGAAACAATCATGACCATCGCGTTGCCCACGGCGTCAAATCACGGCTATTCAGAGATTAAACGGTAGAAACGAATCAACAGATGTGCACAGAGACGACCATTGAGAGTTGATAGGACTTTCGACAGGGTAGATGTAGCAATGTTCTCAGACAACTGCTGTACTGACAGACTTTGATGTCGACTAACAAATACAATGTATGTGGTGTGCTTATTCGTCGTCAACCTCTGTAATCATGTGCCACAAAACATCTGTTCAAATCGCTGTCATACATGACCATAATCATCGTAGTGTTGTCATCATAGGTACCAAAATGTTCGTGACCTTCTGCATCATTTCGCATAAACAGTTTCAAACAGCAGCTTCTCCGCAATCCTCTGAAGTTTCAAAGAGTCTTCCCTGGCATTATGAGACTGGCTGACCAGCTCACAGTCCTCGAACAGCAGACAGTACATTGTTTCCTGAGATCTCTCCTTCAGGCCAGGCAGCAGACGTCGGACAGTGTGACAGAATTTGACGACGTTCTCCTTTGGCATCATGACGTTGGTGATGCCGTTGGCATTGAGGAATTTGTTGATGGCATGCCAGTCACATGCGTTGGTAGAGTACTCGAGAAGGACTCCGTCTTTGAAGCCGGCATCGTCCAACCTCTGCGCGAGGTCTCGGGCGGTGATTGTATCAAGATGAGCAGATCTGCCGGTCCCAGTATGCTTGTGCAAGTTGGATTCGAGCATACAGGCTATGGAAACTTGCCAGACTCCCGGGCTCTTCTTGCAGTCGCCCACAACTCATCCGTCGATGATGGCAAGGGGAGTTTGTGGTTCACGATTGGTTCAGAAGGGTTGCTGAACCCATGAATTGAAACAGAGAACACAAGGTTTTCTCCGGCGATGTAAGAAAACTCTGTGTCGATGACGAAGACCTTCGTTTGACCATCTGAGGTGGATACCGCAGTCTCACTGGTCATCGCCGAAGGCGACTTGCGGGCTTCCTCCTGCGGAACATGTCAGATGGAATGCGGACTGCACAGCGACATCGGACACTTACATTCGTCACATGAGCCTCGACAGCTGCCTCTCTAAGGGAGCCATGCAGGTAGTCATCTTCCGACGAGCGGACGAGCTTCTTGAGTTGAGAAAGCACCGGCGGACATTCCAGTGTACCAGACTCCAGGAGCTCATCCATGTCTTCAGATGTCCGGACATCAGCACCATGACCAGAGAGCTGCTTTTGATCATGCTCGGGAACGGAAATGCTGGGATGATGCAGATCATGATCGCGAGTGTAGAACACCAGGCTCTACGCGGGACAGTCGCGACCATAACATTGAACCTGGGGACCTTTCCTGGGATGTTTCTGACGCCGATGTTCGTCTATGTCCGCGAGCATTTGCCCGAACTTTGGACACGTTGGACTGCGGCAGACGCCGTAGCTTGGACGGTTAGGATCATTCTTTTCGCGCCTCAAGGCAGGGTGATGCGCTCGGTATTTTCTGCGGTGTGAACCAAAAGCACGGAAGAATCGTCCATACAGTGGACAAGTTTCGACAAGGCACGTACCGGCTCTGGCAGGATCAGGTTCCCTAAGTTCTACCAGCGGGTGGTGAGAGCGTTGGACCCCTCTGTGACCTTCCAGGTTCATGTAAAGCCTTCCAAAGCCCGGACAGGTCTCGGACTCGCAATATTGAGCGCGATCTGGATCAAACTTGGTTGGTGGTCTCTTCGCTGGATGATGAATGCGGTTTCTGCTGCGGTGTCCCGCCAAACCTTTGAAGAACTTGCCATAGCCTGGACATTGTTCTATCTGGCAGGAACCAGAATCCTGGGACGGAGACTTTAGTTGCTTGTACGGATGGTGGCTGCGAAAATCGCCTTCGTGGGATTTGATGTCCTTGTAGAAGTTCCCATACTTCGGGCAGGATTTCGACTCGCAGTATTCGCCGCGCCTTGCTTCAGGCTTGATTGGTTCTTGCGACGGCGGATGGTGAAGCTGGTATTTGCCATGGTGCTGGTTCCGACTTCCGGACCACGGGAGGTTCGTTATATCTTGTTAACCTAAAGCTTGGAAGATTCCTCATCATTCATAATTACACTTGCCACCATTTCGATCGGCGACCCAGCAATCGTGGCGTCAGCGCCAACTGTCAGACTTACTCCCGGGTGTGGGGTTGTAAGGTGACGACGAGGAAGGGGAAGAAGGCAGGCAGGCAGGCAGGCGTTGGACGATTTTATTAAGCAAGTGTAGAGAGCTACGTACTGTAGCTGGCCCCGTCGAGTTCGCATTCGCATTCGCATTTGTTGAACTAGCGTCCGTATCTCCGTTGTGTATGTGCTGCCTACATTGAAAGAGAGATCAAGATCACACAGGGAAAACAATATACGGGTTTTCCGTTCGAGGATAAGGGCAAGGGGTGTGAGTTGGTCAGCCAATCTACGGGGTCCTGTTCGAGGACAAAAGGGGGGGGGAAAGGTGTGGGTTGGTCTGGGCACAAAATCGTAATTAATAGCCCGAGAGGACCTGTTTTGCACACGCAGATGCCTGTGGGACGAACTGCTGTTCGAAACGCGGTTACCATGCGCAGTGATGCAGAAAAGGTCAACCACCTGTCCGCGGGCCCCTTGCGGATCGCCCCAAAAAAGACCGAAAATGAAAATCCCAGCATCTTTACGCTGGATAGAATCGGACACTCTTACACAGCTTGTTCGAAGATATGTCCTTGCTCGTAACAACACATCCACGCGTAGATTCCCGGCAAGCTCTGGAACGGTAGTCCCTGTATATGCATCCTTTTTTCCCAACATGGGGCTCATGTATGTCGACGACAGTGCTACATAGCTACCCCTAGCCCTCGTAATTCGCAAATAATCACGCGATCTTCTCCTCATGCAGCACGCTCCCAGACCTCTTCAGTTCGACCTCGTGAGCAATCTCGTTGACCCTGTTCTCCAAGTCGTGACTGACGTAGCTTTCCTTACTGGTGCCGACCACGATCCAGGGGCAATGTTCGAATAGGTAATTCATTTCCTCGAGAGGCCGGCGCGCCGTCTCGGGCAGAAGGAGCCAGAAGAAAACGGCGTTGGTGAAGTTGCACACGATGAACACGTAGTAGAACTTGTACCCGATGTGGCTCATCGCGATGGGCGTGACTTGGCCGATCATGGTGTTAAAGGCGAAGCTGAAGAACGTCGATATTGAAACGCCTTTGGACCTAGTGGCAGTGTCAAAGATCTCGGCCGGGATGATCCAGCTGAGCGGGCCGCACGTGCAACTGAAGCTGAAGTTGTAAAGCCAGGTCATGACGATGAACCCCCACTGAGCACCTGTGTTCGTCGACACCCCGGGAGGAAACTTGGCCAGCAGGATCGTGGCGACGATGAAGGTCACCATGTTGCCCAGGTTACCGTAGATCAGGGGCCAACGGCGGCCGGTGCGGTCGATAAAGAGGATGGTGCAAAACTGGGCGACCAGCGCGATTATGCTGTTGATGCCCTGGTACTTGAGCGTGTCTTGTCCCGAGATGCCAATCTGCCCGTAGATGGTGACCGAGTAGTACTGGATGGCCGACACACCCGTCATCTGGATGCTGGCCTGCAGGGCGCAGCAGAGGAAGAGGCGACGGAAGCACGATCGCGACCGGAAGAGCTCGAGGTAGGATTTGGCTTCGTATTCGTGTTCGTGCGCAATGGATGCTTGGATTTGCTCGTACTCAGCCATGACCCAGGGGTCCTGCTCGTTGCCGTGTGCGTGCAGCTTCGCGAGGGTTTTGAGGGCTTGGTCTGGCTTGCCGTGGTCCATGAGCCATCTGTAGGGGAAAGAAACGTGCTGTTAGCAAGGGGCCAAGCAAGACGGAGGAACAAACGCCGCCTACCTCGGAGACTCTGGGAACAGGAAGATCAACAAGCCAAGGAAGATGGCCGGCACGATCTGAATGCCGAGAGGGACCCGCCATTGCGCGCTGTTGTCCTGGATGTGGACATATGTCGCCCATGAGATCCACGACGCCACGAGCGCACCGACTCCCAACATGAATTGTTGCAGGGCTGTGACTCGGCCTCGAATGCTCGGGTGGGCCAGCTCGGCCTGATAGAGAGGCACGATCATGACGAGGAAGCCGATACCGAGTCCGGCGAGGAACCGGCCTGCCCAGAGGTAACTGATGGTCTCCGCACCGGTCTGCAGGCCACCACCCAGGCAGAAGATTAGAGCTCCGATGGCAATGGTCCAGCGGCGGCCAAGGTAGTCGCCACATGGACCAGCCAACCCCGCCCCGACCGCAGCTCCCGTAGTCAGGAAAGAAACCACCAGGCCCGTTTGCGTGGCGTTGGGGGTGAATTTCTGGATGAAGGTCTTGCTGGCGACGACCTCTGCGATGACACCCAGGTCATAGCCATAGAGGTACGACCCAAGCGAGGCGAACACGCCGACGAGGAACTGATACCATTTCGGAGGGAGTGCCATGGTGGGCGATGCAGAGGGAATGTAGAAAAGGAGACGGGACAGTGCGCGGTGAGTGTCTGCAAGGTCGCAAAGAAGACAACGCTGGATGCGCGATCGAGAGGTGCCCCAAGAGACCCGACAAGCTCGACCGCTTCAATATATAAGTGTGGATCCCCGTTGCTCAGAGCCCCGGCCGGAGCTACATCCTCATGTCATGGTCTCGTGGTGCCTCGCATGATCCCGCAGTTTTGCCTTATTCGCGAAGATGCAGGATCCCCGCAAAGAAGCCACGGCGTGGGAAATTTTGCGGAGGATTCATGCGCGCCGTTGGAAAGCCCGAAATCTTGATCTTCGGTCGCCATCGCTGAACAGGTCGAAGCTCGCCAGTCGATTGGGCGTTTCTTCGGAGGTTGACCAGATAGGATAAATCCCGGTGCCGGTGGCGTGCAGGATTTTCTCCTATCACGACCTCCTGCCTTTACCGACGCTGTTTTGCCACGGCTCTGTGTTGCACGCGAGCATTGATGGGGCTTTCGGGAGAGGCGATCGGCTGTCCACCTTACCTCCTGTTGGATTCATACCTAGGTATGATTGTGATTACCATTGAATCATCAATCCGTCGAAAGGCGCGATGGTGTCGTGTGGGCAGCCGGTGCACGTGACTCGCGCTAAGCCATCAATACCAAGCTGCAATATTCCGGCGTCTTCTCGCTTGGCTCACACCGGCAGGTAATTAGAAGTGACACGGTCCTTGTCATTCTCGCCATGAAGTCCCGTCGACTTCACACCGGGCCCAATTGCCGATCCCGAGCTCTCATAAGGATAAACAACTCCCCGGAGTTCGCGTGAGTTTCCGGGGGGAGAAAATACCCATACCGGGTTGTGCTCGTGAAGGTGGTGAGTCTGTGGTAGAAACACCCGGGCATCAAGCTAGACGTCTCTCTTGCACGATATTGATTTTCCTTCGTCGCGTATCTGCCATAGCTCTAGGGTCCAATCACTTAACTGCTTCCCCTCTAGACATAACTGCTTGAGGTTTGCCAACATGGCGACAGTCGGCACAGCAAGGACCGATGCCTCAGCATCAATCACCGTCTTCCCCCGCCGCAAAATCAACACTATCAACCGCAACATCTACTCGGGCTTCACAGAGCACATGGGCCGATGTATCTACGGAGGAATCTACGACCCGTCGAACCCGAACAAAGACCTCGTCGACGCCCAGGGGTTCCGCAAGGACGTCATCCAAGCCCTCAAACCCCTGGACGTCCCCGTGTTTCGCTACCCGGGCGGGAACTTCTGCGCGACATACCACTGGCAAGACGGCGTCGGACCGAGAGATCAACGGCCCTGCAGGCCCGAACTCGCCTGGGATAATGTCGAGCCGAACCATTTCGGCACCGACGAGTTCATGGCGTGGTGCAGCGCGGTCGGGGCGGAGCCGTACCTATGCTTGAACTTCGGCACGGGGACGCTCGACGAAGCCATGGCCTGGGTGGAGTACTGCAACGGCACGAGGGACACGTACTACGCGAACCTGAGGTGGAAGAACGGCCACCCGGACCCGTACCGGGTCAAGTACTGGGCGTTGGGCAACGAGGTCTGGGGCCCCTGGCAGATCAACCAGATGACGCAGGAGGCGTACGCGGAACGGGCTCTACAATGGGCGAAGGCCTTGAAACTGCTCGACCCGAGCATCCAACTCATCCTGTGCGGCAAGGAGGGCGCAACCTCCTGGGATCATTACACGTTGAAGCACTGTCTCCAGCCGGCCGGGTTGAGCGATCTGGGCGAGCAGCGCGTGCCGCTCGTCGATATGCACAGCATCCACATATACACGGCGAGTGAAGACCACTACGAGAACGTCACGGCGCCGTTGGCCGCCGAGAGGGCCATCGAGGTCTGTTCCTCGCTGATCGACTTGGCCATGGTCGAGAACAAGATCCCGCCCACGCAGAAACGCCCGACGATCTGTTTCGACGAGTGGAACGTCTGGCTGCCCACGCGGGCCGTGGGGAGTAAAGGCGCCGAGGAGACGTATACCCTCTCCGACGCACTGGCCGTGGCGTGTTGGTTGAATGTCCTTGTGCGGAAGTCCAAGGACGTGGGCATGGCGAACATCGCGCAGAGCGTTAACGTGATTAGCCCGCTCATGACGACGCAGGACGGCATCATCAAGCAGACGACGTGGTGGCCGTATGAGTTGTTCTGCCGGTTCATGAAAGGACATCAGATTGCAGTACACGTGGATTGCGAGCGCTACACGGGCCCGACCAAGCCGGAGTGGGTGAGAGCAGTCAAGGATACGCCGTATTTGGATGTCAGTGCGACGGTCGACGACGAAGGCTGGGTCAGCATGTGTGTGGTCAACATCCATGCAGAGGATGATCTGAAGACGAATCTTGGAGGTGTGCACGACTCCACTGTCGAGGTCTACACTGTCACGGGATCGGACCTGAAAGTAACAAACATGAATGGCAAGGAGGAGGTCGGGCTGAAGAAGTCGTCATGGGAACTGAAGCAGGATGGTCCCGCCTTCCTCTTCCCGAGAAGTTCCATTACTTTGCTGAGATGGAAGAGCTCGTAGCCAGTTGACACTGGAGTGAGCGTACTGTTCTTTTCGCGGCCGTTCCTCATTCTGGGAAAATAGACACCTGATACATAGATGGCGTGGCAATTCGCCCGTGCGAGGAGAGGCTAAGGTTGGACGTGAAACTCGGGTGTTTGTGACGTTACTATAGACTCGGAGATATCAGTATACAGGCGAAGCGCTGACTCTCTTTCAAGTCGCTTTTCTGAGTTCCGCCAATTTCATCAATATATCATAATACTCCCGACTGACGCCCCAACATGCCAATTTTGTTCTCAGAAGTTTGGCCCCTTCAAGCAATACCTTGTGTGGAGTGGTGCAGATGTCTCCCACGTTGGTCATGTGGCCGGACATGTTGTGACCGTTTCGAACGTAATGTTGCACCATCTCATCGTCGCACGGTCGGTCTAAGTGAATGAATCCGGGTTGTTCGTCGGACGAGGATGCTTCATCTTCATCACTGTCAGAGTCGGGGACAGGTGCCAGAGGAGAGCCCGCTGTACCCTCCGGCGTGGCGGACGGAGCCATGGTTGACCCTGACGAACTGTCAGGCCGATTGGCGGCCTTGTTCACGAATTTAATGGGATGCTCCTTCCTTTCCATACGAGATGGCTGGACAGGGGCGCTTGCGTCCGGGCCACTTGGACCGCCCTCGGGCCTGTTGTTGGCCGCAGCAGCATCGCGGTCCAAAGCAGCCGACTTGTAGGAGCCATAGGTCCATAAACATAGGCTTGCCAAGTAAACAGCGAGGGGCTCGAAGAAGCTCATTGCAGAGTATCGCCGGACATACCAGAAGACCGAACCGGCGTGGACCATGGCCAGACGGGCTTTGTGCTGGTCTTCTCGCAACCATCGCCACGTGATCTTGCGGATCTGAGGTAGCTTCGCACTGTTTCTAGGTTGATAGCTACCGTCATGAACGTAGAAGGACGCCTTTGGAGAGTTGCCGACCTTGCCGATAAGGGACAGCAACAAATCTTGGATCTCTTGAAACGGCGTGAGGAGCACAATCCGCGCAAGGTGCAGATGGAGGATGAGAGGATGCTCTATGCCCGATGCCTTTGCAACCACGCTCGAGGCTTGCCAGTGAATGACGTCGAGGCAATCACACGCACTATTGCGCCAATTTGCGTAGAGCGGGTAGAGTGGAAGCCAGAAGTTGTCCTTGGATGGTGTGTTCAAGAAACCCCTCGCTTTGCCAGTAGGAACCCATTCACTCAGCGGCTGCTTGATATGGGTTCCCACTTCCCATGTGCGCTGGTATAGTGCGTGGATGATGAGAACTTGCGACAAGTCACTGTAAGAGGGATCCACCTTCTTGCTATTGTACAAGGTCTCGAGCGCAACACAGAGCGAGGGCGTCTCGGGCATATCTTGTGCAATAGCAGCCCAAGCGTCTGCACTCGAGGCATTCCAGTAGGGTTCGGGGCATGGCAAAGGCGCCCTTGCGTCGTCCATGTTACACAGCGGTCGTGCGTTTGCCATGTAGCCCAGTGCGCAATCTAGCATCCAAGAGAGATAGCCGATTCGGCGCAAGCATTCGATTCTAATCCACCTGTGCCAGCGATGTGACAAATTGCCAACGGCCTCCGAGGTCGCCTGGTTCTCACCTGTTGCTGGCAGATGCAGAACTCCCGACTCCAGACACCAGCGTGACAGATCCGCATGGTACCGCGGCGACAGAGCCCTCAGCTGCTCACGGTGTGACTGCACAAGGCCGATCAGATTCAAGATTCGGGCTTGTGAATGTGAGACGTCAAGGGAAGCATCAGGTGCTCCGTCTGAATGACGTTCGACCGCCCGACGTAAGAATTCCTGAAACGCTTCTTGGACGTCGGAAGCATATGGGGTCTTTGCGAAGGTGCTACCAATCGCAGTAACTGCAAGAACGACTATCCAGTGTGACTCGTGCCCGAAAGTAGCTTGGTGAATGAGAGGAAAATTGTCGTTGAAGTTTCCAAAGTAGAGGGCGATGCAAGTATTGAATACCGTTGCGGGGGGAAATGCAGCTGATTGAAACGGCGGTGGCATAGTGGTCTGCACGCACAACTGGTGGAAATAGCCAGACACCAATTCATACGTGACTGCCGAGCAATACTCTGGTGCGATCTCGGAGGACATTGAGCTCCAGGAATCAGTTGGTTCCGGGAACGCGTAGTGAGTTTTCTCCGTTCGTGGGTGAGCAAAGGCATCAAGCACCAGGGATGCTTTCCTCTTCTTGCGCTTTACGTCTGAATTTGTGGAGATGCCATTGATCGACTGAGCGTGGTACAGACCGTCGCTTGCCGAGGAAGCAGGGCTTTGTCCAAACACTGGTAGAGAAAGAGGAACGCCTTGCGCATCAGCAGCGTTGTGCGACGCGTTTGTCGGAACATGGTACGTCTGGGTGCTAGAATCGATGGGCATTGCCAAGTCATATTCGCCGTCGAAATTTGGGGTCTCAGACAGCGCAGGTAGGATGAATGAGAAGTCCTGTTCAAGCTCGGCGTCGTACGGAGACGGGTATATGCTTGGAGTAATCCAATTCAAAGGTTCATCGAATGGACTGCAGTCGAACGTGCTTTTAGCTCCTGCAAACCCGGAAGTGTGTGAGGGAACCATTGCATTATAGCCAAAATGGTCGTGCTGCATGCCCTGCGACGAAGACGGCATGGTGTCAAGGTCCAGTGTCTCTTCGCTGGGCCGTAGTATTGATTCCTGGTCTGTGCGATCAGGTGACAGAATTGATAACACGCTCGACCCTGGTTGGATCGGCCGTGGAAGCGTTGACGATGTGCCAGAGTCTGGCCGCAGCTGGTTTGGTCCATTGGAAGTGAAGACAATCTCACTGAAGTGCCCAACAGGATGTTGCCCTGACTTCTCCCCGACGGTTTCCCCTTCGTCGGCGGGGAAAAGCATCTTGCGGCGCTTGTTAGGGTAGACACATTCGAGACTGCGAACATTGCATCTACCACAAGGCGATCCACCCGAGCACCTTGATCTCGCAGTCGCACAAGCATGGCACGCTCGAAACGTCCCATTCGTTACACGGTGGACAGGTCCTCGATCAACGCTCGAATGATGGCTCTTCTGATGACGGAGCAGCGTGTCTGACCGTGCGAAGGTCTTGCCGCATGTCGGACAGGCCGCAGATCGTTCAGCAGGCCTTGCTCCCGTGGTGTCCTTCATGCCCGGCGTAGTATCATAGTTGTCTCGTCGAGCAGAGTCTGCGGACTAGTGTCTGACAGAGAAGCAAGAGCTCGGCAGGGCATCCGGTCCAGGCAGAGTTTAGCTTCAATCTTGCCATGGCGAAGGTTGCAGCTGCGAAACGCGGGGGATGCAGTACTAGCTCGATTCACGTGACTCTAATCACATGCTGTCTGGCCATATGCTGACTAAGTCGCGTCGACGCGTCGACGCGTCAAGCACCCCTCCCAATTCTCATCCCACAGCCAGACCAAAATAACTGGGACACCAGCACAAACCTCACCAGAATGCACTGTTTTCAAGGCTGCACATTTAGTGTCATTCCAGCGTGTGTCCCACCGCTCCGTACCATGCCAGACCCAACAGCCCCCCCAGAACGATTGCCGGAGCTGCAGGCACGCTGAACCAAGCGGATTCTGCATACGCCAAGACCGCGACCACAACCCACCACGGTTCTTCTGCTAGACTCTGGCCTTGATTCACTTCTGGCGTGAGGTAGCCGATCTCCCACAAGCGATACACTGCGGTGAAGACAAGTCCAACTGCCGTAGCATTGACGCCACGGAGAAAACTGACAACAACAGCCTTCGTTCGGAGTACGCGCCAAATGCCCTGGATGCCAACGGCAAGTGCAATACCAGGTAAAAAGATGCCAATGTACCCCATCAACGCCCCCAGAATTGTCGGCTGAGACGTGCCCAAAAGGGCTAAAGCCCCAAGATAGACCCCAAAATTGAAGTTCGGACCGGGAAATGCCTGTATGATCGCGAGACCAATGAGGAAATCTCTCGAGGATACCCACCCATATTCGACGACGTATTCCCGGAGGAGAGGAATCACGACAGGCCCCCCGCCGAAGATGACCGTTCCTGCAAGATACATGTTGGCAAACAGATCAAGAGGGCGAGGTGGCGAGTCGAGCTGGCCGCGAACCACGAGCGTGGCGATGAACGAGGCTGGAAGCACTGTCAGAGAGGCTGAGGTAGCACGAATGATGTCAACTCACCGAAGAAGACCACGATAATGGAGAGACCCAGTTTGATCGAGACGCCATGAGATCGCATGTCGGTGGAAGGTGCTGCTGTGGGTGGTGCCACAATGTCGGAAGGTTCACCCTGCTTGGGTGATGTTGGACGTTCCGACGAGGCGGCTGCATCTCCGACTCTACGCTGCACCACCGAGGAAGGCTCGCCCTGCGGCGACCTCAACTCGATGCTTTCGTCATTGCTACTATCGACTCCCTGTTCAACGGTTTCTTGTCTTGACCTCCGTTGCTTCAGTTTCTTCATGAGCCGAGCAAGAGCTTGCCGAAGGCGTGTGTCCCACAACGCCGTCACGACACCGCCAGCAATAATGAGCGTCGGGAAATACCAAAGTGAATTGTAACAGAGGCCGGCGCAAGCACCGAAGATAACGAGGCATCTTGACAGCTTATCCCTAATAGCCTTGTCTGCAAGCTGCAAAACATACTGGGTTAGTTGAATTACAGCTGTTGGGCGACACGCTACGCACATTGACAGCAGCAAGGGCGACAATCCCAACAGTCGAAGCGTTCAAGCCTGATAGGAAAGCATATGCTGCACCGGGCAAAACTGTGTTGATGTGTTGGACTCCGAGTGAGAGGCTGTACATGCCAATGGCACCTGGCAGGCTGCATGGAAGTCTTTAGCGTTTGTGTGACGATTGGTCCTCTCCGAAGCACCTACCTCCATATAAGGAAGACGAATATGGCTGCCACGAAACCCGCATGAATGAGAGCCATGCAGAACAGCATCTTGGTTGAACCCGGTCCAGGCAGGGCCTGGCATATCGCGAAGAGTTCTTGATACTGCTCAAAAAAGGTGAGCAACAACACACTCTGGTGGACGGGTTGATCCCACTGTTTGCTCGTCAATCCAGGGCACGCCTCCATGACCGTCGACAAACCGCGTATGCAAAATCTGAAAATGCACAGGCGGCCCTCCGAATGCTGTGAATCCTAGGTCCCATGTGCGCCAAAGCACATCGGCAAGTCGCAAGACGAGCTTCTGGTTGTTGCCTTGCAGGGCATTTTGTCGATCTCGAGTATACTCGTGGATCGCCCTCAATGTTTCAAAGAAGGGCATTGTTCGTATGCGTTGCGACAACTCCGTGGCGCGTTGTTGGTCCAGAAGGGCTATGCGGACAAGAGCTCCAATTGATTGTGGTGGAAAGATCAGGGAACCCGATTTCTAACGACACGGACTCGGCATCTGCGATCAGTTTTGGCCAATCAATTCACACGTGTCTTCGCTGCCAAGCACACCTTTCATCATGTTTGACGAAATCTGCAGGCCGCCCACAAGCATCACGTCCTTATTGCTTGCAAGGAATCGACCCTCCGCCGCGCGGTAACATTGGCATCTATATTTCATACGGAGCATCAGATTCCGCTTTCACTCGATATGTCGGCATCTTGGACCCTCGGCTGACTAACGCAAGGCAGCGCTCGATAGGAAGCTTAGACCTATCGATACCTCAGCCGAGGGATCATCTCCGGTCTGAATCTCCACCGAAAACAGAAGAGAGCTCCATGCCAGGGAGGATGTTAATCTCGCGGCCTTCCACCATCTCTGTTGCAGGTAGGTCCGAGTCGCGCAGAGCCACCTGATGACCTATCACTTCCGTAGCACCAGCAGCCTCCCGCCCACGTTCGACGACGCTCTCACACCGACGATGTCTGAGCGGAGTACTTCAACTTTGCCAGCAGATTGCAAGCGTTCCAGTTCTTCCCTGAACCCTCCACTTTCCCATATATCATCGAGCACAGTAGCAACGATTAACCCGCCCTTCTTCACGACCCTTGCGAATTCCTCGAGCACGGGCTTTGGTCCAACATGCCCGCGAGTAAGGGTCCCCACGCAGATCACCGAATCTACCGAGTTATCCGGTTTCGCAATTGGCCCGGAGAGGTCAACCTCTTCCAGCGCGCTGTAGACGCCCGTGTTCCGAGCCACCTCAAGCATGCCGGGACTGATGTCCAAGCCGACAATGTTCCGCGCACCCAACTTCGAAAGCTGTATTCCGACTAGACCTGTTCCGCATCCGGCGTCGAGTATTGAGACGTTCTCCAACGGCACCCCGTCATGGTCGGGGCGACCGCCCAAGGCTTCGAAAAGGGCCTGCGCGGCGATTTTGGGGAAAGCATAGTCTTCGGCTTCGAGGTCCTTGTCGTATTGCTTGGCCCACTGGTTGTAGAGATCGCGAGATTCCGCTGCGGTGGAAGCAGCGTAGACACGCTCCAGGAAGGGGTTGACTCCCAGGTGAGATGCAGCTGTCCAACCTGACATGTTGTGGCCGTTTAGGTAATGTGCAAGGTGAGCGATGAAGGGACTTCCACCCATTTACCGAGGCATGGCTTCTTGCAGCTGTAGAGCGTCGAATGACGACATCCGCAGACTTTGGTGCTTGGCTTTAATTGAGCAGGAAAAGTGGGGGAGCTGAATCTGAGTACTGCACCTCAGCTTGGCTCGGCGGCTTTTGAAAAGACACTCGCTCATTTACCTCTCACTTGCACGTCAGCCTCAACTTGCAACGAGCCTTGGATCGCATACCTTGGCATCTCTAAACGAGTGTTTTCGATTCCTTGCGGCGTGTTCTCTGCCTCAATTTATGGTATCGCACGATTTCACATCGATGGACAAAGCCTCGATGGCGTGAAGTTCACTTCATCTCCTGGACTCTAATTCAACCAGGATAATTTCACCAAACTCAAACCTGACTATAGTACATACATAACCCAACCGCTCCCAGCTACGAGCTGTGCCATGGTTGTCTGTATGGCACAGGTGCAGCCAAGTTTGTCGAGGCATTCCTCGATTGGATTGATCCGACAACGACCGTGGGAGATGCGACAGAGGATGTCATCTTTTCTCTCCCGTAACCCTGCTGTATCCCCCCTCCCTCTTGGCCTTCCGTAACTGAAGTCCAAACAGAATTAGACTCATAATCTCCAAAGCGGCCACCACCACGGCGACATAAAAGCAGTAGTTCTGCAGAGAACTCCATTGTCAGCATATATGCAGTGGTTTGGGAAATCGTCTCAACAAGCAGAGCGACCGTGGTTGACATACCAGCTCAACGCACATGGACTTGAACGACATCCTCCCGTTCACGAGGTATTCGTGTGAGCACGACCACGACCAAAGCGTCCAGCTACTCTGGCCCTTGTTATCTTGAAGTTTGAAATACACTGCCGCGGCGATCCATATCGCCACACCCGCGACAGAAGAGACGAACACACCCCATGTGTGCCACACTGATTCGCGAAGACGATGGGCCTGAGCAACAAGATCAGCCACTTGAAGTGATTCCAAAGCGCGTGAAAGAGAAGACAAGACTGCTGTACTCACACCCCGAATCAACGTCAACAGCGCGATCACTTGTACAATGATCGCGATCGCCGCGACCGCCAGCATAAGCCATGTTGGTATCATATCCATTTGCGCTGGCCAGCCTCGCATGCGGATGCCGTGCGGTTGCATGAGGACATCGTTCCGCGTCGTGTACCACACCGCTGCTGCATGAGCAAGGACACCTAGGACAGATGCCCCGACCGCAAGGGTGATGATTCGGACAATCACGCGAAGGACGTTCGGACGCGCCAGTGCCAGTGCCTTTTGCTTTGCATTGCGCACCTGGTCGTGGTTTGCGCCATTGCCACTGTTGAGGGACTGGGTGCCGCCATTGAAGAGCCGCAGAGGTTCCATTGAGACACTGGTAGGTGATTTCAAGTCAAGTTGTTGTGAAGAATGTTGAGTGTTAACCGTTCGAGCAGACAAGCTAAGAGGCGTCGAGATTCTTTGACCATTTCAACCCGGACGTGCAGGACCTTTCGTTTCCTTACTAAAGAGCACGCACCCTAGTCAGGGAGGGCATTCTGAAGTGACTAACTTAACAGATTAACAGCCAAGCCTTGCTTGCCTGTCGCTCAAACGGCCCCTGACTTCCTGAGGTGCGTGTCCACAGCCCAGCGCCGAGCAAAGCTGGCTAAATTCTAAATGCTGTTCGCGTGCACCGGGGCCAATCGGAGGCCGGAAACACCACAGGGCTGAGCCTCCTGGTTGCATTTGCCAAACCAGCCTTGTGCGTCCCTGCGCATTAGTCAACGACCGCACTTCTGTTTTGGGAACTTTACTATTTTGCCGCAAGCCCGGCTGTCTTGGGTTGGTGATTACGAAGCGCCGCCAAAGTCAACGGCAAGTAATGTTGACCTTGCGATGCTACGATCCCTTTGAATGCCAGCGTTCACTTCGGATGCCAGATGGCCACTTGCCATTTCGCTCCTCGAAATTGCATAAGTACATAGTAGGTTGTCGTATAGTCGCACCTCGAATCTCCCACTCGGCGCGTCAACCATCACTGCATACAACGTTCCTTCTTAAAGTACGGTCTTTACCACCATGCTACGTTTCTCTATATTCAGTTTCATTTACTTGTCGGTTGCTTCTGCTTCGCCCTCAGCTTCAGCCAAAACCAATCTCGGTGGTCAACTCCTTGCGCGCCAGTCGGTTTGCAACCCCTCTGATCAACCAGTATCGGCATGCGGATCTGCGGATTTGTCTCAAACGAACTGGGCAGCTTTTGACATCGGCGACTTCCTCGTCAACTGGATTTTCGTCTTCGGCACGGGGGCCGTTTCGACCGACCTCGGGTTCCCGGGCTTCTTCGTGCAGCAGAATCTTGTACCCGGCGCGGACTTCCTGTTCGATTGCTCGATCATTGGATCCACGTTGTGCAGCCACCCAGCTGGGACAAACCCTACCGTCGAGGACGACTGCGCCTTCCGAGACATTCCCAACATCGATACCTCAGTGTGCGGGAAGTATATCACGCCCCAGGCGGGATTCGTGGTCGAGAACTTCATCCGCTTCCATAAGTCGGTGTCGAACAACTTCCTGGCCATCGAGGACGCGGGCAACGCAATCATAAACTCAAATTTCATCAGCGATGTCGTCGACGGCCTCTCAGAGGAGAAGGGCAACATCTTGGACGCCGTGTTCGGAGCGATCGCGGACTTCGTCATCGGAATCTTGCCTTTCGGACGGGCGTTCACACTGGGGGTCGAGCTCTTCAAGGGCCTCGACAAGGTCTACAGCCTAGCTGGGCAGGACAGCGTGCTGAGTTCCCCACTGGACGTCATCAACACAATTTCGGCAAATAACGCCATCCAGGATCTGGCGGATCGGACCAAGGACCAACTCAAACGACAGATCGAACAAATGGTTGCCAGTTCGCAAGCCCAAATGCAGGACGCGCTCGACATTGTGTTCGGGACCGGCCCCAACTCCGTGGCTGGCCAGTCCGGATCCGACGCCCAGGAAAGCTTTGCCTTCCAACTGGCGCAGAACGGCGCGTTCCTGGACGCAGTGCCCTCCCGCGAAGACCTCGCCGTGGTCATGGAGTCGAATCTGAAGAACTGGATCGTGAGCTCCACCATTACCGGCATGGACTGGAATGTCTTGCTCGACCCGACTCTGCTGGAGGATGACCCGGCCGACCCTGGCGGCGTTTGCCGCAAAGCCATCAAAGGGATTCCAGGCGCCTTAGGAGCCGAGTGTGCAGAGTTTCGCAGGGGAGGTTTCGGCGGCATCAAACCCCAAAACCCCTCTGTTCTCGAGTCGTTGATCGATGTTGACGCGATGTTACGGAACGCGCAGGAATGTAATGGCAACAGCCCGATTTGGCGCGGCATCATCGATGGGACCGACACCTCGGGCACCCCGCTGCCGCGATGCATGTATAAATTTTCGGTGCTGAGCATCGCTGATAGAACAACAGACGGGATCTGAACGCAGTGACCAGCGAGCCACTCACCGGAGTACAGTACTGCCCACCTCCAGTTAGTTTAAATCTGAATCAATAATATACTGTTCTGATACTGTGCTAAGTATCTAATGCTGTTCTCGTGCTGTATTGATGCTGTTCTAATGCTGTATCGTAGTTCTTAAATCTATGAGAATTCTCATAGCGTTAATGCTGTCCTGATGCTGTCCTATTGGTCTTACTACATAGTATTAGACCGATATATTTCACCTAACATTCTTAAGAAGCACGAATTTCGCCTAAACTGGTAAGAGCTGTTTCTTACGCCAAGTGTTCTGAAGGGGGAGACGCTAAGATGAGTCTAAAGTGAATGTCGACCAGTGGCTATCCCAAATCACGGCCCGCACACCCAGCCTGCTGTAATAAAAATGACGCCCTCAATAAAACAAGAGCACCGCTCAATTGCAACTTCACTCTCATGCGAAAGTCGACTCCGTCCCTCACTCACGCATGCTTCAGCCATCATCAGCAGCCCGACGTTCCTTCCGGATTTTCCTTCTGGCTTCCTTCTTGCACGCCCGACAATACACCACGCCACAGCCGGTCCGACATTCCACAGCGTGAAATGACTTCAGGCTGCTGGCCGCTTTCAATTTCTTCAATCTAGACTCAGGGTGCGGCTCGCCTTCTTCATCTGTCTCTTGGGCCTTCCACTTTGCAAACTTCTGCTCCAGGGCCTCCTTCCCAAGTTGTCCTTCTCCATCGTTACTGCAATATTTCACCCGGAAAGCCTCCAGTTCGGCATCGTCATCCCATACCTTCGTCTTCTTAAAGCAACCCATACATTCGATTTCCAAGGTAGGATCGGTCGCAGGACGTACGCCAGCCAGCCAAAATGGAGGAATCCGGTCTTTTCCGAACTCATAGAAATGGTGGCGGCATCCCCAGATATCAGTCGAATCGTCTGAGGGCTCACTCCCCAAATCCAGATCCCTGCCCTCCCAGTCAAATTCGTCAGGGTCGTCTAAGTTCTCGACGCGCTGAGTTTGCTCGGTAGCAGTAGCTGCAGAGTCAAGAGTGTCTGGGAGCGGCTCCGATGCCGTTGTCTCAGCTGTAACGACAGCAGTCGCTGGCTGGGGTGAAGGAGGTGTGTCGATTTGTGTACCCTGTTGGGTGGCGACAGCTTCCTGAGTTGCGACAGCTTCCTGACCGTTGGATGTATCTGGGTGCAATGTGGTGAGTGTTTCAGGCGGGCCGGTGATAACGACATCCATATCAGTAGGCGACATATCCGTGTGGCTTCTCGTCAGCAGGTCAGTCATCCCCATCTCAGCCCGAGGAGGACCAACTGGCCCTGTCTCAGGTACCCGGCCAACGATAGATGGAGCGACATCCGGATCGATGGCAGAGCCGCTTGTGTCCGCCGTGTCTCTGGAGCCTAGTCCAGGGCCGTTTCGCAAAGTGTTGAGAGCATCTGCGACGTCACGTTCAAGCTCCGAATGAGTCGTCAGAATATTTGTTGCTGGCTCCAGCTCCGTCGCCTCAGCCGCAGGCACAGTTGTAGGGCTCTCCTCGTCTGACTCGACGTCCTCGTCGGCTCCGTCAGAATAGTTCCCTTGGTTTCTTGCGGTACGGCAAGGCTTCTGGTAGCAAGCATTCATGGGTCGCTGGCAATCCCAGCACCAGTGGGCACCGCACTGACATCTCACATGAGGGCATCCATCTGCATCCCCATATTTGTTAGCAAGTCTGCAACCCAGGCATTTCCAAGAGAAAAGGAAAGGGCAGAACTCACACATTTTCATCACACCAGTGCCGCATCGTGGGCAAAGCTTGTAGTGAAAGGTTTTGAGGATGAATTTCCGCGAATCCTCCATGTCGCAGGTATGTTCATCACCTGCATGCAGCTTACATTTTGTGCAGACCACGGTGGTACAGACGTGGCACGAGACCTTGGTGTCGTTTGGGTTGAACATTCGAGGAGGGAGGAAGGTGGAGCAGGTGGGAACAGGGCAGTAGAGGGGATCCACCGTGTTCATGCGTTCGTCGTACTTTTGCTTGTACTCTTCGAGCTCAGCCGGCGGCAGAATGCCTCTCGCAACGTCGTGGTGCATGACCGAGCCACAGCATGTGACGGGCATTCGGTTAATGTCCTTCACGGCGACCCTGAACCGGGTTGCGACGCACTCGTAGCATTCGGGCCCCTTACATCGGCGGCACGGTGTCGAATAGAGACCTTCTAGTTCGGTGAAGCAGATCTTACAGAGGATTTTCTTGTCCGCGGGAGGCTGTTCCTTCTTCAGGCGTTTCCGCGGAGGAGAAATGTCTGTGTCTTGTTGGGGCGTCTGGGGTTGATCGGTTGGGGACTCTGCAGAGTCGACGTCGTAGAGTTCAGGGCGGTACTGGGACTCTCCGATTGTGATGGTAGGGTGGTTGAGCAGTGCGGTCATCGCATCGGCGGCGGTGCTAAATGTGTAAACCAAATCACGGCGAGCAGGTCGGTCATCCAGGCGAATCAACGGTTGGAGCGACCTGAGGCCGACGTAGCCTTCCGCGTTATGGAAGACTCGATCGACCTCGGCGAAGGTGCGGTCGAGATCCCAGTAGACCTGCCGGACGATGAGGTGCGGGGTGCCTTGCCCGGCCATGGCATACAGGAGGAAGAGATTGCAGTCGGAATGGTTAAATGTGTTGTTGTTGTTGACACGAGGTACAGTCGCAGCAGGTTGAGTGGCAGGGTTAGGATTATTTGAGGTTGTGGAAGGAGGGGCCCTGGCGAGAAAGCGCCTCAACGGCCCGTGGTTGAAAAGGCGCGAGACAAGGGAACAAGCCATAGGTGGTGGTGATGGTTGATGCTCGAGCCTGATGGAACCGGTTGGCAACTATATCAGGCAAGGCACTGGCAGTTGGTGGTTGGTGGGCAACGGCCTGCGTTGGCGCATAAGGGAAAGCCTCCAGCTACAACGACTGCCTTCAAAACACACAAAGCACGATGGACAGTGAAGCAAGTTGCAGGTCCCGCTCGCCTTTTAACCCTGCGACCATTGTGCACTTCAAAAGGATGGGATAGCATGGCATGGTGAGGCTTGACTCATTCTATACGTGCAGCAGCAGGCAACCAAAGTGCTCCAAGACTATTGGCGGGGTCGAAAGATGGATGAGGCTGTACATGTACCACTCGGACAAGGCAAACAGGGCCGCCAGGAGCCAGCTGCCTGGTTGTTCCGTTCGCGCCGGTCAGAGTCGGGGCCCCTCGCAGAATCCTTCAGGGCTGAGGCAGAGCATACTATTGGACTACTGACCCGGATATGACTCTCGCTGTCCTCGTACAGGTACCTCTAGGCTTTAGTTTTCTAGTAAGTGAACCAAACAGTAAGGAAGTTCAAGTTGAGTTGCCTCGCCTCGCCTGATGATGACGCGGTGAGGGAATCCACCACAGGCAGGCACACCCCGCTAGGCCTACATCAGGTTAAAGGGCCTGCTGTTACTTTAGACGCGTCGGCAACTTCCACTCAACGCGTCACCCAGTGATATGTACACGGTACCGTAGACTGTGGGGGCAAGGAACCTAGGTACGTATCAGTGCTTGTTGCTGCCTCTGGGCTGTGTGGACAACCATCGCTTCTTCTTCTAGCTGTTGACTCACTCATCCCCGCCGCCACCATGCCTCGCCAACTCAAGCGCCGTTCCGAGGCCATATCCCGCAACCAGCACGACTCCTCAGACTCCGAAGACGAGGTCGCTCAGCGTCCGCAGCGACGTCAGCGCCAGCGCCAGCGCTCATCCTCATCCTCAGAACAACCGCAGCGCCCTCCAAAGCAAACCCAGCGTCGCGGACCGTCCTCTTCGCCGGAAGAATCCGACGCCGCATCCTCACCGGAAGAAGGAGACAGAGAGGGCGGGGCGCGCGGCCACTCGACTGAAAATGTCCTCATCAAGAAACTCGTGCGCCTGGCCCTCGCGACAGAATACAGCCGCACCCCCCTGCGCAGAAGCGACATCAGCGCCAAGATCCTCAAAGACGCCAACACAACCACAAGCGGCAGCCGCACCTCGTTCCAAAAGATCTTCGCCGGTGCGCAGAAGGTGCTGCAGGACACGTTCGGGATGCAACTGGTCGAACTGCCGGGACGAGAAAAGACAAGCCTGAAGGAGAGGAGGACGCAGGCCACGCAGACGAAGGTGTCGGGCAGCAGCGCGTCGAGCAAGTCGTGGGTCCTGGTGTCGACGCTGCCGCAGGAACTGAAGACGAATCCGCTCCTGATACAGCCGAGTTTGGCCCCGGACGCAGAGACCGAGGCCAATTACACGGCGCTCTACACGTTCATCCTGAGCCTGATATTCCTGAACGCGTCGGCGATCACGGATCAGAAACTCGAGCGCTATCTCAAACGCGTGAATGCCGATACGTACACGCCGGTCGGGGGGAAGGAGAAGTTGCTGCAGAGGATGATGAAGGAAGGCTACGTCGACAAACGACGCGACACCAGTTCCGGGGAGGAAGTCATCGAGTGGGTTCCCGGACCGAGGGGGAAGGTCGAGGTCGGTGTCCAGGGTGTGATGGGCCTGGTGAGGACAGTGTACGGTTACGGGGCGGTGGAATTGTCGAGAGGCACGACAGCGACACGGCGTGACGGAGACGACGAAGACGAAGAGGATGACGAGCCGGGCCGCCTCGTCAAGATCGAAGAGGACGAGCTCAACGCAAAGTTATCACGCAGTCTGGGCATCAAGACCGGCGAGGACGCCAGTGGCGAGAGAAGGAGGCACCAAGATGGGGAGGAGGAAGAGCAGCATGAGGAAGACCAGGACGACGACGGTCAACCCGGACCCTCGAGACGAGGCGCACAGAGAACACGACCAGCTAACGCTGGTGGGAGAGATCAAGGTCGGAGTCGCGGTGGAGCGAGACGAAATGCACGAGATGATGATGACGATGACGATGATAGCGGTTGACCATGCACAGAGAGAAAAGGAGAGAGGCACGCGCCATGTCTATTACGTTTGTCTATCCTGTCGTGCATTGGTAGTCCAGCGTACACTAAGTACATGAAAATAGAATGGAATGATCCCCCAAGCCCGTTTCCGACGCCGCGTCGCTAATGCTACCGCCATGCCATGCCATGCCATGTCACCGGCTCGTCTCGTTCGCAATACAAGCCAACAAATGCCGATCCATGGGCAACGGGCGAGTGAGTAAGTGAGTGAGGCGCTTCGTTGAATCCGATTCCCGACCCGAATCTGACCCTGACCCTGACCTTGATGCACCCCGGCGGGTCAAGGGGAGTGTGCTCGTCGAAGAGGTGGATTAGTATGGTGTTGGTGTAGGTACTGGTGTAGGTATTGGTGCTGGTCTTGTGTCCAGGGGCAACGCCCACTGCGCGAGTGCTGCGTGCGTGCGTGCGTGCCGTGCGTGTGCGTGCTCGTCTCTCCCGTTCCGGTCGCGATGGAGACGTGACTGTGATCTTGGCTTGGCTTCCCGGCTGCACGGGTGATGGGAGTTCTACTTCTCTCGTTTCGGTTCCGTGTTTCTCTCCTGTGCTCTTTCTCTCTCTCTCACGGTCTTCCTGTGTCTCCACAGTCAAAACATCTCTCAACCAAAAGGTGACCTCCCTCCGCCCGTACTGAACCTAAATCCCCCACCACCATGCCCGCCGCCTCCGCCCATCATATTGAACAACATTTCCGGATCGATTTGCACGCCGCCGCCACCTCCAAACCCACCACCACCCGGGAATCCACCGCCCATCCCACCAAACCCGCCGGGAAATCCGCCCATTCCGCCAGGGTATCCCATGCCCGGCTCCATTAGATCCGCCCCCGAGTCGTACATCTGCCGCTTCTGCGGATCAAGCAGGGTCTCCTTTGCCTCCAAGCAATCTTTGAACTCCTCTTCCTTCTTCTTGTCTCCCTGCGTCTTGTCGGGATGGAGGAGCGACGCTTTCTTCTTGTACGCCCGCTCGATATCTTTGTCTCCGGCGTCTTTGTCCACGCCCAGGATCTTGTAGTAATCCTTGCGTTTGGATTTCTTGAGCTCGAGCTCCGCATTCCGTAATTCCTTTGCGAGTTCGGGATCTGACGCATTTTCTTCGGCGAGCGATTTCAGGTCCTTGACGGCTTGCTCCCAGTCACCGCTCTCGCCGGTGGCTTTGGCACGGGTGCGTCGGGCTTTGGTGTACGACGGGTCGAGTTTCAGCGCTTGGTCACAGTCGGCTACTGCTTCCTCGTATTCCTTGATTTTGATGCGGGCCATGGCGCGGTTGCCGAGGAGTTTGGCGTTGGTGACTTTGTTGGTCGGGTCGATGGTAATGGCTTCGGTGTAGGCGGCCACGGCATCGGAGTACTTGCCACGTTTGAACATATCGTTGGCAGCCGTGCGGGCTCGATCGAGTTTCTTCATTGTCCTTAATGAGTTTCGTGCTTCAGAGTTGTCTGGATCCAATGCGAGAGCTTGTCGGAAGTGATCTTCCGCTCGTTCGTAGTCACTCTTTCCTTGTCGAGGTTTCTCGTCCTTCAGATAAAGGGCCCGACCAGCGAGAACGATTGCTACGGCGTCTTGCGGATTGTCGCGCATCAGGCTCTGCGCAATACCTGTGACCTCTCCCAGTGCATTGGCAGTTCCGACCTTCAGATTCGCCTTGGCCTTCAAAATCTGCCATCGTCTCGGGGTGGGTGTGCCGGCTCCTAGCGTCTTCGTGGCTTCTCCTATGCTCCAAAGTGCCATCTTGCCGTCTCCGTCCTCTGCATCTATCTGCTTCTGAGCCATGTCAATGCACTGTAATGCTTTGCGCGCCGCCGCAGTGTCTGTGGCCGAAGCGTTCGGAATTTTTGCATATGTGTCGAGAGCATCTTGGGGTCGGCCTAACGAGGTGTACACCCGGGCAAGGCGGTGTAGTATCTTGTCGTTCTTGGGGTCTAGATGGCTCGCCTGTAGGCAGTCATTCAGCGCGAGGTTGTACTTGTTCGCGGAAATGTAGGCTGCCGCTCTGTTTGACAGGTAGGTGGGATTCAACGGCTCTGCCTCAACCGCTATACGTATTTGTCAGCCAAAGGCAGTTTTTGAATAGAGGTGTGGAAATCTACGTACCTTTTGTGTATTCTTGAATGGCCCGCTCGTAATCTTTCGCCTTGAAGAATTTGTTTCCTGCCGCCTTGCATGCCTCGGGATCAACCTTGGGCGCTGGAGGAACTCTGTGGGGAGGAGGAGTCGGACTGCGTTCATCTTGGTGGCCATTGACACCGTTCGCCGCCGCGTCGTCAGCGGGCTGTTCAGGGAAAGCACCGGGCGCCTCTTTTGACGGGGTGGCAGGCTGCGACGCACCGCCGGCAGCGGCGCTGTTGGGTACGGAAGCGTCATGGATATTTGTGTTTGCGTCTGTGTCTCTGTCTAATGACATCCTGCCAGCCGACTCGGCCTCTTGCCTGGCCATTTGAGCCAGGTGCGCTCGGAGTTGATCGGGGGGGAGATTCAATGGATGGGTGTCGGAATCGTACTTTGACTTCTTCTTTTCCTTGTCCTGCTTCCTGGGAGATTTTGAGGGCGATTTTGACTTCGGCATGGATGGCGAGTAATTGGTTGTGTTTGCAGGTGGGGCTGAGGCAAGACCTGCGCCTGGCTTGCCCGGGGTCGTCGTACTGACAGCGGGAGCAAACTTAGCACGGGGTGCCGCACCGAACTCTGCTTCACTTTTATTCACAGCAGTGGCAGTCCTGGTCCTCGAATCCTCGGCCTTGAAGGAGCGCAGAAGGCTCCGAAGGTTCTGCTCAGTCAGTGGCGCTGGAGCAGATGCAGCCCTGGACGCTTCCTCGGCGAATAACGGGAGAGGGGTGGTGTATGAGAGTGGGCGAGTTGAGGAATTCAGTTTGCCGGCTGGAGAGTTAGGACCACCTCGTGGTGTTTCTGCGTGCTGGCTTCGAGGTCGGTGAGACTCGTCGTGCTGGATGTCTGTCTCCCTGTTGTTGTGTTTGCTGCTGTGCTGGACCTCGTGGTCTCTGTCGAAATCTCTAGAATTTTTCCAGCCTCTGGTGGGACTCGGCTGACGACCGGGGCCTCTGGCGCTGCTCATCCCACGCGATGCGTGGGCGCTGTCGCCATCCATAGGTGGAATAGGCGCACTTTGCCCCTGACGCTTCGGCTTTGAGCCTCCCGCGGCCGCGACTGGTGGGCGTTTGTCCACTGCCATCTTTCCAAGATTAGGCTGCTTCCTAGCCTTACGCGCAGGGGAGATGGCGCGCGACGATTGATTTGAGGCAGAGTCTCTCGTTCTCTTGCGCATGGCGGCGACACTACGACATTGAGATGGTGCTGAAAGTGCTATGCCACCTGCAAGTGGTGGATGGCATTGTCGTCAGGCCGCAAGTTGGGCACAAGAGGTGACGAGCGGGTGAGACAACAGTGAGCAAAGTGCACTCGAAGATAGGCCCTCACTTCACTAGGAACCTAAAGTCAAGTACGATGACTCTGCATGGGGTGTCTGTGTAGACGCCTTGTCCTCGTCTATGTCACTGCATCGAGGAGTTTCGATGTCGAACAGGCGAGACGGACATTTCTGGCAGAAAGCCCAGCACTTGCTCACGGTGGAGTGTACAGGTCCATGATCCGGCCGTCGTCATTATCATACAGGGTTATATTCTACATACTACTACAATATGTTGGCGGCACATCCCCCGAGACACCAGAATGCACGGCGTCGAGCTCACTGCGCGTTGCTCTTGCACGTCCAGCTGCTCCCGCCTCCCTCGTCGTGTATGGCTTTGCCACTGGCATACAATCCCATCCCGCAGATAGCAGCACCCAGTGCAAACATCAGGACATTAACAATGGTCAGGCAGATCTTTCTCCAATTTCTGGTGTACTGTCCTCGGTTGATGAACAACCAGAAGATTCCGGAGATGCCGTACGTGAACCACGAGGCGAAGAGACTCGAGATCAGGGCGAGGAGGTCGTTGAAGTTGGGGATCGACTCGGCGATGATCCAGGCAACCACCCATAGCGTCAACGTGATGGCGAGCCAGCTGCCTACGGAAAGAAAGGTCTTCTTGGCCATGTGCCTCGTGCCGCGGAAAAGGCGCACGTAGATGTACTTGGAAGCCACATGACCGTAGATGACACCAGCGATAATGATCGTCGGAATGGCCAGACCCCAGGCGACTTTGCCAACGATCGTGCCGGCTGTGCCCAGAGCAGGGGAATCAACTTGGTCGCCGCCATACGCATAGACGACCATGGCAACAACGAAGTACATCCCCGTATCGGTGACTTGCAGCAAGACCAGCGCCTTGGGAAAGTCAGCGGGGTTCTTCATCTCCGAGATGAAGCTGAAGAAGGCGACGTGACCAGCGTAAGCAAAGACGATATTGGTGACGCTGAGGAAGGCCGTCGCAAAAGTGGCGTGTTGCGTCGCCCTGAAGTGGCCCTGCGACGGATCTCTGGCCCCTACGCCTGCCATGGTGACGATGACCGCCGAGGTGATACTCAAAAAGCTGGCGCAGGACAGCCAGGAGACCTTCAGCAGGGTCCGAGGGATGTCGAAGATCCAGAACAAAAGCAGCCCGACGATACCCCATACGACGGTGCAGGCAGCGCCGTTGGTCAGGGTATTCAGGCAGATCGTCCACGTCAAAATGTGACTTGCCATGCTGAAGACGAGGAAGATCGTCTGAGCCGCGCCCAGGAATTCGCGGCCAAAGATGGCCGCTCGTGGTCCAAGAGGTTTGAAAAGCACGTAGCCGGCGTCTGCCATGTTATGCACCTGTACGGGCTCGACGTAAGCATGTGGCACACGTGCCTGCGCAGATTGAGAGTGCCTACCCATGGATGTGCCGCCTTGAATTGTCCGATGACATAGCCTGAGTAGGTGGCCACGATACCGAGACCGACAATCATGATGGCACCGGGGACCATTCCGACGGTCGCAAGGACCGAGGGCAACGACAGGATCCCGAGAGATATTGTCTCGGCGATCATGACTGGGGAACAATCAGAGAATTGACATTGCCTAGGCGAGTCCCCGATGGTAACTTACTCATACTGCATTGCCTGGATCGTTTGCAAGTCAATGTTTCGATCCTCCACCAAGGAATCAGAGCGTACTTACCACCACTTCAAAGTCCGATATTTGACATCGCCTTCCTCGACCTCGTCTCCGAACGGGTCCAACTCTTGAGTGCTACTCTGTCGTCGCCACGCAGCAGCCAGCGATGACCGCCTTCTCTCCTTCGAAGGCTCGACATCGGGGTGTGCGTTGTCCAAGGGGCGGGCATCCTTCTCCGCATCTGGACCGAAAGGGTCCGATGAAGCGCGAAGTGTAGGTGACCTCGAGGCCATCTTGGTTGTCAATAAAGAGCAGTCGGGCGTCGCTGATGATTGGCGCTGGGCTCACTGCTGGGGACGCCGAGGTCCTCGTAAACCCTCAATGCTGGTATCAGAGAGGTTAGCAAGCAACACTACATTTCGATCGACGACCACATGGTATTTGTGCATTTCCGCGTCCGTGCGATGGATGATGGCATGGCGGTGTCGACGTCATGGGAAGTGTCAAAGGACCAAACCAGCTGATCCTCCCCCTCACGGGGAGGTCGGATCCAGCCTTGTCCGCGCACCGGTTAGAAAAGAGCTGCGGAATGTCTGTACTGTGTGGACTGTGTGAGGGGTGTGATCGACCGGTAAGCGTCCGAGGCTTTAGCTTTGTGCTTGAACATGAACCAATTGTGGCCAGAGGGAGCCCTTGGGTTATGTACCTGAAGGAGAAGGAATCGTCGTCGACAGAAGCCAAGCTTCCTCGTCGCTGGAACAGACGGCAACGCCTCTGGTTTGCGTCATAGACACTGGAGTGACATCCTCGACATCGCAAGGATCGTCGAGTCCGCAACCTGTTGGATGCGGTGTATCAACGTCTATGCAGTCGATCGAGAGATAGAAATGGAGCACATTTGTGATGCCATCCTCGTGTCTGGAGAATCGCGGAGAGAACCTTTGCTTGGTGTTCTTCGTTATCATACGCGACTCTCTGCTTAAGCCTTCAGAAGCCTTGCCGAGGACGATCCATGCCTATCAAAACGCAGTATTCTTCCTGGGCGCCCAGATCACTCACACTACTCGTACTCGTACTTTGCTCGGATCTCGGTCTCACGTGGCCTACATTGGCAGTTTCACCAGCTTCGAGTTCAGAACAGAACCACTAGTGCCTGGGAACATCTAGAACGAGCGGAAAGACCGTGTTGGGATTAGAGGCACCAAGTCCATGTCAGGCAGTTTCGATACGTTGTCAGATAGCTTTTGAAACTGCTGCGAGGCCTCTCTGGCATTCAAAATGAGTCGTAACATTACAATAAATGCATCTCAAAGGCCGTTATCCCTAGTTCTTGCTTGATGAAGACCAAACACGATATTTAAATCCCGAAAGAATTCCCGTAGCAGATGAATTCCATCAAGCTTTACACGCTAAAAGGAAGTCCTAAGTCTTTCCGCCGGATATCATCACTCTCAATGGCATGGTGGCTTAGCAGGTCTGAGGCTGGTATCTCAGAATGTAGGCCCGCCGACGCGCACTGCGCAATTATTGCGGGCGATTTACTCCTTCGGAGCTCCAGATGAGAAACCCAAAACGCCAACTTTTGTCTGGAAAAACCAACTCTTCATGGGGTCCCCTTCCTCCTTGTCATAAAACTTCAAATGGCATGGCCAGAGGCTGTCGGTCTCCTACCCGTGATGAACCAACAGAACGTGTAAAGGAGTCTAGACTTGTCGTTAAATTCATTCCTCACCTCCGCCAGCAGGACTTGAATTTCCTCTTCCGACCAGCCAAGGGCGCGTGTAAGGTATCCGAGCGTGACGGCTTCCAGAGCTTCGTTCATCTGTACCTGGAGGTATGCGCCTACCTCACGGAGTTTGCGGTCCTTGGGCCACGCACCTATCGGGGTCTAGGCACAACAATCTTCAATGAGTTGGTGACCTGATAGGCGCCTGATAGATGGCGCAAGGAAAGGGAACAGCGGAGATTGAATGTGGAAATCTCACTCACCTTGACCCTCTGCATCTGAATCCCCACAAACCCGGCTTCTTCGAGGTGGGCCTGGAATCGAGACGCATAATTGAGTCGTCGCCCAAACGCGAGACTAGCCTCGTCAATCAGTGTCTGCCATCTGGCGATGGCTGAGTCTTCCGGGAGGCCGCCGGGCGCCTGGGAGTAGAACCAGACTTCAAATTCCTGGATCTCAATCCACCCGCCAGGCTCGAGGGACGCGAGTGCCTGCCTGTACATCCTCGTCCAGTCCCCGATGCTGCCGGACATGCTGCGCTGGTGAATGTAGTGGAATTTGCGACTCGGCGGGTAGTCCCATTCTTGCTCAAGGTCATCAATTATGAATGTACAATTCGGGGCAGTCCTGATCGAGGGTGGTCAGCATAAAGCGCATTCAAGAATATGGAAGATGACAAAGTTACATCTCTGGTTGAATGGGACTGAGATCAACAGCTGCAACAAGTCATCAGTGGCGTACTCGGTTTGAGGTTCAAGAGACTTACCCATGACTTGGGCCTCTGGGAACTCGCTGAGACAATTTCAATCAGTATAGGGCGCAGGGCATCGACGCAGCGCGAGATCCTACTCCGCGAACTCCAGCGCCCAGAGTCCGGTCCCGGTTCCGATATCTAACACTCGCTGAGGGGTATCGATCGGGGCAGTGTGTAGCCGGCCACCTTGCACGAGACGGTAAATGTGGTGCAGCATGTCTAGACGCTCTTGTTCTTGTTCGTCGTTGGGCTGGACGCGTATTAGCATAAGTAGTCCAACCATGTTTCCTGAGAATCCTACAAAGATGTAGGAGCTGTTGCCCACTTGCTGGTATCTTCTGCCATTCTGTGTTGTCTCGTTAGTGTCTTATGGGGCCTCGTCCTTGTATCACAAAGGACCTGCCTCATATCTGCATTGATATTAGTACAGGGAGGACGTCTTCGGGGAACGCAGACTTCCGTATAATTCAACGCCGCCGAACGGAGCGTCGTGGTTATTGAAGACGCGTCGCTGATTCTGCGTCAGTTCCAGTCGATATCGCAAGCGCGGAGACATGCCTGCCCTCATAGCCCGAGTCGGTGTCATCAAAGCCAGCCTCCGCTGCCTGCTGGGTGAGTTTTCAGCAATCGCCCTGGCTGACGTGGCGTGCGTGCACTTGCCTGGACATCAATGTGCGCGTCTCCCTCCATTGGGGCGATTGCACTGGATGTACTGTATGCGTGAATGCCAGCCGAGAACATCACAGCGCCAAACAACGATAAGTACACTGAGGGGGAAGGAGTGTCAAGCCCTCATGAGCTGGAGTATGTAGTGGAAATGGGCCTTGGTACATACCTACTGACTTATGCGAAACTCTGTTCGAGGACGGACTCGAGCCGCTGAGCCGATGGGCGCGGAGAGCGACACCTGGACATCCGTAGTTTGGCGCGAGGGCCGGGCAGTGGTCGGGCCGGAACAGAACGGCCGGGGACGCCGCGTGCTTGGGTTCTCTTCATTGCACCAATCTCGCAGTCTGCTATTCAAGCTTCCTTCGATAGCGTCTGTGCTGGAGGGCTGGTGGAGGGGGACAAGCCTCGCAGATGGCGACAGCGGGAGCATGGCGAGCATGATGGGCAGGGATTGTCAGCCCAACATCCCCTGGCCTTCTCTTCAACTTGCACGTTTCGCCGTTAGCGAGAATCGGCTGCATGGAGTTTGAACCGCTTTAGGCTGGCTACTCTGCGCGCCAGGCCAGTCTTCGATAGAGGGGCACTTCCATCGTCCGATATGTAAACGATTCTGCTCCCCCCACCGCACGAACAATCCCATTCCTTCGTCAGATTGCACTGTACGAAAAGTTCGAAGTCGCAACCCATCGGCTTGATGAAACGGTCCCACCAAGAACAGCCATGATCCATCTCGAGAGCCTGGATGCCTCTCCGCTTGGCTTGGTCTGCGTCTTTGGCCCCGTGCTGGCAGTGACTTATCTCCTTGCCTTAGCGACGTGGCGGCTCTATCTGTGTCCTCAGGCAGACATCCCAGGCCCGGCGCTGGCAAAGCTCACATACTGGTAAGCCAAGAACCGCGCACTCCGGTGTAAATTGACATTCAACTCAAGATCGAGTCACTGTCTAGGTACGAATTCTACTACGACGTCGTCCTAGGCGGCCAGTATATCTGGAAGATCCGGGCGCTTCACGAGCAATACGGGCCGATTTTGCGCATCAACCCGGAGGAAGTCCACATCCAGGACGCCGACTACTACGACCAGGTATACGCGGGCTCGACGCACAAACGCAACAAATGGACCTTTTTCACGAACCAAAGTGGGTTGCCGCAGTCGGCGTTCGGGACCCCAGACCACAATCTCCATCGCATGCGCCGGGCGGCGCTGAATCCCTACTTCTCCAAGGCCAAAGTGCGAGTCTTGCAGCCGCGCATCGAGTCGAGTCTGCACAATCTGATGGCTCGGTTCCGCGAGTTCCAACAATCCGGAGAACCCATGACCGTGTCGCTGGCGTATGCGGCGCTTGCTAACGGTTAGTGCTTCGCACCCGGTTTTTGGCCGTCACCAGAGCTCAGGAGTACTGACGACGTTCGGGCAGATATCGTCATGGAATACGCATTTGCGCGCAGTGAGAATCGATTGCTAGCCCACGACTTCGACCCGAGCTTCAAAGAGGCCGGCGAGGCCGGGGCCAAGCTGGGCCATTTCGTCAAGCAAATGCCGTGGGTGTTGACGCTGATGAAACTGCTGCCCGACTCGGCACAAATCGCGTTGAACCCGGTCATGGCGAGCTACATCAACCTCAACAAGGTACGCTTCTCTCATTTCTCCTCCCGGATCCAATGTACTCGGGACTCGTCGCTAACGTATATATCACTCGTGACGAACAGGACGTTATTCGCCATGTTTCCGATATCTACGCCCACCGCGGCGACCCCGACAGCAAATACAATTCACAGACGACCATCTTCCATGCCATCCTGCAGGGCGACCTGCCCGAGAAGGAGAAATCCCCGGACCGGCTCTGGCAAGATGGCCAGGTCGTCGTCATCGCTGGCACCCTGACCACGGCGGCGGCGCTCTCGGAAATCACGTACCATCTGCTCAGACAGCCGAGCGAGCTGCGCACGCTCAAGCACGAGCTCGCAAACGCCATGCCCGACGACCCCACGGCCCCACTCGACACAGTCAAGCTAGAACAGCTCCCCTACCTCTCGGCCGTCATCAAGGAAGGACTCCGCCTGAGCAGCGGCATCAGCACGCGGTTGCAGCGCATCGCCACGGACGAGACGCTCATCTACACGCCCAAGACGCATACGCGGACGCGGGAGCAGGACGACAGCAAGAAATCCACCACCTCCACCTCCACCGTCGTGGCGGAGAAGCAATACGTGCTGCGGCCGGGCATCCCGCTGTCCATGACGGGCCTGCTCATCCACCACTCGCCGACCTACTTCGCGGACCCGATGACGTTCCGCCCGCAGCGATGGATCGACGACCCCGGCCTCGAGGCCTATCTCGTGCCGTTCTCGCGCGGCACCCGCGCCTGCGTGGGCCTCAACCTGGCGTATGCGGAGCTGTACGCCACCGTGGCTACCGTGTTCAGGCGGTACGGGAGCCGGGAGGTGCGTTTTCCCGAGGACACGGGGTTTCTGGAGCTGTACGATACGAGCTACAAGGATATCGAAATCATTGGCGATGGAGTGACGCCCCTGTATCGGCCGGACAGCAAGGGAGTCAGGATTACCGTTCATGCGGCGTGACGTTTCTTCTCTCTGTCTCTCGTCTGAATATACTTGGTGCCAGATATAGCAGTCGCTTGATACTTGTGCCTGCCTGCCGGGTATGATCCTGCAGCAGTGACGTTAGCAGTCGGGTCAAAGTTAGCCGCTCTGGAAACATTATCCATGTAACGGGTTTGATTATACCTTCTCTACCAGGAAGATCACACCTGGTTCAATTAGAAGTCTCTCGGAGCGGCGCATCTGACTTATAGTTGCTTCGTGGTCTTCAGCGCGCTTCTTCTCATCCTAGGACAAAGGTATCTTGATATGGACAATCAATATCATTACGGGACATCGCGACTTCAGGGTATAGTTTAAGTTATTTACAAATCAGCAGACAAAATTCGCGCCAACAACCAACATTACTCCATCTCCGCGGGTCCGTTTTGCCGTAACGACGGATGCGGGCCTTGCACTGTGCCGGCATCCTTCTCAACAGGTTCCTGCGGGTCGGCGTTCACGTTCGTTGCGAGTCCATTCTTGGCTGGCATCTCCACAGCCTGATAAGTGGCCGCCAATTCGGCCGTGCGCTGTGACGCAGCGGTGCTGTAAGACGGCAGGGAATCCTTTTCAGGGATCTCGGGACCTAGATCTTGTCTTCTGCCCTGGCGACGACGACGGAGCCAGAAGAAGATACCGCCGGCAACGAACAACACGCCGGCAACCGCTGCTATGGCAATTCCTGCAATCGCGCCACCAGATATTCCGCTGTCCTCATCGCTGTCCGAGCCTAGAGTGGCGATCGGTGTGATGGTCGGGATTGTGCTGTTGCTCGGAGGCGGAGGGGTAGTGGCCGCTTGTCTTATTATGAAGAGGTTGCTCAGGCCTGTCTGATCCCACCCTCCGTCGGGTTCGAGTTTCGTGGCATTGCCTGTAGGCCTAGGACGAGGGGTTAGTTGATGAAGCTTGCTTTCCAGATTGTGTCAAACTCACCCTCCACCAATAACTTTGAGCACATCCTCGGGCACTTCGTAAGCCGGAGCTGCGGCATCGTAAACGCTGCCCCACCCAATGGTGCTCAGGTCAAGCACGGCCAAGCTCTTCTGCTCCCAATCGCAGTCGGAGGAGATGTTGCTGCTCTTCCCACCACCGCCGACGGTGATCATTTGCCTTGGGGGGATGAAGTGGCATGTGACGCTCCACCGTGCATCTTGCCCAGTAAAGACCTTTACCCAAGTAAAGGAAGGCAAGCTGAGGACATAGATGTCGTCGAAGATTGTGCCATTGCTGGTTCCGCCGTAGAGGTAAATGCTGGTGCTGCTGTTGTCTTGCGAAGGGGCAGCTACCAAGCAAAAGTCAACCCGAGCGTCAGGAATGTCTCCAGTTGCCTTCTGCTCGTACCACAGATTGTTGCCGCTTCCAGCCAGCCCAGTAAGGTCCATGGAGTGAATATCGAATATTTTGATCTCGTCCATTGGGACGTAGCCACTGGTTTGGGTCTGCCCACCAATAAGCAGAAGCACGCCTGAGTTGCCAAAATTGTCAACGTATACGAGCCCTCCGCCTTGGCGATTGGTCTTAATGCCACTCAAGCCTGTTATATTCTTGATGGTGTTGGTTTGTGTCTCAATCACAACCATGCCGGAGATGCCTACTGTATCGTCGCCGAGAAACTGAGTGCTGTTTGCTGTGCCGTCATCGATTTGACCACCAACGTAGAAGGCGAGTCCCTGGTCCGGAGCTTCAGCACTGGCTCCCCATGAGGGAATGGTGTCCAGAACGCCGGATGTGTCAACCGCGGTCCAAATGTCCCCATCCATGTCGTAGGTCCATATGCCGTACCGCGTATCCGGGGGAATCAAGTAGTTGGGAAAGGACTGGTTGAAGTCGGCAGTGGTACCGCCGAACATGGTCAGCGAGGAGGCGTCGTTCAATCCGCCGAAGAGAGCTCCGTCGTGAACATTCACCGGCCACTGCATGCCGGCAACGCTGCCGCTCTCGTATCTGGCTTTCTGGGAGATTGACACATTTGTCTTCCAATCCCACGAAGCAGTCATGTCGACGGATATGAGGTTCTCATCTAGAGGGCCGGGTCAACTGCAGAACTTTTATTGCTCAGGCCACCACTGAACTCACTGATGCCGGTAGTGATCGTATTCAAATCCTGTTGACCGTCGGCACCGAAGTCGACGTATGTCTCGATACCGCCATTGATATAGAGCGTCCCATTCTTATAAACAGAGCTGTGTCCAATTCTCCTGCAAAAGTTCTTCACTGGATCGAGCGCAACCCCAGCCTGTACAAGATCCAGTTGACCCAACGCCAGAAGACCGAGAAGAATGAACCGGTGGCTGAGCGAATGCTGAAAGGAATCCATTTCGACAGCCTGCTGTCCGTGTCAAGAAATTCAAGTCATTCAACAACAGGGAGTGGTAATCAAGAAGAACGATTATCACAACGAAATAACGGAAAGTGGTACAAAGGAAACTCGACGAGACTGGTCAAAGAGAAGGAGTTCAGCGTGGCGGGTGCCCGTTTGAGTAGTAATAGGAGCAGATCCCCTTGTCGATCCTTCATTTCCCGTCAGCCTTAGGGTTGCTAGAAGCGAAAGGTAAACGAGGCTAGCCAACATTTGGGGCGCAGTGCGCCATTGGTTGTCGCGCAATTTAGGAGGCACAAGGCGCGCCTGGGAATGGCCAGCAGGAATTCATGGTGCAGTTTAAAGCTTCGCCGGTATCAAGTTCATCGTGAGGTGATTGAAATGAAGCCAGAGGCACTGTTTGGGGCCAGCCATGTTCGAAATATGAGAGGTAGCCTGATCGGGGAATGGGTCGACCGTCAGCACTGAGTATGGCGCTATGATTAAGCTCGCTCAGCCTCAGGGCCACTCCCTGCTCGTGGCTCATGAGCGGCGCCTTGAAGAGTCGGTCGCCCAAAGTACTTTGTAGAATTTTTGCATGCACGAAGCCGAGTGACATGCTGGACGCGGACTTCTTCGTGACGCGAGATATGACGGTGAGAGAACAGGGACATCATTGAGGCAGCCGAAATCACAAGCTTGTGGCACCCCTCCACGTCGTCAGGTCGCCGTCGTCGGCGTCCTGATTGTTTCATGGAGTAGACGAATGGGATGACAAGCAAGTCATGCAGGATGGGGATAGGTGTAGCCAAACGACCCCGAAGGATGATGGATGCAGCTTGGACGAAGCCACGGAAGCAAACGTGTTTCAAATCCGCCGGTGCTCCGATTCAAAGCTGTCATGTGACAACATTATCACGTGATTGCGCGTCGTCTGCCAAGCCACAAGCCTGGCTTCACCGGCCAGTCAGCCGCGGCGCTCGATGTTTTGTTGACATGGTACGTCACACACTCACACAGGCCGAAAAAGACAAAGCTTCTCCGCCAAACGGTCAGTGAGTGATCTGACCTCCACAAATCCACCAGAGAACCAGGCCATTCGATTTCGATTCTTGCCAGGTACTCGCATCTGCATTCACCATTCGGCTTGCTCTCTTCCTGAGGCATCAAGTCCTGAACGCCTTTGAAGATGGCCGTTCCTCGGCGCCGCTCAGCTCGGTTGAGCGCTACACAACATCAGGTAATGTTTGGCCAGCTTGTCGGAAAGGACTATACATCTTATCGATCGAAAGCAGCGTGATTCCCGACTTGAAGCTAACAATGATTCCTCCAGCGTTCTTCACCTCGAAAAGCTACATCCGCACTTCAACTTGAATCGCTAGTAGAACGAGACGAAACCCCAGTTGACGAGCCGCCATCGATTGACAATGTCCTCGCAACGCCATCCTCGGTCGCCAAGATGTCCCAAATATCCAGACTGTCTGGCCTCAAGACCCCTAAGACTGAGCCCCGACCTGACCGTGGTGAGATGCATCCGCAGCTTCTTCATCAGACCACCGCCAAAGAACCCGATTCCGGCCTCAAGCTGGGTTTTGTCGATCCACCTTCACATCCACCCCATACCATCGCGAGCGCTCAGAACACTCCTTCAAGGACCCGCTCTAGCAATGCGGAATTGAGCTCCACGACCTTCGACTTTAATTTTGGTTCCGAGTCCGCCTTGAGCAATGAGGCGCAGAAGATGATGGACTCTGTTCGGGAGGAGGCGGCGAGGATCAAGGCACAGATGCAGGCGGAAAGAGAAGCCCAGAAACAGAAGGATGCTGACGCAGAAGCTACCTTTGGCGGCATCAACGCAGCTGGAAGAAAGATTGCGAAGCCCAAAGGCAAGGCAGGTCGATTCAGTGACATCCACATGGCTCAATTCAAAAAGATGGACTCGATAGCCAACCATCCGTCCGCCTTCAGATCAAAGCGGCCTGGATTCGCACAGCCTACAACTCAGTCACTTAAGAGAAGTGGCTCGAAGGCTGGTCTCGACGAAGTTGACCGACCTCGAACTGCCGGAAAGGGTACTCCAGGTCGCAAGCCTCCGCCATTCCTTGGTCGCCCGACTTCAGTCAGTCCCTTCAAATCTGTTCCACAACAACCTGAGCGCACAGAAAAGCCGGGCCAGGTCAAGCGTGCTCGCCACTCTGAATTCCATGATGTCTCCGCCAGCCGAGCGTCAGAGCACCCACAGACAGCGCGTCCGATGAACCATCCCGGCCCAGTTTCAAGCCACTTGTTGTCCCCCACCAAAGCATCTTTGGCCAGGGCCGCAAATAGTCAAATTCCAGTAGCATCTCCCAAGAAGGCACCAGGGCTCACACGAACCACTTCTATGAGATCGCTGCGACCGACATCGACGGCGCCCAGCGCGAGACCGTCTACGTCCCATGGAGCGGGCAGCACTCAGGCTTCAACCAAGATCACCTATTTTCAAGGTTCTCCTGAACGCCCTCTTCCTCCTTTACCAACTGAAACTCGCTCGTTCGCGCCGCTGGCGCTCGAACAGCCGTCCAACTCCATCCCTTCTCTTTCCGCTCCATCGCATAGCACGAGTTTCGCATCGAGACTACCCACATTCTCCGGCCTGAAGTCAATCCTTCGCTCACCTCGGAAGAACGATATTTCGACATTGACGAAGGAAGCCTCGGCAACCCCTAAGCGGCCCACCACCGCGACCGCTACATTAGCCACTGGCTCAATCAAGAAAGTCGACTTCACGCCGAGCGTCAAGTCTAGATACGCTGTCAAGCTCGCTGCTGGAAGCCCTAGCCCGGCCAAACTACCACAACAACTCACACCAGGGAACGCGCTGGCACCAGCTACTCCATATGACTCTGCCGCATACACTCTCGATGACGAGGATGGATGGGAAGACGCCGAAGATGCTTCGAGTGAGATCGAGTATCCGATGCTCCCAGCAACATCTTCCAGCCCCGGTGGCCTCGCGAAGGTTGACAACTCGTTTTTCAACAAAGCAAAGGAACATAATCGTCGAGAGTCAAAAGAGTTCAAGTCTATCTTCACGACTCTACATCACCCGTCTCGCACTAGCGCTCCCTCAACATTAAATTCCGCCAACACCACTGACAACAAGAACCATCCTAATGCTCACGCCAACAAAGTCATGAAGTCACCCAGCAACATCAATTTCTCCAATCCATCTCCTTCGACTATTCGTCGCGTCCGCACTTCTGGTGTCACCTCCGTTGTGCAACCCTTCGAAGATACAGATGTCCAGACAATGCCCCACGGCCTGCCTGGGAAAAAGCGCCGACGAGCAACAGAGGACCAGCCGGACACGGACGGAGAAAGCGGCAAGGAGAATCGACGCACGTCGGTCATTCCAAGTGTCCCTGGCGGGTGGCATGATAACTCTTACCATGAAGATGAGGAACAGGACGAGGGCGAGAAGCGCGGCGGCAAGCGTGTGCGGACGGCACCCCCTCCTGAGAAGATGTCCGCCCTTGCCGCGAACACGACCAGCCCGGTCAAGAAGCCCCGCCAGAGCTCCGCGCGGGAACTGGCCAAGCAGACCGCAAAGGAGCGAAAGGGCGGTCGACTCATGAGTCTCAGCCGACTGAACTTCCTGAGTCAGCCTAAGCAGAGAGGCTGAGTGCAATGGAGACGGAGACGGAGGTCCGCGTGGGTTCTTCTGATAACGTCTCGGCGAGCAATTGCGGCATCTCCCTCAATGGGCAACAGGCTCCAGTGCACGCAGTTTTGGATTATATCCTCTGGACACACGTAACGCGGTACTCGGAACGGCCTGCAGTGCAATTTGTGGTGTTTATTACTTTCGGCACCTGTGTTACTTACCTCTGTGTTTGGTGAGATTTTGCCTATCTGCGAGTTTGGGGGCAAAATCGGAGTTGTTAATGGTACAGAGTACCGTATGGGAGGAAGGATACTTGGATCAAATTCTGGATACCTAGTAGGTTAGGTTAGGTCGGTTCGTCGACTTGATCACCGGAGTGGTTTTGGACTACAGATGACGGGGCCACGGTTATGGATACGCATAGGGCATACGGAGTTCAAGGACAACTCATGGTTGGATACAGGCCACACAAAAAGTTTCGACCCTTAGATCATACCGTGAGTCGTGTTTGAGGTTCGCACATACAGAAAGCTTCCGAGGTTTTGTAGTCTGACAGATTGAAGCCTCGGTCGTACATGGTGGTTCGCATTCCTTTATTGGTTGATAGCAGCTATTGTTCGTAGAACCAATGCGGGTGCCAACAGTAAAGCGAAGGATGTACACTCCGACATTCCGCCAACTGCTAAACCCCTTACACTCTTCCCATCGACTACCGATGACGGGTGAGGGCTGAAATGACAGTAGACGCCACGCTAACGAATCAATACACAGCCTCAAGCAAGTAAATAACGCCAAAGACCAGGAATGCAATGGCGCCGCCCATGGTAACTGTCCACCATCAGTCACAATTCCGTACAAAGCAAGCAAGATGAAGCATGACTTACCAGTCCTCAAGCTGACCTTGCCAGCAATGGCTCGTCCACCCAACACCGCAGCACCGGTACATATTCCATGCCCTCCCAGGGCGCCGGCCGTGACCCACCAGTAGTCCTGCCCAGCGGCCATTGCAATCGTCGCAATCTGCGATCTATCACCCCATTCACCCAAAAAGGTCATGATGAAAGTCTGCACCCAGGCCGGGCTGAGCAGTAACGAACACAAATTGTTTATCCCGGCCAAGGCATTCTTCAAGCTCGATGTTCGAGATGGGCTCGCCTCGCGCGACGAGGCGGGCGACTCGGGCGGTGAAGGAAGCCGTGAGTCGGTGTTCTTTCTCCCCGGGACGCCACGCCCGGCCTCCAGCGCGTAAGGCGACATCGCACTCGACCGCCTCCGATGCCGCGACATTTGACGTGCATGCTCATGTTCCTTCTCCTCGAGTTCCATCTCTACTTCTTTCATTTCTTCGCTGACGCCTTCGTCGGGGGACATCCCTCTGGCTTCCATGACCATTTTGACACCAAAGACCAGAAAGAGGCCCGCGGCTGCGAACTTGGTGAGGGTCTCGGGAATTAGAGTGGGTACGGCGTGGCCGAGTACGGCAGATAGAACGGTCATTGTTATGAGGGCAGAATACGCGGCCGTGAACACCACCACTCTAGGGTGGCGCATGGCCATGAGCGCCGCAACCAGGAATGTCTTGTCGCCAATCTCGGAGAAAAGGATCATCGTGAAGGAGAGGAGCAAGGAATGCATGGGGGAAATGACGGCGGGTTCATGTTCGAGGGACTTTTTGGGTGTTTGCGGGTTCTCAGACGAGAGGATGTTGTCCTTGGGCGAGGAGGGGTTTTCAGGGTGAGGGATATCGTGCGGTTTGGAGGGGAGGTCTTCGGGGGTCTGGCGACGGTGTATCAGCACTTGGTTCTGCTCGTTAGGTTGTGTACGTTGCGTTGGCCTTACTGCTAGTGTTTTCTTGGTTTCTTCATCTGTCGAGGCCGGTACTGCTGCCCCGTCTGGATCTCTCACTTCGCCGTGCGGCACCGGCCTCGCGTCTTTGGGAGACTCGGGCTTCTTTTCCGTCATCTTCGCCTCCTTGGATTTCTCAGAGATACCTCCTTCCACGCCCCTGGTCCCCTCGACGGGTTTTGAATTGACGCGGTCATCCATGACCGCATCGTTTGTCTGAGGTAGATCGCCGTGATCTTTGTACGATTCCTTCACCACAATCTCGTCGTCCCCGGTCTCGGCACCCTGCTTCTTCCTCGTTCGCTCTGCGCTTGTCTCGACGAAAGGTCCGTCATGGGGCATGCCATCTTTCCCATCCACCGGTGCATGTTCGGTTCCAACTGGAGACCCTTTGAGGGTGCTTCCCCCTCCAGGCGCGCCAACAGCGCCCCCTGATGTGCCAGAATTGACGAGGTCTGTTGCGGACAGATCACCGCCTAAGGCATTGGTGGTCGCAACAGAAGCTAAGAGGAACAGGAGTAACTGAGCGCGCCGCCGTCCGATTTTCATGGTCGTGTGCGTGGTGTAGAAGTCGAAGATGAAGGAGGAGGTGGATCTGAGATCAGCGCAGGTGAGACAGTCGAGGAATCAAAGTGAGGGGGCAGCCGCGATCAATATCTTGGGTACAGATACGGAGTACCCAATGTCACAAAGTTGGATCCCTGGTGTTATAGACACTGGGGATGCGTGAAAGTTGAGAAAGGTGGAAGGTGGAACTTGTTGTGCTCCTTTTCCCATGCATCTTGATCTCATCTTCATCCACTTTTGGAATGGGAATTCTGTCCCTTATTCCCCGGCATCTTCGCAGCCGCCAATCGGCATCAAGCTGACCAGGGCTATTCTTGGCACTTATTTTTGCGTGAGGCTGAGTTCTTTTGACCAAGGGACGCACAGAGTACCAGGTAATTGGTTCCAAGAATCTCACACCCATGCTCAGTGCCGGCAAGCAGTCTACTGTTCTGCAACTTGCTCACAATGCCCGTCACCACAAAACCGAGTGAGGATAAGGTACGGACAGGAACCTCCTCCATTCTTGTTTTCTAACGAAAAATTCCAGAAGCGGAAAAGAGACAACAACGAGAAGAGGTCGAGTAAAAAGTCGAGGACGGAACACCCACAAGAGAATGGCGCTACGCGAGCAAATCTCGACACGTCCAAACCCTCGGCGGTATTTCAGCCCGATGGCGGCCGTTCATGGACGCTCTCAATTGCGCTTCCCGGCAGCATCATCGCGAACGCCAAGTCCCATGAGCAGAAGACCTTCTTAGCTGGACAGGTTGCGCGGGCTCTGGCGGTCTTCTGTGTTGACGAAGTGGTCATTTTCGATGACGAGGACGTGGAGACTCGACAGCGACGGCCAGCCATCGGCGAGAACGACTACACCGCCTACTCGCATCCTGATCATTTTCTCGCGCACCTTCTGTCATATCTAGAGACTCCGCCACATCTGCGCAAGACGCTCTTTCCCATGCATCAAAATCTCCGAACGGCAGGCACTCTGCCCAGTCTCGATATGCCGCACCATCTACGTGCCAATGAATGGTGCGAGTACCGTGAAGGAATCACTACAGCGGCTCTTGCTGACGGCAGCGGGACGCTGGTTGATGTGGGTTTACCAGGCTATCGGAAACTGCCAGGTGCAACTATTCCGCCCAACACACGAGTGACCGTACACCTCAAGGACGACGATTCGAAAGAAGCCCAGGCCGTCTCGCCGGACACTCCAAGGCAAGACAGGGGCTATTATTGGGGATTCACTGTACGTCAGTGCAACAGCCTGACCGATGTGTTTACCGAGTGTCCCTTCGACGGTGGTTATGACATCTCATTCGGCACCTCGGAAAGAGGTCGAGCCTTGACAGAAGTTTTGGCAGAGAAGTCCCTGGCAGACCCTCCAAGTCTTCAGCATATTCTCATTGTCTTCGGCGGTGTCGCCGGCTTAGAAACGGCAGCAAAGAATGATCCCAATTGTCGCCAAATGGGCCTGCTCGGAGAGAAGGTCAAGGAGTTATTTGACGTCTGGGTGAACCTGTTACCTGGCCAGGGCAGCCGCACTATCAGGACTGAAGAAGCTGTGTGGCTGGGCTTGATGGGGTTGAGACCCTTCATAGAGCGAGTCGGAAGGTCTCATGTTCTGCGTTGAGGCACGTTCGACTAAGGGAAGTGATGATCGCGTCTGAAGGAGTATTACTCCAGACACGTGGCTTTGCAACCGCGCAAATGAAGCTGGCGAGGACCAGTACTAAAGACCCTCGACGTCTGCTGTAACAGATGCGAGGCTAGGGCGGTGCCTGCAAAAATGCAAAAATCTGCACCACTTTCGTCGCCAGCACCCCTATATCGTCGTCCTAGACTTCAACTTGGACACAAACAGTCAGCCAACTCCATCACTTTTCTCAGTACCTGGGCATTTTTCTACTGCCGACAGGTTTCCTGGCTGCGTTCTGCTCCGCGGAGGTGTTGAGGCCCAAGGCTGGAAAAAGTCCCACTTGCCGCTTTTGCGTCACGGCGATGACCAACCACACAATGCTGCTCAGGCTCAGATCCATGACAATCCTTCTGGTAAACAAGCGCCGAGGAGACAACGAACTTGGAACCGTATGTTGCATCAAGCCGATGTCCCGCTTCTGAAGCGACCTCGCTTAGCACTTGTCAACAATATCTAAGAGTGTCTCGAGGATGCATCAACAGTACATACGGTCGATCTGACCGCACAGCTCCTCTCCTCATTCTACGAGTAAACCAACGAGTCAAGCATCATGACGACCTCCCTAGCAATCCAAACACTCAAGTCAACCTACAAGTTCCTCCAAACGCCCATCATAGTCTCAGCGCCCATGCGCGTGTTTGCCGGCCCAGATCTCGCAGTTGCAACGTCCCGCGCCGGTGGTCTGGGCTTCATTGGCCCCGGACTGAAGCCAACAGACCTCGACTCCAAGCTCGAGAAAGCACGAGGTCTCCTCGACGAAGCACCGGTACACGACAACTCCGTGTCTTCGCAACCGTCATTCAGCCACACTCTACCCATTGGCGTCGGCTTCCAACTCTTCGACGGCGATCTCAATATTGCAGCCTCCACAGTTCGAAAATACAAGCCTGCAGCCGCATGGCTTTTCGTTCCTAAGACAGGTCAATCTGAGGTCGACCAGTGGACATTCGAGCTCCGGGAAGCATCGCCATCGACGAAAATATGGCTGCAGGTTGGCTCCGTGGCCGAGGCCGTGGCCGCAGCGAAAAGCAAACACGCGCCGGATGTTCTCGTTCTTCAGGGTATCGACGCGGGCGGGCACGGGCTGAGAAAAGGTGCCGGCATCGTATCTCTCTTGCCAGAAGTATCGGACGCATTGAGGAGCATCGGGGTTAATATCCCGCTCTTTGGGGCTGGGGGTATCGCCGATGGCCGAGGTGTGGCTGCCGTGATAGGTACAGGCGTTGCGGCGGGGGCAGTAATGGGCACACGCTTTCTTGCCAGCAAAGAAGCGGACATCAAATCCGAGTACCAGAACGATGTCCTTCGGGTCTCAGATGGCGGCCAATCCACATTTCGAACGGACCTATTCGACAGGTTACAAGAACGCCATGATTGGCCTGAGCGATACGATGGACGAGCCATCATCAACGCCAGTGTGAGAGACGAACTGGCGGGGTTGGACTTCCAGGAGAACAAGAGACTGTTTCAGTCTCAACAGAAGAATGGCTCGCTCGGCTGGGGAGATGATGGCAGGATGACGGCATATGTCGGGAGTGCGGTGGGCTTGGTGACCAGCGTTGAGAGCGCGCAGGATATCATCGAAAGTGCCAGAGACGACGCTAAGCGGGCTCTACGGCGAGTTGTGGCCGAATTCGACAATTGACCAGACTGCTGCGTCCATAATGACTGCTGCAGGGACCTCTGATCCTCACAGTTGCCTTTCACTTTACAGCCATGGTGCATGAATCGAACTGCGAAACATTAGTCTCAAGCAACATCAACCTCGATACAATCTGACTAGGACACCAGTGTATGGCGTCGAAGGCCCTCCCCAGAGAGTTATAGCACGCTCTCTGTTAGTTCACGATGCGTTGAAAGAACGCTCATTTTGCGACAAGTTTAATGTGGCATCTCAACACGCTAGGCTGCAGGAGACGTCGAATCTGTCCTCATGCATGATATTGGTAAGCGATTCGGCCACGTCACTCGTTGCATTAGATCGATGCGGTGTTGTCGGAACGAGAACTCCACTGGAGGCTCGTAGTGGAAGTTGTCGAAGTATATACATCTACTCAGCCAAATTGAGACAGTGTTCTCCCAACCAGGAGCGTCTGGAGATGCTGGGGTCTCCGACCTTGATTCCACCTGCGAACAAGCACCGAAAGTCCCCCGATCGGGAGATGATGTGCCTGCGCCTGTGGTACTCCCGAAGGCTAGGGTAATGTGTGAAAATGCTGCGCATTTTGGGTGGCTTCCGACGTTGGATCGAAGGCCTAGATTATGACGACCCTCACCTGGCATATCCGCAAGACCGTCTGCCACGATCACCGTCAGGGCTGGGAATTCAAGGAGCTCCAACTGCCCTTCGAGAGCTGGATGAATTCAACCACCATGTCAAAGCACCAGCACTGCAACTGAGTCGGATAACTGGCGTCGGGGCCCAACAACTATTATTTTAGAGGCAGGAGAACCCGGTCACCATGATACGGCGATAGGGCCGCAGACTGCTCCAGCACAAAGCAATGGAGCATCGCTGGCAGAGACCCGACCCAGAGAAATACCACCATTGTATTGTCCACTCGGCAGTGAGGAACCTAGAGGCCACCACTACATTCGTCTGTTCGCCCTGTTCCCGAGTATGTGGAGACGGGAAATTCAGGGCGTAGTCTACGAATCGTCACTGGACATTGAATCCAACCGCACGACAAGACGAGAGGATAGCTATGAAGGTCTATCTTACGTCTGTGGAAACACGAGTAAGACGAGAGAGATATCTGTCAACAACCAACCCTTCGAGGTCACGCTCAATCTCTATACGGCACTGGAGCACTTACGCTTCCAACGCAGCACCCGTGTCCTGTGGATAGACGCAATCTGCATCAATTCGAGGGACAGCAAGGAAAGAACACTCCAGGTACTTGAGTCGTACAACCTCTCAGTCACCAGGGCACGGACTAAGAGAATCATAGGTCATGTCCATGCAGCACTGCTACCGAGCGGCGACACAAGTCCTGGTGTGGCTCGGAAAGGTCGGACCACATAGTCGCGCACGCCTCGATGTATTTCGAGATCTCTTCGCAGTTTCAGCGAGTTATCGCAGTGCTGTATCCTGCGCGGCGAGATTCTGACAATGGATGATCCAAGACCCCAGAAGCACAAGGATACCACCCCCTTGCGAGCATTGCGCACTTGGCGGACCTCCCACTGGTACTTCCGGCGACAAAGTAGCGCGATTCCTCCAGCAGTATCCTAGCCCGGACTCCCTTTGGCCTTCCCGGTCGGACACATCGAGATGGGGATTCACTCGAACATGGAGTGGTCACTCGATGATTGTCCCCCGCGAGCCCAAAACCGGCCATACTGTCGCCTCTCTTCTGAGATTTCCCGAGCCGTTCACACTTCGGCGAGGCCCCGGATGGCGCGTACAGCATGCTAGGGGCATGTTACTCCCCGTGCTTGATGGGGATGGTAGCTACCACCCGTGCAGAGAAGCCGCCGCCGTTCGAAGACATCGAGCTGATCGGCTAATCCTTGATTCTATGCCAAGTCATTACTATGCAGAAGCCTCGCAAAGCCAGCGACAGCGACAGCCAAACCCCAATTCCATAAGAAGCCGGACTTGGCCGCCCCATGCCCCGCAAACTCCAATATGGCTGACGGGATGAGGAGTCGAGAGGAGATACAGTACATCCTCGTGTACTCTGTAGAGAGAGTCCTTATCTTCCTCCCTTCCCGGCATACCAAAGGAACATACATACTGCGTATACCACGGGGAATCAATATCACATCGGGCGCCAGACTCAAGCCACAATCCTCAATCCTCAAAACTCGCTCGCCCCAACCCAACCCGACATGTCGACCTCCAGCAAAAGACGCTTCCCCATCCCGCCAGGCGCAACGGCCTCGGTAAAGATAATCGACACGACCTCCCATATTGGCAAGCTTCCCGTCGACTTTGTAAGTTGCCCAAGTTCTGCGTACAGTGTACGGAGTAATGGGGACATATCTCCGTTCGCGAATGTTTAAAACCCGTACTTGCTGTCGGTGATAACCTAATAAAAAACCCCTTCTCTACCTACAGCTCATGGAACCTCCCGTCCCGGGCTTCACATACATGCCCGACCTGCCCTCGTGGTCCTTCCTCGTCGAATCCAGCACTACAGGTAAGAGAGCGCTTTTCGACCTGGGCATCCCGCCGGACTGGGAGACGTTCGCCCCCAGCGTCAGCGACAGGTTGAAGACCTCAGGCTGGGACATCCGTGCCGAGAAGAATACGAGTCAGATCCTCGAGGAGAATGGCGTGGATTTGAAGACCATTGGGTCCATCGTCTGGAGGTGTGTGTGTATCCTGCCCTCTTCGATTCCCCCGCCTCCCATGTAACGAAAGCTGATCCATACCTCGTGATACTCCCCCAGCCACTGGCACTGGGACCATCTAGGCGATCCATCGACATTCCCTCCGTCAACCGAAGTCGTGGTCGGACCGGGTTTCAAGGAGGCATTCGCCCCCGGCTGGCCGTCCAAGGAGGATTCACCCGTTCGAGAGAGCGATTTCAAGTACGTCTGTCGCGCACCTCCAAACCATGAATGAGTACTTTAGGGGCACTCTCTGACCACTCCGTTGCACAGGGGCCGCACCCTCCGCGAAATCACATTCACCGAGCCTCACACCCTCCAGGTCGGCGACTTTCGCGCCGTGGACTTTTTCGGCGACGGGTCCTTCTACATCCTAGACACGCCTGGCCACGCGGTAGGCCATGTCTGCGGCCTGGCGCGCACGACTTCCAATGCCAACTCTGCCGCCGACGCTGACACCGACACGTTCATCCTGATGGGCGGCGATCTGTGCCATCACGGCGGCGAAATTCGACCCTCGGAATACGTGCCCCTGCCGCGGGAGATCTCGCCCCACCCTCTCACGCGCGCATTCCACCTCCCGTGTCCCGGCGCGGCGTTCGAACAGCTTCAGACGTCGCGGAACCGATCGCCCACGAAGCCCTTCTTCGATCCGGCCATGGGGCTCTCGATCCCCGAGGCGATCCGGTCGATTGAGAAGGCCCAGAAGGCCGACGCGGACGAGAACGTGCTGTTCATATATGCGCACGACGCGTCGGTCAGGGGTGTGGTGGAGTTGTTCCCCAGCGAGGCGAACGAGTGGCAGAGGAAGGGGTGGCGGGAGAAGATGTTTTGGGCGTTTTTGGCCGATTTCGGGCACGTCGTGAAGGAGAGCGGGTAGGGCGAGCGATCGGTGGGAGAATACCTCGGAGGACTGCGCGGGGGTGTGGGTATGGGTGTGCTTGTGATTGTCATGCATGTGTGTACGTCGCGTGTACATTTGGAGTGTACCCACTATTGAAATCTAAGCCCCCCGCCGGCAGGAGGTAAATATTCACGAGCCCGAAGGTGAAGAGTGACAGGCCCTTGCGCCTGCAAGTGCCCCCAAGGCATCCTAACCCTATCTTCTATCGCTCGTATTGACGAGAGTATACCCTCGGTTGATGAGCTCATCAGCAGCGATTCCGACGCACCAATCCTTCATCACCCCCTCCACTGCAGCGTATCTGAAAAAGCCCAAGACATTTCCGTCCCGGTCCCAGATAGCACTACCGCACATTCCTTCGGGAAGGTTGATTGCCGAGTCTTGGCCCATGTAGTTCCAGGTTGTAAAGACCCAGTCCCGTTTTGGTGAGTTGTCGTCAAAAGGGATTGCTTGGCGTGACGTGAAATGGAATTGGCCATCGATGCAGCCTGTATCAGGTGAATCTAGGTAAGTAAGCTTATAGCGTGGATAGTGCTTAGCTGAAACCAATCGCTCAAGCTGAATAGGCTCCGGGACGATGTCATTCTGGAACGTGATGTTAGAGAACCTTTCCGTGTCCCGCAATTTGATGAGGGCGATGTCTGTGTGCGAAACTTCCATAATAAGCTCGCCAATATCGCGACCGGTACCGGGGAATGCGTGGAAGACTTGCGTGCCACATTCGCTGGGGAACCCATGCGCGGCCACGGTCATGAACTCGTTGCCATTTCCATCTTTCACAAGAACGCCAGTTGATGTCGAGAGAAACGCGCCGTGGCTCCCTGGTAGGTAGGACGATGCCACCCTCAGGCCTGGCTGCAGAGTATCGTACTGGCTAACGTCCGGATTCCCTGGAGCAGGATCCAGAAGGCGGCGAGCTTGTGGTGCCGGCGGTCGTCCCATCTCATCGTCGAACAAGTAGTTACAAACGATATTCGCAGCGCTGGCTGGCAGTTTGTGAAAGTCGGTATCACGGTCCTTTAAGACGATGAATACTGAGTTATGAAGGTATATAACCTCTGTTATCGTGACGCCAAGGCCTTGGAAGTGGTCCTTGATGATATGGAAAAGCGGCTCCCAGTCCTCCAGATCTTTGCCATTTTGGTCTTCAGCGATGGATCGGTTCGTCCTCCGAGAGACGAACCTCGCTTTTGGTAGGGGCATTTGGCCCATCTCCAGGTGGAGGTAGATTGGCACCCCGGCAATGGTAAGGGGCCACGGCTTAGGCGGCAGGGTGCGTACCAGGAGGTACATAAACCACCCGTCGCTGCTGACCCCGATCGTTCCGGGAAAGATGTTACTTATGACCTCAAACTTGTCGTGGTCAAACATGGCGCCCATGTTGTCCCGAAGGTCGAAGGGTAAAATGACGTGTCGTGTCGGCGGCGGCGGCTGTACATCCTGTGCTGATGTGCCTTGGAAGAGGGGATTTAGGATGCGGCCGCCTTCGTAGAGAGACAACCGCTGGTCTAGAGAACTAGTTTAGTATTGCCATTTGTAGGAGGGAATACTAAGTCCTTACCGATGTGAGCCAGCTCGGCCTGACTGGACCACCCGAGCGGGTTCGGAAACTGGGAACGAGAAACGCTGTTAAGCGAAGGGCTGATGGCTCCAGGGCTGGTGAGGATTGCGAGTTTCTTTGGTGACGTTGCTTCGGCCGTAGGCGTGATTCGACGCTTTCTGGAAGAGGAGAGGTCTAGGTTGCTGAGCGCCATCGGCGATACGAGCAGCAGCCCGGCGACAGCCTTGCGCTGCGGCGTAAGCGAAGACGACATCGTGGAAATGATCTGTCTCTGTTGGTAATGGTGACAGTATCTGGGTGTGATGAGAAAAGGCGATGTCTAGAGGCACAGGGAGTAGGAATGGGGAGGAGACAAGGAAAACCTCAAATTATTTGTACCTTGTGACACGTTGGTGGCAGGCAGCAGGCACGTAACTGCAGCATATTTCCTACCTTCCGTAGCTCTTTAGGTAATTACACAATATTGTGCCTGCCCGCCCCAATCATATGATCATACCAGACGTGGATACAACCTAATGGAATTTAAGATTTTGCATCGAGGACCTCGCTTCTCGTATGAACTACTTTATAGCGGGCTCCACATCACACCGTACCCGCATTGTTTTCAACGTCTCTGCTCGCTGGCAGCTGGCGTCCAATCACAGGGACCAAGCGAGAAAGATGGCCACACCCAGAAGTAGGCCCAATGACTTCGTGACGTCGGTGTGTACGAAAGACGGGGCGGCACCGGTGTAAGGTGCGACAGGGAGCGTGAGGACCTAGAGTGAGGAGAACCGGCAGCGGATCAATTAGCCAAGTGAAACGGGTGGTAAGGGCCTTTATGGAGGTTAAGGGGGTTGGTTAAGAATATGCCCTACGTACCGAGTCGATGACGTGAGCGACCCCGTTCTCGAGAATGAGGTTCGAGGAGACAATCTTTGCGTTGTTGATGAAGTAGTCTTCGCCTTGGATCGTCACTGTGATGGTCGTGCCGGCCTGTGTTACGAAGCTGCTCCCGTTGGTTAAACTGGGGATGTAGCCGGCAAAGTCCTGTACCACGTGCCCCGAGAGGGCAGACGCAAGGCCGGTAGAGCTCGTGGATATACCGGCGGCGGTGAAGGCGTCGTTGGTGGGAATGAAGACGGTAATTAGAGGAGTTGCATCCAGACCCAACGTTTGGCCGGAGGTGTTGGTGAGGGAGACGAAGGTCGTCTCGCCGGTGAGTGCGGCCGTCGAGGATAAAGACAGCGGGACAGTGAAAAGACTGTCACAGTCAGCAACGAGCGAGATCTTACAGTCACGATTCGAGTCGAATGAATGAGGATGCGCAGGGCCGAAGCTTGGATATAGAAGTCTCGAATAGTTCCGACTTACCCGTTAGTTGTGTGAATCACACCACCAGCATAGGGAATATCGGCGGTCAGTATACCGATGGAGTTGCCCAGTCCCGAAAATAGGTTCACCTGAGTTGGCACGCTGCTACCGTTGTCCTGCCTCGGGAGGATTGTCGGCAGCCAGCGTTTGGTGTTTGTCGAATTAGTCTGGTTCCGCGGGTCCGACACAACCTTCTGGGTCTCTCCTTTCAGGTTCGCAGTGGAGTCCTTGGTTGAGACGACGGTCCCTGGCGGCGTTCGAAGACCATTGATTTCACTCTGGTTCTGAGAGGCGTGGAGAAGGAGCTGTTGTTGCTCCGCGGGGGTGAGGGTCGCGCGTCTTCTCAGACCGGAAGCATTAAATGTGCTGCCGACGTATTGGTCGGTGGGGGCAAATACGGTCGGGACGTCAGCAGCGTAGGCGGCAGAAACGACAGGGTCCGACTGGATGAGAGCTGCAAACTGAGCCGCGCCTGCGGCTATGAGGGCATCGTTCAGAGACGGGAGAGTCGGTGACGGTGCAGGAGCAGGCCAAGCAGAGGTTGAGGGCCAGCCGTGTGAAGTCTCAAAAGTCGATGGCCACGAGTGCCATGCTGAACCCTCCGAGGACCAAGCATGGGGAGGGGTGTTGATGGGAGTCCAGGAGCTTGAGTAGCCAGGCTGATCCCATGCGGACCAGCTCGTTGACCATGTAGGAGCTGGAGGGGATGGTGTATACGGCGAAGCAGATGGTGCAGAAGAATATGAGGGTTCAGACCAAACAGCAGAGGACCAAGTTTCCGACGTATAAGCGCTGGGCGTCCACGTGGGAACCGTAGCAGGCCAGGAGGGCTGACTATACTGGGTCGGGGACCAGCTCCAAGCACCAGGCGAGTGGTACGACGAAGGCACAACCGGTGGGAAGGCCTGAGCAGCGACCGACGACATCCCGCAGGCGGACAACACAACAATGAGTTGAAGCAGCATGATCAGGCTGGGGACTGCGGCTGAGGGGAAGCGAGCACTGAACGAGCGGACAAGACGTGTGACTTACGCAGCTTCTTTCCAATAACAGCGGCTCAAAAAAGAGTGAAGCCGTCGCAGCCTCAGTCGTCGACTCTGCTGAGGGACATAGATCTGAATTTAAGTAGACCATTCGAGGTCAAGGACAAGACTGAGGCATTGCGCGTCCGTCTGCGGTGTGGGATTCCGACATCGTCGATAGGCGCGGACTTTTTGGTTTCCTTCTCATGTCCGCTGCCACCGTAGTGACTTTTGCATTTGTTTCCTGCTTGCAGTGCTGCGATGGTGCGATCTGGGGGGCACATGATACGGTGGGAGGTGCGTTGTCGTCCCGGGCGCAGACCCTGCTGCCGCTGCATCAGTAGCGCTGGTACAGTATTGTACCATACCTGATGAGTGACCACCATCGGACGAGGCATTCGGCTATAGTTGTAGCTTGGATTCGGGGATGAGGCTCCCTCGTTGCTGGAAGCGGTGGCCTGCATCTTCTTGTGGTGGTGTGGGCTGCGCCGTTGCCAAGTCTCGTGTCGCTTCTGGCGAGTTAGGCAGGAGCCGGACGACTTAGGCGGCAGATTGACGTAAATAGGCTCCTTAGCCGGCTGCAGGGGCATCCACCTGGCGCCCTAGGCACCCCCAAGCTCACCGGCCAGGCTAGTCCCGAAGACCCCGAAGTCGGGTCCGTTTTCCAAGATCGGGAAGCATCTGCACCTCGACCTCGTCTCTACCTTCCACCTCGACGATGCCACCAGTACAGCTTGTGCAGTCCAGTCCAATCACTTGAGCGGTGGGATCGGGATTCTCCAGACATTGTGCTTGAGCTGACTGTCGCTGCAGAACTGCTTCACCTCGATTGTCACGAATGGATACGAACTCGAACTTGCCATTCTCCGCCAATCGAACAAGCCCTCACCCAGCCTCCGCCGTCCTCACCTTGTGCTGGTGGCTTTCAGAGACTCGTTCGCGGGCAGACCACGCCGTCCCTCGTATATGTGCCCTCCACCAACAGAAGGTCCGTACGCTCGAACTGCATCCACTGCCGGACGATCTTCAGTCAGTTCGTGCTTGGTGTGGTCCAACAATGTTCTGGATCCCGCGAACGTCGGGCCACCGAGCTAAACAGCAGGCTATCCCCTGGTGATAGAGCCTTTTGTCGTTCATGATTTGCCCGAATGGCCAGACACCTCATCAGCGCATGCCTCTTTCTCAAGAGAGCTTTGGCTTGGTGCAATGCGACTGCATTCGGCACTGCACCATGCATCTGCTGCGATGCTGCGGGTATAGGATTGGGCCAACCGCAAACATGGCGCTCTTTCAGATGCAGAGGCTATCAGCCAGAGCCGCAACTCCCGGCCTTGATGCATTTAGTCACAAGGACGGCCCAAAATCCAGAAATGCTCTTCCACCAGCCCAGCATCCCGAACAGCTTTTGCGGATTCAACTGAGGCTCTTTCAGCTTCCGGCTGCTATCACGACGTCCCCTCCTTGACGTTCCCGCCGCTGCAACCATGGTTATATCCTCTCTCGATCCGGGCCGTCACACCTACCACCTATGGCGCCGCTTTTCTATGCCTACCGCAGGCGGGGCTAGGGACGCCATTTCCGTCCCCGCCGATGTCGCCGACCAGCTCAATTCTGCGTACACCTTCATGCTTCAGATGATCATCCTCAGCTTCTGGACCATTCTGATTCTTGCTGGCGTCGTACTCTATCTGGGCAGAGAGAAACATAGCCACAACAGCGGAGTCATTGCCACCGGCATCTGGAATGCGAAGGGCTCTCCAAGCGCTGTTTTCAGCCTGACCACGGCCTATTTTATGAAGATCAAGGACCGGCGTCGATGGCAACTATTTGTTTGGACGACGCTGGCGCTGGGGTTCGTCATTGCTAGCTATGCCATTCCCATCAAAGTTGCGCCTTATATCATCATCGATCATGCTGCTCCAGTTTCATCTGCGGCTGTGTACGTCCCTTCGTTGAGCACCAGCAACAGTGCAATCAACGCGGTGCAGGTCAATCTGGTGCAGGCCAACGCGCTCGAAGTGCCGTCAGCGCTCCGGGCGGTGGGCAGCGTGCAGGTCGCTAATTCAACAGGTCGGGCCCAAGTCTCCATCGACCCTCCATTAACGATTCAAGATCTCGGCGACGGGGAGGCCATCATACGGGTGGGGTATCGGTACAACATCACCGGTGTTGATTTCGGCTTGCAGCACTATCCCACTCTTAATCTCAGCGTCGAAGGGTCATGCCAGACGGACTATTCCTGGCTCATCGCAGAATCTGTAGACACTTTGGGCATCATCCTTGACGAATACTTGCCCTTTAACGATCTCAATCAAGCAACACAAAACGTCTCGCTATACGACAGCGCAAGACCGCTGGGCTATTTCCTGGTGGGCGCCCAATCCCCCACCGGCCCACCGGGGAATTGGACCTGGGGGGCAATCGTTTCCTCCGTGCAACGACAGAGCTTCTCGGCTGGCACAGACCCGTGGTATTTGACTGTTCCCAACGGCGATCTGGGCTACCTCGTCAGAGGAGGACGACCCGCCCTTTCATGCTGGCAGAATGACGTCTGGTCCTACCACGGCCACGAGAGCAGTGTCATAGCGCTCGATTCGGCAGCCCTGCCCGGTCTCGACCTGTCACCGTCACTGCAGAGTATCTTCGCTCGCTTTCTCGGAATCCCCAAGATTGCAACTCTGGCTACTCGCTTGGGTGCTTCTGCGCTCGTGTCCACCGACACCGGCCTCGGTGAAATCTTCGATGCCGGCTCATCGAGTTTCTACGCTGATATCGAAAGGCTGGTTTTTGCCTCCTACATTGCCACCATGAACACCCTGACGGACACGACGATGTTCTCCACCAACAACTATGGCATCCCCAACGATGTCGTAGGGTCGGACGGCCAAATATCCCCTGGCGTCGACGGATTCGTGATCTGGAGCAGCCAGGTCCGAACATTATCAATCCTAGCCCTCATTGCTGTCCCCGTGGTGGCGTTGGCCATGTTCTTGATTGTCTACATCTTGACGAATCTGCCATTCTCATGGTATCGAATCCAGGCCTTGCAAGCCACAGTGCTGTATAGCTGCCTTCACGAGAAGGCCACCGGGAAATCCGATGGCGATTGGCGACGGCAAAGCGACAAGCCGTATGTCAAGACCGGAGACCTCGAACAAGCAGTATTCAGGCCGCGATTTGACAAAGCAAGCAGGACGCTGAGCTGGGGAGCTGCAGAGTATGCGATCTACCTTCATTCCCTGACTTCACTTCGTGCACCTTCTCCCCTGTGCTTTCATTTGCAGCTCGACGACTAACACAGATATGTACAGACACAGAGAAGTGACACTGGGAATCGGACCTACACCCATGTCTCCAGTAGCATTCCACGGCTCGGCAACGACGAACGGTGGCACGGCCTTCCCATTTCCCCCGACAATTCAGACCCAGATGGCAAATGAGAAACGAGTGCCACTGGCGACTACTACATCGGAGCCATTATTGTCCCCGGGGTCCAACAGCTAGGTGCCAATGTTTACGAGAGAAAGAGCTATTCCTGTCCTTATCCCTATCTCCATCCCTATCCCTGGCGAAAAGCACGACGTTGCCCGACGCAAGGTCACGTGCAATGCGAATAATGCCCTCCGGCGCAGGCACATGCAGGATCCGTGGCTGGCATCGAATGTCCGTGAAGGAATTTCAGTCTGGATTGAATCAACAAACGCGGAAAGGGAAAGGATTAGGTCCGCTAGAGCGAGACAAGTCAAGACGGCGTCTGTCTGCCGGTCCACAACTAATAGTCGACAACCTACAAACTAGGAGAAAGGGACAGTCGGTGTCTGTGGCCGACCATATCATACGTAGTTTCAGAGGAGCAGATCTATCATGCCTTTTTGTCTCGGAATTGTCTCTCGCCCTTCATGTCTATACGGTCGACTTTCTAAATCAGCCTCCTCGTCGCATTACCCGAGGGTTAAGTTCACCCAGTACGAAGTATGACGGGGTGTTCTCCATATCAAAATGTGGCGTAGTGTACAATGTAGCGTAGTGTACAATGTTGCGCAGCGTTAGGTAAGTAAGTAAGTACCTAGGTAGGTATCCTGTAGGACCGTACTCTGCACTGCTGCGTCCATGCCAGCGACCTCTTTGACTAATAAATGATGAAATCCCCCTGATGATATATCTCGGCGGTATATATATAGAGAATGGAGGGTACATAGAGGGAGGGTACATGCTATATGCGATATATTCGCTCTGATGAACCGATCGGGTGCATCGTGTCGTACGACTGAGCGGGATATCCAAATCATGCGTGCAGTGCCCGTCTTCATTGCGGAGCGTAGGGCGAAGAGCACCAAGCACCATTCCCTAGCATCTTTCTACCGATTTGAGACGGCCCTCCCCCCCAGACCCACGACCCGCTCGATGTCTATGTCTCCTGATCAGGGTGGTCGCCACTGCGTCTATTGCCGAAAAGGTGTCTACGAGTTATGGCAAAGGATGCGTTTTGGGGGCGACGTCGCCGCCTGTAATACAGACTACAGACACCCGTGCGCAACGTCTTCTGCTGCCTCGCTGTCTTCCACGATCTGCCCCGGTGCTAGGAGCTCACACGGGCAGAATGTTGTGAGGCACCCTTGATCCTCCGAAGCTCGATGACGGAGATGCGGATTCTGTATGCTGCCTTCACAACGCCAGGCACTGAAGGTCCGTTTGCACTAGACAGCGCCTAGAGTTGGCTTCAAAGTTTCGACCGACTCCCATACACGGCCGTAGGCTTCGGGTCGACCGCGATCTCCGACCACCAGGGATAGGTCGGCGGCGTGTTTTTCTCCAACTCGTCTGGAAAGTTGGGTTTCCCGGAATTCAGGAACGCGCGTTTGGCCTCGTCATGATCCCTGTGGCACAATTAGAATCACCCCCTCTATTTGACGCGCGTATCGGGTTATTCATTACCTTGACGCGAACCGATCGGCCAGCAGCGGACTGTCCATCAAGTGCGCTCCCTCGGCGGTATCCGCCCCGCGCCAGATCAGCTGCCGATTCAGATGGATGGCCGTGGTGCTGACACGGTCGACGAGCTCCTCTGCAAGTTGCAGAGCGCGCGGAAGGACGTCCTTGGGCTCGGCCACCAGTTCGGAGAAGATGCCGTCGAGGGCCTTGGAATCGGCCGGATAAGTCGCCCCGGTGGTGAGCAGGTACGTCGCGCGGCTGTAGCCCACCATGCGCGGCAGGAAGAACGAACTCGCAGACTCCATCGTGAGACCGATGCGGGAGAAAGGAAAGCCGAACTTCGACTTTGGGCTCGCGATCCTAGAGAATGCCTTGTTCAGAACCACATTCGGCGTTGGTATGGGATTGGCCGTCCGGAAGGAAGGAGGGGGTCACCATACCTAATGCCTGCCGCCAGAGTAGACGTCATGCCAATCCCCACAGAGAGTCCGTTGTATGCCACGATGACGGTCTTCGAGCAATTGTACATAGCCAACGCGAGTCTGCCGCCCATATCTCTCACCTCCATGGGCGGTATATCTGCCGGGGCTCTGCTGTCGAGGCTCAGATCGATGCCGGCGCAAAAGGCCCTCCCCACAGCCGTGAGAACGACAACCTTGACGCGACTGTCCCGGTCGACGATGCGGAAGAACGATTCCAAGCTGAGGATCATGTCGCCGGTGATGGCGTTGAGCTTTTCCGGGCGGTTCAGGGTAACCACGATGATGGACGTCGCGCCCGCGGCCGATTCGGGGTAATTCGTGATTCGGACATGGCTGTCTGAAGGGGTGGTGTATGTTTCTGGGATCTCAATCTTGCCACCCAGCGCCTGCATGTTGAACGTACCGCGCACCGCAGTCGACCAGAAGCGATAGCAAAGTTTATCAAACGAACTTACTCAATTCTTGGGTTGGACATGGACATGTAGTTGTACAGTCGGTGTGCATCTTAAGCAAGAAACACAGCTTGAACTCCGGGTCTGAGCCGCGGTCCAACAAGCTTGTAATCATGAGGGCGCCGGTAGATGTTGAAGGGCACAGTAATCACCGTCCCAAACTTGCGGTTGAGCTGAGGGCTGACTTTGTTTAATAATCGTCCGCGCACAACTTGATAATTCGCTTTCCAGGCACATAATTCACCGTAGATGTTTTACTGAAAGAAGCAGGCCAAGACGTTTCGGGCCCAGGTAACAGCAATGTCGAGGGACTCGCACGACGGCAGAAGGTAGACTCGATGATCTCAGGGTGTCCAGACAGGCGAGCTGCAACAAGAGGAGTCGACGCTCTCCTGAGAATCAGGCCCACGCAACTGCCAACTCGAAGAGGAGAAACCAAGGTAATTAGTGCTTTTCCCAGGGTTGACGAACAGCATCAATTCTCCACAACGGTAATGTCACCCATCTGCGGAACGCAGACTGACGGCGGAGGAGACGAAGTGAACGTCCAGGCTCCCACAAGGGTACCAATACAATCAAACGCTGTCACTGGACGGGGGAGGAACCCAGCGCTCGAGAGGTACAGATGGACAAAGCAACCAATCGGGCAGGCCACTCAAACGGACACTCAGGCAATTCCACGTTCACCCGGGCTCGAATGAGCAAGCAAGTAATCAAGCACATTCGACAACACTTCCGCGCAAAGGAAGCAGAGATACAAAGCTCACGGAGGGTCACTGAGCCACGTTACGGATGCAGCGCTCTGGGCTGTTCTGCTCAGCTCCGCGAGATTGCTTTTCAAAGAGACCTGTGACCTAAGACTCGCACTTGACAGTTTCAAAAACTCAACCTACATCTTAGACTGGGCACAGATGACGAGATGGGTGAACTTTCAGGTTTCACCCACACCGGCTCCCCACGCGCTCACCAAGGGAGCACCACGCCATCATACCGCCACAAACGGACTTCATCCTCGACCTTGGCACCGTCGACAATCCTCATCATCCCCTCAATGCTCTCCGCCGGCGGGATGGTCCCCAACCCGATCCTCTTGGCCAAGGGCTCGACCGTCTCCGTGGCCACCACGCCGGGATGCATAGGGAAGGCCACAATGCCGTTCTTTCGCTCCTCATACGCCACGTGCCGGAGGAACATGTTGAGCGCGGCCTTGGAGATGGCATATGCGGACGACTGGCCGGGCAGGTCCTCGACCATGGCCAGCGAGCCGTACTGCGTGCTGATGGCCACGAACTTGGCAGTCCCTCCCTGGCGGACGGCCTCGAGCATCAGCGGACGGAGCGCCTTGAAGATGGCGATGTTGTTCAGCAGGTTGACGTCCAGAAAGGCCTGGTATTCCGAGATTGGTGAGTCGGCGATGCTCGTTTCGTGCCCGATGATGCCTGGGGGGCCGGTAAATCAGTACTCGTTGGCAATCAAATCGGAGACCATTGGGTTTTGATCGCAGATCGCAGATAACCATCATATTGCAGAGCATAGCGTGGCAAGGAATCAAACGAGTAGAGCGAGAAAGGACACTGTCCAGACTCACCAGCATTAGCAATCACGACGTCCACCTTGCCCGCGACCTTCCTCACCAGCTCGGCGGCCCGGAGCGCCTCGTCGACCGCCTCGGGCTGCTTGGTGATCTTGACGAGATGCACGTTCCCCTTATCGGTCAGGGCCTTCAACTTGGCCGAGTCCGGATTGCGGGACGTGGCGAACACGATCGCGCCAGGCCGGTCGCGCAGCTGCCGCACGAACTCGTAGCCTATGCCCTGGAGGGAAGGGATTAAATTAGTGGTGGTTAATATAGTTGGGTTTCGGCTGCCGCTTAAGGTGTGGGTATGGTGTGGGTATGGGATAGTAGTCAGTGCTAGATGCTAGATGCCAGATGCTAGAGTAGCGCCGCTCCATTTCGTATGATATACTGTACTCGGTATTGTATATTCAAGGGCTTATCTATTGACTGGTTCAAGTGAGATAGCTCGACATACCTGCGTCGTCCCCGTCACGAAGTAGACCGTTTGATTCGACATTGTTGCAGTAAGCCCTTCGATGTTCTGTGCTGTGCTCTGCGGCCACTGGTGTTGGTCACTGGACGTGATGTCGAACGTGATCTGACGGAGCTCACGACGGCGACAGTGATAGGACTACAGTAGTAACGGTAATAGTGACAATGTCACGTAATCCCAGCAGTGGGTCTCGAAGCACGAGACTTCAAACGAACACGTCCTGGTGATGTGCTGGACTTACTTCTTCGCTACAGTAGTACGGGCAGAGTACGGTACCTTACGTATAAGTAGGTAGCCCTCCGTGCCCTCCTCTACCCTCAAACGTAGCGAGTACCCCGCATTTTCAAATCTCGTATTCCATCCAACCTTTGCCCGACTCCGCAATTGCCTTGCGTCGCACCGTACGCACGCACGCACGCACGAACTATTTTACACCGAGGTGGAGGTGGAGGCGGAGGCGGAGGTGGTATCCCCCTTGTCCCCAACGTTATGTAAGTGGATTCTGAAGTGCACGTGGCTGGTGGTACACAGCGGTGGTGAGTTTCGTAGAGGGATAAGGAGGCCGCTATGGGTCAAGCAAGGCTGGCAGTTGGAGGGTAGCTAGGTATACAAGTAGAGGCCATTTCCGGTTCAGGTTTTCACGGACTGACTCGAGGTAGATAATAGGTCACTCCGCCCAAGTTAGAAATTCTGTCCTCAATAAGATCCGCCAGCCGGATCATTCACGCAAGCCTTGAAAGAATCTCCTTGTGCAGCCAGTCTTCCTCACGCCTCGCTTCTCTGATTGAGCCTATCGAGCGCTTTCCGCCACTGTAGTCCGCACGATGTATGCGCCGGGTCGAGCCGAATCTTGATAGTCTTGGTATCATTCTAGCCGGTCTGTCTTCCCGATCTATAGTGTCTCCTTTATCCAGCATTTCATCAGGCCTTGGCGGTTGAGTATTTCCACCCCTGGAAGTCATTTTCCAGGCTTCGATCCAACGTGTTGACGTATTCGACCATACCTCCGGACCTGCACCGTTGTTAGTATGGCCTACTCACCCACCATGGGGTTCTGAGACGAGATCGACTTACCAGTTTAGAGGCTCGACCTTTCGTCCCGGGATGTTAGCACCCTGGTACCAGCTCTTTGCCAGAGGGAATAGCGAGGCATCCCACTTCTCAGTCAACCGCTTTCCCCAGTCGTCTTCACTCTCCTGTGTGGGTTCCAGCCTCGTAATGTCCTTCTCTTTTATCAGTTTGAACACCTTCTCGACCCACTCAGCTTGGAACTGAGTGCAGCTGGGTCCGGAGCTGAAGGCAGTTGGTGCCTGAGGTCCGTACAGGAAGAACATCTAAGAACCTCGGTTAGCGCATATCAAGGTTGACAGGAAAGTGGGCGAACTCACGTTGGGGAACTCGGGCATGGCGATACCCATCGCGGTCTTGGTACCATTTTTCCAATGATCGGCGATCGTGCCGCCATTGACGCCTTGGATGTTGAGTTGAGCCAGCGAACCCGTCATCGAATCGAATCCGGTTGCGAGGATAATCACATCAACCTCAACGAGACCCTGCTTGGTCCGGATGCCAGTTGCGGTGACTTCCTCGATCGGGTTTTCGTTGACATCGATGAGCTTGACGTTCGGCTGATCGACCACTTCATAGAATCGCTGCTCCAGTGACGGCCGTTTGGTGCCCCATGGGTGTGGTGGGACCTCTGGCGCCAAGAGTCTTTGCTTTTCGGGATCCGTCAGACGCTTCAGAACCTGCTTGCGCCAGAAGTCGTAGGCTTCCTTGTTGGCCTTGAGATCGAAGAGCATGTCCTTGTAGGTTGCGAGCCAGAACTTGAAGCCGCCGTCCTCAACCATGAGCTTGTGGTACAACTTCTCTCGCTCTTCTGGTGTGTCATCAAAGGTGTTCTTCTCCAAGAAATCGTAGGTGAAGCCCGCAAAAGTGTGCCGGGTCTTCTCCATTTGTTCCTCGTACCAGCCGTTCTTCTTCTTCTCTTCTTCTTCCTTCGGGTCGAGCTGGCGCTGATTCATGGGCAGACACAGATTGGGCGTTCTGAGGTACACTGTCAACTCTTTCACCACGGGGCCAATCTCTTGAATGATCTGGATGCCTGAAGCACCGGTCCCGACCTCAGCGACGCGCTTTCCTTTGAGGTTGACTCCATGCTGAGGCCACACAGCCGAGTGATAGATATCGCCCTTGAAGTTTCCAAGGCCCTGGAAGGGAGGTGTGTATCGTTTACTGGCAAAGCCAATGCAGGGTATAAACCAACGAGCATAAATCTCGGTGCCATCAGAGCACTCGACCAACCATTGTTGACGACCTTCGTCAAAGACGGCGCCGTCGACGTGCTTGTTGAAGGATGTATAGTCTTGTATGTTCCACTTCTTTTCCACGTGCTTGAAGTACTCACGCAGCTCTTGCCATCCGGGATATCGATCCTTGAAGGTGAAGTCTTCCCACAGCTCCTTGTCGAAGAGTTGGTAAATGGGAGAGTCGGTGTCGACGCGAGCCCCAGGATAACAGTTCCAATACCAGATGCCGCCAGAGGCACTTCCCTTCTCGAAGATGCGAACCTTGAGGCCTAGCTTCCGTAGCCTGTGTGCCGATAGTTAGTTTGGAGCTCACAGCCAAATATCGCGGCCGTCACCAACCGATTCAGCAGCGTGAAAGAGGCAAAGCCTGCTCCGACGAGCAGAACATCAACTTCTTCAACTTGGTGAGAGCCCATGGTGTCTTCAAACGTTCAGCGGCGGACCTGGTTTCCGGATTGCTTGTGGGGAACACAAGATGAGATGTGAGGGTGGGAAAGAGATAGAAAGCCTGTTGGACACGGGTGATTCACGAGACTTTTATCTTTGTGTTGACATACCCCGCGACCCCAGGCTGACCTCCGGATGGAGCATGATGTGTCGATCAGCATCTTCTACTCGTACAAACTGGCAAGGAGCCGATGAGGGGTTGCAAGCGGGCCAAAGGGGATCGAGACATGGACTGTTAGTGACTTCCAACGAACCGCGTAGGTGAAGATGACAAGTCTGCGCCGGGCGGAAGGCGCCCGCGAGTCGCTGGTTCGTAGGGAGAACATAGCAAGTTAGTCCTGACTCGAATGCGTCTTTCGACTGGATCCTGTGCTTGTGAGTGGCTAGGATGACCAGAAGTCAGTGATGACGGAGACTGATGGCGCTGGTGGGGTGTGGGGGACTGTGCGGTCCCCGGATCCGCTCACAGCCTGTGCCACCGGCGTGGAGAGGGAGAGACGGCTTGTTCCTCGGCTCACTCGGTGTAATGCCCCCGAAACACAGGCGGATGCTTCGGGCTTCTCTCAAGTCATTCTTGGGACGATTTGCGGAGAAGCTGCTGCCATGACGCCATACCTCGATTTTCGGGAACGCAGCAGCCAGTCTACTTGGTGTTTCGGAGGGAGAAGTTGAGTGGTGAGATTTCCGCCGCCAATTCCGCCCTTGTTGTTTCGCAGTGTACACAGTAGTCCCTTTTGACAGCCCTGTTTGAAAAGGATGTCGTCTCCGAGACGATTGATGCCAAAACAAGATCCGGAACAAGATTTTGACTTCGTATTTCTCCGCAGTCGCGCATCCGAGGCTGGAAAAGCTTCCTCATCTCCGAGAATTCCGTGTCCAAGCCTCCCAATCGATTCGAGCCCCGTGCACACCAAGGGCGACTCTCGAAGCCTTTGTGGGTTGGACTCGGAGAAAGGGACATTCTAAATCAAGGCGTCAGTATGCACACCTAGGCCGAGGTCGGTGTCAACCCTTGGTCCGGCTCGCTGTCTCGGGCGCCTTACACATACTTGGAATACCAAACAAGGTATCCCGAAGCCTTCTCAGACGCCGACCTATCTCCACCACCCTCGTCCTTGAGAGAGCCTTCCTCGACGCCAAACTCAATACCCGTGTACTCGTACGTCCGTCCTTTGAGGAGAGAGCCGCATCGAGTCCCCGACCACTGCCGAATCCGGTGCTCGTTAACTTTCAGATATGCTCCTTTCGCTGTTGTTAGATGCATCTCCGTGATTCGACTCGTTCAGATTGCTGGTGTACTCCTTGCCCCTCTCCGTCTGTTTTGTTTTCGCTTCTGCGATGAGACTTTCTTCTAGCCGTTGGAAGAACCGTTCAAGCAACCATTCCGCTTCTTCCTTGTCACCCATCAACGGACTCTGTGCTCCTATCCAGCTCCACTTGGTGACCTGAACGTCCTCGTCGTCGCCTCCTCTTCCACCAGTGTAAGCGCCTCCTTGCCTGCCCATATCGCCCCGTCGTTTCTCATCGGCTCCCGTTTGGCCACCTCGCTGGTTGTTGTTCTCCTCGACTTGCTTGGCTTCCCTTTCCTCTTGGCCATGAGTTGGCGCTTTCCTGTGATACGTCACGTCTTCCTCATTCTCACCGAGCAGTTTGAGGAAGTACCGCCACTCATCGTAGGTGTACTTCTTCGGTAATGCCGCCTGGGTATCGGCGTACACTCTTCGAAGCTGAGAAATTAAGACACGACGGTAATGATGCTCGTCGTGCTCCCATTTCTCGGCTTTGTTCCCAGCAGCGTCCTCATCCTTCTTTTCAGTCTCCTCAAGGTCGGCAGCCAGGCGATCTTCGGCCTTACTGTCCTTCTCTGGCTGCTTGTGCTTGTGTCGACCGTTGCGGAAAATCCTGGCCAGACCAGGATGCAATTCATGGTATCCAGACTCGTCATCGCTGTCCCCAGGTGATTCCTCGATACCTCTGGCTGCCTTTCGAAGATCCAGTTGTCCGAGCGTTGCTCTGTATACGCCGTACTTGAGGCGGTTGCCCAAGGTGTCTTCGTCGCTGGGCAGCACAGTGATCTCACCGAGCCAGATGATGACGTCCTTCACAACTTTGATGACTGTATCCCCCATGTCAGAGATCAAGATCGTCAGTGTCGGGACTGCCAATAGGGACCAAAAGACGAAGAACGGTTTGCTACTGTTGCTTATAGGCTGCAAATCTCCATATCCAATCGTCAACAATGTGGTGTACGAGAAGTACAGAGATTCGAAATAGCTCCATTCTTGGTTCTGCTCGGCGTGTTGGAAGACCAGGGCGCCGATTGTCCACTGTTTAGCCGGTCAGCTTCAGCCTCGATGCTATCTTCTCATGCGCCTACCAAGAATGCAAATGCAAACGTCGACGTTCCTAGGCTCATATACTTTCGCTGGGTGGCTGCCCATTTCTGGACCTTCCGCATGGCTTCGAATTCGGCCTGTCGCCTCTCCAGCTCGGAAATTTCGCCTTCGCCCGGAAACTCCGTCAGAGCGTTGGTGGTATCCTTCTCCAAGCCCATCGCGCCCTTCCTTCTCAAGCGACTCTTCTTCTTGCTGATCCGTTCAATATTGTTGAGCAGTCTCACCCTCGTCTTCTCAGTCAATCGGGCCGCCATTTTCTTCTTTCCGCTCTCCAAAATCAGACTGCGGATACTTCCAACCACCAACCCTAGGAAGATAATTCCGCCCATCGCGAAAGGAAACAATAGTCCTCTCCCCAGATGCGTTTTCGGCGTGTAATCAGCGCCAATCCCAATTGTCAAACACGTGAAATCCGCCCAGTACACCCCATCCAAGAACTTCCAGCCCTCGATATGCGAATAGACCAAGGCACCGAGCAATAAGTACGTCAAAAACGCAATGGTCTGCAACATCAGCGTCCTCTGTGCCACCGTCAACTTGAATTCCCTGGAGTAGTGTCCTTTGTAAGCCCCATATACGGTCACACACATCAAATACGAAATGATCTGGTAAAGCCCAGCGGCAAAGATAGCGTAGTAGTATGCTTGGGTCAAGGCTTGGCCTTTCACACCTTCGTGGAAGGACCGGGAGCTCGAGGCGTAGGAGATGAGACCGATTAATAGAACCGAGGCAATCCAAAATCCGAGAATGGTGATCGGCTGGGCCACTCGAAACGGTATGCGACGGCCCATGTTCAGCAGAAGTGACGCATTGGCGATGAGCGCCATGGCAAGGGAGACGGCATTGACTGCGATGAGCCTATGTCGAATTGCACGTTAGTATATCTTCTGTTGATCCGTACGTCCCTTTCCACCTCGCTGCGATGATGCCACATCCTTCTCACTTATCTGCTCGTCGAGGGGACGCGAGGGAACGGGTTGCACCTACCAGCGTGGATCCTTGATATCGATGCCATGCTCTTCCGTGCCCCCAGGCGGGATCGTGACCCTCCAATTCTCGACCAACGCACATATACTGAATGCATTTGCCATGGGTCCGAAAGTACCCGCGAGAAGTGGTATACCCGTACTCGCGTACCACCAACGCGCCGGCATGAGGAAGTTTCTTTCTTGTTCTTCTTCCGACATCTTATCGTAAGTCTCCTCCAGGGTTTCGGGGGAATCACCATTGAAATAGGGGTTCTGGCCCGGGTTTTCAGAGGTTTGGGCATTGTGGTGGGCGGAAGGAGGGTTGTCTTCGATGTGTTCCTTGACCACAGCGGACGCGTCAGAGATGGGATCGTCGAGTCCCGGGTCGTTCATGTTGACGGTTGGGAAGGCTTATGCTAGGCGAGGCCAAGAGAATGACGCGAGTATGTACTGATGACAGGGAGAAAGGTATAGAGAAAAAGAGAGTTTCGAGGTGTGTTATTCTGGATATTCATCATCCCAGTGGTGGGTGTAGGTTCTTTGCAAAGCTCACGAATGCGTGGAGAGCTATTCGATAATTGTAGTCTCCTCCTGGCCGTCGTGGATGGCCTGGAAGACTAACAGAAGGACGAGACAGACTGTTTACCTTGGTGAGTATGCAATTTGCATTCTGGTCAGCATGCGTTTCCTTGAAATAGCGGTCCTGGATGCGGCGATCACGTCCTCAAAGAAGTTCTCGCTCTGGGAAATCGCCCTGGGTGCGCCATCACCGAGGCCCTCACCCAGCCCTCACCCAGCCCTGCTGAAGGAAGAGAGTGACGTAGCGTGCGTAGTTAGAGGCCTAAGTTGGCACGCGTTTAGGTTCGGTGGCCCTAGGGAAGCCAACCAAGCTCTGAAAACCCCACATCGCCCACAACTTGGCCAGCTTAGCGTCAAGAGTGTGTCGTGCATGAAGCTTGCATTCGTGAAAGTTTGGAGACTGCGCCAACTCTGCCCCTGCAGCGGACGAAGTGAACACTCTGACCGAGGCCCGACGTACGGGCAATCCGGCTTAAGCACGCGGTACACGAGGGGAGATTGATTAGGTGGTCGCCAGCTGTCGTCTCTGTTTGGCTACGTCCATATATCGCAGCACGGCGACTTCCCACGTCTGTCGCCATGCCTCCAAGAGCACTTCACTAGAGAAGAACTTCTGCACGGCCTTTTTCACCCATTTCCAGTTCCTAGCAGAAGGCGACTCTTTGATGACCTTGTCAAGGAGTACGTCACGAGGCCTCTGCGGTTCATCAACGTCGCCGCTTTCACCTGGCGAAGCGCCATCAGCAGGATGGGGAGGTCCTGCTATAACCAATGCCAACCATATCGTGCATTCAGCCGGCAACCAGCGCAAATCGTATCGAAACAACATTTCGGAGAGTGTTTCGATCATCCGTCGGTGAACGGGGTTCTGCTGCTTAGTCTTGTTGAATGTCTCGGTTGTCACAGTCGCAGTGGCAGCACAAATCGCCCTCTCAAGCACACTCAGCCCATTGAGAGGGACTAACTCGAGACTCACATGCGTCTGCCTCAAATATGTGCCGTTGGGCTCACCTAGTGGCAGAACATTCTTCTTTCGGCCATGTTGCAGTTGCTTGACCCATTCTGACACGTGTGATAATAGTTCAATTATCTGAAGACTGAGTGTGGCGGACAAGGCTAGTTCACGGAACCCATCCGGAAGTTTGGCAATCGTGACGCAGAGGCCGGGAGAAAACGGGTGTTTTGGGTATTCGAGTTTAATATTGGTTTCAGTGGTCGCGATCTTGAGGTTCTTATTTTCGTGGTAGGCCCAGAGAGACTCCAGCCTGGAGCACGTCAGCCATTATCGGGACAACGGAACTGGTCGTCGAGAAACAAAGCATCAAGTCGAAATAGCTCAGAACGTGGAGACGTACCCCGTGATGGAATTTTTGATGAAGCCATCCCAGCCCAGAGAGTCTACACCTCCTCTCATCTCAACCAGGTGACGCAGTCCGGTAAGGTGGGTTTCGAAGGAACGGAAGTCTCCGTAGATCAACTAGGCAGGCATCAGCATGGAAGTCATATCATTTTTTGTCGCACGTACTGCGATCCCCAACAACGCCATCACAGAGAGGATGGTGGCATCGTCGTCACACGTTGAGCTCCTGGCCATTTTCAGGCGCAGCGCTTCAATTCCTTTGCCATAGTGAACTAGGACTTCTCGTGTGGGTCCTCGAGTGTTGCCCTGGCGGGCGTCAAAAGACGCTCGAGAAAGAGCGACCATCAGCTCGAACATCGAAGCATTCTCCAAGGCGAGCCCAAAGTACTTTCGTGAGAGCGATAAGCTATCTGCTGGCCCGAGGTGGTCCTTCCTGGGATTTATGTGCACAGGCGCATAATGTTGGAGGAAATAATCGACCGCCGAGAGAACAGTTCCATCTGCAGATATCGGATACGCGCAGAAAGGGTCACCACGAAGCCCGCCGGATGTCACTGTCGACCGGGGAGATATCACGATTGCGGATTTTGTAAGCTGGGTATCCAGTCCACCCTCAGTCGTGGTGATCGTAGGGCCAAGGATATGCCTCGGATCGGGGTCGTCGTTGTGAGGTGGTGGAAGAACATGGTCACGGCGTTTGCCAATATTTGCCTTTGCTCTCCTGATAGCCTGGTTGTGTAGCCGATTGCGCTGTCGGGGATTCGTTGGGTTCACGGCGATGGGGAACGGTCGAACATCTTTCGCAAGTCCACTCGGATGCTGATTTGGTGACTGCATGTGAGACGAGAAAATGACGCAGGACGCTCGATGTCCTCTTGAGTGGCAGCCCACTCGTCCATAGCGCCGACCGCTGTGATAGAAATGGTGTCGATGAAGAGATAGAAAACAATTCAAGGGAGCGTTGGGTGAAACGACGAGGTACTAATGGCCGCCCTAGGAGCGGAGAAAATCTGAACGAGGCAGGTGAAGCCGACCTTTTGTCAGCTTTTGGCCCCTGGATTTGGTGAGACTGAGACTGATCCGGGCATTTGTTGCTTGCATGGGGCGGTTCTTGTGAGATAAGATATCGCTGAAGGCTACGATGTAGAGACCCAAGCAGGCACACAGTTGGCGTCCCCGGGCCAAAGTATAAGGGTTGGATACGTGACGCCTCAAACTGACTGTGATACAGCGAAGAGTCTACGAGGTACACCAGGCTTTATGCCGGATGGTCATGATCAAAAATAGCATGACCAACTTCTGCTCGTTGCTTTGTAGATGCCGATCGTACGAGGTGACGGCAGTCCGACATGAAGATCATCAAGCAACCGTCGCCCGGCTACTCGATTAAAAAGTGTAAATGGGCATGGCGGGCAAGCTGGAAAGTAGCAGACGTCCCTGCTCTGGTGTTGGCATCTAAGCACAGAGAGTCTACCCGTCATTACCCCAGGAGCCTCCAAAAAGGGATTCTGTTATGGAGTGTTGCTCGATCTTGTTCGGAATGCTCCGTACACAGCGACGCTCAGAGCCCAGTAGTCCGAGAATGCATCTACACAGTAACACTACAATACACTCTGTAGCTTGGTAGGTACGTAGGCTCGAAGGATGTTAACGGCTCGGAAAATCAATAACCCAGAAGGGGCGGGAAGTGCATCAACTGCATTTCACGTTGCGTCAGATTGCGCGATAGCGTTGGAGCACGGGCGGCCTACGGTCGTTTCAATCTGTCGGGCCCAACGGTGCAACCAGGAGTACTCCCGCAGGCTGGTGATCAAAGGATATTCGATACTCCGCACTGGTTACTCAAAGTGCTCTGGAAAAGCTGAGGCTGGCGTTGAATTCTCGGTGTAGATTAGATCTGGGAACGTTATTCTGCGCACGGAGGGGGAACGTGTTCTGTATGGTGGGCCGCTATCTCCAGTGGTGGGTGGGCTGTTTCGTTGCCCTGTAACTACTGTGGTTAGCCGCTTCCAACCAGCCTTTCTCCGACGCATCATGGCTTGAATCGGCAGGAATCACGGACCTGGGTTCCAGAAGATCAGCCGCGGACAAACCAATGTCGAACGGCTCCCACACTCGAATCCACCCCAAAGTCCTTAGCTTAAGCGGGATTGTGGGCTACCAAGAGACATGCAGCTGCACCTGCCCGGTTTCTCGTGAAAGGTGATGCGACGACTGCGCCTCAACGCTTGCTCTGTTCAACACCTGCCTCTCTTCTCCCGCCTTTATTGAATAGCCGGTATCTTTTTTGCCATCTTCACATTTTCGAAGTCAATGGTGGCATGGTGACTCCTTCCCTTCGCTGCACCACCATCACCGCCGACGGCCACCTCGATGCCCACGTCCCGTCACACTCGTCCTTGCGCTTTTGCGCCATCAACCAACTAAACGAGACCGACCGGGACAGCTGAGTACACCATGCTGAGGCCCGCCACTCCTCTGACAGTCCTGCTTTTTATCTCGTTCGTTTTCCTGCTGCTGTCGGTCCTGTCGACTCCCGTCATCCACGCAATCCCAATCGCGACTTATCAAGGAGTAAATTTTGGCGTGTTTGGCTACTGTACGCCGTCAGCATGCAGTGGCATCAGAGTGGGATATACAACGGGTAACCCTCCCGTGACTGAGATGCCAAATTATCACGTTGACCATTTGTAGACGGCCTCTTCCCACAAGGAGACACAGACTTCAACCTGCCGTCTAGTGCACGACACTCCCTCTCTTCCCTCCTCATCGTCCATCCCGTCGCAGCATTTCTGAACCTGGTCTGCCTTGCTCTCGCTGCTGCGGCTCACCTACACTCGCCTTCTCACTCCGCACGTTATCTCCTGGGGCTCCTGATCCTGCTCCTACCGACCTTGCTTGTTACGTTGCTGGCTTTCCTGGTCGACATATTGCTGTTTGTGCCGCATCTACAATGGGCAGGATGGATTGTCCTCGCTTCCACCATCATCATAGCGGCCTCGGGTGTCGTTACATGTGCCATGCGAAGAACCCTGGTGTCTCGGAAAGCCCGCAAGAAGAGAATCGCTGAAAATGCCGAGATGAGCGGAGAGAACTTCTACAATCGACAAGCTCAGGAGTCCAAGGGCCTTGCCCAGACCTTCTCCACCGAGCCCACAATGCCCGTGGTCAACGGCGCTCCTGGTGCAGATAGGCTACCCACCTTCGCGACCTCCAACGCAAGCCAGAAGTCGGATGAAGAACAACAACCGCTTAGGGCGCAGGCACTGTCTAACGAAACAACCCTGACCCCTTCTACTCGCGACGGTGCTTCCGAAAGGTATTATGGCGGACCTCCCTCCCGCTCCAGCAGTCAGCCACCTCAGTTCCGACCACGAGACCAATTCGGAAATCCTCCACCGCCCATGCCAGGCCCGGATGGCGCGATGCTGCCCATGCAAGGCAGAAGGTCTGGCGATGAGCCGACTCCTCCTAGCCCATATCGTGATAGAAGCGCCCCTCCGCCTGGAAGCCGAAATTATCCACCACGCGGGAGAGGTGGTTATCCGCCTCGCGGTGGTTATCCTCCCCGAGGTGGTTTTGGCCCCAGAGGCCCCCCTCCCCCGCAAGGCTATCCTGGAAGAGGTGGGTTCTCATCAGATATGAGAGGAGGATACAATGGGCGTGGTAGGGGGGGATTCAACCCCGGACCCGCCATGGGCGCGGTGGGCGCGGGCATGGCTGCCGGAGCTATGATGGCTGGTGGTCCAAGACGCCCTCCGCCTGGATATCCGCCTAATGGACCGAACGGTGCGCTGGAGAGAATTACTCCGCCCGAAGAGCTTCCTGTGGCCATGGGTCCACCCTTACCAATAGACGCTTCCCAACAATACATTGACGACAACGAGAGAAGGTTCGACGTGAGAAGCCCCTCAGTTTATACTCAACCAGAAGAAGGGCCATATGGTGCTACAGCACAATCTCCAGCAAGAGAAAGGGCGTCGCCGTATGGCAGTCGTGTCCAATCGCCATCTGGCACCGTCCGCCGACCTTCACCTCCTCCAGCCATGCCTCCGTTGCCTGTACACCAAGTGAGCGAGCTGCCTGGTGCTCCCGTGGGAGACTGGAACCCTCGGCGGTCACAGAGTCAAGATCCGTAAGTTGATTGTTGCCAGAGACATCACAGTTTGCTGACTGATTAGGTACGTGCCTCCCCGCGCCAACTGGGACGGGACCGCACCCGATAATATGGGCCAACCGAGGTCGCCTGGAAGACATGGTCCTCCAGCCGTCGACGTGGGGGCTTATAGCAATCAGCCGCGTAGGCCGCGGGTGAACTCAGGCGGCAGTGACATATACTACGAGGATGTTGATCCACGGTTCGCTTCTGACCCGGAACCTCCAGTGCCGGCCATGCCACAAAATCCGGAAGTGCACAATCGACATCCAGCACCTCCCGCACTTCTCGTGCCTGGGCCCCCGGGCCAATTTCGGCCAGAGTCATACGGCGAAATACCTCATGCCAATTCATACGAGGAACTGCCCGGCGCCCGATCGCCCGCGGAAAGCGAGGCAAGCAACTTCACGTCCGTCAGTCAACGTGGGGTCAACCCTAACTGGAGACCCGGCAATGGTGGGGAGTTCAGCTCTCTGGGACCGATGAGGAGGCGAGATAACCAGGTGCGGCAGGACATGCTGCTTGCCGGGAATCCGGACTTCGAACTGCCTGGAGCAATGGCCCCTTCACGGCTACCAATGCGCGGTCGCGGTGCCGGACCTGGCATGAGAGGTGGTATCATGGGTGGAAGAGGACCGCCTCGCATTCCGCCGGCAAGCGCAGTTGGCACGGGTGTTGATGGTCCATATCCCAGTCCAATGGGCCCGCCTTTGGTTGGAGGACCCATGGGGCCACCTCCGCCGGGGCCAGGTCCGGGGCCTGGTATGGGCGGAGTGAGGGAGATTTGAAGCATATAAAAGGTCCCGAAGGGGCTTGAATTACGTCCAGTACAGTACAGTCTAATAATGTCTGATACGACACGCCGTTACGGTATTCTACAATGTGAAGCAATGATTGAATGATGCCATGACAGCTCTATTTGTACCTCAGTCGGCCCCTGCTGTGCCTTCGATTTCAGGTTCGGCATCTACAATTCTTGGAATTTGTTCTTTTGCTTCGCCTACTGGTCTTCGATGCAGCCTTTGCTCAACCGCGCATTCACACTTTGTCACACCCGGCTTCCTGGAACACCATCAACTGTTCTGTGCTGCTCTCCGCTCTTCTCCTCGTTCTGTCCCTCCGCAGCTACGTTTTTTGACTGTGACTGGAAAGGATCCCGACCCGGCTACGCACCCCAAAATGTCATGATCGAACGAAGGGTCACAGTGGATCTCCCACCATTGAGGGGCCAAGAGTTTCTGCTTCAGCCCCGTTTGGCCCACCATGCTATATCGTACAGTACTTCGTAGTGCCGATGTTACGTACTGTGTAGGTAGGTAAATAGGATGCTCTAGGCGTGGTCTCGACGTCCCGTGCGGCTTATGAACCCGCGCGAGTGTGAGAGGTGCTTAATTAGGTCCAGTCCATGAGCAGACACTCGGTCAACTTCGAGGAGAAGGAGATGGAAGAACCAGCACAGTTGTTACATGAGGTGGAGCTCCGCTGCGATGAACGCGTACAGTACAGTACTCGTACAGTACATCCATCACCAGGACGTGTGGGCCCCGAGAACCCCCAGCTTATGAGTGTAATGGTTAGGATATTAGCCTATGGAATCTCGCTTGAACGCTGTATAAAAGGACTGGTAAGGTTACTGAGAACCTCTGTGGCGTCATCAGATCATTATCCTCCCATCGTCGGACCTCCCTCCGAAAAGGCCTAGGATGTTGTTACCACTTGAGGCGCCTCCGCTTCCACTGCCGGTCGGTCCTGCTGTCGACTCGTCACCGGGCCCGCCCAGCCACTTCGGTCTCTTGAAGCCTCCTCCACTTTCAGCACCGCCTTGCATCCATTTCGGCGTCTCGATGGTATCAAGAGTGTTCTTCACCCTCCGCCCAAACAAGGTGAAGAAATTTTCTTCTTCAGGTTCAGGATCAAGAGCCGGTCCGTCTCTATACCTTCCGCCTGTTGTCGCTGTATTTGTTCCTTGGCTCCTCTCAGCGGGCGGAACCCACCTGGAAGGCGCGGCCCTCGGTCTCGAGGTGTCCAACGACGTCCTTGGAGAATCCGTGATGCCCAGGTTACTGGCACCCGCGGGCCGATGTCCTTGTAAATCTCTCGCAATCAGATCTCGTCCTTCTCGCCATCCTCCCGTGCCGAAACCCGAAGGATTCTCCTCCTCATCCTCTTCAATCTCAATAAATCCGAATCCCAGAACATTCTTGATCTTGCTGTATAGATTAAACAACGTCATGGTCACCGGGATGAGAATAAAAATCGGAAACAGGTAGTCAAACCACGTTCCCAAGGGCGTCAGATTGATCAATCTGCCCAGAAAATTGTAGAAGGTCGAACTCTGATGGATATCCTTGGGGAGGAACGTCAGAAAGTTGTAAGCGAGCGGTACCGTGAGTTTCGCAATCTGCCCAGCGTACCAGCATGCGGATTCGGCATACGTGTTGCGTCTGACCAGGGCGCGCTGGTTCCATGTGGGGACGTCATTCATCGAGGAGAGGGCGCAGACACACATGTACGTTATCCAGAGGGAGGCGATGAGTTGGCCACCAAAGCCAATCTGGTAGTTTTTATCAGAAGGATGGTGGATTACTGTGAGACTGACGGCGGAGAGCTGTGGAGCGGGGAATTTAATGATTTCGGACCAGAGGATTGCGACGGAGGCGAGGGAGAAGATGCCGCCGAGGGCGATCCTCAGAGCAGGGATAATGTTGACGTAGAGGTGGTAGCGCATGGTTGGGGTGATAAGGGGAAAGCTGGTACCAGACGAGGCCATTCGACCAAAATCCAGTTTCTTCGAGGCCTTGGAGTCGAGGATGGCTTGAAGGTCTGATGCGCTTTGGACGATGTGGTCCCATTCGCGGATGTACCTTGCTCGCTGGTGCTTAGCCCGAACGAGTCGCCGGCTCAAGTCGGCCATGTACCTTTCCGTGATGACGGCAGGGACATTGTTGGAAGCGTCTGTGGTAGTCACGTTCGAGAAGACGCGGTTCTCGGGTTGGCCGGTCACATCGACCAGTTCATCAATCCATTCTTGGAAGTCTCTGGCGCTTCCTGTTTTCCTCTGCTTCAGCTGCATCACCTGAGCCTCCAATTCATCGAGCGCAACGATGGCGTCCTCGAGCTTCTCGTGGACTCTTGGGGCCTGACCCTGGACCCGACGCAGGCTACCACTGATATCTGCTTTGCGGAACATCCTCCTCGGAGTCGCGACAAGCCCGTGACCCATCAAGTAGATGGCAAGAGCCAAACCCCATACATAGGCCAGCGCCATGACCAAAGCTCTAATGGCCGTGAAGTCAAAGCCATACGAGAAGATCATGTAGACCAAGCCGGCGATGGCGCAGGCAAGGACGATGAGCTGGTACCGGCCATTCGATCGGAGGGAGTAGATCATGCGAGCCCTGGGGTCGCGATATCCGGCGTCCATGTATTCTGCCAATAAAGGCAAAACCATCCATGTCAAGACAAAGGTCAACCAGTAGACAATTCTCCATGAGACCAAGACGGCTCTTTGGGGCAGCCATATCCCCTTGCCCCCATGGTTGCTCTCCCGCGCACTTGAGGCGAGGTCGATAGGAACTAGTATGAGGGCGCTCGTGGGAAGGACCAATGCCAGGAAGATTGGCACGAGGAGGAAAGCCGGCGTCGTTCGTAGAGGAAGGTAGTGCCGCAGGACGAATAAGACGCCCACTGAGATGGTCAAAAGAGCCAGACAGGCGAACACGTCGGAGCCCACCGAGGATGCCATGTCTGTCACTTCCAGATGCGTATGTGTATCGACCGTCCTGCTAACCTAAGCGCTGCTCATATCATCGCTCATGTCGCGCACAGAGACCAGCGGGCAGCGAGCAACCGCAAAGAAGAGCGCAATATCCTTTTGCCGCCGCTGAGAGGTCCGGTGAGTGATGACAACAAGAAAGGCAATGGTAAAGCAAGGGGAAATGATTACGCATGAATGGGCATTGAGATCACGCAGATAGGGTACTCGTAACGATGAAGTTGGATATTGAGGCATGCACCATGGAGGCTTCGGCTGCGCTATTGCCAATCTGGTTAGGGGACTTCTTAGGTAAAGGTGGCACTCCCTGGGCACTGCACGCAGCTCGTCTGGACCCTGGAGGGGCTTCCGCCGGCCTCGTTGGCCTCGCCAGCACTCTTCAGCCTTGGTGGACTTTGTCACTCTCTTGTGAAGAAGAGTATTGTTTGCAGAAGGGAATGATAGCTGACTTACCGGCACAGAGGGATTCACCAGTCAGATGGGCCCAAAGGAGCAAAGGACGTGGCTTTGCCTTGCGAACCCTTGCTCTTCCGCCCTGATTGAGTGGATGGAGCGAGGTTTCACTGGCCAGTCACGATCATTGCTGCACACCTCAGCCTAACGCTTCACTCTTAGCAGTTTTAGTTGGCGAATATGTCCCGCACACTAGCTGTTTGGTTGGTGCGTGGATCGCTGATCTGGCTAAGTCATCCTCGCTTCATTGCTCACTGGCACCCTCGTCACCTGCGACAGGCGACTTTTCTCTCAGTTGCCCTCATCAGAGGAGTCTCTCTTTCGCATCCCCTCTGTCGCGGGCAACCATATACTCTATCTCTACACTCTCTTCTTTGCCAGCTATTGAATAATCTTCCCCGCTTTGTTCTTGGTGCTCCGTGGGTTGGCCTGGATTCCTTCACGACGCGCCAGGTTGGCGCCCAATTACAGCTCACTCCCGCTTGTTGCAGCATCAGGCGCTGCACAGGCTTCCTCGAACTAGTGTCAGCCTCGATTCGACTGGTATTGACGACTCATTCTTGCCGCACTCATCGCTACCCTCCGCCTTTCTCCTCCCTCCGTCCTTTCTGCATGGCCCGTAAAAGTGAGAAGTGAGATTCCTGTCTCCCTCATCGCTCCGTCGCATCACGCCCGTTGTGTCACCTGGCCCAGGCGTCAAACTTCCACCACGACCCAGACTGGGCCCCGGTTCCTTGTGTCTGTGTCACCCAACCTTGGAGCCTTGACCGAGATCTCGTCTTCCCTCGATCTCCCCTGCCACCCGCTGCTCGCTTCGACCTCACCGTCCTCTTCGAGACCTGACTACTCCACGTCCGAATGCGCTGAACTCGACCCCCGTACATGAGCGTGCCCTCGCTCACAACTCCACGCCACAGCCATGAACCCGAACCAGTTCCAGAATATGGCGGGAATGGGTCGAGGCATGCCCAACAACATGCAGCAACAGATGGCCATGGCAAATCAGATGGGCGGTCAGATGGCGGCACAAATGGGCGGGCAGATGGGTCAGATGAATCTCATGGGTGGGCAAATGGGTGGGGGAATGGGAAGACCAATGCCTCCCCAGGCGGCCGGGCAGATGAGCCTCAACCACCCCTCGGTGCAGCAGTATATCTTCGACCAGCTCAATTCTCAGGGTCCTTTTGCTGGCTGGCAGGCTAACGTCCACATCCGTGAAAGGGCCGGCCAGATTAAGTTGCTTGTCGACTCACTCCGCCTAGTGAGACCCCCCGTCGAACTTACCCGCGCAATAGAGGTCGCCGTCCAGTTCGAGCGGAAGTGCTTCACTCAGTCCTCGTGTAGAGAAGACTATGTCCGCGAGTGCAGTGAGAAGTTGGGTCGGATCCGTGATCAGCGTGCGCAGCAAATGAACCAGTCTGCTGCCGGTGTCATGCAAGGCGTGCAGGGCATGCAGATGCCCAACCAGAACTTCATGGCCCAGATACAAGCCAATCAGCAAATGCAGAATGGCATGGGCCTGCCACCGCACCTTCAACAACAAATGCAGCAGGGAATGCGCAACTCGCCTGTCTTCAACCAGCCTCAGCCCATGATGAATCAAGCCCAGCAGGTGGCAACTCCAAACCAGGCCATGGTTGGCATGATGCCCGGTAACAATCAGCAGAAGCAGACCCAGCTGCCCGAATTGACCCCGGAGGATAACAAAGCCATCAACCTCCGAGCGGCAGAGCTGGCCAAGAGCACTGCCAAGGAGGAAATGCGGAACATCGTCGACAAGATGAACCCCCAACTGCGGCAGAACCTCGCTCAGAAGGCCGTTGACCCCATCATATACTACTTCCGTATGCTTGCTACTAAAGAGTTCCGAAGGCGAAAACAGATGGAGGCAGGCATAGGCGGTACCCCGGGCCAAATGGGACAGGTGCAAAATCAATCAACCCAGAATCCAATGGCTCAGGGCATGACTGCAAATGCAACCCCGCTGATGAACGATATGGGACGCTTCCAGGAGCAGCAGGCCGGAGGGTTGAGATCTCAGGAAACAGGCGAGTTGGTGGTCCCGGCAAGTAGTACCCCGGGTATGATGTCAGAACAGATGCGTCTCCAGCAACAGATGTTGGCTCAGCAGCGGATGGGCCAGCAGAACCAAGCTAACAACATGAATCCCGCTTTTATCGCCCAGCAGCAGCGCATACAGCAAGCCCAGGCTACGAAGCTGCACCAGGCTCAACTCCAGGCACAGAACCAAGCCCAGGTTCAAGCCCGCGCTCAAGCCGCTGCTGCGGCTGCCCAACGTGGTCAGATGCAAGGAATGCAAGGGTCCAATACACCTCTCTCGGCCATCAATCGACCTGTCAATCCAAACGTTTCTGGAGCTAGTCCACAGACGATTCCCCGCCCCGGCTCAGGAACCCCTATGATGAACCAACAGATGCAGCAGATGAACAACGCAGCGCAGCAAGGCCAAGGCCAGCAGCAGCTCCAGCTTAATATGCAGGAGATGCAGAAGCGCGAGCAAGCCCTGGCTAGCTTTCCCGCATCTCTCCAAGCACTCCTTCGACAAAAACCGCAGAGCGAGTGGCGTGCCGTGCTGCAACAGTTCCAACAAAATGGTTCGATGAGAAGAAGCATTTCGCAACAAACACCGGGAATGCAACCAGGCCAGCAGCCACAACAAGGCCCAATGGCACACCTGCAGAATGGGGCCTTCGTTGGTGGTGCCAATACCGGCGCACAGCCTATGAGCCAGTCGCTCTCAGCAGGAGCTGGTTCACAGCAGGGTCAAGACATGAGCGGCCTGCCGCCGCTAAACCAGGCACAGGTACAGCAGAACGCCCAGGAGATGATGAGGCAGCGTCAAATGCAGATGCAGCAGCAACAAAAGCAACAGCAACAGCAGGGGCAGCCGCAACAGGGAATTGCCAATGTTCAGGGTCAACCCCAGCCTCGTCAGCAGTTGACTGCGCCGCAAATGAAGTTGATGGACCAGCAGGCGGTGCCGCCTACGGTCCTTAATAGTATCCGGCAGAAAGCGCCTCTACCTGAAGTCAAGAACTGGTATCAGCTGAAGAATTGGTTGCTCGCAAATCCGATTGAGAATTGGCCCGTGCCTCATGTGCTGGACATTCAAGCTACACACTTCCAGCATATCATGAAAAACCGGACTCAAAACTTGCAACAGCAGCAGCAACAGCAACAGCAACAGCAGCAGCAGCAGCAGCAACTACAACAGCAAAAACAGCAGCAGCCGCAGCAGCCGCAGCAGCCACCAAATAACGCGATGGCCAACCAAGCTCCCGTTCAACAGCCGCAGCAGAGGCCACAAGCTCCCATGCCAGGTATTCCTGGTCAAGTTCCAGGGCTGCCTCCAGGGCAGATCCCTTTCAGGTCTCCATCTGCTGAAGACATCGCGAAAGTGCGCGCTGCTAACCCGAGAGTTGCGAACATGCCAGACGAACAAATCCGAGCTCTGCTCATTAATAGACATCGGCAGATGCAACAGAAGGCGATGCAACAAGCTGGTCAACAGGGCATGCCTCCACAGATGCAGTTCATGCCACCGCAAGCGGGCCAAACCCACCAACCTGGCCAGCCGTTCGGGATGCATATGCCGGGGCAGAACCAAGCAGCGCAGCAGGGTACACAAGCCCAGCAGGTCACTCGTCCACCTTCTAGCCAAGCAGCAGGACAGTCTCGACCATCGCAAGTCCCCATGCAACCCGAGAATAAAGCACTGAAACGACCCAGCGACGATGATGTGATTGAAATGCCGAATCAAAACGCCCAGGCTCAGTCACAAGCACCTGGAGGCAGACCGCCGCCTTTCCAATCTCTCACAAAGGAACAGTTTAATGCCTTGGACCCTCAAAGGAAGCAGCAGTACATGAACATGCAACGTCAACATACTCAGCAAGCCATAGCAAAGAGAATCATGGAACTCCAAAGAGAAGTGCAAGCCACCATGCCAAAGCCCCGACCTATCACCAATATGGATGCTAATAGCAGGAAACGAATCACTGACCTGCTGATGTCTAATAATGTCAAGAATATGCTCGGTCGGTTTGAATCCTTCCTGCTAGCGTTCTTTCGCATGAAGCAAGATGAAACGACTATCAAGCAGTTGATTCTGCAAAGAATGCAGCTCCATCAGCAATACAAACAGGTTGCATTGCAAAACAAGGTTTTCGAGCCAGCGGACCACTTCAGTATAACTGCCGACAACGCAGAAGCCATTGTCAGCAACATTACGACTAAATTCCAACAGACCGCAGCGCAAATACCCAACAACAAAGGGCCCCAACGACCAGCCCAACTCACCCCTGAGAATCTCAGTTTGCTGGAAGCACAGGAGAAAGAACGCAAGATGTCCCTCAAGAATAACCAAGCTCCGCCTGCTCCAACGTCCACACAACCCCCGTTCCAGATTGGCGATCCCAGAGGGCAAGGCACGCCCAGATATGCGACCCAAGGCCTTAAGCAAGAGGATCTCAAGCTCCCCACTGATACCAAGAGGCGGAGAAAGAACCAGCAGCAGACTCCAGCAGCTCCCACTCCAGTTGCTACGTCTCCGCAGGCGACCAAAACACCTAAGCCAGCTGAGATGTTCAAGTGCCCCGTCAATGGGTGCGAGCACCAACTCAAGGGGTTCGCCACCCAAGGAGAACTTGAGCAACATCACAATGTGGCCCACAAGCTCGATATGGAGCCTGTCACGGATCCTCTTGCCTTCCTCCACGAATCACTGCGTACCGCCTTCAACTTGGATGAGAATCTGAAGCAGATCAAGAAGCCTAAGACAACAGAAGTCAAAGCCGGAGGCGCGAGCATCATTAAGAATGAGAACGCCGCAGCCACACCGGTCCCCATGTCTAAGATTCCCAGTCAAGGCGCACCAGGCCCTACGGCTGCTAAAGGCGGCGACGTCAAGATGGAGGATGCCGACGATCCTTGGAGCCACAGCAACATCACACTGGATCAACTTCGCGTTGCGTTTGGTGGCGATGACTGGGACGAGCTCTTCCCTTCAGACGACAGGCTCTACGAGCAACAGTCTAAATTCTACGAAGCTTACCGGAACACGAGCGAGCGGTGGCGGAAGATCGTTGAGGGCCCCAATGGCGCGTTGACAGACACGTCCACCGAAAAATCTAAAAGTCCCGAGGTTGCCAGCGACAAGGAAGGGTCGGCGATAGCGGCTGCTGGCGCGAGCGAAGACAAGAAAAATTCGCAGGATCGGGTCAAAGCCGAAGATGATTCGTGGCATATCAATCTCGACCGCATTGAGGGTCTCGATCTCAGTGGGTTTGACGACTTATCCCCGTTTGAGAACATTGGTGATCGGGACATCATGATGGGTGATTCGCCCTTTGAATCTGTCGAGAAGCCGCAGTTGACGACAGCAGAACTGCATTTCCAGGCTATGGGCGGGGACCTCCACCATCCCGAAAACTGGACTGAGGAACAGAAATCGCTGGCGGAGTTCTTGTTCGACAACAACGTGTGAGCGCGCCTCTGTACTTGCGCACTAGCCACAGCGTTAGTTGGATCTCCATTGGCTATGATTACTTCAACACTTGGAATCATGGCGGTTGACGCGAAAACGTGAACGTGCTTGGGGAAATGGTTGACTTCCTGGATGGCGTTTTTCGGGACAATGTGTGTTCCTGGCTGGTCGAATGAAGGGACCTGCTTTGAACGAACGGCAAGGAACGTGTTGGCGAGGCAACGAATTGAATTTGTGTGTGTACAATATTGATCCGGGGGTGGTTGGGTTAGTTGACAATGGGCATTGCGTCTTCTACTTGGTGTTGGAAGCGATTTCGGCTGCGAGGGTGCCCAGGAACTGCGACTTGGTGGAAACGATAATGACGATATACCCCTGAAAAGTGACGACGGTCTTGGGAATTGTGTTTTAGGCCGGCTGGCTTGCGCGGCTGCCCGTCGTCCTGCCCGGCACATGTATTGTGAGCGTTGGAACTTCAAATACTTCGGATCTTTTCGAATTGAGACAGACCACTTAATTGGTATTTTTTGGCCTCCTTTATTTCAACGTGTTCTGTAATCCCGTGTGGTATGGCATGGCCACATGGCGTGGCAATTGCATGGGGGTCATTTCTCTGGCATGATCAATTCTTCACCGTTCCATTCTCTGCACAGTTGAGCATTTCCATGACCTCCGACGGTGTGGATTTAGGCTCTGCTGTCAGGGACGATGAGAGAAGGTCAGGGCTCGGAAAGCAACCGTCATCAATTTAAAAGACCGTGCATGGACTGTGTACCATTTCGATGTAAAGTTGCATATACATAGTCGGGGTATCTTCGAGGTAAAAAGTATACAAGTACGCCGGCCGCAGCGCGTGATGCTGTACGGCCTCGATTCCTTTCCTGGTCGGCAATGCAACGTTCTGTTGCCCGCTCAGAAGTAGTGCTTCGTGAGCTTCACTGCGTGCCACCAAGTATCCAAGACATGACACAGTCTTGTTCCTCAGGCGAGGAACCCGCCCAGTGATGATGGCGTTATCACATATAGAGTAAAATATACGGTAGTAAGTCGTTGCAAAGGCCATCCAGCGGCCATTATGTCCTCGAAGCCCCATTTTAATCGTCGATATCATCGTCGCGGCTATTTCCACGTCCTGTATACCGTGCACCGTCTGTGCCCTCGAAGTAATCGATGCCGAGCAGCCGAAGCTCCTCGATCTTCTTGTTGCCGACGCTGACGAATTCGAAACCGTCCGGTAGAGGAGTTCCTGCCCTGTCGAACGTGTGGGTTAGCGTGGTACAAAAATACCCAATTGTGGGGTGGGACAGCCGTCTAGACCACGCATTGCCATGCCGACCACGGCTTTTGGGGAGTCCTGACTTACTTTAGCATGTCCAACTTGATATTCCGTGCCTTATCCTTCAATTGCACTTGGGTTCTCCCCTGCAGCATTGGCCCATCCGGGTGAACGTTGTCTTCCCTGAGAATCCTTGCCCACTGTGTTCCATAAAGAGCAATCATATCCAGCAATCGGTCAACTTCCTCTGGGCTATAAGCTTTACGCATTTGTGCTGGTGGTCTGTTATGCTGCAGCTCACGTGCCATTCGCACCATATCTTTTGCTTGTTGATTGACACGTTGGGCTTGAGTGCTGGGGGGTTCTTGCGACGCAGACGGGATACGGGAATTGGTCTGTTCTTGACGCGATGGTGGAACGTGTCGAGCTGGGGGATTTGACAATACATGGGTTGTTCGACTAGATCGTGCCGGTGCGCTCGAGGATGGTAGACCTCCGCTGCCAGAAGGGATTGATTGAAGAGGCGCTCGGCTGGACGAGGATCTTTGGTTGCTTGGTCGTTCCGGCTGCGAGGAGGCTGAGATTGTCGCTCGGGGTGGTTCTGGCGAGGCCATACGTTGTCTGCGTGCGGGCCTTGAAGGCCCACCCCGTGGATGAGAGGGCAAAGTCCGTGCTTGGTTCCTATAGCCACTATCGCGTTCCTCTTCATCATCCTCTGCGTCTTGAGGTCTTGGCCGAGTTGAAGTGGCCGCCTCCCCTCTCTCAACAACAACCCGGCGTCGCTTCGCAGTTCTTGTGTCCGTCTCAAAGTCATCGTCTTCGCCGGATCCAGAGTCGACTTGTTGTATTGTACGCTTTGGCGATGGCCGTCTCGGTCGATGTATCTCTCCAGCGTCAGGGAACTCATCGTCCCACTGGAGCCTCTCCGCACCTTGTTGTCGATCCAGGAAGGATGCCTTCTTTACCGGCCCCTGAACATTCTCCTTGTTGCTCTGCTGCCTCTGTCGACGGACTGTTTCTAACAATTCTTTTGTCTGCTGCGTCGGGAGTATCTCTTCATTGGATCCATCGTCTTGGCCATCATCTTGTATCCGATCAACGTCTTCTTCCGCGTCTGGGACCTCATCCTCGCCTATACCCGCAACCCGGTGGTCATTAGAGGCCGCTGGTGTCGGCGACTGAAAATCTTCAGTATCGGGATCGGAGTCACTCTGGGTGTCCACACCTGTGGCCACGCCCACGTCAGGTGCTCGGGGCGCATACACGGCTTTGAGAGCTTTCAATCTATCCATATTAGACCTGAGAGCCTGTTTTGTTGAGGTCGCTCCGGCCGCTGGGATTTGTGCGGGGCGCGTCGGTCTGATGCTGGCGTTGTTCAAGTTGTCTTCCTCGAGACCGTCTCGGCGGTCGCTGGGCCCCCGACCGTTCACACGCCCAGTCGTAGAGCCTGCATCTTCTTGAGCACCGACTTGTGCCGGACCTACACGGCCACCCCTATCCTCGGGGCTTTGTTCCCTCTCATCATTCTCCATGGTTCGATCCTGGCCAGTCTGAACTGGATCGCCATCGAAATTTCCAGCTTCAAGAAAGTCAACCAACTCGTCTATACCTCCTGTCGAATCTATAAATTCTTCTAGCTCCTTCTCAACGGCCAGTGTCCATCTGACAGTTCTGATGGCAAAATCTGACCATGGGAAATGGTCCTTGAGGCCGTCGAAGTCGATATCGTCGGTTGCATCCCCGCGGAAGTGTCCTCTGATGAACTCGCAGCGGTTCAGCGCCTTCAACCTGCTGGGTCGGTGGGAAGAGCCCTTCACCTGGCCCGTTTCATCGAAAAAGACACTAGTGAGGATTTTCTCAGGATCAAAGGCCTTTTGATTTAGATCAAGTTCGACCTTCTGGAGGTAAACTTGCGTGAGCATTTCCACCAGTAAGTCGCATAGACCGTGGTAAGTTTCGGGGCTGGGCTGAAAGTAGTGGAGGTCTATGAATTGTCGCGGAAAGTTGATGAACATGTCCCCAAGGTAGGAATGCCGCACTTCATCGGACGGATTTAATACGTTGACGACTTGCAACGCGAGGTTTGCAAGGTAGAGGACAGCGTCCGGTCGCCAGGGGCCATTAGGGATTGCTTCGGTCTCGCCAATCCCGCGGATCTTGCGCAGAATTAGGTCTGGCTGGATGAAGTCGAGATTCGTGCCGTCATGAGCTGCACCATAATTCTCTCGGGTAAGCAGGAAGTGTTTTGACTGGGTCTGGAAGCGTTTATGGACTCGAGCGGCCGGTTGCACTACGGCCTCGCACATTTCCCGTAGTTGTCCATCACTGACACCCTCAAGCAGTGACATCAGGCTAGTTGAGTGCTTGAACAGATCGGAGAGATTGTCAATGATCGCATCTCGGTCGAGCGCATCGAGTAATGCCTGCAAGGATGAGCTTATGGAGCTTGCATCATCTGAAGGAAAGGCATCAATTACATTGCGGGTTTGGGCCGGAAGCGGTTCTTCTCCATCCTCACTGACGGCCGGAAGGATTGTTGTTACATTCTGCCCCTGTTGTTGCGCTGCGGTGATATCGCGACTTTCTGATCGCGTTCTCCGTTTATTTTGAATTGACGCGCCAGCGGCAACCGTGGGCGACGGAGCTTTAGGGGGAGAAAGAGGCGCGTTCTTCCTGCTGGTGGACCGTAGTCGGCTCTGAGGCGCCATGACAGAGTCGCGAATAATGCAACGAGAAGAGCGCAGTGGCTGAGGATAACTACTAGGGTTAGTCAACCCTAAGGCTGCTCTGATGAGAATGTGAGGCTGGAGTGAAAGTTGATTGTTTGCGGGGCGCTGTTCCACCGTAGCCAGTTTAGGCTTGGCCGCGACCCACACTTCAGGTGTTTCACTTAGCGAGCAGCAGGCTGCCTACTCAGCCACCAGTCGGTCTCTTTTGTTGCAGTTACGCGCAACGCATGGCGTCCTCGACTGTCATGCTCGTACATGATACATAGCTAGATCATGTGGAGAATGGAAAGAAATCAAGAAGTGCAAACAGCGCAATTCCCTTAGTGCTGTAGGTAATGGCTTTCGTTACTCTGCCTAATTACGTCCTTGTTACATCCTGGTTTGTACGACTCGACGGTGTTACTGGTTTGATTTGATTTGATTTGACTAAAGGACAGGCTAGAGGACGGTCCATCAACACAAGCATGAGCTCTCTGCAAAGCTTGTCAACTAAACCCAATTCACACTTTTCGTGGGACCGGTATATTAACTGGAGGCCTAAGCCAGCGCGACGCCATCCAGCGTCCTTGTCTGCACTGTAACATTCACAGCCACAATCAAACTGCCCTTATGCATGGAACATTTCCAGAAAGGCCAATTCGAGGGGGCTAGCCTGCTTCGGTAAATGTTGCTCTCCCTCCATGGGGTTCGGTGTGCAAGCATCCGTCGATCAAGCTTGTGCTCCGCCACTTTCCCTTGCCTGCAACTCCTCACAAAAGCGACTCCCGCTCCAGATCAGATGACTTCGATATTGCCTAGGATCTAGCCTTTATTGCGCCTCGGAGTTGCTGATCACGATGCCCATGATCATAGAGGGGAAGCATTCACCCTATCATCGTCAAGACTGAATAACGCTCCTCTGCTTTCCTCCAATAGATTGGTACACTACCCACCGAAGCTGTCGTACTATTAAATCCCAGCGAGCCTACGATCTCACTTCAACATCAGCCAGGCCAGGCTCGCATACACAGCCAACAACCGTTCTTGCAATGTCTCGTCGCGAATCAGTCGGCCGGTTGAGAGCGGCGTCTCAGTCCGAGTCCGCGTCACCGTCTGTCAGGATGGTTTCCTGCGCTGTTCTCCCTCCTCGCCTGCCACCCGGGATGGCTCCACCTACTAACGTTGGAGCATCCGGGGCCATTGGATTCGACGAAGCGCTCAACTGGCAACACAATAACCCGATTCAAGAGCAAGACCCTAGTCGGCGGAAGAGCCTGTTTCGCAAGGTTGGCATCACCACGCAACGCAAGAGAGCCAATGCGGAGGACGACCTGCCGCCGTTCGTGATGCGCCAGATTCCCTACGATACATGGCGAAAGCATTATGCGAAGGACAAGGACGGAAACTACAAGGGCACTCATGCCCCCGCCGAAGACTGTCTTCTCAAACCTGAAGATGTCCAGAAATGGCGACTCGGGGACGCTGTAACGAAGGCAGACCAATGGACTAGAGGCAAAGAGGCCCTCCCGGTCTATTCCGAGGTTCACGCCGAAGGCGCCGTCCCCGAGTATTCAATCGACAACCAGGACTCCTCCCAGTCTGCTGCGACCAACGAGACCATTTTGACCCCCAAAGAAGGGCGCCTGGCCGAATATTTCGATGCAACCGAGACAGAGGTGCAACGACAACTACCATCATCGTCCGGCCCTGCAGCACAGACTTCTGCTGCCGCGAATGCAGCGCAGGAGGGAGCGATGCGAACCAGAGGAGCCGATGTCCTCGCCGACGGGAAGACGGCCGAGGAAATCATCGAAGAAGCCAAGGCCAAGGGCAAACAGAAGTTGACCTGGAAACAGAAATTGTCAAAGGCCTTTGAAACCGCCATGGCTTCGTCCACGGCAGTGAGTTAAGCAGGGGAGCAGGCCGCACATTGATTTGCACGCCATTTCGCCAACTACTACGAAACAGTTGATTGTACGTCTGAAGACGCCCGGCCCTAGGTGTCCCGGCTGCGGTTGGCATTGATGCGAGGCGTATGCTTCGATACACATGCTGTTCTCGAAATCAATACAGTCTATCAGTCTATCAGACTTACATAACTTTCGACGACTTTCAAGTTTTGCACATGACTGTAACAGTCCAATATCCATCAGTGACAGGTGTCAGACTTGACCAGCACATTGTTAGCATTTAAATCCTTATGGCACGTCCTATGAACGGGTTCCTTCATTCAGAATCATCTGACAATCAAACCCCATGGGCCATGGCAGCTAGCAGTCCCTCCTCTGCTCATGGAGTCGCAAAGCTCGTGGTTAACCGTTGCTTGTAGCCCATGCTTGAACTTCGGTCCTATAAAGCGAATCCCGACTAAGTGCCAGCAATGTCACCCTCGTGCTGCATCACATGAAGTGAATTCATTCAGCCCATCGTAACACGTAACTCCTGTGACGGCTGTAGTGGTAGGCTGTGAAGCCGTCACCGCCATATCACGACCCAGGCCTTGACGCGCCACTGTCTCTTTATGCCTCACCTCCTATTCCGCGTGCAAGGGCCCTGGCATCCAGTGACGCGCCCGACTGAGCTTCTTCTCGCGTCTCGCGTCTCACCTCTCACCATATTATCATATTACCTGCGTGAGCCATCAAAGCAAGACAAGGGCAGGACAACGAACTCCTGCGCAGACCTGTGACTGGCTTCGACGGTCCACATTCAATCAGCGCAAACCAGTATGAGATCTCAACCTTCAAGATCGGCTCGGAAGACTGTCACTGATTCACATTATATCGCCCGTACGATGAATCCCTCAACACCAGTGACGACCGGGGACGCCGGCTCCTCGGTCTCCGTGCACGACAACGTTGAAACCCGTATTGGCATTGGCGCAGACTCCAAGCCTAGGTCCAAGACAGCCAGGCAGAGAGAAGATGACATTGCCCGCGAGACCAGTGACCTGATAGACAGGACTCTGGCCGATCTGGAAGAGCAGATGGCTGAATTGAAGCACCACCAAGCGAGACGGGGACAAGAAATCACAAACCTCTCACTTAGTTTTGAGGAGATGGGCAAGGACCTAGGCCGGCTTGAAGCGCAGTTCGCAACACTCCAGTGTCAGATCGGTGAGCTGAGATGCGATTCGGAACTGCTCAATCGGGCGGTCCTGGAGCTTCGCGGGCAGGGGCGGGATGGTCTCACCGAGGGTTGCGGTGAGGAAGAGGCCCATGGCGGCGACGGCAGAACGATGTCAACGTTCCTTAGCGGGGGTATCGTCTGGGGAAGCCAGGGTCAAGCGGCACGGTCCAAGAGACCACGGTCAGGAGATGATGACGACGAGGGCACTGGGAAGCGGAGGCGCCACGAAGAATGAGTGGATATTGTTGATGGATGGGCCATGGAAGGAACGGCTGTTGATCCAGCAGTCCAGGAAGACTGCCAGATTGTATGAATGAACGACTGAACGACGACGCAAACGGTCCAAGGTGTCGGATCTGCAGAACAGAGGCTGGAGGTCTGTCTGCGAACGAAGCTGGACACGTTTTCCAGCTCGTGTGCTCAGGATCGGAAAATACCATGACGGGGACAAGGCTAGTTCCTAGATTCAGTGATTGATGGTAGAGATGGGAACCCCAAACGACATGAATTTCAGATCAGATCGGTTCAGGTCAAGTCAGACCACGTCCAAACCTTTTTCGTCAAGGCTGAGGTCGCGGACAGAGGGTGGATATTGTGTCTGCCCATAAACCCTTCGCCGCGACAGTAGTTGGACACAGAAAACCAAGTATGGCTAGACATGGTTGTTCTGTGTCTGGTGGATTGCTGCCAATATGTGCTGTATTAAGACCAGGGTGCGAGGACAAAAGGGCTCGAGTGCTGTGATTATAACAGAACATGGAAAATGGACAAAGCGTTGTCTTTCCACTGGTGCCACTCGTGTTGCTTCTCTGTTTAACATCCACCGTCCTGTAAATGTCTTTGTGGATGTGGAGGACCACTCTCGAGACTGCTGTATAGTTGAGAGTGACATTGCCGGCCCATAAGCAATAAGAGTCCCTAGCTGATGCAATTGGCCAAGGGTTCAAACTGATAGAAAGACCAAGGCTAGCAACGAAAGTAAGCACTTTCACATGCAGCTGCCTGTGCACGAATTCTCCAGGCAAAGAATGTCTCTATACTTTCCCAATCAACACTGCACTCCTGGGTTATGTCCTCGTTGCTCCCATTAAGATCGGCTCGCTGTTAAGATTTTCTCGCTCTTTGACTTCGCATCGTTGGGAGGAGGTCCTCTCATTGAGCAATCCAGACTCGAGGGTCACCGAACCGAGCAGAACCCGAGCCCAAGATGAACTCCGCTGTCCGGGGCGAGGCATATGTGCGAGTCCGGCCTGCTAGACAACAGAGCCAACCAAATGTCCATTCTCTGAGTACATTCCGGTGCAGAGTGGCACGCTGAGTTCGATGCTCCTAGGGTGGAAGATCCTCTCCCGGCAAGGATTCCGCGGATGTTACGACATCATGTCCTTCTTGCATGGTCCTCTTCGGCGTATCGCTCGCCCCATCCGTTGGGCCCAACGCTGTCTTTTCCATTCTGATGCCCCCAAGTGGAATTGTTCTTCTTTCTTGGCTAGTGTCTTTCCTGAAGCCACTGAAAATTATAAATCAACGATCAGGGGTCGAACGCAACGGCCAAGGGCTATCGTCGTGGGAAAACATGCCTGACTCTTTCTCTGGGCAAGTCTCCAGGTGGTGTGCTTTGATGTTGGACTGAAGCTGACTGTTCAACTGAGGTTTCGGCGAACCTTGGATCGAAGACCCATGATTTGCTTCTATGGTAAACATCGACAGTCGGACTGAAGGCGCGCATGGTGGACTCTCAGATTGCCCTGCAGATCTGGCACAGAGTAGTATGCAAGCCTATGGCATCAAGGATGCTACCCCCTGTGCGGGTTGGTCTCCTATGTTTTCAATCAGCACTCATACTGTTTGGCATTGTCTTCTTCCGCTCTTGGATGACCATTTCTGATTGCCAGAGCCGCTTACCATTGCATAGCATGCCTGGGCCTGTTGGCGAAAAAATGAGCCAGCTCATCCCGAACACGTCCGCTTCAACAAAGCGGACAACAACGCACAGAATGAACATGTACAGGACCACGAGAGACTAGTCATTGTATAGCCATGTTCTATACCCTCCAGGTGCATCACCTGCATTGTTTCTGCTTCACCTCGTCGCTGCCATGGGCCAACGGCCAATAATGCGAAAGCGAATGCGCAGGCGGGTCCGTCAACGTGAATGCATTTAAAGCGCTGCCTGATCCTCGCAGATGAAAACCTCAATCGTTGTTCACTCTTCATCTCTCTTTGTCGTGAGCTTATCCAGCGAACAACCAAGACCAGCAAATCCAGCCACAATGGCAAACAACGTTGCCCCCAGAATGACCAAGACCCCACAAAATCCAGACACAATGGCAGACAACGTTGGCTTCAGAATGCCAGAATCGGTATGCGGTGCTTTTGGTAGCTGTTAAAATGACTGTACTGATGTGGAGCGCCCAGATCCTTCTCACGTTGGAGAAAGCCTATACGTCCTCCAACGGCAGCCTCGCCGCCAGCCTCTTCGGTGGCCTCCCTGCCGAGGTCTGGTTCATGATCCTGTCTTTGGCCGACTATCGTACCTTGGTGCTCATGGCATTGTCCTGCAAGGGACTGGCCTTCGCCGTTCTCAACTCCCAAGCCTTCCAGATTGCAGCTGCCACCGAGGAAGCGGCGCATAAGGAACTCGGCCATTATGAGTATGTCATGAAACGCACCGACCGGAAGTCCGAGAGCCGATCCAAGCTGTACTGCAGTCACTTCTTGTGCCCTTTCTACATGAAGAACATATGGACATGGGCAAAGAACGTCAAGATGGCAGCAAAGAAGCTGGAGGAAGAACGCAAGAAAGCTTTGGAGCCGAAAGATGTTGAAGGAAGGGCGGAAGACAAAGGCACCCTGGCGAAAGGCAAAGGCACCCCATCGGAAGACAAAGGCACTCCGGCAGAAGGGGAAATAGTGCGCGGTGCTGGAGTTTCGAATCGCATGCAGATCGACACCGAAATCCTCCTTCAAATCCTCATCGAATTCCCGCAAGAGACGAGAGTGCTCGCATCCCAGGTCATTCGAGTACCGAATAACCTTTAGATAAGGATTTGGTGAGGTGCAGTTCGACCGTAACGAGGGTAAAGACCTGTTGCGACTGACATGGACTGCTGCTGTTGGACGTCCTCGGCATGATGGATGCTACATCTGACTGGCCGGACCGTTCAGTCAGGAAGTGCTAAAGTCCTTGGTCAAGATACAACGCCGCTGTGAGATCCGAGCGGTTTCCGTGAGGTCGGATTGATGGTATGAACGACGGCGAATCCGCTTATTGGTTCTCGGCTTAATGGGTGTTCTTGGGCTTTGTTGAGATGAATGGCAGAGGCATCGTCGTTCCCATTCAGTCGATTTTCAGAGAACCAGATCAAGAATTCAGAGGCTGATTACACGTCCGATACATCATCCAGCTTGGTCGTTTTGTTTGAAAGTGATCCGTGCAGTCTCATTTCTTCTTTGCCAAACTCGCCCGTGCCGCTGTTTTGAAGATGCTAACAGTCCCCTCTCGCTCCTTTTCCATTGCTTTGAGCCTCAGCATCTCCACGATATCCGAGTGATCGTCTTCGTTGTTGACATTTACAGCCGGTTTCTTTCGCCGCCGCTTCACGTCGCCACAACCATACACCACAGTCCATTCATCCACATCTCGATCCACGGTCACGCCAGCACAGATCTTCGCATGCGCTCCGATCGTAACATTCGCGAGGATGGTAACATGAGGCTCTATCAGCACACTATCCCTGATCATAGCCCCAGCATGAACCTGGGAACTGGCGTGCATGTAAACATTTGAGCCAATTGTGGTCTTCACAGGATCACGCTCGTCATCATCTCCTTCGCCGGGTTGACTGAGTAATGGGGTGGGTGGATTGCTCCCACCCGCAGCGGCTTTTGAACTTGGATCACTGGTTGATGCGCCTGGAACAGGGCCGCCAATTACGCACTTCTCGGAAATGATGCACTTGTCACTAATTGAGAGCGGGCCATGAATTGCAATGAGCTGGGCTCGTGGGTGTACGAGAACGTGTTCGCCTAGAGTGATGGCGTGTGTGCCACGGACATAGGCACCAGGATCAAGATGCGTGTTGTGTCCTAGTGTTACTGGAGGTCGGCTGGATGCTTGCGATGTCGGTGGCGCGGCTGGAACACTCATTCTGTCAACCGATTGTCATACAATCTCGTCCTGAGCATAATGAGAGAACAGTGACGATGGTCTGAGGTTTAAATGAGGTTTGAAGCGGAGCAAACGCGTCCACAATACAAGAATGACGCGAACTGATTGGCTGGCTTTTGGCCAACACAACTTCCATTCTAATTCAGTCTACACACAGAACTCGAGACGACGCTCGATCGACGCTGGACAACGAATTGTGACGGCAGGAGATGTCGTACTACGATGTAGATGCCATTCTGACAGACTCCCAAAAGCTGCCTTGCACGTTTGAGCTCGACGTGCCCGGGCTGGGGTACATTGAGGGTAATGCTGGTGGAACGGTAAGTGACTTCCTGTTCGACTCTACAACCGAGTGCACGGCAGAACTGATCGGCCCGACGGTGTGCAGGTGAAAGCCGGCACGAAGATTGATCTGCCTATGTGGTTAGGTATCATGCTGGCAGTGTCCACTGGGTATGCTACAAAAATCCGAGGCGCCCGTGCCGCACACCACATAGGGCAACGCGGCATTGGAGGCTGATTCGCGCTTGCCACAAGGAATACTCCTGGCTCTGTTCGTTTAGTTACATTGGATTTTCCGGTACCTCTCCAGCAGCGGGTTATCAATGCTTTGAAGGCGGACCCCAAAACTGTCGATCTACGCGCCCAGGCAGCGCACTTCTACGCTCTTGGTGCACGAATTATGGAGTTGTTCGATGACCGTGCGGTGCTGGATACCCTATTAGATGTGAGTATTCTCAACCGGGATTGTCTATTCTTGCTCCAAATGTTGTGGTCCAACCGGTCTAACTTGGTATTAATGTAATGGTGTGGACCAGACCTTCAAAGAGCGGGCGGCTGAGATTGCCGATCAAGCTCACAACCCTCGAGGCGCGATGGGAGACGGCGCCGAATTTCTCAGGGGCCTAGACGAGAACGAGCGACAGCTGTTTAAAGCAGCGCACGAGGGCCCCAAAGCTGTGAGAGCGTGGACGCAGGATTTGAAGAAGAATACATGACGAATTGTCTTGTAGTCGATATGGCTCATGATGAATGACACGCTTGGACGCAACAATGACGACGTTATAGCAGAGGTGAGGCGCAAACACGAAATCTCTGGGCACGGGTCGGTTTAGCCAACACCACCAGCGGCCTCCTTTACCTTTGCGTGCTCCGGAGGCTCATCCACGAACTGCGGTGGCGCAACTTCGTCCTGTAAAAAGCCCGGTGTGCTTTCACCTATACCCATCTCTTGCTCAAACATCATATCCTCGCCGAGCGCCTCGAGCTCAGCATCCAGTTCGGCCTCATCGACGTCCTCCGGCACATCGTAAGCGCGACTTATGCTCTCGTTGATCTCGTTGCCGATTTCCATCAGATCCGCCATTTCATCTTGCATTTGCTCAATCTTGTCGATATTGATCTTGCCATACTGCTGTTTCAACGCTTTGTTCGTTGTCTTCATCGCATCGACGGTGGTCATGACATTCTTCAGATTGTCCTGCATCATGCCCGCTTGTTCCATGTTCCATGATTGCTGTTGTAGCTGCGCTCTCTGGTTTTCATACATTTTGCGTTGTTGCAAGACTTTCAGAGCCTTTTGTTTTATGGCCTGCTTCCCGGGTCCTTCGCGCATCTTAGAGAGCTTTTGTTGGTACGTGGAGAGTTCAGCATTGACTTTGGCGAGTTTTACATCGACCGAATCAATTCTAGTATCGACCTACTATAGTGTTAGTGGTGTTTGATCGGACAGAGGCGGGGGTACGTGCATTCTGGATCGCGCTGTTGAGATTAGGCTTTGGAGCAGTATTCTTTGACCCGAATAGGCGATTCATCTTCAACACAGGCTCCTGTGTCTAGGTCGCCTTAGTGTTCGTGGCAAACTGTGTCGATTGTTGTGTTTGTATGCGTGGAAGGTTTGAGGGGCAGCTCGAACAGTGGCTGAAGTCGAGGTCTGCCTGCGTCCCACGCAACCGAGGTTTATCCGCACTCACTATTTACTTGAATCACTTGCGTGTCGGCTTCTGCGAGTACTGCTACTGTAGCTACCCTTGGAATGCATTAGGAGCGCAAAATTATCCTGTTCAGCAGCGGCTGCTCTGCAGTGACACCCAACGCCGTAGAGGTCTTCTCTTCCCACCGTGGATAGGCAGTATGTGCCAATACTGTTCTTCCAGGCCTGCCTGCGCCCAAATCTCCGGGGGCCACGTCAACGCAGTATTAGGGATCTGCAAGCTCGCAAATTGACCATCCTCAGAGAAAGTTGCACGTGCCACCTTACTCGATCGAGTCTCTTGCTGGCCAGCGGTGCGACGCGTCTCTAGAGCTAACGCTGGCTTTTACTCTATGTAAATGTGCAGGAGCATGCGGCACGATCAAGGCGAAACTCAAGGCCGCCGGCAGCTCGCTCCGTGTTAGAATTCGGCCAGCCTAGGGCAGCCATGTGGCATCGGCATGTCTGATGACGGAATTGGGCACATGGATGAGCGGAAGCGTGGCCGGCGCGAGAAAAAAGGGGCGCTTGTTTGTGGAGGCGCCCGGCACAAGAGCGTCTGCACTGACTGTCGGGTGTCCAGCTTCGTCCCCGATTCACTCTGCCAAAAGTCACTTGGCCTTCTACCACTTTTTGCTCGCGCGCCTGTTTCATTCGTGGCTTTCGTAGCACGACCCCAGCTATTCTTGGATGCATGTACCACAACGTTGAAAGGCTGCAACGATACATTAATTCTGCTGGTCGCCTGCACACGGCGCCAAAAGCAGCGCGGTGACATTCCTTGCGCCAAGTCCCTCTCTTCCCTTCTCGCCCTGCCCGCCGGAACTCGAGTGAGCCATCGAAGTCGTCAACCTCACAGACACAACCTGCGTCGCTCTTGACAGGAGATACGACCTTCTGCCGCGAGATCGTCCACCAAGGTTCTGACTGTGCTCTCAATTTCACTTCAGTCACTCCTTTGTAACGACAGGTAAACATGTGCCATCGCGATCCCCAGCCGTGTCCCACACGACCATTCTCAAGATGCGCACATTTCGATCTAGAGAACTGACTTGTTTGTGCCTTCTAGCGCTGGCCCGCCCGTCTATGTCTTACTCAATATACAACTCACGAGCTACGACTACCTACGGCTTATTATCTGGCTATCATATACCCCCAAGACTGTACCATTACTAAGACCTCATCCACCTTTCGGTCGCAACGGAAAGATACCAGCAATCATGTTTTGGCGATTTGGAGGATATTCCCAGATCTCCAGCATTGATACACTCCTCGACAAGCCCAATGTCAAGCTCGAAGACTTGCTCGAAGAGTCCGACCTCATTCAAGAACTCAAATCTCATCACACAAAGCTGATCGAATATCTGCGCGACGAGACAAATCTCCAAGCCCTCCTCCACTATGTGATTGCTCCGGGCCCTAAGCCAGACGTCCACGATGACGACAATGAGAAAGGCAAAGGACCGGCCATAGAGGAAGAAGATGAGCCGACGCCCTTGGACGAAGAACAAGAGAAGGCTGAAAAACGGAGACTGAAATATGCGTTTGTCGCGTGCGAGATCCTGTCCTGCGAAACATGGTCCATTACTGAGTCTCTGATGGCGAACACTCCGTATCTCGCGGACTTTTGGGACTTTCTGCGCCGACCTGCCCCATTGGATCCCCTTCAAGCCGGCTATTTCACAAAGGTAAATGAGACATTACTCGAGAAAAAGACCGAGGATATGCTTGATTTCTTCAAATCTTTGCCCGGCATCGTCCCCGCCATCCTGCAGCATGTTGACTGTCCAATGGTTATGGATCTGTTGTTAAAGATTATCAGCTTGGAGAAGTCAGAAGGAGGCGCGGGAATTGTGGACTGGCTCCATGGCCAGGATCTGATCCCCATGCTATTGTCGAATTTGTCCCCGGACTGCAATGCATCAACTCAAACATCAGCTGGCGATTTTCTGAAGGCTATCATCACAATTTCAGCAAATGCTGCGCAGAATGAGCAATCCTGCATCGGCCCAAATAGCCTCACGAGGCAGCTCGTTTCAGAGAAATGCATTCGGCAGCTTATCTCTTACATGCTCGAAGGCGGCAACCCACTGACTGTCGGAGTTGGGATCGTCATCGAAGTGATCCGTAAGAACAACTCCGACTACGATCCCGATCAAGGCCACAATCCCGATGCACCTCCCACCAGCCACGACCCTATCTATCTCGGTACACTTCTCAGGTTGTTCGCCCAGCACGTGCCCGACTTCATGAGCCTGATTCTGAGCTCCAAGCACACCGTCACAATCGGCGAGAAGACAAGCGTGGTAGAGAGGGGCCATCTCAAATCTGCCTGGGGAACACAAATTGAGCCACTAGGGTTCGATCGATTCAAGACCTGCGAGTTGATGGCGGAACTGCTGCACTGCAGCAACATGGGTCTTCTCAATGAGCGAGGAAGTGAAGAATTTATCAAAGCAAGAGATGCCGAAAGGGAGAGGCTGAGAGAGCAAGGAGCGTTCTTGTCTCAAAAGCAATCAGAGGACTCTGCTGTGGATATCTCGGCGAGCTCTTCAAGATTCGAAAACGCCTTTACGCCATCAGCATCGACATCCACAGAGGAGCTTCGCATAGCTAATCTTAATGACGAGGATGGATTCGAAAAAGTGGCTGTCTCTGAAGCAACGGATTCAGCTCCAATTCCGAAACATGATGCGGAGGAATCAATATCTCCTCGACAGGCCCCAGATCAACCACAAACGCCAACTGCAAACTTGGACGAGAACGTAAGACGTCTTAGCCTGGAGGATACCGATATGACCACCGACGACACAGAGCCAGCAACTCTTGCGGTGGCGCAAACCCATGCTGGAGAGATCTCCCCTCACCCCGAAGACAAACCAGAGCCTCTTTTCGCGAAATCAGTTGATCCTAATAGAACACCTACAGCCAATAGCCCTGAGCCACCTACGAGCCCATCGGCGACAAAACCCCGCCCTCAATCTAGCCAGATCGAGGGAGAATCCTTTCAAACGACCCATGATGACACAATGCACGCGTCTCAGGCCGAGCAAACAGCTTCGGACAATGCTCCAATTGTTGGAGATCACTTGAAAATCATGTTTGTGGAGAATAGAGTTGTTCCTACGATTCTGGTAAGAAAAAGTTTCCCAGCGGGTGAATGAAGTCTAACTGTGAACAGAGCTTCTTCTTTCGCTTTCCATGGAACAACTTCCTTCACAATGTCGTTTACGACGTTGTGCAACAAGTGTTCAATGGACCTATGGACAGGGGCCATAATAGATTTCTGGCATTTGATCTTTTTGAGACCGGCCACATTACTGACGCGATAATCGAAGGTCAGAGACGAAGTGATGAAGAAGAACAGGCCAGAAACATGCGTCTGGGATACATGGGCCACTTGACGCTGGTGGCAGAAGAGGTCGTTAAGTTCGGCGAGCGTCATCCCAGGGAGTTACTCTCGCCCACCGTTCAAGACTGCATATACTCTCAAGCTTGGGAGGAATACGTTACCAAGACCCTGGCAGAGACCAGGGAACGGGACAACGCGATATTGGGCGGCTTCCGGCCAGATAACGGCCTTGGCCCTAGACAGGCTGTTCTCAATGCTGTCAATTCAGGTCAAGGCTTTGGCGGCCCTGGGAGCGCATTGGCTGGTGTTGGACTCGGTGGTGGTCAACATGCCCTTGACAGCATTGACCTATCAAACAACGGGAGTGCCACTAGTGCTGGATACAACTCGAGCGGGTCGCTGTCGAGCGGGTTTGGAAGTTCATCGGATGATGATGACGAAGACATGGATGATGCAGAAGACGAAGAGCAGGCACGAACGGTCAATCAGCTGTCAGCTGCTGATACTGGTCTTGCATCGGAGAACGTAAGTGGGACCAATACAAGGCGGCGGTTGTTTATTTTTTAGGCTAATGATGCGTTGTTGCCAACAGTCTGATCAGCCAATACCTTTGCTGCCACCTCCACCAGCACCACTCAACATTGAGCCATCACGTGCTCGCCGACGGTTGGCTGATCGTTTAGCGAGACACAAGCAAGAGGCTGAGCAAGAAGTGGCTGCAGCAGAGTTCGGATCCGAAGCAGACGATCCGTTCGCTGCGCTCGGGAACAACGATGACAACGGCGCCGACCCCTTCTCGCTGGATGAAGAGGAGCAGGATATCACAACGTTTGGAAAGCGTAGTAACGCCAATTCCTCGAATCAGGGTTCAGGCAATCACCACAGCTTCTCGGTTACCAGAGGTCTGACTAGCCTGTTTTCTCCTACTTCCAACCCGCATAACCAATCCTCGAACGACGACTTTGACGGATCACTGGAAGATTCATCATCGGACGGGTCTGGGTCTGATATTGACTCCGAGAATCCGCCGCTGGAAGCACGACGAAGTCTTGAGCGGCGACCTCTCGAAGTCTTCGAGGACGAGGAAATGGGAGAGATGGTGGCTCCTACAGAAGACGTCGAAAGTAACAGTTCCGACGAAGAGGTGTTAAGTCCTGCAGAGAAAGAGAAATTGGGAGGAGCCTTTGGGATGAAAGATGATGACGAGCAGGACTCAGAGTTCGCTGGACAAGCGGACCATGACGACGACGATGGAGATTTGGTTGAAATTGCGATGGGGACGAGCTCGAAGAGGAGATCAAGGGGCTGATGTCGCCCTTGTCAAGGCTCTGACGACCGGCAATCATCAGGCACGGTCCACAAGTTCGTTTCCTGAACGGCAAACATGCACCATACGGTTCCCAACTGGCAACGAGCAGGCACATGACTCAGTGTACAATTACCGCTTCTTTTGTGATACCCCATACACTTTCGGTCACGACATACATCATGGAATGGTTTTGGGCCCAGCTCATGAGACGACATACGGCACGGGAGATATGGCTTGTTTGGATCTAATTTCCTCTTATCCCACCGGCACAGACGGGGCAGACTTGAACGTGTCCAACACAAGATGCGAAGTCCGACGCCTCAAATCGTGGGTGTAAACGGGAAACCAGGCACTCGCAGAGTAAATATGCGCTTCCGATCCGGGTCGTGCCAGTGGTAGTTAATCGATACAGCATTACGGCTCCTTTGACACTTGCGGACGACGTAAGTGCGATGAGATTAATTGTTGTTTATGTACGATATTGACATTGTGAGCCGGGTAGAGCAGACTCAGCAGTGTGCATGCGAAAGGACTGACACTCGTTGTATTGTGTTCTGGTCCCTCCTCCCCGATTCTTGAGACTTTTATTTTATCATTAGAGCTGCCTGCGATCTCTGATTCTGGTTTCGCAAGATCTTCAACGGGACTTCACTGGCCCGCTCGGGACTGGCATGTGCACAGGATGGAGAGGGGGCTGTATCTTAATGACTTTCTGCCTCGTTGACTCACACGGCGACCTCGCTTATGCTGTCGGTCAGGTCACATATGCATGCATGCATGCACATATATGAGGACCTCCCCCTTTCGTGACTACTTTCCAAGATTCGACGTGCCCAGCCTACAAATATCGTGACTACTGGGGCCTAGCCTTTGGTGAAAATCGTTCCCGCGTAATCTTGGAATTTCACTTCCAGTCGGTCTGAACACCATTAGATAGCAAAAGGGATCGTTCACCCTTCCAACTCCGCTAGATCGTCTTGCTGCCCGTCTTGCCCAGGCAAGTCCTTCGGCGTGATCCCCCTCCGCCGCCTCCATTCCCAAACACCTCTGTCGACCTCTTCACAGTCGACGCCGTCAGGGACGAGGCAGAACGTGACGCCCAAATCCGTCTCCACGTTGCGATTCCGTCCCTCATCATCGAAGAAGAGCATGTCCTCAAAGGGAATCGTCCGCCCTTGTAGAGGATTCTGATCCGACCGGGAAGGCTTGGCCAATTTCTGCTGGATCTTGCGGAAGTGCGTCGTCTTCGTCCCAGGGTAGATCTGCGGGTGCGTGAAGAAACTCCACGCCTTAAGAGCCTTGGGAATGCTTTCTTTTCCATCACTCATGGCCGTCGTAGAAGAGTCATTGGACACAGATGAAGGGGGAAAGGGGACTTGCAGGCCGCGCAACATCTCGGCCGCCAAGTCGGGCGCGTGCGTCCGGCTGGCTAGACTCATGACAATACCCTTCTCCCGTGCGGACGCTAATATCGAGGGCACCTGCGGGTAGAAAGTGAACGACTCGCCCCATCGGTCTACCATTTTGGTGTTGATCTGCGGGATGCCCGACGTATTGTCTTTGGATTGAGATGAGGTTGGGACGGCCGGTTTGATGGGGCTGGACACGTGCGTGTCCACCCAAAAGGGCCAAAGCGTGTAGTCGAGGTCAAATACTATGAGACTGGGTAGGGGGAGTGAGTCTGTGAATGTAGAGGGGACTGATGAATCGGCGGGGAGCGGATGGTGAGTTTGCTTGCGCGATCGAGGCATCGTGACGGCGAAGGAAGACTGTGCGTGGAAGACGAAGACAAGGGTGAAAGCGAGGATAGCGAGGAGGTGAAAGAGAAGAGAGCGAGAGGCTGCCAGGTTAAGAGGGCGGAGGATGTGAGTCAAGAAAATGGTGCCTGGTGGCGAGTCCACTGAAAAGGACGAGGGGACGAGGCTGCGAGGCTACAAGGCTATGACTCCGATAACGTTGGGGGCGATAAGCTCGTCACATGGAGATAAGCGGGCAAGGAGAGGAAGGATTCAGATTTGCGGAAGGCAGATTCACTGAAGCTCTGGATGTTCCCACCATACGAGAGAGCAGGGAATGTGTAAGTTACTGTGCAACTGAGTCCGTTGAGTCGGGCCGTATCCCTTCGATCCTCAGAAGTCTCCAAACCAGTGTCATAAATACCACGATAGAAGTAACCACAACCCATAAATTCCCGTTGTTGAATCATTCTCGGGATAGAGACTCGAGGACGATCGCATCCTCGTTAGAAGCGAGGGCGACGAGATAGTCCGAATATCCGCCGACCTACTCCGTACTTATCGATAACGGAAAGAAAGGGAAAGTCTCATCTCCGTCCTCCACGGCACGCGTCATTCGTCTCTTTTTAAAAGCTCTCTCTGATTGAAGAAGTGGATGATGGCGACTCCTTCCTTCACCCGGCCATGCTGATCAACCTATGCCTGCGTCTAACATCTCGCGCAAGAAGTCCTCCTCAAGTTACTCGCGTCATCAGCAGAAGCATCCGTCATGCAGCTGCAGCAGACAGTAGCAATGGAGCTGGGCCTACTGTGGCCATCATCGGCTCTGGGCCAGCAGGCTTCTACACTGCCCAGAAGGTGATGCGAAAGATTGCGGGGGCACGTGTCGACATGTATGAGCAGCTCCCCGTGCCATTCGGCCTCGTCCGGTTTGGCGTAGCTCCAGATCATCCAGAGGTAAAGGTCAGAATCCCTACCAGCTACTCTGGTCACTCTATTAATGGCCTTCCAGAACGTCCAAGACACTTTCCAAGACGTCGCCGCGTCCCCCAATTTTACCTTCATCGGAAATGTTAACCTGGGCCATGATCTCCCGCTTCCCCTGCTAGGCAAGCATTACGACGCGATTGTCTTTGCATACGGCGCGTCGAAGGACCGGAAGATCGGTTTGGAAGGGGAAGACAAGCCTCACATCTACTCCGCTCGCGCATTTGTGGGATGGTATAATGGCCTGCCTGAATACCGCAACCTGAACCCTGATCTGCAGGCCGGGGAGACTGCGGTCGTCATCGGACAGGGAAATGTGGCATTGGATGTTGCAAGAACACTGCTGAGCAAGATTGACGTTCTCCGCAAGACAGACATCACGGAATACGCAGTGGAGGCTTTGGCTGCAAGCAAGATCAGACATGTCCACGTGGTGGGACGACGCGGTCCCATGCAGGCAGCATTTACCATTAAAGAAGTGCGAGAACTCCTCCATCTCGAAGATGTCAATTTCACGCCAATCCCGGAGGCTCTATTTCCGCCTGACTTGTCAAAGCTGCCTCGTCCAAAGAAGCGACTGATGGAGCTTCTAAAGAAGGGAAGCCCAGCCAAGGAGAACGCCGCCAAATCCTGGTCCCTTGAGTTTCTGTTGGCGCCGAAAGCTTTGCAATGGTCTCCTACGGACCCAAACAAATTAGAAGGGGTAACTTTTTCAAGAACAACGCTTGAAAACGCGGCAGATCCGGAATCGAAGGTCTCCAACACAGATGAGACGCAGCTCATAGCCACGTCAACCCTATTTCGATCGATCGGCTACAAAGCGGAAGCAATACCTGGCATGGCAGACCTGGGCACAGACTTTGATGAACGAACAGGCACCATCCGGCATGATGGATACGGCAGGATCGTCCCTTTGCAGGAGACCAACACCAAGGGTCTCAAAGCCAGCCTCTACTGCTCTGGCTGGGTGAAGCGCGGACCTACGGGCGTCATTGCAAGCACCATGACCGACGCCTTTCAGACCGCCGACGCCATAGTAGAAGACTGGAGAAAGAAGACCGAACAGAGCGCCCCTGCCTCCACCTCATCACTCTCTCAAGCGGGATGGAGAGGCGTCCAAGCCGACGCAGAGATCCTTAAGCTACCCATCAGACCTGTACATTGGGACGATTGGCGGAATATCGACCGAGCCGAGAAGAAGATCGGCACAGAAAAGGGCAAGCCCAGGGAGAAGTTCGGCAGCGTGAAGGAGATGCTGGAAGCGAGCGGCAAATGAATGAACCTGAACCGGAGATGTGCTGTGCTGTGGTGTACTAGTGTCAAATCGATTGCTAAATACAATATACCGGCAATAGACCTATAGATCGGTTACAAAATACATAGGTATACTTCAGATCCACTCCATCTTGCATGTAAACCGTGTTATATCCATACCGCAGCACGGATAAGCACGGGAAGGTATACGTTCTCACCGGTTCGATATTATTATATCGTCCAAAGCTCCATTGCCCATCACCTACCTCTATCTCAGGTGTCTTAATTAGCTCGCTTGCTCACGCGTACTTCGTATCCATATGTATATGATATGATCCATTTCCTATCCCACAACCGGCTTGTTGCATGGAGCCAACGTTGCCCAACCAACGTGGATCGTCCGCCGTGTCCTTCGTCCGCTGACTGTACTCGTACTGTAGCTTTCTTGATCTTCAGTCCAACTAAATCTAACACTGAATCACGCACACGTTCGCTCATGGGTTGGGGAATGCTGTGTCTGAAACCCGCCGGGGGATCGTCCTGTTCTCTGGGAGAGTCTTATCGGTATGTAACTAGCCGCCTGAATTGCTCTGCGTTAAGAGGTTGGGAGGTTGAGGGCGAGACCGAGACTGAGACTGAAACTGAAACTGACTCTGTCGTCTTTCCATTTCCATTTCCATTTTCTTTTTTTCCTTCCCTTTTCAAACACTCGCCTCCTTGCCGTACAGGATGTCTTCCACGTACTCGGCTATCGCCAACGCGCTCGTCAACCCGGGACTCTCGATACCCAAGAGGTTGACAAACCCTTTGAACCCTTCTTCCTCTTTGATGTAGAAGTCGGCGAACCCCTTGCCGTCCTTGCCGTACGTGCCGCTTGTCCGCCCCAACTTCGGCCGGATGCCACAGTAATCGAGCCCGATTGCCGACACGTCGATGGAGGGTAGATAGTCCTTGATCACCTGGATGGCGGCTGCCAGGCGCGCTGGGTTGGGCGTCAAGTCCGTGGGGTCGTCGATCCACTCGACGTCGGGCCCGAAGCGCACCCGCCCGGCCATGTCGAGCGTCAGGTGGGTGCCCAGGCCGCCGAGACCCGGTTTGGGCGCCGGATACAGCAGCGTGTGTGGCTTCGGGCGGGACGACGAGTACGAAAAGTACGTCCCCTTGGCGTAGTATGGGTTCCGGTGCCGGTCGGGCGGGAGGATCATGTTCGAGATGTCTATGGCCGCCAGCCCGGCCGAATTGATCAGCGTTTCGGCCGTGATGATGTCTTGGCCGCCCTTGCCGTCTCGGGACTGCGTGGTAATGGCGTAGCCTCCGTCTCCGTCGCCTTGTTGTCCGAGGGCCTCGATCTTCGTGACCACCGTGTGGAGGATCTCGTCGCCGCCCCGCTCGTCGAAACTACCCTCCAGATAGGCCATGAAGGCGTGGGAGTCGATGATGCCTGTGGTGGGGGATTCGAGGACGCCGGCCTCGGCGCGCACGTCGGGCTCCTGGTCTTGGATTTCTTTGCGGGAAAGGAACTGCGTGGGGACGTCGATGCGCTTGGCGAATGCGTGCAGGGCTTCCAGCTCGGCGAACTGCTGCCCGTCCTGCGCGATGATCCACTTCTTGGTGCGGCTGTAGGGGATGTTCTGGGCTTCACAGAGGTCGTAGAGGAGGTGTTTCCCGCGCAGGCACAGCTTGGTTTTCAGGCTGTCCGGGCCGTAATACAGGCCTGCGTGGATGACTTCGGAGTTGCGGCTGCTCGTTTCGGTGCCCACGGCGCCGTGCCGTTCAATCAGGATGGTCGACGTGCCGGTTCTGGAAGCCAGTTGCCGCGCGATGGCTAGGCCGACAGCTCCAGCGCCAATGACCTAACGTAATGGATAATAGATGTAAGTAAGCAGCTGGGAAGGGAGTGGATACTGAGGGTATTGGCGAAGGTACGCAAACCGGCGAGACCACTCAAGCGTGTGTAAATGGGTACGTACTTACAGCATGTGTGAAGTCAGCGTTGTGCCTTTTCGATGTCGAGAATTTCCTCTTCCCAGTACTTTCACGGCACAGCTGTCTCAATGCGGTGCGTGGAAACGGCGGCGCCATCGTATAATAGGTGCCTTTTAAAAATGAATGAATTCCCGCTTCGACTTCAACTTGGGTTGATGTTCGGAATCGAAATCAATCCGTCCACGACATTCCGGTCGAAGAACGCGCTCTCAAAGCATTTGCCCACAACTGCATCGATGACAGTAACTCATTCGTGATCGTGATAAAGATCGCTCCGGTACAAGTGCATCAAAGGTAAGGATATAGCGAGTTGCACACGAAGCTTATCGGAGCACGAACGTGATTTGAGTCGGACAGGTCGCGGCCGCAGAAAGGATCACAGGGACTTGAAGCTGCAATGGACAAACAGGACCGTGCTTACTATATGTATGGCACGCAAGTCCACATGGCGAGTATAGACCAAGGTCCAGTGTCGACGACAATCAGTGGAAGTGATATATGGAAAACAGGGTTGACGTCGGTGGACGCCTCGGCGATAAGGGACCACGGAGATGATATCCGATGGCATTGACTTGACTCTCCTGCGCAATACTTAACGGTTCTGGGCATATGGTGGTAGGTAGTAGTATTAACCAGTGAGCGAGATGGACTGCACTTCACAAGACACCTTTCACTGGCAATAGCCCAAGGGAAAGCGTCAAGCTTGTAGGTCAACACAGCTGTATCAATCGAAACTTCGCCCCGCGCCCGGTGACCATCCGGTCCTGTCAACACTAAGTCCTCATTCATTACTGAGCCAGCGCAGAATTGTAAGCTGCAAGCCTGAGTCCTCGAGAAAAATGACGATTGACATGGCAATCTGCCCCCCGTACACACTCGGTATGCCGTAACTCAGCGTGTGTCCAATGGAAGCCGAATCGCATTGACGCGATCGCACCTTGCGGTGGCGCCATCTCGGCCCACGCGCCACAACTGGAGTCTGAATGGCTGCTCGAATGACCGAGGAGGAGGAGGAACGAAGAATTCACGTGGAATCGTACAAGTCCGCAAGCACATGGGAAGCTCACTCGACGACGCTCTCGTCACGCAATATGGAGGGGAAGTCGGGTAAGTTGTGTACATTCTATTACATACGGAGTGAAGACTGAGAAGGATCTGATTACTCGTGCTATCAGATATCGTTGAAAAAGGGGGACTTGGGGGCCCTGCCGTGAAGCTTTGAAGAAACTTCTTCATCAGCAAGCCTGACTGACCCTGACCCTGACCTGACCTGACCTGGCCCAAGCGGACCGAACCAAACGATCACTTCGAAGCAAGCAAGCACAAACGGTTCCACGTATCTGCATTGCATCACAATGGCGCATCTCGAATCCCGCAAGCACGTCTCCCCGGACTCAGGGTACCCTGTCGTGCTGCACCCGAACTTCAACCCCAAGATCATAGCCTGGACACCCCCCGAACCGGTACGCCAGGAAATCACGCCGCCGAGGGACCGTGCCTTGTTCGCGGACCCGGAGAAGAAAGCACTCCTCAGCGTAGCGCGCCGTACGGACCTGACAGAATCGATCGGCACGCTGCTCGAGGGCGTGCAGCTCAGCCAGCTCACGGGCCCGCAGCTCGACGAGCTCGCCCTCCTGGTCACGGAGCGCGGGGTCGTCTTCTTCCGCGACCAGGACCTCACGACGGCAGACCAGTACCGCGTGTTCGAACACTACGGCACGCTGGACCGGCACCCCGCGCAGAAGGAGGTCAAACACGTCGTCATCAAGGGCAGCCAGGAAGACCACCGCGAAATCAACAAGTACACGCCCTGGCCGCAGGGGGACTGGCACGCGGACACGTCCTTCGAGCTCAACCCGCCCAGCTACTCGCTGCTGCGCATGGAGGAACATCCCACCGTCGGGGGCGACACGGCGTGGGTCTCCCAGTACGGCACCTTTGACGCGCTGTCGCCGGCGCTGCAGAAGTTTGTCGAGGGCCTGCACGCCGTGCATACGTCGCGGCTGCAATACGAGACCATCCTCGACCTGTGGGGCGTGGGCCCCAACCGGCCGCCCATCGACACGCACCACCCGGCGGTGCGGACCCATCCAGTCACGGGCCTCAAGGCATTGAACGTCAACCCGGGCTTCGTGACCGGGTTCGCTGAGCTGAACAAGAAGGAGTCGGACAATCTGCTCCAGTTCTTCGAATACCATCTCCATTCGGCCGACGACCACTACGTGCGGTGGAAGTGGGCCGTCGGGAGTGTCGCCATGTGGGACAATCGGTGTACCGTGCACAGGGTCATCCCTGGGACGTATGACGCGCCGAGACGGGGCATTCGGACGACCGTCTTTGGAGAGAAGCCGTTCTTTGACGAGGCGAGTGAGAGTCGGGCGCAGAGGACGGCCAGGGAGAAGGGTATCAATGGTGGGAAGGCGAACGGCGTTGCAAATGGTGTTAGTACGCCGGCTTAGAGCTGGTGATACGTACCGACCGGTACACAGAAGGTACGAAGTAGTTGCCCCGGTTTCTGGAAAGTGAAATAGACACAGCCTCGTGATAGAACCACTCAAAGAAAGACAAAGACAAGACCAGTTTTGCGGTGCGAGCGATCCCATTAAGATAAATCAGTGAGCTATCCAAGCTCGTTCTTTCCCGGGCTGACCCATCTCTGTACAACCGACCATTAAACACGTCTAACGCGTACTCTTTCTATGCATAGAGCCAGAACCACTATTCCAAAATGCTGCACCTCGACATCTGCGGCGTCTTGGCCTCGCCCCGGGCTCCGTAGAGGCCATACATCCATATGAACCGTTGATGGGCTTCTTCCTGGTGGGCTGAGTATGTATGTACAATATGTTGCCCGTGGGAACTTGCCTCAGAAAAAAGGTCTATCGCTAAAGTGCAAGGCAAAAGCAAACAATGTTTTTATGCGACTGAGATGCGCTCACGGCCGTTCCGTGAAGCTGAGCTTGCAATGATCCTGTTGTTGCCCACGTTAGTCTTTCTTGCATGGAAGATTACTGTTTCGAACTCACCTGAGGGAATATGGTCGCAAAAACCTCAATTTCCTCACTGATCGCAGTAGGTTCATGCACCCAGTCCAGTAATATGCTCGCCTTGCCAATCATGGCCATCAAGTTCAGCTGAGCATATGTTTGACCCAGACAGTAATGCGGACCGGTTCCAAACACCAGCCAGTTCTTGACCTGCTTGTCTGCATCGCCGGTAATCCATCGCTCGGGCTCGAAGCTGTCGGGGTTGGGATATGCCTCGGGGTCGTGGGTCGCTGGCCAAATGCTGGGGATAATCATTGACCCCTTCTTCAAGGTGTAGTTCGCGGTGACGGGAAAATCTTTCTTCGCCACGTACGGCACGAGAATAACTGGAGGGCGATAGCGCAATGTCTCCTTCACTACGGCTCTCGTCCACACCATCGACTCCAGCATGTCCATGTCGAAAGGCTTGTTCCGATCGCCGCCTCGAAGTCGAAGATTCTCTTCCCGCACTTTGTCCAAGATCTCTGGTCGGTCGGCCATGATCTGGAACAGCCAAGTGCACGCGCTGGACGTGGCGTCTTGCGAAGCAAATAGGAATGTGAAGAGAGTCATGGAGATCTCGAAATCGGTAAAGTCGCGCAGTAACTGAGCCGGCTTCTCAGAATCGTCCACCTTTTCGCCCCGGGCGATACGTTCTCTGTACGTGGCAGAATCTTGGATCTGTTTGATCCAGGCATCCATGATGCAGGTGATACTGCCACCAGCGGCCATGCGGACCTTGGACTTTGCGGCGCATTTGGCGAACTCTTCCAGCACCATGTCGGCCGCTTTCTTACCATACCACGTCTTTGTGAAGGGGATAATGATGGGGAAGTTGACGAGCTCCAATGCGGCGGTAATCAAATAGTAATCGTGAGCAATCTTCTTGACCACCTTTTCGCTCATGTAGTGTCCCACAAACGTTCGGCAAGATACAGCGCACATCAATTCTCGAAACACAGGCATCCAGGGCTCGGCCTTCATGTTGTTCTCCCGCGACATGTCGAGAAAGCTCTTGAAGTACTTGCTGTAGACCTCCTCTTGTCCGGGCAGATACATCTCCAACGCTTGCCGGGTGAACAGCCCGTTCAGTCCCTTGCGGTACTCAACATGAGCTTTTCCATCCAGAAAGACCCAATTGTTAGGACGAAGCAGTTTGGGAGCGACATCGACGACGGTGGGCTTGAGGAACCCGGGCGAGTTGAACACCTTGCGGGTCATGGCAGGAGTTCCGGCAATGACGACGAATCTGAATAACAGGGAGATTAGCCAAAAGCGCGGAGCGAGTAGCGCATCGAACACAGAGGGCGTACTTGTGAAAGACCGAGACGCAGCTCAGCTCAGCGCTCTCCCATTTCTCCTTGTACTTTCGGAAATCCGGGCGCATTGACTCGAGGAAGGGTCCGATGAAGGGCATTTTCCACGCCGGACCGACAATGCCATGTTTGCGCCATTGGTAGCTACCTGCAAGACTCAGTCAACGTCCCGCAGAGTCAGGTAGTTCAGGGAATTCGTGCTCACACTGATCGTAGGTAGCCAGCACCAAGAGAAGCGTCAAGAGCACAGTCCAGATGTTGAGCTGCGCCCACACCCTGCCCAGGACACCCGCTCCTGAGGCAATGGCGGCCTGATGCAGCTTCAAATCGGCATTTGCGAGAGGTGATGTAAAGCTGGTGGCATTTGAGATGGCCTCCATGGCGATTCGCGAGCGTGTTGTTGGGGGCCGCGGTAAAAGGCTTGAGTGTGCGTGGTGCCGGTCGAATGGGCGGACAGTGCCTTGCAGTTGGGCGACACGGTACAACAACCAGTCGTCGCGGATCTGCGCCTCTTCTGATCCTCCTCTTCTGACAAGAGTGATGCAGCAACTCGGGGTTACCCAGAGAACACGGCGAGGGCGACGAGCACAGAGCGTTTAGATCAACTTGACTGCAGGACTGGGACTTCACCGCTAGATTGCTTGGCTCCGATAAAATCGTACACAGTCGAGCGGACTGGCGAAATTGGTGCTTTTGGTGATGCCCTGGAGTGGCCTCATCCACATCGTCTTAGGCTTTGCTTAACGCCGAATTGCACCTTCCAATTGGGCCGGTGCTGGGGCGTCTCAGAGGCGCCGCTCATCGGTTCCTGAACCCTCCGGATGGCCACACTTTGCTCTGCGCAATTGAGCCAATCACGTACCAGTCAATCACAACCGACTGGTCCGAGCACATCCACGGGATTAAGAGGTGGTCTGCTTCACGATGCTCAAAGCACTTTCTATTCGTCGTAGACTCATAGCACTGGCATGCTGAATAAGGGGAGAATGCGGCAAAGACAAAGACAAAGCTCCAACCGCTCAATCGTCATTCAGCGCTGTCGCCATGGCCTTTGTGCCAATCCCTCTGTGCCGAAGAACACCGGACGCCCCCCTTTTCACACAATTGTACCCCTTTTCCAGGCGCCGCTTTTCCTAATGTCTGTTCTCCCCATAATCGATCTCAAAGCTCGTTCATGCTCCCGGAACTCCTCGCACTCCGTGTCAAATCTGGTCCCCTAGGGAATGTCAAATGTGGGTTTAAGTTTCTTCAACAGCGCCCATTCGTCCTTCGTGACTTCATCTCGGTAGAACTCCTTCAGCGTGTCGATGGACTTGCGAGATATGAGCGAGTAGAGGATATCTTTGTCTTCCAGCTGTCGTCCGTACATGGGCTGGTTGGGTCCTTCGATTTTCACTGCAACCGAAGGCTGTCCTTTCTTGCAGATGGGAATGGCCTTGTGTTCGCGCTCGATGGAGGATCTGTGGTTCAATTAGTTTCTGCGCCTTGAGAACGGGTTGCTGCAACTTACACTCTGCCCAGGACCACGATTTCTTTGGCACCAGTGACCGGGTTCGTCTTGACCGCAGCAATCGGCGTCAGCAGTCGGAGATTGCCCTCGACCACGTCGACGCCCACTACGATAGGATCCTTCTTGTTGAAGACCTGGATAGGATGGAGCACACATGGGAAGACTGCATGCAGCTTGCTTTCTTCCTTCTTTTGCTCTTGCAACTGCTTCATATGTGCCGTGAAGTTGTCGAACAGGTGGTAGATGATATCAGCCGTGAAGATTTTGATGCCGTTCTCATCCGCGTACTGTTGCGCTTCCTTGTCCACTTTGACATCGAAGCAGAGCATGACCGCATACTCCTTGGCTTTCTCCAGCATTGTACCGGCCATCAAGACATCCCGCTTGAAGACGGGCCCGATCCCCACGTTGGCCACGGGGATTTTCGACTCCTTGAGGAAATCCAATAATGCCTCAAGTGAGCCCAGCGTAGAAGCTTGGACGCTGACACCACGGTGGTCTTTGGATATCTTGCGGAGGAGTTGCTGCAGGTCGGCCATGACATCGTCCATCAAGTCCTCCTCATCGTCATCGGGCCCAACGACAAGCAGTCGAGATCCTGCCACAGCCTTATCGAGATCGTTGGCAGCAATCTTCACACCCAGAGCCGCCTTGCATTCTTTGTTGTGCACGTACGCCGACTTGAGACGCAGTTCTCTAAGAGGAGCTGGCGTCAGAAGCGCTCGAATGTTGGTAGCGATTGGCCCATCCGTGCCACAAAGCACGATCCGATCGTTTTCGCGCAGGACTCCGTTGGAGATGATAACGTCAATCGTGGTACCCAGACCCTCAATCACCTTGACCTCGAGAATCGTGGCTTGCACTTCGGACAGATACATCAGGGCTGATGTCATCCGCTCCTGGGTCAGAGTAACAAGGAGTTTGAGCAGATCTGGGATGCCTTCACCAGTATGCGCTGAAGTCGGCACCAGTGATACATATCGCCGCATGTCCTTGTTTTCGTAAAAGACCTCGGCATTGAATCCTTCTCCCGCGAAAGCAATTTTGGTATCTTGGAGTCGCTTCTCAAACTCGCCGATTACTCCCTTGGACTGCATAGCGAGACTGTCTTGGAAGCCGTTGTTGTCGATTTTCTTCCAGCCATAGAGACGATCGATCTTGTTGAGGGCCACAATGAACGGTGTTTTGCGTTCTTTCAGCAGCCTCATAGATTCCAGGGTCTGAGGTTCCAGGCCGTGCATGATGTCCACAACCAGAATGGCAATGTTACAGAGAGAAGAACCTCGAGACCGAAGGTTAGAGAACGACTCGTGACCAGGAGTGTCGATAACCAACAGACCAGGCACTTTGAACTGGAACTTGCCGTCCTTGTTCACGACAGCCGTTTTCTGTTCAAGTGCCTCCCTGGGGAAGTAAGTAGCACCAATTTGCTGGGTAATACCACCGGCTTCGCCCTCTTGAACATTGGTCTGTCTGATCTTGTCCAGGAGCTTTGTTTTCCCCGTGTCGACGTGGCCCAAGATACAGCATATGGGAGATCGTAGGTCATCTTTAGATCGTGCTGCGAGGGCCTCTTCGTGAGCTTTCGCTCGCCTCGCGGCCGCTTCCATTTTTCTCTGTGCTGCTGCACGCTGAGTTGCTGTGGCCTCCTCATCCTCGTCCGAAGAATCCTCCTCCTCGGATTCGGTGTCCGATTCAATAGGTCTCTCTTTCGGTGGCGGGCCGGAGTCACGAACCGGCAGGGTTGACGATCCTTTTGTTTTGGCGACAGCACCATTGGTTTCGACCTTTTTCTCCGTCTTCGTAGCGCTGCCGTTAATTGTTGGTTTGGAGGGTTTTGAATCCTCGTCAGAGTCAGCATCCCAGCTGTCCTTTACATCGTCGTCAGCAGCCTTTTCCCAGTCGTCGAGTTCAGATCCGTCATCTTGCTGATCGGCCTCTGCTGCCGCCGCTGCCGCTGCCGCTTCTTCAGCTTCTTTTGCGAGACGTTGACGTTCCGCCGCAGCGGCTTCGGCCTCCTGTCTCGCTTTTTCAGCTGCAGCTTCTAGGTCGACCTCTTCCTTCTTGGGGCCCTTTCGTTTCTTGTCTGCGGGTTTCTTCTTCTCTTCAACGCTGTCGCCAGCCAAGCCTGCAACCTTGGCGCCCGACTCGAGCATCTGCTTCAGACGAAGCTCTTGTTGCTGCTTCCTTTTCCTGTCGGCTTCGGACAAGAGTTTGCCTTCCTTTCGGAGCTGTTCTTTCTTCTCCTTCTCCTTCTCCTTCTTACGTGCTCTTGCCTCGGCCTTCTTCTGCTCTTCTTCGGCTTCCTTTCTTAGGCGCTCTTCTTCGGCAGCCTTCTCTTCAGCTTCTCTCCTTTCTTGCTCTTCTCGTTGTCGAGCCAAGAGCTCTTGCTGTTTTTGAATGGCGGCCAGATGTGCGGGGATCTTCTTCTTCTTGCCAGCTTTGTCGTCCTTCGCGGGTGCAGCAGCAGGCGCTTCCGGTGTCTCAACAACGGCGGGTTTTGCTTCTTCGACCTTCGGAGCCGGTGCCGGAGTAGCACCTTTCTTCTTCGCGGCCTGCCGAACTGTCAGGATCTGAAAGGGCAATATCAGAGAAGCAGTGACTTACCTGTTCCTTCTTCCTCTGTTTTTCTCGTTCTTTCCTCTCACGCTCCTTCTCCTTCTTTGACTTCACACCACCGTCTCCATCAGCATCGTCGTCGGCGGCCGGTGGCGCTTCCTTCTCCGGCTGCTTTTTGCCAGCCTTCCCCTTCTTGTTGGAGTTCCCGGCAAAGACATCATCATCATCTTCGTCGTCGAAAGTGGCTTCGGCGGGGGCTTTCGCAGCTAAATCGGCGGCAGGCTCGGCTGGGGTAGGACTTTCTGCATCTTCCCCATCGACAAAGTCATTGACGTTCTGCTTCCCTTTCTTTGCACGTTTGTCTTTGTTCCTCCGCAGCGCAGCCAAGAGTCCGCCGCCGCCGCCCATCTCTTCAGTGGCATCGTCGTCTGCCTCGGCCTTCTTTGCGTCTTCGGCAGCTTGGGCTATGGGATCCGCAGTCTCACCCAACTCGTTTTCCCAGTCATCCGCCTGCTTCTTGCCACCTTTCTTCTTAGGAGCCATTGCGTCGGTGTGTGTGTTGGTGGGATGGTTGCAGGAGTATGAATCGTTCACGATTTAGAGGCGGCGACATAAGTCGTGTGCAGCGTTGTGGGGATCAACAGAAGACTGCCTCGGGAGAAAAAAAAAGCGGCGCTGAAATGAGGCTATTAGCCACTAACTATTGGTCTCTCTGGTTCTTTGCCACAGTCTCTGATAGAATCTGTTAAGTGGGAATCGGACTTAGGAGTTGCACGTTGTCGTGGGAAAGCGGGCGAGGTGATGAATAAGTGGTGGTGGTGGGGCAGTGAGAGGAAAGCGAGGGCGAAGTGACGTTTCGCAAGGACAGACGGACGTTCATTGCGAACGTGTGGCTTGGCGCTTTCGATCGAAAAGCCCTTCGCCTGGCCTCTGACTCACAGCGGCTATCAGCTACAGTAGGCAGGGACATGAGGCCACACCCGACCGACACCTCAGTTGGCAAGCTGCAAAAACATGTTCGTGTATTGGTATCGCAGAGTGCACAATGCTGGTCCCCGTGAAGGCTAATCACAAACCTGTGCCGCCCACCTTTTAAACTCCTCGGTTTCTTCTGATGCCCCATCACGATCGAGGCGGATATCTCAAGAACTTTCTCATCCAGGCAATTGCTACCTCCACCGGCTCCTCCGTCTCTGCGAGCACTTCCCTGACTAGAGCATTGAAAGCGTCGAGCCGCGGTGAACTTTTGATGACGTTCCGCAAATTGTAGGGTCCGTCCTCAATCATCATGAGCAGGCGGTCTCCTCGTACATGCATGTCTTTTGGCTTGAAAGATGGAGGTTTCCACAGATACACCTTGTCATCTGCATCTCTTCTCTTCATCGGCACAGCCGTGATCGCTTTGCGGTCCAGGTAGCTCATTTCCTCAATGAAATGAAGCAACTTCCATTCTTTGTGCTTGAGAAGTGTGAAATGGAATAGTGTCCCATCCATGGTCGCCCCATAGAAACGAGTCCGCTCGCTTCGTTGAGGACCGTGCGAGGAATCAAGTCGGAAACGATGGATATGACCTGGCATTTTTGCATGGAAGAGTGGCGTCGCATTGGAGTTCGTCTTGTTCAAGCCCGAGAATCCAACGATATCAGTACCAGCCGCATCGGCAGAGGCAAAGACAGCAGTTGAAAGATCCAAGACGACGACATCTTTCGCGTATCGCATTCCGCCATCACATTTATGTTGACGCAATTGGTCGTTCTGGTCCACGAGAACGAACAGTGAGTGCTCTCGGGTAGCCACGCAGATGAGCGAGCCCTGACATGATATGGCGTTCGCCATTGAAGGTATGGCATGTCTGGATAATGTCTCCCATCTGCGTGTCTTGAAGTCGAGGTGGCGCAGAATGATCTCCTTCCCGCAAGCAATCAGCAGTGATGACTTCTTGTAAGCACAAATCGCGGTAACAGGTTCCTTGTCCTGAAACGCGACTTTCGCATTCGCATCAGGCTTCCCTTTCCCCAAGGTTTTGGCATTGACGCATACAACTCGGCCATGCCCTGGGCCTGGAGGGACGATGCCTGGCCGCTCTAACGCAAGGACCAGCCATTCATAGTGAAAGACGTCGTCCGTAGGTCTCCAGTCGATGAAGTCGTGTAGGATGTCGCTGTTGTCTCCGGTTACCATGGTCGAGAAAGTGACGTCCTCATCCTTTTTGCCAGCAGGATAGGCCAAATCGCGCGTGACGAGTTGCAATCCGACTCGCCGAACTTTCCCTGACGGCCGATCAGTGGGATCTTTCTCACCAGGCAGCAGTGGCACATTGCTCGGCCTCCTCGGTGGTGGTTCGTAGGGTTCTCCTTCCCTGGAGAAAGCGACCGCGAACTTCTCAAGGAACTGTGAGTATAACAATCGCCTCGGGACGCCGTTGAAGTACAAGTGCCGGGCTATGCCGTGCTCCTGGGCGACCACGGAGCAGAACAGCATCTCGCCTTCGGTAGCGCAGATCAAGAAGCCTCCAGGCTGCTCATAATTGGACTCCAGCTTAGGTATCCGGTGGACCGCATTGACTAGAGGTCCAGCAGATGGCTACTCATGGTCAGTATTGCTCAGACCTCAAACGAATTGTGAAGACTTACATTGGTCCGATCTACCACCCAGACAGGTGAAAATGTGAAATCGACGACAGCAGAATTCGGATGTAGTGCAAATCGGTGAATTGAGTATTCGCAAAGAACCAAAGCCGAAGGATTTCCAGAGCTATCAGGCCGTCCCCTTTCCTCAACGATCTGCACCGCAGTCGCCCCTACTCGGAAAACATCGGCACATCGTACGTCTGGTTGTCACATTAGCAATCACATCTCTTCCGACCATTGCAGACCATACCTATCCTCATCCCGTCCTTGCTCCGGGCTTTGAGTTCCACGCAGAGTACTGTGCCCGACCGCAATCCGCACAAAAGCAGGGTGGGATCAACTAAATTGTGCCTCAGCGCGACCAGTGATGAAACTGCGGCATTCTTCACTTCGGGATGGAGATCTTGAATTCGATGCTGGAACACGGGCTGTAAAGTCTCGTTGTAGCACAGAAGCTCCCCAGTAGCTGTGCCAATCACAACCAGTCGGCCGTTGTCTGTTTGCACGCAGCAGATGCTTTTGGGGATATGTTCGAGTCGCACAAGGTGGCTAACGTCAAATTGAAGCCGGTCATCCTCTGTGGTCTCGACCTCGATCATACAGAGATCAAAACCTGTGTCGCATGCACGTATTGCGGCGATGACCGAATCATCACCAATGGAGATGGTTGCATGCTCAAACGTCGACCTGAGGTGGCGGAGTCTAGTGACTTGATCATCAGCCTCGACCAAGATTGCACTGATTCCGGCAGTGGTGATCTGTATGACGATGTCTCGGTTGAAGACCGCAGCGGCAAGGGTTGGGTGGTCGAAATCGAATCCGGGATGGCTCTCTGAGTCAGTAAACGATATGTCCTGGGTCTCGAGCTCGAATGAGACCATATAGGAGCTCGCTGTATGGGACGCCAGTAGTAGGACCTCACTGATATCTGGTAGCTCCAGACTGAAAAGCCGGTCAATCAGACCAGCGTCTGGAAACTCCATTTTCCATCCAATTTGCGCTTCGAACCCGTAACGGATTTCCGAAACCTGACCTCTCCGATCGTGTGGTCCTGAACAAGTGTAAAGGCGACCGGGTGCTCCCCGCTGCATCGCTATGTCCTCGGCGTCGACGGGTATAGGAGGGCCTGTGACAATGTCGTTTAGAGGTGCAAGTGTTTCGATGCGCTGAATACGCTCGGGCGATCCTCGCGCGGAGACATGGAAAACACCTCCATCGGTCATGCTGCCACCAACGACAAGGATATCGCCACCTTTCCCAGGCGGGCCAGAGAGCATGCAGAAGGCTGTATCAACGCTGAGACCGAGGTGGCCGATTACGTTGTTTGTAGAAAACTTTTTGCTCGAGTGTTTGTCAAACAAGAAGTTCCGCAGCAGCCCATCTTCGCGGATAAGCACAATGTCATCGCGTCGTTGCAGGTAGTGAGTGTGGCGTCTGGGTCTCGACCATTGTACCCATTCTAACGGCTCCTCCTTGCCCTTAGCAAATGCACAGTTGATCCGCTTCCATTCCGAGGACTGGACATTCTCGTAATATGTGATGCCGGACTGCATAATGACCATATACGAATAAGCTCGTGTCGAAGGGATCAGCATCGTAGGTAGCTGGTCCTCATTCAGCTTGCGCCCGCTACAAGGCTCCATAGGCTGAATTGTCTTCAATGAAAGGCGGTTGTCCCATGTAAACAGGTATTGGTATGTTTCTTGCCTTTCGTCGTCGGAGTAGACCAATAGCAGGAGTACGACCTTGCTACGGTCAGCATCAGGACTTGGTAGGAACGACATCAGAAGGATCTTTCCATCGACCGTAATAAAACGTTGCTGTGATCGTCAGTGTGTAATGTGGTATCAGGGGAAAATAGCAACCTCTTTTGCAGGACAAAAGGAGGCAGGGTCCAGCGGATCCCAGCCGTCAATCTGAGCCTTGATCTCATCCAGGCACGGCAACTTGAATACTCCCACGTAGCCAGATGGCGAGGCAATAGCAAGAGCGCGAGACCTGTTCTCCATTAGCTGCATGGAAGTTTCAGCTGAGAGAGAAATACTCAGGATCGACGGCAATGTCGCGACACTCGCTCGAGGGCAGATCAGAGCCCCTCAGGAAAGGACGCTTTGCAAAGACCAGATGGACATCTCCAATGCTGTTTTCTCTGGCGTAGACATAGATCATGTCGTTGTCTCTTGTGACGAGAACCAGAAGCTGCGGCGGTTGACCATCGCTGACTGGCTGCCCGCGAATGCTGAATTGCTCGAGGTCACGCTCTTGTTTGAGGATCGCATCCACAACCGGGACAGTCTTCAAGTCGGCAGAGATGACCTTGGCATCTGTGATGGCCGTGCCAAAGTCGAGCTTTCCCGTGGTGTTAACCAATTGTCCGCTGTCCTGGAATTCATGAAGTTGGATAAATGTGTGCCCTACAAAAACCACGTCGTTCTTGGACGGGGACCGTAGCCTTGCGGGGAGGATCCATCTGATGCTTGAGCTCAAATTGAGAGTTCGGGAGAGGATACCAACGCGCTCCTGGGAGGTCGACAGTTCTTGTTCTGGACTGGCGCTGTTGCCTTTGCGACGACGGCCACTGACAGTGGTCATGATAAAGTCTCCAGAGAAGTGGGGAGGAGTGATGCCCACAGAACAAGGGGCTTGTTTAGTGTGGCCAGGATCCGACACTCAGATCAGGTCGTGAGATATTGGTCGCAGAGCAAGGGGCATCAAAGGCGCAGGTAAAAGGAAAATCGGGGGTTCACTACGACGGCGTCTCTCGAACACGCTCTCTTATGTAGTGGTTAGGAGGACCATCCTGAGAGCACTTGACCTGACCTTAGTCTGCCGCAACTCGTCCAGGTTTCGTCAACGAATTATCGAATCCCAATCCGGGTTCGTGGCGGTCGCAGTTACGGAACGGCGAGGGGCAAGTCGGTGGAGGAGCGCACCAATTGAATGGCCATCTAGCCGGCTCTTCCTAGCAAGGGCTGCGCTGCATAACATGCGTGCAGCAACCTAGTCCGAGACCTGGGAATGTCAAAAGCTACACAAGGGAATCAGAAAGGAAACCGTGCAGCACTGGCACAGGCAAACAGGGCTAAGTAAATCACCGGAAAAGGTCCCCGCCGGAGCTAGTTAAGCCCTGCTCGGCTCCAGGAACTCGCTTTCTCACCTCCATCCTTCAAGTGCATCGAGACAGTGAGCAGAGATACGTCAGCTGGCAGCAGCGATACCTTTAGGCCCTTGCTAGAGGGTTGCGCGGGATGCCATGAACGATTAGGTTCACAAAGTTGACATTGGCAGTCAGGCAAACAAGCGCTTTGTACGACCTGTCACATTCTGGCCCAGATTAAAACCATCCCCATGCAAGCATTGACCGTCTAACGAAAAAGAGGTCACACGGGCTATTGTCCTTTTTGAACCTATTGAAATCTCAACGTAAAGGGCGGAGAGCATCTACCCGCGCACGCCCTCGCTTGTAGCTACCCGATCCCACGCCCAATTCATCGGCACGGCGCAGAGGGGATCGTCCGTTTAAGCTGCATAGCGGCGCCAGCACTACGGCCACAACTGTCAGTGAGAAGCCATTGACAGGTTCCATGGCGTCGGCTGAAAAGCCGGCATTGACAGATGCGGACGAACACGAGAAGCGTCAACGCATTGAGCAGGCCTGTCGCCAGAGGGATGTTGCGGCCCTGATTGAGCTCGCGAGCTCGACCGGCGGTCTTTTGGGGGACGACTTGCGCCGCAAAGCCTGTATGTCCCCCTTGCTTGCCCCCTCTTCGTGGCACTTGACGCTGATGCACGAACTTGAAAGGGCCGTTTCTACTGGGTTTCGCACCTGAAGATTCAAGACCGGTCGAGCAAACACAGGCAAATCAGGACCGTTGGCGAGCACTACCACGTCACCCCGACGAGGATCAAGTCCAACTCGATGTTGATCGTGCCTTTGTATATTACCCTAAAGGTTTGCGGTCCCCTCCCTCCAATACACAAGGTATCACGGTCTGAATGCAACCAGATGAATCCGAACAGTCCCTTGAGACCAAGAAGACAGAGCTCTCCGATCTGATTGTCGCGACCCTGAGAACCTATCCTCTGCTTTCCTACTTTCAGAGCTATCACGATGTCGCACAAGTTCTGTTACTGGTGCTTGGGAAGCAACAAGCCATGGCAGCCGTTCCACGAATCTCTCTCTGTCGCCTCCGGGACTACATGCTACCGACCATCGCACCTGCAAGAAGACATTTTGAGCTTGTATCAGCCGTGGTAAAGTCAGCCGACCCCGAACTGGCAAATCATATCGCCCAAGCTGAGAACATCTTCGCGTTGTCGGCGACTCATTCCTTGTTCGCGCACGATATTTACAACTATGGCGATATTGCCAGGCTTTACGATTTCCTGCTGGCACATGAACCAATCATGAGCATCTACTTGTTCGCGGCGGTGACAATATCGCGCCGGTCGGAATTGCTGGAGATGCCTCCTGAGGAATCCGACATGCTCACGTTCGTGATATCCAAATTACCTCAAACCTTCGACATCGATGCACGCATCCAGGATGCCTTGGCTCTGTTCCGAGACCATCCGCCGCAAACCCTCCCTGGCTTTGTTTGGTGGCGCCTGTCGCAGTACAGTGTGCTCAAGACCTCGCGACGTATCGAACATCCTCAGAGTTTAGAAGAGGCTGAAAGGTTCTGCCAGAAGCAGATCGAACAGCTTCACAGGCAGGAGTTAATGGAGAAGAGAGCCCTCCTGCTCTACAAATACAGGAGGCCAGCGACATCCCTGGCCGCCATGCTTATTGTTGGGGCATTCGCCGTCTGGTTGAGAAGAAGCGGACACGACAAGGTGTTCTGGTCTGTGATAGCCACCGCATATTCTTACCTGCCGCGACAGGGGTAGGGTAAAGTATGATTCTGCGCACGAAGGTATGAGTTGTCTTTCTGTTCACCGCTACGAGGAAGAACAAACGTCAAGGGAAGTGAGGCTGCTTGGCAGGCCGGGAGGACAGCTACCCTTCCACTCTACTCGGTAGGCTGACCATGGCCCACTCCAGGTGGCGATCAAGACATTTCACCGCAGAAGGAACAAGGAGATCATGTGAGACCTTACAGTGGGAATGCTTTCTTGATGCGGGAAAAGCAATCAGGATCGGCAGAAGGGCAGGTTTGGTTTGGATGCCAACGAGAGCGTTGCCGCAAAGCAAAGGAGACAAACACCCACCTTGTCGATGACCTAGGTATTGGAAGGAGCCCGATCCCTGAGGCGACACCGCTTGTGGGAACAGCCGAACAGGTCGGGCATACCTATCCAGGACGCCGTGAAGAGTGATTGCGGGTGACAATAGTCGCACCCGATGTCTCAGACATGGAGGGAGCAGGTACCCTGGCCACTTAGCAGTCGGCAGAACCGGGGATCTCGATCTTCCAGTCGCTGTGGGAGATGATGTGGTGGTCGAAGGTTGCTGTTGTGAACTCTGCAGCGTGGGTTTTCGCCACTCTCTCCGACGGTAGTAGTCTGCGACCCAGATATGTAGTAAAGGTGAAGCATACGTGGTCCATCTGTCACTCATGGAAGTCCCATGCATGAACCCCGAGGCGGAGAACGGACATTTATTGTAATTACAGCGCTAAGGGTGCAATCATCTCTCACACCAACGACGTCATTACATACGAGATTGAAACCCCGTAGATTACACGTTACAGTAACTCGGACAGGCAACGTGTTTTGACGTGCTCCAAATCCTCCAGCCAGCACTCAAACAGAGAAGCCTCGCCTCGTGCTCTCTCAACAACAACTGAGCATCATCGTCCTCTCTGTCCCTTCGCCAGTCTTTCCACACCGGAATGGCGAATCGAGGCTACGATGTCGTCGTCGACGTCGACACAGAGGTAAATCATCCATCCCGCCCACCTGCCTGACTGCCTACTTCCTTACATGCCGTACCCTCACCTCAATGCGCACTCAAACATCTAACAACCAGCAGGGCGACCTAGGCCACACAGACCTCCAAGACGACGACCTAGAATTCCACTCGTCAAGTTCGTGCCCATCCTTCCATCAGAACTGTCCTATCCATCCTGGCGTCCTTGCCCAAACCCTGCTGATTTCCCCGCCTAAACTGACATACATTTCCCGTGCCTGTTGCAGACTTCGAATCCAACCCCTCGAACCAGCGCAAGATCCAACCCGACACGCCCTTCCTCTCCACCGGCAGCGGCACCGGCGGCGGCGGCGGCGCCAACCTCGGCGCGCCGTCGTCCTCTTCCGCCTCCCCGCAGAAACACATGCTCTGGTCGCTCCCGTTCTACGCGCAATTCTTCGACGTCGACACCACCACCGTGCTCCACCGATGTCGGTCCGCAATCCTCCCGTTCATCCCCAACACGCCGCCCTTTCTCGACATCATGGACGGCAATCCCGACCTGTACGGCCCGTTCTGGATCGCCACGACCGTCGTGGTCATCCTGTTCCTCACGGGCACCATCAGCCACAAGCTCGCGACCGAGGGGAAGAAGCACTTCGAGTATGATTTCGGGCTGCTCGGCGGCGCCGCCGGCCTGATCTACGGGTATACGCTGTTCGTGCCGCTGGGGCTGTGGGCCGCGCTGCGCTGGTTCGGGGCGCAGTCGCTCGAGCTGGTCGAATGCTGGGCCCTGTACGGGTACGGCAATCTGTTCTGGATCGGCGTGGCGCTGGTGTCGTGGTCGCCGCTGAATGGGCTCAACTACGCGCTCGTCGGAATAGGTTATGCCGTCAGTGTGTTCTTCTTGGTCAAGAACCTGTACCCCGTGATCAGTGCCACGGAGAAGAAAATCAGCCAGGTGCTCTTGGTGGCGGTGGTGCTGGTGCATGCCGGGTTGGCCATTGCGATCAAGATTCTGTTTTTCAGTCACAAGAGTCCGGCGAGGGACGATGACAATAAGCTCAGGTTGTTCTAATGCGTATGAAATGGGTCCGGTAAGGTAGGCCGCTGCGCATAGGTCCAAGGGGGGGGTTTTCTACTTCAAAGTTACATGGACCTCGACTGGACCCCAGGATCGGGGTCCGGCCATGCTGTCGGATATAATGTATCACTACTACGTATCATGAGTATTTGGCGCCTGTGGAATGATGTGCAGCGAAGTAAAATCCACGGCTGGCTTTTCCACTCATTGCACAGTGAGCGGGACTGTTCGTCCATCCCAGTCCATCCCAGCTCTCCACGCTTATCGAACGCGAAACGGGATCGCTGTTATTCTGGAGCATTCAATAACTGCATTGACTGCCCGCTCGAGTGCCAGTCCCAACCGAGGAGACAGCCGAGTTGAGGAAACACGAAGCGATGGCGCCTTGAAAATAGGTGCATTGTCTCTACGCCTAGCCTAGCCTGTGCACTTCATCCTCTCATACTTCGTAGGCAATCACCACGACGCAGTCAGCATCCGGTAGCACGTTTTCAGCCATGTTGCTTGGATGCGTGCACGCATCGCAGGCATCGCACGCATTCCTTCGCCTCGACTCGTACCCTTCGCCCACCTTGGCGCTGCTATCGTCCCGCGCACAACACACACACTCTCTCTCCAAAGCCCCCGTCCCACCACACGACGCCCACAATAAACCACTACTTGATCTTCTTCTTGGGTCGGAGCTGGTTCGAGTGCCCGCACTTCTTCTTGCGGCAGTTGGTCGCTCGGGGCGGCAGGCGGGCGTAGCACTTGCGGCAGATCATCTTTTCGCAGTTGTATTTCGATGCCAGGGCCTTGAGGGACGGTTCGATGATACCGCCTCGCAGACGGAGGACCAAGTGGAGGGTTGATTCCTGCGCGGGGGTGGGAATGGTGTTAGATTTCGGAGAAGCCTTGTGTCATACCACGACGAAACTTGCTAGGATGTCCCAGGCGACCGGGAAGACAGATCGAGAAAGGAGAGGGACGGGTAGAAACACGCACCTTTTGAATATTGTAGTCGCTCAACGTACGGCCGTCTTCGAGTTGCTTGCCGGCGAAGATCAGTCGCTGCTGGTCAGGCGGGATGCCCTCCTTGTCTTGGATCTTGGATTTGACATTGTCGATCGTGTCCGAGGATTCGACCTCGAGCGTGATGGTCTTGCCCGTGAGGGTCTTGACGAAGCTGTTGTTTGCGTTTGTGTCAGATCTTGCCTCCCTGAATTCGTTTCCCCCAATTTCCAGCGGCCGAGAGGACGGACGGGGTGTTGAGCGCTGGGCGCTTATGTTCGGAAAAGAACTTACATCTGCACTAGATGACGGTCAGTAGGGTTCGCTGATTTTTTGAACTGAAGGCTCGCAGAACTTACTCTTGACAGGATCTTCCTGGGCACTGGGTTCGTTGGTGGTGATGTCGGCGGAGGGGGCGACAGGAACTTACTTTGATTGTGTGCTTCGGACGCCAAGACCGTATCGGAAAAGCTTGGATGAGGAAGGTCAGCCGGTCGACGAGGCTACGAAAAAGCCTCATAGCGAAGCCAGCTTAGTCACCTCCCTCTCCCACACGATCTTGATGATGACCTCTGCCCGCCGACACCAAACGAATCTGATCTCAAAGGAGTGATTATCATTCGATGTACCAAGCTATCAATCTATAGCTCTGCCTTTGAAGAAGTCCTTCCTATGGCTACCCACTCAATCTACAGGCTCTTCTTCCAACAACAACTTGAAACTGAACGGCTCAAAGGCCACGCCCTCACCCACGAAATGCTTACTCATAGCTTCCACCCAATGCAATCTGAGTGAATGCAACATGGCACTTGTGCCTTCCATAACGCACAAGACGGCAATCGTCAACACGAACCAGAAAAAGAAAGTTACAACAATCATCAACACGCGTGCTCCGGCGCTGCCCGCGCTAAAAGCATTGGCCAGCGTCATGTTCCACAGCACGACAGAGAGTTGTTGATGGGCGAGAGACAGGGCCCAGAGACGAAGGTACGACGCCGTGTGAGAAACGCAGTTGAGGCAGAATTCGATCGTGTCTGTGAAATATGTCAGCGAGTGATCGATACTGGAGAGGATGAACGAGCTTACGGATCGTCTGGTGAATCATCACTTCTGAGAACTCAAATTCCTCTTCTTCATCGTCTCCGATGTTCTCTGTGATCATGGCGCCCTCATCGTCATCCTCGCTTGGTCGACCATTCGTGTGCCGGTCATTGGCATGGTCGTTCTCATCTCCATCATCGTCCAGATCTGTAGCATGCGTGACACGTCTCGTGTCTCCTATACCACGATAGCCTTGCGCCGCAGTCTTCTGGTGTTGCCATCGCAGATACAGCGGTTTCAGTAGGAGCAGGATAGGCACGTTGATGACAGCAATCAAGAGCAAGAATACTTGCACGCCCGCTTGTCCCGAGTACAGCTGCTCGCCATCCTCTACCGTGCCAGGTGCCAAGAACATCTGGATCAGCATGTTGAGCAGGGATGGGGGATTCCGTCCCTCTGCTGGCCAATCAATCGACCATTTGAAGACGATGCAAAAGCTGAGGTATCCGAAGATGGCTTGGAAAAAGATCATCCCGGGTACGAAATTGCCCCAGATATCAATAGGGGTTTTGAAGTGACGGGCGTTGATGTAAGAGAAGCAAAGAGCGTAGGTCATATGAGCCCAACCCATCAGGATAGACAACTTCATCTTCAAACTGTTGCTGAAGAGGAGATCATTTTCAGAACCGTGCCATGCCCAGTCCAGACCGAAAGGATATCGATAGCTGCCTTTGAGATGAGCGGTGGATTCAGGACGTCCAGCTTCAGGGTATTCCCATGCCGAGGCGAATGGTGTGAAGGCTTTGGAGAAGACATCGTTGTAGACGAGACCAGTGTACATGGAAAAGATACCCATCATCAACATGATATATCGACCATAGAAAGCCATTGCGAATAGTTCATCCTGCTTGGAGCGTAGGAGGGGCTTTTCCCAATAGATCATAGCGGCTGCTGCCAGAGCCATCAAGCAACCGTGACCAAAATCACCGAACATGACGGCGAACAGGAAAGGGAAAGTGACAATGGTGTAGAGACCCGGGTTGACTTCTTGATACTTGGCTGTGCCGTAGGCGTTAATAATGGTCTGGAAGCCTTCGGTAAACTTGTTGGTCTTGTTGTAGGTGGGTGGCGTCCTGTTGGTTTTGATCTGGTTGACGATAGTAGGCACAGACAATCCAGCGCGATCATTGACTTCTTGCAAGGTGGCTCGAATCTGTGGCAGAGTATTGGTAGGGCACCAAGCCTCGGCGATCAGAGTCTTCCTCGCTTGATCATACGAGCACATGTTCAAAGCATTATAGACAGCCTTCTCTTTCTTGATGACAATCAGCCATGCAGCAAGGGACCGAGCAATAGCACTGAGCTCCGCGTCGAGGGTGTTTTTGGTATTGCGGAGGACACTGGCGAGGTCGCTGAGGCGGGTATTGACTTCATGGATCTGGTCTCGGCGGAGGTCGCTATTCTCGTCGACGTTGTAGAGGTCGGCACCCAGTGACTCGGAGATCTTTCTGATCTTTGCGATGATCTCCTTGCCGTGAGCAAAAATGACAAAGACATTTTTCCTGATCTCCTCATTGTTCTCCGGGTTGATAATGGGCTCTGGGATTTCGGACTGGTTCATGTACAGATTGCCACGCAGAGTCCTCCACAGAATTCGCTCGAACGCGGCCAATCGCTCACGAGGGATGACTCCTGCGACGAAGCCAATGTTCATGACAGCGAAGCTCTGCTGTTGAGCGACATCGCCGTTGGCTCTGCCCTCTTCGGCCTCGGTGTTGCGCAGTAGAGGAGCATCGTCATCATCGACACTCTGCCGGATATCCTCTGTCTGCCCATGTGCTCTGTCAAAGAATCCTCCTGCCTCTTTCAGAACCCACCGCCACTCGGTCAACTCGACTTCTCGCCTCTTCAGTGTCTCGTAGCTGTCGTTCAAGTTGCTGACGCGTTGCTCGAGAAGTTCCGATCGTTCCGCAAGTTCGTCAATCTCGCTGGCCTGTGGTGCTGCAAGCATATTCTCGTCAAAGTCCCAGTGGCTCCGCATCTCGATGCCAGACTTCTCCATCTGAGACTTGAAGTAGCGCAGCTGTCGCTCGACATTGTCTAGACGCCGGATTTCCTTGGTAAAGGTTCGCTGGAATGCCGTGGTCTCGGAGTTGAGGTCGCGGAATTGAACGACTCCAATCTCACCCAGAGCGGACACCACCTCCCTTCCAATCTCGTTCGAGATATAGAGCTGCGTGAGCGACATGCTCGCTGAACGGAAGAGGGTGTCCTTGTGGGCCATGCTGGGCGGTGGAGGTGGAGGACAAGAGCCGCCCAGGCCTAGGTGATCGGGTATGTGGATTCGTAGAGAGCAACGAGCTTTGATGGCGCTCAGGGTCGGGTTGAATGATAAAGTAGAGGCCTATTACAAGGTCTCGGGAGCATCTCGATGATGGCGACTCGCAGCTCAAGGTCCTGGTCTTGGCACGCTAGTCCCGGTTGAAGGTTCTGCCTCAAGGACCAATACGGCGAAGCACAGTCGACAGGGCGCAGGGGGCGGGAGGCATGAGAACGGGCACAACGGGCAGGAGCTCGAGTCACCATACAGGCCGCCGATAAGGAAGCCAGCACCTGACGGCAACAAGGGTGCCTGAAGGGTCGCCTGCCTCAGTGACAACTTGGGCCCTACTGTAGACGCTCAAGAACACGAGGCCGAATTGAACAGAGCCATTTCCTACCCCACAACGGCACAATACGTCGGAATACGAAGCGGTATAATCATCGCTACACTAAATTTTCTTCCAATGCATGAGATGATACATTTGATACAGTGCGCCGTTTCAGTCTGAGGGCAACACACGTTATACTGCCCGCGAAGTCCGTCGATGTTGGATTTGTATTCCGCGACAAGATGTCCGTCCACGCGCTCTCCTTCTCCGCCCAGCATACCTTTTCTAAACAATCATCTGATTCCCTCACACTCCTCCCCGATCTGGGCGTGCAGGGAGACTGCCACTGCGGCGAAACGGTACAACATCGCTCAAGGCTGAAAATAAGGCCACCGCCCAAGAACCTCCGGCAAGTACATCTCCTCGACCTGGCTATTCTCGATGAGTTGAACGTGAAGCCCGGGGATTTAGGTGAGAACATCACGACCAAGGGACTTGGCTTGTTGGAGCTGGGGAGAGAAACGAGATTGCACTTTCTGTCGCCGGTTGCGACGGCCCCCGGCACGAATGGAGGCGACCAAGAAACCAGCGGACTCGAAACCGAAAGCGTACTGGTCTCGGCAACTCAGGAAAGACTGAAGATAGCTGATCATCCCGTTCTGGTGGTGACAGGACTGCGGAATCCGTGTCCGCAGATCAGCCACTTCCGTCCAGGTCTACAAGAGCGGTTCATCGAGAGGGACGAGCAGCGAAAGATTATTGCTCGGAAGGCGGGCATCATGAGCACTGTTGAAGTGGGAGGAGTAATAGAAGTCGGCATGCAAATTGTGGTCGAACAGCCGGCGGCATGGGAGGCCCTGGAGTGTGTATGACAGTGGTATTGACCGGAGCACAAGATTCTACATTTCAGGTGGTATCTCACGCTTGATTCCACGATCAACGGCACCAATATAGCCTCCCGCTCTTGCTCGGATGGATCTGGGTAGAACACGCCCGCCCGCGTCTAAGATCCTTCAAAGAGACCTTGACGTGGAGCCTCTCGGCCTATATCAATACAACGAGCATCGGTGGACGTTGCGGGGACTTGGTCGCCAATGATCCCTTTGACCATAGGTCAAAGACAGCCTGTTCTCTTGGGACATTACGACCTTTTAGTACCTGATGTCTCTACAGCTGTTCGCTCCTCATGACAGCGCTGCATGACCATGTCTACCTTCCTCTTACCGCGGTTGACGGCCGCTGAAGACACAAGCTTCCAACTCCCTGTCTGTTCCACCACTCCAATTTATTGAATTGATATCTCATCCGTGGCAATCCTCTTCCCGTCAAGCCACCCAATCTCCTTCGAAAAGTGTGATTACACATTTGACCGGAAGGAAGGCCAACGATCAAGTCATAGACCAGGCTTCCACTGGACCTGACGATGCCCCCAAGTCGGACCAAGAACCCTCAAAGCTCAACACCCGCGCTATGCTCCAAATGTGAACAGGGCCCGCTTCATCTAAGCAAAGTAGCTCTTCCATAGCACTCCAGCCAGCGTTTCCAAAGTTTCAGCGTCGAAGACTTTCTTGTCTTCAAACCATGTGTCAACACGTGTTTTCTTGAAATCAGCAATGATGCTCTTGACGGCATTCCCCACAGTGCCCGGGTCGTTTGCCGCTCTCCTGGACAACTGGACAAGTAATTCGGGAATAAAAGCAGGAGGCGGACTCGTGTAAGGAAATGCCTGGATCAATGCACCCAGGCCAAGCACCGCCGCATGGCGAACGATAACTAGCCGCTGTGCCTCCGGACTCGGGGTATTGGTGCCTGAGGTTCGCGCGGACGACAGCCCGGCTAGTTGGCCCTTTGGTTTCTTCGGGAGAGGGTTATCGATGAGAGTTTGCGTGAAACGATCACGCAGTTGTTTGATCATCCTCTCGCGTAACTCAAGAGGCGAGCACCGGATCATCCCAGACAAGGTCGTAGCGGCTCCAGCTCGGACCTCGTGCTGCGAATCCTCAAGCATATCTGCCACGCAGCCGAACAACTTCTGCTTGCTCTCCTCTGAGAGCAGGAACAGGCGTCTGAAAAATATGATTTGCATATTGATCATGACTCGGAGACGTTGATGCCAGGACGAAGATGTTCTTCCGATGCGGATCAGGGCATCGATCATTGCTTGGTCCTCTCCAATGCGATGTGGGATGTTCGGAAGATGGCGGAATACATGGTAGGCTAGTGACTGGAGCTCCGGATCCTGCTCATGGTTAGCATTCTTGACCTTCATGTGGGGAAAGGAAGGATGGGGAGTACTGGATGACCAGCTACAGGTTGTAGATAGTACTGACCTCTTTGACATCCATCATGTGTAGAAACTGCTCCATAAACACATCGGGGAAGTACTTGAGTAGCTGAGTGCACTCATACGAGGACAACATCGAGTCGAGCCATAATAATATCGTTTTGCTTCCAGACGTGTAGGCAGAAGGACTTTGCTGACCCGGTGTGCGTTCATGTCGCCACTTCTCGAGCCGCGCAAAAACTTCGTTGATAGTCTCGTCGAACTCCTTGGTCGGAAGATAGGGCTGTGTGCCAATGGAACCCGCATTTTTCTGAGCCTGGACGAGCTGGTCGACATCTTTGTACGATTCATGGTAGCGAGTACGGGTGATCGCAGCAAGGGTCTGAGCCATGGATTCTCGAACGCCCTTGTAGGGATGGTCGATATGACTCAGGAAGTTTTCCACGATGGGCTTCTCGAGCTGGAAATGCCAGCCCGCTTCCAAAATCACTTGGTGGAGCAGATGGATCTTGGAGCTCTCTTTGAAGGCGGCATTGGATGACATGTCGAGACGGAAGTTTGTGAGCCACTCCACCAGTGGCCAGGCTCTGCGAGGGTCTCTAGCCGAAAGTATCATACGCAGAAAATTTGTCCAGTAACCGGAGTTTTCGGGTGTCAGGCCATCTGAAAAGACTCGCTGTATGATGGGAAAGGCGAATTCCCACACCATGGTCCTGCGCTCGATCGAGTTGTCCATGACCGAAGTGACTAGACCAGCAAGAATTTCGGCCGTTGCCCGGTGCTGATGTTTGTCGCTGCCGTCTTCAAATACGGCAAGTGTCTCTTCCTTGATGTCTTCAAAGGTGGCGACAGCAAGACCATCTCTGATGATCAACTCGAAGGCATAGGTCAACATCGCGGCGCTTGCGACGCGGAACTTGTCTACAGAAGTGTCGCGAGGCTCTTGCTTCAGATACATGAACAAGGTGTTGAACCATTTTCGATCGAGGAGCCGGCCGATGCGGCTTCGTTTCGCCCATTCAAGTTCATCGTAGACGATGTCCTTCTGGATATTGGCCTTATAGCCCGGCATATCCTTCGACCAGACTAGCCACCCTGGATAGTCGTGATCAATGTAGACATCGGCCTCAGGCTGGGAAAAAGTCTTCAAGAATTCATCTGTCCATGACTCTTCTCCGGCTTTCGTCTCGACCTTTACCTTCGCTGGAAACTGCTGAATTGACTGGATGTAATTCGCATAATCGTGGTTGGAGACGGCCCTGACATCAGTCATAGTGAAGAGAGCAACCAAGGCTTGCGAGTATAGCCCGCGCAGACCAGGATGAGGATCTATCGTGCCGAGGGTCACCAATTCGATCATGCTGTCCGGAGCCACAGTGTCGAAACGCATGCCTAATGACATGACCAGCGTGGCAACACGCGAGGCTTTCTTCCAGTGCGAAGAACGGCACAGTTCAACCAGCTCTTCAGCCAGTTCGGCCTTCCTGCGCTCGATGTTAGCACGCTTAGTCAAGATGAAGGCTTTCTTCTTTGCTATTTGGTCCTCCACGTCGTCATCGGGAGTGAAAGGATCAACAACTGTACGATCAATGATCGCCATGCGGTCCCCTGGTCGGCCATAATCCATGATTTGAAATAGGCCACCGGAACATAGTTTTTGGATGGACGGCTTGTCAGCACTGCTAGCCTCGATGAATGTTCTGATGACGGCCGGCGTGTATTTCCAGTGTCTCCCTACAGTCTTTGCCAGGCTGCCAAACAACAAGGCAAATAAGCCGCCCTTGATGCGCGGAAAATCATTATTTTCGACTGCCTCCTGGAAGGCTTTCAAAAGTGGTGGGATGACGAAGAGACGGGCTCCAAAAATCACTTTAAGGGCTGATTCTCCCGCACTCTGCGCGTTGCGTCGGACTTCTGTGTACAAAGACACGGCGGACTGTCCAAGATCTAGCAGGAGCTGTTCATCGAGCTCTGAGCGAGGTCTCGGTGCAGCGTTGTGCCGCAGTCTCTGCGTGTGATAAACATTGGCTCGTCGAACAAGGATCGAGCGAGGATAGTCTTTTCGGACCCCCGCCACCTTGTACGGCTGCTCATCCGCATGTAACAATCGAGTCACGCGGTCAAGTACATGAGCCGAACGTTCAATGCCAACGTCGACGAACCATGATCGATAAGCGGTGTACAGAGGGGCAAATGAGGACACATCGTCTTCGGCGTATTGAGTCAAGAAGACGTGGACGTCGTGAAGCACATGACCTATTTGCTGTCGGACGCGATGAATAAGCTTGTAGTTATCGTCGTCGGGGTTGAGGATCTCGCCAGCCGGGTATCGGAACGCAGGTTTGAGGGACGTCTCATCAGTGCCATCAAGGGTAGCATCGGCGTCACCGGCCCCGTTGCTTTCTTCAGGCGTGTGACCATTTGCTTGAGACATTGAAATGTCAGCATCGGTGCCGGCAGCGGTTGTTGTTAAACCCTCATTAACTCCCTTAGCATCGAAGAGTACTGATACGCCCGCAAGCAGCAGACGGAGGAGAACTAGGTTTCTGGAAACCTCATCTGACCATTCCTTGCCGCTGCCGTCTCGTTTAATGCTGGATGTGCCATCAATAAGACGCTGCAAATGCTGGATGGCGCTTTCAGCCTGGGTCTGGAACAGTTCGACTGCGAAGTCCACTTCTTCCTTGCAGGGGACGTGCCATTTGGGCTTGAGCGTCGCAGGTCGTTCGGATGCTCCCCAAAAGTCCGCGGTCACTCCATTTCTGACTTTCTCCGGGTCGTACAAAGCATAATCGGCAGTATAGGTGACTGTCAGGTTGAGCAACAAATGATGCACATAGTTGGAGATGTGCACAGTCGGCATGCCTTTGCATTTTTGCTGCATGTAAACCGCGATGTCGAAGAGCTCTTGCTTGTATTTCAGAACGGCAGAGCCCACATGAACCACGCACATGCTCAGCATGCTGATGTTCCAAACCAAGCCTCGGTCTCTAGGTAGGACGTCGGAAGCGGCATTCCTGGTTGAACCAGCTCCGTTCTCATCGATCTCAGTGCGGATGGCGCTGACCAGTACCGGGACAAACTTTGCCAAAGCCTTTTCGGGATTCACCTTGCACAGGCAATTGCAAATAAACGCCATGGCATCTCTTGACTGGTGGATCACGTGATTGGCAACAAAATCGACAATCTTGTTCAGCGCCAGGTCGTACAGCTCTGGCGAGAGCGAGGCCAAGAGCGGTGCAAAGGCCGCCGGGAGCGTGTTGACAATGTTTTCTTCCGGCGAACCACTTCGTATACGAGCAGCATCGGGCAGGTTTTCGAGCAGGGTAAAGACTCGGCCTAGGAAAGAAGTCACAAACTCAGCCAACCCAGCAGTGGACGAGGCAAGGATTAGTTCTTCGTCTTTTTCGTTCAAGGCTGCATAGTTGAGTTGAACAGCTGCGCCTTCCTGCTCCATACGTTCCATCTCCCCAGTAATCCATTCGATAGCCAATATGTTGCCTTGAACATCATCTCTCCCTTTGGAAAGATCTTCAAATGGTATATTGTAGCAGACATTGGCGAAGAAAGACAAGGTGCACAATGTCTTGTCGAGATCGTTGGCATCAATGCCGGGTAGGGCAAGGCCCAGAAGAGCGGTAATGTGACAGCGGTAGCCTTTCGTTCGGATCATTGTCCTGGCAAGTATCTGCAGGGCACGAATTGACGAGATCGTCCGGTGCACCTCAACCAGTCCCTGCATGGAAGGATAAATGCGCTGTAAGGCGCCAGGAAGGATCAGATCGGGCTCCAAGAATGCTAGTGCTTGAAGCGTCGACAAAGAATAGCTCATTGCTGTTCCACTCTTCGCATATATACCCATGAAGATGACGTCCCGTAGGCAGAGGACGAATCGTTTGCGGAGCGCTTCATTGAGTCTTCGCTCTGGCGGGACTTCCATCTCGCCATTGCGCTCCCGATTCCACCGCATGACGAAGAAGTCGGCAAGGTAGAAGACGAGTTGCGATAATGTTCGCGTCCAAGAGCCAGAATTAGATGGGTGAAAGAAAGTCTCGATTGCCTGGATCAAGTTCTCAAGCAAAGATAGCACGGACGTCTCCTTCTCCAAGCAAGCCGGCGACAAAGACATCACGAACCACCGGGCGATGTGGTGCGAGACTGGGTGCTTTCTGGAATCTCGGTCCAACAGAAAGGCCAGGCCAGCTGAGATATCGACCAGAGCACTGTATGGCGAAGTGGACTGCCCAACAGGTATCTCTAGTAATCTCAGAATTGCGGTGGCAATTAAAGTCGACTGTTCGGCGGTGAAGATACCGAACTCTGAGAACTCAACCTGCTTACTAGGCAGTGAATCCCGGGCAAGGCGAGAAAGGAGATCAATGAGCGCCACATCGACGGTCCGCGAGCGGTTTACCAAGGAGCCTAGATGAAAGAAGGTTGGCAGGAAATGCTGGGGGTTCAAGTCCGAACGGTTGGGCGGAGGAGGTGCTGTTGGGAGAAGCATGTTGAGCAGGCCAATCACCACAAAAGCACCTTCTGTTGCCGACATGGTGAAATGGGGTAGTATTTCTTCCAGCATGGACGGGATATCCTCGGGGTCAAAATACAGCTGAGCGAACGAACAGAGCTTGACGAGTGTCTTGATATTCCTCTTGAGATTGGTGGTCTGCATGAGCCCCGATTCGCTGGGGAGGACGAACGCCTTCATTTCTCGAAACAGCAGCCGCCAATCGAGCGTGAGGTCCTCGCGAGGGCGCAGGTAGTGCTTTTTCCTGGACCGCTGTTAGCTCGGGACAAAGACTGTGGAATCGTCGACGCACTTGATGAGTAGCATGAACATGCTGGCAAAGCGTTCACTCACGACTGGGTCGATGCCAGGGGCCAACGCCAGTTCATAGTAGAGTTGCACGAGCTTCACCCGCTGCTCCTTGGTCGGGTCGAACTTGAGTGAGAGCCAGCTGCGGAGTTCCCTCGTCCAATGCACGGCGCCTGGAGTGAAGTCGCTGGCCTGGATGGCAATGTAGAGGCGCTTGAGGATCTCTGCCAGATTCTCCTGTCTCGTGGCTTCATCTTCGACGGGGTAAGGCAGGGTTGAGAAGTAGGGGAATGTTCGCGGTCTGTTGCGCTTGGCCAGCGTTCCAGCGTCGTTCGCTTGACCATCTTGCATGACTATGGTTCCGGCCGGAGATGTTGCTCTTGAAACCTCGAAGACATGCTTCGTGTGACCGTTGACGCTGACGAGCTCTTCCATGTCGTGCTTGATGTTTTCCACGTCGATATCTAGGGCCGCTGAGGGGAGGATGTCCTGCCAGTTATATGTCACTTATTCTGTCTCATTCCGGCCAACAGCGTGAAATGGCTGCGATGGGCTCTCTTTCAATTGCCCTCAGGTCGCAGAGGCGTTACACCAAGGCGTGCGGGCAACGTGGATGTATATAGCCAAAGGTGCTTAGCAAGCCGCGCTGTAGCCTTGCCGCTGAGTGACGTTCTTGGGAGGACGGACACGGAGAAAATCGGTCCCGAATGAGAGAGAGAGACCCAGGATTAAAGCTGTCTAACCTAGAAGAGCATCAATGTGGTGGAAGAAGGGATAATGTTGCTGCAATCAATGTGTGCTCAATTGCGCGTCACTGGTGACTGAACGATGGATGGCCGCTGCGCTTCGCTGCCGTTCCAAACTCCGCAGGCAAGGCGAGGCGCAGGGCACGAGACACTGGGAGACTCATGGTGCCCCAGTCACGCCCAGTCAGCCAGTCGAGCCAGTGCCCTCGCTCGCCTGCGTACAAGGAAGGTCTGGCGGCTCACGCGGCTGTACTCGGCCGAGCAATTGTGATCGCCTCGTTCTTGCTTCCTTCATTTCTTCGTGGATATGGTCCTCAATCTTCCCCGGACACGGTGTCGGAGGATGCTATCTGTCGGTTCGAAGCCGTATCCGAACCTGACGGATCACTTCACGGTGGCCTGATGGGCAAGTGGCAGCCTGATCTCCAAATCTTCACAGCTCAGCAAAGGAATCAACCACGCCAAAACGTCCGTCGCCGTCGAATGCAATATTCTCTGCATTGAGTCAAGCAGGACAGCGCTGCCGATTGCTAGGGTTGAGCTCTCTGGGCTGAAAGACGCCTTGGATATACAACCACGACGCTTGCCAGAAGCTGAAGGAACATCGCTTCCAGGGGAGCCTCGTGCCGCTGGAGCCATCTTGACAGCCTCGTCTCCGGACCTGCTCTTGAATGCATCTGCACGCAACAATGTACGCGTTGACCAAGCTCTGCGGACATTGCACCGGGCAGTATCGTTTCAAGATGGTATAGAGCTTCTGATACTCACCAATCCGTCGCAGAAAGCGCGATTGTGGGCCTTATCTATGCCCGGGAACCTGATACCTTCTACTATGTTATGCCGTGCTTCATGCACACTTCGTGACCCCTGCCGCCCCACGGAAAACTCTCGCCAACTGCCTCGACGCCCATTCCAGTGGAAAACAGCTGGAGAACTGCGAAATCCCGTAAGCGAATTCTATACCTATAGGAAATTTGCTCTCAGACCGCCGATCAGCTCGAATGTCTCAGCCCTTGAATCCTGCCACAGTGTTGGCACCTCGTGTCATATGGACTGTATCGTCCTTGTCTCGGTGAGCCTCTTACATCCTTTCGAGCAGATAACTCCGGCATAGATCCGCATGGATGGCTCTCATAAGATCAGCCATGCACATGGTTGGACGCGGGTTTTCCGTCCTTGCAGGACGACATGTTCCCATGGCCTTGCCAGCTCAAAAGTCCAAGTCGAGAAAGCAACATGGAGGCTTTCTACGGGCTTTGCTTCTCGGGACACCTTAGTGCTCCTGGCTTGCAGCTCAGAACCAGAATTTTGTGACGGATCATGTGTGATTGTAAGGTCGCTTGACCGCGCAACTCTGGTCATCAGCAGGATACCGTCGCAGGGAGTCCACCAACGACAACGCAGGGGGGGGGATCCAGTAGCTTGGTTGGGCTCCGTCCACAAACCGGTGGCAAACCATCATCGGCTGCTACAGACCTTCGCGGAGTTCTGCATAGGCACCATGTCTACCTTTCCAACCAGAGCCAAAATGCATCACTAGATGACCCCGGCCGCTATCGGGCTTCCTCGCCAATCGCACGTCGTGTGATGGTGCGTAACTCCGGTGTTTGAGAGAAAGGGTGGCTTATCTCCGTTTCGTACCTGACACATGCATTCACCTCTCCCAGGACATATTCTCGCCAACACAACCCTCATATCGAACCTGATTTCATCTTCGCAGATCTGGCTAAATGTAAAGCTCCAGCGTAGAGTCGACTACCTATTCCTCGAGCACCACGAGCGAGTGACTCAGCCATGGCCAACGCAATCTTCGACTCCTCCGATCCGGCTTCACCACTGTCAGTCTCCCCACATGAGACTGCCCTGCTACTCATGGACTACCAGTATATGCTTCGAGGGCTGGTTGGAGAGGGAGCTTGGGTCAGTGTCACCAACATCGCATCTCGCCTACGGGACTGGGCGCTCGAGAAGAACATTACCGTGTTCCACTGCCTCATCGATATCTCACCGGGCACAAAGCCTCCTGCGCACACGAGGATTGCGAGAATGTGGAAAGCGTTCGAAGCTGCACCCGCACTGGGTCGCGAAGCCGATATCCTCGAAGCCAGACGTCCTTCCAACTTGGAGGCGACTTTTGTGAGATTGCCAGGATCCATCTCTGCGCTTGAATCGCGCGGACTGGCTGAGGCTCTGCGGGCGGCGGGGATCAAGTCGCTCATTCTCGGGGGCATGAGTACTTCAGGCTGTGTCTTGAGCACTGCCCGTGCGGCGACGGATCGTGGCTTCATCGTGACGGTGGCGGAAGATGCTTGCTTTGATCCAGTTCCTGGCTTGCATAGTATGCTGGCTACACATGTCCTACCCATCAGTGCACATGTTGCAACCTCGCGAGAAATCTGTGATGCTTGGAAAGTCTTGTGAGGGACACCTTAGAGAGCTGGCTTACCACTTACAAACATTGCACATCTGCCTGCGTCCCAACTATGTGTTCTCGTCGTCGGCTGGCAGAACCAGTGATAGTTTTCGACCCTTCAACTCGAGTAATTGCTCTCTCACCTTGGCTTCCATCATCATCCGATATGTACCCGAATACCACAATCAACATTACTTGCAAGCCACGTCTGAACAGGCCCTCGCGCAACTTCCCGCGGGAGACATGAAGGAGATGCCCGAGATGGACCAAGGCATGTGCACGACTCTCTCCCTGTCGGGCCCGTGAGCATTGTGTTACCAGAGATTTTCCGTCCTACACGCAAGCCTCCAAGGCCAGCATTCCCCTGTCTCGCAGCCTTGTGCCGGTTTATCATGTGGAGCCTCATGCGTTGGCTCGCTATGTCTTACTTTCCTTCCCACAAGGCAATGCACCCATATATCGGGAACGCAGCGTCCTCTCTTGAATGCCCCTTGACGACTTCACTACCCAGCAAACAGAGAGGCGGTGAACCGATCGTGAATGACAGTTGTGGCCCCGCATACTGCAATGCCCTCTGTCCCACGTTTGGTGGTACCCGTCCCTCTACCAAGACCGCCAAGTTGGCCTAACCTTCGCCTATCACTGTTTTGGTTCGACACCTAACCAGGGACTGTCGGGTGTACATAGGTAGGTAGGACAACCATTGCGGGGATCTCTGGGGAAAGCTTTGCAAACCCAGCGCTTTCCCCATATCCTGACTGTCAAGAGATGCCGAAGCGGTTCTTGCAATAACCGATAAAGATGTGCGTTGCCGCTCCTCCAGCATTGAGCTTTTCTCCACGCCGACTACACGTACAGTATTAGCCACCTCTGAACACCGCGACCTCACATTGCCCTGATGGCGGACGTCAAAACAGACATGGCTCCCACCACGGAGACCAAGGAGTATTCCGTCGAGAATGCTGTCCCGGCCCACACCAGCGCACCGTCCTCCCAGAAAGCCACCAAGCAAATGATGTTTATTTCCCTGTATGTTTCGCTTGCCGGCTGGATCTTCAATTTCGATCTCGGTATGTCCAGCGCACTTCCCAGTCTTGCGTTGTCCAGGGCAGTAGTACAAGGGAAGCTGATAAGGCCGGTCGTCTAGGCTTCGGCGGTACGGTCCTTCAAATGGCGCCATATAGGAAATCATTCGGCCGCTGTGCTCCCAAGACCAACCCCGAAACAGGCATCACAGCGGTGGTGTGCTCACAAACAGCGCTTCAACAGGGTCTCGTCTCCTTGACCCTGCTCTTTGTCGCCCTGGGAGGCGCTCTCAGCGGCATCACGGGGAATTACCTCGGCCGTCGGGGGACAATGCAGGTGGGAGCGCTGTTCGCGGCGATCGGGGCGGGGGGTATGCTGGGCACTGCCGGAAACTTCACGGCCTACCTGGCGTGCAAGTGCATTGGTGGCGTCGGGCTCGGACACATCATCGCAGCAGCGGTGGTCTACGGAGCCGAGTGCACTATCGCCAGCAAGCGAGGCATGCTCCTGGCGCTGTACAACGTCGGACTGGGCTTCGGGAACGCAGCGGCAGCGGCAGTCTGCTGGGGTTCGTCGTCCTACACGCACAGCAACCTGGCATGGCAGATCCCGATCATCTGCCAGATTCCGCTGTCGTTCATCCTCGGATTCGGCGCCTGTTGCTTCCCAGAATCGCCCCGCTGGCTGTTGACCAAGGGCCGCGAGGAAGCGGCCAAGAGGTCGTTCGCGTGGTTCTACGCCAAACCGGCCGACGATCCGGACGTGCTCCTCCAGGTGCAAGATGTGCAGCGGCACATCGACATGGAGAGACTGTACGGCTCGACCACCAGCTGGACCGAGACCTTCCGCGGCCAGAACGTGCGGCGCACCGGCGTCAGCTCCTTAATCATGGTCGGGCTAGCAATTACGGGCTCTAAGTTTGTGGGCCCCTACGGCGCCATCTTCCTGGCCAAAGTCGGCATCAAGAACGTCTTCCTCAACAACTTCCTCGCCGCCGCCTGCACCATGGCGGGGACCATTCCCGGGCCCCTGGTCGTCGAGTACGGGGGCCGCCGCTTCTCCATGCTCTCAGGGTACACGACCATGACGATCTGCATGCTGATTATCGCCGTCGTGGGCTCGACGCTCGGCCAGGCAAGCAATGCCGCCAAAGTCGTCTTGCTGGTCTTCCTCTTCCTGTGGGCCTTTCTGTTCGGCATGTTCATCGGGACGAGCGTGTGGATCGCAGCCCCCGAGCAGCATAACATCCGTCTGAGGACCTACGGGCAGGCGTCGACCACGACGGTCTATCAGATCTTTGGCTTCGCCGCCTCCTTTTACGGTCCCTACATGCTCAGCGCCGACTACGGCAACATGGGCCTGAATGTCGGGTATTTCTACGCCGGTAAGTCAGTCACTGTACTATGCTTGGTCACGCGACATAGTCCATTCCACAGCCTTGCTGGCCCTTGCTGACCCTCGCTCCAGGAGTGACCTTCGCTATGCTAGTCTTGACCTTCTTGTTCGTCCCGGAAACGGCGAGACTCACCCTCGAGCAGATCGACGAGTACTACTTCTCTGGCAGGCCCGCGTGGAAGACCTCCACGCGTAGGAACAAGATGATTGCGAAAGGGGAGGTTATAGACCACTCGCCCGTGCATGAGTATCCTGCTGGGAAGTTGGACGAGTGATGTCGAACTTGGAAGCGCAGACGGGGTAAGGTTACAGGACCGGGTAGTTGAAATCATCCCTCAACTCAACCTTCTATTTAAGGATGTTTCTATCTGTCCGTATGCAATGGAGTGACGCACCGGCATCCCACCCGATCCGGCACGCCCTTCGTTACAGCCAGTATATGACGCTGCGTCGTCTCTTTACGCTCCTCATCTCGCCAATCAATTACACCATGTGAGGGGCCCTACCGAATACACAGAACAAGAGATGCGACCCTACCTCATCTGGCTCGTTCATACGGATACCCATTCTCCCGACCCGGGTCAGCTTGTGCAACCCCTCAGCATGTCGGTTACGCTCGTCATGCTTGTCATGCTCGTCTATCCACCGATCCACCTATCCACCTATCCCTACCGCGCTGTTCTATGCTCTTAGATGGGCGCGAAGAGTAATACATCCCTTCACGTATTCGGGTTGTACGGACCACGGCGTGTCCGTGGGATGTCTACTACAGAACTCGGGTAGTATGTACTGGGCGCTAGCTGTGTTGATGTAAGCATAGCACGGGATTGCTATCAGGACTGCTGGCCGTCTGCCTGTATGCCTGATCAGGGACAGTGGTTGGTTGGTCAATCAGTCAGTCAAACCCGGACGGTCGGTCAGTCAGTCGATTTTCAGCAGGATTGCTAAGGTACAGACAGTATGAACTCTAGTCCCGAGCACTTAACCAACTAATCAACTCACGCACTGGTGTTGATGTCACCAAAGTCCAAGTTCCACCACATGTCGCCCCTCTCAAGTCGCAGTTCCAGGGCATCCCTCTCAAACTACCTGGTGCACCTACGCTGACGATAGGGTGGCAGTATAGGAGCTACTTGCCGGATCCGTCTATCTTTCCGGACTCGTCGATCATACATACGTACATATATTGTGACATTATCTTCCACGGGGGATTGTGTCCGAGCTAGGGCGAGTGAGAACGGCGGCCACATTGGCTTTGCTGGTCTCGCAACTTCTGCTGTGCTACAGTATGGGCCTCATACAGCGGACGGGCGTCTCGGCCATCAATGCACGCCGACCCCCCCGGCCTACAGTGGCACATCGTTCTATTCACGGGGTGGGCTATCGTATCCATTTGAGTGTAGTATTGCCATTTCGACTACCTGGTCCGGGAACCCTTCCTCCGTCTTGCTTCCGCGTTCGACATCACTCGTCCAGCTTTCCCGCGGGATACTCATGCACGGGCATACAACCTCCCCCTTCATCTCATTCCTGCCCGTGGAAGTCTTCCTAGCGGCCTGCCAGAGAAGAATTACTCGTCGATCTGCTCGAGGTGAGGCTCGCTGTTTCAGCCTGGAAGTAAGGGCAAGACACGGTTTCTGCTTCAATCTTCACACGGTACTTGAGGAAACTCGATTGGAAGTTGCGAAGCCAACGATCCTTGGCCATGTCAATCTGTGCCTTGGTACCGAGAATGTAGAGAGCATTCCTGGCACGAGTGAAGTAGACACACGGGCGGTTGAGCCAGCCTTGCAAGCCTGCCGTTGTCCCTATCATGAGTAAGTCGACGATGGTGATGTCAATTTCGTCACCCTGGCGGCTATCGATGGTGTCAACGACCAAGCGATCATATGTCTCGTTTGTAGCCACTATATTCTCCTTGCCAGCTGCCAGATTTCGGTACTGCGCTTGGTATGTGGTCAAGTACGCGATAGACGCTTCCGGGAACGTATCCATCAACCGTGCAGCCTCATTCAGACCATGCATGACATATGTGTCGTTGTATCGAGACTTGGTGGCAGTGAATTTGGTTTCAGCATGACTGATATCCAAGAACACAACATTGAAGCCACGCGCGTGGTGCTTGGCGTTGTATCGCGAATGGAGGCGAAGATATCGACGGGTTCCAAAAGATCCAAGAGATCGCTCTTGAGCTCAACGATGAAGACTGGAACACTGCTTGAAATTGCGATCAAAAGACAGGGACGCAGTGTCAAGAGAAGAACTCGAAACGCGAGCACGGTCATCGAGCTCCGGAATGCAGGGGGCATACGCCCGGCATACTTCTCGTTGGGGGCGATGAGGTTGCTGCTTTCGAGATCGGCAATGGCCGATCGGGCCGCAATGCACAGACTGTTCACGCCATTGTTGTTTGGCGAGACGAGCAAGACCTTCTTCTTGGAGGAGTGGCTCAGGAATGCTTTGACCAGCTGGCTGATGAAATAGGTTTTGCCATTCTTGTCCTCTTGCGCCATGACATCGCGAATTGCCAGCAGGAGTAGATACTGTGCATTGTAGCAAGTAACGATTGCCATTGTCAATTTTGGGAAGGCGTCGGTGTACATCTTGACAATGTTTGTGATGACGCAGGCCATGATCGGGTTGTACTTGGATTGTGTGCCCGGTACAACTGAGGTTTCCGTATTCTTGACATCGACGATCAGGCTGTATTTAGCCGCTCCCAAGGTCTGCAGCGTGAAAGTTTTGAGTTCTTCCAACACTGGGCGGCGTTCCACAGATGGGTGGTTTTTGAGGCGACCCTTGTAGATGACACTGTTCAAGGGTGCAGCGATCTCATCGCGAATGGAGGCGAAGATATCGACGGGCTCTAAGAGATCTAGGCGATTGCCTAGCATAAGCGTCTGGAGCTGCTTGTCAGCGCCGGACAAGTACTGGTCACCAGCACGAAGCCGGTCGTGGATGACATGGAGCGCGTTCATCTGGTGCGAGTAAGGCTTGTCTGAATGTTGGATCCGTACCATGGCGTCCATGCCCTCATCAGCAGCAAGAGCCTCGTACAATGTCGAGCGTGACTCAAGATTTCGCCACTCGTGGGCTTTGATGATAGTGGTCTCGGTGTATGCGCTCCTCGCTTTGTCCCATGGCCGAGTACCATAGGCGCAGACGTAGCTGTAAGGCATGCCTGGAGTTGGTGGGATGACTGTCCATGAAGGGTCATTGACTGGGTCCTAAGGCGGATCAGAACCATGCCGTATACCTTCGGGTCCTAGAGCGCTCTGTATGTCTCACACTCAACACTCTTTTTGGTCACCAGTACCAGCCATTGCCTCCAAACTTGAACCCCTGCATTCCGGAGCTCGATGACCGTGCTCGCGTTTCGAGTTCTTCTCTTGACACTGCGTCCCTGTCTTTTGATCGCAATTTCAAGCAGTGTTCCAGTCTTCATCGTTGAGATCGAGAATCATCTTGAAGCGATCACCTTCAGTGAGGGAGACCTGATCTGCAGTCGGGAGAGGGAAGAAGATGATGAAGCGGCGATCAGCTCCACCAGGGATCTGAAGAGCCTTGACCTTGTGACTGTCATAATATTCACGAGCATCGCCAACATCTGCAGGTTGATTCTTCTTGCTCCAAAGCGGCATTTGAAGACTTGAAGAGCACCTCAGTCGACGCCGATCTGCAAGAAGTCAGTTCACGGGAAGAAGAATTAATTGTAGTGCGACATGACTTGCCTGATCAACGTGGAGAGGTAGATCGAGTAGGGTCTGACTGTACAAGGTATGAGGTTGTGGTGGTGCGGAAGATGCAAGATAGAAAAGGCTGAAAAGGTTGAAAAGAGGTTGAAGTGATGATGAAGAGGTCGGATTTATTTCTCTTCTTTTGCAGACTGTTTGTTTGTGTGGTGAGGCAGAACTGATGGGGCTGTCATAAAACTACACTCTGTGAAAATTCACTTCTATGATGAGTTAGCACCGAAATGTGAGATGAATCTCAGCGATAGAAGATTAGGTCGTTTAGGATTCTGGAAGCTTACCGAACTGAGTGCGTTTGAGAGGTGTAATTGCTTGTATGAACTATGGTTATCGATGGCACGGCTCAAAGTCAGGCGATTCACGCCTCTCAAAGCCAATCAAGGGTTAACAAAGACGGGAACAGGTCCAGCTGGCTCTCGGGCGTTCTACCGAGAGTCGTGCTTGTCGAAGGTTGAGTTGAGGGCTGAAGAGGACTGCATGCCAATGTTGTGGCCGATTTATGGACGGTGGAGAGTCTGTCGGTAGGTCAAGTTGGGTGGAAGTCCCTCTGAAAAATGTCGTGCCTTGAGCGATGCTACTGACGAGGGCTCACCGTTAGTATGCATTCCTTTTTAAGTATTTCGAGTGTTAACCCAGAGTTTTCAGATGATTTTTCTGTGGGGACCTCAAAGCTGTTTGATAGACATTATGATATCGAGAGCAGTAATAACTGCGGGTATTTGTGTGCGTAGTAACGAGTGAATTGGATGCCGTCCATGATTCCTCCCATGCAACATGCTTGGGTATCAATCTTCTTGTCCACCAGGTGCCCTCTCTCCACAACAACGAACAGGTCTCTTGCTCTTCTCTCGCCGTCTTGGAGTCTCCCAGCAATTACTCTCTTCTCCCTGTTCCTTGCATTGGTTTTGCCGTTGGTGATCTGCCGCTTGGCATGGGCTTGCTCCCCGCCAGGCTTCTCTTCTTCATTGAGCTCGCCATTAAGCCATCTGCGCATCAGTGCAGTCGTCTGTACAAATTTCTGAGTGCAAACGGAAGTTTGAGCTTGGTATCTCTTCCGGAGATGCTTTGATTCTGCTTGTATGAAGACCAGCATGGCTTGGTTCATCCCTGCGGCTCTACCCTTCGTAAAGTCGTCGACAAGTCCCGCAAATCCCAAAGCTCGGTTGAGGTATGTCTCACTGAGAGTTGTACGTGTGGCTTGTATTGATCTTACCTCGGCGAGCTCTCCATTGTCGAATTGACGTACAGTCGCAATCACAGGCTTGTGGCGAGACTGGGCTTTTTTCCTTGCTCTGCGTGTTTGCGCTCGTGCTCGCGCTCGCGCCCCGGCAACATAGGTTGCGTCGGGACGAGAGGCGCTGAGTGTGCCATTCGCCACGAGTTGTTCAACGATTGCAAAACGGATTGGACTCGTTCTGTTGTATTTCCGGTATACCTCGCGTCTCCGTTCGCGTTTAAACGCAAGGTCCTCAGCTGTTGAGCGGTAACCACACAGATTATTAATAAGTGGGTTATGGCTGCATACGCCTTTGTAGGGAAATGCGATCACATCCCACGGGCGGACAGATCGGAGATAGTGATCGTTCGGGTCTGAATGTTGCCACGCCAGAAGGTTGTAAGCTCATCCGTGGACGTTTCGAGAACACTGGGTAGCAGCTCAAAGTCCTCCACTGTTGGGGGCGTATCTCGGAGAAACATGTCGACTGCGTGAAATGGGGTCTCGACTTCAAATTCGCTGTTTCTCCCATATCCCTAATCGCCCCTCTCACTGGTGTGGAAATTGACCTCTCTAAGGGACTGTGAGGAGGTATAGGTCTGTGATTCGTCAACGATGGAGTTGCTGAGAGCGTCCGATGTAACAGAAACGCGAATCAACTGGCATGATTGGATTTCGAATGACCCCGAGAGAAGGACTGAAGGTAGATTGACGGGTGGAAGGTGTTGAGGGTGCTCTGAGGGAGTATTCCGTCAGGTAACCCGAACGACCCTCGATGGTCACTCGACGCAGCTGGGGGTTGATCGTAAGACAAAGACTGAGCAGACCTTGATCTGAGGGACAGATGAGCGGCCCAGACATCGTGGGTGGAAGGTGGGGTCGGTTTTCTTGTAGCCTCATGTTTCGACAAGGTGCATTCTCCGGAACTGCTGTGTCCCACGTATGCGGGTATCTGAAGCTCATGGCTTTGTGGCGTGAGGTATCTGTGTGTTGTTCTGAAATCGGTTGTAGAAAATTTATCGCATACCCCTAGGGCAGCCTCAGCAGCGTGACTAGATTGCCTGGAGATGGACTCCAGGCAAACCACCCACGCGCCCGGTAATTCTCTATTTGCATTGAATCAGTGACTAGTGCGAGCAAAATCGCTCTGCACACTCCTCCAGCCATGGCATTCTGGGCTGTGAAAGCAGCGAAGGCACCACGCTCATCTGGCGAAGAGATGACGGAGTAGCCTAAATGGTACCTTGTTGGACTCAATGCAATATGATTATTACGAAACTATGAACATATGAATATTGCAGCAACAACACCGTGTGGTGTAACGCGCAAGGCAGTGCACGTGACCAGCGCCAAGGATTATGCACGAGGTGCAATACAACTGTTGGCGCTGAAGATCACGTGGTACGTCACGTGACCACTCTCGACCACACCCCTATCAGCCCCTTTCCCATAGATCATTATGAATCAACAACCGCAGTTGACACTGTTGATTCAATCACAACGTGTTCAGGCACGGTGCTCAGCTTCTTTCTCGGCCTCCTTTTCCGCGTTACTCTCGTCGCTGGTGCGATCCCCAGCCGGGGCGATCTCCCCAGCCTCGTCGAGACCCTCAGCAGTGCCAGCTTCACGTCGGATCTTAGCAATCTCTTCCGGCGGCGGGGCCACCCAAGAGCTGCTCTTCCAGGGCTTCACTCCGAGGATGTACATGGTGTCGATCTCCTCCAGTGTACGGCCTTGTCCCTCAATGACGAAAAAGTAGATCAGCGGGATGGCAGCGAGGTTGCAGCCAGCGAAGACGTAGCCATAGCTAAAGTCTATGCTTCCAGTTATGAACGGAGTGAAGAACGCGATCAAAAAGTTCCACAACCAGTTGGACGCGGTCGAAAGAGCCATGCCCCTGGCCCGGTAGCGAGAGGGGTAAAGCTCCCCACATATCGTCCAAATCATTGGGCCCCAGGTGGTCGCAAATCCTACGAGAGGTTAGAATATGTTGTTGAACTAACAGTGTCAATGCAGTTGTCGTTGGTAATCATCTGTGTGGTAAACAGGCAGATGAAGGCCTGGCGCGCGCTTTGCTGCCAAGGATGGTTCACGTGACGTGACCACGTGACCACCGCCAACATATGTCGACAGATCGAATAGTAGGAGGCAAAGGACGACTTACCAAATATGAAGAACGAAGCAATCACAATCATAGCTGTGCCACTGGACTCTGTGCTCTGGGGGTTCTGCTTGTCGAGCGAGAAGTGGCCGACGCTTGCGAAGATCATGAACATCATGAACATCCAGAACGATCCAACCATGAGAGACTTCCGGCGTCCGTAATGTTCAACAATGTACAGGCCATAAAAGGTTGTGCCAAAGTTGATGCCGTTCAGAATCATCTGCGTGACAAAGGAATTATTAATTCCGGTAGCCGTGAAGATGACCGTGCCGTAGTAGAAGAAGTAATTCGCGCCGGTCAACTGCTGAAACATCTGCAATGCCATTCCCAGGACGATGCGGTAACCCATCTTGGGAGCTCGGAACATGTGGAACCATTCAGCGATAGGGCCTTCTTTGTTGGCTTCGGCTCGGAGCTTGGCTTCGATTTCTTCCAATTCGACGTGGATGGTGTAGTGGTTTGGAGGAGCGCCGTAGACTTTCTCCATGACCTGCTTGGCTTCTAATGTGCTCCAAAAATCCGGTCAGCAATCTGATCGCTTGAGAACAAGGGCATATTGCGCAAGATGTCTCGACGAGGGTAGCATAATATAAGGCGAACTCACCCTGTGTATGCCCTTTTCTGTATAGGTACCTCGGAGTGTCGGAGAAGAAGAGAATACCTCCTCCAAGAATAAGAGGCCAGCTGAAGCCAACTCCGAGCGGAATCCTCCACGAACCCGAATTGTGTCTTTGGTGCTCGTACGTCCCGAAGTTCACGCTTTGAAGAGTTAGCCTTAAAAAAAGAAATACACAGTGACTGTTTGGCATCAGCCCCCGCCCGGCGGGGAGGGGAAGAGGTAGAATAGTTTAAGGATGCGAGCGTAGCACCGCAAGTAGCCTCAATCGAAGGGACATACCATGAAGCGAAGAAGATACCAAAGGTGATCTATGAGGTATTAGTCACAACCACTCGTACGCACGACCGCCGGAATGACATACGAAGAGCTGATATGTACTGATCAAGGCGCCACGGATGTGGCGCGGAGCAGTCTCAGCTGTAAAAGCAGAAGGTTAGCGAAGAACATGTCGAATGGTGGCCAATCCACTTACCCATGTACATAGGTACCAGCAGCGATAGAGCACCGACACCGAGACCGGCTACGAATCTGCCCATCATGATCTGATACCAATGGTGGTCCGCTGATATCATGACGATGTTGCCGACGCAGAAGATAACGCACCAGAAGGTGACGCTCAGTCTCCGGCCAATGACATCGGCGACGAACCCAGCAACAAGAGCTCCGATCAAGGTGCCGATTGATAATAAAGATACTATCAAGCCGCTTCGAACTTTTGAAAAGTAAAAAACCGAATCGCTGTTTCGTTGACCGAATCTTTCCAAAAAGTCGGGCATGGCCAAGAAGCCGGAAATCTGACCAGTATCATAACCGAAGATGAAACCACCCATGGAGATGGCAAGACCCATCAAGAAGGACGCCATCGTTACTCGTCGGAGTGGGGAGTAATCTAGGTTCGCTAATGACTTTCTCGCATCTGTCGCGCCCTCGGCGTGAGGATTGTACTTGTCGTACTTGACCCAGTTGGTCAGGCCGAGTGACTCGCGAGTCAACTCGGGCCTGTGGAATTTGTTGAGGTACCCCATATTCGCTTAAGCTGTGCGTGCTTATTCACCTCTTGTGCTGAAGGAAGAAGGTGATCTGCCAGAATATATATGCAGTTGGGCGACCGCGTTGTCCTCTTATAGCCGCTCGTTAGCCTGTCTCCATGAAAATCATGGCTGAACACGTGGATCGCAATCCGACCACCTTGTTCCCCAAGGTTACTTCGAGTAAAAGCGGAGGCGGGCAGATGACTTGAGCATCGTGTGGTGGTAAATCGTAGTAGACCCAATTATGCAGCGAGATGAGTGATTTCTCGAACACTTCTGTAAGCACGAGAGACGGCTCCCTGAAAAAGTCTGACGTATCAGCGAGGCTCTGGGGCAACTCCCCAATACGGGTGACCTCTCAACTGCCTTTTTCTGTGGCCCACACAGCCATCAGTGAGCAAGGTACCAGGGGCCGCCAGGGTGAGATGCAGGCACTGAGCTGCCCAACTGGCAATTGTCCAGGCGCAAATGCCCCTCGACCGCTGTACAACTCAAGCATCGACATGCTTGCCCGGTATCATGAGAGGCTCTTCGGCGCCTCAGTTTCCGGGAGCATAACGGGCGAAGAGGCAAGGCTAGTTACCCACGGACCTACCGGAAGGCTCCGGCAGTGTTATGCATAGCGTGCCCTTTAGAGCCAAAAAGGAGGGTGATCACTTGACCGATGACGAGATGTCTGTGCTGGACTGGACCGGATTTCGAACATTCCAACTTATTCATCTGGGCAGAATTCGTGTTTGCCCCGTGGGGAGACGTTGCGGCGAATACGATGGTCAAGTAAGCTTAGCGACCGAGAAGGGGAATCGGTCGGGGAGGCCTCAAGTGCCAGAGCTCCTGAAGCCGTAGTTGTTTGCATCCTCTCGACAACGACTCTACAGGCACTTCTATGGCTGCGGGTATGGAATTAAAGATTGAGGCACGGTCTGATGGCGTATGGTAGACCAACGAGGCTGGGATCAAGCCTTGCGCCCTAAAGGCGAGAAGTCGGACTTTGTGCGAGGTGGCGGCCGCCACAGATGATGTCGGCGGCGTTCTCGCTTTTCTCGGTAGGTTTATCCGCCGAGCTAATTCACGTCATGGGATATTCAAACCTCTACTCGTGCTGAACAGGGAAGTGTGGTGTTGCGATCGTCGACGCCAACCAAGTAAGCACTATCAAGCAAAGCCCAGTCCTGAGAAGTGGTGCCACCTCCATCACGAGCTTTTGCGGCCTCGACCCGAATCTTGACATTTAATTCAACCATTTAGCTTATTGAGGTAACGCGTCTGCATCTCAGCAGGCGGACGATGCTTCTTTCTTCTTCCCTTGACACTTGCCGTACATTAGTAATGCTTGTTTTATTTAATTTCATCACCCTATGGCGTAGACTTCGTACTACTTGTTTGGAAAATGCTCCCCTAGCCACCTGAAATATCACTCAGGTACAAAGAATCGACATCGGAGTGCCCCGGTCGCAATGTCAGCTCAGCTGTCCCCACGTGGAATGTAACATCAACCCATATGGACAAATGCACCCGTGCCTGATTACTTGCTGTCGTACTGCTTAGCTGTACATGACCTGGTCTATGCCAGCGCATTTCCTTTGATGCAACGGACGGCTGTTCAAGACTGTCCTGCCGGCTAAGGGATGCCCTTCAACGGACTGATTCCCGAAGATCTTCACTACTTTGAGTGATATGCTGACATGCTCTGTGAATCCTTTCAAAGAACCTCCCCCTTCATTTGTTTAAAAGCAGCTGGTACGCCTTACTCAGACCTCAGGCAACAAATGACGGCGGATCGACCTGAGCACTGAGATTTTGGAGCGACTTGAGCCAGGCATGATCGCAGAATGGTTTAAGGAAATTGCCCTGATATATGTCTTCGAACATTCGTCCGAGGAGCGAGGTTAGAATAAGTCGCTAACAGCAACCACCACAAAGATATCTTACTGCAGAGTAATGAAACGCTGGGTATGGATCTCCTTTTGACCGTCTCTCGACTCCGTTTTGTCACAGTTTCCCTCTACCCAAGCAGTTCGGGCAACTGGAAATCATCCATAGTGGTCTTTGACAACCCATGTCGGCCAATAAGCTCGAGGCTGGCGTCTTCGAGAACGGCCGCTCTGGAACTGAGAAACGTGTGGCAACCACGATCTGAACCTGCTATATGCAAGATCCGGTATTGGACGAGCTAATAGAATAGACGTGGCTCTTCATTACTGCTGGCGATGAAAGAGCAGTTCTACCTGTGTACTGTACTGCACCAAGTAACACTGTACTCGTACGTCTATTTGAATGGCACCGGTTTCCTTTCTGTTCTCTACTGTCAAACCCATTCTTCTGCTTCACACTTCTCGGAACAGTACACATCTCACATGCCACGCGAAGATCCCCCTAGAGTTCTGTCTTCCTAACAGCATGGTCATCCGAATACCATACCCATTTCTTACAATGCTCACTGATCGGGCACCACGAGTTAGGCGTGCATGCATCATCACCCATACACAAGCGGACCCTAGCAAGCTGCGCAGCTCCCCTCGACGCGGCAAACAAGTGATCCTTCGACGTTCGCAAGTAGTCCTGAGGTACGATTTTCTCGTTGTCTTTGAACCTATCTCGGATGATTCGTTGGAAATTGCTAGCCTTGACATGGGCGCCAGAGAGGAGCAGGAGATCAAACATGAGATCGTGGTCGTGCAAGAAGTGTTCAATTGCATGCCCCACCCAGTCCCAATCCGTGGTGTTCGCTTTGGTATCTTCATCCGCCCAGAGGAATTTGACGGAGCCCGGCATGTGAGGGAATATACCGTCATCGCGTATCATTGACCGCAAATTTAGAGAGGATCGATCGAGATGGATGGAGAGTACCGACTGTATGTGTCTGCCTTTGTATTTTTCGCACTCTTCGTCAGGAACCTCGGTTACCGGATCCAGCCAGATTCCAAAACAGTTGTCCAGGTTATAGATATTTAAAAGTGAGAGCTGGCTCTGTCTTTGGAAACTGAGGCGGTCGAGTCCAGCCAATTGGAGAAGTTGTCGAATTGGCCGGGTGAAGGTATCACTGGTGCTATTTTCAAAGTCTGGGATCGCCAGGAATACCAAGTTGTTCGACAGTGGCACCGATTTATTCGCCTCGGAGAAAAGTGTGCTCATCATCTCCGCGATCGGGATGAGTTCCTCGTAGGTGGCCTGAGGCGAGGTTTCGGTGCGGTACTGTAGCCGCGCCTGATACCACGATCGTAGCCGTTGTAGGAACGGAGGGGCCCTGCTCGTCTCAGAACTTGGTACTTTATCATTTGGCGCAGACACCTCGACCAGGTGCGGGTGCATGTACTTACTTATTCTCGAGGTCCAGAAGAGGGGGGTCAACATCAAGATGGTCCCATAGCTTCATGGCTCGAATATATGCTTCGGTTCCGTGTATCAAAGCAACGTCGGAGATCGTACCATTGGCAAATTGAATGCTTGCAGAGCTGAAACCGATCAGAAAGATTTTCCTTTGCACTTCCTTTGTCTGATGGTGCGTACCCATAACTAGGTGCTAAAGACATGCCAACACCTGAGAAAAAGCACCTCAGTGTCCTCCCTCTGTGACTTGGAGTGGATGAGGGCACGGCCCTCCGCAGCACATACCTGGGGCTTCTTGGAGACTAAGCGGACGGCAATCATCACAGACAACTGTGGCGTGAACGCAACTCATAAGAGTAGCCAGGATAAAGATGATCCATCCATGGCTCGGCGGTGATGGAGGGCTCGACGAAACTATGTTGAGCAGCGGTGACATCACCTAATGTCGGAAATATTACTTTTCCGAATTGGATTAGCAGGAACGCTGAAGATATCCTCCTTGAAGCTGAAATTCTCATTGCGGTCAGGTCAGCGAAGGAGTATTTCAATGTGTCCAAAAGACACTAAGCTACCATCGGGCTAACAAGGCCCTGACGTTCCAGTACCCGCGCGGCTGGCCTAGGAGGGCGGGAGGATGCCATCCTAAACAATTGAGATTGCCGCAAAGCCTTTGTAGGGCTTTCCTGGGAGAGAAGCGAAGTTCGTGAAATTGATAACGGGTTGGACTTCAGCGGAATGGGACATGTTTGATGATGAAGGACCACGGGAAGGGTCGAAACGCCCAAAGACAGATCATCCACCGCAGATAGGCGCCGGCCAAAGTTTCCAGCGCTAGCCCGCTGCACCTGCCAAACCTGTACACTCTCTTGACTCACAAGGCCTCCAAAAGCGACGGCACTGACCGCCAAATTCGGCGGGAAATTTCCCTGCAATCCGCGTTGTGCTGTAGAATGATGGTGAAAGCGATGATTCGCGGTACTGGAAGCTGCGCGCACAATCCTTGGCATGTTTGTTGCCTTTGTGTGCAAAATGCTTGGCGCTCACGAGTATTTCCTTCTCGCTCGCCCTCCATCTTTTCTTGACCTCCTTCATACTTAGTAGGCCACTCTCCTCCACCCCATAATGTTCGGTCAAAGCTAACATGTTTGTAGCCTTGTGGGAGCAACTGAGCTCAAGCATTCAGCCTGCTATGGCGGTGTCCCTGCATTGCACATCGCGGTGGATGTCGCCATCAAGTGTCCTTCGGGGCTCTTGTCCGCGTATTTTTTGGCTCTCATCACTTTTTCATCATGGAATCTTGCCTGGTAGCAAGTTCCTGGAGAAGAAGGTAGGTAGCAGTAAATATCAACACGCTCATGATGAGCCCTCGCAAAAGGACACCGTGGCCTTCTGCATAGGCTGCGGCGCCTGTCAAGGTCGTGGTGAGAGTGAGGCGAGGATGAAGCTTCATGCAACCCGCCCACGCGAAATTATCATCGACGTCTGATGAGCACTCTGGCATTCAGTGAGGATGATAGAATTATTGTCACCTTTTTCCACATTGTGCTCGTCGCCCTGCCATCCCCTAGCCTCGAGATGCGCAGCCCCTCCAGCTCACCCTAATTCTAGCTTCTACCTGACGTATGGCAGATCCAGCTTTGTCGATACCGCTGTAATTGAATGTCCTTCCCAACCTTGAGGCGCAAGTTGAGCGAGGAGCATCTCGAGCTACGGCTTATCGTCTCTTCACCTATCTGCGACTTAAAGCCTCTGAACGATTCTGCGATATGAGTTTGTCCTCAGTTCCTGCTGACTAGCTATCAATGCCGAGCGAATTTGAAGTCCCCCACCAAGACCATCTTGTCCACCTCCAACCTCACACCGTCGAGCACATTTCATGCAATACAAGAGGAGGACTAAAAGAACAGAGTGGCACTGCCAAGTGGGAGCAAAGAGAACACACCATCAGTTTCGTCAGGAATGTCTTTGGTCCAGGCGTATCTCAATCGAGTCCGCCGGATCTGACATTGAGACTACAATTTGCAGGCCCATTTGCGGCTGTTGACCCCATCAGGGGCACAACGAGAAGTATACGCTACGGTACACTCTCGGATTGCAGAAGACAGGCTTGTGTGCTCTAGATATCGTGGAAGTTCCCAGCACGGCATCCCTCCGACACTGGCGGATACTGAAAAATCTCTACTCCGCACAAAAGTTCATGAACATTGACTATTTGCCGGTGGATGTGATGCTGACCACTCCGCAGCGCCATACCAGGCGAATGTGCGAATATCCACGGTTGTTCGCCGTTCGCGATGCGATATGGCCGATATCGAGGACTTTCCGATGAGCGATGGCTTGGGATGCCTGAGCTGAGACAAGCGAGGTCAAGCTCTGTTCAGCCAAGTTTCAAACGCAACGCCAAACTCTGTTCACGCGAAAGGTACTCGGTACATTGCAAAAACTTTGATAGTTCGAGCCATGTCAGCACCGCTGCGAAAGTTCTCACCTGCATCGATAGTGCCCTCTCGTCTCGCAATGATGCCGTCAACAGAGCGGAGATATCCCACAATCTGTTGTTTGCGGGCTCGAAGCACGAGACACCATCCCGTTTCAATAATTTCATCTCAAGAGTCAAGGAGGGCTGCCGTCTCCTGTGTCCTCCTTACAGCAGAGAGTTTCATCGGTCCTGCCACAACCGGATATTACAGCCGCTTTCGTGCTCCGTGCTTCGTTGAGCTCATCCAGCCGAGAGACATGATTCAATCCGCCCAAGCGCCAGGTACTCGTACTGTGTACTTCCGTGCGGCCCATGCATTGCCAGAGCCCTAAACTTCACCCGTCCCTGACACCAGACCAAAAAAAGGAAGTTCATGTTCCGTGTTCCTGCGTTCGATGGCGTGGTGCGACGAGCAGGGCAGGGCAGCTTATCGCGCGTTATCCATTATCACAACCGTTGGACCTCGCGTAACCGAGATAAGAGTGCCATGGTGCCTTGTCCCGGTTCTTGCGAGAGCTTGCTTGGACTTGCATGAGCGCCATGCGCCCTGGCAGGCACGAGCGCTGGATGATCCGTAAGGCACCACACGTGCGGCGAGAGAAAGTTACCCCTGACTAGTACCTCGTACTTAACTACGATACTGACTACATGACAGCTACAGGCTACTGTATCGCTATCCCTGCCCTCTTTTACCGGCATATCTCGTGCGCGCGCTCTATTTGCCACCTCCTGCGTGGATACTAGTAGTTCAGTAAGGTCCGAAACCTACAAGGCAAGGTTAGCTGCGAGGTTCCCACAATACGAATGGTAGTTCCGCATCCCAAAAGGCCAAGTGTAGACATGGGTTCGCGTTGCCACGTCGCCACGTCGCCGAACACTATCAAGGATCCGGAACACCACACCAGATGCAAGATGAAATTCAGGAACAGGGGCCGCACCGCAAGGATACGACAAAGGAATCGAAAATTAGCGTGCTAGTGGTGCTAACTGTGACTACGAGTACTACAATCAACGCACTCGAACAGGATACATGCACGTGGGGGTTCGTGGTGGATGCGACCGTTAATTAGGCGTTGATCTAAGCACGAATAGTGGGTGAATAGTACTCGGTACTCCGTACGTACACAGTAGTAGTACCACAGTCCTCGCGAACAAGAGACTACGAGTAACAAGCACTCGTGCACGAGGGGAACGATGTGCCCCGTCGGGGGCCGTGATCGGGGATGCTCCTCAGCGCCGCGTGGCGATAGCTTAGTAGTACGTTACTCCGTACTCGCGATGCCTTGCGGTTGTGGTGCTAATGCTGATCTCCCGCCCGGGTCGGGGTTAACTACGTCCAGCACTTGGGTGGAATTCCGGCCCGCGATGGGGGCGAGGGGAAGTCTCGCAAAACTCCTGGCGAAGCTTGGTTGAACTGTAGCACGAGGCAAGAACCACGCTCGAGGATCGTAGTTGGCCATCAGTCAAGATACTCGTACACTTGCAGCAGAAGTTGTCTATCCCCCGTCACGAGTAGCTAGCTGTACAAGACGCCTGGTATCTCTACACTGTACACTCCGTTCCCTCGGCCCTTTCCCATATATTCATGCCAGCCAGTGAGTCCTATGTAGATGCTCACGCCCAGATCTCGTAGAAAGTACACACATTCGCTCCCAACATATCACGTAGCCAGACACATGCGACATATTCGCGGCGGAAGAAGCCGCATGTCAGACAGTAAGACAGAATGGCAGGACTTCTAGGCGTCCTGGTAGCTGATACTCCACTCCTTTGTTGTCTTGATGATCATGGCCTTACTCCCATCACTGCCGTGGCTCCTCCCGCCATCTGACCCAATGCTATCGCTGCGATTTCTCTCGGAACTGAGGTCCTTCTCGGGCCTGCCCGCCGAGACTTTGTTCACCACGACTCGATTGCTGCTGATTGCCTGTCCGATGCCGTGCCGTTCCGCCGAGTCGTTTATCTGCCCCAGAGTGATACCCTGCCTTGGCAGGTCGAGACTCTCGCCTCGGATTTCGGATTTCAGAGCTTGACTTCGGATCGCCGAGACAGCCTTGCTTTGAGCCATCTTGCCCATCAGGTAACTGTCGTTGCCGTACCCGAAGCGTCCATCGCCCTCCTGGATCACTCCCGACAGGTAACCCGCCTGGATGGATTCCATGAAGGGCCGCAAATGGGGCACACAGGCTGAAAAGACGCTGGAGAAGACTTCCAAGATTGTGGCGATGGTTGGAAGCCAGCTCTCGAACGTCACGTCTGTGCCGCGGTCGAAGAATTTGTGCATTTCGCTCATGCGCCAAATCGCGCACGCAATGGCCAGGGTCCGGAACGAGAAGGCGAAACAGACAGCAATCTTCTTTTGCAATGCGAGTTGCAGATTGTAGACCAACCAGATCGGCAGAACCATGAGCGCGAAGTCCGTAAGAACGTCGATGGCACCCACGGCGTCCCAGAATCCGACCTGGTTGAAGCAGGTGTTTGTAGTGATCAGATAAGGGTGGGGGAGCGAGCATTGGAACGCGCTGGCGATGACCGAGGTGACGCCCCAGGCCACGGTAAATCCGCCCACGGCCAGCATGGGGATGCGGTAGGATTTATTCGGTGAAAGAGCGAGCAGCAAAGACAATGTCGAAGACTTGCCCAAGCACAGCGCAACGATGTACAGCATGTTCCACGCGTATCCGGCCTTTTGGAACTTGTCATATTGGTCGTCGGAGAGGGTCGACAGTTTCGATCCCAGCCCGCCACTGACTTGCTGGTTGAGAGTGAGGGTGAAGGCGATGGAAACGATCTTGGACAGCAAAAGTCAATGCGCATATCCTCAACTCGTCGCTTGTCACCGGTGCTTACCATGGCTGCGGATACGATCGAGTCGTTCCATGTCAATCGCCTCAGTACGACGAGCTTGCTGATCAGGACCGTGATAACGGCCAGACACATCGTTGTCATAGCAATCCATGATATCAGGTTCACCACAGGGCCTTTGTGAGAGGCGGATATGATCGGGACGCGCGCGAGCAGCAGGTGCCCCGCTGCTGCCATGATGGTCGTTTGGCCAGCTGACGGGTGATTCGATTTGTTCTTAAGGCATGGATAACGTCGGCGTGCGGAATTCCGTCAGTGACAGGTGACAAGTGGTGGTTGGCAGCCGGCGGCGAGACGTGCGACACTTTGACGGCGACAGCAGCGACCAAGGACAGAGGGATGGTGCTTTGAAGACGAGAAGCATCGACTTGAGCCGGAACATAGGTCGAGAATCCGGTTAGACCGCTAGATGACCGCGAATGCGACATGAAGTGTGATAACCATATGCATTTGCCAGGTTCTTAGACAGGGCGAGACCGGGGTGCGATTGCACCTTCGTGTGGGGTTCCATTCTCAAGCGTTGAAGGCGGGCTTGACCTGTTTTCGACCCGATAGCACCAGTAAACCAGTACAGATTGGGTGTGGCAGGGGCATACAGCATGCACAATCAGCAACAGCCGGCCTTCTACAGCGAACACCGAATCTCCACTGTCCTACAGGCTTTGTAGGGGACAACCAACATGCAGGCTTCCACTTAAGCGCATTGTATGGTGGTCTCGGTTAAGAAAGGCAGGTGCAACATAGGGGTGAGATGGAAGTGAGGAGTGCGAAAGGTCGAGGTCACGACTCCAGGGTGCTTGGGCGCTACTATCACGAACCCACATTGTGGGCTTCCTAGGGCAACCTTGTTCAAGTCCTTTAGCGTCTCCGGTGCCGAGCATGGTGTTTGGTTAACGGCGAACCACCCGCGGGTCGATCACCTCTTGTTCAAATGCTTGTGTTCTCCTGTAGTTTGCCCCATTACTCCGTCTTGTTGCGGATGTCAGCGAAAGCTTGAATCCGACAGCTTCCAAAACATCCCATAATCAGATGACCTCCCAATGGTGTCCGGCACGAAAAGCTGACCTGTCACGGACAGTTCGTGAAGCCCAGAACAGGACCTATGATGCTCGAATCACCTGGTCCTTAATCATTCAAATGGTAGGAGGTTTCTATCTACCTTCCTGTTAGGGTGACGACCAGGGTGTGCATCAGCTTGCGGCCCCGGTCCTTGCGGTTAAAGCCACCATCCCTACGAGTTCCCCAGTACTCGTACAGGGCATTTAGCACCTGCCGCCAGGGGCTTATCACCACCAAGCTCGACAAAGCCCCACAAAAGCAACAAGCTTGTCCGAACTCCAGAGTGGCACCGAAGGCCAGTGCTTGCATCTCACGGGGGGAACTCGTGCTGGCCGCTTATCATGGGCTCTTTGGGCGAGATTGCACTTCCGTAATCACACGCAGGTTTACATCCAAGTACGAATATCGAAAGGGAAAGACCTGAGACTTAGAAATATTAGGCGAGAGACAGTTTCAATATGAGTATCTCTTGATGCAGTGTTGCTGCAATACGGATCCCTTCGCACCGCGGATGACGGCGGACTGCTGTCGCGAAAACGAAAACCCGATGCTTTTCCTTCATCAGACGTGTGAGACTTGCTGAAACGAGCATCAGCGTGGAGGTCGTTATCAACAAGATCCGTCTAACGCATCACCAGGTATCTCTCTGCATGGTCAGCCCTGATGAATGGCCGGGCACACACGCTAGGTGTATCAAGCATTCCCCCAGACTTTTCAAGACTTGCTGAGCGAATTTATCGTAAGGCATATGGAGGACCTGTGAGTAAGTCGCTTAGATGGTGATGCAGAGCATGTGCGCAATATTGAACTTCCAACCAAACCGCACACTTTTAAGATTAAGATCCAGCGTACGGATTGCGCAGTAATTGAAGCATGAAACCGTACATCGATTGGTGCTTTTGAAGTTGGAAAGTGAAAAAGCAACGCCGGTGGCCGCGACAAGGAGAGAAATGCCCGTGCCGATCATGGCAACAGGATTGGTGACACAACGCCACGATGAGCCTCACTACCACGCTGTGTAATTACCAACTGTTCAGCACTGTGACAGTGGTTGCGGTCGCATGTGTCGCGGTGCTGGCGACTCCGCTCGCAAGAAGAAAGAAATGAGCCTGCGCTTCGACTTCAATTCTCCAAAACGGTGATAGCGATGGTCTCAACAATCCTTGCATATCGCTGCAGGAAACTCGAATGGTAAAAAAGCCATCCAAGCCTTTTGGGAAAACCCCACTGTGGTGCTCGTCCGCTATCAACAGCCCTGGTGCATGCCAGCTGTTAGCCTCCGAGCTAGCCAGAGGCGCCGGAGACTTAGCCTTGTTCTGTTCGCCGCCCTTGAATCCTAGTTGTGTGCTCAGATGATCGTCGCACCAGTTGACGCCCCAGGTTGGCATTCTCAACACGAATGCCCCGAGATCCCTCGTTGACGGAAGTCAAGGGGCCGGCTAATCCGCATGGAAGGTGGGAACTCCTCTGATCGGCAGAGTCTTAGCTTCAACATGGACTGACCTCGCTTCCCTGAGGGCTACTGGGTATTTTCTAGACAGGGCTCCCACCCCGCCTCCAATACACGCGGTACTCTAGACCTTTGGCACACCCACGACGCTGCGAGTGCGAAGACTTCCTTTCACTCTCACTGCAGTGGGTTCCAGCGCAAGGGTACAGCAGCGGTCTCCTTCCTTCGACAAGAGCCAGGTGCTTCGTTGTTCGCTCATTTAACACATCCACTCCTTTGATGTCTTGTGAAGCACGCTGGACTTGATTATACCTTAAGAGACCGCCCATCTACTTCCCACTGTGGTCGAACAACATTGAAGATGGCGGACACATACGAGATGAAGAGCGGGAGCAAGATGGCTTCGGAGATGCACCACTCAAGATCCTCCTCGTCAGATCAGCATGGTGAAAAATCGGTCAATCGAGACGAATTGGAAATGGCCAGGCTGGGAAAGCGCCAGGAGCTGAGGGTACGCGGACCATGATGCCACGATCGACATAGTGAAAGCATGCGACTGACTTATAACAGCGTAACTTCGGCTTCATGAGCATGCTCGGCTTTTCTTGCACACTGATGATCACCTGGGAAGGTCTGTTGACCGTCTTCGTGTACGGGTTGACGGATGGAGGACCAGCCGGGCTTGTGTATGGGTACTTGTTCTGCTGGCTCGGCTACTTTACGGTCGTTGCTTCGCTTGCTGAGATGGTTTCCATGTGAGTGCTAGGAGAGGACGACAGCCACATCCCTAGTATTAACCATGACAGGGCACCTACCGCCGGAGGTCAATACCACTGGACCTTCTTGTTCGCGCCGAAATCTTGCCGCAACTTCCTCTCCTTCATCACCGGCTGGCAGTCTGTACTCTCGTGGCAGGCTTGTTTGGCTTCAGCAGCATATCTCGGAGGTACGATCATTCAGGGTCTTCTTGTTCTTAACTATCCCGACTACGACTTCCAAAGGTGGCACGGGACCCTCCTCCTTTATGCGGTCATCATCCTGGCACTGCTCTTCAACACATACCTCGCTAAGCAGCTCCCGAAGGTCGAAGGCGCGGTGCTTATTGTGCACATTGTCGGCTTTTTTGGCGTCTTGATCACGCTGGTGTACTTGGCGCCACATGGCGACGCGTACGATGTCTTTGTGAAATATATGGCTAACGGCGGATACGACAATGGTACGTCCTTCTTCGTTGGGCTGATCACAACTGTCTTCGCCTTTATCGGAGCCGACGGCGCCATCCATATGAGCGAGGAGATCAAAAACGCCTCGACTGTGGTGCCTCAGGCGTTGGTCGCTTCAATCGGCCTCAATGGGGTCATGGGTTTCTCAATGCTGATTGCGATTTTGTTCTGCATCGGCAACATCGACAATGCGCTCAGTACTAGCACGGGATTTCCCTTCATCGAGATATTCAAGCAAGCCGTCCGAACGAACGGTGGCGCCACGGCCATGACCGCTGTGGTTCTCTCGCTGATGATCTTCGCCACAATCGCCGTGTTGGCAGCAGCATCGAGAATGACATGGGCCTTTGCCCGTGACCACGGATTGCCAGGCTCTCGATTTCTCTCCCAGGTCGAGCCGCGAACGAAGCTTCCCCTGTACGCGGTTGCTCTTTCCGTCCTCATCACCATGTTGCTAGGACTCATCAACATCGGATCATCTGCAGCTTTCAACGCCGTTGCCTCCTTGGTCATTAGCGGCTATCTTGGCTCGTATACACTACCGATGGTTCTGCTGCTGCACAAGAAGATCGTCAATCCCTCGTCTATCCATTACGGTCCCTGGACGCTAGGCCGCAAACTGGGCATTTTTTGCAATACCTTCGGCCTGCTTTGGATCGCCATAGTCATGGTCTTCAGCTTCTTCCCATCCGTCCGGACCGGCTTGACCGTTCAGACTATGAATTGGTCGTGCCTGCTGTGGGGGGGAACGATGATTATCGGCATCGCGAGCTATTTTGGATACCTTCGGGGCAGATACAATGGCCCTATTGTTGAAACAGACATTATTGAGCAGGTGCACGGCGTCTGATATGCAGTCGGATACAAGGAAACGATGGACTCACGCTACATGTATTCGATATCGAGCTTAGAGCAACCAGCGGACATTGTTCAGGAGAAAGGTCTTTTCAAGCCGAAAGAGGTTGCGAATGATACCATGTTGAACCGTTGTGCTGGGGAATGGATACATAGCTGTACATTTAGACGATGAACGAACTGTAGATATGGAAGCGTGCTGCTTGCGATTATTTGTTGAGACAGCCCATACTCATCGAAGTCTGACTGATTCGAAGAGAGACAGATTAGTCATTCTTGTTTTGTCTTGGCACACAAAGTTGATCGGCAAACCTGCTTTAGCCGAAGTGGAGCATGAGCCAGAGCCAGAAATAGCCTGGCTTGAAACATGATCGACGCGTTACTTCAAATTCAGTTGAACCTCACGTCGGCAACAATTTGTCGTCCGTGCCAAACGACGCGATCTGCTGAAAAGTCCAGCAGCATTGATATTTGTGACGCGTTTGTCCTTGCCGATATGCTGCTTCGACCAGCGTCACTTGCATGGCCAGCTGTTGATGGCGTGGTTATGTTCTCATCCTGTGCATACCACTGCTTGTTAGACTCACAAGCAACTTCGGAACGCCACCTCCTTTAATGGGCGCCACTTTCCGCGCTTCTTGAGCCTTCGTGCCCTAATTTTCCCGCGCACTCAAGACATTGAAGATGGTCTCATATGCTTTGGCAGATAAGTGTAGAGGCAGCAGGTCGGTTGACCGAATAAATTTGAATAGACATGCTCATGAATTTCCGTGGTCATTCTCGTGCGAAGGATCCATGCTGTCTCAGAAAAGTGGCGCAGAGTGGAATGATCAGCTTCTCGTCTGGGCAAATTTCGCCATTGTGGAGAGAGCAAGGCTCAGCTCACGCACAATTCAGCCCCGTGGCTGCAGTATGGCACAGCTGACTGGCTATCCCTGACCGCGGCCTGTAACTCTGGGGAAACTGGGACACTGTTGGCGCCTGCTTCACTGCTCGTTCTTCCTCAACTTCTCGAAAACCTCCTCCGTGCAGACAGACGCGTCATCGCAATCTTTCGGTCTCTTCAATGCCCCGTGTCCGCCGGTCGGTCGAGCATAATGAGCTCGACGTCCTCGAGTGGTGACTCTTCACGGTCCAGTTCAGATGAATCACACCTCGAGCTGTTGAGCGAGAAACGCGAATTCGACTACAATGAAAGTGGGACTGAAATCAGCAAATGTCTAAAGTCTCGCAGCCCTCGCCACATCTGTAACCTCGGGCTCTGCCTTTCACTTCGATATCTGGGCAGACTTTTTGGTCAACTCGTCAGCTTGCTTGTACCAAGTTTTCTGCACCGCCGCTCACAAAGTGAACCGGGCAAGAATGAGAAACTTGCCCCGACAGCCTTCCTTGATGGCATGCGCGGGCTCGCTGCCTTCGCCGTCTTCATCTGCCATCTCACGTATGGCACCTTCGATATTGTGCACGCCTGGGGCGCGGCACCGGACCCGGAAACGAAGCCACCGACCGCGTACAGAGAGTTCATCCGCTTACCTGTCGTTCGACTGCTCTACTCGGGGCCCCCCATGGTTGCCATCTTCTTCGTCATCTCAGGCTATGCCCTCAGCTACAAACCTCTGAAGCAAATGCGGTCGCGTCAGCACGACCAATTGATGACGACCATGACTTCTTCCATCTTCCGCCGGGGATTGCGACTGTTTCTCCCCTGTTTCGCTTCCACCTTCATCGTCATCTCTCTGGCTCAGCTCAACCTGTACAAACTCACCGAGGATTTCTCCAACCAAATGCGCATGGTCTTGGAATCTCACTGCTATACTCAACCGAATATGTGGCTGCAGTTTACGGATTGGCTGGTGCAGATGCTCATCTTTGTCGACGTCTTCAACTGGTCGCTGTTTGCCGGCTCGATCGAGCTGGACCGCCATTTGTGGACCATCCCAGTGGAGTTCCGCTGCAGTATGGCTCTGTTCCTGACACACATGCTTACTGCCAGGATGCCGAGCCGGCTACGAATCATGACCTTCGCGGGACTCATCATCTGGGGTGTCTCATGGGACCGATGGGAATTGACTCCGTTCTGGGCTGGAGCTGTCATTGCGGAGCTGGACATCATCTGGACGTCGAAGACTGCGTCTGAACTGCCGTCGACCTTGGCGGACAGCCAGCCACAGCCACCACAACGATCATGCCGGATCTTGTACTGGTCAGCGTTTCTGCTGTCGCTGTTCCTACTCTCCTTCCCCGACGTCGCCGCCAACGTCACCCCCGGGTTCGTCACCCTCGATTCTCTCATTCCCCAAAGCTTCACCGAAAAGCACCGATTCTGGCCCATCGCAGGCGCGGTCTTGATCGTCTGGTCTTCATGTCGCCTTGGCGTTTTGCGAAACAGGGCCTTTTGCTGGACGCCTGTACAGTACTTGGGCAAGATCAGTTTCCCTTTGTATGTCATGCACGGTCCTGTTATCCATACTTTGGGCTATCTGGTAAAGTTGCGCTCCTTTACTTCATTTGTGCTGCTCGTCCTAATCGAAGACAGATACTCCCTCGCACGCCCGAACTGGAAACCCCCGAAACCATGAGACAATTCCAGTGGGACTTCGCCAAGGCAGCGGTCGTGATCATACTGGCTGTCATTTGGGTGGCGGATGTCTTTTTGCGGGCTGTCGACACACCCTGTGTGAATCTGGCTAGGAGACTGGAGAAGGCGTTCTTCAATGACTGATCGATCGCTGCTGGTTAGGATTTACAAACCTTTAAAACACCTTCCCTCAATTTATGGGAACGCCACGAACATCGTACGCTCGGTACTACACTCACGCCTCGGCTGCCTTGATGGCGGTGGCTATGCAATCAGGCATATTCCCAGCGGCTGCATGCATCCCCCGGCGCGAGTAATGGAGGTGCGTACAAATTCGGCAAACGCTGGAGCTAGGCAACACACCGTAGATGAAGACGCCAGACGAAGGATGGAACTTCGACACCAGCTACGACGAGAGCCCCTCAGCACAATAGCAGTTTTGCTGGTAGGCGGTGGTGAAACTGTGCAGCCTTGGCCACTGTCACCTCCCTGGCTACCTACCCTGGGTGGAGCTTGTTCCAGGGAGACTACATTCGGCACACACGGCTCTTTTGAGGACGTGAATCCGAGGTATTACGGCGTGGCTGATGAGGAGGGATGAGGTCAAGAAATGCATGGTCCAGCAATGGAAACCCAGGTGGGACAAAGACGGAGGAATCTGAGTGTATCGGAGGTCGGGAACCCGTGCAATTCTCGCCAACTGGATCAAATAGTATAATCAAATCCAAGGAAGGCTAGTCCGTACATTGCACATTCCGTGTACAGATTGATCAACAAAAGCGCGCACGATCTGATGAGAGCAACGTGGCTCTTCAGGTAACACACTCGCTCGCACGACTAGACCGACCGGGTGAAGCAAGCTCGATCCCATGCGGCATCGTACTGCAAGTATGTATGCATGTATACATCTTCATCCCTCCGACCCGCTCACTTATGCCCCGGTCTCGCCAGAGTAGACGCGGCCGTCGCTTCGGGCTGGCTCTTCGTGTTCTCCACGCCCACGGCATCGAAGATCTTGCCCGGGTTCATCAGCCAGTGCGGGTCGAGACTGCTTTTCAACGTCTGCATCACGCCGATGGTCTCGACGCCGAGTTCGTCGACTAGGCTCTGCTTCTTGCCGAGGCCAATCCCGTGCTCGCCCGTGCATGTGCCTTCCTGTGTAATTTTGAAAAGCGCGCGTTAGCATGGGTAGAGGCATCAGTACAGTAGGAGTATCGGTATCGATGTCAGCGTCAGGATTACACAGCCAGCATCTGTGTCAGCACCCGCATCGGAATGCTCGTCGACGTTCGGGCCTGCCTGGGCTAGATTCAGATCGGGTCGGGGAGGACATACCATTTCCAGGGCCCGATCCACCATGTTATGCACCATGCGCTCGACTTGTTCTCTCTCCAGGGGATCGTTGCGGTTGTACAGGACTGAGGTGTGGAAGTTTCCGTCGCCGATGTGTCCGAGCACGCTTGCGAAAAGACCTAGATCGTCGACTTCTTTCTTGGTTATTTCTGGGCGTCGATGTGTCAGCTTGTGGCCGCCATAGACCTCCTTCATATGCCCCCAAGTCAAGACTACTGAGTGCAGAATGGCTTACCAACAATGTCCGGCAGTCTCGATATCGGGACAGCCACGTCGGTCGACCAGACTTCGTCGCCTTCGCGCCTCAAGGAGAGCATGCTCCACAGGGAATCCTTCCGGGCTTTCCACAGATCATGGGCCTCTCGGTCGTCTTTGGCGTATATGAAGTCCCCCGCCCGGTTCGTCTTCGCGATTTGAGTGGTTAACTTGATGTTGTCCTTCACGCCGGCCGTGGTGCCGGAGAATTTGAAGAATATCGTGGGGACTTCCTTCCACGTGCGGTTCGTGCCCCCTGCGCGGTTGATGACCGACATTTGCACATCGTCCATGATTTCCATGGCCGCCACGGGCACGCCGGCCCGGATGATCTGCATGGCTGCGGCAGCGGCGTCGCGGATGGTTGGAAATGTCACGACGGCGACTTTGGTCTCCTGAGGGATGACTGCCAGCTTGAGCGTTGCTTCCGTGACGATGCCCAAAGTGCCTTCGGCGCCCACGAAGAGGCCGGTAAGATTATAGCCGGCTGACGTTTTACGTGGTCGCCGTCGGGTTTTGATGATCCGGCCGTCGGGCAGGACGACAGTCAGATTAATGACCCAGTCTTTCATAGTGCCGTAGCGGAAGGCATTTGTGCCGCTGCAGGAGGTGCCGACCATGCCTCCGATTTTTGCGGAAGGGCCTGGGTCGACGGGGAAGAACAGGCCAGTATGCTGCAGTTTGTCATTGAGCTCCATCCACTGTACCGACGGTTGAACAACGACATCCATATCGTCTGCGTGGATGGCTAGGATCTGGTCCATGAAGGCGAAGTCAATGCTGAACCCACCGAATGGGGCTGCAAAGTTGGCTTCGAGAGAGGAGCCGCCTGAGTAAGGGACCATGGGGACTCTGTACTTTGAAGCGATCTTTGCAATGTGGGCGACTTCCTCTGTGCTTTTGGGATATGCCACGGCGACGGGCAGTTGGTCGATATTGATCGACGACCATTCTGAGTAGCCATGGCCTTTGAGGTCTTCGTCATCCGTGCTGATTGCGTCCTCGCCCAGCAGCCCGCGAAGCTCTGTGATGGCCTTCTCCAGCTCGATCTTGCTCGCGTATCTCGGAGGCTTGGGTTTTCGCGGAATGAGCTCATCGGCATGACTTCCTGCGTCGTTGACGCCGACCGCATAGCCGATCGATGCCAGCGCCCCGGCAAGGAGCAAAGCTCTGCTGGTGGTCCATAGTGGCAGATTCGGCTTTGCTTGGGACTCTGCCGTTGAGGCGCGTGTCGAGTAGAACTTCTTGGTCGGCACGTTTCTTGGGGATTTCCTAGCGCCAATTCTAGACGAGCGGGCGACTGTCGAAGCACGAGTCTCTCTGCAACCTCCCTTGGCGCATGTCTTGAGGAGTCGCAAAGCCAGCGACGTCTTCTCCATTGTATCCCGATCGCGCAGTGAGCCCAGCGGTGGTGGGGAAGTGATCTCTTACTTCGGGTGGCAGAAATCCGATGCTTTTCACGGGTATGCGATGGCGCAATTACCATCCTGCAAGCACACAATGACATGGGAGCGAGCGGAATGTCTGCCGCCTCTTGAGCCGCAAACCTGGTTGCTGACAAGCGGCTTCTGGATCACCCAGCAATCGGGCATTTCTCCCGGCGGTCATTTAACAGTTTAGCGATAAAGCCATGCCTGCAGCTTTCTAGACATCTGTCGGGAGCCGATCGAGATAGTGCAGCGAGCTCAACGGGGACCAATATCTTGTGATTGCTCGTTTGCTCGACTACTGTACTGCGACAAATCGTGGAAGCGCCAGGCATGACTTTGCGGACAAGAAGTATATGTAAATCAGGTGGTTCCTGAGTCTATTGTCTGCACATACTGACCCATCGACTTGCAAGTGGAAATGTGACCGCTGCACGCACTCTCGCAGCCATTCACATTGACCACGACCGACCATGTCTGCCTTGACATCCACGATACTTTCTGCATTCTCCCTTCTGACTTCTACTTCTGCCTCCCGCCTCCTGTCGTTTGACTTCAATCAAACAACGGGCAGGTGCGCCCTACATTCGCGTTGACTGTACAACGCTTCAGCTTTCGCCTTCCCCCTCTATCCGTTTGATTCTGTCAACATTCACTCTGCCGTCACTTAGACTTTCACTTCTCTTGGCTTTCATCGCGCTCCTGCTGGGTGTCTTCACTCAAGCCTCAATATTCTCCCTACAACTTCTGACTTCTTTCCTTTTTTTGGTTCCACGTTCTCTCAAAATCTTCCGATCTCACAATATCTGGTTTGGTAACCGGTAATTATTCCTGCCTTGGCTCCGGGTGGATCTTCGCTTCCGACAGTCTGGCTCTCCCCCACAATCCTTGTCCCTGTCACACTGTCCAGGGGGCCAAACTTAATCGTCAAGGGCCTTTTAGTGCCATTTCTCCCATCATCCACCATTCCTAAGACTCGGCACCCAAAGGCCCAGGAGATCCTCCCCCGGTTCTTGCAAGCGTCGTTGTGAGCCGAGCTTGTTTGCTCTCAAGGGCATGGCCATTTGCAGCTACTTTCCGATCAAATCGAAGTGATGGATCCAGCATACCAAACCCGACGGAATGAAGAATGGAGGACATGGCCTTCTGTCAAAGCTTACATCTCAAACCTGCCCAGAGGGGTCACCACGTATGATATTCACAAGAACTTCAGTCGTTTTGGGAATGTCGAGTTCATTCGGATGGAGGAAACCCCTCAGGGTAACTTTGCGGGAACAGCGACAATCATCTTCAAGTGGGCATCAAATTCCAAGACCTATTTGCACCACCATGTTCTAACCCTGTCTACAGGCCGCCACCGTCGGGAAGAGCACCTTGGGACGAACAGTTCATCAATAGATTCCACTTTCACAGCCGCCGCGAAGAGGGTGTGCCGGAACCCAAGATCATGGTTCGATGTGAATCCCACCCGCCGAACCGCTTCGTTGAGAGTCCTGTCCGCCGTGGCGTGAAGTATGATCCAGAAGTCACACTTTACGGGAGTACCATCGATTTCGGCTACCTGTCTCGACCTGACTGCATGGTTGTAAAGGCCACCAGACAAAACCCTCGCGCTGACGCCGTTCGACTGAGGCTGAACTTGTTCAGACTTGAGATGGAGGTCCACTTCCCCGTCGTCATCCATTCGAGGGACAGGGATATAGAACGGGCATACCGGTTCTCTGTTGCTCTTGACGAACAGTTCTGCCTGAGTGAAGTCCAGAACAATGGATCCACTGCGTTAATCATCCATCTGAATAATACGCCCTGGTACTCCCGACAATTGAAGGAGGCAATGAGGTTGAGTCACGATGACAACTCGACCCGGTGGAATTCCGACGACACATGGTCGCGCCAGACTGACATTGTCGACGACAAGAAAACCTTTCAGGAGATCGACCGCACCCCGGTTTCGGTGCAGAAACTGCACAACAGCATCGATATTGCTCGCTGGACAACTTTCCGTGTTACGATCAAACCGGATTCTGGCGGAAGTCAGAATTCACTGGGCCAATTTTTGACTGCGCTGGCAGACTTCAACATTCGCGTGACCCGGGGTTCCTCATTCCAAGTGGTCATCGACCCGGATGGTGGTGCCCCTTTCTGGGACTTTGTTGATGGAACCAGCTCCCAGTCATGGTCAGAGGAGCTCTTGCTACCCCGTCGCCTTGACTTCGATCTGAGATATCAGCTCGAAGTTTGTATTTCAAAACGATGGCTCAATGAATACAGCCTCACGCGCGACTTTTTGCAGCGCTTGTCGGACATGCCAGCAAAGCGTGCCAAACAAATGCTCGTCCACGTCGATTCTCATCAACAACGTGTCTACGACCCCATGGCCATCTTCACAGACTTGCGTTACACAAAGCCGGTGCTTGCTTGCGCACTCCCCGCAAACTGTGCAGAGATCTACAGTGCAACAGTCACCGCGACAGGCGTCGTGTTTCACGCACCTTCAGTAGAGGTCACGAATCGGATTGTGCGCAAATACTCCAACGTCAGCAATCATTTCCTCAGAGTACGGTTTGAAGACGACCCTTACCGCGGACAAACGAGGCTCTGGGCAACAACAAACGGCAAGATGAAGCTGATCTTCGACAGAGTCCGCCGGACAATGAAGCACGGTATTGTCCTAGGCGATCGGCGTTATGAGTTTCTTGCCTGGGGAAACTCACAGATGAGGGAGCACGGCGCATACTTCTTTGCGGCATCTCAGCATCCCCGTATCACTGTCGATGACATCAGAAGGGATATGGGCATCTTCGATCATGAGAAGGTTGTTGCAAAGCGGGCGGCACGAATGGGCCAATGCTTTGCGACGACAAAACCCTTCAAGATCCTCAACAGAGACAGTCAGAGCAGAGACGCCGACATACCGGACATCATGAACGGCAAATACAACTTCACAGATGGTGTGGGGAAGATATCCCGCCTGACTGCGCTTCACATCAAAAACAAACTTAGGCTCGGTGGTGAGGAGCCTCCTTCGGCATTCCAGTTCAGATTGGGCGGCTGTAAAGGAGTCCTGGCCGTTGATCCTACTCTCACCAACGCCGATGTCAAGATCCGACCGAGCCAACGGAAGTTTGATAGTGAGTCAAACGAGTTGGAGATCATCCGGGTGTCTGAATTCTGGCGGCCGTTCCTAAACCGTCAACTTATCCTTGTGCTGTCGGCGCTTGGTGTGCCGGATGAAGTATTTCTCCGAATGCAACGAACATGCATTGAAGATCTGGATGCCGCACTGAGGGATGATACCGTCGCCGTACGGGCGTTGCGGGAGAACGTCGACCCTAATCAGATGACCCCTAGCATTGCGGCCCTGATCGAAGCTGGCTTCTCCCAGATCGACGAACCCTTCGTGGCGTCTCTAGTACGTCTTTGGAGAGCATGGACGCTGAAGTATTTGAAAGAAAAGGCCAAGATCCCAGTGTCTCATGGTGCTTTTGTTCTAGGTGTTGCTGACGAGACCGGCACGCTTCGTGGCCACATTAACGACCTCCAACCTGGGCCAAATCCCAGCCAAGAGGAGAAGGAGAGAGCTTTGCCAGAGGTTTTTATCCAATACACGGACCCGCATAACCAAATCCGCCGTATCTATGAAGGAGTCTGTATCATCGCGCGCAACCCATCTCTTCATCGCGGCGATATCCGGGTCGTCAGAGCTGTCAATTGCCCTCAGTTGCGGCATTTGTGCGATGTGCTGGTTATGCCCTCGGTCGGTGACCGAGATTTGCCCAGCATGTGTTCCGGCGGTGATCTTGATGGGGACGACTACATCGTCATCTGGGATCCCGAATTGATCCCTGAGGAGTGGAATGCCGAGCCTTTTCATTACAACGCGCCGGAGCCTGTCAAGAAGGAAAACGTCTCGATCGACGACATTATCAATTTTTTCTACGACTACATGCAGAACGACTATCTCGGCAGGATTGCACATGCGCACCTTGCTGCTGCTGACGACCTGCCTGATGGTGTCGACAGCGAACAGTGCTTGAAGCTTGTCGAGCTCCATTCGATGGCCGTTGACTATCCCAAGACCGGCATTCCCGCTGTAATGACAAGGGATCTGGAGCGAAGCCAGTGGCCTCATTTCATGGAAAAGAAGCGTGGCGTTTATCGCTCGACGAAAGTCCTAGGTCGGTTGTACGACGCGGTCGGGAAAACAAAGTTTGAGCCACACATGTTGGGAGCTTTCGATGAACGGATCCTGATACATGCGCCTCAAGAGGAAGTGATCGAGTTCGTCCGCTCCCTCAAGGAGAGTTACGACGAGAGCATGCGGCGTATCATGGCTCAACACCAAATTGCTTCTGAGTTCGAAGTTTGGTCTACCTTTGTGCTGAACCACAGCAAAGCCTCCAAAGACTACAAATTTCATGAAGAAATTGGACAGCATGCCAAGACTCTGAAAGATCGATACTACGAGGTGTTTCAGGAAGAAGCTGGCGGACATGATCTGTCAAAGTTGCGACCGTATGCCATAGCGGCTTACCACATCACTCATCGAGAATATCAGAAAGCCAAAAACCAGGAAGAGGGCCGGGAATCAGAAGACGAAGACGGGTCTGCTCTCTCAGCTGGATCCTCCGGCTCTGTTTTGTCTGCTTCATCCCCTGCGACTGGCATCCCTTTCATCAGCTTCCCTTGGGTACTTCAGGAGACACTGCAACAGATTGCGAGGCATACCGTCCTCCATGAAGAGGCTGACGCAGTGCAGGTGGACCATTCAGCTACCGATGAACAAGCGGACAAAGATGAAGATGAACTTGGTCCGGAAAAGGCTATACGCAGGTGGACGCAAAATGGAAATCATCTGCAGGATCCGTATGTGCCTGTCCTGGTCAATACCGAAGTTGGTCAGGACGAATTGATGGCCGTGCCAAACCATGAAGCGCTTGACACCGCGTCAGGATTAGGATCATCAGCGCCGGCTGCAGGGCAAGCTTCCTTGGAAAACACTGTGCCGACAAAACCGCCAATGGCCAGCGACCGTGGTTCCGAAAATCACCTTTATCCATCTGAGACTAGCTCCATTGTCTCGTCCAAAGCGCTTTCAACAGGTTCAGTCGGTGGGAGTGCGTTGTTCACAAATCCGGACGATGCCTGTCCTCCATTGCCAGTTTCAACTCGATCATACACCACGTCGACAGATGTTGCCGGTGTGTCTGGTCTGACTTCCACGGAAGATGTCCAGTCACCCATTCCGACCACATCGACCAATGCGAGCCATGCTCACTGCAAGGTCGAAGAGTCGTGGGCGCTCAAAGATCCAGGGTTGATGGCAGAAGGCGAAATTCAAGCATTGGGGCAAGTTTGTCTTGAGGAGGACGATGACGATGATTTCACTTTTTGATGAGATGAGCTAGAACGCCGCGATAAGGCTGAACAACACCACGTTGGAAATTCACCGCATTTCGAAGAAGCCTAGCCCTGCGTCCCGGAGTGACCAAAAAATTTGGGCTGCCAGATTAGGCTCAGATAGGATAGGACACCTTAGTGGAATGGTATCAGCGTGCTACGAAACATGCAAATGAATTGGTGCGGGATCAGCATTATACCCGGCAGCATAGCGAGGCGTCCATGTATTTCGGGAATTGAATTTTGCTCTCGGATTGGAGCATTGTGACAAAGACCCAAGTTGCGTCGATGGTGACCGAGGCGAATCTGATCCGAGTCAGGAGAGCTTAGCGGAACATATCACAGTGCATAGAGCACTAACAGGCGTGCTGACCCATGGATTGAAAGCGGAATGGACCGTTGAGAGTGTCCCCAGGACACACCATGAATTTGCCCATGATGTCCTGCTGGTCTAGACCGCCTGAAGTAAGCACATGCGTATGCAATTGCGCTGCAATGCTCTGCTTCTTACCATGTACATTCCCGAGCTGAAACGACAACTCTAGCACACTCAATCTGCTCCTGCTCGTAGCCTCAAATTTCATCCAGGGGCAGGGGCAAGACTTGAGACTTCGGCACGTCTTCGGGCGAGGGAGTGAAGGAAATGATCATCAGCCAAAACCTGCAGGACTGCCAGGTGCGAATTTTTCCGGAAGTAGAGACAGTTCAACGCTGAAGGTATCATTTTGTGAGTATGAGCGGACATTCATGCGTCTTCTATCACATCTGCGATGCGACGCAGGCGCTCAGGGCATTGTCCACAGAAATCTCACCCACTCGAGTAGCTCTGCCTTGCTCACCACCGCCCCAAAGCAATAAAGACGTGTCTGTTGGCGCCGCAAGTGCCTTTCCACGATTGGTAGCAGATCTCGCTCATATCAACAGGCGAGCTGGCCAGTTAAATTTAGCATCACTTGACTCGTTGTTGCTCCATCACTCCCGATCAGTTGCAGCTGAGCAGCCCCACAGTACAGACCCCACACCACTCTGCCAGTTCGTTTAGATATGCGTGTCGTACGGTTGAGGCGCCAGACTCTCGACCTCGCTGAAGTCGACGGTGCGGGAGCCCCGGGGACCCAGAGGCATGCGCTTCAGTTGGACGGATTCACCCTTCGCCTTGGCCTCGCGGCGGCGTTGGGCATTGGACTTGACCCTGGTCAGGACTATACATGGATGGAAAGAGAGATATGGTCAGCATATGACTTCGGGAAGCGATTTCTCCTTTTGGCGCCAAAAATTCCAGAACTCCCAAACATTGAGACATCGTGCAACTCAGTGTTCGAGGTAGAAGCTGGGTTGTGTGAGAACTTACACTCCTCTCTCGATCTCGAGTGCGTGATGTGTTCGACGCGGACGTTCACTCGCTTCTCGATGTATCGGTTGCCGACTTTCTTGTAGATGATGACGCCGACGGCGGATTTCGTCACGTTGTAGATGACGCCCGTCTTGCCGTGGTAGACCTTGTAGGGCATCTATTTGGCCGGCTAGATCAGCGTGTGCTCTTTTTATTTCCACTTCTGTTTGTCTCCTCCTTTGGGATTTGAAGTAGGCTCCGGTTGGGATTGAGATTGGGATTGGGATCTGTCCACGTACACCCTTCTGGACGGCACCGTTGGCCTTGATGTCGACAATGTCACCCACTCGGTAAACTTTCATGTACGTGCCCAGAGCGATCATGCCCTACGAGCGCAGCGTCAGCCGTCTAGAGTTCCTCGCACAATTTTCTTCGACCGTTCGTACCTTCTTGCGGTGCTGGCGGCTGAACGCATAGCGCGTGCCGGATCGCAGACCTGCGGAGTGACCCATTGCGACGGATGAGATCGAGGAGACGTTTCGGTGGTGGTGGGATTAATGGTCGCTGCGCAATTCAGGATATTTCGCAGTGTGCTGTCGTGTGGTTGTGCCCGGTGCAGTTGCCCTCGGAAAACGCCAAGGCTGGACCCACAAATTGGTTTGTGCGGCCAAGACTGCGAAAGCCCACTCAAACTGGACGCACGGCATTTTCACCACAACCTCAAATCGCAAACCGCAACTTCTACCACCTCGACAACTGGACTCTCGATTGCGTCGACCACCTCGATTGCGCATACTCTGTTGCAATCATGGCGCCGCGGTCCTACTCCAAGACCTATAAGGTCCCTCGTCGACGTAAGCATTGCCCTCGATCTCGATTGACGTCTGCAGAACAGCTGGACTGACATTATTCGCAGCCTTCGAATCTGCCCGTCTGTACGTCTGAAAAAATCATATCCTGGCCACTGAGCATCAGCTTGCCTGTGCTTCATGTCTGAGATACCCATCCTGACCTCTGCGCCCACAGTGATTCCGAACTCAAGATCGTTGGCGAATATGGCCTGCGCAACAAGCGTGAAGTCTGGCGCGTCCAGCTGACTCTGTCCAAGATCCGTCGTGCTGCTCGGTATGCTATGAGAACCCCCCTTCCCTTCAGGCCTGTCTGCCTGCGTATATGCCTCTGAGAGTAGCGCATTGTTGCTGCTCCGGAGAGGGCCCCACATACACTGCAGTTTACTGATATGGTCCATGTACATGCAGTCAACTCCTGACCCTCGACGAGAAGGACCCCAAGCGCCTCTTCGAAGGCAACGCCCTCATTCGCCGTCTCGTCCGCGTTGGCGTGCTCGACGAATCGCGCATGAAGCTCGATTACGTGCTCGCACTCAAGGTCGAGGACTTCTTGGAGCGCCGCCTGCAGACCTGCGTGTACAAGCTCGGCCTGGCCAAGTCGATCCACCACGCCCGTGTGTTGATCAAGCAGCGCCACATCCGTGTCGGCAAGCAGATCGTCAATGTCCCCAGCTTCGTCGTCCGACTCGACAGCCAGAAGCACATCGACTTCGCCCTGACGAGTCCGTTTGGCGGTGGCCGGCCCGGTCGTGTTAGGAGGAAGAAGGCCAAGGCCGCGGAGAAGGGTGACGGCGGTGATGAGGAGGGCGGCGAGGATGAGGAGTAGATTCGGTCCCGTCATGACACCGTCGATTGTGGGAGGTGATCTAGTGTCCCTGGCAGGCCTGACGGTCACGATACTGGTTGACCTGAGCGGATTGAAGCGATCTTGAGACCAATGCTCAGCGGAAGGAAAGCGAGCATGCACGACACGGAGCCGTGCGAATGGTCGTCAAAGTCACAGTCAAGTCAAGTCAAGTCAAGTTGATGACATTCGCAGCAATGGCATCAACAAAATTCAGGAAGTCCAAAAGCTGGTCTCCATTTCAGCTAGTGATAGCGAGATAAGAGAAGACCGACCGGACCAGGTCCCTTCCAAATCAGAGTCCGTCATACATACATTACGATAGACGGGCGTGTCTCATTTCCTATCCTCTACTTTGGGGTATCATTGTGTTCCTGACCATGTCCGTGTCCGTTTTCATTTTTGCATTGGGTTCATCGCGAACCATAACGCTGCTTCATTTTCCGTCACATAAAGTCCATGTTTGTCTCGTAACTGCATCTCACGCCCGCATAACCCAAGTCTACGTGACCCTACCTTCCACACCCATATCCACTCCCACCCCCAACACCCCCTTCATAACACTCTCACTAGCGCGATACCAGCGGCCCAGCTCCTCCATCTCATCCCTGCCGCCTTGTTCTTCTCTCCTCCGTCTCCCCTCCACGGCCAACCGCGTGGCTTCATTCCGCCTCCTCTCCAACTCGGCCAACTCACGGTCCATCCGCTCCACGTCCCGCACCCGCCCCGGCATCTGGGCCTGCAGATCGGCAATCAGTTGGTCGATCTCAGCGTTCCTGGCCCTCTGAGCCGCGAGGGCCTCCTCCGTGCCGGCCAACGACATCTTCATCCTCGGATCGGACGTCCGTTCGTCGTGCTCGTCACCGCGGCGGGCGGCAATCTCGGCGTGTAATCTCTGGATCTGCTGCCTCAGCTCCTCGATCTCGAGCGGTACGCGTTCCAAGACACCCATGTCCGCGTTCACGGCGTCGTAGCGCAGCGCGACGTCCCGTGCCCGCTCCTCCATAGCGGCGACCAGGGCGTCGACTTCCGCCTTCTTAGCCTGGAGGTCCTGCTTCATGGTCGCCAGGTTATGCTCGAGCGCGAGATTGTCGCCATGGCTGACGAGCAGGGGCGGGTCGCCCACGATACTCCGTAGGTATTTCTCCTTGGTGACTTGTTCGAGGTAGCTGAAGCGGAGCTTGGAGAACAGGTCCTTGTAGTGCGTCAGGTCGGCTGCCAGGGTCGCCGGCGTGAGGGCCAGGGAGGAGGAGGAGTCGACTTCTGAGTTTGAGAACGGGTCCGATGGGCGGGGTGGGGCGGGAGAGGATGCCTGAGGCTGCTGAGTTTCCCGTGGTGATGCGGTTATGGGCTCCGCGAGCGCGAGGATCGAGAGTGGTTGCGCGGCTTGTTGGGCGCGCAGCGTCGCGAGCGTGGAGGAGTAGTCGACGGGTGGTGACATTGTCATTCTAGCCGGCGAGGTATCGTGTGCGATTGGTGATGATACGCTGCTGCGGTCGGTGACAGGTGCTGTGTTAGCTGATTGGAGACTGTGATGCCTTCTGCATATGTATGGGACTTGCGCCCGGAGAAATGGCGAGCTACATAGTGACGATGTCCAGATGTAAACAAAGGTCTGTATCCGAAGTTTTGCCGGCCCTGTTCAGCCTTGCGGTCTTGTTCCATGGACAGAGACGATACCGAATACACAGTCTTCCAGTTTCTGATACAGTAGGAACGGGATGTTCTACCTGACCGGCCGATAAAACGCCAAGTGCACAGCGACCTTGCGCCGCATGCTCCTATTGCGACAAAGACTGCGATGTGATACCGGGACAACGCTGTGCTCAGTGGAAGTGGCAGATACAGCATCTGTGCAAGCCTACGCACGCCGAGATGTATGGCCGCAAATTTCTCCTAAATGAATCACAGACTCTTACCATTCACAATGCTGCCATCCTATATAAAACTACCCAAGCATATTCTCCGTATCACAGTGATCCCATTTGTGCGATTGGGTTGATAGCAACAGCGTTGCAGTTAGACATGTGCCACAGGAAGGAGCTTCAGGATGCGAATCTTCTAGTTTTTCCTTTTGAGGGAGTCGTACTAGGATAAGTATCGGAGATAGTCGAGATCTTGAAACGAGGAGTCCACGGCTGACTGCTCACCAATTGGACGCCGTACGTTGTCCATTAGCCTGCCCGGTAAGAAACAACGACTCGGAAACGAGGCAATTGCAACCCAATCTCGGTCGATCCGTGATGTCGATTTCTTTGGGTGTAATGAAGGTAGCCGAATACCTTGACAGCGTCTCAACTAGATTTGAACTTCAATCAAAAGTAGAGCCGAGAGACAGTTGGGGAGGTCATATAAACAAGCTACCCGTTGCAGTCGGTCAACAGTGGCCAGCAATCCCGGGCCGCTGTGTTGTCCGGTTAGACAGAGGATCGTTTGCTGAGCGGTCCCAGCAGTCATCACGAGGGCAGGGAGAAGCGCAAGTAAGAACGTCGACGAAATGAGAACGTCACATCTAGCGTGATGAAGGAAAGACCAATGCCAGCAAGGGAACAAACAATGTAAGCGGAGCCTGTATGTGAAGCGTCAAGTGCCTGTTTGAGGCTGGGCAGGAGAAAATTGAGTTGCCATCCAACCGATTCCGTTACACGACCCGGACTTTGGGAAGGGCCATTTGCCCTCGCTGTCGTTGGTAGTAAATGTGTAGTAAAGCCGGTAAAAGGCCTTCGAGCCCATCTGACGGGCTCCCTTCAAGCTCGGGAGGCGTCTATTTCCGCTATGTTGAAGGGTGTCTTCATATCGTACAGAATCAGAGCTGGGTATCGTTGTCACCCAGGACTAGGCATCCTCTCCGTGTTATACGCCGATCCCAGGCGCCAATTTACATGCAAGAAGTACTTCATCGAGAATCACACCCACAAAAGCTCCTCCTGTGTGGGTTACATGGTACTGTACAGTGTCGTCAGAGCGGTCGAGGGTGGTTGCTGAGCGAGCAACGCTTGATATTATGAAGTCGTTCCGAAGAGCCGCAAGACAATCTCGTAAGTGGAGAACATGATCGCCGCACTGGGCACAGCCCGAAGCAGGTGCGGTGTCATGCCTCCGTACAGCCCCGCCAAGCCTTCTTCTTTAGCGACCATGCGGAAGCACTGGATCAACCCGGTGTACTTCATTGTGGGTCTTCCTGTCTCTGAGATGACGGTCGGGGCCTGCCGTAACCTCGTCCTCACGACCTCGTGCGGGTATGTGATGACAGCGGCGAACAACTTCGCACTGGCTGCTGCGCCGAACTTGCCTCCGAATTCCTCCACGTTGTCGAGCATGGTTCGTTGGTAGCCAGCGGCCGCCAGTCGTCGGGCTTCTCGCCTGGCCAGGGCCAGCTTCATCCGCTCATACAGGACCCATTGCAGTGTGGATTCGGTGACACCAAGGTATGACGCTGACAGACCTCGATACAAGCCTCGAAAGCCCTCGTGTCGGACAGTCTGCCTGATACAGTCCCAGCTATTCTTGTACTGTCGTCCCCTGAGAGGGTCATTACTCGCGTTGTTCTTGTCCAGTTGCAGCCTTGTCTTCACCACCCAGATAGGATTGGTCGCTGTACCCGTCGCAACACCAGCAGTCGCGGCCGCTAGAAGATGAACGCTCCAGGCGTTCTCTCGTCCCTCCGGGTTCAGGTAGTTGTTCAAAATTCTCTTGCCGTTCCCATAGACGAAGAAATTGATACTTCTTGCCGGAACCACACCAATCAGATTTGCACCGAGACCGCGAAACAGCGCTCTAAAGCCTTCATGCTGATATATCGAATTAAGCAGTTGGATGGTCTCTGCAATGTGGAAGTATGCGGCTCGAGGGACGGAGGTGAGGGTGACTTTCTGCGGTACATGATGTTGGGCGTGCAGTTGTCTCAGCTGCGACTGGTAGAAGTCTGATTGTAATCGGGTCTTGAGCACATCGAGAGGAGAGGTAAGGGTCGCAGCCGCCATGCCACCGAGCCTATACATTGTCAGTGTTCATCCAGTGTCTCAATACTTCAGTGCGCGCATACCCTCCGGCAACAAAATGAGCCCAAGGCTTAACCTTGGGCCCATCCTCTGTCACCGTAGCCGTACTGCCATTGTGTTCTACTGGAACAACTTGTCCAGTCTCTCTAGGCTGCGGGATGAGGTTTTCTTCTCCTCTGGTCGTGGTACCCTGGAAAGGCTTGGGCGTCGCCGCAGGAAAAATCATACGTCTCGCTTGATCTTCGGGGTCGGGGGCTGTACAATTCTGTCAGAAAAGGCCTCGGATACGAATAAGTTGTACAATCAAGAAAGGAACGGAATGATTAGTCTGGAGCACGAAGAGCGAGTGACGATAACGGTACTTGGAGTTGCGAGGCAAGTCACTTGATGGAAGACGGCATGGAAATTTTGGGTCGGAGCCGGAAAAACTCAGCATCCGCAAAAGTCACGTGGGACCTGTTACTCCCTGCAATTTCAGCTGGGAGCCGCAGGGAGCCGTCATCTCTGCCTGTCGCTGCACAATAAATCGATGTCGACCTCGGTAGAACCGCGAACATCTCTTAAAGACTGCCCCGTGCGTGGAAAAGAAACAGCCGAGTTACTTGTACGTCGTTCTGCGCGAAGGAAGATGCCACGCAAACCAGCTCCAATATCCGAGGTTGGCATGGACTGAGGGTTACTGTACAACCACCGAGTAATTACATATCCGCCAAGATCATCTTCCACCGGAACTTACTTGATCCCTGCACTTTGTCTTTCCACCGGCAACTTTCTCAGAGACCTTCCCCGGACTGGGAAGGGATTCATCTTGAAGCTGGACAGGCTCGTGTCTCTGCCGATTGACTTGCAAAGAGAATACGTCGAATCTCTGGTATCCTCCGACAACGTCATGATACTGCTTGCCTTCTATGCACTCGTTCAAATCCAGATCTGCAAAGAGGATTGCTTCCTTATCCGTTACCACGCTCTGCCCATCAACCTGTTCGTTGGTCGCGAGATCTAATGCCAAACAGTCGTCGACAGTCCTGCCCGTCGGGTCCAGGAATTGACTCGCCGCCCGAGGGTAGCTTGCGAGCTTTCTCAGCATCACTTCGGGCGAGTCGGTCATTCCAGCAATTTCACCCATAGCTGCTTCATCGAGATGGCCCGCGCTCATGATGCCAAAGCATTTCGCTTCAAAACAATGCGCAGCAGCTCGAGTACGGTTCGCGGCGATATTGTCATAATTGCGACTTTCTTTCTTGGTCGAGGCCGCATCAGGGGGGGCATGATCTAGAGGGCGTGTTGGCCAAATAGCCGGCCAGCTGGAGATGTGGACTTGCTCGCCCTGTGCCATGAGAGCATACCTCGCCAGCGGATTCGTGTTCTCGCCGCAGATCAAGGCCCCGATCCTTCCATATTTGGTCTCTGCAACACGTAGACCGTGGCCGTCTCCAGGCGACCACGTGAGCTTCTCGTAGAACGTGGGCATTAATTTGCGATGGTGGACCAGGACCTCCCCATCCTCTCCGATGATCAAGTTCGTGTTGAACAGCGTCGCCGAGCTATACCGTACTTTTTCGGATATGCCGAGACTCACTGTGACGCGGGCATTGCGCGCTGCTTGACGAATCTCGGAGATCTCATCTCCGTCCACATACACGGACTCCTGTACCATGCGTTGAAAGAACAGGTGAGTCTGTGTCGGCGGAAGTAGCGAGGACCACACCGGAAAGCCAGGGATTGCAGATTCGGGAAAGACCACCAGGTTCGCCGAATGCTGGGCTGCGGTCTCGATGCAGGTGATGGTCTTCTGCGTTGTCCGTGCGGCAGACAGAATGTGAGGCGAGATGTGGCAAACGGCGGCCCTCAGCGTCGGTAACGCCATGATACAGCGTGCCGCACAGAGCTGAGCACTGACGTCTCGGGCTCCAAGACCCAAAAGGGCTTCCTACCGAGCTGGACTGGTCAGTATATACAGCCACGCGCCCGGTCATACGACGAGTAACCTGATAATCCGGGGTACTGTACAGTAATTGGAGTAGTGCACCACGTCCGTCTCCAAGCAATCGGAAGACCAGCCCCCCGGAAACAATGCTGCGGTCAGTCAATGCTGACCAGACTCGGAGACTTCAGCCTCGGCTCTCGGAATATGCGAAGAGTAACCGTCCCAACCGTCTCCAAGCTTAGTTCTAACATTTGCTCTGATCACTAAATCCAGACCTCAGTTACCGTGTATATATCCATCTTCTGAATCTGGGCCATTATTGTCTCGCTCCACATCGACATTGACTTCTCCAGGTTTTCTCCAGCTCTGAACAAGTCGATCACACAACATGTCGGTTCCTTACCTCCTCAACAGCGCCACCGGGCCTGTCTCCGCCTCCGAGAAGATCCCGGTGATCGCTAAGCCTTTCGTCAGCGAGCGGGCAAAGAAAACCTTGGACCTGGTAAGTTGCATCTCTCTATCGACGATTTGGTGCGTTTCTTCCGTGGCGTCAAGCGGCGAGAGCAGTAGCGAAGAACACAAACCCGTGAAATCACAAGAAGTTGTGGGGGAAAAACAAGGAACCACAGTTCTCCAAAGCTCTCAGAGCTCTGTATCCATTTATTCAGTCTCCCCTTCAGATAGCAGAGGAGGACAGAGCGAATGCCCTGAAAGTGTCTAGTACCAACCAACCGTCTCATTTTCATAGGTCGAACGCTTCGTCGAAGAAGATTGCATCCCCGCCGACGCCGTGTTCGCGCAACAAATCAACGAAAAGGGCCATGACCCGGTCTCCCGCTTCGACTCTCACCCGCAGGTCATCGAGGATCTCAAGGCCAAGGCCCGCAAACTGGGCCTCTGGAACATGTTCCTCCCCAAGAACCACTTCAAGGAAGGTGCCGGGTTTTCGAACCTCGAGTACGGCCTTATGGCTGAGTACTTGGGCAAGTCCGTGACAGCAAGCGAGGCGTGTAATTGCGCGGCCCCGGACACGGGCAACATGGAGGTTTTCGCCAAGTACGGCACGGAGGAGCAGAAGAAGCAGTGGCTGGGCCCGCTCTTGAACGGCGAGATCAGGTCAGCGTTCTTGATGACCGAGCCGCAAGTGGCAAGCAGCGACGCGACCAATATCGAGCTGGACATGAAGAAGGATGGAGATTACTACGTGCTTAACGGCCAGGTATGTGCGCTCTCTGTCTTGACGTCTTGTCTCGACCGGAATCAGTGTGACTGACAGCATGAAGAAATGGTGGTCCAGCGGTGCCGGTGACCGCCGCTGCAAGATCTACATCGTCATGGCCAAATCAGACCCGACCAACAAGAACATCTACCGACAACAGTCGGTCATTCTCGTGCCGGCAGATACCCCGGGTGTGACGATCGAGCGTATGCTCTCGGTCATTGGATTCGACGACGCGCCCCACGGCCACGGCCATATCAGTTTCAACAACGTCCGTGTGCACAAGAGCAACCTGATCCTCGGCGAGGGGCGTGGATTCGAGGTTGTCCAAGGCCGTCTGGGCCCCGGTCGTATCCACCACGCCATGAGATCCGTTGGTGCTGTAAGTGCTATTTCTCCCCGCGTTCTACTTCTGCTGCTCTCTCTGGACGTAAACTGACTGAGCCGCCAACCCCGCCAGGCCGAGAAAGCATTGGAATACTTCCTCGCCCGCATGAACGATCCCCAGAGACGCCCTTTCGGCAAGAACCTTTCCGAACATGGCATCATGCTCGAACGCGTCGCCCGCTCACGCATCGAAATCGACTCTTCGCGCCTTTCCGTCCTCAACGCCGCCATTAAAATCGACCAGTCCAACGCCAAGGATGCGCTGAAGGAGATCGCCGAGGTCAAGGTCCAAGTCCCCAACATGCTCCTGGACGTCCTCGACCGCGCTATTCAAGCTTATGGTGGCGCCGGTGTCTCGCAAGAGACTCCTTTGGCGGCTATGTGGGCGAGCGGACGGACAATGAGGATTGTGGACGGTCCTGATGAGGTGCACATGCTGCAGCTGGGCCGAAACGAGAACAAGCGCGGCGCGGCTCTGTTGAAGAAGATCGAGGCGCAGAAGGCCAAGTCCCGGGACTTGCTGAAGCAGTATGGACTGCAGGCAAAGGATCCCCTGGAGCTGAAGCGCGTGAGCGGTGGGCAATCCAAGTTGTAGGGCCTCTGCCGGTACCGGAATCACGGTCAAACTGAATTTGTAAAATTGCAACAGAGATAGGGAAAGGATGGGACCTTGGACTCACGGTTTTAGCCCACGTGTTGCGACTGAACTAATGATAAACTTTCCCCCAGAACGCAGGTTCATGTAGTGACATGCTCAACCGAGCCATGCGGCACGCCTGAAAAGAATGGACACCCTTCACGCTGGGTAAGGGGTTGCATGATCCTGGTCTGTTCCAATGCGGAAGCACACCAGAGAGCTGGATCACTGCTAGTAGAGACTTTCACAACACTGGCAGAGCTGCAGAGCCGTGCCGTCCTCATGACAGTGCGGAACTCCTCCCGGAGAGTTTGATATGCGCGCCCGGTGTTCGTTTTTTTGCAAGTCAACGTGACCGTGACCGCGTCCGCGACCATGATCTCTTCAACATGCTCAGCCTTGCCACCAGCCTCGTCGACTTCCTGCCTCACCCTCTTCACTCGCGCGCCAATCAAATAAATTCCTCGCTTTTTTATGCATATGTATTTCGATCAGCAAATTCCTCTCGACAATCCCGGACAAAGTCATCCGCTTCTTGGCCACGGTTTCACAGTTAATGGGCACTTTGAGGGATGGGGTTGTCAACCACCACCGACCTTGTAGACTCGACGGAAAAAACCTACTGTCCAAATCGGACAGAAAGGTTTCACTTACCTTCGATCCAACACCGCAGCATAATGTGGATGATGGCTCAAGGGAAAAAGTTTTTGTCACTCTGCGGGACTCGAATTGCGAGGCAAGAAGTGCCGCCCGCTTCATTCACTGCTGTCATACAGCTTTCTTGGCCGGACTTCCCACCCATGTCGACACAGTGGTCTTTTCTTTTGGAGCAGGATTGGATGCGAGCCAAATACTGGCTTGATTTCTCAACATGTGCAACCATTGGCGCACGCCGACTGCGCAGAACCTAAACTGGCCAGCAAGACTTGTTTCTCTTTGTGAACACCACAGAAAACGTCAGCATGGCAGAGGATGATGTCGAAGCAGATCCAAAACTATCATCTCTTTGCAACAGAGTTTGAGGCCGCGTAGTCGGACGCGTGAGACTCTGGCTCGAGCCTGCGACCGCCTGCGCCGTGAAGCTAGGGTCGATAAGAGCATCTGAGCATGAGGTTCAGAGTTAGACTTCGTGGCCACCAGAAGGTGGACAGCCTGCCGATGAGTTCGGCCCTGACAGATGCTACGAGAGATGTGCCGAGCTGCACCACGTTCGAAAGTCAGCTGTCCGTGAGTGTTGAGCGTGATTGGCGGTGTTCCTGCCTCTTGTTCAGTCGGATCCATTCTCCAAGGTTTGGCCACACCCTCTTTTGACAAATGTCGATTGACGAGAAAGTCGAACATACGTGATCGAGATAGGCTTTCTCTGGAGAAGAGGGGTCGATCTTCTTGAGAGGACTGCCGAGACACGCCCGGCGACTGAAGAGTGAGCGGATATGGACTGCATTCTACTCATACAGGCAGTTCGTCCCTGTTCGTCTCTCGCATATGCACAGGACTCGGGAGGGATCCGAGGTCCATGGTGGTGGCGGACTCCGGTCCCTGTCTTCGTGCACGTACCTGGTGTGCCTGTGCTGATCAGCCGATGGGTCTCGTAATTTTGTCCTGATGTACCGTGTATATCTCAGTCCGGCTTGAATATGGTTCGCGCACGGTAGTCAAACCACTTGTTCTCTAAACTCAATTGCAGCTGTCATGGTCCATGCTTCTCCAGATCTATTCAAAGCCCGCCCTCCCTTCCGTCCATTTGAGTTACAGTCCAAACTTCCGCGGCGCATCTGAGCACCTTCCAGAGACGCTTGGCCTTCTGCTTTCGTACAAGCTGGCCCAGATGTCTATAGTTGATAGGCTGGAGAGTGTTCTGCCCCCGGGGTTATTCAGTCTCGCTGGCTCCGCTCCACCTCCAGGTTGATTCTTTCCGGATGCCCCAGACAGGTTTGTCTACACCTGCCCATTCTATCCTTATCCATCGTTCTAAAGAGGGATGGACGGAGCTAGTATCGCTATTGGCCCGTCGACAGAGCGTCCCCTATCATGCTCACCCCGTAATGGCCCCCTCCACCGATTTTACCTTCTGCTCAACACCCCATTGGCATCTCTTTGTGACTTCAGCCTCAGCCTCCGGTCAATGCGTCTTCCGTCCTGGCGGCCTATAAGTAGGCCCGCCACGATCGACATGTCGGTTCTGGTTAGCTATGGCGTCCGACAGCAGTGCCAGTTCAGCCTCCATGGAGCCCAAGTCGAGGCAGGAGCGGATCCGTGACAACCAACGACGCAGTCGAGCACGGAGGCAGGAGTACCTAGCTGATCTAGAAAGAAAGCTGAACGAATGCCATGTTATGTGTCGCGAGGCCGAGCTGCAGCGCACCGCCTTCGCCGATCTACAAGCCGAAAATGCACGTCTGCGAGGTATCTTGAACGGCGTCGGCATCAATCCCAACTCTGCCGAGGAGCTTGGACGCCAAAACGTGGCGGCGCAAACTGGCCATGCCGTCGAGCCTGTGCACCGGCAGATTAGACCGAAATTCCAGCAGCCATTCCCAGACGAACATTCGGTCACCACGACTTCGACAGAACCAGCATCGAGTCCTGAGCTGTACTGTCCGACAACCCCAGCTTCCTCACAGCTTTTCGCGTCGGCTCCTGCCTTGCCAGAGGACCATCCCAGCGCGTTTGGTTGCCAGCACCCCGTGCCGTTCTTGGCCGCTCCCACCACAGACGCGATGAATTTATCTCTGGCTGCCGACGTCTCACCAACTTTGGAGGGTTGGACCCTCGGGCCCGATGGCCAGGAGTCTATGGTGTTCCCGTTTAATTGCAACACTTTTCTTGGCCCGTCCGATGGACGACTCCTAATGGACGACGGAAACACTGTTCAGGGCTCTGTCGCCAAAATGATGATTGATCAATACTACCCTACGCCAACGGAGATGGAGGAGATCAAAGCACGACTTGCCCCAGGATACGCTCTACCGGGGTCTTCCGACCCTGGATGTCGGGTGAATCCACACCACCTGTTCGATGTCCTGCAGGACATGAACTCTAGAGGTATATACGGCTGAAATCAAGTCATTGGATTTCGCCATGTGTTCTGGCATGCGAAACTCAATGCCTTCAAATGCCTGCGCCTCTCAAACCAATACGGCTAAATCCGCAAGACCTCGAAAGAGAAGAGCTTCGAGCAGAGGGCGTACGGTGGCCGCAAGTGCTTGCCCGCAGTCGATACCCTGTGTGGCGACAGCAACAGGCATGGCCAACTCGAAGGTGTTGCTTTGCGGCAGGCCCGCTCTAAGTCCAGGCCAGCCTGTGGCCAAAACAGAGCTGTAGGGTCACGAAGAGGGTCGACAGACCGACGCTAGGAAGTGGACGACAAGCGTTTCGGCGACGCTGACAACCGGGACAATTGAGGTCGGATGGGACAATGATGGCAAAGCGCAGATCAATGAGAGACAGCGGACAGACCCTTCAGGTCCTCTTCTCATACCGCTCTTCCCGCGCGATTCGGCGGGTGAGCCTGACGACCATGGCAAGCCCGGTCAGCATGCCGAAGAAGACACCGCACGCTTCGCGACGGAGGAGTAGTCAACATTGGTGACGAGAATAGCTCTTGCGTTATTGCTTGACGTACTAGGCGGCGGAAGGCGAGAGATCAGGAGCAGATAGCGTCACTTGTTTTCGTATCAGTGTTAGCGGACAGATGAATCCAGTTTGACTTGATATCTTGGTGTCGCACACTCGAGCTCGCCAGACTTGTGGTGGGCGCCGCAGTTCTCTTCGCTCCCTCGTGTTACGCAGCCAAGCGGAGGCTAAAGACGATGCCAGGAACAGGCATAGTGTAACATGGGGTTGCCGAGGGATTTCTCCTTGTCGTCACTGGCCAGTCGCCGTCGATGCCGTCATTGCGTGATTGGAGAAGCAGCGTCCCAGCCGGCGACAGCTTGGTCGGCTGACCATCAGCATCCTGCTTCCTCCCGCACAATCAGCTTCCATTCTTTCGCTCGGGCAGCTCCTCCATTTTTCGCTGGTTTCAAGCTCGCTATTGTTAAGTTGTACCCTTTGAGCAGGTCGTTTTCTCATCTGCTGCGCCCGTCATGCGGCTGGTTTCCGCATTGGCAGTTTTGGCTGCGGCCATTCCCCCTCTGGTCGAATCTTCGCGCCTGACCCCTCCGGTGTTGCCGTTGATTGTGCGGAACCCGTACTTGAGCACATGGCTGGGCAATGCGAGAGACCCGCCGTGGGAGAAATGGCCGATGTTCTGGACAGGTCAGGAGATTGGCTTCTCCATCCTCGCCAGCGTGTCGGAACAGCGGACGGTCTATCCTTTGCTGGGACGGCCACAAGACTCTCTCCCGAAGAAGGATCAGAAGTATGTCCCTGCTACCTGAACTCTAGACGTCGATCTGACTTCAGTGCAGCTACACCACCGCCTACCCCATCTATCGCGGCGCGACGTACGATGCCTCGACGACCAACCTGTCTTACTCCCTCCCCCTCCCAGCGTTCTACTCGGAATCCAGCCATATCGAGATTACTGTCTCGTTCTTGTCCCCCATAACGCCCACATCGACCCTCAGACAGTCGATTCCTGCGAGTTATGTCACCGTCTACGTCTCGGGCAACGTGGCTGTCGATATATACATGGACGTGAACGGCCAATGGGTGAGCGGCGATCGAGGCAGTAAAATTGTCTGGGGACTCGACTACACAGCTTTGGAGGACACGTCTTACGGGTTTAAGACGTGGAAAGTGAAGAGGGCTGTAGAGCAGCTCTTTACCGAATTCCAAGACCGCGCTGAATGGGGCACCTTATACTTCTCGGGGCCTTCGGACGTGCGACATGAAGCTGGCGTTTCGGCTCGATTGAGGCAGCGTTTTGCCGGGTCCGGCACGCTTGGAGACCGGATCGACCAGGACTTCCGCTCCATCATGGACGACGAGCCGGTATTTGCGTTTGTGAAGTCGTTTCCCCTGAACGGCACATACAGTTCACACCACCACCAGAGCGTCACGTTTACAATCGCGCACATCCAGGACCCAGTGGTCCAATATGCGGCGGCTCGAGGCTTGACCTTCATGCGACCACTGTGGGAGTCTTACTTCCCCACCGTCCAAGAAGTCCTCACTTTCCACTATCTCGACTTTCACCACGCCAGTAAATTAGCAGCTAACTACTCGGCACAACTGGCCATCGACGCGTACAAGTCGGGCGCTGAGGACTATGTGGATATCGTGGCCCTATCTGCCCGCCAGGTGCTTGGTGCAACGAGCTTCTCCGGCACGCCTGACGACCCAATATTGTTCTTGAAGGAGATCTCCTCGAATGGGAACTTTCAGACTATCGATGTGATATTCCCTGCCTTCCCGTTCTTCCTGTACACCAACCCGCGGTGGCTCGGATACCTGCTGGAACCGCTGATTGAGCATATGTTGAGCGGGCAATATCCTAACAAGTATGCCATGCACGACCTAGGCTTTCATTTCCCCAATGCCACTGGCCATCCTCTCGGACAGGACGAATACATGCCGGTGGAAGAGTGTGGAAATATTCTCATCATGGGTCTGGCCCTGGCCAACGCGTTGAAGAATGGCGAGGGTTGGTCCGCCTCTGCCGCATGGCAGCCCATGACCGGTGTGCCAGTGCCGACGGTCTTGTCAGAAAACATTGCCCCCTTGTCTGTAGGCAAGGACGATGATATTCTCTACATTGACAATGCCTGGGCCGGTCAGCCCGATAGCCTGAACAGAGCCAAAAAGTGGGTACACAGGAGCTATAGACTATGGAAGCAGTGGACAAGCTACCTGGTTGAATTCTCCTTGCTGCCCCACAACCAGCTGTCAACTGACGATTTTGCCGGCTGGCTGGCACTGCAAACAAACCTGGCCCTCAAGGGCATAATTGGGATCAAAGCCATGGCTGGCATCGCAGAGATCGCGGAGTATCATGAAGACGTCAAGGTGTTCAACAACATCTCCAAGGCCTACATCGCAAAATGGGAGGAATACGGCATCTCTCGAGACAAGACCCATGCCAAGGTCGCCTACAACTGGTACGGTTCTTGGACCACCACCTACAACCTATACGCGGACAGCCTGCTGTGCTTCCACCTTGGGGACAACTCTTCGTCGGCAAGCACGACGTCGATCGCAGGACGTTTGGAGTATCAGAAGCCACTCAAGGAGTCTATTCCTGGGGACAAGGATGGCTTCGTCCCCAAACATATATATCAAATGCAAAGCGACTGGTACTACGCAGTGCGACAGAAGTACGGCCTGCCTCTCGATTCGAGGCACTTGTACACCAAGACCGATTGGGAATTCTTCGCCATGGCCGTTGCGGCTCCCAAGGTTCGAGCTGAGATTTTGCAATCGGTCGCAAAGTGGGTGAACGAGACCGTGACAGATCGACCGTTCACAGACCTCCACCAAACGGAAGGGCGAGGGGAATTCCCCGGGCCAAACTTCTTTGCTCGACCTGTCGTGGGAGGTCATTTTGCATTCTTGACTCTGGGACAAGCGTGCGGCGGGAGAGCCAATGATGGCTTGAAATTCTTGGATGACAGTGTCGTGAAGGAGATGGATGTAGAAGCGATTCTGAAGGCGGAAATGGCGGATGGCGGATGGCACACGCTTGAGCTATAGGACTACAACATCGTCGCCGTCATCGTGTGGAGGAGTCAGTATGACTATATATTGTTGGCATCGTATCGATAGCACCAATCTTATGAACCCACCCACGTCGATTATTTCAGGTCCTTCGTCGCGAAAGTCAACTTTTACCACTTACGACTCCCGAGGACAGCGATGATTCTGAATCCAGCCGTATGTACTAGTGGAGCATTCATGTTTCCACCGCAACGTGAGTCCAGTCTGGTCTGGTCCGGTCCGGGCGTTAAGCATCGCTGTTGTTACAGTACTTGAATTACGGAGTACATATGGAGTATTTTTGGAGACAATGCTGAGAGATGCGGATTAGACTGGACTGGGCTGGGTTGGGCTGGGGTTGACAACTATGTACGTACATAATACCTACCTCTTTCTTCCGTCCCAGGCTACCGTATCGTGATCGATAAATGTACCTACCTACCTACCTACCTACCTACCTGGCTATCTCCTCCTTTTATCCTAGGCTACCTTATCGTGATCGAAAAATGTACCGTACTGTACCGCTGCAACGGACGACTCGGCTGTTTACATAGGTAGTCGTATGGGATTTGACGGAGTATCACTTGTAGCAGCAACACGGCCATGGCTTCACCGTCAGGGATAGTATCTTGACCTGAGTGTCTTCAGGATCTTTCTGACCTGCTGCGCTATCCGTTCCCAATGCTGTATTAGGTGCCTATAGAAACGATGTGTCGCTTGGTGGTGCTATTACTGTCTCTCCTCCGCTTTTCTCGCTCACATACACACACACTCTCTCCCCATCCTCTGTCTGTCTGTGCATGTGTCTGTCTACCTTTAATGTGACATTCAGTTCATGGGCGGCTCCTCTTTCAAGCCATGAAGAATATACTGTGCTTCATGGATCGCCAACTCCAGGCTTGTCGATATTCATCCACGTGCACTTCCGGTGAACCAGTTGAACTTTGTTTGTCCCCTCCTCTCAGTCCTCCTCTTTGCTTAATCTCTCTTCTCCCGAATATCCCCCGGCACGACACCGACGTTCCTCTCGTAGTCCTCGGCCACGACGTCTAGATTGAACTCGGCTTCGCCGACCAGCCTCTTCGTATCCGCCAGCAGGTCCGCCAGATCCTCGCTCAGCATGGTGGTGCTGACCTGCATGACTGCAAAGGCACTGTATCCGGGTTCGCAGACGTGTTTCGTGCTCAAGATATCCGAGTCGAGCGAGCAGAGCATTTCGCCGATGTGGAAGCGTTCGGGCGCCTTCAGGTACGGCGGGAGGGGTTTGCCGCTGCCGATGGCGCCGGAGAGGATGGCAAGCAGGGAGGTCACGCTGTGCGAAGTGAGCTCGAGGGACGCGATGAGTTGCTTGAAATCCTTGAGCCAGGTGCCGTCGTCGCTGGAAGATGTGTCAGTGAGGGCATTGGGAGAGGCGAGGCCATGGCCTGACGTGGGCAGTTCTTTGAACGTTTTGGTCGTCCATGCGATCATCGCCGTGAAGCGCAGGATGCTGGAGAAAGAAAAAAAAAAGCAGTTAGCACCTGTGAGTTGCTAATCAATTGGGTGGGAGAGACTATGTGTACTCACTTTTGCGTGTGGGTCAATAGCCGCTCGTAGAGCTCCCTAGGAAACCTCCCTCCAAACGTAGGTTCCCACTTGATGAACTTCAGATGGTTCTGCATCGCTTGGATCAGGATCAGTTCCTTGGCGAACAGCTGGGTGCGAGCCTTTTCCAGCCTGCGGATCGGGCTTTTCTTGTCGTGAATGTCTCCTTCCAGGCCCTTCAGCCGGAGGGACACCGATTTGTGTGACGCACTGTAGTATTGTCCAAGCAGATACAGCGTGTTTCCGAGATCGCGCCGCATTTCGCTTCGTGCCGTCGTCACGCTAGGAAAGTATGTGAACAAACAGGCAACGCCTACGCCGCCGAGAACACACGCCAGTCGGTAAGGTGCCAGTTCGTAGACCGGATGGAAGAGCTGGCCATTCGATTCGGAGATTCTGACACCCACCTGCTTGACTTGCAGCTCGTAGGCCACGATCAACATGATGGTGATCATGCCGATCATGGGGATGACCGGGTCGTTCGGTTTGGTGACCAAGAGATAGTGGTAGAGAAACATGGTGAGACCAACAAACACGATCACCCCCGCAGTATGGCCGTCCACAATGTACCAGTCGATGTAAGAGAGCACCATGGCGAGGAACGTGCCGAAAATCCTCACGAACTGACCGTACATGCCCGACCCGGCCGTCTGAGTCATCGAGATGGCCACCATGATGGCTCCCCAGATGATACGCTGCTTGATGTAGAACTCTTGCGAGTTGCGCAGGAAGGCGGAAAGCGCGACGATCATGGTTCCCGTTGCGACCTTGAAGCCGAACCAGGATTCCTTGGAGCCGAACAGTCGAGGTATCAGTCGGAAATAGTCTGTTGTCTTCTCCCACCACGTCACCGGAGGCAGATGTTCGGGGTCTCGATGTACGCCGAATGCATCTCCCAAGTACACCGTCGGGGTGCCGCTTCGGTAGGCGTATGCGGTGTAGTCCAGATTGCTGTCCTCGCGGAGAATAACTGCCCACGCCCACTTTTTCCAGTGCCTCCAGCTGGGCACGATCAGGCGCTTTTTCTTCATGGTGCCATCCTCGACTTTCGAGTCGGCGAATCGTACCAAGTCCAGGATACCTGTTGCGGTGGCGACGACGCAGTACTCAATCTTTGAGAGATCAGCCAAGGCTCAGAACGAAGGTGGCACACTCACATCGAGCAGCAGGTACAACTGGGATGTATGTCGCTGATGCAAAGCCTTGTTTGCTACTTGAGATGACTCCATGCCGTTCAGTCGACACCAATCTTTCAACGGTCCTTCTCGTTCAAGCAGAAAGTGATTGATGGTCTTTTCAAGATACTTGGCGAAGCCCTTTCCTTCCGGTAAGTCGGCCCCTCGGGCCTCGAGTTCTTCTTTGGTCGAGAATGCCGGCTTCTTCGTGATTCGCAAGGTGTAAAACGCATAGTCGAGCCCCTCGATCATTGCCTGCCACAAGAGTTTGAAGGCCGGGTCAATCTGGCCAAAGAGCAAGCTCCATCGTTCTCTTTCTGCGTCGCTTAGTGACCGATCCGACGCCTCGGAGCCGGAGCCGTCTTTGTGAGTTCTGACCGACGTCCATCCGCCTTGCTTTTCGACTCGGTCGTTCACCTGAATGGCCGTTTCCAGCCCAGAAATGGGGATGAGAATGTTTCTCAGCATCTTGCAGATGCAGGAATAGTCCTTCCCGGACAATTTGCTGAAGGTGACTTCACGCTTGACATATCGCAATTCCGACTGGATCTTAATCTGACATTCGGTTGCCACCGCCGTAAGAGCTTTCCACTTGTCGGCTTCGGGCCAGGGCGTCAGGCGCTCAGTAGGCTCCCCGGCTTCACTGTCACTCTCGATACTGCTTGCTTTGCTTGCATTGTTCCAATCACGTGAGGGGAGGGAGACGAGCAACGCCCCTTTCGCGTCAATGACGCCTTTGAGGACATGGAGATATTCGTTCAGGGTCAGGGTGATCAAATCCATCGAGGTGATGGGTAGGATGGCGAAGTGGACGGCAAAAGCCAGCCCGAATCCGACGAAGAATGTGTCAAGGAGGCGTCGTGCTAAATTCAGACGGTCAGCCCAATTCCTGGTTGATTGGAGGCCGTAAGTACTTAGGGAATATGCTTGTTCCATCTCCGGAAAGATGGCGCCATAGAGAGATGTGATGTTGATGTAGATGCCGAAAACAATCAATGGGAGAAAATACTGTGGTCGAAAGGCGCGGAAACTGCTCTGATCGTCAGCACGTGGAATTGCGTCCTTGACGAGAGACTAACGTATTGTAGGCCCAGAGCCAAAAGAAGAACCAGACTGCCAGGCAGGCACTAGCAGCCGCATTGTAGGGGACAATTTGCGCATGTGGCACCGGTCCATTGCTTCGCGGTTCTGCTGAAAGGTGGGTGGTGTTCTGCCGGGCTTTGATGGCTGTCCACATGTAGAGGAGTGATATTGCCGCCGCGAGACAAGTCAGGAACTAAGATACACTGAGCCATGGGTCATCTGGGTTGGCGTCGACGAGGGACGTACACAAGTGACAAAGAAATTCTGCAAGAATCTGGCCCGTGGTAGGATAGGGACGACGAAAAGTGACATGATGGGGATGAGATAGCCGATGGTTGAGTAGTGATCCGACACGCTCTTAGCTTGATATCTGACCTGGTGAGCTCCTGTCAATCGACTATTCTTCGAGCGAAACGTACATCGCAAGCCCGATTGTAGGCGCAACAGCTCCCCTAGCGATAATCTGTTAGACGAATCGCAAAAGCCTGGCTGGCATTGGAGACGGTATGCCATGTTTGCTGGAAAGAATCTCGCCGTCTGGCCTTGAGTCTGGCCTTGAACAACGTACTTGAACATCAGCAACAACACGGGGAGGTTCAGCTTCAACCCCAGCTTATCGTTGAGCCTCTTCAGCACCGACGGTTTCTTGGAGTCCGCCATGTTGTCGATCGGTATTTTCTCGGGTTCGAACTCGACTCACGCGATCGAAAGGGTTACTGCAGCATGGGGAAAAGGCAAGTTCGTGACTTGTGACATGGAACTGCTGTGTTTCCTGCGGCAGTTACTCAATCAGAAAGGGATGATGCTGGACAGTAAACAACAAACGAAACAATTCACGCGTTTGTGATGAAGCTCGTGGCGTGATGGCTCAGAGACGAGCCCAAGGCGTACAGCAGGAAAAAGGTCTTTGATGAAGAACAGTCGGATATTGGTACTCGTCGCAGCCGAGACCCCGGTCCATGTCCAACAAGGGGGCCTATTTCTCAGCGGCCACTCGTGCGGGACGCATGCATATCAGTAAGCCTTTGCCTAAGCATCCATTAGATACCCGATTTGGATGCATCGAACGAGGCTGAAAGCTTTGGGCCAGGCGTCGTGTCGCGCTACTAACGGACATGTGTCATTTTAGAGCGCCGACATTACCGAGCCCGCGCCCAGCACTCCTGCCAAAGAGCGAGCTCAATTTCGTATAGGTTTTCATGGGCTGGCATCGCATCTGCTTGACTGGCGTGGTAAGGAGCTTCATGTTTGGGTGACAGGAAAGGAAATAGGATGAATGTGGTCTTGGCGTTGAGTAGTAAGCATCCGAGCGCCCACTTGGCTATACTAGGACTAGCGGGTTCGGGAGCCTTACTCATCTCCTCGGCGCACCCATTCCAGAGGCAATCCACGCTAATGCTCAACGCGGAGTTTGCAGAAGTTGCGCTGGGCGATTTGCACGGCGATGGCATTCGTTGATTGACTAGCGGCAGGGCTGAGCACCCACAAGAGCCTGTCTGATGTTTGTTAGTGTTTCACAGGGTCAGGTTCCGTACAGCCTTGCAGCGGGTCATCCGAGCTCCCGTGCTCTCGATACCACATGGTTGGAAGTCATTGATATTGTATCTAGATCTGTTGACCCCGCGAGTAGGAACCAGATCGTGCCTGCTTACTGAAAAGCATGCGCAATCCCAGGTACCGAAAGCCACTTGCAGATGCCGTCGCCCCTTGCTCGGTATGCCTGCTACCCGCGGTGCCACATCGGGTGTTCCGGTCTTCAAGTCGCCAGCTTTTCTCTGGCAGTTTGGCACCAATTATTCCAGTCAGTGAAGAATCCAGGCTGTACCCGACACTTCTTGTTTGTCAGTTGGTTCATTCTCGTGGACGCATAGACGTCAATAACCGTCCCTATATTGGCTTGATCAGCTTTGACCAGTGCCTTCACAATGAGTATGCTGGACAGGCTCGCCATGTTGGCATGCGCATTCGATGACTCGAGACCTGCTTCCTCGTGAAGCGATCTAAGGACGTCGGTCGCATGTTGTGTTTGAGAACCAGTGCGAAGCTCCGGGACGTTTGGTCCTTTACACCGCGAGCAGAATTGCTGAACAATATTGCGGGAGCGGTCAGCGAGTTGTTTGGTCTGCGTCATTCTTGCAAGTTTCAGTAATGGCACGAGCAAGTCGATGGTCAAGGGGTTCTGCTGCTGATGTCTGAAGTAGGACTCAATGAGGTCCAGGACTCGATTCTTGAAGTTCACAATGTTTTCCTTGGCATCTTTTGCATCCTTCTTCTTGTTCTTCGGATCTTGCTCGTTGCGGGCGCGGAAGACTTCGGCGAGCTTCATGTCCAGCTCCAGCATCTGATCATCGTCCATATCCTCGTCGGACGAAGTTTCAGAGGTGTCGGATGGAGCTGCGACGTCATGCTGGTTGAGGCTACGGGTACCCAACGCCGAAGCGAGCGCGGCATCAAACTTCGCAAGTTCCTCGTCCTCCTCTTCGCCGTCAGTTTCTTCTTCCGAGTCCGTGTCCTCATCAGAATCATCAGATGCTGGACCGGATTCAACTTCGACGTCAGACTCGAGCTCGTCAACACTGGAGTCCGTCTCGGATGCTTCGCCGCCAACCATGTCAACATCTTCGGCTTGGAACATCTGCTGCTGACCCAGCAAATTCTCCTTAGTTTCGAGGACCCGACACAGAGCTTCGAGGCCATCGCCAGTCACATTAGCCGCGAAAGCCTCGAAAATCTGGATAGTAATCCGCCTCAGCAATTTGGATGGTCTAGATGCGAAGCTGAGGAGAATTTCCATGATCGCATCGGCCGGCTCTCCCTTGTCATTGGCCGACCGACCTTTGGGATTTGCACTTTCCCATTGACCGTGGTACTCGACCACCTCCTGTAAGAGTTGGACGGCCTCCGTTTCCCCGCTATAAATCTGAAAGAGCAGGAGACAATAAAGGAGACTCAGGGCCTCAGAGAACGACAATGACGGCATCTGAGCTTGGCCTGTCCGTGAAGTCGAAGGCGACTGCTCAATTGCTGATGTCTTTGTGCTTTGTTGCGCAGTCGTCGACAGTTTTTGCCAAGCCGTTTGCACTATATCCTGGACATCATCCGCGAAAGAGGCGGTCATGTCGACACCCAGTTCTTCTAGTTGGTGGATATGGGAAAGGACACTGTTCAAAATCCGGAAGCCGAGCGATCCAAACTTGAGTGCTTGCTCAAAGCCTAGTTCGAGACGTTCTTTCGCAAAATGGCGAGCCTGAGGCTGGAGAGTTAGTTGAATGTCGGGCATCTGCCTGAGATTCTTTGCATCTGGTGAGATGCAGACTTCTCTCAGCCATGACTCGAATATCTCGGTGACCAGGGTCCAATCATCTTTTTCGATATCTTCTGAGCTTGACCACTGGGCGTGTTCCCAATGACGAAGCCTAGCTGAAATCATCTTCCACTGTATGGCTACCACCGATTTTTGTAGAGACAGAGTGGTTTTGCCGTCTTCTTGTCGCGAGATTTCCGTCACGAACTTGCCAAGGGTCAACTTGACATCGTAGAGCACCCGCGGGCTGAGAACGTCAATCAAGCCCTGCAGAGTCTTAGACTTGGTGATTTGGTCGAAGTCGCCGTATGAAACGCTCTGTAGCAGAGCCTGAATGTAAGAAGCGGCGATGGTCCCAGCTTCGGGCCAAGGTCCAAGGTCTATTAAGCGAGTTTGGATGCTTTGAGTCACTCTTTCTGCGGACCTTCTAAGAAGTCTCTCTGAGCCTTTGAGTGCGTCAGCCAGGCGCCGCGTCGCTTGCGGTGTAAACGTGTAGAGCAAAACCTCCGGGGGAGCTGTTTCGAACACTTTCCTCCATAGACCGAAACCCCAAGCTCGACGTTCTGCGCTGCTCGACTCCGCGAATAGGCTCTCGTCGACGACAGTATTCCAAAACACGTCGAAAGTGATTTTTTTCCCTTCAAGAGGCGGATTCTTGCCATTCATTCCATTCTCAATTTTGGCTGGAGCATTTCTGAAGACTTCAGCAAGCACCACATCCCAGGCAAAGTGAAGATTGGGAGACCATCTAGCTGATCCTTGAGCGCTCAGCTCTGAGCTTTGCGGGCCTTGGTGAGCTCGTGCATCCTTGAGGATATCAGAAAGTGCGCTGATGTCTTTTCTTGCCAATGGGTCACCACTCTTCCATGCCGATGTGGGCAGTTTCGCCTTCGGGAAACGCCTTGTTACTGCGATCCATATAGCAACCCCTTCAGGTGTTCGTATAAGCTTGTTGGCGATCAGATTCTCAACTATATCCACTGCCAACTTTGTTGGTAATTTGTTGTGTTCGTCGGTAATGCAGTTGTATAGCACCCAGCCAAATTCAGGCCGAAGCCATGGCTTCTTAAGGGCTAAGCTGCAGAGCAGATCGAGTAGGTGATTAAAGTGGCTCTCACCTCCGTCCCGAAAGAGGAGATCCGACTTCAAAATGGCCTCAGCACCGAAGACTCGGCCGAAATAATGATCGCGCTCCTCTTGACCGGAAGTGCCATTCTCCGGTGCACTTTGAGTTTTAAAGATTTCAATGATGGCCGACACAGAGAAGCTTTGCAACGCATGTTCAGTAGAAGCGAGCTGAGAGAGAAGCTCAGTGAGAGCAATCGAGAAGCCCAGGCGAGCTGATTTCCGGCTACTGCAAAGGCCGCGAAAGAGTCGAGTAAGGATTTTCTTGGTTTGCTCGTCGCTGGTGACTCCCGGCTTGTAGATCTTCGACAGCAAGGTATGAGCCGCTGCAAGACGGACATTTTCCTGTTCATCGGCAAGATCGTTGTAGACTTTGACAAGTTCGACGTCGACTTCCCTTTTCCGCTTTTTCGACAAGTCGCCGGTCGGCTTCTCACTCAGTCTAGTACCTTCTCCTGGGTCAGTGCGAGCCTCCCTCTTCCGCTTTTTCGACGACATATCTGGCGGCTGTACTTGACCGAGGGATGGGGATTTCTTGTCTGCTCGAAAAGTTCAGTTAGAAAAAGTTGCGCATCAAACATCCCGAAACAGTTAGCGCGTCTTGGCACGCTAAGTACTTCCGGGCCTGAGGCGGGGCAGCTCCGCGCCAACCAGGCTCACTTCTGGTGACGGTCAGGCGCGGGCAGGAAACTTCTCGACGACAAGGAAGCCCCGAGTGACTGAGACGAGGAGCAAACCACGTCCATAACAACAATTCAACACTAACAGCTATCTCGCAGTCCACTTTTGCACATCTTCCACACGACAACATCGACACATAAGACTACTGCCCCTGCCGACGCACGCGACATATCGCCTTGTTCAGCTGCCTGCCTCTGTTTGCAAACCCCGCAGTCATGCAGGCCTTACCAGAGTCCCGTCAACAGACTTTCGAGGAGATTTACGGTCCCCCCGAAAACTTCCTCGAGATAGAAGTACGCCGAACCCTCACTTCCATGCTCAGGCAATGTGGGAGGACCTCTCTTCGCTCGTCATTCGACGAGGCCGGGCGCACCCGTTGAGTACGTATACTAACACTTGGTCTGCATCAGGTTAAGAATCCGCAGACTCACGGCTCCTCCCCGCGGAACATGTACACGTCCTATGAGATACACACACGAACCAACATTCCAGCCTTCAAACTGCGTCACTCCGTTGTCCGCCGCCGGTACTCCGACTTCGAGTACTTCCGAGACATCCTCGAGCGAGAGAGCGCTAGAGTCACGATCCCTCCACTACCGGGCAAGGTGTTTACAAACAGATTCTCGGATGACGTGATCGAGCACAGGCGAGAAGGGTTGCAGCGCTTCCTGCAAATTGTGGTGGGACATCCCCTGCTGCAGACGGGGAGCAAAGTCCTTGGGGCGTTCATACAAGGTAAGATTACCTAGGTTAGCGATGCGCCTGCTCGGAAGAAGCTGACCCATGGACACACAGATCCAAATTGGGACCGAAATGCTTGGTGAGAAGCCAAGCGCAAACCCAAGTCACTCCAGCGTGGAACAAACTACCAACCAAGAAACCAGAACGAGGAACGAAATGAGGAACGACATGACGAACAAAATCAACACTCAGCAACTTCGAACCAGCAACAGAATGTCGACGAGCGGTATCAGACACTACCAAGACCGAAAGCCCTCCTCCCGAAGCTTCCAGTGTTTAGGTGGGGTGCATCTTTACGCTAGGAATTCTTTCTACGCCTTTCCCTCGAACAAAAATTAACGTCGGTGGTATTCTTTGTTTGCTTGGACCATGAGGTGCGAGGGAATTTACAAGCTCATGGTCGTTGGGGAAATGGTGTCAGGTCTGCAATCCCAATTGGAATATTATCACTGTCCTAGTCCATTCCAACACAACCGCGGAATGGTGAAGACATGCAAATGAGAAAAGCACCTGCGAAAGCTGGATATGGCGTGAGCACGCCAACACATTCAGACCAGAGACTATATGCCAACCAAAGCTAGCAAAGCACGGACACTCGAGTTGAGTCCACCCAGGCCTGTCTGATGTGAATTGACCTATCATTTAGTCCCCGAATTCTATCCAACATTCCCGTCATCGATGTACAGTACCAATGGCATTGATCCCATTGTGTCTCAAAACCTCCAGGTTGCGTTTCTACACACCTCATTCCTCACATCATGCCTCTGCGCCGTCAATCCGCATTTTCCTACCCTGCCAGCTCTTCCTGACTCCGCTTACCCCCCCCTTCAATGCCAATGCCTTCATATAGCATCTCCCTCTATCCTTTTCCGGGCCATCTCATTCGGCAATGCAACCATAGAGTAGTGAGACTTCGGTGACTAGGCGCGCAGAATGTAGAATGAATGCTCGCGCTCCTCTCATGCATGTGAGTTTCGTCCTCGGGTTCGCTGGTTTCTTTTCCCCATTTCTCACAGACGCCTAGAGTATGGGGATCTTGATCCTCGTGTCTGGAAGGAAAAGGCGTTTTCACAACGAAGCTTTTGTTTGCGCAAAAGTGAGGAGCAGGCGATAAGAACATGATGAGTTCCAGCCCGTGCATTTCTTGCCGCCTCCTCAAAGCGAAGTCCTCGAGTCAAAGCGACTAACTTTTCCCGTCCGATCAGCCATGCCACAGAATGCATGCTCCCTTATCACAGGTTGTGTCTATCTAAACAAATGGTTTCCCAATCCAGGCTTCAACGAAATAAACAACAGGGGTATCATAAAGAGCCAACAAGTATTTCCCTTTCCCATTCTTTCCATCCATGGTTCCTCGGGGCCGTCAGATCTGTTGCAAGTCCTGCCTGTCCATCCCAATGCCCCTCCAAAACAAGCAAGTTGCAGCAATTATGTGCAAGACATAGCGGACGCCAGTTCCAGAAGCCCGTCCAAATTCCCAATTCCCTTCCAATATCTCGTGATGGTTTAGCATAGAGACCTGCGTGCAAAATGTATATCCTCCCATCGACGGTGACCCCTTCCAGGATGACCTGCCTCCCATTCAGAACGGGGTTTTGTATTAGTCGTGTGTTAATTCCAGGTGCCGGGGTGGAGGCACGGCACACCGTCTCCTGTATTAGGGGACTCCTTTGCGACATTCTCCGCTCTCGCTCATGCCCAATACTCTGCTCTGGTTCATATCCCGATCTCGTCCCACTCGTGTAGGGGAGGCAGTCGATTATCCTCCCAATCCATATCATCGTCGACTTCGAGAGTAAAGCTCGGTAGGGTAACTCCCACCTGCTGGTCTCTTTCCCTCTCCCGGTCCTTCTCTTTCTCGAATTTTTCCTTGGTGGGTTCCATATCCATGTCGTCGCTACGTAGCAGCATTGTCAGTGAGCTAGTGGAGGTCGACGATTTCACCTTGCTATGGACGGCCCTAGTCGGGGTTGGCGTGCTCCCTTTGACAGGCATTGTTGCAGGGGTGTTGTTTTGAATCAGTGGCGGAGGATTCCTGGGTGTAGACACAGCACTACCCACATTGGGAGCATCGGGGGTGCCTGCGGAAGAAACTGACAGCTTCTCTGCCTTCTTGACCTCCGACCTCAATGGCGCAGTTTCAGCATGCTTGTATCCGTCTGGAAACTTATTTCTGATACGGTCTCGAAGGTCAGTAGCCCGTCTATGCGCCAGGTCGAGCTCAGGGTCATCGTGAATTGCAGTCCATTGGAACCCATGCCTGGCCACACCTCGCAGTAGGCTTTCATCTTCAGCAACTGTCCAAGCCCGACGCTTACGACGCTGTTTGGGGGGATGGCCCTGTTCGAGTGGGGAATCTCCCTCCGTACCTTTTATGGGTGAGAGCGAAGGTCCTGCACCTTCCATAGGAGTCGTTTGCTCTGGAACAGAGTTGTTGGTGCTCGCATTTGCCTCCAACTTGGGGGCCGAATCATTGTTCGCACAGACACGGTATCTGTCTTTCAGATCGACAGAACTCCGTTCGCTGAAGTTGAAAGATGGATCATCAAGTATTTGCTTCCATTTTCCCATACCGTACTTCTTCACACCGGCAAGGAGATCTCTTGTCTCACTCTCACTCCATTTCCGACGAGCACGGCGAGGCTTGTTGTCTTTCCATGGAACCACAGGCGGGGCGGATTCCGTAGTGGCCGGGACAATTTCCTTGACCGGAGTGGGGTGTTTAGCTAGCGCCTCCTGTGCAGAAGGCACTTGTTTCTCAACAGCCGGAGCGGGAGGGGCTGGCCAAGATACAGAGTCTGGATGGGACTCAGTCAGCATGTCCTTGACATGGATTTTCGAGGTGGTGGCAGAACGAGGAACAGCAGGTCTGGAGGCGACGTCGATGGATGGCAGCAGAGCTGCAGAAGGAGGAGGCTCATGCAGTCCTGTAACCATGGCTGGTAAGAGGGGAGCAGGCCTATTTTGTCGGTCCTCCTTTTGAGCAGGACGAGGCAGATGCCTTATCATCTCAAGAGCAACAGATTCGCCGTCCGTGTCCAATCTCAACCGCTTCTGAGCATGGCCGCGTTCCAAAGGTGACGGAGCCTGTATAGGCGACTTTTCAACTACTGACAAACTGACGAAAGAGGGCAGTTGTGTAGGGACCATGTCAGGGCCGTCGTTGGCTTCCAGCAGCTCACTGATGGCCAAATGCGGTTTCTTGGCTTCTCTTGCCAGAAGCACATCACTGGGAGTGATTTTAGGGGCCCGCCTCTTCTCAGAGTCATCGTCATGAGGTGCAGCGCTCTTGGTCGTTCTGCTGTTGTTGAGAATGTTGCCCGCAACAGGCTCGAGAGGTAGAGGAACATTTGCATGGCGACTCGGGGCAGGGTTTCGGAGGGGAGCAATGTGGAAATCGGTCAGTGCAGGCAAGTCGGTGATCTGGAATTGAGGATCGTCAAGGAGGCCGGGTAACGGCTCGGTAATACCGTTCATGCTGAGTATAGAAGGTCATCGCAGATTGGGAATTGGTAAGTCGAGAGTGAAGAAGAGTTGATTGAAGATGACGAATGTGAGCGCAGCAGTGGGAGGAGGAGTATTAGCCTCCCTTCCAATCACATTGAGAGGATAGGAGTGGGTGGACAGGGGATTGATGGGAAACTGATCGGAAAGTGAAGTCAAAAATGAGAATCACGAACGGCTCGCGATGCTCTTCGGATAATGTTTATGACTTTCCGATCGAGTTCAAGTCGGAGTAGCGAAGGCCATCAGGTATTCATTGATAAACCGGCTCCACTGGTAGGTGCGGTAGCGAAGTGAGGCAAGAGCTTGGCAGGAACCTCCCCGGCAAGTTTCCTTGTTTAAGTTACTTTTGCAGGGTTCCTTTAACTTTCACTCAACTCGCACTCACATTGCAGCGGCCTTATTTATCCTCCAGATAATTTCACCGTGAATCGTGAGTGGTAGAAAAAGAGCATTATTGTTGCTTCTCCGATGCACCACGCAGTCACCTCTTGCCCCTCCATCAGTGCGTTCTGGCCCAAGGCCCACCCTCATCTCAAACGGTTTGCGATCGAGGAAGATCATTTGTGGTGATTGAAGGGCCAGTAGCCTCGTTTTGCAGACCACTGATCGAAGAGCTGCCTGATAAGAACCTCAGTAGTCAAGGGGAATCACGTCAATCCGTCCGCTACAATGCTCGCGTTTGAAACAGCAAGCACTTGCCATGTCTGACAATCTCGTTTCTGGGCTGCAGTTGCGCCAACGTCAAACTGGTGCTTACGAGTATGTAAAAGGTCCGCTCCCGTGATGGGATGGCTCTGCAGATCTCGAACGATCTTCACCACGGTACCTGGTTGCAAAGCTCCGCTTGTGAGCTCCAGTTTCTATCGCTCTGCCTACAGAGTGCATGACAGAACATTGGTCCAGAATAGGCTCAGAGATCTCGTCACGACATACTGTGACCCCTGCTGATGAGCATGGCAGTACGAGCCAGTGTCCAAGTGCCTGAAGGAACCGGCGTTCATCGCTTAGAAAGGCTTGGAGCAGGGGCGCGGATCGAGATACGAGATTCGGAGTTCGAGTTCCTCGTTAACACTAGCTGGTGGTGGCATGCTACACCACAGGCTCGTGTGCAGAAATCAGCATCCCAGAGGTACATGTACCATTGAGGCTTGTAGATCAACTAAATATCAAAGGCATGAGCTTGCACGACGTACGAGTAGTAGGATTCCTGCTAACATTGCACGTTTCTGGTCTACTACTGGGATATGGATTGCTGACTGACCAATAGTACACTACTGTTACGGAATATAGTCGAGAGGTGTAGTCCGTCAGTAGTTTGCATACGACCGATCCATACCTACAATGAAGCGCAATGTGCAATTGCGGGATCCACGTCAACAAGGCACAAGTCTCGACAGTCCTTTAGATCTTTGCCACCGTCTCTGGGAGCTAGGAATTGCGCCTGGATCCTTCTATGCTACAACTTTCTCATCCCATCCTTAAGACTGATGCCGAACAGCTTGATATGCCGGGAGCTGGAAAAGTTGATTGATGTTGGCACGTGACCAATAGTTGTAGGACTGCCCCCGTTGCGTATGGCTAGCCCACGCCCGAACACCGAGCTCTTCGAGCTTGGCACATTCAGCGTGATATATTGCAATATTAATAGATGCCATCAGGCAGTTCCAGACAGTGCTGACATCGTATTCGACGGATGCCTGGAATTGAATGAGTGAGAGTCAGTTAGTCTATGACAAGCCGGGTTAAATGCAGCTCTCAGGGGCCATTCTCAGGTTTCAACCAATATGATCCCCGCAAAAATGAACGTACAGGAATCACAGGATATTTTCCAGGGCACACAGGCGCTCGGACCAAGTAGTTGATGTGCCTTAAACCAGAATCCACATCGAGATAGCCTTGGGCTGGAGCAACGTGGTTGGCTGTGGATGTCGGGCGCCAGTGTTTCAGGTTATCCATCACGGCCACCCGCCTCCAGTGCCAAAGGGATGCGAAGAACTATTGAATAATGCTCTCGTGCTTTGCTGTTGGAGAGCTCGATTAGTGCAAGCCCGTGCGAGTCGTGCATTTCCTCAGTCACGTCTTGAATGCTTGGGGTTCAGGATCATGGAAAGAAATTGAGCGCATAATTGACACACAGAAGCCGTTTCATGGGGCGTAAGTTGGATGGGCTCGGTGGTTTGAAAAAAGCGGGATCGAAGCAACGATAGGCCCCATGGACAGGAAGAGCCACCGAGTAGCTGGCATCATCCTTCGTCGCGGGTCACGCCTCGTGTGCTCCGTGTTCCATTCCGGTAGCAGAGCGTATTCTGGGCCGAAGGAAGTGGCATCGTAGAAAACTTGACGAGTGCGCTGCCACTGGCCAGTCGCCTTCCAACTCCTCGACCTGCCCTTCATTATGGCAATGATCTGTCCGTCCCTGACGTGGCCGACGACACTTTGCGTTGGAGGAAGAAACATAGTAGTCCCACCTACATAGCAACGAAATCTTCACAACGGTGACTAAACCGAGAAGGTGCTTGTGCGTCAGATAGTCGAGCTTCTTCCCCGTACTTTGCATAGCAGTCGTTGACGTGTGTCGCTCTGTAACTCTGCGCAACCCAAACCTCACCTTACCTCCAGTCTAGCAGTTCTGCCCCCTAATTCATCCACCAAACTGCTGCTTCACCTTCCTTCTCTCTTTGCCCTCACTTACAATTGCATCTTCAGCCGTGCCGTAATTCCCCTTCAGCCCTGGAGAGCTGCTTTATTCAATTCTCTCTATTTCCATCCTTTGTGTTAATACGGCAATCCACAGTCTCTCCTTCTCCGATCGCAACCGACCGCTCTTAAAGTAATATCCTGCTATCCGAGCTGCACCTCTCTCAGCACAACCGATGTCGACTCGACTTGGGACTTGAATTTACCAGTCGACTGCTCTCTCCCTGCGACGAAACCACAACTGGTATCGCGGTGACCGCACATCCTCGTCCGCACAGATCCGAGTTGAGGGTCAGAAATCCCTCGTGCACCGCAGCATCCCTGGAAGCCTACAACCGTTATACGAAGGCCTGATACCTATTGCCCTGTTCGATCGAAGGCTCCACGGGGAAAAGTTGGCTCTATACATAATTTTCGACTTGGCACAAAAATCTACTTGGTTGCAGTCTGAAGGCTTCTGAGAGCTTGCCATGGCTCCTCCCACGACAAGGCCAGACGGGCCTCTCAATATAAACCTCTCGGGATTGGCACCCATGGCCGACCCTCCCTCAGTGCCCACCAGCAAGTCTCCGTTCGGCAGTGCCAAATCCTCGTCTGGACTGGCTGGTTTGTCCAGTGCAAGAGTTGGAGCTGGCTCTCCTCTGCACGAACAAGCCTCCCGACTCTTCCCCAAACGTACCCGTGAACTACAATCTCAGACTGGTCTGACCCCGAACATCTGGGGACCTCCTACCAGTGGTACCTCTACGCCCCTCTTCGAGATTCCGGAATCTCCTAGCCAAGATGGCTTCCCTGATCTGGTGCCACTCACGGAGACTGGAATCAATAGCCCGGCCCGGCGAGGTCGTGCAGGCACTCTCCCTTCGCGGATCTCTCCAGTAGGGACTGTCAACGGTGTTAACGTCCTGACCTCCAAAACTTCTCGCCCGACGCCATCAACCAGTCCTTTTCGGCCTGGATCCACCTCAGCTGCGGAAACTGCATTCTACTCGACTTCTTCCAACCAAGCGAATCCGGCCACGTCGGCACTTTTGTCCAGGCTTCGTGCGGGAAGCATGCCTCAGCGGGCCAGTCTGCTTGGGAATTCAGGTGCATTTGGCCAGACTACCTTCAGTTCCGGCTGGGGAACGAGGACTCGCGCGGCCACCCTAACGAGCATCAGTTCCGCCGAGGATCCCACTTCCCCTCAGCCATCAGGGTACTCCAAGGATGGCATGTCCGACTCGGGTGTGCGCACTCTCGATTATCTCGGGCTGGCCGAACCTCCTCAGCAGTCAAGATCTGGTGCTTTGCGTCAGGTTGCAAATGATACTGGCCGTCCGCATGACCCCAACGTGCCAGACGTGTTGGGTTTTGGAATGCGCAACTCCAGCCGTTTTAGATCCTTCTCGGTCAACACACAGTCCAAATACCAAACTGAGACCCAAGAAGGTAATGCCAGCTTTCCGTTGTTCCAAAGTGGCACTTTGACGCCCTCGGCGGCTGCTGCACTGGAAGCCGAGTACGAAATGGTTCAGGAGAAAGTCCGCCTACACAATCAAGCAGTCCAGGCTTTTGCAGTGAACGCCAGTGCCGCCCGTCCTAGAGCTCGTACGGCTGGGCTCGTTGAAACTCCTCAACGTACCTCGCTCCGAAACTTCGTTCAGCAGCCCGCGGACGGCATCGACATGGGTTTTGACATGCAGGCCTCGGATATGTTGGAGCAACCTGCTCTCACAGACTCGCTGCAGCATCTGAAAATTGGCGAAAATATGCCGTTGTCTTTTGAGGGATTGGACGACCCTGATGTGCAGATCTCTCGGTCTCTTTGGATTGGTTCCATTCCGAACTCAACCACCATGTCCTCCTTGGACGCCATCTTCAGTCGGTATGGCGCTATAGAGTCAACGAGGGTGCTCACCCACAAGAATTGCGGTTTCGTCAACTTCGAATCCATCGAGCATGCCGTCCGTGCTCGCCAGCTGCTCAACGGAAAGGAGATCTTTCCTGGTGCCGGGCCCGTTAGGATCGGGTTTGCTAAGGCTCCAAATGCATCGGTGTCCATAACACCTGTACAAAATGCCACCCCACCTCCAGGATCAAACGGCAATACTGAAGCAGGACCATCACAGGCTCACGATACATCTGGCAGCCCCACAGGCTCCATGCACGCGCAGAGTGCTCTGAATCTGCCAGCTGCTGACCGTCTGACGGAGCTGCAGCCAGACGTGCTGCAAATCGTGCTCGATTTTGGCGGCCAACAGTCGGATCTGACGGCGATTTCCAGGAACATTGAGAGTGCCATTCATTTCAATCGCTTCGAGAAGGAAATTCCTCCCATTCCAGAGCCAAGCGCCACAAGGATGTACGACGCTCCTAGATTACGGGACATCCGTAAACGGATTGACAATGGCGCTTGTGGATTGCAAGAAATCGAGCAGATCGCCATCGACATGCTTCCCGAGATTGCTGAGTTGTCCTCGGACTATCTGGGCAACACCGTCGTGCAGAAGCTCTTCGAATATTGTTCGGAGCAGACTAAAGAGCAGATGTTGACGCGCATTGCTCCTCATCTCGCAGAAATTGGAGTCCACAAGAATGGTACCTGGGCCGCTCAAAAGATCATTGAAGTCAGCAAGACCGAGACTCAGATCCAATTGATCGTCGACACCCTACGTCCGTACACAGTGCCTCTCTTCCTCGATCAGTACGGCAACTACGTGCTGCAATGCTGCCTTCGTTTCGGAGCACCTTACAACGACTTCATCTTCGAGACGATGCTCAGCCAGCTTTGGGAAATTGCCCAAGGCCGGTTTGGAGCCAGGGCAATGCGGGCCTGTCTGGAAGCTCACCACGCCACCAAGAACCAGCAACGTCTGATGGCTGCAGCCATTGCTCTGCACAGCGTCCAGCTTGCTCAAAACGCCAATGGAGCTTTGCTGTTGACTTGGCTGCTTGACACCTGCACCTTCCCTCACCGACGCTCGGTTCTGGCCCCGAGGTTGATTCCCCATCTTGTCCAGCTCTGCACGCACAAAGTGGCATATCTCACCGTGCTCAAAGTCATCAACCAGCGAAATGAGCCCGAAGCCAGGGACATGGTGCTGAAAGCTCTCTTCTTTAGCCCGAACGACAGCGTGCTCGAACAGATCCTGTGCGACCAGACTTCAGGGGTGACGCTGATTTTCAAGATCTTGACGACGCCTTTTCTTGACGAGAACATGAGGCCAGAGGTGGTCCAGAACGTCTCGAAGGTGCTGAGCAAGATCAAGGCTCAGCCAAATCAAGGCTACAAGAGGATCATGGACGAAGTCGGGCTATCCTCAAGGCCCACTCAACCTGCAATGCAGCAGTACCCTGCGCACGGGCATCCAGTGAATGACCGGGGTCGGTCTATGGGTCCAGCTCAGCAGCAGCAACAGATGCCTGCACACCAGTCCTTTCCCCAGCGTCAGTACAGCGGGAATTTCGTCCCCAGTGTCAACGGTAACACTTTTGATAATGGGATAAGTCCGATCAGGACTGGATCAGCGGATTCGTTCGGCTTTTCTCCGTACAACATGAATGGTTTCCAAGCGCAACAGCAATATTCACAGATGCCTTACCAACAGATGACGCCTCAATCGCAGTATCAGGGCTTCCCTTCAACCGCACCTCAACGGAGCAACAGTGGTTACATGCCCAATGGATACAATGGATACGCAACGCCTCCTTCGGCTGTCGACCCGTTTCGCCCCATGGCGAACCCATCTTCCTCGCCCCTTTCTTACTCTGCTCAGATGAGTCCTGTTATTGGCTCGAGTGGTTTCCCGCCCCAGAACTTTCTGCCGAATATGCCATCCAATATGTACAATTATCCGCAACAGCAATATTTTGTCTCATCGCCAATGCAGACTGTCTATTCGGGAGGCCGAGGTCGAAGAGGGTAAACTGTTCCTCTCCTGTGACAATACAACACATGCTGACAGGCTTGCAGAAGATGAGCGCCGTCCCGAGGTGGTGATGTGGCTAGCTTGACGTCAGCCGAAGCAGCTTGCGCTTGTTGTCTTGGTTCCTTGATTGACGCCCCACTGCACGAATTTCCTTTCGTATCATCCAGGGCATTTGGCGGATTCTCGCAATTTTGGGGGAGCATATACCATCGTGTGCAATATGGCCGGACTGGCAGAAAGAGATACCCGCCAACGGCAAGGTTAGAGTTTCCCAGGTCCAGATTGGAGGAGATCTGGTGTGGTTTCCAACAACGGCGATAAGTGGTTTTTTCTAGGCATCTATGGCTTGTTTGCCATCTAGATCCATGCTTACGACAGTCGACCGGCCATTTCGACGGCCGTGGACTGCATATTCACTGCTTCCGCCATGACAGACCAAGCTTGTGCTCTGTATAACTATACCACTTTACGGCCACTTACGGGAGACAAAGTACCCCGGTCTACAAGGAGTCAAGCCAACTTTTGGCGTGTACGGATCGACCGACGCCCCGTCTCTACTGGGAGTATTTCAGGTGTCGATTGCACGACCGTCCTGTGGACGAGTTGCACGCACAGCGGGTGCTGCGTTGATTGGATTGTACTAGACTTTGACGAACGGGATTCTTGCGCATTGGGAAAGGGGGAGAAAATTCAATACAAAAGCTTCATGAGAAGAGTTTTCAATTCGAGAGATGACTCCTGCTCCGTACTCGTAGAGAAGTTGCTTATGACGCGCTGGTTTGCAAGTCTCTTGCCTGGACTTGTTTTGCGGGGGGTGAGTGAAAATGCCCTCCTGACTGTTGTGGTTTACGGGGTCGATCCTCGACAGTGCTTTCACCCAATCTCTTGCCCTTTTCTTCTGAAGCAGTATATCCTAGGTACATGTAGGTTAGAGGATTCGAGAAGAGTCGCAACAAACACAAGCACCTAAATGCAAAGCCATCAACGTAAATTGGAGATGAGGCAGGATCTCGCGAAACCAGCCAGCCAGGCAGCCAGGCAGGTATTAAGGACCTGGGGGTTGTCTGTCTTGAAGATCCACGTGAGGCAGAAAACAAGGGAGAGAACTTGATAGAAGAGATGTTGTCCGAACCGAGTTGACGGCCGGGTGAGCATACATACATGATTGAATTGTTTGGGAATTACATGTAAAAAGACAGGTTGATAATAGTTTCCCTGACAGGAATTATATCAAAGGAATGATTGATACCAAGCTGGAATACTTAGATCATTATGGCGACGAGGGCAAAACACTTTCCCGCCAACATGGCTGAATACTCTCCCTCACGAGCGACTTGGTCTTCTTCGAGCTGAACTCAACATTGTATGCCATGCCCTCGACGAACCGTCTCATACGTATCTCGAACCCTCCCCATCCTCCTCCTCCTTGAGCACACTCGGGCCTCATAGCGGGCGCTGAGACTCGCACCTTCGTCGATCCATCCTGTGCTAATACTTCTATTCGACCTCGTATCGACGAAGGAAAGGATCTAATGTGTGGTGTCGCAATCAAGACACCACGGACCACGACGGGTTCATGATTTCTCCTCTCCTACGAGTACATCAATCTAACTAATCAGTAGTAGTTCGTCGTCAGCTTGACTGTTGGTTCAGGGCTGGGTCGAAAATATCCCTACCTCGTCGTGCAACTTCTCCGCGGTCCGGGAGTCGTGTGGGCTGGCGGTTGTCCATTATACCAGCGCAGACCTCTCACCATCCCGCTCACTCCCTACATACATACATACCCCGGACAACTTCGTCAGAAGACTTCCAGTTAAGCTGATAGCCGTTGTTCCTCCATCTCGTTGGCTGATATCCAAGCGCGGGAAGGAGCTTGTGGCGATCGACGCTCCATGATGCTACGATCTCGGACATGATCGACCGGATAGCAATCAGAAAAACATGGCGCGTCGCGGCGCGGCGTTGTTGTGACTGTATGGCAACAAGTGAAGGTTATGAGCATATGTCCTCTCTTATCTTCCTGGGCGCGTCATCTGCTTCAACTTCGCCCTCGGTGTCCCGGCGATCAACGAGCGGCTTGAGTCCATCTTGTCCAAGGGTAGCCGTCATACTCTGGTGTGTGGTAAGCGTAGCCACATCCATCGTAATACTAACGGTGAGGCTATGGAGCTGCGCGAATGAATGCGTGCATCCAGTTCACAAGCTGGGAGAGGGGTTCTGGAATGATCGCACAAATTATTTCCCACAGTGTCACAGACTATACCAAAGCCGGGGGCGCACCTGCATTCTTCGACCAGATGCGGATGATGCACGAGGGAGAACTTCGACCTTGATCGTCTTCTTTTTCATGTTGTCCGGAAGCGCGATGGGAATGTCCCCAAGACGAATGTAATCTGCGAGTCAGGTATGCGCAGGCTCCCTCCTTTTGCCGTCGTCAACAACCGAGGGCTCGGTCTCGACTCGCTGACCAGGTCTCTCCGAGATCTTTGACGGGAGGAGCTCAACCAATTCGGGCGCGCGAACAGTCTGCTGACGCTCGGTCAAACAGGTCTGTGCCAAGTTGTGTGTCGTACTCGTAATGATGTCAAAGGCATCGCGTCTGGGGCGATAGGAATTACTCTCCTCTAGGAGGATGGCTGCAAGCATGCCGCTGGTGATTGGGGACCTTTGACACCATCACCGACGGTCAAAAAACACAGCGGACCTGCATGTAGAATGGCTGTGTCGAATCGCGCTCTGGGCTTCGGAGCAATATGCAAGGTTGCCTCGTAACAGTAAAGGAGCCCGCTGTCGCATACTTGTCAACTTGCCCCTTCGGTTCATTCAGTCCTGACTCACATACCACTTGCAAGGATTGGATCTATGTCAGCTGGTCTCCCCCACAACGCACTGTCGCATAGTCGGCGTCATGGACGGTATTGCAATTCCGAGCTCTGCGCGGAGAAACTGAGACGTTTTGGGAAAAGAAGGCAACGGGCGGAATGTGAGACTTCCCCGATGGTCTAATGTGGCTATGGCAGCACGGGAGCAGAAGCCGCAAGCTCGTTGGATGATCTGGATCTCCTTGCCAACGATTTGCTTCAGAGATCGCGGGAGGTGTGGACGATCGGATTGAAGAGCGTTGACATGCCAGAACTCTGCACGTGTCCGCTTCATACCATATCTCAGAATCAGGTTCTGGTAAGGGGAAGGAAAGACCCGGCTTGTGTTGCCTGATCTGACAAGATTTGGGAGGGTGGGAGGAGTGGGATCACGACATCGCTAGTAGCTGTGACTGGAGCCACAGCCACGAGGCCACCATAAGGAGATCTCGTCCAAGCTCTTGCCAATTCCGGTGTATCGAATCTCGGATCATGGCCGAGCGTCAAGAGCACGGTGTCGACTCGGACGTACGACAAGTTCGGCAGTTGGAGAGTCCCATACGAATGAAAAGTCAACAAAGCGAAGTGACCTGTCACACCATGCTAAACCAAGAGCGGGCCTTAGCTACCAAGCAGAATGTGGGCCGATTCTCTCTGCTGCCAGACCACGCAGACCTGTGGGGGTAACCGCCGTATGCCCTTGCCAGCCCCTTGTTCCCCGCGTAGGTGGTGGCTCCGTTGAAGGGTCGAACGGTCCAAAAGGCCCGACCACTTGCCATTAATTGGCCATGATTCAGGCGGCATGACCTTGCATGATGGTAGTGGCAGAGGGGGGATGCTCATAGTCGTTAGCTTGAGCGAGTCCGATGTGCAGCTGAGGCACGGTGGAAGCAGGAGCCGGAGCCTATCGTAGTGGACGGGGCACGTCGCTGCCTATGCCGAGACAACCCAGCATCATGAGAGGCTGGCCGCCCGATAAATCAATCTAGCGTGGCTGCTTCCCTTAGGCGTTGTCGCCACGGTCGAACACGAAGAACGTGAGACGGGCCCGGCAGCCATACCAAACGTCACGAAGCAACCTTCCACAACCGGCCACCTCCGAGGAATGAAAGAGTAAGATTGGCGAAGTAGTAGGGAGAGGTTCCAGTACCATGGTTGTTCGAGTCGCAACTGGAGTTGGAGCGGACCATATATCAGATTCGTCGGCCGAGGGATAGTAGACAGACTGCCGCTAAAGGGCAAACTTAGCAGGAGAAGTGAGAAGATGTGCGCTCGCTAATGCGAAGATCAGCAACATTTCGTCGTGGTAGCCAATCGAAGCACGACTTCCGAAATTCGGCATCCACGAGCCTCCTTGATATGTTTTGGTGAGGCAGTAAGGGTACGAGGTCCCATTATGAAGGCGGTAATGTCTGAATGGAGAAGCTATGAGACTCTGTGGATCTTCCGTAAAAGCACGAGCCAGACGTTACGAGCAAAAGTGCCGGTTCTGTGACCTGGTCCTGGACTATGTTGGCAGCGTCGGAGGCCAGTCCAGGACCGCAGCAGCTGTCGCCACGGTGAGAGAAGGAGACACGCCCAAACGCCTCACTGTGCGACGTGCCTTGTGGGAATCTGAGCAATCTCCTCTCGATGAGACCTGCACTGCCTCCGTGCAGGGTCGAATGCATTCGTACCCAACCCCATGGTAACCAATAACGAGGCTGAGGTTCCCCTCTTTTGATCCCTCACATGCGCTCACAGCACGAAACTCCCCAAAGCCGGGGTGTTCCAGCAGAGAACAACTGCTGGGTTCTGAGAACAGAGTCAGGAAGAACGCAAGCTGCAAAAGCTAGTAGCCCAGCATCGGAGAGTATGAAGTACATAGCGTGACCATGGCCGTCAAACTCGGCTGGGATAGAGCAGACGAACAGTAGGCGTGCTAATGTGGAGCTATCCACCAACCTGTTGAGGCGACCCCGGGCGCTCGTGGTTGCTTGGCCAGCAATCCTGGTGAGCCAAGGAGTTTCTAGCGCCATTTAAGCGCGGCATTTGCTGTGTGGCGTATCGTCACCAGCTCGTGTTCGTCAAATCTGCCCACCTGAAGGTGAGGGTACCTGTGGGTGAGCTGGGTTGGTGCAGTAGTGCAACTTGTGACTTCCTATTCATGTGGGAGTACCTAATGTGTGGCGCCTCGTTGGCCAGCGAGGCCAGGAGCATGCCATGAGAACCCAATCAACGGCTGCAGACAATCAACCGTTGGCGTCAAGCGGCAGACGTTCCGGATGTAGTAGTTCGAAAATCCTGCACGAGCTGGCTTTCTTCCATTGGCTCTCCCAGAGTGAACCTGGCTAACATCACCTCTAAACAGGTTCTCGACCAGGGGAGTCGCGAATTCGGCACCATAGCGCAGCCGCCTTCTGCAGTGCGCCTGGAGACAAAGAAGATTTTGGTCCTCCCCCCTCTCGGTGTAACAGTCTCGTATTATCAGTGCAGGCCCTGGTTCCGCATCCGACACGACCTTTTCGTTGCGGCATGGCCCTCTCGACTGACTTATTGGCATACCTGTGATTGGAATTTGAATCATACGGTTGATGGAAGCCTGGCAATCTTGACATTGACTCGAGGGATGTTCCGTGACCTAACCCACCGGACGTGGGCCTAGCACTTGTGTAGATCTGCGGCGGATATCTTCGCATATCCATGCCAGTTGCTGAACTTCTCGACCCGCCCTTTTCGGCCACGAGCAACAGATCCTGAATGCGGCGGGCTCCCTGTCGACATGCACAGTCCTCATGCACGCGCCAAAATTTGAGCATCCTGCAGGACATCCTTGGCCGCTGGGATCACGCGTGGGGTGGTCCACTTGGCCCAAACATCGGCCGGCTGTGAAATGTGACGATGGTCGAGGCTGCGACTGACTCATTAGGCTTAGTGGCGGTAGACTGGGGTGTATCAATGTAGGCCTCCAGCAAGAACTTGACCAGAAGATGCTATTGGCATCTCACTGTTGTTTGACCAGACTGTCGGGTCAACCCAGGGATATTAAGGCCAGAGCTTTTGGCACGGATGGCGTCCATACCATCCATCGTGGCGATTGCTCGCGACAAAGCACACTCCATATATCTCGCTCGCTCGGTATCTTTGCGTTAGCTTGAACTTGTTGTCATCATGGTCAGGAGAGTCGCAATGTCTCCCGACACCTCCTCTGGGACAGTTGAGTCAGCTGGCAGTCGACCTTTCCCCAACCCAATGCGCATTGCTTCAATCTTGAATGGTCCAGGAGAAGACAACGAGGTGGACCGGCCCAATCTCAACCCTGAAGACGACGTTATTATGCTGCACGAAGTTATCAACATCGACGACGACACAGACGAGAGCGGATGTGACACGCCCTCCACGTCCAGGTCCTCCAGCTGTTCCGGTCAACAACAGCGGAGGAGTCGACAGCCTCGCCAACCTTGCAAGCAGTATAACCCAGAGCAAGCATACTTTATTTGGTACAACCGCACAGATCTTGGCCAAGGTTGGGACGAAGTTGAGCACAAGTTTGAGATCCAGTTTGGCGAAGCAAGGAAGAAGGGTGGGCTTCAGTGCAAATTCTATCGGGTACTCGGTATACATGGGGTAGAGAAGGTGAGGGAACAAACAAAGTCAGGGCATAAGAGGCGTGGGGATAAAGTTGGCAAATTCGGAGTGGTGCAAAGAACGGCCCATCGGTTCAGTTGGATGTAAGTCACCTCCCATCCAGCTTGACAATGCTGACAATATCTTAGGCAGCCGATCGACCAGACAAGACCTCCGTTACCATGTTTTGCGAACCCTGGGGGCTGTGGCAACCGAGAATGCTCGATCTGCTTATCAAGACATAAGCCGCGCTGATTGAGTGCTGTATCCGCCGGTCTCCCTTGTGTCATGGGCGGCAAGTTCTGAGCGTCTGCGGTGTTCCTGAAAGGCCCATTTTGGACTTTCTATGGGTTGAATCAATGTTGTCGGTGCGGCATGTCTGGCCGGTCCTATTTCTGCGGGAGGCTTGACCTTGTTTGTGGCCATCATGATGCTATGATCCACACACAGCTGATGAGCTACGTGTCTTCAGCCATATTTGTCGTCGAATTCCTCATTGTCGGACCCATAAGTGCGATATTTGTACGCATTATAACTGAACTCATCGTCGGAGGAGACTTCATCTTCTGGGTAATCATTGGCGGGGTTGTCCTCGGCTGCGTGGTGTCAGCGTATATGGATAGATTGAAGGTGCTGTAACTCACCGTTGGAGTCTTCATCATCCCAATCGGTCTCATCTTCGCTATCAACATACTTTTGCCACAAATCCTCGTCTTCCTCGTCAATAACAAGGATGCCATAACTGGATTGAAGGTTTGTGGTGGTCCCTGGATCGCCATCGTACGGCATCCGGACGTAAGTCTCATAGATGTAAGGATCCTCCCGATCGCGAGTCGTCTTGGCAACGTCTTGCAAGTCTGGGGGAGGGGGTGTAGGGCGCTCCGTAGGAGGCGCAGCCTTGACTTTGTCCTGCAACTCCGGGTCGAATTCCATTGCGAGAGCAGCAAGCTCATCTGCAAGTTGGTCAGACTCCAAGTCCCAGGTGCTAGGATGGTCTCGGATGGAAGTGCCGTTCCTTATCGTTTTGGGGCGCGCTTGGACAAATGTGTTCGTCGGACTTCGCGTGGATGCGTTTAAAATATCGAGGGTCGGCTCTTTGCCTTCCTCTGGGATTTTGTCTCGCGAGTCTCCATCACGTGGCACTTCCAGCATTCTATCAACCGGTTCACCACGATATAGCGGATTCTGCTCATGGTCGAAGGCCGCTCCGTGTCTCTCGATGAATGTGGCGAGAGGAGGGCGAATAAGGTGTTTGGATTTCCTGATGCCACCAGCTGTGTTCGGACCCAGAACAGAGGATATGTGACGGGCGAGGTGGAAACGACGAGCCTGGCGTGCAGGTTCACTCGTCGCAGGCGTGGCCGGGGCCGATTTGCTGGTCGCAAGCGTACTGGGTGTACCTGATACCTTGTGCTTCTCTCCATCGGTGGTATCGACTTTTGCTTCGGCAGTGACCTTGGACGTCGAAGAGGTATCTTTCAAGCCCTCGAGTGAGGTCAAACGGATTGGAGGGACACCGGGAGCTGGAGGCTTTGACCACACGGCCTGCGACGCAGCCGTATCCCGCTGGGAGATGGGAATGATTGTGTCATTTCGAAGGCGCTGGAAATAGAAGTCTGTCACCCTCCGCTTCTTCTCTGTGCCATTCACATGCTCGAGGTCTGGAATGATGAATTAGCAGTCTGTTCCACCCAGGATTGGAGAGGAAGTGGTACACAGAGTTTCGACCGGTTCTTCCTGCCGTCTGCGCTTGACGCTAATGCGCTCTGGAGGAAGCGACATGAGTGCTACCGTGCCAACGAGGGCAGGCCGGAGTAACTAAGTTTAATGGACTATTCTGAGGGTGGAGGGAGGTACCAGTTGAGTTCAGAGAGTTGGCATTTGCACGTGCCGGCTTAGTTTTCCGTGGAAGATCAAATGCAGATTTCCCCGCAGCAGCATGCGAAGGCAATTCACCTTCACCTCACTTTTACGTTACTGTCCCCTCGCACTACCTTTACCTTATGCACTCTTGTGTTACCTCTTCTCTCACATTATCAAACACAGGCACTATTCGGAGCTGTTTATCCCAATTAAATTGGTAGTTGTCTGGTAATGTGAGGCTAGGCATACTTGTTCTGTGTGCTCCGTAGTATCAGTGAGGATATCGGTTCACAGTGAGGCGCTAGAGATCTACGCGCTAGGTCACCAATAAAACGACGCCAGTTTAGCCAACCGGAGCCTAACCAGGCCAGCACGCCAGCTGCGAGGCACGTCAACTTAGATTCTCGCCAAGAACATGCTGAACTGGTTTCTGATGTTGAACGTCCGTGTCGCACGCAGGTCCAAGCCACACCTGCCCTGCATTATTGACCAACATACCCGGCTTCCCGCCCGTCTTGTCGGCAATAGCTCTTAGCATGCGCGGCGCTGTCAGCCGCGGACGTGACGTCGAGTTCCACACAGCTGATGTTCTACATTTTCGCGAGCGAGGACATTTTCGAGGCTGACCGCGCTGTGGCAAATATGTTGCATCGCTTCGTGGAGGAGAAGGCCAGGGCCGTGACATGGCTGGTGCCACCTTCGCAGCACCCTGTTATGAGCACGGAGTTGAGGGCCATGGTTTGGGCCGGAATAGAGGCAGGAGGAAAGGGGTAGACAACTGTGGCATAGTACAGCACAATTAATACTGTTTATTCGTTCGTTAGCCCTTCCTCGTCGGGTGAGTGGTCATTCTATGTACAATCGTAGGGCCAGGGCAGACATCCTAATCACTTTACCGCACTGCACATATACCTTTCATCCGTCACAATCACAATCACACGTCAATCCACCGGGCCATCCACTTCTCCACCACAGCCTTGGCCTCGTCCACGAGCCCCAGCTCAAGCAACACCTGCGTCGCGGCGCGGACGCCACTCTCCAATGCACTGGCGATCCAGGAGGCCGTGTAGGATGTCCCCTCGCCGCTCATCACGATGCCCTTTTCCGTCTTGAAGAAGGCGGGGATGAATGCCTTGCGCATGCCGATGTCAGGGGTCGCCCAGGAGATGGTCTCGTATTGATCGAGGACCCAACAGCGGCGGTTGTAGTTGCCAGCTAGAATGCGAAGCATGTTAGCAATTATTTGCGCTAGAGCAAGTGATAGAGTGAAGGGGGGTGGAGAAGTCAGCATCCGTGCATGGTCTTGTCTGAACGAGGAGCCGAGACGGACGAGACGAGAACAGAAGAGAGCGGAAGGGGAAAAAAGGGCAAAAAGGCCAACGCACTGTACTGATTATACACGACTTGGCCGTGGATCTCGGCCATGGCGTCCACCACATACTGCACGTGGACGTCCTCGGGGATGGAGGGCCATCGAAGACCGGAGTCCCCACTGGTGTAGCTGGCCAGCATGACGCCGGGGCCGGTGGAGTTGATGTCGTAGCTGGGATAGCAGATACTGCCAATGCCGGGGATGTCGGTGGTCGTGGAGCAGGACCCGTAGATCGGGTTGTCCAAGTGCTCCCAGAAGCGGGTCTTGAACTGCAAGGCGACCTTGCAGACCTGCGTGTATGGATAGCTGTCGATGGCCGTGCTGAGCAAGTCGGAGAAAGCGGGCAATCGCCACGTTCGAACCAGAGGCATCGGTACCGTCACCACAGCAAGATCGTAGCTCGCATTCTGAAAGGTCCGGTCGAAAGGTTTGTTCTTCCATTGCAGCGTCACCCGCTGTGTCGTCTCATTATACTGCACGCGCTGGACCTTGCGGTTCATGTGAGTTATGCCGTCCACGAGGGGGTGGAAAGCGCTGGGCAATCGTGTGAGGCCGCCATCGATCGTCCGCCAGTCCGTGGCTGAAAAGTACATGGACTCGTATAGGTTGTCCCAGAAGCTCTCGGAGCCACCATCTCCGATGCCGACAAAAGTATCGTTCAGAGCGTACCCGAGGACATTGTGCACGTATGCAAATTCGGAAAAGTCGTCTCCGCCTAGGCCATTCAAGCCCTGGTCGAGGAACGTTTTATGCGCTCGGTAGATGTTCCGAGCCATCTGCTCGACGAAGCTGCCATTGTACAGAGCGTTGATGGCAGTGTTTACTGCGTCTAGCGCGGGGTCATCTGGCTCGCTGGACGACGGTCCCAGGAGTGAAGCGTTCGCTCTGACTTCAGACAAGGTCGGGACCTGGCCGTTAGGTTTGCGTGCTCCGTTGACGTAGTACAGACCGTTAGGCGAGCTCTGGTACCACTTGATAAAGTCGACTGTGAAGTTGGTGTTGTTCTTGTTGAGGTTGTTGACTTCCGCGGCAAGTTGGAAGACGATGCGGTGGTCTTGGATTTGCACCGTCTCATTGGTTTCGGATGATGTGTAGGACAGTGGGAACCGCATAGGGCCCATCTCTTGGTACTGTCGGTCGCTTGGGTCGCCAAAGTATGCGGTGTGAACTCTGCCGCCAAGGCGCTGAGCGGCTTCGATCAGAGTGAGGTTGGTCATGCCAGACTGATTCAGCGCCAGCCAGGTCATCAGGCCGGCCATACCAGCGCCCACGATCGCAACTTCTTTCGACTTTGCTTCCCGGACATTGACAGCACTGATTTCCGCATCCTTCAGAAGGGCCACCCCATCAAACCAGGGACCCTCAGCGTCAATGCCACTAGAGTTGTCCATCGCGATACTGAAGTCTTCTTGGCGCTTCTTGAGGCGCCGCCGACTGGTTTTTGCGTTTGCCGAGATTGAGACTGGGGCGCTTCTGCCGACCAAGGTTTGTCCTCCCCACGCTGACAGACAAAGCCCTGTGGGAGCATACTCAGGCACCTTCCACAGCAGCCGATCATGGTCGCACGACTTGGAACGACCAACTAGATGATGGGCTTGCCCCGGTGTTTGAGCCTCACATGGTCCATAGGTGTAAGTCACCTCGGAAGAAATAGGCTTGTCGAAGGAGACATGGATGTTGGCGAGGCCGGAATCAACGGTTCGCTTCAGGTGCAGGTGGACCGGAAGAGAAGCGCTGGCAGCAAGCACGCATGGCAACAGCAATGCTGTCGAAAGCATCCGCCCGGCCATAGTGAGTCAGAAACCGAATGCGTATCTCGAGGAGCTGTTGAGCACGCCATCATACCGAGTGGCTGGCGATCACCGGTTTTTGTACACGGAGAGCATATCTGGTCTGTCCCCCGATGGCAGCCTCCGCAGTCGACAATCCCACATTGCTGTTGAGGTTGGCTGTTGCCTGTGTTTAGTCACTCGAGATAGTCGTCCATGTCCGAGACGAAAAAGCAATCGATGATTGGTTTAGATTAACAGGTTGCATAGGCGGAAGATATATCACCTACCTGCCACATCGAGCAAGGGAAGTGCTGCCAAGGGCCATGGCCTATTCCGCTATGAGTTCTTTTGTGCAGATCGCCTTTCGTTACCGGCACGAAGGATTTGCTGTAGCCTGGCCGGTAGCCGGAGCTCCAGGGCGACGCCAGGCCGAGCGGTGGCATATACGTCTAAGATCCAGAGAGTGTTGAGCAGGACCTTCGCCTACACGAGTGTTGTCTCTTCCATATTGCTAAAGGCTTTGGGCTATAGCGGGCGAGCACCGAATCCATGGCGTATGATAGCACGATAGCTTTTTGCAATGTTGGCAGGTCTACGGACGAGAGGCTTCCATTGACGTACGGATCAAATAAACGTGTAGCCGAATCCTTCTGGGTCTTTACCGAGCTGCGATGCGTACTCGTACTCGTACGATAAGGATGTGGAGACAGGTTTGATCGAGGACCTTGACCGCAGAGTTGTTGAGCTGTCTACTTGGCCATGTCCTGCATCTCGGCCCGCTCGGCTGAGTTACAGGCACCGCAATGCTCGTATTGTCCAGTATGCAAGGCCCACCAAGTCAACCATAGACCAAGCACTGCAGAAGCTTTGGAAGCGACAGATTCCCTGCCGTAATTCACTTTTGTCATAATCTTCATCATTCGGCCGGGGGTATTTACGGCAATAGCTGATAATCGCTCACAAAAAATACTGCGATACAGACATGCACTGCTCGTCCTCCGAGCCAACGCCCTGCGACAAATCTTCCAGCTTCCGGCTTCCACGGCCCAGCACATTTGTGCCATGTTCGATGGCTCGACCTGCCTTAGCCTCCTGCTGTGCCAATGTGCTGGCTCTCGAGCGTCTTCATCCGTTGTTGCTGCTCGGCTGACTATTCGTCGTCGCAGCTTCCCCATGCGGCGCCGCATCTGCAACGCGCTGTCTCTTTGCATCAGCCCCATCTGTCGTGGTCGCCGTGACCTGATGTTGTACATTGCTCACATCTCCTAGCGGTGTTCTTTTGGCAGCTTGCAACCCGCGCTCTACTCCGCCAAACTCGGCCGGATTCGAGAAATGGGTTGCATTCGACTCCAGCGGCCCTCGTCTCGTAGGAGGTCGGTAGGCTGAAGTGCTTGGCCCTCGTATGCCTGGAAATTGTCCATTTGGCCCGGGAGCGCCAACCCGCCTCAGCTGCTCAGCTTGGGGATTGACGAGGTCCCGTCTTATAGGAGTGGTGTCTACCGACAAGTCGCGCTTCAAAGGAACGGATTTGGTGTGATTGACTCCCGAGGTCTTGCGGATCGATGGACTGTCAGCATGAGGGTTGAATCTAGGCGCAGCGGCAGGTCCGCCTGCAACCACGTTGTTGTTCCCATCTAGAATGTCAGCGGCCTTGGCTGAATAGAAACCCATAACTTGACCAGTTTGCGGGGGCGAAGATATCCGGGGGGCATTCTCCAACGCGAATCGAGAATCTACAGCCGAGGGCCTAGTGGCCGGACCAGACGGAGCTTGGGCTCGCTGGCCGGGTAGTGGTTGAGGTATGACATTCGTCGGGGCGGGGATCTGGGGAGGTCTTGAGGTTTCAGGACGGGGAACTGGCGGCCCTGTTAACTGTGGCTTCGAAGGTGTGGTCAGATCAGCTCTAGGTTGGGCGAAGGTTCGCTCTGGAGCGGAATTAGCTGACTTGCGGGTCGTGTCCGCCGATTCTGCGGGCAAAGCGACCTCATCTGGATGGCCAGTGTTGCCTTCACTAAAGTCGATCTCCTCAAAATCCTCCAGCTCGAAGCTGTCCTCGAATTCTTGGGTTTCTTCTTTTGCGGGGACGGATAAATTCGGCCTCGCCGGCTCTGAGATGACCTCTAGTGTAGAAGCAGACGAGTTATGCCTGGCTTCTTCCGGACCTTTCTTGGGCGCAAAATCTGCGTGTCGGTGCAGCATGCTTTCGTCCCATTTGGTAGCCCCAACCTTCAGCTTTGTGACTTTTTGCAAGTAGGCCTTGTCGTAAACGCAGTTTCCCAGGACGTTGCCAAAGTTCCTGAGTGCCCTCTTCAGCGCGTCTGTAGTACCCTCTTTCTTTGCTTTCTCGAATGCCGCAGCTTTGCCCTTGCAGTTGTCAATCTGGCCGTAGCCAATATCTTCGTGGTGGGTGCCATCTTTCAACGTAACTCGCACAATTACTGATAATCCGAGGGATATCTTTCCTGTCTGGGGGTTCTCGTCGACGAAGTCGATTTGAATGTTTTGGATCGAACTACTCCAGCCATTGAAGCCAAAGACTTCGTTGGCAAGGCTGATCGCCTTCTCAGCTGCCAGATAATGTACTTTCAAGCCGCCTGGTCCTGCTCTTGACGAGATGTATTCCGGTCCAAGTTGTTTGTCAAGTCGACTTTGTAAAGTCGCGATTTCCTGGGCTGTATACTCGGTGATTCGCGGAGGTTGTTCTTCGAATGGGTTGCTTGTTGTGCTACCATTGGGCTTATGCTGGTCACCGACCCTGTTGGAAGTCAGCCGTAATTCACTTTGACGACCGAGTCAAGACCTACGCCGGCATGATTGTGGCAGGGAAAGCGACACTGCACAATATAACGCTGTGGGATATCTATGGTCTTTGCGAATACTACGCTGACTGAGGTGGAAGTGAATGCAACCAGCGTGGACGCGGCAGGCAGACGCGTCGGCCCAACTTCGGCACACGCCTTATCACGTGGGTGCAATTCTCGGGTTCTAAGATCTATGAGTAGACGAAAACTGCTGTGCTTCTCTCCATTTTGTCTATTCATCCTCTCCGCCGGGGCTATCTCAAGCCACCCACAGCCTACATGTCCCATCTCCACCGGCACTTACCAGCCAAGGATGCTGAGGATGCCAGTCCAGATCCATTACTCCTAGCCCTCCCGTGACCTTATGTCCTCGCAATACTTTGAGTGGTACAATCTGCGCATTACTCATCATATCACTCGTAACCTGGCCATGGAAGATCTGAATACTCCCGTCATCGCTACCATCTGCGAATAAAGGATATCGGTTTGTTGCCGGATGGAAGCGGACTGATCGAATCGCTTTCTCGTGAAAGCGGAGTGTCTTGTACGGGCGAGGTGACAGATCGAGATCCATCCACAGCAAACGGCGGTCGTACGAACCAACTATAAGGTTGTCCGAGCCAGCCGTGGAAGAGCTTGTTGGGTGGATGTCGAAGCTGCTGATCCACCGTGCGCCTGGTTGGATTATTTTCAGCAAGGACTGTCGGGTCAGATCGTATGCTCGAATCACACGTTGGTTTGCCACAAACAGAATGGGCCTGGTCGGATGGAAGTGCGCAACCTGAGGAGTGCCGCCGCCCTTCAATCGCTTGCGGAAAGGTAGTTGTGTTTGATGTTTGGTGATTGTGTGGATGGCAATGGCTTGGGATGCCGGAACTGTGGTACCCGGACAAATTGTGACAAAGTGATTTCCACCAGAGTGGAATGACAACGTCTTTGCAATATGGCCAAGGTGGATGACCACGGCCACACCTTGATTTCTTTGAGAAGAGGATGGCCGAGTCCATTTGACGGAAGAGGGTTTTGCAGTGGTATTCTCTGAGGCGGCATATCCCCAACCGGCATCTAGGACAGCCTGAGCAGCGTCCGATTCAGGTCCTATGTCCGTGCCTAGCCGAGGAACGCAAAGGTATATGTCGTCTTCGGCACAAGCTGCCAGAATGGGAGCATCCTTGCCAGGTCGCCATCGGACAACGTTGACCGCAGCGTCCGATGCCAATTGTGCAGACCAGATCTCACGAGGAGGCTCCAGCGTCCATACCTTTGCAGACCCATCATCACCACCAGTAGCCAAATATTGTCCGGATGGATCGATGGCCAAGGATCGAACACGACCCTTGTGACCATGGAACCGTCCGGCTTCATGTGTGGGGAATGGTCGGAGTTCATCAGGATTGGGTAGTTTCGGTAGCAGTGATTCTGGATCGATGTTGAGCTTTGTCCGCCGGACTCGAGGTGCAAGGTAGAGGTCGAGGCACCGCTCGAACTTTTCCTTGACGAAGCGTTCGTAGCCCGGGACCTTCCGGAGCGCGGCGTGGTCTGCGGGCAGGTAGTCCTTCTCTCGGTCTTCCTCGTCCGCTTTCTCCCAAGCTTCTTTTTCTTTCTTGTCTGGCAGGTACTCAGGTGGCGGATGGTAAGACTCGTCAAATCCAGGCGGTGGAAGCTTCGGAGCTGGCATGTGCATAGCATGATCAGGTCTAGGCTGTTCGTCAGCCCATATGTCGTAGTTCTGTATCCCTTCATCTTGCTCCTCTTCTTCCGTCGGAGGCTTGTATGGCAATATGCGACCTTCTCGAATGGCTCGGACGATTTTCATGACTCGTTTTTGCTCGTGCTTGGAAGGCACGAAGCGTCTTTTGGGCTCGGGCGCGGAACTGAGTGGCATGATTTCCGTCTTGCTAGTGAACCATTCCACAGTGGGCTCGTAGGGATCATAGCCATCTGCGGCGACCTCATTCATCTGCACCTTTTTCAGCAGCTCCAACTCTTCCTGACTGAGTTCGAGAGGCTTGCCCGTTGCCGGGTCTGTAAGGCCAGTCCATCCTTTCGGGACTTCAATGGTGTCAAGTAGTGCATCAAGAGCTTCTCCTTTCGCTGGCCGCATGATTTTCTTGCCATTGATATTGTAGCCGATGTGAGGATATGAGTCGTAGAATGAGAGGGGAATGTTGCCGATTGTGTTGGCTTCATTCTCTGGGACTGAGTAGTCCGAATCATCACCCGGATCTATCTCAGGGTAGATGTATCTTTCGTTCCCATTCGCATCCTTGACGACCTTGTAGTTGGGCTCCTGTTCGTCTGTGGGATGCGTGCCTTCCGCTTCTCTGTCCTGTGTTTTTAATCCGCTCTTGCTCTTCGGCTTCAGCAGCTGCCCCTCATCATCTGAAGGCACCTCATCGCTCCCAATCGATATTGCGTCACCGTCATCTTCTGCACCGGTGCTCGCATCTTCTTCGTCAGTACCACTGGCAGAATCGTCGTCTTCTGGAAGGGTGTCGTCCAGATGTGCAAAGTCGAATTCGTCGCCAGACACAACCGCAGCGTCTTCCTCGATGTCTCGCGTGACGGCTTTCCGTTTCTTCGAATCTATCATGGCTGCTGGTCTATTGTTCACAGTCGTAGCTGGCAGGCACAAGATCCAAAATTTCGGGATGGATGCGATTGCGACCTCGAAAATTGTGGAGACCAATCTGGGAACTTTTTCTGCCGAGGGCGGTGTGCGGCAACTTTCCACGCTACAGCGCAGGTTGAGTCCACCTTGAGATTTTGTTGACTTCAGTCACTTCTCCCTGTTGGGTTGTTTCTTGCTTGTTCTTTAGACAATTACATTTCTGCTATCTCATTTACGCTGACCATGGGCTCCATCAAGACGCCTTTTGACTATGTCCAAGCATGCTGGGCTCGGGTCCAGGAAAACTCTCCAGTCTACAAGTTCTTCTTCTCGGACATTGAACTCGTCTCTGCTGAGACTGGCTCGATGGTTGCCCGCCTCCCTGTTTCGGCGACTCTTCTCAATTCCAAAGGCGGCCTGCACGGCTCGGTGTCCGCCACCATCGTCGATTGGGCAGGAGGCATGGCTATTGCAAGTACCGGCATGGAAAAGACAGGAGTCAGCACGGACATCCATGTATCATACGTCTCGACCGCCAAATTGGGCGATGTCTTGACCATTGAGGGCAGCGTCAGTCGAGTGGGAAAGAATCTGGGCTTCACCACGGTCACGATCTTCAAGGGGGAAGGCGAGAACAAGAGCGTGGTTGCCCATGGCACTCACACAAAGTACATTCTTCGTGATCAGCCACCGAGCAAGAGCTCATGATCTTATTACCCGGCATCTTCTTTGCATCAGGCAGCAACACTCCTCCATTCTGCTATGATTCACTCGGATGTCGAAGAGCAAACTCATCGCACCTATGCTTTAGATCTCAGGCGATCGGTCATACATTCAGATCGGTTTGAGAATTATGGTGTGGTACAGCAGACAGATCCAGGTCATCCATCATGAAATCAGTCGGCCCTCCGAAAGCCATTCTTCCCATACACCTCCAAGTTGCTGTGCCAAATCTGCTGGCTTGCGCCCTTCACTGTCCACCAAGGATCTAATGTCTGGCTCACCGTTCCTGTCTTCTTTTCGCAGGCCAAGACCATGCATTGCTTGCAGAACGATGGAAGGGAACTTTTCCCATTCCAGCTGCGAGCCGAGCGCCAGGAGTAACCAGGCTACCTCCTGTTGATTATACCGAATGGCGACGTGCAACCCCGAACCCTCGATGCCTTCGAATGTGCCACGGTATCTCAGAATATCACCCGTCTCTTGATCTTCCTCGTCGCCGTCATCTTCCGAGTCCTTGATCATGTGAATAATGGCGTCGATGTCCCCTTCCCGACAGAACTCCAGGTATGCATGGCCCTTGCGTTCCTCAGGATAGGCCCGCAGATACGCTTCCTCGGTGGCCGCTGGTAGGATATCATACTTTTCTTGGAGTCCGCCTTCGTTCCGGAGGGTGACCAGAACCTGTTGCGATCCGCTGGGAGAAAGCGAAGAAATGTCTTTGTCGCAGTTCGGGCATTGTGTAATGGTGTACGACTCTAGAAAGCATTCCCTGGACAATCTGTTAAACACGTTTGATCCTGGTAACAACGATACAGGACGTACCAATGGTAATGGCAGCCGCAGGTCAACTCGACATCATCTGGGACACTCTCGGTCTGCACCGGTGCCTTAGTTTCCTCGACATCGCTATCTGGTTCGACCTCGATGAGGAGAGGCTCCTGGCAGCTTGCGCAGAGAGGTTCGGCGATCGTTGTAGCCATGGTGCTGCTAAACAGTAAATATCTGCCAACGTGCGAGTCCTCGAATCAAAAATTGCCAATTGCGGGCAGAACTTTTCTAAAAGTGACAGGGATGTGGCGTGTGTCGACGCGGAGATGGATTGGGCCGTGCGGCGCCCCTAACTTTAGCGCGTGGCCCCTAAAACGGACGTTTTGGGCATGTGTTCTTTCAGCCCTGAACCGCAATGCGACGCCCCGAGGAAGCCGGGCTTATGCGGATCGGACTCTGTCGATTGTTCTGGACAAGTAACAGCGTCCTTTCTTCTTTGTGCACGCCGAGTGCGCCATGACCCAGTGCAACTATGGAGGAAAGACCTGACACCGCTGGAGCCACGGAAGGAGAGGGTAGCCACTCCCAATCATCCACCGTCGTCCCTAAACGTCCCTCGACACCGCCTGCGCAACCTGCTCGGCCGCTGACAACTTCTGCTGTGATTGATGCTACCCTCAAATTCCTGGCAAACGCGAGCAACGAGACCCTCGGAGCCTGCGCAGTCGGTCTATGCGCGTCGACTTACCTCGTGCTTGGCCGCGTTGGCTTGGTCCTGATCGGCGCAGTCGGAGGTGTTGTTCTTCACGCCACCTGGGAAAGTCAGTATGGGGGCCGGTCGGAGGAAGAGAAAGCCGAGCTAGAACGGCGCAGGAAAGAGTTGGGTGTGGAAGTCGCACGGAGAGTGCTCGACTGGCGGGAGAGGAGGCAAGAGAGAGATGACGAGATCGATCGCAACGAATCCAGGATACTAGACTATTCCGAGTTTGAGCCTGAGACCAGAGCGTCGCTCAACAACCTCACCGATGCTGTCATACGAGACTATGTCAGGTGGTGGTATAGCCCTCTGCTTCCGAAAGACCAGTCCTTCCCGGCAGCGGCCAGAAACACCTTCACCAGCTTCGTCCTCTCCTTCTCCAACCATCTCTCGCGGAAACGAGCGGCCGACCCCGTCCTCGACTTCTTTGCCAACTCGACCTCGATCATCATCGTATTCTTGAACGAGCTATCTACCGCCATCAAGGCCTCGTCGAATCAGGATGCGGAAACCGCCGTCAAGACCTACCTCCAGTTCCAGCCAGAAAGCAATCTGGCCAATGTTCTGAGCAAGGATCAACAGGACCGAAAGTTCAATCTTGTGGCTGATGACATCCTGCAAAACTTCCTCGACCCCAAAGCGTACAACTGTCCTCCAGTAAAGGCCTTCCTCCGGGAGGTGTTGGCAGGCCTTGTCCTCGAGACCACTGTCGAAATGTGCTCGAAGCCAGAGTGGATTAATGGCTGGATTGTATTCTTGTTGGAACAGGGGGAGCCAGAGATAATGAACGCTATAGATGCCGGAGTGGAAGATATGAGCGAGGCCATGTCCCACGCAAAGGAGAATCTAGATCCTGGAAAATCACACAACAGACGGGTGAGCAGGGCGGAAGAGGCCATGGAAGAGGCTATGCGCGAAGCCCAACGGCTCAATGAGATGATTGCGGAAGACGAAGCCAGACGGAAACGCGGCGTGCCCGCCAGCGAACCGGAAGAGACGAGCTCGGTGGCGACAAACGACGTCGGACTGGCCACACCCACCTCATCTGATAGTGATCGAAACCGCCAAGCAGAATCGTCACTCGACACATCCTTGGTCTTCGACAATGACGGTAATGCCTATTCTTCGACAACCCCAAGTCCGAGCAAGGAGCAGGCTTCCTTTACAAACTTTGATCAGTTGGCTGAGACGGTGCCTAATGCCGTGCCGCCCTCGCCTGTGTCCACGGCGCCTGCACCTGTCGAAGTCATGATGGCGGTCCCATTGACACTCCACAACGCGTCTATCACCATCTTGGATCTGGGCGACTTGAACGAGAAAACAGCATTCCGCCAGAAGCCAAATAACGAATATTTGCTGCAGATCGAGCCAGCCTCGCAGCGCTACCCTGGCTGGATGGTATCACGAAGATACGCCGATTTCGAACCGCTTCATCAGACCCTCACGACGATAGCTCGCATCTCAGGAGTACCTGAGTTTGGTCAGAAGTACCCGAACGTGCCAACCTGGAGAGGTCAAACAAGCTCGACGCTCACCCAAAGTTTGGAGGCGTACTTGAAGTTTATAGTCAGGTATGAGCCGCTGGCTGAGACAGAAGCGATGAAGAAGTTCTTGGACAAGGAGACCGGTCTTCAGAAAGCACCCGCACAGAGCAAAAACGTTCTCGTGCAAGGGGGAGCCGCGCTGGAGAACGTGGGCAAGAACTTCATCAACGTTTTGGGTCAAGGTGGAAAGAATATTGCCGGCGGTGGCAAGGCCGTACTCGGAGGTGTACAGGGTGTCTTCGGTGCAGTGGCTACCGGAGTGCAGGGTGCGCCGAAGAGATTGATCTCTGCTAGACCTACACCGTCCAGAACTCATTCCGGGCAACCGTCTGTCTCTACTCCGAGATTCAGTCAGGAACTGCCAAGGCCCAGCACCGATAGCATGGAGGCCCGACCACCACCGTTACCAGCGAGACCAACCGTTGCAACTCCAAACCAAGAACAGGCTCAGTCGCCGATCAGCCAGCATAATTCAGCACGCCAATCGGAAGAAAGCATTTCGATGCCTCCACTGCCGAGTATGATTGCAGACGACTACCAGCCATTGTCTATATCGAAGCCTGCAACACCGCCGCGACCTCGACAGGACACGATTACACCAACGACACCTGCACCGTCCATCAAGCTGGAAGACGTAGTGTCGCCCCCAGCCACAAACAACGCCCCAGCGAAGGCCCCTTCCCGCAAGGCCAAGAAGGACATCCCCATCTCCGAAGAAGAAACACGCATCCTGATTGAACTCATTTTCGCCATTCTGACTGAGCTGTACTCGATGGGCGGTGCCTGGTCAATACGGCTGTCTCTTCTGGGTGCAGCCAAGACCTTCCTTCTGCGCCCGAACAACCCCCAGCTCGAATCCATCCGCACGCTGATCCAAGAAAGTGTCGTGGACGCCAACTTTTCTGACAAGGGACTCGCAACTCACATCAACACTCTCCGATATAATACTTTGCCAACGGCGGAAGAGAAAGCGACTTGGCCCAAGGAACTGACGGCAGAAGAGAAGGAAAAGCTGCGAATTAAGGCCAGGAGACTGCTTGTTGAAAGAGGCATGCCGCAGGCGTTGACGAGCGTCATGGGTGCGGCGGCGAGCGGAGAAGCTCTAGGCAAGGTTTTTGACTGTTTGCAGGTGGAAAGCGTTGCCCGAGGGTTGATATTTGCGCTCATGTTGCAGGCTATCAGGGCCACGACGCAATAGTACGGCTGATGTGTATCCGTCCAGGCAGGAACGACGTGTTGATTATGATTGGCAACGAAGCAAATGTACAATAGGGACAGCGGCTGGCGTTGTGAAAGTGGCGTCCTGGTCCTGATTCTTGTGGAGGTGATTGCGCAGTGCCCGCGTAGCAAGTCACCTGCCGGGGCAGAACACTCGAGGAATGAAGCGTGTTCGCATGAGGCGCAGGTTGTCCGTCTTTGGTACACCAAAACGAGGGCCCCAAGACTCGTTATATCAAGAAAGCGGCGGGTGGGACTGTCATTGCGGGAATGTGATTGGTCTCATTTTAGACCAATGACATCGCTCTCATTTCTCGATTGCTTCCGAATTCGGGCGCAGGCGAGTAAGAAATAAAATTGTACCCGGCATGACCACTACCTCAATTCACTCTTGCCGTTGCGATATCGTACCTCCAGAGTCCGACAGAGCTAGAGCTGTCCTTTGTTGTTCTTATTCTCGTTCGAGCAATCCCAAAGCCCTCTGTCTCTACACCACGAAGCGGCGGCGGAAGATGGCGAGGCCCTGAGTCATATCTCTATCTGTTTCCCTTTGAACTTCCATCCCCGTCTGTCCAGGCGGCGTCTCCATACATCGCCACCTGTCATAACGATGCCGACCGTGCACTTACTCGACTACGTCGCGGGCAATATCCGCTCTCTCGTCAATGCGATCGAAAAGTGTGGATGGGAAGTGGAGTGGATTAGAAGCCCCGAGGATGTTGAGAAAGCAGATGTAAGTTCTCCTAGTTCTTTGTCTTTATGTTTCAGAGAACCCGGCGATGGGCAAGGGTCAAGGTTGGGATGGGCTTTCTTATGCTGTCCAAAATTCAACCACCTGGATGTTCAACTCTAAGCCATTGTGCCTCGTCTACAGAAAATCATCCTTCCCGGTGTCGGCCACTTCGGGCATTGTCTCAACTCCCTTTCATCCGCTGGCTATCTCCCCGCCATCCAAAAGCACATCGCCGCCGGCAAACCCTTCTTCGGCATCTGCGTAGGTCTCCAAGCCCTATTCTCAGGTTCGGTGGAAGCGCCCTCAGTACCAGGCCTCAACCTCATCCCGGCCTCGTTAAACCGCTTCTCTGGAAGCAACAAGGATGGCTCGAAGAAGTCTGTCCCATGTATAGGGTGGAACGATGCATCTACTCTCCACCACGACCGCGATCAAGATCACCAAGGCGAGGGGAGAAGTTTCTACGGTTTAAATCCAGGGAGTAAGTACTACTACGTGCATAGCTACTTCGCCCCCTACGTGGCCGGTGAGCTGGAGGAGCAAGGCTGGACCATTGCCACCGCGACGTATGGAGACGAGTCGTACGTGGGGGCGATAGGCAAGGGGAATATTTTCGCCACGCAGTTCCATCCCGAGAAGTCGGGGGCCGCGGGGCTGAGAGTCATCAAGGCATTTCTTGAGAGAAGGATGTGGTCAGATCCACTTCGTACCTCGATACCGGGAAGTCCGACGACACCGAGAACCGAGACTCCTACGAAAGATGCCGGCACAAACGGTCTCACTCGCCGTATAATCGCCTGCCTTGACGTCCGCACAAACGACCAGGGCGACCTCGTCGTCACAAAGGGAGACCAGTACGACGTCCGGGAGAAGACAGCAGGGGCTCAAGTTCGCAACCTGGGCAAACCAGTCGAGATGGCACGGCGCTATTACACCCAGGGAGCTGACGAGGTCACGTTCCTCAACATCACATCCTTCCGAGACTGCCCCATCACCGATCTACCGATGCTCGAGATTCTTCGGCAAACGTCTGAGACGGTTTTCGTACCGCTGACGATCGGGGGTGGTATACGAGACATGGTCGACCCAGCCACGGGAAGGACGGTATCAGCACTGGACGTGGCGAAGTTATATTTCGCCTCAGGGGCAGACAAGGTCAGCATAGGAAGCGATGCTGTGCTTGCGGCGGAAGAATACTACGCCTTGGGAGGGAAGCTCTCAGGCACGACGAGTATAGAGACCATCTCTGCAGCATACGGTGCTCAGGCCGTGGTCGTCAGTGTCGATCCGAAGAGAATCTTCGTCTCGTCACGGTCCGAAACAACCCATCATACTATCAAGACGAATGAACCAGACGCTCAAGGCAGAGATCATGTCTGGTACGCGTGCACGATCCGAGGCGGTCGCGAGACCCGAGACCTCGACGTCGTGCAGCTGGTCAAAGCCGTCGAAGCAATGGGTGCGGGCGAAATATTGCTGAACGCCATCGACAGGGATGGCTCGAATCGCGGGTATGACCTCGGATTGATCGACATGGTCAAGAGCGCAGTGACCATTCCGGTGATTGCCTCTTCCGGGGCGGGCAACCCAGCGCATTTCGAAGAGGTGTTCAGGAAGACGAAGGTCGACGCCGCGTTAGGGGCTGGAATGGTGAGTTCACCGAACTTCGATCTCAATTTCTTCTTTTCCCCTTTTTTTCATGCAATGTTTGGTACCCTCCTGCCTGCCTACCTGCCTGCTCGCGTGCTCGTTCTGGTTGAGTTTGCTCCCGACTGACGATCTTGCTTACGCGTAGTTCCACCGCGGCGAATACACTGTCACGCAGGTCAAGGAATATCTCGGCCACGCCGGGCTGTTGGTCCGGCCATTTGAAGAATTCGACGACGGAACGGTCGCTCGCTGAGGGATGAGCGGGTGAGTGTGCTCGTGAAAGGTTTTGGCATGGGCGAAGAGAAACACCAGTAAAGCCATGTACACGTTACGTGATAGTGGCCTAGAAAGCCATGGCGAGAGTCCATAGTGACTTGTTTGCTTGCCGCAGCAAGTTCGACACTTCTGTCTGCATGGCGCAAGCGATGGCGACATTTATAGACTTCGTGGACGTGGTAGGGTGGTGCCATAGATGTGACTGATGTGAAATTATACGATATGTACAGCCCCAGCCTGAAATGTATTGTTGTCCTACAGTAGTTGTCCTACAGTACCATACCGTACCGTGACCACTGTACCTAGGTAGGTAGACGAGTAGTAATGTCTCAAGTGCAAGTCGAACATCTGAGGAGTAACTACACACATCAATGATATGCCTGGAGATGAAGCAGGAGTGCGTGGTCAGCCCCCCCTTTCCGTGAACGGACCAACCACCGCTCGACAGTGTCGTGCCGGGTGTGCCGGGTGTTTCGAGTCGATGTCCTATACTGGACTAAACCATGGTATGCCGCGCCAGTGCGAGAAGGAATTACTATGAAGCCAGGCTCAGGCCAGGCCAGACCGGGTCGGAGAGAAGAGGGTAGGGAAGGGAGACCACGAAGGGTTTACTGTACGGAGGCGTCAAAGGAAAGGCATCCATCTATACACTAGTTGACCCGTTTGCCACGCATGCCCGCGTACCGTGCCAAAACTCTTGGTTCGAGTGGTGAAGGCCATGTCGGTATCTCTAGAGCTCCACGGTGTCCTGAGCGCTTTACGAGTACGGTCTGGAAAGCATGATATCCCGAGAACGGCGCAACCACTACCATCACCATGCGTCCTCGGCGATGCCCTTGATTCTCTCTGCTGGCCTGGTATTCCACCGGGTAGGCATTAACTGCACTCAAACCTGCCTTTAGATCTTATTGGCTTTTCCATGCCTGGTAGCGTCAACGCTCGTTTGTCGTGAATTCCTGCCCGCAGTAGTCCGCTAGCCTTTCGGTTCTCTGGTTGATTATTCTCACACCAATGAAAGGGGTCTCGTAACTGTTCGTGACTGGCAAAGATCCCCCGCAGATGCGGGATGCGCCACCTCATACCCTCCGGAAACAGAGGTGTCTGCGAATCATCGTGGCGAGCCGGGTTTCCCTCAAGGCAATCAACGCATAGGCATTTGATATGACGGGTTAAAGCAGACAGAACGTCTTCGGGCATTCATGCTCACATGCGCTTTGACCTTGCTTTGGCTAGCGTGGCCGAAACGTGGCGCAGGGAATGAAAAGTGTCCAGCTGAGACGACGAGTATGTGGCTCGGTCTTCGGGGCAGAAACTCATGACTCTTTCTTCTGATTGCGGATAGATCGGGATTCGGGGTCTTGACCCATGGCACTTATGACGTTGAGCATCTTCTCCCGGGTGTCCCGTGTTAGTTGATCGACGTCGGCGGGTGTGAGATCCTTTGTTGGGATCGGATCCAGCACTGTCTCGACAGTCAGCCCCCTCTCTAGTTGAGACGTGCATCATTCCGAGGATGCATCCTACCTTTGACTCGTATGGTGCCAGCATTGAACCTCTTCAGCTTCGGGCTCAACACCGCACTATAATTCTCCGCTACAATGGGAACGATATCCACGCCCCCCTGCACCGCAAGATGAAACGCGCCCTTCTTGAAAGGCAATAACATGGGCTCTAGAGAGTAACTCCTCGTCCCCTCCGGGAAGATGACCACACTCTGTCTCTTCTCCCTCATGGCTTTTGCTGCGCCCTCGAATGCTTTCATGGCGGCTGACCTGTCCACGCGGTCGATGAAGATGGTGCCGCTGAGGGTCATGAACCAGCCCAAGAAGGGGATGCTTCGCAAACTCTTTTTGGCAGTGACGGAGCAGTTCTTGGGCCAGATCCAGCCCAGGAGGAGGACATCGAGTTCTGTCTGGTGGTTCAGTATGAATACCGCGGGGCGGGTGCTATTCAATATCTGTTCCCCGTTGTCCAGGATCTCGAATTTCACACCCAGGGTGTAGATGCAAAGGTTCTTGAACGCTTTTGCAGTAGTCCACTGCCCATAGGCGAAGTGCAACCCGAAGAGCCTGAGAATTGCAGACGCGACGGTGCCGTAAGCGGCGCAGGCGATGAGGCTCAGGTAGGCAGCCATAGTGCGGGCTATGAAACCAAGGATCTGAGGCGGGCGGGGGAGGTAGGTGTGCAGGGCGAAGAAGGAGAGCATGGTGAACAGATAGAAGGAGAGGAAGTAGAGGGTCCAGCGCAGAAGGAAGAACATGGCGGTGAAAGTGGTATGTTTACTCGGAGGATACAGGGAGAAGAGAGCGAAGATAGTTGACTCAGACTGCTAAAGATGAGGTGAGTGGAAATGGGCTCAAGGCCGGCGGCATGCGTGCAACGGAGCTGGAAGCGTAGAGGGTGATATGAAAAGAATGGTCACAAGGTAATTTCTTGTTGATAGTTGGAGATGCAGAAAACCCCACGCAATTTTTGGTGGGCGCGGGGCTCAGCCTTGTTGGCCTCCTCGACCTCGGGTTGACGTCATGCTGGGATGGATTCACATTCCCACGAGGCTGAGAATGAATTCGATCAGCCTGATTCTAGCCGAACCTATTCTATGCCACGCTGGTAACTTTTGTCTTTGCTGCCGAGTTCCATGTTCCGAGGTTCCTCTGTTCCTTTCATACACTGTTCATAGTCTGCTGGGTCGTGCGACGATTGTCTTCGTGTCATGTCTGACGGCCTCGTTGCTGTTCTTCATCCTTACACCATGCGGAAAAAGTAAATGTATGCGAACTTCTTCATCTCATCCACGTCCATCGCCTTGACGACCTTCTCGTCATTGAACAGCACCCAGTGCTTGTCCTTGTCCGTTCCCGGAATGGCTCTACGGATGAACGCCACATAGTGGCCGGCATGGATGCTCGATCCTTTATGGCAGACAATGCTCTGGAGTTCGAACTTCGCAGGGAGCTGTTCGCTTCCGGGAAGTGCCTTGGGCTCCTTCGGAGCAGCTGGGGCGTCTTCACCAAACTCCCCTTGGTCATCGGGGTGGCTGAACACCCAATCTAGAGCTCGATTGACATCGCCATCGCACTCCCGCAATGCTTTCCGCGCCTGTGGTACACCGATGCCCATATCTCCGAGCTGCGCAATCTTGTCAGCGTCATCTGCTGAGCCGTTGCCTGCCCCACCACCCAAGTTCAGAGGCTCGTCGATATCTGGGTCGTCCATATGCGAAAACAGCCAGTTCATCGCTGCCTCTGCATCTGCATTGCCTGTCGCATGGAGCGCCTTTTCGCATCGGACTCGAGGGAAGCCCATAGATTCGAGTTGGCTGAGAGCTTCTACATTCGGGACGAATGCCGCAGTCGTCGAACTGGAGCCACCAACATTTGCATCTTCAGGCAGCTCCTCCTCATTGGGTTGCAGCCCTGAAGATTTGTAAGGGCTCAAATCGATCGGCTCATCTGTCACCTGCACAGGTATATCCAGCTTCGTCGGGACCCAATTGATGATCTCAAAGCGGAGAGGATTAATCGCCAAGTTCTTGGGGAACGTCTTGAACTTCGAAGACTTGGTGAATCCGGCCTTGGACCCACAAGCAGGACACGTCAACTCCACAGCGGCCGTCCCTGTGAAGATGTCCAGACACTCTTTCAGCGAAACGGGTTCAAACTCGAATCCTTTGGGTGCCTCTATGGCTCCGCCCTGACCGTTATCGACTTGCTTTCTCCGCACCGGCACAGGAATTGAGATATTGTCTTGTTCATCGATTCGGTAGCGGACTCGCTTACAATTCAAGCACTGCAAGCGCTGTTCCATGGCGAAGCGGAAAGATTGCACCGGATCTTGCGAAGGTTGAGAGTTGTTGGAAATGCTAATATGTTTGAAGAGGTGTAGCAGAAACTCGAACGCGTCTTGTTGTCTCATGGTTGAGAACTCTTCATGGTTCCGTCCAATAAGATGCTTGAACATTGCAGGCGACAAACCCTTCTGGTGAGGCACTTCTGGATTGTCCGGCGAGACGTGCGTATTGGTTTCCGGCCGCGAATACCGACCAGAGAGCACACCATCAGCAAGCTTCCGCAGCTGTGTCTCCAGATCTTCCGCTGGTAGCTGAGTGGTTGGAGGGGGTTCGTCGGGGCGGTAATATCGGACTTGGAAATCAGGCAAGGAGAACAAGCATTGAACGGCGCTGTTGAGGTAGCAGCTATTCCCGATGTTCTTCAGACCTGTAAAGCCCTGGCCGAACAGAGGGGACAGCTCTTTGCCGTCTTCTGTGGTCATGGAGAAATCCCAACTTAGGTTCTGCTCAACCTGCATTTCCATCAAGCTCTTCTCGGTCTTCTCCCGTTCTGCAATGTTGATGCCCCAGTGAGCGAGATGTTTGGCCAATTCGGTGTCCACCCGCTCTTCGTTGCAGTGGTAGCAGTAGACATCTGCATTGCCTTCCGGAGTGATAGAGCCAAGCTTAACAGCAACAGCGTGTCCGCTCTCTGTGGCATGAGCCAGTCCATGGGAATTACCGCCAACACCACCGAATTGCGCTCGGCCACAGCCTAGATTCCCACATTGCAAGCAGAGCCAGAGGTTCTCTTTTAGATCACACTTTGAGCACGAACCCAGGTTTTGTGACTCGATCTGTCTGCCCATCTCTTGCTCGAGGCATAAGGTGTGTTCGCAGGGTGTAAACTCTTGCTCCCACGCTTTGACTTCTTCCGACTTGGCGAAGGTCATGGCTTTCAGCACTCCGTCGACGACTGCAGCCAGGTTTCCTGATGACCGGTCCACATCTTGAATACCACATGCATGGCATTTAACCCTTGTTGTGGTGTCGTATTTGTCCTCCTCCGTTTCGGCAGCAATGGCGAGCTTGGTCAACTTCGGAGGGGGCTCATCGCGCTGTACATGTTTCCGAGTCCGTTTGATGTTCAACACCAGAGGATGGTTTGTCAGAGAGTAGTGGAGGAGAGAATGGTTACGGTCGCCAGCACAACCACCATTGAAGCAGCTTAGGCAGACGTCAAGGCCAGCTTCATCGTCTATGGAATCAAAACACTGCGTGCAGTCTTCGCGGTAGACACTTTGGTTGGGTCTGGGAGGACGAAGGTCTTGGGATTGAGCGTGCGGACACGCCATAACGGGGCTGAAGGAGCAACGAAAAGTTGGAAGTTGGAAGAGCGAGAAGCGGCAGAAGAGACAAGAAGGGGACGATGTGAGGGAAGGCTGCAAGACTTTAGTAATAGGCACGAGGGCAAGAGCATCCCCGCCGCCTTGCCTCCGATGAGACAAGGCTGGGAAAGGCTAGCTAAGCCACAGGCGAGGCTGACGGAGCTACGCTGTATTTCATTGGACGGCGAATGCAGTGCTCTAACGCCGTAAACTCCTTGGCTTGGGCTTAGCCTGACCCCTCAAACTCGCCCAAACACCATTAACCATCCAACTTGTCGTTTCTTACAACAAACATCCCTTGGATAGCGCTCTCACGTTCTAACTCCAGGATCCTGTAATGGCCGCGGTCGTGCTCCACAGCCTGGAACCCGTGTCCCGTCCGGCGAATTGGTAATCATCCTTGGTTCATTACGGGGGTGCCTAGTGCACGACCTTCAGCATGGCTCTGTTACAGAATGAAGAGTGAGTGAAAGTCACTTGACTCCTGGAAAAGGAGCTCCTTAGTCCACTAGCTCCGATGTGAGGGCGGGAAATTTGCTAACCTAACACAACAGCTTTGCTATCTGGTATCTACGAACGTCTTACTTGGCCAGTGCCAAGGACGGGATTGCAGAGCGACTGATCAATATCAACTCATCAATCTTGAACACGCCTGGATTTCGTGCAGCTGGCTGGTCCGCTGAACCCGTACAGCGGACTTACTCTCCGCCAATTCCAACATCTGTCAGGTCCAATTATTTCAGAGAAGGCGCAGATCTCCACCAGCTGAACTCAAATGATGCTGAAGAGGATGAAGGCGGCCTCGTCACTGGCAGAACTAGCAACGATACAATCGGGCCCGCACTCAACATGAGACGGCGGAGAAGAAGAGAACAAGTAGAGGACGACGACAGCAGCGATCTGACTGACGAGTCAGAAGATGAGGGCGATGGCGGCCAGCGCACTGTCCAGCAAATCCGTTTTGCGAAGATGCCTGCTCGCAATCGTGCAGACTCATCTCCCATCCGCGGTACCGATGCAGATAGTGTAACTGCCTCGCCGAACAAACCGACGACCGACAATAGGCGCAGGACCGGCTCGCTGGGTGCGGTGGAAGCCGTCAAAGCTCGTGCCAGGCGTGACACTACAACGAGCAGTGATATGTCCTCGGAGAATGAAGTCGATCCCGCCTATTTCCAACGCCGTCAACTTACCGCGGGCCAAACCTCCAAATCTGTCCCGCTGCCTGGCGAAGATCCCATTGGGGCTGTTGCACAAGCTGGTCAGCACGTAGGCGTCCAGGACGACTCGGACGCCGAATCAGTTGGATCAGCCATGTCATCGGAACTGGGAGACACTATGGACTCCGCATCTCTGCTCAATACTTTAGACGACCCGAATCTGAACTCCACACCATTGGGTAGTTTAACAGGTTCAGGACCTCGCTCGGGTCAACCTGGATCGCCTAGGCGACAGAGGACGTTATCGATATTGCATGAGTTACCGCCGCCACGACCTATAAGCACGATCCAGCCTAAGAGCTTACTTTCAGCAGCTCTTGGCGCACAGAAGAAAGGGCCAAGCAATCCTTTGCAAGCATTCGCTGGTCTTTCTGGGAAAGGGACGCCCAACCCTCTGTGGATCAAGGTATATGCACCATTCTCGGATGATGCCGAGGAGCCATTTGAGATGCCGCTGGCACGAACATCCAAAGACGGCAATCCTATCATAGTCGCTGAAGCAATTGGCCACGCTCTCTGGAGATACCAAGAGGAAGAGTTGCAGCCAGCGTTTACTCCAGAACAGCTTGATGTTAACAAGTGGACACTGCGAATGGTGGAAGATGGAGAGGTTGATGAAGACTTCCCTCCGCTTGTCCGTACCAGGCCTGTGACGGATTTCACTGACAACAACAATCGAGCCGGTAGAGGCAGGAGCAGGGGCCGACCATTCGATGAGTTTGGCCTTGTCGAGGCATCTGCGTCCCAGTACGAAGCTAATAAGAAGGAAACACCCCAACTCAGACCGTCTGAACAAACGGAGGCTGGCCCTGTCACGCCCCTTGAGGGTCAGCAGGCTCCATTGCTTACGCTAGAGCGTCCTGGCACTCCCAAAGGGGGAGTATCGCGGACTAACATTCTCCTTGCTGGACAGCCTTTCACCACAGCTCTCACCAATGCTTCCTTGACTCCCGCAGACCTGCCTGCGCCGGCCGCACCGCAGGCCACTCCTCGCATGGGCTCCACGAAACCCCTAAAAATCCGCTACCTCAATCACGATATGACCGCTCAGACGATGATGATGGAGACATCAACGGACAGCTACATCGCTGAAATCCTGGACCATGTCTGCAAGCGGTGGAACCTTGAGAAGGCGGGTTTCGTACTCAAGGTGGCCGGGACGAACACCGTGGCGCCATTAGATCGGACAGTGGAAGCTCTGGGCGTGCGATCCGAGTTGGACCTGGTCCGGAGGCGTTTTGGCGCTGGAGTTCCTTTGACGGGGTCACCTGGGAGTTCCTCGCCCAACGCGCCTCTATTGCTGGACATCCAGGGCCCAACAAAGAAGAACAAGAGGGGACAACCTATGCAAGCTTCGTCGTTGAAGCAGGACCTGCTCTCGAGTGCAAGCAATTTCAAGAAGTATTACGTGACGAGAAAGCAGCTTGGAGGCTTTGCGCAAGGAAGTCAACGAGTGCTGGTGTTTGATGGCGACATAATTCATGTGATGCCGGCAGACAACAGCTCCAACGCCAAATTCAGCTCGATCGCGTTCAACGACATTTTGAAGTGCAAGGTCAGCTCAAAACATCCTAAGCTGGTGCGAATTGTGGTCCGAAGAGTGAACGAGTCCAAGCGATACGATTTCGAGGCGCGGACGGCAGGTGAAGCGCAGGAGATTGTAGATGAAGTGACCCGGGAGATGAGGTTGGCGCGAGCGTGATACTGGGTCAACTGTCTAGACCAGGTGAGCTCTGCGCTACCCATCTTCCTCACCCTCCCTGATACACAATACGGCGGTAGATAGCATATCAGGCGCAGCCAGCGGCCATACTCCGCACTCGTGGATTCGGCCAGTCGGCAGGGTCCCTCTGCCCTCGTTGGCGGGGTCAAGATTGCTTCATTGGTGACATACGTGGCTTGAAAAGAGGAGTTGGAGGTGGACGGACTGGAGGGGCGCTTTGCTGCCTTGTTCCTCTGGAGCCAGTTTGGTTCTTACCGATGATTTCACCAAGTGGAAGCGTTGTGCACGAGAAACCCGAGCACGCTTCGCTGCTGGCCAGCTTCCCCGCGTCTCAATTCCAGGCCCGAATCGCGCTCTCGTCTGTGTCCGAACAGCCATCAGGAGGGGGGGAAGATCTTGCCTGCTCGCCACGCATATCTTGATCGCAACTGTAACCCTGCTAGTACGGACGCAATTGCCCGCTCATCACTGGTGCCCTCGTCGCCAATAATATCACCAACAAGCTTACAGCTCGGCCTCTTAGCAGTTGGGAGCAAGCGTCGTAGAGTTCAAAGATCCCGTCTCAGCTTGCTTCGAGGTGCAGCTCTCATCCTGAACCTGTCCTCCTCTGTGATACCTCCCTAGCTGCTTATGCTGTACTCTCTCTCACTTATTCATCCAACTCACCGGTTGAACGAGAGCTGCAATCGCAATCTTGACGGGCCTTATTGTTGTTGTGTCTCGATTGGAGCTTATCGGCCTGCATTGCAGCTTCCCAGCGACCAGCCATTACCCGACCGAATAATCGACGGCCTCCGTCGATAGATCCTTGATTTGGCGGCGCAATTGCTGCTACCCCTCCCCACCTGCTCTCAGGTCGGCCTCACCCCATTCCACGTTCCACGTCGTGACTCGGTAGGCAGTCCTGACGGGCCTCCGAGCTCCTTTCGAAATCACCCTATTGTTAGCATTCCATTCTCTGGGAACCGTGCGCTCCCCTACGTCAGCCAAATGCCGACCTTTGGAGGCCTGCTCAAGAAAAAGAAGACCAAGGAGTCTGACGACAAGTCCGCCCACCAGAGCGGCGGCAATTATCAGCCCATTCAATACAAATCTTCACACAAGACTGACACGTCGTCGCCGTCATCGAAGGCCACTGGCACCTCAGATGCTCCCACCCAGTCGACTGCAGCCACCACTACCGTGACCACCACCTCCACCCCAGACCCCAATGCCAAAACCATCGAGAGCAACGGCGGAGTGAACATGAACTCCGCACCTGTCGTCAGTCCATCTGGCGGCGTGGTGGATTCCAAAGCGGTGCAAAGACAGACCAAAGGCAAATATACCCTCACAGACTTTGCCATTCAGAGAACATTGGGAACCGGTAGCTTCGGGCGGGTGCATCTCGTGCAGTCAAAGCACAATCAACGCTATTATGCTATCAAGGTCCTGAAGAAGGCCCAGGTGGTCAAGATGAAGCAGATCGAGCACACCAATGACGAGCGACGCATGCTGCAGAGAGTCAAGCACCCTTTCTTGATCACTCTGTGGGGGACGTTTCAAGATTCCAAGAACCTGTACATGGTCATGGACTTCATTGAAGGTGGTGAGCTGTTCAGTCTCCTTCGAAAGTCGCAGGTAATGCCGCACCCTGCGCTCTGCCACACCCGACCTGATACTGACCCGCGAAGCGCTTTCCCAACCCTGTCGCCAAGTTCTATGCCGCCGAAGTCACTCTGGCACTTGAATATCTGCACAGTCAAAACATAATATATCGAGACCTGAAACCCGAAAACCTGCTGCTCGACAGGCATGGCCACGTCAAGATCACCGATTTCGGGTTTGCGAAAGAGGTACCTGATATCACCTGGACTCTTTGCGGAACTCCAGATTATCTTGCCCCAGAAGTGGTTGCCTCAAAAGGTTACAACAAGTCAGTTGACTGGTAAGAGGTCCAAATCTGTTTCCCCGTTCGGAGATACTGAGGTGTATAGGTGGTCACTCGGCATTTTGATCTTTGAAATGCTGTGCGGTTTTACCCCGTTCTGGGACGGCGGCTCTCCCGTCAAGATCTACGAGAATATCCTGAAAGGCCGAGTCAAGTATCCTCCGTACATTCACGCTGATGCTCAAGATCTCCTTGTTCAACTCATCACAAATGACCTGACCAAACGGCTGGGTAATTTGCACGGTGGTCCGTCCGATATCAAGAACCACGCATGGTTCGCCGAGGTTACATGGGAGAGGCTACTCAAGAAAGACATTGATGCGCCGTACGTTCCTCCTGTGAAGGGTGGCGCGGGCGACGCCAGTCAGTTCGACAAATATCCCGAGGAAACGGAGGAATACGGCAAGAAAGGAGAGGACCCGTATGGCACCCATGGCATTACTCCGTCGATCTCGAAGCTGACCTATTTGAACAGATTCGGCCATTTCTTCGTGGACTTCTAATCGCAACGTTCTGCAGACAGACTGCTCGCCGAGTGGTGACCGATGCGACCGAACCGGGAAGGCCGAAGACACGTATCCGAGCCGACACTCGGGTATTGACGAGCATGTTTTCGAGTGCTACACGACGAATAACAAAAAGGGGCTTGGATTTGGGTTCTCCTGCCTTTAGAAGCAGTTTTGGTTTTTGCAACGAAGTTCATGACAACGGACGGCGGCCGTTGCGTTTGGTTCCACCCTGACAAGCTGTTGGGCGTCGTGGTAATGGCGCCGTGGGTTGTTGCAAAGTTTGGTGGGCCGCAGTGGTTGTGGGTGGTTGCTCTTGTCTGAACATCAGCCGGTATTGAAAGGGCCATGGAGAGCTGCGAATGACTTATTTATGACTCCTAAGGCCATATCGACAATCATACGAGGCACTTAATGCAGTGTACGAGAACAAGACCCTCCTAAATGCATCGAAATATTATTACTGCACCCCTTGCAGATTCCGACGTGCTTCACTTCGAAAGCCTGGGGCATGGGATACCAAGTCAGCGTGAAGCAATTGGGTTCGAATCAGATATTCACCTCTGCCTCCAATGTCTATCAACGCTTTCGCATTTGTAGATAGCGAGCTAATTCTGCCATCAACCCGACGTGAGAGGAGTTATTGTACATAAGGGGTCAGGAAGTGTTCCGCGGCTTCCTGCCGCGTATCATATTTCCAATCATATCCTTGACCTATTGCCTCCCAGCTCTGCCGGTGAGATGGCTAATGTACAGTTGTGGTGGCCGGCCGGGTCATAAGTTGAGAGGCCTCTGGCGGTGTCGGCAATGTACGCCTTGGAAGAGAATTGAGGCGTGCCGAGACGAAGAAGCTGAGTGCAACGTACACGCTTCGGGAAGGATGCCTTGATCAGAATCAAGCAACGGGGCAAGTCCATTCGTCAACGTTCGACGGCAACGTAAGTTGCAGATATCCAGCGCCAGCTTGCGACTTCTGCTCCCCAGAAGTATGGCTAAGCTCGCACCAGATGTCCGAATGCGGCGGATTGACCGCGAACTTGGCTCTTCCACTCCCCTCCCTCCCTCGTTCAAAACAACTCCTTCCCACCTCCCGCCTGCGCACCGGCCCCGCCCACACCTGCAAACGCTGCGCTCTCCTTCTGCAATCTTGCTGTATACGTCCTACTGGTGACGTTCCAGGCATCGATGTATTTCTCCATACACGCCGTCAGACATTTCTGCTCGCCCGAGCTGAGACTCCCGGCCGGGGAAGGGATGCATTTCTCAAAGCAATTTGTGTTGACGTTGGAGATGAGTTGTTTGGCGTTGCTGACGTTGCTTTGTTCGGTGATGGCTGACTGGATGCGTTGGAGAGTTTGTGTCGTTGAAGGGGAGGAGGACGGGAAGGAAGAGGAGAGCGGATTCGTTATGGTCGGTGACGAATCTGTGGATGAGGAGTTGTTGTTTTTATCGTCAGAGGAGGAGGAGGACCCGCCGAAGAACCCGCCGAATGCCATGGTTGTGAGCTTGAGGTGTGTCGTGCGTAAAAATGTGGTCGTGTGTCTGTGGACTCTGGGTCGAGCTCTTGGTCAAAGAGGAATTGCAGATGCAGATGGTTTGCGTCAATCCAATACAAGATGCTGGCTGCATCGGGCAAGTATGCCGTCAAATGGCGTACGCCCATTGGTGGGAGCATTTTACAGGGGACTATGAGGCCGTGTCTGATGGAGCACCACCAATTGAACACCTTTGCAATCCAGTAACGACATTCACGTCTACTAGTTCAGGAGGTGCGACTTTCCGCGACCGGGTGTTTCCTTGCCATGTGGCTACTGTGACAGTTTTCTTTTCTACCCTTTCATTGACGTTGGAAGCACAGACGCTCAGCCATGAAGTGGCCGTCCAGCATGTGGTCCTCATTATGGTTGCTGGCGGCGTGCGCAGTCGGCACGCGGGCTGCTGTCGAGGCAGACCCTGAGATGAAGAGTGTCGCTGTAAGTTATTCTGCGCTGCACTGGTCAGCGAATGGTTGCGTGGCTGACGATGTTCCTCAAGCTGCGGACACATAGTCTCCAATCACCGTACCTCGACTCGGACATGTCTAGTCGGTGGTTCGACTTCGGCGGCGACACCATCATCCGCACTGACAAGTACATACGGCTGGCCTCCGACTTGCCCTCCCAGTCAGGCTGGATCTTTTCGCGAATACCCCTCACCGCGACAAATTGGGAAGTCGAGTTCGAGTTTGCGATTCATGGCAAGGGACATTTACACGGCGATGGGTTCGCGCTGTGGATCACCAAGGACAGGGCACAGCCAGGCAATGTGTTTGGCCATAAAGACCAATTTGAGGGTCTGGGCATATTCTTCGACACGTACAAGAACAATCGCCCGGGGGTGGTGTTCCCTTACGTGATGGGCATGATGGGAGATGGAAAGACGACATACGATGCTGCAAACGATGGCAAGGCGAATGAGATCGGCGGTTGTTCGGTAAGAAGGCACTCGATGCGGGAGATTTGCGGACCAAGACTGACAGGGGACACAGGCACGAGGACTGCGCGGCGCAGCAGTACCAACGAAGGCCAAGCTGACGTACTTCCAAGACAAATCCCTCTCACTGCAACTTCAATACAAAGCGCCCGATGCTTGGATCGACTGCTTCAGCATCGAGCCAACCGCAGACCAGCCGCTCAAAATGCCCAACACCGCGTATCTGGGGTTCAGCGCACATACCGGCGAGTTATCAGACAACTTCGACATTATCAGCGTGGAGACGAGGAATCTGTACAGTCCAGTTGCGGCACAAAGCGGACGGGATAAACATTCTCAGAACAGAGCCAGCGGGAGGGGAAGGAGTCCGAAGCAGCAGGGTGGTGGTTGGGGTTGGTTCTTCTTCAAGGTGCTACTGTTCGCTGGTGTGGCGGGTGGTGGCTATGTTGGGTACAAAAAGTACAAAGAGAAGCAACGCTATGATGGGTTCAAGGGCTTCTAGGAGACAGCAAGCGTATTGGAGCATGAGGAGTCCGTAAACTCACGTGTACAATGATCGGTCTATTGAAACGCTCAAATTCCCGGTGCGATTGGTTCAGCTCAACAGCGGCTGAGTGATATGGGTAAATCTCGAAACAGTTTGCTAAACCTCTGTTAAGCTCGTTCGATGGGCTCCGTACGAAAAGAGGCATGGCCGGAGCTGACACGTACCCATGCTTGAGATGTAGTATCCTGTACCCAGGACGAGTATCGAGTACCTCGTAAAGAGGGCAATGACGGTCAGGTGATCTCTAATCTGATCTGATCCACAGTCTTTCTAGGTTGCACGTGAATCAGCCACTCACGCTAGTCTGATCTCCGGATTAGCCCCGCCCCAAAAATGCGAGATATCACAACCAATCAGAAAGCCCGTTGGATCCTTTTGATGTGCTCCGAACAAGTGCTGCTTTCCAGCACCTCTTTGCCTGATCTTGTGAGGCGGTTTTCTGGTGAGGAAAATCAACTTTGAATCACCGGCGCCCGCCAAGCCTGAGTTGATCCAGCTCGTCACTCCTGCCTCGCCCTTTCGCTTATATCCTTCCTCCCCCTTCTTCTTTCTCTTCCTCTTTCTCTCCCCTTTTGCCCGCTTATCACTGCATCTCCAGCTTCAACTCAGCACTCATCCATCCACCAACCATCGTCAACTTCTTAATCTTTCATCTCATCATCTTCACAAAACAACTGCAAACATGACTGGACGTAAGTTCTGCTCCCTACGCGTCTATTATCGCGATTATTGCTATTGTGGTCGCCGCCGCAGCTCGTCGTCGCGTCACCTCGCTCTCGATCTGTTGCAGGCCACTTTTCGCCCCCAACCTCACGCTCCTTCCACCCTATAACCACACCTGCACAAGGCTATGAACTGACAACCTTCTTCTGTAGGCGGCAAAGGCGGCAAGGGTCTCGGCAAAGGCGGTGCCAAGAGACATCGCAAGATCTTGCGCGACAACATCCAAGGTATCACCAAGCCTGCTATCCGACGTCTCGCCCGTCGTGGTGGTGTCAAGCGTATCTCAGCCATGATCTACGAAGAGACTCGTGGTGTCCTCAAGTCATTCCTCGAATCTGTCATCCGTGACGCTGTCACCTACACCGAACACGCAAAGAGAAAGACTGTCACCTCCCTTGGTATGTTAACACTCCAATGCACTGCAGCAAAAGAGAACTATAACTAACGAACAACAGACGTGGTCTATGCTCTCAAGCGACAAGGCAGAACCCTCTACGGCTTCGGTGGTTGAACGCTTCTTCAGCGACAACTACCTCTTGTTTACTAGAGCTGCTCCACAAATTACATGGAAATGGATCATGGTGCTTACGGATGATGAACATGGCGCGACTGGGTTTTCTGTATTCCACTGGGAATTGATTGTGATTGGGTTTCTGCAAGTGCGAGCAAAAGAATTGCAACAAGAGATTCTGTCTTGCGCTCAGCAAAGATGCAACTTGCTCAAGCTGGATTTGTATGCTTCTGAGGGAGCTTTACACAAGACAATTGCTACTACTAGCTATCGATTGTAGCACCAATCATTGAATTGAAATGAAATGAATTGCTCTTGCCACCTTATCCTGCCCTCTCTAGACATCGACAACCAGTGTTTCGTAGGCTCGGTGGGGGCAATGTGGCGATTGTATTGCTGACATAGGCGACAGAGTGATGGCTCCCAGGCGCGGACGAAACGTGTCACCTGGGCCTTGAGTTCATCACAAGGCAGCTTTACCGTACAGCGCCTACAGCCACGGTGCAGGTGAAAATAATTCTGCTTGTGTGAAGACGGCGAGCATCACCTGCAGGCTGAAGGGCACAGGTTTCAGGATGCACAAGGCAGCAGAATTACCGAGTTCTTTGCGAAGAGCGAGCCAGTCGGAATGGCGCCTATTTCGCTCTGTCTGGGCTCCAGGCGGCCATCCGGGGGCCTTGGTTGGTGGCTTCCGGCGAGTGTGGCGAAGATTGGCTGATTGCGCCGAGCGTGCAGCAGGCAGAAGCCTTTCCACTTCTTCCGATATACCCAGATTCACCCCGCCTTGGTCTTCGGCCCCATGCATCAGCACCTCATTACTACTGAACATCGAGTCTTTGAACGATTCCAGAGGACGCACCATCTGCAGCCTCGTTGCAATCCACGCCTTCGACATGAGAGGGTACAGCAAGTGAAGGATCGGACAACTACCAGCGGCCGACAAGGGATTTGCAACCATGTTTCACCGGAGGGGGACCTACCTGCAGCGCCTGTCCAAACTGTACTCGGACACCAAGCAGTCTTATGAGAGCGCGAAGGTCACCCCAGCCGCAGCCAATGTCACTGATTTACCCGAAGTAAGAGAGCTGCGACGCGACTTTCAAATCCAGCAGGACAGATTGCTAGCATGGGGCATGCACTGGACCGACGTCGGCGCGCCTTACTCAGCACAAGGCGATGTCGACATCGACAAGAAAATTGATCAGGCCGGGCTGGGTGAAGTGGTGGCGAGTGTCATGTCGGAGATCAAACGTTTACTGGAAGAGAGTGGCCGACTGGAGCATCCCGAGAGATACGAGATGAAGAAGTCGGCACGAGGGCCTGGGTCGAGTCCCGTCGCCCAGCGAAAGGACTGGACGAGCCATGAGGTCAGGACTGGTCGGACTTTACTTGACCAGCTGACCACCTGCATCGATGTTCTCTACAGTCTGGAGGAGTCGAGGAGGGCCGACGAGAAGGGTAGCGATGCGAAGAGAGCAAAACATGCCCATCCCGACCCTGCTCCTGACGGGACCGACTACGCTCACCTCTACGACCATCCTCTACACGTGGACTGGAACGGACTGGAATTCAATGTGTCGAACTTCCATGCAGCGGATCCTCCTCCATATGACCCCGCCGAGGGCTCAACACCTACGCGAGAAAGGTCGATCGCCTATTTCCGACAGGGTGCCTGCCCGGTGCTCATCGACTTCCTCGCCGCCGATTGTCCACCTTATGTGATCGGCAGTGCCGAGGATGTCTTTGAGCTTCATGAGCTGGGAGAGAAACTGTGCAAGAATAGGGACTTGTCATGGTGCGGCCACCTGAGACTCCTTGGCTTCACTGTCGACCCGAATGGGCCTCGTTGTGCGATGGTCTATGCGTTGCCCGAAGGCCATGATCACCAAACATTACAGCAACACAGGACTCTTGCGTCCCTGCTGGCCTCTAACAATACCCAGGAGGGATCACAGCCGGCTCTTGAAGATCGCTTCCGTCTAGCATACAACCTGGCCCTTTCCATAATGGGGTATTTTGCACAAGGGGAAACCCATCAGTACGTCAACAGCAACAACATCTTGCTTGTCGGGGCAAGAGAGCATATGCACCGTTCCAACATGCCACGGGAGCTGAGGTCGCCTTACCTGCTCCAATCTTGCCAGGATTTCCTGTCACGGTTGCAAGCAGAAGAGCCATTCTCAGCAACTATCTATCGACATCCAGATCACGATATCCATGCATCCGAAGTAGTCCCCGCCTATGACATTTACAGTCTGGGCTTGCTCCTGCTGGAAATCGGCCTTTGGGTTCCACTACAGAAACTGTGGAAGCCGAAGTATGACCGCGACATCTTCATGGAAAGAGTTCAGCGTATATACGCACACAAGCTCGCCCCAAAATGCGGGAGCAAGTACATGCGTGTGGTCCAGAAATGCTTACAGGCTCCGGATGAGCTACAATACAGGAACAACTACGAGGATGCAGGAGCGTTCCTGCTCCAGGTCGCAAAGGACCTGCAACAATGCTGCATCTTGGACGAGGAAGGACCTCCACCAGTCTCTGATATCGAAGTCTTCGAACTTCTGGTCATCGATCAAATGGTCAAGGCTGAAGAGAAAGCAGCATTGGAGGAGAAGAAATTGCCGTCTATACCCGGTAGTTACGAAGAGGCCACGCCCGAACTTCCCAAGCGAACGAACTCCAAGCGTAAGGCAGAAGCTATTCAACAACCGACGCCGCCGGCCGAGAAACCTCTACGAAAATGGCCCGATGTTGATATCCCTCAGCAAGACTTGGACCAATGGAATACCATGGTCATGCCGAAACTTGGGAAGATACTTGAGCATGCTCTCAAGGACTCACCTGAATCGTCCTGCAGCCTCAGTCTGATGATGTTTGGGACCAGACCGGAAAGTGCAAAGACAACCATATGCATCCAATGCGGACAGGTCAACAAAGTCCGTGATATCCTGAGGAAGAAGTTTCGACCCAAGAAGGGCTGGGGGGTCGTCCTTCTCAACGGCGAGGTCAGGAGGAGCGGAACGCGCCGAAGAAGAAAGCCCCGGCGATCCGGCTATGGCTCGCACAAAGGTCCCAAAGCCATGGCTCGAAGACCTCTCGAACAGAAATACCAGGAGAAGCCCACCAGCGGAGCCAGCATCGGCGCCTTCAAGGACTGCGAACACCTCCCACCTGTCTCCTTCGGCGGCACCATCCTCGTTGACGGCGAACCCTACGGTATGACGGTCCACCACATGCTCGACATCCCCAGCGACGACGAAGACGAAGACTTTGATGACGACGTTGTCCGCCGTAGTGAAGAGCAACAGTCCCAACCCCGCAGGGCCATGGCGCCGAGTAAGATGCCCGGACAGTATGACACTTCAGCCGATGTACGTTTCATGCAATCCGAGGAAGACCTCTCCCGGTTCTCCGACCTAGACATTTCTGACGAGGAATTTGAGAATGACAGTGACGACGGAAGCGATGCGAGTACGATCCGCCCCGACTACGCGATCATGGACGCTGATGGCAACGAGTTCTGGTTTCTGGATGACACACCAGAACTCGACGATGACGACGGGTCCGACGCATCGTCTTCGTCCGAGGAGGACGTAGACGCCGACGACGCGGCCTCGATAGGCGACAAGAGAGGCATAGCGCCCTACTCGGACGACGACCTCTGCGTGACGCAACCGGCCATCGACGACGTGGACGACGACTTCTTCCCCAGCGAAGAAGACCGCGACGACGACCACCTCGCGTCCCACGCGTTCGGCTACGTCTTCGCCAGCAGCGGCATCCGGCGCGTCAAGCGCGACGAAATGAAACACGAGGTGGACTGGGCGTTGATCCGCGTGCAGGAAGACCGGCTGAAAATGGAAAACGCCATCTCCGACAGGATCATCACGGCATCGAACCCCCCGACCGCGCGGAACCGGCAGTCAGCATCGTCCCGCCTCCCCTCCCCCTCGCAATGCAACATCCCCGTCCTCACGACCGTCACGCCCGTGTCCTCCCTCTCGGGCCTGCGCGTGCACTGCCGAGGCCGCTCCAGCGGCTTCCGCCGCGGCCGCATCAGCCAAGCCATGTCGCTGGTGAAGATGCACGGGCGACAATCCTTCTCGGCCTCCTTCTGCGTCGAGGGCGGCTTCGGCATCCCCGGCGACAGCGGCGCCTGGGTCTACGACCCCGTCAGCGGCGGCCTGTGCGGCCACGTCCTGGCGTGGGGCGAGAAGAGCAAGACCGCGTACATTGCCCCTATGGAGGTCCTGTTCGACGACATCAAACACCGGCTCGGCGCCGATGAGGTCGAATTGCCCGTCCCCGAGGGGCTATTACACAAGGCTACTCCTGCTGGTGCTGGTGCTGTCCCCGGCCTGGCTACCAAGGAAGACTCGGGCATCGGAATGGAGTCCATGGGCGAGGAGGTGGCGAGTAAATTGAAGGAAATGCGGATCGATGATAAGAGGAATCTCGCCATGGGTATGTCGTCCTCGGGAGCTGCCAGCAATACTGCTGAGGGTGTGCCTCCACCTGGTGGTGGTGGTACTGCTGCTGCTGGCAAGACAAAGGGAGTCGTCGGCGTTAGGCCCCTCAGGGTCATGGCTGGCGCGGTGTCTTGATTGTTCAGAGTATTTGTGAGCGTCTGAATGTATCATTTTCATATATTTTAGTTATTTATTTCATCCCATATCTGCTGTTGTGAGAGGCGCGTGCAATTGTGACCGCAACTGTAATGCCATGTCCTCGATCCATATGCCCAAATACACCCTCCCTTTTGAACATGCTTGCTGGATGCCGTAACGGGTCGCCTGCTGAGCGCTCATGGTCTATAATTTATTGTACAGGTCATGTGTTCCCTGACTATTCATGTCCACGTCTCTCGATGCGTCAGTCGGCCTACCAATGCCGCAATGCCTTCCTTGCCCGAGTAATGCGTAAATTCATATTCAAGTCCATGCACAAATACAGTATCCAAGCGCAATATTACCTACCGTCGCCGTCCTTCTCTCTCTGAGGTGTCTCGTCGTGGTCTGGGCTCCACGGCCCGCGATACTGCAGGCTGGTTTGACACTTCATCGGCGTCGTCGTCGTCTTCTCCTTCTTCATGAAATGTCCTGGAACTACGAGGCACCGTCCGCGGGATTCGCTGATCGACTGAGATACGTCGACTTTCTTGGATGGGCCGTTCCTCGCGCGTAGAGTCTCGTCGGCGGCCGATGTTCGCGGTTGGTGTGCTTCTACTGTCAACAGTTTCGTCGTCGTGCTGCCGTCGACTTGTCGGGTAAGTGTGACTGTGATATTCGGGGGCTTGCTCGCGCTGTTCGCTGGGTCTTCTGGGCGGGTAGGTTGCAGAGCTGTCACGCACGATATCCGCGCTTGGTCTGGTTGGGACGGCCTGACTAGGGAGTTGAGGATCTTGTGTCCTGAACACGGGATGGGTGTCCGTCTGTTTTTCAGATCGTTGGTAACTCTCGCGACGTTGTGGGTCGCGTGGTACGGCTGGCCTGGCGTGCTCGCGTGGATCGGATGCATGAGAATACTGCGACCGATGGCTAGAAGTTCGACTTGTTGAGGGCTCAATCTCGGAACCTCGATTTTCATGTGAGTCTCGGCGCGGTACTTTACGAGAGGGTGGCGATTGCTCCTTTTTGCGGGATGTCTCTGGACCTGTCTTACCGCTGGAACCGTCGCGCAGGCTTTGCTGGTCTCTGGATACCCTCGTCGTCGACCGCCCTGCTTGCGTCGATTCATAGCCGACAGCTGTGGGTGCAGACGTAGTGGCCGATGTGATGGGAGCTTGAGAATATGTGTAGGTTGAGTATTGCGGTTGTATCTGAGTGGTAGTCACAGCGTACGGAGAGGTTGGTTGTCGTGACGAGGTCTGAGAGGTAGGTCCAAATGAGGTAGGGCGGTTGGTTTGTGGATCATAAGAAGATGGCAATGGCCTGTACGGTGTCGTGGACACGTTTGGAACATGCGCGGCGAAGGTCTCAGCCCCCGAAGAAATGCGCTCACGTTCCTCGCGCGGAAATATCGGATTTGAGCGTGGATTGGTAGTATACGTGTGGGTTTCGTCCATCCGAAGGGCGTTCATATCGTCTGCCAAAGGTGTACGTGGGTCGTTGGTTCCCTCTGCGGTAGGCCTTCTCTGCTGGACGTCGCGTCGCGACACTGGTTCTTGTCGAGACTGTGCGGCGTGATTCCTTGTGGCTGCTGAGCTCTCCCGGGCCGCATCTCCCGTAACGTCGCTTCGTCGAGGTTCTGCGGAAAGCCGTCGAAGCTCTTCCTTCATTCTCTAGCCCTTGTCTGAGTATGTAAGCAATGCGGCCGGTGATGCAGTTACTTACTTCGGTGTACTTGACCCTGGACTTTACCATAAACCCGTCATTACCCTAGGCTTATCAGCTACCAGGATTGGCTCAACAATTGATAGATGCCATACCTCAAACTGAGCAGTACGTACCGCGCCATGAGGCCCGCCATGGTTTTCGTTGTACTTCGTGATGACCCCTAGCGAGATACCTGCGCCTAGGACAAAAAAGGAGTTATAATCCTCGGGCTCGTCGCTCCAGAAACAGTCATGTGAACCGTTCCGGCACTGTCTGCACAATCTGATGTGCTCTTCGTAATCCTTTTTGGCCGGCACCCGACCTTCTTTCACTCGGCGCCCATTGACGAAAAGACCGTCCTTGGTAATATAGCCTCGGCCACACGGGCACGATGCTTCGTCTATCTTTATTCCTTCCGGATCTTTGTAGCACATGAAACAACTACCGCCGACAACCATGATGGCAGTCACGACAGTCGCCACCAATACGTCACGCTTCTTGGTCAGAAGAACACAGGTGGCTCAGCGGCTAACGCTTTGGTTTTGAGCGTCTCAAACGCGACAGGAGGCTGCCTTTTCGCGACAATGAGGCTAGCGGCTGCCTTGTCAGGCGATCTTGGTTCGGGCGATGTGAGGTGCGCGACGGCAGGCGATAGGCTGCGAAGGAAGAGGGTGGAAGAGGTATTCGACGAGGGAGAGGTACGACGACCGACAGCAAGTGCGCCTTGGGCATTCAACGCAGCACCAGGAGCAAGTCATTGAGACAGAATGCCGAAGCGGCTGAATGGTTGCAGTCCATCGTAGCCGCAGTTGGTTTGGCACGAACAGGTGGGGTCGCCCGCTCTGGATCTCAGTGCATTCGTTGGCGTGATGGTTGGGCATCCATGGCTCGATGTCGACCATTGCGAGAAGCACACGCAGTCTGGGGCTCGCCTGCATATAGACAGGCAACCTGCCGCTGGTAGAAGGCCACGAGGAGTTGCAATAAAAGGACGGCCAAGTTACACATAGCTCGATTGATGAAGACCTAGCTTTATGATCCGAGAAATCAGCATGCCTGTAACCAGTGTTGATCCTGAGACGCACGTATCGCAATTGATGTGGCAAAGAGCGATCAAGGTGAGTCTTGCTCCGGTTGCTGTTTTGGTGTTGCATGTGCATTTGCCCCTGCGACATGCGGGGTACGTCTTCCCCAGAGTTAAAATGGGGATCGAGGGAGCCTAGAGAGGCACTTGGAGAGCCCAGGCACCGACAGGCTAGCCTAAGGGCTCCTAAGCCCCAGCCCAAGGTTTGGGGAGGCGCCGCTTCCGGCGGCCGGAGCTCAACCCGAGCCTCTGGGCCACCAAACTAGGACCAACATTAACCCAGTCGGACATTGATGGAGACAGCGCAACGCTGACGTGTATGTCTTGCACCGCTAGTATTACAACGAAAATCTCGCTCAATGCGACAAGGAAAGGATTCCGGAAAAATCCGTCGACGACCCAGCGTCGCCCACCGGTGATCGGAAGAAGTTCCTGGAGGATGTAGAGCGGGCGTTGAAAAAGCGCTATGGGCCAGCGCCGAAGCACAAGAAAGTGTACGAGGTCCTCAAGAGGATTGAATTTTATGTCGCCATGGGGGATCTTATGATCCAGCATCAGCCTCATATCACCGCTCTCGTCTGGGGATCAGCTCGGTTGCTGTTTCAGGTACGTATCACAGTGCTATGAGACGCCGGTGAGACCTTCGTCATTTGTCCACAGCGAACTTGGTGAGGCTTAGCCGCCTCAAGCCAGGGCGAGCGAGCGTCACTTTCCCATCGCATCGAGTTCGACCGACCGCAATAGTCTACAAAGTAATTTCAGATCGTCAGCGCTTCTCGATATTGGACCCCCGGGCATCTATGTAGTAGAGCTGCAAGGTATTTTCGGTCGGTCGCTGAGCAACGAATGACATGCCGCCAACGATTCACCCTGGCCTGACCCAATGAATCATCTTCCCACATGAACTTGTTCTCAACATCCAAAACCCAGCCACAATGTCTCTAACCCCCGTATAGGTTGCTCTTGAGGGCTTCGGAATCCGTTTCCATATCGCGGAAAAAGTCGAGCAGACCTTTCAGAAGCTCAACAGATGCGGTAAAGAGGCTTTCGTACTACGGCACAATCCCGAGGCATTCGACGCCGTTGTGAGGCTCCAGGCAAACACGCTTCACTATCTGTTCAGAGCGCGAGCCCATTGCCAAAGAAGACAAAGATCGCCATTCAGAGGCTTTACCGACGTCTTCCAAAGGAAACTTGCTTCACTCTGGGCGGCTGTTGAGAGCGCCGACCAAGCCCTTTCTCGCCATTTGCAAACACACGAAGCTGCTGGTGAGTCCCAACAGCCAAGCGTCGTTCGTGTCACCGTCCCTAACGTGGCTGCAGAGCAAGACAAGTTTCGAACTGGTTGGTGGCGTGAATGAGGGGCTGCACCTCCTTGCTGACAATGTACAAGAAAGCCATACGTCCTTCAAAGCCTTAGAATCTCAAGTCCATGTCGGATCTCAAGAGCTCCAAAGGCAGCTCCAAATGTTGTTCGAAGCACTGTCCATCTGTAGGTGATTGAGTGAAGTCACGCTGTGCTCAGAAGCGGAAGCACACTGACTTATACAGCATACGGAAATGTGGCACGAACGTCGCACCGTGACCAGCGTAAGGACTTCGCGCTCACCGCCTTTGTCTGACACTGGGTCTAACGTTGACTAGTCCTCATGGCACTGCATCAACTGGCAAAGGATTGGTCTGCAAACGCCAAAGCTGGCCTATATCTGCAGACCCCTCATCCCAGAGCCTCCGATGACACGTGTTGCTGGATCGAAAAGCATCCTACATATGAAGGCTGGCTGGCTAACTCAGATACGAATGCGTTGTTGTGGATCACAGGTGTCGCAGGTCGCTCCACCCTTTTGTTTCTGAGGTGTCTGCCCAAGGCTAACTATAATCAGGCATTGGAAAGACTGTCCTTGGGTCCTGGCTTGCAGAGAGACTCGCCGAGTCGACAGTCACGACCCGCATATGCTTCCGCTCCAGTAATAACGGTGTTGTGCTGCCACAGAGTATAGTGTTGGCCGCGATATCGCAGCTCTTGAGAGCGAGGGAATGCGTGGTCACGCAGCTGGGACCAGTCTTCTGGGGCCACCTGCGGCGTCTAGCACTGCCGACACACCTCCCCGTGCGGGAAATACCCTGCCCTTTGCTTTTCGAGCTGTTGACCGAGGTCCTGAGGCTCTTGCCTTCCTCCGTGCTTGTCTTTGATGGCCTGGACGAGTGCGAAGAATCTCCCGAAGCAGACGAGCTCTTTGACTTTTTGCTCGGTTTGAAGGCTGAGCCGACCGTCAAGACAAAGATCCTCCTGCTGTCTCAGAGGACTCCTTTCCTCGAACATCGTTTCCAACATTCGAACAACATTGTTCTCTGCGCCAGAACGATGAGCGAACCCCTTCGGGTGTATGTGCATAAGCGTACTGAGGCAAATGAAAAGCTGCAGCCCTTGAAAAGTGATATTGTGCGGACTGTGCACGAGGGATCACAGGGACTCTTCTTGTGGGCTAGCCTCATGCTGGATAGCTTGGAGGACGCCGACAGCATCATCCAGCAGAGGAGGCTGTTGCAAGAGCCTCCTAGGGGTCTGATCGAAATGTACCAAGAGCGACTGAATAACCATCAGAAGACCCTACCAAATGACCACATCAGACAGCGCGACGAAATCTTCTTGCTACTTGCCGGCCATCCAGACCATGTTGGACTGGACACAATCTGCGAAGCTCTTTTCCTGGACACGGAGCCGGATGTACCGGTGGAAGAGAAAGGGTTCTTTCATCCAGCCAAGCAGGTGAAACAAATATGCGGATCGTTTGTTGACGTATGCGGAAAAGACGTCCAGTTTTCTCATTTCTCCGCCCGCCAATTCATTGAAAGACTTCATGCGGCCAACGGCCAGAACCCGTATGAGTATCTGTTACGGATTAGTCTCCGAAAACTACGAGAGCCACACTACAGGGATTGGAGAACATGCCTCAGACTGCTGTGGGAGAATATCTTCGGCGGAGAGAAGGTCCCGAAAGAGCTCGACTTCCAACTGCTAGAGTCTGCGTTATACGACCATGCCTGCCTCAATTGGCACAACTATGCCACTCGCCTTTCGCGCCTGCCCGAGGATATTGTGGATGATTTTCGGTCCTTCTTAGTTGGCAACGAGTTTGTAACTTGGTCCGAGAATCTCTACGTGCTGCGCAACAAGTCTGGGTTTGAAGGCCAACTGAACGTGGTCACAAAGTTGAGAGACTGGTATGCAACGCTTGACCCTGATACGAGGCCGGAACTTCCTATCTCGACTGTCTTTATTGGAGCTCACGAGAACTTGAGCAGGGATTTGGAAAACGTGGCTGGAAATGTGCTCGCAAGATTTCTGCCGCTGATGCGCCTTGGCCGGTTCCTAAATCTGGGAGCGAGATCGTTTCGAGAACTCCAGCAGGACTTGGATTACAAGACGGTCGTCGCCGAGGGGTTTTTACGCCACCTCGGCCCGCGAAATCCGATGACTCTGCAAGCGCAACTCGCCATGTACGCGGACTATCTGTGGAAAGGCCCCTACGACTACGCCTTGGACAGATTGCAGGAAGTGTATGAGCTCCAGCGCGATGTTCTTGGTCAAGATTCCATGGAGTTGTTGGGCACGAGGACCATGATAGCAGGCGCCTATTACCGTCTCGGCCAGCTTCGGGTCTCCGCAAAGATCCTGAGAGAAGTCCTAGACACACTTCTCGTGAAAGTCGGCGATACGAGTAAAGACTTCCTTGCAGGCGAACTATTCCTGGGCCAAGTCAACGAAATTGCCGGCAACGTGGAAGAAGCGACACGTCTCTTCCATGACGTCGAGAAGAAGTGGGTGGACAAGAACGGTAAAACAAGTTTATTCGCTGCTGCACTTTTCACCGGGTTTGGCTCTGTTTACCGGAGACAAAGCAACTTTGAAGATTCTGCCGGCTATCTGCTCGACGCCTGGTCACAGCGCTATAGAATACAGACCATCGAACATCCCCTGTGTGTCGATTCGGCTCTACAACTCGCTATTCTCTTCCGAGACGCTAACAAGCCAGATATGACGAAAGATTTCCTCGACCAGGTTTCCAACTCCAGCGTGTTCGAGATGAGCTTTGAACGCGTATGCCAGAGGACGCACGTCGTGGCATGCCTGGCGTTTGATGCCGGCGAATACGAAGAACCGAGGAATGTCCTTCAAGCGCTGATCATGCAATCAATAGGCGAGGATCGGGAGAGGAACAACCGTGAACTGTTGTGGGTGCGACTCAATCTCGCCGAGGCCATGCGTAGGCACGACGAAGCCGACGCAGCACTGATGCTCTTCACCGAGTTGGTGACTCCTGTCAGAGAAGACAACAACAGCGACACAGTGAGCATAAATACACTCCATGATGAGCCCGAGCCGGTTCATCAGCTAGAGATTGCAGAGACCGCTTTGCAACTGACCCGCGACGGACGGTCTGATCAAGCAGACAGCCTCCTCCAGCAGAAGGGCCTCGCTTGGGTAAGAACCCAGGACTTTTGGATCATTTTCGGTGGTCCAATGGCCGATACGGCAACCATGCGCCTGCGCCCTCCTGCGGATGTGAAAGGGAAGGACTGAAAAGTTGGTGGATGAGCGACACGTTTGCGCACGGCGGGTCAGTTCGGCATTTCCTGAGGCGTCTGGGAATTTGAGATCACGGACGGATTAGCTCGGCCTGACACCTTGGAGTCGCATGTGGTTGTATATCAGTGGCCACTTCAAGATCGAGAAGTTGAATGACGCAGCCACCGATGGGAGAACTCGGCTCTTCTCTTCTTGATCTCACAGCATGATCAGAGAGACCTATGTCCATCTCACGACTAAGCGGTGAAGGAGCTGCGGCCCTCATACTATCTTATCTGCCAGGCCAAGCACTTCCAGATGAGGGACCTCGGGGTTCGTTTTAGGGAGCGAATTGACGCAGAGGGGTCGCACTTGAGAAGGTGACAGATCCAAATTCGGCGGCGTACAGGACCAAAAGCCGCCGTTGTATGGGGACGCAAGCTCTAAGACGTCGAAAGTTCGATGAGGCTGTGATGTTGGATGTGAGGTCGGGCCCAAGCATAAATATGGCTGCAGCTATGACGGTGCATGGAAGGAATGGAATGGAAACACGACCGGGACGAGAAAGGATGACAATGACAATAATATCATGCGTTCCTCAGCGCAGGGGAAAAAGGCATGCGAAGTATTCAGCTTACAATTCCCGCAGGCAAAAGTACTGTCATGGTTGATGAATCCTTCTTTATTGGGTCTATAATATCAACGTGGACAACTCCTCGTAGTCGCAATGACATTCCAAGTGAAGAGTATTCTAGTCCATAATCAGTACCTGGACGACCCTGCGACGCGACTCGACTTACATAGCACCAATAGAACATTGTGGGAAACGCGATTATCTCCATGCGTGCATTTGACCTTGCTTGGCCATGGCCCGTCTGATCTTGAGACGCCTTCGCGGAAGTCTGATGTTCGGGGATTTTCTTCCCCGAGAGTTGGAGTTTACCGGCTCCTTAGCACGGAGAGATGATCCATTTTTTCCATGGCGGAACCATTATACCGGCGCATCTTATGCAAGATAAGCCTGAGCTTCTGGAGTTGCCAGACCGGATGTCTGCCTGGGAGATACCCTTCCATGTCACTGCCGCGCCGAGGTGGTGAAAACCCCTACTTTCGTCCCTGCCCATATAATCTTGGCGGACATCCGTGGCTTTATCTCTGGTTCCTCCCTTGGTCTATGCCGGTAGTATTTCAACTGGAGTGTTATTTTCGCATTTGCCGGCTGACTTCACGGAGGATTATCCGGTGATCCTGGGGGACCTGCAGGCGGTGGTGTCTGAGCTCGCCCCTTTGGCTTGACGAGTAGCAGAACGAACATGCCGACGACGAGGAGGAAGAGCAACAGGAGAATCTTCCGCTTAGTGTTTCGACGCTGGTAGTTGGTCGCGACGACCAGCTCCTTCTCCGCCCCTTTCACATCAGTGGCCATGCGCTCGACGTTGTAGTCGATGCGATCGAGCATGGTGCCTTGGTCGATGACCATAGCTTGGAGGTCGCGGAAGATGTCTGCCAATTCAATGATGCCCTTGGCGATGTCGTTGATTTCATGTTCTCGCTGGGCGATGGCGGCGTCGTTCCTGTGCAGTCGTTTTTGCGCCGTTTGTTGCAAGGCGGACTGGCCCAGTCGCTTGTCCACCTCGGATTCCATCAGCGCCGGGTCGGAATACGGATTTTGTACTGGGGTTGAGGCACGGCCTATGGGCGATTCGAATCCGCCTAGCTGCCGCAGTTTGTTGAGATAATTACTCTGTTTCTTCCGGAACGTCGCGCTGACTTCCTGCACCCGCGAGGCGAGCGCGACTTGAATGTTCTTCGCCATGACCTCGTCCCCTTTCTGTAGGTTGCCGGTGCGACTCGCTTCTTTGACCATGTTCTCAATGCGCTTGATGGCCTTTTGGCATTCTTGAAAGCTTCGTGTGATCTCTGTGGTCAACTGCTCGATCTCGCGCTCCTCCTGCAACTTGACCGAGTCATCGTCGAAGCCGGGCAGGACGTGCTTTGAATGCAGCTTGTCCAACTTGGCGGACTTGAGGGTGATGTCTTTGAGCAGGTCTCCGACCTCGTCTTGCACATCAATCCACCGTGGAGGGAGCAAGTCCATCTCTATCACGGCGTCGCCATCGTCGTACGCGTCCGTTGACATGAGACCCCGGGTCTCCTCCGAGGCCTGGTCGCCATAGCCATTGCTTGCTGGAAACCTGGGTTTCTTAGCGGGGTGGTGGGAATAGGACTGTCGATAGGAGATGTAGCTGGACAGTGTTAGCGCGGCTCGTGTGATGCTGGGGCGGTGAGCGATACAGATTCGTACGGTCTCTCCACATGTTCGAAACGTGGTGAAGTCGACGGGCTTCACATGCGAGTGTCGCCTGCCGTTTGGATCTCAGTTGCTGTCGTTGTCATGATGCTGTAAGACACAGCTGAATCAGAGATTATGACCACTGCCTCAGATTGAAACCATGCGAGTCGAACCAGATTCCTTGCGTCGACAATAGTGTGGCATCACTTGTAGCTGGAGGATGTGGACGACGCAGGCACCGGAATCGTGAACGCTGGAGGCAGTCGGAACGGAACATCTTTGGTCCGGGCGAGGGATGGCGTCCACAATCCTTCGAGCCTCAGCTGTGGGCGGCCAGTCAAGGTTCGAGGCTCCTTTTACAGAGAACATCGCAATTCAAATACGCCGCCGTTTCAGCTGCTGTGAAATAGTGAACCTTTTCCGACGTACAAGTCATCCATAACCAGCTACAAATACTGTGCGCGCTTGAATACCATTCACGGCCAGCAGCAACCTTATTGCCCAGTCAGATTACTTCCATCATGGTACGACTACGGCTTCAGATTGTGGTTACAATCGTGAAACGTCACTCTCCTAGATGGCCGACTGACATTTGAATGAGTACAGGCGGACTCGCTGACCGAAGAGCAAGTCTCCGAGTTCAAGGAAGCCTTCTCTCTGTTCGTATGTGTTCATCGCTTTCCGCATCGCTGCCTTCAGTGCTGACACGCAACCCCGCAGGACAAGGACGGTGATGGTATGTTCTCTCACTCACAGCGGCTCGGCACCGACGCAGTCACTCCTCTGTGCTAAAGCGACGCTTAACTCGTACTGCTAGGGCAAATCACGACCAAGGAGCTGGGCACTGTCATGAGATCACTTGGCCAGAATCCCTCAGAATCTGAACTGCAAGACATGATCAATGAGGTGGACGCAGACAACAATGGCACCATTGACTTCCCAGGTACGAAATGAAGGTTCCGCCCAGGTTATGGACGTTGGCTGACGGATCGCGCAGAGTTCCTCACAATGATGGCTCGGAAGATGAAGGATACCGACTCCGAAGAAGAGATCCGAGAAGCATTCAAGGTGTTTGACCGGGACAACAACGGCTTCATCTCCGCAGCTGAGCTGCGCCACGTCATGACTTCGATCGGTGAAAAGCTCACAGATGATGAGGTGGATGAGATGATCCGGGAGGCCGATCAGGACGGCGATGGTCGCATTGACTACAACGAATTCGTACAACTGATGATGCAGAAATGAGTGAATGACGACAACGACAATCAGTCGCGGAGAGGAAGGGCCGATGACAGAGATTTTGGGGGGTTGACGAGCAAAGGTTGTGAGAGCCTGGGCAACAGCCGAAATGCTAGCGGGATACAAAGGCATCATTTTGTTCTGCGCTTCCGAAGAGATCACCTCCGAAGCAATACAGGTTTACTGGGACAGCGGACCTTACAGCACTAGTTGAGCAAGAATGCGTTCCAACCAGCTGCCGTGCCAATGCTACCACTCCAAATGCGCCGGGTTTCTCATTGTGTTCATGCTACGGGTATCATTTGTTTTGGTCGTGACCGTCCCCTTCAGCCAAGGAAAGAAATTGCATCGAGTTCCCGTGGTGAAACGTCAATGCGCCTTCAGCCAGTTGAGCATGTGCTGGAAGGCTGCTTCTTGAGCTTGTTTGATAGTTGGTGAGTCGTAGTCTCCGTAAACTGCGAATCCTGTTCGATGTCAGTTCTTGTAGAGTGGACCACGAGAATCCCTTCCCGGTTGGAACGTACCGTGTGGCACTTCTGGATATGTGTTGATTTCGTGCTCGATGTTGCTTGCTGCAAAGTGTTTTCGGCCGACTTCAAGCACCTCTTGAGGAAACAGAGGGTCGTTTTCTGATTGCGCTGGTCAGCTATCAATCTGGAATGATCAGTTCATCCAGCGACTCACCGACACAGACCAGCGTCAATGGCGCCTTGACGGCCTTCAGGTCCTCCCTCGTCACCAAAGTGGCATGAGCAACAGCACCTGCCTTGATCAAAGGACCCTTTTTGACCGAGCCTGCTTCCACATCCTTCCCAGCTTGTCCCTGCAGCGCAGTCTCCTGGTGCTCTCCCGCAAGCATGACCACGTACTTGCCTCCAAAGCAATATCCAACACCATAGATCCCCTCACCGTGCGCCACTGCATCAGCATATTCGTCCTTACATGTTTCGATCACCTTCAACAGAATAGGGAGCACCTTCTCCGGCGTCTGTCTGGCCAGCCACATATCTACCATGAACGATTTCGCCGTCTCCACTGCACCGAGCTTAATTCTCTCCAGGAGACCTGGACTCTGCGGCTCTACTGGAGACGAGAAAGTTGCCTTATTCGAGTTCGGCGCGGGGTCGCCCTTGAATTGATCGGGCATGATGACAACAAAGCCCTCTTGAGCGAACATATCTGCTTGGATCTGGTTATTCATTGAATGTACACCCGTGCCTGCTGTGAGGAGGAGGAGAAGCTTCGCCGGTGTGTTGGGATAGTCGGCAGGTTTGGAGATGTAGACATCTATGTCGCCCATCTTGGACATTTCTCCTGATGGCTGTCGGTTGGAAGGTGTCGGTCGGTCCGTCACGCAGTGCTCGCCCATGCTGGGTCCATGCTGGGCTTCAGAGTCCTGGGTTGAAATGAGCGAGGGTTGAGTTTTAGGTGCGTCCTCCATCGCATCGGATTCGGGGGCTTTGGTTGCTGATTCGGGGCTGGACATGACGGTAGCTTGTAGCCTGAGACGGCTGAATGTGATATTGAAGCAAGTTCTATCACCCTGGCTGCGGTTTCCTTGCAAAATACTCGGTTTGATCTCAATCGCACGTACTACTGGCTCTGAATCCTGTTCGAGTGAGGTGATACAACAGGCCACCGTTTGAGGGCCGCAATCTGGTCAATCTGACGGTCTGAGAACATACCCCGCCCAAGGCTTCACTCCTCCGACGGACTATGAGCATGCAATGATTGGAATGACTAGTGTACGAGTACCAATGTGGTGAAGGGCTATCAAGGCTTGCCCGATGCCAGAGGAATGTTAATGTTAATGAATGTCAGTCTCAACGTCGGTCGCCAAAGCAGTGGCGTTCCTTTGCCCAGGCTGCGCTGTGTGGCAGCCTTTAGGAGAGGTCCCTGTCACGTGCGTAGGTTATTTATCTATTACTTCAGCCCCTCTTTCCCTAAAATTTTAAATTCCCCTTATATAGAATTAAGTTGGTTCATTACACTCTTAAGGCGAGGATAGCCTAGTATCAAATACTCGACTAATGTAATGGGCAGGCATTCGGATAGTGCGCAGTGATAGAACTCTTTATGGAATTCTCGAATATTGTTGACGAAACTATAGACTTGAGGCCTCCCCTTGTAATACAATATATCGAATCTTGATCTATTTATCGAGTAGACCTACCGCCTTCGCCTTCGCCTTCGCCACTCAGTAATGTGGCCAGCGAACTAAGCCCATCGACCTTGAGTTTTAATCCTACACCCGTTGAACACTCGGATGATAGCTGACGACGTAATTTGCGTTTGAGAGATAGAACCCTAATAACGTATAGTTGGAATTGGAAGCAGGCGGCTTCTGCAGTTTTCTCTCCACACTTAAAGCCTCTCGGTGGCCTTCGATAGTCTGCCTAGCAAATGGATCTCACAGGTCAGATCCACAGAGAAAGCTCGAGCGCGACTGTGACCAAATGACCTCGTACGGCTGCGAAGGCCGCCTGTGACGATTGCAGCCGCCGCAAGGTGCGCAGAAGAGGAGGACGAGTTCACATCTAGGTCAACACGGGAGTCGTCGTCTACTTCAGTCACCTTCTAAAAATGTCAATTCCAGAAAGTAATCTGGCGATGCTCATCCGGCCATCATCTTCGTCGACATTGGTGACAAGGTTGGACGCCGTCGCGTTTGGCCTCCATAAGCTTAACCCTAGAAGCTTAGCCCTCTCCTATAAACAAAAGGACGATGTACACAACAAGAATTGAACTCGAATACACACAAGAATGAAAAGAAGCCCGGCCCATTGGTATCTGTCCAGGGTCATGCCCACTTCCAGGACTCCCTCACCAAGCTGCACAGACGTCCGCTGCCATGGGGAAACATGACTCAAAGGTGCTAGCCTTTGATTCACCCCCTCTAGTCGTGACAACTCCATGCCCGAAGCCCTCCCAGCAGGACGACAATCCCTAGACGTACACTCAGGAAGTGGGCGACTGGTCCCACTTCCGAGTAAAGCTCATACGCGCCACCCATGGCCTTTCGCAAACAGGCATCTGCTCCAGAGAGTCAACACCGCGCCCGCCATGAGCACGCTGCCACTGAAAATGATCGCCTCGTCGTATCCGCCGTATCGTGCGATCATCGCCCCAGTGATAGGGGTACCAGTCAGACCGGCGATGCCATATATCCCCAGCGCCATGCCGACGTAGCTTCCTATCTCCGTTGGGTGAGGGCAGACTTCCGCGATCGTGGTTGGAAACAAGGCGACGACAAACCCGGAGAAGATGCCGTAGAGCACCGCGAATACGCAGATGGCTGCATTTGAGCCTACCCGGAGCCAGCAAAAGACGAGGACTCCGCAAACCCCATTCCCCATGACCAGAAGATTGAAGCGGCCGAGGTGAGGCGCCGCGAAGCCGGACAAGAGGCGGCCGACGAGCGACCCGGAATTGAGGATGGCCAGAGTGTAGATCGACAGGTCGAAGTCCATGTCCTTGCTCTCAGCGTACGAGGGCAGGAAGAAGAACGGTGTGAAGATCCCCCACCACGCGAAGAACATTCCCAGCACCTGGATCGAGTACACAGGCTCTCGGAACGCGTGCAGGAGCAGATACCGGCCTTTCCGTGGGGGCAGCCGGGGCACAACCGTCGCGCATGCCGTGATGCATAGACCCAGGACCAGAAATCCCACAATCCGTACCGCCCAGCCAAACCCCAGAGAGGTGTGGTAGATGATCCTGTCTAGCATGACTGGGAAAATGATTCCACCCAGTGAGGAGCCCGACGAGGCTATCCCCATGGCCAAGGCCCGCCGTCTGTGGAAATACTGTCCGATAACCGCCACTGCCGGGGCGTACGCAAGCCCATTGGCGACACCCCCGAGCACGCCTTGGGCGAGGATGAATTGCCAATACTTCTTGCAGATGCTCGTGAGCATCACCGCAGTGACATAGAGGAGCGAAAACGGCCATATGACAACCTGTTTCCTGCACGTCAGACATCCAGACATCTCATCACGTCCGTCTTTCACCAAGGAGGGAGGGGGCTGGACCCGGATGGCATGGTGCGATACGATCACGGAGGTTCTCATGACTCACTCTTGGGCCCCAAATGTCGGTGATGGGACCTGCAATGATCCCGGCCGCAAACTGGAAGAAAACTTGGAGCGAACCAATCCAGGAGATTGTGGAGGGAGAGTGCTCGTGGAGAATCTCCCGGTGATAGTACGTCTCGTACACCCTGTCCCGCCCACCCAGGCTCCAGAGTCAGCCTTCTCGCCTTTTTGCCTGTGTTGCGCAGATATCAAAAGAGGATATGACTCGGTCCTGGGGAAATGGAAATCCAAACTCACCCGAAAGCATTGAGGTACCCAAACGTGTAGAACATGATGCAGAAGCAGCCTACTACGACCAACCACGCTCTCGCTCCTCCTTCTGGAAAGCTCGGCGGAGGTGCAGCCCCTTTCAGACCGCCCACCGGTACTTCCTTCTCCTTGTCCTCGAGCTGTGGCCGGTTTTCTTCTGCCATGACAGCCCTTTAGTCCTCACGCCGACTGTGCGATAGGGTGGTCCGGGGTGCTTCTTGGTCGGGTTCGAGGTACAAAGTGCGGCGAGTTTATGAGATGAAGGCCTCATCGATCTCTGAAACGGACAGACGATATATATGATATCGCTTCGTCCCCCTCTATGGCCGCAGCCCCCCCGGCCCTACCGGTATCGCTCTTGGGCAAGAGCGAAGATATAATGTGGGTACAGCGGATCCATCAAAACAATAGTGCGTGCTGGTGCTCTACACAGTCCAACTAATCCCACCACAGACTCTGAGCACGACCGGCTACCGTCTACTCCGTGCACAGGCTACGATCGTTATCAACAGATCCACTCGATCTACACTAGGCTGAGGGCTTTTTTCTCTGAGTTTGGCCCGACAGCGATCGGCCGAGCGCGACTTCGGAGGACGCTGCAAACAGCCCTGCAAGATAGTGAGGCGCGAGCCTTCTTTGTCAGCATACTCTGCTCCTCCCGCGCCGGCGGTTGATTGACCGATGGCGGTCATGGCTAGCCAAAGCCGCTTGAAGCACCACTTGGGACTAGCTACACCCTACTTACTGATCTGCCCCTTTCTCATCAAGCGAGCTCGACATCTGAGCAAGAAGGTTTGGGCCCAGCATCTGCGACCATTTTGAGCCAGTAGAGGAGGCACCTGGCGTTGGACCCTGTGGAGTTCCTTTCGTGTCGATGGACGACGCGCTCGGTCTTTTCGGACAATTGGTGATCTGGCTTCTGCTCATCGGCCCACCCGCGCATGAACAGACAACGCGAAATAAACTCATGCATCCTTCCTTCTTCCTTCAATTTCCTGTCCATTGTCTTCGTCCCGCCGAGACGTGAGGTGTACTCTCTAGGTAAGCGACGGGGAATGAGGAAGTTGTGGTACTTCTAAGTTCTATGAAGCAAGTGGGAGTGCAAATAGGCTTTCTCGAAGTCATGTGACAGGAAGCCCGTCGACAACACGTGCGATACGTCCGCAACGCTTCTCCCTGTCTGCGTTAAGCTCAAAGCTACTGCTAAGTATGCGGCATCTCGTCATCCAACTAGAGACGAGGCATGGGCAGGTGGTCCATCATTTTGTCCTTCCGTGCAGTTGCTATCACCATCATAACTATCTCGGTATGAATCATCGCGCCATCTGCTCCTTCGAGGCTGGATAAGAGAAGGAGTAGGGAAACAATACACAGCTACGAAGACTGCATCGCCGCCCTGTTTCTGGACATGGATGTCCTTGGGAACGTTACCTCTCGCCGTGGTGTTCGTGTGCATTCTAACGCCATTGACCTTGGCTGGGAAGGTCTCATCTTCATGCGGCTCGGCGCACAGCATCACGCTGCTGCTAGTTGGTGGGCATCGTTTATGTCCCAGGTTCTGGGAGCTTGAGCCGAATCTCTTACCCAATCAGACAGCCCTACACGCGGCGGCACCACTTGAAATCGGCAATGAAGCCTTTCCTAAGGTCGACCTAGATCCCAGCTGGACGCTGGTGGGTAGTCGTCATTGAATAGTCGACACTGCTCTCTGTGAAGAAATCATCTTCAATGCCCCACATATCGAACGAACCGTTGGGCTCGCAGTTGTCTAGGAGGAAGTCGAGGTCATGTGGAATCTGTGTTTCGGGGTTGGTTTGCCATTAGCACATACATCATGCTCCTTGTCTTGACCGAACCAGGAACAAGGAGAAAGCTTACTCTAGATCCCCATACTTGCAAGTTTCCATCGACAGATGCATCAGGAACCCCCGTGAGAGGGTCTCTGGGGATCTCTGAGCTTTTGCTAGGTGGTGCGTCAGCCTGTTCACCCGTGAAATGCCATGTTCGTTGGGAGGCCGGCCACTTGAGCCGCGGGAATGACCTACTCGGGGAACATGTTTCTCACGGGTCTTCCGGCTGTGTCTCGATCCATGAGTGCAGTGCCTGCCAGCTTCCAGATTGACATCAGCGTCATCATGATCCTCGTGATCCTCTCGACCGCCTCTAAGTTGAAATAAGCGGAACGTTCGACCCAGAGGTGTGACTTGACCAGCCCGAGAACCATGGTGAGAACATAGTACTCGTTGAGCCCCTTTGCCAGGACCGAGATCCGGCTTTCTAACATCGGCAGGACGCGCTCGGCCATGACGATGAACGATTCGGCAAAGCCTGGGTTGGCGCGCAGTACCGCGGTCGATGCTGGTTGTGGTCAATTGAAGCTGGTTCGGCTGTAGAGATATTGAGGTACACCAACTTACCAAAGCACGAGTTTTCCAGGTACAGGTCATGACAGACCATCACTGCGGCTTGAAATTGGGCGTTGCTACAGGCCGATGGAGGGACAACACCATGGTCCACCAGCGTTTTGAACTGGGAAAGAATACAGGTCGCAGTCTCCAGCCTGGCCCTCCTCACATGGGCGTATTTGGCATGATTGACACCTCCGCCCCTGCTGGCAAAGGGCATGTAGAGCACCATGAGGTACTGCCGAAGTAATAACTCCAGCATGGTTCTCAGGTATAGAGGTCGCTGCGTTCGCCATTCGTCAGCTGCACTGCTGACCCATGTTGATGGAATTGAGGCCAGCGCTTCCATAGCCTCCTCTTCCATCGCCAATGCCTCGGGGAAGCGAGACTCAATCGTGGTGACATGGCTGTTGTTGATTAGCGCGCAGATTCTCAGTCTCAGGCTTAGGGAGCGATAGGCGACTGCTTGGAACGAGGTGTCGGTTAGAGACTCCAAACCGAGCGGCGTGGAACTTTCCCCAGCTGGCTCTTGGATAGCATCATCGTTGATGTTCAGGGGTGGTCGCGTGTTGAAATCATCTTCCCGCAGGCTCGGAGGGATCCCGCGGTCCATCGACGCTTGGAGATCTAGCTCAATGACGGTGGCCCACAGTCGGCGTCGCATTTCTCGATGGAAGCCTGACATGTTGGCCGTTTGGTTGGGTTCTCGATGGTAGCCTGCCGCCATTGCGGATCTCAGTAATGCTCCTGTAGCGATCCAGACCTCGTTCCCTTGTATGTGATTGGCTCGCTTTGCGACGATCAGCAGGCACTGGGTTGTCAACATCGTCCAAGACTGAGGAGGAGGCCTGAAGGGGTCGGTTGTGAGCCAGGACTCGCAGGCTGTAATCCATGTGCCCACTGTTTCACGGCCCAGGCGACAACAAGTCAGGTTTTCTTGCAAACTCAGGGCGGTGGCCATGGCCAAGAGCACTTGGACGAGAGAGATTGTGGTCGTCGTCCCAAGGCCATTCCACTGTTGGTGATACTCCTTGAGGAAGGTGGGAAGGTAGAGAACGCGGTGTGTGGCTTCGAAGCGGGTGATGTAGATGTTGAGCAGCTCGTCGGCCACCTTCCGCTCGGGAAACAGACGCCTGAGATCTGCGTTAGATATCACGCCCATGCTCACGGTGCCGACACAACTCTTCCAGTTCTGCGTATCGATCTTCAAGGTGTGGATCTCATCGCGGAGTCTGTTGATGCTTGGGTGTTGGGCCTTGAGTCGCTGGATATAGGGTCGGAGTTTATCAAACTGGGAGGTGAGATTGCTCAGCAAAGGCTTTGAATGCAAGAGGAGGTTTGGACATGGAGATGGATACCTGTTGATACAAGTTGCGGTGATAGCTGTACCCGTAGAATTTGGTTAGATAGTCATTGCCTTTGTAGATAATCACCTCGTGGACATCGCGAGTCCTCTCATTGCCTTCTCTCCGCTCACTGTCACTTGTTGCGTCGCGTGTCGAGGGAGGTGGCTGCGGCTCAGTCGCTCTTTCCCCCGTGCGTTCTTCTTCGCGGTTGGCAGGCCCTGTTGAACTGGATGGTCCTTGACTTCGTTTGGCGAGAGGGTCAGGCAGTGCTGGGATACCACGCTGCCGATAGACACATTCCTGACCGGGGGTGGCCCGACATCTTCCACAAGCTGGAGATTCGCGATCACACTTGAGCTTGCGTCGATGACAGGGGATGCAAGAAAGAGGAGGGCGCCGTCGTTTCCTGGCCTTGGCCGTGAGGCCGACGTCGACGACGGTGGAGTCGATGGTGCCACTGTGCACTTGGTGTTCCATGCTGCCTGTAGCCTGGTAGGCGGCTCGGGCCTGGGGAGACAGAAGGAACTCACGTGGGAAGAGGAGTCGGGGTAGTAGAGAAGAGCGATGGAGGGCGCAAGAGAAGCGCAAAGCAAAGGACCAGTCAGCCCGTGGGGAGTTCGACCACGGTCCCTGCAACTCCGCCTCTTCACGTCGACTATGTCGTCCCCCGTTGCTGGTGTTCTCTCTAGCGGAATCGGGGAAGACTCTATGGCCAGGTTGTAGTCCTGGGGAAATTCTCGTTGCAGCTGAGGGTAACTCGGATACCTGCTCGGCTTATTCGGCTTATTCGGACTGTTCGGCCTTGGCCTGGGAGGGTCGAATAAGCCGACCAGACTTTTCACGCTTCTCGGTCCTAAGTCAGGCATCAAGTGAGTCTTCCAAGAGAAGCCACATCCATCGAGTCATTGACCCACGACTAGATCCGTCTAAACGGAGGAACTTCCTAGACGGCGAGGCACAAGTCTCGCGCATTCCCAGACCGAAGCAATGCCTCCTTGTTTCGACCACTGCTATCTAGAGCTTCCTCTTGATTAGGAAGTTATACTTCACCTCGAATTTGACGGGTGATTCCAAGGTCAAGCTCCCCTTCCCGCTTGCGGCCTCCGCACCCGCAGGTTCAAAGTGAATGATAAGCTCGTCCTTCACCGCGTACACTGAATCGCGACCAAGGTACTCATCGTCGCTGGGAAACACCTGGGTGACCAGCCGCTGATGGGTCTCGCTCTCCACCATGAAATGAATGTGTGCTGCCCGGAAGGGAGAGCGGTCCATGAGCTTCAGTATGTCTCCAGCCGGGCCATCGTATGGGACCGGATAGGGGATTGGCTTGATGCAGTAGAAGCCGTACCGGCCGTCGCTATCCGAGGTGAAGATGCCACGCATGTTTCCGTCGGGCTGGTTGGCATCCTGTTGGTCGTATAGGCCGTTGGCTGCGCATTCCCATACATTCAAGCTAGCACCTGCCGAATAGTGATATCCATAAGCCTAAGCACTCATCAAGGGTGAAACGAAGTACGATATCTCTCGGTGGCTCGTATCACTTACCGGCGATAGGCTTGCCTGTATCCACATCCAGCAGCTGTCCATGGAACCAAGTAACATCGCCACCCAAGTACTTCTGGATGATGCTGTCGCCGTTCTCATACAAAGGCGCATCAGCTCGGTAGAAAGGACCCAAGATGCAGGAGTTGGTTGCCGCTTTGTCTGCCAAAATCTTGTGCGTGGTGGCATCCACAAGTCTGGTCTCATTGATATCAGTAAACAAATCAACGGAATCGATCCACATGGAGATACGGGGCACTCACGCTTCTACTCCAAGGCAATCAGAAATTAGCAGCGTTTCATTCCTTGCCGCATCACTCATGCGACCCGAACGGTTGAGGGCATCCAATGCCATGTAAAGTTCCGCGGTGGTAAGGTTGACCTCTCGACACACAGCATGAAGGTGACGGATCAACGACGTCAAGATCTCCTTGGCTCGCGGAGGGGCATTTGAGCCGAATGATGCAAGGACTGATGCCGTGAAAGGCTCGTCTTGTAGGGTCGCCATCTTGAGAGAGAGGTTTTGGCACGAGTGTAGCACAAAGGTCAATGGAAAGCGAGTGTAGGAGAACTCGCAAAAGGGAGCGCTTGATGTCCGGCCTATAATAACATCGCTTGAAATATCCCATGGGGTAACTTGATCTCATGATCATCAAGAAGACTGGATACTCGGCTTATGAATGGCAATTCCATCGTGCCCGTGGGGCGGAAAGCCGCCCACGAGTGTGGAGGCGGAATTCGTTTGAGGCTCGGCGATAAGACTCTCCTACCTTGTTCGATCGGTCATTGCGTTGGTGAAATGCGAAGACCGAGCGGCCTCTTCCTGGCACGGGGAGATGGTAGAGCCCGAAAGCTTTCCAGGGACAATGGATGTTTGCATGGCGGGGAACAAAGTCGACCTCAAAAGGATGTCAGCTTTGCCCTCTTCCGAGCCACCTACGATCACCTCTCTTGCTGTTGGATATCCACTGAGCGCTTTTGCAGATAGTGACAGGAAGCAAAGTCTGGAGAAAAGATGTCTTCGGCCGGTAGCACAGGAGACAGGCCCGTCATCGTCATCGTTCCCGCCTCTTTCTCGCCACCAAGCCTCTACCGTGAGGTCGTGGAGGGATTGGATCGCCAAGGGTATGCTACGATAGTCATCCATCTTCCCTCGGTCGGCCGTGGCCCTCCATTGCCTCCCGCAACCATGGCGGAAGATGCAGACCATATCAGATCTTTCACCAGCAAACTGGCCGACGACGGCAAAGACATTGTCATGGTCATGCACTCATATGGAGGCATCTGTGGGACGGAAAGTGCCCACGGCGTCGTGAAAAGCGAACGTCTTCAGGCCCGGAAGAAAGGTGGAATCACGGGTCTGTTGTACGTCAGCTCTCCTATCCCAAGAGTCGGCGGGTCCGTCGCCACACAAATGGGTGATGACATGCCTGGATTTTTCAAGGTCGATGTAGGTAAACTGGATCTGGCATCTGCGTTTCGCGGTCGTCGCGAATCATATCGACGAGTCACTGACGCTGTCTGCGGTCTTTAGGGTGACTATCTGAGCGTCGAGCTGGAAGGTTGCGCTCACAGCTTCTTCTCGGATCTCCCGCTCGCCAAGGGGATAGAGTACGCCAGAGAGCTGATGACTCACTCAGCAGTCAGTTTCGGCGGGATTTTAAATCACCCAACGTACTGCCAGCTGCCAGTGTCGTATCTGGTATGCAAGGAGGACCAGGCCGTCTCTGTGCACGCTCAAGAGGCTGCTATCGCTCGGATTCAGGAAGCAAGTAGCCAAAAGGTCGACATCTACACGTGTAAGGCTGGTCACTTCCCCGCCGTAAGTCGGCCTGCCGATGTTGTTCGTGTCATCAGACAGACAGCTGGGGAAAGCCTGGGCTAGCGCCTGTATGGAATAGTAGAGATTGGCCCGGTCATGTCGATGGACAGACTCCTCTCGCGTAGGCTCTTGTCCCGCGCTTGATCCGTTATTCAAGAACGTTGCCTTCAGCCGCCAAAGCGGTATGAAGTTGAATTCGAGAAGGGACTCATAGTGGAGTAAACCACATAGTAAATGAGACAGAAGTCGGCTGTTAGGACCAGCATTGCGCTGCTTCTCAGCTATCCATACTCATCAATATCGACATCGCCTCTGATGGAGTATTAGCACCTCGTGCCAACGACACCTTGGATATTCACCTGTCGCACAAGCTTGATCGAGTATTCCGGCCCCAGGCTCAATGACCGGGAAAGACAAGCATTGCACCACCCATCCCGATACTACTGCGCAGCCGACGACGATTTCTCCAGCGGTAGTCCACCCAGCGTCGTCGGAGACTTGCATCTCAGCCCTCGAAATAACCGAGTTGTTGTGGCATACCCCAAGCCCCAGGCCCCACAGTGCGGGTTATCTGCTAGATCTCAGCTGAAAAGCCCGAGGTTGCTCGTCGTTTCAAGCGGGTCCATACCCTGTTCGGCGATAGCAGAGCAGGCCTATAGAGTCTTTATGGGTTCGTGGCGAGTAGAATGGTCCTGGTGTGTGGAAGACATTCGGGATGAGTATTGGCAGGAGGACTCTCCCATCAGACTTCACATCCATGTGTATAAGTAGTGGCAGTGCTTCCTCTCGTCGGCTTGTTGGACATGTCAATCTTACATCCGCAACTTGTCTAGAAGCACCAAACCGGAATGGCTGCAAAGCACATCATCATCATTGGAGCAGGCCCTTCTGGTCTCACGCTCGCGGCTCTCCTGCAGCGTCACTCCATCCCCTTCACCCTGTATGAGCGAGAAGCCAACATCAGCTCCCGTTTCCAGGGAGGGTCGCTTGACTTACACCCCGACTCGGGTCAACGCGCTCTTCAGGTCGCCGGTCTCGAGGCCTCCTTCGAGAAACATGCCAGGTACCATGACCAGGATTACAGATTTATGGACAAACACGCTCGGGACTGGTTCTTCCACAAGGCGCCACCGGATGCGCAGGGTCGCCCGGAGATCGATCGTTACATGCTGCGACAAATCCTCCTGGAAGCCATCGACCCGGAGAACCTAAAGTGGAATCACCAAGTTTCCAAGATCGCCGCCAATGGCCACAATCAGTTTGAAGTCCATTTTGCCAACCAAGCCAATCTCGTAGTAGGAGATCTGATTGTGGGTGCGGACGGGGCGTGGTCCAAAGTGAGGCAGCTATTGACGAGCACACATCCCGTCTATACGGGCTTGACGGTGATTGATTGCCGGATCTCTAACCTGGATCGGAATTTTCCAGAACTCGGCAAATTCATCGGGCGAGGGACGGTGTTCGCCCTTAGTGATGGAAGTGGCATTTTTATGCAGCGGAACGGGGACGACAGCCTTCGAGTCTACCCGTGCCTGAAGGTCCCCGAGAAGTGGGCTTCCGAAAGCGGGATCGACTGGGCAGACGACAAAGCTGCCGCCGAGATGCTCCTGAAAGACATCTATGCCGATTGGGACGACCGTCTGAAAGAGGTCATCCGCCATTTGGACCCGAAATGGACCCCTCGTGCTCAGTACCGGATGCCTCTAGGAATGCGGTACGAAACTCATCCAGGCCTGACCCTGATCGGCGACTCACTTCACGTCATGTCGTGGTTTGCTGGCGAAGGAGCGAATCTCGCCATGCTAGATGCCCTTGATCTCTTCCTTTGTATTCAGGCGGACCCGACAGATCTGGAGAAAGCTGTCCGCAAGTACGAAAAGCGAGTCATGGGCCGTGCGGACAGCACTAACAAAATGTCCCAAGATCTTTTGGAGGAAGCCATGGCAGATGACTCTCCAAGGGCATACGCCAGGTCCATGGCCAAGGCCATGGACGTCTGGTTTGCAGATGGCCGCTTACTGGAAGAGGTAGAAGTGTGACTGCGTGAGGGTTAGAGGCTCAGATAGCTTTAGACTAGGCACAACATAACTTGCAGTACATGGGTTGAAAATTGCGTTACTCACATTTACCTAGACGGTCCGAGGCTTGGCCTGCTGAGACATTCACCTTCATCACTTGACACAGCAGAGGTTGAAGCCCTAAGGTGGATATCAGTCCTACTACGGGGCGCCTTTGACTTCGGTGAGGGTTCGAACTGCCGGGAGTTAAACGGACTAATCTGGGGATGTCCTACGAGGACTGTCATCTCCACATCTCGGGGAACGATGAAGCTGGAAAGCCGATCGAGGCCGAGCTCGTGGTGCGTATACTCCGAGTCCGCAACGTACTGAGGTCGAGAGATTCGCTTCTCCTGTTTCAGCTGGTTAAGTCGGTCGTCCCATAATTTTGGATGTAAAACAAGGGAACGTCCCTCCCAAAGTGGGGGAGTTTCTTTCTTCCCCCGAAGAGACGCACAGGCCAAAAGACCGACTCAACTGTAGGCGCTCTTCTCCTGGCCAACAACAATGAAATCCATAATCGACGACATTTCGTTGCGGCAGATTGCAGGGAAAACGATTCTCATTACGGGCGGTTCCAATGGCATAGGAGCGGAGATAGTGCGGCTGTTCTCTCTTTATGGAGCGAACGTGGTTATAGGAGACCTCGAGTCAACGGCTGCGGAGGCTGAAAAACTCATTGCCTCTCTGCCGCGGACAACACAGGCGCAATTTGTTCCCACGAACATCCTCAGATGGGACCAGATGAAGTATTTGTTCCAACGGGCGGTCGATCGATTCGGTAATGTCCATCTGGTCGTCGCTAATGCCGGAATTATGGAGAGTAGGAGCGTGTTCGACATAAATGCAGTTGATGATAAAGGGGAATTGGAGGAATCCCTTGAGGGATTCAGAGTGCTGGACGTCAACATCAAAGGTACTCTCAACAGTAAGTCGACCGTCTCCTTCCGCGACAAGGTAACGAATTCAGAGTGTGAGCTTGGCTGAAGAATGTTTGCCAACAGCATTGCGATTGGCGTTATTCCACATGCAAAAAAACGAGGCATGCTTTTCTGATGGCTCTCGGGGGTCCGTGGTCCTCATCACCTCGACCTCCGGATACTTTGGTAGCAGCGGAGTGGGGGCTTATGTCGCCTCCAAACACGCTCTTGTTGGCCTTCTCCGGTCCTCCCAACTGACTGCCCGAGCTTTGAACGTGAAGGTTAGTGCGGTGGCGCCATTCTTCACTCCAACCCGGACGTTCTCGAAGCTTTCGGAGAGATGGGCGGCGTCGGGACTGAACGCCAATACGCTGGATGAAGTCGCGAATACCATCGCGCGGGTTGCTTTGGCACCCAGTGGTGGCAAATGCGTTCTGGTATTGTTGACCCTTCTGAATATGGACTTAGGCGCCCCCCTGCTAATGCATGGCAGCTTGCAGGAGGAGTAGAGAGAGAGCTGGAGGATAGCAGGATGAACTTGCTTCCTAACTGGCTGGGTGAGGATTTGGCCGAGCATCTTCGATCTGCGGGAAGACTATTCGCGGAAGATGGATATCCTCTTCCAGATGCGAGTTCTGGATCGATTGGGTGGCGGCAGAAGACATAGGACGTGTCTGTACTGAGATGCTGGCCTTCGCGGTGGCCAAAGATCTTCAACATTCAACCGAGAGGAGAGTCGCAATTGTTCACGAGGTCGATGCCTTTATCTGTGCGTGAGATTCTTCAAATAGCTCTCTTGCCTCTGTAGTCTAGATAATATAATCAATCGTCTTCTGTATCCTTCAGAGCTTCCTCCTCTGCTTCGACAGTCTCCCCTGGCTTGTGGCAATGAACAACGCTACGGCGCGTTGGTACGTCGAAAGGACGGTGTGAGGAAGGCCGTGTATGGCACTGGCTGGCAGACATACTTGGCATCAGATTGAGCTGGCTTCGAGATGGGGGTGCATCGCATGGCCGGAGCCGGATGTGATGGGAAGTTGGGAGGTTACCGATGGACTTGCCAAATGGCGGTCCTTTCTCGTCAAGGGCGCTATCAGGTTGGAAGTGGCGACAAATCGATGTAGGCCATTGCGAGGGGAGTTGCCTGCCTTCTTTCCTTGAGTTTCATTACCAGAATAACCCATGGACGAAACCCACGGCGAGTTGACTTGGCCGCAGAATCACAAACCTTGATGCGTACTGCTCGTGAGATCGCAAGGCAGTGTCACTGTAATTTATCCACAAATGAGTGGACCAGCTGCAACAGAAACTCTGGCACCGCTTGTTGTTCAGAAGGCTGAGGGTCCGGCAGAAGAGGTGACAACTGCCCGTGGTGGAGCGTTGAGAATGCGCAGAAACTTGTGGCTCATCCAAGGGATGCCTCATCGGACTTTCTGATGTGGTTGTTGCACCCAGCCACTCCAGAGTGGACACCACCTTGACACAAACATCGCATCATCGTGCTTCCTGCCAGTCCTGACCCGCTTGTCAGTGCGAAGTGGAAGATGCCACCCAAGATGCTGCTTTCAATCGTGAGCAATCGAACCGCATCTTTTCCAACTCAACACTGATCGCTTTGTAGCTTGTGGCTGCGGCCCACCATGTGGCTTTCGCCGTAGCGCACCCCCATATTCACCGTCATGCACAACCTGTCTCTGTGCGCTCCACAAACCAGATCTTTGCATTGGGTATCAGCAACAATCCAACGGATGTGCAGGACGGGACTGGTGCTGGAATCGATTGCTACACGACATACTCTGGAGATGGTTCAGCGTCAGCCGGTTGGCCTGTGATGGCGCAGTGGGTATCATTTGAGGACATGTGAGCTCAAAATATCGTACCTTCTTGTCTTTCACTAACCTGCTAAGGTTCAACTTAAATAAATTAATATACTTAGTTCTTTCTGGGCCTTTTTTAGTAGATATCTTATATAAAATTATTAATTATTATATTGATTAAAGAAATATCTCTTAGTAATCTTATTAATATATATAATAAGGTTCTTTTATTATTATTTAGTAAGTAATAATATAGAGTTAATATACTCGTATCGACTAGAGGTTTCGCCTCTTCAGCGCCGTAAGAGGGTTAAATATTCGATCCTATATTCTTTAGCTGTTGCTGCAACATTCGGGGCCTCTTGCGATGCTAGATCAGTAATTACGTCCTCGATTGACCCTATAGTTGTTAATTAAATAAATTTTGAAGAGTTGTGTGCGGAAATATTCGAATGTGTGCAGATGTGGTAGCGTGCACGTGACAGGGATCTCTCCTAGTGGGCCACTTTAAACGCGCTCGAACGCGTCGCGAAGTGGCGGGGTTTTGTAATTCATGACTCTGGGTGCTAACAGTCCTCTCATCATCACAACACTATCCTTCGAATCCTCTCTCTGATCAGTCAGGACCACAAGCTCGTTCCATAGCATCTCGAAACCACTCAGCCTGCAGCCATGAACAACCCTGCTGATGCGCTTCGGCGTATCGACGCCGGCTGCCTTTCCGACATCTTTGCCGACCGTCCTGGAAGAGTCAGCGATCCCGTGGTGCAAGCAGTCCAGATCAAGCCCATTGCTGCTCAAGGTGGCGCCCAGGAACGCCACAGAGTCATCTTCAATGATACCAAAAATTATGTTCAAACAATGCTTGCGGTGCAGGAGAACAACCTCATCGAGGAGAAGATTCTGCGCAAAGGGGTACTAGTTCAACTGCTGGGCTATTCTGCCAACAAGGTCAAGACTAAGCGGTATGTACTATTCCAATGTTCCCTGATAATTCTAACCATGGAACGCAGTATCCTCATTGTCACCAAAATCAAGGTCCTGGAAGAGTATGGCGAGCACGAGAAACTGGGCAATCCGGTGCCGTTGGAGTTGAAAGAGGAGGAGGACGGCAAGCCATTCAACACAGCCATCACAAGCAACGGTTTCTATGGCAAGCAAGAGTCGCCAAAGCCGAGTCGGCCTATGCCCAGCCACACTAAGCCTTCATCATCAGCGCACGCGAACATCTACCCGATCGAGGCAATCTCTCCATACTCGAACAAGTGGACTATCAAGGCACGGTGCACAAACAAGTCAGATATCAAGACATGGCACAATCGAAACGGCGAGGGCAAACTCTTCAGTGTCAATCTGCTAGATGAGAGTGGCGAAATTCGAGCCACGGGCTTCAACGAGCAGTGCGACCACCTCTACGATGTGTTTCAGGAAGGTAGTGTCTACTACATCTCAAGCCCTTGCCGAGTCGCATTCGCCAAAAAGCAGTTCTCAAACCTAGCAAACGACTATGAGCTACATTTCGAGAGAGAAACCCTGGTCGAGAAGGCTGAAGAACAAGATGGAGTGCCACAAGTCCGATACAACTTTACCCCGATTGCAGACCTACAGTTTGTGGAGAAAGACACCACTATTGACATAATCGGTGTTCTCAAGGACGTCGGCGAGACGTCCCAGATCACATCCAAGACCACCAGCAAGCCCTACGACAAGAGAGAACTGACCTTAGTCGATAATACCGGCTACTCTGTAAGGCTGACCATCTGGGGGAAAACTGCCGCCTCATTCGACGTCCCACCCGAATCAATTGTGGCTTTCAAGGGCGTCAAAGTGTCAGATTTCGGCGGACGCAGTCTGAGTCTGCTGAGCTCCGGCTCCCTGAGTGCAAACCCAGACATGCCCGAAGCACACAAATTGAAGGGCTGGTTCGAAGACCAAGGCCGAAGTGGCAACTTCATGACGCACGCAAGCGTTCAAGGCACCCTCGGCCCTGGCGCTGGCTCTCGAAGCGATCCATTCAAGACCATCTCCCAAGTCAAGGACGAACAACTGGGCATGTCAGAAAATGCAGACTTTTTCTCCGTCAAGGCATCGATACAGTACATCAAGCAGGACAACTTCTGCTATCCGGCGTGTCTTTCAGAAGGATGCAACAAGAAAGTCTTCGAGAGTGACCCTGGTCAGTGGCGATGTGAGCGCTGCGACAAAACTCATGAGAAGCCAGAATATCGCTACATCATGTCCGTCAATATCAGTGATCACACAGGACAACTGTGGGTCAGCTGCTTTGACGAGACCGGCAGGATGATCATTGGCAAGACTGCAGATGAGTTGATGGAGATCAAGGAAGTTGACGAGAAGAGACTGGCCGAGATATTCTCGGAGGCGAACTGCAAGACGTGGAATTGGAAGTGCAAGGCCAAACTCGACAGTTTCCAAGAGCAACAACGGTAAGATCATTTTCCCATGATGAGCCATCGGATCAGACACTGACGTTGACTTCAGAGTTCGCTATCAGGTGACATCAGCAGCGCCGTTGAACTATGTGGTCGAGTCACAAAAATTGATCGAGCTAATCAAGCAATACAATATCGACGAGTAGGCAAGCCGCAACGTCTATGGCGGCACAGCTGGAATGAGCGCAACATTGCCGATCCGTACCTTGACAGGCACAGAATACGAGTACCATGACACTCGAATTCAAAGCTTGTTTAGCCTAGCTGATCTTGTCACATCCACAGGAAGGAAATGGTGGGAAGCCCTGTACTGGTATGATAGCGGACATTACGAGTATGAGTGTATAATGGCTGGTGCTGGACGACGAGCAAATCCGCCGGAAATGAGCGCGAAAGTCCCTGCGTAGTAATAACATTGCGTCATCAGCGACTTTTCTCCGGGTCACCTACGAGAGTGAAATGGACCTCAGACGGCAGTCACATGTATTTCACGGAACACTCAGCGTTGCTTCAGTTATTCCACAGGCCATTCCGACCGGGTAAGCATATTTCCTCTACATTTACCATCTCATTTCTCCCGTCAATCCATCCGGGGCTGTAAATCTTCACCTTCGAATGAACTGCATTGTGACTGCTTGTGCAAGGACCGCATTAGAAATCACGCAGCTTGCACGGCTAAGAACCGGATATTCTCCGTTCGCAGTAGCAGTCCGACTTCACACAAGCTCGGCACGTTCATATATATTCCAGACAGGCCGGATTACAGTCAGGGCCTTATCATCAAGGACAACGAGTATCAACCGCCTCGCAACAACTGACAGCAGAGCTCTCCACCGCACCCAAGGCTACCAACAACTAACAAGAAGCGTCCGCACAATGGCTACAATGCGCGCCGTCGACATCAAGGGCGGCAAAGGCCCCATCTCCTCGCTCTTCATCAACGATCAAATCCCCAAACCCACGCCAAAAGGCTCGCAGGCCCTCATCAAGATCAAAGCCTTCGGCCTCAACCGAATGGACCTCCTCCAGCGTGAGGGCGGATATCCGCTGCCCCCGCAAGCCGGGCCCATACTGGGCGTTGAGTTCTCCGGCACCATCGAAAGTTTCGGCTCGGACCCGGAACGCGGCTTCAACGTCGGCGATGAAGTCTTTGGGCTGGCGTACGGGGGCGCGTATGCTGAGTATATCGCCGTGAGCACGCATATGCTGGTGCACAAGCCGAAGGAACTCAGCTGGGAGGAGGCCGCGGGCATCCCGGAGACGTGGATCACAGCCACCCAGGCATTGTACCTGGTCGGCGAGTTCAAGCCCGGGATGAGCGTGCTTTGGCACGCCGGCGCGAGCAGCGTGAGTATCGCAGGGATCCAGCTGAGCAAGGCGGACGGCGCCTCTGCAGTGTACGTGACGGCGTCGACGAGGGAGAAGATCGAATTCACCAAGACGTTGGGCGCGACCGAGGGCTTTTCGTACAAGGAGGGCGACTGGGCCCAGGCCCTCCTCAAGTATACAGGCGGGAAGGGCGTGGATTTGATCGTCGACTTTGTGGGAGCCGGTTATTTCGACCAGAACCTCGAGGTCGCGGCGCGCGACGCCCACGTCGTCATGCTGGGCAACCTGGGCGGGAATGTGGTGCAAAAGCCGGTCGATGTTTCTCGGTTCTTGCGGAAGAGACTGAGGGTTGAGGGCTCGAGTTTGAGGAGCCGTGACGAAAACTACCAGGGTCGGTTGAGGGACATGTTGGTCGAGCATGCCCTGCCGAGGTTCATCGATGGACGCTTCAAGGTCATTGTTGAAAAGGTGTTCAAGATGGAAGACATCCAGGAGGCGCACAAGCTGTTGGAGAGTAGTCAGACCATGGGCAAGCTGATCTGCACTGTGGGATGAGCGGAGGGTGACCAGAAGGAGGATGCGACAAGTCAGAAAAATACAGTCAAAGTAGTACGGTGTAACGTTTCGTGGAAATCGGGAAGAGCTGAACACTGCTGCTCCATAAGAAGATCCTTGCAGGCTATTACTACCCATCGTCTTCTGAGTGAATTAGCACCTGAGACCACTTGCCGTCGAGAAATATGGTGCCCGTATCAGTTCGGGCGCCGGATTTGATGCCAATGGCTCGAAGGAGTAATTCTCCCAAGCACCAATCGAACAACGGCGGGTGAGCCTCCGTTTGAGGAAGCAGGGCACAATTACTATGTATTTGGCTGATTAAGACAGATTCGCGGGCGACGAGCTGTGCGATCCCCAGTGACACGAGCGATGCTTTAGCAAGCATGGCTGTTCGATTTGTTCGAAATCCGGACACTTGGTTGCGCCCGCCATGCCGTGGCTTGGTCACCTACAGAGGTTGGCAAGGTTTCGCAGCGAGGGAATGGAAGAGAAAGGAAAGCGTTCTCGTGTTTCCAAGATCATGCCGCCATATGGCTGTAGTTTGGCGTCGACGAGTGCATCTGATCGGATGCGTCATGCGAGACACGACTGAACTTATAAAAGGCCGGGTTGATCGAGGCTCCAGAGTTCTCTTGACGCATCCATTGTCTATAACTTCTGCGAAACTGCCATACATCAGCAATCATTACACTTGCCTGTTTTTTTCATCCCTCACCGGAGCACACGAGTATGCCTTCCATATTATTGTTTGGCGTGACGGGTCTTGTGGGTTGTAAGTCATTTCGCGCTTCGGCCGAGTCAACCATGAGGTTGTGGCTAATTTACATTCAGCTCATCTGGTGCTCGCCTTGAGGGACCAATACCGGGACTTTCCAGTGACGGTGTTTCTCCGCAACAAGTCCATCGACACCTACCTGTATGAGACTGCTGGCGTGAGGCGTATCGTCCATGGGACATTCGACGAGAAGGACAAGATCGTTGCGTTGGCCAAAGACCACGACATTGTGATCAATGTTGGCTCTTCCTGGGATGTCCCGTTGAGCGAAGCGATCGTGGAAGGGCTGAAGCAGCAGCCAGAAGGGAGAAAAAAGACGCTCATCCATATGAGCGGCACGGGCAACTTTGTGGATAAGAGATGGAAGGACGGGGCATATCATGCGGAGGCGAAGATTTGGGATGTAAGAAGGAGCCAGCGTGGCCAGCATTGTGCGAGCAGCTAACTCCGAGACAGGACAACAACCCCGAAGACATGAAGCTCATCAACCCCGATATGCTCAATGGCGGACCGGACACTGTGTAAGTTGTTGATCACGCGACAGCTCTATTGTGCTGACCATCATGGAGGGTGTTGAATGCCGGCAAAGAAGGCAAGATAGGCACCTATGTTGTCTTCCCTTCGGGGATTTACGGCGAGGCAGCTGGGCCGATTCCCGCGCTCGGCGTGATCCAACTGATCTATCGCGAGAAGGCCGAGGAGCTGGGGTTCGTGCCATACATTGGCGAAGGGACTGCGGTGTTCAACAGCCTCCACGTCGGCGCCATCACCCCATTCATGCTGAAAGTGCTCGATCTGTCTCTAAAAGAAGACACTCCACATGGTTCCGTCTATGAACGCTGTTACCTGATCGGCGGAGACGAAATTCCCCACAAGGACGCCGCAGAGGCCTTTGCAAAGCTCCTGCATACCCAGGGGGTTATATCGAGCCCCGAAGCTAGAGGCGTGTCGGCGGAAGAAGCAGGAAAGGGAGAATTGCCGATGCTTATGGCCAGTAATATGCGGTTCGTCTCTACCCGTGCGAAGGCACTGGGATACAAGCATGAGGAGGTCGGGCTGGTCGAGTTCCTGAGCAGACAGAGAAATTGAGGACCGCCCGGCGGAGAGGCTGCCATAGAAACGAAGCTAGGCCGGAAATAGACGCGTCAACAATGACATCATGTGAAGGTGCCGCCAAAGCCGCAGCCTCGCCAGCCTCGTCAGCCCAACCTCTTCACTTTTGCCCTGCCACCACAAAGTCGCTGCCGAACAGGAAGCCACTGCACAAATAACGCTCCTGCCAAAAGTGAGTCCTCAGTCTATCTTGTTGCCTACCTGTCCTGACAGTTTCAAACTTGCAACGAGCACTTGGGTTCTAGGATTTCTTCGCACCGCTATCCGGCTTGACTTCGCACGAACCATCGTCTCTTGAATACACAAGCCTTCACGCACTGAGCACCGTACGATCCCAGGAGCGTTGTGCTCCTTTCTGCCACTATGGCTCCAGTTCTCCCTCACATTGACATCCCCGACCTCAAATTCTCCTCACTCGAACTCGATGCACGCTCAACCAAGGCCGAGGAGCTATCTGTCACTTCTTTCCTCAAACGAGATGTCTTATCCGCTGGCATCGATAATCCTCTGTTACCTCGGAGTGACGACTCATCACCAATTCTCTCTCCCATAGACACATACCATATTCTCACCGCAAGAGATGCAAAAGCCACAGCAGACCCCAATCCGGGCGCCGGTTCAGTCGACCCAAACGACATCAACATGAAAGGAATCCAAGCTCTGTTTGCTATAATCGGAGCTGCGTTCGCACTAGGCGCCATCTGGTTCTTCTTCTGGGCAAAGAATGGCGGCTTCAAATGGCGAAAGGGTGACTGGGACGAATACAAATCTACTGTCCTGAGACGGAAAGGCCCCAACGGCACCACATTGAGCAATGCAACAAAAAGCACCATACTCGGAGGTGGCAGTGTTGTTGGGGATGGCTACTCCGACAAGGATACTGCGAGCAGGGCGGATGGAACCATGTCAGAAGCAATGACTGAGACTGGGACCGTCATGTCCTCTGAAGCACCTATCATCAAAGAGAAGCAATCCAAGAAGAAGAAAGAGACTGCCAAAGAGAAGAAGATCCGTGAGCAGAATACTGCCGCCTGGGAAGGTGGTCATGACGATGACGTCCGTGCCTATCGCTACGAGAGACCCGCCCGCGTGGGGGGCATCAACAAGGACTCGGACGCTCAGTTCTACGGGACAGATTACAGCGAGACAGACCGGACTGGCAGTGACATGTACAGCAATAGCAACAGCAACAGTAACAGCAACCCTCGACCAAGCTCTCGTCAACACAGCCCTGACAAGCGCCCGTCTCACCGCGACTTCTCCTACGGACAAGAAGATGGTTTCAGCGTTTCTACTCCTCCGCCTCCACCGGTCCATGCCCCCTCTCCAGGGCCTCGTCCAGCCAGATACCATTCACCAGAGAAGAACAGAAGCCCCCAGCGTCCCATCCGCCAAGTGCCAGGGTCAGTCCATATTCCTGGATCATACGCCGAACCCCTTGATTTCGATGGCCAAAGCGTTCAGAGTCAGAACACCAAGAGCTATCATCATCCTCTCCCCAGTTTGAGTGGTCAACCACAACCAAAGGCCGGTGGATATAGGCGAGACAGACGAGACAGCCTCGACGACTGAGAGATTTGCAAATTGGTTTACAGTATCATCCGACGAAGTATCACTCGATAGGTTATGTGCTATGGACTAAGGAATGAGCATGCGACGATGCGACGATTACCACTCAAATTGTACTTGAACAGCATGTAAAGGGGTGCCCAAGAGGCCTGGCACGGCACGGCGCAGTATTGAAACTAAGGTACGGGGATATGAGCACATGGGATAAAAGGAACGAAACGGAACGGCATGTCTAGGGACTGAGGCCAGCATATGACTTGTGTATTGCAGATTCAAATCGAGATGATACCACCACCGCTTGTCCATACTCCATAGACTAGGATTGAATGAAAACTGGCCCACGGTATTCAACAAATGAAATGAACACTCTCAATTTCCATCATGTCATCTTGTGTGTTCGTCTCGTCATTGCATCTCCCGTCCTTTGTACATTCCTCAGACTACAATCATGGCATCATTCTCATTCTGAATACGAATATGAATACATATGCCGCGACCACATGTCTGAGCCCAGCGAGGGGCAGAACGTCTAACACGGGAAGAAAGAGAAAGAGAGAAAGAAAGGAAAGACGAACATGCGAAGCGAAACATACAGGGTAGGGTAGGGCAGGGCAGGAAAGGGCCGACAGAGGATGTCGAATGTCGAGTCTCGTTTACATAACCATAGCATTCCTCGTGTACTTGCTTTGGTGTGTGTGCGTGCGCGTGTATGCTATCCCGTGTGAACCATCCTGTCCTATCCTATCCTATCCATCCCATCCTGCCCAAGAACGGGCAAGCATACTGCAAAAGAGCCGCCGTCCAGATCGCATCAAAAAAACCAGGGAGGGAAAAATAAAGGTACACCCAGTGGCAGGTCGGTCGTCATGGTAGTGCCTGTTGGCGCATCCTGGGCCGCGAGAATGGCGCCGGGTCTGCGATCCCGCCACTGGTACTCCGTGACTGCCACGGCCTCGTTGTCGACGAAGCTCGTCTGGAAGACGAAGTCTAGTCTCGAATCCAAGCACAGTCTCCCTCTCCCGCAATAGCTAAGTCACCCCGTCCTCATATCACCAGCTCGCTTCGACGTTCGCGCTTTCCTCGATCGCGATATTTCGTCTAAGCTTCCACAGACTTGACTTTCGCTGTCTTGCCATTCTTGCTGTCCGTGCCGCGGATCTTCTTGGTGGCTGCGGCTTTTTTGGCGGGCTTGCCTTCAATCGCGCCCTCGATCTTTTCAACCACGCCCTCGGCCTTGTCTTTAATGCTGGGCTTCCTTTTGTGGGTTGTGTTCGCGGCGCGCTTCTTGGTCACGCCCGCGCCTGCTGTGCTCTTCTTGGTGGTCTTCGCCTTCTTCGGGGCTGCGGCTGTACTGGCGGCGGGACTCTTGCGCTTGCGCGTTGGTTCGGTAGAAACGGCAGCGAAGACTCGGGGTTTAGAGTTGCCGGTTGCGCCACGTGTTTGGGCCATTGTGGAGCTGGGTGTCGCGGTGTTGGTGGTTGGGTTTGGTGGCGATAGTACTGTGTAGGTCGCTAGGTTTGGGCGAGCGTTGGAAAGGGTACTTAAGTGGTATGTCAGCTTGTGGGTTGGCTGATATACTACAAACGTGTGAGAAAGCGGGGGTGAACCGGCGGACCGGTGAGGCAGGCGGCAAGAGACGTGGTGATAACTTTTGGGGACAAGGTCGCATATTTATGTGCTTGGGCGGGAAGGAAGATAACTCGATCGCGACACCAGATGAGTCACGCGGAAGACGCAAAAGCAGTCGTGGAGGGTGGGAGTTAGGCAACAAGCTCGAGGCTCCTGTCGAAGCATCGGCGATAAGGGAGGGAACATAGGAACATACCTGGCGATGGAGAAGTCGCAACGAGTTCAAATTTACGTGTCGGGTCAATAACGACTAGGCGACCGGTTTGCGCCCAATTTCGCAGAAAAGTAAGGCGTTGTGGTGGAGCGGTGGAAGAAAAGGTCGAAGAAGGTGAGGAGGGTGGGAGTTCGCCTTTTGAGCTGTCGAATTGCGAAACCAATCCAACGCAGCAGGACAATCGGCTGATCACAACAACACGACGCCCCCATCTCCCGACGGCCTTCCCTTCCTTCTCGCCAGCCACAGCCAAGTATCCCTTCCTTCCCTCCCGTGTCTAGTATTGCGTTCGTAGCTGGTGTCTCGTCCGTCTGTTCTGCTTTGGCTTGATTTGTTCCGTGCAGCTGATCTGGCGCCTGGTCGCCTAAGCGCCAGTGTCGCTGGGCGCTTGGGCAGCCACGTACATAACTCGCGTCGCTCGATCCCTCATGACGCTGCAGCAGCCAGTGGACGCCGTGCTTCGAACAACAGGGCGATATTTCCTGCTTTCAATCGTACCAATCCTGGAGCGCCAGTGATCGATCGTCCACGGCCGGACCGCCTGCAAGATACAGCGCGTTGCGCACCTCCCATTCGAACTCGGCAAGGGCTCGCAACTCCGTTCCCACGAAGAAGCCCCCAATCAGGCCATTTAAGGTCCCAGCCATGATACCAAAGGTGCTCAGCAGGATAAGTATAAAGGCGACAAAATTCCTGGGTGACCACCACACCGCAACAAAGCAGCCGATCGAGGTCAATGCCGCGCCGACAAAGTGCAAGAGACCGTACCGTCGCTGTCGCCTTTCTCGCAGTTTGTACGTTTCAACCATGCGGAGAATGTCCTTGTAAAAGTCCTGCCCGACTCGCCCTTGCGTGGGAATCGCAGAGATCGCCCTATCAAAGTCCTTGTCGTCGAACCCCGCTACCTCTAGGCTCGGGTCGTGGGTGTCTGTATCATTCAAAGCCGCGTGGGCTTCGACGCCGGTAACAGGTGTGAGCGGCTTTGTATGGCTCCTCTCAACGGTCGCCTGCACCGCAAAGTGATCGCTGAGTGAACAGAGGAGGCTCGGATGTCTTTCGGTGAGCGCAACTTTCACGTCAGCAACTTTCCACCCTCGGCCTATGCCGCTGAAAAAGATGTAATCCAAACGCTTGGACTTGGGATCCAAGTCGGTTGCCAACACTTTCCGGTCTTGACCCTGCGCCAATTGTTTCTGATGAGCCTTGTTCCACCGCCATGTGTTCAAGACTGAATCGCACGTATGGCCGTGTTCTTGAAGGCCAGTTTCCACCGTCGGAGTCTCTTCTTCGTTCAAGCGCCTCCTGCGCTCCTGCTCAGGTGGGTCCACACTTGCCCCTATGCTACTTGCAGGCTTGACCACTCGCCAGACATCTTGCACTCCCGCTCGGCTCTCGACAAGGACATGCGCGAAGCTCAAGGGGACCATATTGAAGTCTCCAAGACCAATGACCAAGCTGCCTCGGTCTGACGCCGCGCGCATGAGCTTGGCTATCTCCCAGGCTTGCGCCGTACGATGGCAGATGTAGCTGTCGTTTGGTTCTTTCTCGTACGGGGCATGCAGGTGAGTATTGAACACTTCGACATCGACACCGCCAGGCAATTCGATCTTTGCACATGCCACCCCTTTGCCGACAAACCAGTCACCCCGAAAGAAAGCCTGGGGTCGGCCGTTGAGAGGATACCGGTGCATGGAAGACTCTCTGATTGGCCAGCGACTGAGGATGGCCAACCCGCCCCCGAAGATCCCTGAATGATAGAACTTGCCGTATGGAAGGATAGACCGAGTGCTGTCTCGGATGGACAGATAGTCGTGATACGTCCAACATTCTTGCAAACCAACAATGTCGAGCTGAGGAGTATAGGCTGCAAGGCGATTGCCTATTTCGGATAGTCGCTCTTTCCTGTACTTCGAGATGAACTTTAATCCCCAGCAATTCAAGGTCAAGATGTTGATGGATGAGACGCCAGATTCCGTGCCAGCGGCCTGTGTCTGTGACGCCATATTGGAAGGCGATGCTAGTGAAATACGGGAGCCCTTGACGGCCATCTAGATTCTGCTCAATCGACAACGCCAAGGCATGAGCGAAGCTAACGAACGCTGCAGGGTGGTGGCATCCTTGGAAGTGACAAAGGTAAAAGCTAAAACATGATGGACGATGTGAAGAAGACCCTGCACCCAAACGGAGAGGAATAATATTATCCGAAGCACCGAGAAAGCTGGTTGTATTGCACGTCCCCGACCTGCAGCAAGAAGATGAGAGAGGAAGAAAAGAAGATCATCAAGATGGCAGGAAAAGAAGCCCGGAGGCACGTGACTTGATGACATAATGCCTCGGCGACGAAACCACGCTAATCTCAGGCGGGACTAGACGAAAAATCCTGGTCAAGACGGGTATCACGATGTGTGATGCGTGCAGATACGCCAAAGACGAGACTGAGCGACGTGAGCAGCTGCCCGTGTATGTTGCGAGTAGTTAGTAGATAACGTCGTCCTCCTGTCCCCGCTCCAGCTCCTCGCCGCCGTGGTCATGCTCGTCACTTTTACTGCTGCTCGTAGGTCTTCCCGCTTCAGGCTGCTTTGCAGGTTCACGATCGTCGCTCGACGATTGAGCAGTTTCCTCAGGGACAGGTTGGTCAATGTTCATCTTGTCGTTGGCGCTGGGCTCGTAACTGCGAGTCTCAACCTCCGCAGTTTCCCTCTTTTCGTCTGGCTTTTCTTGGCCTGATCCGGGGCTTTGGTCAACATCCATCGCACCACTACAGTTTGTTGTTGCCGGACTGGGTGGCTTCTCTTTTCTATCCTTCCCTCCGTCTGGCTTATCTGCCTCGTTGTCCTGTTGTCGCTGTCGCTTCTTGTCTTCGAAATCCTCAACTTCGCGCTGGATTGTCGCTTCCACATCTACCATCTGCCGCTTGATTTCTTCGATTTCAATGTCGCGTAACTCCCAAGGCTTGTAGTACAGTTTTGGTTCAGACTTTGTCTGGAGAAACCCGGCCGTGGCACGCATGTTGCTATGCCGCATTCGCATCGCTTCCTCGTCCCACTGGAGTTGTTCTTTTCGCCGTACACGGTCCAGTTCCTCCCGTTTCAGGCGCGCGGATTCGGCGATTTCATGAGATTCACGCTTCAGTCGTTCCCGTTGGCGAGATTCGATCTCTTCGCGCCGCGAACTGACTATCGCCGTGGACGTGCCAGACTTCTGGGCGCCACTCGCGGAGGATCTCCGCGCAGGTTGGGAAGACTGAGAGAGCGTGCCTAGTAACGCGCCAAATAGGCGTCGATTGCGTGACTTGTCCTGCTCGAGGCCAGAGGTCTGCCGCCTGCGTGGCGCAGGGGGTGACATTGCAGCTGCGGGTTTCGGCGCGCTCCTGTCCGTGGTCGGGGAGGATCCGGCGGCAGGGGATGGTTCGCCATCGTTCGAGGCGGTCGGTCTTCGTGTGTCAAGACGCGGGCGCTTGTTTGACTCAGAGGTCTCGGAGATGAGTGACTGACGTCGTTTGAGCGAGCCATTCTGCTGTTCTTGTTCAGGCCGTGGTTCCTCGGGGATGAGGACTGCTGAGGATATCATTGTTGACTCCGACATGAGAACACGGCCACAGCAAGATGCGTCAAGGGAGCGCGCGCCTGGTAGATGATGCTCGAGGTAAGAACTGCGCCGGCCGCAACCTCAGTCAAGCAAACATCGAATCAGAGAAGCAGCAAAGCCTCCGCCGATCGATTGCACGTGCCGGTCTTGGCTTTTGCGGGGAGCTAGCGAATGATTGGTCTGCAGGCGGTGCCCCGCTCGTGCCCTCTGGAAAACAAGGCTTAGAAATTCGCGCGCAAGGCTGGCCACTTCGATCTTCTTCTGCGGCCTCACACTGACCTCACCACGACTCTTTATTCCAGCACTTGCTCTTCATCTTCTCGACACCACTTCCGCGTCCAGAGCCACTCACCAGATCGCAACCACCGGCGATTTTAGTCTGATAGCCCCTACACCTAAACACATATCCATTTCCTCCCAGCCTTCGCAATGTCCCGCCACCACCCCGACCTCGTAATGTGCCGCAAAGCACCTGGCATCTCGCTGGGCCGGCTCTGCGACAAATGCGACGGGAAATGCCCCGTCTGCGATTCTTACGTACGACCCACCACGCTCGTTCGTATCTGCGACGAATGCTCCTTCGGCAACTACCAGAATAAATGCATCGTCTGCGGCGGCGAAGGCATCTCAGATGCCTTCTACTGCTTCGAATGCACGAGACTCGAGAAGGATAGGGACGGGTGTCCGAAGATTATCAATTTGGGCAGTTCCAGGACGGACTTGTTCTACCAGAAGAAGAATTTTAGGAATCAGCAGTATTAGTGGGAAAGCAGAAAGAGCCTGGGTGCAATTTGTTGGGACGCTGACACAGAGCACCGAAGGCTGTTTGTCTGCTGTTGCACGCTGAACTTCCAGCCTTTTATTCGCCTCATCCAGCGGGACGCAGCGTGTTATCAACGCAAGGGAAAGGGACTTCAAATCCACCGCCAAATGGGGCAACAGCCGACCCTGTCTCAAGGAAGAAAGACGAGAGTCGCTTACAGGAATTGATAAACCCGACCAAGTCGAAGTGGATTTTAAGGTGTTCCGTACCGCCATCATGCAGCCAAAACGCGGCTCTGGAGACAGGTGGAATGTCCACGCTCCAGCACCCACCTTGTCACGCTGTGGGCGGTCGAGCGTTGGGAATCCCTCCTCGAACCTGACAAACGAGCCGGAAACGAAACCGTTAAGTGATTGGAGGGCAGAAGGACCGTCGATCTCAACCACTTGTTGCGCTTGAGATGATTGAGGGATGTTCCATCGCTGATAAACAAGCCCCTGTCTAGGCACGGCCCAGAGGCAGAGAAGCGATGAGGGAAAGGGGAACAGGCGAACTTCTAAATGAATATGATCCTCTCGAGCATTGCTCTGGTAGTATCTAAATGAGCATACTACCTTGTTGAACCACTTGAATTGGCATTTTATGCCCTCTATCTGCATTTCGTGTCTTCTCCATCGTTGCTGCGTCATGCCTCATAATCATGCAACATATTGCTCGTACAGCAGAAGTCTTTGGTGTCTTCCTCCTTCGCAACATCTCCTGGATCCTCAATCCAGGCACCACTTCGTTGCTGCTCACCTCTTCCCGGGCCTTTTCGGCCTCGCAAACCCAGCCTTGGGCGTCGCCGTCCCCGACCCCGGCGCCGATCCCTCTTCGCCGCCACCCCCTGCAAGACCACCCGTAACACCTGCGGCGGCAGTCAGAGCCTTAACCTCCTCCTCTAACCGTCCGCCACCCAACTCGTCTGGATCCCCGGCCTCCAACCTTTTTACAATCTCCACGCCTTCCCAGCCCGCAAGCTTCGTCATGCCCAGGCGCGAACTGGCGTGGATCATTCTCTCCTTGATCTTCGACGACCCGGGGCAGACGTAGATGAATATACTTCCCGGCACGCCGGGGGCGTTGTAGAGTGTGTAGCTTGGCTTGTCGGCGGGGATACTGCTTGCCACGTTGGCAGGCTGAATGCCTGATTTCGTGGAGACGAGCTGAATTTCTTCGGTCGGGACGTCGATTGAGAAGATAGCAATCTTGCCTTCGCTTGACGAGACATCCTTGAAGGCGGACAGAGTGGATTTGGCGTCATCGCTGATCTTCATGGCATTCTTGCCCTTTCCTTCTCCATTCTTACCGGTCAGGAAATCCGCGCCCGAGCCGCCTGCGCCCATCAGATCCCGACCGCGAGTGCCGTGGCGTTCCTCCTCCTCCGCCCGTTTGACGGCTTGAAGCTCTCTCTCCTCGACACTCAGTAAGCCCTCATCCACAGCGGCTCGAGCGGCACCTGCGGTCGGGACCCCGCCACTCGCAGCGGCACTCCCCTTGGCCCGTTCATCCCACTGCGCTGGGTCGAGAATCTCTTCCCGCTCGGTCAGGAAGATCGTTTCAGAGAATTTCTCACTCCCCAGTTCTCTCATCAGCGTGTTCCTCGTGCTTGCGAAGAGAGTTTTTTGTCGCACTGGCGCCCGCGAGGGGATGTATGTAATCGCAACGAGTTCATTGGAGGAGGGCGCGCGGCGGAGCAGGAGGAACAAAGGGTCTGTGGGTGTCAGAAGGGAGGAGAGAGTGTGGATGCTGTTGAACAGGCCGGAGTGAGGGGAAGGGAACGGGGTCGAGGGCAGAGGTTGCAGAGCTTCCGAGGCTATCGTTATAGGGAGGGCAAAGAGGTTGGCGTCGGAGGTGAAGGTCTGAAAGGCGGATTGTAATTCGGACGAGGCTGTTATACCAGACTGCATCCTGAGAGAGCTGTTACGAGGGGCTCGGTTTAAAAGATGAATGACAGGTGACAGGGACGCCCTCTAGGTGGTGGCTGAGGCGGATTTCTGTATCGACTCCCAGTGAGCTCTGACTGACTTCACCGTTGCATATCAGGCAGAAGCAAGATCTGACTGAACCTGATACATGCCTGTTACACAGCTCATTCCTTTCGCTGTTGGCGCAGTGCATGGCGGGGTCCCCGCTGTGGAGTCAGCCTTACGCCATTCAATACATTCTCAATTCACATTCATTTCACAATTCACAACGCGCCGCGAGTATGTCCTTCGACGTCTCTGTCTGGCCTTTGACTACGAAGGCTCCCCGCTGGGCGCTCGCACATCTGAGTAAATGAGATTTCTCGTCTTCTTCACACGCTCGCCCAGCGCCTTGGCCCTACAGACGCGCTGACGATCAGGCCTGGCGGCGTTAAGACACAAGCCTTTGCCTCTCGGGCGGGTTCCGTCCGCGGTGCCATCAACTTAGTCAGACTGCGAAACAATCGCCGTCAGCCTCGATGAGCACTCCTCACAGTATATTACCGGCTAGGTTGCCCCACTGCTTCCTCTTCCTTACATCTCGTGAACAGCTGCTACCGCTCTCCTGGTCTTCGGAGCTGAGAAATGGCTTCTAGAACCAGCACAGACGCCGATGTGCAGCATCTCTCTTCTCAGCGCGGTCGGAAGAGAAGTCGATATACGCCCCATGCCTGCCAGCGGTGCCAGAAAGCCAAGGTCCGATGTGACGGACGCCTTCCATGCGCCTACTGCGCAGCACGAGAAGGAGAGTGCCACTACAGTGTGCAGGCACCGCCCAACTTCCAGGTCCACGTTCCACAGTCACAGTAGGATTCCATCTAACACTATATGAGCAACCACTGAGATTGACAGGGACGATCAGAACACCTTCCAAGCAGAGATCGCGGCACTGCTACGAGAACAGAACGAAAAGCTGGACCTGCTAATCAAGAAGACAGCAACCACTGAGGCAGCATATGATGTCGCCGGAAAAAGCGATTCAAGCACGGCTGTCGCTGTTCTGCCCCCTCGGAAGCAACCTTTGCCGCTTTTTCAAAGCTCCACCAGTGCCTTTTACTGCGTCAACGTGGTGAATGTGGGTATTCAGAGGCTGGGCCCCGAAATCTCACCGGAACAGGCGCTTTCCGTTGCCGAGGCGTCGGCGAAGACGCGAACAGCCTTGTCGATCATCCACGGCGAGGTGGTCAATGGCGAATCGAGTGACATAAGTCCAAGTGAGCTTGGGGAACTCGCAGATGCAGCATTGGATAGCAGCACAGACGCGAGACATGGCGCTTCTCATGCGAAGGTCGCCAATTCCCTCAACGAGCTGGAGCGCGACCTTCTTTTACAAGCGGTACAAGCTTTCGCCGATATGGAGTTTCCAATGTACCCTATCCTGGACATGTCAGATATCATGCGGAAGGCCAACGATTTCGCGGGCCCAGCCTCTGGCGAGGGATCTGCTCGAGGAAGACACCTGCCTAAAGTACGTGATATCGGCAAGGACGATTTGTCCATACTTAAAATGGTCGTCGCCCTGGGTCTTCTTGCACAAGGAGAAACCCACCGAAAACTTGCTGCGACATTGTTCCAGTCTCTGCGTCCACAGGTGGAGGCGATGGTCTGGAGTGCTGCTGTCGACCTAAAGGACCTGATTCTGATGACATTGGTGGTATGATCAAATTCCTGATGCTGAGATCTGCTATGAAATCGCTGACGGTTGACATTGCAGACTTTGTTTCACTTTCACTGTGGGAGATGGCGGCTTGCGTGGAGGTTCCAGGGCAATGTGAGCAGAATCATCCTCGAATTGGGCTTGAACCGGAAAGTTGTTCTTGATCGTTCGTTCCCCGATATCAAAAGCCGAGTGCAGGCCATCAACACAATGTGGACAGTCTTTGTCCTGGAACAACATCTCAGTTATGCTTTGGGCTTTTCCAACGCGATGCCGAATCTTCGTCTGGAATCAACTTTTCCGCAACCCGTGAGTTTGTCTCTCTCCGTGCACAGCTGTTTCCAGGTCAGAGCCCTTGTCAGCTCATCGCTAATGCCTCTTCGAAGGTCGACGCCCCATTTTTGACGCTCATGATCGACTACGCAAGCATTGGCCGACATTCATGCGATGCATTACTGAGTGACAAGATGCTCAGCCCGGAGCAATCGACCACATGGCAGGACGACTACGACTACTTCCGATATCGAGTATCACTTTGGGCCATGCGCGCTTCTGAAAGCTTTACAGACGCCGGCTCAAGCCCAGGGATTCAGATGCTGCGCACGATCCTGTACGTGCGAGCAAATCACCTGAGGACACTTATTGCCCGGGCTTTCTTGTGCTCTGGTCTCAGACAAGCCGCGCCGTTGGATATCTGGACAATAGTGGACATCGCAGCCGATACGATCCAAGTTCTGACAGAGTTGGACCCCAACAAGAAGGAGTACCGGTTCCACGAAGCACAGCTGAACCATTTCTTGGTGTCAGCCTTGGATGTTTTGCTCTTTGCGACCACCCACAAAACGTCAGGCGTGGAATCACCCTCAGCCAATGGAGAGGCGCTCTCAATCCCACCGGAGACTGCTCAAAAGGCTCAAAAGGGCTCCAAGCTTGCCTTGAACCGCCTCCATGGTCTGGCTGAGTGTTCATCTCAAGCGGCGTATCTATGGGATCGCGTGCAAATGATGGCTTCGCGTTTTCAACTATCCGAATCCCTCTTCTCCGAGACATCAAAAGAACCAATTGCAATCCCTGCCCAGACTCCCACCGGGCCGCCCGAATTTGCTGATGCACCTGTACGAGCTGTGCTCCCCATGGATCATTCAGATACAGCAGCTGTCGCTCACGCAAGTGGGTTTGACGGTGAATTCTTCGTGTTGCAATCCGGAGAGACCACCCCTTGGGGCTTTCAAATGCCATCCTCTGCGGGCCTTGACTTCGATTTTACCCAAGACCTCTCTACGCTATTAAACACCACCTGGATGTCATAATACCAACGGACAAGATACTCGCCATGGTCGAAGAAAATGGTGGGATTCCGAAAATGCTACCGAGCTATCAACTTCCCAATATAAGAGAGCATCTGAAAGTACCGTGTCATCGCTCAGTCTTACCATACCCCGCCCTACCTTGACTGGATAGCTCCACGAATGGCGGACCAAGTTTCGGGCAATCATAGCAGGTGATGTGATTTGTCGTCTGCACCACAGGGAGGTTGGGTCCATCTGGGCCAGGCTAGCAACACCCCTGCCCGGTTTTACTCCTTGGCTGCTCTCACTTCCTCGGATGTCTAGGCTGTCCGTCCCAGCGTTCGTGGCAGTTTCATGGGAACTCCAATACGTCCGCCCACTTCGAAAACAGCGTGGCGAGCAAGACCACACCAATAGGTGAAACCAGACTGTTCGACGATTACCATTGCAGACTCCATACGAAGTAGGGGCTAGGGGCGATTGCTAAAAGCATCTGACTGACTATGCCGAGATTGGTGCTCGACCGGCATTCCAGGAAAAGATCGAAAGTGGCGATCGTCTACTGACTCAAAGCGCAAGCCACGAAACGAGGAATCTCTAGGGGGACCTCTTTTATACGAATCTTCAAGTTCCTCTATCGACCGTCGTTCTCTGATTACTCTAACCGACCATATCGCAACGAAGTCCACAAGCAGCGCATTATCCCCCGCAGTCCATGCGTTCTGCCTCTCAGTGTGAGGCCACAATGAGCGTGTCCACGAAGTGCCAGTACTTCTTCGCGCACATCTTTCGGAACCTCTTGCCCCAAACGGTCATGATCAAGAAGCTGCAGGTGCAGCCAATGAACAGGAAGGCGGTTCCGATAAAGGTGTTTTGAACTCCGCTGGCGTTGATCCAAGGAGTGATGCCATACGCCATGCCGTAGCCCATGGTGTTGCGGATGACGATGACCAGGATGAGAGTCTCTCCCGCGATTTCCTTGAAGCAGTCGACGTTGTACGCCAGAGATGTCGTCGCCCCTACCACGATGCCGAACTGGAACATGGCCAAGCCAAACATGAGTCCCATCCAGTGAACACGGTGTGCAGCGCCGACACCCCACAGGATGAGCCCTGCCGCTGCGATAAGGCCGGATGGCACCAGAATCCAGAGCCTCTGCTCGGGTTCACGAACACCGTTGTTCCGTCTGGCGAGGTAGAGGGTCACCTTGTCTGCAATCCAGCCAGCGTAGAGCCAGCCGAGCAATGAACCGATGAGGCCTGTAATTCGTTAGCGACGCGCGGATATAGCAGTTCGGAACTCCATCGGACTTACCGGATACATAGGACAAGCCGACCATACTGGACGAGAAGTGGTATGGCGCGCCTCCCAGGATGAATGCGACCGTCCCGTTACCGACCTGATACAAGCAGAGCGAAGCGCCATACAAGAAGCCCGACCAGTCGACATTGGGGAAGAAGAAGAAGATCATCAGCGGGCGAACCATCATGATGAGCATCTGCTTGTTCGATGGGCGCTGCGGGAGCAACCGGAAGAGTGCAAGTTTCTGCCAGTAGGTTCTGGGCGGGGAGCTGACAATGTCGCTGGCCGCAGGGGAAGACGATTCGCTGATGACAGGTGCTCCGGCGACTTTGGCTTCGCTCTTTTCCCCAACGGCTTCGGTCTGGGTCGTCTCAACCGCGCCGTTGACGCCCTCGATGGCGGAGCGGAAGTAGATGGTTTCCTCCATGCCGAAGAAGACAACAATGGTGCCCACGGCGCACACAATGGTTCCGAACCAGATGGCGGCCCTCCAGCCGAGCGAATTGGCAATGAAACCAGCCAGTAAGGGTGCCAGGGCGTTGGAGCCGAAGAGAAAGAGACAGTAAAGACCCATGTAGTTGCCTCTTTCGTGGGCGAAGAACAAGTCCGGCACCGACACCTCGGGGAGAGACTCGACAGGCGCGACGAAGAAGCCGATCAGGATGCGATGAGCGTACCAGGCGCCCGTCGAGGTCGTGTAGGCGGTCCACACCATGGGAGCGATGCAAAGAAGCGATGAGATGACGTAGACTCCGCGACGGCCATATGTGAGAGCGATCTAGGATATTCATTAGTTGCTGATGGAAGAAGCATGTCGCCCGGGGGAACTCACAGGTTGCCAGAACAAGCATCCCCAGCTGTGGTAGAACCAGCAGTCAGCACTGTACACATACACACGAACACACCCAACTCGTTCCTTCACGAATGCATTCATCCACCCAGCTAGACAAAGATTCACCCAGACAGGACGGGAATGCAACTCACCCAGCGAACAAAAACATCAAGCCCGTGCCGGTATTCAGATCGGCCAAGGGAATGCCCGTCTCCTCAGAGATGTTGGTCAGGATGGAATACTGCACGGTGGTGGGGATGCCGACGCCCAGGATGTAAGCGTACACCATGCCGATGTTCCAGAGCTTGCGCTTGCGGGTCCAGTTGAGGGGGTCCTCCGGGTCGGCACTCGGCTGGGGATGCAGCACGATGTGGCCCTTGCTGTCGTGCTCGCTGGCCTCGAGTTCGACAAGGTGGATCGTCCCGGGGACGTGGTCCCGGAGGGACTGTTCGTGACGGGTCATGGTTGGGAGGGCACGCGGACGGCAGAGGTAGACGACGTCACTAGAGAGAGTATGTGTACTTGGTCGCCTAGGACGGTATGTGGTGTCGGACGAGTATGTACTGTACTGGCCCTGAACGGCGGCGGCGATGGGGTGAGAGAACAGGAAAGTGTGAGCTGTTCAACGTTGAGGTTGAGGTTGAGGTTGAGGTTCGACTCTGCCCTTGCCTTGGTCTCCCTGTCCTGTGGTCGGGACACGTGGGATCCACGCACTTTATGTACTTTCGACCGGCGGGTTGCTGAATCGGGACTCCATCGCACGTACCGGTGGCAAAGTGACGGAGGACATGAAGTGAGATTAGTCTGCCGCTGCCGTTATCAAGCGACGATAAGACAAGGCTGCCTTAGACACACAGACAAGAGACAGAGATAGACATAGCGACAGACAAGACATGCCTTGCCTACCCACTGTGTACAGGAACTGCAGTAACTGGTGTCGGTGCCAGGTCTGGCAATCGAGGTAATCGAGGCTCTCTTGCCCTTTTGGGGTCCGTCTAGTCCGATCGACATGTCCCCTGCAGGTCCCTGTCCCGGCCCTGCCCCTGCCTGTCTGGGCATTACTCGAACCGGACGCCGGTCTGCCAGTACTATGGATCCTTATCCTTATCCGCGTGGACGAAGCTTCATCATTGGCGTGCCACGGGGCTGGAGTACAAAGTACACAGTACTCGGACATACAGTATTGACTTTTGGCCACACAACGAACCGGGGGACGCGAGGGGAGAGGGACAGACAAACCTTGTGGCAGTCTCGTCGCGGTCTTGGCCAAGGCATAACGCGGCCAGATAGCGCGCGAGATACTCCGTACTTTGTTACATGTGTACCTTGGTACGATGGCCACAGGCCAATCAGCTCGAAGATCGATAGGATAGGGGATGGGCACGCACGGGAGGATACCGATCTCACTTCCTTGTTCGGGTAGGATAAACCATTGATACCAAGGACAAGCAACATTCGGGGTAATGCCATTGTTGTAGTACATGTACCTCACTTATCTCGCCTACCCGATCGGGCAATCCGACCTTGGCCGAGCAGGACGCTGGGGCTGGAACTAATTTAACGTTGATGGATTCGTTCCGTTATCTACGCTCCCGGAATGGTCCACAGGGGGGCGGGAAGGATATCACCGCCGCATTGCATGGCATTGCATGGCATGGCGACGACAATACAGACAGACAGACAGCCAGACTCTCTCACGCTTTCCTCGTTGGTTGCCGCATCAATGCTAATCGGGCAATACACTAGACATCATGGCGTATGGCGTGGCTTGGATTGGCCTGGTCTGGACTGGAGATGGAACTGGAACTGGAATACTCGGCAGCCGATAGTTAGTTAGTTAATTAATTAGTATTACTTACTCGTAGACACCCAACATACGCGTCGGTATCTCGTCAATCCACAGTGTCGCTGATCAGCGCTCACGGCTCACGGCTCACGGCTTGTCCTGTCGCTCTTGGCTCTTAGTCCCCCATCAAGCCAATGAAATGTTATTGTAACAGTAACGAGGAAGTTAGGGCCCGCGGTTCCAACGTGTGCTCCATCCATACCTCGTACTCCATCGTAGATTCGTTGTCGGGCACTATCCTGTCCTGTCCTGTCGTGTCCTTTGCTGTCCAACCCTATCGCTGCACGGCCATTACACATCCAGTTGGAGATTAAGATTCTGGTTGATACCGAGGATAGGATGGGATTGCGTTTTGAGACTCGTGGATTCCAGCTTGCAAGTGGCCCGGCCGAGTCAGGAATGTGAGATGCGAGCATCTCGTTCGACGGTGTTTGATCAGATTAACTGACTGGTTGATTGATACATAGATTGATAGATACATAGATACATACTTGTACTAGGCTGGTGAAGCAGCTCTGGTGGCACTACAGGCCTCACTATCTCGTACCGACTTCTGATCAACTTATACTCACTTACCACACCACCTCCCTGCTATCAGTTACCAATGACCAAGGGAGCGATAGATCTAAAGTACGGAGCGTCTCGGTCATAACCACGAGGATCACCACAACCACAACCACAACCATCACCAATTCTCTCCTGTTTACATCTACCACTTGCCATCTACGACTTGAAATCAACTATTACGTCTACTTTGACTATCTATTACTTACATCTACTACCTTACTTACAATCACCGATTTTATCCACCATTTCATCCATCTCATCTCCTATATACCAACCTCATTTTGACCGTGAGCGTGTGTCAAAATGACCATCCCGGACACAATCTCCACACCACCCCAGGACCACCCGCCCGAAATCACCGGCTACGCAGACCCCTGGATCGCGACTCCCGGGGATGAAGTGGCCATCAAGATCTCATGCACCGAGCCGGAATATTCGCACCGCACCGTGCGCGTCATCCAGGGCGTCGAGATCGACCACTCGCCCGTCAAGAAATTAGAGCCCGTCACACAGATCCCCACCGGCACAGCCAAGGGGCGGTTCCAATGCGCGAGACCGGGTTCGTATGCCGTGGTTGAACCGGGTTTGAGAGGAAGCGACGGTGGCGGCCTCCGCGTCTCGCTCTTCTTCCAGGCTCATCTCCCCGTCGCCAAGGCAGGGGAGGGCCATCCCCAGGCTATTGTCTCGACGTTGAATCGGGCCGCGAAACGGGGCTTCGCCGTCGTGATCAACGAGGCCGGCGTCGTGGAGGCGTTGGTCGGCACGGGCAATGCCGTCGAAGTGGTACACACCGGGTTCAGTCCCGCGCGGCAGCGTTGGGTCGAGATGACGCTCACGCTCGACGGGTCCCACTGTTCTCTTACACTGCGGCCCGTGGCGTATATTCAGGAGAAGGCGGCCCCAGTATCGGTCTCGCGGGTCACGCTTGCAGGTCCTGCTCTTTTGGCCACGTCCGAGGCCCCGGACCCGCTCCTTTTCGCGGCAATGTATGCGGAGGATGTCAGCGGACGGGCGGCCTGTTTCTTCAACGGCCGGATCGACAGTCCGACGTTTTCCAAAGTTGAGGGCGAGGGCACAGTCACGCTGCTGGCCAAGTACGATTTCTCCCGCAACATCGCCGAGGACACGATCCTCGATGTCTCGGGCAACGACGTGCACGGCGTGCTCGTCAACGCCCCGACCAGGGCGGTCACGGGCCATGACTGGGACGGCAGCGAGGTCGACTGGACCAAGGCAAAGTACGGGTACGGGGCGATCCACTTCCACGAGGACGACCTGGACGACGCGCAGTGGGACACGGACTTCACCATCAAGATCCCCGAGACCGCGCGGTCGGGCATCTACGCCGTTGAGGTGAGCTCGACGAACGGCAAGACGTCCGACATGATCACTTTCATCGTCCGTCCGACGGCGGCCACTACCGCGGCCGTCGGGGCGAAAGTGGCATTCGTGCTGTCCACGTTCACGTACCTGGCCTACGCCAACGAGAAGCTCTCCGATACCAATCGGTCCAGCGCGATCGAGGTCTCGCCGGGCTTTGACATCTCGTCCATCCGACGTGACGAGGACTACGACCGCCTCATGCGCCGTAAGGACCTCGGGCTCTCCAACTACGACGTCCACAACGACAACTCGGGCGTGGTCTTCTCGTCGGCCAAGCGACCCATCTTGAACTTCCGCCCGGGCTACGTCATGTGGGCATTTGAACGGCCCCGAGAACTGAGCGCCGACTCCATGATGATCGGCCTGCTGGAACGGCAGGGGATCCCCTACGACGTCGTGACCGACCACGATCTGCACTTCCACGGCGCCGCGGCGTTAGCGCCCTATAACACTGTCCTCACAGGTTGCCATCCGGAATACCCGACGCTGCAGTCGTACAACGCGTACGAGACCTTCGCCCGCCAGGGCGGCAGTCTGATGTACCTCGGCGGCAACGGCTTCTACTGGGTCTCCTCGGTCGATCCCGCCCGGCCCTGGCGTCTCGAGGTGCGCCGTGGCGATCAGGGTGTCCGCTCATATGCCCTCCCCGGCGGCGAGCGCGTCATGAGTCTGACGGGCCAACAAGGCGGCCTGTGGCGCTCACGGGGCCGCTCTTCGCACGGCCTCTTCGGGATCTCCTTTTGCGGCGAAGGAACCGGCCCGGGCGTGCCCTTCAAGCGCAACGAAGCGAGCTACAACCCCGAGTTTGCCTGGATGTTCAAGGACATCCCCTCCGACCAGCTCATCGGCGAGTACGGCCTGGGCGGGGGCGCCAGCGGCGATGAGATCGACTCGTTCGACGTGCTCTGCGGAAGTCCCGCGACCGCGACCGTCATCGCCACAACCACAGGCCATTCCGACGATTTCGGGATCGCGCCCGAATGCACTGCCTTCCCCATCACGGGCACGTTGGGCACCCAGACCAAGGAGATCAGGAGTGATCTCGTCTACTACGAGACAGACGGCGGAGGCGCAGTGTTCTCTGTCGGGAGTATCAATTGGTACTGCTCGCTGGGGTGGGACGACTATGCCAACAACGTCGCCAAGCTCACGGAGAATGTGATTAGGGAATTTATGCGCCGAGGGCGGGGAGGGCTCAACGCGGGAGACGGCTCGAAGGAGGCAGCCTTAGCCAAGCTGTGAATGCACCATCCAGAGCAGGAGAGTCGTAACATTTACCGCAGCGGCTGCTGGCAGTAGACAAGGCGTTGAGGGAGACGAGGAACGAGCCAGAAAGCTCTATCTTCTCCTGTTTGGCGGCGAAATCAGCTGTATCTGCTGGTCAGGGCAGGGCGGGCCTGCACAGATCTCACCACCACGGTTGTTCATATATCCGCTTATACTATACTAGATGAGAAGGGATTGTTTACCGAATATGGCGTACGGGACATAAATACGTGCCAAGTGTGGTGTCCTCATACGTTACAAGTGTGGTGTCCCCATACGTTCCGATAGAAAGTGGTGGGATTGACAGAAAATGCTTCAGCATGGCCACTGCTTCTGTTGAGGACTTGTTCCAACTCAACCTGCAGCCTTGGACGTCAGGCAGCGCAACAGCGCGGTTCTTTCGAGCTGCAAGTAGCCTGAAGCTTTCTGAATCGAAGCAATAGACCGCCCGCGGACCGTGAGGCATTGGGGGGGTAAACCGGCGGGCTAGTATTTTTTTCAAAACGTCGAAAGTGTCGCCTGGCGTGAAACTGAATGGCCTGGCGTTGGTGAAACCAAATACCAGGTTCTGGCTTGCTTAGCCGACGTGTTTGATGGCAGAAAAGGTGCCTCGAGGAAGGGAAGACTTACTTGAATTGCGGCTGCTGGTAACCACGACAACAGCTCTTCGAGAAAAGACTCGAACGGGGAAGTCAATTGCGTGCTGTTTGCCTTCAACAAGAACAAAATCCCATTCAGGGTAGAGAGAGAGGCCAGTGTTGCAAATAGTTTGCTGACAGGGTGAGTCTCCCAGCCGCCTACCCTACCTATTGCGTTGCAATTGATGAGCCGAATCTTGGCTCTACCGACATGCACCACATAGCTAATCATCCCTGGATACAATGTTGCATCTTCAACATCAGGATCTTGTCTCTCGAGACCTATCTGGACCGTTGTGTGAACGATCTTAGCGTCACCGGCGTCCCGAGTGATATTTTGCATCGTGAAAGAGCCGGGAACGGCCCAGTGTAGTTGCGGACTCTCCATCGCATCGTCAAGCGTGTCAAACCTCAGATAGTTGAGGAAGGCATTGATGAAGGTGCTCTTGCCAACCCCAGGGTCCCCGATCACCAATAAGGTCAATTCAATGCCAGGATCAAATTCGCCGAGAAATTCCAGGAACGTCCTTATGTCAAAACACTCGAACCCTTCTCCGTGTTCTTGTGCATTGCAGTTGTATGTGTAGTTATAGTACGGCGTCCGACCGCAGTGGCAGTAAAGATGTCGGCCCGCGCGCGCACGTTGGAGTGTCTCGCCACAATTGTAGCAAGTCCACTTGAGTGGAACCTTGCTGTCGCAGAACGGTCCGGGGCAGGGTAATCTGGCTGTGAAGAACGGGGCCAGCCGGTTCCCGGGGTCCCCTTCCATGACGGTTCCAAGTATCGGTTTGGCCACACAATGTTTTTCTCGCATCGGGACATGTTCGTTGGGTGGAAACCCTGTTTCCTTTTGAGACTGGGTGTTGTGTGGTCGGCGTGACGTTCCGTGAGTCGCAGCGCATGTAGCCGTTGTCTGCTGGGCTGGATTCTTCCTGCCAATGCTCGCGTCCTCGAGGTACCCTGGCTCAGTCATCAGAATTGGGCCCGTCGCCTGCGACAATTGTTTAAGAGAATGCACGAGGCCTGTATGTTCAGGAGATTTCCTGGACTGTTGAGCTCGCGCAGAGCCGGACCTATGGGCGTGACCTGCTTGTTGTTCGACTTGTTCTGGGGTTGGTATCTCAGGCTGAGTGTCTGGTGTTCTGTAGACACCGGCTTGAGCATTTGTCGGCAGAAGGTCTATCGAGCTTTGTCCGACGCCTGCATCTGCTCTCATCGACCTGACAAGCGTTGGCCTTCCGTCCGCATTCTCGTCCCCAGCAGGATGTTCGTATTCGGGTAGCGGCTTGTGCCTTCCTGTGGTAGCCGGTATCACGCAGAGAAGCTCCTTGGCGTATGCAGCGGCGGAAGTGGCGGCATAACCTTGCCACTGGTCGTTCTTGTGTGTGTCAGAATAGTCGGATATCCCCCGTATGACCACACATGGGAAGCGATCCATCAACCCAGCGGCTTCCATTTCAAAGCACAGGACACCTTCTGTCTCAGCCAGATGATCCCTCGTCATGGCATCTTTCATGAGACGATCCGCCGACGCAATCAACCCATAGTGTATTTGAGGATCATCTTCTAGCTCGTCGCGAGCTGGTCGTTGAACAACCTGGGTTGTGTGCGTGAGGCATGACGCCGAACAAGGTTGCCAATCGTAGGGATGTGTAAAGGAGGCCTTAACAAGACATCGGTCTCAGGCGCCGGTTTGGAGTAAGTTTTGGCTAGGCGTGGGCTCTTTCTGGTTATTTCGTCGATGGTCTGGGCGATGTGGCCTTTCCGAAGGTGTCGAGTGCTTACCTTTTGAATCGCATTGAGCAGAACGGACGGCGGTTGGTTGAGCGAGCCCGTGGGTTCGAACTTCCGATCTTGAATAGCTTTGCCGTGGTCATAGTGGATGACTCCCCCCGTGCGACGCACCGGCGTGCTCACGACGACGTCGCCAAGTCGAATATCGTGCGTGGCCGACGGCGCACCACCGCCAATGCCCACCATCATTCCGAACCTGATGTTGGGAAAGCTGCGGTACATGTCCCTGGCCACGGATGCTGCTGAGGTGGTCCCATAACGGCCTTTGGGCAGGCAGGCAGGCGATGACCACGTTATGACTCCCGACGCGGCCATAGGTGTACACATTGTCGTCGTGGATGTCGACATCGCACGGGCCTTGATCATATTCTTCGTCAAGGAGCTCTTCGGCCACAACGTACTCTGTCATGATCGCACAAATCCATCCTACGTCGAAATCGCGCACTCGCAGAGTCGAGGCCATACTCTTGTGGGATAGCCGTGCCGCCAGCCTTGCAAACCATTAATTGCTCAGTAATTCAGTGTCTCTAGCTGCATGAGGTGAATGCAACTCACTCATAGCACTGGAAACATCATTTGTTTTGAGATGAGTAACGTGAAGATAGTCGGCGTCGAAAGGCTGAGATTGGTGGGCAACTGATTGAGAAAGGCAGCCACGTCGTGACTGCTCGGCCCCAGCGAGTCAAGCGAGTCAGCCTACAGGAGACAGCCGCATTCTGCGTTCGGCTTCGATGCCTGTAGAGATTTGAAAGCAGCCTGTGAAATCGAAAGCGATCATTCTTGCAGCTTGCTAGGGTTACTTCTGGAAGGCGCACCTCCTACAGGTTTTGGCTCTTGGGTCTCAGGAAAGACCTGCGCTGGCACGCTAGGTGCTGTTGACTTGATTGCGGGATCCAGAAGCTTCACCAAGCCTAGAGGCATCACCGCTTTCTGCAATACATACAGCATCACGCAACAGTTCTCCGCTTGTATGCGAACAGATGCCAGACTCATATATCCAAACGCAAGCATATGGTATTATTCCGACCATCTCTGCAACTGTCACATCTTCTATCTCGCAATCGTAGATTTTCCTTCCGTACATGCCATGTAGAAGTACTAGATGGCAGGATATCCAATGCCGGCACACGATCATTATGTGCGCACTCCACTCCTTGTAAATGCTCGACGCTTCTTGCCTGGGAGAAATCCGGTGACCTGTCTCATTCTTCGTACTTGCCGCCTATAATCGCGATGTTGCTGTCCTCCAGCTTCTTCTTGAGGTATTCGTAGACCGTGAATGTCACGGCCTGGCCAGGCGCCACTCGCATGACTCTGGGTGTGATACCCTTGTAGAAAGCCCTGGCTCCTTCTTGCTTAAACATGTCATTCGAGATCTTCAGTATTCGCGATATCGCAGTCTGGCCCGGCTCTCCGGGGGTCTTCTGAAGTCTGGTCTTGATGGTATCGATGGGAGCATTTGAGAACGGTCCCATTGCCCCCGAAATCAACCCGATCACGGTTGTCTGATAGCCCGGCAGATTCTTGTTCTCGTACTGTGGCTGCAAGCGTTGGAGCCACTCTTTCAGTTCGGTATATGCGGTGAAGTTGACGGCCTGGTTCGTGCCCTGGCGGAGGGCCGTGAGAGAGACACCACGATAGATGGCTCCGACGCCTTCTTCGCGGAGGACGGTTAGGAGGGCGTGAGGTGCGCTCCGATATTTGGGTACGTCGAGAGGGTCCGAGAGGGAGTGATATTGCGCTTGCATGCGGATCTTGATGACTTCCATGGGCGTTACGACCGCGACTGCTTCCGTCACGCCAGCGGACAGTCCAGCTGTTCAGCGATGTCAGTGAATGTTGCTCCGTGCCAATTCAAACCACCTCGACATACCTAGAAACGTCGCTTGAGAGCTCACGTTTCCATCCTTGTCTGCGAGAAACTGCTTATACCACTCGTAACTTGTAAATCGGATGGCCATCTTGGGGACGATGCCCGTGAGAACAGCGCCTAATCCCTTATACAAGCCAAACACCGTTTCTCGCTTGACGATGTCTCGGCCGGTCATCACAAAGCCTCGCTTCTTCGTACCCGGCGTCCGACCTCGCCGTGACAGCTGCATTCGCACTTTGATCGTGTCGAGAGGGTGGCACACAAGAGCTTCCATCATGCCTGCTCCGCCGCCAGCAATGAGGTTCGTGGCGGCCGAGGCAGGCTTCTTGCCGCCTTCACCTTTCACGCTTTTGGCCGACATACTGGGCTAGAGCTTCTCGGCGAGACGACGGTCTTGATGTCGTGTTCATGCAGCACGGTGCAAAATGGTGTTGGGGCTGTCTGTGAAGCAGCAACGGGTCTCGGGGCGCTCTGGGACTCGTACGAGAGGCAGGAGGGCAGGTGGAAGAATAAGCAAGTCTCTTTGAGAAACGTGCTAGTATGACACAAGCAGAAGCGGAGACGAGGAAAGATGATGCTCCCAAGCCAAACGCCAATGCCTTAGCGAGGAAGGAGGAGAGGAGAGACGATCGTGACGAACAATCCCAAGAAGACGGCAGCACACGAGAGTGAGGTCAGTCTGCGCATACGAACCAGGAAGGAGTTGGGTGAGTCTTATGGCAATTCAGGTCTAGCAGTCGAAAGCCGTTCCAATCCGAGAGACGATCGAAGATTTCTTCTGGGCGACCGACGACGCGTTGAGCAATGGTGTGTTTGTCCCTTTCCACCGAGGCACAAGGTCGAAAAACATCAGAAGTGGACCAGTGGGCAGGCCCACGCCGAGCAAAGATGGGATTTCGTCATGCCTGCACAGCTCCCAGGCACCACGACTAAAGGACGAGAGGAAGCTTGGACCAAAAGAGCTGAAAGGTCAGTTGATTGACGCATGTGGACGGCCGAGAAGCGATCACGGAGCTGGCCTGCGCTGGAATTGCGGGGAGACACGCTCGTAAATTAATCTGGTGGCGGTGCCTCGGCAAATCTGTTGTTCCTTTTCCAGCTTCCCTCGAACCCCGCCATGCCGCCTGCGACAATGCCTCGTACGCATTTTACTTCCGCGCTGAACACGTTTACTACCGGCCACTTTTCACGACATTCGACACTCTCGCGAGGCAGTCAGGATATTGCAATTTAGACACCGGCGTCCAACGGGTCAGAGCTTCCCCATCGCATACCGGACAGTCTCACGCCCTACCTCCTACCCGTGGCTCCGAACAATAACCGAGCCACCGAGATCCGTTTTCGCACCAGTCGCCTCTGATATCTGATCACTCCGAGATCTTCCGACTGCATAGCGGCCGTGGTTGTACTTGTAACATTTGTCGGTAAATCACGGACACCTTTGGGTATATGGGCCTTGATGCATACAACCGCAGCGCTGGAACAAAGTGCTTGCACGCTCCAGACCTTTCGTTCCACCAGTCCGTATGACTCCGATTGTGTTGTAGATTGTTGAAGCCACTGTCAGCGACTCAATATATCAATCGACGATCGGCCATGCTGCCGGGCATACACACCTCGCCGGCACGTTCATCATGGCGCAGCCAGTCCTTGTCCAAGACTGCTGGAACCAACTGTATGGCTACAGGGTGAACGTAAAAAGATGTTTTCGGTCCGATCTCTGTCGGACGCTCATGATATGACCACCCTTTTGCAGAACATCCCCTCAGCAGATGATCGTAACTCAGCTTCCCACATCGGCGTGAACTGCTCGCTGCAAGAGCCACATCAAGTTTGTGAGGTTGCCAGCTTTAAGAGTATCCAGAATCAAAAACCTCTCTTGAATCGGCACAAAGTCTGCCCAAGAAAAGACTCCTAGCTTCTTCGCATGCCGTTGAAACTGCACCGCAAACCACTCCTGATTCTCAACCACCTCGCTGGTGACCGCACCCAGGCCAGCTATCCAGAACAATAGTAGCTGCTCGTTCAGGTCGAATGACGACTCGTCGGCATCACTCAGGATCCCCTCGAGCCTGGCTCGCATGGCTGTAGCGTCAACAGCCGCCCGCAATGGGGGGAGCTTCGCATCCGAATATGGTGTACTGGCAGGCACAAAAGCCATCCAGACAATCAGGGCCAGACGGACACAGTCCTGCATCCTGTCGTCTTGGGAGCTTGGGCTATTTCCAGGGCCATCGTCTTTGAACACGATGAGTGCGTCTGCAATGAAATGGCTTCGAGCGACGGCCCACTGCCGGTTCGGAATCGACCTTTGCTCTGGGATGGTGATCCAATGGCAATGTATAACACAACAGAGGTCCAGAATCTTGTCGAGAAGACCTCGGAAGCCCTGACTGAAGATGTCGTTTGTTTCGGCAAAGCCATAACCCATTGGCTGCTTGACGTGCTCCCGGAGGACAGTGATCGCACTAGCACGTTGCTGAGGCGAGAGTTCGTCGGTTTCCCATTGTTCCTTGACCAGAGGCGGACTTTGAGTGGCGGCAGCTTGAAATCGGTCAGCAAGCCACAGCATTCGTTGCATGTAAGGATCCAAGTTCCGGAAGCCACCGAGATGGTTGTCGGTGAGATACATGATCATCCTGCCATGCGTCCACACTGCATCCCAGTTTCTCCGGTAGCTCTCGACTGCCCAGAGATAAAGGATGCTTTGCACCAACTGATGAGTGATTGGCTTCCCTCGCGCCAGGTAGCGTCTGAGAAGTTGGAGCGCTACATCCGCAAGACGTTCGGGGAGATCAACTCGAGAGAAGTGATATCGCTCGACGAACTTCATGCGGGCGCTGGCGGCCGTCAATAGTGCCAAGACGTGCAACTCGTCCGATAGTGCCTGGCGGACGATCTGAACGGCAGGGCTTCTGGTTGATGCTTGTGGATGGCCCATAAACGCGGCCACCTCGCTTCGTGTCACTGCTGGGAAGAATCTGGTCACAAAATACTCCAGAATCCGGTGCCGTTCAGCGTTCATGGGTATCTTGAACTGCCCAAACGGTTCGAGCGAGCCACCGGTCGGAAGGGCAAGCGCTAGCTTCGGAGCCTCATCAAGGTGCGGGTCGAGATGGCAGCGTTTGCCGTCGGCGTCTTCGCACCGAATAGCGTCGAAATTGATGGCTGACGATCGAGCCTTTTTGCTAGAAGGTGTCTCTGGAGGGGTCGGAAGCGGTGCAGTGCCGGGCGCTTGCCTGGGTGCGACAGAAACAGGTGTCCATCCTAGAGGCAACAATCTAGCATTCCTCACATTCCTCCTATTCTCCTTCTCTTTCTTATAGTCGCGCGATTTCTGGACGTGTTTGTGGATTTCCCTCAGATGGTCTGAATCGCCTTTGCTGTTGGAAAGAGACCTTGACGACGGTGTTTTGTTCACGAACAGCAGGCCGGCTTTATGCGAGGGCATGTCTAGACGGCATATTCGCAGGCCTTGCTTTGTAAGAGATGAGTGCGCATGGCCACGTGTTGACGAGATCGAAGCCCAGAGAGGGCATCTGCGAGGAGATACAAAAGGGAAAGAGCGTGAGACGAGCCTCGGGAATCTGCACGAAGCAGTCGATTCCGGGTCAGAATGAATCCAAGGGAGCTCTCTTTGCTCGGAGGAAGAATGCTCCGTAGCTGCTTCGATCTCTCAGGCGTCGCATTACAAGTACTCGGAGTCAAGAGGGCGTGGAGGGGCTCGCGGGGTTCGATTCGATCCCCGTCGAGAGGTGGAAGGGACACCGCTGGTTCGTAGGGCTGCCAGTGTTTGGCAGACACCCCAGCACAATGTGTTGCTTATTTCATGAGCAGCCCAATGGGAGCGACATTCACAGAGCCATGCGTGTGCACTTGGCTGAGTCAAGTGTGAACCCTGGCCATTATCCCGACTCGGAGCTGCGCGCAGCCTGATGCGGAAACACAGCGAGTCGTCTCAAGCGAGCGTCAGATCAAGGTGAAGAGGGAATAGCTGGGGCATTCCCGGTGAAAGGGAGTCAACCTACCGGCCCATTCTCAGTCTCACGATCCCCTGCTGAGGATGCGATGCTAACTTGACTAGGCATCCAGACCTTGACTCGCTCACGAGATTCACGGCTCAAGGTACGTTGCGCGATGCATTCAAGGACTGCCAGTCTAGTACACACCGGCCCTTGCTTCCTCCCCTTCTCGCTCTCCTCACAAATGCATCCCCCTAACGTCACTCAAGATCAATTCTGCAATAGGCTCCGTCAAGGTTTCATCCACACTCAAACTCATTAGTTTCCCAATCTTGACGTTAATCGCACTCTCCTTGTCATCCACAATACTCCAGATCCTGTCCTTGATGTCGAACTCCGTCTGATAATCCAGTAATAACTTTTCGATGCGCTCTTTATGATCAATGATACTCAGCTGTGGGTTGGCACCTAGGGAGATGGTGAGGGTATATTTCTCCTTGTGTAATGCTGGAGGCACATGAACTAGCATTGAAGGAGCGTCGGGGAATTTTGAGATGGTGATCTTTGTGTCCTCCGTACAATCTAGCCCGTCCACGGTGACTTCCAGGTCCTTGGGAACTTCGGTAACGGCCAGGAAACGGAACCTCCAGGTTCGACCAGTCACATGAGCTGTGAGTGTACCTTCCTCCTGCCTGTACTGGATGAGGGAGCCACGTTCATTGGTCTGGGGGCTCTCTTTCTTGACTTGTTCCGAATCATCTGCTGGATCTTCAAGCACGGAACTCTGACCATTGCGTCCAATGACAACGAGGACCTCGAAATCTTCAGGATTGAGGCCGCCGTTTCCTGGTTTTTCGTTTGCATCTAGCGGAATGATGCTTCCTTCATGAGCCAGCACAGGGATCTGACTGAGGGGTCGGTACATGTTTAGCTCTCTGCTTCCATCATAGACTGTGCCTGTGAAGATATCAACGTGCCGATGCATCGGCGGCAGCCAGACCTTGACGTGGCCAAGATTGGTCCTCTTGTCGCGTGGCTTGACAATTGGCGCCACAATCAGCTCTGAGCCGAAGAAATATTGGTTTGGAACCTGATATGCCTCGCCACGCTCCGGGAACAACCAGTACATCGGCTGTATGAGGGGTTCGTCTTCGGTCGAAGCAAGAACATTGCGAGTGTAAAGGTAAGGGATCATGCGGTGGCGGAAGCGCATGAAGCTTTCAATGATTTCTTCGCTCTCCTTGCGGTATAACCACGGTTCCTTTGACGTCCACCTTGAGTTTGACGAATGCAGACGGAAAATGGGACTAAAGACTCCGAACTCTATCCATCGGGTTACGAGCTCGTCATCGCGTGAACCACCAAAGTGGCCGCCAAGATCGTGGCTCCACCACCCATACCCGATGTTGGAAGCCGTGGCTGTGAATTCAGGTTGAAATTCGAGGCTAGCCCACGTCGTAATGGTGTCTCCTGAAAAGCCCACTGGGTATCGATGGCTGCCGGGACCGGCATATCGCGAAAAGATGAGCGGACGTCTGCCATCCCGCGCGTTATCGACGAAGTGGAAGTGATTCAGCAGCCATAAAGGATCAACACCCGGCACCTTGGTGTGAGAGCCTTGCTGCCAGTCAATCCACCAAAAGTCCGATGCCACCTTTTCCACGTTCCGGTGGAGAATGTCCAAATATGCTTCCATGAACTTGGGGGTTGTGGGGTCGAACAGTATGGGGTTCTTCTTTGACGTGTCGTGGCCCAAGAACTTTGCCATCTGCTCGTACGAATCTTCATGGTGGTGAATCCCGGCGTGTGGGTGATCGTTCAATGTGATCTTCAAGTTCCGACTGTGTATCTCACGCCCGAATACTTCAGGGTCAGGAAACAGCTTCTTGTCCCAGGTGTATCCCGTCCAGCCGGCATGCGGGACCCGCGGGTCATCTACCATGTGCCAATCCATATCCACGACCGCCACCGACAGAGGGATGTCCTTTCTCTTGAACTCATCCATCAACCCGATGTATTCATCCTGATGGTACTTATAATACCTCGACCACCAATTGCCAAGTGCCCACCTGGGTAGCACGGGCTGTTTGCCACTGACTTTGTAAAAGTCTCTTATGGCACCCTTGTAATCATGTCCATGACAAAACAAATAGCCGTCGATGCGATCCCCAGGGCGTCGACCAGCCACAAAGCCTTCGCCATCGAACAGCATCGACTTACTGTCATCGAGAGCAGCGTATCCAAACGTCGAGAGTATCCCGGTGCCAACGTCGCAACGCCCATCAACCCCATCTAACGTCCGTGCCGTTCCGCCAAGATTCTCTTGACTACCATGGATAGGCTCGAGGCCATACCGCCACTGCGCGCCCCATAGCGTAATCTTGGCAGAAAAGCTACACAACAATCCACTTGGACTAAATCGCTTCTTATCGTAGCTGAGGTGGAAGTGCTCGTTGATGATCTCGAGCTCATCCGACCTGTCGACGACCTGAAATTTGGGCACGGGGAACTCTCGATTGATAGCGAAGGTGGAGGCGCGGTCCTCGAACTTCCCATCGTAGGACCACTCGTAGCGGAGTAGACGGTCAGTCAGGATTGTGAAGCGGTAATGGGGTCCGGAGACGATGGCATCTTGGTGAGCCACGGGCTTGCTCTCAAAATGGTAGTGCTTCATTTGGAAAAGGACTCTGTTCCTGATGGAAAGTCTGGAGAACGAGAAACAAGATCTCAACACAAAGCTCATATAGAACCCATACAGCCGCCTGAAAAGTGGTAGTGACGGAAGCGGTGTCGAAAAGACAGATTAACGAACAGGGCGGTCACAACACGCTGAAACCTCAACTGGCAGGTACAAACACAAAACAAGAATGATCGGAGTATTGGTCGGTGAAAACAAATCAGTTGGCAGTATCTCGTGCAGGAAGCAGCTCTCCACTTGGCGATGCGGTCATTCCCAATGTCGATCATGTTTACCTCACCGAGCTGTCATGGGAAAGTCATGATGAAATGAAGGCGCGGTGAGGACCAGGCGGTCCCTGGACCAAAAGCAGCATGGCCTGGCACTCCGGACATCACCACCGTAACGACGGATAAAATGCTCGCTAATCTCTTTTGCTACTGCCTACTCCGTGTACTTCCCATGAGTTCATGTGAGCAGTTGTTGCGTTTTTGCACTACTTAGGAAACGTTGAGCAAAGCTCGGACTTTTGGATCCCTTTCCAGCTCGTTCTACACATTCATTGGCCTGCTCTTCACAATTTACCCTCCCTCTTGCTGCCGAAGAATGGAAACACCTTACTTTCCAACCACTCGCCGATGATTTTGTTACAATCCTCCGGCCGTTCCCAGAGTGCCCAATGTCCCGCATCCACCTCCCTTCTCGTCAATTTGGGGATCCGTTCCTCCATCTTCTGCGCCATAAACGCTTTCAGCGCTTGATCTTTCTTGGCCAAAACGAATAGGACCTCCATACGCAGCGTCAGGTCTTTCTCTGCTTGGGGACCCGTGTTTTTGCCGCTGCCAAAGAAATCCCGCCACTCGTTCATGTAGTTTGCCTCGCGGTTGCGGTACCAGTTGAGGGGCCCGTTGACGCCATGCCTCGCGTACTCAGTCACGTAGTAGTCCATTTCCTCGTCGGTCAGGAGCTTTGTCTTACCGATTCGGGCCTGCTTGGCCAAGTCAACGCCTACGTTCGCGTCAAAGGCGACTTCCTTGGTGTCGGTGGTCCGAGCACCGAAGAGGTTGTTGAGGAAGTTGCGGATTTCGGCCTTCGATTTCACGGCCTCCTCGATCTCGCCGGACACGAAGTGTGCTTGGTAGGCGAAGTTGGGTAGGCGCTTCTCAATCAGGATATCCAGCGGTTCGTATTTTTCGGTGGGCGGGGAGTAAGGCGTGCAGATTGAAAAGACGGCGAAAATCAGGGAGGGATAGTACTGAGCGACGCGGTACACGATGCTGCCGCCCCAGTCGTGGCCGCCGAGGATGATTTTTGAGACACCCAGTTGGCGGGCCAGTTCGGCGATGTCGTCTGCGGCGCGCTTGTAGGTGTAGTCTTGGAGTTTGAACGGGGGTGCGTCGGTGCGGCCATAGCCGATACTGTCCGGAGCAACGACGTCCAAACCCAGTTTTGTCAAGAAGGGAATTTGATAGCGCCAGCCCATGCTGATGTCTGGGAAGCCGTGGATCAAGAAGATGGTCCCGCGCTTGGGCACAGAAGGTGACGCTGGGCTGAAGAGGAGGCCATACGTGTACCCGTTCAAGTAGGCCGACAAGTGGGAGATGCGCGGGTCGCCATGGACTTTGATTTTGTCGACGGTGAAGCGTTGATTGTTGGCCATAATGGGCAATGAGTCGAGCTTTACAGGCTGGTGGTACCTTCCAATCCGATCGTTTTGACCGAAAGGATCCTTGACGCCGCACGAGCCGTTCTCAAGTTTCCTTGCCCCAGATTTTGGTTTTGAAGTTGTTTAAATAGGGCCCTGAGCCCGCCTTCTCTCCAATCGAAACGATATTGCCCTACCTTGCTCGTAGAACGTATTCGGATTCCTGGTCCTCGGTTGACAACCAAACTCGGGATTCTGCCGGTGTTGACAGCCAAATGAGCAGAGAGTGCTCGTGCTCGTGCTTTCTTCCGTGGCAGACGGCTCTGTTTTGAATGAAGCGCGGCAGGGTTGTTGAAGAGGGGTTGATGAGAAATATGTCACCTCGTCTGCTACCGCTGGTACTTACCTTGGTGCTTATTTTCGACACAGGTAGCTCCGGAAGCACTGGACCGAGGTTCAGGCCTGAGCTGCGATGAGGAGCTCGGCCTTTGCAGAGCCCTGGTTATGAGCTGGACAAGCTCGAGAGCCGCTGATTAACCGACGGACAGATAACGCTGTCACAGCATTCTGAATGAGACCAGAGCAACAAACCCAAGGCCTTTAATTGACACCGAATTGATTACTGCACCAGAAGCTTGTGAAACCTTGCTCAGGTCTTGGCATGATCACGTGAAATGACATGTGCGCAAATTTCGCTTTGTTTTCATCGCGACCTCATACCCATATTCATAATTTAAATAATTGGTTTCAACCAGGTCTGCGCATCCAGTCGCCCTGAAGACCTTCGGCCTTCGCTGATGATGTTGACTCTGACTGTTGGGGGCTCTCGCCGCGTCAGCGTCGGAGAAGCACGAACCCTTGAAACGACCCAATATGGCGTGATGGAGGGCCCGAATGAGCAATTCCCATCGCTTCCCATCAGCCTTGCTTCGGGTTCACTTCTTGACGCGACCAGTGCCTGGAATGTTGTGATACGATCCCGTGGTATGTTTACTTTATGATAGGTGTCTGTCCGCTCCTGTTTTGTCAGCATGGAACTCCTGTGCGTCGGTACATTGCGCTCGGAGGTGTTTCTGCACATCCTCAGCCTTCCTCATAAGCTTGTTGTGCTTTAGTCGCCGCGAACCTCTTCTCCCCCCTGGCGTTTTCCATTTTCTTTTGCGAGGCAGCATTCTTTAGTGAAGTGATATCATGTCTCCTGAGATGCAAGACCTCGAAACATCTCCTTTATTGTCGCCTGTGGGATCACAGGATAGCTCACCGCGGCAGTCGATTGAACGGCAACGCAAAGCAGCAGCGCTCGACGAGCGAAACATCGAAAATGACGTTCTCCCAGAAGAATCTACTGCTGGCCGCAACATCGGCTGGGGGAGCGCGTACGTCCTGGTGATCTCCCGAGTGATCGGATCCGGCATCTTTGCCATGCCTGGGACGATTGTCCAGAACGTGGGAAGCCCGGGCCTAGCACTGGTACTTTGGGTTGTCGGCGCGCTCGTTGCGTGGGCTGGTCTTGCCATCGAGATGGAATATGGTTGCATGCTACCTCGCTCAGGCGGAGTGAAGGTTTACCTGGAGTACACCTTCCGCAAACCACAATTTCTTACTTCAACCTTGGTCGCGGTCCAAGCTGTCCTCCTGGGGTTTACGGCCAGCAATTGCATCGTGTTCGCCAAGTACACACTGTTCGCGGCAGGCGTCACTCCTCAGGATCTCAACACCAAGCTCCTGGCAATCGGGTTGCTGACCTGGATTACGTTTGTTCACAGCTGCTTCTACAGGACCGGGATCTGGATTCAAAATGTTCTTGGGTGGCTCAAAGTGGGATTGATTGTGTTTATGATCCTGACTGGACTATTTGTCGTATTGTTCAGACCTTCTACTCCTTCCAGCGGGCCAGCAACAACCATGTCATGGGATGATTTATGGACGGGCTCAGACTGGGCCTGGAACACCTTGTCGACCGCTTTCTTCAAGATTTCTTATTCCTACGCAGGACTCAGCAACGTCAACAACGTGCTGAACGAGGTCAAGGATCCTATCCGAACCATCAAGACTGTTGGTCCTACTGCGTTGCTCACGGCTTGTACCATGTATGTTCTTGTCAATGTCGCATATCTTGCGGTGGTGCCGTTGGAGGAGGTCAAGCAGAGCAGCGAGCTTATTGCTGCGCTTTTCTTCGAGCGAGTCTTTGGCGCGGGCTTCGGCAACGTGTTCCTCCCGCTAGCCATTGCTCTGAGCGCAGCAGGGAATGTCATGGTGGTCACCTTTGCCGTGGTGGGTACAACGTCTTCACACGCAGCGACACCTCGCTAACCATATCGCAGTCTCGGCTGAACCAAGAAGTTGCCCGGCAAGGTTTCTTACCATATGCGGCACATCTGGCGTCTTCAAAACCATTCGGTACGCCCATGGGAGGGCTCATTGTCCATTATGTACCTTCGGCTCTGGTCATCGCCATACCGCCATCGGCCACCGTCTACGCATTCATTGCGGACGTCGAAGGCTATGCGGGATCGTTCTTCGGTCTGGCGGTCGCAGCTGGCTTGATCCTCCTCCGCTACCAGAAGCCAGACTTACGACGACCGTTCAAAGCTTGGATCCCGGCCGTGTGGCTGAGACTCTTGTTGTCGCTGTCCCTGATTGGCGCTCCATTCTTCCCATCCAAGAAAGGCCACTCGGACGTCAACTTCTTCTATGCGACGTATGCATTAGTTGGAATCGCCATGTAAGTGGACGCCCTTGTATGAGGACGAGCACCACTGACTGTGGCCATAGACTGCTTTTTGGAGTTGTTTATTGGTCCGTATGGACCATTGCCCTACCCCGTTACCGAGGCTATAGACTTGAAGAGGAAATGGACATATTAGACGACGGGACGACCATAACGAAACTTGTGCGCAAGGAATTATAATCAGCGCTCTGTATTGATAAGCCGACAAGATACTGATTGGAGCGAAATGAGGAATACCTGGAGATGCCTCATATGCCCCAACATAAGGCCAGAACGCCTGAGCCATTTGGAGGTCTGCTAGAGACATGGTCATGCAATGTCTCCGCGCCGATTGGCCTCGGGAGTTATGTATACACGTCTTCGACGCTTTACCCCACACCCTATCTGACCATCGCGTCTGAGCACCCCAGGATGGCGTGCTATCTGACAAATCAGGAAATAGCATAGCACTGGCCATAAGTATGGGGACACCCTCACTTGAGGACTGGGCTTGGAGTGTCGAGAGCAGACGGACAGTCACACAAGACAGCACGAGTACCTACAAGCAGCAATGGCACAAGCAGCAGTTCAACAGCCGGGTGGCCACTCTACCTCGTTCGAGCCGTTGACAACCCAACTGAAGGGCTCTTCCAATACTCAGCAAGAGAAGCACCACGTCCGCACGAGCCTCAACTACTACAAGGATCCCGGTGATGGCAGCGCCCCCAAGCCCTCCTATGTAGGCAAGCCCGAAACCTACGAGAGACCGGCCGAGCCCCTGGACGTGACCATCACCGACATCCGCGGCGAGGAGAAGAATTACAACCTGGACAAGAACGGATTTGAGATCTACCGCCACACAAGCATCGAGAAAGACTTTGTCGACGACGACCAGATCAAGGCGCAATACTACCCGGAAGTTGAGCAACTGTTGAAGGACGCGTGAGCCGATACCGATTCCGAACCCAACTCCGCCTATTCTGGCTGTTGCTTGCTGACCATTGCTCTCCTGATAGGACCGGGGCCTCACGTGTCTTTATTTTTGACCACACCGTCCGTCGGGCTCCCAAGGACCGCGCAACCCCAGCAGCTCTCCTCCGGGGACCAGTGAACCGCGTCCACATCGACCAAAGCTACAGCGCGTCCAAGTCTCGCGTCCCCCACCACCTGCCCGAGGAGGCGGACCGGCTGCTCCAGACTCGGTACCAAATCATCAACGTCTGGCGGCCCATCAAGACCATTCTGAAGGACCCGCTGACCGTCGCCGATGCCCACTCGGTTCCCGACTCGGACCTCGTTGGCGTGGGCCTGATCTATCCGACACGGAAAGGCGAGACCTACACCGTCCGCCCCAACCCCCAGCACAAGTGGTACTACCTCTACGGCCAGACCCCCGAGGAAGTTCTCCTGATCAAGTGCTTCGACTCGAAATTGGACGGCCGAGCAAGACGAGTGCCACACACTGCGTTTGTCAACCCCGAGACTGTCAACGAGTACTCGAGGGAGTCGATCGAGGTGCGCTGCCTGGTTTTCCACGAAGACCAGGCTGCCGAGTGAGGGAGCGAGCGAGTAAGTGAGTGAGTGAGTAGCTTCTGTACGAGGTGCCAGTGTCGTGTGTAAGCTTAAGTAGCCATAATCTATTTACCTCGTGCTTGAACCTTGAATACTGCGGAGCGCAAGGAAGCAGCTATATATGAAACCCATACTGCCGGACATGCCTCACAGTGATAACCCGTACGAGTACGCACTGCTTGTCGCCACGGAATGCCGCTCGGATAGACGAAGCCGAGAGGATCTCACGCGTGCACATCACTCCATGGCGCCAAGGCCCCGCGCACGAACCAAGCCCAGCACAGCCTCATCACATGACCGCACTTGGCTGCATCGGGCCCGGAACTGAGGCGTCCAGCCACAATTGCTCACCGGCGACTAATGGGCGTAAACCTCGGGGTCCCAAATCACTGCCCCGCCTCGCTTGCCGTCCCTCCACCAAAACCCAAGGGGCGCAGGGGCAGTGAACGACGCTGCTCCATGCCGTCATCTGATAGGAACTGAAGTCTTACGATTACGAATGAGTCTGCCTTGGCCCTGCGGACGTATATTAACCAGCTACGGGGGTCTTCGTGGACCTGAGGTCGAAAAGGCAACCAGGCAACTTTGTCTCCTCGCTTCCACTTACCCTCCATCACCCCCAGACACACACACACACACATATACACACAGGCAACGCGCGCGCTCGCGAATCCTTTGGACTTTTTGTCGCATACTGTGTACACGGTAACCTAGATACCCATCTCTATCTCTATCTCTCTGCGCATACTCCCACCTGCAATGTCATACGGCCCTCCGCAGGGACCGCCTCCAGGACAATACGGCGGCCCTCCCCCTCCTCCCGGCCAAGGCTACGGCTACGGCTACGGCTACCCTCCAGGTCCGCCGCAACCAGGCCCCGGCGGATATCCACAGTTCGGCGGCCCTCCTCCTCCTCCGCAACAGCACGGAAGCTGGGCGCCTCCCCCAGGCCCGCCTCCGGGACAATATGGCGGCCCACCACCGCCACAGCAGCATGGAAACTGGGGTGCCGCTCCTCCTCCACCACCACCAGGACAGTATAACCAATTCGGCGGGCCCCCAGCGGCGCCGCCATCTCCAGGATACATCCCCGGGGCGGCGGCGCAAGGCGACGCGTCGCGCGACGCAGACGCCCTGCGCGCGGCGATGAAGGGCTTCGGCACGGATGAAGCGGCGCTGATCCGGGTGCTCTCGAAGCCGGACCCGCTGCAGATGGCGCTGCTGCGCAACACGTACAACCAGCGGCACCGGCGCGACCTGGAAAAGGACATCAAGTCGGAGACGTCCAAGTACTTCCGCGACGCGCTCGTGGCGCTCGTGCAGGGCCCGCTCATGCACGACGTGCACAGCGTGCACGACGCGATCAAGGGCCTGGGCACCAAGGAGTCGGTGCTCAACGACGTGCTGCTGGGCCGGTCCAACGCCGACATGCGCGCCATCAAGGCCGCGTACCAGCAGACGTTCCGGCGTACGCTCGAGGCCGACGTCAAAGGCGACCTGTCGCTCAAGACGGAGCGGCTGTTCGAGATGGTCATGTCGGCCACGCGCAACGAAGAGTCCGCCCCCGTCATCCCCCACGAGCTGGAGCACGACTGCTCCGAGCTGCACCGCGCCATGGACGGCCGTGTCGGCACCGACCAGATCGCCGTGTGCGCCATCCTGGCCAAGCGCTCCGACGGCCAACTCCGCGCCATCGTCCACCACTGGCAGCAGAAATACCACTCGTCGCTCGAGAAGGTCATCGAGTCCGAGTTCTCGGGCCACATGAAGGACGCCCTCGTGCTGATGGTGCGCCGCGCCTCCGACCGCGCCATGTCCGACGCCATCCAGCTCGAGGACGCCATGGCCGGCATCGGCACCAAGGATGTCTTGTTGGTCCAGCGCGTCGTCAGGGTCCATTGGGACCGCATGCACTTGGATCAGGTCAAGAGAGCATACGCCCACCGGTATAAGAAGGATTTGATCCAGAGGGTCAAGGGGGAGATCCACTTTGACAAATACTACGAGGGCGTGCTGGTTGCTTGCTTGTCCTGATCAAATCTGTCGCCTTGGGTCACGCGAAGGTCTAATGTGCTGTGCTGTGCTGTGCTGTGCGGTGCGGTGTGGTGTGGTCCGCTGTGATATGTGTCGGCGAGGCGTTCTGACGGGGTTCCTTTTTTGGCGACGAACCCAGCTCATGCGTGGTCGCTTATTTTTATCTTTACGTTTGCCCTGGTAGTGCGGATCAGGAACACTACGCATCCTTATACGTTGGCTGCCTCGCGGCAATGAAGATGGTCTTCCCCCTCCAAGTCCGGTCGCCGTCTTCCCTACATTTGGCATGAGAAGAACTTGGTCTCCGCGATCCTCCCGAGCTACCTACACCTGAGGACGGACCGGACACGGGAATCCATCCCAGAATACAAATGTTCAAGGACGGTTATGTATTGTCGCTACACGATGAATGTCATGAGAAAAAGAAAGATATCGTAACACCCAAGGCCATCCAGACTGTGCCCGCTGCGCTGTTTCGCTTCCTTCCCAATGCAATCGAATCCCAAAATCCAAATCCGATTCTCACTTCCACCCCAGCCCTTCCTTTACCCATGAATGGTCGGTCCCATGTTTGCAGTCAATAATATACTCGATCCAAATGTGCGGCTCGAACGAAAGTATGTGCATGCGTCAAGCTTCGTAACGGCGTCCATCCCTCCCGAAGCCCCAGGTCATGGCAGATTCAGTCATCAAACGCCCAACCCAGTGCCTGTCTCGACCAGAGGGGGACATGCGACATGTCCCCCTGCCCGAAGACGCCTCAGAAATCCCATGTCTGGGCGCAAATGTGTCCCTTGAAGAAATCCCCATGCTGCAATTACCCCCCTCAGTTTACTTGTAGCGTGCTGAGATCTGCTGTCGAAGCAATCCCGGCACCCGTTCCCTCCATTACTCATCATCGTCTTCTTCGCTACTTTCGTCTTCACTGCTTCCTTCTGAAGTCTCTGGTGTCTTGATTTCGCTTCTCTCGGCCTTGACCTCCGCGAGAAGGCTCGCCACCTCGCTCAAGATCTCCCCAATAGGCTTGGCCTGGTTAAACAGGCTGACGCCCTTCTGGAAAGGCTGATACATGTGTCGGAGTTGCAGAGTGGTGGCACAGGCCTGTAGCGGAAAATTAGCTTGTGTCTGGCGCAGTTGTTGAGGGTAGCACTTACCTCCACTCGTGTCACCTGATGCTCCAGCAAGTTCATCATGAACGCGTCTGTTTGCACGCCACCGCGCTCCTTCATCTTGGTGAGCAGACTCAATTCGGGCTTGTGAAGTCCCACCGCCCGCTCAGGCACTTCCAGACAACTGCACAACATCTCCAGCCGCAGAGCGATGTCCCAAAGTTTCCAGACCTGATCCAGTTGCAAGTCCTTGAGCTGGCTGTCTTCGCCCAGAGTCCCTGGTTCACCTCCAGCTTGGAGTTTTGACTCAACCCCAGGAGACATCCCTAGTCGACTTGAAAGAGTCGTCGGGTACATCAAATAAATGTACTCGGGATTTTCTAGACCTTTCAGTTTTTTCTCGCCCAAGTCTTTGACTTCAAAGCCCTGGCTGCTCAATTGGCGCAGTTCGCGGCGGATCTGCACGGACAGAGGGTCGTCATTGACCGTATCCTCCGATCCCACTGAATCTCGTCGGTCATCATCGGCGTAGCTCTCAAGAGTCCTCTGCACTTCGGCGATGAAGTCGCTGCTGACGGTGATTTGTCCTCCGTCTGCAACAGCAGAGACTCGAGCAGCTTTGTTGACCATGGGGCCGAAGTAGTCCATTCTTCGTGTAATGGGATCCTGTTCGCACACCGGCCGGCCCCAGTGTATACCCATTCTGACAGACAGCCCACGGTAGATGGTGTTCTGGTCCGCATCCAGCTTTTCTTGACAATGTGCGGTTTCCAAGATCTCTTGTGGCCAAGGCAACTCCAGAAGATGACTCTGACAGCTGAAGCACCAAAGCAAGGCAGATGTCACGGTCGGGAACGATACCATGAAAGCGTCTCCTTCAGTCTTGACTTCGTAGCCGCCGATGATACGGAGCTGGCGCCGCATGAGCTCATTGTGCATCATTATTGCCGATCTCATGGGTACAGGGAGGAGTTCCCATAGTGCGGTCGAGTTCTTGATGTCAGTGAAACAGATTGCAACATCTCCGACAGGCGGTTCTGGTTCTTCGAGTCGGGCAAGCCGGGAGTCACCGACCAGTGTTTCGCCTTTGCGTCGAGCTTTTCGCGAACTCGGGAAAATGGCTCCCTCATCAAGGCCCATCTCCTTTGCCATGGACAAGCTAGTTCCACGGAAACGGTGATTGCCTCTCTTTCGAAGGTCTGAGATTCCTAGGACCATGACCATGATCTTGTCTCTGGCTCCGAAGGCCATGGCCAGATCTCTCAATTTTTGCGCGGCAAGCATGAGATCGTTCTTTTCTGCTCGCGCAGCGTCGACTGCCACATCGACAGTGACATAATCCCAAAACTCTTTAGTAGCAATGACGATGATCTCGTCCGACTCTGTGATCTGGTAGTTGCATGTGTGCGGTGCTGCAATGACCGACGGCATATGGCTGTAATAGCCAAATGCGCGGCTCACTTCGAGGACGTCGTTGAGTCTGCCCTGCCTAGAGACATAACCGCCTGCCTCTCGGATCCGCTCTCGTTCTCCAGCCTCGGCCGGGTCGTGCTTGCGTGTGAGCTGCCGATGTTGGCCGTTGTTCGAAATGAGAATGGCCTCAATATCACCAACGTTTGCAACGTGCAGTTCTTGCCCATTGACATACAAGACTGTAGCCGTGCCGCCCGAGCTCAGATCGTCCGGGCCTAGAATGTTTGCCACAGTCGAGCCCCTGTGGCCATTAGCCAGTCTGTGCTCCTTGGTGTCGAATCCGCTGCTGGCGAAATTGGCCATATCCTTGTTGATGGCGAGGAAGGTCCTTCGGAGAGCGTCGACCGGTGTATCTTTCAAGTTCTCGGCCTTTTTCAGCTCCTCATAGAAGACGGCAGAAAAGTTCTCGTGTAGATACTTCGCGACTCTTGATCCGCCGCTCGACATTGTTTGACCGTCAAACATTGCGATCAAAATTTCGCTGTCTTGGCCTCGGAAATTCGGCTTGAGGAGATCGAGCGTCGCCAGGTGTTCATTCTTGCCCAGCGTATCTGCCATGCCGTACATCAACGCTCCAACCAAGGAAGCCGACGTTCGTACACGGCGATCTTCGTTGTCATCTGGTATGGTATTGGTCAAGAGCGTGACGTCCATGAGGCCCAGCACCCGGAGATATTTCAGAGTGTTGAAGCTGGTAAGATCTGTGGTTTCGTCACGATTCACCGCGTGGAAGTGGTTCTGGTTTTGGTGAGTGGCTGGCTTGATCTCGAGCCTCTTGTTGGCGGAAAAGTTGAGGTATTTGAGGTTGGTGTTGCGGTTCCAATTCCAATCATACGGCCAGTTGGAGACGTTGTACTTTAGTGAGTTGCTTCCCACGTCCAAGGTAGATAATTTGTGCACGTTGCACAGTTCGGCGGGTAATACCTGGAATCGGTTTGCGTTCAGATGCAAAATTCTGAGATTACTACTCTCTTCGAGATCGTCTGAAGGCAGGGAAGTCAGCTCGTTGCCAGACAGATAGAGCTCGGCGAGTTGAGGCCAGCGACGGAGTGCTCCCTGCGGGAAATCGTCCAGCTCGTTGTAAGACAAATTGAGGACTCGAAGCTCCGGCAAGAGAACCAGCTCGCGGAAGATGTCGTCTTCCAGGCGATTGTCAGCCAAGTAGAGGTAGCGAAGTGACCCAGCAAATGTGTAATGGAGCCGGGCTTGTGAGATGTTGGAGTCCTTTCTGGTTGCGGTCGACATGGAATATTCAGTATTTGACCTAGAAATCACCGACTGCTTCCTGTGGGCACTAAGCGATGCGATTGAATTCTTGCGTGCACCGGGCGAACTACCAATGCTCATCATCCCGGACGACGCCTGGCTCGGTCGCCGTGCTTGAAAGTCTTCAAGCTTGCCAAGGTCGTCAAAGCTGGGAGAGGTGGACAGCCCTGGAGTTGCCGTCGGTGTAAAGTCCCTGATGTCGCTCGGCGGGGGAGCTGCATTTTGCTTGGGGAAGGTTTCTAAAACATTCGACGACAGGTTCAGCGTCTCGAGCTTCCGGCAATACCAGATCTCTGGAGGGAGGCTTTTCAAATTGCACTCTCTCAAATTCAGAAACTTGAGTTCCCCCAAGTTCCCGATGGACGGAGGGACGATGTTTAGCGGATTCTTCGCCATGCTCAAGAACTCCAGCTTGGTCAACCGACCAATCTGCGCCGACATGTTCGAGAGGTGGTTCTTGTCGAGATTCAGCTTCTGCAGATTTGGCATGTAGTCGAACATGGTCTCCTTGAACTCAACAAGTTTTGCTGAGGCTATGTTAAGGCTTGATAGCGTAGGGACGGGTTGGTCTAATTCGAAGGAGGTGATTGGGCAGTGATCTAGGACGAGGACGCGCAGTTTCGGAAACGAGCCTTTGAACGTCGTGATGCTGTTGTGACCGACGAGGACCTGTTCGAGATTGGGCAGATTGGTTATGTTGTCGATATTGGTGATTGCGTTGAACCTGGCATCGATCTCTTTCAGGTTGACCAGGCTTCTGAATGATTCGTTGAAAGGGCCTTTCAAATCGTTGTTGGTCACCCAGAGCCGTTCGAGCGTGGTCAACTGTGCAATCTTGGGGAGCGACGAAAGCTTGTTGAAACTGATGTCAAGGTCAACGAGGGACTTCAGGCTGCAGATGTTCTCTGGGAAAGTAGTGAAGTTGTTGGAAGAGAGGTTGAGGCTCCGCAGTTGACGGAAGTATGAGAAGTTGGGGGGCAGTTGTGTCAATTTGTTGTTTGCGAGCTTCAAGCTCACAAGGCCCATTAACCGGTGCAGCTCGGCATGTTCTAATTGTTCCAGTCGATTGTTTGATACATCAAGGACAGTCAACCGGCTTGCCCAGGCCAAACTGGGAGGCAATCGCCATACTTCGTTCCCGGTAAACTTGATCTCACGCAGGTTGATGCATGCTGTGATGAAGTCTTTGGGTACTTTGAGTGCAAGGTTCCGCGACAGGTTGATGGAGATGATTTCCGATGCCTTTGTGTAGAGGATAATGGGTATTGTGACCAGTGACTTCCCGGACAGATCCACATGGCTAAACTTCTGCATCTTGTTGAATGCCGGATCTTTGTCAAGGCCGCTGCCGTAGCCCGTCTGCTTCTCATGGCTGAAGGTGAATCGGATCAGGTAGCTATTGTCTTCTCTGCCGACATCCTCAATGTGATCTCGCTCTGTGTAACCAGCCAGGTACAGGAGCTTCTTCTGCATGGCCACGGGCCGTTCTCCCGAGCCCAGCTGCCTCGAGAGCTGGTGTTTGCGCATGACAAGCTGATAGTTGTCTATAGAGTCGTGTAGCACTGATTTCTTCGCGAGAGACTGCAGGACTTCTCCGACTGTAGCATTGATCGACATGGACAGGGTGGCAAACGTGCCATCTGTTCTGAACACACGCATGAAGTAGGATATGCCATCCTCTTCCTGAATGGCTGGCAGCCCGTCGTCGGTGGCTTCCGGCAAACTATCAAGCACCTCATCTTCCTGGCCTTTCACGGCCCAGCTGTCCGGAGCATCCCAAGCGGGCGCCGACAATTCTGATATTGGTGTAGCTGCAACTTTGCCGGTCCAAATGCCTACTTCCCCAGGGGTTTTCGGAGCAGCAGGCTGAGAGACGATATCCGAGATGTCATCGAGGTTGGTATCCAGGCTGAATATGCCTGCCTGGGATGGTCCTTGGTGGCCACTCGCCGATCTACCCTTGTCCGAGATCTCACTCTGAATGCTGGGACCGCGATGCCTAGTCCGGTGGAACCTACTGGATTTGGATGAGGCTGTCTGTGTTCGATCGAGCTTCGGAGAAGGGTCGGATGCTTTGATTGTAGATGCACTATCCACCGAGGCCACACTGGTCTCTCTGTCCCTTTTGTTGTCAGACATGTCCGAGGGGGTGGTCTTGTTTGACATGGCCCTGGGCTTCTTTGGCTCCTCTGGCAGGCGCACGGGCTCCAGATTGGTCCTTATGGGCTCTGGCTGGGGTGAGTGCTTGTCCTTGTGCGATTTGGTGAACTTCGAAAACAATCCCCTTTTCTCCGACTTTGAGGATGTCTCTTTACGCGACGAGGGGGCCGGACTGGCATTGCGGGCAAGAGCCGTGGAGGAGCTCATTGGGGTACTAGTCTGGGGGGTGTTGCGGTAAAAACCTAGATTGCTCGTGGATGATTCACGGCTGGTGGAAGGCCTTTTGGGCATCGAGGTAGGCGCTGGCTGACCTTTCGGCGGATCTTCTTTACTTCTAGTATAGCGATGTCGGAACAGTCCATGCTTTTGAGACGTCGCAGAGGGGGCGGGGACGAGAGACTCATTCTGCTGTTGCTGTTGCTCTTGTTGCTCCTGGCGTATCGGCGCAGATCCAAAATTGGACACATCCTCGAAATTCTGATACGCCCAAGGGGTGACATCGCTGGAAGGAGGCGGCGCAGGAGTCTTGGGTCGGTCGTCCACCGGGTTCTGTGTCTGTGTAGAGCCACTGCGCTGGGCCGGCTTCTCCGCCGAGGTCGCGGGCGGCAGCTGTTCTGGCAGATTCGCCGTCGAACCCTTCCGCGAGTCTGTAGGATCTTCCCCGAAAAAGCCCTTCAAACTCTTATGGAATCGACCATTTGCAGCGCTACTTCTTGAGCCCGTACTGCTGACCGTCGTAGCACTCGCAATTGACGGCCGTCGTGCATCGCCGTCGTAGTCTGGAGAGTCTGAAGTGTTTGTTCTTGCGGTATCGGGACGCCGGGAGGGAGCCTGTCCCTCGTATCTACCAACAGCATCAGAGAAATAGGATTGGCTCATCGAGCGAGTCCCTGAGATTTGTGCCTGCGGATCTCGTTCCCACGGGGCAACATCATCGTCGTGCTCAAGGCCAGCCTCCCAGGCTGCAACATCAGGAGTCTGTATGGGTCTCGCGAAGTGTTTGCGGCTGGCCACATTGGAATCCGGGTTGGTTCCGAAGATGGCCATGGCTTTGGGGGGCATCGGGGTCGACTGGGAAGGTCTCATGTCCCACGGTGCGATTTCGCTGTTTGAAGGCGCCATGGTGATTAGAAATACAGGAAGGAAAGGATAGACCTAACATTAAGACGTCAGTCCCAGTTGTGCAACCATGTCTCATGCATCCCCGCCAGTGGCACCAATGAATCACAACAATTGTGCTCCGGCAAGAGAAACCTCAGAGGCAAGCCACCGGCAACATGAAAGCGATAAACCACTTGAGCCGACCACCAGATCCTCAAGCTCCGAATCTCATGGCTCGGGGTGTGGATCCTACTCGCAGATAGAATTGCGTACCTTCGCCTTTCAACAGCACCAATGAGTTCGAGGTAACCGCTTGTGTCTTCCGGAAGAAGTCTTCAAGTCATGATCGTCTGCAATTGTTGTCCACTATGCGTCGGGCGCAAGATGTTGCAAGTACCATGCTCAGGCGAGGCGCAGTTGGCCGGTTGAGAGTCGAGCCTAGGACGCCAGGTGTACTTCGCTGGTCAGACCTACTGAGGGTCTCGGAGGGGGTTGAAGGATGGTTATATCGCTCGGGAGCGAGCCTAGATGTATATGGGTATATCTAGACAGAGCTGATCCCGCATCGCCGCTCGTTCGCTCGAGGTCGTGTCGTCGGCTGCTCGGTGTAGGTGATCAGTCGCTGAATCGAAACTCGAGCGTGGGGCTGACGAGGTTATAGAAGAGTGGAGGGACGGCACTCGACGGCGGCGAGAGGCATAGGCATTAACGGTGCAGGTCGAGAGAGAAGGCGACGATGAATTGATGGTAACCGAGGAAGGTGGTCAGGGCTGCTCGTACCGTGCGAGCACTTGGTCGATGCATTGTGTGGAGATGGCAAGTGCGAAGGGACTCGATGATGAGGATGGGGTGGGCGTCCCCGGGAGCCAATCGACGGGCAGGAGCCGGATTCGGTCCAGGCTGCCTGCCTGCCTGGACCCGGGCTTGCTGGCCTCGGGGCTTGTTTAGCCTTATGCCCTCGCCCGCAATGCCGATCATGTCACCTCCAGGCATGGTGGGCTCTTCCAGCAGATCTTCCCGAACGAGTCAATCATGACAGGGTTCAAGCTACGAGCACATTTGTCTTCGGTTCTACAGCAAAAGTGCACTGTGCAGCATGGCTTCGCACCGGTGAGCTGTTTGTTACCCAGGCAAGGTCTGTCTCTGTCATGCCACAGTGAGATAATTCCACGCCGTGCTACTGAACGAGCGTCGTACTCGTCATAGACAAGTCTGCGAAGTAACCATCGCCTCAGCAGCACGCAACACCGCTTTCCGTCTCGTGATGGATCGCCTTCTTCTAACTGGTGAATCAGCTCTGCACTTCCAAGATTCCATATCTGGGCGAGCGGAAGCGTCAGCTCGGAGCTGCCCTTCTGCCGATACCTTCTGAAGCTTGAGAGGAGGTCACGGCCTCTTATTCATATATCTTAAGTTCGATTAAAATAGTATGTCATCTTACATGCTTCACATGCATTAAATACAACGGCATCCCCGAAGCACATGCTTCCTCTGCCACTCCGCAAATGCACCAAAGCCGGTCGTCGGGAAAGCATCAGGCTGCAGATACCGTCTTCTTCCCATTACCTCTAAACCAGAGTACATCTTTCCCCGACGTTGTCATCATATCCGCAACAGGCGACGGAATCCTCTCCGAGGTTGGCCCAGAAGCAGATGTAGGTCTCTGAGTAGCTGGTGCCGTCGACGATCCCTCAGTGCTCTCCAACGCCCCAGTACTACCATTATTGTTCGCGGAGCTGTGTCGGAAGAAAGCTTTCCACCCACTTTTACTCCCTGTACCTGAATTGCTATCCTTTTTCTTCTTCTGCTTGCGTTCTCCCTCAAATTGACCCGCCGTGGCGAAATCGGGTTCAACCATAGGTCGTCCGCCAGGGGCTGGTGGTGCAGGAGCTTGTGCAGGTGGTCCGAGCGACCGCGATGATCGATGGGACCAGCGTTGCGCCGAGTTGGAAGAGGCGGTCGACGCTGCTCGTGAGTGGATAGGGCTAGTAGGAGTCCACGAGATATTTTCAATAATGTCCGCAACCGCGTCGACTTTGAGCTTGAGCTTTGGACTGTCTGCGGTGGAAGTCGGAGTTCCACTGGGACTACTGACTTGAACCGGAACAATCTTGCCGTCTTTCTTGGTCAATTTCAGCTTCAATGGCCGGATCGGTTCAGCTGTATTTGACCCGCCAAAATCCTTCGGTTTCATCCCAGGTTTGCTGGTCACGTTGCTTGGGATTTTGAAGAAGTCGTCAAGTTGCTTGACACTGGCGCGAGGGACCTCCTTCTCTGGATTTTCGGTTGCCGCAATCGGCCTAGGAGGCAGCTTGAAGGTCTGATGTGGTGCCTCCAACTCTACCGGCCCGCTGTCTTCCTTTAGCTTGACATGAAGTGGCTTCGGTACGACGGCTTCCAACTCGGCCACAAACTGTGTAGATGGGCCTGTCCCGGAAAAGGGTTTGGCAGCTGGCTCTTCCGGGGTCAATTCAAGGTTCGCGGCGGGCTCAGGGCTGCCGTCAACCGCAGGTTGTTCCCCGATCCCCCTTTCTGGCTCTTCCTCGTTCCCTGCCTTGGTAACTTCCTTGCTAGTAGATGATGTTACTATGGTCTCTTGCGTTTGAGGAGATTCAGTGGCCGTCTCCTGCTGAGATTTGCCGTCGCCTTGGGCCGGAGTTGGCTGTGGGACCTTCTGATGTGCCTCTGCGAAAGTCTCTTTCTCAGCAGAAGCGGGAACTACCGCAACGGTCACCACAGACGTGTCAACAAGGATCCTTGGCTCTGATATGGAGGCTGATCTCGTCGTTCCGGGTTCTGCTAACTCTGGCCCAGGCTCACCTAGGCTTGACAGCTGGGATTGAGATCTTTTTTTGGACGAGGATGAGGACGGTCGGTTGTCCTGTGCCGCCGGTCGACCAGGGTTTGGGACAGGCGCAGGCAGCTCTACAGGAGGCGCCGCCATGGCCATGACCGCAGGATGCGAGGTGAACGCCGGGCCTCGGAGCGATGAGCGGCGTGTTGCTGGCGTAGATGCCCCATGAACTGAAGCACGCGCTGACGTTCGGGTGGTTGTCGGAGAGTGCTTAGTGGAGTTCTGCCCCGTCTGGCTCTCTGGGGTAACGAAACCGATCGAGGGACTTTGCTCGTGGGCGAGGAAGAATCCAGCCTCGCCTTCCGACATGATGGGTGATACGAGCGCTTGCACTGGCGTACCTTTGACGCCGGCCTGAGGTGTGAGTAGCAGCGAAGAAATACCGGGAGATTTCAGGAGGTTGCTTAGTGCCTGTGGATAATAGACGCTCGATATTCGATGGCTTGCCGTGTCCCTCGACCTCAACCCGAGGGTCATACTTAGTCGATTCTTGATGGAGACTGGCGCTTGCCGGAGCGCATCTTCGGGGACGTCAGCTGGAAGTTCAATAAGTTGTTCCTCGTCGGATCGTATGAGCAGCCCTCCAATGCTAAGCATACGCTCCGAGGCATGCTGCGCACTGTCGAAAGTATAGTCAGGCCTTCTGGAGTTCGAGGATTGTGGTGATTGTTGACCCATCGACTGCGTTTGCGAGATCATGCCGTGGCTCGATTTCTGGCCGCTGTTCGGTCGACTGGAGAAGCTGGTGAGCTGTGTGCTGCGAGATGAGTTTCTGGTCGAATTTCGGTGACCTGGTTCGGTTGGTAGTGGCTTCTGTTCGGCGATTGCTCCTAGGGCGGATGGTGCACGGCCAGCCTGCGAAGTGATGTGCCTGGTCTTCTGAGTCCGAGCCTGGCAAGAGTGAGCATAGAATCAAACAAGCCCGCAGCCAAAATTCAGTCTCACCACAAGATTCCTGCTGACCGCGGCAGCTCTATGCTGCATCTCCGAGACGACCTCTGCGAGCTTCTTGAGAGACCCTGCCAGCTTGTTCCCTTGCAGGTGCAATTCTAGGAAGGCTCGACGCCACCCTTCTACATTTCCAAGCATGGCAACGAGTACAGCCTCATGCTCAGGCGAGCTTCTTTTCCACGTCGAGCTCAAGTTGGAGAGATATTTGTCCATGACGTTCGTCGCGTCGAATCCTTTCTGCACGTCCTTCAGTGCGTCCTTGGCCGCTCTCTTGGTTCGGCTGATGACATGGTCGATCTTCTCGTTTCCCTCGAGAATTGACGCTCGGAAAGCGCGGTCCTCAAGCATGCGATCAAAGACGTCTCCGTGTGCAAGTGGCAGTTTCAGACACCGGATTCGCTCGTGAATGTCGCTTTGTGCCAGGTCAAAGTCCTCGGTGGTTCGTTCCAAGAATGCATCGATATCATCCACGTGAGATTGCAGAATTCTCATTACCTCGTCTTCCGAGATTGCCATGTTCTGCGACAACAGGTGCATGCCAAAGGTCAATTGTGCAACGAGTTTCCACAAAGGGTGATATTTTTCACCAGGTTTCTGTTTCCAGCGGCCCGCGATAACTCGTTGATAGGTAGGCGCCTCAAGAAGCATACTCCTCCTGACCATAGCATCGGTGGGTATGTCATCAGCGAGCTCATCGTTTATCGACTCCATCATTGACTCTTCGAAGGGCAGCTGTAACTGCGGCACCGGGTGCGAAGGCGGACGCACCAATGCCTGACCTCCATTGCCGGCCTTGTCTATCGACATTGTGGGCGAAGTAGACAGTTATCCACCGCAGACAGATGTCAATCTGAGGGCAGGGTCACACTTATCCTTCCGCAACCTGTCTGTCTCCACATAAATTCATGTTCACAATGAATCTCCCCTTCAGCCACAGCACTCGTATATCAATCGTTCGGTCCCGAGGCCCTCCTCTTTGCAAACCTCCTGCACACGCACCAACGCAACGGGACTGACGAGACGTGGTCGTGGGTTAGAGGGCTGGAACAGGGCTGTGCAACCCGAACCAGCTCACACGTTTCAGCTGTTGTGCAAGGATACTGACAATTGTTCGGGGCGACGGAGACGGGTCTGGACGCGTACGGGTGCTTCAACTATCGGATGGAGCGATCGCAGGCTTTCGGTTGTCGAGATAGTGGGCAATCGTCAGTGCTCTTGCCGGGCACGGAGACTGGTAGTATCCACGGACACAAGGCCAGAGCCGTATCAAATGTGCTGACCTAGACGTGTTGGAGCGAGGCACGGACGGAAAAAAAGAAACCCGTGGTCAAGATGGCGTGCACACAAAGCACGTCGAGCGGAAGGGGAGATACAGGATGGGGGAAGTCCTGTGTACTGTCAGCATGAGCCATGTCAAGCCGCTACTCACAGAAAGGCCATGATCTTGACGGCCTAAATGGGCCATGGGGGCGTCTCTGGAACCTGGTCCTCATGGTTTCAGCATTCGCTGCAGCGTGGGACTTTGCGCACTGCTCGAGGAGAGGAAAAGACAATCACAGCAGAGGCAGGATTGGCCAGATCCCATGTGGGCGAGTGATGGTGAAACCAAACGCGCATTTCGCCATGGCCTGCGATAGGCGCAATAATTGCCCGACAAGGAGCTAAGGAATTAAGGAAGCAGCTCATCAATTGCCCAAATCCACCAGGACCAGGGACGGCGGGAGCTTGCCGGCGATCTTTTGATGGCTTGATCTTGGCTGAGATGGTGTTTGCGAGAGGACCAGCATGTCGGGTGCTCGAGTAGACACATACTGGGTATGCGCGGAGTAAGTAAACGGTGAAGCCGCTGCGTTGTGACGCCTGTGAGAGAGTCTCAGTATCACAGGTTCCCCCGTAGGGAGTAGTAGAGGCCCCTGCAGTGCTGGATGTGCCTGCGGAGATTTTTCTGATCACCACGGCTGGAAGCCTGATTGGCGGCGACCCGCTCCGAATCTCGGGCGCGATCCCAAGCGAAAAGCCGCTGCTACTGGCGCCCCCGTGGTGCCCGTGGCCCCATCCAGGAGAAGCCCGGCGCCGCTGATGCCCGCCACATCGCCGCACAGCAACTTCGCCCAACACCACCGATTTCTCCGAGTTCGCCAGGACGCCGTGGACGTGATATTGAACCGCACGAAACTTCAAGCATGTCGTCGACAACGTATCCTCTTTCGCCAAGAGAGGGTCTGCTGGAAAAGTACCAGAACTCCTCGTTGCACGATGTCCCTGTTCCGGCGGCTGTGGTTGACATTGCGAAGGTAAAGGCAAACTGCTCGGCCATGCTCAATGCCGTCAGAGAGCTGCAGGTCAGCTTCAGAGCTCATGTCAAGACGCACAAGACAGCAGAGATCACCAGACTACAGGTCGGCGAAGACTGCAGAGATGTGAGACTCATTGTGTCAACCATTATCGAAGCAGAGCAGTTGGTCCCCTTGATGCTGGACTATAAAAGTCGGAATGCAAAGATCAATATCTTGTATGGTGTCCCCCTTGGACCCTCACATGTCCAGCGGCTTGCTGCTGTGGCTAGTCAGCTTGGTGAAGGCTCCATCGCTGTCATGATCGACCACCCAGCCCAGCTGAAGTGCTTGACAGCATTCAAAGAACAGACCGGCTTCCCTGCACTGGTCTTTGTCAAGACAGACGCAGGCCATCATAGGGCAGGTCTGGCTCCCGACTCGAATGAGATGGTGGATCTGGTTCAGAGGGTCAGCGCCGCCGAAGAGCAAGGTGATCTAGCTCTGCTCGGATTCTATTCGCACAATAGCCTGAGTTATGGCGGCAGCTCACCCGATGATGCCATGGATATGCTCAAGGTCGAGATTGATGTCTGCAAGCAAGCCTCTCAGCACTTCAACCGAAGTCGACAGACGCCGCTTCTGGTGTCCGTGGGGGCTTCACCGACGGCTCTTTCTCTAGAGAACATCCTCCCCTCGGCAACGACCTCGACTGCTTCTGCCAATGCTCTCAAGGAAACACTCCAGTTGACCAAGTCCAATCTCGAGCTGGAGATCCATGCCGGCGTATATCCGATCTTTGATATCCAACAAGTGTCCGCGTCCAGCCGTCATTTTACCACCGATCCACATGACGCTATTAGTGTATCCGTCCTCGCTGAAGTCTGTTCTCTCTATCCCAATCGAACTGCACACCCCGAGGCTCTTATATCCGCAGGTTGTCTCGCACTCGCCAGGGAGCCTTGCAAAGACTACGATGGCTGGGGTGTAGTAAGTCCATGGAATATGCCGAAACACTACAGCACCAAGAAAGACGACCGGGTAATTGTCAGTCGCATAAGCCAGGAGCATGGTATTTTGGCGTTTGACAAGGGAAGCGTTCGACGACCGCTCCCCCTCGAATACGGGCAAAAGGTCCGCATTTGGCCGAACCACGCCTGCATCACCCTGGCAATGTTTGGTTGGTATCTTGTCGTCGATTCAGACAGTGATTCTCCCGACAAAGTTGTTGACGTCTACGCAAGATGGCGAGGCTGGTGAACCGGCGGACCTCCCAGAGTCGACATGCTACTGTTCCTCCTATTGCCTCGTACAAAGCTCGACTATTCCTTAGCCTCTCTTTCAAACTTGGCTTGAACACCCACTTCCTGATCATCACACTTCTGCCGGTGCACGAGGATGGTGAGCAGCAGCCGCATCAGAAGCTCGAGTGCGGCCGAGAAGAGCTCAGTCACCCCTTTACCGTACAGACTCAGCCATTGGAGCCACTATGAGAGCAATTCTGCCACTGGTCCTGCACCGATCAGAAACCTTTCGAAGCTGGGGAGGACTGCTACGCCGCCGTTATTTTCCCTTGAAGATAGCAACCATCGAACCTCCCGTATTGTTCCCGGCCTTTCCAGACACTACTCGCGTGGCAGCCCTCCATCCACACTCGACGATGATTTCGTGCAGACGGGGGACCCAAACTCGTCATTCCTCCTTCCAAGACCGCATGAACTGTTGCGGAATTGGAGAAGCAGGTCAGAAGAAAATGGGTCGTCGTCCCCGTCTCCAGAAACGGCGGCCAGAGACTGTTTTCTTGAGCACTCAATCGATGAGCTGGGTTCTGCACGTTTCCGAAGCCGTGGAAAGAGTCTTTAACGTTCGGGACCGTCGCTACGTCAAGATCCATAATGCCCCTCCAGAACGATTGATTACAAGATCCGCCCGATGATTGTGATGCGGGTTTTCGACACTCACTATTGCGCTGTTGAAGAGTCTCCCAGGCATGAAGTGGACAGTGGCAGGGCGGAGAGGCCACAGACACCATCTCTACCCCCTTCCTCTCTGCTGGCACACAAACTTGGCAGCTTATCAGTCGTTCCAGTCCACTTCGAACGCCCGTTTTCACTGGGTTGCTGCTGCTGTCGAGCTCATTTAAAACTTTTTTGGCTCGATGAAGCAAGCGAATCTTAGGACGTCACGCAGGTCAAACATCATGATGTTGTGTCACTTCGCGAGAGGGATCGTGTTGGAAAGCTATAAGATACCAGATACTAGTCCTACATGCTTGTCTACAAGTACAGATATGTATTGTATACAGATAGATGTGACCACCAGTGCCAGTGACAGCCAATATATTATGTACTCCGGTTCCCACAGCTCTTCAACATCTCCGTGGCAAGCCTCATCTACTTGAAGCAACAACCTATCAACCGTGTAGTGTTGCATTAGACATAGTATGGAATGATAAGATACCCCAGGTGTTCTGCTCACAGAATGCCCTCCCTCTCTTATTGAAGCATGTATCAATGCAGTTCAAGCCAAGGCAAGGTCCTTTCGTTGATGTGCTCATTCTCCCTCTCTCGTATATATAGGCGCTCGGCTACCCGCTCTCACACGCAAGGGACAAGGAAAGAGAGAGAGAAAAGCCCCATCCCAAGCAGGTTTCGGAAAATGAGAAACCAACCAAAAAAAAAAAGCCTTGATGCCGGCGCCAGGATTTGAACCTGGGTCTCTTCGGGTCTCTGCAGGACCACAACGAAACGTGCTAACCACTGCACTACACCAGCTGATCAAACCGAGCTCACTCTTCAGGCATGATTGTGAGGATCATTTCGAGCGAAGTGACAGATATTCCTACAGATGAGTAACTGAACCGGTTGACGGATCGATCGAGTGGATGCAGTGACTCATTTTTGTCTTTTCGTGAAGGGATATATGGTACGAGTACATATGGGTCAGTCAGTGAAAGAACATTTAAGGCTCCGGCCTCGCCTCGCCTCGCCTCGTCTTGTCATGTCCCGACAGGTCAACCAGAAGGAACTGCGTCGGTGGTACGGCTTGTACTGCGTACCGTGTACCGCGTGCTTTTGTCTGTTATACTGCGCCACGAGCCCAAAGCGGACACTGACAGAGGATGTATCTTGGCCTTTGCACAGTGCCAGGAGGTCAAACTCTGGTTTTCAGTTCTGTTTCCGATCCCATGGGGAGGAGGCTTTGGGCGACTTGAAGAGCACATCTAGGGCGGGAAAAGGCTCCGAGAGCGGGACGTTGAGAATGTCCGTCCCTCCATCAGCACTGCTCATCCTATACATGTTAGTACCTACAGTATGCACATTCCGTTCCACTGCGCTCCCGCCTGGGCTCGATGCCAATGGAGCTACCTTCTGGGCCTTAGCTGTGCCGGCGGAGACGGCAGGCACGCGGAGACGGGAGACGGGAGACGGAAAGCTGCATGTACCATGTACCATGTATAGCGCACGAGTACGGTATGCGATATGCGGTATGCAGTAGGCGGTAGGTGGTAGGCGGTAGGTGGTAGGCGATATCTTGAGACAGCCAAAGATTTTTCTGGATTCAGATCCCGACTGCATGGGAATTGCGTTGAGGGCCATGTCAAACGGGAAACTGCAGCACGGATAAAAGGAAGCGGATCCACAAAGTCAGCAGGATGGAGGCGTGGAGACGAAGGCTCCGGAGTGACGACAGAGTGACAATATGGAAAGGGAGGAGCAACGCAATGTGGATGGCGAGGTGTGGTCGGCACTGGACAGGACCAGCGGGATTACATGAAGTACAATACTCGTGTTGCAGCCCCGTTTGCTCTGAAGTTATTGAATCTTGGCCTAGGATTGAGGAGGATTCCAGACGTGCGGTGTAGCAGTGCAAGCCTAACCACACGCGTAGGAATAGAAGAAAACCCCCTGTCTGCGTGCCAACTAGCGGGAATAAACACCCGTCGAGGTCTCTCAACAAAGCTTGGGATATTTCCTCATCCCCACATCCATTCTCGCTTTCAGGAAAACGAGTCAGGCATGCCGAGCTCGAGAATGCCATGTTGGAATCTTCGAAGTGAACCAAGAACTACTACTGTACATACCGTGTCCGGAGTAGGTGTGATGGGGTCCTGCATGCAGGCTGAAAGGGAGGTATGACATCAGGAGGACCCCCCCTTGCCGGGGTAGGCCAAGCGCGATCAGCATCCCAGTTGTCGAGCAAGGAAACCCAAGCAAACGCTTGCACCTGACATTAGTTGCGATCCCACGGGGGCTCTCTATTGTATCCATCCGTGTCTATTCCCCCAAGACAAGGTGATGCACAACGTGCTGATCAGCGACTACGCCGTTGGACAGACAGCAAGGTAGGTCAATCACGCGGGAAGGGCAATCAATATACGAGTATGTAAGTGTTCGTTCTTGAACACTAGGGGAAAGACCCCATCCATGTTCATTTACATATCCGGGAAATGGCTGTCTTTTCCACCCCCTGTGCCCCTCGCCTCGCAGCCAACATGCCTCCATCCTGGACACATCCGACTCGGAGAAATCATAAGTCGGTCGACGTGCTCCAAGCTGGGCAATCCATGAATTGCCCAGGATCCTTTTTCGCCAATGCCTTTTCGCTGTGTTCAGTACTGTGTGCGAGGTTCTGATGGCGGTTTTCGAGCTCGCCAATCCCCACCTTCGGATCATGTGTCCAAATGTGCGAGAAATTCATCGGAAAGTGTACCTAGCGAGCATTCAATCCTGATAGGCAGGAGGCCCTACCTACAAGGAAGAACAAGCAACCTACCCGTAGGCTTTGGTAAGATATCGATCAAGGTGTCGGCATCAGACGTATGGCCGCATGTGAGATCAGATTGGCCAGATCCGGGGAAACCCAGTTCGAGGACTGGATGTGTGTGATAGCACACAGTTGGAAGCGTGGCCAACCTTGCTGAATATACCGTGCATAATGCATTAAATGGAGGTTGATGCGGTCAGGAAGCATGGGGTGTGAGCAACCTTTTGGTAATAGATTCAGATCCAGCACCATACTTACATAGATATGAGCCATGGTTCCAAAACATGGGGTAAGCTTTGGACGCCCCGGAGACACGTCCGCGGTCCGTCGCCAGCGAATGATTTGACGTTTGCAATTCTGGCGTGCATCAGATGTCAGATTCGGGGATCCACATCGGTTTCCTGCCATGGTCGCGGTTGGAAACTTCGGACGCACGATTCCACAGTGACTGATTCGAGCCCTGCAGAGTGGCGGAGAGGGATGTGCAAAGGATTTCAGCTGGGTAACCCTCCTCGATCAGCCACGGAGTAATTATCCCACGGTCCAGGAGTACTGAGATGTGCGGCCAAGCAGTGCGTGGAAGAACTACTGTGTGAAGGCGACAATGGTGCATTCAGAGGGCGACGGATTTGGTAGTTTTGCGCTCTCGTTTACGGCCGAGTTGCACGAATGGCAAGGCTGCAACTTCTCGGACGGAGGACTGTGGTACTCGAGGTGTGCATCTCCGAGACGTTCCGCCGATCACCGTTGGGCGACGGGCAACATTGCCCGCCACAGTGTGGGACGCACCGAAGGCACAGTACGAGTTAGTGTGTACCACAGGACTGAAGATAGCCTATCTCTCCAAGGTGTCCGGCATCGATCAAAACTGTTCCGCCCGACAGTCCGTTCACTTAGTAAAGTCCCCACGCAGTAATTGCAATCAGCCACCGAAACGATTCATGGAATCCACAGGAGACGTTGGCTTGAGCTATCAGGAAGCGAAAACTTGGAAAGCAGCCCTTGTTGCTCAGTGCCAAACCCCGGGTTAATGGGTTTGCGGGACCGGTTGTCCCACAAGCTGAGAAGGAGAAGAAGTCCGGCGGTCGGAAAGGGCCCGGAAGAGGGTTGCTAAAGTCAGTGTTCTGTGTCAACCTTTGCGGAATCGGCAATGTTTTCTTCCTTTTCGAGGTCGCGCTTCGTCTCGGCCAGTTGATCACTTGCTGGATTTGCCAGAGTCTTGGGAGTTGATAGTGTGACCAATTCGGCTGGGGTAGAGACCTGGGGAAACCACCGTGATGTTTGCATTTACGGGGCGGGTGAGCACAAGGATTGCGATAATGTGCGCAAAGGGAAAGCATCTGAGGAAATGGGAGCCGACCAGTGACCGGGTCAGTCGGTAGTTTACCGCAACAGAGGCAAAAGCCCCGAAGGTCAGAGGCTTGCCGGTGCTGTTGAATGGACGCCTCTCTGTAGCCACGCAGCACGGGAGGCTTGAAACTCGTACTCGACTGCGCGCCGACCGTTTGACACTCGAGCAGGATGGGATCATTACAGTGTGGCTTGAAGTCGGCCGCTTCAAAAGTCCGCGTGGGTGTAGGGCACGCACTCGAGGACCCCGTACGTATGGCATTTTGATAACACTTTGCTCGGGCTGTTTTACTGTAGAAGCAGCGCCGTGCAGCGAAGCTTGACTGCTGAGCTGGCCCCTGGTCTGGCTGCTCAGGGACAATCTTCCCGCACCCACCCATCGCGTAGAAGGCACCATGCTACTGTTACGGTACCCAGAGGTCAGGCTCTCGAATCTCGATATCGAGTAACCATGCCCCGAGCGTCAGTTGGTCGTTCGCCGGACACATGAGGAAAGGATGAGCACATGTCAAAGCAAGATTTTCGAGGGGGAGTTCCACGTGCGGATGGCACGACTGTCCAGGTGACTCGGTTCCGAACCACTCACAGGGTTTGTTTTGCGCTGTTGACGCGCCTTCTGGGGAGCTTCGTTAGTGTCGACGGGGAACCGGGAGCCGCAGGCCTTTGAAGCGTGACATGCTTACTCAAGGCTTCGCTCAGGTAATAGTCGTCGTGGCTGGGAAGACCCTTTCGGCACAATTCAAAATTCACCCCATCGGCTGCCCAATAACAATGGTGGTTGTCCCTTAATTCACCCTGATGCCATTCGCTCGAGTCGAGTCAGCTGCCTCGGCCGTTTTTGGCACCTGGATCTAACAGAGCATCCCTTCGCCCTCTGCTCATGGTCGGTCACGTAGTAGTCATTGACTGGGCAGTGGAAGCACAGTCTCGCGACACGGGTATCCAAGCGAGCCTGGTATCATCACTATTACGAGCCAGCCAGTCGCTTCTCGAATCCGGCAGCCATTTGATGAGGGCCAGATGTGTGGCTGAGGCAGAAACAATAATAGGCATGTGACCGGCGAGACTCCTTCGAGGCCTGCAAGCGGCGTCGCAATGCCACCCTGAACCGTCTAATGCAGAGGTACGAATCAATGGGTGGGACATATACCGCCGACAAGTAGCACTATGGACAGAAATCCCAGCGCCCAATTGGTGCCTGGACGGTGGCTACGGAGAGAGTGCTCGGGGCTGTGATGGGCTTCAAGGACTGGCCTGTGGAGCAGCCCGCGTCCCAATCCACAGCCCAGAAACCACCCCCATTTCCCAGAAGGAGCCAAAAGTCACGCCGAGCGCGGACCGAGCGTGTTGACGGCGTCTTGTCATTACAACGCGTTTTGCCCTGACGATGTGGGTTCGGCTGCAAACGTCCCCCTTGAGGTCTTCTCCCACTTTTTCCCGCGTGTCTCGAACCCTGCACCTCCACTGGCACCTTCTCGCCTAGTCCCTGGGGTGGCTTCCTTCTGTTCACGGAGGTCGCAAAGCGAAAAAGGTCAAGTTGGGGGTCCCTCTCGAAACCTTGTCCACCCGAGCGCCGGGTTCTGCTGCCCACCCCCTGGTCGCTTTTTCGTGCCTTGTGCCCTCACCTTTTATCCCTGGCGTAGTTGCACCTGCCCTCCGGCCTGTCGCCCTTATACCGTCCTTCCCCATCCGCAAAGCCCCATCGCCATTTCTTCCACACGTCTCTTCAGTAACCGCGCTCTTACACACACACACACCTCACCACCACATTTTCCTCCCCGACACGCACCCAACTCTGGTTGCACATCTTCGACAAACGTTGAGAGATCGCCTCGACATTGACCTTCCCAGTCGCCTGCGTCAACTCACTGTCTGAAGGCGTCCCCATTGATCGGCCCGAGGTCCTCGTATTGCGTCACACGCCGAACCCACCAAACTCCCATCCGTTTGTAGAAAGCGCCTTCACCACCGTCTGCGACTCCCCTCGATCCCTCGCTGCGATACATTTCGGCGCCGACTCACCCCCTACCTCTTCTCCCGCGACTGCACGGTCAACACCTCAAAACGAAATGCCTTCGCGCTTAAATGCGCCCCCGGTACTGTCCCTCGACAGGGGCAAGATGCACTACATTGATCCGTCCAACGCCTGCAGTCTGATGGCGATGTGGTCGATCTTCTCCAAATGCTCAGAGACATTAGAGGAAGGCCCACGGTTAGAGAACCTGAGTTGGCGAGTCTGGTCCAGAGAATCCCTATGTGTCACGCCCATCGACAACCCGCCCCGGGCCAGCCAAGTGCCTTCACTTTCGAGCTCATGGTCGTCAAGTGACAGCTTGGCCGAAATGAAGTCGATACCTGTGAAGATCAGACACAGATCGAAATCGCCCCCCCAGCACGACTGCGACAGCTCGCTCTCCAAATCACGCCACTTGAGCCCGGATACACTGGAGAAAATGGTTGCGACGATACAAGACAAGACCGATCTGGGCCCTCTATCCCCCTCACTGGAGGCCAGTCCTCCTTTCACCAAGTCCTTTTCACCCCAGAAACAGACTCCACCCAAGGCCGGGCTGGAGCCGGAAGCAGATCATGAGATCGAAGTGAAGAATCTTCAAGACTCCACCGAATCATGCCTTTCCAACACCACCACTGCAACAATAAGTACTCAGCGTCAGAGCGAGCACCGCGATTCCGACACTTCTGTCTCCTCGGACGGACTTATCCGGAGTGGATCTGTCGTTCACGGATTCTCGCCAGTGGCATCCTCGTGTCGTTCTCGAACCATCAGCTCAAGTCTCAAGCCGGCTGCTCCCACCAAGCTCATTCCTCAACCCAAGACTGCCCTCAAAGCAACAGCCATGTTCACCCTTGGTGGATCCTCTGAGGACGATGAGTCTTCCTTTGAGCAGCGAGTGCTTTCTCACAAGGCACCCCCGAAGCAAAGCTCTCTGTCTCAAAGCTTGAGCAGACAGAACCTGTCCGGAGGCAAGAGTCAGCTTCAACCGAAACGAACCTCATTCCGGGATGTCGTTGCACAGCGACGAATCCAAGAGGACGCCGAAAACGACGAGGGCGCCATTGAAAGCAGTGACGAGGAGGATGATACAGACGAGGTCATGGAGTCAGCTATCGACGAAGACGAGGAGGACGCCGATGATTGGGAAGACTCGAACTCGGACGATGGAAAACCGTCTCAGGAGCCACATCTTTTCCGAAGGGTCGAGAGTCGACCTGACCTGGTATCGCGTCGCTCTATGTTGACCTTGGCTCTCAATAAAGGCCAAGGTGGGCTTCCCCACGCTTATTCCCAACCTGCCCTATACCGGTCCAGAAAGTCATCTCCCCCTCAGGGACCATCGATGGCAAATTCACCCGACGATGAGGATGGCATGGTGATGCAATCGTCAAATCGACCGCCCATTGCCGTCCCGCCTCCGAGATCATCTAAATCATTGGCTCATTCACCCAGAACAACAAGAATCCATATGCTGTCTACAGAGTTGACTGAATCGTTACGGAGAAACCTGCTCTTGGAGAGGCAAGAGAAATCTCACACCGCCAACGCCTTCCTCAAGCGAAGCAGAAACGCTCAGTCCATGGCCAACCTTACGAACATAGGCCGGGCAACAGGTGGTCCAGCTCCGGTCCTCGACACCACGAGAGACGAAAACTGGACTGTCGACAACACTTGGGAATACCACACCACAGGCTGGTAGCATTTATGCGCGCTGGCCCACTATCACGCTTGAATTTGTTTTTTTTGGCTTTCTCGTCTGCGTTCCGAGCGGATCATGTTATTAATGTGCTTTACGACCCTTTCCTTTCATGATGAGCGGGCGTGGGAACCCCCGCAAGGATGGTGTGGCCTAGCCCCGTCCATGTACAAAGGCGCATCTCGGACCTATTTTTTTCTTGGGGGGCGGCTGAAAAGTGATCATTTTTGCTGCGAAGGAAGGAGCGCTATGTACAGCCTACTGGACCTCACGGTCATCAGGGAGGCTTTGGAACCGAGCCGTCGTTCCATCAATGGGTAATGCTCTGCTATTTCGTCGACATGTACTATACTCCGGTATACCAGATAGCTCGGGCTACTACTTCGGTGGCAGTTTTGCTGGGAGCAGATGATACTGCGGTCCGACGTGTACCACTACGATTAGCATCCAATAATATCCAGGGAAATTCTCTGCTGAGACAATGCGGCGGCGCCTTTTCCCTCACGGATTATGCACAAATTACTCGTAATATCAAGTAACGGCGGCGGCGATGATTGGACGGGGATTTCAGCTGACAGGGCGCTGATGAGTTGTCCACTTTTCATGCATGGTGGTGTGCTCATGTGAGTCTCTCTCGACATTTTCCCATTTGCCATTCCGCTACTCGTACAGTAAGCTAGTTAACCGACCAGCAAAGCATCCAGCCTGCGCAAGCCAGAGCCAGCAAGTCTAGAGCCCCAGCGTCGCTCCGAGGTTGGTTTGCCTCCTCCCCCCGAAAGTTCCAGATTCCAGTCCCACAACCGAACCTGGGAAAGTGTCTCAGCGCTAAGTTACTGCATGTAGTACTCGTAGTAACTGACTGCAACCGAATCTCTCTCACATCCACAGGGCTTCAACATGCAGCGTTTCTTCCGAAGACGGCAATCGAAGCACGGCTGAATTACGGCAATTGGCATGTTACATACATTCGTAGTAGTCCTGCGCGTCAAGGACATGTGAATCAATGAGGGAAGGGAAGAGAAGGGAAGGACCTAGGTACTGTGTACCTATGTATCTAATGTAGTACTCAAAGGGTCGTTTGGTCGTTGGTCGCGGGTCGCGCGGGTTCTGGCGGCTACAGTGACTACTCGTACGAGTAGAGCAAGGGTGGTAATATCGCTATCGCTTGGCACCTGCTCGTTACCGTTACACTCGCGGTGTGGGAGCTTACTCTGTGTGTGCGTGTCCTCATACTATGTACTGTGTAGACCGTCTGCCAGGAGAACGAAGTGAGGCGGGAGCGTAAGTCAATGTCAAAGTGAAGGTGAAGGTGAAAGTGAAGTGAAGCATCGGCACGCGCGGGACAGATAAACTACACACCACTACTACTACTACTGTACAAGTATGTACTGTTTGAGTACTCCCTCCATACGAGTGAAGTTATTGTAGTGGTCTGGTGTTCGGTCCATTCTCAGCTTCCCAGTTCGACAAGTTCGAGGTGGAATTCGAACCACGGTCGCTTATCGCGCGGGATGGGATAGGATAGGATAGTCAGGCACGATACCTCGTAGGCAGGGAGGATACTCCCCAAAAGCATGCTCCTGTGCCTGGATGCTGTTCCCTACCTAAGGGGCATACTACAGCAGCTACATGGGTACATAAAAGATGTACATCTACATCTGTGCTTCGTACCTCTATCACTGTGAACTCTCCATGTTAATTGTGTACTCGCTCGGCACACAGCCGCGAAGGGAGTCTCAAGTGCCGACGAGTCTGAGTACATACTCCGGGACAGGTACCGAGTACTCGGGCCCTAAAAGGTACTACCTGGTACATACGCGGTAGGAAAGGCAGGCTCAGGCTCGTGACTCGGCAGATAGGACAGGTACCATCCAGTAGGTAGGTACAAGTGTACGGGAGAGACAATGTATGTAGGTACTACTAGAACACTCCACGAATGCGGAGGTGGACCGAAAGCGGTCGAGTAACTACAGCGTAAAATGACCGGACACCGGACACGGAGCGGGAGCTGTGACTGGTGGCTGGTGACTGGTGGTAGGCACGTAGGGCTGCCTGATGACCTGAAGAAAAAAAGCGAAAACCCCAAAAGCTTAAAACCCGGCCCAAACATCTGAGATAGTACGAGGTACCGAGTACACAGTACCGGTTATTCGGGCGCCGGTCACGGCGAATTCCTGGGGCTGGACATTTGAGGCTAAAGCCGTCGACTGTGAGAGGAGAGGGACCGCGTGCGTGCGTGCGTGCGTGCGTGTACCCAGCACTACCTATGTTCTTCTCTGCGGACGTTTATCCGAAACCGACGGACTAGGCTCTGGCTCTGTCTCTGTCTCGCTCAGCAGAAATTCACAATCACCGACGACATACCTCACGAAGCTTACTCGTGCTCCGTCCCGTCCGTACTTGACTCGTACGTTTTTGCATTGGAGACGGATGGCCGGACGGCAAGTTCCTGGATTGTCGTGTTGTTGTCTCAGCGGGTATGTACTTACTCGTACTACCAGTATGTGAAGAAGCCATGTGACCTTTGTAATGCCCCCTTCCGAGCCGTGAGTTTGATCTCATCATCAGTTTCGATACTACCGGCTAGGGTGTAGAAAGAGAAAAGGGCGAGGACAGACCACCACTGCGACGGCGCCAAGGGTGGCGACTTCTTAATCCAGTTGGGACGCTTAATGTCGTCGAGGGGCACGCGGACCCGCGATCCCGGGTAAATGGCTTGAAGGCGTCGTAGTAGTGTGTTACTACTTTGGACTCGTACCATAGTGAGGAGAGCTAACGCCGGGGAGATTCATTAAGCGGCGGCTGCGGATGGAAGGGAACAGTCTCTGAGCCTAGCCCTGTCTCCCTGCGTGCTGCTGACAGACACGCACACGCGATACGAGTAAGGGACTATCGTAAGGTGTCGAATATCCGGTGTACTGCGTACGGACGACTGTGTAGATCACTCGCTGATGCTGCAGCTCGATGGAAAGATCGGATGGGAGTGGAAGGAAGGGCTGACAGACAAAACAGTACCTACAAGAGTACGGAGTAGTCTGTACTCGGTATGCGTCGTGGATTCTCAGCTTGGAAGCATGCAGCAGGGTGATCGGATCGTGCCTCAGAGAGCCGGAAGTGGACATTTTCGCGACGGGAGCGTCTGCACACAAGCACCGGCGCCAAGGGATTCTGGAGCCTTCGTGCTAAGAGAGTCCAGAATGTACAGGTACATTCCGGCCTTGTAACCTGGACGCGCACGGAGCAAAGGCTACGGCACAACTATGCAGGCATAAAGGAGCCATGCATAACTCAAGTATTATATGTGTACACAATAGACAGTACACAGTAGTTAAGTCTTTCCCTCTTTCATCGCGGGACATCATGCTGTGCTACGCTGCGTAGAAAAAGGGGGGTTTTTGGTTCATCATCCGGCCAAGCGAGAGACGCAAACGGTGTTTTGAGACGTGTCGGCGAGGCGCCTACAGTAGCTGGGTACCAAAGTACACAGCCTCACTGCGTAAGTTAGTCCTTAGAAGGTAAGAGGTACCGTCCCGAGGATTCCCCATAATACCCCCCCGTTACCAGGGGGCTGGATTCCTAAAGCTGGGGTGTACTCGTATGGCCCTGATCTCTTGACGCCTTGGGCCTTAGCCATTGGGCCTTCAATAGTTTACTTTTCATTTGGACGTGTTTCATTCAAAGGAGCACCCTCACGAGATCCTCGTACCATCAAGGTCAGGTGGGTCAGGTGGACGTGAAGAGGATCGTGGAAAAGAATTGTGGAGAGAGCAGAGTTGGGCCGAGGTGGAAAGTCCCGCCCGATGATCTAGAGTCAACACGGTCGAGGTCTAGACATGCCAGAAGATCACTGCGAGTTTCGGGGGTTCTGGAACCTTGGTCAGGCGATAGGGAGCCTCTCGCCCTGGCTGGATGATCAACCGGTTGCAGCGCTGTACTACTTGTACAAAGTGCGCGTGCCTGGAGCCTGTCTTCCTCACTGAACCTTAGCCTCTCGAGGAGTCGGAGTAGACAGACCCTTGAAGGGATGGGCCACAGGGCACGAGTATTGGGCAGCGTTCTGTCCCTTCTCACCGTCCGTGCGGTTGGACTGACGAAACCATCGTCTCTCAAAGGATGATCGTCTGCCGAGTCTGGAGTGCAGTTGGAGGCCGTGCAGATTGTGGGGTGCATGGCCTCCAAATTCTCGTCTCCAGAGTACCCGGTACTTTGTACTGATGGACTGTGTCCCACAAGATTGGATTGGAGACGTCGCGTCGTGACTGTGTCTCGAGGCGACGAGGTCCCGACTTTCTCCTGTGGCAAGTTACCGCTAGCCTACGAAAGACGGTACTCAGTACAGGATCCTGCAGTAGAAGCCGTCGGTTTGACTGCGGCGGCCAGGGAGACTTCTTCTACAAAGTAAATCAGTGGCTCCGTGTTGTACCTGGCATGGTTCAGCCCCTTGCCTTCGTTGGATACTGCGAAGCTTGGCTCCGGATCCGTTCAGCTAGCTTGCTTGTAGGTACGAGTATGGGCGAGTGGAGCAAAAGGACAATCTTCAATCTCAATCTTCACGCATTGATGAGGGACGATGTGTGACTCGTACCCCAAAGTGATGCGGAGCCGATCTGTCGACTGAGTTGCTTCGAGAAGAAAATCTGCAGGAGGCAGCCGGCGAGTTTCGTCCTCGTCCGGAGTATGTCCGCCCAGCTAAGCCGAGGGAGGACGCGGACTCTCCCTCAAGGTTGATTGAGTGTCTAGAATATGATTTGAGTATCTGATGCTCCGTATTGAGTCGGTTTATTGTTCTGTCAAACTGGTATTGTCAATGCGTGCTGACAGGTAACCCACATTGTTTGCCGCCTCGTCGGCTTCGGAGTCAAGAGCCCGAAATGCATTAACAGAACGCTGTCCGACACCAGGGAAGGACCCTGCATTGAATACCTTCCGGGTACGCATACGCTCCACTCGCACCCAGCTGAACGGCTTACCCGCACAATGCCACATGCAAAAGAGATGACTCCCACATGATTCGAAGATTTCTCCATCTAGGTCCGTAATAACGCGACGGTAATTGGTGGCAAGAGGGTGGCAGAGGCAAATGGCAGAGGAGGCGGTCGAATCCCTGTGGCGGCGTCAAGTCAGCGGTTGCGCAATCTTCAATTTCTGATGCTGTGAAAATCTCGCCGTCTGTTTGGAACATCACCGCATTCCTCCCGAGCGAGGTCAGAACATTGCGGTGAGGAGTTCCCAATCATGGAACCCGACAGACAATCGTAGAGCGCCCTTGTTGTCCCGGTCAATATTCGTTTTTGCGGGGAAAGAAACTTTCCGAAGCCGAGGTCAGCCTTCAACCCGACCGACCGTAGGGGAGACGATTTTGACGTCGATGACTCCTGAGGCCGTCGGATCAGGTGCGTCGGGTCAAGTTCTTGTGGCCGCTCGATGCCTCAGGCATGAACCGGCGGTGGATGGATTCTGACATGGAGAGCTTGGGCTGTCAATTCCCGAGGTCCAAGGGCTCGCAGCCAGAAGATCGGAGCTCAACAAGGAAATCGGGATTGTCAAGTCGCAATCAAAGGTGAACGGTTGGAGATGCTCTCGTTTGTAACTTTTACGGCGGCCGAGAGTGTAGCACTGACAATCCCGGTTGTGGTACTCGAGAATGCCCTTTCGAGTCATGACTCACCTCTCCCCCAACACTCGCACCCTCTCAGAATGTATTTGCCAGGCACAGCGAATCCCTGAGAATGTCTGGATGCTACTCGGAGGGTATTGTGCGACGGGCTCGATTCAGCACGGCGGTGCTTTCGTTAGGTTGGGTTATTGTTTCCTTTAGCCCTACACGAACGTTTGTGGCTACGGAGCAATGGCAGCGGCGCCCAGAGTCCTTGCCAGATGCGTCAGCGGCGTAATGATCGACAGTGAATCATCAGTTTAGCCCTCGTAACGGAAGGGCAACAGCGAAGCAGTCTATTACCATGGTCCTGGGTGGTCATCTTGATCAAGCCAAGTCGACACCGAGTCAGTGCCGCAGCTGCTGTAACCCCTACAGTGAGTTTAGAACTGTTCATCTGGACCCCCTAAAGCATTACCGAATAGATAGAGTGTGCACGGATCTTGGAACTTGGACCATGGTATTAGAAGCACAGTGCAAGGTGAGCCAGCAGCCCGGCATTCCGCGACTGTGAGGAAGGCTGTGGCATGCATTCACAATGGAGGCGGGGCTCATGCCCGAGCTTGAAGCCCCCCCGGCAAGCCGCATACGCACCCAGGCATGGCCCTTCACTTTGCGGGGAAAGGGAAGAGGGTGGCAAATCATTCACCCACCTCCTCTTGATCACGACCCTTCTCGCAAGCTTACACAGTACTCGGGCTTGGTTGTTGACGAGCCGGGTGCAGAAAGTTTGCGGGAACCGTATTCGTTCAGTCTGGCATTTCGGTTGGTCGATCTTCTGTCACCTGTTGCCCGTGGCTACTGATGCAACTCTGCTGGGGGCGCAGGCAGGTTTTCGAGCCTTGTCAACTCTCACTAGTAGTAGGGAATGCGGATCCTTCACAAGCGATTGGGAGAGTAAGCTGGGGTAGTGGTTACAGGAGGAGCACCATGGCGCCGGTCGATGACTCGACGAGAGCCCATACTGTGTACTCGTACGTGGATGCATGCCGAGTGGTACGTATCATTCCGAAACTCGCTGAACGAGTTCTTAACCGCTTCGACACACGGAGCATGTACTAACCCTGGGCTCGGAATGATAATGAGACCCTGTACTCGAACGGTGCAGACTTAGGACGCATTCGAGAGATTGGGTGGATGCAAGTTCCAAGGGTTCTAGAAGGAGAGGTGGAGATCGTCGAATTGCTCCTCAAACCGTCGAATTGGGGAGATCTCGCCGGTGATTTTCTCTTACTAGCAACCGTTCCCTGCGCGGTAGCATCGGGGAAAGACTTGAGACGACGGTGCCGTCTCCACCAGCGCTCTACGAGTGATGGAAATTGGCAGAGCTACAATAGGATGTCACCAAAGGAAGATGGACGTGAATTTCCAAGCCAGTTGCACGGCAGCGACTGACCTTCCACTTGTGGCACAGTCGTTTCTCAGACCTCTGCCTGTTTATTGCCTAAGCTACTCCGTGCGAGTACCCTGTACGCAAAATAGTTGCCTTAATTGCAACGAAACCCACAGCTTGGTGGGGATGGGGCTGACGGTACCCGGGCGTCTGGCTCGTTGTGGGACCTTCCACTCCTGCAGCTGGTGTTACGATATGTCCGGAGCGAGAGACACTGATTGACTGATCTCGTGGAATGCTACCGGAATGTTGACAGACTGTGCACACAGTGTTCACCGGGTGTTTGGGAGTCCAATACCAGGCGACCACGATGTCAGCAAAAGTCCTGGAGTTGACACGGGATGGCCATATACCACGATACGAGTACAAGACGATGATCTTCTCGAGTTCGTGCGGCAGACTAATGTTCGAAGCAATGCAGGTCGATGTATGGCAGGAAGAGACCGCCAGTCCGGCTCACGCCAGAGCGATCAGGATTTCTGAAACGAGCCTGTCGCATATGCAGACGCACCTTGCATGTGCATCGCTTTCTTGACAGGTGGCTGTGTTTTCTTGACAGTTGGTGGCATATCCGAGGACAGAATAGGCAGGGTAAGCGTCTCTGCAGCGTCGTCCGCCTGGTCCACCTCGCTACGAATGCCTGAGATCACTGTACACAATACATATTGCCTTGCTCACTCGCTGGTGTTGCTGGGAGTGGTCTGAGCATGACCCAATACTCCGAGTCCGGAGACTCCCAAGCACGAAAGCACATGCGAGTGATTATGGATAACGTCCATCTTGAGTTTGGGGCGGAGTCAAAATAGACCGCCGATCCTGTGAGATGGAGTCCTTGAGTTGGTTGCCTGCATACGGGAGCATCAGGCCTCCGTGTGTGACTTTGCGAAGAAAGGTCTACGGTCACACATGCTCGGCGCCCGAGTAACGACGCTTGGGGGCGACACAACAATAGTTCACGTCTTGCGATTTCCTCGCAAGGATCCTAATGAAAGGTAATCCGGACCCGATTAGTTGGGCTGCGAGGTGAGCCGGGCATCCAACATTATCTCGACAGTTGTACAGAAAGTCAAAGGGATGAATCAGCAGACCCAACAGCCCAACCGCAGGATCGAGCCGCCGCTTCCTCCCGTGTGGATAGGGGGGCCTTTCAACATTGTCAGATCGCATTCAGCCACCATCCAAGCATCAATTTTGTCCAAATGTCGGTCACCGTCGTGCTTGGGTCTGTGGATGTACCGCATGCGTAGGTGTGCTGAGGGCTACGTGATATGTGTTCTGTTGTACTCCGTATTGACTTGGTAATTTTGAAAGTATTTGATAAAGAAAATCGAGGAGTGAATCCCACGCTCTCGGAAGCACAGAGGCACCAGTGAAAGGGGGAAAGCTTGGTGGCCAGATCGAGTGGCGCATATGTACAGTAAGAGCTATCAACTGCCCGCCGATACTAGAGACTGACCGGCGCAAGAGGGAGAGAAGCAAAGAAGGTACAAAAAGGCGTGATAGTTGCGTGTGACCAGGCTGTGGAGTTCAACGTTATCACCCGGGAACGGCAGCTTCCGAACCGCAGATACGGCGGTCAAACAGGCGAAAGGTAGTCGCAATGACCCTGGATTGACATCCCACCCTGCCAGGGTGATGGTGGACGGTTGAGCTTCCACGTGGGATGTCGGAAAGCCGACGCTACTGAGCGACGGATGAATAACGCCTCGGACAGTTTCCACATCAAGTTTCCGTGGGCAGCAACAGGGAGGAGGGTCGCATCAGATAAGGGGGAATAAGCAACTACAGAGGCAGCCGACGTACCGTGCGTGTGTCTACAAGCCCCCTTGCCGCGAGCGATAGCAAGGGACAGAAGGGCTGGTTGACTGACAGCGAGTCGAGATTAGATGCTTTGGGGGTTAGTGGTGAGGCTAGGGGAGATGCTGCTTTGAGTCGACCCCTTCACCTAGCCGCTGTGACTTGTTACACCAGAGCAGCCAGTGAGTTCAATCGAAGCAGTCACGTTGCCCTCCTCTCGATACTCTGTGCCTGGGAAAGGGGGACACCCAGATCGAAACAGCCCAGAATTTCAGAGGCAAACTTCGGGTGCAAACATCCACAAGTCTGCATTTGACATTCGTTGACAGAACGCAGTAGGCAAACCCAAAGTCCACTGCATACTCGGACAGGTAAGGGCATCACTGAGGGCAGGAACATGTTTGTTGTTTTCGGTGATGTCACCATATACGAGGCGAGAGCGCCGCCCAGTGAGTGTCGGGTGAGTGCGAGAAGAATGCCAAGGCGAGTCAAGAGTCACGGCGAGTCACCTTCTCACCATGAAGCGATCGCAGTCCCGAACGTAACGAGTAGTTGAGATTCTGTGAGTCAGTTTCAGACTCACTCCCGTCTCATTACAGGAATGAGTGTCGTTGATGCGCTGGTTGCAACTCGTAAGACGTTAGCCGTGAGTTTTGTTGGCTCAAGTGCGTCACTTGACCTTTTCTTCGCCTCCATTTGCCTTCTCATCACTCGATCTTCATCTCCTGTTCTGTGTTGATAATTCGGCGCTCGCTCCGTGATCAGATTTGGAAGTTTAGCATGTCCGATCCAGCGTTGCAATAGCCGACCATCTCATCATCTGCGCCTGAATTTGACACCGCACAAATCAAGGAACCGAACCTTTGTCTCTGGCCACTGTGCCAACTCATCAACAAGATGTCACTTGACGATTCTAGCCTCAGTAAGCCTGCAGTTTCTTTGTTTGCCCCCGTTGCGCTTTTGCCTTGCATTAATCCCGATTCAACGGCGATTCCACCATTCAAAGCTGGCCCCCCCGTAAACGAACCCCAAGGCGCCTCCGCGTCGAATCCGTTCCTAGCTTGGAGTGATGTGGGCGATATGGTTCAGCCGGTGAAACACTGCCCTCCGGTCATCTGATTGCTGACCTGTTCCAATTGCTGATCGCGAATTGCGCCCGATTCCAGGCACCAACCACCAAGCCGACCGTGTCAGCAGCCAAATTGAGAATCAACCACAACCTCAGCGTCAACAACCTGTTCCTTCGAGATCGGCTCAAGCACAGCCAAGGGTATGTCGCTTTTTCAATACGAACAAAGGTATTTTTCCTCTGTCTTTTGTATTTCAATTTTCTCATTGGCTATTGCCGTGTAATGTATCCCTCCAATGACCCCGGCCCGAATAACCCCCCAGGGGTTTCCAGCCTGATGCCTGGCTGCGCACCAGGACAATAGTGCTCGACCTGTTCCCGCTCCTGGAATTCAATCACACAGGGGATTCACCCCACGTGATGGCAACTCTGACAAATGGTGGTAGGTTGTCGCGCCGGTTCGCAATGTCCTTTCAAGCACGTTCAAACCACAGAGAAAGCCCTATCTGCCGGGGGGACGCCTGGCCGGCAACACGCCCAAGTCAGAGCAGGCTCTTCGGTTGAGACCGAACGGCAGGCTGTTCCTCATCCAGCTAGAATCCCTGTTCCACGACCGAGTCCGAGTCAAAAGCCAGTCTCGCAACTCCAGCAAGCCAATCCGCGTGAGTTTCAGCTGAGTCAAGTGGTCAAGAGGTTCAAACCGACCCGCAGTGAGACTCAAGATGGCACACTCTTGTCCTTTGCCGTGGCTCCCTCGGATCCGGATTTTCCCTTTGAGTTGAAGGGAGGACTGCGTTGCAGCCTGACAGTTCCGGCCGCGTACCCGCAACATGGCAAGCCGACCATCAGGGTCACGAATGCCGAGATGGCACGAGGCTTCCAGATCAATGTGGAAAGGGGATTCGACAGCCTTGTCGCGGACTCACCGCAGAAGACACTTTTGGCGCAGCTGAACGAATTGGACAGGAATTTAGAGAAATTCCTGACGACGGAAAAGGCACAAACCATCAAGATCATTGCCAACGCGGACAAGAGATCTGGGACGCCCCAGCCATTGCCAGCGCCAACTCGGCGTCGATCCCCTTCACCCGTATCCGTTGCCGTGGAGTCCCCATCGTGGACGCCGCAGCAGAAGTCTGATGCTCTTGGCAAGAGGCAAGCTGATGTCCGACAACTCGAAGCCCGTATGAACCGGGTGCCCAACTTCTCCAAGTCTCCTGATGGTACGGTTTTCAATGTCCCTGTCCACTTACCCAAGCCAGCCAGACTTCCTCTCAATCTTCAGTCGTTGAAAGAGGTTATTTTGTCTGTGCCAAAGCTGTACAACCTGGAGCCATGTACAGTATTGTTGAAAGGGGTCAGTGGACCAGAAGTGGAGAATGTTCAACTCGCCTTCGAGAAGCATGTTCGAGATAAACGGGATATGACCCTCATGGCACACGTCAACTATCTAACACAGAATATCCACACAATGGCCTCCGAGATGGCAGAGACTGCGAAGTTCTCCGAAACACAAGTCCAAACTAAGGAGCCTGCCATCGAGCAGCCACAGCCCGCAGAATCGGTGGAGGAAGGACCGGAACCAAGGCGAGATAACTTAGAGGAAGAAAGACCACACGTGAAATTCATTCCTCGTCCACCGGAGTGGGATCACCACGATTCGGAGGACGAGACTGATGGGTCTTCCTACGATTCAGACGAGTATTCCCACACCGATGAAGACGAAGGCGATGACGACGAAGATGACGGAGAAGACGAGCAAGGCGGTGCATCACTTCCCGCATCAGCAGTATCAACCTCCCCCGACTCAGGCATTCATCTCTCGTTTCCGCACCTGGAACTCCACAACATCGAGCTGCTCACTCTCGTCTCCCTGTCCCTCTCGGTCAAGTGTCTCCGGTGCAAAACGCCCTCTGATGTCTCGAAGATCAAAGCCAGCGGCAAGGACGCCGACAACGCCGGCCCCATCGCCTCTAGCACGCGCACTGAATCTTGCCCCAAATGCACCACCCCGTTCACCTTCCTCTACGTCCCCAACACGTTACACTCCAACACCATCCGCGCCGGCACGATCGAGGCAACAGGCTGCACCGTCACAGACATGCTCCCCTCGGTCTTCCAACCGACGTGCTCGTCGTGCTCGACCGCCTTCCCAGTCCCGCCCGGCGTGATCTCCGTACGCGGCGACACTCCCGTGCAGGTGTGCCGCTCATGCCACGCGAAGATGACGTTCACGATCCACGAGGTGAAATTCCTGCGCGTGTCCCACGCCTCCGCCGCGCTCCCGCTGCGCCGTCCGCGGAAGGAAAACCTGGGCATCTCCGCCGGCACCCCTCTGCCCAACAACGGCACTTGTCCCCACTACCGCCATTCGTACCGCTGGTTCCGCTTCTCGTGCTGCAATCGCGTGTACGCGTGCGATCGGTGCCACGACGCCGCGGAGGAACACGTCAACGAACACGCGGAGCGGATGGTGTGCGGGTGGTGTTCGCGCGAGCAGCGCTTCCGCCGCGACGACTGTGGCGTGTGTGGCAGGAGCGTGACCCGGCAGAGAAAGGTCGGCGGCTTCTGGGAAGGAGGCCAGGGCACGAGGGAGAGGCGGCTGATGAGCAGGAATGAAAAGAGGAAGTATAAGCGGCCGAGCGCGAAGGAGGCGGCGGCCGCACAGGCGAAGAAGCATGGCAAGAAAGATGCTTGATGAGCTTCCTCCACAGCGGAGATCGAATGGATCCATTGGACGACCGGGGTGAGTGAATAGGTCGGCTCTGCAAGTCTTTTGGCTTTGGGTCCTTGCCGCTATATCTATGGGACAGCGAGACGGTGCTGGACTTCGAAAACAGCCCTCTCTAGCACGCATCTGCACAGACGACTTATCCTCCTCTGCCTAAATTCTGATTTTTATTCCTATATTCTCAGCTTGTCCAGGTCTTCACCGATCCATTACGTATCTTACAGCAAACATCAAGCAAAGTCTGCAGTAGCAGGCTGAGAGGCCGATATTCTACATGGATATTGCCGACCTGTTGCACTCTCACAGTGCATGTGTCGAGTGGACTGCGATATCACTGAACACATGCTAAATGTACCGCAAACTGTAGTCGACGAGTCGCGTGCTCAGAAGCTCGAAGCTCAAGGTGAATATCCCGTGCAAATCAAACTGTACGTCTCTTCCACGTCATGAGGCTTCACCACTGGTTGCCGCGATTGGTCAAGCTGCACTGGTGCAATACCGGCTGTTTGCTCCCCCTTGATCCTCGTCCACAGTTCGAAGACGGCGGTATCGCATGCCTTTCCTAGCCAGAGGTACTTCCGCACGATGTGTTTCAGCTGCATGGAGTCGACAAGCCCGATTGCTGTCAACAACAATCGAGCGAGATCGGCGAAGAACGCTTCTTGTTCGGTGTGTTTCGCGGCCAGGGCGCCTACGACGGTGATCCAGAGCCAGAATTCGCGTTGACTCTTCCAAGCACTGGCGACGGCGCCCGGAAGCTCTTGCAGCTCTGTCTCTGTCTCTGTCCCTGGTCCAGCGTCGACAAGATGGGGTGTTGTGGCGTTGCTCTTACTTGCCGCCGTCGAGAAGGCCAAGGGCCGATGGCATTCGAGTGCCGTCCTTAGCTGCTTGACCAAGATGTCCATTGGTTTTCGGCGCGCAACCGGGTATATCACCCCGTAGCTGAATATCAGGGCACCAAGGCGGCAGAGTTCTTCATCATCGTCTTGGTATTTCGGCAGACCGAGCAACCGATACTGAATGAGATTGCGGCTGACGTTCGTCTCCCACGACACGGACGAGTCTGACAAGGTTTGCAGGCCATCATCGTCAATGTCGTCAGCGATTCTCTCCAATTGGCGGCAATACATGCGCATGTCGAGCAGCAAGTCCTTGAAGTCAGTGTCGGTGACGGCGGGGAAGACGTCATCTATCCTTTCACGTGGCGGACGGATCATTTTCACCTGATTCTCCAGAACATGCTTGTAGAGGCGGCACAAGGTGAAGTTCGGCCGCATGAGGGATACGCTTGCCTGCAAAATGTCCGTCGACTGCACTTGCTCTGCCACGCCAGGGGTTGTCATGTTCTGCAGCCCCTTTCGTGCGGCAACCAGACGCCTAAGAGCGTCCATGTGCGCGCCGGTCCATCTGAGGCGGGAGAGGTACTGAAGCCAGCCCATCGACCGCAGCGGTGGATCAAAGCCACCGCTGCAGTTGGCCGCATCCTCCTGCATAGCAAGTGAGGGATTAGTGTCACTGATGGTCAAGGCAAGGACTGCAAAAACCACGGAGTCAGAGACATCGTTGCGGTCGATGTGTTCCCGAATGATCTTGACGGCCTGGTTCTGGCAGGCAAGCATGACAGCGTTGTTCTCGGTGCTTGTCTGAGGCAGCTGCATTGACATGGCGATCGCGGCTGGCCATATAAAAGAGTTCAGCAGCAGTTCATCAACCATGCTCAACCGGAAGAATGCTGAAGTCAACGACTCGTTTGTCTCGAGGCTGTAGTGCTTGAACGACGGCCAGAGGACAGTTGAAGCATAGTGATATAGTCTCCGTACTCGCTGGTCGGAGAGCAGAGCTGCGCATTCGGCTGTGGGAGAGGCAGACGTGATTCGCTGGAATATCGTCTGCGAACGGAGTGCAACGAGGGGAGTTTCGCTGCTCGACTCTATGTATTGCGGACCTGATGGAGGTCCGGCCTGGCGGGGCTGAAGCGAGACGGGCTTGCGTGGTCTGCAGTAAGCTGATGCCTTCCTAGCCTCTCGTTCTGCGGCTCTTCTGCGACCTACAAGCACGACAACTGGTCAATCAACATGAAATCTCGAGTCCGGACGGGCGACGTACGATAAGCGCGTTGATGCAACCTGTTCTGGATTCTCCTTCTAGCGCTTGCCTCGGAAAGACCCCCCCAGTCATCTTCCTCGCGTCTTGCTTCCTTGGGGAGCCTTCTCTCGCAAACAATTCTGGACACCTGGCTCTCCATAATCTAGACTTGTCTGTCTGTCGAAAACATCATCAACTTGAAGCTCAGCACGGTACGACATAGAGTTTTAAGGAACGCCCTTGGACGTCCTTGAGCCCCAATCCTTCTACCAGGCACCGACCAGGTGAACATCGTATGGGTAAAAGTTACTAATACCCTTCTGGAGGATGTTTTAACCATCCCAAAACAATCCTCCTACACGGATCGCCAAGTCGACGCAGGCTGCTTACCCCTTGATGGTCCAATCAAGTGTTGCGTTAGTCAGCACTCCAAGCTGCAATCCTCAGCATAAACCGCGCATTGTGCCGTTGGTGAGCCATGACACAAGAGTTCAAGAAGACCTCGTGTGGAGCTTTGCTTGGATTGCCGTGACAAAGAAAAGCCCTCTCTATCCGGCTTGTCCCAGCACTGGTTAGTGACGGACTCGTGTTGCAGGTCAGCAAACAAACAGACCTGCCAGCAAGTCGCCTTGACGGAGAAGCAATGGACGACGGGACGCCAGGAGAATATACCTCCTGAACAGTATTCAAGGTGAAAGAGACAGCCCTTCTAATCACAAGTTGATCACAAGCTGGAAGGACTGCAGAAGAGCGCTGGCCAAGGTGCAAAGCATATTGTCAGTCCCGGTTTTGTGGCCATAATCATCCTTCATTCTTCTATCTCATTTTGTGGTGGGTATCATAGCGGTACACGGGTCGTAGCCTTTGTTCGTGCAGGCTCTCCTGATGGGCTCCGAGAGATGCTGATGCTATGCTGGTGAAAACAGTTTAAAAGTCATCGTCGCTTCCGGCCACAATCACATTATTGATTTTCAATACCTGTTGAATATTAGTGAGTGGAGGTCATCGGAACGGTCAGCGGCAGAGGGCGTGGACTTACCATTCGGCACAGCTGGGTCGCAAGCAGCAATTGTTGGCGCTTCCCGATCAGCGGATCGATCACGAAATTTTCGCGCATATCTATCGTCTGTCAGCAATTGCCCGGCCTTGATGTCGAGAATGGATTACCGTTGTTGCCAGTTTGCATGCAGTCAACACCCAGCCTCGAATTGTGTTCTCTAATCTGTCGTGACTTGACTTCGGCCAAGGTCTCAATCGGGCTCAAGCCAGAGTTCTCCGCCAGCGCCATCGGAATGGCGTCAAGAGCGTCAGCAAAGGCTCTCATGGCATACTGCTCCAAACCTGGGGACTTCGAAGCAGCATCTTCCACCGCTATTGAGCACGCAATCTCAGCGGCTCCACCACCGTAGACAACTCGGTTGTCTCTGACCAGGTTGCGTACCACACAAAGAGCGTCGTGGAGAGATCTCTTCGCCTCGTCAATGATCATCTTGTTGCTCCCTCTGACGAAGACCGTGACCGCTCTCGTATTCGCACATTCCTCGATAATAAGCATCTTTTCTCGAGTCGTGCCGAACGTCATCTCTCTGACCACGCCAGCCTTGCCGAGTTTCTCCGCGCTGAGGTCTTCAAACCGAGGCACGATTCTGCCATTCGTCGCGATAGCGATCAGCTCAATCTCAGGGCCGCCCACCCATCGTACAGCCGGCAGCTTGTTCTGAAGCAGCAGATGGTTTGCTTCATCATCGAAGCCCCACTGACAGATGACGAGATTGGCCCCCGTAGCTTTGATCATGTCGATCATCTCGATGAATTTGCTCCTCTCGTACTGCTGCAATTTCTGGAACTCTGCAACGGTGGAGATATCGAGTTTGTGTTTCGTCTTGGGTTTCGGAGGTTCAAAGGCACAAGTGAGGATGGCTATTTTCGCATCTCTCACCTCACTGGGCATCTGGGGGTGAGAGAAGTCCTTGTCGACAATGACACCTTTGACGAGGAGTGAGTCTTCAATCGAGCCCCCAGCTTTACCATCGACCTTGATCAGCTCAAAGTCGACGTCTTTCCGTTCCAGGTCGGCAACTGACATGACAGCGTCGACAGCGATCTTGGCAAACTGGTCATGTGCCTTGCTGACGATTTTACTTCCGAGGCTCGTCTTTGCGACCTTCATTAGATTCTCTTGTCTCTCACGAGTGAAGGTAATCTCGTCACTGATCTTGTCCAGATGTGCCACAGCAACCTCGCATGCCTGGTCGAAGCCATCGGCGATCCGTATGGGATGAATGCCTTTGTCGATCAGATCGGCGGCTTGGTCGAGTAGAGCAGCGGCCAAGACGACTACACCCGTAGTACCATCACCAATCTCTTCGTCCTGTGATTTTGAGAGTTCCACCATGAGTTTGGCAATAGGATGTGTCAACTCCATCTCGGACATAATCGTGCGCCCATCGTTGGATATTTGAATATCACCGTCGGGGGATATGAGGATCTTGTCAAGGCCTCGAGGGCCCAAGGATGTTCGGACGATGTTGGCGACTGTGCGGGCTGCAACAATGTGCTGCTTGACGGCGTCTGTGCCGTGCGCTCGTTTCTTCTTTCCTTGGTCCCGAACGATGATAAAAGGCCGTCCGCTCTCATCTTTGGCTATTTGAGCCTGCGAAAGGTCCAGTTGCATCGCCATAGCGTCAGAGATCTCCGACAGTAACCTCCACCACTCCTACTCCTCTTGGATAACTGCGTCTTCCGTCTTGCGAAGCGAGTGTGGTGTTAGCGGAGCGTGCGCCGTTGGGTAGTTGAAATAATGCAGGCGTAATAGAGAATCAGTAGACCAGGGTCTCCCTTCTGATCTGCCTTCGTTCTTCCTGCACTTGGAGTTCAACTAGGCTGAAAGGGTAGAAAGAGCAGGCTCAGACTGCGCGTTTGAATTTCTGTCTCTGATTGTACGGAGTATGCCTTCAAAATTTTGGGGCCGGCGCTATACTCCACCGTAGATCTATACGTCTATCGGCTGCATGCGTAGCCGTACTTTCAGCCTTTCCAGCCGTCGCATCGAGGCATCCTATCACGTCGCCTCCGCTCGAGTTCGACATCCCGCGCACATGGTTCAGAACGCGCGACATTCTTTGGAACAAACCTATCTCCTACTTGTCCATTAAATCGTTCTTTGGCGCATTGGCGCGAAATGCCTAGACTTGCAGGCAAGTCCAAGCTCAGACTCACTTGAGTTGCTCCTTACCACTTGTCAGCTACTTACTCTTGCTTAGGGGAAGACGGCTCCGATATTGAGGACGTCTACGAAGAGACAGAAGTCGACGCTGATAGCGGTGCGAAAAGTCAACTCGATGGCGAATTGAACGACAAGCTCAACGACGACGAGGAATTGGCGCCAAGCCAAAACGAAGACAGCGAAGACCACGAGGACCGGCAGACTAAGGCCGAGGCGGATGACGAGAACGAAGAGGATGATGAGGATGAAGATCAGGAGGGTGACGAAGGAGAGGAATACAGTGTCGAAACGATCCAGGATCATAAATGGTACAGGGGACAACTTCTCTACTGGATCAAGTGGAAGGGGTATCCAGCTTCGCAAAACACTTGGGAACCTGAAGGACACCTTCTACCGTATGATCAGTAACCTTGCCGTCAAACGCGACGCGGCTAACATGGTAGCCTTACAGACACTCCCGGCTCATACTTGCGGCCTACCACAAAAAGATCGGTGGCAAACCACAAGCACCTATGAAGAGGGGCAAATCAAAACCGAGCCTACGGGAAGCTGCCTCTTCCGAAGACCTTCCAGCATCCAAGCGTCAGAAGCGCAATGGCGCGAAGGGTGTGAAAGAGGCTGAACAAGACTTCTCCTGGTTGCCCAAGGGTGATCAGTGGGAGGACCAAGTGGTCAAAGTCGAGACAATCGAGCGCAACGAAGACACCAAACAGCTGATGGCATACATACTTTTCACGAACGGAAAACGGTCGAAGATCAGCATGGATATGGTCTACAAATACTGTCCTAGACCTATGCTCAGATTCTACGAGGAGCATTTGAAGTTCAAGTGAGCGGTAGGTGCTTGATGCGAAACATGCTACCAGGCGCTCCGGTCAGTGAATGAAGGTCACCCATTCGACTGTACAATACTCCTACCACTTCCTCGATGTTCTGATGCATCTTGGATCTTGACTTCTTGACTACTGACATTGATTTGCGCATGGCGCTGGAACTGGAGGGAGGCCTGTGTCCGGAAGTGCTGACAAAGAGTCGCATCCGAGCTGGCCAAAAAGTGCCTTAGGGCTGAGCTGATCGGTTCAAGCTTAGAACCCTCAGCCGGGATGATGATACCAAAGCCGCAGCTTTGAAGAGCTGGGAACATTGCAACCTAGCAAACTCAGGAAGCAGTTTGGCTACAGCTCGTAGCGTGTTGGGTCCCTCCCAATTCACGTGAACTTTAAGCTATTGAACGAGCGATCTGGATTCTGGGGCCAGTATGGAGATTCCAACTTGTCCTGATTGAAGCACAAAACATAAAGGTACCACCTTTTCACCTGCTGCCACTGCCTTTAGCATTTAGTCGAGCAGATCCAGCAGCAATCCCCGATACCCTGTGATTGGCTGTCTAGGCGTCATCACGCAACCATCACCGCAGATTATGAATGAACAAGAAGCAACTGGCAAGGCTCCTTGCAGCCGCTGCCCCCATATATAGTATGTCTATTCTGACGTTAACGGTGAGACCTTTACATCTTCTCATCCTCTCCTGATTTCTGCTGAACAGTGTTTTCACGTTCGTCTCCATCACCAGCCGCAAGCTATCGCGTATGTACGTTTGCAGGGAGCATGCTTCGGATAGGCGGACGCCTCCCCCAGCCAGAGCAATTCCGGACCCAAGGACGCTCAGATGTTCTGATATAGTAGGTCATAAGAACGCGTGATTTTGCTCTCTTCGGGGTAGACTCAACGGCGAGCCCACGGTGGGCAGACACTGACTCGGGGGGACATGTTGTCCCTGACTATTGACACCGTCGGCCTAAGATTCATCCGCGTGCCTGGCTTGGGGCGGCACAAGAACTGCCTAAGGAAATTCCAAAACAATGTTGCCTACATAACTGACGGCCGTTCCCCAAAACCCCAATTGAATTCACGTCAAGCTCAGTCTTCCGACAGTCCAGACAAAGATCCGTTCGGTTCAGTCACAGACGCGAACAAGGTCAATCAGAATGGGTTACACGCTTACTGCCCCCGACGGCTACGGGTAAGTGGCCCTTCCTACGTTCGAACGCAGTCAGCTCGACGCATCTGACGGACTCTCTAAAGCTACGTCGTCCTCATCGCGCTGGGAGCGATTCCCTTTCTCTCGAACATGCAAGGCAACGTGGTGTCGGCCCTGCGCAAACCCGCCAAGGTCCCTTATCCAAATGCGTATGCATCCCATGAGCAGGCGAAGGAGAGTCAAGATGCCTACAAGTTCAACTGTGCCCAGAGAGCACACGCCAACCTACTCGAAAATATGCCCCAAACAATGGCTTTCATGCTCTTTGCAGGATTGGAGTATCCCACCGCGACAGCTGCGCTAGGGGTAGGATGGGTGCTGGCTCGCAGTCTGTATGCCTTTGGATACATCAAGTGGGGGAAGAGGTATGGCTTAGGTGGAGGAGCCTTCTGGCTGTGTCAGGCAGGCCTTTGGGCGTTGTCCTGTGCAACTGCTCTGAAGATGCTTTAAGAGACCGGTTTTCTTTATCTGTCAGATAGGAGCGAAGTAGAGATCACGAACGGAGACCACCATCCGCTCTGAAGTGAGTGTGGCTTTCATTTGACTTCAACCCAGAAGAGTCTCTCGTGAATCGTGGCTCAGAGAACACGAGCTCAGCGTTGAAAAGAGAAATGAGGCACTTTGGATTTTGGCTGCCGAATGCTTCATGTTGGATTCACTAGTCAGGCACGCCCGAAGAGTCACAGCATCCCCCGCACTCAAGTGGGGGTCACAATTCGAGTCGAAATATTTTGTGACTCGTCTTCTGACTCTTTAATTTTCACTCACTCATCCTCTGCTAAGTTCTCGGTCTCAACTCACGCACTCCACCATGGCGGACGCAACGGAGTCCATTGCACGCGATACGGCGAACTTACACCTGGACGAGGTGACAGGCGAACGCGTCTCTAAGTCGGAGCTCAAGAAGAGACAGAAGCAAAGACAATTGGAGGAGAAGAAGAGGGAAAGGGCCGCTGCTGCACCGCCCAAGGCGGCAGCGAAGAAAGAAGCCGATGTTGAGCTCACTCCCAATGTCAGGATACAACCACACGCCTAGTTTCCAGTACTGACTTGGTTCAGCAATATTTCGAGATTAGAAGCCGCGATGTCTTGCGGCTCAAGAATACTCATGACCCGAACCCATATCCCCACAAGTTCCAGGTCAACATAGAAATTGCCGACTTCAAGAAGCAGTACGCCCATCTCAAGCCCGGAGAGACCGCAGATGTTGAGATACGAGTCGCGGGCCGGGTATACGTCAAGCGCTCCGCAGGTGCGAAACTCGTATTCTACGATGTGATTGATGGCAATACCAAGGTCCAGATCATGTGTCAAGCCCAAGATGCCGAAGGGGACTTTGAAAAGGTTCATGGGTTGATACACCGGGGCGACATTATCGGTATCATCGGCTATCCACGTCGCACAGCGCCCAAAAATCGTCCAAACGATGGCGAGCTATCAGTCTGTGCCCGCCAGGTCATCCTCCTGACACCATGCCTACAACAACTCCCAGATACAACCGGTTTCCACTCTGGGGAGCTGAATGTAGAGACACGCTTTCGTCAACGATACTTCGACCTCCTCATGAATGAGAAATCTCGCGACGTCCTGATCACTCGCGCACGAATCGTCTCATACATTCGCCGCTACTTCGACTCGAATGGCTTCGTGGAAGTTGAGACACCGATGATGAACCAAATCGCTGGTGGCGCTACAGCCAGGCCCTTCAAGACCTTTATAAACGAGTACAAACAGGACATGTTCATGCGTGTCGCCCCGGAGTTGTACCTCAAGATGCTTGTCGTCGGCGGCATCAAACGAGTCTACGAACTGGGCAAGCAATTCCGCAACGAGGGTGCAGACCTGACACATAATCCGGAGTTTACCACCTGCGAGTTCTACGAAGCCTATGCCGACGTCTTCGATGTCATGAACCGCACAGAGGAACTCGTCTCAGGCCTTGTCCAAGAGATCCGAGGGAGTCAGCAGACAACATTCACCAATCACGAAGGCGAAGAGTACCAGGTCGACTGGTCGCGTCCCTGGAAGCGCGTCGACATGATCCCGGCCCTCGAGGAAGCGACGGGCGAGAGGTTTCCTCCCGGAGACCAGCTGCATACCGACGAAACCACCGCTTTCCTCAAGGGCGTTCTCAAGAAGTGCAACGTCGAGTGCCCCCCACCGCTCACCAACGCCCGTATGCTGGACAAGTTGGTCGGAGAATTCATAGAAGAAAAGTGCATCAACCCGACGTTCATCACTGGGCACCCGCAAATCATGTCCCCCTTGGCCAAGTATCACCGCTCAAGGCCCGGCATCTGCGAACGCTTCGAGGCATTCGTGTGCAAGAAGGAAATCGTCAACGCCTACACTGAGTTAAACGACCCCTTTGAGCAACGCGCCCGGTTCGAAGAGCAGGCACGCCAGAAGGAACAAGGCGACGATGAAGCACAGTTGATTGATGAAAATTTCATTCGATCCTTGGAGTATGGATTGCCACCCACGGGAGGTTGGGGTATGGGAATCGACAGGATTGTCATGTTCCTGACGAACAACTACAGCATCCGAGAGGTTCTGGCCTTCCCATTCATGAAGGAAGATCAAAAGAGTGCCGTGGCTGGCGAGCTGGTCGCTACGAGACCCGTCCCTTGATAGACTTTGGATGACATTTTGAAGATTGAGATAAGAGGACATGCTTGATTGGAGTGTTTCTGGCTCCCCCGTCAGCGCCTTGAAAGGTCTGTTTACAAATGTTGCGAGGACTACGGGAGCTGTACCTGTGAGGTCGCTGGAGAGTGGATCTGAGGCCACAAGTCCAAGGGCGAGGATGGCTATGAGAACCAAGCAGCCGGTGCTTATGTTTCACCTAGGTACGAACGAAAGCTGCATGCCTTTGTGGGGAGACATAGAGGGCCCGGCCCAGTCGAGGGCGAGACGCGGAACCAGTGTCGCACGATCACGATTTGTAAAGCATAGACAAGACCGAACGAAGACTATGTCATGATGAATGGGAAAACGCAACTTGGGAAGCGAGCTCTGCAAATGCGAAAAAGGTAGACCAAGATGCGATCGAAATGAGACGGACAGCTCAGAACAAGCGAGTGGACAGTCGAACGAGACGATTCAACGAGCGGCTTGCCTACCAGATCCTTTTGGCCACCATTTCGTATCTCTTGACCTTCTCAAAGCTCTCCACTCCATTCCCTCTCTCCTTATTCTTCTTGTCCTTCTCCTCCCGTTCCTTCCAATTCTTGTGCCCAGCTGGATCATCGTCGTAGATCCATCGTCTCTTGTCGTCATCCACCTCCACAACACCCCAGCCGCCGACTCTCCGTCCGCCGTCGACGTGGTAGATGGGGTTGCGCTCGCGAAGTTTCATGCTTCGATAGCGAGACCGCGCGAACGATAATAAGAGCATGCCGAGCACGAGCTTCAACGCGAGGAGGACTAGAAATAATAACAAGAAGAGCAGGATGGTAGTAATGTGCGTGACCGCGCTGGATGTCTTCAGAGAAGTGGGAATAAAAGCGATGATTTCGTCGAGGGTATGTGATATGGCGGTGGATGTCGTCATTGGCGTTGCACCGCGTGCAGAGGACGAGTAATGTTCATGGATACTTGCGAGGCTAGTTGAGCTGGTGGGCGAAGAGGGAATCCATGCTGCCATGAACATCTTGTAGGTCTGCACGCTCGCTCTAATCAAGAGGCAGGATAGAGGGATGACAGGCAGCCCAAGTCTCTTGGTGAGGTTTTGATCTCCGAAGGCGTTGGTGTAGTAGTCTTTGGCCAGCACGTCGAGGAACCGTTCGTAGATCGCGGGACGGGTATTGTTGAATTTATTGATGTAGGCGTGTTTGAGCCAGTCGACGAGCATTTCAGAGCCGAGGACTGCGAGAAAAGGGCCCAGTACCTGTGAAATAGCCGGCGCATACGTTGTTATCGTCTGCACCACGGCTGGCACCAAAGTGAAAGATTTAGGTAAAATGGAGGAGACGGAGCGAGGGGGGAGGGCGGTGGTAATAGGGATGCTAGAATTTGTTATCAGTGCAGCGGACGGCGAGGATGCTGTAGCTTTCGTGAAAGCCGTCAGGCCTGCGCTTAAACCGCCTGTTTCGACGATGTTGCGGGACGCGATGATGACAAGCATGTGCCAGAGTTGGAAGCGTTCGACGACATCCGCGCAGGTCAACTGGAATAGATTCTCCTTCTCGAACTTTTTGAAGACGGTCGACTTGATTTCGACGAATTGATTGGACATGAGGAGAGTGATGAGTGCATTGGAGTAGGAGTTTACTGCAACGTTGAGGGTGATGACCTGGTAGAAGAGAGCAGTCGAGTGGACGACCGTGTAGATGAGCGCGAGGACGAACAACCAGAAAGGGCGCAAGACCTTGCTGTGTCCATCGGGCTTGCGCTCAAGGGCTTCTTTTGAGAAGAGGCATTCGAGGACATCCTGCCCAATGGCAGAAAAGAGGCGGTCGCAGACTTCAAGGAGGTTGTAGATGACATAGAGCTTGATGGCGGCTTGGCCACGAATCCAGTGGTACATCCGACTCGCATCGAGTCTGAGGAGGACAAGGCTGGTGCAGATGATCAGAAGACCTTTCAGCATGTCGGCTTTGTCGTCAGGTAGCAATGCTGAAGGAACAGACTTCATTCGCTGGTGTTGCCTCCCCTGCCTGCGTGATTGTGAGGCGAAAGGTTGGCTGGATTTATGCTCAACAGCATCGGCGCCTGATGTCTGTCGGGTTGTCATGGGCACGACACTGCTTCTCCTTCTCCTCCACATACGGCCGGCGCCGCTGTACACGAAACGAGACACGAAATGCACTTCACTCATGAAGTTGATACACCAGGACTTCGCCAAGATGTAAATGGACTTGAGGAGCCGAAGGGGGAGAATCGTGAATGTGTACAACCAGGAGTCAACGCATGCAAGAGTGCCGAACCAGAGCACTCGCTCGAGGTAAAAGGGGAGCACAAGAAAATTCAACAATCTCTCCGTCTTGACGCGAGAAGATTCGTATGGGAAGTCGCTGTTGGCAGACCTGTGAATGTAGAGTTGCGATGGTCGCTGCGATGATAGCTCGAGCTGAAGATATGTTGGAATTGACAACGGCGGGAGTGGTATAGATGTAGGCATAGGAGATGGTAGAGGCCGTCCTGAACTTGAATGTCTTCTCCCCCCTGTTCCTTCAGGTATCTTAAGAGTTGGCCGTGGGCCAATTCTGTCGTGCTTCTGTGGAGACAGAGGGCTTCTCACGGCGCCAGGGGTGGATAGAGCCCGCTGAGAGAGACCGGGCCGTGCTGAAGGACTGATTACAGAGGGCATGGCTTTGTTGCCTGTCTCGATTGTCAGATTGCGAGGGCGTCTTGAGTCCGGATCTGCTGATGCCCCTAAGCCCAAAGGCTCAACATTTGGTGGGGAAGTGAAGACATCTCCGTTTGGAGATGCAGGGACTTTGCCGGGTAAGGTCGGCATGATTGTGTGAGGGCTAGGTTCCTCATTAGAGAGTAGTGGTTCGTCTTGCAGGTCAAAAGATCGGGCAGGAATTGGGACTGGGGATCCCTTCGGGGGCTGCAACTTTTCAGCGGATAGTTTGAGTCCCTCGCCATTCGAACCCGTTGTTCCTCCGTTCGCAATCTGGCTCGAGTATATCTCAGTCGTTGCTATCCCATTGAGAGATGCCATCGGTGGTTGGCCCGCTGGCCTCTTGTCGGACGATGCCATGCCCCCAAGTGGTTCCAGAGTCCCGGGTCCGAACTGGTTGCAATCCTTTTCAACCCCATTCAGCCTTTCCACGCCATCAACAGTCCTCGCTTCTCTTGGAATATTCTTCTCGACCACTAAGGATGACCTCTGGTCTGGATGCTGCAAAAACACATCGCAGGCATCTCTCTGAGTTTTACTTGTAGGAGCAGCTGGACGGGTATCCTGAGGATCGCGAGGTGCCAGGGATTCTCGAGGGAAATTGTGGTGGTCACCGTTGAGAACTGGTGCGGTCGTAGTAGACCCCTCCATATCGAGCAGGAAAGGAAGGGATGTTAGAATGTATGGCAAGGTCTGCCATGCTGCTACGCCTCAGTGAAGTAGCGTAGTTCCAGCAATCAATGCTATTGTCAGTAAGGACTTGTCCTGCAGGGTGGGAGTGTGTCAGTACGCAGTAAGGATCACTTTTAAGCCCGCAGATAACCCCGAAGTCAAGCGCAGTGCCACAAGGTGCACCAGCCACACGCGCCACACGCGCCACAGCAGCATCTCCCCTCCAATGACGTCTGTTTATCCTCTCGTCATTGGTGCCACTGTCATTTCCAACGCTGGTCACAAGCCTGCCAACTTCAATCGACCTTTACACCAGAGACGATTATCAGCAGTCATTTGCGTGTCATTGCTTTAGATAAGTCCTGCAGTGTCTTCTCCCGTGTATATTTCAACGTTTGGCATCCGGACGAGTTGGACTTCTACCAATGTTCGATGTCTTGCGCCTGCCTCTGATAGTCACAATGTATCCCACAAGCAGCCTCTCACTGAAACATGCCTAATCCTCGATTCATATTGATTGTGCAAGATATTGGGTACTCACAGCTGCAGTGACCAGTCTTCCATTATGGACCCAGACCAATTCCCAGTCTGGAACCCACCCAGCGACGACCTGGATGGACTCTTGTCCAACTACGAGCCTTCCACTTCCAACATAGGAGTCGGTGGAGTTGCCTGGAGCGAACAAGACACCGCGAATTCCACCCTTCAGCCATCGCGATATTCGGAGCCTACAATATCAGGCATCGTCAGATCCCCGCTCCAACAACCAACAAGCACGCTCTCCAGCTCCAGACCACTGCCTCAGCGAAGGGCCGCATCGTCAAACCAGATCCACGGTCCGCCATATGGAGATCCACTACCAACGGCCTCATTCGAACCTCCATTGCGCTCAATATTCGTGTCCGGCCCGCCAACTGCCTCTGTCTCTGCGAATACTGCCCTGGCGTCCCTCAGCGCGGCGGTGTCCTCGAGTAACTCGGGCTCTCTGGCTGCTCTGACAAATGCGGGCGGGAGTCGCCGAATCAACTTCAAGGCAACGGATACGATGGTTTCCTGTTCGCCTGCTGCATCCAGCACTAGACATCCTCTGCTCAGCTCAGAGAAAGATGTTGATGATCCCACCACCAGCTCAACCGGAAACACGTTTGATACCGAAGGGCCCAATACCTCAACTGCCCTGGCACGTCTATTTGTTCCTGGCGATGGCACAAGTCCTGGCCCGCTCTCGAGAGGAGCTTCCCAGCTTCGTACACTGTCGAGCCTTGGCCGAAGCATAGGTGACACTTCAACCCTTACGGGCCACCTCTTCCACCACGGTTTTGAAGAGGGCCGCCATTCCGATATCACCGTCTTCGCCTTCGGACAAAGCTATAGGCTTCACAAGCTCCTCCTTGATCGTGTGCCTTATTTCTCCACGGCATTCTCCGGATCCTGGGCGGAAAGTACGGCGAGGGAAATGAAGATCCCCTGTGAAGAACTTGATCCGAACATCACCAAGAATGCGTTTGAGCTAGCTCTTAAAAGAATCTATGGGACACAGTTTCCGGTGCAGGAGGAGGAAGAGGCTATCGGTTTGTTTGCCACGGCTTGTTGGCTAGATATGCCCGAGCTGGTTGATTCGTGCGTTGATACAATTCTACGCCAGATGGAGCCCGGTAGCCTCCACAGCCTAATAAAATTGGTAACGAACAACTACTACGGTAAGGCTGGCGACCGGATCCTCGCTTCTGCAAAAGCCATGCTGTGCAAAGAAGGATGGGAGATGCCATACGAATATTGGGACGAAATACCTGCTGAAATTATTCGGGAGATCGTGGGGGGCGACCCGTTCTTTTGCCCAGGTGAATGGGAGCGGTGGTACCTGACCTTGAAGCTTCTAAACCGTCGCCTGAGAGCGAAAGCAATTGAAGTCGGGCTTGTTTCCGCTAGTGGCCAATACCTCCATTCAAAACCCAGCAGCCTCCGATTCTTCGCCGTGAGGTTTGACGCACCTTACAGCATCACCGGGAATCATCGTTATGTGTCAGAGAAAGACGAGGCATGGGTTGCACTGTACACTTCCCCCGAAATCGCACCTCTGTTGGTGCTGCTCGACGAAGGCATCCACTATGTTCATCTCCGCTTTGAACAGCTGCAGCAAATACGAATGCAGAAAGACATTCTTGGAGTCCCAGTACTGCCGGAGAAGGTTATATCTGATGCCTTATGGATGTCCATGGAACTTCGCCAGAAAGTCCTGAACGCTCGCGAGACAGATGAGATGCTCGGGTTGAGTGAAGCGGCTGAAGACTTCGAAGAAGTTGAGGATCAGGCCGAGCTGGCATACGCCCAAAATAAGGGTAAATCACGAGACAACGGCCCGGCAAGTGTAAGTCAAATTCCCGCAGAGATGGAGTCTGGTTCATGGGATGGCAATGGGAAGCCTCGGAAATTTTGGATTCCCGGTCACGACGTTTCGTGTATCATGGGAGGAACTCGCGAAGCTTTTGTAGCCGAAAACTCGACCAGTATCGCAGAGTGGAGTACTCATGCCGCCCGGTTGTCGGCCAGCCTTGAGCCTACCGATGTAGCCTGGGCTCTTGACTTTACGAGTGGCAATGTGATTGAGAGTGCCCGGCCGCCATCGAGGGGTTTTTCGCCAACCTCGGCGCCACGTTTCAGCTACTATCCTCCTTTTCGATTTTCAGCAGAGTTTCCGAACCCGCGGACCCTCAAAGAGAAGAAACGAGTCTACTCGCACACAGTGTGGTATGCCGGCAGCTTGTGGAATCTCTATATTCAACGCGTCAACAACTCTAAGGTCCAACAGTTGGGCATTTATTTGCACAGAGCCAAGGAGAAGGAGCCGGTTGATGATCCACTCAACCAGTGGATGGCAGCCAACGTGGACGAACGCATTGGGCAGCTGGAGCGGGAGATGCTCCTTCGCAAGAGTGAACGAGGAGGTCGAAGTTGGCAGATTGTGGACGCTCTGCGCCGGTCCACGGTCGAGCAAGAAGACAGACCAGCGGAATCCACTCACCAGTATGACAGTGCAAATCCGCAGCTGAGTGGAGGTGGAAGTCAGGCTCCACAACCACAATCGGCGAAGTCGACACAGAAGACTTCCTGGGTTGCTGGGCGCATGTCCGCTGCCACTCCCAACGCAGAAGGACAGATGCTCGACTCGGACGAAGAGGATGCAGAGTTGTTGCGGACAAACAGAAAGTACAATGTTTCCGCAATGCCACCTTATATGGATTCGCGTCCAACCATCCGGACGTATTTCAAGATCTATTCACCTAGCAAGGCCGGCCGGCTTCTGAGTATCTATGAGAGTGCGCCTGATAAGTTCGATGTCAGCAAGAGTTGGGGCTGGAAGAGTAGCCAAATGCAGCTGGACGATGGAATAGGCGGTTCTGACAACATCAAGTCTGGCAAGGACGGAAAGTTGAGGTATATGGTCGTCATTGGGAATATCTGATCAATTGAGCGATACTGTCGTTTTTACTCAAAGCTGCTTATGATCTATGACTCTAACGACCTGGGTGGGCATTTGGCCCTCTATTACGGCACGGCATAAACCTAGGCGCGTCCTTACGATGCTTTTGTGAATGTTTGGCCTCCGTCGAAGAAAGCCAAGGAAGCCAGGAAGAACATGCAATTCGTCCCTTGACGCTGTCAACCTGACGCTCAATCTATCACGAAGTTTTATCATCAACAGATTGTTGGGCAAGGATGGTTCGGGCAAGTGGAGAACAAGTTCAGCACGGCTTATGTAACCGGCGGTTTAACCTCAACGAGTAGTGAATCGTACAAGAATTGAGAAACGAAATACCTAGCTTTTGAGGAATCTGTCATCGGCTCGAAATGGACGTGCCTCGAAACATGGATGGCGGGCGGAACGACTCGGACAGGGAGGTGATGCTGACTAGAAAGGATTGTGCGAGGTATGTGGTATGGATGTAGCAGGAAGGCCGCCAAATGTGTGCATGGAAACACGAGGCACAGGTGGCAGAGGTAATTGATTCACTTGGCAGCTCTTGAATTGACAAAGCACAGTGAAAGATCCGGCGGAAGGCGGAGTACGACGATGCGCCCGGCTGTACAGTACGCACTCAGTAGGTACTCTGCAAACCAAGCGGAAGAGTCTCGGACGGTCGTTCCGGCGGCCGCTCCCTGAGAGGGTTTAACTGGCCTACGTCAGAGGCGCTCCGCATGCCACCACTGAAGCCACCCGTACTGTTCGGTGCTCGTACTCCGTACGGACTACCTGATGTACATACCATGTACAGCCATAGGTGTGGGATTCGATATCCGTAGTCTCTCGTCCGTGTGGATGGGGTTCGGGTTGCTTAGAGAAAGCTGGAGATAGTCCTGACGCCAAACCACAATTGCAAGTGCGACAGTGCTTGTCCATGTCAGATTGGTGCATATCGATAGATGATTGGCAACTCCCCATCCTGATTTCAAAGCCTGCCTTCTATGTCTCTGCGGGACTAAGAGGAACGAGCAAGGGAGGCTTTGAATAAGTATGTTCAACTTTCCCACCAGGCCTGAAATCTTTCCTCAACAGTGACCGTTCTGCAACACTTGTCTCCGACGATATTCCAGCCCAAACCGATCACTTGCACCACACCTTCTGCACGAGCCTCGACACCCCAGTCCATCCTCAGTTACGAGCTGCCGCTACGATGGCCTCCCTCCCTTCTCACGACGCAAAGCCTCTCATTGTCAACAAAGGCGCCCCGGGCATTAGCTACTATACACCTGCCCAGATACCACCGTCCGGTACAGCCAAGGAACCCCAGTCTGATGGCAGCCCCATTCCTAAGCTCTTCCAACCACTCAAAATCCGCGAGACCACATTTCAGAATCGCATCTTTGTATCTCCTATGTGCCAGTACTCCGCTCAGAATGGTCACCTAACCGACTGGCACCTGACCCATCTGGGGGGCATCATCCAGCGAGGACCCGGTCTCACAATCGTGGAAGCAACTTCCGTAACACCCGAGGGTCGCATCACCCCGGAAGATAGTGGACTCTGGGAAGACGGACAGATTGCTCCTCTCAAGCGGATCGTCGAGTTCGCCCACAGCCAGAACCAGAAGATCGGTATTCAGCTTGGTCATGCTGGTCGTAAAGCGAGCACCGTTGCCCCCTGGTTGAGCCGAGGTGACACTGCACAGAAGGAGGCTGGTGGCTGGCCCGACGAAACTCTTGCACCCTCGGCCATCGCATTCGAGGACTCATACCCCAGTCCCAAGGCCGTCACCATCGAGGGTATCCAAAGGATCAAGAGCGCCTTTGTCGATGCAGCCAAGAGAGCCGTGAAGGCTGGGTTTGATGTCATTGAACTGCACGGCGCACACGGCTACCTCATCCACGAGTTCCTAAGCCCAGTTAGCAATACACGAGACGACCAATATGGCGGGTCCTTTGAGAACCGAACCCGGTTGGCCAGGGAGGTTGTCGAGGCCGTCCGCGCTGTGATCCCAGAGGAAATGCCCCTGTTCTTCCGAGTCAGCGCAGATGACTGGCTCAGTGGACAAAAGGAGCATCCAGAAAGCTGGACAGTGGACCAAACTGTTAAGTTGGCACCGATCTTGCGCGACTTGGGCGTGGACCTCCTTGATGTAAGCTCAGGCGGTGCCCACCCTGATCAAAAGATCACGGGTGGTCCAGGCTATCAAGCTCCATTTGCCAACGCCGTCAAGAAGGAAGTTGGTGAATCTCTACTTGTTGGCACGGTCGGCTCGATCACCAGCGGTACCTTGGCGCAGGAGTTGCTCGAACAAGGCCCGGACGTCGCCTTCGTCGGGCGCTTCTTCCAAAAGAATCCAGGTCTGGTGTGGCAATTTGCGGAGGAACTCGGCGTCGAGATCACGGCCGCGCATCAAATCTCCTGGGGCTTTCACGGCCGGATCGGTGGTAAAGAGAGGCATGCGCTCAAGTCTGCCCGGTAGACGAGGGTAACGTCGAAGCATGATGAGAGCGAAGGCGGTGCGCGACGTTTGCAGATGGACAGGCGCGTAGAAGAGAAACATATACGGAAAGACCAAGAGCATTGTTCAACTAGACCACCTATTCAATACAAACCTTGATTCATACTCCCAAACTCGTGGTCGCGACCTCAACTCATTATTCCCGCGGCCAATCGCAGCGCCTATCTCTCCTTCTGAAAGCCACACAAATACTGAGTATCCAGTGCTGTGTAGTGTGTATGCAGATGAAGCAGGTCGGCACCTCCGGGCTCCCTGGGGCCCGATCTCACACAGGATTCTGAGAGCGAATCAGAATTGGTGGGATCAGGGGGGATCACCGGGGGGTGTTTCGGGAATGCTGGGTTGGGCGTCTTAGGCGTCGGTGCTAAGCCAAATAAGCTCATGGATTTCTTGGCGCGGTTTGAGCTTCAAGCTCGTGGCCTTGAAGGCATCTGTCGCACCCTCCCCGTCGTCCTATTCAGCAGCCTCCCTATTCAGCCGTTTCGTCCACTCATTTCAATTGTGTATCAAGTCTCTCATTACTGGTCCTTTCCGAATACACACGCTATCCAAGTTCGCCCTTTCTGCGTCATTGTTCTTCGGGTCACCCTAGACCCGCGTTCGTTCTTTATTCCCCCTGCCACCCCTTGACTTCTCCGGTCTTGCGCACGCTTTGTCCACTTTGGACTCATCGAAACCTTACTGAGGGCTCCTCAATTCACACGAAGCCCGTCTTCATCCTCAGACGTCAACTGCCAGAAGGTGAAGGAAGGCGTTTGCCCATCAACAAGGCAGAGGCAGCAGCAGTCGTGCCTGCCATCTCACTAAGAGCCGCAATAACAAACAATGCAATAGACTCAGTCCGGGACAGAGGTGTATCTCTCGGCTTGCGAGAAGTTGAGCTGGACTCTTCAACAAGTTGTACCTGATCAGCGGCTGCGCCGTGTCCTCGGACGCTCAGGTACCACAACCACATACGGAATTAGAAGCAGTCGCCCGAACGTCTCGGGCTTCACGAATCTCCTCTTAAACGGCTGCCAGGTTGCAGCTGAATCTACGATCTTTACACCCTTCAAATTTATCTCCGGCCATGGGTTGCTGCGGTGGAGACAGAGAGAAGTTCGGCAACTTGAGCGCTGAACAAAAATGGGACTACATTGTATGGACTCTTCCCACTGGATGTGGTGAGCTTGGACTGACGCATGCTGCAGAATCTCGATGACTTTAAATCCTCGTCGTGCTGGACACCCTTCGCCTATGGCTACCTTATGGTTATGGGTATCGTTTCGATATCTGTCTACGCTGTCGACACCTTTACTGCCATCAACCTCCTCGCCTTCGACAAATGGGCGGGTCAGATCAAGCCCGAGATACCCTTGAACATCTCCCGATGGATCTTTGCCGGCTGTATCATTTTGTCCTTCATTCTACTCGTCTATCGATGGGTGAGGGCAATTCGGGTCATGCGCCAAGGAGGGGTTGCCAAAAGCTATCTGGATCCATTAGCAGTCCGCGTACAGTCTATCCGATGGGGAAAGGGAAGAGGATGGAAGCGGTTTCTGGTCTTTGCCGAGTTGACCAAGAGTCGGAAGGGTGCTGACTATGTTGCCCTGTTCACTTATTTCTCTTTCGAAGCTTGGCTTAGGATCGTCTTCGCGGAAGGGCCACGACAGGTGGTGAACGCCATCACCCTGTACTCGGTCTTGAGGCTGAAGCTGGTCCCAGAGGGCGAACACGCGCCCTCGGACGGTCACTCGCCCGTGATACAATTCTTTGTCAATGTTGGAATTTTGGCCGATTCCAACCACCTGCAGGCTGTGATCCTCTTCGGCATGTTATGGACCCTCGTTATTTGGGTCATCTCTGTCATCAGTCTGATCATCTCGGTCATTCTGTACCTTGTCTTCCTCTGGCATCACATACCCACCGGAGATGGCGGCCTGACGGGATACTGCCGTAACAAAATCAACAAGAGGATGGAGAGAGTCGTCAGGATCAAGGTTGACAAAGCACTGAAGAAAGAGAATGCCCTCCGAGCTCGGGAAGAGGCCAGAGCTGGCCGTGAAGGGACATTGGCAGACATCAAGAAGCAGCCCACGCTCCCTGACCTCGGCCAAGGTGGCTCCCTTCCAACCTTGTCCAGGACGACGACGATGACCACGCTCCCAGAGTACACATCTCGTCCAGCCACAAGCAGGAACAGTGATGATCCCCTTCCTGCTCTACCCACTCTTCCCAACATTGCACCGCGTCCGCCTATGCCTTCACGGACCGTGACGCATGGATCTGCAGCATCGTGGTCAAGCTACAAATCAGACGCGCCGCTAATGGGAAATGCGGAAGAGATGGGATATGCACCAGATAGAATCCACGCAACGGAATCCGACTTGAATGGTGGTTGGTATGGAAGACCTGCAAATCGGAGCGTTACGAACCTGTCGCAGCCGCCTCTCCGCTCTTTCAGTCCCGCGCTTCCTCGACCAGGAACAGCGCAAGGAGATAGAAATGGCCCTGGGTCATATCAAATGGATCCACTTCCACGACCAGGTACCAGTACTTCCAACAGTGGACGCTTCAGACAGCCCTCCGACCAAAACAGCGCTCTCCCCTACCCAGATGATCGAAGTTCGACACCATCGGATCAACAACCATCCTGGACAGGACCAATTTATGATAGCCCAATCGACGGTGCTGGTCGTCGCACACCAGCTGCCGCAGTCGGCCCAACATTTCCCCGTATTTCTGAAGAAGCGAACCGAATGTCACCGCTACCCGGACCACAATTTCGCTCGCAAACTCCTATCCAAGGACCCCCGGAAAGATCATTCACACCCGCTGGTATGCCTCCAGCCAGGACAATGACCCCAACTGGGGGTCCCACTTTACCACGATTACAGACCTCACAGTCATCTGGTTACATCCCATATTCTGCAGGACGATCAATGACACCGGCGTCGTCATCGATTCCTCCGAGCGCTACTATTCGTAGTGTCACCGATCCAGTGAGAACATATACACCTTTTGGACAACAACCCCAAGGGCTACCCAATGGCCCACGAGGCGGTTCGGGACCATACAGACAGGCGAGTCAGGATACAAACGACATCTTGGATCATTATTGAGCAAGTGGATCCCCGATCAAATTAACATTAAGTAAAGCGACTTCTGCGCTCCTGGTGATGAACAGTAATGACGAGTGATATTGGCTTGAATCCGTAGCAAGAATGTCACACTATCTTGCTTCAACACATTTGCAGTTTCCGTCGTACTCATAGAGTTCTGTGTCACTGTAGAATCGAGGGTGGTCTGATCGATACCCCTGGCCTGGTAAATAATGATGTCGTAGAGATGCGGATCCTGAGCTCGGCGATTGGCCAATTCCTGCCAATTCCAAGTGCTCGCTTCATCCATGTGAGATATATTTTGGTGCCAGCCACCTCCCCTGAGCCACTGCCGTGTTGCATTGCTGCCAGCTTGCAGTTTCAATAAGCACAATGCTGGCGGCAAATGGCTTTTGCAGAGCTCTGCGAGAAGCCGCGCCAGGCTTGTCGAGACGCTTCTTCGAATGCAGTGGCCGAAGGAACGCCTCGCAAGTCGGCATTGCGAGGGAACAATCAATACTGAATCGACAGACTCGAAAACTCAGCACCTCACCGTCGAAGCGCGCGAATTCTCTCTGTACTACTACGAAGCTATGCGCTCCTTCCACCCACCATACATGCCCACCCTTTCCGACGCGATACTTTCGGGCATTTACCCAATCCACAAGAGCTAGGAACACAACCTCTCCGGAAGCAGGTGATCGAACAAATGCACACAGTCAGGACAGTGGAAAGCACGGAGATGAGACGAAGAGCAGAAAATCCTTTTTCCCAGATGCGTCATCGAACATGGTGGCTTACTGGCTTCTGGGGAGTGCTGCCAGTGTCTTTGGAATCGTGGTTTTTGGAGGTCTCACAAGACTTACGGAGTCTGGGTTCGTATAGCCTATTCTCGTGGTCTTCTTAAGACATACAGAGCTTGCTGACCCGAGCCAACAGCCTGAGCATCACAGAATGGAAACCAGTCACCGGCTCTCTACCGCCCATGTCTGAGGCCGACTGGGAGTCCGAATTCACCAAGTACCGCTCCAGTCCCGAGTTCAAGATGCTCAACTCACGCATGACGCTTGACGAGTTCAAGTCCATCTACTGGATGGAATGGATCCATCGCATCTGGGGCCGCTTCGTTGGCCTCTCCTTCGTTATCCCCGCGGCTTATTTCGTTGCGAGAAAGCACGTCTCGAGACCTATGGCCGCGAGACTGCTGGGTATAGCTGGCTTAATCGGATTTCAGGGGTTTATTGGCTGGTGGATGGTGAAATCCGGACTGAAGGACGACCTATTCGCTCCAGGTTCGCACCCACGTGTATCACAATACAGATTAACTGCGCACCTGGGAGCCGCCTTCGTTTGTTACCTCGCCATGTTCTGGAACGGCCTCGACATTTTGCGGACGAATAAGATATTGCGTTCGACTCCAGACGCAGCGAACGCGACTCTGAATGCTCTGAAGAATCCCGCGCTGAGGCCGTTCAAGCGCTACGTTTCCTTTCTTGCCGGCCTAGTATTCATTACAGCCATGTCTGGGGGTCTGGTAGCTGGTCTCGATGCAGGCTTGATCTACAACGAGTTTCCATATATGGGCCTAGGACTCACGCCACCAAAGTCTGAACTCTGGGACAAATTCTACAGCCGCGCAGCTGATAACAGTGATCTTTGGTGGCGGAATATACTCGAGAATCCCAGTCTAGTTCAGCTCGATCATCGGATTCTGGCGACCACCACATTCACGGCAGTCATGGCTCTTTGGGCTTTCGCACGCTCGGGCGCTATGCAGAAGGTTCTCCCTCGAGCGGCGCAAAGAGGTGTCCACGGTGTTGTCGGCTTCGCCTTCTTGCAGGTCACGCTGGGCATCACCACACTACTGTACCTGGTACCCACGGGGCTGGCGAGCGCACATCAGGCGGGCAGTCTGGCATTGTTGAGTTGGACAATTGTGTTGGGCAGTCGGGTCTGGTTCCCGACACAAGCTGCGAGAATCTTGGCCCAACGAACTGCGACGCACGCAAACTTGGGCAACAATGCTACACAAAATGCTACACGGGTGCTCAAAGCGGGGTCAAATGGACTGCTGCCCGGGACACCTGCATCGCTGGCAACTGCAGGAATCATGCCTATTGTAACAGCTATAGGTCTGATTTTCTCGACCGAAGCAGAAGGCACACTTCGAGACCAGCTGTCCAAGCGGGACCTTGAGAAATGCCCGAGCTCGAAAACCAAGCAGACGTGATCGGAATGAGCCTTAGTAGCCCTGGCGTGGAAGTCTTGTACCATTTGCTTAAGAAACATCCATACTTCACTCTTCACTGAACTGTCTTTCATCTCTCGCAGAAATGCTCTCCATTCCTTGTCTTCTCTACGGTCCTGCCCACTGCTACTGACTGTTCCAATGGATGTTGTCGTTGTATCAATAAGAGCCCAGCAGATGGGCTTCGGGACCGGCCCTATCAATCGATATTCCATCGGGGCCACGCGCACGGCTCTCTCAGGGTCAGCCGGCTTGGAGCGCCCAGCAAAAGACCACAGATCCTCAGATTCGAGGAAAATACATCAGACCGCACTGGCATGGAGCTCTAGAAGCTTGCAGGACCAACGCCGGGTACCGATTGACCTCAGGTGAGCCGGAAAAAATCCATTCTGGCTCGGAATCGGCGGCCCAGCTCACCGTCATGGACGACGGTACAGTCGCAAGTCCTCCAACTTCTACACTGCTCACGATTTCGGAACTTGCGAAGAGAACTAGGGTGCAACCTAATGATGGCAACGCCTGCAAGAGCTTGGGCCGGGAGCTGTCTTTGCTTGTATGTAAGGACCTACGGCTGCTGCCTTGTACCGTTCACCGTCAAAGAAGGCCTTCGCGACAGGGCATCAGTTGGTGGAGCTGGGACATACTTACGCGGAGCAAAGGAGTCAAGGTGAGAGTTGAGGTTGTGCTGGCTCGCGATCGGAAGCAGAGTTCTTGGTCCGAACAATGGGCCTTTTGCCTTCCTATGGGTGTAGGAGGTTTCGATTGGGACAATTGCTCGCTCACTTACAACAGGCGCACCATCCCGTACGAGAGGCAGGATACTGCGCTCTCATCCACCTTCCTGACTTTGGAAAGCTGCGTCAATCCTGGTGTCACACGCATCCACAGCGAGCATTTTCACATACGGGCGCTATTCACGTATTTTCTGGATGTTTGAAGGTCTGACGAGCACCGAGAGACGCCGAATCAAGGACTCGAGAGCAATTCTTGACACGAAAGGTCAGTTCAGGAGCGGCCCGCACAATGGCAGATTGCAGGGCCAATGAAGAACCCGACGAGCAGGAATTTCTCCTCTGTCCTCGACGCATCAGCAGTTTGGTCGGGAACACCCTGGGAAAATGCGTGCCCAACCATCAAAATTTCCCTTGCAGCGGATGTGCCTCTCAAACGCTCCGGATATGCAGCCTCAACATCATTGCTGGGCAAAGACCACTTGTGGCTTGGGGCTTGACGATTCTGTGACAGCTGCTTGGTCTGTTTCAGGATACCTAGCAAATATGTGGGGTGGAGCGCTGTGGCAAGCAATAACGCCTGGCTTCCTGGTTGAAATACCAACCGCAGCCACCGGGTTGGGCAATGTTGTTGTTGATCAGAAACTTTGAAGCCAACCCGTGAACCCGACCTGTTCAATAACCTTTCTTCTTTACTATTATTTTAGAACCACGTGGGAGTCAAGAGAGCGGGAGTGACAGTGTCTCATCTGCCAAAAGCAGCGCATCTCCATTGGGATCAGCCAGAGATCGCCCGGAAATGTATCGATAGAAGCAATGTGCCGCCGCGTTATCGATTGTGGACGGGGCGTACTAGTGTTATGGAAGATGTACAGAAGTGGGGTGCTATGAGATTGAACCAGGGCTGGTCACGAGCAGAAGAGATTGCGCGACAAACAAGAAATTGATACGGTGACGGTGACAGGCTTCCTTTGGAGGGACGTGATGCTGAGGAAGCTGAGGCACCTGAGAGGAAGCTGTTGCTGACTATTGCTGAAGTGGGCTGCAGAAGGCCGCTGATAGCCAGTGCCAGCTACTCAACCATGTGGCATGCAATGAAAAGCGACCGCCCTGGCGTTTCTGGGCTTGATGGGCCGGCTCGACCGCTATCCTTACGAGGAAGAGGGTGATAGGGCGTTCAGTGTTATGGTCTCCGATGACGGTGCTTTCTCGCGACAGCCGCTCAAAACGTAACGCGACAAATAATTCACCGTTTGCTTTATGAGGAGGCTCGTTAGCGCTGAAGTACGGAGAAGTTGAACAACTTCTGCTAAGAGCTAAATATACTCGCGTGTGAACGGGTTTGTCCATGGTTCGAGCCTTGTAGTTGGGCCGGCGGAGTCCTATGCACGCGTCTTACCGCTGTCTGCTGCAGTAGCAGAGTAGCAAGTGGATAGCATGGGCGTGGCACGTAGAAGCCAGCATAGAAACACACGCCCGTCGCCCGCCTGTCTGTCTGTCTGTCCGTCCTTCCACTGTCACTATCTCTGCCCCCTTCGCGCCGCCTAACAGCCAGTCACATCCTTCTAGGGCTGGACACTGGTCAGCGCGGTTGTCGCTTGCCCTTGTTCAGATTAAGCGCCTCCTCTTACACCTCGCTACCTGCTGGAGGTTCGAAGGTTGCAAGCCGGACCCCAAGGCTGGTTTAGTGCAGTGCCTCGCTGCCCGCTTTTCCCTGCCCGTGGCATCTTGCTTCGTCCAACTGCACTGCACAGCACAGCACAGCGCAGCACGGCTCTGGCAGACTGCACCTGCCAGACTGACCATGGACCACGACGTCCACAACTCGACCACGTCCAACTTGACCACCTTCTCATCTTCCAAGCGACGACGCAACACTTTGACCAAGAATCCTCCGCCCTCTGCGTACCCCTCCAAAGGATCGCTCCGCAACCAACTGTCGTCGGCCGCACTCCAGCGAGCGCCGTCAGCGCCATCTCCATATCAGCGCAGTCACGACACCTCCCAGTCAGGACGCGATTTCCACCACCGATCCCAATCCAACGCGTACGGCTCATCCAGTTCTTCCCTTGAACACGTTAGCGGCGCGCCCTCTCCCATAGTGCCCTCTACCGACTTCTTCGCCGCCTCCGCCGACAGCTACCAACTGCCGCCACACATTCCCCTCACGCCTCAAACCTCAGATGACCGTCACAACGACCTGATCGGTGCGCCATTCGACGCCTCAGGTCTTTTGTCCTCCTTTCAAGCCTCCACCATGAACGAGAAGCAAAATGGGGGTGGCTCGTCACCATTCCCGGCGCCGTTGACACACACTTACACCAGTCCCGATCTAAGATCTCACCCACTCCGCACCTCACAGACCTTCGGACCTGGAGCGGTGGCCATGATGGAAGTTACTCCCCCCAAGTCAGAGAATGGCACGCTCAGTCCCAAGCGGTTTTCCGGCGATGGCCACACCAAGCCTGCCGGGCCCTTTCGCAAGAAGAGTGGCTTCTCCAGCTTCGTCAACAACATGCTGGGCTCTCCGAGAACCATCAAGATTTCTGCTCCCGAGAATCCAATGCACATGATACACGTTGGCTATGACAATCAGACGGGGCAGTTTACGGTAAGTTGCGCCATGGCCTGGTCGGTCATCGCTTGCTCGGTGCGGCCCTACTTCTCAGCCTCACAGCTAACGCGTTCTTTACACAGGGACTACCTGCAGATTGGCAGAGGATCCTGTCCGACAGCGGCATTACCAAGGTTGAGCAAGACCAGAACCCGCAAATGATGATGAATATCGTGGAAACATACAAGAATAACTTGGGTGGCAACGACGATGGGGTTTGGCAGAAGTTCGACCATGCGAAGCTCTCCGACTCTCCACAGAGTAGCAACAGCAGTTATCGGAGCCCGGTCACCCCGAACATTGGATCAAGTCCTGCCCAGTTCTCGCCCATGGCCGGTGTAATATCACCGCCCGCAAGCCCCCGATTTCCTCAGAACCATGAAGGCAGCTTCGAAAATCCTCGAGCACCACCGCCTATTCCAACAGGACCCCCTGCCAGCGCCATGGCTGGCCTAAGACCAGGTCAATCGCCGACAATTATGATGCCAAACCGACCTGCACCAAAAGCTCCTGCGCAGAGCCTGCGAGATATGGCACCTACTCGGCCGGCGCCGCCCCCTCCCATAAGGGGAGACCTGCCATTACGGCCGCCTCAGGAGCAGCCAAGACCTCAGCCAGCACCAGCGTCACAGCCCAGCACACCACAAGTCTCGCAGGAGGAAGAAGGCCGGAGTCGCTCCGATTCCAAAGGGCCTAGTACGACGCCTCCGCGCCCACAACAAGCCATCCAATCTCCAGTTCAATACCAGCAACAACAGGAGCATGCGATGCAGCTCGCGCAACAAGCGATTCAAAGCAAGCAATTGGACCGGAGCAGGAGCCAGCGACAAGTTGCACCAGGCGCACCTGAGGTTCCACCAAAGATTCTACCTCAGCAATACAGCCCGAATGTGCCACAGACACAATTTGCTGCTGTCACATCTGCGCCAGCCTTGGATGGTGCTCCACAGGTGGCTGCCGTGCCCCGACCCCGGCAGAAGCGGCAACAAAGTAACATCGTCGACGTGACGGCGAGGTTACGCGCAATTTGCAGCCCGGGTGACCCTACAGCGAAGTACAGCAATCTCAACAAGATTGGACAAGGCGCTTCTGGTGGGGTCTTCACGGCATATGAAGTCGGGTCGAAGAGATGCGTGGCCATCAAACAGATGAACCTGGAACAGCAACCAAAGAAAGACTTGATCATCAACGAAATCGTCGTGATGAAGGGCAGCCAACATAAGAATATCGTCAACTTTATCGACAGCTATCTGCACGATGGAGATCTGTGGGTTGTGATGGAATACATGCAAGGTGGATCTCTGACAGATGTTGTGACATTCAATGTCATGAGTGAAGGACAAATTGCTGCAGTGTGCAGAGAGGTGAGTGAGCTCGGACACTCTGGGCCGAAGCACAGCTGACTGTCTTAGACGCTGTACGGCTTACAGCATCTTCATTCCAAGAACGTGATCCACCGAGACATCAAGTCTGACAACATCCTTCTTTCGGAAAGGGGGGACATCAAGCTCACCGATTTCGGCTTCTGTGCGCAGATCAATGATTCGCACAACAAACGCACAACCATGGTGGGAACGCCATACTGGATGGCCCCCGAAGTCGTGACTAGGAAAGAATACGGCCGCAAGGTCGACATCTGGAGTTTAGGCATTATGGCGATCGAGATGATCGAAGGCGAGCCGCCGTACCTGACCGAGTCACCGCTGCGGGCTTTGTACTTGATCGCCAAATACGGGACGCCGCGCATCAAAGACGAACAAGCGCTGTCGCCGGTCTTCCGGGATTTCCTTCACTTTGCCTTGAAGGTTGAACCTGAGAAACGAGCCAGTGCTCATGATCTACTACATGTAAGTTGTCCACCGCTCTGCTCCCAATCTTCTCTCTAACGATGATCCAGCATCCGTTCATGCATAATTGTGCGCCGCTCACCAGCCTTGCTCCCCTGGTACAATCAGCCAAAGAAAGCAGAGCTGCGGAGAAGGCCAATAGAGGCAACTGACGGTTGTCGTGATTGATTACCTGTACAATTATTGCAACGACGGTATGATGAAGGTGGACCTTTCCCCAATGGGTTGTGTTTCGGACAGGACGATCGTGTGTTGAACGACTCACGCGGTCGATTGACTGGCGGTGTGGTATTGGCACCATTGCTCACAATTCAACGGCCGGACATGAGTCTGAAATTGTGGACGCCACCAGCACAACGACCGGCCATGCTTCACAAGGAGCTCGACTCGAAACGGGCTCAACGAACCGTTTTTCCTTCTTGTTCAACATTCCCCGCAAGCTCCTGGCTTGCTGCTTCCTTCACGACCTCGAAAACGTTACGATGCATACGAAATGGCGATGGAGTTGCTGGAATACAGGCACCCGGGCGAGGGTGCCATGAGCGGTCTCGAGGCGACGAGAGCCTGGGTCGAGATCTAGAGGTTCAAAAGCGCTGAGATGAGCTACGAGTTTCACCTTGGAACGTGTAATACCAAGGCGAAAGGGCAAGCAAATGAGCCATGTAGACGAGACAGCTCCTTGAAATTGAGAGCTATGGAACACTTCGTATGCTTAGTGAGCTCGCACTTCTGTGGCGGGGCCGATGGCTCGAGGGAAGTCATTGTGGCTGTGCAGAACCGCAGGCTGGACTTCACCTTCAACCGCCACTTCGTGCTGCGTCATTCGAAGCCTGGAGAGTGCCAGGCCGCGCCCAGTACCTCGTGCTCCAAGGCAGATCAGATAGGTGACTGTCATTCGCACCGTTTCTGCACCCAGACTTGATCGTTGACTCGCTCTCTATTGTCTACGAATTTCTCCTTCGGAACCGCGCCCGTCATGTTTCGGGCCCAGCAGAATGTATTCGACGACGTTGTCGGTAAGCTCTCACATGAACCAGCCTGGTCGGCCTTGCTTGAGTACGGTAGCATACTGACCGTTACTTCTTCGCACATCAAGCCAAAGCGACCGACGAAAACCTAACCTCCGAGAACTGGGAGTACATCCTCGATGTCTGCGATCGGGTATCGTCAAGTGAGAGTGGTAGCAAAGATGTCGTGGCCGCCATGATCAAACGACTCGCGCATCGCAATGCGAATGTTCAGCTCTACACGCTCGAGCTGGCAAATGCCCTGAGCCAGAATTGTGGGATCAGCATGCACAGGGAGTTGGCGAGTCGCAGCTTCACAGATGCGCTGTTGAGGCTGGCGAACGATCGGGTATGTTTGAGTCTTTCTGACGGGGGGACGGGGAAGGGAAAGATATGCTGACGAGAAGTAGAATACCCATCAACAAGTCAAGTCTAAGATTCTCGAGAGGATGGAGGAGTGGACGAAGATGTTTGCGAGTAATACTGAGTTGGGCATCATGGAGCAGGCGTACATGAGGTTGAAGGCGCAGAGTGAGTGCGCCATGATACAGCCAGTGTCCAGTCGGGCTGACGACGATGTGCAGATCCAAACCTCCAACCACCACAAGCACCCGTGAAGAGCGCAATCACAGATTACGACAGAAGGAGAGAGGACGAAGAGCTACAGATGGCCCTCAAGCTGTCGATCCAAGACAAGTCTGCTGCTGGTCCCTCAAGCCAAGCAACGGGCACACCAGCAGAACTGTCGGCACAGACACCGGGAGGTCCGCAGCAGCAGACGATTCCCCAATCCGTCCCCTCCGGCACAACAGCTGCAACGGTGTCGCGAGTACGAGCCCTGTTCGACTTCCAGCCCTCGGAGCCCGGCGAGCTACAGTTCCGCAAAGGCGACGTAATAGCCGTACTAGAATCCGTGTACAAAGACTGGTGGAAAGGTTCCCTGCGCGGACAGACGGGTATCTTTCCTCTGAACTACGTCGAAAAGCTCCAAGATCCCACGCCGGAGGAGTTGCAGAAAGAGGCGCAGATCGAGGCCGAGGTGTTCGGACAGATCAAGAACGTGGAGAAACTGCTGGCGCTGTTGAGCACGAGTACGGGCGACATGAACGTGCGGGATAATGAGGAGATTACCGAGCTATATCAGAGCACACTGGCGATCAGGCCGAAGTTGATTGACTTGATTGGGAAGTACACGCAGAAGAAAGGTGAGAATGGGCGTGCACATGAGCGTGTGGAGGCGCGCGAACTGACTGACCGTGACCGTTAGACGACTTCCAACAACTCAACGAGAAATTCATAAAGGCCCGCCGCGACTACGAAGCCCTACTCGAAACGTCCATGGCTCAATCCGCTGCCCAGTACGCAAGACCCAGCCCAGCACCGTACGGGTACGGGCCCGGACCTGGAGCAGGTGGTGGCCCTCCGCCAGTTCAACCACAAGCAGGAGCGGGAGGCTATCCGCCTCAGAGATTCTACACCCCTGGTGAGTTTGGCACCGCCACTCCGGGAGCACCGCAGAATTGGGTCTAAACGAGGTCATGTTCGGTGTATAGATGGTCAAGCTCCCAACAACGCCGTTCCTTATCCCTCAAATCCACCACAACCACAGTCAGGGTTCCAACCGCCTTATCCTGTCTCAAGCCCGCCTCCGCAGAGTCACACACCGAGTAATCTCAATCATCAGCCCCCTGCTCCAGGTCAATCAGACGGATATCCTTCCTACCCTCCCACAAACGCTGCGGGCCCGATTCGTCGGCAATCCCACCCCTCCGAAGCATACACGGGCTATCCACCTGCACACCCAACAATCCAACCACCCAATATATCCCAACTCCAACTACATGACGACCCGGCCAAAGACTACTCACCCAGCAACTACTCCATGGACGAAGCATCGAATCAGCACCCCTTAGGTCCCTCCGCGCCTCTGCAATCTCAACCATCGTACCCTCCACCCATGCCCCAGGGCCAAGCACCACCCCCATCACAACCTCCTCAAGCATCGTACGCGCCGCTGTCCCAACCGCCCGCGAATTATGACTACCCACCGCAAAACCCCATGTCGCCTCCGCCGCCTTCTCACGGACCCCCACCGATCCCTCAAGGGGGACCAGGGTCGGATCCGACGCACAGGCCTGTCACGCCCTTGGCACAGAACTCTGCGTACCCGGTGTTTTCGCCCACATCGGGTCCGGGGCAGCACCAGCAACAGTACCAGGCGTATAACCAGCGGCCGACGAGTTATTACCGTTGAGATGACGGACGAGGACGACATTACCGTGGTGACGCGATAGCGCAGGGAACGAAAACAAGGGACTGTTCAAGCAAATGGGAGTGATACCGTCCCCTACAGGGATGGAAAGCCCAGAAGGAATCTTCCCGTGCGCGAGGGTCCGAACTTCCATAATTGGCAGCACAGGCGCGAACAGTTATGTTTTACCCGCAGTGCCAGCGGCGAGCGATCGATCGATCGATCGATCGTGTAGCCAAAATTTGACAGCAAAATTAGGGCATCCCGTGTCGCATGTCAGTTCAGTAGGTATGCAAGCATGATGCACCAGTCAAGCAGGCAAGCATGCGAGGAGACAGCGAGTTATATAGGTAGAATCCAGTCCAGTCTAGTCCAGTCTAGTCCCACCATCGACTCAAGTCGTGTCGGTCCACAGGGTCCCCGGGGTCGAGGAGGCCATATAGTGTTGTATCCGATATCTCAGGAACGGCACTGGGCCGGGAACTCGGTAATTGAATCCACCATCGAACGTGTAGATGGATGGATCGGCAGGAGAACATATGTATATGGATACGGGCTTGGCCAGGGATAGGGGTATGGGTGCAGGGTATGGTAGTGGGTAGTCCAGGCGCAGGCACAGGCACTGGGCATTGGGCACTAGGCACGGGCACAACCACGGCAAATACTAGCGAGCTTAAGTCGGTATTATCAAATCACTGTATCAATTGATCGATCCAAGTGCCGGAGTGGGATTGGGCCAGGGGGAAAGAGATGCGAGAACACTTGACCCGCGCCCAGTGCCCTTCCGGAACGGTCCTCACGGAGGGGGACAATGCTAAGGAACTGGTTGGCGACGAGGGTAGAGTAACATGGGAAAGTGAAAATGCCTTTCTATATGAGGGAGAACGATTAAACTGTATTGGCCGACTCTTGAATAGCAAGACGACAATGGCTCGGGTCTGGACGGGTGTCGTTCAAGAGGAACCGCCGGAGAAAAGTCCTTGATCTTGCTGCTGCTGCCGCTTCTGCATCTGCATCTGCTTCTGCGTCCGCTGCCGCTTCTCCTGCCGCTGTATGCCACCTGTATTGCTCGCTCGAGAAAATGCACGCCGTCCGTGCCGTTGGCTTCCAGGTCTAGTGGGGGAATTGGAACCTGCTCCCGTCTCTTGAGTCCGCTGATACATACCGCGGCCGATGTGTATGCGTCGCGTCGCGTGGCCAGGCAGCCCAGCCCAGGCCAGCCGACCGGACCCGAGGAGAAGATTGATAGTATGAACTGAACGCCATCAAGTGTTCGAAAGCACCGGGTTGACTCCGCCGCCACCACCACCACCCGTCACCGCCAGGATCCGCGGGACAGATCTTTTATCGCGTCTATTTCTGGTCTTGACTCTGCATGTATGTGTATCCGACATATGCGACCGCAGCACCGACCAAGAGGACAGCGTAGGCGGCGATGCCGAGACCCGTACCGGCTTCGGATCTTCCACCAGGACCGGCTGCGATCTTGTCGGTGGCTCCGACCTTGGGGGCTGGGTCGCCGGCGACGCGCTTCAGGCTGCCGACTTTGAGGCCCTCGAGGATTTCTCGTGCTTCGTCCGAGTGGCCAACATCTTCGAACGCTTCGGTTGCGTCTTGACCACCGACGTCGAGGAGGACTTCTTCACCGCCCCTGCATTGCAGTCATTGGATTAGCCTGCCGATCATGACGCTGGTGCTAATACGGAAATCCTCGTGTGCAGGGGAGTGCAAGCAGAGGGAGTGCTGAGTCTTGTGCTGTATGTGGGGCTCGCCAGCCGGTGGGGGAAAATGCGAGCATTGGGGTATTGTGTGGCACGAGCAGAGAAAGAGCAGAGAGAACTTACGGGTGCTCGTCCACGAATGTGGAGGCGTTGTAGACCTTGTCGTGGATGACAACGTAGAGGTCCTTCTTCGTAGAGTGCTTGGACACCTCGGCGTAGGTGAGTTCTTCTGACATGGTTGCGGTGAGATCTGATGGGAGTCGGGAGGGCGATGGGGTAAGATCCGGGAGACGGCTTCAAAACCAAGTTGAGGTCGAGGCGTTGAGGAGAGCTGGTGACCGATTGACTGATGGGACGGCGAGGGCAGGTCGACGAGGTTGCGCAGATGGGTTGCGAAGAGAGAAGCGGCAGAGGGCTAATTAATCAAAGTGAACGTGTGAAGAAGTGGACAGAACAATATCATGGCCTCCGACTCGGCAAATCAGAGAGGAGACATTTGCTGATTCCAACTCCAATGCTCGCTTCCGAAAACTTACCGTATCCCGCTCGCTTTTCCCGTGGTCACCCCATCGCTCGCCGCTCTGATTCCGCTTCTGTTCAAGCGTAACTTTCCCCGGCTGTTCGACATAGCTCGTAGTGTGGGCGTTATTCCGTACCTCGTTACTATTCCGTGCCCCAGCAATCCTGGGCTCTTTCACGGCCTCAGTCCAGTCACGTGCCCACGTGCTTACGTGTAGGCAGAACAGACAACGGACTTCTGCGGGGGGCTTTCCATTCGGTAAACAATGCACTGGCCCAGTTCAAAATGCGACAAGTACCCCACAGATCTGACACGCAATGTCTAGTCATGTCGTGTATGAAGGTGTCGCGCGCTCGCGTGATGCCAATGGCGACGATCAGCAGACCTTGTTCGCCGGGCAGAAGCTGTGGTTCTCTCACGTCATCCCACAGCGCAGATGGCTGATCGAAAATGCGCGACGCAACGGGGCAGTCATTGTCGAAAATGATACTGATGCCGATGTTAGACTCGTCGACCATGCGAAGAAGAATAATGCCCCCGGAACGCATTCCTACAAGTACGTCGAGTCGTCCATCCGCAATGGCAGACTGGAGCGCCTAGCGAGCCACGCAGTTGGCGCACCCTCAAGTGTCTCCAGACCGGTCGGCAGTAGCGTCACGTCTGCCAAGGGAGGGAGGACCCCTTTCACACCTGCGGATGATCAGTTCCTCTGGAATTGGTTGAAACCGTTTGTGGATCGCGGCGGTTCTTGGAAAGGGAATGAGATCTACAAGCAGCTGGAAACAGTGAACCCAAGACATACATTTCAAAGTTGGCGCGACAGATGGATCAAACATACACAGTACCAAAAGAGACAAGTCACCGAGACCATTGAACCCGAACATCGTCAGCCCAAGGAACTCGCTGGAGGACCCTCGGGGCCGGTGCCGCAGAAGAAGAGGCGCAGAGAGTTGGACGACGATGGGGAGGCTCAGCGGACTACAGATGGTCGGGAAGAGCGCGGCGAAAAACCGTTACAACCCAGAAGATCTCCAGCAACCACCGCACCCATTGGGGTAGTCCGAGACGCCGGCGGTCGATCTGAGACTTCCACGAGCCACCGAATGAGAGCAGAGCCCGTGAACAAATCGCAGCCAGCCGCTTCCAAGCCCTTTACAGAGGAGGAGACCAATATGTTGTGCGGACTCATCGAGACACTCAAAGGCCAGGACTGTGAGAACTTCAATACGCCTTGGGAGCAGTTTGCGGAACAGAATGATAGTCACACCGCTGCCGAGTGGAAGGGTTACTTCATCTCTAAAATACTGCCTGACTACTGCAAGAGAAATGGGCTCGCCATCTCACAGGTGGCAACTTTTCTATCTCAAGAATTTCAGAAGGGCAATGTTGACGTCGCTGAGGAGCTTGAGAGTCAGGTGGGCCGTCGTACGGTGTCCGATGCAACGTCAAGCGAAGGTGAGGTGCACTGCGCAATCTGCTTCATTACTGAAGCTAGCAAGTGGCGTCAGGACAAAGAAAGCAGAATTCTTTGCTATGATTGCCACAAGCTAGTGAAGGTGCATGGGTTCCGACGGGCGTCGATCTTGAGAGCTGGACAGGACGGGGAAGGGGGAGGTAAAACTGACGTTACAGAGAGAGCTGGAGCAAGAGAAGGTGAAGAAGTACAAATGTCGCTTATTACGGCTGAAGACAACAACCTCACTGTGCAGACCGTCCCAACCTCCAGACACACTACGCCTTTGAAAGACATAGTCAGAGCGTTGCAAAGCGCACCTCAGACCAGTCCTCAACCGCATCGCAGGACAAGATCACCGTCATTTCAACCTGACTCTCCTACTTCCACTCGTCCACTCGAGTCCAACACTTCGAGAAAGAGGAGTGCGGGAAGAACCACACAATCTCAGTCGACACAGTCATCTAATTCTGCGAATGTGAATAGTCAGAATACCACGTCAAACACTCAAAGTCAAAGTCAAGAAGCCGTGTCTGAGGCTGTGGTAGCCGACATGGGTGCGGAGCAGTCGATACAGAGCCGTCCTCGACCAGTCCAGCCACAAGACAACGCCATTGACGGAGCCTCAGTTGCTGATCCCTCATTCCGAGCATCCCCTAAAGGCAAGCGGAAGCGGCTGCCTTACGAGCCTACAATCTTACCCACACAGCAGGACTCTTCACTGAGCACTGATGGCTGGCCGTCTGCTCAGCAACCTGCACAACTGATTAGCACCGACTCTGACAGAGAGAGCGAGAAGGAGGCCGCGCCAATAGCATCATCCACATTGTCTACTCCTTCGGGACAATTTGAAACACAAGTGCATGGCACCTCGTGGCTTTTTGTTCCAGAGGATGGAGATGATGACAACGCCGACGGTGAGGACGATGTTGACGTCAGACCACTTCAAGGCGTCGATGGCAGGCGAGCCTCTCCTCCTGCCAAGGTGCAACTAATTAGCGACAGACTAGGGTACAACGCCCTGTCATCCTCGGAACGTGACCTTGATGAAGCGGACGAAGATGTCGATGTCGATTTCGCTGATCTCGTCCCGCCAAACAAGCGCCAAAGATCAGAGGGATTTGAGACAGCCCAAGAAACACCGGAGAACTACGAGACGGCGCAAGAAGAACAGTCCCGGCAAGACAAAGTCCAACGTGGAAGCACGCAGGCATCGTCTGACCAACTAATCAGCGACGATAATTTCGACCTGACGGAGCTTCCTGACCCAGATGGAGGGTTTGAGGCGTATGGCGTTGATGCGTCAGTCATTCCTCCCGACGATGAGAACAATGATGGAGTTGACTGTCCCCGGAATCCCGCTGCCGAAGGAGAACAGCGTGAGGAATCACCCGAGATCAAGATAGAAGATGAAACGTGGCTCAAACCTCGCCATGGAGCTTTTTCAGCGCTTGAAGATTCACTATGTCTCTCCGTTTTTGATGCCGGCGACGCTGGAGAGCCTCTTGAAGGACCAGGAGAAATACGGCAAACTGACGAGCAACACGTGAAACAAGAAGATGAATATGACGATGTACAGTTGCAGAACGAGAAACGAATTGAAGCACAACCTCAGGAAGCACGACGCCAAGAACCACAGCAAGCAAAACAAGAATCAAGCCCGACAACAGCAGTGGCAGATCAAGAAGACCCTTTGCCCACTACCGAACACCCGATGGACAAGTGGTTCGCCGACCAACGCAAATCTTACGCGACCACCCGCGCTTGCGAACAAGTGCTTCTCAAAGCTGCCGAATCCACCATTTTCAACTGGGACCTCGCCAGCACCATCGTACCCATCATGCTCAACAACCGCCGGGCCCACATCACTCGCCTGCGTCGCCACCGTGCAGGCAAGAAGATATCAACGGCGGAGCTCACAATGTTGGACTATGACAAGTTCCTACCTAAGGACATGCAAGGCGTGTGGACTGGGGACGATGATAAAGACTTGTGCAGTGGGGATGTGGAGAGGCAGAATCGCGTGTGGAGAAAGCACGGGCGCCTAGGCTGTGATGCTAGATTCGAACTTTTGAAGAATGCATCTGACTAGGATTAATCGATATAGCTCTACACAGCTCTGGTGCGCCGCAACTCTCACGGCTCATAGGGCGGGCGCCGCCGTGTTGCGTGGCAAAGTGATGACCTCGAACTGACAGGATCATGCAGGCGAGCGAGCAACCACGCGAGTAAACTATGCGATGGGACGTCTTTGGCGGACAGTTTCAAAGTGTACATGCCGATCGCTTGCGTCGCTACCGCTGGAAGGTCAAGCCACGTTCTGAGCAAGCGAATCCCTCGACCTACCTTATGGACAGGGATCCGAGGGAACAGTGAGCGAAGGGAAGTCCAGTCCCCAGTCCAGCGGAGCGTGAGATGACATTGCCGAGGAAATGAAGGGGAAAGTTCCCTTCTACGAGTTACATGATCATTGATGTGATCTGTGGTCCGTCATCTCTTGCATATTGCAAGATCCGACGGTCATATTCCTAGGCGGCCTACATAGTGTGCCTTTGCAGCAGCTGCGTTGAGATCACCCCGAACTCAGGGAGCGGAGGGAATGAATGCTCAGGGCTCTCCGTACCTGATCGAACTAGCTAGTGGAAGTAGAGTAGCGAGCAATCCTTACACAACTTACAGAATTTCCCTGCCCTTTTTTGGCCCCGCTTCCATGCCTGGACTGCTTTTTCTCTATCGCCGTTTCCAGCCTAGAACACCTGACGAGGGCGGCAGAGATGGTTTCTTCTCGAAAGAGACAAACCCACCATCCGTTGCTCCAACCAGAAAAGTCCATGTCTGCACTACATGATGACCTCGTTGGCAACATCGCGCTTCAACTCCTTGTACGGCAGGCAGATGCAGTTCTGAACGCGCACCTCGTCGCCGACGCCGCATTCCTTGCCCAGGATGGTGATGCTCTGGACCTTGACGCCGTTCTTGATGATGGTGGTGTTGTGGCTGGTGATCGGGGTGGCCGTGCCTTCGACGCGGGCCCAGGCGCCGACGCGACTGTTCCAGCCGATGATGGCGTAGAGGACACAGGCGTCGTGTTTGATCTCGGCCTCGTCGAGGACAATGGCGTCCTTGACACGGGCCCCCGCGCCGATGATGGCCTTGGGCCCGACGGAGACGTTGGGGCCGAGCTTCGCGGTGGGGTCGACCTGGGCGGTGGGGTGGATGAAGACGGGCGGCACGATGGTCGCGGACGGCTTGGCGATCTCGTCCGACTGCGACTGGAAGGCCTTTTGCAGGTAGAGGGCGTTGGCCGGCACGGCGGAGCCGGCGGTCTTGATCTGGCGCCAGAAGTCCTTGGTCTCGTGGACGAAGAAGCGGTTGCTGTCGGCGAGTTCGGGCAGGATGTCCTGCTCGAGGCGCATGACCTCGTTGCGCTCGCCGTCCTCCTCCGGATCGGCCATGAAGGAGGAGTCCAGGTTCTCGGACGACGGGTAGTTGATCATGCGCGGCCGTTCCGTCTTGCGCTTGATGGCCGTCTTGATGGACGGGAAGATGGCGTCCGTGGCGAACAGGTACACGCCGCAGTTGATCAGGTTGGAGATGTGCGACTCGGGCTTCTCGACGTAGTGCAGCACGCGCTTGGTGTGCGTGTCCGAGACGATGCAGCCGAAGTTGGTGGCCGCGTCGTTGCTGACGCGCGTGCCGAGGATCACGGCCTCGGCGTCCTTCTCCTCGAACAGCTTGAGCATCGCCTCCAGCGGGAACGAGCAGCACACGTCCGAGTTGAGGACGAAGAACCGATCAGGCCGGCCTTTCAGGATGGCGTCGCGGAAGTGGTACAGCCCGCCGGCCGTGCCCAGCGCTTGGTACTCGCGGAGGTAGGTGATCTTGAACTGGGGGAACTCTCTTGACGCGTCTTTGATGAAGTCGCGGAACACATTTTCTTCATAGTAGCCGATCAGGATGACTTCCTTGATGTCGTCGACTTTGGAGACCGCCTTCAGGCAGTGCCAGATGATGGGATGGCCGGCGACATCGAAGAGAGGCTACAAAGGGGGAGTTGGTGAGCGAGAGAGTTAACCGTGGGTTTGAATGTCGACTCACTTACCTTGGGGACATCGAGACTCAATGGCCGGAAACGGGTGCCTCGAGATGGACCGCCAACCTGGTACTGTTTAGTCGACTCCTAATACCGATCTTGATTCGCCAGGCTTACCAGAATGACCGCCTTGGTGATAGGCTGGTGGCCGCCAGACTTGCGCGATGGCACTTTCAACATCTTTTGGACCGTCAATGTCGAGCGAGGTACTTGGGGTAGGCAGGTACAGCACGGGCAGAGGTAAGCAGGCGGTATCAGTCTCCGCGATCGGTCAGTCTAGATGACAACAATATGCGGTTCTGAGGGCGATTGCAAGGGTTGAATTGAAGCTGAGGCCACGGGTTCACTTTCTTTTCACCGCAAATCGCCAGTCGGTCCAGGCGTGTCACCCTCAACAATGGCCAAGGCGCTAAACCTACTCGGGCTTTATGGCGTCTTCACTTCCCCCTGAGTCTGAATTCCATTGTATCATGTGCTCTGCGCCAGCCACTGCCGCACGTGGAGAATTCCTCCCGATATGCAACACAGTGAAGCATTTGTCGTCTCTAGCTACATACTACTAGCTATTCACTATCACGACACCAAGCAGCTCGCTGTGGCGGCAATGTCTTCCACCGTCAACTTCACACCCGCTCCTTCTTAATGTCCTCCTCCGAGAATTCTCGTTGGACCCCGGTCTGAGCAACGCCACCAGTGAGGGCCGCTGCGCCAACTTCTTTCACGAATCCCAAGGCTGAGGTTTCCTTCTTCCAATACACGATATACTTGCTCTGCACCTCGATCAGACTCATGCGGGGGTCCTTCCACGTCCCATCGTGGACCCCATCCTTCAGGTCGCCGAACCAGGCGCTCACTCCAGTACTGTACAATTCTTTGATGCGCGGGTCGTCGTTGCTGGTATTCGTGGCAGTCCCGGTGATGGAGATCCAATCCTGCGTCTTACTGTCTTGGAAGGTGATTTGGACTTCTTTGTTCTTTTCCAGATCCGAGAACTTCCGCGAATGCTTGTTGGCGAGGTACAGGATGTCCGGTCCAGCGCGTTTTGCGACGGCCATTGAGCGGCCAACAGGTCCAACGCCTCCACGGTATGTGCTTAGGATACTGATCTTCTTGCCATCAATCAACTCATACAGTTCCTTCCATTGCTGGTCTTTGGGCGTGTCGCGGTCGTATTGTTTCGCGACTGAGGGGTCGGTCTCCGAGTTGACCTCTTCGGAGTAGAGTTGTTCAGGCATGCTGAGACGTGCTGTTGCACAGATAGTTCGGGATTGACAGCGTTGGGTAACGGCACTGGCGAATGGGCTGCGAAATGGCGGGAGCTTCAAGGGTCGTGTTGGTGCGAGCAAGAGTGTGACCTTTGGAATGTGAGGCATTGTGGTCTCGGGCCGGATCTGGCACAGCAAGTCTACTTATTCTAGTCTCTTGATGAAATCATTTTGACCTACATGACAACATGACGAAAATGGCTTGCAGCAGGGTACTTGTACACGACACCTCTCGCATAGATCGACCAACGAAGGCTGCATTTCGGCAGCTGCCGAACGATGGATGTGCACAGATCCAAGCACAAGGCGTGTCTCATGCATGGGCTTACTCGTATGGATCGTTCATCTTGCTGTATTTCGTGGCGACAGCGGTTGCGCTGTTTTGACTGGATGGATGTTGGTTGAGCCCAAAGTGGTGACGACAACAAGTCAGTTTGAGATCATGTGTGCCAGACTCGGCCTGCTGAAAGTCCGACTTGGCCAGCTTCTTGGTGGAGGCCTGTCTGCGGCGGCACAGAGAGGAAATAGTCCAACACACGGTGCAAGATCCGGCATTTGACCGTATCGGATGATCATGAGCATGAGAACAGATTCAATCAGTGAACGCTACATAGTTTCGAGCTTTGAAAACGCATTCGCATTCAGTACTTTCCTTCAACCCGATATCAAGTTGGCAGACACAATTCATCTACTACTCATCTAGGTGTCTAGATAACGCCGGTAGACCTGCAATCATCTCATCAGGCCTTGTGAACTCTCTCGTAAGTGAAACCTTTCGCGACCTAACGACCACCGATCTGCTTCTTCGAAACCGGCGGAATCCAGCATACTGCCACGTTGATCCCGATAGTGATGACACCAATGATCCAGAAGGACTTGGCGTAGTCGGTCTTCATGTACCTGAAGATGATGGCAAAGATGATGCCACCGAAGTTTCCAGTGGCGCCAGTCATGCCAGACACCACACCGTTGGCATGGGGGAGGACGTGCGGAACCAAGGCGAAGTTGGCACCGTTGCCAGCCTCGAGGAAGATAGCCATGCCAGCAATGAGACCGAACATGGTGGTTGTGTCATGCGGGTCGAGGACGCCGATGATGATGAGAAAGACGCCGGTGATGATCCCCAGGGTGTGGATCCAGATCTTCTTGATCCAGACGTTTGTGAAGCGCCGGTAGAGCAAGTCGGCGATGATGCCTCCCAGAGGGCGGGTAACCACGTTGAGTAGACCAAACATGGCCGCCCACTGGCCCGAGGTGGTCTGGCCGAGTTGCTTGAAGTTCTTCTGGTAGTACGTCCCGAGGATGGAGTTGATCGCCAACTCAGCGCCGAACGAGCAGAAGTAGCAGAACGCCTGGACGAGGGTTTGTGGTGCGAACATGACTTTGAAGACTTGCATAAGTGTAGGCTTGACGACGATTTCACCGCGGGCAGTGTCGAGCATTTGCTGCTCGCTAAGCTGAGCCTCATGGTCGAAGAACACAGACGCCTTGCGCTCTCCAGTCGCCTCGTACTGCATTTTCTCTCCTGCAGGTGGGCTAGCCGTGCCAGAAGAGATTGATGAGGGTTTGTCTGCGATACCAGCTTGGGGTCTGTCGACAACGGTAGCCTGCACACCATGTGCGGCTAGGCTGGCCTGAGCAGCATGATGGCGTTCGCTCCATTTGCCAACAGGTGTGTCTTGGCAGAGGAGAAGCAGGCCAGCAGCCACAAAGAGGATGACGATACCAGGGACAACAAATGTGACGCGCCAGGCGACATGAGGAGTCAACCCATCACTAACGAGCGAGTCGTAGATGGATGGCATCAGGAAACTGTACAGTTCGTCAGCATCCCGTTATCAAGGCGCATGGTGGACATAGGTGAACAAAGTTGGACATACTAGGTGACGCCACCGCCGGCATTGCCAAAGCCAGCGGTGAATGCGTTTGCGGTGCCGACCACGTTCTTGTCGAAGAAGCCGGTGCTCCACACCTGGCAAGGAACGAAGCTGCCACCAAGGATACCGACAAAGAAGCGAACAGCAAACAGCTGGCTTTTGGTGTAAGCGGTCCCCGCCAGAAATGTAGGAATGGCACCGATGACCAGGCAACCGGTAAATGTCCAACGTGGTCCGAAGTGATCGCAGCAAGGGCCTGCAATCAGTCGAACAAGCAGAGTGGCACAAAGGGCAATGATGTTTGAGTTCGCCACATCGATCTTGGTCAACTTGAGGTCCTTCTGGATGGTGTCGTGCAACTTTTGCCCGTCAGTTCATGTCACGAGCACATAAGCAGGGGGCTTGACTTACCAATGGTGGGAACGCATACCAGGACCAGAAGGCAATAAAGAAGCCGAACCATGAGAAGAAAAATACGCGGCCGTACATGTTGAGGGGGTTTAGGAAGGGGATAGCCCGGGCCTTGCGGGTAATGGGGTTGACATCAGGGGCCCTGAACGGCAAGCCAAAGTCGACAGCCATCGTGTTTGTTTGACCTTTGTGTATCCGCCTGGTGTCGTTGTCGTTGGTGTGACTGCTCCCTGAGGTAGCAAGAACAATGTTGGATGGGTTGATATGAACATTGCACCAGAAGACATTGGAAGGTACATATACTGCTGAGGATTCTCCTGTCGTGTCGTGGGGGACTTCACTCCAAGGACATCAAACTCGAGATGACGTTCTTGTGCTTCTCCGGGGACGCAATATAGATCGCTTCGAGACTTCACTTTCACAGAAGCAGCAAATCCGCGGCAGATCTCTCAACGAGATCTCAAGACAATGGGCGAATCAGAGTCCTGGACATGTAAGCCACCCTCCGGGTTTGGTCAAGGGCTTGCTGATAACGGCACAAAATGGGTCTTACCTCTTCACATCAGGGCCCCCGTCGACCAGTGAAGCTCCGAGGCCTGGAGTATAAGTGAAGCGTATGCAAATAGCTGAGCGTACACACACTGTCAACCCACGTCGTTTGTATGCCTCGGAAGTCTTCGAGAATCCTCAGCCCATCGATGTTCTAGATTCCTCACAATTTGTTTATTTTGGTTTCCGGTGAGCCACCACCCAGGAAGTCCCAATTGACCTGAGGTGGCGCGTGCGAGCATCACCCGGAAAGTCTTCAATAGCGCTCCAAGGCTGATGGTCGGATCGACCTTCCGCTGCAAAGTGCAATGTCGATGAACGCGATAACTCTGCATTTGTAGATCACGCAGGTGGCGTTGGTGTTGCTTGTGCAGCAGCACTCGGATAGCTGGCCTCAATTGGCGGGGACAAGGTCAACCGTCGTCTACCACGCCAAGCGGGACACTTGAGAGCCTGATAACGAGAAGAGGTCAGCTATGTTGAGGCAGGATTGACACGAGCCTCCAGGCTTGAGGTCTGGGGTTGAGAATGTGAGGTCGTGGTTGGACAAGGCTTATCTGTACCATGTGCGTCTTGGTCCAACCTGGTGGATCCGGCTTATCAGACAGCTACCATATCTTCTCGTGTTGCTTGCATGGGATTCTGATAAGAACCTGGCATTCTCTCAAAGCCTTATATCGCTTGATGTTCTCCGCGGGATTGAAAACCAGATTGCCGACCTCCAGACCCAAGATCCAGTCTTAACTCGGACACATGACAGCACTGCAGACTTTTAATCCCTGGGATCGACCAAGTATCTCCGCTAACATGGGCAACTGAAGTGTCGAGACATGATAGCGAGCGTGACACAGCAGTCGGCTTGGTGTTGGCGACATCAAGGTCGAGAGCACAAAACGTGGTTGAGATAAGACGTCGTGAGAACCAATCACAGAAGAAAAAGTGAGAGAACTGAGAGAATCGCACGAGCTGGTCTGTGTTGCGCCGAAGCCATTTTGACATCAGGTTGAGATTTCACATTTTGGTCACGACGATTTCCCCGCCATTTTTCACGCGCATTGTGATGCTACAAGTCATGTTTTGCGCTACGTCTAGTGTCCAGGCAGAAGCTTCTGTCAAGGGTGTTCTCGCACCATCATGCCCTTGTGGGAATATGGACACGCTGTCTACTTCGAGTCAGTGAACTATTTCTCGTCTTCCGAAGTGACGACCGGATGCCCTGCCCAGATCTGAGTCTTTACTGCAGTACCCTCCGATGGGTGACTCTAAGTGGTATCGGCGGTACTCATTTCTTGACTCCTGTCATAATGCTGGGCGCCTAGCTGGAGGAGATAATGGCACATCCAAGCGAGCGCGTGTAGTGATGGCTGGCCCTAGCAGTGTCCACAGACCGGGACAACGAAACGAGGTCGAGCATTCAACAGCACGACTCTGGCAGATTCACAAGCGCGGACTGAGCACATTCGAATGCTCGATACGTTGTGGCTCTTAGATGACGGTCTCCTATGTAACGCAGTAACTCGGCATAGTAAGATGGCTCGAAATACACTGCCACATGGTAAACTTCCCGCACATGGTGTCGGTTCTCAACCGCTAGCCCATAGCGAGTCAGATGCTTCATTCATTTTCAGTACGCATAATATCAGTACGACCCATATTCATGAAGATGGGTGTAACGCAGGGCCGGCGCCTCGGTGGCTACCTCCGCCAAAGCCCGTAGAAAAGACAACCGAACGACGTGACAGCACCTTGTCTTGCTTTTCCTTCCCACTCTATGAATACATGTGTCAATGAGCTCATGCGGAGCCCTCTCATACACGCCAAAGGACACCAAATTCTCGGGTCCCAGGAGGTGCACCTGCAACACAATGGTGGCTGGAATTGGATCTCAAGATGCAGAAGCAAACTTCTTTTTCCTTGCCTCGGCAGCTATGCGATCTGATTCCGACGAGAAAGCGACGGATTGCTTGCCGACTCCAGTAGGCTTCTCGCCTGTTCTGCGCCGTGAATTGTCTCGCCCACCCCGTCCACGGAAGCGGCCACCACGACCTCGGCCGCCTCGACCGCCAAAGCTTTTCCTTAGAGCTGGATCATCCATAGCACTGGTTTCTTCAGTTCTGCCTCGCTTTCGTGAGCCGCGTTCGCGCTCCTCCGGCAGGGCTTCGTCCAACTTGCCCATCGCCGTCTGGCCTGTGCCGAAGCGCCTCGCTCGCTCCAAGGCCTTCTGCGCATCGGCATCGGTAGCACTCTCCCCTGTCTCAACGTCTGCGCCTGGAGCGCCTACGCCGAATCTTTCAGCCCTGGCCTTGCGCTTGGCCATCTCAGCGTCCACTTCTGAGTGCGGTAGATGTAAAGAGTATGAGGCCGAGTTCGCGAGTGCAGTATCGGTATTCGCAGAAGGGGAGTCGGCGGGCGCTTCGACCGTCGTGGGCGCTGTAGCTGCAGGCGCGGTTTCTATAGGTGCGGGTTTGTCAGGCGCAGGAATTGATGCCGGCTCCGATGCGGGTTCTGGTTCCTGCGCGGGAGGCGCGCTGGTGGATTCTGCGGGCGGAGCCTTCTCAGCTTCTAGAGAAGGCACGAGTTAGGGTTACACTATTCTGATTTGACCTGCGCAGGGTGATTGAGGGAGACCTTGCTGTGCCACAACGTACCATTTTCTTGCGCTGCTTTGTCTGCCTCATTCAATCTGGCGATGAGATCCGCCTTCTTCCCCGAGTGCGGTAGACTTCGCGACTTCAGGATCTCCGTGAGCTCGGCTACCGTTTTCTTAGAGTAATCGACCATGGCTGCCGAGAAGTGGAAGACGCGCCGGCGGCGCAATTAAACAGTGGTGTAGAATGGAGAATTTCAGCCTGGGAGACCGATCACGACCGATGAGCGATCCGAACAACTTGACCGGCTCAGGATGCAAATATGAAGCGCCAACCGTAGCTTGCAATAATGTTGATATGTTTCTTTGTGTGGAAACGCGTCCTGGAAGCGAGGCTGCTGGCCAGCCATCGACAGGAGATTCTCCGGCTGCTTTAAGCCGCTACACACAGACGTCATTTGGGCCTATTCTTGACCTAAGACCTGTGCGGCTAGCGCAATATCGCGGTGTTCATTTATCGGTCTTAGACTGGACCTTGCTTCGACTTCCACACTCATAGTCAAACAATCGTCTCACGCTCCTGGTCATTGCTTCTTCTAGATACTGGTCGCCCTGGCTCCAGCTGAGTCGAAAGCCATCGAGGTGCGCCAGCTCAACACGCTGCCATCTTCGCTCTCAACCACGCCCGCACATCGGGCAACGCTTCCCCAACAGTGCCGAGGCTGGGCAACTCCCTAGGGGCTCATTGGTTACTGTGAACGCCTGGAAGCATGCTAGCTATGTAGCTGTGGCATGGACAGCGTCACAGAAGGCAGGCTTTGTCCTGCAGTTGGCCGTTGGGCCTTCGCTGTGAACTAATCCCGGATCGCGAATGCGGACAATGGGGAGGCTCTCGCTGCCATCCGTTGAATTTTGCCGCAAAGGCCACGACGCTTGAAATAGCCCACCGTCACAATTCCTCTCAATTACTGCCGTTGATGAGTGACCCAGCAGAGATTGCTCCTGTCTGGTATTATGCCATGTGCAGCTGGATGGCTCCTTCGATGCTCTGCACCATACCAAAGTGATGGTCAAGGACAGAGCCAGCACAGCAATCCAAACCGGACACCACTGTTCGCCCTTGCGTCGATCGTACCACCACTGGGTTAAAATTCCAGGCCGAGACTCGTCGAACGTCTCCTTGAGAATCGTGAGTCGATCGTGCCAGTAGTTAAATTTGTTAATGTCCCGGTCCGCTGCCCTCAGTTGGCCGCGTTTGCCAACCTGGACATCAATATCCAGCGAAGAAGAAACTCTGCGGCACCATTTCGCGATTTGTTGGTAGGATTGTGGAAAGAGCAGGGGAAGTGTTGACAACGGCTCCCTTACGAACCCTGCGGGAAACAGTCCGCTAACTAAATCAGCATGGCGTCTAGTAACAGCATCGTCCAGCTTTCAGCACACCTCTTTTGATGGTGATTTATAAAGGAAGCATGGTGAAAACATGGCGACTCGTTTGGCGCTGTCCACCAGGCGAAGATGATCGGCGATATTATCAGACCGGTCAATGGTGACCCCAGCAATACGCTGGAGACTCAACGCATTGAATGACTGTTCCAATCTGACGTCTTCATTGAATTACCAACTAGCGTCGAATTGTGCATGCACAAAGTCTCTCAACGAGCCACTGCTCCAGTCGAGGTATCGACAACCAGACAATCCGTACGGCAAGCTACCAATTCCCATCATCATGTACAAGCCGCTGCGAGGTCCACAACGCCGTTCAATTGCGCCGCCGATTCGTCAATCGTCCTCTGATTCCGATCCCTCCGCTCTGAACTCAGGTCACGATCTCCTCTCTTGACATTCCAAGGTGTATGTACTCTTTAATGCCGACGACGTCGCAGTGAGATCTGGCAGACACGCGTTGACCTCCGTCATGCAGTGCGTGTCTGAACTCTCTGCGATAGTAAGCCATGTATGCCTTTACATCGACTTCGGCCTTGCCAAATTTCAGCGCGTTTACGACGTTCCATAGCCTGTACAGAACAGTCTCAGTTTCAGAACGGGCCGTTGGTATCTGTACAATCCCTCCGTTAAGCAAGCGATACTGATCTGGTTCTATCTTTACAGCTACCCACCTCCCTATCAGACTATATTCTCGCTCCTGGGGTTGGCTGTCAACAGTGTTTCAACGAAAGGAAGGGTATTCTCTCCCTAGCAACGGACTGGGTCCACGAGCTGCCGATCGTTGGGGCTCATGGTTCTCTTGGAGATCGAAGGGCTTGTCTGATGACGTCGAGGAAGCACACTGGCCTTGAAATGCGCAAGGCTTCTTGATGGCAGATGCTGGAAGTCAAACCATGTTAGGCATCTTTCCGATTGCGCCTGCCTCGTCTGCGGCCAGATTGCAATGCCGACGTGCATCCAAATTCCTGCAGTATTGGCTACAGACGGAAGTTTCGAGGCTGCGGAACGTTACCAGATTTACAATACCTTCTCAGCCGCATTTCGTTTCAGCTGGGATGGTCCCCAAGGCTGAGGGACCCCAAGCACGCGCTATCCCGCATGCGGCAGGCGCTTGGCCCAGTCTTGGACCAAACTGTACAATTGCTGCCAGCGCATCACTTCTGACATGAAGCAAGACGGTCACGATCCTCTGAGATGTGACGGAAATGGTCGAGCCAAGATATTTGGCTTCTTCTTAGGTCAACACTTGACATCACCTCCTAGTGTGCAACTGAAACTATAATCCCGAGCGGGCTTCAACACTGACAGAGGCGTTCTCAAATACAGCTGTATCTCAGCGTGAAGCTTCCCAGGTATGCACAGCTAGTCATCGTTCCGCAGTCGAGATTGGCGAGGTCTCCGCCGGATGCCTCAACCAGCAGCCTACCTCGACGCATTCTATTCGGCATCGTCAAATACTCGTGTCCTCCGTCTCCGCTCCAAGCTCTCCTTTGACCACACCTCTTCAAGGACATAGTCGGCGTCTTGGTAGGCGGGTGTCTTGTCCGAAAGGATAATCCAAGGCTGCTTAGTGGAAATCCAAATGTGCGCATCAGGCGGGAAAGGGTCCGGGTTGTCCAATGTACCGACATCAACGATGCGGATACGATCCCTGACACTGGATTTGTTCCCAAGGGCATTGTAGACACTCCAAACAGCCACCTTGCATGCAGGGCACCGTGCAATACGTTGACCGGCGCCCCCTGCACTCGGCACCGTATTCCATTCAGGCTCGCCCTTGAGCAGTTTCAACCTCTCCGTCTCGATCATAGCGTGGAGCGCGAAGGAAGCTCCAGTCTCCCGCTGGCACCATCTGCAGCTGCGTTGTTTCAGCAGGAAGGCGACGAGCCTGGTGGCGTTGTCTAAAACTCACTGACAGCAATGGACTATCATGGGCTCTGTCGCCATAGAGTAGCGGACCTCTCCACAATCACACCCTCCTTCGACGGGAAATGCAACTCCTTGTGGCGCCATGGTGCGAACTTCGGGCGTGCGTCTACGAGTATGGAGTGGTCGAGCATAGAGGTCCCATATATAATCACAATCACTCGTGGTTGGCCCGGCAAGAGCACGACTTCTGAGATCATCGTCGCTACGAGAATCAGCTGATCGGGTAAAGCTGCCTTTACACGACGTGGAGTTGGGAGGATCGGGGATTTCGAGCCAACAGGACTCCCAGGATTCCCAGACGGTTGCTCAAGCTCTTCCTAAGCGCATCCTATCAAACGTTTTCAGTGTCAAGATCAGCCACAAAAAGACGATATTATGTCTTATCCGCACTCTTATTGGCGGAAGGCCAGGAAAATCGTTGCTGCACAAGGAAGAAAGCGGGAAAGAAGTTGGAGGTCTGGAAGGTTCGCTTCGGAGGATTTGGCAGCCACAACGTCGTGGGGGGCTTGCAGCCTGCACGCTAAGGAGGTGCTTGCTGCATCCGTGACTTGCAGGAGCTCGTTTGAAGACTGTGACTGCGTGCAGTAGTTACGGTGACGAGCATTTTCTCAGCCCATTATGTATTGCGGACCTGCCACCATAGTCAGATGCGTTTCACCCTGGTGGAGAAGATTCGACAGCGGCTACGGCGGTGTTCCGGAAAGGCAGGCTCAAGGAATAGACAGCCGGCGAAGAAGTACCTCAGAAGTCCTCGTATTGGGGCGCTGGACAGAAGACGGAGTAGCTGTTGCGGCATATTCTTTTCTTCGAAACCTGTGGCTGGCTCAAGTCGAGCAGGCGAAGATTTTGTGACGGCTCAATCAGATAGCCAGTTGAGCATACGAGGGCACTGTCTAAAGCCCAGAAGGACGCGTGCCTTCGATCCGAAGGGAGTAGTGGCCCGAGCCTTTCCATAAAATCCCCAGCGGCCTACCAGTGGTGCCCAGTGGTGCCCGGCGGTCCCTGTGTAGGGCCACTTAGGCGAGTCTTACACGTTATTATTCACGAGATTCTCAGCTGTCGCCACCTGCGGGCCACCGAAACCGAATCCTGCGCCTCGGTCCTGCTTCCCCTCAGGCTCCACTCCGCGGCAGCTCCTTCTCCCAAGCCTCACTTCAACCTGATTACTGGCTCACATTTCTTTCACGTCTTTTGCCCGTCGCTCTCTTGTTGGGTAGCTGTCTTTCGGCGGCCCCTGCGACGTCTGATTCTACTCCATTCTGGGAACAATACGAGGGCACCAGTCAGTCAAGAGTTGTCCAAGCTGCCCGCTCCAACGGTCGCTGATCGAAGCGTCGCCACATGATCCTCTCTCCCTGTGTGATCCGCATTCTACACTCACCGAGAGTCGGCCTTGCCTTTGCATGACGGTCCTGCCTATGACGCCGCCGAAGAGGCACCTGCCGACTAGATTGGTCTATCGCACATGACGCGTAAAGAAACACTAGACCAGCAATACACACTGCGCACGCACGACATCTTTCGGCCATGCCTGCCTAGCCACATGATCGGTACGTAGTCGCGACATTCTTTGACCGCATTACGGGTCGTCATGAGCGCTTGACTCGGATTGTCGTGCCAAATCGGCGCCAAAATCAGACTTCCTGCTCCAACCTGGGAGCGGGAGGAGCCATGATGGAGACAGTCGAGACAGACCGCGGATGGAGCCTGGGGTCGGAGAGGCCAAGTGGTTGACGCCTTGAAAAGCCCAACATTGAATACGACTTTTGTGCGGCCCATCTAGCGCCCCCACACGTTGATACCATGCAGCCTGTGGATACAGGCACATCTGATCATGAAGCAAGCCTCAGCATCAGCCGGCGGAGGATTCGAGTGCTGTGGTGCTCGTGCCAACTAGGCCGAATTCGCTTATCCCGCTCTCGTTACAAGATGCCTGCATGATCCGCCCACTCTCATGCAACCGTTTCCCTCTTGAGCCTTTATCATCCCAGAACGACTTTGCCTTCAACCTGCTTTTCTATTCTTTCCCGTCACCGAACACGCGGCCTCTGCGCAGACGGCATCATTCATTGCGGTGTCACGTGCGTGGCCAGGGCCACCGTGTACTATTTTTCGCTCACCTTACAGTAGCCTCGGTCTTCGCCGAGTGTAGAGGCTTGTGTGGCGCATGTTGTCGATCAGAGTCCACGCCTGTACTATTCTCGTGGCGTCTAGAGGACGTTGACACTGACTTGTCTCGGGGAGAGTGACTTGTGCGACATTTGTTCCAAGTCGCTTCTGAAAAGAATCACCTGGCACCATCACCTGTCGGCCTTCGCTTGGCGCTGGCGGCCTCCGACTACTTTCTTACCATCTACTACTCCGGCTTGAACGACGACTCGACCTGGATGTCGCAGTCTAATTCTTGAAGAGCACGGAATGAGTCTAATGTGTCTGTCGCCATTGCACGTACCTACGGAGGCTGGAACGGAGGATACGAAGCGCCAGAGGATATGTCGCACAGAAAACCGATGTATGACACCCAACAAGGTGCTTCGAGAACCAGAGATGCAACCGTTCCACGAGCATTACCAACTTACGGTAACAATGGGCGTCAACTCAATACCTTCCGCCCAAATGCAAGCATGCGACTGGCTTCACGCTCACCCCCCTTGGAGAGAGACGATTTCCCCGGTCCTCCTGAACGGGTTGGGCAGAAATCAACAGCTATTCCTCGACCGAGCACCAGAAACCCGTCTCGGCGGTCTATAAGCACTTCAAAAAATACCCCGACCTCTTCTGGAGTGAGCAGGTCGACTGCACGCCCAGAATCAACATCGCAAGAAGTCCCTTTGGTAATGGAATCATACCATGGGCCAAGACGGAGAGAGCAAACCTCCGGTGACAGGAGTTTTGCGCGCACCCTGGACCCCTCGGACTACGAGCAATCGTCTTTGGACTTCGGTCGGGATGCGATCTTTGGCGTAGCGATGCCTCGAGCAAATCCCGCAGCCCGCGCTACGGAGCTCCCTCCTCGACTGATACCAGAGCTGCAAGCCCTCGCGGCCGCATCGACGAGATTACCACAGGCGTCTAATAAATCCGTGAGCTCTGTCAGCAGCCCTTCGACGCAGTTTTCCAGTTCCCCAAGCCCCTGGAGTGTATCCACCACCACTACAACACCCACATCATGGTCTTCTGCGTCACCCGGTATCGTGCAGCAAGTGCCCCTGACAAATCCCACTAAGAGGTCACAGACAGTTCCACTTCCTGCAGGCAAGCGAGATAAAGTTCCCAAGATGCCGGCGCTTCCAGAATCTCTTCCTCAATCTGTCCAAGGTGCATGGCAAGCCAGCTCAAAGGAGTCGACCAAATCATCGACCAGAAGAAATCCACTATTACACACGCCGGCCCCTACACCTCCTCCACGCACTTCATCTGCGAAGCATTCTCTGAGCAGAAGCAGTAGCAAGAGCGATAGGCAACGGAAAACCCCTACCCAGGAACCGACACCTTCGTCGTCGGAGCTAGAGCGCAGCCCACTGGCAGGGCGTGGTCGTTCAAATCTAGGCACTGTAGGAGACTCATTGCAGCACGGCACAGTTGCACAGGCCCATGACAACCTGCAGCAGTCCTTAGGGAATGGATTGTCTGCAACCAGTCGGCGGGACGCGCACGCGCTGGCCGTGAAGAAAACTCCCATGGTGGACGCCACTCGAGCCGGTCCTGCCCCTCGTGTGCCGCCGATACCATATTCCGAAGACCGCAGTCTACGACGACCGAATGAAGCTGTACAAGGACAGGAAACGTACAACGCTGCGGAAAGCCTCCCCAGAGCACCACAGGCTCCAGAGGCTCAAGTACAAAGCTCCCCCGGCCGTACGGGGAAGTTCTCTCGCCTGGGCCTATTCGGTCGCAGAACCAAATCTCCCTCAACCGAGGTCGAAAGATCACCGCGCAAACTGCAGCGCAAAGGTCCTGTCGCCGGCACAGGCCATGAAGGATACGGTAGATATGGGAAAAGAGGCCGCAAGACGTCACAGGATGATTCATCCGCCAGAGGCAGCGAGAGTGAGAGATCCGCTAGCAGTACCAGAAGAGTACCTCTGTTCTCGTCCAAGGCTAAGGAGAGCCGTAGCAGTAGTCGCCACAACCGCAGCAGCCAATCTGACCTGGACGATTTTGCGGCCACGCGATTGAAGCCAGTGCCCATGATTGGAGGCTCCGGCAACACTATGAAGAGCGAGTCTGGGAGCCAGCTCGACGTTTACAGCACGTCAGCGCCTCCTGGCCCCGTTTTCGACAGATGGGAAACTCCATCACAGTCGAAGACTTCTTTGGGCCAACAGTCTTTGCAAGACACACCGGTCATCACTAGGGACCCAACAGGCAGTCTGGGCAGCGGTCCTACCCTGGCAATACGACGATCACAACGTTTTGGAAACGATGCGGAGGGTTTTAATCTGCCAACTCCAATCAGGACCGAAGGCCTTTCCGCTCCCTCGTATATCAATAGCCAGGACGAAAGCCGGTCTTCGGCCTTTCCAACGTCTACACCAAGCACAATCCCTGATCCGAGTCGCGGAGATATTGGGTTCCAGAAGCCCAAAGAGAAAAAGTCCAGGAAGCTCCGATGGAATTTCTTCCGACGAAAAGGCACAGACCCTGAGCCGGAGAGACCTGTTGGCCTACAATCCTCATCCCCCGAAGAGATGCCTGTCAGCGTTTCTGCGATCCCCATGGCCCGACCGATGCCATACTATGCTATGATTGATTCAGAGAGTGAAGTCAACCCGACTGAGGCTGTTGGAGACTACCTCGCACAAGTTGTGGACTCTCCAGCAGTCAGTCCGTTAATTGGAGGGTTGGATGTGGACGTTACGGAAGATGAGCCACAACCTGATATCTACGAAGACCACATCTTTCTTCCAAGTGTTCCGGTCTCGCCGCAGCAGTCGTTCACAAGATCACCGCCTTCAGTACCGCTGCAAAACCCGGTTGAACAACCCCCGCTTCGGATGGAGCAGCCGACACAGCGGCCACCACGTCTTGTTCGAGTTGGTAGGATTCCGCCCGTTGTACCGAGGACCGAAAGGGAACATAAACCGAGCCGGGCGTCTTTCTCCCAACCTTTCATAAGAGCTCCTACCTCTGAGGATTTCTACGCGGGACCAAGGTTAGATGTCGCACCTTCTATGCCACTTCAGGTCAGTACCGACGTGCTGCCAAGCAGACCTTTCGCTAGCCCTGACAGCGACCAAGCTGCCAGCGCCCCAAGCCTCGGAGAAGCTGAGTTCTTACGATTCCCGTCGAGGCAGGCTTCTGAAGTTTCGACTTCGAGCGGTTCAGCAGGTGTATCGAGTATTCTTGGTCCCCCACTTGTTCCAGGACTACCAGGAGGCGGACTACTCGGAAGAAGCGCCTTGCAGCCAAGTGTCTACTTTCCCGGTAGTCCAAGTAATGACGAGGTTTGGAATGAATACGACGACTTCATCGACCATGTCATGTCGCCATCCCGAGCCAGGAAAAGCATTAGGGCAATGGCGCAACCAGATAGCCCGAACCTCGAGCGTTCCGAGCTTGAAAGACGGCTGATGGCGCAGGACCACCTGCTGAGAGCACAACCATCAGATCCCATCCTGTCAGAATTTCCCGTCCCAGCCATGAAAAGACCTCTCTATGTAGGAGCGCCAGCGACGTCAGTCACGCCGCCAGTCGTGTTTCCCCCTCCTACAATGCCCGAGCGAGTTGTTGGGGATGACATTCGTTTGCGCCGCTCAAGGATCGCTTCGGCTTTGCATTCTTCCATGGACCTTTCATCTCCCTTGTCTATGCGAGGTCCGTCGAACGAGTACGGGAATCAAGAAAGGAGCAGTGCCAAATTTTCCGAGCGCCTGAGCACATCTAGCGCAGGTCGGTCGCTTGAACGCCTGACGACGAATACAAGTGTGCCGGAATTGCCTTCTGAACCGTCTCATCAGGAGAATGTCGCAATGCTGGAGGTTGTCGAACGGAGCAAAGACCCAGTCGCTCAAAACGAGCTTCACTATGCGTCCCTTATGGTGGCCAAGTGGCTGTCGTTCGGAAGGGTCCTATTCTCCCCAGCACATGACGAGATTCAAGCCATCCCGGAAAGACACGTCCTCGTCATCGATGGACTTGGGAACGAAGACTGGTCAATTTACTGTGCCGTCACATACGAAGCGCAAAGAGCACTTGTGCATGACCTCAAGGAGAAGACCCACGCGAAGGGGACGAGAATGTCCCATGCATCTCAGCATGCCCCAGACAACCATCGACGAGCAGAGGTGGCCAGTTTCCACGAGCGCTTCCCTTTCCCGCCCGGCTTCTTTTCCGTGATCGTACTACGCTTCCCACCTGCAATGGCAGAGTCGAAGATGAAGAACATCATCGCCGAGTGCCGCCGAGTGTTACTTCCTGGCGGGTACCTTGAATTGATGCTGCTGGACCTTGACATCGTCAACATGGGTGTGCAAACTCGACGCGCCGTCCGAGAACTGAAGTTTCGGATGACGACAGCAGACAAGCAGATCAGCCTCCGGCCTATCATCGACAATTTCCAGAGCGTGCTCGGCTCACGAGGCTTCACTAACATCAGTCGCTGTGTCGTCGGCGTACCAGTTGCGGGACGCCCGTCGGGGTCGACCGACTCTTCCTCGTCCTCTCGCTCGAGTCGAGGATCAGACGGACTGGCCCAACGAAGATCTGGTGATGCGAGGCCGAGCGACGCATCCCCCCGAATGACCTTTAGCCAAGGCCGCAGAGGGACCAATCTCTCATTGAATGAGCTGCTTTCCGATCGTTCAGACAATGCCGACCTGCGTATTGGGAAGATCGTGTCAACGACAGCACGAACGTGGTGGCAACATTGTTTTGAAGCGAGTGTAATCAGTGACGGCAATCTCGCCAAAAGCATCTTCGCCGACAAGAACGTGCTGAGCGAGTGCAAAGGGCGGGGCTCCAGCTTCAAGATGCTCATCGCATACGCGCAACGGCCAGTCTTTGACCCCCGGCGGCGGACTATGAGTGAACCAGTTGTCCCGACACTCGCCACCGCCGGAGGAAAGAGGCAACCACCATCCACTGGCAATCCACGCACGGCTTGATCCGACCCATATCACCTACATTATCACCATTATGAAACTCACCGCAAACAGGCCCTGGAGGCTTCACGAAGAACATGAGACGACTTACCACGACATGACGTTGAGAGAAGATATGCGACGTATTGTATTCTGCCTTGAAGAAGATACCCCCCTCACTGACGGCCAGCATCTATGATTACCCATCATTGTAAAGCGACTTAGCATGTTCAAAAGCAAGCGAATTGTCATTGGATCACCAAAAGTCTAGCATGCACAGGATTGGCGCAGTGCCAACGAAGACTCCAGATGGGCGCGAGCCCGGCAGGATAGATGCCCTCCCGTGGGAAGCTGCAGGCCAGCATTTCCTCAAAGGAGGCGTTAAGTAGAAGTAATACATACATCCTAATTCTCAAGGAACGCGAGACCTTGCGTCAGCTCGTCTGCCTTTTACGCGCTCTTCTCACGAACCTATGAGGTCAGGTCCAGCCAGTAGATGCCACGAATACCAAGAGAGAATGATCTCGAGGTCAGACAACCGCTGAGGAGAGGGAGAGCCGACATGAGGCTGAAGCAGGGCGGCTGTTCGAGGCCTATTCCTATTCATAGCGATGGGCAAGCGCCGAGGTATAAATACCTTCACCCGCAGCTGCCCAAGAAGCAACAACAGGCGAGATGCAGGCGATCCCAACCACTTGTAGACGCTGTGAAGGCGACAAGCAAACGGCGAATGGCGGGGTACAGAAGTGAAGATTCTGGGAAGGGAGCGACGTGTTTTGGCCAGTTTGCTGCTCGGTTTGGTGACATTCTGTCTCTCTTCAGGCACCGAGATCCCCCTGGCGCTTTCTTAGCCGCTCGTGGCAAATGATTCGCGTGTTACTGGAGTCTGGCCTGGTGCTTGAAGATCGTCGCTGCCAACCACCAATCTGAGTGAAATCCTAAAGAGGCTGCCTCTCTTTTTCTGGGCCTGGTCCCCCGCTGCCTTGCCATGTCTTCCTCTCGTTCCACTTCCATCCCGCATCGCTCCTCGATATCTTCGAACACGTCTTCACAGCACTCGCAGACACAGCCGCAGCCGCAGCCGCAACCCCAGTCCCAGTCCCAGTCCCAGTCGCAGTCACAGTCGCAGTCGCAGTCTCAGCCGGGAAGCCGTCAACAGCCCCAAAGACTCACAGCACAGCAACTCGCCGACCGGGTGATTTCGCCAGCCTCGGTGCTGTTTCAAGGCACCACTGCCCCGCCTCCTGCAAGAACAAACGTGCAAGAGCGCAGATCATATACAGACATGGATCGGAGGCATCCCAGTTCGTTTCAGCAGTTGGAGAAGGTATGCTGCCTCAATCCGTGTACGCTCACATCGCCAGACTGACATGCAGCCCAGTTAGGTGAGGGAACGTACGCCACCGTCTACAAGGGCCGGAACCGACAGACCGGCGAGCTCGTTGCGCTCAAGGAAATCCATCTCGACTCGGAAGAGGGCACTCCTTCTACGGCCATCAGAGAAATCAGTTTGATGAAGGAGCTCAAGCATGAGAATATCGTCACGCTGCACGATGTCATCCACACGGAGAATAAGCTCATGCTCGTCTTTGAGTACATGGACAAGGACCTGAAAAAGTACATGGACGCACGAGGAGATAGAGGCCAACTCGACCATGTCACCATCAAGAGATTCATGCAAGATTTACTACGAGGCACTGCATTCTGCCACGAGAATCGCGTTCTCCACCGCGACCTCAAGCCTCAAAATCTGCTGATCAACACCAAGGGACAATTGAAGCTGGCAGATTTTGGCCTGGCAAGAGCATTCGGGATTCCCGTCAACACATTCTCGAACGAAGTGGTCACGCTGTGGTACCGAGCGCCGGACGTTCTGCTCGGATCGCGGACCTACAACACTAGTATTGACATCTGGTCCGCTGGCTGCATCATGGCGGAGATGTACACGGGCCGGCCGCTTTTCCCAGGCACGACGAATGAAGACCAACTCCAGAAGATTTTCAGACTGATGGGCACACCCTCGGAGAGGACGTGGCCGGGCATTTCTCAGCTGCCCGAGTACAAGAGCAACTTCCCGTCATACGCCACTCAGTCGTTAGCCATTCTTCTGCCGCAAATCGACCAACTGGGGCTTGATCTTTTGGGGAAACTGTTGCAGCTCAGGCCGGAGAATAGAATCAGCGCGCAAGATGCTCTGCGCCACCCGTGGTTTTCGGATCTGCCCAACTACGCTGGACACGGTAGATCTCATGTCAGTTCAACTCTACAGCAACCCGCACAATTAGGACACCAGGGCGGAGTTGCCGGAGGTTACGGGGCCCAACCAGGGCTGGTAGGACCGGGGGGCTACTAAGGTCCTGTTGGACGGAAGGAGCGGAGACGGTGAAACAGCCATCAAGGCTGTAGTTGTGATACCTTCGTCGATTGTGAGGACACGGCGAGCATCCACGGCGTTGGTGGGCCATGGGGGAAATTTGCATGAATGAAGGGACATCACCAAGCAGAGCGAATGATAACATGAGCGCATGACCGTGTCGGGCGTGTTGTATTGTTGCGTACCGAGTACTCGTAAGACAGAGTTCGCTGTTAGTAGTTTTGCTGAGCATCGAGTGCTGAAAAGCGGCGCCAGACGGGATCCGACCCATTGAGCTCCGCTTCTTTTTTCGGCGTCCCAACACGATCCAGCTAAGAAACACGTAACAATCCCCGTTTCCTCCCCATCCCCATCGCCGTCTCGATTGCACCCTTTGCATCGCTCCTCTTTCCTTTCGTTCACTCCTTTGGCCAGCCATGTTGTCGCGAGCTTGTCTAAGAGGCTTCGGCCTGCAGTCGGTACCCAAGAGACAAGCATACCAGCTCGCCCGGAGGACTGTCACAACGGACGCCGCAAGCTCGCATGCTGAGAAAGACGACGTCCCCGACGTAAGATCCTTGGACAGATCCAATTCAAAACCGGGATAGAAACTCACCGGTGGTGTGCAGGAAGATGACAAGCCTTTCCCCGTGAAGCTCTCCGATGAGAGTTTCGAAACCTACAACCTCGACCCGCCCCCGTATACCCTCGACACAACCAAGAAGGAATTGAAAAAGATGTACTACGATATGGTGGCAGTCCGGTGAGTGAAGACAGGCGAATAAGCGCTGGAGCCGCTTTGCTGATCAGGGTTCAGTCGTATGGAAATGGCGGCCGACAGGCTGTACAAGGAGAAGAAGATCCGAGGGTTCTGCCACTTATCGACGGGGCAAGAAGCCGTTGCGGTCGGCATTGAACACGCCATTACCAGAGATGATGCTATAATTACCGCTTACCGATGCCACGGTTTTGCCCTCATGCGCGGCGGCAGTGTCAAATCCATTATCGGCGAGCTCCTTGGTCGACGAGAAGGCATTGCCTACGGAAAGGGAGGCTCTATGCACATGTTCGCTCCCAACTTCTATGGCGGCAACGGTATCGTCGGAGCGCAGGTACCGGTCGGCGCTGGTATCGCCTTTGCGCATCAATACACCGGCAGCAAGACCGCGACATTGGCGCTGTACGGCGACGGCGCTTCCAACCAAGGCCAGGTCTTCGAAGCATTCAACATGGCCAAGCTGTGGAACCTGCCCATCATGTTTGGTTGTGAGAACAACAAGTACGGCATGGGCACTTCTGCTGCTCGATCATCCGCCTTGACTGAGTACTACAAGCGAGGTCAATACATCCCCGGCTTGAAGATCAACGCCATGGACGTGCTTGCCGTTAAGGCTGCAGTGCAATACGGCAGAGAATACACCACCAGCGAGAAGGGACCTCTCGTGTACGAGTACGTCACCTACAGATACGGTGGTCACTCCATGTCCGACCCTGGCACGACGTACCGAACCCGAGAAGAGATCCAGCGGATGCGATCGACCAACGACCCTATTGCCGGCCTCAAGCAGAAGATCCTCGACTGGGGTGTCTGCACCGAGGACGAGCTCAAGCAGATTGACAAGAAGGCGAGAGAGGATGTCGATGTGGAGGTTGCTGAGGCGGAGAAGATGCCCGCGCCAGAGCCGACGCCCAAGATCCTCTTCGAGGATATCTATGTACGTGGCAGCGAGCCCGCGTACATGCGCGGACGCACCCCCGAGGAGACCTACTACTACTGAGTGCTCCTTTCGACTTGGTTTTGTGGTACTTGCAGCGGTGACGGGGGCGGGGGGGTAAAAGCGGCCTTCTAGGAAGTTGTACATTTAGCAGGTCCCAGTAGTTTATTCTTGCGGCTAGCATAGGGATGGGAATGAATTGCTTGATGGCTCAAGTTCTTGGAGGTGCTTGAGCTGTACAGTGTAGCTCCTGTTTAACGGTGCATTTGCACGTGGCAGCTGCATCTCTTAATAAGCAGGTGCGGAGTGCAATTCAGGTTGAGCTCGGAGATGGAAAGATAGAGGGAGAGACGATGATGCCATGGCGTGGCCCAAATCTTGTACCTGGACACACCACCGCAAAACAGCATCCTCCAACTCCGCACTTGCTAGCAACGAAGTAGGACGTCGAGCTTTTCACATTAGCCTTTCGATCCTCGTACCTGTGCATCTGACTTGGTCCTGAACAGACCGAGACCATGGCCACCACGGTCAGCGAGTCGTCGCCGTTGCTTCCGCAGCATAACTCGCCCAGCGGTTCACCCTCGCGTCCTGGTCTACGCAATTCGCGGACGGTTACATTTAACCCGTTGGCGTCCGTCAGTACTCAGTCCGGAGCTACGTCGTCGGCAGCTCTCCGACCCTCGCAAAGTCCTTCCGCTGCATTGACGGGTTCAAGTCAACCGGTTCGGGAACAACAGCCGATGCTGAGTGCTTTCAACTCGAAACTTCGACGAAGAAATAGCCATGGAGCTCCTTTGCCTACCACCCAGCCGTTCACGGCTGCCCCGAGAACCGGCGCACAGAGAACGACGAAGACGACGGAAAAGTTGAAGATATTACCGAATCCCGACATTGGCGAGGAGGAGGCCGATGAAGAAAGTGGCAGAGATGTGTACGCACAGTTTACCCGGATAAAAGACCCCACCGCTAGGAGAGACGCTGCGAGACTGGGCAAGGCAGACAGAGACAGGCTGCCTCGAGTGACTGCGTACTGCATGGCCCAAGGTTACCGCCTGGAAGGCATCATGAAGTTCATGAAGTCAAGAGCAAGAACCCGCGGTGCAAACCCCAAACTGTTCGACGAGTGTTTGTACAGCCCCTACGACTACGAGTACCTCAAGAAGAACAAAGGAAGTGAGAGGGGTTCAAGTCCAGTTCAAGAGAGACTGGCGCGAGTAATGGCATCTCCCAGGATGGGTGCCGGAGAACGAAGGTTCTCAGACAGTGCCGTCGAGGTCGAAGACAACAACAAACACCGAAGGGAAAATTTGATCGACCTGCAAGATGAGCTGGGTCCACCTGCAGGAACGGCCCCGACAGAACCCGGTACACTAGAAGACCTGGCCATTGTCGCCAGCCGTTCCTCCGTCGACCTTCGCCATCCCGAGGGCGACGATATGCATGACCGATCGAATTCCGAACTTTCCACCACGGTCCACACACCGGAAATCTTCATCTTTGACTACGGGACTGTTGTCATCTGGGGCATGACCGTCCAACAAGAACAGAGGTTTCTGAATGACATGTCGAAGTTCAGCGACGCTCCCCTGCCCACCGAATCGGTCCAGACCGAGAACTTCAACTTTTATTACACGAAAGAATACCAAGCACGGATCTACAACGACTTTATCTCGCTGAGAGACCCGCGGAATCATATGACCAAGCTGGCCATCTCCCATGCCCTGTCACAATCCGTCAAGACGAGCTTGTTTGAAGATCTCGTCAGTGAAACGATCGAGACAACGAGTCCTCTACCGGCGCTGATCGCACAGACCGGCAGTGTCAACTTGACGAGGAGACAGCTGAATATGCAGATTGGAGAGCTGTTCATCTTGAGGATTAACATTCACCTGCAAGGATCTGTCCTGGATAGTCCGGAGCTGATGTGGGCGGAACCGCATCTTGAGCCGGTTTACGCTGCTGTCAGGAGTTACTTGGAGATTGAGCAGCGTGTAGGGTTGTTGACTGAGAGGTTGGATGTGATTGCTGGTGAGTTCAATCTACTCCTCGCTGGCCCCCATTGGGGTGGAAGTGACGTCCCGGAAACTGACTGACTTGAGGCAGACTTGCTCGCCGTCCTCAGAGAGCAAGGTAGTAGACGACACGGCGAGGTTCTAGAGTGGATCGGTAAGCTTTTTGGAACCTGCTGTAGGCTGCGCCGCTGACAGCCAACAGTCATCATTCTCATCGCGGCGGAAATTCTTGTTGCGTAAGTTTGTCTCGTTGTTAACAAGAATAACATCAGTGCTTACGGTCGTCTTACAGTGCCATCAACATCGTTGTCGACCTCTACGCTGGCGTCGATTAAGTCCAGAATTGGTACGACGCGAAACATTCACGAACCCGATACCTAACATAATACCTCCACGAAATCAATGTTCTTCAAGGTCCAGTCACCAGGTGTCGGATGCAGACAATCCACGTTGCCCCCCACCGAATGGAAAGCAACCTGCGAACCATCAGTCGACCCAGTGACAACCATCTTCACACGCGTGACTGGTGTGTCTTGTCGACCATCGAACATGCAGCAGTGAGAGGAGTTTAATCTCAGCTAGCGAAGGCGTTGGAGGAGTGCGGTCCATACACATCCAGTCGGGGGAGCAGCTTCAGATCCTTATCGGCCATCTAATGTCGAGGTTTCTCAGAGCCTCCCTTTTCCCTTGCTATTCTCTATGTACATTTTCCGACATGTTGGTCCTTTGTGCCTCCTTGGCTGTCAGAATGGCAAAGGGCAGAGTCTGGGCTATGGCCTCGATGAGGTATAGCTGCGAAGTAGAAGAAAGCGTTGCAGAGAAGTTAGCGGCGTAAACCCTCGCTCCCAGAGTAATGTACAGACAATATGAACGGAATACTATACCGGTATCATGCCCTGTCCCCGAATGGTCCTCGCAGTAATTGTCTTGGTGAGACACGGTCGTCGTGCATCAAGCGATGGAGACGGACATTTTCGAAAGATTGATTCGTTCATACATACCATACATTTCTATGCTCACTGGTTCGCTGGTGTTCAGCTTCGAGCTCTGAGGGTACTCTCTACAGTAATTGCCACGGCATGCCCTGAGTGACCGAGTCCCTCCCTGCCTTTCCGAAATGAATGCCATGTCTGATATTCCCTTACATTACTGTGATTGTGCATGTATGTATGTATGCATGCATGTGTGGGTGATTGAGACTCTTGCTTATGTTCGTGTCTAAGTATGTCTATCTACTCTCGTTTCCATGTCCCGTGAGTGAGCGAGTGAGTACATAAGGTACTTATTGACTAGTCTTCTCTGCTGCCTTCCACCACCACCGCCGCCGCTGCCGCCGCCGCCTCCGTAACTATGTAAAGATCCCGCCGTGGAATCTCATAATCCTGGAACTTTGAAGTTCTGATATGCCTTTGCCCATCCCTATGTCCTTGCCTTTGCTCATGTCCTTGCCTTGCTCTCATCAATCCAATCCATCAGTCCATCCACCATCTAGGACATACCCATCACACCTTCGATCATTCCTGATCACCGGTTCTGATCCCTGGGACTGAAACCTGCCGAGTTCTCCCCCTTCCTTCCTTCCTTCCCTCCGCTCCATCCACTCCATCGCTACCTCCTCCGCTCCATCGCTACCTCCACACTTCCTTCCCACTTCATCAGGGTGCTTGTCCTCGTGGCCATGCTACCTACTTCCTCCAGGCAAAGAGCTTTCCCATTCCATGTCTCCGCCCGCTCAATGCTCATTCTATGCTAACAGACCGGATCCCTTCCCCTTGATTGACGCTCCAGGGAGGGCCTTGTGATTTTTTCCCGGTCTGAACTATGAATCCTCCGGCAATAGAGCTTTCCCATATCTGACATGCCCGCTCTTTGCTCGTTTTCCTTTGTTTTTCATTTCTCTTTTTTTGAGAATTGCCTTTGATGCTCTCGCTCTCGACATGTAGATTGATGTCGGAGGTTCTTGTGTTTGAGAGATCTGATCATTTGACATTGATCCTGTTGATTCTTATCTTTTCTTCTTTGTTTTTCTTGCTTCTTTTTTTGTTTTTCATTCTCTATTTTTGAGAATTGCCTTTGATGCTCTCGCTCTCGACATCTAATTGATGTCGGAGGTTCTTGTGGATGAGAGATCTGATCATTTTGACTTTGATCTTCTTGTTGATCTTCTTGTTGACTTTGTGTTTTTTTGTCTTGTTCTTCTCCTGCCTTTTTTTGTTGGCGTTTTCTCTCTTCTTCCTTTCGTTCTTCTGTGGCATCACTCGGACAAGCACCCTTCCCTTCCCTCACTGCCCTCCCTCCCTGCCCTCCCTGCCCTCCCTTCCCTCCCTTCCCTCCCTTCCCTTGCCTTCGTTGCTGCCACCACTGCCACCACACTTTCCTTCTATAGAGAACCATATCACATCGAGGATATCCTTCCACCACCAACTGACCTTGTCTCCACCCAACCGATAATCCCACCTTTCGACGCCGTTGCCACCAGTTCCATCGCGTCGCCTTTCCTTCATCCACCATGCTGAAGTTCCTCTCCACCACCAATAACAAGAGTCATAAACAGTGACACCTTTTCCCTGACACCTTGATGAAACCCTGACGCAGTTTTACCTGAATTGAATGCCAAATCCCTGCGGTGCTATCTTCGTGCTTGTTGATGATACACTTGGCCTTTTTGATAGCGTGGCCTTGATTCTTGATGTCATGGCCTTCTTTTTTGGGCATCTTCTTTTTGCTTTTTGCTTTTTGCTTTTTGTTTGGACTTGTACTATCTGAATCTCGGCTGCAGGTTCTTGGGTGTACTGACTGGCCTCTGGTTGAAACCTTGAGCTATCTATCGTGGCCTTCCTTTTTGGGCATCTTCATTGTTCGTCTTTTTTTTGGACTTGATGTGAATTCCAGCTGCAGGTTCTTGTGTGTACTGACTGGCCTTTGGTTGATAACTTGATTCGTGGCCTTCCTTTCTGGGCATCTTTTCTTTTTTTTTTGACTTGAATGTGAATTTCGGCTGCAGGTTCTTGTGAGGACTGACTGGCCTTTGGTCGAAACCTTGAGATGTTGTACCCGTAGTTGCTTTCCGTTGATGTTCCCCTGGGACCGAAGTCCATGTGCTCGTCTGTTGAAAATTGTTTGACTTTGCACCGATTGCTGATCCACCAGTGATGACTTTGACTTTTCCATTGACTTCTCCATTGACTTTTCCTCGACCTTCAATTGACCATGCCGTTGGCCTTCTGTCGACTTCTGACTGCTGCTGACTTCTGACTTCTGTTGACTGCTGTTGACTCTTCCATCTTGAACTTCACATCACTCGACCTTCCCACGACACCAGTCTCAACCTGAAAAAAAAAAAATCAAGGCCAGGTCAGTCTCGTCTCACTTATGGGAGCGAAAGCTTGAGGCTGATAACTTACCTGAACGTCATCTGTGAGACACCACCACAATGAAACAAACGCTGTGCAGACCATGTACCTTTCCTAAAACGTAGATGAGATGTCAGTAGTTGTGATCATAGACGTTGGGTAACTTACGTCGCGTCTCGACTCGAAGTCTCGGCGTCATCGGCCGTTCGTCGTGATCAGACCTCGTAGCGGTCATTGTTGATCGTGCCTGTCAAGTTAGTGAGGCCTGGATCGAGTGTCTCAGAGGCTTACCGTCGGTTCGTCCCTAAATGGTTAAAAAAAAAAATCATCTGTCTCTGCTGTCATATCAGATAGAGGTCAGTTCAAAGTGGTAGGGGAAGGGGAGAGTGTTCCAAAAAATTGTGGCAAGAAGCCAGACAGAGTGCAAAGGACTCGTCTTCCCTTCCCATAAGTCGACGATGCAAGCATCGCCGCTTATGGAGAAGGTGATGGTATGAAGAAAAAAAAGAAGGATCAAGAGAAGAAGACAATTTCAGAACCGAAGTTGCAGTGAACAATGTGTAAGAATTCCTGTTGCCAAGACCAAAAGTGAAGTCGCGAGAGGACCAGCCTCGAGTTTCCCGTGGTGGTGCGGCAGAATGATGTCGTCGTCGAAGGTGGAGGAATTACCCGGTGCGATGGCAGTGTCATCCTTCCTGCCGCCCAGATCATTCAAGTACAAGAGAACGCCTCCTCGCTGTGGCAGCTGCCGCTCCAACTCACAACCCCTCCAGTTGGACGATCCGTCTCTATTTTGATCCTACAGCTTTGGAAGACTTCAGAAGGCGGGAGTGGTCAGTCCATTTCCACCGTTGGGGCGAGACTCAGACTCTCTTGAAACTGCAGGTGACTGGTTGTGACTTCCCTCCTTCCAGTGGTGAGTATACATAACTTGGTGTTGTGTGTCCGCATGCGGTACATTGCCAACAAGGGATAACCGCATGCTGGTAGTATCGAGGCGTCTTGAGACTCTGCCGTGGAGAGTCATCGTCGGAACACTGCAATGCTCCCTCATGATCAAAATGTCACTTTCAGTCCATCGCATGATTGGCCATGTTGATCAGCCAATACTTCGCTGTGTTTGATGTTGCTGTGATCCGATCAAACATGTGCGATATGCCTTTTCTGAATGTGCACCGTACCAAATCACGCAGTAAACGCCAGCCAATACCCATTTTGTGGCCCACCTTTGAATGTGATCTTACTCAAGCGTCGTCTGATCTTTGTAGAGATCACACAAGTCGTGAGTCCAATCAATATCGAACAGATCATGCCAGGGGTCCAGGGGTCCGCCCGTCCTCCGGCCTACAAATACCCTCCCCTCCCCCAACTTCTTCTGAAATTCTTCTCTTCTTTCATATCCTTGATCCCAGATCATGTCTGCTGTGCTCGCATCGCTGCGTCTGGCTCGCACTCGCTCCTGTGCAATTCAGGCCTTATCCTTCTGCCTGCGATTGTCCCAAGGTACCCATCTTGCCGCCAGCAGATGTTGACTCTGACTCAGGATAAATCATACGTCAACTCATTGGGTCTGTCCCCGCCTTTGGGGGTCATGTTGACTAGGTCACGTTGCGGTTAAGTCACGCTGCCGTCCCCTTGCCTTTATACAGCTTGACTTGGGGCTCCGGTATTTACCTCGATAGTGCCCACAGGGACGGATCATCCGATCGGGGTCCCTGGCGTGGTCAGAGGAGATGTGGCCGAGGATGTCACTGGCTCGTGGGGATGGGATGTAAAAGTCCTGCAGCCTTTTTTTCACGAAGCTGTTTTCTCGATGATGGCAGTCCAGGAATGTTCAACCAGGGCATATACCAAAGGTGGTCGAGGTATATGTCCTACTACTTTCGAGCAGTTCCGTGCCTAGAGGCATCTCCCACCGTAAGGCATACTTCGTTTGCGGAGTGGTACAACGACCCTTGATGACCACCGTTGACAATGGTTTTTGGTCCTTCTCAGCTCCAGTCCTTCTGGACAGGAATGAGATTTTCACTTTTTCATCGTTCCACTTTGCCTTGTGCAGGGTAGCGGAGAAGAAGACTTGTAGTCTGGGCTGATCGAGGAGTTAGGCTGATGTGCGCTAACATCGCTAGCAATTCTGTATCTTCGGACCTTGGCGTTGCCGTTCACATTGACGCGCGACGTCGCCATGGTCCGCGAGTCCATTGTTGCGTGCGGTCATGCCGAAATTGTGCAACTGGTGCCTACCGTAACGTATCGTCATTTGTCGAGAGTGTCAAATTCCAGCTTGTCGTCCTTTGAGCCTGGTGACAAAGCAGACAGAAGTGATCCTTGAGGGTTCAGCGTTTGAATTGTCCGAGGAGCTCTTGCATCAATGGTGTGTATCCACCAATTTCCCAGCGTCTTCTCAGAGCGTGGCAGCCGTAATCCACAAAACCATCTGGCGTGATGATTGATACCCGGACAAGCCCTATCGAAAACCATTCCCACTTCGCCAAATGCTTTTCTATAGCTTTAAGCGTGTTCTGATCTGCACCCCGCCTTAAGGAGGCGGTGAGTTAAGTAAGATACCGTCGACTGTCATGGCAGGCAGACATTTTGTCTGTGCCTACTTGTTCATTTCTTGCTTGATGATGTCCCCGATTGCTGCTGCTGCTGCTGGATCTGCGCCATCTTGGCCCGCGCACTCCGACTGCCTCCCAGTTTCGGACCTCTTGATTCCGTCACCGCGGCCCCTTTCGTCTGAGTGGTAGATTTGGTCCTGCTTCTCCTCTCTGCCATGGCGTCCATGAATTCCTGACGAAACTTTTCGGCGAAGCGCTCATCGTCATCGGCCTCGGCGTCTTCTCCGCCTCCGCCATCCCGTCTGGTGACATCTCTAAGTTCTGGCGTACTCGTGTCGTACATATCAATCTTGTTCTCGTGCAAGAATTGCTCGATGAGGGCATCTCGAGCAAGGTCTTCGCTGTTCCTTCGCTTTCTCGGTCGTGGTTTCATTGGCTTGCCGTCTCGGCCAAGACGGGGTTTTCGAGGCTTTGGTGGCTTGTCCTCGTCCTCGACTGGAGCTTGACCTGCCTTGACACGTTCGAGTGCAGCTTGTGTACGGGCAAGATTGAGGTGGTGGGCAGATGTCCCTAGGTCAACTTCGGCTAATTGACGAGCCGCGGTCGGGTTCGCTGATGCTATTTTCTCGTTCGTGGAATTTCGATCATTGAAGATCGTTGCATCTTGCTCGAAGCTGTCGGCTTGAAGTCGTTGCAAGCTGGAAATAGGTGCGTTCCGTCTTCTAGCTAATTCGGAATCTATGAATGCAACCCTTACCTTGTTAGCTAGCTGAATTCAGTATCGAGGGAGAGGTTGGTAGGGGCACGAACATATGCTTGTCGACATCGACCGCCTGACCGGTGCTTCCGACGAAGCGGTCTGTGATTTCGATAGGTTTTGCTTCGCTCTCGTCAGATCTTACCAGTGCTGTTGACGTGTTCCCGTCGGCTTGATGAATCGCTTTCCTATTCGAGAACTGAACGCCTGTGACGGGCCTCCGCACTTGTTTTCTTGGTCGTACCAGGGTTGAACTTCCAGCGTCAACTTCCTCCTGATCGTTTTGGTTGCTCTCGTTCGGTAGCTCCGCGCTTTCGTCGGCACTAGGAGCTGACGGCTGCTGCCTGGAATCGGGCGATATGTCTTCTCGCGGTCGAGTGAACTTTCTGCGTTTCGCGACTCTGAAGACCGGAACTCCATCCATCCTTGGTATCGTACCAGAATCAAGCAGGTGCGGATCACCCCGTCAGCGGGAATGCGATACTTGTGGGCAATTGCGAGCCGTCGCATACGCTTCGAGCTTTGAAACACGAGAGGTAGGTCAATCCGGTAGCTTATGTTTTTCTTTTCCAATCGATATCCAATTCATTCTTCTGATTCAGCTCTGCTCATTAGAGAGTTTAAGGTTGATGGTGGCGTACCGAGTCGTCTTCCTGAGCTCGTCTCTTCTGGTCACGTGAATTAACTTGGCAATTTCAATGCCCTCGTCGCGCGACCATCGGGGACTTTTTTATTCAAAACGACACTGCTACTTCACGACTTCATCTAAGGCTCTCTGATCCTCTCCGCGTCCCCTCCTTCCCTAGACACGACATGTCTTCACAAATACCCTCCGCAACGTACCGTTGCTGCCAGCTCGCAGCTCGAACGCAAAAGCAAAGCCTCTCATCTCAATGCCTCCGACTCTCCTCCACAAGCTCCGTAAACCAGCAGAGGCGAAGGAACAACTTTAAGCAGTCAAGAAGATGGCAGTCAACGGATGCAGCAACTGCATCTACAAACCCTAAGATCACTGGAATCGTCGACCAAATATCTCAATTGACATTGCTGGAGACTGCTGATTTGGTTGCAAGCTTGAAGGTACGTGGTTACATTTTGCAGACCCTCGAGTCTGTCCATCTCTCCTGTGGCATTCTGTTCCCATTCTATATGCGTACCTGCTCACATTCCGATCATAGTCCCGACTCAACATTCCCGACATGGCCTTCGCAGCTCCAGCTGCAGCGTCTGCGGCAGGTGGCGCAGCAGCTCCGGCCGCCGAGGCAGAGCCCGAAGAAGCAGCACCCGCACCCGCTGAGAAGACGATGTTTACGTTGAAACTCGAGTCCTTCGACGCAGCCGCGAAACCCAAGGTCATCAAGGAGGTAAAGGGTCTGCTCGGGCTATCACTCGTTGACTCGAAGAAGTTCGTAGAGAGCGCGCCGAAGCAGATGAAGGAGGGTGTTCCGAAGGAGGACGCAGAGAAGATTGTTGCGGCAATGAAAGCATTGGGCGCTGTCGTCTCGATGTCGTGAAAGACCAAGCGTGTCGGCTGGTGAAGGGATAGACGCGCGGAACAGAGCTAGGGACTACCTACCGAAAACCCCTGCTGATCGCGGTTTGCGACCAAGGTGCGGAATGGCACCTGCTTTACGGCTCATGGTGCCCAGAAGACAGATGGAGAACGAAATTCGCAGCATGCGGCGGTCGTGCCAACTATTCATCTGCCCACTCTGGAGTTCCAGTTTCAATGTGAGATCCTTCGTTCAGAGGATGTTGTACTTATACTATGGCCTGGTAAAGAGATTGGGAACAAGATGCAGACTGTACATTTCAAGCTTCGGCCGTTCACGCACAGGAGAACTCATCCTGGCTCCCCTTTTGCATGTTGACACGCCAAAGCACTTACGCAAGACCAGTACACCCTGCCGACGATCCTAGACCAGGAGGAATGTCACCCCATCATCACTAACACTTGCTCCGCTCGGAGTTGCAAGAATGCTACCCCAAAATGAAAGGACATACTGGAGTTTGACCAAGTTAGGCGGTAGGGTGTGAGGCGAGGTCAGTCCCCCTGATATTCAGCATACTCCAAACTGCTCCATTTCGATCTCATGACTTTTGTCTGCTCCTATCACCGAGCTGGAGATTCAGCATAACAAGCTGCTAAACAGTGCGGCCAGTCCGATATCCGTCCTTTGGATTAGTTTTTACCTGTTCATTTTACACCCACTACAAGCCTCGATGAGCCTGCTTTGCCCGGCAAGACCATCATTAAATGAAGTGCTCAGGTGCTCGGCTGAATGAGGTTCGAAGATGTCCACATTGAACGAGCCTGCGAGCAAGGACGAGCTGCACTGGGGTCAGATATCATTGCATGACCAGCACTCAGGCGTCTCTAGTAAAGGTAGGGAAGGGTCGTCCGATCGCGAGCCAGATGATCAGAACTCTGGGAAATGTGGCTGCTCCTGGCATAGTCCAAACACGTTACTTCTACTGGTGAGTCTATCTTCCGTTGAACCCATTCGTACTCGTCACATTGCTTCCAAGTGGCTCATCCCTAGTATCTGTTGGTCTCCAGATCGGCAAACCCCGGGTCCTGCTCTCCCATATGTATCAGGCCCACTGGACCATCCCATTCGACTATAACCACGGTGCTGTCAGCAACGTCGTCCTCGATTTCATCAAGCCTTCTGGCAACAAGGTCCAGTTGACCACATCCGGCAGCAGCAACCCGTTCCGCCAACTCTGTATGACGCCCGCCGACCACAACGGCATCAGAGTCGACCTCCGTCAACCCAGTGGTACCATGACTTTAAATTGCACTTGTGAAAAGAGACAGTAGCAGTGCATATGCCGGCAACAGCAACAGCAACCGTTATTTCTCATCTTTCTGCATAATGACCACATATCTTTGCAGCTGCCAATAAGCTGTACAACTACTGTCTGGGCACCTCGTCCCCACAATGTGGAGGAGTAAAGACTGCGAGGAAATGCCACTGACTGAGTGCGCGTGTATTAGACCCCGGTTTCCGAGCTGAGAGTGCAGCGATATGGTCATGTTCAGGGTGGCGGACACCGGCAAACAGTTGAGATCAGGACGAGATGGCGGAGGAAGATTCCGAAACTATCTGGGTGAGTCCTCAAAATTGGTACGTCGAGGCAACAGGTCGTCCTGTTGAACAGAACAGGGAAAGGGATGACAGGCTGAGTGAATGTGAATAGGGCTTGCGTCTGATGATTCTTTCAACCACCCATTGCAGAGAAAGTAACGCCTCGTTCCTATGTGTCCATGCAGGTATGGCGTGTATGGTCATTGCTGCTCTTGTGAGGCTTCTTCGCTTTCCGTCGCTCGGTCCTTTCTGGTAGTGAAGCTATCGGTTCGGCCAGCGAACAACTGCCACCGTGGATGGCGAGATCGAGTGCAGGACACGTCAGCTCAATACGAAGGAAGTCATGGATGTGGTTCTCGGAGGTAGGATCTCAATCTTGGCTCCCTCATTCGTTTCACTGTCTCTCAAACCTCGTTCCATTAACACCACTAACGCCCTTCCCCAGCTGCGCCGCCACGACAGTCGCTTCCCTAACACTCCTGGCGACGGTGCCTCTGACTCTGCCCTCCTCTAACACAAGCAGTCCTCCAATCGTACACCCTCCCGGAGTGGACACCTTCTCCCTCACCAGCGCAGGATGCTCGCCATTTAACACCATGCCCGCAGTCCCTCGCATTGTCTGTGCCGCCATTAACTGTGCTTCCGCACGCGGCAACCCCATCGCCACAGCCCCATCAGCTAGACTCTCGAGCATGAGTGCCAGAAACGCAGGCCCGGACCCACACAACGCGGTGCTCACATCCATCATACCGGGCGGGAGATGCACCACCCGTCCAATCCGTGTGAATATCCACTCCACGATACCTGACAACTCAGCCGGCAGAGGGGGCGAAGTGTTGGCAATGACGGTCATGCTTTCCCTCACAATCGCCGCCGTATTGGGCATGACTCTCACAATCCGACACGCATCGCTGGGTATGTTCGCGGGGTACGACTCGCCGTAGAGGACCCGGCCGATTTGCTCGACAGGCACACCCGCACATATTGAGATCAGAAGTTTCCCGGCGAGCGCTTCTTTGATGCCATCCTCGCTGAGGAGTTCCCCGACCATATACGGTTTGCAGCCAAGGATTACTACATCGGCACTTTGTGTGCCCTTGACGTTTTCATTCTGTAAGACCGTCACCGAAGGCCGGTACGCTTGGACTGCCAATTTTATGCGCTTGGCGGACTCCGGACGGCGGACGCAGGCGACGAAATTTGTGGGAGTGCGTTGAGGGATGGAGGGGCTTTCGGTGGTGGGTGTTGCGGTGCCGGAGTCGGGGTAGGCGGGGGAGGGGGCGTGGGAGAGCGTGGATTCGCTAAGGGAGGAGAGGATGCCGCTGAGGATGGCAATGCCGAGTGTACCTTTCTGAAGTCAGTGATCTAGCTACGCGAGGGTGGAGGCGGAGCACCTACCGCATCCCAGAACTGTCAGAGTCATGCCGTTGGAGGAGTCGCCGTTGATGCCATTGGGCACTCGGAGCACGGTCGCCATCTTCGGAATGATCGAGTGCAGGGAACAGCGCAGCAGATATGAGTTCAGAGCTCGGTAGCAAGGCGTTTCAAAGTGTTCACGCCCAACTCTTTCCTTACCGTGTAAAAGAACGAGAAGTCAAATGCGGGGATGAAAAAAATAAACCAAATTCCGGAAAGGCGAAAGGCGGAGAGCACTTTTCTTCCACCTTGGTCGACATGATCATCGCTCAAATCCGTCTGCAAGGCACACCAATGACATGACCTGCCTCGCCTGGCTCTACTCTGACGCCCGAACCAGTAGGCACAATTAAAACTGTATGTTGACTTGTCGTAGCGAACTTCCCTCCGAGTTGAAGCGCAGCGAGCGAGCACTGGGCTTCATTTTTGTTTGCTACCTATCCATTCCATTCCGTTCCGCTCCATCCCACCTCACGATGTGAACGGCGAGCCTGCAACTTTTCTTCCTCCATCTGATCTGCAGTAACCGCATCACCACACAAGGAAGCCTTTCGTTACAGTACCTCCCCTAACAGCAGCCCACCATGGCCGACCCCTTCGAAGTCCGCATGCGATTCACAAACCTACTCTCCCACCTCTCGGCGTCCGCCACTGCCAGCATAAAGACCGCGCACTACGCCTTGAAACACCGCGACATGGACGAAGACCTGCACTCTTGCATCCTGGAGAACCTGGAGCGCGGGCACAACTCCAACATGAATAATAAAGCCAACATCATGTACTTCCTCGAGCATCACGCTGATCTCAATATGAAGGAGGGCGGACACGCAGCGTACATAGAGATGGTGAAGCGGGACATCCTGCGGATCATCGAAGCTGTGGCGCAGAGCGGCGCGAACGTCAAGGTGGTGAGACGGGTGGTGACGGGGCTGGGGGAAAAGGGCGTGCTCTCCGCCGAGACCATGACCAGTATTGAGACCGGGTTGAAGGACAAGGAGGAGAAATTGGGCAAGTTGCTGGGTGACGAGGCCGAAGCCGGGGCGGGCGAAAACGCCGCAGAGGTCGTCACTGCAGATGGCGGTGCTCCGGAAGGAAGTCAGAGAGCCACTCCTCGAACCGGAACCGAACGCTCAAGTAGACCTAATGGGGTCTCCAAAATGGACAAGAGAGCCATTGAACAGAGAATCGAGGAGGACCGAGAGCGCAACAAGCGATTGCGAGAGAGCGTGTGGACCGTTCCGGGTGATGATGATCAAGAACTGGACATGATGTGGGAAGAGGGTGCCACGTTGGGCCAAGATGAACATGACATTGCCGATGAAGAGGCGGAAGAGCGTCTTCAGTTCGTGAGCTATCATCGTGCTACACTGGGGACCTAGGGGGTTCGTGGCCTTGGATGGAAGAGCAACTCTCACCTCCAAGATCTCGCTCAACATTACTTTCGATGAGCTGGCTGTACAGCCTCATCTGGTCATCACCATGGAACGGCACCATCCTCCAAGTCACTGAAACCAGTCCCTAGCAAAGAATGAGCCATGTTTGTCTTCTCCATCTTCTGGTCTCACGATCGTTATGGACAGCATCATAGCCTCAGCGTGCTCATATCACTCAGGATTACACCATTTGGTGAGGACGGCCTCCGGACTTTCCTCCATCGCGCCGAAGATTGCGCAAAGGTCAACATAGATCCGCGGCTCCTCCTAGGATCCAAGTTTAGCCTTCTTGGATGCGGGCTTGTCGCCATTCAGCTCATCCTCCTCCTCATCCTCCTCCTCATCGTCGATAACTTTTCTTCTCCGGCTTGTCGAGGATGAAGATGCTCCATTCCCATGCCGATCTGCCTCCTTGTTTTTCCTTAGGGCATACATCATGATCAGACCCTCGTACTCATCTTCCTGGCCACGAGCACTGTCCTCGATTTGAGGGTGTCGGTCTTCCAGCGGGATCTGCATCAGCACATCCTTATTCTTTCTTACAATGCGCTGCTTCAGCAATAGCCGCCACCAGTAATAGGCTCGGTCATCGGCATTGGGATTCCTAGCACCTCGGACCTTGAGACTGGTGAGGGAAGCTCCACCCGCTGCCCGTCGTGAGTAGGGTATCTGTGCGAGAAGATACATCTCAACCATGCGGGCGAATTGACGACTTGCGATCTTGTTCTTGATCCGAATCTCTCGTAGCTGGTCGAGAGGAAGCAGTTTAGCGGTTGGTATTCCCTTCAGACGACCGCGCTCCAGGCTGGCGAAGGGTGATGAGTCGATCTTGATGTTGGCGGCTTCGAACTGTGGTCTCAGGGTCTCATAATCATTCATGTCGCGCAACTTGTCGAACTCTTCACTCGGATCCTCGACCGTCAGTTCCAATATGGTGGGGTCTGCCATCGCCTCATCATAGATTGCCTGGTACAGAGCCGAGCCATGACCAGAGCTCTGGTAAGGTGGAGTGACCAAGAACTGTGATATCCGAAGCCGCGAGGAGAGTTTGTTGGGTGTGATGGATTCTGAGAAGGGAAAGGAAATGGGGACATGACCCTCCGCTGGTTTTTGGAATTTGTAAAAGCGGTAGGTTGTTGCATAGCCAACGAAGGAATATGGAGATGCGCGAGGTGTAGGCGGTTTCGATGCCTTGTGGTATGTGAGATAGACCCTCCATCTGTCTAGTGTCCAATCCACATCTTCGAGGTTGATAAATTGCCCGCCCTCGATGAAGAAGACAATCAAGATCTGGATGTTGTCGACCAGGGTTCGCATTGGCATGTCAAGCAGTGAGCCAGCCCAGACCTCATAATGCTCACCACCTCTTGTGTACCTCTTGACGCACTCGCCGGGGGGTGTCCATGCTGCTGCATCCGGATCGTCCTGCACCAGCGACTCGAATCCTCGCTCAAAGGCCGTGGGGGGAAGGAAATCACTGAACTTTTTGTTCAGATCAAGTGCGCTTGTTGCGCCAACTGTCTCGAATTTCTTCTCATATGAAATATTGATATGGGGTTGGAGGTTGTGTGCTGCGAACTGAATCTCAACATCTAGACCTTTGTAGCCAAAGATCTGTTCGGCCTTGCCAACAATTGGATAGGTGAACTCGGGATGGAAGTCGTGTCGCGTAATGAGCTTCTTATCCGGTCCAGGTTGGACAATCGAAACATGCACAGCCTCGTTCGCGCTGACCGTGACTGTGAATCTGTCAGTATTATCCATCATCGACAGATGCGCAACTCTTACATTCTTCTGACAGAGTAGCCATTGTTGTCAAGGTCTCGCAAGATCGATCAGTTGTACCTCATACCATGTGCGGAGTTGCTGGGAAGGTAGTCGTGAGGTTAGAAGGACGAGTCTATTTGAAGAAGCAAAGATTGAATGTTTTGTCAGAAAGGAAGTGTTAACAATTGAGATAGAACAGAATACTTCGGTTGCTGATTGCGACGATTCGATTGCACTTCGCGAGGCAGCCTCGTCGCGATGAGCGCGTTTCGAGGAAAAAATGAAGCAGGTCTGACGAATGAATTTACGGGATCTGCCACCTCTGCAAGAAGCAACTGACGCGATTTTGTACACAGCTTCATGGCTTCGACATGGCAGACCGATTCAAGTCCGCTATTGATTCGGATCCCAATTTCCGCCCATAAAGCATGTGTACATTTCCAGATCCTCCGCTGACATTTTGGACGACCTCTGTGTGCTAACCATCTCTACTGCTCTTGATACCATCGACTTCTGATGGTGGTGCAAACCGGCATATTTCCCACCTTAATTCCGCAAGTCATCTGGGACATGCATCTAACCAGGACCAACTCAGATTAAGGACGCAGGAAACCAACAATGTGCTCAGGCTGCGCGTCTTGACCGACTGGACATGCAGACAACAAAATTCATGTAATATTGGAAGACTCCGGAAAGCGACAGTCAGTGTCATGACTCGTATTGCTTCAGTCTGCATTCCGAGTTGGATTGGGCGGCGTGAAAGCTACCACCAGAAGACTGGGATAAGTTCCTGGATTTGTACAAGTCCCTGAACGACCAAACGACGCGGAACCCCCCAGGCCAACATTCGAGACCCTCTACTCGGTAGATTGGACGACCAATGGGCGCGACAAAGGTGATGGTGCCGTCACTATGGATATGTTCATGTCCAGAGCATACTGGCTTGCAGCCTCTTAAAGGGGAAGGGGCCCGAAAGCAGGAATCACGGGAGGTAGCTCCCATGTACCCGGTACTCGGTACCTGGTATGTGGGAGGCGAGTAGACTGCAGCTCGCCATCTCCCTTCTGTCAATGTGAGATGACCGCCTTTCCGTTGCCCAAGGAGAAATTATTCCAGTTGAGTATTTTGCGTTGAGCCCAGTGGTGCGACAATTCTCATTCGTTTCGGCTCATAGTTAGGTCCAGGTATCTCCGAACGGGACAAATTGTTGCGGCAGTCTCGTATTCATGCTCCTCAAGCATCCGTCCCCCCCGATGCCCTGCGTTGTGCGTCGCTCTCGCCGGCTCATCGTCCACATGTCGATCTTTGCAGATAGGGTTATGCATCAAATCCTTCGTGATCGACATACCGACTTGGGAAGAGGTAATATTCTGGCCCCTCTCCAACAATGTTGGAGGTTCTGACTTCTGCACTCTACGGGATACTTCTAGCAACGAGCGACACTTGCTAGGGAGACAGATGTAGTGCGTTTCACACGCTCAAGTTCGTGGGACGTTTCATTCCGACTCGCAAGCGATTATGTGAGCTCGCTGATGACCCGAAACCAGAAACACAGTAGTATCCCAATCAAACCTATTGGGTCCCCGGCAATCGCTAAACTCTGACGTTATTTGGTCAAAGTTTCGATCCTGGTTATCCGGGTTTTCGCTTGCTTGCCCTGTAAAGAGAGGGTGGGATACATCTCAGCTCGAAGCAAGTTCTGCTATCCTGACGCTTGAGAGGGTTGAAACGATCTCGCCGCCGTTGAATCGCGATGCGCAACACCTTGAAACAAATCAGCCTCTTCCGGGTTCCTCCCCCCAGTCCCCCTATGCACCCCGTGCGATAGGATACGCGTTTAACCGTGGAGGTGCCGGTGGAATACCATCCACTGACGACCCACTAGCTCGGGGTCTAGCCTGCAGCGATGCCTAAAATGGGATCCCTGGGGCACGGATGCGGGAGTCGAGACTCGAAGCGAGTCGTTGTCGCCCCCTCGAAATCCGCGTTCCCGACTCCAAGGGTCAGCCCTGCCTGCCCATTTTCCTGGGCCTGCGGCTGTACGAACCCACCTCCCTTCCCACCCGCAGCTAACTTGCAGCTTCAAGACCCATCGTCTGCCCCATCCTCCTCACCTCTCGGGTCTCCCTCCCTACCTTCTTGACCGCAGTTTACACGATACCAGAGATAGACGGCAACGTCTGGCCATGCTACCGCCGCGCCTCAGGACGCACATCGGATGTGTCACCTGTCACACAACGTCCTAAACCACGACTCTCCGCAGCAGCAGTGCACAGACCCCATGGGTTAGTGCTGGATCGCCCGTATGCCTACGATGTTGTTGTCGTCCGAAGAAGCGAAGGTTGGAGGTTGGGTCTGTGCAGGATTGTCTTTGGTTATACTGGCTATACGCATGGTTGCGGCGAGGCTGCACCATGGTTCTTTCGACATCAGTACTACTGTCTGCGTCGCTGCCATTGTCACAATCATTGCACGCTTGGTGGTCAACCAATTTGTCCTCACCTTTGGGACCTCGAATGACGCATTGAATGGGAAGTCGACATACTTCAATGCGGAAGATTTGGAAAACCTCAAGATCGGAAGCGTACTGTCATTAATCGCGCGGCTCCTGATCACCACCATCTGCTGGCTGCAAAATTGCTTGTTACTACTATTCTATTCTCGAATTTTCGAGATTCGGGCAAAATGGACGACAAAGCTCATCCGGATTACTTGGGTCGCGATACCCATTACGTACATCATTGTGATACTCTCGACCTTTCTCGAATGTCGTCCTTTTCATCTTTATTGGCAGGTCGACCCGAGTCCCGGCAGATGTGTCAAAGCCTACGTTCAATTACTCCTCCAAGGAATCTCAAACATCATATTGGACCTGCTGCTCCTGGCCATCTCCTACCCGCTTCTCGCTGCGGTGCGTCAACGAAGCCTATCAGAACAGTTGAGGGTCGGGATGTTATGCTGTTTGGGCGTCTTCTGTATCATCATCACGATCGTGCGCATCGCCTATATTTATGCAGAATCGTCCTACCAACCGGTCCGCAGCTTCTTTGCCTCGGTTCAGATAGCAGCATCATGCTTCGTGGCGAATATACCGACAATCTACGGTTGTGTCAGGATGATTAGAAGGCGCAAGTCGGAGCAGATGATGAGGCGAGGAAGCCGACCGGAGATATGGTTGCATTTGCAAGCTACCAGTGAAAGCAGTGTTCCCGTCAACGTTCCCGTCGCGTTGATGAGGGAGACGAGTACCTCATCGAACGCTTCCGAGAAGACATGGGCGCGTTGGGTCCCCTGACACTGGGCTGGATAAGGCAACATCACCTTAATTGACTCACCCACAGCGCGATAGCAGCTTCTCTTGCTATGGTCTGGCGGCCACTCTGAATGCGGATGTCTTGCTTTGTTCAGACTCTTACGACCTTTCGATCTGGGGCCGGATCGTTTCCAGCGTCAGCATCCTTACGCTGATAGTCATGAACCCACGTCTCGCTACGGCGATCGACTCGACTCCTCAGCAGTCGGTTAGCATGACACCCTACTTGAGTAGTCCGCCGTCTGTTTGTCGCCCTTCGTCACATCTCCAGTCGACTTCTCTGCACCTCGGCACCGTCAGTGGCAATTTCTTCCGATGCAACACCACCCAGCCAAGATGTCAAAAAATTCGATGTCATAGTGACAGCAGCATGTCTGCCATGCCACAAAAGAGTGAGCTTCAAATTTCCAGCGCATCCGGGACGGATCTTAGGTAATACTTACTTGGTATGGCCACCGATCGCAGCAGTCACTATCTCGAAGACAAACTTTATTTGGCTCTGAATATTCAATGCAACATTCATCGGTCGGGCAACCTCTTGTGGAGGGGTTGCAGTCGCTGTTGTATTGGTATCTGAGCTGCCCAAGTGAGGATAAGCGGTCAACAAGGGCGTGAAGAGTAAGATGCATGACGTTGCTGTCACCATCACACAGGAAAGAGACATGATTGAGAAGCTGCAGGGGCTCAATGCAACCTGACCAGCGGTGTGGGAAGTGTTGAGATAGGAAAAGAAGGGACAGAAGAAATGGAAGGGTCACAATATTGTGAAGAAGAGCGGTATAAGCGACTACCGTACATAGGGGCGGGGTGATTGTGAACGAGAAAGGAAGACGCCAGGTCCAGCCGGTGTGGTAGAGGCTGCGGTTCTCTGTCGAAATGGCAAATTGCAGGAAAGGACAGTCTGCTCGTGCACAGGAATATCAGATTCCACAGAGGACATTGCATATATTAGCTGTAGCATCTTTTCTTCCTGTATATACTCTTCCATACGAAGGAAGACTCCAACAAGCATCAATGTCGAAATACAGTATATCTCTTACGCTGCTTGACGCTCTTTGTTCTCTGTGTTCTGGTCGCCAGCTCGGCATTGTTAGCTTGCATTGATTCTTAAAAACAACTACTGTGCTAGTAATCAGCGACGATGATGTGGAAGAAACTTGTTCCTATGTACTCGGTACTTCGTTAAAAGTGCCGAACACGTGGTGATAAGCGCATTCCCAGGTCCTTATCGGGGCGCTGCGAAGCCTGCGATTTCAGGAGTCACTCGACAGTTGGCTTTAATTGTCGTGGACGACAGTTGGAACCTTGACACCTGTGACTCTTTGATATAGAAATCCGATCCAAAGGCAAGCGACATGTCTATTCAATTGTCGGGACTTTAACCGTAGTCGGTTCCGCCCCCCCAGCCCTTCTCCCGCCCGCCGACACTGACGATGGACGGACTGTTTACTCTGCTCAGTTTGAGCATTGTGATGGCCGTGGCCTCCTTCCTGGCTGGTATTCTACCTTTGACGCTGAAATTATCTCCTTCGCAACTGAGATTAATATCAACAATTGGTATGGGGGTGCTGGTTGGCACATCACTGGTTGTCATCATCCCAGAAGGAGTGGAAACCCTCTACACTGCTTCCGAAGTTGGGCGGGCGCATTCACCGACGAAGAGACACTTCTTTGCACGCGAAGCAGACGTACTGTCGCCATACTCTTATACACTTGAACCAGTCCACGTGCTAGTGGCACGCAGCCCTGCGGACGACACAAGCCCTTTCAATGTCCCAGGTCCTGTCATACCCTCGGATCTCGACTCACCACCAAAAACTCCTACCAAACCAGGCGTGGTCGGGATCTTGGACACAGAAAACAATAATGGCGGGAGTGAAGAAGGACAACGCGAGGACGATGATGATGTCCACAAGGAAGCGCATCATGCCTGGATTGGAGTTGCTTTACTGGCAGGATTCATGCTCATGTATCTGATTGACAAGGTACCACAGTACAGTCAGCCGTCGAAACAAAGGACGAGAACACACCATATTGCACTCAACAATCTTGGTCGCAGGTTCAACTTCACTACGTCTTTGGACCGTGAAGAGGAGGCGGACACATTCCTCGACTCATCAGAAGGCTCCCATATCCATCAACGGAGCTTCGCGACCACGATTGGCCTGGTCATACACGCCGCAGCAGATGGGATAGCATTGGGTGCGTCATCAACGGCAACAACATCTGGCCTAAGTTTTGTCATCTTCTTTGCAATCATGATTCACAAAGCACCGGCAGCGTTTGGCCTTACTTCTATATTGATCAAGCAAGGCCTTTCGAAAAGAGCAGCGCGGGGGCATCTCGTGCTCTTCAGCCTAGCTGCACCTGCCGGTGCCATTGCTACGTGGTTTCTTGCCCATCTTTTGGGCGGTGTGCGAAATCATAGCGCGCAGACTACGACGTGGTGGACTGGGATACTCCTCCTCTTTTCAGCAGGAACGTTTCTCTATGTGGCGATGCATTCGATGCAAGAAGCCTCAAGTTCCCATCACGAAGGAGCGAATGGACACGCCAATGGCTACATTGACGGTCGCGAGAATGCACAGAGTGAGCAGAAACCAACGTGGAAGGATCTCGGAGCGGCTTGCTTCGGGATGATCTTGCCATTATTTCTGCAAATTGGGCATGCTCATTGAGAATGAGTCTCTTTATGTTTCCCGTTCAGCGGTGTCGATGGGCTACTCTTCGGCCACAGCGGCCACGCCTGCGAGGCGAAGGCTGTGAAAAGTCGACGATCTTAAGCGAGACTTTACCGCTATGTATTGATAGAATGAGATTATCAGGTACTGAAGTTGGCTGTCTTGCGGCGTCAAACAGCCTGTTGTATTTGTACTGAACGAACGCTACGAGGCCGATACACCACTATTCGTGGTACCTGTCAGCATTGCGTGGAGCTGCCGTACATCAGTCGGGCTTGACTTCCGGTTACGAGAAAGCAAGAGCTTGGATTTATCTTGCCAGTTTGAAATGCAACCGACCGGCTCAATGTTGCAGAGGGCACAGAGAGGGCCAATCCATCTTGAAGCAGGCGTGGGCTTAACTGCCCGGAGTTCTGCGTTGTGCTTCAGCACAGCGGCCCAACATGATCAGGCACGAAGAAGCTCTTATGTACTCCGTATCAGGTACTCGTGTGGCTTTATTGGCCGGGTCTAGAGTCGAGGATCATCGAAGCATCCGCAAGATAATGGAGCATCTACTCCGTACAGAGGCGGTCAGTGGTGAGAGTCGAGGTGGCCCCGCCTCTTGCGAACCTCCTGTTTCCATTGCCGTCAGCGCGCCGAAGAGTTGGCAAGATCAACCAGCCACCGTCCACGTCGGTCGCAAGTGATTTGGCTCCTCAATAGCAACTGCTCATTTGATTCACAAAACACCAATCCCAGATATACCTTCGTTTCTCACGGCCTGTGGATGTGTATACAAATCTATAGCGAAGAGTGCTGACAAAGCTCCCACGCCTTCCCACTTATTCCGTGCGCCACCTCCTCTTCCTGTACGAGGTATCCCACCGGTCATTCCTCTGCTTGGGCTAGGCCCTTGCCTTGCATGTCATAAGCGCTTTCTGCCAACACTGCACCTGCAGCTCGAGTTTCTCTGATTCCGTTCACCATCCCGCGACCCTGACGCTGACATGGCATGATACGGAGGAGGGTTCATTTACACCGTGGAAACAGAGTCCGTTCGTTTTGCGTCTGAAGCATTGCCGCCGTTTTGCTGGAAAGTTGCTTCCCAGGGTGATCCGAGTCGGCAGCCGGAAAGCGCAGGTGCAATCACCAACCTGTCATTTGGCCTTCACTGTCCCAACCGGCACTGAGAAGAGATGGATTTCCTAGACGATGACAATAACCAGATGGTTCTGGACAGACCTCTCTCGCCTAGGCCATCCAGATCAGTCACAATAGACCCGAATCAACTGGCCAAAAGTGCCTACGGCAATGCCAGTACGGATTCGATCGACCAGGAGACCGACTTCCCTTTCCCTACGCCGCATGGCCACAGCCCTCAGATAGACGCAATGCGCTCCTCCAGGCACCCTCGACACAGTGTTTCTCATACCCGCCCAAAAAGGCTGTCGACGTCGAATAAGTCCGGGATGCCGTTAAGCATCCTTCCCTCCGCTCCCGCGTCGCCTCCCACACCTGCACCCTCACCGACCCCTTACCAACGGGCGCCTAGTTGGACATGTGCAGGCGAGAATGAAGATGCTTTCCTACGAGATGCCAGGGGTCATTTTCGAGACTTGAACGCCGCCGAGCGCGAGAGATATCTGGCCGAACTACTTAATATGTGTGACAGCCAGTTGCTTTCTTTTGTTCACAACTTTGTGTCGCCCAGGCTGAAGAAAGATCCATTTGAGCATCTTCCTGACGAACTTTGCTTAAGGGTAAGCCAAGGTGTCCTTGGATGGAATTCCACATACTGACCAGAGCGCAGGTGCTGTCCTATATTGATGATCCTCTCAGTCTGGCTCGAGCCTCCCAGGTCTCACGTCGGTGGCACAAACTTCTAAACGATGACATGCTCTGGAAGATCATGTGTGATAAACACGCTTGGCGCAGATCGTCGTCCTCAGGCCCAAGCGACGACCCAGATTCGCCCTCTTTGCCGCAAGCAATTCAAGGACCATACGCACGCTCCCCCAAAAGAAACCTGGATGGTTCGATCGTTGGGCCATCGAGTAGCGCCCCGAACCTGACATTGCCGAAACATGACTCGCTCTCAACGAGTCCGAAAGCAAAGAAGCGTGTATCCCAGTCACATTACTCTCATTTCCGGCACAAATACATGATTGAGGCGGCGTGGAGAAAAGGAGGCGAATGCATTATTAAACATATCACCCCGGATCAAGGAGTTGTCACAAGCCTGCATTTGACCGACAAGTATATTGTGGTGGCCATGGACAACGCCAAAATACATGTCTTTAACACCGTCGGTGACCATCAAAAAACGCTTAAGGGGCATGTCATGGGAGTTTGGGCCATGGTGCCTTGGGATGACATTCTCGTATCTGGCGGATGTGACCGCGACGTGAGAGTGTGGGACATGAAGACCGGTCGCAGCATCCATGTTCTGAGAGGCCACACCTCGACAGTAAGATGCCTTAAGATGTCAGACGCCAACACTGCCATCTCGGGTTCCAGAGATACGACTCTGAGAATATGGGACTTGCAGTCCGGAGTCTGCAAGAACGTGTTAGTGGGTCATCAGGCCAGTGTTCGATGCCTCGCCATCCACGGTGATATTGTCATCTCTGGATCCTACGACACTACGGCGCGAGTCTGGAGCATCTCCGAGGGCCGCTGTCTTCGAACCCTCACGGGACACTTCAGCCAAATATATGCCATAGCCTTCGACGGTAATCGATGCGCTACAGGGTCCCTCGATACCAGCGTAAGGATATGGGATCCAAAGACCGGCATGTGCACCGCCATTCTGCAAGGCCACACCTCCTTGGTTGGCCAATTGCAACTTCGTGGTGACACGATTGTTACCGGTAAGTTCTTCTCACCCCTTTGTTTCTCCATCGGATCCAGCTCACTGAGATGGCAGGTGGCTCTGATGGTTCTGTCCGTGTTTGGTCACTTAAAACAAATTCTGCTATACATCGCCTGGCTGCGCACGATAATAGTGTTACGAGTCTGCAGTTTGATGATAACCGAATCTTGAGCGGTGGCAGCGACGGGCGTGTCAAGGTCTGGAGTGTTGAGACCGGCCAATTGGTTCGCGAGCTCAGCCAACCTGCCGAAGCCGTCTGGAGAGTTGCTTTCGAAGAGGAGAAGGCTGTAATTATGGCAAGCCGGTCAAATCGGACTGTGATGGAGGTAGGCGGTTCAGCTCCCGGGTCCTGCGTATCGATACTGACTTCTACAGGTCTGGTCATTCTCCCCTCCAGACGAACAGATCGATCGCCGCTCAGAAAGCCCTCTGAGTTTGCCGGAACAACCACCGCCGGTAGACGACGAAGAAGCGACCCAATTTCATCAGGAGATCGACATGGACGCGAATATGAGCGATGCCTAGCAGACCACCGCACACAGAAGAGGTGATTCCACACGGAGCAACCCAATGCTGGCAGATCAGACAGCCTCACCACTGATCGCCCGGACCACAAAGGCAAACCCATTACGACCTCTCGAGATTGCCTATGCAGAAGAACAACTTCCCTCAGCAGAACTCGCCGGCCCTGTATGTTCTTGAAAGGTGATTCCTCCCAGCCGGAAAGTACTGAGCCGAGAAGACGACCAGATGGGGATGATGGATAGATTTTGTCACAGAATCGCGCGACTCCTCAGGGTGTCGTCACGCAGGGATTGACATCCGGACATCAATATCGCAATATACCCAGGTATATTTTATTCTTCATGCATAGCGTTGGAGCAGGGAGCATGGCTTTACGGCGGTATGACTCGATCTACCTCATGGATATTATTGGTATTGTTATTGGACGATACACTTGGTCCGCATGAAGTAGCCTTGAGTGCTCGACTCTATCCCTTGAAAGGGGCAAAATGAAGCGATATTCTCATACAGTGCGCCGTCACCAGTCTCATCTGCATGATCGAGTCCTCCTTTCGCCCTGTCGCTTCACTTGGGTGTCAGTCACAGGGTGCCGGGTCAAGCTCTGCTTTTCCCCAAGTGGTACAGATTGGTGACAAGAACTGGCGCCCAAAAATCTGCGTGTACAGTACCTCCGGCAGGAGGACATCCCGTTCAACGAGGCAACCTCACGAGCTGAGGCCGAAGGAGCTACTGTTTCCCCGGAGTTATTATGATCGCTACAAACGCAATCCACCCAGGCAGGCATTATGATGTTGTCCCATCGGCATCGAGTCAGTCAAGGTCGGTCTACCTATGTGTCTAGACTTCGTTCTATCTTGCATGTCCTGAGACGTTTATCTGTGCCATGAAAAGCCTGTCCGTGTCCTTGTCCGTGTCAGTGTCCGAGTCCATGCCAGCAAGTGGGCTGAAACCACGCAATTCCTCTTGCAGTCCCGATTCCGCAACCTGACCCTCAGACGCCGGCCGTATCTGGGTAATGCATTTGTTTGGGCAAAGGGCCTTTCTCGTCGTGAAGTCTCCTGCGCCGAAAGAGAAGCTCATTAGAGCTGATTACATATGGGAGCCTCGACGACCATAGCCTCCCCGGCATCTGGACAGATTGGAAGCTTTGGCCCCAAAGGGTTGGTGTATCCGCGCTTTCCGTTCTTTGTTCTTTTGCGATTGGGATGAGATGTCAGTCTTCGAGTAGCTGGTGGACCGGAGGCAGATCCACGGAACCTCGTCAGTGGCAGTGGTCGCTGTTTGAAATTCAGGCTGGTGCCCGCGGTTGCGCCTTCCACCCGGTACTCGGTTCGATTAGTGGCCGCCTGTCGTTGGCAGACCAAGATATACCTTGAAAGAGTCGTAGCTACAGTGGCAAAGTCCTCGTCAGTAAACGGTTCGCCTAATTGGTGGAGAGAGGACCGCTCAGAAGGAATACATACATCAGCCATTGGAAGCCGGTCAACGTGCCAATCATGACGATCCTGACGGGGAGACCGTTCCACAGGCCCGAGAAGCCGATGTTCCTGTAGATTCTGGCCATGGCGCTGCCCGCGCCCTCGCCAGCTAAAGGACAAGTGTCAGCGTGAGTATTTAGATTCCCCCCTCTCAAAAAGCAACAAACAACAGGAGGCGGATGCCGGTCCTCAGGAGTAGGACGTACCTTTGCGGTCCGAGTTCAACTTGCTGACCATGACGTCCGCAGGGTGGCTGACCACGGCACAGGCAATGCCAGCAATATATCCGGCTGAGAAACTCACGGCCGTCTGCTGCAGACTGTTGTAGCTCTCCTTTGGCTTGCCGAGCTGCTTGTAGATGACCTTGACGGTCTCCTCGAAGGTCGCGAACTTGCACATGGTGTAGGGGATCTGACGGCCCCAAAGGGGGTACAGCCCTTTATACAGGCCGGCGATGCCCTCCTTGTCGACAATCTTGCTCCAGCCTTCGCGCAGGTTGTTGGCGTACGGCGGGAGGGTGGTCTGCATGCGCACTTTGATCGCCTCCCACGGGCAGAGCAGCATATCGGCGATGAACTCGGCACTCGCGCTCGCGGCCAGGTACACCAGCGTGCGGTTGCTGTTAGGGAACAGGTTGTCGCCGTACTGGTGCTTGAAGATCTCGTAGAAGCCGTACTTCCCCAGCCCCTGGAACGAATACCCCACAAACGTGGGCGTCCAGCCGAAGAACACGCCGCGCAGGCCCTCTTTTGCATAGATGGAGCTCCAGCCTTGGAAGTTCGACTTGTAGATTCCCGGCACGACTTGACGGCGGGTCTTGACGAGATCCAGCGGCGTGACGAGCGTGTGGGTGGGGCCGCATGCCACGACGCCGCCCAGCATGCATGCTGCGAAGTATTTCGTCTGTGTGGTAGAAGAAGAGGGGGGAACATGTTAGCCTGTTGGTCTGCCTTGGAAGAAATCACTTGTCCCTCTCTGCCAAAACCCGAGCCTACTGGGTTGCGAGGAAGACGTACCGAGTTGGGTTCAATCTTGCCGAAGGGGTATGTTTTGAGCACGTCCGCGGACGGCGGTTTTAGACCGGTTGATGAGGTCGACGACATTTGTGCTGACTAGGTGAGAAGGTTTGCCTCGCGCAAAGGCGCCACACTAGATTCCTTCGCGCTGTGATGCGCTGCTGCTGCTGCTGCTTTGGGAGTACTCGAGTGCGTGCTGGACGCAGTAGATAATACGAATTGAGCAAGCACGAGTGTTATGAAGCTCCAGCGAATAGCACCAAGGAGGAGTCGAGATTGGAGATGCCCTGATCGACGAGCGAGCTTACGAGTTTCAGCACAGTGGGAGGAAAAAAGAAGGAACAACCGTCACCGATCAGGACGACGTCAGGTGTAAATAAAGAGTTGCGAGCATGAGCCGACACGCAAGCTCGTCTCCATGTCCTCGTAGTAGATATGGCTCATGGTACCCGCGTCTGCCGCAGGAGCCGTGATAGCGACTTACAGCACGGGTCCTTGTGCAGATCTGGAGCGCGAGATCTGAGCGACATGATTGCTTGGAAGATGCGTGCATGGGCATCACAGGCATGAGAATCTTGGTCCAGCGCTGCCCGAAACAATCGATAGCCGGCGAATCCGGGCGGGGATCCTGACATCATGGCGCTACAAAGCTTAGCAGGGCAAGCCAGGACTAGTTACGGGCTAGGGCTTCCTAGGCTAGGCACAGCTAGGCACAGCTAGACACAGCTGGACTATCAGCTGCTTATTCATCGGGTGCACGCAGCTCACTCAGCCAACCAATAAATTCATCTTGCTCCTCTTCGAGAATGGCACCGACGGGTGAGGGTAAAGTCTATGACTGCTATATATGAACTGGCCTGCCCGACCCGCAGATAAGTTCGACAAGGAAAGCCGGTCGCTATGCCATTCCAAATGGGTTCGACGCCGCAAATGCACCTGTATTATGACTTTCAGGCGGGAACAGTTGGTCCCATTCGTTCTGCAGCAACGTGTTAGCCAGTCCAACCGTCCAAAAGCAAGCACGCAAGCACGCTGCACTTACCCAGTCAATGTCTAGCATGACGGAATCGCTTCGGCTGTTGTTCTGTAGCTGCGGAATATTGATCTGGTCACTCGGGAAGCCCGAGTTGAGACCAAAGGGACTGCCGCCCCCCGAAGACGATTGTCGGCTCTGGACTGACCGCATGGCTGGGACAGGCGGGGAAGGATGGGGTGCCGGCCCCAGGACCATCCGCCAGCTGACTTGGTCGGTTGTGATCAGAGGAGGCCACGATTCATTCGTACCAGAGTCACTCGGACTATGGAAGTCTATCTGCTGCGCTGGCGAGGTTTGGTTCGTGTCCGTACTTGATGTCCTTTGTTGCGCCGGTGATTGCAGGGGAGACGGTTGTGGTGCCGGTGGTGAGGCCTGAACCCGCGAGTTGGCCAAATGCCCAAACGGCCCTGCGTTCCCCTGTGGCAGGTATTTGGTGTCCACGTACATTGTTGCCGGAGTGTCAAAACTCCATGATTGATCCGTGGAATACCGCACATCACTGGCTCCGGCATCCGATTGTGACGACGTCGTGGTGGGCTCGACGCGTGAGATGTCGCCTTGGTCCTTGGCCTTCCCTGTGGATCCGGAGACTTTACGCAGACCATCTTTCATGCTGACCGGAATTCTGATTCTGCGCAAGTCTCGATAAACCGCCGTTCGATCTCTGACTGCTGTGATAATCGCCCTGGCTCTTTGCGTCCGCGACAGCGATAGATCCGGCTCGAACACGAAATCGATGACATTCCAGATTCGCTCAGAGTTTGGCAGGTTTGGATGTTGGTGGATCACCGAAAGCAGAAGGAATGCGATGTGCCATTGCTGGTACGCGCCATTATACCACTTCCATTTCTTCAGCTCGGGTATTCGTTCCATCGCCACCGCGTTCTCCATGGAGTGCAGACCGCTCTGGATTGTCAGGTTTGAAAGCCGTTCAGGCACTTTTTGGGAAGGGTTGTTCAGGTATCGGTGAAGGACCATGACGTACAGGCGTTGGATCATCAGATTCATGAGCAACTGTGCGTACTTCTGTATAGGGACTTCAAAATCCAAGATTGGCCTGTACTTGGCCTCCATGGCTTTGCGAAAGCTTTCGATCTTGCTCAGGACATGGGTCAACGACGCCTTCTTCTTCTCCATCCGGATGCGATCGTACCAGATGACTCGTTGCATCTCTGTACATTCGAAATGTATACGTGACATGGTCATATCTGTCCACTTGGTCTTTGCTTCTTGGGGCTTTGCGAGGAGCAAGTCGTTGTCGTCGATGTTGAGCGGAAACTTGGTGTCATAGTCCTCACGCTTGACCCCTGGCCGCGGACCCTGCGACTCGCACGTCCGAAAGTCAAGGAAGCACAGTTGAAACCAGACTATGCGTCGGACATGGCACTCCACCGGAGAGAGACCGTAAACTTCTTCGGGATCGCGATGCAGGCCCATACATTCACCGAGACGAACAGCCATGCCCACTATGACAGAGTGCGCTCGAGAAAGCTGATCTCGACACATGGGGACGAGGTAGATCACGAGCGCCTGCAAGGTCTCAAGCTTCGAGGCTCTCAGAAATTGTGCCTTGCTCAGTGCCACCTCGGTCCCGGTCTGGAAGTTCCCGAGGATGGTGCTCTTCGGTCGAGCGAAGATGGCAGTGACGTCTTGCTCGGCCATGCTCGCCACGGCCGAGAATAGTACGGCCAGGACGAGGGATTGTTGCCACGCAGGAGGCTCTAGTCCTGCGAGCACCGAAGTCCAGAAATTGTCGTAATGCAGCTGAAAACTTGGCCAGTGAACAACTCGAGCGATGAAGTGCACGTTGTCAAAATAATTGCGGGCCAGAATATCAGCCGCGGCTTTCGCTGGTAGGAAGTTGAGAAGGGACCTCTTGCTGCCCACATCCCCGAATACGAACCCCGAGCCTGGTGCAATGTACGAAGGGCCAGGAGCTAGGAAATCGGTGGTATGGTCCGGTAATTGGGGGATTGCTGAGAGCTTTTCGTCGGCCGTTCGATAGTCGTTGGCCGGCTCGGCGAGCTGGATGTCCATTTCCTCGTGGAGTCGGGGGCGGAAGAAGCCACCAAGTCGTTCGGTCAAGCGCATCTTTCCAATCTTGATCCCTAGGTCGAGGACGTCGTCATTGGCATCGTCTTCGTAAGAAGCATCGATGACGGCCAACGGCGTTGGCTCCAGGCCCTTTTCGTCTTCGGGCACGGCGGCCTCATTGTCGGAACTGCTGTCTTCGCCGCCAGGAAGGTCGGCGGAAGTCCGCCGCTGCGAATTCAGCGAAGAGGTCGAGATGGTTTTTCCTTCCTTGCGCGCAACGTCTTGCTCAAGTACGCGCTCAAGCGAGCCCATCTTCTCCTTGATCTCATTGAGGCGCTGTTGCGAGACGGAGTCCAGCGCGGGGGCTAGGAAGAGACACTCCCGCGAGAACTTGCTGCAATTAGTGCAAGGATGTAACTTATCGCATCTCAACTTTCGGCGCCGGCACTCCAGACACGAGGTAATCATGCGATTTCGACGTCGCACCCTGTTCTGGGCGGCACTCCGCGACTTGTCGTCCGCGGACGCTGGGCTGTCCATGGCGTCGAATTGTCGTGAAGCCCGCGATCGTGGTCAAGGTGGCAGCGGCAGATATAGCAGGATTCCAGTGTCGCCTCAATGGTTGCGTAGTCTTCTCAAATCCAGCGGTGCGGTGGCGGGGCACGGGGTAAGACGGATCGCGACCCAATGCAGGCCAGATCGACACGCCCTTCGCAAATGGGGAGGCGACGCCGACTCGGATTGAGACAATATGTATGAGGAGCAAGAGGAACAACGTAGGGCTGAGGCGATTGCGGCGGGACCTAGGAAGTCAGATGTCGGGCGAAGTCGATGAGTCGCATGAGAGGCTGCCTGGTAATCCCTGGGTAAGGCACGTGCAGGTACGCCAAAGATGTCAACCTCGACCTGCTTCTGCCGAAACCGAAAGCGACATGGTCTGACTGGCCGGTTGAATTCATACCCTCCAGCCGACGACTTTTTCTCTCCCAACTGCTCACGGCACCGAAGCGGCAGGCGTGGACGGTGCTGACTCAGCCGCGCTAGCTCCCGCCCTTGGGAGCTTGACGGACGCGACATGTGCCTGTCTGAACAGCTCGGAGACTCGCGCGAGGTATCGTCAGGGCCTGTCCAATGAGTCCCTCGTCGCTGGATCGCCAGCAGACAGCCCAGGCTGGTAAGACTGCTCTTCGGACGACGCCGTGCTGGCCGCACTTGCTCCCGGCCACAATGCGTGTGACGAGATGGATTCACATTCTTCGAGACATCACGTCGGACCCCCAACCTGTATAGGGTTTTCATACACGCAGTGGTCCATTTTAGAATGGCTGCGAAGTCGACTTTGGGCGGTGGGCATCCGTTCTCACGAATCTCTCACGGACGCAGGAGGTAAGCAGGGTTGACGGAATCTACCCGATCTGTCTGGCCTTGCATCCTTCACCTCGGAGCCGTCTGACTCGGTCTCTCATCGACTACCCTGGAATATATATTCCATCGCGGAGCGTGCATCGTGGCTGTACCAACAGTAAGAAGATCCCCACGACTGGCAAGCCTGTTTCCTCCGCCATCCCACACCAAATATCGTCGGATATCGGAGTGTCTTGCTCCGCCAACTCGATTCTATTATGCCTGTCGCAACTGAGGTCGGACAGTTCAATCTTCTCTCCAGTGTTGACCTTACACAGCCTGACTCGCCGGCTATCCAGCACCTGCAAAAGGTGTTTCAGATTGTCAAGCAGGCGAAAGGATACGTGCGTGCTTACTGGGTGAGTCTATCTCCAAGTCTGATCACACACGTCTGATGTCGGAAGGGTGTTAAAGTTGGAAATCCGAGTACTCTGATCGTGCTAGTCGGTAAGGTCCAGGACAAGTCTTCCATCACCTTGAAGACGATCCATTTCCTCAGGTGCTGACAGGCGCAAGACTGGGAAGATGTCAAATACCACCAAGATCTTGTCAACAGTGAAGCCTTCAGAACCATGAGCGGTGAAATTGCCAATATAGTAGACTTCGAAGCCGGCCCACCACTCGTCGGTAAGTTCAGCGTATCCCTTGGGGCCGGAGGGAGGTGACTGAGTGGTCAGTCCATGCACATTTTACGCCCGATGCTATCAGTGCCCGCCAAGCTGCAATCACTTCCTTACACTCCTTCAAGTTGCCGGCTACGGCGAGCGAACAGCGGAAGTCGGCACTGGAAGATTCTTTTCTTCACCTCGCCAAATTCTGCGCCACGCAGACCTCCTGCACGGGGTACGCATGCGGCTGGGGTGAGTATTGGGAGGGCTTGGGTACTGGAAGGTGACTGACTAGACCACCAGTTCTGGAACCACTTCCGGACGCGGACGCACCCAGCGACCAAGTCATCACATTGACTGGCGTCTTCGGCTGGCGGAGCAAAGATGACTTCGAAAAGGTCAAAGACCACCAGTCATTCGTGGAAGCGACAACGCAGATTTCCGCCATCACCCTGCCCCAGAAGGTGGAAGACTCCTTCCTGATTAAGCTGCACCAAGTTGATACTAGTCATTGACTTGTGTGGAGGCTGTTTGGGGGAATGAAGAATTGCCAGAGCCACTAGTACTTCCACTTTTCCGTGGAGGGGTGGGAAGGTTTTGAGGCTTTTATCTTGCAACGCGTTCTGAGAGACGGCGATGTCACGTCGCAGTCCATCATGCTATTTTCCGCGAGCAACTTCACACTTTGCAGTTGTATCAGGATTAATTACGGGAAGAGATCAACCAAGGCAAAAGTTGGCGCAGAGATACAACGAAGGTCCGCGATCGCGTGGACACAATACATACTCGGTACTCGGTACGTACTGTCCGCTAGATTGAAATGATCGAGTGCGCCATCCTCGGTCGCATCCACTGTCTCTTTCTCTGCCACCTAGGACAAGCGAGGATTAGGCGAGATCGGGAGAAATTGGCCGCAGGGCTCTCATCCAATCACACAGCTGATACAGCACGCTTGTGAAGATTCACGAAGGTCTCCTTCTGGCCGTGGAGCTTTAGCTTGACGCCACACGCCCTCCAGTGTCGTCGCTTTCGTCAACAAACACCTGTTTGCCCTCTGATAAAGAGCAGTTGATTACTCCATCACCGCAGCAACCATAGACGGTCGATCTCGTCCCGACATTGAACGAGCAATACGCAATCCTCAGTCTGCCATCGTCCGCCAATTGGAAGCTGTCACAGACACTCCACGAGCAGCGGCGACGTCAAGCATGTTTGTGCATCTCTATCCAGAATTGGGGACTGTGGCGGTTGCTCCACACTTGCTGCGCGCAATATCGGCCATGTGCTCGCCAGGTGCTTGGAAACAGAGACTCGTTGAAAGCGATTCTCTCGGATGCGTGAAGCTGAGCCCTCGCGCACGCCCAGGATGCTTCAATTGTGGAAGCTCCCGCGATTACTTGAATACTCGGGACTGAAGTGTCTCCGTCAATTCGCGCCAGCTTCGTCGAACCGAGTCCGGACCTGGCGAGGTGTGGCTGGTCACAAGAATCCTGCATGCTAAGAACAAGGATACAGCGCAGACGTCGACCGCCACGGTCCATGGCAACCTCGCCCCGGGATGCTTGGATTTAGAGTTCAGCCTCATTTCCAAGGGACGGTCATCGATGGTTTGTCTAAGTGTCTCAGAGCCCTGTTCCTCAAGGTGTTTCCTAGTGTGAGGTTCCAATGCGAAGGCTTGAGCATCGTGTACAAAAGACTGAAACACCTCCGTTGATCGACATACGCTCGTGCTCTTCCCACTCCAGGGTTTTCGTGTCCTATTCCTCCTCTTATTGCATACACTTCCTTCCAGCACAGCCGCTCCTTATCTGTTACTCTCGATATGAAGCGCCAACTTCTTATTTCTTTTGCTTGGCCACTTGTGCTGCAGCCGAGCTTCTCAATTGCTTACTGGCGCATGGCCTGCAGCGTCTCTCAAACGGCTCGGGCTGACCCTATCCTGAATCCTGGCGGCGTCTCGGGACATGTACACAAGTTTGCAGGCGGCAGCAGTGAGTTGATTTCTGTTCGGACAAACTATTGCTGATCCGCCAGACGTCAATCAAAACTCCGACTTCAATTCCTTGCAGTCTTCGAGTTGCTCCTCTTGTGAAGTCCAAGCAGACAAGTCAGCTTACTGGACGCCTCAACTATACTACGCTCACGCCAATGGGACTTTCGACGAAGTGCCCAACTATGGGATGACGGTATACTACGTTGGTAAGTGGCCGCCGACTTTGTTTCATACCCGTACTTATCATTGGCGCAGGACGAGGAGGAGACTCCTCGAATACAGTACCATTCCCACCCGGATTTAAGATGCTTACAGGCGACAGCCGCATTAGATCCTACGACGATACCACCTTGACATATCTGAACACAAGGCCGGTGGCCGACAGGTAGGGTCCTTTCCAGCCCGCGACTGAGCGAGTCCAGCTGCTAACGTTACGATAGGGTAAGCTTCCACTGCATAAACGAGGCTAATGATATTCCAGAAGAACACTACATGTTTCGTACCGACTGCACGAACGGCATGCGGGCCCAGGTGAACTTTCAGTCCTGCTGGGATGGAGTCAACCTGTATCTCGAGAACAATGCGCACGTTGATTATCTGTCAGGAATCGACTATGGCGAATGCCCGCCCTCTCATCCTGTTCCAATCCCTGGTCTGTTCTTTGAGTAAGCCGCCTCGCATGCGTCGTTCAGCCAGGCACAAGACTAACTGGTGTTAGGGTCCTTTACATGACCAACTCGATTGACCAAACTGCGGGCGGTCAATTTGTCTTCTCGAATGGCGATACCACCGGCTATGGCTTCCACGGTGACTTCCTCAACGGCTGGGACATGAATGTGCAGACGAGTGCAGTTCAAGATTGTCTCTACACTGACAATGGCGGAGTTGTTGGTGCCTGCTCCTCGTTAGCTCCAAGCGACGACGTCAACTTCCCGCGAAATTGTCTGGAACAGCCATCGGTCTTTGATGAGCCTGTCCACGGTCTGCTGAGTGCGTTACCTGGATGCAATCCAATGACGAGTGGCCCTGCTCCAGCTCCCCAGGTTATATGTCCGCTCGGCTCTAATGTCCCTGGCATTTCGGATGCGGCCTCATCATTCACCGCCGCTGCTACTTCGAGCACTTACTCCTCAGAGAGCAGTGCTCCTACGAGTTTGGCCTCATCATCAAGCGACATATCAATCTCGAGCACATATTCGGTGGAGAGCACTACGACTACAGCTTCAACAACAGAGTCAAGTCTGTCAATATCTGTTGTCACTGTCACTCTTTTAGACCCAATGCCTTCTCTGTCAACGGCATCGGAATTCTTTACGTCCACAGTCACCGTGGCTTCCTCGGCGACCTCGCAACCTTCAGACCCTCCTGCCTCTGAATTGACCAGCTCGATTGTTGTCACAGATGCGCTTTCCGCGAGCTCGCTCTTCGGCTTTGCCAATACATTTAGCACTACTAGCTCGAACAACGCAGGATCATCAGCCACGGAGACAAGCCTTCCCACTGATTTCTCAATTGGAGGAATCTTTGTTACGGTGTCGTCGGAGATTACCAGTATCTTGTCCAGCGGTGCAGCGTCTACGTCCTCAGTTGGAACCAGTTCAGATGTGCCCACAAACACGGAATCATCAGACACCGACACCGCAATCATTTCTGGCACGATGCCGTCAGAAACTGGAATTATGGCCAGCACCGTCACTGAATCGATTACCGTGACGGAGACATCAGCAAGCAGCGTTCTGACGAATTCGGTTGTCCCATATTACCAGAACACAGCCTCCACAACCATTACTAGCGCCCTTCCTAGCAACGCCAGCGACAGCAACGTCTTTTCGATCCCAACCACACTGGATACGAGTGCTTCGTTCGCATGCTCCCTCTATGCAAACTTTTCAATACAGGGATGCCCGTCCCCGACCTCGAGCATCTCTTCCCCGACTTCGCCGACAGTAGAAATTGCCACTGCAACTGTGACAGTGACCCAGCCAGCTGACTCTGCGACCGATCCACCAACCGAAATACCATCGACCGAGTCCTCCGCAACAGCAGCAGTTACGACAGTATTCAGAATTCGAGGACGGGAGGTCTTCCTCACGTCAAGATAGATCGGGGGTTGTGGGCTGGGTGAAGTATTGTGTATATTTTGGGGATACTAACTAACGACAGGAGCATGTATACTAATCCTCACGAGCACAGAATAAGATGCGAGGAAGACAGCACGGCAGCGCCATAGAGAGATACCCGGCGGGGCGGAGTTCTTGATTTGGGATAAGACGGTGTCAATCACGACAATCTTAGGGCGTTCGATTGGATGAGAAGGCAAAAAAGGGCAATTGATGAAGAAGGCGCGCAAAGAACAGGACCGCGTGTATGAGTAGCAACAAGAAATCTGTAAATTCATATGCACAACGAGGGATATAGTCGACACTAGTGGAATACGGCGGAGTTCTCACTCCCTGGTCGCAAAGCTGCTTCTCCAAATCGCCTGCTGCTCGTCGTCGCTTTGTCCAGCTTCAAGATAACATTGTCTTTCCGAGTCCAGCACGTCCCTCATGCCGGGCGCACCATCTGTTTCCTGGTCGCCCCAATGTTATGACTAGAAGCCTTGCGGCAGCCAGCTGCACCTCTCGCCAAAGTCCTACATTTGTGTGGATCTCGGATGCGTTGCTAAAAGACTCGTTCAATCGCTTCTGCCACAACAAGCGCTATGGCAGCAGCGTACCAGGCCCACTGGAGGCACAGAGACGTGCTACTAAGAGGAAGAATACCAGCTTGGCCTACGCCAGTTCCGGAGGCATCTCAATCGACCCATGTATCGTGCTTGGGAGTTCTGCGAACAAGCCAGCTTGGTGGGGAGGGCCCAAGGACACTGCAGCAGCCTCTGGTATGATTTCAGACCTGCACTGGAGGTGCCTTGCTGATATATTAGTAGCCGCTTCTTCTCGACTCCTGCCATCATGGCTTTTCCCGCTCCCAGCACCGACGAAGGACCCCGTGCCGAACCCCGCGCGACGTAAGGTCGAACCAGTGCGCTACAACCCGCGAACAATAACCGATCAGCAGGCCAGAGGGCTGTCCCGCTGTCAGACGCTGGCCGAGGTCAAGACATGGCTTATGGACGAAGGGTTCAGCCTCCCCGCGGATGCGCATGTTGGATCCGCAATACTTACCCATATCCTGGAAACGAACGTGAGCGACCTTCATGTCCACACAATTGCCGCCTACATCAGCGATCCGGCATTTCATCCTCCAGGTTCATCCTTCATTCTGGACTTGGTACGTGCCATAGTGCCTCGTAGATGGAAAGCCACCTCTTGGTCTATCCTCCATCGATCGATCTGCTCCGCTACTGAACTCGGGCTCATCAGAATTGTCGATATAAAGAAAATAATCCACGAGGTGCTGAGCGTGAAGTCAACAAGATTCACTGGTGCTTTCTGGAGAGATAAGGTGGCGAGGGCCAAACTAAAAATGGTGTGCGGCATCCTAGAATCTTTGGATCGCTCAGCAGTCCTACAAATTACGGATATCGGAGCTTCGATGCTGTCCAAACTCTTTTCAAAATTCGTCGCTTGGGCTCACCTGGCCTGTTGCGAGAAGATGGTGTGGCGTCTCTTGCCTTGGGGCTCCAAGAGTAAAATTACCTTCCTCGGTCGACTTGTCCGCTATCAGCTCCAATTTCAGCGCGGCCAACGATCTCCCAGTGAGAGGAACGGGCAGGCGCTTGCAGACCGGCTTATGCGGGCTGATCCAGAGGTTCTGCAGCTGCTGTTGGCACATACAACCGAAATGCTGCTCCATTTCTACCGGGAAACAGACACGATGATTTACGGGTTCATATGGCATCATTGGTGCGGGACCTTGGCTGTCTTGGGGTCCGGAAAGCACAATGGATGGCTGACCAAAAATACATGGGATTCGCTTCAATCTGTTAAAAGCACTCTATCGCCAAATCAGCGCTTGCTGGCTTTTGCATGGACTGAGATGGCTCTCTGCCACGATATGAGAAACTCGACTAATTTATCAGACCGACTTGGGTTTCTCACCTCCTTCGAGGTGCTCATCGACTCGATATTAGATTCTCAAATGGCTTCATCCCATCTTGCCGTTGTCGAACTCAGAAATCTAGCGCTGCCCAGTCGGGATCTCCTTCTTCGACATCTGACCCACCTTGCTCTGTTCGGCGAAAATGCCTTCCTCGGCGGCGATTCACAAGGCCTCTCCACCACCGATTCGACGCATAGACAGGGCATCAGCACGAGCATGGTTGACAAACGGATCCAGAACGCGCACTTTGGCCACAGCGAAGCGCTCTCGGAGACCCTGAACAGTGCGAGCCACGGGTTACCTGCTATCAAGATTTTGTTACGGAGAATGATCCAGAAAAGCACCCAGTCATTTGGCATTGTATGCCAGCTTCTGGAGAACAACACAATGGTCAAGGAGACCTTGAAAATGCCGCAGTCCTCGGTTTCGTCACTGAACGAAACGCCGCGCAGGAGAAACGGAAAATTGACGTTACTAACCCCTTGGCTCGTTACCTCTCGGTCTAAACCTCCCGTCGGCGCATCCTGCCCGCCCACTAGAGAACAGATAGTCGATCTGGTACATGATCTCGCAATATCCTTCGCAACATCCCCAGTCTCTACTCCGCGAGCTGCGTTCCGCAGAGTCTACTGGTGCTACCTCTTTCTCTCCCAACACGGAGTGCCAATCCAATCCACAATCACAAGAGCATTGTGGCATGCGGGTGTGACGCGCTATGGCGAGCAAGGCACGTCCGCCACGCTATTGAAATGGATCCTCTGCCGAGTCAGCGAGGTCGAGGGTTCTGACGTGGCCAGGCAATTGCTCTGGAGCGATACCTTCCGCCGTTCGAGGACAGAGCAGATTGCCACATGGAGTCAACCTCACACCCGAGACGAACAAGCAATTTTTGCTTTGCTTCGTGGAGACAAGGAAGGGCCGTTTAAAAAAGAAATCGAGACCAGCAGTGCTACCGGGACGACAAAATCCGAAGCGGAATCTTTCTCTTGCTCGTCGGATCCCGCCCCATTTACGGACTCCCAGGTCACCTCCGTTTTCACTGAAGACGAAGAACTCGACCGCGAAATCAAGGCGAAGGTCAAGTTTCTCCAGTCTTTACCTCCGGAATGGCCGGTGTGGTCGCCTAACAAAGGGCCACACGCAGGATTGAAGGGTCGACATGCAGATGCGGCGGTCCTGTCCTTGGAGCGGCAAGGGCACAAGAAACACGATAACGTTGGAAGTAACTCTAACAAGGTCAAGTTCAATGTCAAGATCAAGCATCGAGTCTCCAGGGGTCGTAGAGCCGGAACGTCAAGGGGACTGTCGATTAGGTATTATGACCCCAGGCCATGGAACCTATGGCGGGATACGGCCTGAAGATTGTAGCCTGAGGAGGTGAGACCAGACGCGATCAGATGAGATGCGAAATGATTGCCTACAGTACATACGTATCTGGTATATAAACACGGAAAGAAGCGAATTGCCGTTCCCCATGCTCGCGCTATCAGTCCAAACGAGCAGGAACCGGATTCCATTTCGACGTGAATTTGAAACAACTCTGACAAGAGCTCGTCGGACTCGGCGGGACTTCCAGGTGGCCGGAGTCCATTGGGTGACCATTGCTGACGCTCAAAAACGTGCGTGACTGACAGTTGGGAAGATCTTCCCAGACTCGGAAAGAAGTCTCTGCCAGAAGAGCTTGCAGACAGGGGAAGGGAAAAGGGCGATAGGCGACGACGACCGCCATGTAAAATGCTGGCTCAACAAAAAACATCCAAACATGGACATCGCACTTTCCAGAGCTCAGGGGATGGGCGTTGAGCAGCGTCGTCTGGGACAGGCTCGTTAGAAACAAACCTGAGGAGATCCGAGAACCACACGGTCAGGGAGGGCAGTGGTCCATTCGCCTTGTGTTAGTCGAAGTATCGCTCGGGTGCTCGTAGCGTGGGTAGGCTATGGGTGGCGGCTGGGATAGCATGGCTACTTTCCCTGTTCTCACCACCGCGTTGAATATATCCTCAGTCAGGGACTCCAGGCGACATGCAGGCCCGACTCAGTCTCTGGGGGTGACAGAATTTCTCCTGAAATCCGAGAACAAGGAACCAGAATCCTTTCAATCATGTGTCAACAGAGAGACACACGCGTCTTTACCTCGAACTTGTCAATCGAAAGCATTGTCCCTGCACGATCTCGGTGTCGTTGTCCTTGTGGAAGAAGTCAGTCCGTCGTATGACGGCTTTCAGTGAGCTGCATGGCGAGATCACGAAATCAGCGGCCTTCGCTCGCATGGTGTGTGGCTCGGAGGAAGGACTTTGCTTTGACGTCGTCGCGGAGCAGGGGCGGTCGCTGTCAATCTGAAGTTTGAATTCTCGGATCTGAGAATTAGCCGGCCGACTTCTCGCCGCCTTGCTGCGAGTGGGGTTTGGGTCTCGGTGTAGCCTCCTGGATCCTGGTTCATGGGCCGTGGGACAGTCTGGGTCGCACGGCAGCTTAGGCTATTGGTGGAACCGAAAATGACACGTTCGCTGCAGGTCACTCAGATCGCCAAGAGTTAAGCCTCACTTTCGCGCTCTGTACTGGATGAGTCGCAAGCCTAACCTTCAGCAGGACAAGGATCCCTCCTCTGAGGAAGCTGCATCGGGTTTCCTTTCCTCAATCAGCTAAATAACATTGCTTCGGCGGAGAGGCAAACCTGGCTTAGGGACCTTGATTAACGATCCTTGTGACAATCTCTCATGTGTTCAACTGTCGGTGAAGGGGGGTAGGAAATGAAAGAGGAGCTTCCATGTGGAGTCAAGCCGTGAATTCCATGGGGCAGGCCTCGAGTATGCCTCGCTAGGTGCAAGCAGGAGAACGTTTTCGTATTAGCATAACAAGGTCCGCATTGTCTTTCCGAAATGAAGGACAGCCGTCTTGCATCGCTCTCATCGCTCCAGATTCCCCATTATTGTCAGGGACGGGACACGAAGCTTCACACAGCAGGATCCTTGGCTGCTCTAGGTTTATGACCAGCTGTCGATGACTCTGCAGGAAGTTGGCAGTGTAGTATATGTGTTGCGAGCGATCAGAGCAGTTATGATCGGTGCCACGTGTTCGACATCTGTTCCAATCGCGCATGGCAATGACTGCGAGATTTGGGTGCGTCGCGGACGATGCGGTCAATATCTCTCGTCGTATCGAGTAGAGGTTGTCGAAAGAGGCAAAAAGATGTGCTTCTTAAGGTTCGACTCAAAAGATGTGGATGCTGGAGACTCCCGGATCATCTGAGGTGCGGTTCGCATTGTGTGCGGTAGATCAGGGTGAGGGAAACCTCACAGGGGACGTATTGGTGATTGCAATCTGGACGTGCATCGCACACGGAAGTGGAAGCAGCACAGTGTCCGTGGTGATTTGTCCGGTAACGAGTCCCGTGATGGTAAACCTTGCTGCATCGAGATGTGCTCTGGTGATCGCAGGCACGAAAGATGTCTTGCATAGTTTGGGGGAGATGAGGGTGGCGGTCAAGGGCGCATGAGGCACAGTTGACCTGTCATATTTTGCCTCCAAACAAGCAGACCACCCCCTGCACCGAGGCGGCTGCACATTGGTGACTTCACAATTAAGGACTTGAACGGATTGCCGGTGTGCCTGAAGCGAACATGAAGGAGGGTCGGGAGTCGCACAGCATGGATCACGTACGATAGCGCACGATCCAAATCTCGGGGCGGAGTGAAGCCTGTTCATGAAGTACCTCCCATTGCATAGTCAGAGTTGCACCAGTGGCACAGAAGTGTAACACCCGGGCTCGGGACAACAGCTGTTCCTGAAGGCTGGCAGGATGAGCAGCCTGGAGTGAAAGAGACCCGGCAATGCGGTCGAATGCGGGCGGCGACAGACGACTTGGAGCTGCATGCGACCCGCCACCACAAGCGAGCAGGAGGGTTCGGTCATGGGAGGTGCGCGTAAGGTCGATCAAAACAAGGGGTGAGGGAGCTCAGGAGGCGGCAGGAATAACGGAAAGATGGATGGTCTCATGGTGTACATATGGCTGCACGCATCCGGGCTTGGGACGAGATGGACACTTTGCAGGATGCGGACGCTGTTGCTGCCAGGGTCAGCTAAGGGGACCTGCGCCACACAGATTATGGAACGTACCCAGAGGCAATAGAAGTGCCCGACGGCGGAGTAGCAGCAGCAAGGGAGCACCATGAGCGCATGGTTACCTCTGTTCTGGCGGTGAAATCAACGCTCACACCACTTGAAAGTACCTCCACGTATTGCATCTGATGTGCGGGAGCGAATGGCCCGCGCAGTTTAACTATAGGCGGCCCTAGGCTAGGGCTGGCTAGGGGTTCGCCTTTAGCCCTGTCCTGACTGGGTAGTTTGCGGCGGCTTCGGAACTGAGGCTGCTGCGATCGAATCGATTACGTATGTAGCTAGCCGTGCGACTTGAAACACCCCTGCTCACCATAACCTCACCACTCACTCACTTCCTACTCGTAGAAGGACAAGCGGGATGCAGTCAATGGCAGATCTCCCAGCTCCTTGCATGCGATCCTCGACAGGGCTGCCATGAGGCAATGTTTTCACGGAAGCTTTCAGCTTTCCCGTATCCTGGCTGCATTAGCGAGACATTCGGCCTTGCTTGCTTTCCCCCGCCTTCCTGACTTCGAACGTGTCATGGGTTCTTCTCCCGCTTGTTGACAATAGCCATGCAGCTTCATTGGCATACGGCAAGAACGTCTAGCGGCCCATTCTTAGGTTTGCCGGCGGTCGTGATCGTTGCTATTCGGGCGGATAGAGTGTTCCGACACAGGCCAGCGCCATGACATGTGGACGTATACTGACTGATTGGCCGTCCACCTCTGGGGTGACGGGAACAGGGAGCTCGATGCCTGTGCAGGATAAATCCAGGTCGCCGGCTATACCAACACACACGCTCTCGATGGCTACCTCGATGGCTACCGACCGCATCGCTCCAAGAACGTCGGCTTGCGTCGAAAACTGAAACAGTCCACCATGCAAGGTCATTAGCTGTGCGTCTACAATCATCTTTCGCTAGGTCACCCTTTCCGAGTTCAATACTACCAGTTAGCTAACCTGATTCGCCTCAGCGTGTTTCCCACCAGCCGCTCCACTCACCCTCACCTCGTCTCCAAGATCGCGCCCCTTGCCTATCTGGCGCCAACCGACCAATGACCGCTTCTTGGTTGCTACTCCAGACTCTGCTATACCTTCCACCCAGCCAGTCATGCATTCCCATTGTCCATCTTTTCCCAGCACAATAATCAAACGAATCCTGTCGCCTCCAGAACGATCCTCTCTCCGCCCACACCACCCTTACTTGCGCCACCTCCAGCGTCAGGTTCGCCGGGAAGTGCGTTACCATTGGCGGTAGAGGCCCCCTCTTGTCCCTCGAACAAACCTGAATCGATACTCTAGCACTGGGTCCAAAGCCACCGAGCTGTGGTCGTCGATCTTGTGGACGGGCTGTTCCGAGACCCCCGTCATATATCATATTGCGTCCCTCTACCTCGCGGCGGCCGCGGAAATTTGATTCGTCCTTGTACCCCATTGTGATATGCGGACTATCCGAACAGAGTTCGTCCGCATCTCAATCAGGTCCCGGCCCCCTCTTCCACCTGCCAGATCGACAAAATGCCGAAGCCTGCATTCGCGAGGTCCATGGCACAGTCTAAGTTCGCTTGCTCCCGGTCGCTTTGTGCTGCCATTCCCCCTGTTCCAGTGGGAACCCTACTCAGGGTCCGTGCTCCTGATCAACTTGCCAGGGTCCCGGCAGCCCTCTACAGCAGTCCTGCCTACTCCACTACCATACCACGCCACTCCGTCCGCTCGCTGCAAAGGACCCAAAGTCCTCGGGCGGACAAAACTGTTGTTATATTTTGAGAAGGCTCCTCTATTGCCCCTCTGTCCTCCCCTCATCTCTTCTTCGTGTTGAGCGTGAGTGGTTCATTATATCAAGAATCCCGCTTCCCGATTCAAGACTGCCTGTCCAACTAAAGAAACTGCACCGCACCACTGGATTTGGGAACCGACCCTCGAACTTCTTGGTCTGGTAAGCAGGCTCCTAACTCCACCAATTCCTCAAGGTCATTTCCCTACGTGGTGCAGCCAGGAGACAATGCCATCTGGGCTGCTCAGAAGGCCGTGTCAATGCTGTCATGGATATATTTGACACAGGTCGTCCGAACCGTGCAGAGTTGGCATTTCGGTATTGCGCTACCTCTCTCTGCTTGCTGTCCTCCTCTGGCAGGACTTCTGGTAGCACATGAGCCCGTGGATGTTAAGCAGGAGATCCTGGTCGGACATTATCAACTGCCACTTATTCTCCTTCAACACGAGACTCGCTCATGTCTTGATTCCTTCCTCTCACTGTCCTCTTGCTTTCATGGATCCATATAGCTCTTATGTCTGTTCTTCTGACTTTGACGCAGGCAGAACACAACGCTCAACTGCCCCTCTCGACAATTCAAAGCTCTTTCTTGCACAGCAGCAACAGCAGCAGCAGTTGCCGCCTTTTCGAGAGGTGCGCTAGCTTGACTACCGCTCAGAGCTCGCTGACATCCACTAGCTTCTTGGAACCGGAGCTCAGAGCAGCATTGAACCAGCAGTTCCGGGGGGGTCTGAGTCCAACACGCAAGGAAATACTATGACAAGAAGAACGTTCCAGCCGGCATCTGGACCGCTGAAGATCGAGCCCCCCTCGCCCGAAAGGCTGCAAAGCGGAAGCAGTCTCGAGAACTTTGACAGTATGTCTGCGCAAAGTGGCGACTCTGCATACGCGGCCCACCGCCATCACCGACAGAACTCATCATGGACGTCGGCCTCGCACTACACTGAGCTCGTCAGTCCTTACAGCAGTCAACAGCGTGCACCGTGCACCATACAGACCCAGTTCGCACAGCCAAAACCAGAACCGAGTCTGCCATCAATCCACGATTTGACCTACAACCAGCCTTTCCCTACAGCGAGCCCATATTCCTACGGAGCTTCGACTGGAGCTTACACGGATCATCGCAGCTTTGCTCTCAAGACAGAATCACCTTACCCTATCAAAACAGAAACCCCTTCATATTACGAATCTCCTCATCGATATGGGCAGAGTTACCCCCAAATGAACCGGCCACCATCGTCAAACTTGGACTATCAAAGGTACCCGTCGGCCATGTTCGACTACCCAAAGGGGCTTGCATACACGTCACCTTACGGGGTAGACTATATCCCATCTCCAACGGGATCTCATCATCCAGTCTCTCCCACAGTGTCGAATGGAGAGGGCTGCGGCCCGGGTAGCAGGCGACGGAGGGGTAATTTGCCCAAGCATATTACCGACTATTTGAAGAATTGGTTTTTGGCACACTTGGATCATCCTTATCCAACAGAGGATGAAAAGCAACAATTCGTTCATGACACGCAACTCAGCCTTGCTCAGGTATTACCACCTCACAGTTTTGGGAGAGGCAGCAGCTAATATAATCCTTCTTCTAGATCAGTAATTGGTTTATCAACGCAAGAAGACGTCATCTACCCACGTGGCGGCACCAAGCTCAGGAAAACAGTCGCAGAGCGGCACAAGCTTCAGCAGCGGAGTACGACTCAGAACATGGACGACGCTCGCACAAGTCATTCGACTGAGTAGCAGAGGCGGCGTGATTCAGCACCGACTTGGAGTTTCGAGAGGGAAAGGAGATGGTGGATTTGGTCTGGATTTGCAGAAATGATACCCGGGCAACTTCGAAACGTGTGTATTAGGGATTTATGTTATATTTTCGGGCATCTCTTGCATATCTCTTGCTCTGGTCGGTGGCCTTGGCACTTAGGGGGGATCACTTCCACGGCGGTATCGTTGAGCGAGGGGAATCCATCAAAGAAAGAACGACGTGACGAATATTTGGACAAAAGAACAGCAGGCGGTCTTAATGGCAGATGAACGCCGGGCTGTGTGTGGCATTGTTTCGAATCTCATATTGCTTACACTCGCTTTCGGGGTGGCGCTATCATCATGCTTGGAGGACCCTGGACAGTTGGACAGCAATGGTTTGTAGACGGGCACCGCGATAGACCGATGTATTCGTCTGTATGTTGGCATAAGAGCGGGCAATCCTTAGCTCTTCTCAGCTACGGGATCATTGCACCTGCATTTCCGATGTGGAAACATATCCATTTTCGGATGTGGTTTGTCTTTTAGACTCCTCCCTTCCGTTTCATATCGATTGAGCGCTTCTTCTGAGGTTCCTCCACGTCGGCCTACAGTATAAGTCTAGCTTAAGAGCATGAGAGGGGTTCAGGACACCGCCGGCGTGGTAATAAAGGTCGCGACTTCAGATACTGCCTTTAGCCATCACGAGCTATGACTCAGGCACTAAGCATACCCCAACAGTTATATTGCCGAAATGAAGCACGTACGCATCACCACCACCGTAGAATGCGTGCCGACGCCTCTGAATATCCACCACCACAGCATGAGGAGGATGGATGGAAGATCACAGAAGGCCATCACCACGTTCATAGGTTCGGGGGAATATCGGCAGTCACAATACCCCGAGAAACCGCTCATCCGGCGTGGAATTTATTGCCTGCTCGACCACGCTCGAGCATGTCAACGGTCTTGGATACCGTTGCCCTCTGATCAATAACCTCGCCATATCTACTTTGAGCCAGCTCCGACACCGCAACGTCGGACGTCAGGTTTGGGCTCGCTGACGACCAAAGCTTGACCAACGGGCTTCAACGACTCAGCTGCCAAGAACGACGGATGAATTTGCGCGAATTATCTGATCAGAGATCAAGGAGGATAAGATTAGATTCCTAAGATAATCATGCGGGTTGCTCCAATAGTGGGGTGCTGGGCACCTGGCGCCAGCAGACTGGATATCCTCGCCTCTTGAACGTCTTTGGCTGCAGCGCGGAGTCAGGGAACGCCATTCTAGCGTCTATGGTGCCAGGACTCGGATTGAACGGCATTTCGAATATTGGCCGTGATCGTGGGTCATGGCCACGAAGGTGCTACGTGTCGAGAAGGAAGGGGCTTGCTTATGCACGGACAAACAGCAGGCGAGGTTGGACCAGGAGGTAGAAACTCCGCCCAACTTCTCGCCTGCAATAATACTAGGTCTCTTCCGCGGCTGGAGTGTCCAGCTCGGCGGGCACCGGAACGTACACGAAGGAACACCGACCAAGCACCTGGAAGAAGGAAGCATGCCGTGCGAAACAGAACCCTTGCAAGTCTCCCGAAATTGATCTTATCTTATCCCAATGGGAATAACCTCTTCCCAAGCCGTAGAGGGGTGGATTTCCAATGGTGGGTATTCCGAAGTCGCAGGAGGCCCAGCAGGTACGAAGTGCTCGTACGGGGGATGGATCGACCATGACTAGTTATGCCCTTTTGGAGAAAACAAATGCCCATCGTGAGAAGCCGGGTGCGGAGCAACGCGTGGCGTTCAGCAATCGGCTGTTGAGTGCGGCGATGTCCTTGTCGGAGTTCGCAATGGACGGAACGAGGTCCAATGCCAGAATAAGTATTGTCAATGAGGTCTAGATGTTGGATAGCAGCGCTCAACGTGAACCAAGGGTGGAGTGACTGGAAAAGGAAGCACGAGCAGAGAGAATGCAGGAGCCGAAACCGCCCACCGAGAAAGTTGCCAGTGGAGCCGCCGAGTTGGCCGATGCCTGTGAGCCGCCTGAGTTAATCATTCGACTTTTTTTATCAATCTGATCATCTCCCTCTCACTTCCCCCCCATCCACACTTTCTCTTCCAACCTCACAGCCATCACCCACTCTACCTTGAGCTCTTTCCTCCACACATTTACCTTTGGGAACCTTACTGATGCCCGACCACCTGTGCAACTTGTCGGCGCATCTCTACTGCTGAAACCCATCGAGTCAAGGTGCCTCCACGCGTGTGTGCAGGGTTTGCTCTGGCCTTGGGCTTTGCCGCAGCGAGGCCGCGTTCCGCACCTTACGTCAGTCGTTGGAACCGCCGTGAGTCGCAACCCCAACCCACACAACCCGCCACAAATCCCCCTCACGCAATATACTCAGCAATCCCTAATGCTGCCAAATCCCATCCCCTTCCTACTCGGTCTTGAATATTCTCCAACATGTCTGCCCATGTTTTAAACTGCATCGATTGACCCGGCCGACTATTCAGGTGCCCTCCACACTATTTCCACACGCACAAACATGTCAGCCACTGTCGCCTCGGGGCATCCGTTGCCTCTGACTGCTCATTCGCACCCCAACGATCCTATTCCTGAAGAGCCCTCCGACACAAGAAAGCTCTCCATCTCCGCCTCCCAGTTTTCTCAATCCATACCTTCCAACAATGGCCTCTCCAGCTCCTACTCCGACACTGCCTCAACCGTAGACACTGAACCCACCACCCCTCTGACGGACAATCTATCAGATGACTCTCTCGACGAGTTGCAGGGCGGACTGCCGCAGAGTTCGCAAGGCAAGAAAAGGAGGGCATCCACCCTACTCGTCTCGCAGGACTCGGAAGATGCACGACGATTCCTGGGTGAGAGAGGCGCGGCGACTGCCATGATACAGAAGGCGTGCTGTGGCGGAGGTTGCTGTATGCTCCAAGAGCTGAAGTCGAAGCAGCCTCACGAAGGATCGATTCCCGTGAAAGTGCCGGAGAGCTCGGCGTACCAAAGCCTGAAGATCAGCTTGGGACATCTGAGCCTGGACAGCGAGCTCTCGGGTGTGGTGGATATGCCCACAAAGACAGTCTTTTTCGAAAATCTCTCCAACACACCCTCGAGAACATATGCCGAGCCACCAAAGCAGAACAAGCCGGAAGTGCTCAAGCATCCTCCGAACTTCGTCACGCCGCACCCGCCTTACCAAGTTTTCTCCGCTCCTCTGTTCCATGCGCGTGAACTGACGAGGCCCGGTGCGGAGAAGAGGACGTACCATTTCGACATTGACGTTACTGATTACCCGAGGGAAGGCGGTGATGTCGATTTTGTCGTTGGAGGTGCTATCGGCGTTTGTGCTCCCAACTCACCTGTGATAGTGGATCAGGTGTTCGATCTGTTGGGCGTTCCAAGATTTGTTCGGGACAAGCCGATGTTGTTAAAGACCACAACCGGGAGATGGCCCACGATCTGGGGAGATGAAGCCGCTAGGGAACTGATCACCACGAGAAGAGAGCTGCTCACATGGTGCTCTGACATCCAGAGCTACCCACCTACCAAGCAGCTCTTCCGGCTCCTAGCTGAGCACGCCGAAGACGAAAGCGAGAAGAAGATCCTGATGTACTTGTCCTCGGCACAAGGCCAGGCTGCTTTTTGTGACCTCCGAACTGGCCCGTACATCACCATCCCACAACTCCTCAATGCGTTCCCGTCCTCTCGACCACCGCTCGACCATCTTCTCTCCGTCCTCAATACTCTGATGCCTCGGTTCTACTCGCTCTCACAGGACCCGACTATCTCCTGCCAACGAGACGGTGCGCATCGTCGCCGATTGATTGAAATTGCCGTGACCGTGCACGAAGCCGAAGACTACGCCACTGGGAAGCGAACGGGCGTTGGTTCCGGATTTCTCGAGAGATTGGCAAAACAGGTAATGGAGGCGGAGAAAGAGGGCAAGGATCCCCGTGAGCTGGACCTCAGGGTCCCAATGTTCAGGGGCTTGATGGCGAATCCACTAGCCCGGGAATTCGTCACCGATGGACCAATGCTGCTCATCGGTGCTGGAGTGGGTGTAGCTCCTTTCCGGGGCTTCGTCCACCGCCGGCTGAAGTCGGCAAATTGCGCGAACAAGGTCTGGGTCCTTCAAGGCGTCCGCGACAGTCTTCTCGATGAGTTGTATTCTGGTGACTGGGGTGTGCACGAAGACAAAGTTAAAAAGGTTGTTCAATCTCGGCGTGGCGAGGGACGATACGTGCAAGAAGAGGTCCGAGCCCAGGCGGACTTGGTCTGGTTCATCATCAATGCCGTCGATGGAAGAGTCTTTGTCTGCGGAAGCTCCAAGGGCATGGGAGAGGGTGTGGAGGCCGCCCTTGTCGACGTGGCCATGGCGAAGGGGAAGTTGAACCATGACGAGGCCCAGAGCTTCTGGGAGGAAAAGAAAAACTCGGGGCAATATATTGCTGAGACTTGGTGAGCGTTCTCACATGGGCGGTGTTCTGATACTTATGTTTTGATTGCCGGCGCACGACCATGGAGTTGTTGGACTGGAGAAAGACAACCGACAAATGTCCACGAAACGAGGCCACGGCGTTGTTCTAAGAGAGGAATCTTGTGCAAGCAATCTGGGCACGAAAACCGGGATGGCACATTTGGACATTTTGTGATTGAGCGATTCGGCTAGTCTGGCCAGCGGACACGCCGCGACAGAGATGCTTCATGTCGATACGTAGTGCATTATTGCACCAAATTCAAGATATGTGTATATATTGACAACCGATGAACAGAAGGCCTGAAAAAGGAAGAAACGAATCGAGACACCGAGATAAAGTGAACAATCTTTTCGGTTTAAGTGTCTGGTGAAACAGCGGTGCCTGTTCGGCCCGGCTTTGCACCATCTAATCCCCGACGCGTATCCCCGAGCCGAACTATTTCCCTACGCAGTCTGCCGCGTGCTCACTGGATGTAGGTGTTTGTACGAGTACAGATACGCAGCTCCCTCCAGGCGACGGACTCAGGTCCTCGCTCCGATCTGACGATGGTACGCTTGATGGGGTTTACACCCTCCCGGCCATATCCATGACAAGCTCCTACCCAACCAACCTACATATGCACATGACGGGTGATAGGTGATACTATACAGTAGGGGGGAAGGGGGGCCACAGTGCTCGGGCCTTCATGACCGGACTGCCGAGCAGATGGAAGAGCAGGGTAGGGCCTGAGGCTAGATAATGTATTCCCAATCGGATCGTGTGCGTCGTGTTCTGATATCCGGACGCAAGACTGCTTGCTTGCTTGCTTGCTTAATAGCTTGGCTGGGAACGCGTCGTTATGACCAAGGGACCGGGAGCCCCCGGCTTTTGAGCCTCCGTCGTTCCTCCTCCGCTGGACGTCACGAACTGCGGAACGAATGATCCATCGAAGGCTAGATGTCCCAGTCACACGTCCATGATGTCCAGATGTTGCCATGTCCTATTATCGGAACCCGTTCTAGCGAACAGTAGCACCGATGGGATCAAGCCGGCAGTCGGCAGCCGACATGAGAATATAATCATCTGCTCGGCCTCCTCAGGGGGTGGGCCTCGGTGTTCAGCACCCAGTCGTCTAAGCTGCACAGCTCGGGCTCACTGAAGATCAGGTAGAAGTACTTGAGCGTCTCGGCCAGCCAGAAGCTCTCCATGCGATCGCTCTGCTGGGGCGTCCGGGACCGGACGTCATGGACCGCGGCATGGGCGATCGGCGTGCGGGTCGCGGTGTCGATGGCCTGGAACATCGTCCACGCGACGTCCTGGTAGTGCGGGTCGCCCGTAATGCGGTACATGATGAAGATACTCTCAATGGCCTCCGGGCGCAGGATGTACCGGTTGTCGCCGTGGTCGGTGAATCCGCGGAACAGGGTCCTCTGCTCGGCGATCCTTTTGCCACGTTCCAACGGAGTCATGCGTTCGGTGTCCTGCGTCAGGGCGTGTTTCTTGGCGATGCCTTCGTACCATTTGTCGTCGGTCCAGATGCATTTCTCGGGCGGCGAAGGCGCGTTGGTGCCCACTTGGCAGGCGATCAGGTGGAAGGTTTCGGGCATGAGGCCCGAGGGCATAGCGTTGTAGGCCCACACACAGCCATCGACGAGGCGGCGAGCCACGTCGAGGTCGTCAGGCCGGGAGAAGACCTTGGCGCCGATGCCGACCATGCCGCCAACGAAGCAGGCGAGGTGTTGGCCTTGGGGTTCGATGCTCGCGATGGGGATCGACTGCAGCGACGTGAGCGCCGCATTGCCACTGAAGAGCAGATCTTCGTTTGATGGCACGAGCGGCCGGAAGAATAGATGTCGTTTCGCCGTGTCGATGGCTTCTTCGTACATGTGCTTGTACTTTTGGTCGCGGCCGCCGAGCATCATGTACTGTTTGGGGAGGTACTCGTAGGTCGAGTCCGCCATGCCGCCCATGGTGAAGTGGTTGTACTGGAAGGAGATCTCCTTGGCGTTTACGATGGTTGGCCACAAGCCCGGGATATTGGTGGTGTTCTGGTAGTATTCCATCTCTTCGGCGATGCGCTGGACCGCGTCGAAGTAGCGGAAGTCACCAGTCAATTGGCTCAGGCGGGTGAACTCGACGGTCAAACTACCGATCTCAGCCAGGAGGGTGTTGGTGCTGGGTTGGATCTCGCTTCCCAAGGCGGTCTTCTTCCACTCCCACCGTGTCTGCGGCATGCGATGCGGCGTGTCGAACGCAGAGTACAGCATCTCGCCCAGGTCGCGGGCCTTGTCGAGGAGTATTCTATACTTCCCATCCGAGAGGTCGTACGCAGCCAGCAAGCCACCCAGGTAGCGGATCGTGGTCTCGAAGACGTTCAAAGTCTCCTGGTCGTTGGTGGTGAAGTCGATGCGTTTGACTTGCTCCACGCAGAGGTCGAACTCGTCCTTCAATCCCATCATCCACAGTGTGTCCATAGTGTCGACCAGTGTGGCGCCCCAGCCGCCGAAACTGGATCGAGAGGCGCCGCTCACGGGCGCGACTTCATCTTGACCCCACGCGTGCTTCTTGTAACCATTCCACGAATGGAGAAATGCTTCTTTGACGGCAGCTCGTCGGGCCTCCCGCGTCTTCGCTGCATCTGCCGATTCCGGGTGCGACGCGAAGTCAAACTGGATGTTCGGGATCTGCTCGAGAGGGCCGATGGGGAAGTCACGATAGCCCGCGACGGGGTGTCTTTCAGGTCGCTTGGTCCAGTGCAGGTTCCGGTTCGGATTGAGCAGAGAGACGGGTTGAGTCGTGTCGCTGGGGTAGAGGAAGAGGTAGTAGACGATACATGCGAGGAGGAAGGCTGGCACGAGCCAGAGGCGTCGGATAAGGATCATGATGCTGTCGCTGGCGATGAGTTGTGGTTGATGATCTTCATCCTGGGCCGGCACTGGAACCTGGACCAGATGCTGCCGTGGCCGACGGTTCTGAGGGAATTTGACTCGATACGGAGGACAGAGGAACAGCCCCCAAATTGGTGTTCAGGGGGCCTACGCAGAAGGCTTCGGTTCTATCTTCGCACGGGATCCCTGCTTAGGGGGCGGCCCGACATCCCCAAGGCTGCATTGAGCCTGGTTGAGCTAGATTTAAGCTTAACTTTAGGCGCTGCACTTAGTTAAGGGTCTGTGCAGGACGAGCGCAGTTTGCTTCTGGTGCTGCATCTCGAAATGACCTCATTGTTTACTGCGGCCACCTCCTCCTCCTACTCCCACTCCTGCTTGCACAATGCCGTTGACAGGCCTGTTCATCCTGACAGTCGGCTCTGGCCAGTCTTCCCCTTCGGCTGCCCTCATCTCACACATCTCTCGATCGTTCCCTGCCGAGCCTCTCCCCACGTTCTATCTTGACTATCGGCTCTTCGTCGACACATCCTCCTTACTCCCCAGCTCGAACGCCGCTCTTCGCAAGTCGACGAGCATATTAACACTTTCACACACCCCTGCAACCACGTACGTGGCTACCACGTCTCCTGCGTCTCAGCCAAACGAAAAACCTGTCGTGGCGCCGTCGTCCACCCTGATTACGATCCCTTCCACCTCGGCGGACTCGTTCACCCAACTGATCGGAACCAAATTCCAGCCGCTATGGACGCATCGACAGTCCCTGATAGTCGATAACGGAACATCTCTGTCCTTTCTAGATGGCGAATGGATTATCCGCATTGGGGACCTTAAGGTTCCCCCTCGTCCGAACCAAGCGGGGTCAAATCTCAGAGGCATGCTAGTCGAGGTATCACACATGGAGGACGACAGTGACATTAAGACCCAGGGTCCAGATGATGTGCAGAAAGATGGTTCTGACATAGACAAGGAAGACGAGGCCCTGCTACGTGGTTTCCTCGACTCGGTCACCGACGGGAGCGGTGTGCCCTCCATCACCAATTCAGAGTCCTACCGATTTCTGGTTCGTCGCACAAAAGTTCTGGAGAAGGATAAAGGAGCTGCTTCTCCACCGGCAGACTTCGAGCTGGCAAGCTTATACCTTGACGCACTTCGAGGCTCTAGAGGCTGAGAAGGGATGATACTGTACGCATACGCAGTCCACTCGCACAACGCTGCTAGAGTCTTCAAGTCAACTCAACACGTGTACGACCTCCGCATGAGCGCCGCTGAGCGCATCCACTCCCACTTTTACTCATCTCAGGACGTGGCAACGCTCACCAAGGCCAAGAGTCGCCAGATCATCGACCTCCCCGGGACTATACGACCCTCGGACTGCAAACACCTGTACGACGAATGTCCTGCCAGCTGTTCCCACCATCCTATCGGCACCTCTTTCCCGTATGCAGTGAGACACAGGGAGGATTTGACAGCTCCTGTCCAGGCCTACTCAAAGTACGCAGTCGCAGAGAGATGGAATCGGATGTCCTTGTGATTGAAGAAGCCTGTCGTGAGCTGATGTACTCCCAGAGTAGCAGGAGCCTAGAATGCTTCGGTTGCCCGGGTCCAGAGTTTTGGGGAAGGGGAGCCTCTACTTCCGCGAACCCCTGCCCAACATCCGACACCTATGGTTGTCACTTGACACCGGGGAGAGGAGACTTACGACGTGGTGCCCAGCGAGAGCACCAGCGGGCATGGAGAAAAGCTTCGCATTCGCTGTTGCCGCTCTCTTTCGTGATATCATATCTACAACAGATAAAATTTCAACCCCGACGGCATTGAACAAAAGAATATACAAGGTGGATATGTCTTTTGGGATATAATGAACGCTCCAATACATTTTGACCGTGTGGGCCGACACGCAATCAGTCCCTTGCTCGCAACCGCGCTTGAGGAACCTCCACTGTTTTACATACGTGATAGCATAGCATGGCACCGGTGCGTGTACTGAGCGAGTCTCGACGCAATTGTACTCCCTGTCCGGAACAAGGAGTCGCCCTGCCCTGCCCTGCCCCGCCCTGCACCATTACAGTAGCATTCCCAATTTGAGCGTCCTCGGCCTCCCTCGTCCACAGCGCCCTTCCCGCACCCTCAGCTATCATCCATCATCCACCTCCCACTCACAATCCGAATCCGCGTCCTCGGCGTTCTCCCCATTCTCAGTCGCTCTTTCCAGTGCAAAGTCCCGGACCTCCACACCGTCGCCTTTACCAGCCACCATATTATCTCCTCCAAACTGTATCCCCCCAGACAAGCGCCGGACACTCTACATCCCGCCCTCTTGCCTGATCAGCTCGTCCACGTCATCGTCCAAAGTGGACAGGGCGTCCGCTCCCTGTCGTTGACCCTGACCCGGTATCGGCTGGGGACCTAGGCCTGGCAGTCCGAAGTCCTCCATGCCCATCTCGCCCAGATCGGGGACTTGTTCGTCTTCGGCGCCGTGCGAGGTTTTGCGCCGCTTGGCGCCCGGGAGGCCGTTGCTTGACGTGCGTGGGCGCGTTTGCGTTTGCGTATGCGTATGGCTCCCGGCGCTGGGCAGGAACGCAGAGTAATCTGCGTCCAGGCCGAGGTTGAGACCCGCGCCGGCGGAGGCGGAAAACTCGGCCAAAGCAGCGGCGATGGCGGGGTTGCGCAATGGCGCTGGCCCTAGGGTTGAGGGTGATGCGGGTGCGGGTGCGGCTGCTGGAGCTGGAGCGTCCTGGTCGAACATGCCGGTTGTGATGGTGGTGCCGTAGTCGTCTTCGTCGTCGGTGAGTTGTTCGATCTCGGGCCGTTCGGAGAGAACGGCGCCAGTGGTGGTTGTGAGGGGGGGATTGTTGGTCTCGGTGTCGAGGCCGGGCATGGCGCCAGGGCCGGGAGGCGATATGTGATTGCCTGGGTCTGCGCCGGCGGCAGCGCTGCTCGTCGCGGAGGAAGCTTCTGCTGATGTCAGGCCGCGGATGATTGCGTCCTCGACTTCCCGCTTCTTGGCCTCGGTGCTGACTTTGCGGCTGTCGAGAGTCAGGTAGGTTTCGTCGTCCTTGGCCAATGCCGACTTGTTGATCTCCAGAATGCGTTCGAGGTCCGCGATCAACGCCTTCCTCGCCTTGATACTCGCCGACACGGAGCTTTCCGCGGCGGCGAGCGACTTGATCAGGCTGGACAGCCGCGCGGCGTGGACAGGCGGGCTCGGTAACACGGCGCCCGGGTCGTTCAGCTTCGTGTACTCGTTCTGTGCGGCGTCAAGGGCCGGTCTGGCGGCGATGGTCTGCTTCGTGACCTCGATCTGCAAGGGCGCCAACGTCTCCAATTCCTTGGGCAAGCCGCCGCCAGTGCTGCTCGAGGAGCCGAACAGGCTCTGCCCCATCAGCGTCTTTTTCTTCCCTCCGCCTCCCTTTGACTTGTCAATCTCGTCCATGCGCCCGTCAATGGCGTCGAGAATGGGAACCTCAAAGACATTCCTCGTCCGCCAGACCTCGACTACACGGCGGATCTTGGATTGAATCTCCGGAGGAGAAGATCGATACGCCGTTTGAATCGCCTCGGCCATCAGTGGTGAGAAGGCGTCAGGGAACTCAGCTCGTTTTCGCGCCCGGGCATTCTGAACAATGTCATTGACGAGATAGATGAAGTTGAGGCGTTTGGGCGGCGGAGCGTCGCGGAGCCGAGTGAGCCAGTAGTTAGCTATGCGGTCGGCGTGGCGTCTGGAGATGTCGTTAGTTTAATCAAGGTCAGATCCGATAGTGGCAGGGACGACGTACTTATGAAACATGATCCATTGGGAGACTGACACGATCGAATCTTGGGTCTCATTCAAGGTCGACAGCTTGGCCTTCAGGGCCTCGTCTGAGAACGACATGTTGGACAAGGGTGCTTGCGGTGCTCATGCGGCAGCTGTCGCCGAAGCGTTCAACTCAACTCGCAGACCTTGTCGTGGTTGAGGAGACGCCCTGCTCAGGATGTAGTGTCTCTGTGAGAGCAGGGCAAGGTTCACAGCAAATGATCTACGCTACAGCTATGATAGTGACGGAGAGATGAAGCTCTGAGGTCAGCCGGTGCGCGGTGATAGACCAGCTCTCCCAATATTAGCCCCGTACTATCTGCCCTGAGGGAAATTGATTCCTGATGATTGAAGTCAGCTGCCGAAGAGGTTGTCGAAGTGTGCTCGAAGGAAGATGATGAGTTTGAAGCTGTTGTTGATCATCGTGCCAAGGCCATTTCAGGCATGGGCACGTGACAGATGATTGCGCTTAAAATGCACTGGTCAACCGTACAGGGTCCGTTTTGTTCCTACAGTACTCGCCGATCTCTTAAGGAGGTCGAGTCTAGCTATATATTTTCCACGTCAACTCTGGCAAACAGTGCTTATTGTCTTTCCAGCGAGGTCATTTCTGCCTCGAATTCTTTTCATCTCATCGGATGGGGACATGGATTGAACAACAGTGCCAAAAGCTCTGGACTACTTGCTGAGGTTATGTCTGTCATCATTGTGCTCAGAACAAATATCGCCCACATCTTGAAATAGACATCGGCCTCTTTCTCACGCTGTGCCATTAGCTGAATGGAGTCTCGCAAGCGCGCTCTCCGAACCGTCCTTTGCATCTATCCAGGTTTCCACTTTACCCGAAGCTCCAGCTGCCCCGAGTTTCGTGGTTTTAGACATGAACCTGAGGGAAAGCGTACAAGAGTTGGACGGTCGACGAAAGACCTTACGAAAGTTATGGCACAGCTTCGTGTTGTCAAGTCAAGGCTCTTTTTTCCGCTTGATCCAACTAGATGATGATACTCCAGGCATGTGCCGCTATAAATCCAAGAGGAAAGGAAGGCCAAATGATAGGGAGCACACGGTAAAGGAATTATAGGGATCAAACATACCCCAAGGGAGCTGGGTTGGTCCAAGCAATTATGCCTTTCCCTGTTATCGGTTAAGATACCCATAGAATGGAAAACACAATCCTTGACGGCGAAACCTGGTGGATGAACTGTCGATGAATCTCTTCCAGGTACTCGTGCAATAACCGACTGACCTGTAATCCAGCAAGTAGCCTCGCCGATCCGGCCGATTGAAGAAACATGATTGATCGGCAGTGCCGTCAACTAGAGAGGGACAGAGGGGCACGGCATAGACTTGTATCGAGATGCCAACAAGTTATATTCGTCGCTCGAGTACTCGCAATGAAGCGCGAGGAGGGCCAGAAGGATCTTGCAGAATGGTTTTGGTCTGACACGTCCGAGCCCATCAGATCCACGTGCAACAGTAGCGCCATTCCCGTCTGACTCTCTGCATTTTCTTTGAAGCCAGATGCCCCTGCAACTGCGACTCTCATCGCAAACAGAACTACGGAGCACGAAGCATCTTACAACAAGTTGTAACTTCACAACCTACCTGACCTTGCATTTAAAGTTCGGAAACCGTCTTTGCTCTGAGTGCCTGCGTTCCTTATACGAACCCTCCGCTCCCGTCTCCCTCGACCTCCGCTCATTCGTCTCCGTTCGCTATCCACCATGGCAGACCGGTTCCCTTCAATTGAGGACATCGACGCAGGTACGAACGGACTAACGCTCCACCACAACCACTGTGCCCAACTTGGATTCTCCGTGACCATGGCTAACAGCACCTGCAGGCGAAACAGACATCCGACCCGACGCTGGCGGCCAAGGGGACTTCCTCGAGCGCGAACGGGCTCTACTGGGTGAGGACGCGGACCTCTTCAACGCCACGGACAGCAGGCCCTCAGCTACAGTGGAAGATGGAGACGACGACCTATTAGGCGGCGACGGTGATTTCACATCCGCTCCGGCGCAGCCCTCTGGAGGTGCTGCCGTGGACGATCTGGATGATTTCGAGAGCTCCTTCCCTGCCATTGACACGAGAAACGACGTATGCCTATCCTTCCGCAATCTAACAAAGAGAGAACCTGCAGAGCACTAACATGGAGTCATTGGCATAGAACGTCGGCCCCGGCGGCACAATAACCGACAGCACCCCGGCCCCTTTCACCGGCTACACAAACTATACGGCGCCCGCGGGCGAGGAAGAGAGCGAACCCATCCGCGCATGGCGCGAAAAGCGTGACGCCGACCTTGCCCGCCGCGACGAAGCCTCCCGGCGCAAAAAGGAAGAAACGGTCGCCACGGCGCAGAAAGACATTGACAGCTTCTACGAATCGTACAATCGGAAGGTCGACAAGCAGAAAGCTCAGACGCAGAAGGAGGCTGAAGAGTTTCTGGCCAAGAGAGAGGATACCACTGCAGGGGGCACCGCGTGGGAGAGAATCGCCAAACTGGTCGACTTGAGCGGCAAGGGCCAGTCCGGAGGAGGGGACGGGAGCTCCAAGAAGAGGATGAGGGAGTTGTTGCTCAGCCTGAAGGCCGATAAAGATGCCCCGGGCGCAGGGGGCGTGTAAGTAAACTGTACGAATGATCAAGAAGGCGATGTGGAACTGGACAGGAGTCGAGCGGGCGGTCAACCATGACGGGCTCATCTGGTGGCTCTTCTTACGGCTTCAACCACGGGCAAATTCGCAGGCTGGGGATTGACCCTGCAGTCTGCAGCCGGCCATCGAGGCCTCCAAAACGTCGAGTATTCTATGGGGCGGAACTCACATCTGGCGTTCTAGACTGGAACATGATGAGCTCAGTAATAGTGTGCGCATACAAAATCACAAAGCAGTGTAAACATGTTGTTTCTGTCTGTCTGGCTGGCCGTCTGGCTGTGTGTCCGCCCTTCAGCTATGCTAATTGACATCCAAGAGATCATCTTCTCTCCCAACCACCTCACAACAATCAGCCGGCGTCGCGCAGACGCCGATAGACAGCAACCCATGCATTCCAGAACACATCCATAACGACCCGGAATATGGAGAACAAGGGCCATCCAGACATGCCGTTTGCCTCATGCATGTCCCCCAACCCGCGTGAAAACACGACCCTTAAATGCATTTAATCGATCCCGTTGCGCGCCGGTACCGTAGAACGCCTCGTACGCCCGACAGTCGATGAGTCGACTGCACGATGAGTGAGCCCGACTCGCCGATCAATGTCTCATCTCATCCGATATCATTCATCCCCCCGTCCAATGTCGGAAAGAGTCCTTCTGCCAAGTTCCTCGGCATGGTCTGACTATGATCACCGTTTTCTCCTGGGTATGCGCTTCTTGCGCCCGGAGACGATCTGCATCTGCTGGATAAAGTTGCGGCCCAGGTTCTCCACGTCCGCGACCACCTGCTCCGCCTGCTGGACGACGGCCGCGTTGGAGGTGGAACTCGAGGTCCCCACTGCAGGAGATGCTCTTGCTGCAGGTTGCTTTTGCTTGCCAGCCGGTGATTGTGTCTGTTTCTGTGCCCTCCTCGCATTCTCAGTCACCTTGGCGATATACTCGAGGGTCATGGCTGCCTTGGCTTGCCTCTCCGAATCCGTCATGCCTGCACCTGTACTACTGCTTCCTCCTCCGTTGACACTGAAACTCTCTTCCAGGGGCGTCAGCATCGTGTTCTTGTAGTAGTATTCAATCCAGGCTTTCAATCCGTGATACTCCTGTGCCTTCGCGATGAGCAAGGCCATTTCGACGTGTCCGATGAGTGTGTCTTCGATCTGCCATGCGACGCCGTCGAGCACGTGTTGGTTGAATTTGAGTGCGGGCTGCTGAAAATTTGCAATGGAATGCATTTTATCGACACAATCAGTGAACGCGAGCAACTGTTTGCGCAGTTCGAGTTCGCGATCGGTCATCGGCCAAGGTTCGGAGTCTCCGTTGTCCTCATCTTCAGGGTCAGAGCGAGGAGCAGGTCTGTTTTCTTGTCGTTGCTGTTTTTCGCCCTCAGGCGTGCGAGGTATGCCACTTCTCTGGCTCGAAGAGACCTCTGTCGTATCTTTTTCGAGATTGCCTTTCTCGGATGGAGTGCTTGAGACATTATTCCGAATGCTAGGAACACTGACTGGGACTTTCTTCAGATTAATGAGGCGTGTGGTCGCTGCAGCGCTAGTTGGCGTAGGCTCTGGGGCTGGCGGCCGCGATCCAGGGCTGTTCCCTTCAGGAGGTAAAAGCTCTGCGAAACGAGAGTTTCCGACCCTTGAGCGCAATGCTTTCAGCCGCTTTTGATTGCCGGGCCAAGTCAAGGGGCGCTCTTGTAGGAGGAAGGCACTTCTCTCGAGCATTCCCCAGTGGGTTTCCGAAGCAGATTTCCCCTCGTCTTGAATGGCAGTCAGCTTCGCGAAATCGGCATCAAGGGTGTTCTTCAGAACTTGGAGCTCTTCGCTGAATTCCTGGTCGCCTGCGCTGCAGCTACACTTCTTCTTGGCTGCTATACATTTCAGGTGCGGCGTGAGGCTTTGGGCCATGTCCCAGTAAGCTCCAATCATGAGTTTAAGGTGAGCATCTCGCGGCAGGCCAGAGGATGTCTGGAACAAAGGGGAAGAAGGATCGTCCTCTGGGCGTTCTTTCTCCGACTTGTGTACCTTCAGCGGTGCAGGAACAAGCGAGCTCAGTTTCTCTTTCGCGAAAGAAGAGAATCGCGCCTGGCAGCTATGGTCCGGTAGACACCTGCACGCCGACGAATCTTCACACATGAGATAAAATCGAGACAACGCGCCCTGAATCCGCTGGTACTTCGGAGTCCGACTGTCCATATCAACCAACAGAGTTTGGAAGAGAAACTTCTCGATGTAGCGCAGATTCGCCTTTGCTTTGCTGCCGCCCATAGACCCGAGCACAAATGTGCAGATGAAGGCGAGAATGTCGACAGCCATGAGCGAAATTTCCATCGAAGCATGGCAGAATAATGAGCTGTTCAGCAAGCCGAAGAGATCTGCGACCGATTCTGCAATGAAACTGAAGGTACGGACCCAGTCTTCGTTGCTGCCGGCCCCAACTCCTACGAAAGTTTTCAAGTCCAACATCATCTGGAAACCTACGTCAAAGTTCTCCCTATACCGCAAAGTGATACGTTGCGCCAGGAGGATAGCAGCCCTTCCAGGACACAGGCCCAGCTCTTGGAACTGCAAGAGATTATCGGGGAGCTTCGGTTCCGGTGCCGCAATCGCGAATCGCAAGTATTCAGTGTAGAATAGCTTCTCCTTGTCGAAATCCATCCAGAAGAATTTGTCCCACGTCTGAGCAATCAGCACCATCCGCAATACGTCCCAGATGCCCTCTTCAAGGTTTCTATGGTAGTATTCGGTAATGCGGGCTCGGAGCTTCTTAGGATCTCTCGCCGACGTGGTTTTCAAGAAGTTGAAGAGTCCTTGGAAGTCCAAGGGCGCTATGAGGTTGCCTTCGACGAGAAATCTGGTCGCGACCGCCTGGTCGGGTCTCTCTGGGTGAAAGGTGAGAGCTGCTGCAGGAGCCGAAGACGTGGCTTTTGTAGCGGCCGCGCCCTTTTTCAGCTTCTCCTCGTGTGCTGCGACGAACTTGGGCATCGAGTCATTCACCTTTGACAGAGCCTCGCGGAAAACTTGTGGCGGCTCCTTCTTCATCATGCCCATGTAGGCCTTCACGACGTTCAAGGTCGGGAGGAATTTGTCGGGCTTGTTTCGTGCAGCAGTAACGATGAGGGTGGTGAGCTTTGCGGAAAGTTGCTGCGCAGAACTCGTGCCAGCCCCAGCTTCGACCACTAAGGCCTTGAGCGAACGGCGGAAAAGGATATCAGTGATCACATCGTCAAGGACAATGTCTGATAGTGGCGGAATTGGCGATTTGAGCGTAGCTTTTGCTTTGATCTTCTTGAGCGCCGTGGTGACATTTTCGACAGAATCGTCTGCCATCCTTTCCGCGATCTTGATCATCTCTTTCTTCGCCGCGTCTTCCACCTTGATGCATTCCAGGTTGGCCTTGATCGTGTCTTCGTCCAGATTCAGCTCGGGATCGGCGGCGGTCGAAGGTTTATCAGAGCCTTGCATTTTCAGCCGGAGGTTCATCATCACCTCTACCACGTTATTACACGTTGTAGTCTTGCCATCGCTGGTGGTGACATCAACTGTGAAGCCTGTGGCATTCGGCTTGGAGAGCATGTCCTCGAGAGCATTGAAGGACTTTTTCAGGACGGGACTCATAGGCCCGTTGAGCTCGAGCACACTGCGCAGATCTGTGATGGCGGTTTGGACATCCTGGGGATCAGACGCACTGAAGAAACCCTTCATAACGCTCAAAGCTTGAGAAAACGAGCTCGGATTTGAAGATGCCAAGGTATTTTCCAGTACGGTCGTGAGGCTGGCTGGTACGGTTGTGGTTGTGGTTATGCCGGATGCCGGGGCTGTGGCCGCCTGATGAAGCTGTGAAAGAGCAGGTTCTGCATCAAGGATCATCTGCCTGAACTCATTGTTCTTGCGCTCTGCTTCGGCCATCTCTGAGTTGGCTTGATCCAACTTCACCCGGGCATCTGCAGGCGTGACTCTGCCTGCGTTCACATCGTGTCTGATTTTATCCAGCCTTCCTCGTATTCTCCGTACGATATGCTCGTTCTCCTTTGCAGCCTCCAGAATTGCACTGTTCTTGGGATCAAGCAGGAAATCCTTGGAAGCCATTGGTAGTATGTCTAGTGCCGGCGTATCCGACGCACTCCCCTTGTCGGTTTTGCTTGGTTGGGTCGGGGTTTGATTGCTGCGAGTGGCCTTGTCCAGGATAGCATTCCGCCGAGCTCTCAAGGCTGCCTCTTCTTCGTCGTCCTTCTTGACACGAAGCAACTCGACATCCCTCTGTTTTCGCAGTGCGCTCTGCATTCGCTGCGATTTCTCCGACACGATCCTTGCATGGTAGTACTTGATCGTGTCCATCTCCATCCACGACACGCCCTTAGTCTTTGCCCGCGTGCATAATTCGTGTTTGCAGGGGAAATCATTCTTCCCAGCTTCCTCATCACATGCTTCATCGAAGTCCAGGCAGCATTTTCCCCAGCCGGTGAACTTGAAATCACCCCCTAGGTTGGCTTTGAAGAGACTATCCAGCGCTGTCGCGTTCTCATCAAGGAGCGCCCTCTGGGTCTGGTGCCGGGAGGATTTATGTTCCAGTTCGTTCTTTTCCTTTTCCAATTTCGCTCTTTCGGTAAGAAGTTCGTTGTAAGTTCTGATGTCCTCATCCGCCCAGCCGTCAACGTTGTGGCCGTCGGCAGCTCTCAACGGGCTCCCAGGCCTGGCGGAAGGAAGAGCGTCAGTAGTCATGTCGTGCAAATTTTCATTGCTCGCCAATCTCGGGCCTTTGCCTTTCGGCTTGCCCATATCTTCGCGGTAAGCGTATGTTCTGTGATATCAAGGTTGAAGGAAACGGGGCAGGGGCCCAACAAGGGCCCTGGTGGCCGCTGTGATTGGAGGGTGTTTGTGTTGGTTCTCAGCCTCAGTGCGGCAAACCCGCTGCTCTAAGCAGGAAAGCCGCAGTAGAGCAGTGTTGCAAAGGCAAGCACTGGTTGACTATTGCAAGTGCACTCCTAACGTACGATGATGCCAACGGCCGCCTGGATTGAAATTCTGGTTGAAAAGCTTCGACAGCTACCGCCGCGGCTAGTAACAGACTCGATTGAAGCCCTTACCACGTCCAGGAACTCAGCATCACGGTTTGATGACACGAAAAACCATGGTTTGGATGAAGGCGCCCTCATGTTTCCAGGGAAAGTGAACTCAGGTTCCTCGTCCTGGAACAGCTTGAGGGCGATGTCCTGCCAACCACGGTGTCAAATCGAAATCTTCGCCGTCTCGCAGGAACAGACGACGGCGAGATGAGCTCCCGAATGCTGAATCGTCCCAAGGGTGGTCCTGCTGTATTCTAACTCTGAAAGGGGCCCTTGGCGTCGAGTGCGGCCATGGTTGATGAAATTGAGGCTGCAAGGTCTTCGAAAGCGAGTCAAAGTCCAGCTGAGGTTAGTTTGAAGTTCGTCTGCAAGCCGATGGCGATTTCTGCGCCCGGATTAATTGGGCTTGGCCGGATCTCGGACTTACTCTTCCTCCGTTCCGGTGCCGCACGCTAATCCGCTTTGGAGGACTCATTTTTGGTTCACCAAGAAGTGAACGGAAGAGAACGAGAGAGTGACGGACGAGAAAATGGTGATTTGCTGGTGAATGCTCTGAAGCATCGTGAATGATGGCCGACAATGGGTCACCAGAGGCCGACGGGTGCACGATGGATGATGGCATAAAAGAAATCATCAAAGCCGCGACAGACCACGACATCCCATCACTAGAGAAGTGCATTGATCAATATTCATTCCCAGAGTGCAAAGCTGTCGATGTTCAAGACCCAGCGACAGGCTTCACGCCGCTGCATGCTGCCGTCACCTCCAGCAACCTGCAACCGGACGGCGACTCTGGTAGGATTCCGCCTGGCGAAGAAAGCGGCATTCAGGTTGTCAAGTTCCTGCTCGAAAATGGCGCCATCTGGAACCAGCTGGACAAGAACGATGAGACACCAGGGTGCATAGCGTATCGGCTAGGCTTGCACGACCTCTACCAGGTAATGGTAGATGCAGGCGTGCGTGCGGAGATGATACTCAGCAGGCTCGAAGAATACCAGGAGTTGGAAGACGAGGATGAGGACGGCGGCGGCGACGACAGCGACGAGGTCAGCGGCGGAGATCCATCTCAACCTGCAGCAAACGCCCCGCAGTCTAGCACCGAACAAGGCGACGTCACCAGCTCTAGATACCTCTCATCCGCCCTATCCCTCAGCAACGGCAGACTTCTGGACTCAGACCGGTCTGGTGTTATGATGGATTGGGAAAGTGGTATTATGCAGAAATCCGCCGACGCCCTTCTGACACGCCCAGGCCTCAAGATATTAAATATTGGGTTTGGCATGGGCATCTTTGACACACATATCCAGGACCACGCCAACAGACCTGCGAGCCATCACATTATCGAAGCACACCCCGATGTCATCGATGAGATGCGCAGCAAAGGCTGGATGGAGCGGCCCAATGTGGTTGTACACAGCGGGAAATGGCAGGACATACTTCCTGAACTCGCTACAGAAGGTGAAAACTTCGACGCCATCTACTTCGATACCTTTGCCGAGTCCTACAATGCCTTCCGCGAGTTCTTCTCCGAACATGTCATCAGCTTGCTGAGCCAGGAAGGCCGATGGTCCTTCTTCAACGGCATGGGTGCCGATAGACAGACCAGCTACGACGTCTACCAGAAAGTCGTCGAATTTGACTTGTTCGAAGCCGGTTTTGACGTGACCTGGACTGACGTACACCTTCCCGATCTTGACCAAGAGTGGGAAGGAGTCCGTCGGAAGTACTGGACGGTCGATAAGTATCGTTTGCCAGTCTGCAAGTTTTTGGATTGAAGATGCTGGCCCAGACCACCTGCAGACCAAGTCAGTTGCTGCGGTCCTCTTTACGCACAACCTTCAGCTCCATGGCAGAAGACCACGGTTGCAATGCAAACATCCTGTCCCGGATCGGTGGAAGCGATTTTCGGTTCAATCACACCGAAGCGAGTCACGAGCGGGCCTCCAGGCAAGACAATCAGTGCCCCCAGAATTCATACTCCATGATCACTCCCCCCCGCAAAAGGCACACATTACGAGTACACCAGGAGCGTGCCACTTACCCGACAGCTGTCCGGCAGGCTTTGGTCAAGCCAGTACGTACCGGTCTCGGAATAATCCCGCCCGAGATGCATTCGATACGTATTGCCCCGCATTCTCACCTCTCCCACTCTCCATACGTCCACAGTACGTGCTGGATTTCTCCTCGCCCGCTTGTGCTCACGCATGTCGTTTCTCCACCTCCAAACCACTGCGCGCAGGCAACTGGGCAATCGACGCGGCTGGAGTTATCACGACGATCCGCGTGTCCGGAGAGGAGACCTCCAACCTCGGGATTACCTGAGCGAGCGGACCGGCCATGACGGGGCTATATATGCTGAAGGAGCAGAGGCTGCGTGGGCTGATGGGTTTGCACACCATTTGAAGCCCCTCAGCACGCAAACAGCCCAACAGTCAACAAGAATTGCAAGACACGGTGACCTCACTCCTCATAGTACACCACTTCCATAGAGCATAGTCAGCGTCCTAAATGGCCAAACGAACAGCTATCGTCACGGGCTCCTCCCGCGGCATGTAAGTCTCCCACAACCGCCCGCAAAGATTGCCTCAGCACCACTAACCAGGTCGTTTCCCCAGAGGTGAATCCATCGTCCGCCGCCTGGCCCAGGAAGGCTACAAGGTCACCGTCAACGACGTCTCCGCCAACAAGCCGGGCATCGACAAACTCGTCTCCGAACTCAACAGCACGCATGGCCAAGGCACGGCCATCGGCGTCGTCGCCGACGTGACCTCCTCCTCCGAGGTGCAGAATCTAATAAAAGAGTCGGTCGAGAAACTCGGGCCCCTGACCGTGATGGTAGCGAACGCGGGCATCGCCCAGGTTGCGCCGGTCCTAGACATCAGCGACGACGACGTGCACAAGATGTTCGAGGTGAACTTCTTCGGCGTCTGGCTCTGCTATACCCATGCGGCGAGGCAGATGATCAAGCAGGGCCCCGTTGAAGAGGGCAGCAGCGGGTACAAGATCCTGGGGTGCGCCAGCATCGTGGCGTTCAAGCCCTTCCCCCTCCTCTCGCACTACAGCGCGTCGAAGTGGGCGGTGCGCGGCCTGACGCAGGTGTTCGCCATGGAGGTGGCGAAGCACAAAATCAACGTGAACGCGTATGCACCCGGGATCGTGGGCACCGCCATGTGGGACCTCATTGACGAGAAGCTCGGCGAGATCGAGGGCCGCCCCAGGGGCGAGACGGTCAAGAAGTACAGCTCCGAGTTGACGGCCCTGGGGAGAGTCAGCGTGCCTGACGATGTGGGCCAGGTGGTCGGCGGGTTCATGTGTTCCAAGGATGCCGAGTTTGTGACTGGCCAGACGCTGGTCATCGACGGAGGCATCGTATTCACGTGAGCTGAGCGAGCGCCGCGATGGGCCAGGGGAAGGGAAAGAGGAAGGGGAAAGGGGGTGACCGGGAACGAATCACCCAAAAGCATTGTGGTACTTGTACACGGATACACACGCGTCGACAGTCACATCTTCGCTCCCTCCCCTGTTTGCGCTGGAATATAACAGTCTCCAACAAAAGGTCCTTGTCAGGTCTGAACGATCCCACGACATGGGTCTCCTCGGCCATGCAGCCGCAAGACACTGGCATTGCCTAGCCAGTTTCCTTCTTTCCTCTCCCCCTTTTCTCTCTGTCTGTCTCTCCCCCCCTCTTCTCACCTTTGTCCCTTGTCCGTGTCTGATTTCATGCCGACGCTGCCTCTTCCCGCTTCCCGCTGCCATCCCCTATCCAGGGTGTCCCCAACCCCTGCTTCGGCGGATATACCTTGCCGTCCACCTCGACCACCGGCTTGCACGTACACCAACTCGTTTCGGGGATCGAGTCCATGACCCCCGGGATATGTCGCCCGCATCCCCACCACGTTGTCTTCTCTGCGGACAGGTTAGCGGTGAAAAAGGTGAAAAAGGTATGAGGTCTCGGTTTTGTGTCATCCTTGAGGCAGGGCGAAGAGTTCACACTACCCACTGCTCGCCGCGCAAGGGCGAGGGAAAGGGGCGAAACGAAACCCGGAACATCAACATAGACATGAAGGGGGAGGAGACCAGATATAGTGTGTACGGGATGTTGGGGGGGAGGACAGTGTCCCACCCACGGACTTACGACAGTTGGGACATGTCCTTTTCATGCACATCTTTAGAGGGGACAGCGAGGTGCTGTTGGAGGGGCGAGGTGATAGAGCGCTGCGCTGTACGGTACTGTACTGTAGGAAGGAGTGGGAGAATGTCTAGCGAGGGCGAAGGATGACAAGGGATCGCACTTCTTCGCTCGGAGTATTGTTGTGTTGTCGTGCTGTCGTATTGTTTTTCGTGACGTACTGGCCCTTGGACTGGAACCCGGGCTGATATGTACAGGGACTTGGAGGAGGACTCGCGAGCGACTCTATATCAAAGACACTGTGCGACGATTAATGATCAGGATCGCCAACGTCATGTTAATGTTTCGCCCTCCATCACTAATGTCGAGGGATATATTCATTTACTCATTCGTGCCTCTCGGGGACCGCGTCTCTGACGCAAGGGAGCAGTGTCCGAGTCATGATGAAACGAGCCGGTGCCATCTGAGCGCGGGCTTCAAAGCCTCGAACAGAGGCAGCGCGGGACGGTGATTCGCCAGGGCACCATCACCTGTCTCGACGGGTGGCCATGTCTTGGCGGGTTGGGACGCGGATGAAGGAGGATTTATCTGCGTAGAGCCCGAGGTCGCCGAGGGGTGGGCGATCGAAGTGGACCGGCTGCATCAACCCGCTTCTCGATTTGCAATCAGACACAGGAAATGGGACCAAAGACGGGCAAGTGTGGTGCTGAATCTTTTCTACATAGGCGAGTACGAATCTCGTGGCTTGTCCTACTTGTTGTAGAGGCGTCGAGTTCGTGGGTCATGGGTATCGTGATTGGCAAAAGGCACGCGCGGTATGCGGGCATGCGCATCCTCCATTGTTCATGCACGCAAGTCGCAACAAGGTCATCGGTGTCTGCACCTCGAAGCCATGTCGACGGTGCGCGTCGTGCGTAGGTCGCAAAAAAACTCCACTCCGTAGCGGTCAGTAACCTGCTGCATCCTTTCCTGTCGTGCCAGCCCCTTCGGGCGAAGATGAGTGCCTAAGGCGTCAGAAGCACCACATCCCAACCCAAGAGAGAGTCAGTGCTGCGACGAGCATGGCCGACTGCCTCGTCCGTACGGCTCCGTTGATGTTCTGATTCGAGTAGACGCATGCCCATCCCGACACAGTCCCCGTCGCGCCATTAATGCTCCCGCCGCAGCTCACTGGCCGCAGCGGCGGCTCGGAAACCCCGTTGAGCATACATTTCTGCGTACTCCAGTCGGCTGAATTGAGTGAAAGCACCCAGCCCACGGGACAGCATGTTGCCCAAGCTGTGCCGTCGCCGTTCTGCTGGTAAATGAAGCAGAAATTCGGTTGGCATAATGAGTTTGTCGATGGGTTGGGACAGGACGCTTGTCGCGTGCTGAGGAGATCAGAAACGCTTCTTCCGCCGAGGAGATTCACCTGAGATGCCGACCCCGTCGCATTGTCGTGCTGAATTGTTGCGGCGGAAGTGGTCGGATTGCTATGGAGGCAGCCGGCGATGGGATTTGCCGATATGGTGGGCGCGAGAAACAAGATCGCTAATTGGAGCACACTGAACCAGCGGGCCATGGTGGAACGAGGCGCTGCTTGATGCTCTACTACGCCAGGCATCAATTGCGATAGATGCTGTGATCCAGTCAGAGATATAGCCTCGACGTGGGCGGATATGCGGCTGACAACGGCGAGGTGTTGGTGTCGGTATCGGAGGCGGCTGAGTAAGGTACGTGTGGCGCTGGGATTGGTTCGCCAAAGGGCCAACCTTGCTGCTCGCCTCCGAGGTCACCTGAGCTTGTCCTGGATGCCGCGGACTTGTGGTGACACTGCTTCTGGCGACTTCAGTGTCAGTACCGCCGCCTCTTGAGCAATCGGGAGTACATCCTCCAGGGTGCGTCCTCTCGCAAGACCCGCAACGGCCACACCCAACAGCGTGTCTCCGACGCCGTTTACAGACACAATATGGTCCTGCTTCACTTCCGTGGCCGGGGGCATCAATCGCATGTACAGACCGCCAACGTCACTGTCGTCGGAGAATTTGGTCGACAGCACATATGGCGCGTTTTCTGGTCGTCTCAGCCGTTCATCCCCACGGCGCAACAGGCAGGTCAGTAGACACCCTCGGCGCCCAAGTTTTGTCACCAGGTTCGGGATGAATGGGAGAAGCTGGATGCACTGCTGCGGAATGCCCTGTTTGACCAGCTCCCGTCCGGCAATCGAGACCAGCAGATCCTGGGATCTCGTGCCAGAGAGACCTAAGCTGTCGATGACACTCCACCATTGCTCCGACTCGAACATCATTGCATCTCTAGCAGCATTGTACAACGCGGACAATTCAAGATGGTTCGGGGATGCCAGGCTGACCACATGGTCTGGTACAACCTTGGTGCTCGTGATGAAACAGTTGTGCTTGTGGAAGAGCCGTGCGGCCTTCGCGATCGAGACGGGCTCAAATGCAATAAGCGCTCCGCAGGCTTTCGCCGCTGCGAAAATCGACGAAAGAATTGTCGGGGACCAGTTTGCATCGACAACTACCCACTTCGGCTTGCTCTCTTCCATCCTCGCCGTCCAGTAGTCGGCTGCCTCCAATTCAGGACGAGCAAAGATCGACATATCTGCCATCGCAACCACGAGGTCTTTGTTGGTGTCATTTATGGCAACGTATTGAGCAGTCCTGGCACCATCGCTGGTGGAAAGTTGCCGTATAGCTGTGGCTTGTAAACCGCTCTTAATGACATGGTCGACGAGAGACGAACCAGCTAGATCATTCGCTACAGCACTGGTCAAAACAACCTTCACACCTGCCAGATGAGCAGCCATTGCCACATTTCGACCAACCCCACCAGGTGACTGTGATATGCTGGACGGATTCGAGGTATGCAGAGCAGGGGAAGTAGATTGTGCGCTGGGGTGGAATGGTTGGTGGTCGCACATTGTATCACTTGCCAACGACCCAGCAACAAGTACATCAACAGGCTGGGCTGTCTGTCTATCCGTGCTTGGTGTTGAATTTGACTCGGGCACCGACGATATGGAAGAGATTTGAGGTATGACAAGCTTGCTGCTGTCCTCTCTGCAATCCGTTAGCGGGTACCCTCGACGCACTGTGTCCGAAGTCTAACATGGCTCACCGCTGAGGTGCAGCTCCATCTCGCCTTTCGAGCTTCGCAAGCTCCACGGCGACCTTCGTGCCACGGATGACATTGGCCTCGATCAGTGCCGTATTAGCCTTGACACTTGCCCCTTTGCTCAGTTCCCTGATCCGTTTCAAGATATAGGGCGTATTGGCACTGCCGCCAATGCCCTTCTGCTCTGCCTCAGAAACCGCTTCCGCAACGATGGAATCGATCTCTTCCCTGGACATTGCCGAATGCTCGGGAACAGGATTCGCGAAGAGCAGCCCAGAATTTACACCTAACATAGACTGCGCGTAGATGATGGCAGCGGCATCCGCTTCGTCGAGAATAGTCTTGGGGCTCTTGATGCCGCTGTCTCGTGAGAAGAAGGACGGAAAGTCGACGTCGCCTTGTCTGCCATCCGCGAAAGTGCCCACACCCACTCCTTGTGTCTCAAGATACTCCAGTGTCCGTGGGATGTCTAAGAAGCTCTTGCAGCCGCTCGATATCACCGTGACGGGCGTTCGTCCAAGCTCCGTCAGATCCGCCGAGATGTCCATAGAATTCTCTCCCCCTCGATGGACCCCGCCAAGACCACCGGTAGCAAAGACCTTGATGCCCGCCAGGTGGGCGAGCAACATTGTCCCAGCAATGGTTGTCCCTCCATTGAGCTTCTGTCCTCTTAACCCCAACCCGCCGACGAAGCCGAGGTCTCGCCTGGAGATCTTCCAGGTATTCTTGTCCCCAGCAGTAGAGACCAGCTGGATCAGTTCTTCGGCGCCCATGCCAACAAGGGCTCTGCCCTCGAGGATACCGATAGTCGCAGGCACGCCGCCATTGACGCGGACGAGGGACTCGAGTTGCGAAGCGAGGGCGACATTCTCGGGGTACGGGAAGCCTAGCGAGGGGTGAGCCTTCATAGACGTTCGATCAAGGCTTTACGCCGTACCATGTGTGTATATCGTCGTCTCCAGTGCTACGACTGGTCTCCCCGTTGCGAGAGCATCTTGCACCTCTTCTGATACGCGGAAGAGCCTGTCCCTACTGGTGACAATCGTCCGTGTCTGGCAGCAACATTGCGTCAACGTTCGGGAACAAGGGCTGAGGGACAACGCCCTCCTGTACAAAGCCATTGGTAACCTGCCGCGAGACACCACGAACCTCGCGCTTCCAATGGCGAGGAGAAATACTCCGTACTCATACGGTACGGTAATGCTGATCGCCAGCACCCCAAGCCTGATCGCGTATGATTGGCGGTTACGCGACGCAACGGGTTAACGAGGCTGAACGGCAAATTCCGGCTCTACGTCATACGTCGACGAGTAATGCGATCGAGCAGCCAAGTTCAAGAGGGCATCCGTCCCAGATTTCCAGTTCCTCTTCTCTTTGTTATGAGTTCAATGTCCCGTGTGCACAATACACAGCTCTACTCGTGCAGCCCCGCAAGTGATTCACAATGGTCCGGATAGACGTTGGAGGCTTTCCCAACATCAACATCGCCACCACTGATGGCAAGGTCGACATCCCCAAAACCAAGCAGCAGATCCGCCAGCGGATGCGAGGAGGTGGCAGAACCGTGCATCTGAGCTGGAACACGACCACCCCGCGGATCGTGCTGACAAGTGACACTGAAGACTTTGACCCGACTATCATATCCCATTTCCAGCAGGAAGGCTTCCAGCTCAGTTACCTCGAGTACGATGGGAACAAGCAGGATTACCTAGCGAAACTGCAGCATTTGCAGGATCCCCTGGAGCTGGGGGAGAAATATGCTATTGTAGGTAAGTGGGGCTGAACGAAGCCGATCGAATCATTCATTGTAGGTTTTTCGAGTTCGATGTCGACGCGGCATGGCATGGTTTGACATGGCGTGGTACGGTATGCTTCTCTTGCGGGCCTGTGCGCCCGAGTACAATACCATCCCCAGAGGCGATATATTGGAGGTCAAACTCGAGCACGTATCCGTTCTCGGACTAACTAACTAGTTGGCCAGCGTACGGCGACGCCGCCACCCTTGTATTGGAAGCATGCATGAAACCCATGCCCAAGCTCGTTGCCGTCGTGGCCTACTACCCCGGCCACACGCCCCGGTCGACAACCAACTTCCCTCCGACGCTTTTTGTGCAAATCCACCTAGCCGCCTCCCAGAGATGGGGCACCCGCTTCCCCTCGTATCGCTATGAAAACACAAAGCCCGGCTTCGCGGAGCACGACCTCGACGAATTCGACAAAATCGGCGCCTCACTAGCTTGGACGAGAACCATCTCCATCCTCCGCACGGCCTTCGACATCGACGGTCCCGACCTCGAGGCACTCTGGAACACCCACATGCGGCTCGAGTTCGCGGAGAAGGACGCCGACAAGACCATGGCCACGATGGTGGCGCATCCGGTCTTGAACTGTGCGCCCACGATGACAGGAGGGATCGGGCACGACCAGCTTCGCCGGTTCTACGCCGACTTCTTCATGCCGAACATTCCGCCGGACATGAGGATTCGGCTCCTCAGCCGGACTGTGGGCGTCGATCGTGTCGTGGACGAGATGTTCGTCTCGTTCACGCACACGACGGAGATCCCCTGGATGTTGCCAGGCGTGCCGCCTACGGACAAGAGGGTGGAAGTCGTGCTGGTCACTGTGGTTTGCGTCCGAGGCGGGAAGCTGTACCACGAGCGTATCCACTGGGACCAGGCCACCGTGCTGGTGCAGATCGGACTGCTGGATCCAAAGTACATTCCCAAAACGTTCAAGACCGCCGAGGATGGTAGGGAAGAGGAAGTGGAGAGGTTGCCTGTGTGTGGGAGGGAGGCGGCCCGCAAAGTCCTGGACGAGGACAGCTCACAGAGCAATGAATTGATTCCCGACTGGTGAGTCGTTGAAGATGAGAGGAAGAACTTGGACTCCCGAGAAGTCCCAGGGCTGGGCTGTTACAGTACATTGGGATATGGACTCGGTGTAGATGTCCTAGGACGGGAAGGAAACTTCTTATAATTCGTGCAGCCGGAGACCAAACTGTATGCCAGACGATTGCATGTACTTGGAGCATAGATAAACTCCACTAAGCCCGGTCAACCATCAGGAGGACGGAGGTGACAATGATTGCCCCGAGCCACGAGAAGCCCTTTCATGTACAGGCTACTTCATAAAAGTGTACAGGATGGACAGCTGCCAGCTCGCACTATTAAGTCGTAATCGCGCTCGAACGCAGGAACTAGAAACACAAGTCGTAGAAGAGCAAAATCATATACCGAAGCCGGTGGATGAAGACTGCGGACCTTCCGAACCTTAGGCAATTGTTCATGCCTCTCCATGCTCAGCGGGTTCATAAACCTCGCGGCTGCCCCATATCCGTCTGATCAGCGCCTCTTCTGGAGAGAGCCCGAACTGCTCGTCATCCTGAGCACCATCAAGACCACCGTCGGGCTGTGAGGGTGTGACTTCAATGTCGTCATGGCTGCTCTGCCGCTGGAAATGGACTCTACCCCCGCGGCCCCTGCTGTTTGACCTTGAAGCCAGCGGAGACGACCTCTGTTCCTCGAAACTTCGACTGACTCCAGCCCTTGCGTGCCCATTGACAGTGTTGGCGCTGAGGCCACGCCGACTCTGCGGTCTACTTTTGGCTGCGGTCCCGGCGGATGCGGTCATGCCAATGTCTTGAGGTAGCGCATTTTTGTCCTTTAACCTGCTCAGGCTTTCTACCATGGGGCTCCTGAACCTTCTTACTACCATGAACTGCTTCATAGCAGTCTCGTAGTCTTGCTTCACAGCTTTGATCTCTCCAGCCAAAGAACGATTGCGGTTTCTGGATGCTGCCCTGCCATGCAACGAGGTCGCCGACGCTAGAGGGACACCCATGCCAGGTGCCAAGGGAGTAGTAGGCGTCGCAGGCCCAGCTCTGGATATCTCCCTTTTCTGTAGGTCGAGTTTTTGCTGTGTTCGGGACTGCATTTGTGATATTCTTGCCTTGTGAAGGGTCTTTGTCTTCTCCGGCGATTCGGATGGTTGCGGCTTGTAGTTGGAGAGGAAGTTGGATGGCGAGTCTCCGTCAGACTCGTCTACAGTCTGCCGGAAAGAACCTGCTGGTGTATCTGTTGGTAGGAAATGTGAGACACCGCCCTCTACAGACGATGATGCCAGGACAGGGCCGGACACAGGTCCAGATGATGTACCTGTAGGTTTGCCTGCTGTGCCAGGAGTTGCGTTTGACGCAGTTGCGTCGGCATGCGAAATGTGAGTAAAGGATCGGGACGAGTCACTCCGGACCAGTTGACTCGGTCCAACATGCGCTGATACTGTGGACATAGCTGGCGGGGCGCGCGAAGAACGAGGGTATTGTTGAAGCAGTGCAGGGTCGGGTGGCGTGTGTGTTTGCAACGTTACCAGCTCGCCTTTCAGATTTGGTGCAGACCGATTCTTGTTCTTTAGAGACGGTTGAGGGGGTGATGAGGTCTTCTGTTGGCGAGGAATTCCCTGCGCTGCATGTTGTTGAGGAGCAGGGTCTCCATTCGGGGTGTGTGCTCTCGCCGGCGTAGAGGTTTTGGAATTGTTCCTGGTCAATTCGGGAGACTGCGTGGTTGAATCTTCCCATTCTCCTTCCTCTTCGTCGTCTGACGACCGATCCCCAAGCTGGAATACTCCATCTTTTGCTTCCTTGCTCTTCTGCTTTACTGTCGGCGCAAGTCCAATCTTTTTGAGAGCTGCGTGGGAGGCATTTCGGGGCAATGCGGTAGTTGAATGGTTCTTTCGCAGATTTCCGAATGAAGTATTTTTAGCCAAAGCAACATGGGAGCTGTTGCGTTTCACCAGCGGCGTCCTCGGGCTATGAGGTGGTGTGGTGCCTCCCGACTTCTTTCTTTGATGGTTCTTTGGGGTATCGGTGTTGATGCTAGCTGTAGACTGAACTTTCCCCAACTTGCTCAGCCCTTTGCCATGAGATACATTCCTAGAGTGGCGAGTGACGGTATGAGGCCGATGGACCTTGTGGGTGGTTGTTTGTCTGCCCGAAGAACTCAGAGAGTGTGTAGAGGAGGTGCGTTCCGTCAGTGATGGACGCTTGATCGGAGAGGGGGATGCAGAAGGCATTGTGCCGAGCCCATCGATTACAAAGGCTGAGACAGGGTAGACAGGGTAATGCTGCTGTGGTTGTAAGTTTAATTTCCCTATATTGGGTGCTGATGGGGAGTTGGAAATGAGGTAATTGTTGAGAAGAGCACGAGCGCAGTTGGTTCCTCTGGAAGATCGAGGATCGACTTTGTTGGAGATGCTCTCGCCGTTGCCGACGGCTGCTGGACTTTATGCCTACCAATCAATGATGGCAATTGTCAATCTAACAACCAATATTCCAGTCAAGTGACTTTCATACCAGCGAATAGTTACTGCCGTGACAGGGCGGTAATGGATCTAGAATACAAGCGGATCGGCCCTTCGAGGGCGTGGCTGCTTTGTACAGGATATCGATGTCCTCAGTCTAAATTGCGCCTTAGTGTGCCCTCATCCATATGCACTTTTAAAAGCGCCCTCGAGCTACTACAGACACAGTATCAGACAAGGTGCTCCTGCTGCCAGTATGCTGATGTCAGCTTGACGAAGACCTTTCTCCCTGAGAAGTGGTAGACGATATGTTATCCCTTCTTGTGACGTTATAAAACTTTGAGAAGTCCATTTTATTCTACAAGTCCTGCACATGTTATGTACCAAAAAGCAATCCACCCAGGTGACCGTAGGATAACCAGGTAGTCAGGGCCTTCTTCCGTGTCCCATTGGTATGAAAGACGCCTCAATCATTCCCCCACGCTCTGGAGCAACCACGAATGGATCCTGGGCCAAATTTCAACCCGTTACAATGCTCCCAGCCATATTTCATCGGTCTCGGACTCTTTGACGAGTACCTCTGCTCATAAGTGATGGAACATCTGCAAGGTGTGACATCCAACACGGGGCGCCTGCGGGATCATCAATGTCGCGGTGACACAGATCCCAAGGGGCCTTTAGACCATGAGGACTAGTAGACATCGAGGTATGAGAACAGAGTCTCATACTGTGTATGTGAGCTGCTCCACCATTCACACGGGGGGGCGCATGCAGGTTCGCACTCGCACTCTTTTTCCTTGGGATCCTTAGATCGGTGGGGGTAGTGTCGAATGCGATGATGACTCGTTCGAGTTCTGACAGTTAATACCAGCCACACAAGGCCATGGTCGACGACACCTCTTAGGAAATGGGAGGATTTCTTTACACAAACGTTGCCTTGTCCTCTTGCGTCTTCGGTGGTCGAGTTCGGCTCCGGAGACGCTGGCTCATGCCGTGACATTGGCACTGAGAGGTGGCCACCAGCGCGTCTGGCATTTCCGGACGCCCCTGTCCTTGTCAAGTCTTGCAGTGTTCTTTTGGGAGTTATTGGATGTCTTGCGCGACCGGTCAAGCCTAACAACCAACATTGTCTATCGATTTCGGAAGAATGGTATGTAGGAGGCGGGCTGCTCATGTGGCAGTAGCCAATATGCATGGCAAGCAAGGCGCGGCGAAGAGCTCATATGCCTTAGGTAACCGAAAAGCGCGCATTCGAAATAGGTGGTTGGTGTTGCTATCGTCGTTATCTTGCCAGCTCAGCATTTTTCCCTTTATAAACGCAGATCAGATGCCGAAGCTATGCGGCCGTCAGCTAAGCGAATTTCAACGGTCAGGGTCCCGCATGCTTAGCTGCAGCGAGCCTGATGCATATCACTACTTGTTCCTGTTGGCCCAGAATTCGACCGCTGAAGGTGTTTCATTTCCTATAAAGACGCATGGCCGTGTTAGGATAGTGGAAAGCATCTAGTTCCGCAGCCCAGCTGTCAGCTACATTGCCAGGCATTACAACCACATGGTTCATGCGCACTCGATGATTGGTGTTGACTCTTGCCGGGGTCCTACTCGACAGCTTTGGTTGGCGCCTGCTATAGGAGTAGTCTCAGCTGTTTGCGCAGGGTAGATTACGAGTAGACAGAGAGAAGAACGGACAAAGAGAGTACGAGGTACGACTGGAGTTGACTATTTTCGGCCGAAGGGTCCAGGAGAATGCGTCGAGGGTGGAGGAGATCGAGATGGTACATAGCTCTGCCGGCCCCATGCGTTCCTTTGAGTTAGAGTTCTGGATGCAGTTGGAAGACTCGTGCCGGCGATCGCTCTCGAGGGTGCCCGGAGGACGGAATCATGCGAGCAGCGTTACACAATATCGCATAGGCGCAAGTCAAGACCCGCGACCCTTGCATTGGGCTTTGTGATGCGTGTGAACAGCCCCGCTCAAAGTTCACTTGCAGATCTCGTAATTTGGTGTTTTTCTGCCCTTCAATTGCGCCATCGCCAACGCCAGCAATCCTCTGTTGTTCACCGGCTGGCCTCGTCTCGTCCTTCAAGTGCTCTCTGCCTGTTGCCGGCTTCCCGGGTCGGTCACATCCATGCACTGTGCAGTGTCAGGGTGCCAATGACTATCTGGCGGTCTGTCTTCGATGGGCCAATCCTCCCAACTTTTGACATTTGGCTCGATATCAACCTTATCTCACTTCGACCATTTTTTGAGCTAGACAATCCGAAGTCGGTCAAATCCACTCTTTTCCAGTCCGGTTTCTCCAGGGTTCCAGTCATCGAGGCCTTGGCCGATATGCACGAGCGGACACTGCACCAGTGGTACTCCAGCCGGGTGGCCACAGTACTCGTATTTGGCTGCACCCGAATTCTAGCCCTGTATCCAGCCCTCGGACCCCTGCCGGAATTAGTCCTCCAAATCTCACAATGATCGCGATAACTTGACTGAAGACTACCCTTCGTGCCATTGTCCTCTCTTCCTCCCACCTTTAGGCATTTACCCAGATTACAGGCTCAGCCGTAACCCGACACGCGTCTTCGTCTGCCGCCTGCCGCTTTTTCACAAAGTCTATGGCGTCATGTTAGCAATACGCCTTGCTTGCAATCCGAGGTGGCTGTCCGATATCCGCTGATTATCAAACCTGGGGGGCGCTGGGAGTCGTTGCTCACAAACTTCTACGAAAGTCCAAGGCAGCCGAAATTGAGCACCCATTATCGTTGCCCTGATCAACGCATCGAAAGAATTACATTTTCTGGACACTGATTGATGTGGAAAGCTGGACCTTGGAAATTGACGTTCGCATCTCGGATGATCACAGGGGGCAAGATGGCATACACTCATCAAACCTATCTTCCCACGCCTCTTACCCCTTCTATGCCAGTATGCGGTCCCCTTGCCGAGCAGCTCGAGCCACTGCCGATTACGCCCCCAGAAATACCTGCAGCTTTCGATGAAAGGACGTTCAAGCCGGACAGCAGGACAATCAAGAAGGCTCTGCACGTGCTCGCCACAGAACGACAGGCCCTGTCTCACCTTGAGGAACTTTACAGCACTTCAGCAGAGGCACAAGAGTCTCTTCTTCGAGCTGTCAGCCAGATCATCAACTCCGAGACCCGACACGGAAAGACCATCCTCACCGGCGTCGGAAAGTCGGGGCATATTGCAAAAAAGCTTGTCGCCACGTTTGTGTCGCTGGGCATCCATGCAATCTTTCTGCATCCCATTGAAGCTCTTCATGGGGACCTAGGGCTTGTTCGAACCACTGATACGGTTATTATGATTACATTCTCTGGGAGGACACCAGAACTCCTTTCGCTTATACCGCATATACAGCATTGCATTCCTCTCATTCTCATGACGGCGCACCTGAGCCCTATCACTTGTCCGCTACTGTCGCATTCGGCAAGACAAGGAGCGATGAACATCCTTCTGCCAACGACAATCCACGAATCTGAAACTTCGTCGTTCGGAGTATCGGCACCAACAACATCAACCACGATCACCCTGGCTCTTGGCGACAGCCTGGCGCTTGCAGTCGCTGATGAACTGCATTTGTCCAGTGGTGTGGAAACGCCCGCTGTCTTTGCGTCGAACCACCCTGGCGGTGCAATCGGCGCCGCGTTGAAATCGGCTATTCAGAATGCGCCCAAGATGGCTGATCTAGCGACCACGGTATCGCAGGTGCCGATCGCTTCGCCACAAGCAGGCCAGCCGCTTTTGTGCTTCAACGTTCTTCTAGCCGCGGTGAAGTCGCCTCGTGGTTTCGTACGGACATCAGCAAGCCGTATTATTGGTCCTCGACGGATCCAAAACTTGCAAGATCCCTCGGCTTTAATCTCGTCCGTGGAGGATGAATTCGGCAGAGTGGTGGTTGAGAAGACGGATTGGATATCCGTTCTCAATTCCACAACTGTCGAAGAGTGTAGGAGATGGATCCATCAGATGCGAGATGAGGGCTCTGGCCGAGGAAAAGAATTCCTCAAGCGAGGGACTCTGCTCGGAATCGTCGAACATAACGAGGTTACCGGTGTCGTGGAAATAGAAGAAGTCATGGGCGAAGACTTTGTTTGAGTATCGCCGGTGTCCCGCTGGAGTCACATCATGGCCAATGCATTATAGAACAGCATCAAGGTGGTTAGCGCTCTCTCCTTCTTGACCAGCGTTGCATCTACCACTTCGCATATCTCACGAATGTTATGAATACCAATCGTCTTGGTCCTCGTCCTCATCCTCATCCTCGTCTTCCTCAATTCCGTTAGTCGCGGTGGAGACCACAACCGTGGCAACTGTTCCTTCGTCAATTGCTTGGCCTGTGTCGTCCCCAGGTTTTGCAGCAGTTCTCAGCGCATCTCTCTTCGCTCTCAGTCTCCGAACTCGGTCCTCCATCTCCTCCATGACATCGAACTCTTCTGCCAGCTTTCCCAATTCGTCTTCCTTCTCATCCTCTGCTTCTGTCTCCAGCCTCCGTCTTCTGTCCTCGTCTTCCTGTGCCTTGATCTGATCGGCCGTCACCGGGGCGGCGGTGATAGTGGCGGAGGCATAGTTGGGTTTGGGTTTTTCTGCGGCAAGTGGTGCTACCTCACGTTCGAAGGCTGCCCATTCGTTTTCATCAACCACAGGAGGAGCTGTTGAGGGTGCATTGGTTGGTGCTGCATCGTCCGGCACTGGCACTGGTGCTGGGGCTTGTTCTTCCTGTCGTCCAGCTACTTCCTCCTCTGGGAGAACAGGTCCCGCCTGCGCTTCGTCTCCGCCATCCACAAGTGTGCTCTCGGGCCGTGATTTAGACCTCTTCCGTGCCTCTAGCTCTGTTTCGTCACGCTCCAGTAGTTCTTCATCGACATCGTCAATTTTTCGTTTGAGGCCCTTGCCCGAACTGGAGTCGGTGCTAGCCTGCCTGGATGCTTGAGAGGCGACGTTCTTTCTGTGATTTGCACTTTTCAGGTGTCCTTCCCAGAGAGCCTCCGACTTCACATTGAGATTGCAGACGTTGCACATAAGCATGCCGGATTTCGTGTACGAGAGATGGGGATGGGCTATTCGGCGGGACTGCCGCTCGGCGGCGAGGAGGGCCCGGATGTCAGCCATTATAATGTTCGTGGATCCGGAATCCTTTTGAGAGAAGGCAAAGAAGCAAAGACGCGCTCAGCAGCAACCCAATAACACACAGACCTTGCAACCGAAACACCAGTTCGCTGCCTGCGAGGGCGCACCAAGCGTGCCATCGCCTGTTACGTCAACGCGTGCTGCCGCTTTTTTGCTCGAGCCCTTCTTTTGCCCTTCATCCAATCACAGCCGCCGCAACTGTAGCTCGACTCCGCTTTTTGTTGGCGCTTGAAGTTCTTGTCGCCGCATCTCCAGGTCGCCGCATCCATCTCCCCGTTCAATTCTACTCCTGCCCTCATCGCGATATCAACTTCGAGACGTTCACCCATCGCCTTTATTGCGTGCAGCTGCTGCGCTGACTGTGGCGCGTAGCGCGGAGATTAGCTCAATCGAATCTGAAGGAACAAGGTCGCAGCTTGGGATTGGTCTGGGAACCACTATCTCTACCACTCCGACTTGTCGTAGATCGCGATATAGAGGTGATTGATGACAAGCATCTACGCCTACGTGTATCGCGCATATTGTAGTGTCTAGTACCTTGTACCGTCTCCATGGCTGGTAAGCGTTGCCATCACCCAGGTCACTTGTCGCGCCTTACTAATACAGTGGCAGATGAACCTCGACGATCAGGTCGCGCGACCAAAGGACAACACACCAAGGAGCGCGACGCCCACGAAGATGGGACTACCAAGAAAAAAGGAAAGGGCAAGGCCGCTAAAACCAAGGCTGTGGAAGAGGAAGACGAGCCCGAAGAGATTATTCGATGTGTCTGCGGCCAGTACGAAGAGGAGGAAGATAACCCTCGGACTATGATCTGCTGCGACAAGTGCTCGGCATGGCAACACAACAGCTGCATGGGCCTGCCTGAAGATTACCAGCCCGAAAAGTACTTCTGCGAACAATGCAAACCGCAAGACCACAAGGAACTGCTTGCCGCCGTCGCGCGTGGAGAGAAGCCGTGGGAGGAGGCAATCAGACAGAGAGAGGCTGAATTGGCCGAGAAGGCGAAGAAGAAGGGGAAGAAGGGGAGGAAGTCTGCTGCTGGGCGAACGAGCGAAGCCGCCTCGCGCGCCTCTCAGGATGTCGATGAGGGCGCTGGCCCTGCACCTACACCTACACCTGCTGCCACGGGACAGAAGCGCAAGTTGGAGGAGTCTCCTTCCGTATCTGAAGTTAAGGTTCGTGTGTTCCTTCTAGAGAACAAGAAGCATTCGCTGACTTTGTTACAGAGCAAGAAGGTTCGAGGGACCCCAGCTGCTGACTCCAATGGTGCCGGAGCCATCAAGACCGAGACTCCTTCCAGGCAGGCTTCACGATCAGAATCTGTCTCAGGAGTTACGATGGATGTAAAGGAGTTGACGAATCCCTCGAGGAAGTCAGCTGCGGCGAATCTGATCAAGCTCATAGAACAGCAAATCAAAGCCGTAAAGCCAGAGGAGTACACTACGCCCTCCGGCAAGACCGATACAGAGGTTGCCACCCAACTTGGCCTGCGTATCGAACATGGCATGTTCGACGTCCTGTGTGGAGGAAATGGCGAGCCCAACGACGCCTACAAGAACCAACTTCGGTCGATCACCTACAATGTGAAGAAAAACCGGACCTTAGCCGTACGTCTGCTCAACGGAGACCTGTCCCCCCACGCTCTCGCATCGATGGATTCCAAAGACATGGCAACCGATGAACAGAAGAGCAAAGAAAAGGCTATGATCAAAGAGATGGAGAGACAACACACCATCGTGGAAGAGCAAGGACCGAGAATCAGACGCACACACAAGGGCGACGAGTACGTCGACGAGTCCAGGCAAGTCGCCGCCGAGTCCGTCACCTCCAACGCTCCCGTGCGAAAGCCCAGCGTCGCCGCCGAGCAAGACGGAGACGTCAAGAGCCCTGGAGTCAAGAGTCCCTCTGAGACCCCAGCGGCCGTAGCCAGAGGAAACAGACCTAGGACGTCGGTCGACACGGCAAGACGTACCTCATCCGCCAACTTCGACATTGACAAAGTCTGGTCGAACGTACAAGGCTCACCCGACGGCGACAACCAGCGATTTGGCGAACTTCCCAAGGTACATTCACCTACAACAGCTGCTCGAGAACCGATGGCTCCAGGAACAACGGCCGACGCAGAAATTGACGAGCTTCTCAAGGACGAAGATGCCGAGTCGCCACCGTATTCGCCCAAGGACGCTGCCGATGGTGAAGGCGTCGTCTGGCGCGGCCTCGTCAACGGGGGCAGTCTCGGTCGGTTCCATGCGGTAGCAAGACACGCTGCCGGAGCTACACCTGACTCTGACACTCTGCGCATGACCTACAACGACCTGCTCCCAGCCGAGATTGACATCGGAGGCCGAATTCAGCCTGCGCGAGCGGACGAATACCTGTGTGGCTTGGAGTACAGTAACTCCTCAGACTTGGTCATCGTCTGCCTGCCAGAACCCACCAACTCGCACGATCAAGAACAATTCAATAAGCTTTTCCGATACTTCAAGCACAAGGAACGCTTCGGTGTGGGACTTCAGTACACGAACCCAGCCATCAAGGATATCTATCTGATCCCTCTCGAAGTTGGTGAGGAGTTGCCCACATTCGTGAAGAAGCTGGAAACCGACTTCCCGGACCCTGCGAAGGAGAAGATGATGTTGGTACCCATTGTTATTAAGAATAGCGAACTTCCTCACAACATTGATGCGGCGATAGCTGATGGGTCCGCACCCAATGCTCGGAGCCCAACACTGCCGGGAGGATCCATTGCGCAGACACCCATTACCCCTCGCGATGGTGCCTTTCCATACAGTCAGTCGCCGATGCAAAATGTGCACGACATGAATGGAACACCTCAGATCCACCATGCGCAGCAGGGCTTTATACCCGCACCCACATCACCCTCCTCCTCACCAAATCAGTCAACACTATATGCGCAGGCTATCCTGGGGCCCGAGCTAGCATCATGCCCCAGTGTGGTTCAGCTCTGCTCTCAAGCTCCCAACGCAGGCGAGAACGAATTCCGCATCGTCAAGGAATGCCTGCAGCAGAATGCCGAAGCGAGGAATGATTTATCCGTACTCACGGTTATGCTCCAGCGAGTAATGCAGCAGTCGAAGGCAGGGGCCCCTCCTGATTTGCCGAGAACTTAGCGATGTCCGAAGCAAAGGATCAGAAGGAGGTTTCAGCGTCGGTGCAAGTGTGGGCAAAGGCGTGTTGCGAGTTGGATAACGTGGTGCAACCAGTCTACGAAGGAGGGATGTGCCTGATTGTGCTGCAAGCCAGTCCGGCCAATTGTTTGATGTACTTATTTCGAATGTGCTAAGGAGCCACCTTGATACCCTAAGGGAGTGCGTTAGGGGGATCGGGGATGTGTACATGCTTGAGAGTGAGGAGCTACTGTACTTGATCGACACGTTCAACTGGCATTAGTCGTGCTATGGCGGACGGGCAGAGCTGCCCAAGGACTTAAATCCCACCAGTTATTAGCCAGGTGAGCTCGCCACCGTCGCCGACCAGATCAAGCTCTCGCTCGCCCCTCTTCAGGGATACGTAGCGTATAAGGGTTGTTTTTGGTGTTCTTGGACTATTGTAGGGGGGATGGTCGACATTCTGTACTCTAGACGGCGGCAGGGGCACTCATTGTGCGCCAAGTGAGTCCATACCACCAGGGGAAGTGAACAGTCGAACATGAGGGTCAAATAGCTGGATAGTGAAATATGTCTCTTTTGAAATTGTTATCCCGGATGGTCCAGTCATTTCATTTTTGCATGGGCCTGCTGCCATAGTGGGTGGTGTTCTGCAATGCCTTGCCGTGCGAAGAAACTGCTTATTTGGGCTTTGGCAGGCCCGTCACAACGTCTCCAGGAACGTGCGCACAAGTTCATCTCTCCGTCCCTGCTCGAGGGTATAAAACCTTACATCCCTGAGGATGGGCGCGGGGAGTTCCTCGACCTTCATTACGCTGTTGAAGGCGTGCTTGTCTTTCTGCGCCGCGTCCTTTAACAGACCTACCAGTTCTTTCCTCCTCTCCGACTCCGGCAGTTTGAGCTTGGCCACCAGGTCGCGGAACGTCTTTTCGCGCTCCTTGTCCTGGAGGTTCCGGTCGGCCATCTCCGGCGCTCGTCTGAACTTACGTTTGAATTCCGGCCAGTACAGCTTGGGCGTTGCGTTCTTGTGCAGGAAACAGAGGTACTCGACGCGGGGATCTCGCTTCCTGTCGGAGCGTTCGGACTCTTGGGCCTTGAGGGCTTGGATCTCGGCGATGCGGTCTTTCGACCACTGCGTGAATGCTTCTTTGCGGGCGGAGGTGGTGGGGAGGGATACGTAGCGCGGATCTTCTACCGCGCGGACGTCCTCGATGAGTTTTTCGAACGTGGCGTACGGGGAGATGCCGGAGTCGTCGAGTAGCGAGCGGAACAGTGCGACGGTATCCTCCTCGGTCAGGGGGAGGCCTTCCTCGTCTTCTTCGGCGGCGTCCATATCTTGACCGTCTGGGTTGTCGTAGTCCCCCTCGCCGTCGCCCTCGGCTTCCATTTGGGCTAGTTGCCAGGCTATGTCGTCTTCGTTGAATTCTAGAGGCCCAGAGGGAGCGGGCGCCTGCGCAGACGAAGAGAGTCGCCGTCGTTTGGATGGTTCGTCCCCTTCTCGTTGTTCGCCCTCGCCCTCGCCCTCGCCCTCGTCATCTGTGACCTCGACTTCTTCGTACGAGTCGCTGTCGTGGCCGAAGTCGTGCGGGTCTACCGTCTGGGTTGGTGGCTTTGCACCCGCTGCCCTCGCATGATCGTCTGCTGTTTGTGACTTCTCTCGCGCCGACTCTTCCTTGTCGGGGGCTTTGTCTTTCTCGGCCTCTGCTTTCTTCTTCGCCTCCCACTCCAGCCTGTCCATCTCGATCACCGCCATCATAACGTCCGGCGGGAACTTCCACAGACTCTGTTTGGTCTCGGTGTTGTGCACAAATCGTCTCCCCAGCTTGGTCTTCACGAGGATCCACGGCGCACAGTCTGGGATCGGAGCCTTCGATTTCGGTCGATCGCCTTGGTTGCCTCGCCTGCGGGAGCGATCTTGGTAGCTTTGTCCGCCTGTAAAGTGCCCGGACTGTGGGTGGGCGGCATCGTGGCTGTTCTTGTGGAATTCGTCCAGGGCCTGTATTGAGGCGCGCACGACTTGGTCGGGTTCGGTGGCGCCATAATCGATCTGCAGGGGCTGTTCTGAAGGGGCTGTTGGACGGGTGTAGGTCGATTGCTGGGTCGAGGCGTTGTAGTAGTAGGTATGTCCTGTGGGTGCTTTGTGTTCTGTCCAGCCCGGTGGAAGAGGATTCGCTGTTGGCGTGAGTGCTGCAGGGCGGTGGGTTGATTTGAGCATCTTTGATCGAGGTGTATGGAGTACTTGAATCTGTCTGAAGCCATGGGAACAGATTGTACGTAGTGCTGTCGAGTGCTGTACTGAGAAAAAGTTGGTGCGATGTGATTGGCTGAGTGGCCGGCGACGCGTGAGAGAGCCGTGCCTGCATCCTGGACATGCTGTGTAGTCTTTCTTCCTACTGACCCTCACGCCTGCTTCAATTCGAGCTCCCGCACTCTTCCTCGCTCTCAGCATCCTTCCTTCTGCCAGCCCACAATGTCTCGAAGATACGATTCAAGAGTACGTCCGTTCTTCCGTTGCTGGAGGAATACGCCGTCCGAGATGTGTGTTCCGTCAATGCTAATCTACAACTCCGCAGACGACCATCTTCTCCCCGGAAGGTCGGTTATACCAAGTCGAATACGCGCTCGAGGCCATCTCGCATGCCGGTACAGCTCTGGGGATATTAGCACAAGATGGCATCGTGCTGGCCGCTGAGCGCAAGGTCACAAGCAAACTACTGGAGCAAGACACTTCGGCCGAGAAGCTGTATATCCTGAACGAGTATGCTGCCGTTTCCCGAGGAGGGAAGAACGAACCGCTGACAATCTGGCAGCAATATGATCTGCGCCGTAGCAGGCATGACCGCCGATGCCAACATTCTCATCAACTTTGCTCGGCAAGCCGCCCAACGCTACCTCCTCACCTATAACGAAGACATCCCCTGCGAGCAACTGGTGCGCCGTCTGTGCGATCTGAAGCAAGGGTACACACAACACGGTGGTCTGCGGCCGTTTGGAGTCTCCTTCATCTATGCAGGATGGGATCCGCAACGACAGTTCCAACTGTATCAGAGCAATCCTTCGGGCAACTATGGTGGGTGGAAGGCGACGAGCGTGGGAGCCAACAACGCCAGTGCTCAGAGTCTCCTAAAGCAAGATTACAAGGAAGACTGTGATCTCAAGGAGGCGTGCGGCATGGCAGTGAAGGTGTTGAGCAAGACAATGGACTCAACAAAACTGAGCAGTGAGAAGAGTGAGTTATGGAAAACCCACTTCTCGAGCACATACTGACACCTGACCACAGTTGAATTCGCGACCGTCGGCAAGACGAAAGACGGCAAGATCTATCACCACCTGTGGTCTGGCGACGAGATCATGACCCTGCTGAAAGAGCACGGTCTTGCCAAGGAAGAGGAGCAAGAAACCGGCTAAGATCCGGTGGAAGGTGACGATTACCACACGTACGGTACAGCCTGAGTCGCATTGAGTTGCATATCCATGCGAGGCAAAATGAAGTGTACAACTCAACTGCCCCAAGCCGGGCTCACGCCCTTGCCTAAGGTGAAACTACAGTAGCATGATGTGGATCTCGGATGTCGGGCATCGAGGATCATATCGGGTGCCTTTCTGGGAACCCTGCACAGGGAGCACGGCGAGTCGCCCAAGTGTATGTTTGTTTCTACAATGCAGAAAAGACAAGGATACTGTTCGGGGCATAGCATAGCACCGGCGTTCACGGTGGAATTCCTTGCAAAATCCATGTCAAGCCAAGCGCGTGGTTGAACCCTAGTCATGGCCTCTTAATAACAAAGCCAGCTCTGCCACTACCGCCATAGGACTACTAAGAAGACCATATACGCTGCATGAGTTGCATTTGAGGCTGATCAAGCAGAGCACGCAGCATACGAGGCAGAAACTACGGCGAGGTACAATTCGCTGGTTGCGCCAGGTGGCCAGACCCTGCCAGACATATCACTCAGCATGCTCGTGCTTTTCCTTCAATTTCTCAAGCACAGCTATTTCATCATCTATCGTGCTTTTCAGTTGCGCTAAGGTGGGCTTGTTGTCTTCAATAAGATTGATAGGCTGAAGTCCACGAACAGGCTACAGTGAGTGCACTATTGTCACGGAAGGCATGACGCAGACGGAAGGCGCGTCCCACCTTGGGAATAGTCTCTCTCCTCTCCCTCACATCTCTCAGATAGCTCAATTACCACCCATACAGAATGATTACGCAAGGTTAACACCACCATTCCTCACAACTATGCCCAGCAAAGAGCCCGTTCCAGCCGAACGGAAACGGAATGGTACATCGTGCTCTAGGCACCCAGCCAGGTAGAGGTCAGCATGGCTGTAACGAATTGGAAATTTGAAACGGGAGCTTTGAGGCTCTTCCGACCTGCCCCTCCTTGGGGAGAAAGAGATACAGGTAGTTTCAGTTGCGGCTTCACCTTTACCTGTCCTACATGGTCTTGAAAACAATTGGACTGCACCCCGGCGTACAGACCACTGCGTCTAGTCCAAATTAGACCAAGCGTCTATTATCCTAGCCGCTGACCAGCAGGCGATAGGCTTGCTTCCTTTACTTACTTATTCCGTCCCATCAACAGCTTTAAATTACTGGCGACAACACCCACCTTGCAGATGTGGCCGCAACCAGACCGTGCACCACACTCTGGTCCTTCCAGGGTCGTGCAGTTGGTAGGCGCGTCAGGCTGAATGCCCGCCAAGCGTCCGTTTGCTGGCTGATAGATGATGTTTTCCCTTCTACCCCTCCGCGAATATGCCTTGTCTTCACTGACTCATCCAGCTCCTCGAAGGGCGAAATAGAGATCACTTGCTCTTGCAATACGCGCTGAGCAATACGAAGGGAAATTATGACTACGTGGCTCCAGCTGTCTTACCTTTAGGAAAGCCAGCCTGATCTCGTCTCTTGCGATCTTCTTCTGCCAAACACTCCACACTACCATATCAAGGCTATTTCTAAAATGCCTCAATATCAGCACTACGTGCCTCAGTTCATTCTACGCAAGCATTCCGACTATGTGAAGCCTAAGTTGGAGGATTATGTCAACGAACAACAGTTCAACAAGGCTCGGAGTAAGGCGAAGCGACAAGTGGCAGTGAATGTTCTGGACTTCAAGGACGGCTTCACAAAAGGGCAACTCGGTCGAAGCTCTTGCTATAAGACGTTTGGCCTTCCCGACATGTACGATGCGGAGATAGAGATCGCGTTGTCGAGGCTGGAGCGGCTTGCCTCGAAGATCATCGATGATATCGAGGGAGATTTCTTCAGCGGCAGGCCCGCCACACTCATCGCGCGACCCCAGAAAGACCTTCTGCGGAGGTTCATCTTCATTATGGGCTATCGCAACCGCAACTTCCACCAGCGATTTGAAGGCGAAAAGGACGATTACGATTCCAACGATCGAGCCGAGCTACTAGCCTATATGAACGACAAAGGGTTCAAGACACCGAAAGACGTCTGGCTAAATAATATTCGTGCGTTCATCGACGTGGATCTCGGCCAACCAGATGAATGCTGGTCCGAGTGGCTCATGAATCATGCATACCCTGACGACGCAAGATGGTTCTGGAAAAACATGACCACATCATATCTTTGCTTTTGCACTCCCGAACGTGCTGATGAGGAATTTGTGTTGACTGAAAATGCTTACGGCATCTTTGAAGGACCGTCTAGCCACCTGACCTGGACTGACTGGCATACCTTCGCCCCTGTCAACCACAGACTGGTGATCGTCCTGAGAAGCCATTTTCTCGGTGGGATTCCAAACATCCCTTCCAATCTGGCAAACGCCATGGCTAAAGCGCAACGTACAGCCGTTCTGTCATTGACTTCGGTCTACGAAGATCCTATAGCAGCCCACTCGTGGCTGGAAAATCTACCAGTCAACAGACCAGCTACAAGCTACCCGACGCTCCGGTTTTCTTCAGAGGGTAGTCCTCGCTCAACGAGATTCACTTCAGAGGATATCTTTACCTTTCAATTTTTCCACCTGCCTAGCACTTTCGTACAAAGAATCAACTCCCTCTTTATTGAGGAGGCAATCCTGACTAACGCGATTGTTTACAAGTCGTCATCGGCGCTTCGAAAAGCTCTTGAATCGTACCTCGGAATCGAGAAACAAGGCTTAAAAATAGCGGTAGAGAAGCCACAGGGAGAGGGGCCCGAGATCTGGCGTGCTGACCATAATGGAGTAAAGATGATGGGTGTGGCTCCTGAATACGAACGTCAGGCATATCTGGGCATGCTAGAGCGAATTGCAAGGAGTCTGGGAAGTGACTGCACGGCCAAATTCACACTAAGCACGCCCAGGTCGATCGTGATCATGCCACCTCTTCCACCTGCGTTCATCACAAGGTACCAAAAATTTGGTAAGAAGTGACTGTTGTGTAGAAGACATGAGCTCACAATAGCTAGGCTTCGATGATTTCGTTGATTTCGTCACAAGCTGGCTTGATGATGTAGAGCAGGCTCACTTAATCAGTCAGCTTTGGGTGTGGACGAACCATGCGGTCCGGACAGAGACAATACAACTACAAACTAGTGTGCGGCGAGAACGTCTGAAGCTGGTATACGATTTGCACCCACGGAGGGTATGGCTGCACCTCCGCCTGATGCGACTATTAACAGACAGACCTCTGTTGTTGACAGCCTCCCGCGACGAATACTTACCCGACTTGGTGGCAGAGGACAATGGAGGACCCGAAGATGTGGTTATTGATTGTATGTATCCCCCACTCATTACACTCCTGGTATTCGAATTTCCGTGATTGCTACTGTACCTGATGTTCGAGACTGACATAACGTTACAATGTAGGCATGTCCCATTTCTGGCCCTCCGGAGTATCGCGAGCCATGATGAGAGCATCAGGTATGCGACAGTACTCGGAACTAAATGCGGAGAACTGTCCTTCCACATCACAAGACGAATATTTTATGGCGGCGATGAGTTATGTCGGAAGCATCACAGATTGCGACCTACCAAGGGTGAAAGAAGCGGCTATCGAAGTTGGCAAGGAATCCAACCCGTTAGCAATAAAGGCAGCTGCGGCCAAATTAGGCTGTCCCGAGAAAATTGCCCACGAGTTGTGGATGCGGTATCAAGTGCACCGAAGATTTGAAAGCATTCTGGGGGGTGGTGGAGTGCAAGGACAACCTATCCAGAAGCTGAAGGAGTTCCTTTTCCAGCTCTTATACCCTTTGCAGTAGAGCAACCGAGATGCGCGGTTGGCGGAAGCTTGAGTAGAGGCTACGGTGGGTTTAGGATGGGCAAAGAGAATAACGTTTAGTAATTACACGCCCATCTTAAGGCCTCTAGGAGCAACGCTTGGCCTTGTCTCTTTCCATTACTTCAAGTCCTACCCTGATCCAACCTCTGATCAGAGCGATCCAATTGGGAGGTGGGCAGGACACTCGAACTCAAAGTACACAACTCTCAGACAAAGTAGAGCCTGGGTGAAGGGGGCCAAGTTATGTTAAGTGTACGTGTATTCCGTTACGTACGGAAAGGTGAAAGCCGCAGTCGAAAATTCCTGTATCCTGGTCGTGCCGGTGTACGTGCCTGGTCAGCGTGGTCTCGGAGAGGATGGAGGACGCTGGACACCCACACACCCCACCCTCCTGAGTCATCTCAGCCTCGCGCTCAGCCTCGCGAGCCGCCACCGCCCGCCGCCACCACACGCCACCACACGCCACACGCCACATAAGGCTTCCCCTGCGCGTGTCTGGCGTGACGGGCCTTGGACCAAAAATCCCAGATCCAAAATCCCATAATCCATAATCCAGAGTCCATAATCCGCGCAAGTTGGTCTTTGGGGTCGGGGGTCTGCGCGTGCCTAGGGGCCTCACTCCACTAATTACTCTAGGAAGGAAGGACTTGTGTACACAGTAGGATAATACTTTGTCTCCGTACGGAGTATCCTACCGGAGTAGGTTGTTACTTGTTACTTGTTTCTTGGTACTTACAGTAGTTAATTAGGTATTTACTTACTACTTAGTCACGGCGGTTAAGCATTGGTTGCGGCCACTAATATACTCCGTGATTCTGTAATTCGTATGACACGATATGACATGACTAAATCGGAAAGAGAAGACAAGACAAGGTCTTGGCATTGTGGTCCGCCACACACCCACCGCAAACGGTAATGTGTAGTGATGATATTATTCAAGGCAAGTCAAGTTAAGGCAGGTCAAGTCAAGTTAAGGCAGGTCAAGTCAAGTTAAGGCAGGTCAAGTCAAGTTAAGGCAGGTCAAGTCAAGTCAGGAATAATACTGCGTACATAAGACTTGTCCTATACTATACTATACTATGGATACTGTGTCCAAAGGGCCTGAAAGACCCCTTCTCTCCCAAGGAAAATCAGCCTTGGCCTCATCTTCACCTGATGATGATGATCATCATCATCATCACCATCTTCATCATCCATTCATCGCTCAGGCCAGATGACCCTCTGCGATTTCTTCTGTCCACCCTTCTCAGCATCATCATGCCATACCGTCGCGTCGACTCGCTGACAATTCGACCCCCTTCCCATGTTGAAGAGGCGAAGAAAGAACCAAGAAAAGAGTTGCTTGAACTGAGATGAGCAATTGATACCCGATCACCAGACATTCAATACAGTTCCTCCCTTTTTTTCCTTTTTTAGCTCCACTGTTTCGAATTGTAAAAATGCTGTCCTTGGCTTGCCACGATGTGTGTAAGACAGATGAGGATCATGGAAGCTGAAAACTCCGGAATCCCAAGTGGCGCCGACCGCCAAGTCATCGCATCGGAGACGACCATGACTGTGACCATGACTGTGACTGTGACGGGACGACTCCTCGATGTGAAGCCTGAGCCCCGACTGGACTGCTGCAAGTCGTGCTCCCCTTTTTGTTCTGAATCGGTTCATCGCTGGACCGTCCAGTCTGTTGTGGTGCTCGAGGCTTGTGTGTTGGACTGTTGCAAGCCGAGCATCCGCGCGTGCGCGCGTGTGTGCAGGACCATCCATGTGGTGGTGAGGTCGTTGTCACTCATGTTGTTGTTGGTGGTGGTGTCATGTGGTGGTACATTTCATCCGTGGTGGTTTCATTCCCATTTTAATTACAGCCGTGTAAAAAAAAATCCGCGCCGCTGTCCATTCACCGATCCCGTCGGATGGTGTACCGCTGGCCTGGCTCGGCGACTATGACGACGGGTTGTCGTTCAATGTGCTGGCGGCGCGACTTCTCTTCGACGTCCTGGGGGAATAAGCTGCCTTTGCCCTCGTAGACCAACGACTTGGGTCTCTCTCGTCGTGGTTGTTCGGTCCTGTACCGCTCCTCGCGTCGCTCGTCCCGGTAGGTCGTCCTCTCTCTGCGGTCGTTCCGGCTCGAGTGGGGCTTGATCTCGACGACCTGGAAGTCGTCGTTGAGGTACCGCCGCTCCCGGGGCCGCTCGTCAACGTAGTAGTCTCTCCGTCGGGAAGGTGAGATGGGCGAAGCCGGTGAGACAACCTTGATCGGTCTCTCGGTGGTCGGAAGTTCGCGGGTGTTGTCGACAACCACTCGGGTTGAAGTCGTCTTCATGCCCTTGTCAAAAGCCTTGATGAGGAGCGAGACAGCCTCGCAACCCACGGGAACCTGGACCTGGACACGGTCGCCGTTCTGTCGATCAATGACGGAGAATGGCTTCCCACCCTTGGCGTACAGGTACGTGGCCACGTCTCGGGCGTAGGAGAGTCCTCGGCTGCACAAGGGTCGGTCATGTCTCCAGGCATCGTATGGGTTGCGGCAGTACTCGCACTTGGCGGCGTGTTTGGCAAAGTGCTCCATGACGGAGAGTTCATCGTCCCGTGGAGCGCGGTAGGAGTCGACCTCCTTCGCGAACTCCACGTTGCGGACAGCAGCGCCTTTCGCCATCTTTTCAACTGGGGTCGATGGTGACCTGATGATGGGGGTGATGGTCCTCGAATAACTCAAGGGGGGTGTTGATGGGGGAGTTTGGATCTCGGCCTGCGTCCTCTTCGGGGCGCGGGTCACGGTGATGTACTGATAGCTTGGACTCAATGGCTATGAAGCATTGGTCCGCTTCGGGTAGTAGTAGTAGGTGACTGAACGTGGAGCCGACAGCGTGACGACTTGGTGTTGTATGCTGGTGGGATAAGCTGGCAGCCCGGTAGACTGCGACTGCGACAACGTTGGTGAGCGCAGTGAACACTGACTTGGTACTTGGGTTCTGGGATTCAATGCGGATGTGGTGGTGGTGGTGTTGGAAGGGAAGAAGTCAATCGAGGCGGGAGTATCGAGGAGATATAGCCTCGAGGTGGGATGAGCCAATTGAGAGCAGGACACATTGGTGCATTGTTCAGCATTGGAGGGGGGATCCTTTCGGAGGGACCTTTGGTTGGAAGCCTGGAGAAGGGCTAACGGAAAGAGGCATGGGGGGTGGTCGCCAGGGGACCAAATCGCCAGGCTGCCACCGGGCCAATACAGGCATCAGGAAGTGACTGACGAACTGCTAGGGTGACTCATGATTGGAGTGGGCCATGATGGAAGCAACGCAAGCTGAGGGTCATAGGCCACAGGGCGGCAGTGTTGCTCAGAACCCTGATTGTCCCGAGCGCCCGCGTCCTGGTGGCCAGCGTGTCCAGTCGAAACGAGCAATTGTTTCGGGGCCAAAAAAGCATAGAACTTATGATGGAAGAGGCATGTACTACCTCACTGCGGGCAGGATGTTTGATAGAGGAGGAGGCAGTGTTTGCTCGATCTGTGTGGCTGCGGCTTCGCCTCGAGGCTGCCGGGGCTGATTGGCGGATATGGGGGGGTTGCTTGGGGAGAAACATGCCGGCCAGCGCGGCCGAACACCGCTTAGACACACTCGGGACAGTTCGCGCACACCGGTCACAGAAGTAGATACACACAGATGCAGAATGCAGCATGCAACATGGCGTGCACCTGCGTCTACGAGGACTCGTCCTGCAGTCATCGTCGGCAAACCAGTCATACCAAGGTTCCACGCTGCTGTCCAGGCCTGGGACTCGGCACCCCCTGCCGGAATCACGATCATCACGATAATCATTATCTCGTTGTCACCTACTCGGTCCCTTGGTCAGCTGGCGGCCTCTGACCCGAACGGACTGTGGTGTTTCGATACAAAACACAGGTCGAGTGCGCCTTGCCAGAATGTGGCCGGCGTGTAGACAAGGACTCAGCACTGCCTCCACCAATCCCCCCGTGGCCCCTCCATCCCAGAGGCCGATTCTCATTTGTCTATGCCTGTCACCCTTTCATCTTAGCCATCACGCTTTCTCTGCCCCTCGTCATCTCCCTGTTCGCGTCCCTCATTCTGCATATCGTCCCGACAGCCAGGTCCCTGTCAAATCAGCGAAGTCGTGCAAAAGTCCCCCGCTTGTGGCCTCAGCCATGCAAGGCCGTTGATGGGGTTCTTCATCGCCCGTCTCATGTGATGCGTGACGTCGCGCTATCTACCATCATTTGCTCCGACGGGCTTGTCGTCTTCCTCGCTGTTGCTTGCAGCTGCTGGGCGCTCGGCCTCCGCTTGCCGGCGCCCAGTCGCACCGACATGATTGTCCGTTCCAGACGTTCTAGTGCCAAGCTAAAGCATGCAAAGCCATCAGCCGACGTCTCTGAGGCTCTGAACACAGCCTCGGGACGTTGCATGAACTCGTGCCTGCGTATCCGAGCCGCCTTGTTGTGCTACTACGAGTACAAGCCCGCCCACCCAGAGCCTCGTCTCGGATAACTTCACCGCGCAAGTTTGGCAATGTCATCCACCCGTTGCGAAACCTGACCTGCTCGTTTGCTGGGCAGTCGCAGCCATGAACGCCCAGGAAGTCTCCAAATTCGACGATGATTCCCTGTGGCCTCGGTGGCTCCTCCACGTGCCTACCATGACTTCCTACCCGTGGACGCCAGGGGACGTGTATGGTGGTCACACCCGTCCCAACTACTTGGCATTGTCCTATACATGGGGGCGATGGCGTCTTGATGATGACGAAGAACCTTCTGTGAAGGCTCTGCCCGTTCAAGGCGTGACGTGGAAGCTGCCTCGAGTACACCCGGCTCACTTCACAGTCGAAGAGTTTGAGCGCACCCTCCGTGCCTTGCCAAATCTGCAACCCTACGGGTTTCAAGGTAAGTGCAGGCCTGACGCAGTCCAGGCGGCATCGTTGTCTGCCCATCACCAGTCCAGCACGACTTCCACTAAAATCTGTATGCTGGCCAGTGGACTTTGTTTGGTTAGATATCGCATGCATCGATCAGACCCCGGGGTCAAAGGAATCGGCCGCAGAGATCGGCAGGCAGGCCAAAATCTTCCAAAACGCCTTCTGCACCTTTGCCTGGCTCACGAGCCATGCCGAGCCCTGTGACGAAGAATACGTCGAGGCTACCTATCGGCTCGAGCAGAGTGTTTCCGAGATCATGAGCCAGGAACCGTACAGTTCTCGCTCGGTCGAGCGTGACTTTGCCGACTTTCTCAATTTCCTCACAGACGATCCATGGTTCACGTCGCTTTGGACATTGCAGGAGGCATTCCTGTGTCCAGAAGTCATCTTCCTGGCCCGCAACGGTCAGGTGTGGCTGAAGGGTAACCCCGGAGAGGCGATCCCCAGGCTCAAAGAGATTCTCATGTGGATCGAGTTTCTAACGAGCATCATGCAAGACTCCCGTCGGAATTTCAATCTCCACTCTTCCCCTGAGATACAGAGCGCGCTGGAAAGATCCGGGCTGATAGGCCTCTTGATGGGATCCCCAATGATACTGCTGTCCGTGGCCTATCATCGTCAAACAACCTCCGAGTTGGATCGAGTCTATGGAATCATGCAAGTGTTCAATCTCCGTCTAGGTATCTCTCGGCCGGAGGCGGACACGGCGAAAAGGTTCACGCTCCCCGAGCTTGAGGATGAGCTCGGCCAGGAATTGTTCAAGCAGGATCCCGTCATGAGTCAGTTGCATATTTTCACTCAGAACCCAGACCGAGGCAGGGGTTGGAGAGTCGGTCGGTATTCCAAAATGGCGTCTGACCTCAATTGGGACGTTTACGAGCATCTCAAGTCGTCTAGCCATAGGATGATCGCCTCAGCACAGTTCTCGACGACTCTTGTGGACGACAACCTGTGGGGGACATTCACCGGCAAGACTTGTCTCCTGCACGAGTTTCAAGCAACCTGGACGGCGTATGACAAGCTGATAGATCCGGTAAGAGTGCCGTTCCAGATAGCATTGGACGTCCCACCACCTCGTCGGCCGGTCGATGAGCGAAAGTACCATTTGGAGACTTTGCAGTCATTACTGAGAGAGCACCACAATGCGATCGTGCTCCTACTTGGATGCTGCGAATCAACACGGGATCTTGGACGGAGACGAGCAGAATGGACGCTTTGCCACGCAGTTGGTCTGATCCTCATCCCGTACGAGGACTCTGAAGGCCGCAATGCAAAATATTGGCAGAGACGCGGCGTTGCCTGTTGGAAGCTTGAAGAATCCAGGTACACAGCAGAGACGAGGGCGTTCTTGCAGGGAGAGACAGATTCTTGGACGCCTACGTCAGGCATCTTCGGCTGATACAGTCAGTATACCATCGATGCTTGCATTCTTACAAGCCAGAAGACTTCCGATCAAGTCGTCCGCCGCCCTTGGACAGAAGCGTAGCACCAGCCTTCTGGCTTCTTCAAAGCCTTTCCGTCCTCGCTTGTTGAGTATGAGATGGATTTTGTGGCCAACGCCTGCCAGGCAATCTAGCAACAGGATCACAAGCATCATGAGCTCTATTCTCACAAGCCCTTTTCTTGAGCGCGCCTCATACATAGCTCAGCGCTGTCGTGCAGCGTCGCACTGCATTCATGTTCCCGCAGCCTCGGATTTGGCTCGCCCTATCCTCCCCTCCACCTCCCGGGGCAGATATGCTCTCGCCGCACTATGGGACACTCCGGTGACGGCTTCATTCCGCAGGGCGTTGCCATTCTGCGCCCGCCGGGAACACAAGCACAGGGACGAGCACAAATATACCTGAAGATGACCTGTCGAAGGATCCAGGCGCCTTCCTTGCCCCCGAATATGACCATTACTGTATGTCCCACACGTCATCCCTCGCTTACAACAACCACAATCTTCCCCTTTGTCCGCTGGGTCTTTAATTTCTCAAAGCCCCTCGGGGCGTCTTCCATGGCTAACACCTCATCCACCACAGCCCTCACCTTACCCTCTGCCATCCACTTGCCAATCCCTTCTAGTTGCCCGGAGTCATTTACCACGCCCCAGAACTGGAACTTCCTCTTCCCCCCGCCCAAGAATCCAGGCCACAGATGCTTCATTGCCATGTCCCAAGCCGTGTGTAGCCCCATGGGTGCCCCAACTTGGACATACTTCGCCTGAGGGTTCGTAAAGCGGTGACACTGCCAATACAGCCTGCCGTCACCGCCTACATTGTCGACCACGAGATCAAACATCCCATCCTTCGCAGCGCTCTGTGTCAACGCCTCGACCACGTCGGTGGCAGTGTAATCGATGACTTCGTCCGCTCCTAGACTTCTGCACAGGTCCGCATTCCGCGCTGAACAGCTCGTCGCAACGTAGCAACCCGTCGCCTTGGCGATCTGGATCCCCCATGTGCCCGTCCCGCCACTGCCCCCATTAATGAAGACTCTGGCAGGACTAGCACTGGCGCTATTTCCACCGTCTTGTCGCTTCACGTGCGACACATTCGGCACAACGCACTGATACGCCGTGAGCGCGGCGGTGCCCACGCACGCAGCATCCCTGGGGACGACTCCCTTAGGAAGCAACGCCACCCCGCCCCTTCGCGCAATCGTATACTCGGCCAGCGTGCCGAACTTTGTCGGCGCCTCCAGTCGGCCGAAGACAATCTCCCCGATGTCGATTTTCGGGCTGCCCGGGTCTGCTCCCACGGCGACGACCCTGCCCGCAAAATCCAGACCCGGTGTCGCTGGCCTCTTGACGGCGAATCTCCCGACGAGGGGGAGTTCCGCGATCTTATAGTCCACAGGGTTTAATGATGTGGCTAGAACCTGGACCAAGAGCTTGTCTTTACCCAGTGAGGGGGCGTCATGCCGCGGGAGGGGCGCCGCGGTGTTGAGCGTGAGATTCTTCTCCAGTCCGCCGTGGGTGGAGGTGAATTGCCAGGCGCGCATTTTCGAGGGAATGGATGCGACTGTGGCTGTGGCGGTGTTGGTGGCCATCTTGTTATTGTTATTGTAGTTGGTGTAGGTGTGGGTATATTGTAGGCTTTGCTTTTCGAGATTGCCCCGGTGTGAAAGTGAGTTGGTGACTGCGAATGGGTATAGAATAGATAATGATTAGTAGGACTAGAAGCAGGTAGTGTAAAAAGAGACTCGGTCTCAGCCTCCGCGTTCAGAAGAGATCTCCAAGTACATATGGTCATATGCCTTTTGCTTTCACGAATTCCCTGCCCTACGGATCTGTGCCGCTGTGGTCTGATCGGTGCAGCTCGCCAAGTTACAGGGATTTTTGGATTTCGCGCAATCTGGCAAATTCACTCATTCCACCGACAACTGAGACGAGGCATGGCCATCACCTGGTCGATTGTGGGATGGGGTGATGGTAGAGGCGAGAGTGATTCCAAGTACTCGTACAAGTATTCGCACTCTTGGCTGTGAGAGTGACGAATGATGATGGCATTGACAAGTTGGTTTGGTGTGTACGTAGATAGCCAATAGGAGTTGAAGAACGAGTACAGAGTGCAGGATATGGACATCCGTGATGCATCCACTTCCACTCACTCAGTTCTCACTCACTCCTCACTCACCATTCGGTCAGTCACTACTCACTCATCCATCATTCACTATGTCCACGACCTCGCGACTCCTTTTCACCTAATATCCAAGAATAATGACTTGACGAAACTCCCTCCTGCTTCACATACCAGCCCCGTACAGCCTCAGCGTTACTTTGCCTCGCCTTATCTCGGCGCTGACTTAGGAAGTAAAGAAGTGGGCATGGTTGACCCGAAAGTCCGCTGTTGACGCCGTGCTTACACTCTCTCTCATGGGACTACACCTTCTGCGGCTCGATTCCAGTACACATTTTGTCAACAATATGGCTGCTTCTACCCTCGCGGTTTAGTCCCTACGCACCTTGACCACGACCTTGCCCCGCGCACGCTTGGTGGCGATCCGCTCGTAGGCGAGCACAGCGTCCTCCATTGCGAAGACAGAGTCGACGGGGACGCGCAACCGGCCCTCCTCGATCAGGCGTGCCAGGTAGATGGCATCATCACGCGCCGGTAGCGCGCTGAACATGATGTAGCGGCGCGGCACGCCTCCCAACCAGGTAGGCAGCCAAGTGTTGAACAGCATGTTCCACGCCGTGACACCGATGCCCTCGAGCGCGCCGACGTTGACCAAGGCACCCTGAGCCTTAAGGTAAGCTGGCGAGTTGACAAAGAGCGCCTGCGTGCCGACGCAGTCGAGCACAAAGTCAAACGGCTTGTCACCGTACTGCTGCGCCAGGTAGGCCGGTAGCGGGTCGTGCTTGCGGTAGTCGATGAACTGTGCACGCGTTAGTGATAATCTTATCCAACTCACCGGCAACACTGGCCAACCTCGTCTACGCCCATGCCGCGCACCATCGCCTCGTTGCCGCCGCTGGCCACGCCGACCACCTTGACGCCCCGCAGCTTGCACAGCTGCACCAGGACTGAACCGATCGACCCGCTGGCCCCATTGACGAGCACCGTGTGGCCCTCGCGCACGCCCGCCGTGCGGATCATCTTGAGCGCGGTGCTGCCAGAGCACGTAATGCCCGATGCCGACGCCATATCCGTTGCAGCGTCGAGGCGCGCGACCTGGCTGCCGGGTAGCCGCACGTACTCGGCCAGCACGCCGCGGCCCATGAGCAGAGGGCCGGGTACACCCTGGAAGGCGACGACGTGCGTGCCCGGTTCGCGCACCTCGGCTGGCGCTCCCTCGCCCGCCACCACTACCTCTCCGGACAGCTCGATCTCCGGGATCCACGGGCCGGTGAAGGGCAGCTTCGGTATCGTCTTCATCCCCATCTCGGACGTAAACTGCAGCGGCACGTGCGACACACGGATCAACACGTCGGACGACGAGCCCGTCGGCACCGCGGGCGTGGAGACGTCGGTAGCTAGGTCGAGGACGCTGCGCGCTGGGCCGCGCCGCGGGCGTACCCAGGCGCGCATGGTCGGAGGTATAGCCGGGTCATGGGTCGTCGATGTCATTTCTTCTGCTCTCTGCGGGCGGCGAAGAGTCGAAGAGAGTGGAGCTCGGCACGTAAAGACGAGATTCTGTTGGGGGGGCGGGGGTTTCGAGCAAACCAGGCAGCAGGGAGATCGCGGTCGACAGGCACAAAAGCTGTAGGAGCAAGGGTGAACGAGCAAATCACGGAGAAAATGCGAGAATCAGGCTTCTCTGGAGACAAAGGAAATGGTCTCCAGATCATATCATACCACATCACTACTTAGTGCCGTCGTTCCGACGATTCTTGTTAAAATGGGTGCCTGTTGACAGATGGATGGTAGCTGGGCACCTGGGTCAGGATGGTGGATGAAGTTTATTCCGTCCCGGCCAGCGCTAGTACTGATGGGAGCTGGAAAGGAAGGTCGACTATCCTCAGGTAAGTAAGTGAGGAAATGAGTGAGTGCAAGTGAGATAATCTGTTTGGTGATCGGAGCCCTAGTGAGGGTGAAGATACGTCCATGTCAAACTGCTAACTTAATACGGGACTCGCTTGGTAGGGAATTGCTGCACCCTGCTAACTGCACGACCAAAGTGGTCCGACTCGATGGCATGGCTGACCGACCGCTCTCTCTCTCTGTGTGAAGACCATCATCTGAAAGAAGCATTCGTCACCAAGCCATGGCTTCTCTACTGATTCGTACTCGCAAGCAGGGCAGCACACTCGTCGATCCTTTTGTCAACCTCGGCCATCCTCAGGTACTCGTTCGTGTACTCGATCAATCTAGGCATCTTCAGGTAATCGCCCAGATCGATATCCTCGTTGCCGGTTGAAGCATTGAACCGAAAATAAAAAATCTCCTTGGCCGGTCTCCTCTTGTTGTGCTGTCGTATGTTCCGATCGAAGTCACGATGTTTGGCTTCAGTATTGGTCACAAAAGCGACCGTTTTGGTGATGGTGTTGAGAAATCTCTGGATGCCCGATCCGACTTGTACCTTGTTGTTGTACTCCATGTGCGACGTCCCTAGACTGACAATGCATCTGATCCGTGGCGATTTCGCATCACGTGGGACAAGATCGTCTCGGCTGTCCCATACTTGGACGATGGGGTTGTTGTTTAGGAGACCTCCATCCCAAAAGTTCAGACCTTGGATCGTGGCTTGCTTGAGATATGTGGGCGCAGCAGACGTTGCACGAGCCGCTTCTTTGATGGTGATGGCGTTGACATCGAGGTCTCTAGCCCCGGCGGACACCGGAAGCGCAGGGAAAGGGGGATCGTAATTGCGCAGCAGGATGCTCTCGCCTTTGTCGGCGAGTGTTGCACACATGAACCTGGGCCACATCAGCTTGCGGCTGTGCAGAGCTCTCGAGAGATCCAAACTCACATCTGGCCCTGGCTACGCTTGACGAGCGCGGCATCACCCTTCTTTGCTCGATCTTCATCATCGAGAGGAAATGCACCGACCACGGCGTCGATGGCATTTTCGAGTGGCTTGTGAGAATACTGGGAATGACCAGTCAGAGCCTTCACTTTAAGCCAAATATCTCCAATGAATTTCCCCAGACTTCCCAGTTCGTTGAGGTGGATGTTCCCGAGCATCGGACTGAAGACCATCTTGGCCAACGTGTCATACTGTGCGATCACGTCGCTGCACTTCATTTCGAGCCGAAACAGCATCAGAGCAATGAGCCCGCCTGTGCTAGTCCCAGCTGCGAGATCAAAGTAGTCAACGGGCTTTCGTTCCTCTGGATCTGTCGGTTTGCCTTGCAGCATGTATGTTTCGTTTTCGACTTCGCGGACTCGGTCCATGACTTGTCGAAGTCAAGTCAGCATCTTTGTTCGCCCGGAATTCACACCAAGTTCGCGACTGTGCACCGTGCGGAGTGACAGAAGCAGAGAGACTCACTCTTCTTGAGTATGATCATCGAGGAGATCCCTTTTACGCCTCCACCATCCAAAGCTAAGAGGTTGTAAGCCTCGGTCGACCCGGATTTTGGGCGAGGGATGTTGTTCCAAGGGTCGTCTGGAGGAGCCATAGTCTATTTTTCGACGGTTTAAGGTGTGTATGTGCTGGGATTTGGGAGGCTAGCAGGCTTGCCTGTGCTCGTAGAAGGATGATTGGCAGGGCGGGTTGATTAGGATGGTACAGATGTAGTAGCAGGGGCTCAGCCGCAAAGAAAGGTACACTGAAGACGCATGGTGATGATGGGAGTAAGTGAAAGGTTGGTCCTGACGAGTATCCAAGGTCACGTTGTTACCCGCAGACTGACCACGAGGGTTGACACTTGCTCCGAGTTGCCACGGTCGCGCCTTCCTCTGTCAACCCTCGTAAGGCTTCCTCTTTCGCCGAATTCCCGGCAGGTGGGATGCCCTCGAGGTCGCGAACATCGAGTGTGGCCTTCCACGGTGCAGCTAGCGCCCTAGAAATGCTCCGTCCATCTTGCCCTCGAGCAGTGCCTCCACATCAACCCGCCCACCCGCGATATATCTTTCGCTAACTCCAAGGTTAATTCTCTTCTTCAAGAGAGTATCGAGTTCCGATCGCCATTCGGACACTTGGTCTTTGCTGATGGTGGCATTTTCCTTCTCCTTCTTAGCCCGCCCGCCACCCCTTCCCCTCTTGCCTCGTTGGCCGTGTGTCTCGAATTCTTCACTATCATACTCCACACCAAGTTCTTCGGCAGCGGTCCTCAGCCATCCGTCCTTGCTCGCTGTTTTCTCCTTGGCTTGAGTAGAATCCGTGATCTTCTGTGCCAGTGTTACACGAGGCTCAAGTTGTTGCACTAGTCTCCCATCCAACTGAATAGTATCTGGCGGTTCATCGGTCTTGTGTACTTCGATAATTAACCTTCTAACACCAGCGACTTCGTCCGGCGAGCAAAGCAAGATGGAGCGCCCAGAGCTCTCGGCACGAGCCGTTCTTCCAGATCGGTGGACGTACATGTCTGCGGTCCTGGGTACGTGGTAGTGAATGATCAGCTCGATACCTTTGATGTCTAATCCTCGAGCCGCAACGTCTGTGGCTACAAGCACGGTATTTTGCGCTGTGAATCTTTCGAGTGAGCGTAATCGGGACTTTTGTGGCATCGTCGAGTGAAGGCCTACTGCAGGGCGCTTCAGAGCTTGGAGTAACGTCGTCACTCGTTTGACGGCGGCGATACTGTTTGTAAACACCAAAGTCTTCTTACCAGGATTTTGCATCGTGATGGAGTAGAGATAGAGGTCCTTCTTCATAGCGGCGCATTCAACAATGGACTCGGAGAGCGCAGTCGCCATTTGCGAGGTGGGGTTGACGTCGATGAACATGGGCTTCTCCTCCCGGAAAGAGAGTTTTCGAAGCAGGTATTCCATCGATTGTTGATTGCTCAGAAGGTTACTGTCCAACCGCTTTCCCGGCTTCTGCTTGGAGGCAAGCTTATGCTGCAGGCCCTTGTGGAATGTGGCGGAAAATACAAGGGTCTGCCGATCAGACTTCGGCGGCTTCTCTGTTGCGTCCCCGTCGGCGTCCTCATCGATAACGTCTCGGTCCAGCGCATCAAGGATCTCCTCAACCTCTTTGAAGTGGCCTTCACTCAACAAGCGGTCTGCTTCGTCCACGACTAAGAACCTAATCTTCTTCAGCCGGTCGACCAGAGCATCCACATTTTGATTGGTAGAAGCATCGTTCATCACTTCCCAGAACCGTCCAGGTGTTGCTACCACAATGTCTGCATCTTGGAGCTGTCGTTGTTGTTTGTAGATGGACAACCCACCAGTCACAGCGATGACCTTCGGGCGTCTCTCCAGGCCGATGCACAGCTCGTTCAAATGTTTGTTCAGCTGGAGAGCAAGCTCTCGCGTAGGTGCGAGGATGAGAGCCAAGACAGGTTTATCACCACCGTTGGAGCTTTTCGTCCGTGAATGTTCGCCGGAAAGCCAATTCTCAAATATCGGCAGGCCAAAGGCGAGGGTCTTTCCCGACCCTGTAACAGCTTTGCCGATGACGTCGTGGCCTTGGATGATGGCAGGGAGACTGGCTTGTTGTATTGGCGTGGGCTTGCTGAATCCCAAACGAGAAAGTTGGGAAAGGGTGATGGGCGACAGTTCGAGGTCCCGCCATGCCGAAACGTCGACCTTGGACTCCTCCGACTGGTCTAGGAGGACATCGAAATTCATATTGGCAGCGATCTCTTCTCTCGGTTTGGATTTGGGCTGGGACTTCTGCTCGCGTTCTTTCGGCGGCTTCACGTGCTTCGGTACACCATCGATAGGGTCCGCCGATGCACCATTAGGTAGGGCTGCTGGGTTTTCTCCTTTATTGTCGTCGTCAAACCCCGACCATTCTCCGGCGCCCTCGAGGTCGCTATTAGCATCATCCACGGCGGCGGCCGAGTTCGGCCTGAACATGACATGGTTATTGCTCTCATCTCGGACCACGTCAACATCGTCGATCTCCTCCAAGCCGTAGAAACCTTCTGCGTCCTCTAGTCTTTTCGGCAAAGCAACAGTCCTCCATTTCAACGCGTCGCCACGAATGGCTGGGCCATTGTACGCTTGAGACTTGGTTTGTAGTGATACCTTCTGCCTCTTGCGGGACTGCTGCGGCGCCGGGGGCCCCTTTCTCTTTTCTGTCTTCGACATAGGGGCTTGATACTGGTCTGAATTAGCACAGATGTCCACGATGCACAGATTGTTGGAGTCGGTGGAAAAAGTTTGGTCGGGTAAAATTCGGCGGTCTGACGGCGAAGACGATTGATTCTACAACAAACTAGCACGTTGACGACTCAGGTGATACTCCGAAGCAGATCAAGAGCCAGCGTTGTGCCCGTACAAAGATGAATACCCAATAGCCCGTAGCACGTACACAGCACAGCAAGCCCCGAACTGGCCTGGCAGTGCAGTCTGTGAAAGTCCGACGTTCTTGGAACCCGAGAAATCGCGAGGCAGCCGCCCGTCGTCTGTCAGACCATCGGAATATTTTTTCAAGATGTCTTGGCATGAGCGATATTTGCCCCAGCAGCAACATGAACCTCTCAGTACTTGATGCCAGCGCTGTCCGACTGATCTAAAGTAATTGTTTTCTTCGATCGCGCTTGACATACTAGGGACGCTATCACCAACTAAGATGTCCTACGATACCTGGCAAAGCCCCCTTGTGGGTCGGTACGCCAGTAAAGAAATGCTCACTTTGTTCTCACCGCGCACTCGGGCTTCAACATGGCGCCAGTTGTGGATTTGGCTAGCAGAGGCTGAAAAGGAACTGGGCCTAGATATCCCAGAAGAGGCAATTACGCAGATGGAGGCCGCCAAGGTCATGACAGACGATGACTTCCAGGTCGCTGCTGTGGAGGAAAAGCGACGACGGCACGACGTGATGGCCCACGTGCATGCCTTTGGACAACGAGCCCCAGCGGCCGCCGGGAAGATACACTTGGGAGCTACATCTTGCTATGTCACAGACAACGCGGACTTGATTTTCCTGAGAGACGGGCTTTCCATTCTGCTGCCCAAGGTCGCCAAGTGCATCAAGGGCCTCTCGGATTTCTCGGTCGAGTACAAGGCCTTGCCATGTCTAGGCTTCACCCACGGACAGCCCGCCCAACCTATCACGGTCGGCCGGCGGGCTACGCAGTGGGTGGAATCATTGCTCATGGACCTGAGGAACCTCGAACGCGCTCGAGAAGACCTCGTCTTCAGAGGCGTCAAGGGTACCACGGGGACACAAGCGTCCTTCCTGGAGCTATTCCATGGCGACCACACGAAGGTCAAGCAACTCGACAAGCTGGTGACGAAGAAGGCAGGGTTCACCAAACGCTCCATCGTGTCAGTCCAGACTTACAACCGCAAAATCGACTTCGACGTCGCCAACGTCCTTGCTTCATTCGGCACCACCTGCGAACACATCGGAACAGATCTTCGTCATCTGGCCATGCTGAAGGAAGTCGAAGAGCCGTTCGAGAAGGATCAGATTGGTTCGTCTGCCATGGCTTACAAGCGCAATCCTATGCGATCTGAGCGTATGTGTTCCCTCGCCCGCAAGCTGGTGACCCTCGCGGCCGGCTTCGGAGCCACATACGCCCATCAATGGTTCGAGCGATCTCTTGACGACTCTGCAATCCGACGCATCGACATACCGGAAATGTTTCTGATCGCAGACGCACTGTGTATCCTCCTTGACAACGTATCCTCCGGCCTGGTGGTATACCCTCAGGTCATCACCGCCCGCCTTGGGCAAGAGCTCCCGTTCATGGCCACCGAGACAATGATAATGCGGATGGTCGAGAAAGGGGCTAGCCGACAGGAGACGCACGAGCAAATTCGGGTGCTTTCGCACCAGGCGGGCGCGGTCGTCAAAGGAGAGGGTAAGGCCAACGACCTGGTGGAGCGCATCAGGCAAGAGAAGTTCTTCGAGCCGATATGGGCCGAGTTGACACCGGAGGATCTCCTAAACCCTTCGAAGTTTGTCGGCCGCGCACCAGAACAGGTGGATGAATTCGTCCAAGAGGCCGTGGAGCCTGCGCTTGGACCATACAAGGAGCAGATCCGGGCCAGTGGCGTTGCCGAGATCAATGTTTAGTTATTGAAATCCAAGGCACCGCTCGCTGGAGTCGTGTAGTCAACCTTTTGTCCGAAAGCACGCCTTGGCGGCCAAATTCCAGCATGAGCCGTGTTGCGGTAGATACCCGAAACCAACGGCCCATGGCCTATAATGGGCCGCAGGTGTAAGAATCCGTGTCAATCATTCCATCAAGTCATCTCATGAATCCGTTCCCATAATTTCCGTTGTTTTTCCATCATCTGGTCGTGGGATACGTCGTCATCCGTCCTCGCACCCTCTTGAATTTCAACATGCTCGCTGGGAGCTCCAGCTGTTCCCATGTCCTGCAGAAACTCGTCGACTCTCTCCTTCAGTCGATCACACTCGTCGATCTCCCTTTGTCCGTCCTCCAGAATTCCCATGAGCATTTCCTTTACACTTTCCCTTGCTTGATGAGGGCGGTAAATGTTGATCACCACGTGTATGTTCAAGACCAACTGTCTGATGTCGGCCATCTTCTCCTCGTGCTTGGTAGGGTCCAGGGATAAAATGCTGGTCAATTCGAGGAAGTTCAGCAGAAGGGACTTCGTGAGCTTGCTCAAAAGGACGGCATGGTTCAGGTTGGGCTCGTCCGGGTTGAAGAGCAGTTGGTCTGTTGGTAAGGACGAGGGCTTAGTCGGGTCAGTGACTTGCTTCTGGCCGAAAGTTGTGTAGAATTCTGCAGTAGGTGGAGGTGGAGGTGGAGGACGCAGGTAGGCCAGATGTAAAGGCAGTTTCGGCGGCGCCTGGTTTTCAGTTGAAGCCTCCTCGATCTTTCTCAGTTCCTCTTCGTTGGCACGCGTGAAGTGCCGCCAGAACGGGGGTGGCGCCGGATAGGCTGCCTCGGGGATTTGCTGCGCTTGTTCTGCTTCTGCCATGATGACGCTCGAATCTACAAATTGAGACAGGGTGTGAAAGATCGAGAGAAGCGCGAAGTCGGCGTTGTTGCATCGGCTGGCCAATTAGAACGACCAATTTGCGGGATTCGGCTTCGTTCGTTGTTCTTATTCTCATCATTCTCTCCTAATCAGCTTCCACTTCACTTTCACATTGCATCTGCAGCATCTGAAATATATCAACTTCGACGTGGCGTTATGGCCGGCTAAGTTCGTCGGCTATTCCTCGATCCAAGCAAACATGCAGGCAAAAGTTGATGGGCCTGGGGTGGTGGCTGCCCTTAAGCGGTTCTGGCAGCGGTCGTATGCCGCCGAATATCTTGGAATCATCCTGCTCTTAGTTGCAAATGTTTGGGTATGTGCGATGACACTACGGACCGCACTTTGATGTTGATACTATCTCCAGGCCGCATTCTTTCTTGAGCCGGTCCACCAGATGTTCCGCCTGGATGATCGCGCGAGACAGTATCCCCACGCCCTCGTCCAACGGGTATCGTCTTTGGAGAACATCCTCCTTGCTGGAGTCGGCCCTCTGGTTTTGTTGATCGTTTGGGCCATTGTTTTCAGGCCAGGCGTACATAAGGCGCACGTTACGATTCTCGGGCTCTTTATCAGCTTGTTCCTCACTTTACTTTTGACCGACGTTATCAAGAATGCAATTGGCCGCCCTCGGCCCGATCTGATAGCACGCTGCAAACCCGAACGAGGGACACCAGAGCACGACCTGATCACTATTGACGTGTGTACCGAGACAGAACCCCACACGCTGAACGATGGATGGCGCAGTTTCCCAAGCGGCCACAGCAGCTGGGCCTTTTCTGGATTTGGATATTTGAGTCTGTTCCTGGCTGGCCAGTTGCATGTCTTTCGACCGCACGCGGATTTAGCAAGGGTGCTGATCTTTCTCGCTCCCCTGGTTGGAGCTGCATTGGTGGCAATGTCACGATTAGCCGACTACAGGCACGATATATACGACGTCACATGCGGAAGTCTTCTGGGGATGGCCGTCGCATATACAACCTATCGACGATATTACCGGCCACTGAGGCATCCCAAGTGCGACGCGCCCTATCCTAGTCGGGCAGACTATGCTTCGAGGAAGGCATCCAAAGCCAGATCGAGGGATTTGGAGGAAGCTGCTGAACAATTTGAACTGAGCGTGAGCGACATGTCGGAGGATGAGCCGCACTCGTACCTTTTGACAGGATCGGAACAGGCAGACTCAAGGCAACATGCTGGCACCGCAGAGCCGCCATAGTATGGTGCTTGTGCAGAAGATTATTGTCTGTCGCAGCTAATGGCCAGTTGTCTTGGTCATTCAGAGAATTTCGTGGTCTCATGTCCCCGCCCACATCCGTCGTCTCTGTCGGTAACTGCCCGATCTTTAATGCGGTGAATCCAGAACTCCGAGATGCGTTCCGCTTTTCCAGTGCTCTGTCTTCAACCACCTCCTCATGCCCAACACACTTCAGCGTATTTCTCCATGCCCACCGCTCTTTTGCGCATATCTTCGTGCCCTGGCACCGCATTTTTAACTGCAAGTCACATGACGCTACAGGGGATAATGCAACAATCACACTCGTAGTCGCCACAGTCGCATGGAATGCACGGCTTAGTGGGGCCTTTGATACCCTTGGTGATGCTGGAGGTCGATGAGGCAGAGGGAGGCATGTTGAGAAGTGGATTAGGCTAAGCTGGTTTACACAGGAGTCAGTTGTGAGGCATGCTCAAGCCACGAATACGAACCTTGCGAGATCTTTGGATACACTCAAGTCAAGTTAATTGCTGAGTTTCGTGGAGGGTTGTAAGAAAGGTGAGAGATGCGGTGGTTATCACTTGCTGGGAACTTGGACTGTCGCGTCAGTTGAAGGTGAATGAAAGTGACGTCTTCCAGCTTCTTACGGGGCGCAGTAGGGGGCGCTACCCCACCAATCAAGTCAGTTTTAGGCATGAAACACGCAAGCTGGGCGCTGTTGATCACCCGGGATTGGTTGGCAGATTACTGAAACACAATGAATGCTTGGCTTGGGCAGAAACAAATCCTGCTTCTGCACCGCCTCGCTGCACGCGTCGTTCGTGTCTCGGTATCGATTGAACAAATGCATGATTTCTATCTTTGGAGGCACAGTGCAGTGTGATCTCGGGGTGAGCTCTGCGTGCACTGATCCCTTGCAGGTCGGTGCATACTCGCGAATTGGCTCGAGCAACACCCCTTAGCGTTCCCATGGTAAACAAATATGGTCAACTCGCGGTTCATCTATTGTTCTTCTTCGAGTCACTTTGGTCAAGCAGGTCATCAACGCCAGCTACATAACTCGTGTTCGCAATGCGCTTGATTCTGAACTCCTATTCGGTGCTTATGCTCTTCTTCTATGCTCAGTGTTTTCTCTCAACTGCGCCTGCGACAGTCCTAGGTCAGACTACCGCGGGTGAGTCGCTAACATCAGCAACTCAGAACGGTCCGTTGATGCCTTCGAACCGCAACTACGGCCTTTTCGACCGCCCGATACCACCACCAATACTTCCTGGAATGGGATTACAGCCAGGTGCGCAGTGAGAGCAATGAGAATCTCCAGTGCCTGATGTCTACTTGTATTGTGACGGTGAAACACCGGCATCAGACATTCTCAAATCCTTCCTGCATCATCCGCGGGCGCATTCCCGGCTCAGATTTGCTCTTCGATCATTCATCTGAGTCTCGAAAGCGTCACTCAGCCTTGTTCCGTGCCAAGAGACTGCACGATGCAGTCCGATGTACCTCGTACACCATCTGCAAAACGGTCGGCTTTCACATGCTTTTCAGAAACCTGCAACTTCCGGAGTATCCACCAATGACATCGTCAGCGGGTCGAGCAGGCACAGGGACTGTGCCTGAAGGACCTGCATGATGACGCCTCCGGTTGTGAAGGACTCTCTTTTAGAGACACGACGTCCTTAATTCGTTCAGTCCTTCTCGCTATCCGTAACGTATTGTTCTATTTGCGAGGACGGCGTCAATATGGCCTTCAGCCCAGTCTTCTGGCTGTATACCCTTCTTCAGTGGATCCTCAGCAAGATATTCTCTCCCAATCCACCGCCTCCGAATGTACACCTACGCCGGCCGAAGATTGCTATCATCGGTACTGGGCTTACGGGAGTATCTGCAGCAGCTCACTGTGTCGGCCATGGTTTCGAGGTGACGTTGTTTGAAGCCGGGGACGAAAAGCATGTCGGCGGCATCTGGGCGGATGTCAATACCACTTCCGGTCTTCAGATCCACAGTGTCATGTACCGCTTTCACCCTTCTGTGCAATGGCAAGGTGGATACCCCAAGCAGCACCAGATCGTCGAGCAAGTTCGACAACTATGGCATCGCTACGCACTCGAAGAGAGAACGCACTTCAACACTCGCGTCGAGAAAATCTACAAAGACAAGCTGGGGCGTTGGATCATCAACAACCCCGCCAATGGCAGATTCGACGGAATCATCCCAGCTATTGGAACGTGTGGACCTCCTAAAATGGCACACCTGCCGGGCCAGGAAACCTTTAAGGGCGACATTTTCCACTCGTCTGCATTGGATGGAAAGGAGGCCAAGGACAAGAGGATCCTCATCGTCGGGGGCGGTGCAAGCGCCGTTGAAGCACTGGAGTGGGCTGTTAACACCGGTGCCGCTGAAATAAAGGTTCTTGCACGATCTGACAAGTGGATAATTCCGAGGAACGCTTTTGTGGATGCGCTGCTCGCCTTCAATATCTTCGGCCAGGAAACGCTTCTGTCGTGGATTCCCGAGAACCTGCTGCGTCTCTTCTTCTATCGCGATCTGAGAGACATTGCGCCCGCGGACCAAGGGCTCTTCACTGAGACACCCATGGTCAATTCTGAGATTTTCCACCAAATACGTGCTGGAAAGGCGGCCTGGCTCCGTGGTGATATCGAGGAGGTGCGTGAGAACGGCATTTACTTCAACCATCGTGCGCAAGGCGTGCCCAAAGGTGGGCCTGGACGACATAAGCTTGTCGAAGGTGATATGATCATCATGGCAACTGGCTACAAGCGCCCTAGCCTCGACTTCTTACCTGAAGATTGCTTCGAGGAAGGGTACCAGCCGCCTAGATGGTTCATTCAATGTTTTCCTCCTGCAGAGCCATCGATTTGTGCAACCAACTCGACCTATGTCTCTGCTGTCGGGTAAGTGGCGTCCCAAAAATCTACCCGGACATCAACTGACTCTTGCTCGCTGTAGGACTGTTGGCAACTACCACATCGGCATCTACACGCGGATGCTGCTGATGTTCCTTGTCGACCCGCTTACCACACCACGCACTTGGTGGATGAAGAGATGGGTGGATGTATGTTGTCCCTTGCCATTGTAACCCCAGCTTCTATTACACCCGTGCATGCGCTAACGGCCTTGTAGTTCACCAGCGCCATAAAGTCGTTGGCTCCGACAAAGGCATTCGACTTCTTCACCTATTCGGAGCTACTCTACTGGTTCTGCTTTATCACGCTGATCAATCCCTTCAGATGGAAATGGGCACTGTTTGTGTTCTTTGGGATCGGAAAGGACTTGCCGGCGAGCATAGTGGAGAAGGAGGACAGGTTGAGGAATGGTCTAGGATATAGCAAGGCCAACCACCAGGACTAGAGGGTACTTGAGGCTGAGAATCGGGCACATGCAGCGTCTCCAAAAGCGACCTGGAATCAGCAGCTAATTACGGAATACTCCTCGACTCGTAACTCGTACTCGTAGTCCCTGGTGGGGTCCACCTAGTGCCATGATAATGACGTCACACATCGCTTCTTCAAGTTGTAGCTGTTTATTCCCTGTAAGATGTGGTCGGGCGTGCTTTGGTCCTGCAGAGAACCATGCTGTACAATGTAGGGACGTGCTCGCCACGCCTGTCGACTCAGGTCGAGGCGCCGCTTCCATGAGCACTCTAAAACACTGAACGAAAGCTGAAAATATTCCCTTTCACCGTCCGGACTGTTACCGCCCGTTTACAAAGACATATCTTAACAGAGAAAGTAGACACCGGTACAGCGCCGCTGTCAGTTTCGATCATGGAGAATCCTGGTATGCTCGCAGTCCTCCCAATATCCTCCAAAACAGCGCAAGAAGCTCTAATAGGTCGTCCGCAGTGGCCGAGATACCTCGAATCATCCACATACTTTGCACAGCTCCGCCGGAGATCCAACGAGCAGCAATCGAGACCTATTTCACATCGACTGCTTCATTTACCCACCCTTTCTGTCGGACGGGCAGCTTCTCCGGGTCCATATGGTTTATTGTCATGATATACCGATGGTATAAGATTCTCAGTCCACATATTGATGTGGAGGTCGATGGGGTCGGTATGTCAATGGTATCGCACGCTGAGTAGCAGCAATCGTTGACCCGACGATAGCATTCGATGAACAGCATCTACGCCTCTATGTCTCTTTGCACCAGAACTTCAAGCTATGGGTGGTGCCTTTTTACAACGCGCCGGTCAAATTAGTTACCGTCCTCCAGCTGACCACGGATCCAACTCCGACACCTGCTGAGCGCAGAGAGTCCCTGAAAGCTTTGACCGGGGACGAGGCTGGCGCAGGGGAGGATAAAAAGGGAAATAAAGACAAAGGCATCCACTCCGCTGGCGGAGAGGACGAGAACACAAAGCAAAAGGGCGACGAGAAGAAGGTTCAGTATTGGATCCAGTCACAGAACGACCTCTACCAGACCACCGAATGGATCAAATTCCTCCTTCCATGGGGAGTGGGAGTCCTCCTGTTGGTTATATGGCAGTTCTACTGCACTTTGCTTTGCGTGGTTGGCACCCAAGTATACGATACTCTGGTCTGGGTTCCGAAAAAACTCTACCGGCAGCACTTCGAAGTCTTCGACAATGACAATACAGAACACCCACACCTGGGCGCTGATTGAGTGGATCAGCCTGACCAAGGTTCGCAGCCTGTAGTCCCCCGGAGAAGAATATCATTTGGTGGTATTGTCAAGCGATACTGTCCAGAAACCAGGCCCGACACACCGGACATTAGAACCACGACCTTAGAGGAGGTCAAGAGTTTACCTCGCTAGTTGCGGATGTCAGGTCCCAGGAAGTAAATTGGCAGATTCAGAATGATGCTACTACGCGGCAAACGGGCACGATTTGGACGCCTCCTTGGCTTGGATTTGAATATACCTAGTAAGCCTAGAACGAGCCTACCACGAGTGCGGGAATGAAGTATCCAGCATTCAAATGGTCGATTAGTCGAAGCATTTCGGCTGTCAGGCCGTAGACAATGAGGTCGCCTACCTAAGCGGATATTGATATTTGGCCAGACCTTCAATCATAGAATCAGCACGAATTGTTCTCTGCTGCAAACGGGGTGGCGTTCAATTGATTTATGCGACTTGGACTCGAGACGGAATTCATAAGCAGATCGCGTTGATTTCTGCATTGCTAGCTGCCTTACCGATACGAACTCGCCCATCATAGACTCGCCCATCGCTTGTTCATAGAATGCCATTCGCAGTCGGTACTGTTGTTCTGTGACTTTAACCGCCCACCCTTACCTCCAACCTTGACGGGTTTTTGCTGCCCACCGTCGACAGTCACCACCATAAGCCCCATTGACGCTCCCTACAGTACTCTATCCCGGCGCGGATCCCGAAACAAAGCATAAAGGCCAGTAAAGATCGAGCAGCCGCCATGCTGAACCGTGGAGGTCAACAAGTCCTGTCCCTGTCCCTGTCGGAGGACTTGAAGCAAAACCAAGGTATGCCAAAATCCGGCACCCGATCAAGCGACCCCCCTACGAGGTGCTCACAGCCTGTTAATATGTAAGGACAAGCTATGTATGTACGTACTGTACATAAGGAGGGACCCTGCGAGAGGGGAGGCGAGGGCGTGGGCGAGGGCGTGGACGGTGTCAAACGCAGCATTCTTCATACCTTAGGTAGGTACACTTACAGTAACATGGTAACACTTCCTCCGCGCGAGTACAGGTTTCGATTCCAGCAGCTACGCGACGCGTTTTCGCTTTGCGGGTCGAGAATGATGCTTGCCTTGCTTGCGGGCCTGTCCTTCAACACGAATCCACGGACAGAGACGAGAGGAGATGCACTCAACAAAGCTGATCGTCCTGAAGATCGTGTCTCAATTATGGATTCCTCGTTTGACGTGGTGCTCGAACTCGAGCTCTGGACTTGACTGTTCGTCGTTGCACTACGAGTACCGAGTATCCTACTGTGTGCGCCGTACCCTAGGGCAATCTTCCATACAGTAATAACTCCTTTCCCCAATCGTGAGGGAAAAGATGCACGGGCTGACTTTCAGACCCCCTTCAAATGCGCATTGTTGCGTACGTATGTGTAGCAGTCGCTGTAGCTGCTCCGACGTTCTCGATCTCGATACATAGCTCCGTCGGAATTAACTTACGAGGTAAGTATGTACAATATGTTTGTGTGCGTACCAGCAATCCAGGACAGTGGCATTAATTGAGTTAGACGTTGCTCCGTATCCGGCACACCGAACAGAGTACATTGGGCGCGAAAATACTTTTTTCCTTTGGCCCCCCATCAGGAAGTAGGTACTCGTTGTTTCGTATATACTCCCAATCTGGCAGTGGGTACCTTACGCTTCTTTTTGCGATATCCTGTACCGAATATCGGTGGCCGTGATACTTTTCGTCTAGGCCGTCTTCCGCGAATCGACGCCCTGTTTTAACGGTCTTGGATACCCGAGCAACAGTCCGGTTCTCTACAGATTGGCTCGTCGGCCCCAAAATCACAAGGTCAGGTTTCACATAGTTCGAGTAGTAGGGCGTTTTGGTGATAAATAATGTGACGCGACCCAAGAACGAACGAATCGAAGTTCCAACGTGGTTGGCGGTATGGAGTTATAGAGGTCAGGAGAGGTCTGGTGGCCCGCGTGTGGCCGGTTATCCAGTCCTCTCGTGGGGCGTTGGGCGTGAATGTCAAAGTATGTTGTATTGTATGTATAAATGTTGACGGCCTATGTCTCTCGAGTCTACTCGGTCGTACCGTCTCTTTGCAAAGTCTTTGGGCTCATCCGAAATCCACGAGCCAGAACAGGCATTTTGAAAAAACATTTCAAGCCAACACATACCTCCAACAACGATGATCCCTTGCTCCGCCTCTAGGTTGGCCCTTTTCCTCCTCCTGCTGGCGACGTCAAGGTCAGGTGGCGGGGTGTTCGGCGTGAACGACTGCCGGGCTCGAAGCTTCGGTTGCTGGCTGGTGCCCGGGGACAATCCCCCAAGTAGTAGTGATCTTTTCGGCGACCTTGAACTGGCATTTGATCTCATCCCCGATGGGTCTGTCTCGACGATTTGCGGAAACACCGCGAAAGGCTTGAGCGCGGATTTCGGGCAGGAATTCGACTCCGTGGGATGCGAAACGCTCAGCGTCGCGGGGGCGGAAAATGGCGTCCCTACCACCGGGAACTCCATGGTTGTCTCGACGCAACTCGTGCTGGACATTGACAACGCCATCAACGACTTTATGTCGACGTTCAACAGGGTCCTTGAGTGCCAGCCCACGTCGGCCCTGGTGCCTTGTCTGACTCTGGCGGATACCATGCCCGTCGGCCAGGAGACACCCACAGTCGACATTTTCGGCACTGGCTTGGTCATTGCGGTGATTGGCAACGTACTGCCCATCCAGGCCGGTGGGCAGCTGAGCATGATCTTCTACAACGCCGTAAGCTCGGGAAGCCTGTCTCCCGTAACTCACACCACAGATCTAAACGAGGCGGTCGCAAGTATAGCCCAGCAGATCTCGACGCGGTTCAAGCAACTCCCGGACTCGAACTTCATGGTCTTTGACGCGGCAATCGGAGACACGGGGTTGGCGATCAAGGCCGTCGTGGACATCGCGCTCTTCAATTACAAGGACGGGAGGGGAAAGAACCTTGGGCATAGTATATCAGACACGGAATGGTTGATTATCATCTTTGACCTGGTCAGCGATGCCATCTCCTTCTCCGTCAATGTCCTGGCAGCGGCATATTCTGCAGAGACGCTTGGGCACGGCCAGACTCCCGATATCTTCATCTCGATTGTCCTCGGCATTCCCATCTGATCCATTTTCTTGGCAGCGAGGAATGATACAGTATTCTTGGGCATGGAGGGCGGAGGAAATGGAAGGATAGTTTGTATCGTCGTTGCGCATGTCGTCTGCTCTGAAGGGCGGTGAGGTGACGCCGCCAGGGTTATTTGAGAAGCTTTAATCGGTAGGAATGGTCGCGAGCTGAACTGGGGTTTCAGCCGCATCGCCCTGTGCGCATTATAACCACATGGAGATCCGGGGCAGTTGGGGATGGGGGATGAGTTAGCTGTGGGGGAGAGAGCCTACCATAGACTTGGATCCTTGGTGTAACGCACGATCTGCTTTCAAGCCCCGTCTTTTGCCATTCACGGCGCAGAGATGACTTGCTCCGATCGCTCCATCTAAAGATCAACCTAGCATAACATTCTCGGTGGTAATGCGTTGCTCAAGGTACTTGGCCTTCCAGCTCCGAATGTTTGCGGGTGGAGGTCCTCTGAGCCGTATCGTTGCAATCATGTCACCCTCATTGGCAGTAATTGGGTGTCAGGAACCTTAAGGATTCGCGCGCTGTATTCCAGGGTGATATTCGAATCCAGGCCATCCCGGTTGTGGAGCGGAGGTTCGCGGTATGTATTGTCACCCTGTCGCCAGTGATTCTCAGGCTCGGGCATAGGGGTTCGTCTAGCTCAAGCCACGGTCGAGTTGTGTTTCTATATTGTTTGCAGCACAAGCTGGTTTAGTCAGTCTGACGGCGAGGATTGAGCTGATAGGTCTTTCAGACTACCTAACATAACTCTTGTGTCGGGCGGCCGGATGGATGAGGTCTTGGTAAGGAATGTGAAGTAGGGTAGAAAACCGGAGATGGAGGAATTCCCTAGGATCCCATGTCAGGAGGACGTCCGAGGTGGCTGCATGGGGCGATTGATTCATGTGTCGGCCTTCGATCCATCATTCGGACATTTCCAGTCATGGATGAGTTTGAGACATTGTCGAATGACGATAGGGTAAGATAAATGTAATGAGCAAGTCAGCCAGCTGGGGCATTGAAACCAGTAATCGAGAAATTAGCAGGCCAAAGAGGCGAGTTGACGCCCTTCATACATCGCCTGCAAGAGCCAGGGTAATATGTGTTTGTGTTGCAGTCACGATCATCTTGTGAGAAGCAGGAAAGGGAGAATTGATTGTTCACCGACAGATGGATGAAAGTGGGAGAATACGTCAGCACCCGACGGATTCTGTGAGGATGACGGCCACTCAGTCCAAACTAGCACGACCATCCATGAAGCAGTGAAACATGAAGCAAAATCCATCTCCTCAAGGGCTTGCGTGGTCTGGCCCGCCAGATACTGAACAGTCACGCCTAAAGAAAGGGTGATGCGAGATTGAGCTTCCCAAACAAGACGTCGAGGCTCCGCCGCCGACCGCTTCGGTCCTAGCCATAACGCCCTCGACGTCGACCGTCAGCTTTCTTTGGGGTAACTGCCTCGTCGTGAGCTGTTCATGAGGCAACACGGAGTACGATGATTGCAAGAAATGGAACACTTAGTGGAACCACACTGCCGCAACACGAGATGGCTATGAAGCGACGAGCTACTGTCCAGCCGGCGCTTGTGAGAGTAGGACTCCCTCACCCTGCCTTCCCTACTTACTTACATATGGACATCATCCCTCCTCCGTAACCCAAGTTCCGTCTCAAACTCTGTGGGAACGTTTGTCTTGTCCTTTCGTTTGCCGTTGGCTCTGTTCTGGTTCTACAACCGGTGTCACTCTTTTTCCACTCCCCGGATTCTCCGTCGCAGTCGTTCGTTTCCCCGTCATGGTTTCTTCAAAGATTCTTCACGTAGCCTTACTTGCCCTCAGTGTTCAAGGTCGCGCCATATTCGATTCGTTTGGCGGACCTCCGGGATTTCCTGGCCCTGGACAGCCAGGACGACCTGGTGATCCGGGCTTTCCTGGGGACGGCCCTCCAGGACCGCCGGGTCCTCCTGGGTTTCCTCAACCTGGCCATCCCGGTCCTCCCGGTCCTCCCGGCGGGCCTCCTGGGGGACCTCCTGTAGGATTCCCCGGCTGGCCTGAGCCAACTTTGACCTGGCCGAGCATTCCCACCACCACCGCTAAGCACACGTCAACCACGAGTCTCAGTACCACAGCGACGGCGACATCGACAACAACAACCAGCACAGCCATATCAACGACTTCAAGCGAAACACCCAGTTCTTCAACGAGCACAACCACAACCACGACCACCTCGAGCCCCACAACAACCAGCACCGAGTTGACAACAACGACGACGACACCTTCGACGACATCCTCGCCCACTACCACGACCACGCCAACCACGACCACGACGACAACAACAACCACAACTTCCACCACAACTTCCGCCACCACCACCACAACAACAACGACAACCACCACCACCACCACCACAACTACCACCACACCTAATGTGCCACCCAACTGCCCAACGCCAGCCCTCGCCAACGGCGGATTTGAATCAAGCTCCACGTCTGTCAGCCCGTGGGTATACTCGAACTTCGGATACTCGGTCTCTGAATCTGTCTCGCAAGCGGGAAGCGGCGTCTTCCCTCCACACTCGGGCAACAATTATCTGTACGTATACCAACGTGTTCCTACCATTGTAGTCCTATCTACCTCCATCGTGAGCGTACTAACGACTGTGAACCCCAACAGACAGTTCACAAGTACCCAAAGCAGTCCCCTTGAAGTTCGTATCGCGCAGTCTCCCAGCTTTTGTACGGGAGTTGAATACACGATCACGTTCTGGGCCATCGGAGACTGCAGCGGTGTCGGGCTCGGACTGTGCAGTGCCAACGCCGCCCAAGAGAATGTGTACTTCCAAATTGTGACGGATCTGGCATTCTCTCCGCTCTTTTATCCCACCAATGTCGGCACGACCGACTGGCAGCAGTTCTCATGGACATTCACATGGACTGGCGGCGACGGGCTCTCACCTGTCATGCTCAACACCTTCATTAACGAAGGAAGCGATTCTGTGGGAGTGGACGATATCTTAATCAGCTTTGCTTGATTGCATGTACTCCGTACATACGTGTAATTTGCGCCTGGACGTGTTGGGATAGGTGGACTCAGTGTCATAGATACGACAAGCATACTGCACTCTCGAGTATATGCTTGATCGATGTCGTACGTGATAATAGTGTAATGGTAATTTTGTTCGTTGCGGCTGTGGATGTCCGTCTCCGCGGTGATCAGAAGGTGGCTTCTCCTCGAATGATTGCCCGTTGAGGCCCGTGTCGAGAATAAAGCACTGTTCTTACATCGGTCGAGGCAAGACCGGCCTCAACCGCCAGGCATATCATTTAACATTTCTCAAGCAATACTCCGTTCACGCACTCACCTCAGAGCTTCGCTGCACACGTACCTGAGGCGTCCTTCCGCGGTGAAGTCAGAGCACACCGGCGAGGACGGGCTCGTCGCCTCGAATGATCAGCGAGGTTTCGCGCCGCGAAGAACATCTCAGCTCTGCTTGATTCTGGAGACCAGCTCTGACGCCAGCTCTTCTTGATTCATACGCGCGCTGCTCTGTGGCTCCTAAAGCAGCGAGTGAGATGAGATGCGTCAGAGAAGACACGTTTGCGATCGAGGCTGATGTCGCCCCGGACAGGCAAGTGCTAAGTAACAGTAACAGTACATATTGGATACTTGTACTGCGCGTGTCCTGGCGACGGCTAAAAAAGTCTGATGTACTCGGTACTGTTACTTAGCACTTGCCTGTCTGGGGCGACGGCTAAAAAAGTCTGGATCCTCTCCTATGTACTACGAGTACACATTTCTTCCGATCCTCTCGTCAACCGCGTCCGGGTCAGTCAATGAACCACGTTCGGCACAGTCAGCCACTCTACTACGAGTTACATGCATCGGTACTGACTAAGGAGTACCAGTGTCAGAATCGGTACTACAGTACCCAGATCCAACAAGAACGCCATGGCCGCGCCAGTGCGGCGATAGAAGGATCGTGGCACAGGACATAACGAGGAAAGGAAAGCAATGATACGGCAGTGGCCCAACCAAATGTGGGCGCTAGGCGTTAAGCGGGGGGAGAAAGGAGTGGGCGGGCTTCCCCGGCCGGCACCTCTCCAGGCCGCAGCCGAGGATAGAGACTGGGAGGCTTTGGTGGGTGAAGTTAGGCTCAACGCTCGGTGGGCTAACCCCGGGGTGCGGGGTGGACAGGGGGCTCGGGGCCTCATCGGTGCGCAATAGTACAGATATGTACTTGGGCACAGTACACAGACAGTACATGGACTGGACCTATTCCTCTAGCCACCGGCCCCTCGACAATTCACGACCTATTCCTTGCAAGAGGCAGCGTGTAGAGTCCCCATCTTGAGGCGTCGTCATTGCCAGTGGATGGCGAGTCAGTAACTAACCGACAAGGACAGGGTATTAATTATTACTGTGCCGACCGCGGTCCCGAGATCCACTTTCTCACCCTTCCCCATTGACCAAAACGGGACGGATTCAGACAGGAGGAAATGGTATCTATTTAACGGCACCTGCAATCATACGAGACGGCAGAGATCTACCCTATCTCTTCCCCCCCCCTCTCTCAGCTGCTGTCTCCTAACACAGAACTCTCGACATCAAGCCCTCAAGTTCACACGGGCTGCGATGGCGTCAAGAGGTTTCCCTCCCCACTACGGCTTGGAGTTCACAAACACACGGCACCACAAGGCCGAGGGGCCGACGCTGCCGGAAAACAACAACTCGGCAGGCTACATCGTGGTGGTGACGGGCGCGGGGAAAGGCCTAGGCGTGTACATCGCGCTTGCGTACGCGCGGGCCGGAGTCACGGGGATCTGCATCTCCAGCCGGACCCAAAGCGACCTCGACACCCTGGAGAAGCGACTCAGGGAGGTGAATCCGCAGCTCGAGATTCTATCATCAACCTGCGACACGACCAAGCCCGAGGCCGTCAAGACCCTCGCCGAGAAGGTCGGCCAGAAGTGGAAGGGCCGGCTGGACGTCGTGGTGGCCAACGCTGGAGTCATCTCAAATTATCTGTACGACATCGACCCGAAGACAGGCGAGAAGACGAACCGCCGTCTGCCGCAGGGGATCGTTGAGGACGACGACTTCCAGCGCGTCATCGACATCAACCTGCTGGGTTCGTACTATGTCGCCAAATACTTCACCCCGCTGCTCGTCGCGCCGGAGAACCCGAGCGCCGTGCGGAGTTATATCGTCATGACTAGTCTGGCGAGCCAGCTGACGCAGAGCAGCTTTGTGCCCACGGCGTACAACATTGCCAAACTGGCCAACAATCGCATGGTCGAACACATGGCGCATGACCACAAGGCCGAGGGCTTGCTGGCCTTCGCGGTACATCCTGGTGCGGTGTTGACACCTCAGACCGAGAATCACTCCACGCAGAAGGGCGACGCTTGGGATACCCTGATGACCGAGGATATCGGCCTGTGTGGTGGTTGGTTGACCTGGTTGACCAAGGAGAGAAGGGAATGGTTGAGCGGAAGATATCTCGCCGTCACGTGGGACGTGGACGAGCTGGAGGCGAAGAAGGACGAGATCGTCAAGGAGGACAAGTTGAAGTTCAAGATGACTATATAGAGTGTCTGTCCATGAGATGGCCTGGGGATGTGACTGGCACGCGGCGATGGTATTCCAAGGGAAAAGGCTGTGCCCCTGAAGAGTCATAGCCTTGTACGCCACCGTCGCGTCCTGTTCGAGGGCTCGGAGAGTCAATAGAAGCCAAAGCCAAGATCGATCCAAGCATTGTTATATGAGTGACGTTCCGTATCTTCCATACAGTTCGTCCCTCCAGGCGAGCCGGCGCACAACCCGGTCGCCTTGAGGGGAAGCAAAGTTGAGCTGCGAGAGACCGACCACTGAGACGCTCTTGAGGACGCTGTAATGCGAATACGAGAACAGCCAACCCCAACCCGTGCTATTGGTTCGCGCTCTCGATCAAGAATAGCCTGAGAGCACGGGTGGGATCAGAGCAACCGGCATTCGATTGTTCATCCGGGGTACGGCAACCGCTAGGTGCCCTGCTTGCTCGATAAATAGATAGGCTGCTTCATGCCACATGTCTAATACAGTAGCTGATACCTCGCGCATTCCATGACCCATCATGGCCAACATCGCAAGATTCTTCGTCTCTCCTCTCGCGCTGATTGTCCGCGCCCAACTGTGCATCGTCGCCGCCTTCATTCTCTCCGTCATTGCGCTATGCGCTGGCCGATGGCCTGGGCCCCTCGAAGGGTTGTCAATACTGACGGTATGTTGCTTCCGAGCCTGAAGACACTGCGAAGATGACGAGGACGTGAAGAGAGCCAATCTACCGACCCTCTGGCCTTTATTTGTGCAGGTTGTCGCGTGCCAGCAGGCTGATTTTGAATGGATACAACAGGTTGACACCAGCTCCTTGGCCAATTTGACGAGTCTCAACGGCTTGGCCATCAACGACTGGTACGACGCGCATTACCTTTCAGTTTGTTCTGGCATGTGGAAGAACCACTTTCCCAGCATGGGCAAGAATCATAGCACCGCCGTATGCTGGATACAAAACACGGGATATACCTTCTCTGTTGCGGAACTCTTTGGCAGCGATGACGAGCAGCAATCAATCTTCCAGCACTATCGCACAATAAATACCAAAGCGCCGGTCATTCTACTAGTGTTAAGCATCGTGAGCATGGGCCTGGCAATCCTTCCTTTCATCTATGGCATCATCGTGATGGCTAGAGCCAGCACCAAAGGACACAGGGCCAAGCGAGACTTACCACTCACTGTGCTGCGAGTTGCTTTCTTTGCATGCACCGCCTCAACAATCCTCAAGACCATCTCGTCCGCGAAGATCACTGCGTCGGCGGAGAAGAGTTCTGGTATGGTTGAAGTGGATGGCAAGGCCCTACACGCCTGGACGCACAGCGGCTTCCTCGCAATCACCTGGGTCGGTACAGCGCTTGTCTGGATTGCGTTGGCACTGGTAGTTGCTGCTGCCTTCAGAATTGCTGCAACAGTGAAGGAATTCCATGCGAGGACCGATGGTACGAACCAGAAATGGTATCACCTATGACAGGATTGCGACTCGGATTTTGTCCATGTTGAGGGCCGGGCCTTGAGAGAGGGAGGTCTGGGTTGAGCATAAGGCGTTGGATGGCGCAGCTATCACTGGTTATTTGGGTACGCCCAAGTCTCGTTGTGACCTTTTGCTTCAGAGCGGATTTGCATAGCTATAACATCTGGATGACATGCTTGCCGTCCAATCACTCTATATGGAGTCCATTTCGAGGCCATATTTGTGTGCAGCATCGTTGGCATATGCTGTCCATTGGCGCAAGGCAGGCGTAACCGATGTGATAGCATGACATGGTTAGCTGGGTGGGGCCAGCATTGAAATCGCGACATGTCAAGGTGTAGAATATTCGAACGGTGGTCCGTTCTGCTCCAGTAACGACAACGTAACTTAGGGGCCCTTGTCCCTTCCCGAACAGTTAACTCAGGAAAGTGGTTGTACATACCTTGATTGGTGAAAGTTCTCTCAACAATGTATGAAAGGTGTCGATCCAGATCGAAATTGTGGAGAAGTTCCCGAGAAAGTATCTCTCCTCGGGCAAGTTCAACCTTCATTGCAAATCCTATATCTCAGCTGTTTGACATGACAAATGTGGTCACTTGGGCGGCAGGCGTGCCAACGCAGCATTGCTTTTCAACTGACCCAACTGTCCTCGTCCAAGTCAAGGCGCTGTAGTAGCTCGACAACTCCTGTGGTGAGTGAGGAAAGGTGCCTGACCAAAAAGGATGAAGTGGGGTATCAACTTGACCGAATCATGGAGACGCGGTGATAAAAAGTCAGAGACATTTGAGACTGGCGGGCGGGAAACAGGTTGCATCATCATGGTCAAGTCGCGCCGATAAAGACAGAGAGACAAACTCAGAGACTGGCGTGCGGGAAACAGTCGGTGCTGGGCATCCTCCTTCGCGACACGAAATCTGAAATGTTGTATCTCTGTTGAACTGACGAGCAAGGGTGATTTGAAGCTCAAAGTGACGGAATTTCGTCGGCGAGAACGCCTGAGAGGTGAAACGGTCCGCCGTAGCGATATAACGGACGTTGCTACGGTGGTGCTTTTGGAACAAAGCGAAATCGCCGCGATTACCGAGTAAATGCCGGCAAGGAGCCGCTGTTTTGGAATATCTTCTAGACGACTTACTCTCGTCCCTCGTGCTTCTCACAGCCTTGCATTCGAAAGGGAGCTGCAGTTCCATGATTTACCTGGTTTGCATCGGGTTGACCTCAGTTGCGCGCTAGAATATGGGCGAATTTGTCACCCGACAACACCCAGCCAGCGCCGTCTTGGTGAACATGGATCGCAACACTAGGTCATGTTCCACCAAGGGTCGACGATGGACTTGGTTCGGCAGAAAGAGTCGAAGGGAGAGAATAGACAGTGTATATAAAGATGGCTGAACTCGTCGCCATCTTCGAATTCCTCGTCAGGGCACTCGAAGGAGCTTGAACAATAGCTCTCCAGAAAGTCACCAGGACAGTTACGATTTCACGAGAACAGTCTTGTCGCTGCAACCTCACCTGCTCGGCAAGATGCCTTACTACACCGTCAAGGATGGCACGGAAATATATTACAAGGTCTGGGGCCCGGAGGACGGTCCAACGGTCGTTCTTTCGCACGGATGGCCACTGGACTCGGACAACTGGGAGGCCCAGATGTTCTTCCTGGCAAACCATGGGTATCGCTGCATTGCGCATGACCGTCGCGGCCACGGGCGCTCCAGCCAGCCATGGGATGGCAACAACATGGGTATGTCTATCCTGTCCCATATCCACTGCTTTGCGAAACCTTGCGCCCCTGTCGCTACGATGCTCTGTTGCTGACTCCACTCTCCAGACACCTACGCCGACGACCTCTATGCTCTCTTCGAACACCTTGATCTCAAGGACGTCTGCATGGTTGGCCACTCCACCGGCGGTGGCGAAGTAGCCCGCTTCCTCGGCCGCCACGGCACCGACCGCGTCCGCAAGGCCGTCCTCGTCAGCGCCATCTGCCCATTGATGCTGCAAACCGACACCAACCCTAAAGGCTTGCCAAAGAGCGTGTTTGATGGGTTCAAGGCCGCGATGGAAAAAGACCGTGCTCAGTGGTTCATCGACGTCCCCACAGGCCCATTCTTCGGCTTCAATCGCGAAGGTGCGAAGGTCAGCCAGGGCATGATTTGGGCTTGGTGGCAGCAGGGCATGACCGCCGGATTCAAGGGCGCGCACGATTGTATCACCGTCTTCTCCGAGACAGATATGAGGGAGGATCTCAAGAAGATCGACATTCCGGTCTTGGTGATTCATGGGTAAGCGACTATTGCCAGACATGCCAGCACGAACCAAGAGTTGCAGGCTAACACTTCGCGCAATCCAGGGATGACGATCAGATTGTTCCGATTGTGGCCAGCGCCCATGAAAGCATCAAGCTCCTCAAGCACGGCACCCTGAAGATCTACCCAGGAGGGGCGCATGCTTTGCCTAACCTGAACCCGGACGAAATCAACAAGGATTTGCTTGAGTTCTTCCGAGCTTGAGCAGGGCGGACTACTAGTGTGTGAACAGCCCACAATCGAGAATGATTCGGGGCAGATGCAGGAGACGGACGAACCCGGCGGGGGAATGATTCGAGGAAATCACGTTCATTTGCTTCCTCTTCATGAACCTCAACCCAATCATTCGACAATCAACCCAGGGGATGGAAACGAGGACGCAAGACTGAAGGCGAAAGGTCGAGAAACACGCAGGGAAGGAAATGGAAGAAACCACGCTCGCTTGTGATGTGCTGCTAGCACACTTTCCTCTATACCATCTATAGCACGTTCGTTGACATAACGTCCCAGCCAAAGCTGGCAGAATGAATTGGGAGCAAATCCCTGCTCTCAACGAAATCAGTCTTGTGTCGGTACTTAACGCCGGGTGTTAACTTGCTGCATGATGCATGCAGCAAACACGCATCAAAAGAACTCGAGCATGCATATCCTTGTGACGAATCCCGAGAGTGGACGTGGGCCTTAGCTTGAGTTTCACGATCAGTGCGCGAAGCTTGTTCATGAATATATGGATGTAGAGGAGAGGGTGCAGTGTAACTGCGAGTATTGTGGTTATCAATGTGATAGGTTAACCTGGACTGGGTGTTATACAGTCGACGAAACGAATATACATCATTATTAGCGCCAATCGCCAACCTTGACTGAGCGGACACAGATGCGAAGGTGCGGATGCCAAAGCCCGGGTCACCCCAATCGCAACACCCTTTTGCCTAGGAACGGCGGATCCAGCTACCTGTGCTTGTCCATAAATTTCTCGTGGAACTTCGTCCATCTTCCAACCCAATCGGTGCCAGGTGCAAGGAACGTTGTCCGCAGATGGAGTGTGTCGGGCTTTTGACCGAACCCAGAGCCTGGTACGACGCAGATGCCAGTCTCTTCGAGAAGACGGAGGCAGTAGAATTCGTCCGGAGATCGTTCCGCCGCTTTGGCAGCCTCGACTGCTTTTGGAGGGACGGTAATGGTTGGGAAGAGGTACATGGAACCCTGTGTGGCAATGTTAGCACGTGCCGGTCAGTGCTCAGCCATGATGGCGGAGTGACGGATGCCTACCTGTGGCTCTCCAACCTCGACACCTTCCATCTGCTTGAATGCTTCGTATAATGCAGTCGCCCGCTCTTTCAGACCGTTCTTGACGCCATTGTATTCCTGATCGTAGAGTTCAAAGCTGGGGTCCCCTGGTTTTGGGGGATTCACCACCATCTCTAGGAGGCACTGGCCAATGACGGGCGGGCATAGCATGATACTGATGAACTTGTATATATGGGACTGCACTTCGGAGTCAAAGCCGACAAGTTCAAAGTAGCCTGCACGATGACCGCATTCGCCTACCATACCCTTTGAGACTGAGTTGAGCGAGGCGAGCTCGACAGTGTCGTACTTGCCTGGCTCTTGCTGCTGCAACCTCCGCAACGCCCCCTTGAAGGAGTGGAACTGGCCGACGAAGACGTTTGTTTGGTAAACTTCGTCAGCCATGATGACTAGGTTCTTCTCTGCAGCGAACTTGATCGTGTCTTCAACGTCCTTCTCAGGTAACGAGGCGCCGGTTGGGTTGCCAGGATTGATGATGACAATGGCACGCACATCGGTGCCTTCACTGACAGCCTTATCATAAGCTTCTCTGATGGTTTCGAGTTCGGTGCTCCAAGACTTAGACTCATCGAGGTAGTATGGGACGCAGCGGGCATTGAGGACAGTCAGCGTTGCCGTGTAGAGAGGATACTGTGGTATAGGCACGAGCACGCCGGTGTGTGGCGCGGCACATATGACGTGCAGCAGAGTGTTGACACCTGACGAGGCACCCGCCGATAGGTAGATGTCGTCCTTGTTTGACGGGAAGCCGTCTCGTCGCTCGATGAAGTTGGCGACGGATTGCCGTATGCCTGGAGCGCCAGCAGACTGTGAGTATGCTCCTACTGACTGCACCTCTTTCAGCAGCCAACGCGCACGGTCGATCGCATCCTGCTTGTAGCCAAAACTCGACTTCAAAGCCTCCTCATTCTCGAGCAGTGCGGGATACTCTAGCAGCGCGAGCACCTGACGGAAGAATGTGATGGGCTTCTGGTCGAGTTGCTGTGGATTGCCGATGTTGGCAGAGATGACAGTGTCGAAGGGCGGGGGGTTTTCTGGGGGAGTCGGAGGGTCTCCTCGATTCAGTTGTACACGTAACTCCTCTGACTTGATTGCAAGCTCGCCTCGGACGGCGTACTTTGCTTCCTTCACATGGGGATTGATGTTGTCAATAGTCAGACTGCGTAGCCGGGACGTCGACGACATGTTGCGGCGGCCGGAGTAATGACTGCGAGATGGAGGAGGAAGAGTGGATGCTAGGTAGTGGATATGTCAGTTCCATGGGGTCTCATGATGCCTTGATAATGAAAGTCGTGTGCGCAGAAGCAATTTTGTTGGTCGAGTCACAAGTGGTGTGCGACAGGTCCGACTGCGGAGATCGCGACTCGCTCTTCTTACCTCGTAACGGTTTTCGGCGTGATAGGTGGCGTGAAAGGCCGGTGGCATTGGCTGACAGCAGTGCTCTACAGGCAACAGCAAGTTCACTGGACAGGTACTGTGCTCGCAGCAATACAGATAACGTCTTTGACATCGATCCTGTTGGCGTGGCCATCTCGGTGGACGGGAAGAGGGATATCCACCGTCACAGTGGTCAGTGGGGCGTGAACAATTCGAACTACTAGCTCACGAAGGTGAGCCTTATCGTGAGCTCGGAGCAGATAATGCTGGAGATTATGATACAACCAGCCAGATCGACCGCGTCTCCTGTACGAGGTAGCTGTCATGGCGAAGCTCCTTCGTCTATCTTATCACCAAATGTGGGGGAAATCAAACTTGTGCTGCTGCAGGGGTCTCGAAGCCGAGACAAGATCATTGGTGAGCACCATTTGACATGGATTATTTAATCGAGGCCTCTCATCCAGGTGTTATTAGCTGAAATGAGGAGGACGTGCCGTGTCTAGGAGTATGTATGGTACAAGCGCAATCGGCGCAGTCTCTTGCAGGTGGCCACAACACCTTGCCCCGTATGCTTCAATTGCCAGCGTGCCATGAAAGATAAAACCCAGAGACTTGCGTTCAAGCCCGTTCGCTTCCCCTCAGCCTCACAGCCTGGCCGTACTTTTGCAGCTTCGTGATCAGGGCATCGCCTTGTTTCACCACATCTGCATACTGCTTGTTCTTGTCGTCGGGTCGAGTTGTCTCAATAGTTCCCTGCACTCGGTCGATCGTACAACTGACCCGACCACCAGCAATGAATTTTGCCAGATCTCTGTCCAAGAAGTCAACGCTGACGCCAAACGCATGTGCCATCGTTGCCAGCCCAACCACTCGGTAGGATTGTAGGAGTTGCTGATAGCCTCGCAGTCTCATCTCGCGGACAAACCATGCCCGATGCTCGTACAGGTAGCGGTCCTGTGTCAGGAAGTTCTCTTCCACCGCGGCCAAGGCGAGGAAGAACTTTCGATAGTTGCCGGTATAGAGACTGTTCACCAACTGACCCAGAGACGAAACATCCACGGGGGCCTCGGTCTGCGACTCTACTGCACCCTTCGTCCCGAGCGCGTTCACGTTAACCAACCCGCTAGCACGTTCTGCGGTTGAAGCAGACACGTCCTTCATCTCTTCATCTCCACCTTCTGCTTTGTCTTCGCTGTCTCCCAGGATCGCTTTGATTTCTGGAGCATCTACGACTTTGGCCTTGAAGTCAACACGCTTCAGCGAAAGAGAGCCCGCCAGCACCGCGTAAACGACCAGAGAAGAGTAACTGCAGAGTTCATAGCTGGTGAAGGTGGAGAGACTGTCGAGGAGCAGCGGCGCAGCGAGGTTGTAGGATCGGACGGTGAGGAGGTGTAGGCCCTTGTAAGCCTTCAATCTATTCCTTCGGTCCCAGTCTCCACCGCTTTCTACCAGGATGCTCGCTCGGTCAATCTGCTTCTTAGCGAATGCCTTGTCGTTGAAGAATATGCCGATTCGGATGATCGCGAGGACAATGTCAATCTTCGTTCCCAACGGGCCGGTCTTGTCAAACACTTTCTCATAGGCGGCAATAGCTTTGTCCTGCAGCATGTTAGATCAATGGTCCTACAATGTGACCTTCCTGTTACCAACCTTGTCACCAACACGAGCCCAGAATTCCGCGCGCTTGCTTCGAGCCGCTTGGATCTCTGTTTCTCCTGCCTCCTTCTCAGCCTCCTCCTCCTCCTTCTGAAATTGCTCCAGCTCCTTTTCATTGTCCGCCTTCAGCTCCTCATAGAGCGATTCGTCCCACGGCAGGATGCCGGAAGGTACAGGTTTCTTGGGCGGTAATAGGTTGCTTGACACTAGAGATGCTCGTCGAGCAGGAGGCTTCGACGGCTGTTGCAGCGGTTGAGCTGTACTTTCGCCCACGGCATTCAGCACGCCTTCAGTGGGATGAGCCAGATGCCGATATAACGGCGCCATTTTATGATCCTTAATTGCATTTTGTAGGTAGTTTAGCGACGTCGGCTGGATGGCCTGAGGTGCGTTGGCGAGGGTGAAGATATGTTGGGCTAAGGTTAGGTCGGGGTATTTGGCGAACTGAGGATCTGAGCCCATGGCTGCAAGCTTGAAGGTCTAGAGTCGTGGAGATTTTGACGGAGCTCGAAGAGAGACTGGCACAGCTGAGAATTTACTGATGGAGGAGTCTTCAAAACCTCAACTTTTGAGACGCCGCAACTGAGACGCGCATCAGTCGCCAGCCTAGTATGCGCGAAGAGATATGGTCCGCCGTATTTACTAGGGTGCTCCGCAAAGTGCTCTGAAGCTCTTTTCAATTCGCGAGCTGATCTCGGTCTTGGATTAATGCAGAGCGTCCGCTGAGCCTCTTTTGTCCCGAAGTAAATGTTGAGTCGTAGCTACTCCGCAGAGATTTTGTGTATGAAGCTATGAGCCTAGTATGTAGCGACACGCCTCAGATCCGATTGACGAGGCTGTCAATTATGTCGAGACTAGTGTTGGCTTAAGCTTCCCCACTTTCGGCTTCAGGTTCGAGAGCTGCCTCAATTTGAATTCTCTTCGATCTCTCCCGTACCCAGAACTCCTTACACGGACCGAGGCTGATCTCGTGGACTGCCACTTCGTCCTCCCGCTCGAACACGAGACATGCAAACTGCGATTGCCCGAAATATGCATGGAAAAGGCTGCCATTGGCAAGATGACGGTGGGAAACCTGCAATTTTGCCTTCCTGCAGGAGGCGCCTGGTCCCCGGTTTACGAGCCACAACCTTGGATACTGAGTATCTGGTAGCCAAGCGAGGCGGGGTTGAGGTCAACCTCGAGGCGGCCCAAATAGCATCAGCCTGGTTGAAGTTGACAATATGAGTAAGAAGGAGTTCTGAGAGTAATCCGGCTTCAAAGTATGTTTATGGGGCTTCCCTTGACATCTATTGCTTCTGCCGCACCTTCATTTCTCGTTCCAGGTGTACTTCAGCCTCATGCACTTCACTACACAACTTCACGGCGCTCGCCTTGTTCCCAGCTGCCTCTCAGACGTGACCAAGGACGCGATGAGCCTTTGTTGATTGCGCCTTTACTCGTCACCATTTTGCTGACTTCCCTCACCCTTCCTCGTCTTCAATCCTTCCTTCTTGAGTTTCATCCCACAACCACTTCGCTGAAATATCTATGCCACTTGCCTGGCCTCTCTTACCCCAATGGCACCTATAAAGGTCGCCTTGATCCCGCCAAAGGGTGATAGGCTTGACCTTGTGGTACCGTTCGACAGCAGCAAGCCATTTTCTGACCTTGCCGAAACCGTCATCCAGCGCGCCTCCAAATATCGGTCTCTGCCTTCCTCTATCCGATACGACTCTTTGAAGCTGTGTCTTGGTTCCGATAACGGTTACTTGATCGAAGCAGACGACATAGTTGGAGATGTGATCACTACCTCTTCAGATGTGCTTTACCTCATTTTTCATGACGGCCCTCGGAAAGACGCCCAGGTTGACGGAAACGACCTCTCCACAGTGACCGGCGCACTTCAGATTCGCGTTATCACTCCAAACCTCGCACAACGAACTCCGGAGATTCGTCACATACCTTTGTTGCAGAATGGCCGCTACTACCAACCCTCCACAACTCTTAGAGAGATCCACCAAGTTGTCGCACAACACCTTCACCTTCCAGCAGATCCAGGGGAAAAACAGGTGCCGTCCGAATGTAACTGCAAGCTGGCACAGTTACTAGTCAAGAGAGGTCAATGGGACAAACATGCTTGCGTAGGTCACATGAGTGTTGGCCAGCCCTGCTATTTTGGGTCACCTGTTGCCTCGCCTTCTGCGCGTTGTGCCCGATGCTCCAAGCCCCTGATCTCCCACGCCAGCATAATGAACAGCGGGAGTTGCCAAAGATACATACTCCGACGTACCGATCTGCCCTGTGGACATGTCATTCATTCTCAATGTCTTGATGCCTACCAAGAGTACGATTGCCCTTCCAGATGTTACGAAATCGGAACCACCAACTCATCAGCCTCCGAACGTGTTTTGGTGGTGTCTGGAAATGGCAATATTGAGAAGCTAGAGGTTTCTTCGAAGAGTCATTCAGCTTTAATGGCGAGGCTTGCTGAGCGTTTCGGCGAGAACTTCACCGACACCAAGGCTGTGTTCTGTAAAGGTGGCCTTGAGGATGGAGACAGTTACGGTCAGTTTCCTGTGGTTGCTATCTGCTCGTCTGAGAGGCACCGCACAAATACAGCCCCTCCAACATCGTTCCTTGCCTCATCTCGCGATAAGCTTGACCTTCATACCGTTGAAGGTCCTATCAGCACTCGAAATTACGACTTGACGCTGAGAGATGCTACACTGACCGACATTGCTGTCAACGGTGTTCTCACCCTCTATGCCGTGGAATGGAAATCTGATGGCGTTGTGCCAAAGGGAAAGGGGAAGGATGTGATGTTCGCAGCTGCTTCACACTGGAGATTGCCTTCGGTGCAATCAGACCGTGGCATGGCTGCGTTCCTAGGTTCGCTCCGAGTCTTTTCACATATCATTGGATCTCAAGAGTTCGATGACTATCGTCAGAATGAAGTACTCAGAATCTTGCACGCACTGACTCGCTTTCCGCCAGCTGTGAGAGCCACCCATATCCTTATGGACGGCAAGACGCTCACACCGAACGAGAGTGCAGCTCTTGTGCAGTGTATTGCCGCGGTGGCGGAAGAGCTCATACCTCTGAACATCGTTTCGAATGACATACGGCGCAGCTTGGAGGGCGCTAGGCTTGTCTTTGGGATCATTTTGCACGGTGTCCGCGAACCAGGAAGTCGCCAAAATGACAAATCAGATACCCAGAGTCCCGCCCTCCCCTATATTTCCGGCTATCATACAGTCGATTTGAGGGATGCCAAGACGATGGAAGCAGTGATTGACCCCGTCTTGACAAACCTGGGCCTAGTCAACAGAAGCGTCTTCAATGCCCTGTCTGTCTCTTCGCTGCTCAACGACAGTCCTTTATGCTACCTCAAGGACTGCAGTCAGGATGATTCTAGGCGAATCCGGGTGGCCCTGCTTTATGGCGGGATGACACCAGAGGCGCCCTATTACGAGGCCGATCTGTTAGGCGCGGCGCTTGAGCAGTATGCAACTGTGCAATCCCACTCCCTCGACCCAAAGGGCTTGTCTTCTGACATACCCTTTCTTGCATCTCTCTGTGAGGAGACTAAGCTTGTGGTGGTCGCGCCGCGGCAGCTGTCCAATGCGAAGGTCCCCAGTTTGACGCTCGATCGACATGGAAACATGGCCGTTTATACCGGAAGAGCTGCGTGTGCCGCTCCAGGTCAAGATCATGCAGTGTTCCATCCATTGGCCGGTGTTGAAAAGAACGTGGACGTCACGATCATTTCGCAGATGCTCGAGCCCGTTCTCAAGGCTCGTGAAAAGGATGGAACAAATGTTTTTGATTTGTTCAGTGCCGACTTCCGCCGCAAAGAATCTCTGCCGACTGAACTGATAGTCTTCTGCGTGGACTGCAGTCACAGTATGGGCGAAACGTCTGGATTTGCAAACGCAAATGACGACAGCGACGATTCGGACTCCGAGGACAATGAAGATGTTCTTCTCGACGATGAGGATGATTCAGATATCCCGCTGGAAGAGATGAAGGCTTGTTTGCGTGCTCACGAGTCCTACGAAGACATTTTGCACATCATTCACCACTATCCCGGGGAGCCTCGGGTAGCTGCTGAAGAGATTTTGGAGTTTGTAAGAACCTCGCTCATCCGAGAGCTCCGCCACCTTACCTCCAAGCAACGTCAAGAGTCTCTGTGGGCCACTCGAGCATATTCTCGCGCCTCAACCACGGAGCGACGTATGAATACATTGCGGAGAGTCTTAACTGGACTGAATCACCAAGAACAAGCTCTGCTGGACTTCCTAGTTTTTACGGCCCGGGACCCTTCATTTGTGTCGAACGAATTTTCGTGGTCTTACGGTGATGACTTGCCTTCCAGCCCAGCGTCCTCGGCTTCGCACGATACAACAGGCTTGGTAGATTTCTGTGTTGTCCCCCAAGAGTATTTTTGCCCTATCAGCCAGGTTGTCTTCGAGGACCCTGTCAAAACTGTGGATGGCTTTACGTTCGACAGAAAGGCGATCGAGAGATGGTACCGCATCCGAAACAGCTCACCTCTGACAGGACTTGCTGTTGAGGACACAACAGTACGGCACCAACAATCACTGGCTGATCAGATCAAGACATGGGTCAAGGCTGAGGATGTCATCCAACGTTTGCCATCGTCTCCAAAACGCACTCGGATGAGCTCCCGCCTATCGCAAACGATGATCGACTTTATCGCTCCAACCGTTCGTTTTACTCGGGCGATACCAGGGTCCGCAACGCTCATGGACTTACACAAGATTTCCTTTCGAGGAATGAGGGGCCTTTACACCAGCTTCTCTTTGCACATGGGTGGTGTTCATCTCCCTTGTACTGAAGAGAATATAGGTCAAAAGGGGGTGGTGGGCAATCAGACCATTACAATTAGTCCGAACTACGTGTCTGACTGTGACGCCTCAAGAGCTTCAACGGCCAAAGAACAGATGTGTCTCATTCGAGTGTATACGAATGGTCGTAGAGCCGAAGAGACGTTCAACTACTGGATTCCATTAAACTCCCAGGTCACCTTCGCCTCGGTTCTTTTCCGGCACTGGAGATTTTGCATTCAGAACCGCGGCCAGTGTGCTTGCGAGTATGACCATTCTCCGTGGACCGATCTGAAAGATGGCGGAGACGGGACTGCCATTGGGTCGAAAAACGAGCCCTGGTTTTCGTTATCCAGAAGTATTCGAGGCCTTTCCCGCGGCATAGTTAGAGAGCATGAAGCTCTTTATCCACGTTTGCGTGAGCTTGGCTCGCGGTCTCGCATCTCAGGGCAGGCTGCGAGCGACCCGGGTCAGTATGACCGCTGTCGGGTATTGAAGGTTGAACTGGTTGGATATGAGAGCGCAGACGACAGGAAGCGAAGAGACAGACGCCAAGCGAAAATATTGACGAGAATGGCTGTGACCAAGCAAGTTTTCTCGCAATTCATCAATCGTCTCATCGCCTACAACTTCCCTACCAATGTTGGCTTGATAACTTTCGGGACCCAAGCACGGATCTCGCAGAAATTGACCGACGTGGTCGAGAACTTTCGGCAAGCCGTCGACAAAATGAAGGAAGACGGCGATACGGCATTGTGGGATGCACTCGCGCTGGCGGCGGATCATCTGGTTGACACGAGCGGTCCGCGCCCCCATATCCAGAAGAGAATAGTCTGCCTGTCTGATGGGGTAGATACGAGCTCACTCAGAGGGGTCGACGACGTTTGTCGAACATTACTCCAGCATAACATTGTCGTTGATTCTGTCTGCATCGGAAATCAAGACAATCGCGCATTGAGGACAATTTCGTACCTCACTGGTGGATACAAATTCGCGCCAACTTCAATCGAGGAAGCATCTGCATTGTGCGAACTCGAACCGGTGCTATCGATACATGAGCGACCACTGATATCTCGATATGGTTCTGGCCTCAACTTTGCGGCCGTCCAGTCCAGCTCAATGGCCAAGGTAGATCCGGTCACGAGGGATGAATACCCTGCTCGAAAGGCTCATGAAAACCTCAACGACGCGTTCATCCGGATTGGCCAATTTGAACGAACTAGGGCGTCGAGTCCGTCCGAGCAGCCGAATGTTTCAACGTCGTTGCTCCGTACTAGGAGGCTGCTGCAGGAGATTCGTGATGTTGCTAGTCACCATCACCCCTCATATGATGTCTATGTTTCCGAGACCAACATGGGCTTCTGGAAGGTCGTTCTCCAAGGTCCTGCCGGGTCGGCTTACGCAAGCGGAGCATTCGTCCTGTACTTGGATATGAACGAGGACTATCCCCGCAAAGCACCACATGGAAGATTCGTCACTCCGATCTTTCACCCTAACGTCAACAGACATGGGAGAATCTGGTAAGTTATCCATCCGGTACTCTCCTTGTCTAGCATATCAAGTTTGTATCACTGGACATATTCAAACTAACATCCTCTTCTCTTAGTCACTCTATCTTCGACCGAAACTGGACCGTGGATACCACGAACAAGCAGATCCTTGACACAATTTTCGGCCTCCTTCTTGTCCCGGAATTCAGCGACCCAATCAATACCGTTGTGACACTCAACTACTACTGGGATGAGGTGGCTTTCAAGGACGAAGTAGAGAAACACATTCAGAAGCACGCCAACCTATCGAGACTTCAGTTGGGCAATTCGATCATGATGTTAGGTTAGGGGCAAAGGCGCCGACAGAGTATCAACCGCTCAGCCTGTCCGTTGTGAAAGCGGAATAGAAGTAGTGTGGACAAGAAGCAACACTTATGTTGAGCTTACCGCTAGGATGATATGCGAAAAGCGCCACTTGGAGCTTGCAAAATGTGGCGGAAGGCTATTTTCCCATCGGCGGGCAGCATTGCGAACCACAGATTTTGCGGGGGCATACCAGGGGACGAAGCGTCGTGGAATCACTTGCTGGTAGAGGCCGCGAATAGAAAGACGAGACGAGACCGTCTCTCCATCTGAGTGCCTCTGCATCTCTTCATATCAAGAGCAACATGACTGCACGTTGAAGTGTTCACCTCACCTCGCGCGCAGCCCGAACAAATCATGCACAGTCAATACCTCCAGCCGTGATCCCACTTGGTTTCGAATTCTAATCGCGCGTCTTTAGCTTCCCTGTGTCTGAGACGGTAATTGACTCATCCAATCCACGAGGTAGCGGCAAGTTGAAGTGTACTTTCGAGCACAACTGCTATTTACTAATGCGGGAGATAGTGGTCGATGTCGTAGCGGAGAGAGGATAGATAGAGACTGTAATAGAAAGACACTGCATGAGTAACGTGATCGCGCGCTGACGCTGTGCAACGTCTGTGGCGGGCGTCGCGTCGGCGCGTCTAAAGCGTCCGTTTGTACGTCGTACAGAGATAGGGACAAACTTGCAAGTGGTACGAGTACGAGGACAAGGGACACAGTACTTAGGCATCAAATACACAGTATCAGTACCTGTACCAGTAGTACGGAGTATGTTGTTATCCTAGGACCGCTACATACTGCACTATATTGGGCTGCGTATACACTGACTTACCCGCCTACCTCACCGTCGACCATGCCGTGCTTGAGAGGCAAGAAAAAAGAATCTGTTTGCACAGGTTCGGGGTCCCCTTCATCGCCACGAAGAGCCGAATCGCAGTGTTGCAGTGTTGCAGTGTGACAACGTCCATCGAAACCGGAACAACAGCAGGGGGAAAGAAAGTCCAGCGCGCTGAGAAGTAAACAGTTATACTTCTCCCTCTGCGTCATTGAGGGTGTGCACCCGACGCAACCTTCAGTCAGATGCTTTCGGTGTGCTGGAGCTATTCGTCCAAGTGGCACAAGTATGCATAACGATCATCGATGCACTTGCGTTGGGATGAGCTGGCAGTCATGCACACAGTCACGACAGTACATCGTATGAAGTTGGAGATTCCGAGAGCTCCGTCACCGCGAGTGAGGGAGAACATCCAACCTGACCAGCGATTACGCATGAAGAGCACCTACGTGTTTACGGACCGTGTAGATGGATGCTGGTGAATGGGCTGTACATCGGATCGATGGTGCTCCCCAGTGGGTATGTCTAACCATCCAGAATGATGGGCCATTCTTAACCGGTGGATCCCCATATGTGGCTGACAGACATCAGTCTTCGTTCGGAGGTGTCGAGGATGTGGGCCTTCGAAGGACGATGATGCAGGATGTGGAATGCGATATCTGCTGGATAGAGGCACATTGCGCGCTATATTTCAATTTGTATTCGTAGAGTGTTTATCTGATCTTTCACCCTCCGGAAATGCATGTGGAAGACAACAGGGGTGAATCGGGCAGAGCAGACAGCAAGAACCTGCTGAATAAGAAATGTTTCCGGGAAGCGGGCCGATAGGAAATGCTGGTAGACGACGTGCTGTGCTTATGGGACTCGGTGAATTTCAATCCCTACACATGGGGCGTTGAGAAGTCAGCTCTAAAAGATCAAGAAGTGACGGGAACGGATGCTTCCAGCCATGCAGTGACAACAAGCCCGGGAGAATGGGTGCCACCAATCACTAGCAAATCTGATGTCCATCAACTCCTCTGCGATTCTGTATATTGGACAGAGGGAGGAGTTACCAGTGACAGCGCAGGCGTATCGTATCTTGCCGTAGCAAGAAGCTCGCGCTTTCAGGTAGGCATCCGCGAACGACTGATGGAATAGTACATCGCACCAAGTCAAATCTGGTAGGACGTCAACTTGTCCGACCCATGTACGGAGCTTTTGTAGTTGTTGTAGTCCACATCTTAACATACTCGCTCTTGGATAAATCAGACTGACGGCCTGTCATTTCTTGAGTTTTTGAGTCGCCAGCCCGAAACACGCCTTTGTCCGGTGAATCCGAGCCGTATTGGACGATATGGAGTATGATAATAGGTCGGCTGGGTTCGACTGGCAAAACCTGCTTCGACAGCACTGCCTGACGGCGACGCTGAGGTGGGATAAAGGATAGCCGTCGAGGGTGTAAGTGTGCCGCGCCGATGAGACCATTCACAGACACTGAATGGATGCGACGTGCGTTCCCGGTTCCGCGTGGGCTAAGTAAGATGGTGCTTCGGGTAGGTCACGAAGAAGCGGTGTGAGTGTGAAAGGGAAAGCATTGCACCCAAGGAAGGACAAATGTCCAAATTTTCGAGCTTGAGATGAAATCCGGAACTCCTATCGCAAACCGTGGTTGCTCGTGATCCACACTAAGCAGATGAACACGGCCGACTCATGGCTGCGCCGCATCTTGGTGGCGAGGCGGCCCTCGAGTCCCATAGGAAATGCTTAACCTAGTGGCCCGCGGCAGGAAGACCGCGTAGACCATTGGTGTACTCGGAGAGCAGACGACAGGAAGCTATCCACTTGTCGGAGGCTAAGTGGTTGTTCTTGTGAGATCGATAAACCAATGGTGATGAGTAGGCTCGATCTTCCTGCAAGGCCACACGAACCAGGGGACTGGCTTAATCCCCACGTCCGAGTATTAGCATTAGTCCCTACTACCTTGATGCAACAATAGAGTATATAGCAGGGACTGCCTCTTGCTTTCGTGATTAGCAGCTCGCTTTTTGAGTCGGATCATTTGGACTCTCATGATCATTGATTGTACTGCATGTGCGGTGCACAGTGGCCAATGTGTGAGCTATCCCCTCAGGACCCAATCACGGCCTCAGTAGTATTACTGGATTCCTCAGCTGCATCTGGTTGACTTACCTTCGACGAAATGCGCAGCTTGGAGAGGTTGGTCTGACGTGGCACAAGATGCCACGATGCACAGCGGTTATCTGGGACGCAGACTTTTTCCGAACCAGGGTGGCACAGCAGCATGCATTGTGTCACCATGGCGAGGCTTTCTGCATCGTGGATAGCTCTTTCTGTCACTGACTTGCCTCTCTCGTGGCTGCCACGGGATGTGCCTCGTTGGGCAGAATGCAGCGCCCGGCGATCAGGTGCCCGTGTTGAGGATATCTTGCCCGCTTGCATGACGAATCGTGTTCAAGCGGCGGTGTGATAGTGCAGTGTGAAGCTGTCGACTGGTGAAAGTGAGGTAGCAAAAGGCGGTGATTGAACGAATGAAAGACGTGGCAGATGGTCCTTGGGCATCCAAGTCCCGAATCTGTGTGGCGCGGACAATATGCCGCATGTCTGAAAGTTCGAAGGGGCTGTGACAAGGGGACGCTATGCTTGTGACGAGCTCTTGTGTCGATATCCAGAAGATCCAATTGCGTCCGTGGACACACGGGCGACGGAGTGTCAGAGCAAGAGACTGGGTGACGAAGAAGTGAGAGAAAGCGGAGAGCAAGCGAGCTGCAAACAGGAAACTGCGGCGCGTCGCATTGCTGCTCGGCACGGGTTGGAAAATCGACCGGGGGGACATGGACTCGCCCTGCGCCAGTCAGCCCACCAGCCAACCTTCAGTTGCAGCAGCTGATGATTCGACCGGAATTGCATGTGCCGCCGTTACTGGAAATTCACACCGTCGGCCAGCCTCTGGGAATGACAGTCCGGCGACATTTGCCCTCCGCTGCTTCATTGGAGTCGCGACAAACCTTCCTTCCCGCCCGCCTTGCGACCTCGCGCGAGGCAACGGCCTAAGCCTCAGCGATGTAAATGATGCGGTACCATGACAGGCCGCCATTGGAACGAGTGTTTGCTGACTGGAGCCTCGACTTGACTTGAAGTCGTGGACGCAAGGCTGACAGGACTCAACGGCGTCTGCGCCTCCCTCTGGATTCGATACTGACTCGTCGAGTCGACTTCAGAGCAGCCAGTTGTCTATAAGTCTTTCGTCCAGGAACCAAACAGCTTTGCTGGTTCTAAGCCTTCGAAGCCCAACCTAACAGGCGGAGTCTGGGGACTCTATCATTTGTTGTTATCATGCTCGTTCGAACACCTCGCGGACGGGATTGGGGCCCAGCTCTGTGCGGAACTGGCGGCGCCCGTGATTCCTCAATACACGTTGCAGAGCGCCATGACCCGTCATGAAGCGCTGGGCTTATATATGCCGCAGGGTTCTGATCCAACTGCACTGCAGTACATGAAGACTTTTGGTCCGAACTACCCACGGTGCCTCCTTTACTACGAACGAAGCTTCATGCTAGTGGAGCTCTTCGCGCGACAGGTGAATCAGCGGAATGCAACATCAAGATACACATATGGCAACTCGCCCTGGTGGCCGATCACAGGACAGTCTCGAGGGCAGCGTCAGTCCAGCGCAGGTAACCTTTGGACCGACTGCGTCGTCCTTGGGAAGTCCAAGTGTTCACCAGGAAGTGGGCTCACCGTGTTCACTTCCGCCCGTGGACAATGACCCGCCCCCGCAGAAGTGCACCGAGTCACACGGTCAGCTCGCCCTGGCCACCAGCTAGGAAGCATCATGCTTACAGAAGACAGGATTGCCGGGCACGCCATTCGCGACTCCACCGGGGAGCCTTCGGTTTCCACAAGCACATACGCTCAATGACAGCCCACAGGATCACCGCGAACGCCATCCCAACACAGCTCAAAGGACAAATGTGGGATCTGAATCACCACGAGGAGCGCCGAGTCCCTTCACACCACCCACACGCATTCCCTCATATGATTACCTCCAAGGGATCGGAAGTTGGCATTTTGATGTGGAGCAACGACCGAACTTGGGTGTGCATCGGGAAAACGGAGCACGGCACTTGCAGCATGGAGGCGAAGTCGGAAATGGTGACAGATCCTTCGATAGCCCTCGATCTGGCTCTTTGTCTCTCTCCTTCAGCAATGACCAAGACCAGATGAGTCAGGCTGAGCAGCAGCAACAACATCAGCAGGAGCAACAACATCAGCAGGAGCAACAACATCAGCAGGAGCAACAACATCAGCAGGAGCAACAACAACATCAGCAGGAGCAACAACAACATCGACAGCAGCAACAGCAACAACGATGACGACGACAACAGCAGCAGTAGTAGCACCAGCCAGACGCACCTAATAGGTAACAGCACCGAGACATTCCATCCCAGCACTGCTAGTATCGTCTAGCCCGCACCAGTCGGCTATCCGCGAGTGTTCCGGTCGCTCAAGGCATATCAGGAGGCAAACCTTTCTTGGACATGAAATTGTTTCGATTCGGTGAAAGAATTATTGTTGTACTCTGATTTTCCGCTTTGATTTGCATTTGCTGATTCCAACGGGAGGTTCGACTTTGACGGTTCTACCGGAGTTGATCTAGAATGGACAACACGACCTCACGGTCACTTTTATTTCTTTACCACGGCTTTGGTGGCTGGCGTACTTGCTTCCTGTCATGTTATTTTTATTTTTTTGGTGTTCTAGTGTTGAACTAATAGTCTACATTTCAGTGTTTGGGATTGGATGTCTCGGCACCATATGATATGTATCATTCCATCAATGAAGACCACGTTTCTATCGTCACAAAGATAACCCAAGCCAAGTCTCCGAGAATGAGAAGTCGTTGTTTCATTAGCGCAACCTAAGACCACCTCGCCGGGTCGTCCTCGTTGCTTGTCCCCGATGTGGAACGCGATATACATGTGTACTTTGACCTATTCCTGTCTTCTTCCCTGCTATGTCTATGTCTATGTCCTGTTTGTTCCCTTTGTGTCGAGTCTCGCATTGCACGGGATGTACCCTGCCTCACCATGCCTGGACATGAGACATGGGGGGCACAATGGATCGAAGCGAGACATATGTACGTTGCCTAGAGAATACCTCGCCACGACAACGCAGCATTGTTCTATCTCCAAGATCCTGGTTTCAGGACATAAAGGGCAGGTCACAGTATCTTTCATGCTCCGCGAATGCCGATGCCACGCAGAGGCAGAGGCAGAGGCAGAGGCAGAGGCAGAGGCAAAGGCAGAGGCGGTTCTATCGCGAGAGTGCTCCATGCCACTGCATGTCCATGATGGGGCTCCGCGATGTCTCTGTGTCTGGAGCAGAAAAAGGGCTGTTCTGCCCTGGACTTCCATCAAACCCTCTATTAGTAAAGCGCAAGGAGAGATCAGACCAGCCTCCGCGAACACTTTTCGCCATTTCCATTCCTCATCCGTCACCGACAAGAGCAGATCAGGTTCCATACCCAAGCTTTGCGAGTCCATTTTGTTCCTCTTCCATTACTGCTCGCTGCCACCATTACCAACGCGGAGAACCTGTCGACCAACTATCCGCACTTCAGACAACGTCGAGAAGACCTGACAGGGCGAACCGGCCTTTGGTCCTCCTGTTGCGGTCCAGCTGATATTATGTCACGTCAGGGCGCGATGGAGAAGACAGACGATGAGAACAACGTAGATGAACGATTCGAGGCTCTGGTGCAAGAAGGGTTCAAGTGCATGTTCTGCCAGAAGTGTGTTTCCGAAGGACCGTGCGATCCGTCACTGGTGTATTGCAGGAATAAGTACCTCTGTCCTTGGTGCTCGTTAGACCTCCGGGCCAGGAAGAGAGGCGGCCGCAGCCAGCATGTCGGGCGATGCAAGGCCAGTTTAGGTAAACCGAGCGTCAGTGCATGTCTCGTCACACACAACAAACAGTTCTCGATAGAGATGGCGGACGGCAAGATCGATCGTGAGATCTTGGAAGCAGCGGGTTTGGCTGTCAGATCGCCACCAGACACAAGTGGCGGTAGGGCAGGATGGTAGGGAGGCTGCTCCACGATCTCATGCAGTGGCTGCAGCACGTCAGGGCAGGACAGGAACGGAGACATGAAGAATGAAACAAAGGGTGCGACTGGGTAACAACAAACAGTAACACCGTCTGCTCTCATGGCATAGGAGAGGGAATCCAATCCACATATGATGTCGACGGGTGCTTTCAGACGCGTTCACTGCATACAGTCGTTGGCGGGTGAGCTTGTCGGGCTCGGTGAGCATGTATCTCGCCGCTGTCGATAGTTGCAGTTAGCCTCAAGACAACGTGCGTCCTGTTCAACACGTCTTCTATTTTTCAGTTGTGCGTCCTCTTCACCTCACACCTTTATCTCCAGTGTGTATCTTATTCGATTCATCCTTTGAGCCTCGGTGTACATCACGTTCAACCCCTTTCTTTCCAGGATGTGTCTCACTCATCTCGACCGTTTACATTCTCGATTGACAGTGTCACGGATTTGGAGTTTAGAGGGGGTGGCGGCAGTGACCGGTACTGGTGTGTACAGAGAATCTTGATAGTGGTGTGTTCAGAGTATACCTGAGTGGTCGTTGCCGAAATGGCAGTTCGGTTGAGCAGTTCCGCAGCAGTAGTATTTGTTAGCGATTGGTACGTACCTACTCGTCTTGTACGAGTTGATTCTGTCCCGGAAGATCCCGCCAGGCTTGGTTGCTTCCATACCGCAGGCAACACAGGTGACAGGTCAAAGCTTGCCATAGCGGTCTTCGAAGCTTGCCAAGGAGCCATGGGCGTCCGAGCCTCGCCTTCCACCTCTCTAGGACGCGAACGTCGTCGCTCACCTTCGTCCTTCCTTCGACGCCCACACTCTGAGTCGGCCAACAGATTCACTGTTGCTTCTCAGCGCGGCCAGAATCGGGATACAAGGTCGAGGAGTTGCCCCCTGGCAATCCAGCGGGGAAGGCATGGGCAACCGTAGGTAGTGGTTCTGTCCTCTGCATATTGCCAGCCTGCCCTGACACGAGCGCCATCCCTACCTTAGCCTCTTCGTGGCAAGATCCGGATCCAGATGCGGGAGAAAAGAATTCTGCCTGACAAGTTGGTGCCTCGCGTATTTCGCCATCGTAACAAGTGGATGTCGCCTCCGACAAATCACAGTCGGACATCGTCGATATGCCGTGGATTCGACCCGATCAAGCAGTCCACGTTCGAATTTGCGCATAAATCTATCTGTCCACAATGCGCAAGTAGTTGTCAGGCTTTCCTCGACTTGAACACTTGACCGGAGCCAAATTTTGGGGAGGTACAGCCAAACATAGCCTGCCACGGGTACATAAGGTGTTGCAGCAATGCTGTTCGTCAAGCCCGTGACTGAACCACAATGAACACGCCACTCAACGGGGTGTCAGTCTCGTTTCTGTCCTGTGGTGCGAACATGTTCCTGGCGACTGCAGCCTTTTTCAGGGGCCTCCCGTCTGCGCCGATGTGTCCTTGCACTGGTGAAATTCCTGCCTCTAACGGGGATTTCCTTGCTCTTTGCTCAAGCCCTCGAGGGAGATGCTTGGTCGTCTGGTCCTTCGCGAACCTTGAAATGGACGAACGGGTATGTTTCTGTGGGTTTGAGTTGAGGGAGCCCTCTACTGCCCATTCGATGGCAGAGTTGAGGACGATTGCTGAGGGTCGGGAAGTCTTGGGAAAAGTCAAGGAAGGATGACCCAACGGCCGTGGCTTTATGTCTCGACGGGACGACTTGAAGCTTTCGCAGTCGGCTTGTTATCTTCCAGACTCGCCCAGATGGTTCGAAGCAATTCATAAGCCCGAAGGGTTTTTCGAGTTTGACTCAACAGACGACCATTCCGAGACGTCGACCGAGCGTCTCTCATGATAGCATCTGCTAAACCCCGTCGCCAAATCCAGCAAAACGCACGCAGGAGAGAAGGAAAGCAGAAAGGTAAAAGCTTATGCACGGCCACACGGCCCTCCGTTCCCCCCGGGTGCCTTTGCCGGAGAGTATTCCATATACTCGGTACAGTATCTATGGACAAAGCCTAACCTGATTAGAATCCCAGCCTGCGCCCTCCCCACCGGCCTACCACTCTCTTTGTTCCTGGTCGCGCATACTGTCTTCATGGCGGTCTTGGATTTACACATGGTTTCGGCGAGAAGCAGTGTATGCCTCCAGATCCAGGTCTCTGGGGAAAACTCTGTCCCTTATTGACTTTGTACCGGTCTCTCATACCAGCCTGAAACCCCCGGAATCTCCCATTCGCTTGCAAGTGCCCCAACAACGGTATCTGCGACCCCCTTGCTCACGCTGATGGTACCAACGCGCACTTATTTCTCGTCGTGGCTTCTTGAGCTTTATCTGAATCGGCCGGGTAGCAGAAGATATCGACTACCCTACAGTGACAATGCTCGGAGTCGAAATGAACACCTCACACTGCATCTTCATGCTGATTTCCGCGGCCTGCACCCTACGAAGTTCTCGGGACCGATATGAATTTCTCCCGGCCACCCTTTCTCACCCACTTGGACTGTGACAAGTTGATTCCGATGCTAACGAGATCATGATAGCAGCATAATACCGGTTCGACCTTTGACATACACATGCGAGTCACACGCGCTCCATCGAGCCGAACCTGTCCACCTCTATATCTGCAAGCGTACATCCAATTACGCTGTTGACCTATTATATCCAGACACACAATGATGCGGATCACAAAGATCGAAGTGAGACTGGAAGGAAGCTCCATGGATGCGCACGCACGTCACTGCAGCGCTGGGCCGTTATGTTCGTCATGCACATCCCTCTTTGACTGACGACTACATTTGGCCAGGTAGTGTCGTTGTACAGGCACAGAACAAGCACTTGAGGTGGTGGGGGTTACTCAGACAAATGCAGCGAGTACAGGTTCTTGGACAAGTCGTCAGCCGCCAGAAAGATCTCTTGAGCATTTCCACATTCGAAAGGTCGAAGATCTGTCCCGTAAGCGCCTATTCGCCCAAGTCTTCAACACGAGTCATCCTTGCTTCACAGAGACTCATCGCGTGGTTACGCTCGCGAAGTATTGTGATGAGGTTGATTGTTGGAAGTCGGAATAGGAAGAACTTTCTGCTTCGAATTTGGTGTCGGCAGCAGATACTATGCAATCCTATGAGGCTTCCTCCCTCGAATTGGATCAAAATCACCAACTCGTCAAGCTCGTTGTCCTACTCTTTCCACTGTTTGGGAAGTATATGTCGGATAATCAGTATTTCCGGTTTCCGGGACGAGTGAGTTCCGCCATATGTTGGTGGTCTTCACTTTGCTCTTAACCTCACGGCGGCATTCGATAAAGGGGATGACGATAATGGTCTCTCAGGCGATTTGCTATACAAGATTGTGAAGGTTTGTGCAAATGTTGACCCAAGCCACGGACGACGTTGCCGGAGCATGATCTTGTGTTTACATTGCTTGGGCACTCGTTCTAACATGGTTGAAATATCCGGACCTGCTCATCACATAGGATTACTTCTCGAGGCGGGAAAATCAGGACGTACAGGCCGCGGAGAAGGAGGACAGACCCGCATAAACTTGGTAGATCAGATTCTACCTGTGTCCTTCGCGCGGCATGTGTCTTCAGCTCGCTGTTCTCCCCCAGGGCGATGAGAGTCATGCGAAATGAGAACGCTCGACTCACCTCCGGCAACGATGCAGGTGCCGCTAGTATCTGCGTAGAGTATTTCGCTATTCTCGCGGCTGCTCCTGTCAACGTAGGGACAGCATGGTTGACTCGGGTGCTTCTAACAATGAGGCCTCTGCTTTTGGCCCCCCTTTCTCGTTCTCCGACCGCGAATCTCACGCCCGGGGGCTATTAGTACACAGCAACAAGGATGCCTCCCTTTCAGCGAACCATATCCCGCGACACGAAGCCAACTGGACGCTGGCACTTGGATTCCGCGAATCTCTCGCTACGGGCTCGTTGCAGGGGCCAGCACGTCACAGTCCTCGGTCACGGCCATCTTATCAGCCTTCCACAATAGCCCGACGGGAAGCCAACACTAGGATTCGACTTCCTCATTTGGTGTCTTCTGCGTCGGCGTTTCCAGGCTCATCAGTCAGTCCGTCCAACCCAATGCTTCGCAACCGATGAAAGCGGGTTGAATCGAGGATCAGAACCCATTGGTTTGCAGCAGTCTCAAAAGGAACCCTGCACTTGACGCTTGATGTCCGATGATCGTTGATTGATGACGAGTACATTCTTTTGTTTTTCCCGCGTCTCCAAAGTCCAGAGTTCACCAGTCACATTTTGACTGTCGATCTGTGGCGTCACAAGGCAAACCTGGAACGTGGAAATAGTATCCGTGTCCAAGTCTGCTGATAGATCGTCTGGCAAAGATTTCCCGCATACGAGAAGATTGTTTGCCGGATACAGAACTTCCCTGTCGCGGCAGTAGATTTTGCGGCTGTAGATTCCAGCGAGTTGGTCGTCGTGGTTGAAATGGTCGTCCGAGCAGGGGCGCTTTCACCTGGGAAGCCAGCAAAGAAGAGGACACAAGATTCAGCGCAGTTGCTGGCTTGATTCATCCTCAACAAACAACGATTAGACATGCGTGATCAGTAAAGAATGAGCCTCCTTTGGCATTCGCCTCCAGCAAGCACAACTGAGTTCTGAATCCCGAGTTCTGACGCAGACGACCGGAAAGGGGACCCTGATCTCAAAGGTTTCGATAAGCCACGGTTGAAAGAAACGGACGAGCACGAACGAATATCCTACGAGTACATGTGCTGCGCTGTGCTGTGCCGTGCTGTACTAGCGATGTGTTTGTTTCGAACCCTCCTCTCTACAAGTAGTTTAGGCCAAGAAGCGGGTTCTGCCCAAAATCCCATCCTCGACAACATGGCCTTCTTCTGTTCTCCCCTTTTGCAACTTCGTGGAGTTAGTATCCGGCTGGCCAGGCGGCAGATGCAAGGATTGCTGCTATCCACCCACACCTACACAGTACACTGTACACGGCACAGCTCGCGTAACGTAAGTTTCTGTACGAGTACCGTTCCCAGTGCGTCCTGGAAGGAGACGAGTAGTCGTAGTGTGGGTTCACCATGGCGCTTTGGGTTCCCCCTCTCCTCTCTGTGGTTGCAGATGTATTTCCCCGTCGACATGATTGGTCGTGCACACGTCATGTCGGCGGCGAGCTACCGATATCGTTGCGATCTGCTGCTACGAATCCCTCGTATTAACTCGGTACTCGTACTTTAACCCAGTACATATTCGTATTTCGTGCTGGGGGGGGCCACCCACCTGATTCCTCGTCCTGGTGTGTGAGATCACAACCCATTCTTCTGCCCTTTGGCCATTCACTACGAGTACTACGAGGACTGCTACGCGCACGCGCACGCCCAGCACAGATCCTCAGAGGATGACGAAGAGGCGAGACTGCGTACTCGGTACTCGTACTTTTTGTACTGGCTCCTGCATGGGTAGATCTCGTACTCGTTCATACTCGTTCATACAAATATTACGCAGTAACTCGCAACGCACCACTTTGGATGCAAGCGGATAGGATAAGCGAGCCACTACGGAAACAAGGACATTGTCCATCGACCGGGTCCTCCGCACGAGGTAGCAAGAGCAGCTTGGCACCGAATGCTGTAGAATCCCATCGAATGCCTCCATCGTAGATCCCTGGCCGAAGATCAATTCTGCGTCGCCGGATCTGGCGTCGTGCGGTTCCTCGACAGTTAATGAGCTCCGAGCTACGAAGCTACGAAGCTGTGAATGACGCGTGTAATTTTGTGTATCGACGCGGTACGCGTAATGGCTGGAAATTTTCATGGGTACGCTGGCGAGCTCTGATATTTATCTCAACTTGGACTCATTCCACTCAACCACCCAAAACCATAGGGGTGGCTATGACTGTAACGGGTGTGATGTGTGCTATTATTCGACCACTTGGTCCCCGTGCAAGACACTTTCAACCTGGGATTAGCCTTCGTTTACGGTCTCTTTGGGCATAAGTTCATGTGATAGTCGTGCCATCGGCCGAGAGCAACATTCAACAAGCAGGTTGGATTTTCATACCCCTCGCCAGTACGAGTACTCGTGCTGTCCTATCAAAATCTTGCACGATTTGGGGTGCAATCCTTCTCGATCCTTGATGGCCAATCCTGCCCTGTCGCGTGGCTGACACTATGGGTGCATTCAAACGCTGTCCGGGTGCAATTTCCAGGCTGTATTCCCACTGTCATTCGCCCGATCACCGTCCTCAGACACGCTTCCCACAACCCTTGCAAACAGTTGAATTGCCGGTCCTCCCGAGGTCGACATCAAGTGAGCATCGCAGCGGTAACTGTAGACCTTGTCCCGGTACTCGTATGATTTCAGTCCCGTTGTGACTTCATCGCGCGGTGCCATTCCATGTAGCAGAGTTTGATATTCTTTCCCTGCAGGCGTGTAGATAACGGAGTTGGGCTCTCCATGACCTCATGTTGACCACGACACCACCCAAGGCCTACAGAATTCAACTTTTGTCTGGCGGTTTTCGCCACGGAGTCGTCTGGGCGTGTCGCGCCGTGGCTGTGTCGCTCGAAATTGAGACGTCTGACGGATCACCTCATCCAAAGGCAGCAGCCTGCAGCATCAATGTGGTTCGACTCGCCCGACGACTTGGAGCCCTAGCTATTCATACACCTTATTGGACCAGATTGCATCTTTTATGAAGTTTGTTAAATATCCGAATGCCCAGCTCACGACATCTGCCTATCCTGGGTGGGTGTCTTGGCTGAGCCCGGATGCGTAGCCGCAGAGCTTGTGTCAGTGTCGACCTCCGACCCGAGACTGCTCTCCTTGGGAACGAAGCCGCCGGGCATCATTTGCAACTGAGATGGTGAAGGCAGCTCGGGACCCCCGTCGATAACGAAGTCAATCTTATCGAAAGCCTGCTGAATCGCCATATTGGCTCGACACTCGTTTCGGACGTGGGCGGCGAGTTGAGACAGGTCGACATCTGAGCGAATGGCTCGGATGAGGTCTTCGGTGGCGCTGAAGCCGCCAGCTCTGATGGTCGCGATGATTCCTCCCAGTAGCTGCTGATGCTTTTCAAGATCGAGTTGCTTGTCGGCGAGCTCTTGGACGTTCCGTTGGTTGGCGATTTTGCGACGCTGGTCGGAACTGGCATCGTAGATGCAGAGACTTCTCCTCGTCGCACACGCCTCGCAGGGGTTGCCGCCGGTACACTGCATCTCGTTAGCAATTCCACAGGCTAAATATACACTGTTCTTGCCTTTGTTTTCCGCTGCTTGCAGGCACTACATGCTGTAGAGATCTTGCGAGGGCGTTGGGAAGAGGATGGCTCATACGGGCCCTCGGCCTGAATTGGCCGCGGGGCTAACGGATGCGACATGAAAAGAAGGAGTACTTGCACGAATTCATCTGGTATGCCGCGGATTTTGTCGAGGTTGCGCGAGTCGTGGCCAGAACAAAGTCGGGGGACGCTGCATGCTACCAGTCCGAGGCCATGTCAGAGTGGTGACTGGACTCTTTATGGTTGTAGTGCTCGACTTCAGTGGTAAGATAATGCGCTGATCGTAGTGTAGGCACTAGAAAACAGTTGGCAGCAAATAAGGCAGAGGGTGGCGGATGAGTTATCCGACCGAATTCAGTGGCTGTTGGAGGGACTGACCGGGAATTCTAGCTAGGAGGCGCTGCTCGGGGGAATACTGCAACCATATTATATTCAATGGCAACGCGCAGTTTGTGGAGGCTTGCTGAAAAGATCTTGCAAACCCAGCCCACCGGGGAGGTCTTTCTGTTGCATCAACGTCCGCGGACCGCTCCTACTTGTTCAAGCCTGCGGCGGTCGCGACAGGCATACGACAAAGCTCGAGAAGGAGTGGTCGACAGACGGTGGGTGGTATGGCAATTCACGACGCAGCTATACAGCAAGTGAGGGTGCTTTTGCGTCTGGGAGCAAGCGTGTGGCCCGCCGCTTCTCTGGCAGGGAGCCTGCGGGAAGCCGATGCCTGGTGGTTCTGGTTAACCGACGGCCCATGACGCTGGGTCCTGCCCGGTAATCTCCTCCGGGCTCGGCGGTCGCTCGAGCCTCTGCCACCCAAGATGCAAAACTTCACACAATACCATCTGCGAACCTGCCTTAAAAGGTACAGAAGCGGGTACATCTCCGAGTTTTCGCGTCGGTGATGCTGCACAAAGGCCAAAGGCCCCGTTTTCCCACATCGTAAGTGGATGTCATCCGGGTGCTTGATACAACTTTCAGGGCCATGCGGCGACCACAACCACACGCTTTCATACTTGTACTTCTATTCATGGTCATGAAGCGCCGCTTTCGTTGCCGGCGCACACTCGTCGGACTGAAGACGGAAGCGGGAATACTCGAGGACGGACACCAAGGACAGCAGATTATTTGAGGCTCTAAATGCACATACGGATCGAGTCTTTCGCGACGCTAGTTGACTGAAACTTGCTGCCTTTGCTTCCAGGCTTTAACATACCTTATTGCCGGCCCATCACGTGACGGATGGCCATATGCGAGCCAATGCGAAGAGTGACAATTGAAGTTCTCTGCCAATGTGGGAATTCAGGACTTGACAGCTCATTTGCAGATACGAAGGGTCTACCGCTTCGATAACTTCCTCAAACTCTTCCCTCTCTCCTGCAGACCAGACTGAGGCTTGGCGGTGTCTGTGGTAAGAGGTGGGCAGAATCATGGCAAAGTCAGTCAACACCGATAGCCAAACCCGGCAACACCACCGAAATGAGACCATATCATTTGGAGATCTTGTGCAAAGTCTTCTGCGGTCGGCTCATCTGTGTTGCGTGAAATCGCTCCAATGGTGAAGGGGGGCGTATCCCGCTATGGGACAAATTCTGGCATGTTTTCTCCATCCAGCCTCCAGCAATTGCAAAAAAGTCCCTTCTCCCGTAATTGAATAATATTGAGATGGAATATAGCGATTTTTGTTTGGCCGATAAGCTTTTCATCAAGGGGAGCCTTACAGAGATTCACTCGCATACGGAGTACATGCACCACCTGCCTTCCCGTGTTGCTTGCGGGCATTGTGTCCAGTCCGTTGAGATCGCGCACACCAAAGTGACCCATCTGAAGGTAGGTCTGCTCACGATCTGAGTCATCAATTCCTGTCTGGCACAGCCTTGATCATCGTGATGTATAAATTGCTCCGGACTTTGACAGTGATAAGTGAAAAAGGTTTCCAGTGGGCCAAGTGGAAGGTGATATCACTTGGCACATTTCGAAGACGAATTTGCTCAACCAGCTGGCGTATTGGAGCAAACGCTTCTTTCGGACCATAGATGGAGAAATTCTGCGGTAAGTGGTTGTATACCAGGAAGGAACCTCGATCCAAGCTCTCCGACGACTCGGTTTCATAATGTTTCCCACAAGAGCACCACGCCGTCTGATTGGGGTGGAGGTTCGGTTTCGAACGATAAGCAAAAGGGTCAAGGGACAGATGTATTTGATCATGATACCTGCACGGCGCTTGCGGACTCTACGATAGCATGCGATATGGCAATGAATCCCCACTCGCAGCTTCCGACAGCATCGAGGACAGGACCATGTCACTTTGATCTCGTTCACTGGGGTTTATTAGTTCTAGGGACATATCCTCGATTCGGGTCAACTTGCAAGAGAAATCCCAAATTGCAACATCAGCACAGCACTCAACTCTTGCGGTGCTTCTCAACCACTGCCGGATAGAAGCACCATGTGTCAATTTGCTAACACCGGCATGTTGACCCTCGCAATACCATCTTGCTCTCGGAACTGGTATGGTGGAGACATCGGAATGCACTGTGTAGAAAGCAGAGGACGTCAACAAAACCGTCGAACTGGGCAGTCACCGGTCTCTGAAACAAGACGTGGAAAGGTAACAAACCGAGCAAACATGATCATTATGCCAAGACCGGAAAAGTTCCCCCTCACAGAAAAAAATCATCGGAACGGCACTGATTTGGAAAGGCGCGAAGTGTAGCCTGGGACTGCGCTGGAAATTCTTTCTGCGTTACGTTGGTTCGCACTACATTGTCTATTGTATTTGTACATTACCTGTCGGTGTCCTGCGACATGGACCAACAAAAGTTCCTGGAGCAGCTCTCCATTGTCCTCGATCCGAAGAAAGGCAATGTCAAGACAGCCACGGCTGTGCTGCAGAATGAATTCTACAAGCAGCCGGATTCTGTCCTTGCCCTCATTCACCTTGCCATTTCACATGAAAGCCCCGACCTGAGACAACTGGCCGCGACTCAAGTAAAGCCATTGGTGTCAAAACACTGGGCTAAAATTGCCAGCAACCAACGCCAACAGGCAAGATCACAACTCTTCCAAGCAACCCTCGCCGAGTCCTCGTCTCTCGTCCGACATTCTCAGTCCCGTGTCATCAGCAGCATAGCGAAAATCGATCTCGACGATGGCGAATGGCCTGAGCTGCCGGGCATGCTCCAGCAGGCTGCCACCAGTTCCAAAGCCGCCGAGCGTGCGGTTGGTGTCTACGTTCTTTACAGCATCCTCGAGACTATGGGAGATGGCTTCAGTTCCAAATTCAAAGAGCTTTTTGCACTTTTCGCCAACACCATTAAAGACCCCGAGAGTCTTGAAGTCAGAGTGAACACCCTGCTGGCTGTCTCTAAGATGGCGCTCGTCCTTGATACCGAAGAAGATCAAGCCGCAGTCAAGGCCTTCCAGAACATCTTCCCTTCGATGGTCGCCGTCCTGAAAGACTCGATCGACTCGGGCAAAGAGGATCAGATCATGCTCGCATTTGAAGTCTTCAACACCCTGCTGACCGCGGATTTTGAATTGATGACCAAGCACTTCAAAGACCTGGTCATGTTCATGAACGAAATTGCAACCAACACCAACCTGTCCGACGATACAAGATCCCAGGCCATCAGTTTCTTGATGCAGTGTGTCATCTACAGACGACTCCGTATCCAGGGTCTGAAGCTGGGCGAACACCTGGTCAAGAGCATGTTGCAAATAGTCACAGAAATTGATGATGCCTCTGCAGATGAGGATGATATCACTCCTGCTCGCTCAGCCCTGGGCTTGATTGACACCATGGCTCAGAGTCTTCCGTCGAACCAAGTCGTCGTCCCCTTGCTGAATGCCTTACCTCAATATTCCAAGAGTCCGCATCCCGAGCAACGACAGGCCGGTATCTTGGCCCTTGGTATGGTGGTTGAAGGGGCCCCAGATTTTCTCAGCACCCAGTTGTCTTCAGTCTTGCCAATTCTCTTCAGACTTCTCGAGGACTCGGAGGTTACTGTGAGACAGGCCGCCTTGCAGACGACGGCCAGACTCGCCGATGATATGCCTGATGACATAGGCAAGGAACATGAGAAGCTGATGCCGCTCCTCATTCAGAATTTAACGTTAGCTATGAGTGCCTACACTGGCGAGGAGGAAGGCCCCAATGTTGACATCATGAAGTCTGCGACAAGCGCAGTCGATGCAGTCATTGACGGAATGGATGCAGAGCATGCCGTGGCATACTTGGATAAGCTGGCAAAGCTGCTACAACGCTTATTCCAGCATCCCGACTTCAAGATTAAGGCTCTCGCCGCCGGCGCCTTAGGCTCATTAGCCTCCACTGTCGAAGCACCATTCCTGCCGTACCTCCCCGACTCCATGCATGCCATGCAAGAGTACATCACAAAGAAGGAGAGCGAAGAAGAACTTAATCTTCGTGCTAGCTGCACCGATGCCATGGGTGAGATGGCTGTCGCTGTTGGACCGGCCGAGTTCAAAGATTTCGTCCAGCCACTCATGCAAACCAGCGGAGAGGCGTTGCAACTCGACCACTCGAGACTCAAAGAAAGCACATACATCTTGTGGGGTTCTCTGGCAAAAGTGTACGAAGAAGATTTCGCCCCTTTCCTGGATGGAGTCGTGAAGGGCCTCTTTGACTGCATCGACCAGGAAGAAGCCGACCTCGAGGTTGAACTTGGTGACAGCGCGAAGGACCTCCTCGGCAAGGAGGTCACCATCGCAGGGAGGAAGGTAAAGGTCGCTGCCGCAGACTCTGACGATGAGGACGACATCGAGGATGTCGAGATCGATGAGGACGATGACAGTGATTGGGGTGATCTGGCAACCGTCACCCCAATTGCCCTTGAGAAGGAGATCGCCATTGAGGTTATCGGCGACGTCGTCTCCAACACCAAAAAGGCGTATCTGCCGTACTTCGAGAAAACAATCGAGAAGCTCCTACCTCTCGCAGAACATAGCTACGAGAACGTCCGCAAGGCGACAATCAGCACTCTACACCGTGCATATGCCGCACTCTATGACATCTCCGAAGAGTCGGGTCAGCTCCAGAAATGGAAGCCTGGTCTGCCACTCTCGGTCGAACCGACACAGGAGTTGAAGAAGCTTGGAGAGGTGTTGATGGCTGCGACGTTGAACGTCTGGCCCGAGGAAGATGACGCGTAAGTTTACCTTCCATGTGTCTGTTCGACTCACAATTCTCGTCACATGATGAAGCATTTTCGTTAACCCAGCTCACTCTGACACCCAAGTGGTGCATGAGGTGAAAACGATCTTCAACCCTCTGATAACACATCCCAACTTTGCACTCTGTTCGGCATTTTGTTGTATTGAAAATCCAAGCTGACTCGGGGACGCAGTGCCACTGTCACGGAAATCTCAAGAGCCGTGTCAGAAAACCTCAAGATGACTGGTCCTTCACTCCTCTCCTACCCTGACGTCCTCACCAAAATTGTCCAGACCGTCACCGACCTCATCACCAAGAAACACGCATGTCAAATCGACATGGCGGAAGGAGAAGTAGACGATGAAGATGTGGAATCCACAGAAATGGAATGGCTTGTTGTTGATAGTGCCATGGACGTCATTTCAGGCCTCGCGGCTGCTCTAGGCCCTACCTTCGGCGAACTCTGGAAGATCTTTGAAAAGCAAGTCCTGCGATACGCGAGCGGTGGCGAAGCCTTGGGTCGTGCGTCGGCCTGTGGCGTCCTCGCCGAGATCATCACGGGCATGGAAGGCGCAGTCACACCCTACACAGCACAAATGATGAACGTCCTTCTCAAGCGTCTCAGCGATGAAGATCCCCAGACGAAATCTAACGCCGCATACGCTGTCGGCCGGCTCGTCGAGAAATCCCAAGACGACGCCACCATCGTCAAGGCCTATCCTCAGATCCTTTCGAAACTTGAATCAATCCTACGCATCACTGAATGCCGCTGTCAGGACAACGGAGCAGGTTGCGTGTCACGATTGATTCTCAAGCACAAGGACAAAGTGCCGGTTCAGCAGGTTCTGCCTGCTCTTGTCGACAGCGGTATCTTGCCCCTGAAGGAAGACTACCAAGAGAATGAGCCCCTGTGGACCATGATCGTGCAACTCTATCGCGACCAAGATCAGACCATTCAGTCACTCACTCCTAAACTGGCGCCCATCATGATCAGTGTGCTCGGCGAGCCAGTGGAGCAGTTGACTGACGAGGTCCGAGAGCAGGTGCAGGCGCTGGTGGAGCACTTGAAGAGTATGCACTAGCGATGGACACGACGGCTTCCCTTGAGTCAGACATGAGCAGGGGTACACGATACCCATAAGAGTCGCGGGGCGGGGCACAACGACACTGGATGATGGGATGAATGGTACGATAGGTGAGACGACGGGATGATGGGGACAGTCTCTTGGATGCGTCACGACTAATGAACGAATGTCCCCAGCATTGTCGAATCATGGTTGGTCAATTGACTGACAGGACACCCATAGACGGATGATGATGACACTTGCCTGCGATTCAAGCACCCGAGATACCACACTTAGATACGTAGCTAGTCCTCGCTCAGCATGAGAGTAATTGCAGTCGCAATTGCAGTTGTAAATGGAAACGCCAGATTAGATTCCGCTTGCACAAGGCTGAACACGACAACCTCTTGTACCTCTACATCAACTGCATAGCACGCAGAACTATGACATGTGGTATCCGGACTCGTCCGCCGTCCCAAAACATCTTTGACACAGGAACTTCCGCATTCAGCAGCTCAGCTCGATGGCACCGCGGGGCCTCACAAGTCGGGCGCACCAACCCAATCAACCCCTCATCAGGCTGAACCGGCAGCCCACGCGACCTTGATACGAACAACCAAGTACGGGTCAAATCAAACTTATGTACAGTGTACGTACGTGGTTGAGATACGAGCCACCATCACCATCACCATCACCATCACCGGTGCCCAGCGGTCCAGCTAGTGACACATCAGGCGCGGCACGCTGCATGCCTGCTGCATACTTATGTGGTACTACCAACTGCAACTAAGGCATGCAAATGCAAGTGCAACGACCAAGGATGTTAGTCTGGAACGGGAGAACACGAAACATCAACGGCGGTCGAATGACGCCCTTTGGTTGTCCCTCCTTTCGTTTGCCCGACTTGTATGTTGTCTTGTCTGCTTCGTCCAGGCCTGCTTGATGCATGGGTCAATGGTGTACAACATGGGGGACGGAACACCGCGTCTACAGTGGTGGGACGGGATCCCACTTCTCCCCCTCAACAAGTCGGAGTTGGGCAAAACTTACAAGGAGTAACAGTGCGAGTACGAGCAGACGGTTTTCGTTGGTTGACTCACACATTCCTAATCGCCAGGCCAGGCCAGGCGCACTGCTTCTGGGTTTGAAAACTTAAAAGCACTCAATCGAGAGTTACACGGTTGGCAGCAGGCAGAGACTCGCGCCTCGACCGACCGCCTGCGGATCTTGCGTTTGGAATCAATGATGCCCATTTAATCATTAACCATTCATACACCCATGTCATTACTTCATTCTGCCTGCCTCGTCTTGGCCCGACACCTTGTGCATACGCTATGCTTTGGCTCTCCAACTTCGACTTCTTTCTTCCTATCATTTCCCGAACATATCTGCAAACCCTTCAAGTAGATGTGACCAAAACGCCGGCACATAGTCTCCTCGCCGTCCAACGCCGTCCATTGCTTACCAAAACACAGAGTCCTCTTCCTCGTCTTGTGGGTATCGTTCTCCTTGTAAGTCGTGCTCGTGTGGTGCCCTCGCTCAAATAGCTGTCATATCTTCATCAATGTCTCGTCTTCGCTTCCACCCTTCGTCGCCTAGAACGGACACTCTGAGAGAGTGTCCGTCACGCAATATCAGAAGTGCAATCAATCCCATAATGGCCTTTCATCTTTGCGGCCAATGTCCATAGTCACTAAACAGGAGGATGTGCGTGACTATTCAAGCACCACCAACTGTTCCCCTGTCCCGCGAGGAGCTTTAACTCCGTCTGACTGCTGACCGCGCAGAAGCCGGCCTCCAGATCCTCCTGCATTCCCAGATGACTTTGAGCCAGAGAGGTCCCAGCCACGATCCAAAAACACCCTGATCCTTCCTTCATGATAGGCCGATGTCATAACATGTGCATTCGTTGTGCACGGGTACTCCGTACTTTCCAAGCATATTTGCAAGTTGATTCTTTCTTCAAATGTTTTTCAGTGATGATGAAGTTTCAAGTTTTTATGTTTTGTCGCTTCCAACCTTGTGTGCATCCAAATGGATGTCAGAACACCTGCTAAAAATCAAGAAACTGTCCCATCAGCAATCCATAAGGCGCCAGTTAGAGTTGACCGTATTTTTAATCCCAACTAGGGCTTTTCGAAAGACAGCAGTTCGGTAGGACGTCCTCTCATAGAACAGAATGCCTGCACAGTTTCCAGAACAACCAAAATGTGCTTGGTCACATTATCGCCACCTGCCCATGATTTGCGGTCAGGCACCATGCGACCGCGTGACAGCCAATTCGATGTCGACATCTGTTATACCCCAGTAGTCAAACAATTGGTCTTGTTTTCAAAGGGGACACCCATGCCAATGATTGTTGAGCGCACTGTGATAGGTATGGTTTAGTCCCTTGGTCCTTGCTTCTTGTCTGGAGCAAACAGGATTCGTAGGGTATTGTTCCCGTGCTGAAACGGGCCCCTGCTTGTGTCCGGATGTTCTCCAGTAGGGCGAGATTATTGGTTTGGGTCGGTGACCTGAAGGGTTGATGGTTACTCGTCATGGTGACTCGTCAGCTTTATGCTTGTGCAGCCTTGCATTGAAGGCGCAAATGTGTAAGGCATCACCACAGAGTGGACCGTGACTGCACCACTCCATACGGAGTACCGTGCGCAGTAATGATGACCTAGCTTGCGAGAGCTAGTACAGGGGCTGCAGCCGGAACACGAAATTTGAAGGGCTAGGCAATCCCGCCAAAGCCCGCTGGGAGTCGCTTGACGGCTTGAGTAGCTGGGTCCTGCAACTCGGTTAAGCCGGGAACGGCTAGCGTTGAAAGGAAGCGTCCAATCGATAACGAGGCCTGATGCAAAGCGCCCTTTCGCGCCTGGAGCCTCTGGCAGTTAGGGCTGCGGTTGGGGCTGCAGGCAGGAAGGAGGGTCGCAGAACGAGATGTGCCTCAGCGACAAGGTGGCGCGAGCAAGTCCTTACTGCCGCATAAGAACTCTTTGTCCACCTCCGCAGCGTCACCCAATTTCTCTTCTCACAGAATTTCGGTGTGCTGGTCCAACTCAAGCCTCCCTTTATTCTTTGTCGGTTCCGAGTTTTTCTCTTCCGGCACTCGACAACTCCTCTTACTCCATGTCTTCAATATTCCTCGCTTCTCTGATGAAACTGAGCAGACCTGTGGCCCGTGAACGCAATGTGCCTCTTCGATCGATTGTCATGGGGTTGGCCGCGGTCTCTCACACATCTTCAGTCAGCTTGATGGCAAGGCTCGTCGGTATCAACTGATGGCGAGGCTGCTCAGCCTGATGGCGCTTTTTTTTGGTTTGCTTGCCTTCTTGCTCACCGGTTGCCTTTTTTCTGGCCAGTCCGCGGCCCAACCTGGATTGGCCGGAGATGACTCACCGGAAAAATATTCATCCGGGTTATGAGAGAAGATCCATGCCTGGGTGCGTGACGAAAGCAAGAGATGCCCATGATGATGTCGCCTCTCAGTCCATTTGCTTCGGACTGCTTTGTGGTCATGAATATCGAACGGTCGATTGTCGAAGAACTCCTGGTATCCAACGCCCAACACGCCGAAAGAACGTGAAAAGACAATAACCCCCCCGCAAGAGTGATCGTGCGGTTTGAAACTGACGCATAGCGATGACAAACTTGAAGTGGTCAGCCACGAAAGTATTGGACCGACATTGATACTCACCAGAACATATAGGAAATCCTCCACTCTTCAACCTCCCTCCACATCTCACTGTCGACCCTCTTCGCAAGCCTTCTGCCAGCCCCCAATGAGGGCGGCAAGCCTGGCTTCCTGCCCTTCGCTTCTCTCTCTTGGGGGCTGACCTGGGAAGTATGGCGCCTCTAGGCGAGGTTCCTGCCGCCAGCGGATCCCGGCGTAGCTCTCGCCTCCCATCAGAGGAGGCATTGAGCGTGAGGAAGAAGTCGAAGAGCTGGACATCCCCGAGTCGGATCCCCACGAAGCGATCGAGGAGGTAGTCGACGCCTCTTGGGTGGCCGATACGCTCTGTGTGGAGGAGCTGCCTCAAACGTCAGCGATTCCGAAGAAATGACAAGGTACAGGATGTATTATTCGGGTGGACGCTGAAGAAATCAAAGGTCAATCTCGAGTACGAGGTACTCGTACCACCGTTGCAGAGAAGGATGCTTGTTTGGCTCTGCTCCTGATTGACCCCGAGTACGAACTCGGTCGTAAAGAGGATTCCGCAATGGGTGTTGTCCAAATGGACCAAGTGGCTCACAAGAGGAAGGCGAGGCAGATGAGTGTCTCTCTAGATGTGAACATGAAACTTCCTCTTACCTCATCGTCATCCTCTACAACAATTGTATTCTTTTTCAATCGCCGTTGCTGTGCTGTTTATATTGGGTAGTCGTGTGAACGCCGCAGGCAGTAGGTGGAAGTCAATTGTGCCGTGACTGGTGCAGCTACAATATTGGGTGACTGGCGGTAAGATGGACTTAGGTAAGGAATCTTATGGTCAGAAAGATCTGAGGAATGCTGAAAGAAGGCACTATGTTGTTGGTACCTCGTAGAGTGGGAGAGTTTGTGCAGCTGCAAAGTTGTTGCGTCTCTGACTGGAAGCGGGAGGAGGGTGCAAGTTGGGGTTGGGCGAGGATCCAGGCTGTCGCAGGGGAAAAAACCACTTTAGCTCAATCGAGCGCGAAGCCGCTGCCAGTCTAACTGACCAAATAGAACAACAGTTCTGCACCCGTACTGGTCTGGTATATACCATAGTCGAATACCGGTTCAAGCGTCGAGTCACATAATACCTTCCCAGCAGAGAGTCGTTTCGGGTAGTATGGACCGTATCAATCCACCCACCCGTCAGCAACGGGCGCGCCGCGCCGCTTGAATTGGGTCTTTCGCCCATTCACAGAATGCGCAACTGTGCATGACACCTTGCGGCAACCCGAGCCAAATGACGCGTCGATGGACCTTTTGCTGAGGTATTGTTCTCTCAACGCCTGTGCTTGATCAATTGCTTCATACTATTTTGGTTTTTCTGCTCAGAGCAATGATTTTCGTGCATGGCAGGATGATCATCTGTTCGCAGTGGTCTATCTCCCGACTGGCCGGCTTCCTGAGGATCTTCTGCAATGCACCTGTTTCAAGGCAAGGTCATCTTGCTTGATGCTTCCGTCACACAGCAGCAGTTTGAGGCTCTGTTCTTACGTGCATTGTCTTTGTTGGCCCCTCCTACCCGAGACTTTTTACACTTTGGTGAATTCGCCCGTCTTTCACCACGAACCGCAAGCACTTTTGGGCAAGAGCAGGTAGCATGAAATAATCTTCCTTGCCGGTCTGGTTTTCTTGCAAGTTCAAGCTGGCGGTGTTTGTGACACTTTTCTCCCATCCAGAATCAACAAAATTTGCCGTGACAGTTCCCACGTGGCTATTTCAGGCGGGCCAATGCACCCGCGATTGTCGATGGCACGGATCAAGTCTCACAGACCCGAGGACTGGGTAGTACTACTGATCTGGCCCTGAAGCATCAACTGACAAAAGGCCCATGCGCCCAACTCCCGACTGCTCAGACACAGTGCTCTCCTGCATGCGGGGGTGAGTGGCCGCACCTGGGTGACGTAGCCGTGATTGTCGGGTGAGATGGCTCTTATCGATATGCCCCGGAAATAGCTTTCACTTCCCGGGGCCTTCTTAGCCCTACGAGTAGTGGTTACTGTTGCGCAGGCAGCTACAGTACAAAGGTGAAATTAGCGACCTTGCAAATGATTTTCACTTTCATTTTTCAACTTGACGATATTGTTTTAACAACTCTGCTCGGACAATCCTGAGCCCGCCCCCGCTGTTGAGAGATCTGATTAAGCGCCCGCATCCCTCGAGCACCCGAGGTGCACGGCTGACAGGGCACTTGTGCATTATTTGATTGATGGATATTCGGACCCGATGTGGAGTCCAATCTCCGGCCCTTCGTAGCCTAGCCTCCATGCAAGGACCTTTTGGACACGCGAACCCTTCCGAATAGGTCGTCCGGGCTGGCAGTACGTCGTACCTCGGAGGTTGAAATTCTCTGGCCAGGGCACTAACAGTAACAGTCGCGGACTCTGACTTCGCATCTTGTTGACGGGAATCATCCTGCAGATTGTCCTGCTTCTTGCCGACCGGCACGAGCCTGAGGTCCAAACAACCACCATGCTCGCTCCCACCTCCTAACGTGAACCTTATGCGCGGACCCTTTGGTATTCGTATTCTAACTCTGTTTGACCATCATCCTTCCCGCCTCCATGGGAAGGATGCTCGTTCCTTGTGTAACTACAGTACTTGATTGATGCTTTGGTTCTGCAGGGACCCAATAGACGCTCCGGCTCGGCCCTGCGAATCCTCCCATGCGATGTTTCCTGCATCGGACTCTCACTTCACTGAACCAGTTCGAAGGGAGGGCGCTTGCGCGTATGCTTAGTGCATGGTTGAGCCTCAGTCAAGAATGCCTAGAGCAAGTATTAACCCTAGTATCGAAATGAGGCCGGGTGCAGTTTCTCACACGTCAATCTGAGCCTGAGTTTGCGGTATCGTAACAGTCTCTGACCGTTCCGAGGCTTCGCCTCAGACTGTTAAGAAGACGGTGTTCTGCTCGTCAATCCCACGGAATGCTGTGACTCTCTGTCTTCATTTCACTCAGCAACAATATGGAGCGTATCCGTGCGGTCGTTCCCAAGATATCCCGTGCCGAGCGACTCAACTACTATCACGAACACGCATACAACCACGATCATTTACGCCTCGGCATTTCGAGCTCACAATATCACCGTCGGAAACAAGCACAACTGTTGAGAGCTCTCGATATTCTTTTGGATCTGTTCGACTCAAGTGCTCCGAGCGCAGCGCCCACCGCTCCAGCTCTCGATTCAGCACGAGTCCTCCCAGACTTTGGTATTTTTGGTCCCTGACGAATTTTACCATGAACAAGGTTGACACAAGCGCCAGCCTTCATCGGGTCCCAATTCGAATGAGCACGAGGGATTAAATCAGCTAAAATACAACATGGCTACAACATGGGCTAGAACATGCTGGCATTCGCCATCTGTGACTGGCAGAAGTCCCTGCGAGACGAGCGGGCCGGCCCGCTTCTGCTGCGGAGAGCGCATCTCGTTGACTGTGAATCCTCTTCAACAGCCCGCCTCACTTTGAAAATAAGCGGTTTGCCCCGAAGGAATGTATGCCTTGGGGAACACCTGATCAGACCACTTTACGTATCCTTCTGTTTGACATCCAGGGACTATTCTATTTGCGCGAATTCTGTCTTGAGCCCAGAGCGCGCAGGTTGGTGACCGGAGCTTGGTCCACTTGTGTCTCCTTGAGAAGAGATAGCATTTCCGAGAGGGCCGAAGGATGTTTTACTCATCCTGTACATTGATAGGCTGTCTTTGGCTGCGGTTTACCGGGACAGTATTATTGACTTTCCCGCCTGTTCACAGTCTTCGCTTTGATGTCGCTGAGCCGAAAATCACCCCTCCCTGTGCGAGTACTTACTGTGGTACGGTGATGTCATGTTTTTCCTTATGTGGGGCATAATCTGAAGCTTCGACAAGCCTCGCTGATTGGCAGCAAGCACTCACGCGTAAACCTTATTTCCCAGTTACCACGCGTTTGACCAACGTTCGAACCGCATCATTGGCATGCCAGGGTGCCGCATCCTCCCCAACCAGACTGATCTTCGGCTCATTCTTGGCTTTCAGGTGGCCTTCATGGTCTCGTCAGATAACCGATCTCCCTCTATCCTCCCTTTCTCTCCTGTGGCATCGGTGGTACCGAACAATATTAAGAATGCGTACGTTGCCCCTATCCTGCACGCGAATCCAAGGACACTGAAAATCGCCACATTAGATCGCGTTAAAGCTTGGGCACATTCATCTGCACACAAGCACAATTTCAATCCGTGGTCTCCATCACACGACACCCAAGTCTCAAACTCGAGCAACAGCTCATCGCACGATGGGGATTCCGAGAAGAAGGAAAAGCCCCAGCGCTCTGGGCTCAGTCGCGTCCTCGGCAATGTCAAGGTGGCATTGTTTCACTCATGGGTCAATGTCCTCTTGGTCTTTGTACCAGTAGGCATCGCTGTCCACTTTGCCGGAGTCAATGAGAACGTGGTGTTCGCACTGAATGCTGTCGCCATCATTCCCTTGGCCGGCCTTCTCACTTTCGCAACTGAATGCGTTGCCCACCGCCTCGGCCCAACGTTGGGCGCTCTGCTGAATGTGAGCTTCGGAAACGCCGTCGAGTTGATCATATTGTACGCCGCCAATTGCAGTCGTTGGCGAAGCTTGCTAACGTGCGGCAGTATCATTGCCCTTGTTAAAAACGAGATTCGCATTGTGCAGGCGTCACTCATCGGCTCTCTACTCGCCAATTTGCTCCTGATCCTCGGAATGGCCTTCTTGATCGGTGGCTTGGAATACCAAGAGCAAATCTACGATAGTACAGTCACACAGATGTCGGCCTGCCTACTTGCGCTCGCAGTATTGTCATTACTAATACCTGTGAGTGTTGACCCCGACGTGGTCACCGCTTAACCCTGCGAGAGACTAATTGGTGTTTTCAGACCGCCTTCCATGCATCCTTTAGCGATCTCCAAAAAGCCGACCATGCAGTCTTGAAGCTCAGCCGTGGAACATCTGTTATCCTACTAATCATCTACGTCCTGTACTTACTCTTTCAGCTCAAATCACATGCATATCTGTATCAAGGAACGCCACAGCATATCATCGATGAAGAAGCCACTCCTGGTATCCTACAACGTTTTGACTCGAGCAGCTCTTCCTCCGCCAGTTCTCTGGGTTCATCTGTCACGAGTCGCGGGTCACATCGGCGTGTAAGCAAGCGAATCAGGGCAAAGTTGGGCAGAAGAAGACAAGTCCAAACTGAGGTGGAAGAAGAGGTGGGCGATAACGGGCCGTCTGAGCAAATAGGCCCTGCTGTCACAGAATACCAAGCCGAGAAAACAGCAGAGCCAGAGGAGATAAACGCCCATGACAGAGTCACTCTGCAGCTGCCTGCAAGCTCTCCAAAGTCGACCGCAAGGCCGGAGAATCTTTTGAGGCAGGGTATGCCAACCACCACTGCTGACGCGTCGGCGAAGGACAAAAAGCCCAACTTGGGGCCCCGTGGACTCTCTTTGCGCACTCCACCAGTCTTCCGATCATCGACGAACCCGTATCCAACAGGCAAAGCATCGGACTATCCCCACTCCTCGCTCCGTCACTATTCATCAGCGCCCCACCAACAGAATCGAAGTCCAGGAGCGGTTAGAGCTACACGCCGCGCTTCCACGAAGAGTACACAGGCTGAAGAAGAGGATGCTCCTCCGATGAGTCAAACTGCCTCAATCGTCCTCCTCCTGGTGTCCACTGCACTTGTGGCGCTTTGCGCCGAGTTCCTCGTCGGAAGTATCAACAATCTGGTTGAAAACTCACCGCTGTCAGAGGCATTCATCGGTCTCATTATTCTCCCTATCGTTGGCAACGCAGCCGAACACGTCACAGCTGTTACTGTCGCGGCAAAGAACAAGCTCGACCTTGCATTGGGCGTGGCACTTGGATCATCCATTCAGATTGCCCTCTTTGTCACACCATTCGTGGTCATCCTTGGCTGGATCATGGACAAAAACATGTCCCTCTACTTCAGCCTGTTCGAGACAGGATCATTGTTCGTTTCGACCTTCATCGTCAATTTCCTGGTCCTCGATGGAAGAAGCAACTATCTGGAGGGAGCATTGTTGTGTGCGTGCTACGTGATTGTGGCTGTCGGGGCCTACTTCTTCCCCGATGGACAAGATCAAAGCTCGTTGACAAGCGGACCGGGGACCAGTTGAGGTGCTTCACGGTATAGAGCCAAAGAGAAGATCTCATCAAAAGATCACCTTCACAAGATTGGCTACTCGTCGACATTCGTACTGGCTTGGAACCCACGGTACGACTGGCAACGGGCGGTTGCAGCACTTAATTTCAAGTTTGTGGGCATCAACGACGAGATTTACGCAGCGCCCTAAAAATGCCGAGTTATTGGTGCTTTTGCCGATCCGGCCAAGACCCCATAAGGCCGTCTTCAACTTTCATGGCTGGGTGAGTGTCCTCTTCCTGTATGGGATGTTCCATCCTTTACGAGTAAAGGCAGCTCTTCGCTCAGGTCACTCTTCAACCAAGGGAACCGACTCTCGTCGACGGGCTGCTCTTTGCTCGCGCAAATAGCAGAACAAAATGCAGACTCGCTCGACAAGTGAGCTGTGCGAATCTCAGCATACGAAACAGTGCGAGGGATCGTGAGCGCGACATCTGCTGAAGATCGGATGCTATAGCCCCAGTCCGTCGTCTGGGATGTTCCTGCTGGCGTCGTAACCCACTCCTTTGCAGATTAGTTGCACCTGGGTTGGGCAGCAGTCAAGACGACAAAGTCACCACTGTCAACCCTCCTCCGCCTTAGCAGCTTCCGCACGGAGTTCCACAAATTCCATCAAGTACTACCAGAATGCAAAGCATTTAGCGGTAGGAAGCAGGGATCTACACAGTCTTTGACGCTCACAATTATAGCATTTGCTGGGACGCGGGAATTCGCGATCTGGAGACGGCTATGGCAACGTGGCCGGAGATCTATACGCCATTTTCACGCCTCTACAGTACCTGTGGTATGAAGACCGCTTGACCGAGATATTGAGATGGAATTTGCTCGCATATTCGACGACCGCAAATGTGACAGCGACAGCTCTGCAATCGGCCGATCACCCTGGACGTCGATAATTGTTGATAGTAGCTTGCATCTCAGAAAGCTAGTTACACAATCATACCGCCCCCCCTTATCATTTCTTCTGCCTCCTCTTGTACAACCCGCCTCCGCGAGACCGCCGCGGCGCAAAAGCGTCTTTCACTTCCCTTTGGCCTGATACTCCTCCTCGGTGACCTCTTCATGCCACATGGTCTTCCCGTGACTAACAGCCAGATGCATCATGAGGCTCCCATCGTCGCCGCCGTGCCAGTGCGTCGTGCCCGCACTACACCACACCGTATCCCCGACGTTCAGCCGTCTCGGTTCGCCTCCCTTGTCGCACACCCAGCCCGAACCGGCCAGCACGCGGAGCATCTGTCCATGCTCGTGAGTGTGCCAGTACGTGCGCGCCCCGGGCGTGAAGATGACGTGGTTGATGTTGATGGTCGGCCCGGCGTCGGAGTAGACCGGACTGCAGGCGGACGTGTATGTCAGCGTCGTGTGTGAGAGAGATTAGGATAAAGCAAAGAAGGGGGTCGAGACAGGACTTACTCCATCCAGACCGTGCCGGTGAAGGTGCCGCTCGCCTGCCTGCTCGAGGCCGACGGGTTGCGAGACGAGGGGATGACCGTCGATGGCATCTCGAATAGGATAGTCGATCTGTGTTCTTCGTAAGGCGATTAATTAGGTACGTTATTAATTATGTGCGGCAGCCCAGGAAGCAAGGTCGGACACATACCAGTTGGAGGTACACTGTCTCTTTCTCTTTCGTCCTGGTGATCTGATCCGAGTCTGTCGGCGGGATTCCGTGATCTACTACGTTCTAGCTTGCCTGGGATGATAGACTGACTGGACTTGCTTCGGCCGTGATAGACGGAGTTATATACCAAATCGAATATTTAATCGATGTCTGTACGATAGTCCGGAACTCAACTGAGCATCCGACGTCGGCGTCGTTCTTGGAGACACGCATCAAACAACACGAACCACCCAGTACGGTCGGCACAATATAATTTCTTCCCCCCTCCCCCCTCCCCACCACCCCCAGGTTGGAGTTAGCCGGCTATGGAATTACGTTGCTGCGGCTTCTCCAACGGGAGATTCCTAGGTACTGGATGTAACTAGCAAGGTACTACACAGTACGTATCTACCCTCTGTGTACAGAGTATGTACACAGGACTCGTATCCTGGATTAGGACTAAAACTAATCCCTATGTCCATCGCCTCCCCTCCCCTCCTGGATCGCGACACGCTCGAAGAGTCAAATAACGGTTACCCTTATCGAGGCCGTGCGCGCGTGGAAACAAGCGCCGTCTCGCTATGAGGAGGAGTAGACGAGCACGAGCACTCCAGACAGGCGAATTATGCCACGCTCGTGCGCTCTCCTCGTGTTGGTCTGCTTACCCTTACCCTTCACATTCAGCTTCGTTCCACGGACGCCACCCACATTCAGCCGCGCCCGCCTCCAGTGTGCATGTATCTGGGCCTGTCCTGCGCTGCCGTGTTACGATTTGATGTGATTTTGACGAGATGCCCGTCTGATTTGGTGTGCAAATCCGGGACTTACGAAGCTAGCTAAGCGTCGTCAAGCGGCACTGATGTGCCTACATACCCACACGGCGTCAGCTTCAGCTTCCCAAACGACGGCAACGGCTCAGAATACGCGTGTCTACGCAAGCCACGGCGGTTATTGTAAGTCTGTTGCGCACGGACGGGGAATGGAGGGATCGATGAGCGGATGGATATAATCCGACGTTCCTCGCAGCGGGATTAAGCCTGGAGCTCTCTTGTCTATCGTCCATGTCAGCCAAGCAGCAGACAGTAGCGAACAAGCAAGTATTTGTGTCTAGCAAGCTCTCGAGTCTGACACACAGAGACCATACGGAGGCACTTCCCTCGTTGAATCATCTACGGACGATATAACACTTCAGGACGTGTACCGTTGGGCTGGGCCACGCATCAAAACCCTCTTGACCGACCCGCGAACAAGGCACATCTTTGCCCTTCAACCTCGATCAAAAATGACTTCATCCACTGTCGAAGCCCACCGCAACTTGATCCCCTTCAACAGCTTCATCTCCTCGACCGGCCAGCACGGCACCCTCATGGTGACCGATATTTTCATCTTCCCCGACAAACTAGCAGAGTACATCGAGATCGTCACGCCCGTGGTGCACGAGATGCGTGCCCTGCCCGAGTGTCTGTGGTGCGAGATCTCCCAGAACCCGACCGACGCAAGCCACATTAGGGTTCAGCACGGCTGGACCAAGGGGACCGAGTGGTTTACCAACGTGAGTCGATTGATTGATTGATTGACTGATTGCGTCACGACCAGGGATAACATCGGTCGTCAATCCTATCTGATTCCGTTGTTAGATATAGAGAGAGAGAGGCTAACGAACCCACCCCCGCGGCTGGGGTGGACACAGGCCTGTGAAGCAAAGCCATGGTTCGCGAACTATGTCCAGAAATTGGCCGGGATCGCGGACAAGAGTAAAGGAAGTGAGTGCTCCGTATGGTCCTGCCGCTGTTTCTGCGTTCTTCGTTTCCCGGATCTGTGGCTCCGAGTTGTGAGCATGCCCGTCGGGGGAAAGGGTGATGGTTGATGGATGATAATCACTGACCGTGAGACCGTGGCACTGTGCTGACTTGTTGACCCTTTGTTCGGTAGGGAGCGTTGCGCATTTCGACCGCATTCCGATCAATTGAAGATAGGTGGCGATGGTAGTGGTGCAATGACTTTGACTCTACAGTAGCATCACTCTACAGCATCCTAGAGCTGGAGCTGAAGATGGAGTCGGAGCTGGTGCAGGAAGGGAGTCACGCGCGTGGCAAGCACGAACGCACACCCGCAAACACCCCCTGTGTGCGCGAGCCGCTGAAGAGGTCTTCCGTAAGTATGTTGGCATAGGGAGCGAATGAAACCAATAAGTATGCAGGTACAGCAGCGTCGCAGCATGAGGTACCTAGTATGTATAACTTGTACGAAATTGATACGTGTCGGTCCTTCTGCGTCGCTGAGAAAAGTACGTGCCCAGTAAGTCAGCTTCCTTTGGTTAATTCTATATAGGGTCTCAGCTCTATACGATTTAGAGATATATACTTATCGCTCTACATCCTCGGATCAGTTTATCAGACAGGTATCAGACGGGCCCCTACTGCTTCCCGTACATGTATCGCCCCATTCGTGACACCCGGTCGTAATTCAAAAATGACGGCGCCTTCAAAGTCTTCACACCTAATCGCCGGTTGGAGACCGAAAGAAGAGCCTACCCAATGGTTCGGTTCGACCACAAGGGGAACAGGCCACCTTTAGCCGTATCGTAGCGTAGCCCCCCCATCGCGAACCGGGCGGAGCTCTGGCTTTAAGAGATCCGCGGAGGAACAGACTACAGCCAGCAGAGCCGTCAGCTCTCCTCATTCCCACCCCTTGGTACTCCTGTCCAGGTCCTTGCTCGGGCGTCCACTCCTCCTCCAGACCGTGGACCCATCCCCGGGATCGACCATATCGGTCGCGGGTAGCACCTCCCTCAGAAGGTCGTTGATATCCAGTCCCCGGTCCTTGGCCATCTGCCACTGTTTCGGGTACCCCAGGCTGACTTCTTCGAAGCGGACGCCGTCGCGCCAGTCGGTCCGCCGAACGTGCAGATGGCCCGTGACCACGACCTTGGCGTTGTACCGCGTATGCCAGTCCTCAGTCTTCTTCGTGCCACACCAGAGCGAGAACCGTGGGATCATGGGGATGGTGATGGTGTCCTCTCTGAGCGGCCAGTGGTTCACCAGCACGAGCGGAATGCCCCGCTGCGACGTGGCTTCGAGCCGCTCCTCGGCCTTGGCGACGAGTTCCTCACACCATTGATCGCGTGACTCGTACGGGTCCGGGTGCAGCAGCGCCTCGTCCGTGGCGACGATGTTCTGCTCCAGGGCCCAATCGAGCGCCCCTTCGCGCGAGACGTCGTCGGGCCGGAACGAGTAGTCGTACAGGGTGAACAGCGGGCAGATGATGCAGGGCCCACCCTCGCCCTCCCATTTCACGTACTCGTCCTCGGGCGTAATGACTCCGCATTCGTTGGCGACGCGTAGGCATTCTTCGTACTTGAATTCGCCTCGCAATTCCTTGTTGAGCGCGTCGTCCTCGTGTCCGTCCGTCCGGTCGCCCCTGCCCGGGAGGGTGTACAGTTCGTGGTTCCCCGGCACCCAGAAGACCTGCTTGAACAGTTTGGTGGTGATGCTAAAGGCGTCCTGGAGATGTTCGAGCTTCTCGCCGACGTCGCCGCAGATGATCAGGCTGTCCTCCAGGTGGGGTCGCAGCTCGCACAAGGCGTCACGGTTGTGCTTGTAGCTGAGGTGCAGGTCTGCTATCGCGTAGAGTTTGGTCATGGTGAAGAGCGGGTGCTGCTGCTCCCTCGGATGTGGAAACGAGCTGAATGGGAATTTGGCCGTGCTCCGCCAAGGCAGCACTCGAGCCGGTGCTACCACACTCTAACTCGGGTCTGGCCTCGCTGGCTCTGGAGGAAGGCAGAGGTGATTGAGCGCACCAACCAGGGTACAGCCGCGAGGACAGCAAGATTGTTCATGTGACACAATCCGGGACAACGAATTGACTCGTTAGGAATTCACTTGCACCGCTCTCATGATGTTGGAATGTGGAATTGTCTGCTCCTGTCTTTGTCAAAAATTCCACCTGAGGGTCCAAGAACGGGCACGGTGATAGCGAATATGGCATCAGAGTGCCTTGGTTCTTCCCCTGCGGATCTCTTCTTCAAAGCAATAAGGCTCAGTGCGTGGATTCGGTGAACGAGATTAAGTTGAGATTCGACTGAGCAAGGGTTGACCGCCGCTAGCGCTAGTTGTTGGCCAATCACAGCCAACCTCAGCCACGGCCGGAGGCGCAAGATGTTTCTTCCGACTCAGCGCTGGGGATCGTGGGGTTCGTAGGGTCTCCACCGTCCCAAGGTCCAGATTAACGTGCATCATTCAGACTCCAAAGATGTGGCAAGGCGGAGGAGATTAGGTGAGGGTGGGCGAATCGACGGCAAGAACAATCATCCTTACACGACCCTAGCATCGGCGAGACAGCAGCGAGCCAATTCGCTCCAAACGCATCAGGATTGGTCTATACGCAATTGCTATGTCTCGCAGGACCGCGGAAATTCATTTCACAGAAGTCGACTCGGCTCAATCAAGCCAGGTCGACTCGCGCTTTCGCAGAAGACTTGACTGACAAAACAAGGTGACTTTCCCGCTTCATCACTCGTTCAACCCCAGGCATTGAAATCCTGTGCAAGAAGCGAAAATCAACCAAACGCGAAGTATATGCATGATTTGAAGTTCTTTCCAAACGCCAAACCGCCCTCGGCAGGTAAATGACAAGCAGGTTCTGTGCTTGTGTCCTGCCCCCACTCGGTCACATCACCCTGTTCACGCTGCGCCAGTTCGCGATTGTACCGGTATCCAAGCCTTGAAACCCGTGGTATCTTGGGTGTGTAGTGTTTGCTGTTCGTTACTCATAAATTTGATCTTCTGTGCTTGTCGGTGCTGCATTCGCACCAGGGTTGCTCGGAGCAGCCCCTGTTGGCTACCGGACCCAATTCTCGTCATCTCTTTCATCGTCTAAGACCAATTGAGGGTCGGACATGTCGGGAGCGACCGACCACGCTGGATCCTCTGCCATGAAAGCTGACGGTACCTCATTCATCGGCTGCTGGACGGGCTCATAGGACATCACATCAGGGTGCGCATATCTCATGGCTTCCTTGACGGTATAGGAATGTTCGCCGGTTCCGGTACTTCCAGGTGTGGAGATACTGGGCGTCATTCCCCGACTCACACTCGACAAACGCGAAGGCTGCTCCGCATCTTGTGGGTTCATCTGCATCTGCGCCATCTGTTTCTGCATTTGCATCCTTTTCGTCTCCGCTTCGGCCTGTTTCAGGAAATCATCGATGGCGAGACTTCCGAGGTCGTCGTCGGCCAGCATGCTCGCTTGAGGCGTACCGAAATACGACGAGGCCGAGCTTAGCCGGTGATGTTCTGACGTATCATCTCCGCCAGGACTGCTGAGCTCATTGCTCATGGGCCGATCGTTACTCCAACCGTTGTTGTTGGAATTGGGGGACGGTTCTTCGGCTTCCGAGGGTTCGCCGCTCGAAGGGCTGATACCAACCCTGTGGATCTGGTTGGCCAATTCGGAAGGGGAATGCTGGAACGCAGCTGGCTGGGACAACATATACGGGGAATTGCCCTTGCTCATGGGGTTCAGATTATACATGTTATTATTGCTGTTGCCATTGTTGAGATCCAAGCTGAGGTTTGTCCAATCCACCGACGACGACCCGTCGTTGATTCTTGACCAGGCTGGAGGCTCATACTGATGCGCCTGGTCGTAGGTCATGAACCAGTTGTCGGGGAACGTCTCTGGGAGGGTCAGATCCTGCTGGCTCGGGTTTTGACTGTTCGGGACGCTTGTAGGTTGAGATGGCGGCGTGTCTGCGCTGAAGGGAGAGTAGGCGTAGGCGCGCGGGTCGAAGCTGGGGATTTTGAAGTCAGACAGCGGGGATTGTGCCGCCATTCTCGTTGGCCCAAGTACAGGTGAATTGTGCTCGGATCTGACCCGGCGCTCTACAATCTGCATGGCCTCCGTAATCGAGTTGTGCAGAGGTGACTCGTGAAAAGGCCGCGCGGATTTGGTCAGCAGGAGGTTGTCTGTGGAACGTTGAGCGAGCTCCCGATGGCCATGGAGCGAATTCGACCTGGAGGGGATTTTGTATGGTGCACCAAGTTGGTTATGGGCGTCGTTAAACCTATGGACCGGTTTGTGATGACCGTTTGTGAAAACGGTCGTCTTGGGGTCGTGGGCATTCTTATTGTGCCATTGTTTGGGGTGATCCTTTGGTTGTATATACTGTGGTATGTCCTCGGGTACCGGGTCCAGCTGTGGCTCTTTTTTCAGAGAGCAGTTACAGCGCGAGCCATGTTGGCAGCAGCAAGTCTGAGGGTCTGTGTGGACGTCAGCGCCATGCCCTGCCGTATCGGATTGCGGTGCAAGCGCACCGTGCTTTCCATCGTGCTTGTCGTGAGGACAGTTCTCTTTTGAATGGCCCTTGTCGTGACACTCGCACTTGACATGTTGCGAGCGTGACTTTCGCAGGCCTCGGCAGTGTTGGCATTGTGACACGGGTCGACCCTTTTTGTTGACATGGACCAGAAGACGATCTGATTGAATGAGTAAGACTGCGGCAACTCTCGAGTATCGTAGGGGACTTACCTTGATGGTGGCAAGAACTCACACGATGACCCCTCACACACGCCTCGCAGGCGAATTTCTCCCCGTTGATGAGCATTTTGGACCTTCACTTGTTTCCGACGTTTCTCTTGCGCGGAATACTTCGTCGCAGGGAACGAATCCGGGCAGGTAAGGCTTCGCGGTGGGACTCGATCGCTCGGCTGGTGGGTATGACTGTCGCCGGACAGCGCGGGTAGGGACGCCGGCGGCAACGCCAGCAGCAAGGGTGCGGAAAGTCGAAGCCCTAGACGTGGAAAGGACGCATCGAAAAGGTAGAAATAGAAAGCGCCGGATGATGCAAGTGTGGACGTCGTTGGCCGCGATATGGAAGAGTGCGGAAGAGGTGTTGTGGGAGGTATCCGAAAAGACTTCGTTAAAGAACCGCCAGACGCCGGAAAGGTGGACCAGGAGAAAGGAAAGATTGACTATTGCAATGCCGTCTAGTATGGGTCCGGATCAGCCATGTTGTGCTTCTCAGGATCCCGCGGAGGTGATGTTGTTGCTGATATTGTGTAGTACGAGCCAAAGCGGTTGAGAGGTGTTGGTGGCAGAGATGGGCCGAGGGGAGTGAAGGGCAAGTTGTTCCAGAAAAGCAACAAGCGAAGACGGCGCGGGAGGATGGAGTTTTTCGTTGGAGAAGGCGACGAAGCGGTGGCCAGTCAGATGGGCTTGATGGGCCTGTGTGGCGGATATTTCACTTCGAGTTTGGTGGACTACAGAATTCGCAGAGGGAGCTGCTCTCTGTTTGCTGGGCCGTGGGATGGATACGACGTCCTCTTTGGTGACCCGCGATTCAAGTTAGCCTGTCATTAAAGATGCCGAAATCCTCAGGCGCTGCTTTCGTGTTCCTGAGGTTCCGAATGTTTTCGAGAATGCCATTACATACCGACCTTTCCTCGTGATCGCTGAAGATCGGGAAGCGAAGGCCCTCGCAAGGACCCTTAACGGTGCAACAGGGTTGCCTGTCGGCAGGAAGCGTCCCCCGACCACCCTCTTCCACCTCCCTCGGGCACCGCATTTTGGGCGCGGTCACCCTCGCTACACTGCCACTGCTTTGGGTTGGCCTAGGATCCCGCAACGCCGGAGCATAAATCTTCTTTACTGTAACTGGCGGGCGTCCCTAAGGATGCAACCTCTGTATGCCTCTTTGGCTACGCCCGGCAGTCGCTCCAGAGGCCCCTTGCTCTGTCTTGGATATTGTCACATGGTGAGCTGCATGATACAGAGTACTCTGCAAGCTGTTTCTGTACTTTATGCCGCTCTCGATTTGTCTCAAAGTCGGTGCACTAGACACTACTTCGCCACACATTGAGCGTTCCCCACGGGAAAGCATGAAGTACTGAAATATGACCCGGAGAATTCCCTTGATCAACCCTGCAAGGAACGAGACAGGAAAGAGTCACAAGATACGGTGCTCCTACCACGCGAGCACGCTATACGCCATACTCAGCCCATGGTAGTATTCGGGCCTGATGATCCTTCTCACTGTTGGGTACTTTCCTCCAACTAGCACTGCGCGCCTCTCGTCGTGGGCATTCACTCCCGGTCTGATCACTTGATCACGGAGCTTACGGCTTCCCTTTGTGTTGAGGTATACCGTCTAGAAAAGTCTGGCTGCCCTTCTCTGTAATACGGTGTCTTCCAGCCGCCCATACTCGCAATCTCGATCGTGTACTTTAGTGACGCCTGCTACGCCCACGAGCACGACGTACGGCGAAGAGTTGTTACATGGATAAAAGGTCGAATTCTTTTGGTGATGGAAAAGCTATTCAAAATGTTGCTGAAATGCTCACTCGTCTCGTAGCTAATATAGCAGGCATGAATTCGAGGTTCCCAAGCCCAAACCATGTCGGGCCACTCTCAGGGCAAGCTCGACAGTCGTGGGAGGTCGCCATCGTCGGTATTGTCCGTTCGTTCAAGTCGTGATGCCTCTCGCGTCTCGCGTTCGTAATGTTGCAGGTCCCTGCTCAGACAATCGAACGCTGCTGATGATCCAAACTCCCATCCATGCACTTTCTGTACAGACCAGAAAATTCTAGCACCGGAAAAGCCCAAATCCAAGCACATCTCAACACATCCATCGCTGTACAGCCCAAGAATAGCTCACCCTGTCTCCTCCACTTACACTACAGGTCCGGCCTTGATGACATCCTCGGTTGCTTCATCGGCGTACTTCTTGAAGTTCTCGTTGAACAACTTGCCCAGTTTGGTCACCTCCTCGCCAAAGTCGGCGGTACCGGTCCACGACTTCTTGGGGTTGAGAAGCTCATCGGGCACGTTCGGGCACGTCTTGGGGACGCTGAGGTTAAACACATCGTAAGTCTCATACTCGCTCTTCGCAAGCTCTCCAGAGTGGATGGCGTCCAAAATGGCACGGGTATACTTCAGCGGGCAACGCTTGCCACCAGTGGTAGCACCGGCACCAACCCAGCCGGTGTTGAGCAACCATGCGTTGGAATTGTGCTCAGAGATCTTGTCAGCAAGCATCTTGGCGTAGCGCATCGGGTGCAGGGCCAGGAAGGGCTGTGCGAAGCAGGACGAGAAGGTAGCTTGCGGCTCCGTGACGCCGTCTTCGGTCCCAGCCATCTTCGACGTGTAGCCGGAGATGAAGTGAAACATGGTCTGGGCGGTGTTCAGCTTGGAAATAGGCGGCAACACACCACGGGCGTCACAGGTCAGGAGGATGATGTTGCTAGGATGGTTCTCCGTCATGCAGGGAATCTTGGCGTTGCCGATGTATTCAATGGGGTATGCGCAACGAGTGTTCTCGGTCAGGGTGGCATCGTCGTAATCGACTTCTCGGGTCTCGGGGTCGAAGACAACGTTCTCCAAGACCGAGCCGAAGCGGATGGCATTGAAAATATCGGGTTCTTTCTCTGCGGACAGGCCAATGCACTTGGCGTAACAACCTCCCTCAATGTTGAAGACGCCCTTGTCGGACCAGCAGTGCTCGTCATCACCGATCAACTTGCGCTTAGGATCGGCTGAGAGAGTTGTCTTGCCAGTACCGGACAGTCCAAAGAAGACAGTCACATCACCATTCTCACCCTCATTAGCCGAAGAATGCAGGGTCAGGACGTTGTGCTTGACCGGCATCTCGTAGAAGAGGACTGTGAAAACACCTTTCTTCATCTCGCCAGCATATTCGGTGCCAAGTATAACCATCTCTTTCTCAGCAAAGTTGATGGCGACACTGGTTGCACTCGTCATGCCGGTTGTGTATCGGTTGGCGGGGAAGGAGCCGGCATTATAGATGACATAGTCGGGGTGGAAGTTCTTCAACTCTTCGCGTGAAGGTCTGATGAGCATGTTGCGCATAAACAGTGCATGATAGGCACGGGCACAGACAACTCGGACACTGATGCGGTACCGCTCGTCCCAGCCGGCGTAGCCATCGATGACATAAATGCGGTTTCGGGTGTTGAGGTAGTCAACAGCTCGTTCTCGGTTGATCTTCCAGACCTATATCGCAGATGTCAGCGACTCGATTGAGGGTGCAGCAGAGGGATAAGGTGGGGCTGATAAACAGAAGCCGCAAGAAGGTGCCGACAGCGACGAGAATGGAAAGGTTCCATGCCCTCGACTCCAGCCCTGCCGTGAGCACCCGCAGCCAAGACCTAAAGCCGCGGCAAAGAACTCGAACTGCGTCATGGACCTCTTTCCGAGCAAACGCGGGGCAGAACCACACGTCAATTCGCAAGTGGTGTTTCCCGCCTGTCCGTGGAGCATATGCGAACGACTGCATCATCCTGCATTGCGGGGAAGGGCAGTCTGTAGTCGTCGAGCTCACACCATATCCAAAAGAATGTGAGGCTTTTTTGACTAGCCGCATGATGGCTGCCATGACATGTGCTCAATCTTCTCAAGAGGCGGACGAGTTCTGAAGAGAGATAGAAAAGAAACAGGACAATACTAACCTCTGGCGACATGGGTTTGTTGACGGGTCCCCACCAGACATCCTTCTCCGATCCTTCCTCTTTAACCACACGCTTATCCAGCGGGGAACGACCGGTCTTGGAGCCTGAGTATGCCGTCAGGGCTCCCGACGACGTAATTGCAGTGCCAGTCTCGTAGACCAGAGCATCTTCATATAGAGCAGATACTGATGGGTTTGCAACGATGGCCACACGGTCGTAGTCGATGTGTGCGGTGGTATGTAGTTCCTCTTCGAGCTCCGTGTGCTCACGGGACGGCCTGAGACGGAAGTAAGTCAAAAGTCATCGGTAATCAAGAGGGGTCAACAACAACGTACTCGACACCACCCGGATGGAGAGCGGTCTTGTTGACCGAGTGAGAAACCATTCTGGAAGAGAAAGCTCGAAGCTGTGTTTTGGCTAGATTAGAACGTGCTGTGCCAGTTGCTGGGGAAGGTGAATGAGGGCGGATCTGGTGGACAGCTTGAAGACGGGAAGAATAGTCTGAAGACATGACTTGGGGAATGTCCTGATATTGTATCTTCCTGACGATGGGGCCAAGCCGAACAGAAGTGCTATTCCCGATGAGCGCACGGGAGAGATCGGAGGGCGACGAGATGGTTTTGCGTAGAGCGGCAATCCGACTCTGCCCGATCAAAGGTGATTGGAAGAGGCGAGACGCCGTTGATATGCCGTGTTATACTAATTGGAGATCAAGTCCACAGCTGCGGAGCATGCGATAATGTTCGCAAATGTCCTTCTTATTATCGTCGAGCACAGAGAAGTGGAAGGGAAGGGGAGGGAGGGGTGACGTTCGACAGCACAACATGAGGTGGAGGCAAACATTTCATCGGGACCTCAGCTGAGGAGAAACTGACACATCACTGCTGGTCCCCCACTAACAATTACCTACCTGAGCCCCTCGCAGGAGTCGTTCATCACCCAGCCCGTCAGCCGTAATGTTTTTGCTATTCTCTCGGCTGTGCGTCACGGAACGCCTCTTTGGTCTCAAGGCAAAATGCCATCCTCCTCTTGGCCACCAAGTGAGTTTCCGAAAGGAGATGGACGTGACGAGGGCTTGCGTGTCATCGACATGTCCTATTCGATCGGTCTGACGTCTCCGTTGAACAAGCACTCAAAGATGGGCGCTTGGATGCATCGCAGCTTCAGGCGGGGAAGGCGCAAACAAGTCATAAAGGCCGAGTGAGTGACCCAAGCATTATCAAAAACCGTTATCCTCTACGTACCAGGTGATTGAGACAACTACATCATTCCAACTCGCCAAATGACCTCAAGGTGCGTGCGCTCTGCTCGATCGACATCTTCTCTAGAACTCATCTCCACAACCCATCTGTCCGAGAAGCCCCAGATCATCCCAAGGCTGCGGCTTCTCCAGGATTTAGTCCGTGGGGACTCCTATAATGGTCGCACTTTGCTAGCTTTCACGTCATGGTACTTCAAGCAGTCTTTTGCCATGCTCCATAGACTCCGAGTAAACTGCTTGTTGTCCCCGCCAGACCGATGATCCCATCGTCAAAGTTGGCATAACCAAGCATCGTGCTGGGTACGGTAAGGTCGCAAAGGTCGGAGATCAGCTGGATGTTAACAGCTTGTTGTTGTCTATCACGAGCAAAGCCGGCATTGTCAGTTCTTCAAGTGCAACAAGCCAAGGATCGTGATGCCCAACATACCTCGCAATCTTGACCTTCTCAACCTTGGCCTCGGCGTCCTTTTCATCGACAGCCTTGCTCCGTTCGCGCAACTTGTAGGTGTTGTAGACCCCAGCAAGGGCGCTGGCGGTCAGTCCTGTGAACCAGAACCGATAGGCCGTGGCCTGAATACTCTTTGCTCGGGGGTCTTTCTTGACGCCCAATGCATCTAACAGCGTCATCATATCAAAGAACAGGTAGCCAGCGTAGCCAATCTGCCGCAAGATCTGCAGGTATTGGGTGACCTTGTCGCCGTTACTCGACTTGATTGCCGCATCGTAGATCTCGGATCCAGCGCGGATGTGTTCGACGAATTTGCCCGCTCGCAGTATCTTCCTTGTCAGACCGAACTGGTTCTTTACGACCGTCCATGGCAGGATGGCGCTCGTCGGGTTGTTGGTTCGGTAGAGATACCAAGCATAGAATCTCGCAAAGTACTGAATGGTCCGGAGAACCTTGTCTCGCCCAACTGCAAAATCGCGTTGCGTTAATAGCTATCCATTGAAAGGTCGGGAGCGTCGCTTACCGGTAGTCGCGACATATCGGAGGTAATGGGTCACCGCAGGGTGGTAAACAAGGGCGTCTGCGACCATGGCTGTGATGCTCCCTGCGTTATTCAGCTACGAGAAACGCTGAATGCGACGACTGAAGTCGAGGATGTTTTGAAGGACAGAGTCAAATGGAGAGGAATGCCAGTCGGTTGCGCAATTGCAGAAGATTGCCGATGACCCAAGGAATGGAAGCGCCGAAGAGATCAAACCGCCGGGAACAAGACAACGCTTGCCTCGGCATATTCGGCCATTCCCAGCGGAGGCTCATTTCCATCGCTGTCTCTCTGTCTCTCACCAAGTGCCCTCAATGTCACATGAAAATGTTAGACCCCGTATATGTCTATTTTGCTACTGAGGATTCCTTTAGAGTGTTTTAAGTGATGGAATTCCTGCTAGCTGCGAATGCTTAGCACCTTCTCAGCCGTCTGCTCACTTTCCTCAACCTCCCGATTGACCTGTTCTGTGTACCGGTTGTTGAGATGCGGATGTCTGAACACCGTCACTGAGCAAGGTCCGAATTGCACGATGAGCATCATACCCATCCTCTCGATCGGCTTTCATATGCGGGGCGTCTCTCGATGTTATGTTGCCAATGGTCGTTTCGTTGCCAGGCTAGCGAACGCTCAGTCGCGCGCTTTCACGTGCAAATTCCTGTCCGCGTCCGCTTCCGCTTCATCGGTGGAAGGGAAGCAATGGGATGAATGCCGAGATTTTACACTTGATAGGGAGCTGCGGACCGACAATCATAGCAGCATACACTTTATCTCGCAAAGGGTCACGCCATTCTCATGCTGAATTTAGTTTCCGAACTTTCCTGTTCAATCTCGACAAGTTCTTCACCGGCACTCGATCGTTCAATGTGGTCATTGCATATTCATCAGACTGGGTCTGTCCTTCCAAACTTCTCGAGGGGAGAATTGTCTCGCTCTCCGCTTTTCTGACTTGGGATCTCGTGGCGAACCTTGGTCCGATCCGGATATGTTGCTCTGGGCACGGTTTACAGCTTCAAGTTCTAGAAAACGCAGCCGGCCCTGCTTTCTTGCCAGTTCAATCTACCATCCTCACCGGCACCGCGTGAAGGCCTGATGACTCTCTAAGCGTAAGACCCAGATGCCACAGAGGGTAGGGTAAGGCTCACTGCTTTCGGACCGCCGGGTAAGAAATTGCTCAGGCGTGTGAGTCTCAGACAGGACAAAGTCGGAGTCAGGGCCAGCTGCTGCTGCCCTACCTCTTCCGCCGCTACGATCTTCAAGTCCTGTCTGCTCCGTTTGAAATCCGACAACCCTTGTGTTGGCTATTCTAGGTGACGTCGTCACGTATCACTCCGTGTCTTCAGTTCTCCTTCACCTTCTGTGTTCTGTTAACTGGGTCACAGAACGACGTTGCCAGAGTTAGCGAGAGCTAAGTCTCTCCTACTCGTTGATTGACCCTGAGACGACCTTTGGCGTGCGGCTGCACAGAAGAAAGAGAGATTCGATGTTCCATCGGCATTGCTGGCTTGCATCTTTTCTCGATGCTACTCATGAACTGCGCTATCCAATTGATGACGGCGTACGAGCGAAGTACGAGCGCGTCCCTCTGAGCATCTCCTACTTCTGGAACCCTCTAGACTGAAAGTATTATACTTAAAGAGCACCCCTTTCGACCCCTCGTCTTCTACATGGTTTGGCGGCAGGCACTGAGCAGATCGAGTAGACGGAAATGGCACGCCGAATATATTGGGGGGACTACCAATACCCTTGCATTCAAACCTTGACCGCACCAAGTGAGCGAAGCAGCATTTCACCAATCCATGTCTTCGTTCAAACTGTGGGCACTAGTGCGATGCTCCCGCCGAATTTGGAGTAAATGAGTTCGATCAATCATAATCATATCAAACGTCCGTCTACAGGTAGGAGAATTCTCCGGACCCGGCGGGAACCTCATCCAGGGCCTCTTCAAGATCTGAGAGAGCAATTTGATATCGGCGCTGAGCGTCATTACTTCGGTACACTAGAATTACTTCTCATCAACTCCGACGTCTATATTATGGTGGGTCTTAACATGCAAGGACCATCAGCTCACCCAGAAGAGGTCACCGACTCACCCAGAAGAGGATCTTATCTCACCCAGAAGAGGTTATTAACTTACTTAAAGAGGTTATCAACGTATCTAGAAGAGGTCATTACCTCACCTAGATGGTGTCACCAACCCAGCTAGAAGAGGTCATCGACAAGCCAGATACTAGACAAGTTCCCACACGAGTCCTCACGCTGCCGCACGAATCGACAAATTTGGCTTCCTGATCATTGTGTAGACACAGGAATAGGACTTCGGTCTGCATCATACCAAGGCTCTGTCAGACTTCTTAACCCTTCTTGGTTCTCAGTATGATCAGACTGGCCCTCGTATATTGCTCGTTCTTAAGCTATGCGCAGTCGTTGCCGATGGATTTGTGCACGCGGTGAAGGAGGCCTGGGTTCGGCGAAGGGATGCCCGATCCTAAGGCAGTCGCAGTACATAGTTCGAGGCCTAGTTAGAGAGCCTCACGTCAACCTTCCGCCGGATATCATCTGGCTCCTTGTGGTCAGCGGTACTTCTGCTCTCGTTGATAGCTCGGAATCTACAGTGATTGGCTGGTGGCCAGGCTGTTAGCCGAGGCTGGACCAAGCTCTGGGGCTTTTGCGGAGATACGAAGCAATGTCGCCATTGTTCTTCTACTCGTACACTTCTGACATACAGTTGTATATTGTCATAATAGCAAGCGTGTTGGACTCACGGTCCCTCTTTCGTGATCACTCATCGAGAGCCCTACTCGCACTAGTCTGGGGCATGACAGCTTGCCCCCCTGGACCAGCATATTCTAAGCCACGGGACGATCCATACGCCCGAACGAGTCCGCTGCTGTCCAGCTGCTTGTGATTGTCGCGGCGTCAGGGAGCCAACAGAGGAGGGATTTCCAGCGTCATGCCTACCCAATCATCTTTCCCGGATGTTGAGATCCCCAACGTCGACCTTTGGGGGTTGATGTTCGAGCTGCCGAGGGACTTTCCCGACTCCCGGGGTAGGCGGACTATGGTTTCTAACTTATGCCTCAGCCGCGCTGACGAGACTGGCAGTGATATACCGCGCGGTGGACTCGTCTCGACACTACACGTTCGCCGACGTCAAGGAAGCTGCTTCGGCCTTCGGGGCGGGTCTTCGCAACCTGTGGGATTGGCAGAAAGGGGACGTGCTGAACATCTACGCTCCCAATGACATCGATTTCTGCCCCATTGTCTACGGCGTCTTCTTCGCCGGAGGTATCGTGTCGCCGGCAAATCCGGGGTATTCGGCAGACGAGCTGGCCTTCCAGTTGAACAATTCCGGGTCGAAAGCCATTGTGACGACGACTGATTTCTTGTCGACGGCGTTGAAAGCCGCAAAGAAATGCAACATTCCCGAAGATCGGGTCATCCTGCTGGGCAGCAAGCGAGATCCGAGTCACAGAGCCAAACACTGGACCAACATTCGCAAGACGTCAGGCGCAAGTCGATACCGGCGGCGGAAGATGGACCCTGACCAAGATCTAGCTTTCTTGGTCTACAGCTCAGGCACCACAGGGCTTCCGAAGGGTGTCATGCTGAGTCATCGCAATATCATCGCCGACTTGCTGCTGATCAAAGGAGCCGTGGGCAAGTGGTACGAAGGAGGTAAAGACAAGATCCTGGGGGTTTTGCCCTTCTACCACATCTACGGGCTTACTGGGCTCGTTCAGCAACCCTTACACCGCGGCATCGAGCTTGTGGTGATGCCGGCTTTCAACCTCGAGGTATTCCTGAAGGCTATCCAGGAGCACAAGATCACCTTCATCTATGTGGCCCCGCCTGTGATCGTGCGGCTGGCCAGAGACCAGATGGTCGACAAGTACGACCTCAGCAGCGTCAAGATGATCACGAGTGGAGCGGCTCCTTTGACCAAGGAATTGGTCGATGCCGTCCACCAAAGGCTGAAGATCAGGATAAACCAGGCGTACGGGCTGAGCGAGACGAGCCCCATGACACATACACAAGTAAGTTACATACCTAGTGGAGTCGGTGATGACGAGAACTCTCTGCTGATCACGGGTCCAGCCCTGGGACGAGTGGTACTCCTCAGTGGGAAGCGTGGGTAAGATGTTCCCAAACATGAAAGCGAAGTACATATCCGCGGAAGGGAAAGAACTCGGGCCCGGTGAGGTGGGAGAGTTGTGGTTGTCTGGACCGAACATCTTCAAGGGATATTGGAAGAATGAAGAAGCCACCAAAGAGGCCATAACACCTGACGGCTTCTTCAAGACCGGGGACGTGGGCTTCCAGGACAAAGACCACAACTTCTACATCACGGACCGGGTCAAGGAGTTGATCAAGTACAAGGGATTCCAGGTCCCTCCGGCCGAGCTGGAGGGCAAACTGATGGACCACCCTGCAGTCAACGACGTCGCTGTCATTGGTGTGAATGACGAAGAACAGCACACCGAGGTGCCCAGGGCTTACGTGGTGGCCAGCGATAAGAGCAAGACGAGTGAGAAGGACGCGGAGGAGATCGTGCAGTGGCTGGCAGGCAAAGTGGCCAACCACAAGAGGCTGCGAGGCGGCGTGCGATTTGTCGACGAGATACCGAAGAGCGCTGCAGGTAAGATCCTGCGCAGGCTGTTGAAGGACCAGGCAAAGGCGGAGAATGGCAGGAACGGCAAGGCGAAACTGTAGCAACGGCGCTGTAGATACACTGTATCGATACCCGTGTCCCGTCGAGTGTCGGGGGGGCAAGTGATTAGGCAGTGATGGTGGGAAGCCGATGCGACGTCAGTGAGCAACAGCCGAAAGCTAGACGCGAACAAGGCGAGCACCAAGCTTTTTGGCCCGCGCCTCTGCATTCGAATCGGAAGTTTGTGCCGATTAAGCGTCGCGCTTGGCTGCTTGGGTCCTAAAACGCAAAGTGTCCGCGTGTCCACCTTTCACCCTGCAAAATCATTCTTACTCTGAAGGATTTTTCTGTTCGATTCAAAATTCGGTCGATTCCTTCTAGAGCGTGGCCAATATGTTGTCTGCATCTGATACACGTGCTGGAGGCTGGACAACCGGCAGACGACTCCATCTCGGCCACGCGGCCCCTGAGTAGAAGCTATCATGACTGTGGGAGGCGGCCACTCTCCTGGGAAGCAAGTCTCCCACGCTATCAATGTAGCAGCGGCGATCCCGAGGCGTTCAGTGTAAGCTCGAGGCCGCTTCATTTGCTCTGATTGCCACCGACGTTGCATCCTGCCCTCTAACCTCCCACAAAGTCATGCAGGAAGCTGCAACCGGCAAAGTCGCAGATGCTGTTTGCCGATTAGATCGGTCCTTCGCAACGGGGACGAGACCATCTTCGGACATGATCTCGAGTGGCCCTTGTATCACAGCTATCGACCTGGCTTGCTCTGACGTCTGCTCCACCAGCCCACCGTCCCCACTCCTGCTGTCAATCTACCTGGTTCCCGGCTTGCAGTTTCTCCTTTCGGTATCGCCCTGACCGACTCGCGATCTCTTGAGACTTGACGCAGCATCTCTTCCTCGGCAGCATTCGACTGGCTACTGGGTTATATATACATTGCCTCGTCCCACAGGCTCTGACCCGTTACTTGCACCCGATCATCAGCCAGGTTCCAACACAGCCAAACCGACCATGATGGACACCGTCGAGAAGCAGATCATCGAAGAGAATCTCGGCCCGGAAGCCGCACGCCGATACTCGATCCACGAGGCAGCCCTTGATGCCACCCCAAAGTCGCGATGGGAACGCACCTGGCCCGTTCTCGCTTGCGGTGCGGGACTGTTCTCTGACGGCTACCTCAACGGTGTGATTGGATCCGTCAACACCATGCTCAAGATCATCTACAAGGATGAATACGTCAAGTCCGATGCTCAGAGCAACGTCTCCTCTATCGCCTTCGCTGGTACGGTTGTCGGCCAGCTCGTATTTGGGTACCTTTCAGACCACTGGTCTCGCCGCCACTCTCTGTTGATCTCCACCGTCATTCTGATCGTCTTCTCTGCCCTCGGCGCTGCTTCCTACGGCGCCGGCGGCAGCATCCAAGGCCTCTTTGCTGCGTTGACGGCGTTTCGTTTCCTCCTCGGCATCGGAATTGGAGGCGAGTACCCTGCTGGCTCGGTCGCTGCGGCAGAGAGCACCGGAGAGCTCAAACGGGGCCATCGCAACCGGTGGTTCATCTGTTTCACAAACTTGGCCATCGACGTCGGCTTCGTCGTTGCCGCCTTTGTCCCGATGATCTGCGCCTTGATTTTCACGGACAAGCACCTGCGAGCCGCATGGAGGGTCTGCCTGGGATTGGGAGTCATCCCGCCTCTGTCGCTGCTCTATCTGCGGATCAAGCTCCAAGAACCTGAGGAATACAACCGTAACAAGATGAACCACTACCCGTACTGGCTGATCTTGAAGTTCTATTGGTGGCGCTTGTCGGTGGTGGCGCTGATCTGGTTCGTCTACGACTTTTCCACATACTCCTTCGCCATCTATTCCTCCTCGTGGCTGGCATTCCTGCTCCCCGCCGATGCGCCTCTCTGGAAGAGTTTCGGCTGGAACACGGTCATCAACCTGTTCTACGTCCCCGGTGCCGTGATTGGCGCGTTCCTCTCCGACTGGATCGGCCCCAAATACTGTCTCATTACCGGCGTTCTGCTCCAGGGCATCGTCGGCTTCATCATGACCGCAATCTACAAACACCTCGACCAAGCCTCCCAGGTCGGTGGCTTCGTGGTCATCTACGGAATCTTCCTCGCTCTCGGCGAGATCGGCCCGGGAGACAACATCGGCCTCATCGCGTCCAAGACATCGGCCACCTCCGTCCGCGGCATGTACTACGGCATTGCGGCCGCGTGCGGCAAGATCGGAGCCTTCGTCGGCAACTACATCTTCCCAGATATCATCAAGGCGGCAGGGGACGATGTCATCAAACAAGGACAATACCCTTTTTACGTGAGCAGTTCGCTCTGCATCTTCAGCGCCATAATTGCCTTTTTGTTCCTGCCCCAAATCGGACAGGATACAATCACCGAGGAGGATGAGCGGTTCAGACAATATCTCATCAAGCATGGATACGATGTCAACACGCTGGGCACGAAGAAGTATCATGAGGAAAAGACTCTTGCCGTCGAACGGGCTCAAGAGAAATGAGCCGAGTCGGATGTAGTAACCTCGAGTAAGCTTGAGGAACAGCCTAGACCATTACTAGCGATGGAAAGCCCTTGATAGCGAGCAATGATACAATCACACGCCTTTGCCTCTCTTTCCTTTTCTGCATAATTCCGTCATTCGAATCCCATCCCATCCCATCGACTGGCGGCCGTCCTTCCGGTCATGTACCTGGAGCTCGAACGGAGGTCTATCGCGTGCGTGTCTGAAGAACAATGCAACACGAGGACAATGGTGAATCTACTGTAGGAAGGCTTGTGGATTAGCACAGACTGAGACAGGGCGGCATCCATTCCCACAAGAGCAGCTGCGTTCGTTTCCTGAGTTCGGATCACTTGTTAGGTATTATCTTTCGGACTGGTGTTGATTATTTGATTCGAAGGATCTGACACTATGAGTATCCTAAGTATATCGTGTCCGAGCTAGTGCTGCACGCTCAGCTTCGAGGAGTCGAAGATAGGTAACCTTCAGCAGACGAACGCAATAATCTCAACTCTAGAGTTGAGACACAATTACATAGGTGACAATGCCAATCCAGATCTGAGGAAGTGTCGTTTTCGTTTGCCGTGATCGCGCCTCGGTTAGATGCCAGCAGTAGCGTCAAGCCCAGCCCATGGAATGGAACACACGCCCTACACAGTATGTAGTCGGTTACCGAGGACACGGTCCTTACCTACCCAACTCCTTCCTAAAGGGCGATTAGCACGCTGCCAGATACCTGGTAGTCTTGCGCCTCGGGAGACTCTTCTTGCATGCAAAGCTGTTCACCTTTCCCTTCTGTACGAGGTATGAGTGAGATCCTTCCTCCCCCGTCATCATGTCGACGTTGCAGCGACGTCATAGGACGAATCCAGGAAGCGGCTAGTAACGAGCAGCGAGGATCTCGAAGAACGGTCCTGAACGGTCTCGCACCAGTACTCGGTACTCGCATTGCACTGCCCTGCCCGTATGTGGCGATGCGGAGTTCATTCTGCGTCCCACCTTGAGGACCCTCCCTGGTCCTGTCCGGTCCGGTCTGGGAGGGTTTGAGCTTCGCATGATCGAATTGGACCCCGCGTGCTTCGGTTGAACGGTTGGAGTTTTGATCATGTCGCGGCCCTCGTACATAGGGCGCTTGTGTGGTGGGAGGGTGGGATCAAGAATAACTGTTAATATTTCCCTCAGAGATGTTTTGCTCGTAAAAAAGGTATAAATCCGTCGTGTTCCCCGGTTGGATGTTGTACATATGTAGGTTGGAGAGGCTCGTAGTATTTCGTTCTTTACTCACCGACAAATATCGTCGACGCCTGGGAAATTAATTCATTGTTAGAGCCTGTCATTGAGACTCTCTGGGTTACCAACTCACTTCTGCCACTTCTGCCACTTCTCCCACTTCTCCCACCTCTGCCCATCATGCCGACCGGAAGCTGCTTCTGCGGAAACATCAAGGTGGAATACTCGGGTGATCTTGCCGCGACAGTCAGTTCATGACCTCTCTCTCTCTCCCTCCCTCAGATCAAACGTCTGTCGTTTCCACCTGGCCGACTGACTGACTGGATATGTATGGATAGGCGCTCTGCCATTGCGCAGACTGCCGAAAGATCTCGGGCGGCAACTATTCCAACAACTTCGTCGTGCCCAGCGCCAATTTCAAAGTCACGCAAGGGACACCGAAAGAGATCGTCAAAATAGCGGACAGTGGCAAATCCATCACCAGTTGCTTCTGCCCCGACTGCGGTAAGTCATGGCCCCTGAAATGGCAAGCGGCCGGCTGCATCAGGGGAGGTGGGCTCTAGGGTCCGTACTGTAGAACTGACAGGAGCCGCGCGCGCGGGCACACCAGGGACCACGTTGTTCAGATACGGAGACTCATTCGGCGGGATTGATGGCATGAGAATCATCAAGGCGGGTATCCTGGACGACGTCAACATCCTCAACCAGACCAAGCCTGGCGCCGAGTTTTTCGCACCGGAACGAATCAAATGGGTGCCTGCGGTGGAAGATGCTGGTCAAATCGACACAATGCCACCTTCCTGAGCGAGCAGCAATGGCAAGGACCCGTGCTAGAAAAAGAGACACGGAGCAGGAAGATGGTGTGAATTGATGTATCTCAGAAGTCTGAATTACTCATGTTTAGTGATCTCCTGATGGGACTCCCCAAATTGCCACCAATACCTGATCAATGATCGGCCAGCTAAGATGCTCATTCTCCTTGCAATCCATAGGGTAAAGATAGCTACATTGAATGCCAAGTCGAAGCAGGGTTGTCCCTTTCTGTACAGCCACCGGCGTCGGATCGTTGGGGCCGTCCTACGCCGGCAGGAGGTCACGTTGGTCTTCACGACCAATCCAGAGATTAAGTGTATTGCGTCTTATAGATGCATGGGTATCGTCGTGATGCTTTCAAGCCGCTCTCAAAAACAAATTTCCAAGACAAAAAAGTTATCTCCGTCGTCAGAACTGACAAACTCAGGCCTCTTCGTCACAAGTCGTGAGTGCCTTTTTCGGGGTGGGGCTTTCTGGTATATCCGGCGTGGTAGCGTTCCGCGAGGGACTCCCCAGAGGGCTGGGAGCGACAGTCCGTTTCGGCAAAGCAGGGAGGGGCGGAGCGGGAGAACTCTTCCTTGCAGGGCTCGACAAGGGGCTTGCCATGGCCAGACTGCGTGCACGAGCATGCAGTCTGCGCTCTTCATCACCATTCCAATCTTTAGTGAGCTCAGCTCGAACCCCGCGACTCCATTGGCGGACGACGTCTTCGAAAGCCGACCAGGTCGCATTGTCCTCGACCTGGTTGGCAACAGCCATCACGTCCAGTTGAAGCTTGAGCTCCCATCTCAATTCAGCCGCCTTCAGCCAGAATCGCAGGTTGTCGGCGCGCCGATAAGGCTTGGCCACGTCCTCGTGAAATGTCTTGATAAAGTCGAACTGTCTCTTGGATCGTTTGACGGCTGCGTTGTGCATCTTGACGAGGTCTTTGCCGTCTGCGAGGTTGCGGAAGAATTCTGGCGTCTCCTCAGCCTGCTCGGTGGGTGGGCTCTGGCCAGTTCCCTCAAGCAAGAATTTGAGCAAATTGACATCCCTTTCCCGCTCTCGGCCAATCCATTTCGAGTCATCCATCCAGTGCCAGTCCTTTCTTTCAGTCTTCTCGGCCTCCTCCATCTTGGCTTCCCGATCGATCATCATGCCCACATCGGATACCCAGACCAACACGGCAAGTCTTTCGTCTTCACGGAAGCCACCGGCAAAATTCCGCGAAGCACACTTCTTCAGCACGTCCAGTACGGAATAGAGGTCTTTGCGCAGCTCTTGGTCGGACCGGATGGAGTTCAATTTTTGGGGGTTGGGATGAAGAGTATAGTAGAGCCGCGCGGCACGAATTGCCTGTGTTGTGGCGTCCAGAACATGCAGTCCTTGAATTTCGTAAAATCCTTGGGCTTGGTCTTCAGTGCCGTCGTTGTCTGACCGTTCGCACGACTCGACTGCCTGCAAAGCATTCTCCAGGGCTTCGACCAGTTCCTTCTTCATGGTTTTCTGGTCTGGTGGCGGGGCAACGTATGTTGATCGATGGCTGTATGTGGATACAGTAGGTGGTAGCATCACATCGGCACCGTCTTCCTGGGCCGCCTCCCACAAGGCCTGGGCCTCATCTTCAACGGGCGACTCGACGAGGTCCTGGTCCATAGATAAAGATGACTTGGGTATATCATATTCTCCATTCTGTTTTTTCTTAGCCATCTGCCCTCCCTTGCCATCAAGCAATCCTGTGCGAGCGAAATAGTACTGTAGGTGGGCGATGCTGCCGAGGCTCATGACGCTCTCGCGGTTCTTTGCCGATTCAGCAAACGAACCTCCTTGCGGACGCACATAGCCACGTCGACGAGAGTTTGAGTTTGTTCGAGAAGAGGTGGAGCCATTAGAATATGAGGAGAAACTCGATATCGAGGAGACTCCGGAAACCGATCGATTCGATAGAAAACTGGAGGTATCAGGGGTTGCAAGCAGATTCGGCGAAGTCGACGGCGACCTTGAGGTTGCGGTCGAGATCGAGAGGTCCAGATCTGTGCTCATGACGGCCGTGCCGGCGCCGACAGGTGTCAAAGACCTTGACAGGAGACACAGGCGGCGTGGTGATCTGGACAGGAGACGCAGCACCCTTGACTGAAATGCGTGGCAGGGAGAAAGGGCCAAGGCGCTGACCGGCAGTCACACGGCGATAAGTCAACTAGAAGGGCAACGAGCGACAGCAGGTGAGAACAGATCAAGAGAGCACGACAGAAGAAGACGGTGATGGCGAAGAGCAACGAGTGAGTGGCATCTGAGGTGAAATTGGATAAACGCTAGTGCCTTCGAAAAGGGGAATATGGGGAGAAAGCGCAACCGCCAGTGACCACAGCTTCAGCGACAGCCATGATTTCTTTCTAACTACCTCCGGGCCAGGAATCGATGTAGTGACCTGAAACCCAGCGACTCGGTATCTCCATGATCTGCATACGATGCATGAACAAAGTGAAGACTCTTGTGCCGCACTTGGCTTCAAATCAGCATGGTGGATGTGAAACGAGTTTGTTGACATCCATGCGTGACTTTCTGCGGGGACGCGCCTTGAATCAAAGTTTCAGGATCGCCGACCCGACGCCTCTGGTTGTCGCCGGCACCAAGCGTTACGGTATTCTGGCGTCATAGGCGTTGCCCTCGAATTGCCCCGCATATTAAAACTGCACAGAGTCGATAAAAGAATAAAAAGCAAGGGACAAATCGAGGGTTCCGGCTGGCTCGTCAGTTGAGGACACGCGACGCATTAACGTTCCAGAGACGACTCTTGTTTTAATACGAAGCAGGTCACGTCAACATGTCCAGGCGGATCGCATTCACTGTCCACGGCAGGGTGCAGGGGGTCTGCTTTCGGTAAGAACCCATGTGTTGAACCACATCATTCATTTACTGAATCCTATAGCGATTTCGCCCAGAATAAAGCCAGCACCTATGGAGTCACTGGCTTCGTCTCGAACACTTCAGATGGAAAAGTCAGTGCCCGACCGCCCCGAGGAGAACTTCGCACTGCTTGCTGACACATCCTCCCTCAGGTTGCTGGCGAAGCGCAAGGCGATGATGAAGCATTAAAGAAACTGAAGGCCGATCTCAATGAGGGACCCAGGGCGGCCCATGTTGTCAAACTCGAGGTCAAAGACATTGCAGTCAAGGATGGGGAGAAGTCATTCGAGGTGGCTTGAGTGTACCCGACCAGACTACGTATGTAGACGAAAGAGAGGACCGCTGCCGTGTTATCAACACGGAAGAATGTAACTAAGCCGCTAGTGTTGGAGATGCGACGGAGAATGTGCCCTCTCACCTCATGCTGCATAGCCGGGCCACCCAAGCGAAGGGGCAGCGTGGAGATGAATGCATGACACAGGCAAATAAACTGTCCATTGCCTTTGACCGAATCGGTCATGAGTACCTGTTCCGGCAGCGTCGAAGAATGTGGAAACATTGAGCGACATACCCCCAAAGAAGTCACTCAGCCTCGAGGCAGCAATTGAGCAACCCCGAGTTCTCCCGAAATTCTGCTCAGCGATCTTTGAGCACCGCCAGTTCGGCCTCGTAGCCTCGCGCTCTCAGCCTTCTGGCATCCGAACTTCGCCGTTCTTTTTCAAGTCAGCCGTGGCTGTGGACACTGGTCTACCATGTAGTCACCGATATTCCAGCTGTGTTCCGACTATGTCGGGTTTCGACCCGACGAGGGCTACCTTGTCCTGGGTTTCTGACTAAGGAGGCGACCGTGTACAGCTCATCACCTGCATCGAACATGATAATGCCTCCGCACATATAGGTTAGGTTCCTCGACCAGTCTAGACTTGCCTGGGGCTTGACGAGTACAGCGCAATAACATGGGTCGAATAGCAGTGGAGGTGACGGCCATTGAAAACTTGACTGACTCAGCAAGCTTGAAGTGGCTGCAGTGGAAGCTAAACTCGAAGAGGGGCACGGGCGTCGTGAGGAGATGCCGACTGCAGGGATCTGGCTTCGCTGTGGAGCAACCTAAGAAATCATCCCGTTCCTGGAATACGAAAACTACCCAGTACTTCTTAGAACCACGTTGGCTCCCACCACTCATTGTCGGTCTTTTCGTAACACGCTCAGGATGCGTGCGTATCACGTTTCCAAACTTGGGGTGCCTGAGGCTCTCGGCTGGAAATTGTCGCATATGGCGCATGACAAGTAGCGCTTTGACATGCTTTCGCCTCGCTTGACCCTGAACCATTTCGGGACCCGCCTCCAATAATAAACATATAACATCGATGCTTGGGGCTTGTCCGCTGTGCTCCCATTTATGCTGACCAGACCACAGCACGTCAGGATCTCCATCCAACCTATTTGACCGACCTAATAAACAATCAGTGTCATTGAGACCGGCCACGAAGTTCACCATGACCTCCTCCAAGGCCCTATTCACGCCCACACTCACCACGAACCTCTCGAGAGCGGCCAGCAAGGGCTTGTTCTACTCAACCGCCACTTCTACAGGCCTCCGAGCCAGCTGTGCAGCCCTCAGACCGTTTGATGCTCAGTCGAGACGGCACTTCTCAGGCTCTCCCAAGGCTCAACTCGACTTCTTTCCCCCTCCTAAAAACCTCCCACACATCAAGTTGACGTATGCTCTGCTGCCCACCCTGATAGCGACGAGTTGCTAATTTTGGTAGTCCTCCCGCCTGGCCCCATCCTACTGCCACGGAAGAGCAGCTCAAGAGCATCGAGATTGCTCACCGAGAACCACGAGGGCTGTCGGACCGAGTCGCATACAACACCGTGCGCTTTCTGCGATGGTGCACCGATCTGGTCACAGGATATCGCCACGACCCAAACAAACCATACGTGATGAATGAGAGGAAGTGGTTGATTCGATTCATTTTCCTGGAGACGGTTGCCGGGGTTCCGGGCATGGTGGCGGGCATGCTTCGACACCTGCGGAGTCTGCGCTCGATGAAAAGAGATAACGGCTGGTAAGAAAGTGGTTCTGGCTTGTCGATCCCCGCAGTGGTGCTGACCTGAGTGTCCAGGATTGAAACAATGCTGGAGGATGCCTACAACGAGCGGATGCACCTACTGACATTCCTCAAAATGGCTAAGCCGGGGACGTTCATGAAGCTCATGATTCTTGGAGCGCAAGGTGTCTTCTGTAACGGCTTCTTCGTTGCGTACCTTCTCTCACCGAAGACCTGCCACCGCTTTGTTGGATACTTGGAAGAGGAGGCAACAAAGACCTACACGTTCGCCATCGAAGATCTTGAATCTGGAAAGCTGCCAGGATGGCAGAATTTGGAGGCTCCCGAGATCGCCGTCAAGTATTGGAACATGCCCGAAGGCCATCGCAGCATGAGAGACCTCCTCTACTACATCCGAGCCGACGAGGCAAAGCACCGGGAGATCCATCATACCCTGGGCAATTTGAACCAGGCCGAAGACCCGAACCCGTTTGCTTCCGAATACAGAGACCCGTCGAGGCCTCATCCCGGCAGAGGCATTGAGCACTTAAAGGCTAAGGGCTGGGAGAGGGAAGAAGTCATCTAAGCAAAACCCGTGTCTACAGTCTACACTTGACAATTTGGCTACACTCCAGGCGTTGCTTGGGGAAGTCTTTGGAAGAGGACGGCAGCTGTCGTCTGGGCGATTGATTCAGCGGTGAAATTGGGCGGTGCGGCCCTGTCCAGAATTTGGCCGGCTCACAAACATATATGGTTATGTCACTCCGACACGTTAATCGAGAGATAGAAGCAAAGATTCTCCGTTCCAAATCGAGTCTCGATCCACCGAGTTGTCCTCCCTTTCAGATGGAGCATTACTTCTGATATGCAGGCCGGAACTTTTTTGTTGTTATGAAGGGTTGATGTCAGAGTGCGTCTTCCAGGCACGAGAGTGACCAGCAGCGTCGATCTTAGTGGCTGCAGCGAGCGCTAGCCCCAATCTTTAAGCTTCTGAGGCGCGTTGTGGACAGTTGGAGGTGAAACCGTGACGGCTAACCCTCGTTCGTCGCCTTCAGGTGTTTGGTTAATCTCACACCCAAACAAATCCCCGGCCGGGCTGGGCGTGGATTTGCACTTGGACCTGCACAGCCAACAACTTCCAGCGTCCAACCTCGTCCATCCATTCATTTATTCACTCACGCCTAATCAACTGCCACGCCATACTTTCGCCGTACATCCTGGGCCCGGATGACATCCCGCGACGTCCTCGAGAGAATTTGCGTGTCACACCCTGCATCCGATCACGTCCTAAGCCCCCAACCTCAAGCTCATTCATATCCTTACAGCCGGCGATTCCACCGCACATGAACAAAACTGCCACTGCAGCGGTGCCCTGCTTTTGGGTCATCTGGCCTCGAAATCTGGCAGACTGATCAGGCTTGACTTGCTTCCAGCTGACTGTTATGACCTCTGTGTTCCGCCGCCCGTCCATGGTGGAAACCCCCAGTGATGTCGACCTACATCAACTCCTCGTCCCTTCGTTGTCGAACGATGTCTCCTCCCAACATCAGGCGAATTCCGCCTCTTCCGAACCCAGCAGTGACGCGGGTTCCTTCGTGATCCCCGATAGTCTTTCAAGGAGCGATTCCGTCTTCTCCTTTTCCCGACAGTCATTCAATAGCCAAATCGCCAGTCTCACGGCAATAAACGTCCCCCAAGCCGAGTCCCTTAGCGCTGCGGTCACGACTCTCCCGACCGCCCGAAAAGCAATCAAAGCCATCTACAGTGCAGCCGAACAAATACAGTCATGGATCAAAAAGGCGTTGAAGGTTCTGGAGAATCTGGATGCCGAGGACGACGTGGAATGGGCTGCGGCCGCGGGACGGTTGGGATTGGATGACACGGACAAAACCGTGAACAAGTTCGGAAACCTCATCAACATGTACGTCCTTTCGATCGAGGAGTTGCAGTGTCGGCCCGACATTGGCGAAGCGAACCCCGAAGATCTGCAGGCGGTCGTGGAACAGATGGAGGTGACTTTAGGCGGATGGGAAAATGTCCGGAAAGATCTCAGAAAAGTACACGAGCAAGTCGAATTGGCCATGGAGTGGGAAGAGCTCTGGTCCAAAGTCCTCGCAGATGTGGGACAAGAGATGGACGCGCTCAGTGCGATGGTCTTCGAAATGGAAGAGAAGAGGCACACGGCGTATCAGACACAGTCACATCCCGAATCCAGTCAGAATATCGACTTGAACGAGCTGGAGTCGTTCATCGACGAACCCTCACAGAAAAAAACCACCCCGAACTCCCGATTCAGCATACCTACCTTCGAGTCCTCACCCCTCGGATCTCCCATAATCGAGAATCCAAATGACGACTCGAACCTCCTCGCACTGTTCGCTCGCATGCAGCCGTTGAGAGCATCCCTGGACTTCTTGCCCATGAGACTGTCTATGTTCCAGTCTCGCGCGCAAAAGATCTTCCCCATAGCATGCCGGGAGCTTGATGAGAAGCGGGCACGGTTGGAGAAGAATTGGACCGAACTATCGAAAGAGGCAGAAACACTTCGGCGCGAACTGAGTGAGGATCGTTGGGTGATTGTATTCCGCAATGCCGGCCGGCAAGCTCAGAAGATGTGCGATTCCGTGGAGAGGAGTATAGTCAAGGTCCAGGAAGCCATCCATGAAAACTACCCGGCAACCAATCCATCCGCTTTCGCAAAGAGAACGGAGAGCTTTGAGGCGAAGAGACTGCACTACAGTCCGGCCATTCAGCGAGTGCTGGCCATCATTCAGAAAGGTCTGAAGGATCGCTTGACCGTCAACGGAGAGATCTTGCGCTTGCATAAGGATCTATCTTCCAGGATGCGGGACCTGACTGATACCATGGAAGATCTGGAGAGCCTCTTGGAACCAGTCAGTTCGAGGCAGAATTCACATCTCCGTGAATCCATCTCGAGCATCATGTCTGGAGACCGGTCATTCGCCAGCACCTTCGCCAGCACCCCCGGCAGCTCTCCGCCATCGTCGGTTGATCTGGCGCCACAACGAACGGAAAAGCCTGTGCCCAAATACGGGCTGAATGGGTACACAAAACAACGCACCCCGTCGACAAGCAGGCCGCCGCCTCCGGCTTCAAGCAACCGGCGATCGTCGATGCTTCCACAATCCAGACGCCCGACGACGCCGATGTCGCATTCAAGCAGTGGTGCCCTTCGACGCGGGGTCTCACCTATGCCTGGGCCACCGTCAGTGTATCGTCAAGGTGTATACACACCTCCGGTGGTATCGGCACCCCGGCCAGAGCCTACCCCGATCTCGCACAAGCCTAGATGGTCAGCTGTGGTGAAGTCGGACGATGGCACGCTGGCACCGTCATATCGATCGTCTTCTACCACTACGCCAAACACGGCGCGAAGATATACCCCGCGGTCAATCTCATCCAATACCGCACTGCCGTTGAGGAGCCCACTAAGTCGTGAAGCGTCGGCGTCTCCTTCGCCTATGCTTCCGACTCTGGCGAAGCACGACGGCCAACAGTTCAGATCGTTTGCCGAACGGGTCGCTGATCCCATACCAGCAAGGACTAGTAGCCTGTTGGATCCCGTGCCTTATCACAGAAACCGAAATGCCAGTGCTCCCGTTCCAGGCACCATTCGCTCACCCTCATCCATTGTGGTGAATCGAGACAACAAACCTACGATGAGTGGGGGGTCAATTCCCAGACCGCCGTCGGGTCTCAGCAGAAGTTATGGATCATCACATATGCCCTTGCGGTCGATGTCCCACAATCCGATCACCGAGAGCCGACCTGACGGTAGTCCTGGGAGACGATCGGCCCGTTTAGAGGCAGATGATCAGGAGAGCGAGAACGAAGACGAGCACCCGGTGGAACCGAACTCTAGTCCGTTGTCCAAACGCACGATCACCAGACCCAGCAGTGTGCTCGCAATGAGTGGAAAGGGGAAACGGATGTCCCTGTTGCCTATCCCGGTGGGGAACGGCAGGCAAAGTTCTCTAGGATCGAGGATTTCTTGAAGGGGGAAGATTGGAAAGGCTTCCAACAGCGGGCCTGATGAGAAGCCACGCACGTGCTCACGCTCGTTTCTTGGGATATCGGAGGACCGCCAACAGATCGAGCCATCACTTTTCGTGTTTGTCAGCGTCCAAGCGTTTGTTTTGTGTCTAGCCTTCGTTCAGGGCTAGCAACCACATCTGTCGTTGAAGTCCACAGATAGCAGACTTAGCTAGCATATAATACCAAGAATGCAAATACGGCTCTGCCCATCGGGATCCAGGCCGACCGACTCGATGTATGTAGAGGCATCCAAGAGTCAGTCACTGTTTCCTTGACCTAGTCAGCCTTGTCCTCAGCATCGACCTTCCGCAAACAGGCAAGGCGGTATCTTGGCGTCTCGTATTCCCTCAGCGCCGACTGAGCCAGATGCGTGGATCACACTGTACGATACGCTGTATGTACGGGGTCCTACCTTGCCTAATAACCAGATAGAGTACGAGTACTGAGTATTCGCACAGAACACTGTACCCAGCAGTGATCGGTACTCACCTCAAATGGTACTGTAGCCGGCAAAGTGGCGCCACAGTGCATCTGTTCCGCCCTGGGACTGGGGGTGCCAGTTCCGCGTTCATGCAGGGACGGACACGGAGCACAGCAGCGGAGCACAGCAGCGGAGCAAGCACACAGTACAGCAGCATAGTACTGGCTCGCCGCGTGTTCATTACGACGATGGTGCCGATCTTGCGGCACGATGGGGGTCCCTTGTGTGTGTATGCTATGCGTTAGGCAGACACGAGAAAGAGAAAGACGGCAATATACATCTACTTGACTCAAGCTGCCGTATGTATGTAACAGGAGGAAAGCCAGCGTCACGCCACGCCACGCCTCGCCACGCCTCGCCTCGCCTGTGGAGAGGACTTGCGTGAGGAACTCGTACAGTATCGGCGCCGCAAGTATAGCAGTTCGCATGTTGCTGGCTGGCTGGCTGGCTGGCTGGAAATTACAGCTGAAGACTCAACCGAACTGCCGGATGTATTGATCTGATCCTCTACCAAACTCCCTACAGTACTCCCTACAGTACTCCCTACAAGTACTCCCTACAAGTACACCCGACAGTGTGGTGTATTGACTTGCATTTTCTTGCCAGACAGATGAGGCACACGTTCGGATTTTTTACACCTTTTCAGTACCACGCCATTGGACATCCACACGTTCGGATTTGTTACACGCTTTCAGTACCGCACCATTGGGCGATGAACAGCGCGATCGCGACCGTCACCCTCTTGACGCTCTCAATGCTGACCCATTCGTCAAACCCGTGGATGTCGCCGCTGATAGGCCCGTACACCAACGCGGGAATCTTGTCGTAGATGCTGTGGACACGCGCGTCGAGATATGCCGTCGAGGTCTGGTACGTTAGGTCCTGGCCCGTCGCTTGCTTGTGCGCTGTGCGCAGCACCCCCTCGGCATCACTGCCCGGCTCGAGCACGTAGCCTTCGGCGTAGAATCCGTTCCACGTCACCTTGGGCGGGTTCTCGCTGAGGTAGGAATCCGTGCGGGCAAATTCGGCGATCTTCTTCTCGATCTCCTCGGCCGCGGACTGGGCGCTCACACCAGGCACAATGGCGATCCGACAATCCATGCGGCACCAGGCCGGGACCGAGCTCTGCCAGTCTCCGGCGTTCACGATCGCGATGTTCAAATCTGATCAAGGGGCACGCATTAGTCAGGGACATGGAGCTTGGGGTTTTGCTAGGCGGTAGTCGGAAACAAAAAGTACGAGCACGCCAACTCACTCAAGGGATGCTTTTCCTTCTCGAAGAACTGGGCATTGACGTGCCGTTCGTTCCACTCGGCTTCCAATTCGCGCAACGGCGTCACTAGCTTCCAACATGCGTCGATGGCATTGACTCCCGTGCTCATGGCTCGGACGTGTACCGGCCTGCCACGCACCTCGACCTGGAACCACAAGACCCCCACGTTGGCGCGCACCAGCTGCTCCTGCACCGGCTCGGGGATGAGCACCGCGTCAGCCTTGTAGCCTTTCAGATGGGTCATCAGCGTGCCGTTGCCGGTCGATTCCTCCTCGGGCACAGACTGCAAGATGACCTCCGAGGCGGGCTGCAGACCGATGCGTCGTAGCGCGTCAAGCGCCCACAGATTCGCGGCATGTCCACTTCTCATGTCGCCGGCCCCTCTGCCGTAAAGCTTGTCACCGACGATTTTGGCACTGTACGGGTCGTCTTCCCACATGTCGACCGGCCCCAAAGGCACGACATCGATATGGCCGTTAAGGATGAGGCTCTTGCCCTCGGCGTGCTGCGATTTGGGCTTATGTGTGCCTACGACAACGGGGGCTCGAGAGTGGGAAGCACTGAACCTGCCGCCGCCAACATGCTTGCCGAGTGCTTCCTCGTCCATGTCAAACTTCACAGGATCATATCCTCGGTCCGCGAACTGCTGAAAGACAAAGTTCTGGACCTCTGCCTCCTCGCCGCGCTGGCCGCCAAACCGAATCAGTTTCTGAGTATAAGCAATCTGCTCGTCAAAACCCTTGGACACGGACTCTGCGATCGCCGTAACGAGGTCTTCTGAGAGGGCTGGCATGGCGAGGGTGTTCTCTCAACTGGTCAAGTATTGCTCGTGTGCAGAAGAGATCTCTGGAGAGCGCTTGTATGGAGCTTGACTGCCAACATTGCTTCGTCGAGCGTTATATAGATCTGTCTCCGCACGGACATCTCCATCTCTGCAGCGCGATGCGAGGATAGCCAGCGCTTCGTGTTTTCATTGGTCGCGAGATCAGCCAGTTCAACGGCAGGATGGGATGTAGGCTCGCTTGCCCGTTCCAGACACATGCTTCCTCTTCTAGCCAAAGCCTGAATGCGTCGACGGCAATTGCGCGTCGTTGGCCACACATGGCGGGGTACCTGTCGGGAACGGAGCAGGCTGAAGTGGGGCGGTCTGTAGTGACAAGGATACTTCAAGGGAGATTGTCGAGACTGAGTCATAACCTCCCTCAACTTGAGAATCTTTGAAATATCTTCTGCGAGTGTGCCAACCCTGGACACATCCTTTCTTGACTTGAAGTCGGGCTTTGCAGGCAAGCATAGCAAGCATGGCAACTACCGCAACTTCAGAGTCCCCCGACCGGGACCCGACGTTTCGCAATTACGATTCTGCTTCAGCACAGAAATACCTCCAGCATCGTCCAGGCTACGAAGCCAAGCTCATCGATCTTATCATATCTCACCACACATCGTCGGGTGGAGAACTGAACCTGGTCCTTGACGTAGGCTGCGGTCCGGGCATCGCAACGAGGTCTCTTGCACCGCATTTTCAGCACGCTATCGGCGCGGACCCGGGCCAGAGCATGATTGAGACGGCGAAAACCGTTCCATGCTCAACGAAATCGGGGGAGCCCATTACGTATGAGGTCTCTGCGGCCGAAGCCTTGAGTGGTTTGTCGGCGCTGAAAAAGTTCTCGACGGACGGGTCGGGCTCTGTGGATCTTATCACGGCGGCCACGGCAGCGCATTGGTTTGATATGCCGCGTTTCTGGGGCGAGGCGGCCAAGATTCTCAAGCCTGGGGGGAGTGTGATATTTTGGTGCCATGGGGGTTACAATGTCGACCCCAACACTACGCCCAACGGGACCAAGCTGCAGGAATGGTTTAAGAAATTTGAACAGGAGACAATTGCTCCCTACGAACTGCCGGGAAACAAGATCGCTCGAGAGCTGTATCTCAATCTCGGCATGCCCTGGGAATGTCTTGATCGTCTTGACGGAGAAGATCTGGGCCTGAAGAAGCTCCTGGATGAGTTTGATGAGAAAGAGTTTGTCAGGCTGGAGTTCAACAAAGACGGGTATGTGGCGCCCGGGGAAACGTTCTTCTCCGGAGGCATACGAGTGGACTTTCACAGAGCTAAGGCTATGATGGGAACTGCTAGTCCCATCACTCGCTGGCGAGAAGCAAATAAGGAGAAGGTGGAAAAGGGAGAACTCGAGGACGTGATAGACCACCTCATCAGGCGCACCAAAGAGATAATGGAAGAAGTGCCAGAAGGCAAGGGCAGGGACTGGTTTGACGGCGGCAGCGCGTTGGTTGTATTGGTGGTGAAGAAGAGGAAGTGAGTAGAAAGTCAGGGCCACAGCGAGAAAGTAGTGAACCACAGTTCATTGAGGGACTTGTCTGATAGTACCGTGAGCTTCAACTCGCCAACAGGCTAATTAGCAAGCCACACGCAGGCTGACATGGAACATTGAGAGGAAGATGAGCCGAACTTGAATCCTGCAATTCGACAGCCTCGCCGCCAAGACTTTTGGCTTGGCTGATGCAAGGCTGCGGTGGTTTTCGCCGACTTTCTTGGACGCAGTTTTCAATGTCCAACACCTTGCAAACACCCGGCGGCCATCCTCACAGCGCGATCCACCCCCGCCCCTGGCTCGACCCTTGCAGCATTCTCGCGATTCCTAGCAGGCTGACAACCGTGCCAATCTTTGCGCACGGCGGCGCAACTGACCGCCCATTTGAATCAAAATGAAGCTCGTCAGGTACGTACTAACAACGGCTATTTGGGTTGAACTTCCTTGCTGAGCAGAGTGCGGCTGCAGTCTTCTCCCACCTTTGCGCCGCCGGAGAATCACTTGAACTGACATCTGGTAGGTTTTTGATGAAATGCGCGAATGAGTCTGTCACGATTGAACTCAAGGATGGGACCATTGTCTCCGGCACCATCACCTCGGTGTCTCCCCAGATGAACACGGCGCTGCGGGCAGTCAAGATGACGACCAAAAACCGCACGAATCCTCTTGCGCCGAGCGAGACCATCAGCCTGGATACCATCAATATCCGTGGTTCTAGCATCAGATACTACATCCTGCCTGACTCGCTACCTCTCGATACACTGCTCATAGATGATCAACCGAAGCCGAAGAATAAGGCACGGAAAGAGGGCGAATCGCGGGGCGGCCGAGGCGGTCGTGGCGGGCCTAGAGGTCGTGGAAGAGGCGGAGGAGGAGGACGCGGTCGTGGCAGAGGCAGAGGCTTCTAAGCTAAAAGCAAATTGGTGGGACGGACGTTTGGCAGCTGCCATCACAGAACCAGACCCTTACCGGGCCCGAGGAGGCATTCACGGCGCGGGTCAACGGCCAATGTCTCGGTTATCCAATGGAGGCACACCAGCATGCCAGAATATGGATGATACACGCGACCGGGCATTCTGGCGACACTCCATCAAGTCTGTCAGTTTGTGTACCGTCAGGATTGGGATATCAACATGAGACACAGGTGACGCTCTGTCTCTCGAGGCAGGCTAAAGTTACTACGACGGTCCTAGGAACAAGGGATCCAGACCAGGTCAGCTCTGGCATGTTATGAGACAAAAACCATTCATATTTAAAAGTTCACCAGAGACATCGAAAGAAAAGCGACCTTGAATCAGGAAGGTCAGGTCAGGTCAGGTCGTCTTTTCTACGACAGCTACGAAGACTACCTCTAAATTACCGAATGAACTCGAATGAACATCTGCCGCCTGCTTTGCATCTTCGGTGTGGCCCACGAAGTACTACACTACCCCTCACTCCCAGACTGATCCGTCAAATGAAGGCCTCAACGTAGTCGACGTACCGTGCAACCGCCAGCGTCGAGAACCCGAACGCGATGGTCTTATTTTCGTGGCTACAAAATAGGTGACGTACACAGTCCGCCTCAAAGCCCCTGGCTGACCAAGCGACTCGGAGCTCATGAGAAGTACGATTCTGTCATTTCTTGTAGTGTCCTCGCGCTTGACTGCGTATGTACGTGGCCACACCATTTGCTTACACGCGTTGTGGCAAGGTCACTTAGTTTACTAAAGCGGCGTCGAGGACTAGTCGAGATTAGTTAGCTGGTGCGGCTGACCAACGTGCGAATCTCGATGCTCGCCCGTGAATCCTGAGGAAACCTCACAACTCACTCCTACTCGACAGCATGCCATCCCCAATCCCACCAGCCGGAGCCTCAAGGTTGGGTTTTCTCGCCGCGACATGCATGTCTCCGGACCCGAACAACCGAGAGTGCCGAATAAGCAACGCCGCTGGATCTCCTCTGTCCTGAGATGAACACCAAGCCATGGATGGCCCCCCGTCCCCTCCGTATTCCGTGCTTGATCACTTTTCAGCTCGCGAGGATGCTATTCCCGGAGGCGAATACATATATACGGGCCCAGATCTCGTGTGAGATCCCGCTGATACAAGGCTACATACTTACATGCAGTACGCTAGGCTAGGCCTCGTATCTCCATGCCCCCGGTCCTGGCTGAGGCAGCGATCCAGTGGCTCAATAACATTTAGGAATGTGCGAGAAAAGAAAAAACCGGCCCCGCCACAAAAGCACAGCCTTGGACGAACAAAGCTTGCCTCAGCTGCCCGGTTCTGTTACCCTGTCGCGCCTGGCCGCCCAAGATGGGGTATGAGTAGAAGTGAAGTGAGAGTGATAGGGTGAGTGTAATATGTATGTGTGAGTCTAAATAGGAGCGGGAGCGGGAGTGTGGAGCATGCGTGCGGCTTATTTGCATCGATATAAAGCAATCACAACAATCAATCCATGGTACGCAGAGTTTGTACCTTGAGTTAATATTTGTTTGTTCTGTGTCGTTTACTAAAGAACTAATTACTTCGTACTGCGGAGGAAAAGATACATCCCTTCTTGCCTTGCCTTGACTTGCTTCCGTCGCTTCACACACACACACATGCCACATACAAAATACAGAACACAGAATACCTCATCAATGGCCGCCGAGATTCAAACCCCCTTTGGCACGGCAATGCCCCCAGCGCCCAGACACGCCATCACCGTCCATCTTCCGGCATGGCAGTCGATCGTGCGGTTCAACAATCGCGATCCCGCACTGCTCGCCCAGTTGAAGAGCATGTATCCCCGGTTTGTGCTGCATAAGGATGTATTAGAGCTCACGCAGAAGATAATGAAGCTCGCGAACATCGACCCCAAAACCCAGGGGTGCTATATCTTCCCTTCGCTCCAGGCTGCGAGTATGTGTGTCGACTTTGCGACCTCGGCGGCTCGAGGCGAGGGCACGATCTCCCGGGATGGGGACGGGATATCGATTCGGATCTTCAAGACGCGCGTCCCGCTCCCGTCGATCGCGCTCTACGCCGTCGTTTTCCCTGTCGATAAAACTCCCACGGTCCACAGCTTCTGGCTCAACGCCGGGGTTGGGATCTCGTCGCGCCTGGCGGAAGATTGCTTGACGAGTGTTGACCCTCTGGTAGAGGTGAAGTTGGGGGACGAGACGGAGGGTGAGGTCAACACAGCCAGCACCCCGTGGACAACGCCCGCCCACATGACGCTCGAGGAACGGATATCCATCATGCTGAACCGCGCCCCAGCTGGGAATCGCACGACCCAAGTCTCCCCTGCGGACGTGTACCTCTTCCCCACTGGGATGGCAGCCATCTACTGGACGCACCGCTTCGTGCTGGACCAGTTCAGCGGCCCCTCCGCCTTGTTCGGCTTCTCCTTCCACTCGACCATCCACGTGCTCGAGGATTTCGGCCCGGGGTCCGAATTTTTCGGCCTAGGCGACGAATCCGACCTGCTCAAACTCGAGAGACACCTCGCAACGAGAGAGGAGGCCGGAAACAGAGTCCAGGCCATCTGGGCGGAATTCCCGACCAACCCACTCCTGCGCGTGCCGGACCTGCGCCGCCTCCGCCATCTCGCGACTCAATACAGCGCCCTCCTGATCATCGACGACACGATCGGCTCGTTCGCCAACGTCGACCTCCTCCCCGTGGCCGACATCGTCGTCACATCCCTGACAAAATCGTTCAGCGGCTTCGCGGACGTCATGGCCGGGAGTGTCGTGCTGTCGCCGCTGTCCGCGCACTACGCCGCGCTCAAGACGCTCTTCGCCACGACCTACCGCGCGACCATGGGGCTGTACGCGCGCGACGCCGCCCAGCTGGAGCTCAATTCCCGGACGTACCTTTCCCGAGCGAGCATCTTGAACACCAACGCCGAAGCGGTGGTCAGCTTCTTGGACATGAAGGCCGAGGACCCATCTAGTAGTGTCAAGACCGTTTTTTACCCAACCACCAGCCAGGCCATGGTGGACAACTATGCCCCCTTCCTAAGGCAGCCGACGGCCGATTTCCCCCGCCCAGGGTATGGATGTCTGTTTAGCGTCGAGTTCCAAGACGAGGCCTCGGCGATTGCCTTCTACGATCACCTGCACGTGCATATGGGTCCGCATTTGGGGGCGCACCGCACGATCGCGCTGCCATATACCCTGGGGGTGTATGGCGGGGAGTTGGAGCGGGTTAAGGGTTTTAATCTGCGGGTAACGCAGGTGAGGGTGTCGGTGGGGTTGGAGGACAAAGAGGAGTTGGTCCACACGTTTAAGGTTGCGGTGGATGCGGCTGATAAGGAGTATGCTAAGAAGTGATTCCCTACGTGGCTCAGGAACCGATTCTTACGGCGTTGATGTGGTGAGTTGGTTGGTTGTATGGAGAGTCACTGTGGTTGTACGGTGAGCATGGTAGAATGTATAACCGGTCGGGATTTGGTTAGGCGCTTGACAAGTTTCGACATACTGTGTGGTGTGTAGCGTGTAACCGGATACAGCGTGAAGCTCATGAGAAGAAAGTGCTGCGGCTTGTGAACTGTGGACTGTGGACTGTGGACAGGACTTTCTGCAACGCCATAACTTCGGTTGTCGGAAGCGTTTTCAGCCTTCTCTTCCATTGATATTAAATTGGGAGGCTCATCCAGTTGAAAGTCCTGATGTCGTCGATTGGGCGGATCCGAGAGATCATCGTGTCCTATTGGACTGCCAGCGTTCGTATACCATGGGTGATATCTTGTAGTCCATCACTCGATGAATTCCTTGCCGCCAGTTTCGAAGGTTGGCGGGCAGAGCCAGCAGGCATCATTCGCGCAGGTCTTGCCATTAGAACCATCCCAGGCACGACGAAAAAGCCTTCGCAACGACTCAAAAACAGGGGCCTGCCAAACATCGTTGAACCATGGTAAAAATGCCCGAGATGCCAGTCTTAGTGGTACAAAACAGGGTAAATTGACACCGTCGGCCACCTGACTCACAGCCTACTCACCTCCCGCTCACCTCGCACTCTGAGTACAACTCGCGTTCTCACTATCGACTCGCCCGCCATTTCCCTGCTTGATAATGGCCTCTGCTCCTGCGCCACGCTGGAATACCGCCGGTCCTCGCTTCCGTGGCCTCCGGCGTGCTGCACTCATCTATGTCTTTCAGGTTATCCGAGTCTGTTCGGGACCGGATCCAAAAGATGCATCAATGAGCTGCGGATACGGAAACGCATCAAGAAACTTCGATTCCGATGATCTGGGGACCCTGTATACCGACATGGACATGACTTGGAGCTCATCGTAGGACGCCATTCTTCAACACTGACCGCGCTGTGCTGTGGGGAGTAAACTGTGCCCGACAAACGAGACTCTGGTCTTGTTGAACAACGATTTGCAGACGGGCAGAAACAGAAACAACGAAGGACGTATTTTGTTTTACATTTTGCTCAAGAAGCTGGAGTCGAGAACATTGGAAGTTAAGTGCCTGTGCCTACCCCCGAGAAAAAGCCGTACAGATCCACTCCACTGGGGAGTGGAAAGATTGAAATGTGCTTTAGTGCTTGCTCTCCTTGTACAGTATGTGGCTCCGTTGCAATAGCTCCTCCGATCTGTGCCATCAATGCTTATTTCTTCATCTGGCTCATCTTGTTCTCCAGTTCCGTCACGTAGGAGTGAATCCGTTGCACGGCTGCTTGTAGTGCCTGTTGTCGCGGGATTAGCGTTGGCCTTCCTATAACAGAGACGTGGATAGTATGCAAGTAAGAGAAGCCTGGCGGTATCCCATGTGTAGGGTCTGTCGCCGTAGCGGGCGTCGAGCTCCATGCGTCCGAGAAAAGAGACGAGTGGCCAACGTACGTAGATGTCTTCGGTCAACAGCTCATTAGAAACCTTGTATTCTTCGAGAATGTAGTAGTAGACAGATGCGCCTGCCAGCGTCGAACCGAGGAGGAATCCGAAAAGTCTAGGTAAGAGGCGCAGACGGTCAGCCATTCTGTTCTCCCTGCTAACCATAGCTCGAGCTTGTTCGGAGCTCTGCTGTCTCCCATGGTCTCAATCTGCGGGGTTGACAAAGCTCACCCTCCTCTGAAAGCTCCCACAGGTTTCTTTACAGGGACCGCTGCAGCTGTCGCGGCCTCTTGGAATTGTCTGCTCGTGGACTGAAAGGATCTTGATTGGAACTGGGGGAAAGCTCTGAATGATCGGGAGGCGGAGGAGAGGCGCGGGAGGAAGACGCGTGAAGCCATCGCTTCCGAAGATCGCGTTTGAGCAGAGTACAAAGGCGGGTGAGGTTCCGGTGAAATGTGTGTGACGACGATCAAGAAGACTCGAGCTTGGGAAGTGCGCAAGATCACGAGAACATGTGGAAGCGAGTTCGGGCGGGATCGCAATGCAGCGGCGACGAGCGATATTCGCAAGGTTCGCCGTCATTGCCTAGGCAAGTGCCCATCTTCTCCACATTCGGGCGCCACGGGCACTACAGGGCACCACGGGGCTCACTGGGAGCAACTAATCAGCGGGTAGCGCCCCTCGGAGGCCTGGGGCACTTCCGAGGTTCTAACGGCTAGGGACCCCTGGGGCTTTGGGGCACTCACTCTTGCCACCTTTATTCTACAGTACGAGCTGCGAAACACGACAATTCTATGCCTTCAATCATTGATTCTTCTCAATGTCAGTCCACAAACAAATCTGCCAGCAGATCCTTCCGGCACGCATCGAGGTCCACTGCTTGAAGGCTGTATGTATCTTCAAAAGCATGTATGCTCAATTGCCGGAAGAATGGCCGCAACAGTGTTTGGGGATCTTCCGTAGTCCTCGTGATGTCTGCACACAGCCACGGTTTCCTGGCCTCCCTCGTAGACACCGTCGGCAGCTCAATCTCGCGGTTTCCCTTGCTCACCATTTGGTCCGAGATCGCCGTTGACTTGAAGTCCGGTGGCGGATAAACTGCATCGACCGTATCAGTCACAAACAGCCATTCATGCAACTGGAACTCTTCAGGCTTCAAGAGAAGGAGCAGATCCAGTAGTTTTGCCCCTTGTAGTTGCGAAAAGTCTGTAAAGGTGGGCTCGCCCTTTTGCTGCATGCTTGTGAACAGATCTCGAAGCTCCACATCGACTATCGGCCACAGGGATACAAGTTGTGATTGTGTAAACGCCAGCGTGATCGCCCGGAGGACCAGATAGATGTCTCCGCGCGTGCAGGACGATGGAGAGGACGATGGCGTGGCCGTCAACAGCTCTTCGATCCGGCGGATTATCTGGATCAGATCTGGCACAAAAGCATCCGCGTCGGCCGCCAACAGCAGCAGAGCTATCCGCCGCAGGTTCAGCTGTGTCTTCCTGTCAGCCTCCGTTCGGGCAGCGGTAGCCCCGACCCCGAACATGATCCCTGCTGTCGTCGGGGGTGTCAGTCGGGACACGAGCTCTGGCATGAAGCTTTTATCTGTCAACCAGAGCTGTTTCAAGACAGGCAGCCAGCCCGCCTCCGCCAGTGCCGGGGCTGACTGAAAGAATTTATTGTCATTTATGGCCTCGAAGACGTCTTTCTTCCACGTCTTGTTGGTCGGTTGGGATTTGGCCAGGAGGAGGACAAGTTGCAAGAGGTCGATATTGACCGTCTGTGGAAACTGCTTTGACCGCAAAGCCGGACCTATGACATGTGTTGCAATTCCGGACAGGGTTACGGTCAGCCTGTCTTGGTCTCCAAGGGCATTACTGATAATAGGAAGCGCTTCACATAGGACCTGGATAGCGTTACCGGTTTCCAACGGGTTTCTTGGCCTCGGGTCTATGATGGCTTTGGTACTTATTTGCTCCGAGAATGGCTGAGAAGTCGAGTCGAGCCCGGCGGGCCTGATGGTGAAAATGGCCGTGAACAGCCTGGCACATAGGTCACTCAATTCCCGACGCATCTTGAACACCTCTCCAAAATTGGTATTCTCCATCTTCTGGCACAGGACCGCGACAAATTCCAAGAGCTTAAGCAGAATCTGGCGGTGGGGCATGGGGTTCGCAAGAACCTCCCGTAAGAACGCGGTGCAGTCTGTCCAGATCTCTTCAAGCAAGTCATCTTCGAGTGCGGACGTGTATGCTATCAAGAACGCCATCAGCTCCAACGCGCTGACGTCCACCGATAAGCTCGACTTTTGCGACTGATCCAGTGCCGAAGGATTGGTACGGTTGTAAATGGCGTTGAAGGTGGCAGGCATCATGAACTTTGGCCGTGCTCCATCAAGACTTTGCATGAGATTCAAGGTGATGTCTTGTGCGGAGTCTCTGCGTGTAGCATCAACCCACATTCCCATGAGGGTCTCGAGGCATTCTTGTGGTTCGGCGTCCGCTAAGTGCTCCAGGATCCGTCGGGTTCGCGTCCGTAGCCGAGACGAGATGTACGCAAATGACTTGCCATCCGAAACGCCGTTCAGTGGCCTCCTCGATATCCTCCAAGCCCAGATCTGGCCACAAAGTTTGATCGTATCCTGCATGCAGAGAATAACGGTCAATCGGTGGTTCGCAATCGACCGCAACTGCGTCTTCTCTGCACTGCTGAGACTGGATTCGTCTGCTCCCGAGACCTGGTCTACTAGATGCGTATGCGCCCTTGCTAGGACGTACTCGAGCCCTGCAAGTAAATTGTTGATCGACCGTTCCGGGTGCTTTGCGGCTGGGATGGACTTGGCTCCATTGACATGGCCCGCCGCTTCCGCTCCGTCGTAAAGTCGCTGCATCAATGCGAAGTAGTCCTTGACCCGATCACAGAGACACGCTGTCATTTTGAGCATGTTCGCGAAGAGATTTTGTGTTGAGTACAACGGGATAGTGTTGCAAAGCAGCGTGACCCATTTGTCGATTGTAGAGTCGATAGATTTAGACGAAATGCCAGAGATCAAGACCTGGATGAGATCGCCTGGTGGACTGCCAATGTTCGGTTTGGAGAATATCATCTGCAATAGGTCCAGTATCTCTACCTGGGACGGGCTGTCCTGCATCACCTGGGACAACAGTTGCATCAACAGGCGGATCAGGTTGTGATCTCCACGTAATTCGATTTCTTCCAAAATCAGGCACAGGATTGACAGAGACGTTGTGAAGATGTCCTTTTCGGTATGTCCTGACGAAATATGTTCCATGCAAATATCCAGCATCGTGTCAGAATAGCCTGCTTGCCCAAAAAATTCGTTACGCTGAGCAGCGGATTGCTTCGCCAGAGTCATGACCTTGCGGAGTCGGTGTAGGCCGAGCAGGGAAATCTGGCCATCCGAAGAATGGTTCGACTCGGCATATATGATTCTGAATATGGGCCCCATGGAGGGTAGGTTGTTTAGCCACATTCGTCGCCGATCATCGGCCTGAAGAGCGTCGACACCGTCAATGATGGTTAGGACTGGTTGCCTGAGCGTAGCCCACGGTACCTCATCGTCCTGTATACCTTGCGTCGTAGAAAACAGTTCGATATTGACCTCGGGAAAACGAGTATGCGCCCAGAACGTAGAGAATCGCGCTATTTGGTCTTCTAAGTGCGCTGCAGAATCGTCTCCTTCGCACATGAGTTCCGCAATCTTGCTATCCACAAGCAGCAAGTCGTGTGATAGCATCCGGAGGTTCCATATCTGCTCCACAGCTTCCACATGGAATTGTGGAGTCGACGGCAGAAGAACTTTCCACAGCTGGGAGACCAGCTCTGGTAGGAGCTGCAGTAGATACGGCTCGGTCAAGGTCTCCTTGCCAGGGTCAAAGGCATGTAGCGTGTCCACTATTCTTGCCACAGTCCTGGTCGACTCGTATTTGGCGTGTGGGCCTTCGCTTGAAGCCTCGAGCAGATGATGAAGTCGCTCACCAAATCTCAGCTCGCGTAGCGACTGGAAATTGTTTGTCCTGGACACGGCTTTAGTGAAACTATTGGTCAGAGGCCCCAGCAATTCTTGGTCGTTTGGATGGCTCAGGCACTCCACGATAATGAGTGCAATGTTCCGAAGCAAAATTTCAGCAGCAAGGGCGGGGGGAATTGTCTCGAAGATTGCCTTCTTGACGTACGAAGAATTCTCGTATAGGCCCTTGAGTCTTATGAGCCACCCTGCCTTCTCGACGTCTCCAGACGATTGCAAAAGGCTGCTCGCCGGGTGAGGAGGCAATAAGCTTAGGAGGGCTTCTAGCAGCTTCGCTATGCGTAGTGGCTGAGCCCCATCTCGTCCCGGGAGCTCAGAGTGTTCCTCTCGAAGAAGCATTTCCGAGATCGCTAAACACAGCATAGGCAAGTGTATAGTCGTCATTTCTTCTTCTTGGAGGCTGAAATTCGCCAAAATGAACTCGATGAGCTCCAAATCACCCTGTACGAGAAGTCGAAATAGTTGGCCGGTAATGAGCTGAGGCTCGATGGCATCGAAGAAGACATTAGCACTCCGATATACCTCGTCAAAAGAGGACTGTGAAGGAGCAGTCGCCTGATATCTCTCCAAGTCCTGCATGGCCGGGACAAACAATGCTTCGACGGGCAACTTTCCGATGGCCCAGCGATCCATCAAGGAGAGCATAATGCGGAAGGGGCGGGCCCTATCGACAGGAGACAGCGCCTCCGTGCGTAGCATTTTCTCGAGGCTTCGGATGACTGGCTTGAGCCCGAAGGCTGCGAAGTAATCGTGTCTAGGCGCCGTTTGACGTGGCTGGAGCTGTGGAGGTGTAGGAGGCTCGGCAGCCGAGCGAGGGACCACGTCAGTTGAGCCCTCTCGCTTGTCTTCCTTACCAAGGAACCAAGTCCACAGTCGACGATTCAGACTCATGTCTCTCCGCAAGACCACCGACATGGCGGCAGCGACGAGGATGTCCAAGTCATTTGGCGAGACGAGGGACTGGAGCACCGGTGCATGAAGGGGCACATGTGAGACAAGAAGGTCGAGGAAGCCACGTTGTACCAAGGGCTGTTCGTCTTGGAGTCCCGTGGCAAAACAACGAACGAGTAAACCGGGTTCAGGAGTTGTCACGGCCCTGATGGCCTCGTGCGACGTATCACCCGGTTGCTCATCTGGAGCCTGGCTCGCTGAACCTAAGCTGGGAAGCTCCCGTGTCAAGTATACCAAGGCGCCTGGTCGCTTCGACGTACTTGTGATGGAGGCGAGAAACAGGCTCTGCCAGAAGAATTCCTCGGTTCCGTCTTCGGCAAAGGCCTGTCGGACGCGGTTGATGGTGTTCAGGGTTCGGTCAAAATCCTCACTGTTCTCCTCCTCAATTCCCGGCAGCAGCGACAAGATGATAGCTCTTAGTGCCGGCCGCAATGTACGGCTGGATAGCTTCAAGAGGTGGTCATCGTAAAGCGAGAGGAACAGCGGCCTCGTGGTCAACGTGGCAAAAGTGAGGGTGTGCGACACTCCGGGCAGCCAGATGGGCAGATCCTGAGACAGTCGCTCGGCTCCCAACAGAGTAAAGACCAAATTGTAGACTTCCAGCGCCTTCTGATGCACGCCCGACGGCAAGGACGGCTTCAAGCACAGCGCCAGGTATTTGGCAAGAGTCGGCTTGAACGGAACTTCGGCGTCAGGAGGAGAGGCCTGTAGTGCCTTTGCCAGGCGGCTGAGGAATGCAATGTAGTCCGCCCACTCGTTGGTGGCATCCCACAAGCCCAGCGCTCTCTCGACACCCGCGTTGTAGCGACGCACGGCTTTTGCGTCGGTCATCGCACAGCAGTTTGCGGGATATGTAGGGTGTTGGCCGCGGACATGGCCAGTCAAGGGAGAGTGAGAATCAGAGAATCAACTTGGCGACAACCAGGGCCTCGCATGACATTCGCGACTGAGCGGTCGACAACGGTGCTACTGGGGGTGGCCGCTCATGCTTGTCAACTACTCGGCGCGCTTTCTGTCTCTCGAGCGCGTTATTGTAAGCGTGGAGGACTGTCGTCGGGACGCACAGGACACGGTGGTTCCCATGAGACCAAACAGACGCCAAGGCTTGGTTTGACTGACGACCGATCGGGTAACATGGTGATGCCGCCTTTGCTCAACCAGTCTCTCTGCAGTAGATCGACGACGCCTGGAAGTTCGCCCGAAACCTAATTATCACGTGGCCTTTTCTATAAAAGCGCCCTCACTTCCACTTGCTTCCTCTTCTTCCTCTTCTTCTCCATGTTCTGGGACTGTCGTGAGGTAGGATGGAACGCAAAGCTATATATCGTTCTAACACGTGTGTACAACCCTTCGTTGAGCCAGTGATTCATGTTCCGAATCGGCAGAGACGTATCAAGCTGGCAGGAGATGTGTCGATATGCTGGAAGAACTCGGTCAATCAGCTTCGACACTACTCACAGTCAGGTGAATATGAGATCAAGAGTTGAAGTCCCCTCCAGCCAAAAGTGAGTATAGAAAAGGCTACCCTCTTGGTTCTTGTCAGCTGCAGAATCAGCAATGTCTGTCTTTCCAAGCAGCCAATGTCAACACTTGGAAGCACTTCCCCAATACTCCGCCATCTGCTACCTGGTTCCCGCTACAGTTCATAAACATAACCTAGTCTTGTGTCGGTAGTTGAGCGGCGATGAATCTTAGCCCCGGGCGCGATTGCTGTCTCCGGTGCCAACCTGTATGACTGATAGAATTAAGATATCCAACTCATCATGATCAAGGCGTGGGCGAATTGAAGCGTAAGTCGCAAGTGAGTTGTTTTAAAAGCGGCGCCATTTGGGTGAGCGCGCTGTGAGCGCCGAGCCGATTTACCATTGCTTGGCCCAACATGTTTCGAAGCCACGGTAAAGACAGCCATGTAACTATGTTCACCTGTCCCAGCGATGCCACCGCCGCTTCATTGTGACCATGCACGCGATGCGCAGTGACAGGAACTTGGGAAAGAGCGCATACGATGCCGGCTAATCCACTATCATCCGCCACTGGACAGCATCACGTTTGTCCAGAACGAACCGTCGTCGATTAATCGTATGATACAGCTTGCCGCGCATCCGTCATCACAATGGACGCCCCCGAGGACAGCAGTCCAAGATCCGTGTCGTCGGCCTCTGAGACGGAACGCCCTCCACTTCCTCCTCGACCCAGCGGGCTGACTTTCATGCACGAGCGTCCCTCATCCAGCCATGCTTCCCGTCCGCCTACACGAGGTCTTGTTGCGGGCGCCACAACAGCTGTGTCCATGACAGATGTAAATGCCTACAACAAACCCGACGGGTCGAAAGAGCTACGGGTGACCCCTTCTCGCGCACCCTCGAGCCCGTCCATTCGCGCTGTCACAAGCAGCAAGACAAGTGAAGTTGGAGAGGACAACTCGAGCATAAGGAGCTTTGCACCATTCGGTCGCCCGACGCAAGACGTGGAGAGCATATTTGACGGAGATCTACCGGAAGAACAGAACCCGTCGGCATCGGTCGGTAGCTCCAAGGGATTGTTCGAGGCAGACTCGGATGATGGCATCCATGACGAAGGCGACGTCGACTTCAGCAAGGAATTCGACGAGGTGGACGATAGTGTTGTCGGTGAAGAAGTGGCACAAGCCCTCTGGAAATCCAAGCGCAAACACTTTATCATCCTCTCCGCTGCCGGTAAGCCAATATACACACGGCACGGCTCCGACGCCGTCATTTCGAACTATGTGGGCATTATCCAGACCATTATTTCCTCATACTCGGAATCAGACGACGAACTCAGAAGCTTCCAAGCGGGTGGCGTCCTGTTTGTTATCATGTCGCGGACGAACCTCTTCCTGGTGGGAATCACGAGTCTCCCAGAAAGCGAGTCCCAGGTCCGAGTCCAGCTCGAAGCTCTGTACATGCAGATTTTGTCCACGCTGACATTGCCGACCTTGACGCACATCTTCTCCGTTCGGCCCTCCAGCGATCTCAGACGTCCTTTGCAAGGCACAGAGGTGTTGTTGTCGTCGCTGGCCGACAGCTTCACACGAGGCTCGCCGTCAACGCTGCTTTCCGCCCTGGAATGCCTGAAGATCAGGAAGGCACACCGCAACATCATCAACAGCACGATGATCAAAGCCCGCGTGGACGATCTGCTGTATGGTCTGGTGGTCGCGGGAGGTCGACTTGTCAGCGTCATCCGGCCCAAGAAGCACTCGCTCCACCCCAGCGATCTCCAACTGATCTTCAATATGCTCTTCGAAGCCGAAGGAGTCAAAGCTGGCGGAGGCGACTCGTGGATTCCAGTGTGCCTCCCTGGCTTCAACAACACAGGCTACCTGTACATGTACGTCAGCTTCCTTGACATGGGAGGCAAGAACGTCCGGGAAATGGCCGACAATGAACGCATCGCCCAAGAAGACTCCGTGGCCATCATCCTGCTCAGCGCCAACAAGGAGGCTTTCGAGGACTTGCACAGCATGAAGAACTACCTCGTGCACGAGTTCCGCCGCAACCGGAGCATGCACATCATCCACGCAGCTGTCCAAGCCGGCCGGCCGGCCCCGACAGACATCATCGCCGGCACCGTCTTGCGACACTTTCTGTACAAGTCGAAGGGGAATGTGCAATTCTTTATGCCATCCTTCTCGCCGAACTTCGAAACCCTGAAGCAGCGAAGACGATTGATGTCGCTTTACCACAACCTCCACGCCAGCGTCCACGCGAAACACGCCGGTGTGAAGGTCCATCATACCGTGGGTGCATCGGCGACGGCCCTCGCTTGGGTCACGCCCATGTTTGAACTGTATTGCGTGGCTGGGCCGACCGCATCGAGGAACGCACTGTCTTCAAGCGCCAACAAGGTCGTGCAGTGGGTGCAAAGGGAGGAGGAAAGGATTTTCCTCATCGGAGGCGCCGTCTTCTGACATTAGAGCTGCGTATGTAGCTACGTAGGCACGCGCGCGTCCATCACAGGCCATCTCTTGCCTGGAAGTGTCCCGATGGTGCTGATGCTGTGTACATCCGAATGCACCCTGCACCTTTGGATTTCAACTCCACGGTAAAGAAATTAATCAATTACTACAATTTGACATGCATCAATCCACGGGAGGTGGCATCGCATCTCCACCCGAATTCTAGGGCGAGTGCTTCTTCCTCCACTTTAAGCGTACTCGCTCATAATTACCACGTCCTCTAAAGGCTTTGAGCTGGAAGCTGACCGCGAGGCAAATACTAAGTCGACGCGGTTGACATATGGGGCGAGGCGCCCTCCTCGCGTCGACCTTCCGTAACGGTCTCCTGGGACGTCTGTGAGTCACGGTCAGATTCACAGCGGTGAGCGGGGACGAGGTAACGTATACGTGCTGTCTTGAAACCAGCTGGCTGGCAAGCATAAGTTCAATCAAGAAGAAGGTAAGGGCTGACGGGGTTCGTCTTCGAGTGTCTCGGAAAAAATTCCAGGGGTCCCTCCACGCAAAGTCGGAGAAGGATCAACCCACGTCTTCACTCCTTCACATTGTTTCGACCAGAGTACCGTGCACGAAATGGACCAACAATCAAGCCTTGACGATGTGATACGAGTGTTGCAACAGATCATATCATCGCCAGACCTAGCCATCTCCCGCCAGCTCTCAGCACCGACACCAAATGGACGGGACGAGAACTTCCCCGTGCTACCACGAAATATACCAAACCCGCCGTTTCCCAACATCGCACAGCCTCTTGCATCCTCCGTCGTGGACAATCAGCTGGCTGACCAACAACATCAACGACAGGACGCCATCCTCTCGCGGCTGGCATCGCATCTCAGAACGACAGTCCTGCCTCACCTCAACCTTGCCTCCCTCTCTCCCAACTATTACGGCTTCGTGATCGGTGGAGCCACACCCGCCGCGCTACTGGGCGACTTCCTTGCCTCAATTTATGATCAGAATGTCCACGTGCACCTCCCCAAAGAGACCCTGGCCACGGCGCTGGAAGTCGTGACCCTCAACATGCTCGTCCAGCTCTTTCGTCTGCCCGAGGCGAAGTGGGCAATTGGCAAACCTGACACCTTCGGCGGTGGCACGTTCACCACGGGCGCAACAGCAAGCAACGTCCTTGGACTCGCCCTCGGACGGGAGTCCGTCCTCCGGCACAAGCTCAGGAGCGGCCTCGTCGGGCCCGATGCTCAAGTACCCAACAGCGACACGTCCACGGGAGAACAGGGCCTGTTCGACCTCATGCAAAAGGCCGGCGTGAGGAAGATCCAAGTCCTCAGCACGTTGCCTCACTCTAGCATCGCCAAAGCAGCAAGCATAGTCGGCATCGGGCGGCGGAACGTCATGTCCATCTCCGCGAAGAATGACCCGCTACAGATTGACGTGGAGAAACTGGAGCAAGAGGTCGCGAAGCCCGACGTGTTGAACATCCTCGCCATCTCTGCTGGTGAGGTCAACACGGGCCGCTTCGCCACCAATTCCACGTCTCAATGGACGCAGATCCGCCGCATCTGCGACACCCACGGGGTGTGGATCCACGTGGATGGCGCGTTCGGCCTGTTCGGCCGGCTCATCCCCGAGGCTGAGGCTGAGGTTGGAGCAGAATATACCCGCATTATCCACGGCGTGCAGGGAATCGAGCTGGCCGACTCCATCACAGGTGATTGCCACAAACTGCTCAACGTCCCGTATGACTGCGGCGTGTTCTTCACGCGGCACAAGGCCCTCATGGAGGATGTCTTCCAGAACGGCAACGCCGCGTACTTGACCAGCGGCGGGGCGGGCTCGGGTTCCCATGACGACTCCTCCTCCTACCTATCCGCCGTCCAAACCCCCTTGAACATCGGGATCGAGAACTCGCGCCGTTTCCGCGCCCTGCCCGTCTACGCCACCCTCACGGCGTACGGCCACCCCGGGTACCTGGCCATGCTGAAGCGGCAGATCGGCCTGGCAAGACGGGTCACCCGCTGGTTAATCCGGGATGGGAGGTTCGAAGTCCTCCCCGACGAAAGGGCCGGTGAATCAGAAGACGAGACCGTGGCGAGGACGTTCATGGTCGTGTTGTTCCGAGTAAGAGATCGGGGTGAGGGTCAAGGTCAAGGTCAACATCCCGATCTCGATCACGACGCGACGCGGTTATTAGTCAAGCGCGTCAACTTAACAGGCAAGATGTATATCACGGGGACGGTATGGGAGGGTCGATCGGCCGCGCGCATCGCCGTGAGCAATTGGCAGGCCAACGTGGATAGGGACGGCGCGTTGATTGAGGAAGTGTTGAATGAGGTGGTTGGACCCCTCGGGCGTAGTGGAGGCAATTGAGTCGAGTTGAGCAGCTCAGAGTACAGGCACAGTACTTGTACAGAACACGGCATGGGGAATAGGCACACCATAACATCGATGACCAACTGACCTGCGCGAAGACTGTTGTGAGAGACTCTAGCCAGACCAGACCAGTCCAGTCAAGCTAAGCCAGTCGAGTCGAGTCGGGTCGAGCAGCATCGAGTTGACTCCTACAGTAGGAAGAAAGAGTCCTGCCTGGGATATCTACTCGTACGGTAGGCACATCAACGCCACGAATCTAGAGCCTCCATTCAGAGGAAGAGGGGGGGAATGAGCAATGAGAATAAACGAGACAAAGACAGGCGCGTGCGGGCCACGGAAATGGGACTCTCGATTGCGCAGCCCTCCGTGTGGAAGGTCGATTGAAACCTCCCCACCAAAGCGCCGGTTGTATGCTTTCATAATACTGTACAGGTACATGGCCGGCCGGTGACGGCCACATCGGCGTCTCCTCCAACCTTTTCTGAGTCAATATCCTGGTTTGAAGCATCCGTCGGATGCAGCCCGTTAGGTGATAACCTCCTCCCGCATCTGTGTCTCGCCATTTCCCTCGGGCTTGATAAGCTCCTCCTCGCCCGCTTGATCGTCCACAAACTTCCGGTCACTGACGTGCTGGTTTGCCGCATCTTGTTCGGCTTGTTTCTCCGGCGTCCACGTATAGTCGGCAAAGTTGGTCGTCTTCTGCTGGCCCGGCTCGTGCTTGTACGGACACTTCAGATTCGTACAGGGGTTGAACTTGCAAGCCATCTGAAGGTGGGTAAAGGCACAGTTGGGTGTCTTGCAGTTGGCTCCAAATCTGCAGAGAGGCATGCTGGGATGTTTGAACGGACAGTTTGCTTTCGTGCAGTTGGGGAAGAACTTGCAGAGTTCTTGCGCCTGGAAGGCCTTGACTTTAGCGGGCGAAGGATGCTTAGCCACGCACTTGGAGTTCTTGCATGCCGGACCGAAGGTGCATGTGTCAGACATGTCGACGATGGTGCCTTCCGGTGCCGCGGGTGATTGATGAACGTAAGCGCAGTCAGGGTTGGTGCAGCGCAGGTTGAAATGGCACATGGTGGTCGACGGATCCTGTGGTTTTCGCTCGGCGTCGCCCGCCTCTTGACCCTCCGTTGTCGTGACATCGCCTGTTGACGACTGCCCGTCACCTTCCATGGTGGTATCTCCATCGTTCGTCTTGGTGGGGGATTTGAGATGGCCATTTTGCGCGATGCCGCCTCTGCCTCGGCCCCTGCCACCTCCTCGGCCACGGCCAGGTTCGATTCTATCAAATAGAGACCGACCTTGGCCGTTCTGTTGGCCCTGTGGAAATCCATTGCCTGCCCCCGGCATCATTCCCGTAAACTGAGCGAGCATGCGAGTCTGTTGTTCCATCATCGCCATAAATTCCATCTGTTGTTGGGGGGTCATCTGCATCATCCCTTGACCTTGCTGTGCGCCGTTCATCATCATGGTATTCTGCATGCCTGGAGGCCCAGCCATGCCCATGCCGTTCAACGCCTTCTGCATCCCGGGTCTCATGTCGCGGTTCTGGCCACCGCGCGGTCCTTTGGGTGCGCCGCGCATGTTGCCGTGGGTGTTTATTCGGTCGTTCCCTCGAACCCGGTGAAGGGCCGAATCTGCGGATTTATTGATTGCGCCTCCTCGGTTACCTCTGCCGCCCCGGCCCCCATGTAAGCCTTTAGGTCCGCGAGGTCTGCGGAAACAAGTCAGTATACACTCAACAATTACAGCATCTAGAGGAGAACTTACGCGTTCTCGGGCGCGTTATCAACCATGTCCATATCATATGCGGCAGGGATGGCCGAATTCCCATTGTCTGCAGGATTTAAGGATGCCGAGCCTTGCGCGCCGAATTGTGCAGGTTGTTCGGCGGATTGTGATGTGACAGTGGGCGCGGCGGCCGAACCACCGGACAAGGTGTTGACTTGGTCAAACAGCCACTGCGCAAACTCGGTGGTTCCTTTCGCATCTTGTAATAACTCGCACGCGAGCTCTGATGCGATCTGATCCTGGGTCTTTCCATTGGCCAACATGAGGACGATGTACTCGGCCAAGGACGTGTCGTCATCCTGTGTCCAGCCTTCCTCGATAATCTTGGAGTGCACGGCGCTACTCAGCGCCTCCGCCAACGGCGTCTCAAGCGCGATAGTCGACATTCTGTTGAAGGACGTGGAGGGGTGAAAGATGATGGCGGTAGGAAGAAGGGCGAGATTCGCCTCGGTCAAGGAGGGAGGGTAGCGATGTCGCGCCTTTGTCTGTTATTTGCGGAACAATGACAGAAGACGGTTTGTTGTGTATGACTGTGCTAGTGATGAAGGGCAAATGCGGCGCTCGAGCAGACACCTTGCTTGTATGAGAGCGATGGCAAACTCGGGGTCTGTCGTTTGATGTCGGTGCAGGATGTGGACTTCAGGTGCTGCTGGTGGGTGTTTGTGGAAGTTGCGAGAGGCAAGGCACGCCATCCAATTTGCAATCTGGCAGCGCACGTGACTCGCGCTGGAATCTCCGCTTAGTCACTTCGGGCAAGTCCGGTAGCCCCACCAATTGACTGTTGACTCCAGCTTTCACTCCGACCTGACTCCAGCCTCACTTGTTGCTGCGAGGTGTGCGAGTCACGCTCGACGCCGAGATGCTGCTGCAAACACTAGTCGGCATCATACTAGCCCTCACTCCGACTTCTCTGGCAGTATGGCCTCAACCAACCGAGATAGAGACTGGCACTCAGGTCTTGTGGTTAGACACGGCTTTACAGGCAACTCTCCGTTGCGAGAGTGGAGAGGAGCAGTCTCATGAACAAAACTATGTTCTCTACAAGAACCACCTAACGCAGCTTCTCGACGGGGCGTCTCGTTACGCTCAAGGGTTCGCGGACAGGTTTCAATATGCCTTTACAGACAGAAGCAGGAATAGGGAAGCCTCTTTCTCGGAGAGCTCCGTTGTCGAAGACGCCGTGCGTGACACCATTAAATCCATCCACGGCTCCAAGTTTGTTCCTTGGAAGTTACACAAACGAAACGCGATTTTCGAGCCAGATCCAAGCGCTCCTCGTCACTACATTTCCCGTCTGCAGATTCAGCAGCGCGACTGCCCTGAGCTGGAGATGTTTCGGCCCACAAGCTTCTTCGCGGGAGACGAATCGTACGAGATCCTCGTTAACAACGGCACAGCGTTCGTCAAATCCAACAGCAGCATTGGCACCTTCAGAGGCCTTCAAACCTTTAAGCAGCTATTCTATGCGCACTCGACCTTATCGGGTGCTTACACTCCCTTGGTGCCTGTGAAAATTGCTGATCGGCCGGCCTGGCGTCACCGAGGCCTGAGTATTGACATTGCTAGGAACCCTTTTGAGCCACGAGATTTGCTGCGCACGATTGATGGAATGGCACTGGCTAAGATGAACAGATTGCATGTCCATGCCACGGATTCTCAGAGCTGGCCGATCGAAATCCCCTCTCTTCCAGAATTGGCGCAAAAGGGTGCATATCACCCTGACCTTGTCTGGAGCGCTAAGAGCCTGCGCGAGATGCAAATGTATGGTGCAAGGAAAGGAGTCTCTGTGTACCTCGAAATTGACGTGCCCGGTCACACGGCGTCGATTGCACACGCTTACCCAGATTTGATTGCGGCGTTCAACGAGCTTGATTGGTCAACATTCGCGGCTGAGCCATTGAGTGGGCAGCTGAAGCTCAACCTCACGGGCGTAGACACCTTCATCTCCACTCTGCTCCATGACCTCCTGCCTCGAACAAGTCAGTATACCTCCCTGTACCATGTTGGTGGCGACGAAGTCAATCTGGCAGCATACTCCTTGGACGAGACTGTGAATAGTGACAGCCAGGAAGTGCTGCAACCTCTGCTGCAGCGTCTTATTGATCATGTTGTGGGTACAAGCATTCAGTTTGGCCTTCAGCCTATCGTCTGGGAGGAGATGCTTCTGGACTGGAACTTGACGCTACCGACTGCGGGAGAGGAGAACCCGACAGCGCAGACACTCGTGCAGGTGTGGCGTAACAGTGAGCGCATCGAAGAAGTCCTCAAACGGGGACACCGCGCCATATTCGGCGATTACCATTACTGGTATTTAGACTGTAAGCACGGAGCTCTTGCCATCAGACGTTGCTTACGATGACAGGTGGTTACGGCGTCTTCCTTGATCCATACGAGACCGGAAAGTCACCCCCTGGCGTCCCGTACAACACCTCGGGTGGCTTTCCCAGTCGGCTGAAGAAACCGTACCTCGACTACTGCGCTCCATTTCACAACTGGCGTCATATGTACACTTACAACCCCTTGGCGAGTATCGACAAAGCACTCCATGATGGCATTGAAGGAGGTGAAGTTTTGATGTGGAGCGAGCAGACCGACTCTCAAGACCTTGACTCGAAACTGTGGCCCAGAGTAGCAGCCGCAGCAGAAGTGTTGTGGGCGGGTGTGAGAGACGAATCGATGCTTGAACACGCGACGAGGAGGTTGGGTGAGTGGAGGGAAAGAGCAGTTGTTGATCTCGGGATTCGCTCGTCACCGGTGACAATGACCTGGTGCTTGATGGAAGGAGGCTGCAATCTGTAGTTGATATTTCCTTCGTCGCCGAGATAAAACGTTGGAAACAGGCTTGGCATAGAGGAAAGAATGCTCGTACCCCAGCAGATGACCGGAAAAGGGTCACCGTTGCGAGAAAGCCGCCCCCAATCACATGCGGTCTAGGCAATGTTGTCTTAGCGAAGTGCGGTTATTCCGACCGTACGTCGTATTCCGAATGGCATGGCGAGGATGCAACCGAACCAGTCCATCCTTCCAACCTCACCTGAGTATCTCTGGCCGTTGCGGGGAACCACGAAGCGCGAAAACCGACCCAAAGCTTCAGGTTCGCTCTGTCTCTTAAGAACTATTATACTCAGCTTTCTGTGAGTCGACTTCACCGGACTTCACCGCATTATATCGCGACAACACAACCCCGTTCTGCGTCGGTCTCGGGCAGCCGCGCGTCAGTCTGACCCAGTCTGAGGCTATATCTTCGACCACTGCCTCAGGACCGGCTTCTGCCACGGTAAAGATCGTCGATAGGATACTCCAGCTGCCAGTGGTTGCTCCGAATATGTTCCCCCAACTTCGGTTGTGGCAATGGTTTGGGCTTACGGCGCTCGTAGCCTACGTTGCCTCCGTCTACATCCGACGATACATCAAGTGGCGGAAGGTCGAGGCTTTGGGAGGAGAGGCACCACGAGTCACAACGCGATTCTTCTTCGGTGGGCCTGTTACTATCCGCTCATGCAGGAGTGCTGACGTCCAAATGCAGGCCTTGACTTCCCAGTGCACTCGACACTGGCCATTGTCAGAAACGAGGCTCTGGAATTCTGGGAATGGATCTACCGACACACCGGCACGGACGCCAGCGGTACGGCTGCTTATACCGCCGAGCTCCATATCTTGGAAGACATTCGTGTCATTTTTACTGCCGATCCAGAGAACACAAAAGCCCTCTTGACAACTCAGTTCCAAGACTTTGGCAAAGGCGAAGAGTTCCACCGAGAATGGACAGATTTCCTCGGCGACAGCATCTTCACGACGGATGGCCAGCAATGGCACAATTCTCGTCAGCTCATCCGACCCATGTTTGTTCGCGAGAAAGTAGCCGACCTTCCCTTGATTGAGACGCACGTTCGCAAGTTGATCTCTCTGATGGGACCAGGTGATGGCAGCCCGGTCATGTTGAACAAGCTTTTGTTCAGGTTCAGCTTGGACGCCTCGACTCACTTCCTATTTGGACACAGTGTTGGCAGCTTGGATGTGGAACAGTCAGAGTTTGCTGCTGCATTTGACGAGGTCCAGAGAGTGCAGTCCCTCGAAGGGCGATTAGGGTGAGTCTCAATTTGGAATGTCGAGTAGAGCACCAGGCTGACAGTATCTCAGGCCTCTTAAGCGCTTCTACAGCAAGAAATCCTTCTATGCGGGCTTGAAGACAATGGAGCGCTTCATTCAACCATTTATTACCGAGGCTCTGTCAATGTCGCCGCAAGAGTTGGACTCAAAGCTTTCCCGTTCCGATACTTTCATCCACGCCCTGGCCCGTTACACTAGAGACCCCAAGGTCATGCGCGATCAACTCACAGCGCTGTTACTGGCAGGACGAGACACGACTGCTGGTACACTGTCTTGGCTCTTCCTAGAGCTGGCCAAGAGTCCCCGGGTGGTCGAGAAGCTCCGTGCAGAGATCAAAGAGTTCTTGGGGGACGACGATCGACCACCAACCTATCAGGATATCAAAGACATGAAGTTCCTGACATACACGATCAACGAGACATTGCGACTATACCCAGTGGTGCCGTTCAACGTCCGATCGGCGCTGACAAATACTTCCCTACCTCGGGGTGGAGGCAAAGATGGAAACTCTCCAGTTGGCTGTCCAGAGGGCACCATTATAGGTTACAGCACTTTGATGATGCAGCGGAGGAGAGATCTGTATCCGCCGATCTCGCCATCGTTCCCATATGACCCCTTGGAATGGTGGCCGGAGCGGTGGGCAACCTGGACGCCAAAGGCCTGGAACTTCATACCGTTCAACGGCGGCCCCCGGATCTGCATCGGACAGCAGTTTGCTATGGTGGAGATGGGCTATACAATTGTCAGGATCTTGCAGGAGTTTGATCAGATTGTTGACTACGGAAGCAAACGCATTCTCCATGCAGAGATTATCTTGACACCGGGAGAGGGAGTCAACGTCGGATTTATCAGAAATGAGAAGAGGAGTGGAAAGGTTGCATATTGAAGTCTGAGCCGTCCACCAATACGCACTACTCTTTGCAGGCAGTGAGCCAGGGACTTCACTTCACTTCCATGTGACTGCAAATGCGCACTTACTCTTTGCAGGCAGTGAGCCAGAGGCTATAAAGCTCTTGCTCACTTAGCCTTCTCTCTCTCTTTTCCAGTATCGCTATGGTCACGTGATAGATATCACGTGATTTGATCACGCGGATCGGCGCGACAATAGATTTTCCGACACCCGGCTTCGTCGAGGTTCCCCACAAGTGGGAATGTCGACTCCAGAATAATCTCGAGTTGCGACGACTTTCTGCCACCCTGGTCTGCGTCCCCCTTGTCGTCCGGAGTGACAGCTTTATCATTCAACTTTCCTTTCACACACTATAGTTCTCCGCAATATTATATGAGCCCACTCTAACCTCTCAGACGGTCTCGGTCTCCCGTCCTGCGCTTTCGGTTCATCTCCTACGGTCCACTCGAGGCTTCCCTGAAGCCAACAATATCACCATGGCGACAGCATCCATTGACGCTACTGCCGATGCTGGCTCCAGCACTACCAAGACCCCCGCCCAGCTGATGCAGGAACAGCATGAGGCTGCCGAGGCACACCGCCGCAGCGTGACGGTCGAAGATGTTGTCGACGAAGACGACATCCAACACCCTCCTCCGCCCCATAAACATGTGGAAGAGGCGGACACATCCAAGGCTGAAGGCGGCGGCAACGCTCCACTGTCGGAGAAAGCTGCAGGCAAGCAAAAGGCGTCCGACAAACCCCCTGTCCTCGACACGCAGTCTGAGGAGGCTTTCCCAGCTTTGGGAGCTGGCACGAAACCCGCCGCGGCTCCCTCGGCGCGACCCATCTCGTACGCCAATCTCTCTGCGAAAGCTGCTGGTGCCAACGGCTCCCCTGCTTTGGGATCTCGTCCAACCTCTTCCGGTGCTCCCACCCCGTCCTCGACCTCTGGTGCTCGAACTCCCGTCACCGCCCCTGCAGCTCGTGCCGGAGTCCTACTCCCTGGCAGAGCCCGAGATTCATTTGAGATCGACAACGCTGATCTCGACAAGACAAAGTCCCTTCCCCGCGTCTTTGCCGATGTCAAGAAGAAGTTCAACGTCACGGTCACGACGAAATCGGCCAACTTCGGCAGAGGTACCGAATTCATCGCTGAAGGTCCAAAGAACCGTGTCACCGAAGCGTTGATGTATGTTTCCAAGGAGCTCACACTGGAGAAACAAGTCAGGTTGGAGATTCCATCTACTGTTTCAGCTCAGGTCATCGGAAGAGGCGGCGCAAACATCAAGAAACTCGAGACCCAGTTCAACGTCCGCATTCGCATCGATCGCGACACAAAGCCGGTCACCAGCCCGGAAGATGTCAAGACTGATGTGGTGGAGATCCGGGGCAATGCTGCTCAGGTCCGTCAAGTCTATGAGCAGATCTCCAACCAGGTCAAGTCCCTGCAACCAAAGGTCGACCTCCCGGTTCGCGGAATCCCTCCCGAGTTCTATCCCTTCATCGCCGGACGCCACGCCGATCGCCTGCAACAGCTCGAGCGCGAGCGCGACCTTCGCATCAACGTGCCTCAATATCACACCTGGCAGCAGCAACCTCCGCCACGACCCGCCCAAGCTGGTCAGCCTCCTGTTTTCGTCCCCCACGGAGACAACCACATTGTAATATCGGGGGAGCAAGCTGCCGCATTGGAGGCTCGACTGCAGATCGAGCAATTGGCTGAAGAGTTGCAGAAGGAGCTTTTGCTTGAAGAGCTGGTCGGCGAACAGATTTTGCATCCATACATCGTGGGTGAGCGTGGAATGAATCCTCTGGAATTCTTGGAGCAGACGGGTTGCGCCGTCGTTTTGCCCCCTTCTCATCATGAGACCGAGGACTACCACATCATCGGCCCCAGAGAGCAGCTCGAAGCAGGTCGGAATCTTGCTGAACAGTTGATGTCTCAAAAATACAACCGTGCCGTCGACTTACAGAAGCACTTCAATGACGCACCTCAAGGTCCTGAACGCCATTCAAGAGCACTTGCCCAGTATCTGCAACAGAAAGCCATCGAGCGAGAGTTCATGAACTCACATGGCGCTGAGATCATTTTCCCCCAAGGCAATAGCGCTTCTTCCAGCTGGAATGTCATCACCAACGACCAAAAGAACGCGGTCTCTGCGGGTAATGAGCTCCGAAAGATCGCTCAAGCCTTTCCTTCTTCGAGAATTGGGCTTGTCGAAGTTGATCCCTTCTTCCATCCTCACCTCGAACGCATGCACTCATCGAACCTGAAGGAGAATCTAGGCGTCCATTTGATTGTGCCAGAGGATGGCTCCGAGCCGGTTATTCTTGTTTATGAAGGTCCCTCGCAGGGTGAAAACTTCTCCATTCCTCGGACCAAACCCAGCCAGGACGACATCGTCGCCTTTGAGAAGGCCCTCCAGGAGGCACAAGCCGCGCTCCTCAGCAACATTCCTCACCAGGGCATTTCTGTCCAGGACATTCACGTCCCCAAGAAATTCCAGGACAAAGTCAAGCGATTCGTCAGCAATGAGCCGAGACCAACCCCTCCGCAAGCTTTCCCCGTGCAAGTGGACTTTGGTGGTGCCAGGGGTGGTCCGAGACAATCGAACGGAGTCTCCCGCGGGTCTCCTTCGGAAAGAGTCTACCTCAGGGGTCCAAGCGAGGCCGATATTGCAGAACTGCGTCGAAAAATCGAAGAGTTCTTGCAAGAAGCGGAGCAGGATGAAAAGGAACGTGGATACACCACAAGCTTTGCATTCCCTGCGCAGTACAATAAGAATCTCATTGGAAAGCAAGGAGCGAACATCAAGGCTCTGCGCGAAAAGCACGACGTCGAGATTGACACCCGGGAAGACGGCAAAATCACCATCAAAGGACCACAAAAGAAGGCCGAGGCGTGCAAAGCCGAGATTCAACGACTGGCGAAACAATGGGAGGACGAGGTCAACTTCGCGATCAAGATTGATCCCAAGTACCACGGCATGCTCGTGGGCAGGAACGGAGAGAACCTGCAGAAGATCCAGAACAAGGTTGACAACGCCGTGCGGATTGATTTCCCGAAGGCGGCAAAGATCAGTGACGACGCCTCTGTCGCTGACACCGCTAGCGAGGCTGGCGCTGGCAGAGGTCAGCCACATGACGAGGTTAGGATCAGAGGCCCTCGAGCCAAGGCCGAAAAGGTCCGCGATGAATTATTGAGTCTCCACCAATACCTTGTTGACAACTCTCACACTGCGAATGTCTCCGTTGCGCAAGGCCAGATTGCTTCCCTGATCGGCAGACGCGGCCAGGAGATGGAGAAGCTCCGAGCCGATACCGGTGCTCAGATCGATATTCCCAAAGCCGACGGCTCTGATCGCGTAACGATTCAGATCAAAGGTACTAAGCAGCAAGTCGAGAAAGCCCGACAAGAGCTACAGAAGCGATCAAAGGCGTTTGATGACGTCGTTACGCGCATTCTGAAGGTTGACAGAAAGCACCACCGTGCCTTGATCGGATCTGGCGGTATGCTTCCCCCGTCCGGCGATCTCGTCCATGTACTGACTTCTACAGGTGCCAACATCCAAAGCATTGTCGCAAAGGCCGGTGGTACCGGTACTAGTGCTGAGCACGTCCGATTTCCTCGTCAAGGCGAAGAGTCTGATGATCTTACCATCAAAGGCACCGCTGATGTGGTTGAAAAGATTTCGGCTGCCATCCAAGGCTTCGTAGACGAGAGAGAAAATCAGATTACCGAGACCGTTGATGTTCCTGTTGGCCAGCACCGTGAGTTGATCGGACCCAATGGAAGCATACGCAAGAAGCTGGAAGAACAGTTCGGCGTGACGCTCAATGTCCCGCGTCAAGGAAGTGGCCAGACCGGTGTGAAGATTGCTGGTCGCGCCGAGAATGTCTCGAAAGCCAAGGAGCACATCCAAGGACTGGCCTCGAAACCCACAGGCGAGACAATTATGATTCCTCGGGCCCTGCACCACACTCTGTCTCGCAATGGCGCTCTATTCCGGGAGCTGTCTCGGGATGGCATCCGCGTTGATCACAACGGACAGAAGCCGCCGCCGAAACCTGCCACAAACCGTGGCCCACGGGCACGGACGACAAACGGCGATATGCCTCTCATTACCGATCAACCTGGGGACGAGCAGTCGTACTCGTGGGACATTGTCTCTAACCAGGATGAGTTGAACGACGATGCGGGCGAGATTCCTTGGGTCATCTTGGGCGGAAAAGATGCCTCAGGCGACGCCGTTGCCAAGACTAAAGAGAAGATCCAGTCAATGCTCGAGAAAGCTTCCGAACCTCAACATACGGGCTACTTGATTCTTCCTGATCCACGACTACACCGCCACATCATCGGGCAGGGTGGTTCCACCATCAACGCCATCCGTCGACAGTCAGGATGCGACATTCAGGTTCCGAATCGAAACTCGGGAAAGGGTGATGAAGGGGAGGCCATCACCATCGTCGGCCAGAAAGAGGGCGTTTTGTCCGCTCGTGAGCTGATTTTGGAGGCCATCAAGAATGCTAATTCGGGTCGAGACTCGCCAAGGGGTGGTGGCCGTGCTTAGGGGGCGCGGAACGCGGCCTCTGGCTGGAACTCTCGCCCCGGGGAGGGCCACGCTGGATGGTAAAAAAATCGCGAAGCATCGTGTACAAAATACAGATCAAAAGCCTAAAAGCGAAGGTGGAGAAAAGTGAATTCCGATCCTCTCAAGCTAGAATCTCCTAATCAAACGTTGATATTATTAGAGCAATCTTAGCTTGTTAAGTAAGTTTCCGCAGCTTCTTGACTTGGAATGTGTGGTCCCGCGAAGGAGAGAGGTAATAACGGAGGACTACTGAATAGATAGCTGTAAGGAGAGAAGGGGTCGAGCACGACCAACAGTTATATTCGTCTATGCACGGCAGGAGAGACAAGCCTGTATGCTCTTCCTCCTTGCTAATACTTTCAGAGGGAACTCGAATATAACTGTCGGTCGTGCTCGACCCCTTCTCACTTTACTCCGTAAAAATAATAATTGGGATATTATAAATTATGTGCGCGTAAAGAAAGCAGGGCTTTTGTAAACAATTAAGCACATCCGTCCATGCATGATAATCCCTTATTTCGACGAACTACCCTTCCCTTCGTGCAATTGCTTGAACTATTTCCAGGCCGACGGCGGATTGGGAGGAGGGAGGAGCTCGGGATTGAAGGATGGGGGAACTCGGGATTGGTTCCGGCGCTTCAAAGCAGAGCAACGAGGCCGGCGATACCGGCAACTGCTGCTAGACTGCCAGCGAACTCAGGTCGGTGAGCAGCGCCAGTGAACGCCGCGGGCGCGACTGAGGTGGTAGCGGCAGGGGCGACGCCGGTGGGAGCCTGGGGCTGTCCATCGGAGATCTGGGTAACCGGGGCACCGGTGGGAGCCTGAGGCTGTCCGTCGGAGATCTGGGTAACCGGGGCACCGGTAGGGGCCTGAGGCTGTCCATCTGAAATTTGGGTGACCGGAGCACCGGTAGGGGCCTGAGGCTGACCGTCTGAGATCTGGGTAACCGGGGCACCGGTGGGAGCCTGAGGCTGTCCATCGGAAATCTGGGTAACCGGAGCACCGGTAGGGGCCTGTGGCTGTCCGTCCGAGATCTGTGTAACCGGGGCACCGGTAGGGGCTTGAGGCTGTCCGTCTGAAATTTGGGTGACCGGAGCACCGGTAGGGGCTTGAGGCTGTCCATCCGAAATTTGGGTGACCGGAGCACCGGTAGGGGCTTGAGGCTGACCGTCCGAGATCTGCGTGACTGGGGCACCGGTAGGAGCTTGGGGTTGACCGTCGGAGATCTGAGAGACTGGCGCGCCGGTAGGAGCTTGGGGTTGACCGTCTGAGATCTGAGAGACTGGCGCACCGGTAGGGGCTTGGGGCTGCCCGTCCGAGATCTGAGAGACGGGAGCGCCAGTGGGAGCTTGAGGCTGACCGTCTGAGATCTGAGTGACAGGTGTACCAGTGGGAGCCTGGATCTGACCGTCGCTTATCTGTGAGGCGGGGGCGCCGGTGGGTGCTTGTGGTCTACAGATTAAATGATTTGTTAGCAAAAAATGTGAGACGACTTGCAGCTGGTGCGAGAGCTAGGGAAACAGTAATGAGGTCCAGCGTCCACTTACTGTCCGTCTGTGAGCTGAGATACAACAGAAGTCACGGCCGGTTGACCATCACTCATTTGGCTTATTGTGGGGGCGACCGTGGTCGTAGCCGGGGTCGAGGACGTCAGGGCGTAAAGATAGATTGGGACACAGTGAGGCGCCCAGTTTCGGTCATAGAGGTTGTAGAAGTCTCCGCTCAGACACTGCCACCAGATAGCCGAGCCACCCAGGGCAAGGCTGTAGTTCGAGCAGACAGAGAAGCCGCTGGTGTAAATGGCGCCTGCCTGGGGAGGGTCGTCGAACTGGAATTGGTAGTTGGCGGCGATGTATCCCGTTCGACCAGCCTGGTCCAGCAGGACGGAATCGGTCAGAGTGAGGGTTAGGATGCCGGCTTGTTGTCGCTAGGTCTTGTCAGTCCTTCTGCTGGCCACCATCAACGACAGCCTTGTCTTACCTCTTCGAGGTCTCGCTTCGCTGTGGAGGATACATTGACGACTGTGATTCCGAAGGTGCCGCTGAACGAGGGCGAGCAACCTTCGGGAGCAGGTGAGGATGGAGCGATCTGGGTGGTCACTCCTTGAGGCATGGGCGTGGCAAGGGCCGTGGCGGCCAACGCCGCGAGCAGAGCGAATGTGTGCATATTGGGAGGGTGTTGAATATTGCTTTGTTGCCAACACAAATCCCAATCTAGTCTTTCAACGAAGGAAGGTAGACGCCCGAACGAAGGACAGCGATCTTACCAAAGGTTCTGAGACACCAACTTGTCGAGGGAGGAAATATCTCAAGTGGAAAAAATGCAGTCGGCCCATATTTGAATGTGCTCGAGAGCTCTCATGAGCTCCTCGGACCGACGAACGGAGCAGCGAGATGTAGTGACAGTGAGAGCTCCAGAAGCTCCAAACGAGTGCCTTAGTGTCGTCTGGCCCGTCGAATTGAAGCCGTCTTTCTGTGGGAATGGTGTTCCGGGAAAGCGAACGACTGGATGACACTTCACTGTTAGTTGAAGGTCTTGCATGCATGATGCCTCGACGTCCCACACATCAGGACACATCAGATATAGAGCTCAGTGGATTGCAGTGGTGTGCGAATCATAGTACCCCGCTCGTGCAGCAGCGAAGCAACATCTCATGAATAAAGCTCCTGATGGTGTCCAATGGGAACGAGGTCCTTTAGGCGAACCGCCTGAGAAGAGTATGGGGTGACGACCCGTCCGGACCACTGCCAACCCGATCCGCTGGCGTCGACATGACATTTTGACGTGATCTTCGAACGTAAGGGCTCAACAGAGGGGCACCACGATATTTTGGATTTTGACCAGCCCTCTACCCAGTACTGTCAGACTCGCCGGCCAGGGTTCGAAGCTGCTCCAGAGTTAACGAGCCAGCCGACATGTGTATGGCGTCGATGTGGAGCACGTAGCGATCCATCGTACGAGTCGTTCGGTTGTTTTCGGCAGGATCCATACGTTGCTGCTGTTCGCCGGATGAGACGCTTCTCCCCGCAGACACATTGGAACATGGTGACGTCCAGAGTCAAAAATGATGAAGTAGAGGATTCTGCAAGCAGCATTAGCCGATAGCACTAATGCGTCGTCAGCTGCTGGGGTGAATAGCGAAGGAGGCGGAGGATACCTACTATGGATGTGAACGTGATCGAAGTGGAAAGGCCGTCAAGCGTAGTGTGAAAAAACGACGCCGAGTTGGAGAAGCGCCAGGCGGGCAGTCGAATCGACGTGGTGGAAGCTGGAGCTCGTATTCAAGGTTTTGCCTGCACAGACCGCGCTGGCCTATCTTTTCCGCACTCAGGCATTTACACAATGTAATGGCGTGCATACGAGTAGACGCTTCTTGAGGCTTCCCGGGACAGGACTCGAAAGGTGGTGCAGTGGGTGCGTGGTGGGTGCGGCCATGTGAGACATGCAGCCAAATGTCAGTTGGGCCGCTGCAATCTTTGCGTCATCGTTTGGGGAAACTCGAAGCAGCCGCCTCCAGCCCCTCCGGTTGACGGGATAGACAGGAATCATGTGAGGCCTCGGGTGCTTTGAGGTGGCGATCTACTGGCCTAGGCTGCAGGAGAAGGATCGTTGGGCAATGTGAGTACAAGATCGCCATCGGACTCGCATCGCATGCATCTGGGTTCACAGCTTCGTGTATCCCAGATGCAAGGAGATGCCGAGAGTTACCGCACCGCACCCATAACTGCATGACGGGCCATCTTGTCACCGTAACGTGTCTCCAAATCCCCGGGTGCTTAGTACGCCTGTAGACGAGTAGAAATGAAGGACATTCACTGTCCATACAATTATGTACCACTGCCCACTTATTCAAAGCACATCCTCCAGCCATTTCAACTCCACCGCACTCACGCCACGAGCATAGGCCTTTGTCCCCGTGTATACGAATTCGCTGTACATGATGGCCTCGAACTTCCTGGGCTGAGTCCTGCCACTGCCTCCACCACCAGCCCGCTCATCTCCTGCCGCTCGGGAAGCAACCGAAAACAGCACTGAGCTAGGGTGTATGGCAACAGCTTGATTCGTGAGCGTAGTTCGATAGCTCCCGTCGGCGCAGAGCCGCGCCACATTTGGATGGAAGCCCCTCAACATGCACTTGAGGATGCGGGCTGAGAGCGTCGTGGCGTCGTGGCGGTCAGGGACCGGGGGATCAAGCTTCAGTGGCTGCGCTTCGCCGACTGTTTTGGTCTTGGCCTTGGCCTTGGTGTTGCCGTTGTCCTGATTCTTGGCCCGGGCTTGGTATCGTGCCATCAGCGCGGTCAACTGTTTCCTCACGTCCATGGCGCCGCTCATGGCACGATGCGAGATGTACCGCTCCTCACACCAACGGCGTCGATCGGTGTTTTCGGCCGCGTAGGCCTGCATCGTAGCTAAGAGGGTGAGATGGTCGCCTTCTCGACGGAAGAGCTGACGCCGTGCTTGCTGGGCCAGAGCTTCGGCTGAGCCATCGTCAAGGTCAGAGTCGGCGTCGGCGCCGTTGAGGGAAGAGTTCAAGGTTGGGTTCAGTGGATCGCTTGATCTGGAGGACGTGCTGCGGTTGTGAATGTTGAGGAAGATGTTTTCGACGCTCAGCGCCGAGACAATGTCGATGATTTCCTCGGCGCAGTCGTATGCTGGGTCTGTGCTGGCGAGCAGCACCCGCGCCAAGCTTGCGGGGAGAGGGAGGACGCTCATTTCCCGGCCCAGGCTCGTGATCTGGCCGGTCGAGGTGTCGAGCGCCGAGAGCTGAAGGAGGTGGATCAACGCTCGTTCGAGAGCTCGAGGTGGCGGAGGGGTTAGAAGTGGGAAGCTGCCCAGGTCGTCGATGGCATGTGCTTTGAGTGTCAGAGCAAGCTGGCTGAGGTCACAGCGCAGGATCTCGGGCTCGGTGTCCTGGGCCAGTTCGTAGAAGTCGGCTTCGGTGTACAGCCGGTATGTCGTTCCCGGTGCATCTCGACCAGCTCGGCCCGACCGTTGATTCGCCGAACTTCGAGATATGGGCACCGTGAGGAGTGTGTCGAGGTTGAGAGAAGGGCGGAAAAGCCGTTGTTTGGCTTTGCCCGTGTCAACCACGTATCTGATCCCAGGCACCGTGATACTCGTCTCCGCAATGTTGGTCGCCAAGATGATCTTCCTTGTGAACTTGGGCGTCGGCTGGAAGACCCTTTGTTGCATGTTCGAAGGCAGAGCGGCGTAAAGCGGCAGGATGAGCAGTTTCGGAAGTGTATGCGACTGCTTGGGATCTTTCTGGGTGGAATGCGACCAGGACGTGAGTAGGCTGAGGAGCGATTCCACCGTCTCTTGTCCTGTAAGGAAGACGAGTACGTCGCCCGGTAGGGGTGTATGCGCGTGGATCTGTATTATACGTTGGTACGCCGCGTCGAGGACATCAGGGACTGGTGTAGGCGTGTATTGGACCTTCACGGGATACTGTCGTCCTTTGATAAACAAGGTCGTCGCCGAGGGGAGGCTTGCGGTCGGCTTTGACACAACCGTACCGTCAGCGTGTTCAGCCGCTGATGTCGCCGCCTCCTCTTTTACTCCATCACGAGCACTCCGTTCAGTATCAAAGAATCCTTGAATCTTCTCCATATCCGCCGTCGCACTCATGACCACGACCTTGACCGGCAGACCGCCCCTTCCGTCCCCCTCGTGTCTGAGATCTTGCATCCTTCTGAGAAAGCCCAGCACCAAATCGACGTTCAGACCGCGCTCGTGGACCTCGTCCACCACAACGGCCGAGTAATCTCTCAACCACGGATCCCGCAGCATCTCCTGCAAAAGCATCCCCTCCGTCAGGAACTTGATCCGCGTGGACGGACTGGTGCTGTTTTCGAACCGCACCGAATATCCAACCTGTGAAGCTGGGCTCGAGCTCCCCAGCGGCGTACCCATCTCCTCGGCCACCCGCCGCGCCAACGAAATGGCAGCCACCCTTCGAGGCTGGGTAATGGCTATGCATCCACCCACGTTGGCGCCCGCATTGACTCCGCTGCGGATTTTCCGCTTCCTACACCACGGCTCGGTGGCTAGAAATTGGGGCACCTGCGTCGATTTGCCCGACCCTGTCTCTCCCACAAGTAGGAGCACGTCGTGGTCCCTGAGTTTCTGGCGGATCTCGTTCGCGTGGCTGTAGATAGGGAGTCCCTGCCTGATGGGCTGGAGTTGCCGCGCCCGCTCTTTCAGCCCGGGCCTGTGCTCCTTATCAGGCTTGGTCGATGGGGAGTCTTCTCCTCCATTGGCCGTGTCGTTATTGTTGTTTGGAGCGTCCTCGAAGTTGACAATTTTGCCGTTGGGCCCGTTGCGCACGCCGTCCTTCAGAGCGCCAAGTTTGGTTCTGAAGGCTTCGTCGGCGGTGCGCTTTCGTGCCTTGTGTGAAGGCATTCCCCTGGCGACTCCACCAATCTCGATCTTATGCCAGGGCTGTCCACCAGATTCACAGTTTTGGCAAACCCGGACTCCAAAACTTCAAACGCTCGTTTGTGTACGTAGAAGATGTGGCGTGGAACTCTGAAATTTGCGTGGCGCAACAAATCCGGAGCCTCGTCGGGTGTGGCGCCGCCTTGGCAGACTTTCCCAAGGCTGGCCCACTGCCTACAGCGCCCAGTCTTCAAGGCTCCTGGCGATGCAGGAAGACAAGAAGCTAAATGTTGGCGAGAACAAGATATATGGAAAATGCAACCCCTAGGCAGTAGATAGACTAATTTGTAGAAGACTAGAAGTAGTAGAAACGCCAGTAGACAATGCCGGAGTCAGAAATCGAACAGCATCCACTACAACTACATGAGTTGTCTGTCTTTTCTCCTAGATTAGCCCAATCGTCGTGCTCTCACTCCCTTTCGTTCTTTCTCCTTCGTCTCGGTCTCCGGAACCGGTAAAAGTCGTAAGACAGAGACACGGCCTTGCCTCGGCCACTTCCCTCAAACCCCGTTCTCCTCCAGGGGATGAATATCCGGCACAGGCCCCTCTGGAACAATCCCACTGGGGTTCAACATCGTCAAACTCATAAAGTAATGCCCCTTGATGTGCTCAAAGCTCGTTGTGTCCTTGAATGCCGGGACGTTCCAATACAGATTCCTCACCCATCGGTGAATGTTCGGGTACTGATAGCGAATCATGCCCCTATTGGTTTTGAAAAGTGACACGTAGACGGGATCGAAGCGGATGATAGTCACGTAGAGACGCACATCTGCTTCAGTGATTGCGGTGCCGAAATAGTAGGGTCCATCTTTCGAGGTGTTGGAGAGATGGGTCTCGACACGGTCAAGGGAGTCGAAGTGCGTCGAAACTGCCTTGTGGTATGCCTCCTGTGTTTTGCCCAATCCGCATTTGCTAGACGAAAATTCATTTGTCAACTATTTCCCAGACAGCATCGAAGCGGGGCTTAACTTACTAGACGCCGTTGTTGACATTGTCGTAGGTCCACGCATTCGTCTCGTCAATCTGCCGCCTCAACCGCTCGGGATAGAGGTCTATGTTCCGCTTGTCCTCGGGCAAAAACTGATCGAACTCTGTGTACAACATCCGAATGATTTCGCTGCTTTCATTATTGACAATCGTGTCAGTCTTCTTGTCCCAAAGCACCGGCACGGTGAATCTGCCAGTATAGTCGGGATCTGCGTGAAAGTAAAGGTCCTTCAACCGCTTGAACTCTGGATGCAGAGGATCTGGTGTTACGTCGTCCAGCGGCAGCTTTTCGTCGGGTGTCACGAAGCGCCAGCTCTCGACGAGGCTCATGTGATAGTGAACCGAGGTGACGGAGATGATGGACTCGAGCCCTTTAAGCTTGCGGACGATCAACGTCCGATGTGCTGTAGAATGGTAAGTCCTGGACATAAACACTTTCAATGGCGCGGCACGCTTACCCCAAGGACAAGCATATTGGACATAAAGATGATATCTTCCTTTCTCGGGGGGAAACTTAGCGCCCGGTTCGCTGGAGATCCAATTTCGGAATTGAGAGGTGGGCCTCTGTAATTCGCCCTTCTCGTTGTACAGTTTCGCGGGAAGAGGATGCTCCGCAGTGCTCTGTGGTTTGAGGCATGACCGTTAGCCGGACCGCAACCAACCCGTACCACTCATCCTGGGATCGCGAGGTCTGGCATACCTGGATAGACATTGTGCTGAACTTATCACCTTTACCTGGATGAAATTTCAATGACTAAGGTGCCTAGTCGGCGCTGGGCGACAGCCACGTCTGCAAAATCTAAACAGAAGAGTTACAGAATGACAATGCAAACCGAGGGGATGACTGATGGATATCGCTTTGGCAATCAACCATATATAAGCATCGATTGGTGTTGGGAAAACCCTCGTCGTATATGCACCGTCGAAATAGTGGCTCCCGGGAAGAGAAGCCAATTGCAGTATACGATCCTCTGCGGAGACTCGATGGATTTTGGCCTGCTTACCAGATTACCTCGACATGAGGACAGATCCCCGCGGAAAGGTACGGACAGGGCGAAGTTGCGTCTGCGATGGGGATTTCTCATCGTCCATCATTCGCGCGTTTAGTTCCCCACCTCCTGGTGTCGGCCGAGAGGTTCGGCTGTATCACATGCAACTCTGACCGTTGATGCGGTAGACCCAGGCGGTCGTCTTGCTGCATTTGAAGCCGCTGGTGATCTTTTGTATATCGCTGTAGATTCTGAAGGGCGCCTAGCATTTCAGCCTGATTCCTCTCCTCTTCTCGTCTTCGCGGTGTTCGAACATGACTTGAACACCGACAAAGAGTACAACGCACGCACTCAGCATGAAAAATGCTCCATGCCAGCTGCTGGCGATGCCATGGACAATGCTTGTCAAGCCCTCCATGCCCACCGCGAAGCCGACTAGATTTGCGGTCATCATCATAAGGATGTTGGCAACCGCACCAATGCCGCAGATGACACGGTAGGTATTGGGTCGGGTCTTCCATTTCGATGCTGGAAATGCCACGGTCAAAAGGACTTCAGGCAGCACAAAAAACACCACCATCCACCCCCATATCAACAACCGTAATTGTATATCGTGCCACAATGCCACGAAAGTGAAGACGGCAAGCATATTACCGATCCCACGGAGTCTACCAGAGCCCCCGCCGAGACCTCCCCCGAGTGGCACATACACGTACCGGATCGTCCATCGGTTGAAGCTTCGATGCCATGAACGCCAGAAAGCTAAAGCGGAATAATTGTCGCTCATGCATCGGACCATGTTCTCCGGAGGGTCGATCCCGTCAATCAAAGCCCACAGCCTGAAAAAGCGCCACGGAATCATGAGCTTCAGCCAGATGTGATGCAGGTTGAAGTAAGCGAGCATGCTGAGTTGGAAAGGTGTATACACCGACCAATCCGGCGATGCCTTCGATATGGCGACCATGTACGCAGTATGAATGAGAAATTCCATGCAGCATAGCGTAACGAGGAACCTGATGCCATAGAGGATGGTTCGTTTGGTCGAGACGGACGTAGATTGGTATGAGGATTGCGAGATGTAGTCATTGAAGGTCAAGATGGGCCCGGCCAAATATAAGGGCGGGTATAAGACATATGCGACGTAGGTCCGAAACGATACGTAAGCCGAAGCCGGGGCGGGCATATTCACACGGTCCCTTTCTGATAAGGCCGAAGGATCAAGTTGTTTCTTCTTGACATTGTCAGTGGCAGGTCCAGACTCTGGGCTGTTGCACAAATAACGAGGAATTGTCGTGAACGAACATACCTCAATGGGGCTACCAGCCCTTGACCGATCCAGCGACCAGTAATAGTCAAAATTGAAGGAAATCATCCTCAACACGGTGAAGTTGAATAAGACCTCCCAGCGAGGCTGAAGCCCACCATAGGAGTCCAGAAATTTGCCCCAGTCACCGGCAGCGGGGAAGAAAGGCACAACTGCCTCGCTCATCACCGAGTAGGGGTAGCCCTTTGCGAGTTCATTGGCGAAAAGGATGCCAATGTTGAAGACCCACGTCGTTACCGGAATTACGTGTCGTGGAAGTGCTGTAGCGATGTTGAAATTGACCAGTAGGATCAGGAGGATCTTGAGCACCGATGTACCGTTCAAAGCAGTTACATAGATCATCGCAGAGACAAAGTCAAAGGCTAGGCGGTTCCGGAGGCGGGTGTCAGCGACCGCTTGGCCATGAGCATTCGATTTCGCACTGCCGTTGGGAACAGGTGGCTTTGGTAAAGTACAACGTTCGTAAAGCCGGCGGAGAAACGGATGTAGAAACATAAGCACTGTCAGGTACGGGATGTTGTTTCGAAATCCGGCATATTGGGCATCAGAATTGTCCTGAAACCTCTATGAGCGTTGCGACAAAGTCTCCCAGGTCACGCTCGACATACCACTTTCCAACCAAACAGCCCCGGAGAAAGCAAATGTTCATATTTCGAGTAGTTCGGCGAGTCCGCTGTGTTTCGCACTTCGTCAGATCCAATGTCCCTCGACGAGTTTGCTCGAACCTACGCTGCGAGACGCTGACTACCGCCCAGTACATCTGAGGCACGCAGACGAGGAAGACAACCAGGTATACATAAAATTCCGGTGTCCTCCATCGCGGCGGTGAGGCATCCGCAGGCTGTGTCTGTGTCTTTCCGTCTCTTGCTCCCTGTTTAGGGGTATGCTCATTGACTAGTTTCTGGGGTGTAGAGGAGTGCGTGAAACGGGTGTCGAGGGTGTCGAGGGAGTACAGCTCCCGGAGGAAGGAAAGAACCGTCATAGCTTCGCGAACATGGCGCTCCCTACCATCTTCTGGGCAGCAGTGCGATGGGTCTATCCGAGGACATGAAGTGATTTATTTCTTGTGTTCAGACGCGTGTCGTGAACGCAGCGACTAAAGCGGCATTGGAAAATCTTGGCTATTGCCCTTCACGCCCCTTTTTCAAGGGGTTCTCGACACACTTTGGACTGTATTCGGTACGTATCTTTTTCTCGGCTGCTAACATGCCCCAGATCTCAAACTACTCTCATGAGAACTACTGACTTGGGGACTAATTCGAATTGGACAAGAATTCCATGTCTTCAAGCGAACCAGTTCCACTCCCAAATGCAACCGATGCGAATTGCAGCACTCCGCACTTACGACCACACGCTACGCATTCGCTTCAGACATGGTTCTAGGATCTTGAAAGGAGACCTTCCTTTGTAGGTTATTGCTTGTCATTCAATACTGAAAGGTGAAAAGATCATTGGTAAGGTGGAGGACTGGTGTACGAGCCGCGAACGGAGGGTAAGCTTCCATTCAGGTCAAAATGCAAGTGTTTGGTGAGAAGGCATGTGAGAGGAAAAGGAGGGAATGACAGATCACTGGCTCTTGCATGCTAACCAACCATTCCGGGCCGAACTCTGGTTGACGAGAAGATATCGGCCTCAACACAGAGCTACCCCTAGTCGTGCCACACCTTCTGTAAGAACGCCTCGACGTCGTTCCATAGATCTCTCGGCCGTTCCATCGCTGCAAAATGGCCTCCTTTCTCATGCCGCCTGAAGAATACCAGATTACCAGTTGTTTCAATCCACGCCTTGGGCAGAGGATTGATTTCCTTTGGGAACCACGAGTAACCGAGCGGCTTATTGATATGCCATTTCTTTGAACCGTGGCTATCGGCATGAGGCCCATAAAATTGGCGATAGGACCAGAGGTTGGTCGAAGCACACCGGGTAACCCAATACAATGTCACCGACTCGAGAATCACGTCAGGCGAAGGATCATCGTCAGTCCAGTCTATGAACTTCTCGCCGATCCAGGCCAACAGCGCAAGTGGACTGCTTGAGAGCACGAAGCCGATTGTGCTAGGGCGTGTGGCGTGCTCTAGTGCGTAACCGGTCCCGTTGTGCAGGAAGAAATTGTGTCTGTCGAGTCCTGCTTTCTCAACGGCGTCGATCGAGGAGTTGATGTCACTGTCGGCAGGTGGAGTCATTGGATGGGTGTTGAGATGTACTGCCTTGCATCTGGGGTACTCTGCTGCAATTATGCGGGCTACACGGCCGCCGACGTCGCCGCCTTGGACCGCATAAGACTCAAAGCCGAGGACAGAGGCGAGACTGTCGAAGATACGCGCGGCGTCGTCGGCCCGGAAGTCTTGGTCCAATGGCGGCGCCGAGGAGAAAGCATAGCCCGGCAGGCTCGGGACTACCAGGTGGTAAGGAAGGTCTTCTGCCGCGTACTTGGACCGGAGGATGTGCAGTAGAGGGAGAAACTCGAGGAAACTTCCGGGCCAGCCATGGAGGAACAGGATCGGGATGGCGTCCTCGCGTTTCGAGAACAGGGCGACGAAATGAACATCGAAGTTCCCCAAAGTGTCTTTGATCGACGCTTTGAAGTGGGGGAATGAATTCATGTGTTCCTCGTGCTTCCTCCAGTCGAATTCGGTTTCCCAATACTGCTTTGCGGCTAAAAGCCAGTCTCTCGGGAGACCAAGGCGTCTATTACGCTCGGGCAGAGAGTTCTCAAAGGTCGGCGGAGCGAGTGGAGCTATCTTGAGCAATGTCGCTAAGGTGTCGAGATCCTGCTGTGGGATGTCTACCTTCCATGGCGTGATAGCATCTGATACGCCGTTTGGTAGGACGTTGAAACCACCTAAAGACATGTCTGTCTTTCCGAGTCACAGAGCACATAACATCCCATTGAAGAGAATGATAGAGAAGCTAGGTTAGCCTTCAAGACTGTTCGTTCATTATAAGAGCTCGCAGAGCTGTCCAAGAATTTCTATCCTTGTACGTATTCGCAGCTATTGCTGTCGACGTTCTTGCCGACCCAAAGCGGGAATCAGAAACCAATGTCGCGATAGTTGCTGCAACAAGAAGATGGTCGGCTCGAACAGCGACAATTGGCTCTCACCTGCGGTCCCGAGGCGACAAGTGAGCGCAGAGAAATGTGAAGGGCAGGTCAAGTTCAAGCCGAAGAAATCGTGCGTCTGACGGCTGACGCGGGCAAACCTGGCCAATCAAATGCTCCTTTAAGCCAGGAAAGACCGCCAGACTCGGATTATCGCAGCCTACCTCGTATTGACTTGGAACTCCGCCGACTGTGTCCCTCTCGATCACGTCCCAACATGCCATTAATCGAAGAACTTCCAGTCACCACCACAATCCGCGCCTCGCATGGCTGGACGTACGTGCCTGATACCGGCGCGCCGATTGCTGCGGTGCAACTGAGTTCACGCAAACGCGGTCGCGATGGAGCAACCATGGCGAGAAGCGCCGCGCAGGCCTCAAAGCAAGCAAAAGCCACCCAACAGAGATTGCATGACCTGAACAAAGAAAACTACCGCGAAGCCAACATCCCCATTCCGAAGCGCGATGGCACGAGAGGCAAGGAGAGGAAGTTGGAACCGAATGTGAAGAGAATCCTTGCCTACCAGCGGAACTTTCAACACTATTTGGCAAATGAAGAGGCGGGGATTAACGTCTATGGGAGTGCTGGCATCCTCCCTCCCTCAAGTACTCGTGCCGGTAGTCAGGCTGCGCAACCTCCGCAGAAATCAGCGGCAGATTCGAAGAGACGGAGTACAGCAAAGAATGCTCCATCAACACCGGCGCCGAAGGGAGGAGCCAGACGTGCAAGCTCATTGAGACATTCCAAGTCTGCACCAGTGAAGAGTGAGGAATCAGCCGACGCCGCCAAAGTCGATATCGAGATGACGGATGTTACTTCCCAACACCAACGCTCTCAACCCGCTTCTCCAACCACATCACAAAAATCGCCCTCGTCTCGGCCAAAGCACCAAATACAACCTTCTTCTCCTTCAGCAAGCCAGAACGCGACACCCGCCTACGACCCTGCGCTAGATCGCGACCCTCTCCTCCGCACGTTAGACATGCCCAAAATGCCTTCGGACCGAGTAATGCGAGCTCTTCTTGCGGAGCCACCATTGAGCTATACAGCAGCTCGTGCGAAGCCTCTCGATGATCCGCCGGACCCGAGCGGAACTGGGGCTGTCTTTGCCATGCGCACGGGTAACAGCACGCTCATGGCGAAACCGGAGCGCTGGTTCTGCGCCTTGTGTGGATATTGGGGCAAAGTGAGGTGCAAGTATGGATGCGGCGAGAGGGTTTGTGGATTGTTGGATTGTTGGAGGGGCCACGAATCGGTGTGCTCGGCTGCTGCAACAGCATACTGAAGTCAATGTGCGATGTGACAGCTCAAGATAACATGTGGGCTCAATACTGAGGGTTCCGCTATTGCAGGTTTCTCACTTAGCTTGCGCAGAAGCGGGTCATTGCGACACCCTTTATGTGCCTTGACGGCGGGATGCTACGATGATGAAACTTTTGCACCCAGCTTATCCTATGATTTCAGCCGACCCAGAAATTGTGTCGGATTGGGGTGACATGACAACGAGACCCCGAGCAGCTGATGTTCTGCATGAGATATTCCTGAGGCCGTTTTGGTCCGTGCCTATTCACTTAAAGACGCCTGACGAAGGGTGGGGGCCTGCTGGGGTCCTTCCACCAGAGCCCAAGGCGCGCGCGATTCAATACAGTTGCTCCTCAGGCAGAGTCGGCGCAGCGCCACGCCAGGCCCTCTACACCAGAACGTATGATCAAATCACGTGCTGACCACTGCAAGCACCCAGCGGCGTGGTGCCGGATGACATTGAAGACATCGTCTGAGAGGTCTTTTTGGGTCCTTCCGGTGTTTGCTGCTTGCTCCGCTGGTTTATTTGGAAGGAAAGGATGTCGAGGCCAAGGATGACAGAAGCGACGTTGGAATGACTTCAATCGCAAGCACCCTCGCACCAGTGTTCCTAGCTCGTGGCTGCCTTTATTACGTTTCGATCTGTAGATTCAGGCCTCGTAGGCGGCGAAAATCTGAAGTCTGAACTGTAAGTCTCAAGATGGTGAAACTGATACGGCAACGAAACTCGACATTGCTTGTCGCTATTTATGAGTGTCGGATTGCGCAGGAGAGGCCCAGGGAAGTGACACTCGTAGGTGATTTTCCTTTTGTCGAGTCAGTGCTTGATGTGAATATTCGGTATTCATTGAGCTGGGATCATTCACTGCAAGAGCACATGACTTGTGCAGGATTGAACTCGAAATCAGAACCGCGCATTCACTACAGAATTGGCGAATCCCTTCTGACCTCTTTCTGACCTCGTTCCCATCTCCGCTACACAAGCTTGGACGGCGCCACCAGAGAATCATGGCGTCCCACGAGAAACACAACCCCGTTAAGAGCCTCCAAGTCCTTGCCGCCTCAAAGGCAGTGGAAGAACTCCTCATATGCGACAACCCGACCACCGAGTTCTTCAAGCTGGACGAACACCTGCAAAAACTCGTCTTCGCCCAGTTTCTCAGCAGGTACGACCGCCTCGAAAAGCGAAACACGCACCACCGCATCCACGAGTGGCTGACACCATTCATCGACTGGAAACTGTACTCCCAAGAATACGATCTCATCGAGTTCCCCGAGAAGATTGATCCTCAGGGCGATGCCGAAGAACACGATCTCAATGAAGTCCCCGAGCGGCTTGATCCTCAGAGCGACAAGTACAAAACGAACGGCCATGTCCTGAAAGCCAAATTCCTTGAACTATGGCACCATGCTACAGATCGGGAACTCAGTGAACCGGCGGAAGGGGAGACTCACCGCGACCGGTGGCAAAACCGCTTCGGTTCCCTTGACGTCTGCAGCCACGGACGCGAAGGTGAACTCATGTTGTGCAGTCGCTTCAACGAATTCAAGAACAGACCTCCCTGTGGCTTCTTGCCTCGTGAACACCGCTACCTCTACGACAGAATCTCCACCCAGTTGCTTTACTACCGCGTCGCGACGACCTTCGGCATGCCCCCAGCACATCCCACGGATCCCTACAAGGTCTCCTGGAAAGCTATTCTCCAGCATAAGGATGGGACGAGTCAACTGTACTTAAACGACTGGAAAGGCAACGCGCACTCGAGCTTTTCAGGCACCAAGGAAGCGAGGGAGGATGCCTTGGAATTGCTCAATTTCTTGACCGGTCTGAACTGTCCGCATCCATTCGGGCATATCGCTGGATCGTAGCTCTAAGCTTGAATGACAGTGACCACCGAGGGGAGACATTCGGCCGACGAGGTCACGCACGGGCAATGACACACAGCATGTCATCGTGTCAGGGTCGGTCGGGTCTTGTTCGGAAAATTCAAAGGCGAGGGCCGCAAAGGGCCGATGTTGCCAGATTGGAAAGCAGAGCAGCGCAGCACAGCACAGGACAACGCACCTCTGTAAGACTCTAGGACTCTAGGACATCTGAAGTGCAAGGCTCGGAAGTCTGAGCGTTGCCACAGTACTACTGTATTGCACTAAGCACCAAATCCACAAAGGGACCAATACTCTTGTATTTTGCAGAAAGCAAAATGTCAAACAAATGCAAAAGCATAGAGCATAGAGCTCGTGGAGCACCCAGCGGAATTGCAATATCCTTCCAGCCCCGGCAATGACTAAACAGCAAAGTCAAGGCGGAACAAAAGACATTACTATGGTCCTGCGCATTAATCATCTCGTGTGATCCAAAATTCTCCTCCGTACCAGGTGACTCGTACTCTACGGGGGTACGAGTAGATCCTCATAACTAACATGTCATCAATCGTCAAACCTAAATCTCAAATCTTCCGCCTCACGCTGTGGGCACCGTCAACTATGTATGTAGACCATGGTCAACGATTCGTTTCGTTCATTTTTCATTTTTTTCTTTCCATCCAACCAACCAACCAACCAACCACCTACCCAGCCACACACCCACTCACACTGTTCAGTTCCAGTCCAGTCCAGTCCAGTCAAGTCCAGTCAAGTCCAGTCAAGTCAGACAGACAGTCAGTCAGTCAATAGTCAGTCAGCCGGACATCGGCCGCGGGAAGATTCGTCAACTATGGCCCCGTCCGTAAGCCCATTGCCACAAAGGGAGGGCTGGATCCACGCACGCGAGCGAGCGAGCGGCATCTTTGATCCCTACGAGTACCCCTACCCCTACCCCTAACCCTACCCCTGATCCTACTAGTCTTGTGTACTCGTAGAAGCCGATACCCAGTCCAGCGAGTACAGTACTTGGACTTGTACTTACTCTTCATATGGTCCTTGGAGTGATGATGCCCTCATTGAGACGGCTGTGGGCCACGGCGTACATGGTCCAAGTAAAGAAACTAGTAGTTAGATACATACTGTGAGGGTTCTGTGTGCTCTCTCCTGAGGCCGCAAACCCCGCAGACACGCACGTCCCCAGCGTTGACATATGCAGTCCCGCTGTCGGTGCACGCCTCGCTCTGACACGACCAGCTCGTCGGGTCCTTCCGACGATCTAAAACGTGTGAACAGGCGACGCAGGTGGCGTTGAGGGGAGGGTTTTCAAGCGAGCAGATCGGGCAGCTGATTGTTGATACTGGTACTGGTCGTGGGCGTGGCGACACTGGTGAGCTCGAGGTGGAGGTGAAAGTGGAGGTCGACCCGGGTGCTCGCACGAGTACTCCCGCGGTGGTCGTAGTCATAGGGGTGGTGCTGCTGCTTTTCGGGCTTTTGGCCTGGGTTGAAGGGAAAGACGTCACAGTTAAGGCAGGGACGCAATCAGTTATCTCCGGATCGAGGGATGCGGAAAGTGTGTTCCGTGTCTGCCTCAGCGTAGTGGGGTTATTACTATTGTGCTCATCGTCCTGTCTCAAGGTGCTTCCAGAATGGGGTAAATGAGATCGTGAGGCCGACTGGGTGGTCGACGAAGAAGAAGCGCGCGGTTGTTGTTTCCCAGGGGCACTTCGAGGAGATTGGACACGCTTGTTCGTGTCAGATTGGTGCGTCCTTGTCACCGTCGCCCTACTCGTCAGGGTAGGTGGAGGAGTGGCACTGTTAGTTCTGAATGGCGAACCTGGTGAGGCCCCCTCCCCGGCCCGCATACCCGTGTCTTCCTGGCCCGTTTGAAATGATGTGAAATAACGATCCAGCGTGTTGAGCTCCTGTAATTCTTGGCGTGTGTGGGCTCGCGCTTCGTCGGCATCTTCGTCGGAACACACTCGGATCATGCCGTGGCCTCGAGTGTCCAGAATCTTGCGGCCATCGGCGTCCCTAGCGTCCTCTAGGCCGGCATCTAGGTCCTCGTAGTCGTCTTCGTCGTCGCCGCTCTCCGTCTTTATCCGTTCGGCTCTGTGTATATCTTCGACTTCTTTCTTGTTCGTGTCGAATCGAGCCAATGCAGCGGCCGCTCTGAGCTCCCGCCCACGGGCACTCTGGGCGACACGGGGCTTCACTCCGATGGGACCCTTGCGGTTGATCTCCAAGCTTAGTCGCTTGTCCTCGTCCTCGCCGAGAGCGACGCCGTTCTTGCCGAACTTCTTCTCGATGCGCCGATCGCGCTTCTCCTTCCATGTCAGCTCCGGCTTGTCGGTGCGGCCTCTACGTTTTCTGTTCCGGCTTCGATATGTGCCTCCACACAGGGGTAGCCGTTCCAGCTCGTCGGTACGCAAGATGTTGTTCCCCATCACTGAGCCCATATCGTGTAACGTGCGACCTCCGCCCCAAAACCCTTCCCCGGTGTAGCGCTTCGCCCATAATGCCTTCATCTCCTCGGCGTAGACATTTCGCGTCCTCCAGAAGTCCCGTCCATGGTTCATGTGGGTGTTGTGTGCCAACTCATGCATCATCACCATTTGGACGGCATTGAACGGAAGCCATCGTCCATCCTTGGTCGTAAGCACCAGCTGAATGATCTCGCCATTGTTGAAGTTCCGACCAATGAACTCGCGGTTTGGCTCGTGCTCTTCTAACGTGGTGACCGACAGGTAATGGTTTTTCATGAGTGGGAGACATTGGGCCGCAATAGCCCGCAGGAAAGTATCGGCTATCTCGTACGACGCTTGATCCGAAGGTGGCCGGGGAAGAGGCTTGATAAAGACGATGCGGTCGTTAGGGTGAGAGGACTTCTGGTGGTTAAGTCGCAGTGTGTTCAGAGGCATAGTGAGGGCATGAATTTGTGCAGGTGGACGGAATGGAAAGAAAGAGAGGGGACCCAAGATCCATTGCAATGACGCGGTTCGCGTAAAGTGGTGGCGGAGGTGGCGGTGGCTGTGGCGTGGGTGGCGCGAGAAAACGTGACATCTTATTGACCTTTACTGTGAACCTATCTAACCTTCACCCTTGCATCTCGTCAACAAAAATAGCTTCACCAACATCCGTCTCAGCTCCGTCTCCATGGAAGTCCCCGTCGATACCATGGCCCTCAGGCTCTGGAGCGTAATCTTCCTCGGCCTGACTTTCAGTGGCCGCCGCGGCCGTCTCTAATTCCTCCTCGTCAATCTCGTCCTCAAATTCAAGCTCTTGGCTGAACGGCTGCTTGGCATTGAAGTATCCAGATCGAGTCCAATCGAACGGAATGTGCTCTTCCAGAGCATCATCCCACGGCGCCCATGAGGAGTGCCTCCAATCCGGCTGACATTTGACATTCCCAGGCGGGGATCTCTCCCACTTGATCTCAGTCGATAAAGCCTTGTCATGTTCCGTCTGCTGAATGTTTCCCGAGGCGTACCCATGCTTCTCCTTTGCCCCTCTCGACTGGTCGTCGTTGTATCCCACGTTCACGCTGGGAATCACTGCAATGCGGCCGTATCCCAGAGCCCAGAGGTCTTTGCAGAACAACGTAGGCTCCCCCGTGTAACATTCATCCTTGTAAGGCGCCCTGAATTTGAGATTGTGCAGCAGCAATGGCTCGGCCTTGAAAGCCACTGCGCCATTCCAGCAAGCAAACACCTGGAGAGGCAGCCTTTCGTCGATGTGACGCCGAGCCTCCTTGTCGTTCCAGAACAGATTGCTCGCAAACTCGAAAGATCCACTCTGCGGAATCTCGACGAACAGATCGCCGTTCATGCTGCGCCCTATCCAAGAGTCGTAGAACGTGGCTCCGTGGTTGTTCCAGTCCATCGCACAGACCATATCCGCCTGCTGATAATGTTTCTGATAAACAAGTTCCAGGATGTCATCGGTACAGATCGACACGTCGTTCACAAAGATGACCGTTGCGTCTGCCGCCCATTGCTGCTGTTTGGCGAACAGAGGGGCGAGCGCCAGATTTCGGAGCTTGGCAAGCTCCGTCACTCGATCGTGGCCCTTTTTCAACGGGTCAATATCGCTCGTGCCAAAGTAGTACACTACATTAAGAGCTTCGATTTCTTCTCTTAATGCAGCGAGGATCTCGGTGGTGCCATCATCGGAGCGGCCACCGACAATCGACAAGACGCAATCTTCTGGACCAAGCTTTCGCATGGCCTCGACAACAGATGCAAGCAACCGTGGCAGCACGTAAGCGCACTGATAGAGATTGAGGGCAAAGAAATACCGCTTCTTCGGTGACGGTTGGTCGGACTGGGAAGCCAAATTTCGTTGTGGTCGGAGCACTTTGTACCGATCCTTGAACGGCCGTGGACATTGTAGTCGGTTGAAATACGTGTCCCTGGGATCCATTATGGCCCGGATGTAGGGTCCTACCTGACCCATTTTGTAGTCATCCAGCTCTGCCTCTTCCAGAGTTGCCAGCACCTCGACGTGTTCCTCTCCGAAATATTTGTCCAGGGCCTGCGCTGTTGTTTCATTATAGCGATCGTCCACCGCATCGGGAAGGTCGTCCTCTGCTGAGGTGGTGTTGCTGTGAGAGGCACCATTGTGTTTGCCCGTGCCAGAGGCTGGCCGGCCAGGTCGAACGATTGACTGGGCATGCTCCCCTATTGGGCTCGAGACGAGGACGTAAAAGAAACAAATCAGCAGGAGAGAGATGTAAATCGTCTCTGAGCGTCTCGCCGGCCAGAACGAGGCAGCCATCGTGAGCGCGGGAGAGTTTCCAAACGGCAAGCAGAAGAAAGCCGCAAGACGGTCAACTTACCCTCCATCCTCAACCCGGGGTCGAATTCCAAGTCATAAATTCTTCACCCCCTCGCGCCGGCACTTACATGTCATTATTGTTTCAGCCGCGTCGTTGGCACGCGGGAGTTGCCAGCATTCCAATGAAGTGGGACGCGAATCCAAGTCGGTGGTAGCCCTGAGTCCGGGCCCTGGGCTCTGAAGGGGTGTGATTCCCAACATCAAGCTAGAAAGTTTTTCGTGTGGTTGAACTCGATTCGCGACCATTGCAAGAGGAAAGCGACCACAGGACGTGTCGTTCGCATTCAGAGACATCTTGGTAAATCGGGCGACGAGGTCCAGTAAACATGAATCCCATTCGCAAAGGGAACCATTGGGGAACGTGGATTCTTTCCACCAGCTTTGCGACGAGGATGCAGCTGACATTGTGTGCCCCTTTGCTACAAGTACTAAGCGTGCCAACCTCCTGGCTGTTCATAGTCCGCTGAGAGTGTAGACAAAGGGCAGGTTCTAAGTCCCTGCAGGCTGGAGACAGATTCGTTGCCCCTTGCACAGCCCAGCAAGCCGTCCCCCCTCTCCCTCACACACCATCAACCGCTTCTGGCTGATATTTCAGGGATGAGATGTATGGGATACGAAATAAGTATTTAAGCTTTCTCAGCGGCGGTAACTTCTGCGTGCGATGCCTCGACACGCCTACTGGAGCAGAAACGGAGGTGTGGATGAGCAGATCCGGAGGATATGTGGCATGATGAAAGAAAGGCAGAAAGGGTAGCTACGGACAAGTAAGCTCTCTCGAGATCTGGCCCGTTTGAGCGTGCAGAAGAGAGCCTTGATGTAGAACATTTCATTCTAGGCAACCGCCTGTAACCCTGAAAACTCAACAATCGCCGTGTTTGCATAATTTATGCGGTATATCTGAAGCATTCCCAGTCTCCTGAACACGCAACAAGCCAGGCAGACCTAGAGGCACTTTAATTGGCTGCGATGTGGCCGTTTCAGGCGTCACCGAACCACGCCTAGCCACACCTAGCCACGCCTAGCCACACCTAGCACGCCTATTACTTAAGTTAGGTAAAGCTGCCCTCACCTACGGTAGTCAGCCGCTGTGTTACGAAATACGGAGTACGTGTCCGCATGCCACTAACCGAACTTTCCAGCATCAAGCCGAGGCTCAAACTGACTCCCCTCGACGACTTGTTACTGCATTGCACTCTCACGCTCAAAAAATCGAGACACAGAACCCTCTCTGACCCTCTCTGACGGAGCAAACGGCCCCAATTGGCAGCAGCTCCATCCCATCCCGTCCCATCACATCGCCGCACATCGTCTTACATCTCATCCCTCGGCTGTCTCCTGATGCTGACCGGAGAGTCCAGCAGGGGACACCGTTTATAACTGTGACCGTGACCGTAGCTGGCCTCTGCCCGCGTTCTGACCTGGGAGTACACATTCGTCAGTTTCAATCACAACAGAGACTCAGAGCATTAATTGAACCCGGACCTGCTCGGCCGTTGGAAGGAATTCGATCATTCAAATGTCGTCCCAGGCAGACTACAGTACAGTGCTTGGACACCGCAATACCACCTCAAGGACAAGTACCGACGACAGCAGACACGTCAGTATGCAAGCCAGAAAGGCATCGTCCTCGACCTCCGGTTTCTTCCAGGCATTACCTATCGTGCCGCCTCAATATACCTCACCATCAACATCTACCTCGGGCACGTCTGGATCGGCAGCATCTTCACCAGCCCACGAGATATCAGACGACCCTATCCTAGCTCGGATCCTATCTCTCTACCTCCCCAATCCCATCCCAGCACGGATATCGACCCACCTGCATGATTTCTCGCGCCTCGTACTTCGGCCCTCGACCCTCCAACACACCATCGACTGCGACACTGATGCGCCGACGCTCCGCCCGCTGACCACCTTCGGTGAGGAGAACAAAGTGGATTCGTTGCGCACGAGTGAAGGCTGGCGCGAGCTGAAGAAGATCCAAGTCGCCGCGGGGGTGGTTGGATACGGGTATCCCCAAAAGGGCGCCGACCAGGACCAGAATCAGAACTTCAACCGCCGCATCCACCAGTACGCGACCCTGCATCTCTGGGATGGAACGTGTGCGGTGTCGACGTGCCCCATGGCCATGACGGACGGCGCGGCCGTGCTCCTCCGCCGCCACTTCGACGACCCCGACGGCGATCAACCCGGTCGGGCGGCCGTATTTCGCGAGAGCCACGATCGCCTTGTCTCGCTGGACAAGGACTACGCCTGGACGAGCGGGCAATGGATGACGGAACGCAGCGGCGGGAGCGACGTCCGGGGCACCGAGACCGTGGCCCGCCGTCTCACCGCACAGGAAATCCAAGCCGACGTCGACGCGGGGCGGGACAAAGATGCCCACAACCTGCCCCTGGGGCCCTGGCTCGTCGACGGCTTCAAGTGGTTCTCCTCGGCCACCGACGCGGACATGGCCATCCTCCTCGCCCAGACGGCCAAGGGCCTCAGCGCGTTCTATGCCCCGCTGCGTCGTCGCGCCGGGCACAACGCGAACTTGTCGGCTTCGTCCTCGACACGCGCAACTCTCACCACCGAAACGCCCTCGTTCCCGTCCGAGATGAACGGCGTGCGCATCCAGCGCCTCAAATCCAAACTCGGCACCAAGGGCGTCCCCACGGCGGAGCTGGAGCTCAAATCCATGCGCGCGTACCTTGTCGGCCAGGAAGGCCAAGGAGTCAAGGAAATCGCGTCCATCCTCAACATCACGCGTCTGCACACCGCCAGCGGCTCGGTCGGCTACTGGGCCCGCGGCCTCGCCGTGTCGCGCGCGTACACGCAGGTGCGCAAGATCCGCGACGGCCAGCTGCTCCGCGACAACGCGCAGCACCTGGCTTGGATGGCCGGCGAGAGCGTCAAGTACCGCGCGAGCACGCACCTCGTCTTCCTGGCTGTCGCCCTCCTCGGCGCCACGGAGCAGGGCTACGGGACCGTGTCACGCGGCGGCACGCTCGGCGCAAGCATCTTGATCCCCCAATCGAGGGCCGCGCAAGAAAACCTGCTCCGCCTGCTGACGCCCGTGATGAAGGCGCAGGTCTCGCTGCACAGCGTGGCCGGGCTGCGCGAGTGCATGGAGTCCCTGGGCGGGGTAGGCTACTGCGAGAACAACGAAGACGGCGGCGTGATGAACATCGCCCGCCTCTTCCGCGACTGCGCCGTCAATCCCATCTGGGAGGGCACCACGAGCGTCATGGCCGAGGACGTGGCGAGGGTGCTCAAGAACCCGAGGGCCCGGGGTGCGAACGTGCTGGACCAGAGCCTGGGCGTGTGGGTGCGGGATGTGCTGCGCGCGATCGAGAAGAAGGAGAATGCGCGCGGGACATTCGCGCGCGAGCTGGACAAGGTCCGGAACCGGTATGCCGTGCTGGAGCGCACGGTTCGGACCTCCGACTCGGCCGCTCTGCAACGGAGAGGGAGAGACGTCCTGGACCACGTCGAGGCCGTCACGTGCGCTTGTCTGCTCATGTTCGACGCCGTTGTGGATGGAGACGCCGTCGCCGTCGAGGTTGCACGGCGGTGGGTCAGAATGAACGCCCTGCCCAGCGACAAGGTGAAGGCCCAGGAAGAGGAAGATAGAGGGGCCGTTGACCACGTCGCCGACGAGGTCGACATGGACAGGCGCATTTTCTTGGGTGCAGCCGCGGCGTCGCGCCCACCTGTGCCGGCGACGCGACAAGCGAGACTTTGAACGCAAAAAATGTATAGTTTGTGATCTAGGCCAATTACAGTAACTCGACTGAAAAATAACGTTCGAGCGATATCTCAACATCATTTTCATCATGCATGCTCCTCAGACGGCGTTCCCTCCACTGCAAGCCTAAATAACCCTTCAAGCCGACAACTCACAAATCCTTCCCACATATCCTGCCAACCCTGACAGGTTGACCGCAGAGGTTGTGGGCCCAGTCACGGGGCCAGCAGCTGTCACGGTCGGGACGACAAGGACCTGGTCGCCGACCTTCATCCATTCCACCGTACTGCCAAAGCGAAAGGTCAACTTGATCTCCTGCCTCCCCGCCGAAGGTCTGTCACCGTTGCCCATTTCAGCATCGTCGTCCCCATCGAACCGGAAGAGGTCCGCCTCTTCCCCCACTTGAGACAACGCAGTAGCAGGTTCAGCTGTTCCTGGCTGCTGCTCGTCCTCGTCCAAAGCCACCGCAGTTACCTTGACAGCTGCTCGGACGCTGTTCACGTAAACGATCGCATGGCCTCCGAGTATCAGAACCGGCGAGTTTAGCCGCTCAAAGTCCGAGGCGGGGAAAGTAGCAGAAAAAGCATGGTAGCCAGTCACATTCTGCGTCACGTTGACGAGAACCATTCCCTTGCGGGCTCTTCCTAGAGGGATTGTGTCGCCATTATTGTCCAAAGGTTCAACCCCAATGGTGCCTGTCTCACCGTACTGCATGTGTATCACTGGGAGGCGTAGCGTTCGAAGCGACACGATGCGTACACGGACGAAGACCGCTGAAGGTTGAAGTCTTGGAGTTGGCTCCCTCGGAGGCTCACCGTGGTAAGACCGTGCCCGGCTGCTCGGTAGCGCCTCCGAATATGCCTGGTGAGCACTGTAAGAGCTTGCCCTGAGCACAGGCTGAGAAGTGTGAGTGGACGAAGCATCTGCGTCAACCATGAACGGGCCTAACAACATGGTGTCCCCGACGGACAGCAAGCCTTCCGAGACGTAGCCACAAAGGACAACACCTCGATTTGCAATCCGCGTCGCGGTGTCCAGCGTGTACACACGAGACGGAGGAATGCTGAAGACTTCATCAACATGAAAAAGCGCCGACCCCACCGGGGACTCGGATAGCAAGGGTCGACCAGGCACAGGATTGGATCCAACAGGGAGCGTTCGCAGCAAAGCGTGCAGCTTGCTTATGCCAAGGCCTGTGACCGCGCTGGTCATCAGGATGGGCACGAAAGTCTGGCCTGCATCGTCCTGCATTGACGCGATCAGATGGTCGACCTCGGTCTCATCTCTCCCATTCCGAATTTGCAACTCTGAGGCAGCAGCTCCATATTCCGATGCAGATGTCGGGACCGGCGTGTTGCTGAGCATGGCAGGTTTTCTTCCAGTGGCCTTGATGGCAGACAGGACTTTTGCGAGAACCAGACGCAACCCCGCCTTGTTTGCCAGATCCAGTTTGGTGATGACCACCATGAATGACACGTGTAATCGAAGGCACAGGTTGAGATAGGAAAGTGAGAGATCCACATTCTCACCGGTCCCGCCGTCAGCATGCAGCTCCGCAGTCGGGAGCTTTGCGCCAAGGTCTGATGTCTCGTTCACATGGTCGGCTGCGATGCACAGAATTGTCCACGCCGGTCTCCACGATATCAGGCTTCGAAGGGCAGATTTGGCGAATCTCGGGAGGCCTGGCGAATCGGACAGAAAAACAAGACGATCGGCCACGTTGTGGATGTCCAGCCAGGACGAGATATTCCCGGAGGCGTAGTTGACCGAGTTTGTGCTATCCCCATGTATGTAACCAACAAGCTCATGCGCGACCGAACTTGTAATCCCCGAAGCGATCTCATGTCGATGTTTGAGTAGCGAAAGTCGGCTTCTCCCCCGCCCGTTGTCCAATGTGGAGGTCGACAGTGTGCCTAGCAAAGTTGACTTCCCGGCTGCGGTCGCCCCGACTAAGGTCACTCGAATCTGTTCGGTCGATGCATGCTCAGCCAAACACGAATTTTCGGCTGGCCTCGAGGGATTGGCTGTCTCATAAAGTGCTGCTTTTGGTATATCCGCATCTGTCGAGCCACGCGAGTCAGGGTAGACCAATACTTCGGCGACCCAGAGTCTGTCTTTGCGGGTCGGCGTATCTCCCGGTCCGCCATCTGTGTCTGCCCACTCACACGTCCCTACTGCAACCTTACGCAGCACACTGGTGGTGCAGCCCAGGCTGGCGGCCATAGCATTCAGATTAATCAAACTCTCTTGCAGCTCGTCCTCAACCAAGCCGACCAGCGTGCCGTCGTCAGCGACGCCGATCTCGTACAGCGCACCTTGGCTTTCTTCTAGGCCTGGCAGAAGCTTGGCGGGACGGTCGGGCACTCCCAACCTCGGAGTCGCTTCCGGGAGAACAGGCAAAACTAGGTCCGCATTCGACGAAGAATGAAATGGGGAGGACTGTTGCAGCCTCCAGAGCAGTTGTGTGGTCAGTTGCTGCAGCCGGTTCTGACGAGCCTGCGAGGGAGGTTGGGACAACCCACGATCTGGAGTGCTGTCATTCAGCGAGCGACCAGGTCCAGGAGCCTGCTGCGGCGGAGATGTATAGTGGTGAGAACCAGATATGAAGGTCGTGGTGGTGGTCGATAAGAATTTCCGCCTCGGTCGAAGGAGCAGGTGAAGCTTGTACTCGGTAGGACCGTCCTGGTGCTCTGGTTCTAGCTTGAGAAGCCCGTTCGGGGCATGCTGTCCCTCGACGGGGGTGTTGCCAAAGGCCTGCGACGGCTGGGGAGTCGAACTCCCGGGAGTCGACCAGGGAGATTGGATTCGTGGAGGCTCATCCACGTAGGTGAAAATAGAAGCCATGTTGGATTTGTGATCGTTGGATCTCCGGTCCCCCTATGTTCGAACAGTGTGCCGCCGCAACAAAAAAAGCGAGAAAGACTGCGATAAAGAGCGGGTGACTGTGTGAGAGTAATACAGCAGTTGGGACAATCGAAGGACCATTGTTGCGGTTGCTTCAAGCTGCCTGTTGGGTCTCTGACCTAAGGGTTGGCTGGGGCTTATGATGGCGGGGATGAGCAGACAGCGACGCTCATGTTATGCATGCGGTTCAGGCGACGATGACAGACTAGAAGTTGAGTCACGTCTGAGAGAAGCGCGGAGTCAGAGGCGAGTGAAGACAAGTTGACTTCGACGGCAAACTTGCCTTGGCGGGGCGCATGGCCTACGCAGCTGGAGCACCGCGGCCGCTCTGAACATCTCGGCTCCTTCCTGCCATGGCGGTGCTTGGTCCTTCTCGTCAGCCACGATGGACTGATGTTCGTGCAGTGAGCTATCGGCGGCACTGACCTGAGGTTAGCAGTCGGCCGGCTTTGCTCTATTCGCCCGTGCGAGTCTCGCGTAGTCCCTACCATCCTACCACAATATATCTAGTGCGGGGTAGTCAAGGCACTGACAGTCTCAAATAACAGTTGTGACCATCATTAATGCACGCAAATCTTTGTTTCATTTCTTCATCTTGGGTATCGTTGGTATATCGGGCTCCTCCACGCGTCGTGCCTCGGCTCCCTGCAACACCTCCTTCGCTAGATCATGCGCGGAGCAGGTTGCTGGACCAGCGCGCCTTCAGCCCGCGGCAGTTCCTGGGGGATGGGCCGGTCGTCTCATGCAGAAGTCGGCTCTCCTTCATTTGCCCTTCTCTTCCCCCTCAGACACCTTCTCCCACTCACTGTCGGTGCTCACGTAACCGGAACTCTCGCCTAAGCTGCGCCGGCGCCTGAGCGCCTCAGTACTCTCCGCCATCTTCGGTTCGAGGAGGGTCGAAGAGCTGTCCTTCGGCCGCTCGTGTTTCTGACTCTGACTCAATGTAGCTGATGTTGTGGTCGCCGTCGCCGGCACCGGCTCGGCCGGCGCGTCGGGTGGAGACGCCTCCGTCTCAGTGTCACTAGCATTGTCCGGTTCTGGGCTCTTCTCTTTCTTCTCTTTGGCCTTTTGCGCTTGTTGTTCCCTTGCGATCTCGGCAGCGAACCAGTTGATAGAATACCAAAGCCCGCCGCACAGAACCGAGAGCACCAGGAAATGCAACGAGTAAGTTGCGATGAGGAGGGCTAGGAGGAGGAGCTGCAACGCAGCGAAGGTGGCGTTCGTAGCGACCAAAAGTGTAGGCGTCGGGCCTGGAGTAAAAATAGAATTCCAAAGCTCCTCAAGGAAGGAAGCCATGATCTGTCGGTGGGTTTGTGCAAATGCGACGCAGTTATTGTCGAGGGGTAGCCGTGGTCGAGGAGGCCGACAGGTGAACGCGCAAGGGTATCGAAGGGTGCGACAAAGTCTGCCCCGCCTCCAGGGAGATGTCAAGGGCTCTAATATGTTTGACGCCCAGCCCAGGCACCCTGATGATCGCTCTAGAGGCAGGCGACAGCTCTAGAAGGACAGATTACCGTCTTTAAGTGGTTGCTGGAGATGGACAGGTGTGCAGACGTGGCATTGAAAGACAGCTCAGACCCGAGAGTGGCCCAGCGGCCGATGACCATGACCATGACCTTGACCAGCATCACTTCGCGCTCGGGCAACCGCACCGCACGCCGCGGCTGACCTTAACAGCCGACATCCTCCTTCGGAGGTCATGTGCTTGACTTTTGAGCTCGGTTGACATCTAATGATTTGACTTCAATTTCACCTGAGTTTGAGAGCCTTGACACGCTCTCTTCACAAGACCAACGTCCTGTTCAAGATTGCAAGATACAGCGATGCGTGCATTCTGTATCACGTTCACTTCCACCCACCCACCAGTCGGTCACCATTGTTCGAACATTCCACCTCCTCGGCATATGACCGCAGAGAGCACTTCGCCCATCGCCGTATACCCCTAAGTACATGACACGCGTAAAAAAATTCTCCAAGTGACCTCAAACGCGACGACGATGACTAAAGTCAAAAGTACTGCGTCCCTGGCTTATCAAAGCTTTGACACAAACCTTCTTCGGGCCATTGCTGTTCCCAAGACTCTATGGAAGAATATCCGTCTCCCAATCCCTCCGCCGGTGTTGTGTCGGCTGCCTCGATACTACGACATCGACCAGGCTGCTAGGACTTTCAAGCCTGGGCCCTGTCGAGAGGTAGATTTGGACGCCTTCCAGAGACCATATTAGTGACAGTAGCCTGTGTCCATGAACCTGTTACTTGATTAATCTGTTCACACACAGCCCTTGGCAGTCTTCAATGGGCCATCTCGAGGCTCTGTCCTGGCCTTAATTCACTCTCCGGTTATGCCGGATCGTGTTCCTCGCCGATCTCGCCTACAGCGACTCTTTGTCCCTTGTCTTCAGCTAGGATGGAGACCATGGTAAGATGTGGACGAGCTAACAGACTCATCAACTCCTCTGCAGATAGAAATCCACCTTGCCCTCCTGTTGTGATCCTAGCATGAAATGTGCTACCTCCGACACGCACGGCAGATCCATCCATGGCAGACGCCGATCTTGGCATCATCCAAGAGACTCGTGAAACAAACGTGATATGCGGCTGAGACTTAGTATGGTACGGCGCAAGAAGGAGGATGCAGCCTGCATTCAGCACCATCTTAATTTCGAGGTCCAAGGGGCCGGCGAAGTTACAATAAGTCCGTGAGCGTCAAATCGTCATTTACTGTAAAGTGCGAGGATTCCGTCCTAGGACTTTACGTGTCTCAACTCCCCACTGGAATTAACATACGAGACCCAAAGAGGATTGAAAGCTAGCAAGCTCAGGCCCACGCGAAGTGTCCAGCCACAGATCGTCCACCTCATGCCGCTGTGAGCCAGAGTACCCAATCAGGTGCCGCATGACATTTCCTAGAAGGAGCTTTTGAAGGATCTCGAGCATGGAAGCTAGCGAGGATTTTGGGGCTCCATGTTCAGCCTCTTCAGCCTCACCGCCACCGGGATGTGGCGCTGGTGGCCTGTGGCTGGTGGCTGGTGACTGGCATCTTAACCTCCGAGGCTCCGCGCTGGATTTGCGGACGACGATGATGTCAAGCGGAGAGGATCCTGGAGGGTCCGTCAACAGTAACATCCTGGTGTGCCATGGGTGTTAGCCGTGTCAGACCCGTGTTCTGTGGAACAGCTCCAAGGACTGTCCGTACAGTGCTTATACACTTTAGTCCTGCGAGCCTGCTCCACGGCAGAGCCCATCCAGGAAGATGTTCTGTCAGACTCAGCAAAGATCATCGTAAAGACCTGCGACCAGCATATCGTAGAGGATGGAGGGCCGATGCACAGCGTAGCCTGCAAATAATGCATGTGGGTTACCCATCCACACATCGGACTGATTATCGAGCTGTGGAATCATGCTCCTTTCGGTTATTGCCATCTGTTGTCCCCCTGCTATCCTCGTGAAGACGACCGTCACCGCATGAGCAGACCAAGTACCGTTGATAGGCCGAGTAAGGCATGGAAGAGGTAGGAAACACCGAGGTCGTGGACTCGTTCTCGAAACCTACGGACGATCAGTCAGGTACGAGTCCCAACCCAAAGAAGCAGATGGTGGCGTTCGCTCCAAGCAGGGTATTGGTTACGCAGGCTGGGTACAGGGTACAAGTGACAGCAGGCCGACTCGGCGTGGTGACCTTGTCTGCATTCGTCATCGCGAACTGCCGGGTGTTTCGGTTTAGCGACAGGCGAGCGACCAAAGCGCCTCGCTGCCAGGCCCGGAGAGGAAAGGCAGGAGGCCGTGTGGAGGGGAAGAAGTACGAGTGAAGACGAGGTCACCAATCGGCACCCGCAACTAAATCATCTGCACGATTCTCGCCGCCGCCTGCGCGTTTGATGCCACTTTGGTCTTTTGGCTGCTCGGCATCTTGGGGGCGAACTTATTACGGCCACTTTCACGGTTCCCCTTCAAAGTGCTCACCTCTGATCTCGCCATCGGCCAACCATGCACGCCTGGGGAAATGGCATGGGTATACTGCCGTAATTTAGCCTCGCCCCGACCAGTGAGTGAGCTCACCCGACTGACACTGTCACCTTATGGAATTCCTCATCAGAATTACACCTCCGCCGTGACACCCTTAGGTTGATTTGGGTTAGTCACGAACGAGGACTGCCTCGGGGGGGAAATCTTTCCTTCGGGGTGTCGCTGGGTCTCACAGCGCTTTGGTGGTGGCCAGACGCCTGGGCGCGAGGGAAAACGCTGAGGCTTCTCTCTGCACCGGCGGTGATCTGGGCGAATTAATGACTAACCACTGACTCTTGCAACAGTAGATGGCAGACAGACAATGAAGCACCTGCCTGATGCAGCAATTGTCTTGCTGGCCATCGAATGCCTTGCTGATAGGCCACGCTCGCCAACCCTGGGTCAGACATCTGGTCTGGAGGGCGACCTCGCCGAGTTGCTCTCTCTTATCACGCCAGGCTGTGGTTACGGTTGCGTCGTGGGCAGTGGCCACCACCACCGTGCTTATTGCTTATTGTCCCCATCTGACTCGCCTGCCAGACTGTGCTCTGACGAGATGCCTCATGCCGCTACGCGCGCCCGTATCGCAAGGCTCGGTCATTTCAACGCCTTACGCGGGCGTGAGCATTCTCACACGCTTCCAGGTTTCCACACCACTACTAACCTGGCCCCACTGGCGTCCAGTATAGTGAGTTATGTAAGTAAGCACTGCTGACCGTGGCTGAGGGTAGCTCCGCTCTCCATAGGCATGGGAGAGTGGGCTATGCTGCTGGCCAGCTATGGGCACTAACACTGGAACCCAGGTCGTGCTCCGCGATTCGGTGCTCCAGCACTCACACCGTCCAGCAGGTACCTGATTCTTTGTTACGAGACCGAGCGAACACTCCTTGATTATCCTCACAAGCGACTCCCCTGGATCTCCAGCTAGGCGCGCTCATATCTGGTGCTCTCGAAGTACGATCGCGGGTCAGACTCCGCCCGAGCTCACCTGGCACGACCTTTTCACCAGTGGTACTGTGCTTTCACCGATCAACCCTGATCGCTGGCTTCCCAAAGCGAACAACCGCCTGGCCCCCCTTCAACGTTGTCTTCAAACGGCCATCCGTCATCTTCGGGCTTGATCCATTGTGGTTCTCCCTCCCCCATCTGCCCAAACGTGGCGTGGCAGCAAGCCCCTTAGCTCTCCCGAGCCACATCTCCATCTCCAGCCCTCGGGATCTCTCAGGCCCCCAAATAGGATCAACCGTTCTTCGACCATAGTTATGAGTAAACCTACGAGGACTGTAGGGCTGCGCTAGGGATAGCGTACTCTGTCGAAGAGTTTATCCGTCGAGGATATCCGTGTTGGACTCGGGCATCAGCAACCCACCTCTCCCTCCCCTCAAAAGACCCGGTCATCAGCATCTCTCGTCTATGCCTTCAACGTGCCGTGCCTAAAGGCAGTTTGGACTTCCCTACCGGCCAATCATTGAGAATTGTCATTACGAGGACTTGCCCCCGTCACGTCCAGGTGGACCACTCGCTCGTCGGCATAAAACCAGCACCTATTTCGAGGTACTGTGTATTATTTATCGGAGCGGGCCCGGTCGTTGTCCAGAGTCATTGACCGCCCACTCTCCGCTCTTTTATCAGCCAGAGACTGTTGATCGGGATCCAACCCTCAAGAGGAACATCCAACATCTGTCGAGCTTGCTCCTGCAGGCTCGGCTGTATTTGCAGTCAATATTGCGACCCAAAACTCCTGCCAGTCGACTCCTTCCATCTTGTCGGCCTCGCCCTCGACGTCGGAGCGTTCGTCCAGTCAAGCCCAGAGCGCGACCTACAGCGAGAGTCGAGTCTCGACCGCAAGTGGCCAAGGCAGTGCTCGCGTCGGCACTTATCAGGTTGCACAGGAACAAGTCAGGTCGCGAATACCGACAACCACCATTTTGCGGTCGCACCAGGACGAGAGCCAGCAGATCGAACACTTTCCCTACCAAGGCCACCCATACTCTTGGGCGACACACCAACCACAGCAACCACTGGCTCCGCCAGACGTGCAAGTGCGAGGACTACCTCAGTATACGGTCCAGCGGCCCGGGTTTGTGAATGCCTTGGAATATTCTACACGGTCTGATTGACTGACGAGATCGCTAGAATGGCTGCTCAGGTCCTGCCGACGCCGCCGTCGCAGTATCACCCCAACCACATGGCCTATGGAAGCGATATGCTAAGCCCTTTCTCAAGTACGACCGAGCGATTTCCCTTTCCTCGCTTCCCGCTGATCTAGGAGTAGACTTTGACAGTTTTGCAACAGGAAATGCTGCCTACACCTCCGGACCATCCCACCAGCCGCTTCTGATGGTATCACCCCCCTCAGTCAACTCAGAGGTGCCGTATCGAAGGCGCTCGTCTCTCTCCCCCCAGGCAGCCTTGAGCGCGCCCGTACTCCGTGACCGCACTCCGATCCGTCACAATCGACCCAGCCTGTCCCGGGGCCGCAGCCACAGCCGGAGCGACATGCTGCTGGCATTTGCCAACGAACAGAATCAGTTGCACCAAACGCAGTCGCTACCGTCGATAACCTCGATGCCCTCACAAGGCGGCTCAACGATGCCACAGATGTACAATATGCCTGGGTACAACATGTCGCCACCCATCACGAGCTTCCCCCACCAAGGAGGCTATTTTGGCAACGCCGTTCCGCCCCAATCAACACAACAAGACAGCTCCGGCGAGTACTCTCTTTCCCACAACGACACCGAACATCATGGTTTTTACCCAGTCGGTCGCACACCTTCGCACGGCTCAGCGATGAGCCTGCCTCCACCTGACTCGCCTAATGCTTTATACATGCACGGTCAGCCTCAACATGGTCAGCAACCGTTGCCGTCCATCGGCATGACTATGCAGCCGTTTCCACCAGTCCCACTAACACTGGAGTCGTCACCAGCGGAGATCGAGATCATGCCATCCAGGCCGAAACCGCAGTGTTGGGATCACGGATGCAACGGTCGCCAGTTCTCGACCTTTTCCAACCTCTTGCGCCATCAGAGAGAAAAGAGTGGCAGTGCAGTCAAAGCGATTTGCCCCCACTGCGGGACGGAGTTCACAAGGACCACCGCGCGAAACGGTCACATGTCCGGGGGCAAGTGCAAAGGCAGGCCCGAGGGCGATGGGTTGAACAAGACGAACAACGAGTCCTGAGATGCGACGGGATTTGCGGATCCGTTGTTACGATGATATGATTTCGACCACGACGAAAGGGTGGCTACCACGACACAATCACCGGGGGGATATCACTCATTCCAGGTTGGAGTTTGGAGGAGGCAACGGTGTAGGGAAATGGCCACACGACCGGCGACGGCCTCGGAGTCGCGATGCTTGCACTGCTATCCGACAAAGGCACAAAGATATGACATTTGCACATTCGGTCGGCAGAAGGCCAGAAAGAACGGTTGTATCTTGCGGCGTGGCTGCAAAGATCCAGCGTCACTTACAGTTTGGCTTAGTGGCTGCAATGCTACATCGTATAAACTTAGCAAGCGGACCCGTTTCTTGGTTTAGGCGGGGCGTACGAGACATTGCGACCCTTGCTCGATCGGTCGCAGACGGTGTACCGTAAGTATCGACGCCTCGTTTCGGGACGCCCAAGTACAAAGCGAGTCTAAAAGAGCGATCAAAAGTTCGATCTGGACGGCACCGTTTCTGACACGAGATTGGACGAGCCCGGGCGCACCAGCGACTGGTCGCGCAATTAGAGGTGCTACGTTAGTCCAGCGCTGTCCTTACGTATCGGTAAGGCCCGTGGGTTGAGGCTTGATCTAAGCAGCAACGTGCAGCCCGCTTGAGCAGCAGATCATACAGTAACGGCACAACTTGGCCGAAGGGAAACACCTCGCTTGGCTGGCCGCCCACTTTCGGTTAGGCGTCTACATGTGAGGAGGGCATGAAAGCAAGCAGCATGCCAGCCACGAGCGCATGCTGGGCGACATGCTCATGGAAGTCGGCACTCGACGAGACACGGAGGGAGATTTATTCGGCTTTGTCAGCGTTGTGTGCGAGATGGGAAGTCGTCTCTTTCGATACTGGGCTGGTGTGGCAGCTTCGGTGGTTTCTCTGCCGCCGATGGCCCTTAGTCCCCCCTGGCGAGCCACTAACTGGAAAGCAGTAATGGGGGGTAAAGTGATCTGTGGCACCGGCAACGGGCGAGGCTGACACCGCCTGGGCGCTACGCTGTCACGCTGTCTTCGAATTCTTGGCTGCGTGGCTCGTTTTCGGTGCCTGGGCGCCTGGGATTGGAGATGGAGAGTGACCTTCCGGCCCCCAGAGCAGCCCGGGACAGGAACCGGCGCGAAGCTGGTCAGTGGTGGGTGGAATGACACGGTCCCAGCACCCCTGCCACCAGAGGCCAATCCCTACAATATCGCCTACTCGCATGTAAGCTGCCATCGTCATCTCCCAAGTCCCAGTAACATCGGCAGGTCACTCTTACTCCTCCACCTCTGCCTCGTCGACGTGTCGTGTTACTATACCACATACTAATCCTGCTGTGTTTCCCTGTACACACCCCAACTGCCATCTTCTTTCCGCCCTTGAGATTTGAGCCGCATGCAGCCGCCATCACGGAGTACAGCGACCATGAGTCCCTTGCCTCCAGGATGCAACTAGACCCCTCTCGCCCGAATCCTGCCAGCCCTGTCGAGAGCCGCCCTGGCTGAAGTCTCATCAGAAGATAAGTGCCAAGGTTGCTTTCTGATCTCGTGCTCTACTGCTCCTGTCACAGGTCGATATTGCCGTTTCATTGACCCTCAGATTCGTGGAGGCGGACTTTACACAGTTCATCTCGCCAAACCGTGACTCGCCCCGCCGGTGGCGCGCTTCCCTCTCGCCCCCCGTCCAGCAACAAATAATATAGCCGGCCATCTTTTTCCCTTTTGTGGTTAGGACAAGGGGAATATCTGTCATTTGGCGGATACCACCCGGGCAGATATGCCGACATGCAGGGATTTTGTTCCTCAGCTCGTGAAGACGCTGTGTCGGTGGCTATTTTGGGCGCTGGGAGAACAGCGTCCGATGCCAACATCTACATTGGTGCGCATTGGGAGTTGATGCGTCGGAAAGATCTGGCTCTACCTCGCGGCATATCTGCTTCGGCGACATTGGAGCTGGGACATCTCTGCAAACGTCACTGCGAGATGCCACAGTTCCCATGCACGACATGGAACCCATGGTTGGACCATACGATGGCGCTGTCTTGTGCTAGCATCCTGATGATCAGTGGAGACGGCTTTCCTCGCGGGACTGTCATGTTTCCCTGTTCTGGTCATTCTGGACGCTGCCTGCGATTTCCGCCGGAGCGAGAAAAGCAGCGCGGAGGGATTGCCCACAGAGGCATGTGCTTGATGCAACATTCGCTAACTCCCCAGGCGAATCCACCGCTCTCAGCCCCGTACCGGCCCCTTGGTCGGCAAGCAAAAGGCTTGCCTCTGTTAAATGATCCTACGAGGGAGCCTGCGCCACAGGTGATTGTGGCGGTTCAGCCCGCCGTCCAGGAGAACAGCCAGGGACGTACAATATCACTGTGTCACCGAGCTTCGTCCTGTGCTGGTGCCCAAAAAAAACGGCCAGATTCATACCTATGTTCCGGGCGGAGTGGAGCCCGATCCCCTCTGGTATGTTGTTCTCAATCCTTCTCGTCGAGATTACTATGCAGCAAGTGGGTTGTTCGTCTCTCTGTTGATGACCGAAATGTTAGTCACTTCTCGAACGGTGGTGAGCTGCAAAATGTGGCTTCACCAAGCTCCACAGCGAAGCCCTCGATCCCTGTCTGGATCCCTTCCTTCGCTTCAGCTTTACCCCGATCTGCCTGATTTGACTCGCCCTCCCCTCGTCTATCAGCTGGGCCCTCTGGATCAAACTTGATCCTTCTGGCGACTAGAGCCGTTTGCAAGCGAGTGGGTGCTCGCAGGGCTCTGTGCTATTGTTCCCGTCCCGAGGATTGTGTATCGGCCGGTTTGCCATCGGTCGTTTTTTAAGCGCGTGACATTTCAACCCGTAATACAGCAGCACGAGGTGTCCCCATGGGCCTTCGCGAGGTATACGTACTATACGGTGCTTGGCCATCAGAATGACGGAGGCGCTATTACGAGATGACTCTTGGCGAGCTGTAGCTCGAGGCTCTACAACCTGCGCCCACGACTTTCCGGTAGGTGGAGCAGTTCCAGAAACTGATGGCAATAGCTGCTCTGACAGGGCCCCTTTCTAACGGGAAACGACCAAGAATTGCCCAATCTGTCACCGTGGGACCGTTGAAGTAGAGTCCGAGACGCTCCATCCTGTGTGCCTCCCCCACATTCAAAGCCTTGCACGGCACGTACCCGCCACAGAATCGTCCCAGTCGCTGTGATGGGTGATTATGTACAAGCGACTAGTGATTGCTGCCTCTGCGCCGCGCTGCCGGTGCGGTTTGGTCACGTCCGCGGCGCGTACGAGTATCTCTTGCTCAGGTCAACAGCCCACAGTCCCCCACCCACAAAAAGACTCGAAACATCAACTTCCAGGCGCAGGATCGTGGTGGCTCTCAGGCCTACATCTCGAGATGCTCAGGGACAAGAAGCCGCCTCTGCCAAGGTACAGCCACTGAAGCTTCTACACAGCACGCTAGCCAGCCTTGTGGGCCTTGCATTTCTCTCTCGACAACTCCCCGATCAGTCAGCCATTACAAGTGTTCCTGTGTCCATGGCGCCGAGTATCAAGATGGAGTTGAAGAGAATCCTCGAGAGCTTGGCTAATCCAGCGCATAGAACCTGCCACAAAGGGGCCAAAATACTTGCCCTATCAATTTCGAAAGAACCGCGTCCCTATCCGCGCAGGTGAGATGGACTTGGTGTTTCCACCGGCCCCGTGTTGCCACAGCTGAACCCTGACTGCTGGAGTCTTGTGGAACCACGCGCAGTCATTAGGATGCACCGCTTCCCTCCCTTGGCGAGCATGACAACTGACGGGGAGACCAGGCTCTTTGACTCAGCCGGAACGAATACTCAGGTGGTCGGAAGATACTCTACAACCATACCAAGAGTGCGGTGGACATCGTCTCACTAGAGCTGACGATGCAGCAATAGAACTGCAAGCACTGTGCCTGTGGACACTTGTGTCAGGACTCGCGCATACAGAGGCGATTACCGTTTGGCCCCCTCACTTGTATTGATGTACGCATCTGGAAGACGCCATGTATGCCATCTTGAGCCCTGGCTGAAGCACGAGAGAAGATTGACGTGAAATGTTTGTCTGGAGGATGCATCTTTGCAGGGATGCCGCCAGCCTGCCAGGGGGAAGGGGGTTGATCTCCTCGGCTCCTCCTCCTACTCCTCCTGCTGCTGCTGGTGCTGCTACTCTTGCTCCTGCCCCTGAGCCCAACGCACAGCAGGCGGGAGCCACTTCCCTCTGGCAGTCCCTGCAATCTCGAGAGGTCCTTAGCTATCAGTGACTCCATGCCTATCTGAGGGTCAATGGTAAAAGTCAAGCACTGGTGCAGCGTACTGTCATTATTGTTTCCATCAGTTGACATTCAGGCGTTAGCTACCACGGCGTCGTCTTTCACAACTACATTTACAAATGTACTGATTTGAACAGCGGCACCCGTTCAACTTGGTGTCCCCTATCGCTGCCACACCACTTGCTTTCTGCGTCATTGCTGCCTTCGAACCACATCGTCACCACCACCTTTCACGTCTACTGCAAAGTCACCATGCTTTCATCTTGTCTCTTTTCCATTACGTCCGCCAAGACATAGACCTCGGAGAGAACAAGCTGGAAAACGAGGTGGAGAGATGATTCAATCGTCAAGAACAATACCCAAGAAAGAGGCGGACTAGTCAGCCCAGACAGTTGCACAGATGCCATACAAGAACCCACAAACTGGTGCAGAGACGAGACTCGGCCAGGGAACCTTTCGCGACGGCACGGACAACGTCCAAGCGAAGGTTTGAGGGACCTTCGCAGCTGAAGTCCGGCTGAGACCAAACACTCGCGATCACGACGGGGTCTGCTGTCATGGACAGCCTCTATTGATGAGGAACATTGTGGCAACGCTGTGCTCGGTCCGCCACCCCTGCGGTGGTATACACACAAGGAAGGGTATTGAAATAGACTGCATGTCTCATGACTCTGCCGTGTCGTTTATCCAGCTACAGTCGACGGCATATCATCGAAGGGGGTCTGTTCTCGGCCAAATCCCGAACGAGCCATGTCCGTCCATCCACTCGTATAGCACCCTTGCCTGCCTAGGCATCCAATGACCTTCCCAACACAGCATGTGCCGCACCGCAGGATACGGAACACCATCGTGCCCGCGCGTCTTCGAATATTTACTCTGCCGCTCGAAACGAACATCATGTCGTCCATTCACGACGCGTTGGCCGCGGTTCAGATCTCCATCTCGTTCTCCCGTCGCACCGCGTAAGCCGCCCCAACATTGGCAGGTCCGCGCGGCGATATTGCTTCACATCATCCAAGTCCGCGCGGTGTTCTTCACTGAGGCATACACCCGATCACAGTGACTCAGCAGATCTCCATATCCTGCATGGGGAGTCGGAGTTGCCTGACTGGTGGACCTCTAGAGCTCGCATAGTGCAGGCAGATCGCCGTATCGATCCTTTCCATGTTGCCAGACCGGACCTTCCAATCCTTAATTGGACTTCACTTGTAGTCACCGCTTCAGCCCTAACGGAGGTTGGCCGTCTTTGTCATGCGCCGAATTTTCGCACGGCGCTTCTGTGAATATGCTTAGCAAATACAAATCTTGGGCCCAAATGCTTACAAAAGACACGGCACGTTGAGCTCTCTCCACAGTTGACATCACCAGAGTGCAGTCCCCTCGAAAGCGACAGACCCAAGTCATCAAGGGCCTCTGTGGGTGTATACAGGCCTTTGCCAGCATGAACCAAAGTCGAGAACCTCAACGTGTATGGTGTACACAGGCCCACTATCAATCAGCCCGCCATCATACCGCCATCGTACAAACACAAGGAGTCAATAATTACGTTACCCACCACCTAGCGGTCACCTCTAGCGCTGGCTAGCCCGTAGGTAGGGACAGTTCTTCCAAATCGCTGCCAAACAATCCGCCATGCACAAGAATTCAAATATCACACAGTACCCGTTCCGCTCCCTGGCCCAATGAAAAACCCTGTCTGATTTTTGGCGGCAGGTGTGCGTGCAGGATTGCAGGACGGAGGCGAGGTCTTACTTAGCAACCGCCGGAAGAGAAAGGCAAAGTGGAAACGATGCAAAAACCCGATACAGGACAAGTCCAACCCGAGTATATACCCAGTAGGGAATAGGCCGGCACTTTGGGGTACTGTAGGAACAGATACTTTACTGTATTCGACGATGGTGCGGAGCCTCTTTAGCCCTTGGCTTTGGCCTCCCTATCTACTCGTACCTGGATTACTCGAGAACGAAAACATATACGGTTTGATCCAAGAGGGTGAGTACAGGCCGCTTTAGCCTGAGCCATTGACTGAGCCTCACTGAGCACTCCCTGGAGCTGCGCCTGGCGCCTCAGCGACCGGCTAAACCTGCCTCTCAACTGGGCAAGACCATCGTCGGCAACCTGGAAGATCCCCTTGCCCTTACAAGCCCGTTTGTGATGCTGGCCGCGCTGTATGTGACATGTATCTTCGCGCGGGACAGAGAGTCGCCTCTTTGATGATAATCCGACCGTTGGCATCCCATACAAGATATCACCTATTCCAGCGATCCTATGTCAGGAAACTTCCAGCCAGAATCCGTTTACCCGTTCCGCGACCATTTCCTGATACTGAGAGTCGCCTCTTTGATGATAATACGACCGGTTGGCATTCAATACAAGATATCACCTATTCCAGCGATCCTATGTCATGAAAACTTCCAGCCAGAATCCGTTTACCCGTTCCGCGACCATTTCATGCTGACAATCGTACTACTTAATATACCCTGGCGTTCTCGGCGCGCTTTTCCAAGGGCAGCTTTTCCCACCGTCCCGTCAGGACTCTTCGACAGTGCCTGCCCACGGTGCGGATCCAGCCATAAGTGGTGTTCAGCCTTCTCCGTCTCCCGCCCGTTCCCACCTTGCCGCGCCACTTTTTCATCCTGAAGGTGTAATAGAGGATAGGGATCATGCAGAGATCGAACGCCACATACGCCCAGACGAGACCAAAGTTGCGCCAGCGCAGCGACCACGAGATGCCCCGCGGGCTCAAGTACTGGTCCGCGAGGGAGAGCTGGCAGTACTCGCAGTTGCTCGTCGCCGTGGGGTTGTATAATTGGCCGGGAGCCACTTGGAGATAAGGGGCGAGGTACTCGCCGCAGGTCATGTTGGGTGGCGCGTTGAAGATGCTCAATTCGTTCTGGGCGCACTCGACTCTCCGGTCGTGCAGAGCGGTGCCGACGATCCCATCAATGATGTAGGTGAAGGGGCTGACACGGTACATGAACATCCAGAAGCCCGGTAATGCATTCGGCGGTTGGAGCACACTGTCCAATGGAAGATGAAATCAGCAGCCGGGAGATATAGGTAGAAGGGACTGACTGGCTTGGAAAGATCACTCACCCATTGAAGATCACACACATGGCAAACATGAGGGTCGCGATGATGCCGGCGGTCTCTGCGTCAGGCAGAGCGGCGATGATCATTTGGGAAAACGTGCTTGCATATACAAAGAACTGGATGCAGAAAAGCAAGATAATGCCTTGTCGCTGAGAAGATTGGATCCTGCGAGACTCTGCGCTTAGCCGAGGACACACATACAAAATCGTCCAGAACAGAGACTCACCCAAAGACGGCGTAAAAGTAGGATGCATACACCATGATTCCAAGCAGAATTTGGTAAGGGATCTCCACGAAGATGTTGGCCAGGAGGAAGGCAACGTAGGAATAGGCCTTGGACGGGCGCTCGCGGACCTCGTACAGCGATCTCTGAGTGACGAAGCGAGGAATGATCTGTTGAATCAAAGCCGTAAATATCGAGGTCAGCATGAAGACACTGAACAACGTGTTTTGCAGTCCCTGCTGAGAGCTGTTCGATTGGAAAAAAGAGAAACCGATGAACCTATTGATGATGGGTCAGCAATCATGTACCCAACAGGTGAGCTGTTGGATCCGCACTGACAGTGCTGAAGCGACTCCAAGGCCAAACTTGTGCCAAATATACCCGGGAATTCTCCAGTACTGTTGAAAGGCTCGGATGGTCGTGTAGTAAGTCTGGGTGTAGAAAGGCGCGGCAAACTGAGCCTGGTCTTCGTGAGCATTTCCCTCTGTCTGGATTTTGCTTGTTTCCTGATTGATTCGGTCCAGCTCCGCAAGCATGCTCTTGTTCTCCTCGCTTGATCTCCAGATCTGGACCCAGTCACGATTGGCTTCAGCACTAGCCGCGGGATTGACGGTTTCCAAGATGTACTCGGCCACATTTTCCGAGGAGCTACAGGGTCTAGCTCCGTGCCTTTCGAAGTAATTCGTCAGCGTTTGCGAATTGGGGCCGATTTCACCAAAGTACACGGTGCGACCTCCATTAGTCAGAAAAAGGAGTCGATCAAACTCCTCGAATAGCATCGCACTGGGCTGGTGGATGGTCGATAGCACCGCTTGCCCGTGGTTGGCAAGCTTTCGTAGGAAACTCAGGATAGCCCAGGAGGTTTGAGAGTCCAGTCCACTGGTTGGTTCATCTAGGAAGAGAAGAAGTGCAGGTTTGGCGGCGAGCTCGACTCCAATCGTAAGGAATTTCCGTTGCTCGACATTCAGGCCTTCTCCTAGCACGCCGACAACGGCCTCGGCGAAGTCTTCCATATTGAGCATCTGCAATAGCATCAGCATGTTTGTGAGTATTTGGGACAGTATGATGTTCTCTGACTTTGATGACTTCCTCCACGTACTCGTATTTTTCCTTTTTGGACACTGACTTCGGCTGACGGAGCACAGCACTGAAGCGCAATGCTTCACGAACAGTCGATGTCTCCAGGTGGAGATCTTGCTGCTGAACATAACCTGTTCCGTTGTTTAGTTCACGAGTCAAACTCAAACTAAAGGCCTTTCGAGAGATATTCCTACCTGTTTTCCTTTGGAAACTGGGGCCCAGCGGCTTCCCATCGACGAAAATGTCACCAGTGATAATCCCGGTCGAGGTCCGCTGGGCTAATACATCTAGGAGCGTCGTCTTGCCAGCCCCTGAGACTCCCATAAGAGCGGTTAGTGTTCCAGGCTTGATCCAGCCGGACACTTGGTCAAGTAATCTGCGGGTGCCGTCCTTGACCGGAATGTCGTAGCTGACATCGCGCCAGGCAAAGATGGATTTCTGTGGGGTGATTGCCTGGATATGTTCATCTTGAATCTCGTGTCTTTCGGTTATGGCGACATTTGCGTCAGGAGACGCTTGGTCTGAGTGTCTCAAGCCCTCCACGATGTACTGTGGTACATGTCCGCGTCGGAAGAGTAAGATTTCTCCCTTGCTTGTCGGCTGTGAGTTAATTTCCGTTACGCCCAAGTAGGTGATCATGAAGAAGCCCAAAAAGCCAATGATTATGCCGAGATTCCGCCAAAGGTGGTTATAACTGTATAGGAAAGAGGTCTCGAGATACCTGTCCCCAGATACCGCAGATTGACCGACAATCGACCCAGGGACCGAGCAAATAAACGTGTCCCCGAGTCTGTTCGGATATGCAGGAATGAAGCTGTCGACATAATCAGAACAATACAGACATAGACCAAAGATGCGAGCTTACCTGCCGCATGGAAATTTCCTTCCGTGGAATTCGTTGACCAGGAGAGCTTCAAATGTATATGCAACGGGGTTGCACCACGAAAGCCATTTGAACCAGGGGTGCATGTTTGGCCGAGGTATTGTAAACCCAGTGTAAATGACCATGGCCAGGACAAGAACAGCAGCGATGGCCAGTGCTTGGGAGATTGTCTTGGTAGCCGCACCAATCGTTCTGAATAAGCCTGTCATGGCCAATCTTGTCAAAAGCCCGAAAAGAAAGAAGATGAAGAATGGTCCAGCCTCCTTCCTCAGCCCTCCCAAGAAATACAAAACGACATTGAAGATCACCGCCGTCAGGAATTGAACCGGCAGATCCGCTATCACGGTTGCTAGCGCCTCTGTGAATGGATGATGGAAACTATTGCCAAGTCAGTATGAACGGGCGCCGAGATGAGAGCGATGAATATGAAGTCCTTCAGACCTTAACCTCGGGCTACTTACGCATAGGAGACTTGCTTTTCGACGATGGGTCTTTGGTCGTACAATCGATTGATCTCTGTGACGGAAACAAGTGCATTGAGTAAAACTGCCATAAAAATGACAGAACCCTTTGCGAAAAAGCTGTTGGTGTCATTTATTGTCCCGTAAAAGGCGGAGCCGATGATCAGGGACATGCTTCCTTGTCCGATGATTAAGGTGAGTCGGATAGCCTTCTCATTCCACAGCCGTTGGAAACCTCGCTTCGTACAAATCTGAATCTGCTTCAGGGTCGAAACGGTGTATGGCGAAGTTGGAGGAACATGATGTGCTTGTACAGCTCGGCGTGCCTCTGGTGTGCTCGAAAAATGATATTAGCCATGCGTCCTGTTGGACCCAGGAAATTAGGACGATAAGGTGTACGTGAGGACTCACCCTTGAACTCCGTGGCGGCAACGGAGTCGGATACTTCCTCTTCGTGTCTCTTGATCTCTTGCCGCAGGGACATATAAAATTCAGACTTTTGCCAGTATTCTTCGAATTCGGCTGCAGTTCGAGGGACCTTCGCCTCGTATCCTGGTCGTGGTTGCCTCTCTTGTACATTTGTGACCGACGTCAAGAAGTCAGGGGTTGTCTGGCGAGGAGGGCAGAGCCAACCCATGTCTGCAAAATATTTCTTCGCGGACTTGGTTGGACCAAAGTAGATCTCTCTCCCCTCGTAGAGTACCACCACTTTGTCAAAAACGTCGTACATGGCTTGAGATGCTTGATAAGCCGCAACTGCTTGAGCAGTACCGGCCAAATCGGCACTCAACCTCAGGGTACGCACGAAGGAGAGTGCAGATGAAGCGTCCAAACCCCGCGTGCTATTGTCCCAAAACCCCAAGGGCGAGAACGACAGCAGCATCTCCGCAATACTGACCCGCTTGAGAAACAGTTTAGCATGCTTCATGCCAAAGCAACTTGCGGCTCACCTTTCTTTCTCCTCCAGATGCACCTCGAACGTACGCATTTCCTACTTTCGTATTTTGGACATGGGTTAATCCGCAAACTGCCATTGCGACGGCTGTCATTTTCTCAACGTGCTCTCTTCGAGTCTTTCCGAGGGCTCGGTTTGCCGGAGTGCGCATCGCGGCGGCAAATTCTAGAGTTTGTTTGATGGTCAAATGGGGGAAATGTCTCTCGATTTCGGCGTTATAGATGATCTCGCCCTTGAAATTCTTGATCATCTCGCGTTGAGGTATTCCTGCTCGACTGTCAGATTGGCAGAGCATATACCTGAGAATGGGTGGAACATACCACTGTAATGTATTGTCGAGTCACTTCCTACTTTCAAGCCATGGAGCTCTCCTGCCAAGGTCTTCAACAGTGTCGAGCACCCACTTCCAGGGCGCCCAAGGACCAACAGCATCTCTCCCGGCTTCACAATGCCTTCAAACCCAGTAATGATCCTTCTCTGGGGCTTCTTTGCGAGGCGGAGCCACTCATGTAAGTGTACTGGAGCAAAAAGATAAGATGCCACCGTCGGCTGGAGATTCATGGCGATTCCAGAGCCTGAGACGTTCAGATTTTTGAATGCAACAGAGGCGCGTCGTAGTTTGATGTTTGCGCCCTCTGCTGCTCTCAGGACAGCTATGGTCCATTTGCGCACGTCGAAGTTAGGTGCGGTAGGATCCAAAACCGGATCATAAGATCCAACGGCCTTTTTGACATCGCCATCAGTTGATATGTAGTGCAAGCATCTATATTAGCCCGAAGTGAATCTTACCTTCAAACCGCTGGCAACCCGTGTGAGCTCAGCACGACTCTGTTGCATAACCGAATCATAGTCATTGTCATGGTTACTGCTATCGTCATCGTCATCGTCATCGTCACTGTTGCTGTTAATCGACTTGGTAGGCTGGTGCTCTCCCTCCACGTGGAACCAGCCGTCCGCATTCAGGTTTGGAGGATGTTTTTCACCATCTTCAACGTCTAATGGTTCTTGAGCGCTTGACGCCATGCGGATCGTAGTAAGGAAAGTTGTTCTGGCAAATGAGCAGCGAACAGGGCCGTGGTAAAAATGGTCATCGAAACGAGGCGATCCCTCCTAAATACCCAGAGACGCCGGTCCGCCATGTCCCGCAGTGTTTGCATAAAGCGGCTCGGAGGCAGAGTCTGCAATACAAATCTCTCATGCATGATTGATTGGTACTTTTTCGATCTTCTGACAGTGGGGTGGAATGATGGGAACATCGTATGATGTACACCAGACCGAGGTGTGACTGGGAAGGTTACCCGGAGGTCTGTAAAAGACGTCACAGGCCGTATGGGCATTCTGCACCACACGTAATATTACCATAGTCTTCGCAAATAGTATTCACGGGACTCGAGACCCCCTATAAAGGCGAGCAGCTGAATCTAAAGGAGAAGAGGAGGGATAGGGTGTCGTTCGCGACTACTCCTACCTATGTACCTACTGTCGGATGCGAGTCTCCCACCTTATACTTACCTACCTACCCGTACCTGTAAGCCTACCACAGTCACTTGATCGGACTTAGGGCAGTCAGCAAGGCTGCATCCCCGTGCCGCGTGCGTGCCACATACAGGATAGGTGGATGGATGGATGGATGGATGGATTGATATTTGTGTTTGTCGCGATATCATTCACAGCACCCGTACGAACCGTCCTCCTGCTGTACTCCGTATTCGCAGCCAGATACAGTACCTACCTACCCTACAGCATCCAGTGTGGCATTATTCCCATGCATCCTATCCCATCCCGTCCCATCCAATTCGGAAACCCGTCCGGAATAGTACACCAGCCTGACACTTTTTATTCCTCGACCCTTGACCTTTTGACACCATTTCGCGTGTGCGTGTGCGTGTGCGTGTGCGTGTGCGGCGTGGGGCCCGACCACTAAGTCCCCAGTATGATTATTATAACCGTCCGTGCCGGGCCTTGAAAATCGAAATCTTGTCGTCGTAGAATAGAATCTCTCTCAATCGCCACGTCGGATTCCGTCCATTCGGCCCACTTCCATCCCCGAATTGACTGCCCTCGTCTTCGTCACTGAGGTCATCTGCTTCGTTCGAGATGGCGTCAAAGTCACTGTCTTCATTCCCATCGGCGTTACCGCCTATTTCATCGTCGTGAGAGTCGTCGTGGTGGTTATGTGCCGCTGGCGGGATCCCATCGGCGTCAGGGGCAATATCGTCTGCTGAGAGATCGGCGCCTGTCGAGGCAGAACCTTTTCGAGGAGAAGCGTACTCGAGAATTTCGAAACATTGCCCTTGAATGCCCAAGTAGCAGAGCTCGAGTTCGGGTCGCAATGCAACAATATCCAGGACTTGTAGAGCCGCTTCGCGGGAGTGCACGGTACCATTGACGTGCTCGGCAATGTGTGAGATGTGCAATGATCTCAAGGTGGTGGCGTGGGGTAATCTTCTCAAGAAGTAGTGCCAGTCCTTGTAGTCGATTGACATGCTGAGTTCGCGCAATTTCATCTTCCCGCTGGTAATGCAGGTAATCAAGTCGCGGTTGAAGACCCATCTCGTCCAGTTCGTGTTGGGTCGCTCGGAGTCTTCTGTTCTTAATGTACTGTCGATGAGCAGTTTGGTCAGGCTGGATCGATGTCGTCGCACTGCGCCTTTGTATATCATGTCGACCGAGACGGGAGACTTGTAGGCCGTGTTTTCTTGCAGGAAAAGCCATTCCAGGCTGTCTGGGGCGAGGGTATCTTTGATGAATGCGATCAGCGAAGGAGACACCATGTCGGCGTGCAGTCTCTTCAGCTTGAGGTGGTAATCTGCCGCTGAAGGCGTGGGGGTGCTAGGTGTGCTGGTCTGCGAGCGGAGCGCCATCCCATTCGACGAGATCCTGAGTGGCGTGGATGAGACTCTTCGACGGCTGGATGGAGTGAAGCGTTTGCGAAGTGCCTTCCACAGCTGCTCATGATTTCGACAGCCGAGAAGAGTCAAAGTTGTCAGACGCGACCAGTCGACTGCCTTGGAGAGCACTGCGATCGACAAGTACACCCGTTCCAGTTCGAGAGTCTCTAGCATCAATTTTCGAGTCGAGCGGCCTTCTTTGTTTGAGTCTAAGAATGAGTCATTGCCGTGGTTGGGATGGTCCTGCCTGGTGGTATTGGACGGGTTGGTGGACGTCCGTTGCTTTATTGCGGAGGCAGGAACCATGTCTGACTCGTCGTCCTGTATGTTGTGAGCAGACATCAGGACACCTAACTGGTTGATCTCGGATGCAGGAACTAGTTCTTCGGCATCATCCTCTGGTTCTATTTCGCGGGTACCTTCGACAGTCGCATCCTCTGCGACAGCGTCCCGTTGTGGCTCAAGATTTGAAGAGGATCGGTTCTGTTTGTGGTGAGAAAATGCGTCGCAGAACCGGTGGACTAAAATCCCTAGCATACCACCCGGTCTTGGAGTTTGATCGCTCATCCCGGGAATGAGAGGAGGTAAGACAGGCGATCGTTCCTCCGACGGCCGTGCCCACATGTCGAACTGGGCGTGAGGAGCCATCCCCACTCTGAGTTCGTGAAGCCTTTCAAGAGATCTCTCTATGAGCACACTCATCTCTTCGGCGTAAGGTAGCTCGTCTATGTCAAGCACGCTCAAGCTCTTTAGTGGGGGTAGAATCGAGAAGGTCGGGAACTCCACACGCGGATACGGTGGGATCTGGAAGAGCGAGTTTGCAGGTCCAGCAAGGATGGACGGCAAGTTGGCATGCTGTGGTCCTGGGGGCGCGCCTGGTGGTGGAGGGGAAGCCAAAGGGCCTTGGTCTTGATTGTCATGCCAGCGGACCCAGACTCGTTCCAGGCGGCATGCTCGGCCGTCATTGCGATTTCCCAGCGAAGCCAGAGCCATCCAAACATCCCGAAGGACGCCTGTGGGCATATCCCAAATGAATGCTTCGAGGTTCCTCATTCTACCGACCGCGAGTGCCACCAAGGTACCGAGCATCTTTCCGCCTTCTTTCGTGATGAGGTATTCTTGCACCCAATCAGCCGGTCCGTTGCCCAGGCTGAATTTCCGTGTGAATTGTGCGAAATGATTGCCCCGACGAATGTTCTTTGATGTCGTTACAGGCTGGTGCTGGGGCGGCGGGTTATGGTGGCCGCATTGCTGACACTGATGTTGATCTTGATCTTGGTGCTGGTACGGAGCCTCGCCAAAGACATCTTGGGCCATTACCAACGTCGCCAACCCATAAGTCAAAGCGTCCACCCCCATGCGATTCTCAAAAGTAGCATTTGCATCGGGCCAGACAATATCAAAGCGCGCATAGATGTGAGGAATGACCAGTGCATGGAGGGCCGAGTGGGTCAAAGCGAGGGACGTGAGGTCGTTCGTGTGCGTGAGCTCTTTGAGAATAGCTTGAAGTATATCGACGGGCAGGTCGAGGAGGCGGAGAGGCTGCTTGTGAGCTGTGGCGGCATCACAGTCCTGCTTCTTTCCTTGCAGATGCTTCTCCAACAGGTCTTGGGTTACGGGGGCCCTCAGTTGCGCCGGGCCCTCTTCGACTTCCACCGTCGCTTCCATTTTGCAGTTCACAGGAGGACAGACCTTGGTCAAGTGGCGCAGTTGGTGGTCGAATCAAAGGCCCAGAGCAGAAGCCCTGAGCCGAGTAGACCTTCTTCAGCTGACCATAAGTGTCACCGAGTAGTGAGTTGTGAATTCGCCGCCAGGGTGACAGGGTGAGCGAGAGTCGGTGGTTAGAGGATGAGACAGGTTTGAGGTTGTACAAATAGAAGGCTCCGAGCGCAGGCAGTCTGAGGTTCCGAGTCGAGTGAAGTGGTGGGTTGGACCGTTCACATTGCAAGCAGTGCTGAGCGGAGTGTGGTTGAGATGCGCCAACTGCGCGGTTGGTTCTCGAAATCAGTTGGCTGGGGGTGCGGACGGGGAGGCCAGCCTAGGGCCCAGTTAAGCTTAGCATGCGATGTGCCCATTGCACGACACGGACCACACATGGGCCCTTCCCTTTCTTCACTGCTCGTCCCGCACTTTTCCCACAGATAGAGTGGTGAGCGACAGGCACAGCCTGCAGGGCCGGCCATTCACAGCTACTCGCTTTGTCCCCTTGAAGTTCGTTGTGAAGTGGGTTTTATGATGGTTTACCCCTCGAGGACCAAAATAACCAGGACAAAGCACATTCATATCTCACCAAGAATGGCAGACCTTTGACATAGAAATGATCGAATGTTGGTATATCGCAAGTTTAGTAATTACGTAAGGTACTCTACAGTCCCTGTAATTGCTGGTCATGAATCTAAATTCATCAAGTGTGCTGGTGGTCCTGGCGCAAACTTGCTGAAGTGCCAAAAAATCAGAAAACCTTCCAGCTGATCCTACCTCGTCTACAAGCATATTCTAATAACAACATAGCATCAAGTGTATTTTTATTTGTATAAAGAGATTGAGGAATAACTGTGCTTTGTCCTAGTTATTTGTGTCGTCGCAATTCACTGTGTGTTTTCACTGCTTTGTACCTTCCCCTCTGGGGATTTCTCCGTACTTTCCTTTCCACTTGACCTAATAAACATCACTTGTACCTCACTTTCCTTCCAACCGTCTCTCATCTGCAATTTATCATCCCTCTCTCACTGTCGCCCTGGGATGGATTGAACCATTCTACTCCTGTTGCTTCTGTTTCCTGTCAGCTCGTACAGCCCGCTCATTCCCTGCTGCGCAGTCTCTGCGCAGTCTCTGTGCGTGCGATTGCAGAGGCTGGCGTCCAACTGCCCCTCACTTTTCTACTCAAATCACGCACTCCCACTTCTTCCAATCTATCCTCTGTACTTCCTCGCCGATATCACGCCGCGTCACGATGTCCTTGAACGAGTTTCCTGACGAGGTTATCGTCAAGATTTGTACCCACCTCGATTTCCAGAGCAATGCGAACTTGCGCCTCAGTAGCAAGCGCATGGCGCAGGCTGGAGCCGAAGCTCTATGCAAAAGCGTTCGCTTCCACTGCTCCGAGGAGTCGCTCAAACGTTTCCATGCCATTGCTCACGACGCTGTGCTCCGCAAATACGTCGACTCTGTCGTATTCGAAGGCAACCTCTTAGCTAACATACCCTGCGTCCATACCTACCAATCTCACTACATTCTCGACCACGGGAGACCTCCCCCACCTCCTCATCACGACGCCTCCCCACGTGAGAAGAGACTGTACGAGCGCAATGTCGCCAAGTCCAATCGGGCTATGGAGAAGAAGTACGAGCGCTATGTGGACCTGTTCACCAAGCAGCAGAAGATGCTCACATCTCCCGTCTTCGATGAGATGATAGATCCAAGCATGCTCTGTTTCCCGCGCCTGACCAAGGTTGCTCTCTCCACTGTTGGCCGTTGCAAGCATGTTCTTTCTGGCAGATTCATGGACGCATTCGCCGCCGACATCACGATGCCGATCGAGCCGGATAGCAAGTATACCAAACATCAGCTCCAACATCTTCTGTTTCCAGGTGGCCAACCAATGACTAGTCTTCGAGTCCTGGAAGTCCACGTCGTGTCCCCGCAATTTTTCACTGGCTTCATGCCAAGTCATATGTTGTGCCTCGCATTCCAAAATCTCAGAGTCATCGACCTTAATTTCCGCCTCGAGAAGGAAGATAGAATTAACCTGCGACCCGCCTCCAGGAACACAATGTATGCAGATCTGAGCAAAGGTCTCCTTCGAGATGCGCTCTCCGCAGCAAATGACTTGGAGCAGCTTACTATCAACTTCGACGACTTCGGCTACTACGGGGTGGTTGCTACTGTCGAGAACATCCTAGGCACCAAGGTGTGGCCCAAACTTGAGATGCTCAACATTGACTGCATGTCAACGACCGAGACTGGCCTGATGCACCTGCTGAAACGCCACCCATTGCTGAAAGATCTTCGACTGGGCTTCATGACATTTAGGCAAGGTCATTGGCCATCAGCCGCTACTCGGATGCGAAAGGAATTGAGCTTGCACGACTTCGTGCCAACCGGCATATTCGAAGATCCTAGGCGGATGTATCCTATGCATCATCTGGACGGTGACGCCTATGTGCAAGACTTCAGCCACATTACCTTGGGAGAGGCCCTTGGAATGTGGGTCACAGATGGAGCCAACGGTCCAGATGGAGACGAGTACCATCCATTGCTCGATGATGAATTTACCGACGCGGACGAACTTCGAGACCAGTTTGGACCATTTGTGGAGGACGAGGAATTTAGCGACATGGACTGCGACAGTGACTAGGCGAGACTGGCAGCCCTATTCTTCCTGGATTTTCTCCATCATGTTGTATGATTACGAGGTTACGAAGTTTTCCGACACTGTACAGTACCTTATTCAGCACTGGCATTTTACGAGCAACGGACGACGGCAGATACTCCCAGATGGGTGTCCTTGTCCAATCTTCATTTCTTTTGCGACCCTTCGAGACGACTCTTTTCAAGTCAGGCGAGCGGCTTGCATTTCAGTTCATATGGATTGACGGAGACCAAGTTGCGCTTTGTGTTGTGGATGGAGCAAAAGGTTGTGTTCGAAAAGACTTTTCTGATGTATTCATAGCTAGAGCAGAGAGTAGGCCGGGAGCTTGCACATTCTCATTTCCGTTGAAGGACCCCGGTAATTTTGTAACCAAGATATAGACCATTTCCAGCCAGTGGTTCAGCCTTGCTGCTTCTTCTGCAACGCCTTTTGCACGTCCTTGTCACGCTCCCCAATGATCGGCTAATCATCGGGAATTGAGACAGTGATCTCATGAATCTTTCGGAAATGCTGCGGACAGCAGGTCGTCGGCCAGCTACCATCAAAATGCGTCCATCTTTACGGCTTCTAGCAGCTCCAGCGACAGCTCCCTTTCACCCTGGGCAACGCGGACCAGGTATCGCCCTTCTTCCGGCCATCCCACTGTACCGCCGCCTCCTGCGCATCCACCGCAAGAAACTAGGCCCGGAAGAACGCGTCTTCGGCGACACATACCTCAAATCCGAATTCCGCAGACATCGGGACGTAGAGAACCCTTTGCACATCGTGGGATTTCTGACCGAGTGGCAACAATATGGCCAGCAGCTCGAGGGTGAGGACTGGAAAGAACAAAAGATCGATCCGGCGCTACTGGATAGGATGAGCGATCAGCAAGTTGGGCAGATGTATGAACTTATGCTAGCGATTCAGAAGAGAGGGAGGGACAGTGTCGACGAGGAGGAGGAGGGTGAGGTTTTGCGGGCGATTGAGCAGGCCACGAAGAGTGGGAGTGACAAGCCTTGACAATTGACGATGGCCCGAGCAAACCACAGACGCAGGTGACAACGTCAGTGGAAATGATAGCGTATGATGATTGCTGTCATCGATGCGAACGAGAGGAGCATTTGCCAACAAGTCGCTACCACTGCAGTTGCGGTTGCGATTGCGCGGCACATCACTGGCACACCATCAAACCATTCAGTACCGAGTGTCTCACAAAACAATACGGCTACATCTTTCTTTTCTCGATACACGCACTGCAGCATCACTTGTCACAACCGAATTTTGGACTCGATCACTACTACTGAGAGAAAGACCAAAAGCCCAGAGGGCAAAGAAGAAGTCTCCCTCACCTCCATTCACTCTACCCTCGCCATCATGTGCCAGACCGAGACTTTCAAATCCCACACTTGCCCTCACCAATGGATGACCATCGTCAAGCCCTGCGGTCCTGAAGCGTCTTTCAAAAATCAATACCACACATACAAGCCTGCGCGCAGCGGACTCAAGAAATTGGCGCAACCAGGGGCCCTCTCAGCGCCCGCAAATTCTTGTCCCAACTGCGACAAGAAGGGTGAGTATGATGCGAACATGACGAGGGTCATCATCCAGAAGCCGTGGGAGACCGGCAACATGGGCAACGGGTATAACATGACCGATGGGAGGGGGAATGTGTTGCACACCAGCTATGCCCGTGGAGCATATGGGCCGCCGGGTGCGAGGTACACGGCGTGTGGTGTGACCAGGACGAGTGTGCATCCACGGCAGCCATGGGAACAGAATGGATGTTGCAGTGTGATGTGAGCAGGATGCAGAATTTGCCAGAGACGAGGCACGCCAGCCCGCGCGAGGCGAAGCTCACACGTACCCCAATACACTTTTCTTCTGTACTTAGGTATTCTGCACAATGCCTGAATCCCAGATCACAGTAATGAGTACAAAGTAAAATAGCGCTGGCACATTTCCCGGCGCGGCGATGTCAGGGTTCCCTGAAGCGGAGTTGACCTTCTTTCTATTTTCCAACCTTCCTCATCCTCTCACCAACCGATCACGCAATGCCCCCACGGGATGATAAACACGAGCCGTGGAGCCGCGCGACTCGCCTTCGGATGGCTGGACGCCCTGGAACCCTGCATTCGGAGATGCCCTTTCAGCACGCAGATCGCGACACATGGCGGGGCAATGATGAGGATGAAGTCAGTCATCCATGACCGTGAGAGAATTCTTCCCTCGATAGGCGAGTATGAGCACTGTATACAGAAAATCTCCTCGTCCACTAACTGAGTGCTTCAAACCCTCGCATCCAGCGAAGAGATTGATTTTCCTTGCCTAATTTTCCCTTCCCTTTCACCCACTCAGCCAGTTGCTGTTCTCCGAACCGCGATCAACCAACAATGGCGCCTGTAGCAGTTGAAACACCTCACCCACCACCAGCGCCACCGACAGCTTCGTCCAAGACCGCCACCAGCGAGCCCGTCGACCGAGCCATCTTCCCCGACGGTTTCAAAACCTCCGGGCAACACCCTCCCCTCTACGACAAGCTGTATCCTTACAGCGCGTTCCCGAAGAAAATTACGGGCCCAACAGTTTGGACCGACGAATACACCAACCGGCCCGAAACATGGACACACGTCTTCTCAGCGCAGGAGATCGCCGAACTGTCGAGGGCGGCGGATAACTTCCTGGCCAACAACCTCCCTCTCACGGGCATCAACCCGGAGAACTTCCCCCTCCCCAGCATGGCCGCCTCTCTGCGGTCCATGCGCGCCGAGCTCCTCAACGGCAAGGGCTTCATCCTGTACAAGGGCTTCCCCGTCCGCGACTGGGGCAACCACAAGTCGGCCGTCGCGTATATGGGTCTGGGTACCTACATCGGGTATCCCGTGTCGCAGAACGGGCGGGGCCACATCCTCGGCCACGTCAAGGACCTGGGCGAGGACAGCACGCAGATCGACAAGGTGCGCATCTACCGCACGAACGCGCGGCAGTTCTTCCACGCCGACGACTGCGACGTCGTGGGCCTGTTGTGCGTCGCCCGCGCCGAGGAGGGCGGCGAGTCCGACGTCGCGTCCGTGCACCAGGTGTGGAACATCCTGCAGGCGGAGCAGCCCGACGTGGCGGAACTGCTGACCAGGCCGGTTTGGTACTTCGACCGCAAGGGCGAGGTCTCGCGCGGCGAGGAGCCCTACATCCGCACGAGTGTCTTCTACCTCGAGACGCCCGCTGAGGATGGCAAGGATGGCAACACCCTGCCGCCGCCGCAGAGAGTCTACTGCAAGTGGGACCCGTACTACGTGCGGTCGTTGACACGGTTTTCCGACAAGGGCATCATCCCGCCTCTGTCGCCGGAGCAGGTCCACGCGCTCGAGACGCTCGAGGCCGTGTGCAACCGCGTCAAGCTGCACATGGTGCTGGAGGTCGGGGACATCCAGTTCGTGAGTAACAGCCACATCTTGCACGCGAGGACTGCGTACCGGGACCACGCCCCGGACAGCGGCATGCCGAGACGCCATCTCATGAGACTGTGGTTGAGCACCCCGGCCAGTGAGGGCGGGTGGAGGCTGCCGTTCCACGATGTCGACGAGCGGAAGAGGGGCGGCATCCAGGTTGACGACACGCCACCCGTGGCGAGGTTGGACGCTGATTGAGTGGGGCAGACCGTTCGCCCAAAGGAAGAGAAGTCGCTACTCAGGTCACGGCCACCTACAGTACAGTTGGGAGAGGACCCTGCGGAGGATGTATTCCGGTACGAATACAGCTCGCTCTGGCAATCAAACCTGTGAGATGATCTGATGACATGTATGGTATGCTATATACAAAAGACAGCAATGACACCCCACCGATACCTCAGTATTTATACAGCCAGCAGAGAGATTTAGACCAACCGGATCCACCAACAAGCCAGCCATGTCGCGCTCAATATCATAACTAACGGGCCAGTTGTCTCCTGCCTTGCGGACGCAGAAACCCCTTGCCCAAAGGGAATCCGCAGGACATCTGAGGTGGACGTCTCCTGACTCCGTCTCGAGACATACACTCGCGTATAGTCGGTGACACGTCAACAGTGCGCTACTCTGAGGTGCTAACCTACTGCGCGGCCCGTAAAGCCAAAACCCTTCAGCCTTGCCGTACTCTCCTCGGAACAGTCCACTGTTTTAATGTCCTGTCTCTTGGCTGGGTATGAAGCCTTGGTGAACGTCCCGCTATTCTCCCCCCAGCTCTACCACTATATGCTCGCTCAGTTCCTCCAGATCGTACATCTTACCACCGGAATTGATGTTAGAGTCGGCGGTGACTTTTATTCTAGCCCTCAATTTCCGGATGAAGTATTCCTCGTGGTAGCTCCCCGAACACTGGGGCAAGCGATGCGACTGAGTACATATAAGTTCCTCCATTGGTGAGGACATCAAGCGATCGATCCCTCTGTAGAGCTTGTCGTCTCTTGCCTGGGCATCCTTGTTGAGTGGTCGACAATGGTTCTGCTGCGTGGTTTCGAGTTTGAGCCGTCTAAGCGATTTGAGTATGCTCCTGCCACTGTGCTGCGAGTGAGGGTGTGTAGTGCCTAACAGATCGTCCGCCAGGCCCTCGAGGTCAACGCCCCACCTGAAAACGTACCCCTTGAGCTTGAGCTGCTCTAGGCTAGTCGGCAACCGTTCGACAAGATTGGTGGGCCTCCACGTGCTGTCCACTCCATAGTCGCGAGGACGATCGGGGTCGGTTCGGTCAATGACACATTCCTGTTCGGCCGTGATGCTAAGTTTCTTCAACTGTCTCAGCTCGGTAAGGTTGAATGCACCCTTGAATTCCTTTTTCTCCAGGAGAAAGGCATGATCGAAGTGTATCTTCAGTTTATTCAGGCCTGGTTGGGTTCGAGTCACAATCGCTAACATGAGTTGTGTCACGTATTGTTCGTTGGATATGGGCGACGAATCGATGTTGTACTCAAGGCGACAAAAGTCAAGGAATTGCAGACCGCGAGGTTTGCTCAAGAGAGCCGATATCGAGCGTTCATCCACCGCACAGCGAGCCAATTTTAGCGTTGCTAGAGCGGCAGAGTATTGCGGGATGGAATCTCCTTGGAAACCCCGTAGGTCCAGGCCATCCAGCGCCAGGCGGGTGAGCCTCGGTGCTTGCAGTAAAGGCTCAAGTCGTGGCGCACGCTGTCCTTGTAGTGGAATACCGGTGAAGTTGAGGAAGCACTCACGGAGCAAGGGGAACCTGTGCGTATCCAATACATGCTGCAGAGCACTCAGCCACGGGTAGGGATACTGGCAACGGACGTAGCTGCGAACCACTCCCACTGTCAAGCTCTTCAGGTTTGGAAAGCGAGAGACAAATTGCAACTTGAACGCCGCTCCAGGCATGTCGGACATGCTAAATCGGACCTGTAAACGCCTTAGAACCTGTTTCGAGCCTGCGAAACCTAGAAGAGCGAGAACAAAGGACAGGCACGCCGGCAAAATGTCCTGTTGGACAGGGTTCCGGTCCTCCAAGCACAAGTTTGGCTGGGAATACAACTTACATTGAGGTTCTGGACCCATTTCAGTCGACGCTCGTCGGCGTCCAGGCTCGACTTGATCCTGTCGGGCCGCAAGTTGATCCTCTCGGCGCGAGAGTCCCAGGACAAGTCGATGTATTTCCACCGGGCAGGTTCTGCCAGATGCAATGCCTCTCTGCATGTTAGGCGGAATTGTGACAGCGCCATGTCCTCAGCTTCCATCCTCCCGGTGAAAAGATGATCTTCTTCCGCCAATTCTTCCATTACCCGGCGAAGGACTACATCTGGGAGGTCGAAGAGAGTGCGGTGCTGACCCGCATTTACTGGCACCATGCTTATGAAGTGGGCTTCGTGCTGTGGGCTGGGGTTTCCAAGCTGGAGGTTGTGTTCGGTGCATACCAGGCGTCGAGAGAGTGCAAGGTTGAGGGCAGATGATGGGGAGAGCGTGAGCGTGAGCCACTGGTCTGTCTCGAGTAACAATACCGCTTTGTTTGCCAGAGCTCGAGCATATAATTCGATCTGTGCTTCCGGTTCCGGCTTTTCTTTGTTTTCAACACTCGACACAATGACAGTCGGCATCACTCACTGCAGGTCATTCACCCACCAGCAGTCGTGCTGCACCTTATACCGGTCGATGTCAGTAGGGCACGGACCATGTTGGCAACTGATCGCCATCGGCCCCACGGACAAGCATCTCAACTGGCGACCTTGTAGACACCGGCATTTCCAACCTCCAAAACCCCTTCCTTGACTAGTCCAGCCAAAAAGTCCTTCAGTTCCTCATTGCTAAACGGAAACCCACCAGGAACAACAATTCCTAGCATCATAGCGATCCTCGCCAGTGGCATGGAACCTTGATTCGTCAGCATGGATACAACAAATTGATGGTACATGGCCATTTTCTGTTTCCGTTCGGCTTCTTCAGCTTCTTTGGCTGCTGCGAGGGCTGCTGCTTCTGCTGCTGCGGCTGTGTTGGCCTGTGTCTCGGTCGAGGAATCATTGGCCATAGCCGCATCGCCGTCGGCGCCGGAGGGGAGTCGTTCGAGGACGGCAAACGTATTTGGGGTGGTCTCTTGGAGAACGCGTTTGGAAACCCAGAATATACATGCAGACCGAGCAAGATTGGGGGACATTTCGAGCTCCGATGCAAGTTGAGAGACGGTCTTGCTGACTGGCTGGTTTGCGCTTGCTGCGTCGTTGTCCTGGAAGGCGTGAATTACGGCGGCTTGCCAGGGCAGGACCTCTTCTCGCACGCTGCGATCCTCTAGCTCCAGCTCCACCTCTACTTGGCCGATTGCATTGAGCCAAGTCAATTTCCGTGACTGCTTCAACGCTCCGAAGCCCATCTCGTAGCTCTTTTGCCGCTCCAACACTTCAGGCGGCACGTTGAACGACTGGTCTAACATGGACGGCCAGAACAGTCTGGAGAGGATCTTCGCATGAAGGTCAATTCCTCCGTCTTTCTTATCCATTCGCTCCCGTGTTCCTCCTTTCTCCAGGTCTCGTCTGATGGCGGTGTTGACTTTCCGCGAATCCAGGACATCTCGCAGCATGACCTCACATCCTTGTAAGGCAGAATCGCCGAATCGGATCTTCAGGTGTTCCAGCACGCTGATTTCCTGGTTGAAGTCGGCCTTGTTTTTGAGCAGTCGTTCGGCGAGCGTCGATTGGAGCTCCTTCACAAAGACATCTTTAGTGTCGAAGAGGGTGATCAGGCTGCCGATCACATCGGTATTCTTGTTCGATTTCATGTAGTCCGGTGCTGCATCAACGGGATCAGGCACCCAATCCATGTTGTTCCAGTCAAATTCGCTGTCTTCTGTAATATTGTCGCGGGCATTGTGCTGATGGAGTTCGAGAGCAAGTTCAGAAAGGATTTCTGGGTCCGACGACGGTTGACCTTCCTTCTCCTTGGGGGTGGTGTCAGCTAGGAGTCCGGTAACAATGACTTTGACCGTATCGTCTCGCTCTCTGAGATATCGCCGAACTCTTCTTGCGACACGATCTAGGAGGACGCCTTTGGGATCAAGGACTCGGAATGAGCGGATGATGGCGATGTACAGCTGCAAGATCTCGATAGTCGAGGCGCCAGGGTGCAGCAGACGCGTCTGAAGAACGTTGGCGAAATCGTTGGTCAGGTACCCTCTCGTAGCCGGATTGGTCGTAAAGTGCCTCAGGTCTTCAATGGCTGGTGCGGTGGCATCCCAGTCGACAATGATCTCAAAGAGTTCCTCTACCCGTAAGGCGCCCAAGCGAGCCATGGCCAGATCCTTCCATTTCCGGACCTCAGTCTCCGGCACCCGCTGAGCGTTCAGACTCTCATCTAGACAACAAAGCACCTTGTACGCAATCCTTGACAACAAGTGTTGGACCCAAAATTCGAGGTGACGATACAGGCCCTCATGGTAATTTCCAGCATAAGACCAAGTCACGAATTCGGTCAGGAGCTCATTGAGAACAGCGGCTAGCAACTTCATCACGGTGTCGGAACCGACTGCTGACCGCCAACGCGATAACATCGACCATAACGGAGAGGTGTTTTCCCGCGTGATATGTTTTGCATGATCAACCGCCGTTGGCTCGCGTATTCGATCGGCTGGCCCAGAAGACCCAAAGCGGCTGTGGAAGGGAGGACCAGCATGGGTCGACACGCGAGACTGTCCGTAGACAAAAGCATCGTTTCCAATGCCGAGGAGAAGTCGAAGCTGGGATTTCAGGGTTTGTTGAATATCTGGAATTACTGCCGCGGCTTTTGGGGCGAACCGACGACCGTGTTTAGGTGGTTTGATGCCGGAGGGGAACACTGACGCGAAGACCCCATCCGCCGTCGGAGCGGGAGGGATAGTCTGTGTCTTCGACATGTGGCACTGCGGTGTTGTGGCTTCACAGCAGCCACGCAGTTCTGTTGTCGAGGGGAAGAATGCGGCCGAGACGCAGCCCAGTGCCAAGAGATAAGATAATCGCGCGCTTAAGCGATGACGTCGATCTATTTACTTTCAGCTGGACGCGAACCGACGCGACGCGACGCGACAGCGGGGTAGCCGCATATGTACGTAGCTTACTACTTCATTTCTTCATTCGCATCCAGATAACTAAGTACACACCGTTACATTGGCTCATCTCGAAACGGTGGATGCCAACTGCCTCGGCTTCCTCCCCCGTTACCGCCGCATCTAGGGGATGAACGGCTAAAGTAGGTGAAGGAGAAAGGCGAGCGATTGTTGAGAGCCGAATATAGCGGTCCATACGAGGTTTTCAACCAGCGCGCGATCCCCGAGGATATTCTGGCTTACTGTGTTGCTTGGGTGCGTGGAACTACGTGCCCCCTCGCGATCACTTCGATAACGATTTCAACCCACTTGACGATTGGGAGGATGATTGAATAAGTGACAATACTCTCGAAGACTGGACAATTGCGCCCTGGCAAGTGCCTCCGTCATGATTCCCAGCTCGTGGATCCAGGTCGCCAGGCTCAGATCAAAGAGCTGTGCCAATGTGAACCGTCCACGAGGACATCAGATTCATGGGAGGCGCAAGGTCGCGCTCGGGGACTTTTGGGGGCGTGAGGTGAGCTTCGTGCAACGCGGGAGAGCAGGGGATATCCAGACAAGGCAGCGAGGCGGAGGTATCGGTGCCAATTTAACTGTCTTGCCCTGGAAGTTCCGTCTGAGAACGGTAATAGCTATAGGCATGGAGAATGTCTTTACCCGAAGAGCTGAGTTGTTTCGCCGTGTACGGATACATAGTCAGCCCCTTTGGATTTGGTTGTATTGTCCAGAAAATTGGTTCTATCACGAGTCAGGGACAAAGCAGATGACAAGACTGCTGTGAACGGTCTGTACGCGTCCCTCCTTTCACGAGATGAAGGTCGGTGTCAACCACTATTCCGGCGAATGTCACCGGGTGAGCACTGCAGAACTCATGCGAAGCTGCAAGCCGAGAAGACAGAAGATTAGATATGTGAAGCGATAAATCCTTCCGGCTGAAGAAAGTGTGCCATTACGGCGGCGTGCTTCCCTGTGACAAGCGAGACATGTTGAAGAACTGCACCGGATTCCGTCGGTTGATGGTCTCCTTTCCAGGGCTTGCTTTCAAGGACACCCTCTGTCTCGTCAGCCTTGGCCTTGACGTTCCATTCCTCCCAGATGGCCGATCTTCGATGCAAGCCTCAGTGACAGGGCGTCGTTCCAGAAGTACGTCTCGCACAGTCGAACATTGGCCTGCCAATTCCGCGCATTCGGTCGCGCCCTCAAGAGCTGGATCCCCAGCAAACAGGGCTGTCCTGACGGGTCAAACGTTGCAACAAGCATGGTGCCGACCCACGTCATGAATGCTTCGTTTCGTTCCGTCACCTCTATGAACAGAGACCTCATGAACTTGCACTGAAGCTGTAAGAAGGCGTTTGTCAGATAGAACATCGCACGTGTTGTATCTGTGGAATAGCAGAACGCCATCAACGCGATTACGAGGAGCTGTTCGATCAGCGACAGTCCCCGCTTGTGCAGGAACTCGCCGCACAGCGTGACATTGCGGGCGCTTTGAGAGTACTCGTGGAGGTTGTACACGTCGGATTCTCTCAGGTAGGTGTTGATATCCTGCTCCCAGGCGTTGACGTGGGCGATCAGGTTGATGACCTGATGACTCAGCAGGCCAGACAGGGCCACGTCGGTCAACCCAGGGTGGAATTTCGCGATGGTGTCGCACAAATCGGGGTCGAAGGGATGCTCTGGATAGGTGAAGACGCCGTCCGGGGGGAAGAATTGCTTGTCGTCCAGTTTGATGGAGTGGCGGGCAGCGTAAAAGTTCTGCCAGCTGGGGGGATGAAGCGAGAAGCGACTGATTAGTCATGGTCTTACGCCCAACGTCGCATCAGGGGCAGGCCAGCACTTACGCGATCGACATCGTCTTCAGAAACCCTTCGAAGCCTGGCGGTTATCAGAATCTCTCGTGTGGTGCACAGATGGAGCAATGGGAAACATACCCAGTTGGTCGACACCGCCTCTCAGCGCGACCACCTGTTTGATCCCGAGAGTGTGCATGTCTACTGCATCATAGTTGCCCGACAGGGCCTGGGAAGGGCGAGGCGAGTCAGCGCGCTGATCTGATCGTGCCGACGGTCTCTCACCTCGAACCCCGACAAGTTGCTCAACGTCACGACGACTGCATCGCTCGCTCTTTCCGACTCCCGCGAAAGCCTCTCGCGCAATTGCGAAACAGCTGACTGGTAGAGGCGGAAGGATTCTGGAGGGGCCTCGCGGCTCCCGGTGGAGGTGATGCTAGCGCTGAAAGAGGCCACGGCCGCCAGGGCCGAGAATACCATGCGGTCGTTCATGACGAACGGGATGTAATTGCGCAGCAGAGCGAGGTCTTGCCCAACGCCCACAAAATGCGGGCGCTGGACTGCCGTCGGGGAATACTGCTTTACGTCTGGCACTTCACGTCAGCTGGATCGGCGCGAGAAAAGGTGGCCCCATACAGAACTGAATGGCATGCTGAATGAAGGCGTTTGCTGGGATCGGGTATGGTGAGTGTGATATCTCGTGCGCACCAGGATTGCCGAGCCGCACAATGTCGCTGCTAGACCCCTGGGTGGCGCTGCGACGATGGCGCGGGCCTGGCTGTTGCTGGCGACGCCCTACAGGGTGGTTTTGGCGTTGCTGGTGTGGTTCATGTTCCTCGCCTTCTTGACTTTGGTGTGCGGGGAACACTGGATCTGTTCCTGGGTTTCTCCTTCCTCCAGGATCGCTGGGACGGTCCATTCTTCGATGGGACCGGCATATCTTCTGAAAAGTCCCGGTTCGGGTCAGATGGCCAACGCGACAATATATGGTGGGCAGGCAGGGAGCTGATTGTGCGGGAGACATGCGCTGCCCGTTCACTAACAGAGCCCCTGCGTCCGCTCCCGGGCTATTGGGGCCCATGAGTCGTGTCTGAAGCTTGTCGCCAATGACTACGGAAGTAGAGGCCCGGCGGCACCCATCAGAGCATGCCTGAAAGGGGACAGCCGGCATGGTGATTCGTTATGCACGACGTGTTCAGAGCTGGCGACGCCGGAAACGAGATAATCCGACCGGAAAGAAGCAGCATACTTCCAGGACGACGTACTGTAGCAGAGCCACAACGGGTGTTGGTTAGTGTGCGCCAACCTTAATTGGCCATAAGACATACATGCATATCATAAGCCGAAGTCGACGGACAAGGGGCCGGAATAGTGAGCATCGTGGATCAGCGATCTGTGCCTGAAGCATATGGCAGTGCATGCTGCGAGGGGCTATTTGATGCAATGCTCACCAAAGCAACAACAGATTTCAACACTGGTCCTCGTCATGGCGCGCGACAATCTCGGCCTCGCCTGAAAGAAGCAATCTGACGGGCAGTGAGAAGAAGCCCGACCTCGACTTGCCAATGCTCCCATTACCTCAGCGGCTCCAATGGGACCCCGAGAACACGGATGAAAAGGCCTGTATTCACGTTTCGGGCAGGGGGAGGCGACGGACCTTTGCGCGCTTCGGGCTACACATCTGTGCCCATCCATCACTTGCCTCGAATGAACAGGATCTTCGCTTGTCGGCGTTCGAAAGCGCATGTCGATGCACGCTGGCGATCCCGAGAACGTGGGGCGCCATGTTCGAGAGGCTTTGGAAAGCCCGATCCCGGCCAGACGGGCGCCCCCATCCATTACCAGGTGTAGCAAATGCCCCCCTGTCATTGCCCGTAGCGGTGCCCCTCCCTCCTTCTTGGGGGGCTTTATTTGGCGCCTCAGGCCACAAAGGGCCCAATCAGTCTTTATTCGACCTCCAACCCCTTCTGACACCTTTGTAAGCTCGCATACCATACTGCCGGAAGCAGAAAGCTGCAGTTATCTATTCGAGCTGCAGACGACGACCGCCGCCTTATTGCTTGAGGCTCTCCCCGCCGGAACAAACTTCTCACTCATCTGAGACCCCGCCCCGTGTTCCCCTTTGGTGTCGCGGGCCGATGAGACAGACTGTCTGCTGCAGGCCGTGTTCATGGCTTCCGCAGAATACACGTCGCCGGAAGAGTTCGAATTAGGCTACAGGACTCTCGAAAGCACCTTCGCCAGCAACCGAACCAAGTCGATCAAATGGCGGAAGGTACGTGCTGATTTGGAGCGAGCCGTCCATCTCCGTCCGTCGATGTGACCGCACCGCAGGCTAACGAACATGCGCAGTGGCAACTCAAGCAGTTGTGGTGGCTGCTCGAGCAGAATCTCGACCGGATCGTCGATGCGCTCCACACGGAGCTCAATCGCCATGCATTTGAGACTCTCACTATGGAGGTGCGCAGCATCAAGGGTGACATTGTCGATATGCTGGAGCATATCGATGAATGGTCCAAAGGCGAAAAGCCGGACGCAGGTTTCCTGTTCGGCACCCTGGGAAACGCCTGGCTGAGAAAAGAGCCGCTCGGGGTGACTTTGATCATCGCGGCCTGGAACTTCCCACTCTACACGCTGTTGTCACCAATGGTGGCCGCCATCGCTGCTGGTGAGTTTCCGCCTGTCGTCTGATCCGTACCTTGCAGACTAGCGTCTGATCTCCTGCCGATTTCCGGGTGAGGTGTCCCAAAAAGGTCTCTGCTCACCAGGGTAGGTAACTGTGTCTTTTTAAAGCCATCCGAACTCGCTCCGGCCACTCAGGCGCTCCTGGTCGATCTGGTCCCCCAGTACCTGGATCAGTCGGCCATACGCCTGGTGACCGGAGGCCCGGCGGAAGTTGGTCGCATGCTCGAGTTCAAATTCAACCACATCTTCTACACCGGAGGCGGAAAGGTCGGTCGCATCATTGCCACGGCCGCGGCAAAGCACTTGACTCCCGTCGTCCTCGAGCTGGGTGGTCAAGCTCCTGTCATCGTGACGCGGTCGGCGGATATTGAATTAGCCGCAAAGAGAATTGCCCACGCGAAGCTCACCAACAGCGGCCAGGTCTGTCTGAATGGAAACCACATCTTCGCAGACCCGGCCGTCCACGACCGGCTGCTCGCGAGGCTCCAGTTTTGGTTCGACAAGTTCCTCGAATCGGGCAGCGAGCAATTCGCCACCATCATCAACGAGCGTCACTTCGACCGGATCGCGGGTCTGCTCAAGTCCAGTGCCGGTGTCGTGGTCTATGGCGGAGACCTGGACCGTGACCGGAAGTACATCAAACCCACGATTGTGCGGGACGTCATGACCGACGACTCGCTCATGTCTGAAGAGCTCTTCGCTCCGATCGCCCCAGTCATTGTAGCCGACGTGGATCGCGCCATCCGCATCATCGGCTCCATGCCGCCTCCGCTAGGCCTGTACATCTTCTCTAAGGACCAGGCAGAGATCGACCACATTCTGGACCACACCAGCTCCGGCGGCGTCACCATCAACGATCTTATGATCCACGCTGGGGTGCCTCACGCGCCTTTCGGAGGCGTCGGCGAAAGCGGCTACGGCAGCTACCATGGTAAGTACGGCTTCGATGCGTTTTCGCATACCAGGACCGTTGTCGCTCCGCCGACGTGGCTGGAAGCAGTCATGAGTTTCCGCTACGCGCCGTTTGACATGAAGAACGCAAAGTTTGTAGAAGTCAAGAGCAGTCTCGTCGGAAAGCCGGGCGAGACCATGGAACAGCAGACGGTAGGGAAGAAAGCGACAGTGAGTACGATCATGAAGACTGCTCTTTTAGTTGTGGCGATTCTAGCTGCCGCTGATAGTGCTACCGGCGGAAAGTTATTGTTCGTTCATACTATGCGCGATGTTGTCGACAAGGTCTGGCGACGGAAATGACGAGACTGCGTGCCGTGTCTATCTAGGAGCATGAGCATGAGCCATTTCTGTTATGACTGGGTATGGAAACAAAGGAGCACAGCAATATTGCAATCGATTTACATCAAAGTCCGTCCACAGTGAATCTTCCACGCCGAGGATTTTCCGTATCTCAAAAATTCGTCTCTCATTCCGACCTTTAACCGTTGGATTTGAAGCCCATCCCACGACTCTACGATAATCTCCCAACTCGAGCGCCTTACTCGAACTCGGATTTACAGTAAATATCGTGTACTAACGTAGTAATCACTGCAGACCAAAGTCACGCTCACCGACGTCTCCCATATCGCACACAAAGCGACAATTAATCACCTCTCCACTCAGTTATACTCGTGCCACCACATGTGTCTTTCGCTCTCTGTACTGCATATCATCTCCTGGTTACTGGATACTGGATACTATACGCGAGACACATAATACATAATACACAATACACGCCCAACCATGGTTCTATTCCCCACGCCGTCAACATCCCACGTACCCTACCACCTCATCTACGAACCAGCCGAAGACTCCTTTCTCTTCCTCGACACCCTCTCCTCCCCGGCCGAGACGGAATGGTTGCATTCGCGTTTTCGTGACCCGTTCTTCACCACCGCCACTACAAGTCAAATCCCACTCGTCGTCGAAATCGGTCCCGGCTCCGGCGTCATCATCGCCTTCCTCACCGCCAACGCCCTCCCCATCTTCGGCACCCAGATCCTCAGCCTCACCGTCGATGTGAACCCGCATGCAGCGCTCGCGACGCGAACCACAGTGGAGAAGGCGGTTGCGGAACAACGACCGAATGAGCAGGACCAAACGAGTCCAAGTCCGAGTCCGAGTCCGAATCCGGGGCCAAATTCGTATTTGGCTTCCCTTCTCGGCGATCTCACGGCCCCGCTGCGTCCAGGCGAAGTAGACGTCCTGGTCTTCAATCCGCCCTATGTGCCTACTGAGTCCGTACCGGTGCCTGTGCCCGTGGCTGTGCCTGTGCTTGTTTCTAGGTGTGGGCCTCGCTCAACCTCACCACTACCCGGATTTTCAACCTCGACCGCCTCCGCCTCCGCCTCAGCCTCGTTCGAAGAATCCTCCAAGTTGCTCGAACTGTCGTACGCGGGCGGTCTTGACGGCATGGAAGTCACGAACCGTCTCCTCTCGCAGATCCCGGGGATGTTGAGCCCCAGGGGCGTCGCGTACGTGCTGTTCTGTCGCGGGAACAGGCCCGAGGAAGTCAAGCGGGAGATTGCGGCGTGGGAGGGCGGCCGTCGGGAGGGGTGGGAATGGAAGTGGAGGGCCGAGACGGTGGGCTCGAGCGGGAAGACCGCCGGGTGGGAAAAGTTGGAGATTGTGAGGATATGGAGGGAGTGGGAGGGGCCATGAAATGAAGAGAATCGATCTGATCTGACCTGGTCTGGTCTGGTCTGCGAGAGTCTCCGAAATCAAAGAGCCAGTTGACGCGGCAGTGAGTCTATTGGATCTGGAGTCTGGATTCCAGACTCTAGAGTCTACGGCACTATGGATCACATACGCAGCCTGGGCGTTGAGCTGAATCACCAGCTATACGCTCAGAGGCATAGGGGAGATCCCCTCCATCCCGCCAGCCATCAGCACCGAAGGACTTGAGTGTCAGCCCATAATCTGAGCTCGGGTCCACTCAGTACCCGAGTCCATACCCCCTCACCCTCGAGAAAAAGAACGGCTTGTCATTCCTCAAATGGAACTCGGCCCAATCATTCGTGAGCACGTTAAAGCTCCAGAAACCCTTCCACACCAACTTGTTGTTCTTGGTGGTGGATTTCGACCTTGCATTGCCCGCATGCTTGAGCGACAAGTGCATCGTATACATATACCTGGGCCCGGCGCCCTCAGTTTCAATGTGTAAGTCGCCGTGGGACAGAGTGGGCTTGGGAGACGATTCATTCGTCTGACTGCCAGTGGCCGGGGTGTCTGTTTCCATCATCGGACTATCGAGGCTTGGATGGGAGAGGCGCCAGCGGCCGCGGAGGGCGTGTTTCATCACGTCTCGCGCCGAGGGAGGTGGTGCAGCGGCGCCAGTTCCTCCTGTGGAGGAAGACGGAGCAGTGTCTCTGAGAAGTGCGGGCGCCGAAGAGGTGAAGTTGAGAGGGTGTCCCGCCGCCTCTTTCTTCCCGGAGCGGACATAGTTGAGATTCTCGGGCGTCAAGTGGTGGACCACCTCGATGGGTTCGCTGGTGGTCAGAAGAGAGATGCAGGTGCCGTCGCGGAAGAAGCGTAGATATCGGTAATATGTAACGATATGGACGGGATTGGACCAAGTGCTGGCGGTTGCAGAAGCGCCACCCGGACGGGTATAGTTGACGGTGGAAATATAAACGCCCGTGAAGCGGATGCGAGGGTAGTTGTGGAAGACATCCCGCCACACGGTGTCTTTTGGGAAAGACACCTCCGTGACCAGGCCTGGAGACGGATGGCCGTCCTCGTCAGGATCTTCAGTTAACGACTCAAATATGATCTCCCGGCCTTGCAGATCGGTGTTGAAGTTGTATTGCTGACTTGCGAGGCCGAACTCTGGCCCCAACGCAACGCGCTTCCAGATGCTATTATCAATCATGACGTGGTAGGCCAGCTTCTTGCAGACCAAAGACAGGCGGACATAGGTGGCCGGGTCACGAATGGCAACATGGCGAAGCAAATCCAACAGCACCTCTGCGGGGAGTTTCTTGATTCCACATGAGGGAGGACGATCTCCAGGGATGATGGGCGGCGCCCCCAATATCTGACAGTCGGCAAAAGAATCAATCAATTGCGCAAACGGCAACACTTCTCGCTTGGGTTCTTCAAGGGAGTGGTGAGCGGTTGAGGGGACCGTCACAGCGGCGTTGGACGGGTTAGAGTTCGCCGGTTTCGACTTCCACGCTGTGGCATAGTGCTTGTTCTTGTACGTCTGGTCGACCTTGGCATCGAGCTTGTAAGCTTTCCGATAGTGGGAGAGACTGTCCCCCAGGTTGCCTTGACCTTCCTTTTCCACGGCACGTTCAAAGTGTTCGAGCGCGCTCTGGGGCTCCTTCCTGGCCGTGGGCGTAAACTCATCGTCATCAATGTTACGAATTTTTAAGCCTTCGATACGTTGCTGGACTATGGTGGAGCTGCTACCGCCCGCATGGTCTGCATCGCTGTGGTGGTCGGAGTCATCTTGCTTGATGTCTGCCGCTGGGTGGCGAGTGGGTGGTTTGTTGATAGGCCTTTCTGGTCGGTGATCACTTGTCCTTCGCGCCTTCTGGAGTGACGATGGCCTTTTATCCGGCCTCTTGGTACGAGCGTTCACTTCTTCCTTCCATTGCTGGCGGAATTGTTCGAGTTCCGAGGCCGGTTCGGCCATGGTCCCTCCTCACGCGTGATGCTCTGGGAAGTCCGGGGATGAGGCTATGTTACCGATGACTTCACAAGATAGAACAGTCGTGACACGGGCGGGACCCGGCTACCGTGAGATTTGCGGAGAGGTGATGAGTCAATGAAGACAATCGCAGACAGACCACAACGAGGCTTCGATGACGGTGGAGGTCTCGAGGCTTATCTAATGGCCGCGTTATCGCCGAGCCGTCCTCGGTTCTGTTACCCGTTTTGCTGGGCCCGATAACGGCCGATCCTTCTGGCTCAGTTTTTGGCGCATCTCCATTTCTCATCGATGCGAAGTCAAAAGTCTCGATGTCATTGTCGCCTCCCCCAACCTCAGCGTTCTATATTTCCACCACAACAGACATGCGAACTTCGTGTTGACAGCACAGCTATAGTCGAGTCCAAGGCCTGGTCATTGCTCAGTCTCGTCCGCAGTTTCGGGCTTGAATGTCCTACCCATTTACTGCCGCACCTGCGCAGTCACTTGACGAGCACCCTCTCTCTCAACACGCTCTTGGCCACGATGCCCAACAACAATTACAAATCGAGGGACAACGGCATGACAGAGTACCGTTCTCGCAACAGAGTACCGCCAACATGTCGGGCTCCGACAAGGTCGAGATAACCACTACCCAGCGTATGATGTCCGCCACCTGGGGAAGTGTCCTGACAACTTTACTTGGTATGTCCCAAACGGCGAAACCAACACCAGAACCTATATTGACTGTTGCACAGTAACGCCGCTCGATGTCGTCCGCGTGCGATTGCAGTCGCAGCAAGCTCCTCCGCCCGCGAATCTCTCCCGCTTTCCGGCATATTCCACAAGCTTCAAACAACTCCCTCCCGACCTAGGTGTGAACTCATGTTGTCGAGAAGTGTTCTTCGTGGGAAACAATGGTCAGTTCTGCCTGGCAGGGAATGGCTCCATCCAAGGATCTTCCACGCTCATAGCGGACTGTGCAGTGGAAGAAACCCAGCAAAAAACGTTCACATCCACCATGGACGCAATGAAGAAGATTGCGAGGAATGAGGGATACCAGACATTGTGGCGGGGCATGTCCCCCACGTTGATGATGGCAATCCCAGGCAACGTCATCTACTTCACCGGTTACGACTGGCTGCGCTACAACCATGCCAGCCCGATCCGGAAGATCGCATCCGACACCTATGCTCCATTGATTGCTGGTTCGGTCGCGAGGGTAGCAGCTGGTATTGCTGTTTCACCTGTCGAGATGTTCCGCACTCGTATGCAGGCGACTGCTGGAAGTGGCTCAGGTGTCTTCAAAGAGACCTTACTTGGCTTGCATCGCATGGCCCAGACGCAGGGATACACTTCTCTCTGGCGAGGACTCACACTGACGTTGTGGCGAGATGTTCCTTTCTCGGGATTCTACTGGTGGGGGTACGAAGCCATTCGGAACAAGTTGACAGACGCCAGGGAGGTGGCCAGAGGGCGGCATCTCGACCCTGGCCGGTCCTTGACGAGTGGCCGAGCAGCTCAAGCCGAGCAAGATCACACTACGACTTTTGTCGACAGTTTCATCGCTGGCTCAGGCTCTGGTGCCATTGCCGCATTCATCACCACACCCTTTGATGTAGGCAAGACTCGTCAACAAGTCTACCACCATGCTGGAGACGACGCCCCGTCAGTGGTCAGCGCAAGGGAAGCCGCGAAGGCGGGAAAGCACATTCCCGAAGAGCTCCACATCACCCAGTTCTTGCGCCATATTTACGCGGAGGAGGGCATTGCAGGACTTTTCAAGGGATGGGCGGCCCGTTGTATGAAAGTCGCGCCCGCTTGCGCCATTATGATAAGCTCATATGAGTTAGGCAAGAAATGGGCTAAGACGCAGAACGAGAAGAAGGAAGAGGACAAAGCGCTGGCTTGAGCTCCATTCCCCGAAGCGGGCAGGAGTGAGTGAGTTAGCACTGCAAAAGGCGAGGAAGGTGTGATTTGCTCAAGTGTACAACATAGTCGGCCCGGATTTGGAGGCTTTAATGTCTGCATAGCATCGGCGCTGGTTTGGGAAGGGTCGGGTTTGTATGTTTAAGTAGACACGATTCGCCTCATCGAGCTGTTAATACCGAGTACAGTATCTCCACAGCGAAACAACGCGCTTCATCTATAGACATCAAACCTCGATCGTGAACATGGCAACAAGAAGCGAAGGCAATTGAACTGGAAGCAACCCCCGTGTTCTCCATAGGTACTTACTTCCCAACCGTCGGCACCCAAGCCATGATCGACCTCTTGGAGAAAGCTTCTTGCCTCTTCACACGCCGATTGTCGCAATTTCTCACCGTTCCCCGCGCTGGAGGAAACGCTCCCTCTCCCAATCATAAGGCTCTGTGCTTCCGTCGGAATGGTCGACTCCTCCTCTTGCTTCTCCGGCTTGTCTTCCTTCCCCGCATCAACGCCGTGACGCCGATCGATCAACGACCCGATGCCGACGTGCCGCATTGAGTACATATGTAAAACGGGTTCTTTGGTCGCGGCAATCTCCATCTTGCCTCCTCCCCCTTTTCTATCTATCTATCTACGTGTCACTGCAAAAGTACTTGTCGTGGTATATAATAGTTCAGTTCAGTCGACAACCCTGATTAATCACCTGAGGCTGAATCTTCCGCACCCGCGAAGTCGTATACCTACGAACGATAAGCCGGCACGTGCGAAGGACTTGGCTGACTGAGACGTCGCGTTTCATTATTGCCACCCCAAGAACGATTCCGTGCGAGTATACTGCGTGTGAGTGAAAAAGAGACAAAAGATTGCGAATCATGGCACCGGCACTTGACGTCTACGACTCCTCGACCCCCTCCAACGTCACGGTTGGGGCCCTGGGCACGACCACTTCTGGTAAGAAACTCAGGATCCGGTCGTATCCGAAATTCCACTCCCTGGAGGAGGAGCGACTTTACAGAAAACAGCATCTCGCTGCGGCGTTCAGAGTCTTTGCGGAGAGGGGCTTCGATGAAGGTGTTGCGGGCCACATCTCGGTGAGGGATCCGATCCTGACGGACCATTTCTGTAAGTCGGTGATTGTCCGCCACTCGTGCGCCCCAAAAGCCTGAGGATCATTGTGACTGAACGTGTACGCTTCACAGGGCTCAACCCTCTTTCTCAACATTTCTCCCAAATCAGCGTCAGCGACCTTATCCTCGTCAACGAAGACGGCCAAGTCGTCGAAGGCGATGAACCCATCAACGCCGCGGCCTTCGCCATCCACTCCGAAATCCACAAGGCTCGCCCGGACGTCGACGCGGCGTGCCATGCCCACAGCGTCTACGGCAAGGCCTTCAGTGTCTTTGGGAGAGAACTCGACATGATGACGCAGGATTCGCTCCGCTTCTGGAAAAGTCACGCCGTGTACGACAACTTCGGGGGCGTGGTGTTGGATCGGGAGGAAGGCAAGAGGATCGCGAAGGCGCTGGGGAACGGGAAGGCAGTCATCTTGCAGAACCACGGTCTGTTGACTGTCGGCAAAACGGTGTGTTCCTCCCTTCCTCCGTGCGTTTCCCCCATCATGGAAATATATACTGACTCCTTCGGTCCTCAAGGTCGACTCTGCTGCCTTTTGGTTCATTTCGCTGGACAAGACCTGCCATGCACAGTTGCTCGCCGACGCGGCCAGCGCAGGGAGTGGACACAAGATCAAGCTCATCTCGGACCAGGAGGCCGAGTTCTCCTACAGCCAGGTCGGCACGGACGAGAAGGGATGGCTCGCTTTCCAGCCGTACTATGACGAGCAACTTGCCAAGACGAATGGGAACTTCTTGAAGTGAACATGAGACATGTACCACGTACCGGATCCTGAGAAAGGCCGAGGGAAGGGGAAAGCAAGTATGTAGCGGAATCGGATTCCACGAACCGAAGCCAAGTGTGCACAGTGTTATGAACAATAAGTTCGAGGGAGAGAGAGGGTACCTGCTCCGTTCAAGCCAGACAGTTCTCGTCATCTATGCCCCTTTTGTGTCTCTGTCCGGTTTCATCTGTCGCCGAGTCAGTCGGGCCTCATCGTTGTGTATAGCGGATTCGAGACGCTTGTCGAGGCGCAGCCCGGCCATCCGCCGATTCTGAAAATCCGCATGGGGTCACTGAAACTACTTGATCGTGGAGTTTATGCAACAAGGTGACAGCTGGTTAGCGCCCACGTTTGCTCACCCCCGGTTATATGTATGCACGGAGGTAGCCACAGGCTAAACTCCGAGGTGGACACCGTCGACATTTTATACTCGTCCGGGTTGGAGCGTAGACGGGAGGCTTGAATGAATGCAAGGCTGGGGGTATTCCGACTTGCTGAGGCTCCACCTAGAGCCGTTCCTGCATATTGAAGCGGTATGGGATAGGTTTTGTGATAAATACCGAGTGCCTCTGCTCACCTTGCTCCTCCATCTGCACCGACCGAACTACTATACTCGACGGACTTGAGACGTACGGTATCTTGCCCTTTCGCACGAAGCAGCACAGAAATCCAGAAATCCAAGCAGACCCGACAACGACATGGCGAGCATGAAACGTGTTTTTGACAGATCGACGACGGGTACGTCGGTCGCAGAGACGTTCTCTTCGGCCATCAAAGGGAAGACTATACTGATTACTGGCATCAACGTAAGCTCCCCTGTCGCCATTGACGTGCCCTTAACGGGGTTTGTGTCGTTGCTGTCAATCCCGAGACAGCTTTGTTCGCTGCCAACCCGGTAACCATGCTGATTTGAGGGTGAGAATTAGAAAGGCGGCCTGGGCGGCAAGATGGTCGAGATCCTCAGCATTCACTCGCCGAAGATGCTCATCCTCGCCAGTCGCACGCCTTCCAAGATCCAGGACATCATTGAGGAGTGGAAGTCCAAGTCGCCCAGCACGACCTATGTCCCCGTTGCACTGGATTTGAGTTCACAAAAATCGGTGCGGGAGGCGGCGTCCTCGATTTTGTCGAACCCTGAGATTCAACAAATTGACATCGTGTTCAATAACGCGGCCGTCATGTCGATCCCGGAGCGCCAACTCAGCCCCGACGGCATTGAAATGCAATTCGCAACCAACCACATTGGACACTTCCTCTTCACCAACTTGATCATGCCCAAGATCGTTGCGGCAGCCAAGTCGAACGCCAAGGGAGCCACCCGGATCATCAATGTCTCGTCCGTTGGTGCTGCCTACGGCCCCGTCCGCTTTTCAGACATCAACTTTGACAAGCCCAACGAAAGCTTGCCCGAGGCGGAGCAGCCCGGGTACGAAGCCCTTGCTCAAACAGGCCGGGCCGTGGACCCAAAGGAGACATACAATCCTCAGACAGCGTACGGGCAGTCCAAGAGCGCCAGCATTCTGTTCTCGTTGGCACTGACCGCGAGGCTCTACGAAAAGTACGGGATCCTCAGCTTCGCGTTGCATCCAGGTGCCATCTTGACGGAGCTAAGTCGCCATCTTGACCAGGCAGAATACGCCTCGGCGGTCGAGAAGTTCAAGAGCTTTTTCGTCACCGTCGATCAAGGGTGCGCCACATCACTGAGAGCTGGCTTGGATGATAGCTTGGGCCCAGCAAACTACAAGACTGATGGGCAGGGGATCTATCTGGCTGATGTGAATATCGCAGAGGCTCCCGCCTGGGCGCATGATCCGAAGCTGGCGGAGCGGTTGTGGGAGCTGAGCGAGAAGCTGGTGGGACAGAAGTTTGACGTGTGAATCTCTGCAGAGTCGAACTCGGCTGAGGTGGAAGTCACTGAATAAAGATCTGCGGAACACGAATCCGTCCGGGCTCGATATGACGTCATATAGCATTGAACGCAGAGCAAGTCGTGCGTCAACGGAGATGACGACGTTGCCGTGTGCAGAAGAGAGCAGATCGAGCGTAAATAGTGAATTGGAGACGTCTTTTGGTCATCGATTCCTCAAGTTCACATTCACACTCAAGCCCTCTCCCAACACCGAGCAAGGGTTGTGTTAAGCATTCTGTCCTCCGTATCCATCCAGCACAGACTCATATAGCTTCCTCGACGAGAGCAACGTCCGTCCTCACAACGCCTGCTGTCCCTGCAGCTGCAGATCCACCATCATGCCACCCTCATCACTGCTACGTCTCCCCCGCAATCTTCCTTCACTCGCTCGACCTATCTACCCTGTAAGGGCGCCTTTCCGAGCCCTCACTTCCGCACCCCGACGCTTCGCTCAAAAGCAAGACCCCGAAGAGAACCCCAGTCATCAGCGAGCTGCACAACTAGACCGTGAGAAGATTGACTCAGAGCCGAACGAATACTCCAAGTCTGGCACCGACGATGCATCCGCTGGCAATGAAGAAGCAGCCTTTGACCCAAACATCACAGATCCTCAAGAGGCGAAAGAAAAGGCTGGTGAAGGCAACAAGGTGAATCCACTGGACGCAAGTCCTGCAAACCCGGAAATCAGTCAGGGAACATCAGAGGAAGAAGGGGGGGCGAAGCCGAAGTCGTCGGAGCGCGGCGGCTGAAGGTAATGAGGTGGTGATCAGGCAAGGCAGAAGGAAGTATTCACCCAGAGTTAGCGGCCGAGCTTCCACGGGTAGAAGCAGGGAGGCCGCATGTACCTGTACGAACATAGTCAAATGAGCGTGTTTTGCGGCCAAAACAGAGTTGAAGGGATTTGCTTGCATCTTCCGAGTTCCAGGGTATCTATCAACTTCCACACAAAGAGCCTCAATCCAACACCGCTTGCTTGCCCAAATTTCAGTCACAATTATTACAGTCGGTGTTTTGCCAAAGTCTGGTTTCCGATTATGTCGTCCACTCCTTTGAGCCAAGCTGGATAATATCCTTTTGCTTCAGCACCCATACTTTATCCTTGACCTCGCCCTTCTCAACCTTGATTGCGGCAGAGACAGCCGCCTTCGCAATGACATCCGCATCCTGGGCCCACGAATCCTTGAACGAGCCGTGGAGCTTACCCACCACAGAGGCAAGAGTCTGCGCAATGCCTTCGACGAAACGTGATTCTTCGCGGTGACCAATGATCAACCCGGGCTGGACGATAATCGTGTGGTCAAAGCCGATTTCCTTGATGTGTTCCTCGATCTCGCCTTTCATCTTGACGTAGGCGAGCATCGAGTGCGGGTTCGCACCGTTTGCGGAGATCAAGACGTACGTTTTCGTCCCCGCGGCCTTGGCGGCTTTGGCGAGTTCAATGTTCAGGTCGTGCTCTAGCTTGTATTGATTCTCGAAGCCGCCTGCCGCGGCACGCGTGGTTGCCAGGCTCGAGAACACGACTGATGGTGCGGGCGAGAGTGATGATACGTGGCCCGCCCATTTTGTGGTGTCCTTGTCGACGAACTCATTGACGGGAACGGTGGAATCTTTGGCTGCTGCAGGAGAACGTCGCGCGATGATCTCAATGCTCGAGAATGGTGATGACGGGCTGGTCCTCAAGGTCGATAGGATGAAGGACCCTACCAAGCCGGTACTGCCTAGGATGAGAGCTTTCGACATAGTGATTCCTCAAAATTGAGATGCTAGGTGATGGTGGCTGAAGTATGCACCTCCTTCGCAGTGGCTCATCAACGTTATATGCTCTGACTCTCCGGGAGTTCCGGCCGTATGAGCACGGAGCAGCTGCGGCGGAACTCGGCCTCAACTGGAGTTACGTGCAGAAGGAAAATAAACAAACACTCTTTTTGTCAGACTGCGGACTTCTAAGAGCTCATAAACACTTTATAAAGCTTAAAACACTTATTTCGAGGTCGGAATCTCGACATAAGGACATTCCATTTCCATCTCTAGACCTGAGCGTGGCCCTAAGCCTCGCTGCTTTAACCTGAGATGCTCCTGCACGTGATTAAGTATAGTGGCAGTCGGCCTGAGCAACCGGATTACTCACGCCTATAATCTAGGCTAGGGGGCCCCGTTCCCGGCACCCGCCTATAGTTGCCAATTTATCGCCTCTCCCCTAGCCTCAGAACTTAGCACCCGATTACGGTGGTTATATAGAAATAGTGGATAGTTTCCCGATAGACTAATCAGGGTAATAAGGTCGGAAAAGCTGCCTAAGTGGGGCATTAAAGCTTTAGCTCTTTTCGGCTCGCGCTTGGCCCGCCGTACCTCGTAGCCAAGGCAGCTGCGATTGTACAACGCCAGCTCCCAATTTTTATTCAGCCTTCTGAGAGTGTGTGGTTGCGCAGGTTTTCATTCCCGGGCGAGAGTGTTGAGGCCCGATCTCATTTGTATCAAAGCCTAGGCTCCAATTGGCCATTTCTACACTGTTATTGAGAATAAGAACCCACGATGCCTCGTGGGAGGCCAAAGCGGCGGCTAAGCGGCTGGACACTCTTTCCCGAATCCCGCCGGGGTGGAGACTTCGACCAGAAGACATCGAGCGAGCTGCTAAGGAGCGGGATTTGACAGGTCCTTTCATACAGCAATTCCTGAGTGCCGCGGAGGTATCCGTCATCTCGATGGACAGCGCGCCTATCGTGGATGCCATCAAAACAGGAAGCCTTACAGCAGTCCAAGTCACCACCGCATTCTGCAAGACCGCAGCAGTTGCCCATCAGATCGTAAGTTCAGCTTCTTGAAGCCCAGGCAAACTCTTAAAGAAGCTTGCCCCGCTAGCTTTCCTCGTCCAATACTTTTGATGTCAATCTTCATCGGACGTTCTGACCTGAGTTGAACGTACAGAACAACTGCCTCCATGAGATCTTCTTTGACGAGTCGCTAGAACGTGCAGCGTTCCTTGACGCGTATTATTCGAAGCATGGAACGACCATTGGACCGCTACACGGCCTTCCCATAAGTTTGAAAGATCAATTTCATGTGAAGGGCAATGATACCACCATGGGCTATGTCGGATGGATCGGCAGCAATCTTGGTATCAAAGATCCCAGCCAGAGACATCAAATCGAAAGTCAGATCGTCTCTGAGTTGATAGAGCTCGGAGCGGTGCTGTACTGCAAAACAAGTCTCCCTCAAACTCTTCTCTTCGGCGAGACCAAGAACAATATCATTGGCGAAACTCTCAATCCAAACAACCAGCATCTATCTTGTGGTGGATCTTCAGGAGGAGAGGGTGCGCTACAAGCCCTCCGGGGTAGCTCTCTCGGCCTGGGCACCGACATTGGCGGCTCGGTTCGCATTCCAGCAGCATTTAACGGCACATTTTCGCTTGAACCAACTCCTGAGAGGGTGTCATATCGAGAGATCGCAAACACCAATCCTGGACAGAATACCTACCGCTCGACTGTGGGTTTTATGAGCACTTCCCTGGGCGGCGTGGAGCTAGTACTCAAGTCGGTCCTTTCCACCCAGCCGTGGTTACGTGATCCCGCGGTCGTCCCCATGCCCTTTCGTCAGGAGGTGGTAGATACCTACCTATCTCGAGCGGATTCCGATGGCGCAGCAAAAGCGCCTAGAACGGCCCTTAAGCTTGGAGTTCTGTGGACCGATGGTATTGTGACGCCTCAGCCTCCTATTACCCGTGGCCTTCATATGGTTGTTGATGCTGTCAAAAACGCCGGACACAAGGTACAACTCTCAGCATTTGTCTCTTCTGGACTTCGTGCCAGCCTTGAAAGCGTCACTGATGTTAATTAGGTCGTCAATTGGGAGCCACCCAGCCAAGCTACCGCCAAAAGAGTCCACGTATGCTCCTTTGCCTCACAAGTGTTATGTGTCAGGCCGTGCTAACCTAGAATTTCCAAAGGTGTCTTTCCTCAAAGCCGATGGAGCCCATGATATCCATGCGCAGCTTGATCTATCAGGCGAGCCCCTCATTCCAGACCTCGCGGCAGCGTTCCATCTAAAGCCGCCTATGGGACTTTTGGAGTATCAAGACTTGACGCTGCAAGGCCTCGAGTACGAGATCCAGTACTCAAACTATTGGAACGCAACTTCTGAGGGAGATGGTAACGTTGTACAACTATATCTGGAGTTCCAGCCCGCTGAGATATCCTGCAGGCCAGATTGTCGATGCAGTAATCATGCCAGCAGCTCCACATGCGGCCGTGATTCCTGGAAAGTACTATCACACCGGTATCATCCTCCAGTCTGTTAGCCAGCTTCTGAATCTGACCTTGCGGATTAGCTTATACCGAAACTCTGAACCTGTTGAACTATAGCGTTGCTGTCATTCCCGTTGCAAAAGCTGATAAGAACATTGATTTCTTCGACAAGGGGTACCAACCGTTGAACCAGACCGACAAAATGAATTGGGAAGCCTGTAAGTGCCCTTTGCGTTTGGTTTAGTGATCATCTAACTGAAGTCCCATACAGATGATGCTGAGATCTATGACGGAGCCCCTATTGGTGTGCAGCTGGTAGCGAGAAAGTTTGAAGAGGAAAAGATATGCGCCATTGCGAAAATAGTCCAGGCCGCGCTTCAGAAGGAGAAATCAAGGCGCAAAATGTAAGTCGATGCATAAACGAGACGAAAACACTCACTGCGATTCACTTCCCACCACGTCTTTGATGTTTGACCGGTTGGTATGAGTACGATGCTAGAAGCATCGCCGTTACTACAAGGCTACGGAGATATCTTTCAATCTTTGGCTAAGGTATTCTGTCACGTCGACTCTGCCGTTCTCTTTCGCAATTTCCAAAGCTGTCTTGAACAAAGGGCTCTTGGGCGCCGGGTTCGCGCCAGCCTCGACCAACGTAATGACAACCCCCAGGTGCCCCATCTGACACGCAACCATCAACGGTGTCCAACCGACTTTATAGGCTCTCTCGATGCGTTGCTGCTGAGGCCGAGTCTCGTTTTCATCAGCCAGCACTGCGTCCTCTTCTATCGCCCTCAGGTTATGTGTCTCTAAAGCTTCGATTCTTGACCACACTGATTCCGGAGCACACCCGGCTTCAAGGAGGCGCTTGACTATGGCCGACGAGCCTTTTGCGGCCGCGAGGAGCATGACTGTCTCATCGTGATTCGATATTTCATCAAAGAAAGCGCCGGCATCGAGCAGAAGGTCTACTGCGTCGGTGTTGCCCTGATATGCGGCGTGCATCAAAGGGGTCCAGTCGTGTTGCGACCTCAGTTCAGGGTCTGCTCCAGCATTCAAAAGCACCTTCATGATAGTCGTGCAACCTTGGATTGTAGACTCGGCCAGTGCGGTCCACCTGTCAGGTGAAAGGTGATTGACGTCTGCACCATGCGATAGGAGGAACACTATACAGTCTTCGTCTTTTCTTTTCGCAGCTAGCATCAGTGGAGTCCATCCGTGCTTGGATGTGGCGTTGATATTGGCCCCGTGCGTCAAAAGGATATCCATAACATCTTGATGTCCTTTAATAGATGCCAGGAGGACCGGAGTGAAGCCCGTTCCGGCGCCCTCCTCTGTGTCGTACAAGGAAGGTCCACTATCCTCGCTGCCTAGCAATTTCTTGACCAAGGCAGAGTCTCCTTCGAACGCTGCTCTGCTGAGAGCACCGAGGGATGCTGGGTCGATACTGGTCGATGGAACGGCTTCTTTGAGATGATCTGTCATTTCACCCGCGAATTCTCGGTCGTTGGAGAAGATCTTCTGGAATAGGCAGGAGCGGGAAGTGTCTGCGCCCGCATTCACAAGCTGTCGAGCTATCGAGAAATTACCCGCGTCTGCGGCGAAGTCCAATGCGGTCAGAGATCCGGGTCCTATGGCGTTAGGATCTGCTCCATGATCGAGCAGGAGCTTGACAACGTGATCTTGACCTTGCGCTGCTGATATCATGAGCAGGCTTTCATCTTTGGTGTTTTTTGTGTTCACCAATATGCTCATTTCCTTTCTGGATCGAATGCCTTGCAAGCGCATTAGAAGCGTTGCGACTGCCTTGGGCAAATCCTCCCTTGCAAACTTCGCAAGCTGTGTGCTGATGAAAGTGTCATCTTTTGTCAGTTCAGGCTTTGATTGTAACATTTTGTCGAGTTCTTCGACGTCATTTGCTACAGACGGCCCCTTCATCGAGGTTTCTGCATGGGTTTGGATAAGCACGTTTTGAGGGTCGGCGCCGCCTCGGACCGCTTCTGTTCTGTCCTTCACAATTTCTGGATGCTCCTGCCGGCTGTAGTGAGCGTTTACGCCGAAGTTCAGAGATTGCTTTTCTTACCTGCAGCCAATGCCGATACCAGTTCCATCCTCGTTTTGTTTTCTTCAAGGTCTTCCATTTCTTACAAGCCTCGCAGAAGCCCTCCCATACACCAACCAGACTTTGGACCGGCTGAATTGTCAGGGGTCGCGGCAATGGAACTCCGGAGTCTGGAACTCCATGAAAATAAGTCAAATGGAAGCTGTAGCTACCATCCGGTATGTTTACCCAATGTCCCACCGGGCAGCGAGCGCAATAACCTTCCTTTCTGCTACCTAACCCTCGCGCCCAACCTGGTGTGTGAAGGTCGCCACCGAAGATGGGCTCTTGTCGAATTGGGAGAAGATCTGCGTGTTCGGTATCGAAGTATTCCTTCGGCGGTGTGAAGTCCTGTGGAGGTTGCCATCGCATGGCCAAGTTAGGTGGTCGGGGCAGGATTTCTGGTGGTGACGATTGCAACTCCACCTCAATAAAGAGCTTCTTGACAAGGTCCGCCTCCGAGAGAACGTTTACGGAGGTTTCGTTGTCGGTTTCTTCTGGTTCACTCGCCTCGCGACTCTCCAGTGGCTCGGCGTCGGAGACATATTCTTGTTCATTTGTCAGATCGGTACTTGGAAGGACGAACAATGCCAACTGCTCTAAATGACGACCCAAGTGTCTACCAAATTTGTCTGCGGGGATACGTGCGGCCTCTTTTTTCGTGTAGCCTCGACGGCTAAGCACCGCGGCGTAATCGCACAGGGGGCAGTCGGACGCGGCAAGGTGCGTAAGAGGCCTTCCGGATTTATGAGCAATACTCTCATTCTGCTCAGGTAAGACTTGTTCAGGATGCTCCATCCGAAGATGTGTCATCATGCCAATGAAGGAGGATTGCTGAGAGCCACATATGATACACATCCAGTCTTTTCTGTGCACTTCCAATTCGTGTACCCACCATTTGCGCCTAGATTCAAAGAACATCTCGTTGCAATTCCCAAAAACACAAGTGTAGGAGGATAGATCGGCGTGAACATGCTTCCTTCGTATTATTAGTCCGAAAAACAAGAAATGCAACAATGAAATCGCTACTTACTGCCATGCGTCTCGGTTCAGTGTTTCTACAATGTTACAACAGTAAGGACACTGGAATGGTCCATCCGTGAGCAAGTTGCTCTTCGGCTCCAAGACCCTTAACTGATGGTCATCGAAGGTTGCTCTTGAGGATCGGGCAAAGAAGGTCTCTTGAGTGTCCGACTGCGATGCCGTTCCTAGGGTCATGGGAAACCGGGATCTGAATGTTGTGGCTCTGGTGAGACTGAGGCTCGGCAATGAGTCTAATTTGTGCTCGTCAACAGAAAGTCCAGCCATGGAATCGGTGTTGGTCCGATCCATTGCTCTGAACCAGTGAATACGCTCCTCTGTTTCCCCAGAAAGGTCGACAGAGAGCTTTTCGCGGTGACGCCGTCGGTACCAGAGCCACTGTCGTCTTTGTGCATTCGCCTTCCCAAGTTTTTCCACCAGAAGGTCATTTCCAGAGGCATATGGAAAGAAATTGCGGACATGACTGACGTCCGGGCCGATTGAATAGTCGCTGTCCGTCGATGATTTAGCAAATTTGGCCCTGCGCGACGATTTGTGCAGTTGAATTGAGAGCCTCAAGAGGCTCGTAATAGGCTCGTTGATGGAAAGAAGTCCTTTGCCTCAGTGAAGATACTCTCACTTTCCGCATGTTGGTCAGTCTCAGGGGTAAGCATTCCTCCCCTCTCGTCATCGCTAGAGTCATCCACGTCGCTGAACTCGTCAGGAGAAATAAGAAGGGACTCTTCAGTCCACGTTCTTTGCTCACGGCTGCCATTGGCAATCGCCTGTACTTTATTCCTTGTCAGTTCCCTGTGAAAGTCTCATTTCCTCCTCAAAGGCGCGACTCACGCTCTGAAGTGAAAAAGAACAGTTGACCCAACAGCCGTATGACCTCTCGAGCGACATCGTCGCCCGAGATGCGGAAATCAAGTGAAGCTTCGCCGCGCTGAAATACGCCCAAACTTCCTGCCCAGATATTGAATCGATCGAGGCAGTCTGCGAGGTAATGAGAATCAATTTCAACGTGTTCAGGAAAATCTCCCGACCGCGTTCTTGCTGCGATGTCGACACTTAGATCCTGCAGGTGACGCCTTGTTTTTGAGGCTTCCACTGCTATCGGGCCGAGGCTGGCCGCCATCGCACCCGCGATGCTTGTCTTCACTTGAAGTCAAGCAGCCTCTTCTTCACCTCTATTCTCTGGAGTACTGGCACCAAGGCCCAGTCTATCCAACTGAATCTCTGCGAGATGATTTTGATTGTAACACGAGAGCCAGAAATTAGAGCATCGAGGCTCGGGATACCCAGCTGCGAGGAGACTTTATTTTACCTTCAATCACAAGTCGGGCGTTTGACTACCGTGGCAAATTCACAAGTCGCATGAAAGGAAATGATTTTCTTTGGTGGGCATCATCAATCCTTGGTCGATTACGAGGGGCTAGTTTTGTAGCTGCAAGTTTGTGGCACCCTGATTTGCAATTGTCCACACCGGTTAGCCATCGAAAACAGCGCTTTACGCCAGCCTCCTCCCAACCAGCAGTAGCACCGCTCAGTGTGGTTTCACGCGAAGATATTGCTATCGACTTAAATGACTGTGAAACCACCCAGCGGGGGACAGTTACCGCAGGAGACTCAAACGGCATTTTGTGGTGGAAGAGGGATGCGGGGCCTGGAAAACCTCAGCTCCAGCTGGCACAATATTGCCGCCTGGGCACTACAAATGGTATAGCTAGGAGGATAAGACGGCACGTTCAAGCTCTCCACGAGCTTTCAACTTCTCACGCCGAAGATCCAGACAGGTGACTAGTCATGTCTGGTGTCGAGATAGTGGGCCTCGTGCTGGGGGTGTTCCCACTTGTCATCACCCTGCTCGAGCACTACCAAGAAGGCTGCGAAACACTCAGAGATTGGGTTTTCTTTCGACGCGAGTTTACGCATCTTGTCAATCGGCTCAACAGCGAGCAGATCCTATTCAGACAGCAGATAGAAGGCATGCTCCGCTCTATAACCGACTCAGATTTCGAGGCAAAGACGATGATGCAAGACCTGCAATGCGATCGATGGAAGAATGCAGAGCTCACTTTGAGGCTGAAGAGAAAGCTCTGTGGCACCGGCGAATTCGAGAATTACCAATCTTCTATTCTCTCCATCCATGAGAATCTTGACAAGATGGCACAAAAGCTCAGGAACTGTGAGCCTTCGGTAATTTAGTGATCCGGATACTCTCAGCCTTGAAAGTCTTCTGACCTGCTCCAGGTTGAATCTTCGGACGGCACATCCCAGAAAGGGCTTCATTTGCAAAAAAGGTTGCGAAAGCTCCAGTTTTCCCTTCGCAGAAAGAGGTGGCAAGAACAAGTCATTGATTTGGGCAGACAAATCGACCGCGTCGGCAAGCTTCTCGGCGAGGCTGAAGCACTTGCACCAGCGAGGCAGTCGCGCGGCTCAGCAATATCCCAATATTTTGGGCAAGCGAAGAAACAAGCCTCAAGTCTACATAAAGCAATCACGAAAGGCTGGACGTGCGGCTGCAGGAATGACCATACCTTCAAATTGGTCTTGGCCAAGCGGTCTCAGGTGCGCGGTCAATGGGATCACGGCTCCTGTGTGTTCAAAGTTTCCTTCCCCTTGGATTCGAACATGCCATCGAGAATCGAGATCCCGTTGCAGGGAAATTATCAGTGGTACACATCAGATGCCACAATGATACTATCCCCGGGTGAGAGCGATTACTTCCAGAGCAAAAGAGCACACTCAGATACCTACAGCAGCATCGATGGGTCAGGGTCGCAATCAGTCCCAAGTCTATCGACTAGTACAACGGCAGCGCCGACAACATCTAGGACAGTATCGTTCAGCTCGCGCAGTCGCAGTCGGAACATCTCATTCCATGAGAACACACTGAATTGGAAGCACTCCGATATCTCTGTGCTTAAAACTCCTGAAAGCCCTTCACCAATAAGTGACCTTTGCGAAAGCCTTCGAAGCAGAGGCAGGGAACCCTGTCTTGGATATTTGGAAGACGGTCAAGGCGCTTTTCATGTCTTTCACACCTCCCCATCCTTCTGCTTCACCTCGGCCGATGTTGACCAAGTGATTAGCCTGGGAGCTATCCTCGATAAGACAACACAGGCCGGCGGCAGAAAGATTGATCTGCAGTTTTCTCGCCACGACAGGCTGTCGATCGCCTTGACCATGTCCTATGCATTTCTCGAGTTGTATCCGACGCCTTGGCTTCCGAAACGGTGGGACAAGACCGATGTATACTTCTTCCAGCGCAAGAATGGCGAGATCATGACCGAAAATCCCATTGTCGTTTGCAAGACAGTTCCAACCAAGGAACAATGCTTGGCTCAGACACTTTCAGGAGAGCGAAAACTTCAAGACCACTCCGACGCGCTACTCTGCCTCGGAATTTTGATCATGGAGCTGTGGTTCGGAGAGGCCATTGAGTCTCAATTCTTTTGGAAAGAATCATGCGATAAGCAGGGTAAGGCGATAGCGTTGACCTACCTGATCGCAGCGCTCGAATGGCAGAAGAAAGCGAAAGACGAAGGTGGTATCCCATTGCACGACATTACCCATCGATGTGTTCGTGGAAACTTTGGAATGACCATGATGGATCTCGACGATGGCAGCTGCGTGAAGGCTGTGTACGATGGAGTTGTGAAACCGCTTGAAAGCTTGCTGAAATATTTCTGGCCGGTCAAATAACTAACCTGAGCCTCAAACTATAAAGGAAAAAAAAATTGATGATGCCTGATTTGTTCGGTGCATTTTGTCTTGGTGGCGCAAACCTCCGCAGATGCCTCATGAGTGCGTTACGAGGATGCTGGTTCGGAGGCTCTTGATGGTGCTGTGAGGCCATGGGCAACTGCGACCCACCACGCCTATATTTGTCTCTTCGTCAGACCAACGACTCTCTGTCCTTTACACCTCTTTACCAGCATATTACCGGCCTGCTACTATTACCACACAGTAGACTTAGCCGAGGAGATAAATTAGTAACTATAGGCGGGTGCCGGGAAGAGGGCCCCCTGGCCCAGATGCGGGCGCGATTGATCCGTTGCTCAGGCCGAACGACACCATGCTCAGTCACGTGCAGGAGCATCTCAGGTTGAAGCAGCGAGGCTCAGGGCCACGCTCAGGTCCAGAGGTGGAAATGGAAAGTACGCTTGTCGAGATTCCGACCTCGAATTGCCTGTTTCCTGTATAGAAGGAATCGTGCTGGATGTAAAGCAGTCGCTATATACATTACCGGCTTCGCCCGCCTAGGAGCTCGGCAATTTCGTGGTTATTTTCAGGGCTCGGTACGGCGCATTCAATTTCGATGACGTCCCACTTTCATCGGTTTCTTCGACCTCCTTCACCAATATAGCCAAGACTCCGCATCGGATTTCTTGTTTAAATAGAATATAGAAAGGATCGTATATGAGCAGAGGTACTTGACGCTGGTGCGCAAGGCAATACTCTCTTATAGGGTTAAGGGGGGAATGCGCTATAGTGCCTTCCCAGGAACCCCTAGAGCCCTCCTTTAGGCCCTCGTTAAAACTTGACAGTCTGAAAGAGGGACGACCTTTGGGCCACCGCCCCGATTTGGTCAGCGGGGTGAGCTGGCCCAGCCGGCCCTGAGCCGACGTTGAGCCGGACGCGAGCCAGCCTGAGCAAAAGCCGCGCGAGGTCACGTGGGCCAGGAGGAGGCAGTGGTCGAGATTCCGGTCGTGAAATAGGGAATTCGATGTCGGAATCTCGACACGAGTACTTTCCATTTCCATCTTCGGACCTGACCGTGGCCCTGAGTCTCGCTGCTTCAACCTGAGATGCTTCTATACGTGACTGAGTTGAGTCTCGTGACTTTAAGAGGTTTTAATAGCAGCAGCAATCTCTCTCTGCCTCGTGTCTCTTCTGACGGGAGTACATTTCGGTGGGATTCGACGCCGTTGAATGGTCTAGACGCGCAACCTTCCAAGCCTGGCCCCCACCTTGACCTGGAGTCCAGCCCACTTGTTGTCTATCCCTATTCACACACTACATCATGTGCATGATGGCCCCTAAACTAAACTCACAACATCACGAAGTGGTTCAGCTCCTGTTGACCAACTCACTTATGAGCGGACGAGACCGATGTGACCAGACCAGCGCTGGCTGTGCCAACAGTGAGCGCCAATGAGAACAGTATTTCAAGTCGTTCCATCGTGTTCGACGTCCTAGCTTTCTCCTGGGTACTCACCCAAACGAGTCATCGGCCAGAAAAGCCACCGCTCTGAAAGACATCTATCTTCCCCTCCTACGTGAGGGCCTACCTATTGACGTGGTTCTTCGTGCGACGTCGTCACCTGTGAGTATGCCGGCGTTTGCCTACAAGCCGCTGGACGGCCAGTATGAGATCCGCCTTCTTGAGCTCGCACCCGGACCAGCCGGGGCGACGCTGCAAGGGAGCCTACGTCACGTCCGCGTTGACAATGTGGACACGTACGAAGCCCTTTCATATGTCTGGGGATCCAGCGACAAGTGCAAAAGGCTGGGCACACAAGACGGCGAGATCGCGATCACGGCGTCCCTGTATTCTGCTCTGGTGCGGTTGCGTTTGCCGACCAGCCCCAAGAATATTTGGGCAGACGCCGTGTGCATCAATCAAGACGATGACCGGGAGAAGGGCCAGCAAATCCGGCTCATGACACGGATATATCGGTCTGCGGTTGCGGTGGTTGTGTTCCTGGGAGACGAGGCCGACGACAGCAACCTCGGCCTCGCGGTCATTGACAACATGGCGAATGGCAACCGGGACAGCGTGCCAGAGGTCTCGCAGGCGAAGATGGACGCAAAGCTGCAGGGGGTTGAATGGAGGGACGCCAAAGACTACGCGTGGGAGGCGTACAGGGCCCTGCTCCGCCGCCCCTGGTTGCGGCGCGTATGGATCGTGCAGGAGTTCGTCGTGGCCCGCAAAGTCCGCATGGCGTGTGGCTCGTGGGAGGTCGACTGGAACGTGCTCGCGAAGGCGCTCGAGCGGTCGGAGGACTGGCTGCTGATGGCGATCGAGGAGCTCCGGGACTGGGAGGTGGGCGCGGAGACCAAAGCCACGCAGTTCGGGCGCGCGTCGATGCTGGAGCTCGCCAGCGCCCGGCACGAGTACGCCGCGGGGACAAGACGGCCGCTGCTGTCGCTGCTCGAGCGGTTCCAGGCGTCGACGAGGGAGGCGCTGCACCCACGCGACCGCTTGTTCGCGCTGCTGGGCATGGCCGACGACGCCGACGACGCCCGCTTCGATCCCGACTACGCCAGCCCTCTCGACGCCGTGCTCCGCAACTACGCCGCCGTGTTTGTCGAACGGGGCCTGAGCTACGAAATGCTCTCGACCGCTGGGTTCGGCGAGCGCGATGCCACCGTCGCCTCGTGGATCCCCGACTGGACGAAGCCGCCTGTGGCCGGCATCCGCTCCCGCGTCGCCGTCCTCCACGCCATCTTCCGCGCCGCCGCCGACACGCCGTTCTCGGCCCGCTACGACTCCCTCAGAGACCACCTGGCTATCCGGGGCTACGAGGTCGACCGCGTCGCCCGCGTCGTCCTGCGCGAGTTTTCCGCCGACGAGCTCGACGACCCGCGCGCCAACACCTTCAAAATGCACTTCCTCAAGGCCCTCGAGGTGGCTGAGTCGCGCACCAACTACTGGACCGGCGAGAATCCCCACGACGCGCTGTGGCGTACGCTCACCGCGAACCACGCGCGCCCGACCAGAGACTCCGCCGAGGAAGCGCCAGAGGATCTGGACTACCACAGGCACACGCTCCAGGGAATGCTGCTCGACAGCGAGAACTGCGACTTCTCGTCGTATCGGGTCCCCACCGACGCCGAGAAGTCGATGGCGGGCTTTCTGCAGGCGTCTTTCGTGGACCTCCACCGTCGATACAGCTTCTTCGCCATGGTGCCGTACCGGACGAATCCGGACGACGTGCTTTGTGTGTTTCTCGGATGTCCCGTGCCGTACGTTCTTCGCCCAACGAGTTGGGATGATCCTCGCGCATACGGTGGGTATCGTTTAGTGGGCGAATGCTACCTCCATGGGTTCATGAAGGGTGAGCTCATCAACGACTACCAGGGGTTTTTTGGTTGGCCGAGAGAGTTCAAGATCTACTAGTTTGAGGCCAGCTCTTCGTCATTAACAGTCGCGTCGCGTAGACTGTGGTCTGTAATGCTTCTGGTAAAAGCTACATTACGTGCATCAGAATACAATGGTTGCCAAGCGGTCCAATGCTAAAGCGGGCAGCTATGACTCGTATACAAGGTGCTTATAAAAGATGAGAAGTAACTTTTGTGCTACCGAAAGCATGCACAGAGGAGCTGCGCTTGCTCTCTGTGCCGTCATCCTTCTTTCGCAATATCCCGACAAGATCGTCAAGCTCCCAAAGTACTCATTGCCGACCGCCAAGTCAGGCAGGGGTTTATCTCGGCAAAGTTTGGCCGGGAAGTTCCACGTTGCGAAGAATGAATGCCTGGGGCGCCTCTCCTCCTCTCCCAACGACCCTCAACATAGTCGCCCGAGATCGACTTCTCTCCGGCCGCTGGTCCGTTAGACTCGAAGCCTGGAGAAGCATCAAAGGGAGAAGAACTGAAGCCTCAGTTGACCGAAGAGATAGGGGAGTAGAAGTCAAAGCGTGACAGGCACGATTGATGGATTAGAGCTGGCTAGGTTGTCAAAAATCATTTCTGGTCTCTATTTGTGTTAAAAAATATGGTACAGAAGAGTCATACAGTCGTCGAAATCCGGGAATAACACTCTACCTTGCAGGCCTACTGGTCCCTCACCAGCGCCTCGAGCTTCGAATACACCCTCTCGAGCTTTTGCTGTCGCTGCTCCGGTGTGCGGCGAATCGTGGTCTTGCTAGCCCGGTCGTGATATTGCTTCATGGACTCTCGGCAGTAAGACAGTTCAGAGACGAGGTCCTTGATCTTTTGCATGCGCTCGGCGCCGTCCCGGCCGCCCTGCTCCCTCTGTCGGCGGAGGTCGTCCCTCTTGTCCCGCAGGGCCTGGCCCTTGGAGATCCTCTGCTCTTCGGCCGCGGCGCTCTCGCTCTCGAAGAGTCGTATCAGCGTGTTGAGCTCCTCAATCGGCCTCGCGCCATGGTTGCGCGCTCGCGCGTCCGTCATGTCCGACTGGGCTCGCGCCAGCGCCTCCTCGCTCCGGCGGAGGTCTTGTTCCAAGGTCTGGAGCTTGGTGCGTTTGCGAGCGAGTTCGTCGTCCAGCTTCTGCATGTCGGCCGAGTCGGGTTGGGCTGCGTCAATCTGCGTCCTGAGGGCTTCAAGCCTTCTCTCGTCCCGCACTTTTCGTCTCCGCTTCTCCTCAAGGTCGCCGCGCCTTGCGCCTAACCTCTCCAGTTTCTGCGCGAGGGTTTGTTCTAGAACCGAGAGGTTGTGGCGGTCGGGATGCCTCCTCCCCCTCTCTGTGCCGATGGCATGATTGACGTCCTGCACCTCGCGCTCTTTTTCGCTCAGCGCCTCGCGATCGGCCCTCATCTCCCTCGCGAGCCGTTCCACATTCTGGGTGGTCGTCTGATACTCGCGCTGCAGGTCGTTGATGTTTCTCCCTGCGTCGCGAAACGCGCGCGTCGCAGCTGCTTGTCTCTCCTCTAGGGCTCTGATCTTGGCCCGGAGCCGCGCCCTCTTCTCGCGGAAGAGCTCCCACTCCTTCCGTGCGGCCCCCAACTTCTGGGCCGCATCATTCAAGCTCGTGTAGGCGGCTGCGAAATCTCGCTGCAGCTTCGGCACTAATATGCCATATTGGTGTGCGGTCCTCTGGCACACTTCTTCTTTGACCTTCAACTCGATAAACTCGGCCTCAAGGCGGGCCAGCTCGGTCTCCTGGCGGTTAGCCATTTAGACGTAGGGGGTTCAGAGCCTGATGGTACAACCCAGGCGTTGTGGCAGAGGAAGAAAGTATGTAGTGGTGATGCGCCAATGGAGGGGGGCAGTTGGGCTGAGAAGGAGACTGAATGGATGAATGAAAAGGTGCAATGGAAACAGGGCGGAAATACTCAATTTTTGAACCTCTTTGCCCACCTGTCCCGTATGGCGTATGTTCCAATTCACCTGGCACAGCCCTACCTACCACACCCTCCTCCATGACGATGGAAGCCCCCGTGGACGACAAAGGGCACCCGTGGAAACCCGATGACAACCGTGGCGGTTGTCTAGGCGATGAGGGGGATGGCTCTTTGGTTTTTCAGCCGCACGATATCTGCTGGGGGGTTCACAGGCATTAATTGTTCTACGGGTTCGGGAGGGGGAAAGCCATGTGAGGCAGACATCAGGCAGAAAGTTGGGTTTGCGGCCAGGAGTTTGGCGTTGTTTGGTGTGCGGAATGTGGAATGCACAGCCCCGTTCTTCAACCGAGCGGGATGGAACTGGATTTGCTATTGGCTGATGGCCAACGTCCAATGCAGACGACAAAGGACACCGAAACAGGTGTAAAAAGTGCCCCTCGTGTTCGTCTTTCATCCTTGCATTGCCTACGCCACCGCTGTCGTCGGCCGGGGAGGCTATAGCAGGGTCACGTTCGACGACAACGTCACTGGTAGGGACTTTTTCACACTCTGTGCATCAGGCTGGGCTGTGTCGCCCTTTGCATGTCATGCTACTTCGTGGCGCACCCTTTGGCGGCGCCAATCCATGCCCATCCATGCCTGCCATCCCGACAACCCTACGGCACCCGTCTTGAGCCGAACGCGAAACTTGTCAGAGACAAACGAACAAGCCTAGCGGAATGAGGCAACCCAAAGCCAACACAAGGAGGCGCCAGGCAGACAAGTCAGCCTCACTCCCTGAGACCCAGCTTAGCCTAACCCCCTCCCTTACAGCCCCGGGCAGCTGTGCTCTGTCTAGACGCTTCTTTTATGTATGTAGGGTCAGAGAGCGCTGGTCTTCAAAAATTTCACTCGAGCAGCTCTCTCGTGTCTGGCGTTGTATCCCGATTTCTTTCAGTTACGAGGTGATACTTTTCAGGCTCCCGACAACAACCGCCGGCTCACTCAACCCCGCGAAGTTCATGGACTGCTGTTGATGTAGCCTGACATTGGATTCTTGAACCTTTGCCACTGTGGCCGCCAGCAGAGACAGAATCCGTCACAACTTGGTAAGTTTTGCTTCTCTCAATGTTGAACTGGAGCCTAACAGAAAAGGCCCCCCCGAAAGGCGCCCTCCTCCCAACACGCTGACCCGGTCCACTTCTGGACCACGAGACAGCCTGATCTGCCCGGAACTCGACACGAAGGACTGACATAGCCATGGCGCCAGCGGCGATTGTGACCATGTGCGACGACTCCTGCGAACCGCAAGGATACGGCACCTTGGTATCCATGTCACGGTCATCCACCGTCAACTCCTTCGACACAGATTCCCTTTCGGAGCCACGACCAGGAAGACTTTCCCGCACCAGCACCGGCGACCTCCTTGTCAGTGAGAAAATATTGGCCGCCGCCGTAGGCAACCGCTACTCCGGGGTCGGTGTCCTCCAAACCCTTCTCCGCCACCGCAGTCACATCACCGTGAGCGAGAAGATCATCGTCGCCGCCGCCGCGAATACACGCGAGGGTGCCGCGTTGATAAAACTGCTCCTGGCCCACGGGAATGTCGATATCGGCCTGAGTGAGGAGGTCATGCAGTCGGCCGCGAGGAACGAAGGCCAAGGGCCCGAAGTGATGGAGGCCTTGCTAGAGCATCTCAAGCAACACCACACAGACCATGGGGAGGATGATGACGAAGACATACGCATGAAGATGGCAATCAGCGACAAAGTCCTGCAATTGGCGGCGGCGAATGAAGACAAGGGCCCCGAGGTCATGGCTGTCCTGCTAAGGTATGGGAAAGACTTTGGTCTGCAGGTGAGTGACAGCGTCATGGAGGCTGCGGCGGCGAACGAGGACCGGGGCCCCCAGGTGATGGAGGTTCTCTTGAAGCATTTGGATCTGCATCAGCTTTGAGCGAGCCTTGTACGTGGTAGCATATAGTGTGAGAAGATCAATCGAAGAATGTAGGAAGAGCTCGCCTGTAGGTTCAATTGAAGATCGTGCATGGTAATTCGAAGACGGCATTGTGGATTTATGGTAGCTGGTACGCAGCTTTCCCTTTGGACGTTGATCATCCACATGTGAAATTCTCTAGGTCATTGGTGCGATGTAGATTATCCCAATATCGACTGTTACTGATCACCAATGGCTGAACTCCCGAACGGAGAGTCACGCTGATCCAAATATAGTATGGTCGCGATGACTCATGCACATCCCAGCCTCGCGCAGCCTGGTCACTCCGCATTGGCCAGCGCCTTTGGGCTTTGGGATTCCGATCTGCTAGCGCGAATTGCGTGATTGAAGTCGCCTCCACCAAAATTTTTCTGAAAGGCATCATCTCTTACTGCCGATAACGCAATTCACAAAATGGATGGCACTCGGTCGGCAGTCGGCTTTCGAGGTCCAGATGGGGTGCATTCTGCTTCAAAAGGTAGGTAATTTCCTGCGTTGCTTGTTGATGCTGTTCTGTGTCTGTTCACTATCGCAAACATGCGTCTGGAACAACCCTCTTCCAACGGGCCTGCTCCCGAGGCAAACACCAAGCTGGCTCCTCGCACCGCAAGGAATCTTCCCTTCGGTCAATCCCCTTCCCTGTCCTCCATTGGCGGTCCTACCTACGTGACTGCCCAGATCCTCGTCCAGCAGGTTGCGTATGCTTTGTCCGACAAGATCTTCTCTTACTCCCCAGAAACATTTGATCTCGATGCCGCTGCAAAATCATGGGCAAAGACGGAGGAGGCGAACATCAACGGCTACACAACGGGCATTCAGTCTATGCAGATCCGCAATGGAGCCGGTTCAATAGCCTTGGGCTACATGTTCTCCAAGGACTTCGATCTGAAGAAGCGACATATTCCACAGGGTCTGCTGGCGCCATCTTCGGCGCTGACGTTCCTAAGACCCATTCTCGACCAGCTTTCTCTGCTTTACTCGGTCAGCAACCCATTTGTCGCTCACGTGGCAGCCCTCGACTACGAAGGGGACAAGAATGGTGGCCTCGTAACAGACTACGTCACTGCCTTAGCGGCCGCAGAGGACTTGGGCCTCGCCTTGGTTGCCAGCCAGTCCGCGTACGAGGTGCAGCATATGTCGCTTCTTGCCACCCTCCTGGCGCAGGATGTCCCCTCACTGCACATATACGACGGCTTGAGAGTCGGGAGAGACACTACACGTGTCATTGACATTCTCGACAAGTCCGGATTAGGCGCAGCATACAACTCGATCCTGAAATCTCTCTCTGACGAAGACCGGAAACATCTGAGCACCGAGGGGAAGGCATTGAAGACGCTGCGTGCTCTCAATGACGAGCTCGGAACTGATTACAAGCCATTCGAGTATCACGGTCATGAACAACCCGAAGTCGTACTGGTGACTTTCGGCTCGGTCGAATCATCACTGGCTGGCCAAGCAGCGATCGCATTGGCACAATCTGGTAGCAGGATTGGAGCCATCAACGTCCGACTGTATCGACCTTTTGCTGAAGAATCTTTCCTGAAGCTTATCCCCAAGGGCGTGAGGGTGGTTGGTGTTCTCGGCCAGGTCACCGATGCGCAAGCTGTCCAAGAAGCCGGCTTCCACTCTCAGTTGTATGAAGATGTGCTCGCTGCCGTGTCGTACGGGCTTACAATCCATGACATGCCTGAGGTTCGGGAGTTGAAGTATGCTCGCGCTGAGACCTGGACTCCTTCCTCTATCTCGTCCATCTTCCAGATGCTGCTGGGTAAGACCGCCGACAATCAAGGTATTACCACGTTCTTGGACAACTCCGTCCAACGGTATACCTTCTGGAACGTTGACGACGCACCATCCGCGCCAGCGGCTACATATCTGGCAGAAGCACTGGCCACCGAATCTGCACAGAACGTAACCATCAATACGACGCACGATAATCTCATGCAAGGCGGTATTCACAGAGTGGATATTCGAAAATCGGCCAGGAGCCTCGATGCCGCATATCCCATTACATACGCCAACACCTCCGTGGTCACTGATGTCAAGCTTTTGGAGAAAGTCAATATCCTGAAATCCGTACAGCAAAATGGCAACATCATTCTTCTCCTCCCAGGCGTCAAGGACGAGGACGTCGAAAAGAAACTTCCCGCAGCATTCAAAAAGGGTGTCGCTGAAAAGGGGATCGGCTTGTACCTGGTTGACCCATCTAGGACGGCCCTCTCCGCCGATATCCCTGACCTCGAGTCATTAATCGTCCAAGCCGCCTTCCTCCGCGTTGGTCTCCGCGGCTCCGAGGAAACGGGTCTGCAGAGACTTGCTTCAATTAGCAGCGATCTCGAGACCCTCGAGCAAGTGGCTGCAGATCTAGAGAAGACGCTCCGCCAAATCGAGATCCCCAAAGAATGGTCCCAGCTGGAACTCGAGCACCCGGAGTCTGCACTGCCTACGAACATCTCCCCCAACAGCTTTGCCAACTTTGACAAGTCCGAAGTCGAAGAACCACCCTCCGTCCTGCGCAGCTGGCAAAAAGCTGCACAGGGCCTCCTTTTCAAAGAAGCTTACAACAGCTCCTCGCAACTGCGGCCCGATCTCTCCGCCAAGACATACACCGTGCACGTCAAGGAGAACCGACGCCTCACACCGCTGACCTACGACCGCAACATCTTCCATATCGAATTCGACCTGGGCGAGTCGGGCTTGAAGTACGACATCGGCGAAGCGCTGGGCATCCACGCGGAGAACAACCACGACCACGTCATGGACTTCATCAAATGGTACGGCCTGAACGAGAACGACGTCGTGGAGGTCCAATCACGCGATAACCCGGACATTTTCGAGAACCGCACGATCTACCAATCTCTCATGCAGAACGTGGACATCTTCGGCCGCCCGGGCAAGAAATTCTACGAAGACCTCGCCGCGTTTGCAGACGACGAGACAGAGAAGAAGAACCTCCTCACGCTCGCCGGTCCGGAGGGATTCAAGGAATTCCAACGACGCGCCGAGGTCGACACCGTCACCTTTGCGGACATTCTGCTCGAGTTCCCCTCCGCGCACCCTAGTTTCCACGACATCGTGCGCATCGTCAGCCCCATGAAAAGGCGAGAATATTCCATCGCCTCCTGTCAGGCCGTTACCCCCACGTCCGTGGCTCTCATGGTCGTGGTAGTCAACTGGTCGGACCCCAAGGGCCGCGACCGCTTCGGCCAAGCGACGAAATACCTGAGCGACCTACCCGTGGGGGCCCCCGTCACCGTCAGTGTCAAACCCTCGGTCATGAAATTGCCCCCGCTTTCCACCCAGCCGATCATCATGGCCGGGCTGGGCACGGGATTGGCCCCCTTCCGCGCCTTTGTGCAGCACCGCGCCATGGAAAAGGCGCAGGGCAAGGACATCGGCTCCGTGCTCCTGTACATGGGCTCGCGCCACCAGCGCGAAGAGTACTGCTACGGCGAGGAGTGGGAGGCGTACCAGGCCGCCGGGGTGATCACGCTGCTCGGCCGCGCCTTCTCGCGCGACCAGCCCCAGAAGATCTACATCCAGGACCGGATGAGGCAGAGCATCGACAGCATCATCAAGGCGTACATCCAGCAGGACGGGGCGTTCTACCTCTGTGGGCCGACGTGGCCGGTGCCGGACGTGACGAACGTGCTGGAGGAGGCGATCGCCCGGGACGCGAAGGCCAAGGGCGTGACTAAGAAGATCGACACAGCCAGGGAGATCATGAAGTTGAAGGACGAGGGCCGCTACGTCCTTGAGGTGTACTAGACGGTGCGAAAGAAGTGCATAAAGGGGGAAATCAAAATTTACGGGAAGGTCGAAGACATTTCCCGGCACAGGTAGCGAGTAACGTTAGTGTTGGCCGTGCCTATCTTGATTGTTGATAGATGATAGATGCAAAATGCAGATGAACATCGAGGAACGCGCGGACTGAAGTTCCTTTCCTACAGTATCAAGTCTCAAAACAACAGGACAGACAACCGGTCATGCTTCCCCCCTTGTTCCCCCCTGTGCAAGTAATTAGTTCCATCGTATCCGCATACTTGTAGTCGCACTTCTCGCGGCAGCCATGTCGGAAACAAGTCGATTAGTCTCCGCAACACGACCGGGCAAGAACTCGGCCAAGGCTAGGGAAGAGCCAAGCTGGTGAAGCTACTGACTGGTTCATATATTGGCAATGTGCGTTGCGGACCTGAGCATATCGCGGATGAGGACGTCGCCACGCACACTGACACTGTCAAAAATACGCATTGGAAGTCTCGAGATACTGATCTATATTACCGGCTCGCAAAAGCTAGCTCCTGTAACGCCAAAGGAAAGAATACGGCCCTCAGATACATAGCATGCATGATTCGTGTCGCGAGGGAGATCTCTCTCCTCGCCGTCGGATATTTTGTCATGAGGTCGAAGAAGCAAGGCCGAGAAATCTATCCCACTCCTGTTTTACCCTGTCCGTCTTCTGCCGGTGTTGCTCTCGTCGCTGCCGATCCCGACGCTCCGCTTCTCGAAGCTCCGCGCCGTCGAGCCGTTGCATTGCTCTTTCGGCCTGACCCCGTGCAGTTACTTCCCTGTCGTCCAGACGGCGACGGGCACGCGCGAAGGCCTCGTCCCAAGCTGGTGATATTAGTCCGGTCCGTATCGTACACCTTCCCCTTGGAAATGCTTGCTTACCTCGGATGTTGTTAGTCGACGGCGCCAGCCTGAGACCAACCCTGTTGAAGCGGCTTTGCCCGAGCTCGGCTGCGGTCCGTCTTGGAAACTCCTCACGGAGAATTCCCTCGAGGCGCTGGTCGATGGTATCCTGCCAGTTGATGTTGTGGCATATACCTCCTGCATCTCCGGGCGTCGTCTCCACAAAATAGTCCTCATAGCGGTTGAAGGCGTCGAGTTCATCGAGAGTACTATCGCCCAGGAGCACATCGCTCATGAGTCCTTTCAACACGAAGAAAGTTTTCGAATATGAGGCGTCGCCAATTCCCAGAGGAACTTGAACGTAACCAGCGACTTTCTTCACGGAGTTGTTGGCTAAGACGACGTATCCTGTTTCTTTTGGAAGCTCGTTGATGAGCCATCGATGGCGTCTTGCATAGTCGTAGGAGACCAGGTCGATATCCGAGCCGGTGTCCGCAGCGGCTGATGCCATTCTGCCGTCTACTGAGCAGCTCAGCCACCGCCGGGGTGCGTCCATGTAGCACACTCGCCAAAGCTTTTCCAGGGAAGGTGTACCCAGCTTTTTCAGCCGGTGTCTGAACCTTGTAAGGGTCTCCGTGAAACGCAGGAAAGGATCTCCCATGATCACTGCAGCTGCACATTTCTCAACCACAGAGAACCGACAGTTGCGCCATACCTTGGACGGATCATCCGGGAATGCAACATCGGCAACGACTTCGCCAATGGACCTGAATGCATTGCCACAAGCATTGGTATACAGACGTCGCTTCTCCTGGTGTCGATCAATCGCCACGCCGGTTCGATCAGCAAACTCTCGACTCATCATGTTCTCAGTGGACAAGGTGTCTGGGAGTGCATCGCAATGAACACCGTTCACAACTGCTGGTAGCATCGATCTGTTGGGGCGTAGCAAGGCTTCCTCAAGCCAAGGGGCTCTTCGATATCCTGATACTGGCTGCAGAGTACAGTCAGCGTGGACAATTATTCACTTGAGGATTTATTGTACCTCAATTTCGAATATTCCACGACGCTTGAATTCGTCTAGACTTACCAGTGGAACGATCTCTGGGGGCTTGAACATGTGCAGGTCAAAGGTCTCCGCCATCATCATAAGCCTATCGTACTCTGTCCACCGCTTAACGAAATCTCGCCGTTTACGATTCTCCTCTTCCAGTCGCATAACGTACTCTTTCATTCGCCTGTGAACCGCTTTGCTCTGTTCCTTTAGCCTCTTCAAGCGAGCATACCGCTCGTCAACCTTCGACCGGGCAAGCGGACGTTGCAGACCTCCACCCCCGGACTGTGACCCACCAACATCGCCATTGTCGGTGTGGGGACTGGCAAACAGTTCAGCCATAGATAGCAGTAGAAAGAAATGGCCTAAATTGTTCGGACAAAGACTGTCGCCAGTCCTGGAGACCTAAGGTCTCATCACCAAGAAGGGAGATCCAAGCAGTGTGCCCCGAAGATTGTGAACCCGGAGATTTAGGAGGAAGCAAAAGAAAAATGGCCGGGAGAAGGGGGGCGCAGGGTTCCCAAGGTGGGCGGGAGAAACTTGTGTTTAAAGCTTTGCGGCAGAAGAAGCGCGGGCGTCGAGAGGAGGCGGTGTTGCGCCCCGAATCATAAGGCCCAGTCAAGTTGGGCAAACTGCTGGTCTGGACTGTCCAAGAACTGCAGCATTGGCTTTTGAATTGCCCTGCTCTTTGTGTATTAGTACGATGGCAGACCCTATTTCTGCTGTGTGGCTGCCTCTCAGGAGGTGGGCTTTGCTTGTGATTCGCGCCATGTAGTGAACGCTGTCCGAAACAGAGACGTTGAGTGGGCTGTGTTGGGCTCGGCGTTGATGACCACGTCGCACCTTGCTATTAGTTGTGTCCTGCAGCATGACTTCGGCCAGTTCAGACACCATGCTTCCATGGTCATTTCTGTATTCGGATTTTGGGGTCGCATCCAGCCTCGAGCGTGTCTAAAAGAGCTGGTCAATATCGTATCTTCACAGTGCACTTGAACCCGGCCTGAGAGTTCCTGGACCACTAGGATACTGACACCTCCTCGCTGACATTGATGTAGCAGAAGTGTTGAGGCAGACTCTGGAGTCCGCTTGATGGCTGACGAGGAGAAGAGCGCCAGGCCCCAGCAATACCTGACCGGCTTCGGCTCGTTTGCAAACTTCATTTCCAGCGACAGCGACCACGCCACGGCAGTCTACAAAACCTTTGACAAGCTCACTGCCCGCGACCTGCTCTATTATGAAGCTGAGCTGTTGGAACTTGAAGCATTGCAAGATCAATTCGACCACGAAGACGCCACCGATGTCGACAAGGTCGACAGCTTCAGCCCCGAGTGGTTTCGCATTCGGCAGAATGCGCGGGATTGGTCTTCTTTCAAGCAGAGTTCTCAAGAGCCCAGCGCCGTTGGGGCACGATGGAAGAGGCGAATGGACCTGGCCATGCAGATCAGAGCGACTCTGAAAGAATACCGCGAAGCTCTCGTCGCCAATGCCAAGGTGTTGTCATTGTCGCGCCCGTCCAAGCAGACCATGACGGCCTTATCGCATACATTCCACCAGAGGCTATCGGGCTCTGACGACTCGTCCGAGGCAGATGCCGTGCTGATGGGCCACAGTTCGCACCTCTACCCGCTGCTCTCGAGGCGGTGCGAGCAACCGCATACCGATCACATCTCGCTAAAGTCCGTCCCGGAACCTGACTTCTTGACGTTCTTCTTGAAGACATATTGCTCGCGACTCTTCAAGGTTCGACATCGAGCTCCTTCGCATGGCCTAACACACATGTCTGCGCCAGAAGTACGCCACTACTCCATCGAACGCATCAACTTTGCGGCTTCATTCATCACAACAGCCCTCTCGGCGCTCCTTCTCTTCCTACCGATATATGTACTCTACCACATGTCGTCCAGCAAGCCGGGGTTGACACTCGGACTGATTGCTCTGTTCACGTGTCTGTTCGCTGCGACTATTGCCCTTGTCACAAATGCCAGGAGAGCAGAGATCTTCGGCTCATGCGCCGCCTATGCGGCAGTACTGGTGGTCTTCGTCAGCGGTGACTTCGCTAATGGAAGTAATGTTGGCCCTAATGATTAAGACAGAAGTCCCGATACCAGGGCAGCTGTTTCTGGCTCTTCGCTGACAAGAAGCGCCAATGTCGAAAACGGGCCGTGTCAGGAATGAAGTCAATTCGAAAAGAGTACGCCGTATTAGCACTTCGGTTGCGGAAATTGAATCAAAACATGGATGAATGCTGAGGCTTCTAAATATGTGCGAGATCGCCGTCTCACGCAGATGTGATGATGAAATAACACAACACACATACTTCAGTGAGTCTACTCGAAGCCGATACGAAGTGAAACTCATTCCCAGCGCACTAGTCACGCCGACATCAGATCTCCGAGACTCTTGGTGCAATACACGATAGGGGCTGTTGTTGAGATAGCTTGTGGCCATACGAGGAGACACGCTACAGGGTGCGATTCGTGCAGCAAGACCGGAGATTGTTGGAGCATGGTGTCCAGGCTAGAACCAATCCCGCGCCTCAGGAGTAGGTGCACACATTGACACTGTCGAGGTACAAGACGGTCGTTGCGGGGAGCAGAGCTGAAGTTGCTACCCCGAAGGTGACGCTGATGAGGTTTCTGAAGCTGTCTGGCAGCTGGAAGAAGACCATAGAGTTGGCTAAAATATTTGTAGGGCTGAATGAGATTGTGTGCGCTGGGACGGAATTGCTATCCTTGTCGATACCCGTCACAGTGACGGTACAACCCAAAGGCACGCTTGGCACCTGCGGATTTCCCTGAAGGAGCGTACATGCGAGTCGACCGGAGTAGATATCGAAATACGCGGAAGGAGATGCGGTGATGTTGCCGAAAGGCTGGAGGGTGAGCTGCCCGAGCTGGAGGAGATCGTTCAAGATGGTGGCAGCGGCCACATTTGGCGATGATTCTGGAATGATTCCACCAGCTGTTCCCAGCAACTTGCTTGATGACTAGATGTATTTGTGAGACAGGCTAAACCAATCAACACGGGCAGTGACAGGAAACTCACCGAGATGCCAAATCCGGCATACGTATGGCCATTATATGTGCCGACAGGTGAGAGTTGAGGCACCAGGACGAAGCCAGCCTCATCAAACTGTTCGAAGGCAAGACGTTAGCAGGTAGGTCTTCCCAGACTGAGAAGCGAGTAAGAAGCGGAAGAGTTCGCTCACCGTGTCCGTGACGTTGGCGCATGACTGGCCACTCTCTGGCGATTCGCTTGGGGCAGGGATCGAGTTGACGAGAGAAACCAATGGCAGAAGTGGCAGCAGCAAGACCGCAACGCGGCCTGAGAAGAGCATTACGATGGTTTCCGCCTTCCGTGCGGCTCAGGCGATGATCCGAAGATGAAGGAATACAAACGGTGGGTAGTTTGAGCAGACCCTTGATTTGGACGTAGAGGAAGAAGAAGGCAGCCGACCTGAAATGGGAGTCAGATGAATATAAAGCAATTGGGAAGCCGACAAGCGTCATTCCTGCCTCAAGGCGGGCAGGACAGGGCGAGTAGATGACAGCAGCGCTTGATAGAGCAGGAGCGATACAGCATCCTTGTTTCGTAGCCCGGTGACAATGTGTCCAGTTGCCTCTCTTCTGGATACAGTAGCTTACTGCAGCGAGTCTCTCAATCCACAAGTGCCCCTATGTGCTCCTCCATGTCGCATCAGATTCAACTCACCCCCACCATCAGCACCCAAGCTGCACTGAACCATCGTCTGATGTTCTACGAAGCACAGCTGTGTGCATCGGTCAGCGAGCAGAAACCGTCTCGATATGCCACAGGAAGCGGCGATCTCATGTCAGGGAACGAAGATTTGAGATCCAGACCTCAACATAGAGATTCGTCAAATGACACTACAGGTAAGTCCTCGCGGTGAGAGCTGCTCAGGGTTGCACAACGAGGCTTCTCGCAGGCGAACATTGTTGACTTTCTGCTCAAATTGATTTCCACCACCATCCGAAGATTTGCCGAGCTCCGGGCACCAACCAGGCCAGTGAGGCCCAATTGCCGAGACCCTATGATCTCATCTTCGTCGACGCCGTATCTCACCTCAGACGTAGACTCGATATCTGTTTACGCATTTCAATGCACAACCCCTTGACACCTCCAGGAGCTCACGGGCGCCACCGCCAACAAGCATTTGACGTATCCTATGGAGCTTGGGAATTTTGAACGGAACCGGTTCCGACAGCCATCTGAAGAAACACATCACTGACCAATGCTGCGAAGATTTGGTGCCGGCCTACCCTCCGTGCTGTTCATGTTGTTCTCATTCTTCGGGGCGCTCGTCGGCTACTGGGCCATTCTCAAGCACACTTCTCTGGTGACAGCAGCCTTTGCCGGCAATGCAAACGCCCAGGCACCGTTGACTGGCTTGCCGGAAGCGTTAAACCCAGAGCTCACGAATACGATCGGAAACGACCTGATCAAGCTCTACTACAATGGCACAGGCCCAGTCCCTTCGTACGACGAGAAGTCACCGATTCCCGAGCCCATCACCCCTCTGAACGCAGAGGCAATTGGGGCTTCGATCTTGAAGGAACTGCTCTCAATCGTCGAGACGCCCTACTACCCAGATGTATGCTCGAAATGCATTGCCGCAGGCCAAGTACTGCAAGTTGCGGCCATCACCCAACCCGTATCGGTTTTCACGAGCGTACTCATCCAAGCATGTAATGCTCTCCCGGATATCAAGGCCAAGCTCCGGTCAGCTTCTTGTGAATCACACTTCAGCGGTGTCGGAGGATTCGGCCCATACATGGCACAGCTGTTCTCGAAGATGTCCTTGGCAACAGGTGACATGCAACACATGTGCTCTGTCAACTATAACCTTTGCGAAGAACAGCCTCCTATCCTGATCGACGAAGACTTGTACTTCGCTCCGAAGCCCGAGTCGGCCAACATTGCCCCAGAACCTTCGGACCATACGTTCAATGTGCTTCACCTCTCGGATTGGCATCTTGACCTCCGATACGATATCGGATCTGAAGGCAATTGTTCAGACTACATGTGCTGCCGACCGTACTCGGTCAACACAGAGCTATCCACCGATTCCAGCAACCCTTCAATCCCAGCCTCCCGGTTTGGATCGTTCCTGTGCGACTCGCCCGCCGACCTAGCGCTTTCAGCTTTTATGAACATGCCGAATTTCTTCGACATGGACGAGCTGGCTTTCAGCATTTTCACCGGCGACATCGTTTCGCACGATCCTGAAGATCTGCTCTCACAAGCTTATGTCTCATACGAAGAAGAGATTACTTTCAAAGTTTTCAAGCGGATGCTGGGCGAGAAAACACCCATTTACGCAGCCCTTGGAAACCACGATTCCCTACCCGTCGGCTTCAACACTCCACATGTCATGGACCCGGATCCAACGAACAGTAGCAGCAATATCCTGCAATGGAATTATGACCTCGTGTCTGCCTTATGGTCAGGCTACTCTTGGCTCAATGATACTGAAGCTGAATTCGCGCGCACCCACTACGGCGCGTATGCAACAACCACCTCTCACGGGTTGCGTATCATTTCTTTGAACTCCGATTTCTGGTATAAAGAGAATATCTTCAACTATTGGAACGTCACCAATCCAGACCCGAGCGGGATTCTGAAGTGGTTGGCAGACGAGCTCTCAGCATGCGAGAAAAGGGGTCAACGAGCGTGGATCATTGCTCATGTGCTGTCTGGGTACGATGGAAGCGCGCCGATGCCGAATCCAAGCGCGTTATTCTATTCCATAGTGCGCAGGTTTTCACCTGCCACCATCGCAGCAATATTTTTCGGGTAAGTGTCCTCGTGATTGCCAGACCACATACAAGCTAACCGACTCTCACCAACTAGACACACGCACCAAGATCAACTGCAAATCTTCTATGACTATCTTCCATCCTCAGAGGTCCTCATCTCCGATCCCAACAACGCAGATGTGCCACGCAAACTCCGCGACACGACGCAAATCGACATTTCAAAGCCCCTCCAAGTGTCCTACATCGGTCCCTCGATCACCCCTCTGACGGGTCTGAACTCCGGCTATCGAGTCTATCAAGTTGACACCAAGACCTTCTCCGTCATGGGCGCGCAGACGTACTTTGCGAACATGAGCAACAGCCTGAAATGGACGAAGCCCGTCTGGGAGTTTGAGTACGACACAAGGGAGGCTTATTCCGTGAGGTCCGATTCGGAAGATTCACACTCAGACTCGGACTCGGTGGAAGATAATCGACTTCGACGTGACGACAGCGACAGCGACAGCAAGCACGGGCTAGGCGTTCCTTGGCCTTCACAGTTACCTCTCAATGCCACATTTTGGCACCTCGTCACTGAGAAGATGCTCAACGACACAGACTTCACGGCTGACCCTCCTGCAAAATCGGAACTGCTTCAACTATATGAGCTGTACGAGGCCAAGTCTAGCACTGACCCTAATCGTCGAGTCAGCGGCGGGACAAAGAGTGCGGAGCAGAAGGTCTGCTACCTCCGAGCGGGAAGTGGCTACCTAGGCCGCTACTGCAGGGAGAGATATGGCGGTGGGGATGCGAGAAGTCTCAGAGAACGGGAGTTTGAGATCAGGTGAGTTGAGTTGGTGCGTCGATCTGAAGAACTGATGGAAGGCGTGTAGAAGGAGTGAGTTGGCCCAACGTAGATGGAGAGGTTTGTGAGAAATTAAGCTACATATGGGTAAACAGATACATGACCGTTATGATTATCAGCGTTTGGGTAGATTATACATTCAGTACTTGTTGGCATCAGGTCGCGTCCACCTCGGCAAGCATGATTACAATGAATAGCCTCAGCCAGTAGATCGACGCAGCAATGCACTCCACAGACACCTCGCTCGAAACCAAGGCGCTTCCGTACCGTCATACCGGTCATTAAAACCAAACAACCACACATGCTCCGAACACCGCCCACGGTACTATTCCAGGTGGTTGATTGATGGACTGGATCCATCCATCCATCCATCCATCGAACCATCACGTCGACCTCCCTTTCCCGTCCCCGTCGTCCTCCTTCTTCCGCGTCCCACGACTCACAATCTCCCGGGCCGTCTCCCTGATACTGAACCCGCCGAACAGCCAATCATCGCCGTGCCGCCCGTACCCGCCGGGCGAACTGCCGCTATATCTCGGTTTCTTCTTCTGCAGCCAACTATCCCGCTTCTCGATCCCCGGCGACAGGGTGGGGGTGGCAGGAGGCGAGACGGCACAGTCGGCGGAGCGCTGTCTCCCGTGGTGGTGGTGCGCTACTGCTACTGTTACTGGGGAGCAGCAGCCCTGTCCTCGCGCCGAGCCCGGGAGAGGTGATGTCTGGGCGTGCTTGAGCGGGGTGCGAGGCGAGACGGAGGCGGAGGTGTCCTCATCCACTGCCGGTATTAACAGCGGCGGTAGTGGTGCGGATGCCGATGCCGGTGCGGATGCCGATGACAATGGAGCAGGTGGTCTCGGCGATTTAGACCTCGGGCGCGGGAAATGGAAGGTGAAGGCCCAATGATGATGATGATGATGATGTTGTTGTTGTTGTTGTTTGGCGGCAGTGGCAGTGGCAGTGGCAGTGGTGGGAGGGGACGAGGACGAGGAAGTAGTAAATGACGAGATCGGGGATAGAGTGCTCGACGGCGACAGCGTCATGGTGGTGGTGCTGCTGCTAAGAACTCGTCCTCCTTGCGTCCCTTCACTTGAACTTCGGGCCGTCATGTCAGGTCTGGGCAGCGTTGACAACAGTTCAGGGCCAGGCGAGGTTGGGGCCGTGTCCGGGCTCGTCATATTGAGAGGGAAAGCAAAAGTTGATTTCAAGGCTGAGGTCGGTGCGAAGGTGCGAAGATGGAGGGGTCGTTCACAACCACCATTATGACGGGAGGATTATATATTTTAAAAAAAAGTAAACTGAACTATTATATTCGCGGCATCGAGATCACGCGTGCAGTGCACACCCTTTGGCATACCATCCAAGGACATGGCCAAGGACATGGCCTGGCATGGCATGGCATATTGGGCCGTAGAACTTGGCGGCGGTCGTCCTGGTCTGGTGTCGCTGATGGATGCCAGGACTGGAAAACATGCACGGCAATATCCAATCAGGCTCGTTAGAGGACGAACTGACCGACGGGTTGTCCTTGGGAGCCAAGAAGAATGTCAGGACTGATGACGGATCTTTGTGATAGGCACGAAATAACCGACCAAAGGATCATCCATGAACGAGGCACGCCCGTTAAATCTGGCAAAGCTCCTACTGTAAGGCACAAAGGCCCTCCCCGCATCGAGCATGACGATTGCCTGGGCCCTTTGCTCTGCATTCATTGACGGATGAGTTCGTTGTTGCCATCCAATCATCAGCCGCCACATTCTACACCATTCCATTTATGGCTGGGCATCCTGTTCACCGGTTTCGGCATCTTCGGTCAATTCTGGGATGAGACGGGCGGGAAATTCAATCAGCGGAATGTACCGAGCACGGAGAATGGAGTAGCTTTGAATCAAGATACAGGAGCTGTAGGGCCCAGTGTTCACTTTGACCTGCAGATGTTCAACCCAGACACTGCAGTCTACGTCGAAGGGCTCAATCCAGATCGATTCAGCGAAGAGATGGACCACGGGATGGATCGAGGAAAGGTCTTGTTTGTGCCAAAGCATGAACACACCGTGGTGTACGGATTGATGTTCTTTGGTCTTGGTGCTCTCTAGTGATCTGATCGCCGGCGAGGTGAGTGTACTGGCAGTAATGATAATGTGTGCATGCATATCATAATTAATACTGTGGCTAACCACCCTTGGGTATATTGAATCCGTATGAAAAGGTCTTATCTATTCCATCCAGATGTGATAGATCTCACCCTGTACACCTCTCTTCCGGAGGCCTGTACCCAATGCCCAAACCCTCCATCAACCTCCTCTCCCTGTCCCACCATGTATCCTCGTCGTCCCACTCCATCCCCTTCCACCGCTCATCGGTCTTGTCGATCGTCTTGCCCTCCATCAACGATTCAATTATCTCTTTGTCTTTGTCTTCTGTATCCTTGGCTTCGCGCGACAACCCGGGACTCGACTTTGACCCCAGCCTTGGCCTCGGCCCCTCCAGATCCAATACCTGTCCGTTCCCGCGATTGCGCACGCCCGACGAATCGAATTTCAAGCCATGAACCTTGGACACGAACCGGCGGATATCACGCTGAAAGGTCGTGCCGCCGCTCCAGCCGAGGACGGCGCAGCCGACGGTACGCCACGAGGAGATGATGATGTCGACGCGGCGGTGGATATTGGGGTTCTTCTTTGTGCTCCTCGGCGGTGGTGCGTTTTCGTGACTTTCGCTTTCACCTCTATCTTTAGCGTGAGCATCATCTCCAGCGTCCCCTTCATCGAACACCGGATCCTGCCAGACGCAAAGCGCCTTGTCGAGGCTGTCGAACCCGTGCCCTCTGTGGCCTTGGGCGCGGAACGGCAACGTGGCCTGCCCGCGGTCGCTCGTCGTCGTGTGGAGCGTCAATGTATGCGTGATGTAGCCTGCGTCCTCGAGCGAGCAGACAACCTCCCCGACCAGGTCCTTTGTCTTGTTCTCGTCGCGGTGGGTGACCACCACGTCGACGTCCCCGCAGAGGGCCTTCCCGCGGCGATACCCGCCAACGATAACGCACTCGACGTCGTCTTTCGAGCCGAAATTCTCCTCGGGAATATGGAGAACCAGCCGCGCGTGCCGGAGGATTACATCGCAGATGCTCTCGACCTCAGACCGCGGGATCTTCTCCTGAAAATCGTCCCAGTATTTGAGTCCGATTTGCTGGACGCGTGTGAGTTGCCCCCATCCGAACTCGACGATGTCGTCCAGATCTCTCCATCCGTGCTCGTAGTAAAACCGCCTCGCCGTCTCGGCGCCGACGCCCCAGATGTTCCAAAAGAGTCGCAATACCTGGAGGTCGGGCTCCGAGTCAAGTTCTTCGACTTCCTGGATGTGGCGCTCTGTGTCGGTAGGCGCGGAGTCCTGCCATTCGCGCCATAGGGAGGCGATCTTCTGCTCACAGCCCGGGAGGCGGAGGATTTCCTCCGCGTGTTCAATGCGATACGGGTATGCCGAGACGGAAGCGATGGACGTGCTGTATGCGCGCACACCGACATCGTCGAGCCTCAACTGTCGGGCGTCTTTGATCTTGGTGAGCTGCGCGATGAAGGCTGAATTGGGATTTGTCGCGAATGTAGACCGACAGCATGAGTAGTGGGCGTAAGGGCCAGTGGCCCAGTCCGGGAGCGGCGGTAATGGATGGGTGGCGATATATTCCATCTCGGAGGTAGTTGTGCGATGGAGTTTGGGGGCTTTATGCTGTTGCGACGACGGCGTGGGTGAGTGGTGAGAGTGGTCGCCCCAGCGGCGGCGTCGGGTCGGAAGACTAGCAGCTTCGGCTCTTGCGCGCTCGAGGATTGAGGAGGCGTCGGGTCTGGATGTCCGACGGAGAGAGGACATCTGGGATGCTGCTGTTGAGCCGACTTTGGCGTAGGCTGTATGCGTCGGAGACGTTTTCGGCGTGGTTTCCCCCTCCGGTTTGGGGATGATTCTGGCGGTGTAGACGACATAAGGCTTGTATGGGACCAGCTTGCCGTCTTTCGCACATGCATCCAGCCAGGCGAGTTTGACGACGAGAACATGGTCGGACAGATCTGGCCAGAAGACTTCGGATGAACGGACCGCAACTTGTGGTGACAGTTCCGGGGAGGTCGATTTGGTGCTTGACCTCGTCTGTCTTTGTGTCGTTGAAGGACCTGCGCCATCATGATCGCCTGAAAGTCTCAATTTCTTCTTAGGCCGGCCTTCGTCTAGTACGCTGTTATTGCGGCTGCCATTGTGGTCATGCTCCAACAAGGCTGCATCCTCGGTCCAAACCCCTTGAGCCCGCAGGTCAAAAGCAGCGCGCGTTTTCCTTGACACGCGCCCCACGAACAATCTCGCTTCCTTTGTATCGTAAGTTATATGGCCACCTGCGTGATAGATCAAGTCCTCTGTCTCATGAAGTTCATCGGGGTGCATGTGACTCGGAAGGATGAAGATAGGTGGAGCTGAACTCAGGTCTACTCTGTGACTGGAAGTTGAAGAACCCATGACTCCTATCAGTATAGCTTAGCTTATCCAAAATTGAATCCTGACTAGCCGGTTCTTGCCGCCATCTCAGTATGCTGGATGAATGCCGCCGTCGAGGCGAAAGTCATTCGGTCGCGTCGCACATTCCGGGGGGCTGTCATGTTATAATGCTAGCTGGTGAAGGCATATGCCAGGCATTTCAACCAGGCACGTTGAAAACGCCGGCCCATGATAAGAGAAGAGGGTCGCATCAGAAGACTGAGAGGATGCGTTGTACTCGTATTCGGAAACGGACTTTCCAGATGTTCGTAACTCGTACCAATGCCCTTGGCTGGAGCTTCGCACCCGGGGAGCTGATGTCATGATATGCCAAGAATGACGTATCAGCGGCCAAGACGAGGCTGAGAATCTGGCAAGGCTGGCAGCCGAGAGTTCGTCGCCGTCAACTGCAAACCTTTCGCTCCTCCCGAATCATCGAAAGCACCACTAGCGTCGTCAATGAAAGTCCGCGTGGAGGTAACTCGCACGCATGCAGCGACGATATCAAGATCGTCGTACCGATAGATGCTGGCTCGCCGAATCACTGCGAGCCTGGGTGCTGAGCTTGATGAATCCACATTGTGTATACCCATTTTTCTATCCCTTGGCCTGCAAAACCCCAGCCATATGATGGTACTTTACAAACCGCCACAAGCGCATCTTCCACTGATGCCGATTCTTTGCTTCAACTCTCATCTCGGTTGAAATTTACTTCTTCTTCCTCCCAATACTTGTGTCCACACTGCCCACAGCCCAAGCCAGCGCGAACGTTACGACAAACCCGACAAAAATAGTGACGGGTTTCCTGAAGGCTGCAAGAAATGGATATTCATATGTCACCACGACCGTGACGTCCCTATCCTCATCAACTACGTTGGTAGCCGTGAGTTTCAACTCTGTCCGGCCCAAAGTATCCATAAAGGTTTTGTGGAGACTCTCTTCGGCATGGAGGGTGGGCGCACCCGTACCGCCGTGGGCTTGCCATTTCACGTTCTTTGCACCTTCGGGAAGAATGACGCGGAATGTGAGATGCTCGTATTGAATGCCTTCTGGATTTCGAGGACCCTCTAGGAGTGGGACGGCGAGGATGTATGTATCTGCCTGAGTCTTGATCTTGCGGAGGACAGTAGAGAGGGCGTTGTTCCAGCCGATGCGGAAACTGTACTTCCACCCTCCGAACAACGGGTAGCGAGGCTTTAATTCAAGACTGGCTTCGCGGATGTTATTCGGGCGAAATCGTGAGGTAGAAACATTGCCAATTTCATCGGTGAAATAGGGGTCAACGCTCCCCGGTTTCAGGGTCACTTTTAGTTCTCGCAGTGCGGACGTCGAGCCCTGCCCGGCGGCGAGGTAGAAGGACTGTGTTCCCCATGCAAGACGGGAGAAGTGATTTGAGAGGGTAGCTCCGTCGTGTCGGAGCCAATATCTTTCTTCTGTTGCCAAGTTGCCACCCCAATGGGAGACTTCGACGTCACGCTCGAGGGTTGTGCAGACTAGGAGGGGTTTGTTAAATTCGTACCGGACGGTCACTGGGTAGGTTGTCCCAGGTTCGATCTCGGCTGTGTCGTAGGGACCGTATGTGATGGATGAACCCTGCTTTTCTGGATCCTCAGATGAGGTCAAGCCGGATGTGGTACTGTATTCGGGGACGTCTGCGGAGGGGAACTTGACTTTTGTCTTCTGCTTGACAGTTTTGTAGTTCGAGGGGACGTAGGCGGAGAAGTTGTAAATCAGGTACTGCTTTTCTTCCTGCTTGATCGACGCGGGCAGAGGCGTTAGAGCACCCAGCACACGCCAGGAGACGGAGAGGGTGATGGTGCCTTTGGTCGGGAGAGGTTCAGCGAGGTGAATGACATAGTATTGGGTTGGTCTGCTACAGTCAGCGTGCATACATCGAGGCCACGGTAGCGGTACCACCTACTTCACAGATCCGCCCTGGTCATTCAGCACGGCAGACAGGGCAGTGATGGAGACTTCCAATGGGGTATCTGGATTCTTTTTATCTCGGGCATCGAAGCCGCCTATCCTGCCCATCATGTCATATTCAAAGGGGACATAGTAGTCTGACTGAGGCGATTTGTCCGTATTCGTGACGAGGATATTGGTGGTTTCCCTGACATAACCCTTTTCGAGATTGATCGTGCGGACGAGATTGGTGTTCTCGAATACTTGCGGCGGCTTGAAGTCACCCGTCAAGATCTTTTGCGTGGTGCCCGGTTCGGTGAGGTTCGACTCTGCTCCGAACACTTCGGCGCAAAGCGCGAGGAACGCGCCTGCCACCGACAAGAGTCTCATTTCTGTACCACGGGAATGCCGACTTCAATCCAGCATTTGTCGTTGCTGGTTCGAACTGGCCAGTTGGACTCTTGGAGAAAGCACACCTGCGGAGGCAGAGCGGTACGGTAGAGCAGAAAGCTGTGATCACAATACGGGAGAGCATAACCGCTTAAGCACATACTGACATTGACATCGCATTCATTGGTCGAAGCTCTTGACATATTGAACTCCCAGCGCTCGACTGCGAAAGACAACCGAACCAGCGACCTGTGGACAACGACAACGCCGACCATGGCGTCCAAATTCGTCCCCCAACTGATGCGCCAGGCGACGAGATCGACAATCCCCAGAGCTGCCCGAAGACAGCTCTTCCAACCTCGACACTTCTCTACATCGCCTTCATCGAGAGACGATGAAGGCCACGCCCTCTCAGTGGTAAGTGACAGCACTCCAATTCATCAGCAAGCCCTACCACGCCATGTCATACATTAAACTGAACCTGGCTTCCAGCACCGCAACACGCCCGACAACAACCCTTCCATCCCTTTCTCCTTCACCGACACAAACCTGCGCTTAGTAGATGAGATCCTCAAACGTTATCCTCCACAATACAAGAAAGCCGCCGTGATGCCGCTTCTCGACCTTGGCCAGCGCCAACACGGCTTCACCTCCATCAGCGTGATGAACGAAGTAGCCCGCATATTAGAGATGCCGCCCATGCGAGTCTACGAAGTCGCCACCTTCTACACAATGTACAATCGCAACCCCGTGGGGAAGTACTTCGTCCAGGTGTGCACGACCACACCGTGCATGCTCGGCGGTGTAGGCTCGGACGTCATAATGAAAGCGTGCGAAGAATTCCTGGGTATCCACAGCGGAGGCATGACAGAGGACAAGATATTCTCGCTCCTCGAGGTCGAATGCCTCGGGGCATGCGCCAACGCGCCCATGATGCAGATCAACGATGATTACTACGAGGACTTGACGCCCGAGACGACAGTGCAGATTCTCAAGGCGCTCAAGGACTCCGAGACCATCACCGGGTACGATAAGAGCAAGATCCCCCGGCCGGGACCCCAGCCATATGAGGGCAAGCAGAGAATGACAAGTGAGCCAAGGGCGGGGCTGACGACTTTGTTGGCCGAGCCGTATCACAGCAAGGACGTCATGCGTACAGACGGGGAGCTGTAAGGTGCCTGCAAGCAAAACGTACGAGGGGCGCTGAGTGGTACGACTCGGTGGTTTTCGTGCCTCGAATTTCCTGGTTAAGCGATGCCACTTGTTAAAGACCCTTGAGGGACCAGAAGAGTAGTCCAGACACTGTACATATACGGACGAAGAAGAGGGATGCCTTGAGACGATACCGCGTCATGCGAGTCAGAGAATCGGAAATGAAGCAATCCTACTGCGACTCACAGGTGTCGATCGTGAGCGATTTGGCAAGCCCTACGCAAGATAGCTTGTGAATGTGTGTTGCACAGACATGCCTCCTCCTGAGCGACTCACGCCCACGCTTAGGTATCACAAAGGCCAAGTCTATTTGGACGTTGACTGTTCTTGCATGGTTGATATTGGTCTCCGGTAATCCATTACTCGAAGGTTCTGGGTCTTGCCCCTTCCATGTCGCGCTGCTCATCAGAGCAACCCATACAGTTATTTCTTGTTGTCACGTCGCTCCATAGCAGTCAAAGCAAATCTTTGCGCCTTTTAGGCGATATCAGCGCCATCGTCCTAGATACTTTCAAATCCCCATCCCCAAGATTCAATTGAGTGCTGCCAGCCCATAGTCGACGCTATAGCCCATCCTAACCACCAAGAGCATATGACAACGAGAGATCGGCCGTATAGAGATGGCTCCTCGAACGAGCTAAGTCACAAAAGAATCATACGTCCATATGGACGAGAAAAGAATCTGTGTGTCTGGGTCCACGACTAATCCGTGCTGTCGTCGAACCAAGCATCCTAAGCCATGGAAATAGACGCAAAGGGAGCCATATTCCATGCCGCGGGTACGGCTGATGGCGTGGCTTGTTGAAGGTTGGCCGGCGATGACGAAAAGACCGTCCAAGACTGGACGTCTGGTATCCCACTCCCAACGCCGAAAACCGACTCAAAATCAGGCAGCTGGACTTCTGCTGGATAGGCCTCTACATGTTCTTGTTCGGGCTCTTCCCAGCTATCGCTTTCCGAATCGCCTGGCGGAGGAGTTGGATTGCCGGCTCCCGACGGCGGACTGGATGCTTCTGGGGAGTTGATGCCAAAGGACGGTTCTGTCGGTTGCCAGTCGACGTGATCTGTGTGCCGATTTGAGTAAACCATGGTCCAGGTCAAGTCGCCTTCGAACTCTTCACCATTAAGTGGCTTCTCAACATCACCCTCATTGGGCTTGATGGCAACGGGCTCCAAGGGGCACTCTCTAATACGTCGATCGATGACATATTTCTCAACCTTGGCTTTCAGCCTCTCGGGACCAACAGGGTCCTTTGCGACAGACCACTGCTGGCGTCCACCGTTGCTGAACCACCCGCTGAAGGAGATCGAGGCAAGCTTCAATTCCGTCTTTAGATGCTTGATCATCCTCACCCAGCACTCCCGCCGATCATCACCGCCTAGGAGTGTGATGTTGGAAAGTTGCAGTCGACGAAGGGTTCCCGAATGGACCTTGAGGAAATGTATGAGATCCTCTTCGTGGCATATGCAGGCGTCGATGATGAGATTTTCCAGCTTTGGTAGAAGCGGATTGCAAAACAAAAACCCGGTCGAGCTCTCCACGAGCCCGCGAATGTCCGACATCAAGTCCTCGTCAGAGTAGTGGTGACGACTGGTGCTGCAATCGGTCAACTTCAACCTTAGCGTCCGGAGCCTCTTGGCTGATCGAAGGATTTCTCGGACAGCGTCAATGTGGTTTGCGGTGCCGATCAAGGTGTCATTGCGGAAAGAGAGCTCAAGATGCCGTAGACCCTCCGTGGCGTTCTTGAAGATGTTCACTTGTTGGAATGCGGCGGCCGATTTCATTGGTACCACTCCAAACATCGCACGGCCGTCGATACTCTTCGCCTTAAGCTTTTGAAGACGACAGTCGGCAGAGAAAGCGGCCGTGATGAAACCCTTGGAGTAGGATCTGCCTGAACCGCCAATCATGGTACTCCAGCTCACGGTCTCTGGGTTGATTCTCAATCTTTTGCACATCTTGAGATAGAAGGACGGGATTTTCAAGTCACTAGTGCTGGAGTGCGCCGCGACGCCATTGCTGGATTCGTCTTCATATTCTCGTACACAAGCTTCTTTCAGGTTCGGCATCAACCTCAGAGCCTTGGCGAGGCATGCTACCTCAATCGACATGTCCTCATACGGCTTAAAGTGGCCCACGAACGTCAGATCAAGAAGGGTAAGTTCTACGGTTCTGTCCGCATTAGGGTATGACAGATTGGGGTCCGGAGAGATGTCTTTGATTCGGGTGAGGAATGCGCCAAAGCGGGCGTCGTATGTGACCTTGGTAATGAGCCGAAGGACCTTGGAGCGTTTGAGGGCTTTGGCGAAACCGATAACACAGTGGTCGTTGGGAACCAGAACAACTTCGCGCCACAGATAAGGTTCGGTCAACTGGGCAAGCATCTTGGACACCAGGCGCAACTGTTTTAATGTGGCCCCAGAACATCTCTGGATGAGGAGCAGGAAGATCTCATTGGGAAGCTGTGGCAATGCTCTCACCGTAGGTGGGAGCGAGCTGGGAAAGGCTTGTTGGGAAGTCATGGTGATTGAGCGGCCAGAGTGCATTCGAGTTGGACTCATGGAGGAGATGCGAGGAAGCTTTTTCACAAAAAAGTGGCGCTGAGCACAGCCCTTGCTGTTGTTGAGGCTTTGAGACGTTGCGGCTGCCTTTCAGCTAGCGCGGTTGCCTGCCGACCCTGTGAGTCGAATGCCGCAGACGTGGAGGCGCGAGAGGGTCATCAGGTTGCGCACAATGGGACTGCGATGTCCGCCTGGCAATAACATTGGATTGCACATGCGCATCTACGGGCGATGATGGGTTGTGATGAAGAATAACGGGAGTCACTGTGTCTTCCTCCTGATGCCCAATCCGGAAGTTTCAGACGAGCAAGTCACAAGAACAGGTCCAGATGCAGTCAGTGCTGGCTCCCTTTCCCCGAAGTTCCCACTACAAAATGACCATACAGACGACATTTATGAGGACACAGCAACGTGCCACCTTATTTCCCCGCTTCAGCATGCTCAACAGTGACTTACGAACTGGAAGACGGTAGTGGTGACTGCGCGGGGTCTAGGGTCGTGGTGGAGAATGGACCCTACCAAGTGTGCAAGTCCTCGACCATGTACGAGTATGGAGTAAATGTCTGTGTCAGAGGGGATTGATGGATATAGCTGTCACTGCGGCCAGTTGCCCAACCTCTTCATTTTCACGCACCCTTGCAGCCTCTGAACAGCCCACCTAGACATCTACTTTTGATATACTCCGTAATAAGTCGACAAAGACTATTACTGAATTGCCCACGCTGCTCAGGGTGCGACCAGTGCTTCGACGAATTGGTGGTTCAATCTCAGAGCTGCCTGTGATGAGGGAAGTCGAGTCTAGTGAAAGTCCATCGAGTGCAATTTTGATAGCAATCTCCAGTCTTGTGGCTACGAACATTCGAACCTACTTGAAGGTTGCTAGCCCAAGAACCGGCGCTCTGCGGCGTAAAGGCCGTACTATACAGATGGTCGACGTTGGGTTTCGTGCTTGATGTCAGAGAGCAAGGAAGAGAGTTTCAGTCACCGTCATTGCTTCTGATCAGTGGGTTCAACAGCCGCGCCTGTCCTGCATCTGGGAATCTTCGGGGTGCACGTGCGCCTATAGCGATTGCCATTGGATCAGATTGTGAGGGGCAGGAGAGCCCGGAGGCGCGGGAAGCCTATGAGATTCAGCTAACAGGCGAGCTTAAGCAAGCGAGCCACCTCGTGCATTGAACAAGCGGCATCAATTTGTTTTCCCACTGGCAATGCTTCTAAGCTGGAGCTTCAGTTGATAGCTTTGCTTCTGCTGCAGAAAATGCTTTCAGAATTCTGTATTCTCTAACAATCCGCCCTCGACGCATTACCTACCTCGTCTGCACCCTATCTCTTCGCGCCGCCGCCCTCAATGTCATAGGATTACAGCATCGCGCTACCATCATGAAGTTCGTCCTTGCAATAGCCCCGCTGTGTTGTCTCGCTTGCTGACGATAAGTCTGCCGCAGATTCGGCCTGCAGCTCAAACAGTCTCTAATCAAGGACTATTATTGGCACTACATTGGTTACGATGACCTTAAGAGCGCCCTCAAGAAACCATTCATCAACGGCAAGAGTGGCGAAAGAGAACCGTGGACGGACGACGATGAGGCCAATTTCATCCGGCTGCTAGAGGCAGAACTTGACAAGGTCTATACATTTCAAAAGCTGAAGAGTCAGGAGATTGTCTCGAGAATAAGGAGTGCCGAGTCTGAGGTCAAAGATGTTATCGACCGAAAGGGTCGCCAGAACCAAGCTGGCGCCGACACGGACGACGACCTCGAAAACGACTTCGATCTACTCGAGGCCGACCTCTCCGACATCATCGCAGACGTCCATGACCTGGCAAAATTCACCCAATTGAACTACACGGGCTTCCAGAAGATTATCAAGAAGCATGATAAACAGACTCAGCTGATCCTTCGTCCGTCCTTTGCAACCCGCCTGAAGGCCAAGCCTTTCTTCCAGGACAACTACGATGCCTTTATCGTCAATCTCTCCAAATTGTACGATCTTGTGCGGACGAGAGGCAGCCCGGTGAAAGGAGACAGTGCCGCTGGAGGATCTCAGCAGAACTTCGTCCGTCAGACCACAAAGTACTGGGTCCACCCAGACAACATCACCGAACTGAAGCTCATCATCCTCAAGCACCTGCCGGTCCTCGTTTTCAATCCCAACAAAGAGTTCGAAGAGAAGGACTCCGCCATCTCATCCATATACTACGACAATCCCGAGACATGGGAGCTATACATGGGCCGTCTGAAAAAGACCGAGGGTGCAGAAGCTATCCGCCTACGTTGGTATGGAGGGATGGAAAATGAAACTATTTTCGTAGAAAGGAAAACCCATCGTGAGGATTGGACCGGCGAAAAGTCCGTCAAGGCGCGATTCACCTTGAAAGAGAGAAATGTCAATGCATTCCTGGCTGGGAATATGACCGTTGAGGAGGTCTTCGCCAAGATGCGAAAGGAAGGCAAGAAGAGCGTCAAGGAGATTGAAGACCTGGAGCAGCTGGCCCGGGAAATCCAGTACCGGGTCATCAGCCGTAGGCTTGTTCCTGTCTGCCGCTCCTTCTACCATCGGACAGCCTTCCAACTTCCTGGTGACGCCCGCGTGAGGATCTCACTCGACACCGAATTGACCATGATTCGCGAGGACAACCTTGACGGCCGGCAAAGATCTGGGAACAATTGGAGACGAATGGACATTGGCATTGACTGGCCATTTCGCCAGCTGCCTCGCGAAGATGTTGAACTTTTCCCTTACGCCGTCCTTGAAGTGAAACTGCAGACTCAAGCCGGCCAAGAGCCACCACAATGGATCAGAGATCTGACCGCCAGTCACCTGGTCGAGGCCGTGCCCAAGTTCTCCAAGTTCATTCACGGCACAGCAACCATGTTCCCCAATCGGATCGACCTCCTGCCCTTTTGGTTTCCTCAGATGGACGTCGACATTCGGAAACCCATCACTCACCGTTTTGGCATCGAGAGACCCGCCAATACAGCCAGCTATAGTACCAGCGATATCGACGACGATGATGATTACGATTCAGACGACGCCATGGCAGCCGACACTCAGACTACGGGCAAGACCACGCCCATGGTCAACGGCTCGCAGAATGACGACGATGAGGGTACCAGGAGGCTCAAAGCAGCAAGGCAAATCCTCGATGAGCACAGCCGTGCTCAAAACCGAGACGGTCTGGACGACGGTAACGCCGCACCAGGAAACTCCCTCGATGAGGAGGAAAGAGTTGCCGCCCTGCCCATTCCAGACGACGAGTACATTTACGACTCCGAGGCTGATGATGTTGAAGACGAGCTCGAAGAAGCCCGCCAGTCCAACTCGTGGAAATATTACCCCTTGGTCGTGAAACACCACGCCCAATCGGCTGCCGACCACTTCCTCAACTTCTTCCACAAGATACCCACGACCACGCCACTGCCACAGAATGGGTCCGTTGCGGGTGGCGGAAACCAAATGACGGGCGGTGTTCAGGTTAAACGCTTCAGAGCACCCAAGGGCAAACGAATCCACGTTCCCGTCCGGGTCGAACCAAAAGTCTACTTCGCTGCCGAACGGACCTTCCTCTCTTGGTTAGAATTCAGCATCATCATCGGGTCCATCGCCGCCACTCTCTTGAACTTCGGCGATTATGTCAGCGTAATCAGTGCATGGGGCTTCACTCTTGTTGCATGCGTGGCGCTGATATACAGCGTTGTTATTTACTGGTTGCGAGTGCAGATGATCCGGAAGAGGAGGGCGAGTGTAAGCAGATATTACGACAAATATGGCACCACAGGCTTGTGTATCGGGCTGCTTGCCGCGACGGCCGTATCATTCTTTTTCCGCATCAAAGAGGATGGATGGTTTCAGAAACAGGGGTTTGGCGCGGCGAGTGAGCTATGAACGATGAGCTATGAGCCAGAGATAGACAGGACGAATGTCAAGCGAGGGAAATATGGCATAAGTCGACTCCAGAGCGACCACAACCACAAGAATGGCATGTATACCGCCACCGGCAACTCTCCAGCGCAAGGTCATTGGTTTGACATGTCTTGCATTGGTGGCGCTGGATGAGATTGATACCGGTAAAAATATTGGACTAAGACTCGAACCCAGAAACTCAGCAAGCATGACAAGATCAATTCGTGCAATTGCAGCTATCCGTACCCACGAGCCTGGGACATCAGCTAATTCAGGCTTGGAGATCATCCCCGAGTCAGTCGTGGCATGGCTTGAGGATAGACAACAGGATACAAGGATAAGGGCACAGGATACAGGACGCAGGGCAGACGGTGATGGATTAATGAAAGTAATAACCTTGGTCTCCCGAAGAGCATTACTCTGGCATTGCCTTGGTACATAACTGCTGTACAGTGTACATACTTAATGAACTTCGCTACCTGCCTGCCTGCGTACCTACCAACCTAATTAGTCCGCGTGCTGCGTGTGTGTCTGGGCATAATATCTATCACGTTACAAGACCTTGTTGGCATCGGTTCGTGAGCGAAACATTGATTCTAGAATAAACTACAGTACCTGCCCGTTCGCTCGCCTCCCTGTTCATCTACCTACGCCTGGACAAACCGGCCCTCCTGTGTCCAATACTGTACACTGTACACTGAAGTCATCCCATTCGTGCAACCTCGTACGTCTGTCCTACATAGGCACATGGACGGACACACGGATGTGACTCAAGTTTCTGACAACGGGCCACCACTCGCGTCCGAGTCCATTCATCCACTCGTTTCGGGGGACGATCAGTCGTCTTCAATGTCGTCGTCCGAAATGTACATTTTCTCCACTCCCACTGACGGCGCCTCGAGGTTTGGGGGACCATTCCTCCCGCTTGTCGTTTTCGGACCTGCTGCCGTGGCAGGGGGAAGGCCACCTACACCAGTGCTGGTGGCTATCATATCGTCGTCGTCTTCGGGATTTTCCTCGGTGGTAGAAAGGTAGCTTGTCGGTTTGAACTTGGTGATCTTCTCGAGGGAGCCGGTGTCCTCGTGTCTTGCGGACAGGATGCGCGTCCTGTATGGCAGTAGTTCAAGAGTCAGGGTGTCTTTGGCGTGGATAGTCGGTGGAGGCGGAGAGCCTTGCTCATTTCCAAGGTCCTCGAGGGTAGGGTACCGGATATCCTGGTCTGGCGGTTCTGATTTGATCGGCAGCGTCGTCGCCGTCGTCATCGACATCGAGTTCTCGGCCACGTTCCGTGATTGCCAAGTCGCAACACCTCCGTCACTGATAGGGCCGTCTGCGGCGGATGTCGCTGGTCGGCTGGGCGCAATTCCGTCGCCATAAACAAACATCTCTAATAACCCGTGCATCTCCTCAATAGGCTTCCACAGCCTCAGACTCGCGGGGTAGAACATCTTGAACTCGTCTCCTCTCTTGCCACCTGGGATTGCAGCTCCCGCTCGATTTACCGGGAATGGCAAATTAATGAGTAACCCTCTGGTAGCCACGTTGAAGCTGATCTCATCCTGGCGGAGCGTATCTGACGACCCGGCTTGAAAGTTTGACTGGATAATGCCAGCGTTGGGGTTCGAAGTGTTGCCACGGCGGTTTGGCCGACACTCAGGGTTCAAGATATCGCTGACCGACAGGATATCTGAGCATCCATCGAAATTGACTTCAAAGTTGTCGCCGCTGCAGGAGAGGATGTAGTTCTCATGGACTGTGGAAATGAAGGTCTGAATATCTGTGCCCGTCTCACTGAGTAACGCTTCTATGTCGACTTGCGATACTTTCGGCGTGTACAAATGCATGAGGTGGTCCGGTGGTTTGGGGGGTGGTTCGGCTCTGGTGTCCAAGACACGAGGATCTTCACGCTTGTTGTAGACTATCTTTCCCGTGGCGTGAAACATATCCAGGGTTGTTTCTCGTTGGCTCACCAGCTCAAGCGAGTTCTTTTCCGTCTCTGTAAGGGCTACGTTATCCTTGCTCGTGCGCTTGACTTTCGCCGCCACGGTACCTGACCATTCTGAGCCATTATCTCCTTTGAGGCACAGGAACTCGAGGGAGTTGACCGCACTGCGAATGTCCCCGATCTCAGCCAGTCTCGCAATGACCCCAGGGCCAGGCGTACGCCTGCGTCGCGAGTCTCTTGCTTCTTTCTTTACTACCAGGTCGAGAGCTTTCGTCATTAAGGTGGCTGCAACAGGGTTGAAATCCATGGCCGTCACAAATGAATGATTCAAAATCTCTGGTCCGAGCAGTCGGTGAGCTGTGAAGCTGTCCGCTAGGGCGGTGGAAGAGGACAGAAGGGTTTCGGATATGATTATGACAACTGGCGGAGATACATCGTTGGAGCTCTGTTGTCCACGAAGAGCCATTGGAGGTGCAGCTTTTGCTCGTGCGAGGAATCGTGAAATGACAGATCTGAATGAATGTAGGGCACTGGAGGACCGCGTCATGGTTGCTGGAAACTCCTCGATGACCAGAATTTGATTTCCTATGGCACCTTCCGGAGCCTGTCCGGCAGAGATATCATGGTCAAATGCCAGGCTCCCGAATTGACCACCTCGATTTAAAAACTCATCGAACTGTGCGGAGATGGAGTTGTTTGCACCCAACTCTGAGACGGCCGGATTGTGCCAGGAAACCACTTGCAAGCCCATAGCTTTCGCAAGCAGAGACACCGTCGTGGTCTTCCCGCTGCCCGCAGGTCCCTTCAGGACGAGGAGTTTTTGGTTATTCCGTCCGTCAATCTTGCCCTGCAACCAACTCTGCACATCAGTCACCTTCTTCTTGTGGACCATCAGCTCCTCAAGATTGGTAGGACCGTAGCGATCGGCCCACGGAGCGTGGCCCTCTACTTCTGCTCGGTCCGCGTTCGTAGCAGTGGTGGAGTTTCGAGCTGGTACGGCGGGCTTGACGAATCTTTGGCTGGATGGCAGGCTTCCTCCATTTGTACTTTCTTGGTGATTTCTTGCGGAGGATAGAAGATTTGGATTGCGCCGTTCCAGAGGTTTGCTTGACTTGTCAACCTTCAGCCCGAGTTCCTGTAATGTCTCGTCCGATAGGTCATCGTCCTCAATGGCATCGCTCAACTCGGCACTGTTCTCAACTTCCAAGTCTGGGGTCTGTGACTTCTTCCTCCACCTCTGCTCCTCGCTGGCCTTTCCAAAGAAATTGTGCAGAGACTTGTTCTTCACGGGTTCGTCTTTGACTTTGGTGTTCTTTCTCGTCTTCTCGGGGGAGGATATCGGGGACGACGAGGCTGCGGTTCTCTTCGCAGCCGACCTTGTTTTCGTGCTCTTGATCGGAGACACCGTGGTAGAAGTCCTGCCATCGAGCGTGATCTCGCGTTGGAAGCTGGCTTTCGCGTGTTTTGAGGAGGGAGGCTCGGAATCCGCGTCGTTATCGTCCGAAAGAGCAATGGTGGATCGGCGCTGCCGTTTGGCAGGTCGTGGAGCCATCAGCAAGCATGGCTGGTGTGTTCTCGCCTAAGAGGCCGACAGCATGGATGCAGAGTTTCTCGCACCCGTGTCGTCACTACCGAAAAGTCGCATTTCAATCGCGACTACTTAGAATTGAAAGCAGTGATGCTTGTCACGGTGAGGGACCGCATGGTCACGTGCAAGCCTGGTCAGGTCACCATACACCTCAGTCTACGGAGGTTGTAAGGAGTATATCCGGATTCATTCAGTCAAACATATCAAGGGAGTATAGTAGAATCCGGCTTCTGCAAGCATAGCATCTTGAAACTCCATAACCATCATGGCTTCGTAGAATCATCAATCCATATATGTGCTCGAAGACGATCTCAGGGACTCATCGTCTGGAAGATACGACTTCGGTATCTCTGCTGGTGAACATCCTCCTCAGTGTACTCGGCTTCTTGACCTTCACTGCCGCCTTTTCTTTCTTCTCGGACCTGCTGCTCTTGCTCCTCCGTGACTTCGATGAATCTTCACTCCCCACCACTGTCCGGTCGGGGTCGTCCTCGATTCTTCTGTGGTGTTTCCTCCTCGTCTCTCCTTTCCGCAGTTCCTTATGTCGTCCTTCGCTCTTGTCATTAGGAATGGGTAGGTGACCCATACTCTTGGCAGCCATAGGAGTGATGAATTCACCTTCAACACTCGTAGCAACACTAGCAGTTTCCGCATCCGTGATGCCGCGCCTCCAGTGCTCGATCCGGTCGAGCTCGCGGACGTCGAGCATCTCATCTACAGGCTCTGCCTCTTCTTTGTCCGTGACGTGGGCCCTGATCTTCTTGATTATCTTGTAGCCTCCAAACATGACCACCGTGATTCCCACGCCGACGCCGACGGCGATGAGAAACTCAGGAGCTGCAAGCATGGCGAAGACTGACGGGGCGCCTACCTTGAATGCCGCCAGCGCCCCCGGTGCCATCTTGCTCGCCAGATTGCTGATCTCGGCCAGCGTCAATGCAACAGCTGCCATGGCGTCCGGGTTTCCCTGCAGATGTGCGATCATGGCTCGGACACTGTGCTGCGCGCAGTTGGCTTCATCAATGAGCATCTTGCACTTTAACACCAGGCTCGACATCTCCTGCTTCTGCAGCTTCTGCTCCGTCTTCGGGTCAAGCATAAGTGATTCCGGGTGAAAGTCTCCATATGCAAGGTCCATGTCGATATCAGAAACCGAGTGAGATCGTATAGGCGAAGGGCGATGCGGACGCTGGGTTTGCAAAGGCAGGTCTGTGGTACGACGGACGAGTTCGTGGGCCGCATAAGGTGCGTGTGGAGTCACGGGCGCCGAGTGGTGGTGACCATAAAGATCCTCGTTGAACGCAGCCAGGCCAACATGTTGGGGGTAATGGTCCTCCAGGTGCCTGGAAGCACCTGCTTCGGACTCTACATGAGCATGAAACCTCCTCGGGGACTCGGATGAGTAGTGGTGCTCGGGGGTTGACGGACGCTCGTGGGCATCCTCGGTCTCCCTTCGATGGCTGCGATGTCTCCGCGATTTCCGGGTCGTGTCTGATCTTGCGTCCTCTGCTATTGTCACGGCCTTCATTGCCTTTCGAAGTTCTTTTTCTTCTTTCGTTCTTCGTGCATTGACTATCTCGGCCTTCCGCTCGAGGTAGGCCATCTTCGCCTCCTTAAAGACATTTTTGAGTTGTTTGCTTGTACTGACAACCTTGTTGGACCGGTCAATAATTGCAATGGTCTGTGTGATTGCTGCCATAGCTGCTGGTTGACAGGTTGCTGCGTGGGTTGAGTAAGATTGGGTTGTGGGAATAATCGGTCAAATGTACAGAGTCAGGAAGGGAAGTCTGGTGCAACCGCTCGTTGAGGACTATTGAAATCGCATGGCTGGGGAGAGACTGGAGAGAACGAGTCGGTCAACAAAGACAAAGAATTCAGCAACAATGAAACTCGCAGAAGAATGGCACAACGGTCTTTCTCATGATGAAAGAGATCTCGGGGGAATTGGGCGGCAAAATCAACGGCATTGTCGCCCATTAAGAGGGCGTTGTCGCAGGTTGAGTTGCGTGTTCCTGGCTGATTTGGTGCGGACACGACGATCCTCCTTGCCCAAGCGCCTGCACAGCCACGCCAGCCACATCTGTGGCTTGCAGAAATGTGTGGCGGTGTAAAGAGGCCCAGATGCCGCTCCTGCATACCAGCTGGCTGTAATTCCCTCTTTATCCTGATTGCTTGCTTCTGTTGGGTCCGGTCCGTTGTCATTCGTATCTCTCTGATCCCGCGCAACCTATCGTCTTTGTGCTTCGGATGAGTCGAATTGCCTGATTAGGATTCCCACGAAGAAAAGAACAGCTTGACATCCTGGGGTTCCGTGCCAGAGAATGCCGGTGGAACGCCGTTTAATTTGTGACGGGACGAATTATCCGCTACACGCAACAAAGCTTTTTGTTTCCAAGGTAATCAAGCAACTGCCATTCTCACCGCGCAAGAAGACAAGCAGGATTGCAGCTAGAGGGGCCACGTAGCATGATAGATCTCGACAGGGAAAACAGCGGGCCAGTAGTGCTTCAAGTTGCTTGTATTACTCCTTGTCGGCGGCAAGTAGCTTTTCCACCGCCGCGACTTTGTCTTCCATTGTCTGCGCCTTATCTGTGCGGGACCCTACACGGATGTCGCTCTGAATCCGCACAACCCCTTTGTCGTGGAGGAGCGTGTGCGCCTGGCCGATCAGCCGCATAACGTCGTCCCACGATCCCTCTGGTCGCCCAAGCATTAGCAAAGTAGACTGGCTAAATGGGGGGATAAAACCCTCACCAACAGTAGTCCCTGCCGAGTGCATGCTGTACTTCAGGCCACTCTTCTTCAATAATCGCTGGACCTCGGCGATTTGCGCTGAAACCGAAGCTGTCGGGGTGCCAAGAGGGATGAGACAAAAATCTGCCGTGCATTTCGGCGGTGTGGCCAGGTTAATGCCCTCCGCCGACATAGTGATTGTGACAACAGAATCCAGAGGTCTTCTGTTCGGAGGCTAGTGGAGTGATGGCTGGCAGATATGCAGTTAACGTGAGGCTTCGGTGAAGAGGTCCGAAGGGCAAGGCTACAGGTTGAGGGGATTGGAATGGACGCGGAATTAAGGCGCCGGAACCTACCGAGGATATACCTGAAGAGGCCTCAAACTAAGCTCCTTTCGCGCTAACAAAATAATGTTTTCGAATATTGTATCGCTAGATTTTGCTCCCAAAATCATGTCTGAAAGACCGCGTAGTGTAGTGGTTATCACGCATCGTTCACATTATTGTGAGCATTCTTCCGATGAGGTCCCAGGTTGTGAGTGTTTGGAATCACTGAACTTTGTTCCCCCAACTAACAATAACAAGCGAAACCTGGCGCGGTCAACGATTTCTTTTTGCTTCCTAATATAACTGTGCTTGAGGAGCCTAAGCTAAAAGCTTTGTCCTTGGTAGTTCACCTACTGTCGTAAAAAAAATCTAACGGTGTCGGAGAGGTGTAGCTACCAACCGGCAAGCGTCATCTTCAATGTGGTATTCCACGGTTTTGGACCTCCTTTATTTCAACATTGAAGCTTCTGGTCAAAGGCGGGTGTCTCACCGCCCAGACGTTGATGGGGCTCAATAAATTCCCAGAATCTGCGCCTTCGTGAATATGTAAGGAAAAGGCTCAAGTTCAGGAGTTGAGACAGCTGCGTCCCATGAGCTACATCCCTAACATACTGCGCATAGTGTTATCTCTACATCTCCGAAGAGCCAGTAACACTGAGACAGATGCATCTGTCCAGCAAGCCAGCGCCTCTTACAATAAGGGGGATTAGGCAGAGTTGAGGGACTCTAGTCCCCATACTGTCGCGTCGTATAATCATTCCGGCTTCGAGCTCTGTCGAGGAAGAAAACATTACGCGGAGAGATTTTGAGGTTACTATCATCTTCTCGAACGCCACAGCAACAGCACTCGGCTGACTCCTCGGCGTACAGTCGCTAGCCGATTTCTTCTGGGTTGAAATATTTCGGACTCTGATACCGGTGGCACTCGTAGGAGATGGCAAGGGGCTTTGGACACATTTCTAGTGCCCCCTGGCTTCTCCCTGCTTAAGACCACACTTTGCGTTCGGACACGTGTGTTTCTGCTGATCATACGATCTCGCCAGGCCAGGGTATCCGTTGGAATGCAATACTACTTCGTCAAACCCTTGGTAAGGTTCAGATACCAGACCTTCTTTCCAATTTCCAACGCTGGGATACCCTGGTATTGCTGCCCTTGCCAGTTCATCTCGACAGGTAGGTATGTCGTCGACGGGAGGCGGCACACGCACGCCACGCACGCCACACCCACATCGGGCACCCTCCGGGGCAGCCATCTCAACATCTCAACATCATGATGAAGAGAGATAAAAGACCACGGGGATCAGGATGATAGGATGATATTGCCACATGAATGGTGCACGCATGCTGGACAAAGACTCGTACAAGTACTCATACACCGGGGAGTGGCTCGCAAGAACGAATCAAGTATCCGTGAATGATGCTGGTTGCCACACAAAGCACGAGACTTGCCAATGAACACGACGATCCGCGATTCCCGGGACAAGGTCGATGACGAGATTAGGCATCCAAGCATGAAACGAAATGCCATCCGTCAGGGAATGGTAATTAGCCTACCCATTTCAAGATGACCATGTTTTGTGGCGAGAACTGGCGAGGCGAGAAATCAAGAGATGCCGCGGACTGCAGCCAAGGCACAGTACCAGCTGAACGATCGCACTGCCGGAAGACTCGACTCTACTCTGCGTTGTCTATCCACGCACGAGGGCAGAAAGATTAGGCCCTTGAATCTTTCATTGGCTGACAAAACAATTTCTTTGGGCCCAGGGTTTTGCAAGGTACTAAAATACATCGCCATAATTGGTATTGAGGAGCCCAACTACTGCTGTGCAGGCTGGCGATGGAGAGAGATGGAGAGAGGGCAGGACATGAAGAGAGCCGGAATCCGTCTTACTACTTCCTGTGGGATTTAGATTCGCATGAGGCTGAAGAGGGAGCAGGCCCTGCTGGGTGGCCTCGAGATTCCACTTCATTGGAGGTGCCAAACCCTGGCTGCTTGAGCATGGGGCGCGGGAAACATCATGAATCATCTCTTGGATACCCGAGATGGATGCACCCAGACTCACAGTGAATGAATGCATGTGCGAGATCGGATCTCCTGCAGGCTTGCCTGGCTAGAGGGGGTTATCAGCGTACATTGGTGTGCACAGCTGTTCCCACGCTCCTTCCTGACGTGAGAACCGAAGCTTACCACCCTGTCGAGGCACCGCTGGAGCGTGCCCACCCTCTCTTTCTAGGATCGACAGATACGGGGCGTCCGTACTCGTGCTGAAGCCCACAATTCAGTCAAGCGAATGCAAGTAATTTCCCAGCTTAGGTGGCAGAGGGCACGATGGTGAGGAGCCTGGTTGGGTCGTCGGTCCTGCATGGGCTACTACTCGTACACAGGCGACAGGCTCGTATTCGGCCCCAGGCAGGACAGACCGCTGACCCACACAGTCACAGCGTCATAGACGTTCGGATTTCTTCTCCGGTGCTATTTCTACGGTGCCATCATGCAACGGTTTTTCTTCGTATCCTCATCTGTACATGGATCTTGAGCCACCGGCAGCGGTGGACGAGTGAAGGGTTGATAACTGGCCGGATGCATGTGGCTGAAAATCCCAGATCTGGTGCCCAGCTGGGTCGCGAGATTCCAGCTTTAGAAAAACATCCGCCGTTGTCGATGCGAAGTAGTATCTGCTCACCGACTTCAGGCCCCATCAAAGCGATAAAACACAGCCAATGTCCCGCGAGTCTGTGCACACAAACCCACGCAGCTTTAGTGACAGATAGACAGACACACCAATATCTGACAGGACATGAAGCAACTTCACTCACTGGTGACTTCATGTTTGTGCACCCTGAGATCAGGCATCGGTTGTCAGTCAATTGCTGGGTTGCCATGTAACTTTAGGACGCGATCCATTCGATAGTCAACGTTACCTTGAAGGGTCTGAAACCGACCCAATGTGCATTGTAAACGCGCAACAGCTTGCCTGCGACGCGCCGTCTGTGAACCAACTCACTGTTCGCAGTGGACTCGGCCCCGGAGCCGTTGTGTCGCGACAGGATCGCGTCGTCTATGTCGGGAAGCAAGCACCTGTTCTAGCCAGATCAGTTTGAAATAGTGCGCTTCGATCCAAGACAGATTGCAATGTGTCGGACCCCATGACCGTCCCTCGGGTGTTGAAAGCGATTACAGCAGTCTTGATCGAGGCGGCTTGTGACAGGTGTTTAGCGAGGTCGTGAACCACTGCGAAAGTGTATACGGTTGTTTATGTGTTGTGCAACGATCGGGCGTTGCCATGCGCCTTTATTGCAAGCATACTCTTGGTAACCAATCGGATCGATGTCATTGAACCCTTTTTCACCCCCGAGATGCTGATATGCTTTCAATCTGCTTCTCTCGGTAATTTGGGTGCAACAGGGCGCATAGCGGCCGACTATGCAAAGGAGGATGATTCCTGCATTGGCATCGCACGGGAAGGCACAGCCAGTTGTTCTTTTTACCGCTGCCGGTCTCTCTCAGAGCGACGGTGGAATCCTTGACCATATACAAGGATTCTCGGAGCAGTGCCGTGTTCGACCAAGTCTTCCAGAAACTTGAATGAGAAACGCGGAGTTCTGCAGCGGCCACGAACATCGATCAAGAGACACCTGCTACATACACGATATCTCAAGGCTCTGTCTGTATTCGGTACTAGGAGGCTAGATCATGTAGCCGGAAGAAGAATGCGCTTGTATAATGGCGGAGAAGGGCGTGTTGACGCCTTGTGAAAGGCCGGAGAACCTGGAGCTTTTTCGACCCCGGCCGTCAGCACAGCTCGCTGGCTGTGTATGTAGTATTTTAATTGCATGGCATGACAATCGAACCAATTGCTGTGAAGGTTCACGTCAACGTCGCTTAACGATCCGGTACGGTGTGGAAAGAGTGCCTGTAAAGGCACAAAGCAGACCGAGGGCCTAATGTATGCCCGGTGCGACGTCGATGTGTACTTAGTGCCTGGATGACAAACTCGTGTTTGCAGTGCCGGACAGGCCGATACATTATTCCGGCTGTATCCCGGTCAGAACGTTGCTTGGCGATTGATTGGAATATACCTCTCTGGGGATTGGGCGACCGCAACTGTGCGTTAGCATAAAACGGATTCCATTCAGGCTGACTCACTCTGCAAGGCCTGATGCAGCTGTCTGTTCTTTCGAGGCGCTAGATGAAGTAGCCTGAATCAATGATATGGGCGATCGGGAGCATCCTTGTTGTGCTATGTATGTAGGCAAGAACCCTCAGTGGAGAGTATCGGTTGCGTGACAGGGCGCGCATATTCAATCCATGTACCCGGAGATCTTGGGAATACAAGTTGTGTCGTGATATCCAGCCTTGTTAGGCTTGGATAGTAATCAGATTGCCGGCTTCGGCGACAGGCCTGCCTTTCTACGTCGGAAGCAATGATGGTCTTGCAGGGCCACAATACTAGAAGGCGGAAGGGAGGGAAGGCTCCAGACAGTAGAGGACCAGATCTGTGCCGAATACGCGATGGACATTGATTCAGCAACGTTCCACACACCCGTTGGACGCCGCAACTCGATCTACCGGGCCGAGGAATATCGTTGAATCACCACTCCCACCATCGTACCGCGGGTCAAGGCGGAATACGTCCAGCGAGCCCTGCCGTCGTGTATCCAGGTCAGGCTGGTGTGTGTCTTGGAAGCTTATAGGACTCTGGCCGGTGCGGCGCGAAATCCAATTATGGCACCACCAAGAGGATCCACAACCCAGCAATAAACAAGGCAAGAGTTGAATGCGGTTGAGCCGATATCTGAGCCATGTTGCGCAGGACGCAGACTCGCTCTGCCCAGTCGTACACTCCGGAGATACTTATCAGCAAGCTCGACAAATGGGCTAGAGCGGCTTGGTAGGGCTAATGCACAGGGCGAGCTTGAGGAATCGCTCAAGTCAACAACAGTCAAAAGCGGTTTGCACATTGTCGACCAAGTTCGTCATGGTACGGTATTTTTGTCTGAAGGTGACGGTACGAGCCTGACACGAAACGCGTCAAGAAAACTGACGAGGATACGATGTTCACGATAAGACTAAAAAATGTTCCTGACGACACAGCCTGATGGAGTGATGTACGCGGCTCATCGCCGTGGGTGCTTGACCAGTCTTTGTCTGCTTCACCATGTGCTCCGACGATCTAGACCCCGAAGATACGTGAAGGGCGAAGCATGCCCAATAAGTGAAGTCGCGAGTACGTGAAGAGGATGAGCTGGCAACAATTTTACGAAATGGCGCTGCGAGCTGGATGGAGCTCGCTCGGCCGCTGAAAATCTGAACAGTACATACGCAAGCTTGGAGCAGATGCAGAGAGCCTCTCATTGCATCGCATGCGTCGCATGTGCGGTTCCAGCGTGGCTGGCTGAGAGCGGTGACGAGGAGGGGCAATCATTAGCCTCAACCGGGGCAATTCACTTGTCCCTGGAGCTTGGGCCTTTTCCAATGGCCACGGAATGAATGGTGCAGAGAGCTCTGGGCGAAGCACTGCAGGCAGCATCATGGCTCGTATGTCGGGCGCGCACGCACTAACCCGAGAACGGCTGGTGGTCTCTATAGTCATGAGAAGCTGGCGCAAGAACGAGCAAAGGACGGCGCAGCGTGCGGGAGGGGGTTCATGTCAGAGGCCGGGGCTGCGTCGACGTGGCTTGCCGTGCTCATGCTCATACGGGGCACAGAGCACGGCAGCACGCGAGCTGTCACCATCTCGTGCAACCCTTAGCAAGATAATCATAGTTTACCACTTTTATTGCCAGGACCGGGGAAGCGCAGAAAAGTAGGAGATCGGCCAGGGTTCCCTTGGTGAGAAAGCGGGAAACGTGCGTGAGTTTGAGGCCAGGAGCAGAATAGGTTTGCCGTGTCTTACTCTCGCCCATAAGTGTAGCCGATGCGAGATCCTTGACGACATCAGACCATAGAGTCCAAGTCAAGAAAGGCGGGAGGGATAAGACAAACAGTGCGCTCTGGCACCATCGCTATCAGATCAAGCTAACGGTCGACTTCGGCTTCGTATTGCCCTCGACGCATGCAGACGATCAGCTGGCAATGTGGACGATTCGGGCAGGGAATGTCCAGCTTGCGAAGCTAGGGAGCTGAAGCATGGACCCCTTTGGGGAGGGTTGAGGATCCTTTCCAGGCTATTTCGGGCCACGACGATTTACTAGTATAATAGGAAGGCCACTGCTTTCGTTGCCGCACTGATGCGTGGCGGGCGGATAGCGACCTCTTCGCTTCCGACAGGCAAGGTGAAGCTGCGCAGTGCCTGGCCGTGAAGGCTGGTGGGTGGTGTGGGTGGTGGGGTGAGCCTCCAAGGGCGGCGGGGGCCCTATGGCCAGCGCGCATTCATTGTCGCACACCAGTAATTCGGGTCCAAGTGCCTCGAAAGCCGTGCAAGGCGCCCTCGGCGTGCATTCCATCTATCTTCTTTGGGCCTGCGGTCTCAACTGATTTCCGCCTATTGGTTGGACTCCCCCTCGCTGACCAGCGTAAACGAATCCCCTTGCCGTCACCAGTGCTCTCACAATGAATAATGGACGGCAACGAGGGTAGCGGCACAGACGCAACATTGCAACAACTGTAGTGATGAATCAATCGCGAACCTTAACTGCTTGAGCAGGGGCCGCCGCTGGTGGAGCTCACTGCATGCCGTCATCACCAAGCCTCTTTTTTGGTCCCAGCACGATCGCCGGCTGACGAGCCTAGGCCGTCCAGTGCAGATTCATGACGGTCACGAACATACGGTAACTGTTCGTTCCTGCCCTATGTACGAGTACGGAGTATCAAATGCCAAAGCCAACCCACCAGCCGACCCAAAACCCCCACCTGCAGGAGCAGCCTGCAAAAGACGCAACGCCCGCAGATTTGTTGCCATGCCCAGCCGAACAGCCCTTGGGCCATGCCCAACCCTGCCCCCCTGTCAATGTCGCTAACCTAAAATGAGCGTGGTGAGTGGTGAGTGGTTCGTGTCTGTCTCCATGGCTTCCCATTCTCGAGAAACTCGTGTCTCCATCCGTCCATCATCGGCCGTGTGGTTGCCGTCGATCTTTTTCATCTCACTGCGTCCTCTGTTGTTGTATATGCTGGCGCGCCCTCGCCTTACCCTCGCTCACATCACCGTTTACCACCCGCCTCTCGTTGAAGCCTTGTTGGACCATCCACATTCGCTTGCAGCTTATCAGCTATTGCCTTTGCCATCTATCGTTCAGCCTCAGCCTCCTCAGATAATGCTAATCTGGTTACAATCCCACCGTCAGCCTCCCGCCCCAGCTGGCAGTCCTTGCACGCCTTGATCAGGCGCTGGCTCAGGCTTCGAGCCACCTGCACACGAACAGCAAGACTCGACCCTCACTTCCGTCCGCCGGGACGCCAGCACACTGACCCTATTTCCTACGAAACTCCAACAAGCCTCCTGTCATGGACTCGCCTACGGAACGGATGCCCATTGCCTGCGTACACTGCGCCAAAGCAAAGGCGAAATGCGACAAGAAGGTCAGTCGGTCTCGGCTAGGAGCTACATTGGTCAAGAGGCAGAGGGGCGCGGGGAGGGGGGAGGCTGCCAGAGAACTGCTCTGCTCCTGATACACTCCCTTCCCCGTCGCGCACGGAGATGCAAGCTTCTGGTTCAGTCTCTCACAACATGACTCGTACTGACAGTGAGAATCCAAGGTGCCGTGTTCAAGATGCGTGAGCAAGCAGATTGTGTGCCAGTCACGGGCCACTCGGCGGTCCTCTCACAATCCCAATCGACGGAACCCCCTTCCACGACCGCACTCTGAACGTGCTCTACATTCTTCAGCCTCATTCCATGTTTCACAACTGTCACAATTTTCTGGCCCAACTCCAGGCGTTAATGGAGTCTCCCCCAGTGAGCATGCAGACCCGATGTGCTGAGATTCTGGCTGACGACCCGTACAGACGGTATGGGACATCATACCGTCCCTCCACACAGGCTGAGCCTCCCAGACGCTCACCACCCAATTCCAATCGCTCCAGCCGTGTATAGTTTAGAGATAGACCCGCAGGTGTTGAGAAACGGCTTCACGCACACACCTCCAGAGATGACTATTCCGATCACACCGATGATGCCAAACATGCCTCACATGGACACCTTCATACAGATGCAGGGGACCCCTTACGACCACGAAAATGACAACCACTTTCTGGCAATGAGCAGCGCTCCTACAACCATGATAGATTTCGACTCCACCAATATGCTCACGGACTTCATGAGCCCTCAGTCGGCCATGTTGCAGGACCATGCAGAACACTACATGCTACACGGTAAGATGGGCGTTCAGACCCCGAGTCATATTCCGCTCCCAATCCATATTCCCGACGGCGGGACGCCGTTTCCCCTTCGCATGGATTTGGAGATCCCCTATGGTTCGCTGCAATACCGACCACCAGCCGGCCTTTCGCCGTCAAGTTCGTCGAGCACCAGTGGTTTGCAGGAGCCGGACGCGGTCTTGGCTGCGCATCACGCGTGGCCCTTTTTCCAGTGCAACCGGGTGGACAAGCAGTATTCCTTTGCTCCACCCAAGACGGCCGCCATCTACCTAGAGGGTCTCGCCCAAACACTTCGAAGCCAAACCACGTGGACAGCATGGACGGCCCAACTTGACGAGTCTTCGCTGGACATCTCGACTGAACGGAAAATCGCGACTGAGCAGATCGTAGGATGGTCCCGGGAGAAATTGCTTGCCATCACTCAAAGTTTCCTTCACAAGGCGTTGGACATTCACAAAGGAGATCGTGCGGCCCGGGAAGACACACCCTCCAGTCCGGACTCCAACCGGGACGCGTTTTTGATGTTACCGCCCCCAGAGGTGATGCAGTACTTTCTGAGGAGTTACGTTGTGCGATATGAGCCGTACTATTCATCGGTTCCCGCCGGTCGTCTGGATCCCAACGTTTTCATGCAGTCAAACAACAGCAAGGCAGCAAGTCTTCTCATCCTGCTCATGGTTGCTTCTGGCGCTTCAGCAACGGCCACGGTGGAGGCCAGGTACGTTGCCAGCGGGTTGACGGAGGCCTGCCGGATCTCGCTCTTCGACACCATCGAGAAGGATGTCCTCCAATCCCGCGAAGTTTTGGTACTGAGATCTGCACTTCTATTCACTTGCCTTGCTGCCTGGTCGGGTGACAAATGGCATATGGACGTAAGTCAAACACTCACCACTCCCGGCCTTGCTTCTAACTCACAAACCAGATGGCCATGGGCCAACGGGGCATGTATCTAGCTGTAAGTTCGCTCCTGTTGGATTGTGGCGTCGCTGATCGTGTCCTAGATGCTGGCTCATTCCGGAATGCTGGACACAACGGAGTCCGCGATCGACGTTGGATCGTGTAAGCAGAACCCAGAAAAAGCATGGGAGGATTGGAAGGAGCACGAAGGCAAACACCGGTAAGGGGCTCCACATGAGAAGGGGCGGAACTATGCCAAGCTGACATGGACCAGACTCGCTCACTCATGGGTAATTGTCGATCAAGAGATGAGTTTGTTTTCGGACACCACTCCCTTGTTATCAGTAGTAAATCTCCATGCTCCAATGCCCGACTCTGATGACCTCTGGCATGCAGAGTCGGCGTCGGAGTGGATCGAGTTGTTTGGGAAAGTCCACGGCGCGACATACCAGAGTCCTGCCTCCGTCAAAGACTTCTTCACCAGTTTTGTCGACGGCGACTTGGCCGGCAAGGAACTTTCGCCGACCCAGCTTCGCTTGCTCTTGCACCCTATTCAGGCGCAAGTATCCCAGCTACGTCAATTCGTTGCGTGCCTGCCTGATGGCACCAGCCATGCCAAAGCATCCCGTGCGATATCGAAATCAGCAACCAAAGCTCGGCTGGAGGATATCTCTTCTTTGCTGCAGCATTGGTACTCGATCAGCAAGCAAAGCTTCGCAGGCAACAAGGGTACATGCTGGACGACCTGTGCGAACCTCATCATGTATCATCTAATATCCCTCAATGCCATAACCAGCTTCAAGGACATAGAGCAGTTTGCTCGCCGCGAAGTGGCACTTGGCTCGTTCCGGTATGCGTCGTGGCTGCGGGTGCGGTGTATAGACCAGTCGGAAGAGGCCTTCTTCCATTGTGGACAGATACTTCGCTTGATTCGATCAATGCCACGTCCGGTCCGGCCGCCGTGGTGGTCAGGCGCAGTGTATCGAGTGGCCCTGACAGGCTGGGCGACCAGCATGGCCAGCAACGGCAACGGTCGCTTCTCACCAACTCACGCTCCGGCAGAGCCCGAGAAGCCATTCGCCATCGACGACCTCACTCCTGAGAACGAGGCGATCAGCAGGTATATGAAATACCGAGAAGGCACACCCATGCTCAGCCGGCCTGATGGGTCCCTTGCCCCAATGGACATCCCTTCCAACGTTCTTCAACACTGCATCGAAGTCTTGGAGGACGACGCCTCGATGCGACTTACCGACGGCATCAAACGCAAGCTCCGCATCTTCATGTCCAACTGGAAAGACAATTGATACCGTCCTCCCCTTTCCGAGACACTAGCAGGTGAGCGTATCGATCCCTCCTCGGGTCAACCTCACGAACCACCACCAGATATCACGCATTAATCTTGAGCTCCTTTTCCGACATGGCGTGATGTTACCGCCTTTGTACAGACGATGAATGTACACCTGATGTCTTGTAATGATGATGACGGCGGCATTGGAGGCGTTTTAGAACCGGAAATATCGAACCTAATCGAAGAGGGGTGGGCAAAGGGAGATGAGGTGCACCGTTGACCCACGTCTTGCGTCGACAAGAGAAGCTCTTGTGTGCTCGACAATCGCCTGGGAGGGATTCCTTCTGAGTGCCATGTATTTTTGGGAGGAAAAGCTTTCGAGCGGCCATTTATCGATGTTTGGGGTCTGGCTTTTGAACATCTGGGTCTGATCTGGACTCTCGTTAGGCAACAGAGAAGAATTGGAACCCACCCAAGTGACCGGAGGAGCCTGACAAGCAGGCGTCCCTTTATCGAAACCTCATTTTCGCTCTGTCCGTTTGTCGTACTCTTCTGGGGAGGGTCGAAGTGACGGAGTGTGCAACCTCGACTCCTGCCGCCGCATTATACAAATCAAGGCACAGGAGGGTTGGCACATGTCATGAAGATAATCGAAGGAGCACTAGCGAAGAATTCGATTACTGTGCGGAGCAACTTGAAACGATTGGGAGCAGAGTCCAGCGGCTTGGGGAGGCATTAAAGCAGATCTGGTCTCGCAGCGGCCTACTGTATATGTCGGGCATCGGACATGACTTCATTCCGACAACGTGGTCTGGGTAGCTGCATCTGTGCTAGATCTAGAGCACCAAAGCGAAGATCGCGGCGTTCGTGGGAATTCGGTGCCGGCCAAAGCTGGGGAGAATCGACGGTTCGAGTGTCCTAAACCCGTTTCGATGCTTTAGGACTTTAGTTGCACATAGACATGGTCTGTCAAAGGAGCGGATACATCAAAAGAGTTCGGCGCCGGAGGACGATGAAGCAAAACAGCACGGAGCTACGCATGGGGAGGGACCGCCAGTGCCAGTTTTTAAGGGGCTACGGAGTTGAAGACGCGGTTTCAAGAATAGCCAGAGAGGCCTTCCGCTTCCATCTAGAGACATACAACATATGATCAGAGGAAACAAGATGTGGGATATCAGAACGATGCCAGCCTCGCTTCAACAATGGAGTGTGGCTTGAATCTGATATGTGGTGAGGTGATCCATAAGGCCTTCCAGAGCCTTGTCAAGCCCTCTTCGAACGCAGGTGAAAGGTACGGGAAGAGTTGCCTGAAAGCCCCCTTGATGCCTGGCCGAAGTGATGCCCAGACTGCCCGGAGAAGGTGGGGCCACATGTTGACGCCATTCTGGGCCGCCCTGGACAAAATGCCAGGCACGGCGGGAGTGCTAAAATTGGAGAGATTGCAAGCCCGTGAGAGCCCTGCTAGTGCTCGGACAGTTCGGCCTCGAACAGGCTAGACCGGTAACAATCAATACATACACAGTACGAGGACACACTGGACGCTGCGGTGCTCCGCGCCAGCAGCAACAACACCATCGGGTACAAGCTCAATGGCACTATCGAACCAGAACTGAGAGTCTGAGACATTTTTCACTTGGATAGCAGGCCATTAATAATGCCTTGCAGGTTTACAGAAGCTGTGAACGGCGAGTCAATGCAGCTTGACTCGGCTGCTCAACTACTCAAGCCTGACGACATTGGGAGTGAATAGTCATCACTGCGCGCATTCCCTCCAGGGCCGTTGGTCTTCACCAGGAAGATGATAATGCTCTATGTAGATGTCCGCGGACTGCAGGGTACATACCGGGGTTTCGAGTACTTATTTCTGTCCCTTCCTCGACACGTCGCCCTCGCCTCAACTAGGAGCCGAATCTTCTCTCTATTCACTCACTCCCTCTGCCTGCATGTGAACACTATTCCGAGGTGAATGCCCGATTGACGGACGGAGCAAACCCCCGCCATTCATCCACGGACATGGACCAGAAATGCACTCCTTGCTCTTTCGAGTCAATTCCCGTTACAAGGACGTCCTTTGTATATGTCGAAGTCGTACATTCAAGTACCAACGGTAAGAAAAGACGATCCGATAAACGGCCACCCCAAAGGGAGCCCCTCCATGAAATCCGCCCCTCATTGGGCTGCCCCTCATCTCAACAACTTTCACTCATTGAGCCTTCACCGCCTCGAGATGGCGGGTTGGCGTGCAAAGAACTTGACTGGTCTGTTCTGCTATCACTCGGTGAGGCTGGCAGGGCCAGACCTCCCAAGATTACGCCGACTCACCGACATGGCAGCTTCTCACAATCAATAGTATCTGGATAGTCGCGGTGCGCCAGTCGCACTCCGAGCTAGTGTCGGGAGAGGGCAGGAGCCACCACACAAAGTCGCCTCTCACATCCCCTTTTATATCGTGTGTTGACAAACTGTGTTCTTTTCCTGCTTTTGGCGGTCAACACATCGACATCCAGTGTATCTTCATCGTCCTTTGCAGTCTCTCCAATCACTTGACTTTTGGTTGTCCATCATTCACTCGTCGGTCACTCCATCGTTACCGCTCTCTACGACCTCACCTCGTGCTTACCCCGCAAGATCCCGCAACATGAGCGGCAAGGAACAGATCCGCCTCGATGGCAAAGTCGCCCTCATCACCGGTGCTGGTCGAGGCCTCGGTGCTGGTCTGGCCAAAACCCTCGCTGAGCGCGGTGCTGCCGTCGTCATCAACTATGCCACCTCCGCCAAGCCTGCCCTAGCCACGGTCGCCGAAATCGAAAAGGCAGGCGGCAAGGCTGTTGCGATCCAAGCCAACGTCTCCAAGACGCCCGAGGTCACAAAGCTCTTCGACGAGGCCATCAAGGCCTTCGGCAAGCGTAAGTCAAGCGGGGCCCATCCGACGCTCAGGACCACGTGCTAATTGTCCAAGTCGACATCGTTATCAACAACGCCGGCATGGAAGCTTTCTCCAAGCCCGAAGATGTCACTGAGGAGTTATATGACCAGGTGTTTGGTCTCAACACTCGTGCCCAGTTCTTCGTCGGTCAACATGCTCTGAAATATCTCAGCGGTAAGCCGTAATCGCCCAACCTCGGGTCCCCCGCCCTGTTCAGCTGATAATTTTGTCGTCAGAGGGGGGCCGTATCATCTTCATGTCATCCATCGCTGCGCGCCTAGGTGTCCCCAATCACGCTCTGTATGCCGGTTCGAAATCAGCCGTCGAGGGATTTGCTCGCTCGTTCGCTGCCGACGGAGGCCCCCGACGCATCACTGCCAACGCCATCGCCCCCGGTGGTATCAAGACCGACATGTTCGCTCAGAACGCATGGCACTATTCTCCTGGCGCGACCAAAGATACTCCTATCGAGACGATCGAGGCCGGTATCGCCAAGCTCATCCCTCTCGGCCGATGTGCTGTCCCCGATGACATCGCCAAGGTCGTCATGTTCCTGTGCCATCCCGATAGCGAATGGATCAATGGTGAGTTTAATTGCGGTTTATGTTGCGGTGACATCCCTGACAACTGATCTTCCCAGGTCAAATCATCACCCTCACCGGTGGCAGCGGCATTGCCTAAGTGGGTTCTCTCCGCCAACCTGGTTCTTGCCCTTGATGGGCTTTCTTCAGTACATTTTGTGGCTTCCAAAAGCGTGCCTTGAAAGAGTACAAAAGTTCTTTTGGTCTAGCAAAACCGGGTTGATAGAAAAGCCTCCTTCCTGGGTTGGGTGTGAGACGGGCATGCGGGAATTGGTGCATCAAGGCTGACCAACAGGTAGACACGAGACAAGAACAACGTTGGACACGAATTAGATCTTATGTCCCCGAACTCCTGAAATGACTCAACTGAGGCCCTTGCCACAGAACAATGTGACCGTCACCCCTGTCGATGGAAGGTCCGAGCCCTCGGCCTACCGTCCTGCCACCCTGCTATGTATACACAGTACGGAGTATGGAGTACTGTAAAAGCATGATGCATAGATAACCTACCACCCCTGTATCCCTTGGCCCCAGAATTACCACTACTCATGGTTTGGAACAAGTGCCCGGACAATGCACAACACCCGTCGCCATGATATTCCACTACGGATGCTACCAGGCCTAAAGCATCCACAACGGCGACGCCCAGCTCCGACATGCCGACCTCATGTAGCCTCGTAGCGTTCTTCACATTCGCATCAACATCTCTTTATATACTCGTACGCCGACCTTTGCATCATACGGGCCTCTGCTGCACGGAGCACGCAAGCAGTCCTACACAGTAGCCTGCTGCTAAGTATGCAGAGAGCGCACATCATGTAGGCGCGTTCCGAGCACTGACTGTCACGAGTACTACCTACTACTCGTAATAGCTAGTATGAACCATTCTAGGACGAATCGGAGTACAGTACATAGCCCAGGCCCAGGCAGTGTGTCGGTTCTTCGATCGGAGAACCGAAATCCAGCTCAGTCGCAGGATATTTATTCAGATGAGCAATCCGAGCTGGAGCTTGAGTCCCAGTCGCCAGCCTAATGCCGGGTGGCCGTTTGTATTTGGACTTCGAAAGGTTGTACGCTATAGTATATCTCAAGGTGGACATAGCACAGGTATGGAACGGTGCTACTTCTCGAAGGTAGGTGCGAGACCACTTTACGATGCTGCGGGTTTGGTGTGTGGTCCGTTCGCGAATGAAGTGAAATGGTTTTCACGACAGCCACCCGTTCCTCGAGATCTTCCTGGCCGCAGCGGATCGTGGCATTGCACCAGGGCACCTCACCAGGGCACCTCGATATTCCCCACGGTAAAGCACAACTGCTTGTCGTGGACGCTCTTCATCCATTGGCGCTTTCAAAGAGCTGGGGCAATTCACAGGACAATTTACAAAATGAACCAACCAGCTTCAAAGTCCGCAGGTCGCGATCACAAAGGAGCTGGAGCGTTATTGTTTGACTTTGAAACAGCCAACTGCCATCTATCACAGCGGGCAAAGGGAACAAAGCGACGACAAAGCAGAACCAGATCAACGCCGAGGAAGAACTGTCGAACATTGAGTTCTTTGTTGTGATCGCAGTGAAACAAAGCCAACTTTGTCTCATGGGTACAAAGACGGCATTGTATCGACCCAGTATCCATGATCGACTGCCTAGGGCTCCATAACAAAGGGGCGCACCACGATGCTAATTTGTGCACGAAGATTAAAGTCGACCGGATGACCGAGTCTTGCGCAGTCTCTCAAGGCATTCTTCAGCCAGGTAGACGAAGAGATCAACCATCTGATCAGACGGCAGAAAATATCCCAGTGGCCCTCAACCTCTGTGTGCTTGAAGATACAGGACTGGGGAAAAATGGCTGATCAAGTGAACAAGAAACGCTCGTTCGCGTGCCTTCGAAAATGGTATGATAGACGGTCCAAGTCGGGAGCTCAAAATGTTCAGGGAGAGTCGCAGCATCCCGCTACTCAGATCCAAGAGTTTCTAGCTTACCAACCTGGTGCAGAATTTCGGCAAACCGTCCAACGCAAGCCACGAGTAGAGACGGTCCGACCCCACGGGGCACAACGCAGATCTCAATACCTCGAGTTCTGCCATGCTCCGAACGAGCTAGACTCCACCCTTCCTCGAGCATCCGCCTCGACCACCTATCTGCCCTCCACGGTCGCAATGGATTTGACTACCGGAGTTGTCCAGTCACCATCAGGGCCACTTCATACTCAGCCTCGTCCTCGGCCTCGACCACGCCCTGTGGTTGAAGGACCTGATGACTTTGAGAAATTTCGGTCTGACCTGGGTGGCAGCGTCGAGCTGGAGTCGACCCCGGCGCAAGCACAGAAGCGACCTCGACCTCAGCCCAAATCCTTTGCCATTGATCTGACCGAAACTCAATTTGCGAAGGAGCAACCCAAGGCAGAACCCCAAACTTTCAGGGCTTTCCCTGGAAAGCCAAGTCAGAAAGGTGGAGAGAAGATACAAGCATATCCTGGAGCCCTCAAGCGAAAACCTGTAGGTTATATTCCCCCGACTCTCCAGCCTGGGTATGTGAATGGAGTTCCGCCCGTTCTACGCGCTTGCCACAACACAGCTAATCCGGCTCTACCACCGAACAAGCCTGGCGAGACAGGGACTACGACTAAGCACTACTCTTACCCACTTGTGGACTTTCATCAGGGACTCTTCGTCAATGCTAATCTTTCCGATGCGAGGATCTCTTCGCGGTACCAAGAGCCTCGCATCCCCGCCATGGAATTCCAAAGCCGGGGACTTGCCGATGAAGTGAACGCAGAGCTGACTCGGTTGCGCATCCCAGATGAGAAGGAAGTCATACGCCGAACCCCTCATTCAGATGAGAAAGAAGTCACACGTCCACAATCTCAATCAGATGAGAAGGAAGTCGTTCGACCAAAGTCTCGAGCATGGATGTCACCGGGGTCTCCTCTCCACCAGAACGCGTACGAGTTGGAGGCATCCAGACCCGGCTTTGCCATCCGGCGAGCCAAGGTTGTCGATGTTCGTCCCCAGACACCGCGAATCGTGAGAGTGACAAAGGCTCAAGAGCTTGATACACCCAGCCCCGTTTCTCCATTGTCCAGCGATGCTGGCAGAGTCAACTTCAGAGAGTATAACTGGCCCCGATTCGTCGACAAGGAATTCATCGACCCTGCGGAGGAATATTCGCGCCGCTATCGGCATCGACGTCGCAAGATTTTGAACGAGAAGGAGCGATTTCCAGATTGAACATTGACCACGAGGAGATATGAGAGCGGAATGAATGGTTCACTCTCTCAACAGGTAGCTTTTTATTGCTTACTCGAGTTAGATATGAGCACGTGGGCTGGTCCTTGTGCGTTCACATCGGCTCTACTGAGTAGTGGTGTTGATAGTAGTAACGACAATAATAATAATGGGGGGAAAACTGGGTCGATCATGGAGTTCTTCGCGGCGCAGATCATGTGTTCTGCTATTTCTTTTGATTTTTCCCACCACATGACGCGAGGCTCGGCGATAAACCGGGTTGCCCGATTTGAAGATCCGAGACGGAAAGTTGCGGTCAGGAACGAGAGAAGTGACGCCGTTCCTTTGACCCACAGGACGATAGGCTTTTGTTCTATCGGTCACTCTCCATCGATCGCCCGAGACAACATCACAGGCATTGGTGAGCATGTGAAAAGTGATGCACGTGAAGGCGGGGCTAGGGATTCTTCTCGGGATGATCATGCCGAGGGCGATTGGAATCATCAAGATTTCGGGGAGCTGCTTCATTGTACTGTATGTGCCTACCTATACAGTGTGTCTCAGGTTGCAGTACTGTAGCACCGAAATCCGGTGAAGTTAGTTAGAAGTCACCCGACCCGAGGGCGCTCCTGTAGGGTAAAGCCGAAAAAAAGAGCTACAGCACGGGGTACAGTTGAGAGCCTAGGCCACTACAATCGACCTCGGCAGGCCTATAGGGGCGGAATGTATTCAGCCTCAGGCACGCAAGTCATTCCCCTCCAGGGACCACTCAATCGCACATCATTTCCCGATATTTTGTCGCGACTTCCGATTCCTCGATTCCATCTCTGATGGGCTTCACCTTGAGTTCCTTCGTGCTACCCCACATTGCACGATCCATGGCCATGACCTTTATCGATACGATCGATAGGCGCTCGACAGGCTATGGGTTCGACAAGATCGCTCGGGGCAAGCATCAGATTCGACCTCGTTCATTTCCTTTGTCCACAGTTCCGCTTTCATCCAGTCAATTAGGCTGTGAAGAGAGCGAAAGTCAAATCGAAGGTAACCTTAACTCTTCGCTAAGTTTGACTGCTTTTTGACGCCCATCGGAGGCACTGAGTCAGCCCTGCTATCACCTGGCCGTAAGAAAGTACTTGTACCGTCGCTGCCCCGTGCAGCTTAACCCCGTGTACCTCGTCTTCGACAAGCCTCGTTTGCCTCCGGAATCTTGCTGACCGGGTAATGAGAGGCCTCGCTTCTCGCTCCCTTTTGCAAATTCTGCACGACACCCTCCCACGCTTCTGATCCTTTGGGAACGTGCACCCCCAAATTTCGAGGTGACTACCGACAGAGAGGCGCACCCTTCCCACTTCGTCTAATCCACTCCTTCTCCTCCATCTCGAAGGAACAAGTGGGGGACTTATTTCCCGTGCTTGAGCACATTCAAGCACAAACGCACTTTGGACTCGTTCATTTTGCCCACCGCTCCGCAGTAAATAATCGGTCCGCGTGGACCCTGTCCTCACTGCCACAGGTCTATATGTGAGACAGCTTTTCTCGAGATCCCCACTGGGCTTTCTGTGTTGCACTCGCCGACGATTCAACGCCTCGTCACTGACAGCATTTCTTCACCGACTATCCCCTCGTGTACCGCCATAACAGACACCTCGCGGCCCATTGTTCCGGATTACAGCACTCATCTCCCTGACCACCCAGCTCCATCCGCCCGGTGCCCGTCTGAGTCCGCCACCACCCGCGGTCAATTCGACGGGTGCCCCTCCGTCATCGCGCTCTCTAAGGTTCCTAAGTTTCCGATCACCGCACACCAGGCACGAAGAATTGAAGAAATTACTTCGATTGTTTGCCTCAGTTTTTCTGGGACTTTCTGTACCAATTCAGGATCGGTGCCATTCGCATTCATGAATCCCTTAGTGTATTACCTCCTCCCTCGGTGACGCTCCTGCTCTCGTGTTTCAGAACACAAGAGGCGGGGACGGTGCGATACCAAGGAGAGCAGATAGGGCAAAATGTACAGGAATTCTGCCCAGAATTTTGGCCAGAATTTTGGCCATGTCACATGCATTCCACCCAACGCCCTTCCGTCGCCTGACAATACCAGCGATTCTGACTTGGAAATCCTCGACGCGCTTGAGGAGAAGAGGAGGCAGCTGGACGAGGAAATTGCCAGGTTCAAAGCAGCAAAGGAGCGAGAATTTCGAGAATTCGAGAAAGAACTGCGGGTGAAGAGGAAAGGGCCCCGCACCGGCAGCCACCCTCTATCCTCGCCGACATCAACCAAACAATTCACCTCAGCCCCATCGGCCACGACTTCTGTTCTGAATTTACTGGCCTCTGCTCAAAAAGGTTCTGCCAACGGGTGGGCAGGGCCCAAAGCAAGAAGAGATGGATATCTGGGTGATAAGGTCATCAAACCTCCGCCCCTGAGCGGACCTACTCTGTCTTTGGAGAAGTTGAACATCACAGGCGAGACTACGCCGCCGTTGCATTCCCTAGGAACGCCTCCAACGCCGAGTCTGATGAAGCGACCGAGGTCACGCTCCCCCACCAATCCAGCTGCACGACCGACGACGCCACCATTTTCACAAACCGAAAAGGAAGCAACACCAACGTCGACGCCCACGCCCTCCAAAGATCGGACCGACCCCTTTGCAGGAGTTTTCACTCCAGCATATCTGCCTCTACTCGAGTCACGAGACCGGACGCCTGTAGTCCGCAGTCCTCAGGTTCTGAACTCCGCAGAGGAGGAGAGCAAACGACTCCAGCTCGATGCGAGCAGCAAACTGCAAGCCGAGAGGCGGAAGCTCGAGGCATCCCAATCACTGCCTCCGCAGCAGGTTTCTCCGGCGATTGACACAAGCAAGCGGACAAAATCAACGCCACTATTACCCAGTGCGAGCCTCCCCAGTGCTTTACGGACCACTAATGGAGGGGGCCGCCGAAGGAAGCACGTCATGTTTCAGCTCGCCGATCTCAAGGTCGTAGATCCGAGTAGTAGTTACGAGGAAGGGCCGAGTCCAGAACTGGAGGAGAAGAAAGACATGGCGGAATATCGAGGTCCAGGTATTCAGAATGATCACCACAACGAAACGGCCAAGGAAAGTAACGGGTCTCCCGGACTACTGGGTGAAAAGGAGAAAAGACGCGGACGGGGCAGAAACGGCCGCTTCATCTCCCCGATCCCTTCGCCACTGGCGAGTCCCAGTCCGAGCCCAGCGCCTTCCCCCGCCCTCGATGGCTCGTCTCCAAGCCTGTCTGCAGCCAGCTCACCGAATGTCGTTTCCTCTACAGAAGAGACGGGTTTCTCAGGCGGTCTCGCCGGCGCGGATGATGGGGGCAGTGGAGTCGGGTTCTTCGAGCTCGACGAAGAGCTCGCGAGTCCGGCGCTCCGAGACGGCAAACCCGCCGAGACATTCGACCTCGACTTGGAAGAGGAGATCAACGAGAAGGCCAATGCCGCGCAGGCGGGCCTTGGGATCGACTCCTCCATGCAGGTGGGCAGCGTGCCCATCAACATCGTTAGGCCGAGCAGCAGTTTTGTGGGCAGTTACGGGCATTGAGGCGCGATGCCCGCGATGGGAGAAACAGGAGGATGCACCGGCCATGAAAGAAAGTTCAATCTCAGAAAAGCAAGGGCAATTGGAATTGGAAATCCTTGGATATATTGGCGTTTTCCAGTCTTCTCCGGCGCATTCCGCCCAGGTCGCTACTCAAGAAGCAGGCCATGCGACAATGTGGAAGGTTGGAGGGTGGAAAGGTGGGTGGGCGGCTATCGTGAGCGATTTTGTTACAGTTCCATTACTGCATTGCGTTATTGGCTTTTGTGTTTTTGCTATGTGCTGGCAGGTAGGGTCAGGGTCAGGGTCCAGGGTCAGGGTCCAGGGTCAGGGTCAGGGTCAGCGACACGAACTCAGTCAAGGACTCGAATTCGGACTTGAAATCTCACCCGGATTCGCACCAGGACTCGCAGCCTACATATGGCGTACCTAAATAACTGCCTGCCTGCCTGCCTGCCTGTTCTGCATTCATGTTTTTTGGGGCGGCAAAAGTGAACTGTTCTGCACATTGCGATGTACTTGCTTTTTTCTCCTGTACATACAGTAGCGACCGAGCGAGCCTGTCAGGCCATCCCAGCTTTTGTGCCGCCGCCGCTGCTGCTGCAGCTTCGACCACGCGACGCGACGCGAGGGGACGAGACGAGACCAGACCAGACGGGACGGGATGGGAAGGATGGGATGGGATGGCCAATGAGTACACACACGCGGCGCACGCGCACGCACACACACACACACACATACAAATACAAGTACAAACATATATAAACATTTATATCATGATATACTCCGTACGTATCCTCCATCTGTAGATGACCGGCCGTGTGACGGTGTTGTTGCTCAAATATCGCCCTTTTGCAATGATTTGGGACGGGACGGAATGGGGCCTGATGGGATGAGAGTGACGATTCTAGTATGTTCATTCATGTGTGGTACAAGATAGACGGCATGAGCATGGCATGGCGTGAGTGAGCGACGAGGAGAAGATGAAGGACGGCACTCCGGCGGTGGTCCATCTACCATATATATATATTATATATACTCCGAACTATGCTTTATCCATTACCGTCTTCGTTCAGGTATATACAATCTGGGTCGGTGAAAAGCACCACCGACCACGACGACCACGGCGCCGCGAGTATACCTTAAGGAGGCCCCAGAACGGGCGGAAACGCCTACGGCGCCCCCACTGCCCAATTGGACGAGGCTGAGCAAGGCTGATCTTGTGTATAGAGTGTCGGTGTCGGTGTGTGGTGTTGCGACGACGTACACTTAAGTTGGGTCACGTGGAGCGTTCAACACCACTGAGCTTGTTGTAACGTAACAGATTTCAGTTATATGTTTTAAATATGTTTATGCGGAAATCGCATTCTACAAGGAATATACTGTCACGAACTCAGAAGTGCTACCTCTGCGCCAATTAAGTCCGGTACCAGAATCTAGTGGGGGACCTAATTACGCGGGTGAATAGCACTAGGGAAGGTAGCAGAATACAGGGGCGCGGAATACTATAGCGACGGACAGAAGGGGAGATTTTGGCCGGGGCGTCTCTTGCAAGGCGTTAGTGGTTTAGGCGCTTGCTGCTGCCGACCTAATGGGTCGCTGAGGCTCTTTCGTGGCGCAAAAAGGCAGTGCAAGCGTTAAATGAGGCATGCGAATTCCCTGGCGGAAGTGGGATGAAGTCGTTTGGTGTCGACTGTCCCTTTGTCCTTTCATGATTCTTTCGAATTCCCATCCCCGCTCGATAGGCCTTGTACAAGCAATGGCTCTGCCTAGCTGGCTTGATGACTCTCAGAATCCCACTCTGTGGATCACGACCATCTATCCTCTTCTCATCTTCGTTCTCGCCTATGCCTGCCACTTCCGAATGCAGGCCTTGATTGAAAGCTTCCCGCTCCCCCCCGATGATTCCGCAGACACAAAAGAAATCGAAAACGAACCATTGGAGGCCGGAGATGCCTCATCCGCAGACTACGACATGGTGGTGCCGGATGCAACAATAACAACAGGACATGCGGATAAACCTAGCTCGTCCACCGAAGCTCCAGATCCTCGAGTTGCACCCAAGAGGAATGAATCGACGACACCCGAGCAAAAGCCAAAAAGGCCCTCTCTACACACCAAATACGTCCAAGGGTTTCTCATCTACGGCCTACAAGTATTGCTAACCCATCGACTGGGAGTCCTTGCTATTAGCCGGTCGGATGAGAGCCACAGCTTTGCTGCCAAATTGATAGGATCTCTGGCATTCTCTTTCGCTACGTTCTGGGTCCTAGTGTCTTCTGGAAATCTCGACATGTCAAGAGGAGTGATTCTGCGGGGTTACCGCTCACCTGGTCGCTCACAAAACATCTGCGACCAGTCAGATCCTTGGAGTATATTTGGTACCGTCCTCCTTCTTACTTTGGTCGTGCCATGCTTCAGACTTGTCTTGAGCTTCATATGGTTATGAGGGCGAAGGGGGAAAGGCCGATCATTGATGGAAAAAGTAAGCGGCAAGGCTTGACAAGGCTGGGCATTGTCCAATGGGTCAATCTTTATGCGTGTGACGGTATCACCTGGATTATCTCGCTTAATACGAGGGGGAAGATCAACGGGCGAGAGTAACGTTATAGCTGCTTCTGATCCTACAAGTTCTCAAATTTGGATTGGATGAATATCTCGTGGTCAAGATGGAGAAGCTCGTCTGACGGGACGATCAATATCCAAGGCCTTAGCCCTAACCTCTCCCCGTGAGCCGGAGTGGTCAAGATAGCTACAGGGTAAAGTTACTATTCGAACGGGAGCCCCGCTGGCACGTGGGGGAGTACGGTAGGAGCGGACTAGAGCCGTGAGGGAGCAGAGGGAAGTAGAAGGGGAGCGCGAAAGAGAGGAAGGGAGAAGAAGAGAGCGGACGAAGGAGTGGGTCGACTCAATGGTCGTTGGCGTGAGAGCAAAGCGGCGGCTGATAAGAGCGAAAGAGTGGTGCGCGACGACTATTCGGGGGATATGTATATATAGGTATCTATACATTCGTACCAGGTTTGTCACGTCAATGGCAGTGTATTGTCACACTACATGTGCACGTAGACCATGCTCAAGCAGACCGATCCATACTCCGAGTTATATATTTTTTGTATTTACACATACTGTACACATATTGCTAGGATCCATTCCTGCATCTGAGTGAAGTAGTTCCATTGGTCTACTCGTACTGCAGTATCTCAAAACATGCGGCAGCGTCCGATTCGACGGTCAAATCAGGGCCTGGCCCCTGAACATGGCGTCCCTGACCTCGCGGATGACGTCCTTGCGATCTTTGCCACCCATCAGCACGATGCCCCGTCCGCGACGATTCATGCGCCCCATGCGGCCTAGTCGGTGGACGAAGTCGATCGTCGTGCGCGGGACATCGTACAGGACCACGTGGCGGACGGCGAGGGTGTCGACGCCGCGGGAGCCGAGATCCGTCGTCACGAGGACCTTGACATCGGGGAGGTGGCGTGTCGGTTTTGCGGGTGTTTTGCCCGAGCCGGACGGGGTGGGCGTGGTGGCCCGGTCGAAGGGGACGAAATCCCTGAAGAGTTTCTTCGCCGGGTTAGTCGCGCCCGCGGGTTTGGATGATCCGTCGATTTTTTCCACCGACGTGAATGACGAGAGGATCTCAGCTTGGCGCTGTTCAGTAGTATCCCGAGTTAGGGCCACGGCTTCGACGCCCTTGCTCACCAGGTACTGGGCGACTTGCTCGGCTCTTTCGCGCTCGTTGACGAAGACTAGGATGTGTTTGACCGTGTTCTTGGGGTTCAGGTCCTCGTGGACGGCTTTCCCCAGCGTCCAGATCACGTCGGCGCAGGCGAGGTCGCGGTCTCCGCGGTAGGGGGCGCGGTCGATGTCAACGGCCCCTAGTTGTACGCGGCGCGGGATGGTGTGTAATTTTGGGGTGACGATGCGTTTGCAGTCAGGGAACCGCTTGTCGATGAACTTGTCAAGACTGTTGGGGATGGTGGCCGAACAGAGGATGAGTTGTTTCAGTGACGGGGCCGCGCGGTCGATGATTTCGCAGGTTGTTTCGGCGAAGGAGCGGTCGAATAGACTGTCGGCTTCGTCCATGACGAGGTACTGGATTCGGGAGAGGATGTTAGGCTCTTTCTTCGCGATACTGGCGATCAAGTGTGGGGAGGAGACGAGGATGTCGATCCCGTTAGGGTTGAAGAGACGGTTGCGGATTACGGTTGGAGTGTTGGAGGAGGAGATGCCGGCAGAGCGGTATTTAACTGTGTGCGACATGGACTTGACGGTCTTTGTCACCTGGGAGATTAATTCGCTGGAGGGGAGGAGGATCAATGCCCGGGGACGGCCCATCGATGCATTGGGTGGTGGTGAGTCGTCTTCCAAAGGGTCTGCGTCGAAGACGGTGTTCCTGTCTCGCTCTTCTTTGTCCTTTACCTCCTGAACTTCACGCTCGAGTTCTTCGTTGTGGTCGAGTTCTTCTTGTTGTTTGACGGAGTTGATGACTGGTAACAAGTAGGCCAATGTCTTCCCTGACCCAGTCTCCGCTGCGAGGAGGAAGGTTTTGTACTTGTTCGTGATGGGCTTGCCTTCTGCGTCGACTTGATTTTGTTTTTGATATTCACCCTTTTTGCTTAGTAGGGCCGGGATGGCCAGCTTTTGGACGGCCGTAGGTGTATACTCGGTCAGATGGGGTAAGACTTGTGTGTATATGGCGTCGACGACTGACGGCATCAGACCTAGGTCTTCAAATGACGTGACCTTCTCCATCTGTAGCTTGAGTTTGTTCCGCTGGCCATAGGATAGGGGAGTTAGGGTCTGTTGCATCTTCAACGCGTGGAACAGCGGCCGTTCCTCCTTGTCCTTCTTCTCTTTTCTCAGAACCGGCGAATGCAGTGTTCCAGTAGCCTCTTCTCCGCTAGAGATGGCTCGCGTTGTTGGCTTGGACTGCGATCTCACAACCGTTGTTCGTTCTCTGATTTTTGACTTGATGGCCATCCTAGCACGCGAGGGGATTGCTCGAGGCGGTCGCGGCGGTAGTCTTGCAAAGGTCTGATTCATCCCGGCAAAGGGCCCCGGAGTCTCTCTTCGCGCAGAGTTCCTTTCTACGCCTGATCTGCCGACGTCTTGAGTCAGTGTCATTCTCGAAGGTTTCCTCCTCTGTCGCATGGCCGAAGCCATAGTCCGTTGAGGCTGCCATTGTCGGGATGAGGGACACAGAGTTGAGAGAAGCGCTCTGAAGCGGCATGCCGGACAAATTGCCGCGCTTGAAGACATTGCTTTCGTGGTCAATTGGGGGTTCACTGCAACACAAGATCAAGTGTACGAGTATGCCGGAACTTTTTTCTTGCGCTGCGCGTAGTCGCGTTCCACCGTAGTCGGACCCCTGCATTGCCAACTTGGGTTGTCTCGGGTGGCCGCTGTTCACGTTGTCTGGCCAACATAGCCTGCAGCGGGCTTTGTTTTTGTCCCCATGCAAAAGCGCCTGACAGCAGCGGGGCCCTCTCGAGTTTCACTTGCGCCATTCATATCTCTTAACGAGAACACTCCGCTGACTACTCGGTACTCTTCCTTCAAGAGTGGCCTTCATTGCGGCCGAGCGATTCATTCTACACGCTCATTTCTTCTCTGCTCGAGTGCATAATCGGATAATCCAACACGCCGCAGCTGGTCTGCCTCTTCAGGCTCGGCTCAGCTTAGACAACAATCTGCCATTCTTTGCACCCTGCGCACTGTTCATCATCGCTTCATTCCAGTCCCTCGACCAATCATCCCATCGTTTATGGTCTGAGCTCGGCGTCTACCGCATACACAAAGCCATTGTCGAGCAGTCATGGCGTCCGAGGTACGTGGCTTCGTTGTTATTGGACTCACCTCTCACTCCTCTCTCAGGTCCCACCTCTGCGCATTCAGAAGGGCAGCGGCAATGGCAACGGCACAAGCACCTCGCCATCCAAGCTGCCCCGAGTGACCAACCGTCCTCTATCCGAGCTAAGTCCCATGGCCATTCGAAGAAACTCTCCAAGTTTTCCCCAAGCAAAGGTGCGCCTGCCGTCCACCACAACCCAACATCACGAAGTTGACATGATAACAGGGCAAGCTTTTTGGCAACGAGAACTCTCCAGTCACGTCATCTCCCTTTTCTACCACTTCACCGCGTCTGTTCTGGCAGGGCCGCGATCCCAATTCTCCCGCCAGAGACGCCACTGAGAGCCCACCCGTTCCTTCACCGAGGAAGCGATCGTCGATTGAGAACCTCAAGAGAGCCTCGAGAGTTAAGAACAGCAGCATGTTCGAGATCGAGCAGAGGCACTACTATGACCCCTCTCGTCCCTCAATCCTGGATGGCCGCCCACAAAGCATGCAGTTCCACAGACAATCATCCCCTGTGCGCACTTCGGATGCAGGTCGCAAGGAGAACCTCGCACCGGATAGCATGACTCTGTCAGCGCAGTCAGCAGCGAAGGAGCCAGAAGAGGATAGTACTTCCATCACAAATACTGTCGCGCCTCTGTCGCCGAGCAGATTGAACACTTCTCCAACGAAGTCTTCGCTCTCGAAGAAAACGGGTTCGGCGATCCGGCGCAGCGGCTTCGATCCAGACACAGGCGTATGGGAGGACGACGAGGAAGTCCACAAGAAACAATTACCACTCGGTCGTGGATTACACCGGCATCAGAAGAGCGTGACCTTCGACCAAGCCCCTCCACAAGTAAACGAGTATGAGATGACCACTCCTGCCCCTTCTTCCATAGCGTCCGGATCTCGCGAGGGCAGCTACGATTCTGCCGACGATGACGACGAAGAGGAAGAGGAGGCTAGCTTCGAGAGAGGCTCGTCCATGGACCATGATGACAGTTTCGATGCCTCTCTGGAAGACACAGAGAAGACTCCGGTCGTCCTTCCCGAGGACTGGCGCTTTATGAGCCCCGATACCGCTAACACCGACCTTGCTCAACATGAGGAGGATGTGTTCGAGGACGACTATGGAAGTCCCGCTCCAACTGCTCAGCCTGGCCCTGTTTCCAATCGGCCTCACCAAACCAGCGCAAGCTCAATTGACTCCAATGGACAGTCTCGCCCTCTGCCACCCCTGCCTCCCATGGTCGGGGCTCAAGCCCAGTCAAGAAGTGACAGTCTGTCCAATGCGTTTGAGCGCATCAGTGTCGCCTCACGTTCACTCCCCACTCCTCCGATGCCAGCGTCAACCTCGAAAATTGACATCCTGAATATGAGGGTATCGACTTCTCTCTCGGCTGAGGATCGACAACGCTTGATGGCACTGCAAGAACAGGAAAGAGAACGCCGAATGAGGCGCATGAGCTCCAAGGAACCCAGTCCTGCTCGTAGCAGCAGTGCAGGTGACTCTACCGTCTCAGATCTGGAGCCACTGCCGGTGCTCTCCGAGTCGAGGAACTCCACACCGCGGCTCTCGAGAGACTCAATCCTTGCAGGTCTCCGTGGTCAAATTGGACCCGACAGTCGAGACAGCAGCGAGGACATCTCCGATGGCCCTCAACGGCGAGACCTGGCATCTCTCGACCCAGATATTCCCATTCCTTCAATGGAAGATCCGACACAGCCGTACATCAAGGAGGAGGAAGCGGAAGAGATAGATTTGTATTCCATTCCCGACGTGTACGGCCGCCGAACTGTCTCGGATTCGGACGTGAGCGTCAACAACGACGATGACCTCACCAGCCAGTACTCGCAGCAATCGTCAACTTCCTTTGCTCCTCCTTCAGTCGCTGATGAGGGCCAAGAAACACCAAAGGCGCAGAGCCCAGCCAGAGAAGTGCACTCGAAGCCTGCGCAGTCGGAGCGTGTCTCGTTGCCTGACTTTGCCGACTTTGGCCAGACGAGCAGTTTTGACATTGGTCTTGGGCCGTACTTGAGCAACAAAGAGGAGAAAGCCAAGCAAACAGTCCGCGTGGAGCAAGCAACCGAATTGCCTGATCTCGCTGCATTGCGTCAATCAATTCAACGCTCGTACACTCCTGATAACCAGAGCAGGCAGCGATTTGCGAGTCCACCAGCTTTCAGTCCAGAGCAGGCAGTACCAGGAAGTCCTGACTCAGTGGTAAGGCATCCCACTGCATGTGAGGAGTTACTCAACCGCGCGAATATCGAGCCGAAGCATCCATCAGACGCAACTGAAGTTGACAGTGATCGATCTGTCAGCCCCTCGGAACCCTCCGACACCGGTTCCGTCTTGATCAACGAGAGAGAGGCTTCACCTGTATCCCCCATCTCAGCCGAATTCGAAGACACCCCTGAGGTTGAGATCACCGAAGCGCCCCAGGATAGCCGGATCGACGAGAAGCCTGCCGAGGCTCCGACCATCGCAGCAGAGAAAAAACGTGTGAGCAGTTTGGTACCCTTGGATATTCCTCATGGAAGCTTAGACGAAGGCCTTGGCCTAGGTCTGGAGAAGGAATTTGACCGAGTGGTGGAAGCCCAGAAGGTAGAGTTTGAACTCTCATTGCAACATCTTTATTACCCTTTCCATGGACGTTTCCCGTCGAGTGAGCTCCCGCTCCAGCAAGTGGAAGAACTGAACGGTTCGAACCCAATGGAAAACGTCCCCTTTCTCCCCAAACCCCGTGGGGCGCGTCCTCCACCAGGGACAAGTCTAGCTATCCTCCCCCCTACATCTGGCGATGGAGAGTCATTTGCTAATCGAGCTCGTCGCCGACAGAGAGGTTACCTGATGCGACAAAATACCAAGATTGTGGTTGCATCTGAACGTGTGTCCCAGGACGACTGCAGATCACCTGGTCTCCCTACCGTAACCGAGGACGGTTTGCTTGGTGTACCGTCGGAGGCTAACCACGTGGTACCTTCACCACGGAAGACCAGTCAGCCAACCTGGACTGCTGAGCCATGGAACGGTAAAAGCCGCAGGAAGAGTATCAGAGTCGGAGGAGAAAAGGCGATGAGCAAGCGAAAGCCAGTTGAAGGACACGTGCCGCCCTTACCGGGGATGGCCAGCAATGCCCAAGAGACGCTTGATGCAGTGGCCGAGGATGAGATCGGGGAAGAGGATGAGTGGGAGGAGGGTGCTGAGCGTGGTCGGCTGTTTGTCAAGGTTGTCGGTGTCAAAGAGCTGCAGATGCCTTTCCCGCAACGTAAGACACTTCTCCTGGTTTACTTTGACTGGCGCTGACACACACACACAGACGAACGCACCTATTTTGCGCTGACGCTCGACAACGGCATGCACTGTGTGACAACCGCCTGGCTCGAACTTGGTCGGAGTGCACCTATCGGCCAAGAGTTTGAGTTGGTTGTGCTAAATGACCTCGAATTCCAACTCACCTTACAAATGAAGCTGGAGGAACCAAAGATTGAACGACCGCAATCTCCCACCAAGCCGCCTGCCTCGCCTAAGAAGCAAGGAGCTTTTGGTAGGTTATTTGGTTCACCCAAGAAGAAGAAAGAGTTGGAGGTCAAGGCACAGCAAGAAGCGCACGCTGCCAGAAGACCTGTTACCCCTCCTTCCGCCTATGAACTCGCTCAAGGTCTGGTCGCGAAGGACGGTTCGTTTGCCCGAGCCTACGTTGCGTTGAGCGAGCACGAGAAGCACGCATACGGTCGACCTTACAATGTCGACATAACCTGTTTCAACGAGTGGGCGCTCGAAGAAGTCAATGTTGGCAGTTCGCGAAGCAAGAAGAGCGTAACACAACTTCAACGCCGTCCGCCGTATGAGATTGGTAAGCTGGAGTTACAGCTCCTCTACGTCCCGAAGCCGAGAGGAGCCAGGGATGAAGACATGCCAAAGAGCATGAATGGTGCTGTTCGCGCACTCCGAGAAGCCGAGGACCGTCTTCAGCAACAAGCCAACATCAAGGAGTTCGAGGGATACTTGAGTCAGCAAGGAGGAGATTGTCCGGTAAGTTGAGCTGGTCGATTGAGCGAGGGTGAGACGCTGACAGATTGTAGTACTGGCGACGACGCTTCTTTAAGCTTGCGGGGACCAAGTTGACGGCTTTCCACGAGACCACTCTGCAGCCACGTGCGACCATCAACCTCGCCAAAGCCACTCGGCTGATCGATGACAAGACGGCCCTCATGCAGAGGGAGACTTCCACGAAAGGCGGCGGTCGTCGCAAGAGTGGATTTGCTGAAGAGGAAGAAGGCTACATGTTTGTTGAGGAGGGCTTTCGCATCCGTTTCGGCAACGGAGAAGTGATCGACTTCTATGCCGATTCCGCCGTCAACAAAGAGGAGTGGATGCAAGCTCTGTCGCAAGTTGTGGGTAAGGGCGTGCAGAGTGGCTCTGCCCCGATCAAAGGCTGGACCGAAATGGTGCTCAAGCGAGAGAAGAAGATTAAGGCAGAAGCATCCGCACCACGTCACCGAATGGGCCATCAACGAACCGAGACGTACCACACCAGTGGGGCGGTTAGCCAGGCGAACAGTCCTGTCAAGTCCTCAGCTCGCGATGAGAGGCATCGGAAGACGAAGAGCATGATTATGTAGGGATGGAATGGTAATGAGCATCTTCGGCAAGGAGTCTTGGATTCTGTACAGGGCAGAGTGGTTCGCACATGTTGGATTGGGTTGGCGTTGGTCTGGAGGGGTGTATCAGAACGAGGGCTTGGATGGCAGTGTTGATATGGGCTTCGACCTCCCTTTGGCTCTTATGGCCAAACGATTTCATGCAGCGCACGACCCATGAGGAAGCCAAGGTCGGTAGACAGGGCTGACCAGGCTCACCATGTGCGACGCTATGATGGGTGCATAGAGAGTTCTTCTAGAAAATCCAGTTTCAAGACGATCGGAAGTCCCCAGGACTCGTTAGGCGAGCAGACGCGGCCCCCACAATGCAACTAGCCCGTAAGCACCGCCGCAAAAAGACGACGATCAACCGACAGCAATTTGCCCTTCGCACCGTTCCTCCCAGACCATGACTTCCAAATGCAATAATGGGTATCGTACGGACCATAGCGATTGTGGTGTTAAGCATCTCCCTGGTCGTGTTCGTGGCGCTGTTCGGACGGCTTCCTGCCTTTAGGTAAGCGGGCGCCTTGCGAATGAGTCTCGTGTCACTTCGACCCTTTAACAAAGGTATTTCTAGGAGAACGCCAATCGCCTTCCTACATCGACTGCTGTGGGTATACATTCCCAATGCCCTGGGCAGCCTTGACGAACGGGTGACCGGCCGACGCGTCACGCGCAGTCTGGCCCGGACGGGGCATTATCTGATGAATGAGAAACATCCGCTTGTACTCGTACGCCCACTCAGCAGGCCCATCCGCGAGTGAGGGACGTCTTTCTGACTTAAACGACCGCTCTACAGATCTTCTTCGTGGGACTACAGCTCATCGGCGAGATCCTGTTCATCCCCGCGGCATGGGACCGGCTCTCGTGGGCCCAGATCGCGGCGCTGCCCCCGCTGATCATCGCGCCGTTATGGTTCCTCTACCTCTGCAACACGACGGACTCGAACATCACGCCTCAGAATCACCGCGCCGCCATGCTCGCTTATCCGTATGACTATGCGTTGTTCCACCCGGGGTACTTCTGTTCGACGTGCCGGTTCGCCAAACCGCCACGGAGCAAGCACTGCTCGATCTGCAAGGCGTGCGTGCAGAAGCAGGACCACCATTGCATCTGGATCAACAACTGCGTGGGACGGGCCAATTACCTGTGGTTCAACGCCCTGCTGGTGAGCATCGCCGCGCTGCTTGTCTACGGGAGCCATCTGGGCTATGGGCTGCTGGACGCACGGCTGCAAGACCGGCTCGTCCCGCCGGCGCTCACGCGGGGGAGTTTCACGAGCAAGCGGTGGAGTACGCGCCTGTCGTGGAACGAATACGCCCATGCCTGGGCCTGGGCCATCGCTGTGGAGTGGCGCATCGGAGCCGTCGTCATGTTGAGTCTCATGTGTGTTCCCTTGGCGTTCGGCTTCCTGGCGTATCATCTGTACTTGATGTGGGCAGGGATGACGACCAACGAGTCGTCCAAGTGGAGCGATTGGAAGGAGGACATCGGGGATGGCGTGGTCTTCCGCGCGGAGATGAAGATGCTGAGGGAGACGTTTGCGCCGCTGCCGGAGGAAGTGCAGCCTCGGGATGAGGACGTTAAGTGGCCCCGGGGCGTGAGGGCGCGATGGTGGCTGGTACGGACGAGGGACGGGGAGAGACCGAGGAGGAGGAAGGTCAAAGTTGGTGGCAGCGGGGACGGGGAGCGAAATACTCCGGGGAAGGAGCTGGATGATGGGGAGGACCAGGAGCAGGAAGAGGCGCCGGATGAGAGGTGGGAGAGGGTGACCAGCATCGCGCAGGTGGAGAATCTGTATGACTTGGGCTTCTGGGGTAATTTGCTCGATGGCTTGTTTAATCGCGGTTGACCGACCGGGCGTTTTCCATGAGTTAGCGATAAAGGATTGTCTTCTCAGACCACCGTGTGGGGTGGAGGCTATGCAATAGATCTGGTTTCAGCGAGAGCGAGAGCGGTCTCAAGATGCAATTCCTACGGCCCTTCAAAATGGTGGTGACCGCTGACTGGGGAATTGCCAGGTCATGAGAATGTCATACAGCGATGCTTGATATGAGACCACCGACCGAATCGACCTTCCGTCCACGAATGAAGCCTCGCTGCGGTAGGATAGAGCCAATGCCTCATGAGGGATTACAATACTACAACCTAGACACTGGATGCTGACCGACCGCAACATCGGACGGGCATTAAGAAAGCGTAGACCACGTTGCTTGTACAAACGCGGGTCACACAGGTCAGATCCGCCCCGTCAATCCAATATACATTTCCGAAGAGCCCGTCCAGATACTGAAGCACCTTCGCAGGATCTGAGTCGAGTTCGTGGAGAAGCGTGATCTGGCAGCGCCGCAACTGCTGGTTGGATAGTGGTAAAGCGTCCCCCTGGCTCTACCAGCACTGTGTCCTGCAGACGGTGACTGGCACTGTTCTCGAAAACAACCAATTCCCTGGGTTGGAGGCATGAACACCGACGAGGAATTCGGAATAGGGCTGCTTAACGGCTGGTGAATGCGGCTCACTTCCCCTTGCATCCATACAATTTTGTGTTCAGGTCGAACTGAAATCGCTCGGGCTATTGAAAACAAGTCTGACAACTTCTCATAGGTGATGGCTCTTCATGTCTGCAGTCCGTCGAGCCAGTCATGATCGTCAGTCTAGGTTATCGGGGCTGAATAGGGAAGGCAGTGCTTTGAAACGATTTCGACCCGACATCAGTATGGTGGAGTAGTACGTTGGAGCATACGGCTAGCTACAGTCTGCGGCGAACTTTGACTCGCGGAAATCTTTTGGATCATTTCGTCTCCATCTCGACTGCGTTTGTGAACCCGTCGACCTGCACCTTTATTTCTCCTTCGCGCTCACTGTACCGTCACTTCATCGCGCCCGTTGTCTCCAGTCCGCGGTGTGACTACAACGGAGTGGACGCCCCTGGCCATCGTCCCTACTCCGTAGCCTCTCCTCAATCTGCGCTACCTCGTAATCCGGCACGGACATACTCCTCGATAACAGCCACAGGGGCCTCAAGCTCCGGATAACTGCACAATGGATCACTCACGAGACCCGTGTCCATGGGTGGCCCTTTCAGATTTTGGCGGAGCGTTCTGTATGGGCGCATTGGGAGGTATGGGAGGCTCACTCCCTTTTGGCAGACATCTCTAACAATGGCCCAGGCACGTTATGGCACGGTATTAAGGGCTTCAGAAATTCACCGTATGGCGAACGACGGATAGGCATGCTCACGGCGATCAAAGCCCGGGCACCCGTGACGGGAGGCAACTTCGGCGTGTGGGGAGGCATGTTCAGCACGTACGACTGCGCAGTCAAAGGCTTCCGCCAGAAGGAAGATCCCTACAACTCCATCATTGCTGGGTTCCTGACGGGAGGGTCGCTGGCAATAAGAGGAGGCTACAAGGCCGCGAGAAATGGTGCCATAATGTGCGCCATCTTCCTCGCTGTCATTGAGGGTGTCGGCATCGGCATCCAGCGGCTGATGGCGGAGAACACGAGACTAGATGTAAGTGTGGGAGCAGTATGGTTCTGATCGACCAGATATGCTAACAGTGTCCAGCTCCCTCCTCCTCAACCGCCTTCCGAATCTGGTCGGGTACCGGCGTGACTGGTCGAACTGGCGACGGTTCCGCATTTTATTTGAAGCAGATCTTTCAATTTTGCGTGGTAGCGCTCACAACTCGGTTCTCTACTCTCCTCGGACAAGGATGGTCAACTTCATCGCTGTTCAAATGACTTCCCCATAAGTGCATAGCGGGGGATACGGCGCAGACAGTCAGGCGGAAAGGCTCCATGATGTTGGACAGGCTGATCAAGGGACATGCCGATGGCACGGGTGGCCAACAGATGCCCCCCGATGTGGCCGGGTCGATGAAGGTCCTGACGTGACGCATGATTGCCTGACGCAAAGGTGTAATATAATGTACAATGAATGGAGCATTGCATAAATCAGGCTTCAACTCAATGAATCGTTAGTGCTTTGCAGATGCAAATCTGAATGAATGCGGAGCCACAAGGCTGTGAGGCTGCGAGGCTGTGAGAGGCGAGCGCCTGCCTTCATCATCCTCCATGTCCGCACTCCCAATTCTGCTTCTTCCAGCACTTCTGACTCTTTTCAATTAGACTTACAGCTCCTTTTACTTACTCTAATATTGTCTTTGGTGGTATTTGTCATGCATCATGGGAAAAATGTCACTAAAACCGCGGGGCTTGACGACGCAGCACGAGACGCCCTCGACAAGCAGGCTCGTGTGAAGACCGCAGACCTGGGCTTCCATGCGCCAGACTACATCCTAGACGACATCATCCCGGTCACAGACCCCAAACTCATCTACAGCAATGTTCATGCCCAGCGCGACCGCCGCCTTCGTTTACTCATACGCCGCTACACAAACCAGATCCAGTACGGCTGTCGCAATGTTAACTGCACAACTCCCACCTGCTTGAGCTACCGGAAGAGGAACAGCACAGCGCCGTTAAGAAAATACACCGAGTTGAGCGCGAGAACTTTGGCATGTCAGTTGGTGGACGAGTACGGTCGAAGTGGCAAGGACACAGCCTTGGGACTCTGCCCAAATGACCCGGTCGTGCCCTGGTACGAGGATCCCACGCATGCGAAGAAGAGGAGGAACAGTCACGAGAAGGTGCCGCAACAAAGACAAGAGAATGGCCATCAGCCGAAGCCGGCGGGTCTCACGCAGCGCCCTAGAGACTCTCCCAAGCATTCGCCCGTGAGAGACCACGGACAAAGAAGACAAAGTCAAGACGGTGTGGTCGAGGCAGGGAGGCGCCTTCGCAAACTGGATTCTTCAATTGCTGAAGGACTACCTGAGGTTGCTACCCTCTTAAATGCGACTATCTCAAGGCCGAACCCGGAGAAGGATCACGCCAGCAGTGAGGATGCGATCAGCGAGCTGTCACACTCATCGGCGCCTCCCACAAAGCCGAAGGATCTGGCTTCCTTTACGCAGACACTATATGATCTAATACCATTGCGATTCCTTAGCTGGTTACCTGTCGGGAGTGCCAGCAGTACTGGAGATGACGCATTATCACCGGATGGTGCTTCGCATCAAGAGCAGATTCCTACCGATGCAATTCGTCAGGAAGACGCAACGACTGAAGAACATCGTGCGGACATGGTAGACAATGGGCCGACTGATCAGTACCAGGACACACCAACGGTCGTCCACCGACCCACGTATTCTCTCAAGACGTTGACTTGGCAAAACATGACATGGTTACTGTCGAAGGAGCGAAAAGAAGATCCTGGCTACCATGGGCGGTTCACCCCGTTCATTAAACAGAGCTTCGCGTATTGTCTCAGTGATCCTGAACGGTTGTGTAAATCTGTCAAGAATATTCAGGAGAGTGTCAGGTCTCGCGCATACAACCTGCAAGAGAAGCGGAAGCCATCAATCAGCGCAAAAGACAGCGATGGCCTAGGCCTCTCCTCTGTCATGCCAAAACGTTCAATCGCCACAGCAACAACGGACGATATGCGAGCGCTTTTGTACGGCCTCTCCACTCTCGAGTCCTTCAACGAACGAGAGCTGGTCATGAGCAGCGTGTTAGAAGCACTGCAACACTCGTATGCCCTGCCTGCGTGGTTGCGGAGCTGGCATTCTGGAAGGCATCGTCGCTCAGGCAGCGGAAGTGGGGAAAAGGCATTGATGAAGAGACCACGACCATCTGATGACACGAATGTATGTGCTTCTCGCCCCTCCGACCTCATTGGACACAACCCGGCGCTCGAGAATGATCTTCCTACGATTCATCTTGACGACCCCCAGGTGACGGAGCTGTGTCTTGTGGGACTACTGTTTCTCGCCACCACGATCTTTAATCCTCGGATGCCAGGGTCGCCGAAAGCCGCCTGCTGGTTGGACAAGCAAGATTTCATCACCTTCAGAGACGAGAGAAATCTTGGACTTGCTCATGCGTCTTTCCGTGGGCACCTAGGACCGGAGAACCTTGCAACCATGCGCGAGGTGATCGAGGCTATTGATGTGTCCGAAGACTGGTTGGTACATCGGCTGCTTTTAGGCTTGATGGATGTGGTTAGCCATCGACTGACCATTGCCAAGTGGGCAAACACGATGAAAGGCTGTAAGGGGACAAAGACGAAGCATGCAACGATCGTCGAATCGCTTGTCGCTCGATTTGACCGCGACTTCCTTTCTATGGGGGAGGACGATAAGTCTAGCTGGATCGGCACAGTCGCCATCGAACTGGTGAGGACCGTAATGCTCAAAGACTGGGACCGCTCTGTCATTATTCAACGCTCCGGACCTGTAGGTGGAGCGCTGGAGCTTCTTGCAGAACTATACCGCCAGAGGCAGGAGTTGGACCTGCATCACGGTCTTTTCTGGATGCCCTTCATTGCTGAAGCCTTTGACGACATGTCTATGCCTTCAGAATGGCTCTCTTTCCGTGCCGACAACCGCCGAATGCATCTCCTCTCCTTCTCATTTCTCTTCCGGCCTGAAGTTCTGGTCAAATACTTCCGTGCGATGAACATCGCCATCATGAAGAAGGCACATGAGGATGCCATCATCGTATACAATGACACCAGGCAATATATCTGGGCAACTCCTGCAATCCCAGTCCATGGCGCGAAAGAGGTCTTGGCTCATCTCAGACCTCATATGGCCAAATACTTTGTGCTTACAATTCGGAGAGATGATATTTTGAATGACGCGATCAGCCAGATCTGGAGACGTCAACGGCAGGAGATAATGCGCCCGCTGCGAGTTCGTATCGGTAAGGACGAGGGTGAAGATGGCCTCGACCATGGTGGAGTCCAGCAAGAATTCTTCAGGCTGGTCTTTTCAGAGGCGTTTCGACCAGACTACGGCATGTTCACAGTCGACAACACCACTAGGATGGCCTGGTTTCAGCCAGGTTCACTAGAGCCGCTCTACAGATTCGAAGCGTTGGGCATATTGATGTCACTGGCTGTCTATAACGGCATTACAATTCCTATCACCATGCCGCTCGCTTTCTATCGCAAGCTTCTTGGGCTCAAGGTCAAGAAGCTGGAACACATCGCAGACGGCTGGCCTGAACTGGTGAGAGGCTTGAGGACAATGTTGGAATGGTCCCATGGCGATGTCGGGGACGTGATTGCGAGGACTTATGAGTTCAGCTACGAGCTCTGTGGCAGCATGGTCACCGTCGACATGCAAAAATTTGGTCGGGACGATCCATGGCCACCGATAAAGCTGAAGACCAGCAAGAAGGGCAAGGAAAAATCCAAATCCACATCCTTCGAGATACCTTTGGATTCGGCATTGACACCGCCATCTCAGGCGTCGCCCAACTTGAGTGCAGCGATCCCAACCGCTCCGATGCTAAGCCGGACCTCGTCCATTGAGCTCAGAGGCATTTCCACGCCTCAGAGTATTGACAGCGAAGTGCTTGAATCCTCCCCCGTCGAAGAAGCCTCCCTCGTCACAAATGCCAACCGGGCCCAATATGTCAAGGACTACATCCTCTGGCTCACGCACAAGTCCATTGAACCGCAATATGAAGCGTTCGCCCGCGGCTTTTACACCTGTCTCGACCGCACCGCCCTTTCAATCTTTACTCCTGAAGCTCTCAAAGTCCTCATCGAAGGCTACGCCGACATCGACATCGACGAACTCGAACACACGGCCACTTACGACGAATACGCGGCCACTGATCCGGCGATCATTGATTTCTGGGGCGTGGTCCGCAACATGTCGCCGGACCAACATAAACGGCTCCTCGAGTTCGTAACGGCGAGTGATCGCGTGCCCGTCAACGGGATGGGCAGCGTCGCGTTCATTATCCAGAAAAACGGCGAGGAAGATTCGAGGCTGCCTAGTTCTAGTACCTGCTATGGTAGGCTTCTGTTACCGCAGTATTCGAGTAAGAAGATCCTGGAGGAGAAGCTCACGAAAGCGATTGAGAATTCGGCAGGGTTTGGGACCCTGTGATCTGATCATTTAGTCAACATTGGCTCGTAATGCCAGATGAGGGCTACGAGGTCGGGTGGGAAAAACGGGATAACTCATGAATTAGCTCTCACGAATGATGAACACGAGCGACGCACACTCGGTCGCGTCCTGCTCTTTCCACGTGTCGACGACTTGACCTGCGTGCTTTCGTTTCATCCCTAGCACCATAGCTAGCCATGATTCACGTCAGGAGTAGGCCGGTCGATAAGCATGGCGTTTTCATCGGCTTCCCGGTTAATGGTTCCCGTGCCATTTCCATAAACCGTGGGCCCTTCGACCACTCCGTCCATGTCCATATCCATATCCATATCGACGTCGGCATCGACACCTCCATCCCGATGCCGGTCTTGTTTTTCAGCGAAGAAATCACGCTCCGCTTCGTCGGCTTCCAGCATCCAGATCTTCACGTCGCGGTCCTTTCCTCCGCTGACCAGTAGCCCCTTTCCTTCCTTCGTCCTCCCAAAATCAATGCCCAGCACGACATCCCGGTGCGCCTTCTCTCGCCAGAGGATGTCCTTGCTGCTGACGTCCCAGGCAACGATATCCCCGTCTTCGCTGCCGCTCGCCACGAAGGCCTCTAGTCGTCTTTCCCCGCCGCCGTTGTCATATGAGTAGCTGCCGACAGCGCCTCCGAGGCTGTACTGCGAGTTGAGGTGGCCCTGGTATGTCTTGACGCACCGCCCCTCGATGTAATTCCACAGTCTCACACAATTGTCCAACGTCCACGCGAGGAGGAATTTGCCGTTCGGAGAGAACTTTACGCTCGTGACGGGCTTTCTGTCCTCGTCGACGAGGGTCCGTAGACATTGGCCCGTCGATGCGTCCCAGATACGGATCAATCCGTCGCCTGCGCACGACACGACCATGGTGCCGTCGCGGAGGAAATCAACGCCACCGACGGGGTCCGAGTGGGCGGGGAGACTCCTCATCACGCGGCCCGAGCGTACGTCCCACAGGAAGACGGCCTCGTCGAAGGACCCAGACACGAGCATGTTCCCCTTGGGGCTGAAGCAGAGAGAATAGACGTAGTTACTGTGCCCTGTCAGTGGGGACGGTGCGATGGGGAAATCGGAGCCGAGCGGCGACCATAGAAGGATGGATTTATCGTCGGACGCGGAGACGAGGGTATAGGGCGGGCCGACCGGGGACCAAGCTATGGCGTTCACGCCCGCCAGGTGGGCGCGGAGGGTGCGAATGTGTTTGAAATGTGAGTCTGGCGTAGGATTGGGAGGGATAGAATAGATGTTTATGCTGTTGTCGGCAGAGGAGGTTGCCAGGAGGGTCATGTCGGGGGAGAATTTGACGCATGTTATCCCTCTGGCGTGGGCGCGGGGGAGGGTGAGGAGGGGTGTGAAAGTAAGGGATTTTGGTTTCAAGGACGGAGGAGGGAGCAGTGAGGCGGAGGGTTGGCGGGAGTGCGAGCGCGAGGGAGAGCGCGAGTGCTGCGGCGAGTACGTGTCTGATCTGGATCTGGATCGTGACCGTGATCCTGACCTCGAGCGTCTGGATCTGTGGTGATGTTCGGATTCTGAATCGTACGGTGAACTGCCTGAAGGGCTTCTACTCAAGCGTCTTCTGCGCGGGGAGCGGCTTCGACTCCGACTTCGCGATCTGTCTCTCCGGGGAGTATCATCTCGGCTGTTGTCCCGGCTTCTACTTCGTGAAGTTGAGTAGCTTCTTCCTCGGTGCATGTCGCGTGCTGGACGCGTGGGTTCTTGATGGCGCGAGGGCGGTGGGTGTGACCGTGGGTTGGCAGCGGAGTTGCGGGATGAGGATGAGTCTTCGCTTGATGTGCGGCGTCGTTTAGGCGGAGGATATCGGGCAGAGTCCATCTTGAATGAAGGTGAATTTTTTCCCAGTGTCCCAGCGCGGCGGTGGACATTTAACAACGCGGTGGTTTGCTCGCAAACTTGATTACAGTGCGGCAGCAAACCAAAAAGTGCAGAAAGGCCCACGTGGTACTGTGGAGCACAAGAACAGAGGAGCATCGATGCTGGGCGCAAAGAACACCTCCGCTTAATGAACTCCCTGCTCACTGCCCGAGCGATTTACGTGTGTACATACTGTACCAAGGACGATGTGGAAAGCTAACTTTGACTCCCTCCGTGCGAGCGAAGCTCCGGCGATAATCTCTCCATCTGTTGACCAGCTGGCTTGTTTTATTGTTGCCTTTACTGGGGCCGTTTCGCTCACGATGTGACAGCGACGTATGGCGCATTGTTGTTCTTTTTCGTTGGGACGAGCTCTTGATTCTTGGGCAGATCCTCACCTATCGATGTCCGTACGGCGTTCAGCCAAAGTGCAGCTGGCCAGAGCGAGTGACCATTTGTCACCTGTGCATCGGACATCACTTTTTGCACCCCAAGATCCGAGGGCCTGAGATATTGTTTCCTGCAAGAACGATGCTAATGACACATGAGTTGTTATCCGTACGATCAGACTTTATGCTGGCCGTCGCTGCCTTAGCATCAGTCGCGATTCCCGGCTTCTATGTAGGTAAGGATGATGTTGACGATAGGTACCATAACCGGAACTCTCTATCATTCAACTTTCCCTTTCGAGCTTTGAACATTCATTCTTCGTGATCAAGTGCGTCAAACTCGATGCTCGATACTGTCCCCAAAAGAACCGTCAGAATTAGCCCATGGGTACCTCGTTCGTTCAAAATTCCAGCCCGCAAACTGTCATCATCAGTCACTTCCAACTGAATCAGTAGGACAAGCCATTATTCTCATGCCGCATGATCACTCTCTCTGCGCCATCAACACCCATACCACAACAGTGACGACCATCATTCCCGCGCTCACCACGAAGCCGATCCACCCGACCGCCAAACAATACGCCGCAACACTCAAGCTCAAGAACACAAAAGCAAGACACTCCAACAACATCAGCCACATGCCTCCCAGCCCCAACACGACAATCCCAAATACCACACTTCTTTCTCCAGCCGTGCGAGTCCCAGCCCCGCCTCTCCAATGCTTATATCCGCGCTCGAAAGCATCACGTACATGGCGACGATGAAAGACCAATCCGATAGAAACCAACGTCGCTAAAGCGAGGGAGAGGGTGAAAAATAACCAGGCCAAAGCAATGAAGGTCTGAATTTCAGAGAAGTACCGGTGAGCGGAGCCGAAGATGCCGACCGTTGAGGTGAAAGTTATGAGGGAGCCGAAAGTCGACAGGAGGAATGTCGCTGGGAGGAGGGCGTCGAGGAAACTAGGGCATATCAGTCCGGAAGAACGGCAAGGAAGTTTGACGGATGAAAATGTCAGAGGCGCCAGATGATGTCAATTTGAGACACCGAGAGAAAAGTGAACCGAGTGTAAGACTCACCGGAGGCCAGGAGGATCAGCGGGATCGGTAGCCATTTCGAATCGCTGCATCGAGGGTCGCCTTGAGATCAAGTGCCTATGGACTTTCAGGTGGTGGTGTCTGATCTTTCAGATGTTGTCCGAGTTCGTTTGGGGGTATCTGAAAGCCGTCCCAGATATTTCACTCAAGCAGCCTTGATTCTCGACCTTTGGATCTGGGACTGACTACTTCGACCACCTAGACAGGCAAGTAGGCAGTAAAGTAGGTAGGGGCTATGTTTGATAGCCCTTGTCTGTGAGCCTGTCCGCCTCTCCGCCCGCCCCGTCTGCTCCGCCAAGAACCACGGCCTCTCGTTCCTGCTGCGCTGAGCGCCCTGCTCCGCCCCTGGCTGCCCTTTCAATGACCTGGGCGCAACCTCCCAGGCGGCTCAAATGACGACCTCTTCGGGGACCTTTGGGAACTGTGTAAAAGCCCTCACGCCAAGTTCGAGCAGGCACCAGTGTGGTGGAAAGCGGAGGGGCACAACAAGTCCGCCCGCGTTAACTGACTTTACGAAACCCCCCAAAGAACCTATCGACCCGTCCTCTCCCTTCACTCAGGAGGACTTGCGAGGGGTGTATTGTCTTGTATTGTGGTGTCGTGTCGGGTCGTATAGTGTAGTGTAGTGAGTGGTGAGGAACCAATTTCAGCCTCACATGCAGTAAGTAATACGTCTGTCCCACAACGCACAGATTACATATAAACGTAGGCACGTACTGTGTACACACTCCGAACTTTGTTGTGCTTGCACACTAGTAACGAGTCTTCGAGTGTGGACGCCCCCTCGAAGGCCCCCAGTCGATCCTTAAGTACTACTTACGTAGTCGGTAGTTAGTAGTATCACTTCCATATCGGAACGGACTCGGGCGCAAGCCTGTCTTGTCTGTCATGTCTGTCATGCCTGTCTGCCTGGCTGCCTTTGCTCGCCCTGCCACGCGGCGTTTCAAGAAACGTCGGAGAAAAACAGGTTTGGGGGGATACGGATCGAGCAGGGGGCCATCTGCACAAATCCCATCACCATCATGTGATGCATTGATGCGTTGGAATGCATGGATGGGGATCGCGGACGGGCGTTTCGAGATATCAAATCAGGAATGTGAATCAAGACCCTGGAACTCTTGGAACTTTGTCAGGCTCTGGAGGGAGGAGATCCCTGTGCATTCCCTGTCCTCGTCGTGTTCGTGTACGAGTATATCGGAACCTACTCGGTACGATTGTAGCCTTGGCTGAGAGAGGGACATCTACTACTCGTCCCCAGCACCAGAGAGATACGAGGGCTGAGGAATGAGCATGGGGAGTGAGGGAGTGTCCTTCTGGCGGGCACGCACGCGGGGCGATTGGCGGGGCCATGAGGGCGGTTGGCAAGTTCACCGACTGCGTACTGAACATATCTGCACTTCTACTTGTCGTTGACTCCCTAGACTGATCGGATGCATTAAGATATGGGGCTCATTCATGACTTATTAGGTGGAGTCTCTCCATCAGCCTGCAAGCCACGTACCTCGTACTTCCCATTCGATGTTGAGAGACTGGCTTGAGGCCCTCCTACCACCCTTCACAGAGAGGAGCAGTTTGCGAGAAATATCCAAGATTGATAAAGCACTCTATTAATTAATGACCCTCGTCAAGGCCTCATGGCACAGTCGTGATAAGTACATAGGCGCATGTACATGTCGCACGGACGCAAAAGTAAAGTGTACTCGACATGCAAGTGAAGTGAGGCACTCCCTGTCACCCCAGATCTTTATGCAAGGTCCAAGCAAAACGACAAAGATGCCACCACCACAGCAAAGGCACTCCTACCAAGCAGAAGAATCTCAAAAGAGTCGGATCAATATATCGGCCGTCCTTCATCCCACCGCCTCACGTCCAAATTCGATCTGTCCTCGGGCTTCACCACACTATCCTCACCAGGGCTGCTACTTTCTCTGGCCCTTCCATCTGTGATCAGGCCGCCGGATCTTCTCCCCTCCAACCCCGGGGCGAGATCCACAGGCCCAATCCACTCCCAAACACGACTGACTTCGCCAGTCTTGCCGCCTTCCCTATTGCCGGCCCGTACGTTCGAATTCCCTTCGACGATCCTCCGCACGCTTCGCCAGACTCGCTCACGCTCCGACGCACTGAACACGCTTCTGAGCACGTCATCTCTGAGCTGCCCAATGCTGATGAACGGCTCGGAAACGCGCCCATCTTGATTCAGGGAAGCTTGGGTGGCTAACCTATCTAGCGTCGTGGCCACGAGCCCCGGAATGCGTGCCGTGTTCTGCTTGTGGGTGATGATCTGGTTTCGACCATACGCTAATCCCGAAGCAAGCAGGATCAGAATTGCAATAGGGATTCGATTCTCTGCAACTGCTCGTAGTAGCGATCGTCGGATGGCGCAGGTAAAGGGGAGTCTTGCGAGGGAGGAGGAAGAGAGTAGCTGTCTTCCGGATCTGTTGTTGCAAGAACAGGACTTCGAGTCAGTCAGTGAATCGCTAAAGAAAGATTTGATGCATCCAGTCCTGAGCTTCAGGGATGGGAGCTTTGGTGGCAATAAGCACCAAGAGGAGGTGGGTAAAGAAATCAAGGTGCAGGCCAAGGGGACGTTGAAGGGGGAGCGCGACTGGGTCGTCAACGAGGGTCATAGCAGGGATGCCAATAGCGGCCTGAGTGGGAGGGCAGGTACGGTTGTCAGCAGAAACGTACCGATCCTGGGTAACCTGGACTTCATCTCTGCCCAATATGTCTCCAAGGGCGCCGCGCCACAGATCCTCAAATTCCTCGTCCGTCATGCCTCTTCGCTTCATCTTCGATACCGTCTTCTTGAGGTCTTCCTCTGTAATCTCCAGCTGTGGCTTTGAAGGCTTGGCCACAGCTTTGACCGCGTCAGCTTCCCGCGCGACTGGGTTTGAAGCGGTTGTGATTTCTTCGCCACACTCGTAGGAGGCTCTTCTTTCGCGAAGCTCCTCAATTGCTCGATCCGCGACGGCTTTGATTCTTCTCTGCTTCTCACTGTCTGGCTCGCATGTGGGAGGAAGTGGAAAAACCCCATTCAAGCTCAACGGATGTGGTTTCAGAACAAAGTCGTTCTCGCACTCCACGTCCATGTTCGGATAGCACACTGCATGCTGCGGGCAAGGTTCACAGCTGGGTTGAAAGTTCTCGTGCACCCATGCGGGAATGTGTGGATTGGATGCCAGCGACCAGTTAGGTTCACCAACTCCACAGTAACCCACATTGATCTTCTCTTGTCGATACCATGCTCCCAGTGCGCCGAGAATCGTCGTGAGGATAGCCAGAGGAGCGGTCTTCGCTATAGGGCCGGTTGGTTTCTTCTTCTTTCGTCGGACAAGAGTAGATGTTCTGCCCGGCGCTAATTGGCCATTTTGCTCGTCCTCTGCAAGCTCACGGGCAGCATCTGGAGAAAACTCTTCCGTCGTTGTGATGCCGTCTTCCGTGGCCGTGGATGTGACTCTCGAGATAGGAAAGGAAACAGTCGATCGCGAAGGAGGTGAATCTTCTGGCTTCAGGGACGTAGATGTAGTCTGTCTGCGCTTGGTGGTGCTACTCGATGACAATGACTTCCGGGATCGTGAAGCAGATTTGCGCCGATCTGATGCAGATGGAGGGCTGGACCCGGATTGAAACGGGTTCTCGTCTGAGAAAGGGCTGGTGCCTGCTTCGAGTGACTCCCTCTTTAGTCTGGCATCTGGTTCCTCAATCTTAACCGCTGGTTCCAGGACTACCTGGGTGGGCGCACTCTTTCGTGGTCTGCGAACAGTGGATTTCGCTTCCTCCGGTTCTGTATGTTCAGTATCCGATGCGCGTGGCGTCCTTGTAGCGCTTCGTCTGCTTGGGGTTTTCGTTCTCTTAGAGGTGGACGGCGTTCGACCAACAGACTCCCCGGCTGTGAGGTCCGACTTGCTCTTCCTGCTGCGTGGTGTCCTGGGAGCGGGCGGCGGGGGCATCAGCTGTCTGTCATCGCCCTCATCGCCAGATATCGTGCTTTCTTGGCTGCTGGGCATGTCTGTTATGCCTTTGCTCGTGCGCCGGACTCTGGCTTGCGCCCTCAATAACTTTCCCCTCTTTGGCAGCACTTCGTTCTCGAGGATCTCCAACAGCTGGCTCTTCTTGGCCGAAGATGGGTAATGAATGTTTTGCGCAACAAGGATAGACCGCATGCGCGGGACCGTCAGTGAATTCAGGTCGAAGCCGGGTTGCAGATAGTAGAGTTCATCCTCGTCGGCCATGGTTGCGACGGCGGCCACAGGTCACTACTGTGGTCACTATTAAGCGACCACGTTCACCAGCAGTGCAGCGTCGGTCAGATAAGGTGGCAGTGTGATGCAAGATGGGACGAACTCAGCGGAGGAGGATAAATTGCCTCTGGGAGAGCGTCAAGTCCAAGATTGTAAACAATGGCGCATTTGCTTGCTGAGAGTGGGGCCAATCAAAAGGCGAGTTACGGGATCATGTGATCGGTTCCCTCCCAGACTTCCTATGACGTAGGGCAGTGGTGATTCTTGCCAGAAAGCTAAGCAGCAAAACATCAAACTGTCACTGCGATTAGTTGAGAGGGTCAGCTTGAGGTGATCGCGTCTGCTTGAAGTAGATGGGTGTATATTCGTGTCATGAGTCTCAGGCTCAATACCTCTCCTGCCCGATCCAATCCTGAAATAGCCCAATAAGTGGAATTCTCAGCCAACATGATGCAGTCGTAGTGCATATTCATACATTCAGTTCCGTGCCCTTCACTCTATGCCGTAACACGTCGCAGACATGTCTCGTAATGCAACGTTCGTAATATTCTACACTTCTCCCCAAGCTCCGCCACTTGCCAGAATGCTGCCACTTCCGACACTGCCTCCAATATCCCAGTAGTTTCGGCTTGAACCGCTCATGACCAGCGAGGCTTTCCTGCTGCTGCGTACACTTTCGCTGGCACAGCTGCTTGCAGGTCTTTTAATACTTGTCCTTGACTCCCTTCGTACCCGTACAGGAGATCGTTGAGCTCGAGCGATAAGAGGATGATGTTGTCGTATGATCGCCGTTCGTGTAGCTGCATCTTCAATCGGCTGTCTGGAGGCTTGTGGAGATTGTGCTGATGATTTGCTCACGAACCTGTCTCTCAGATATCGAAAAACCATCTTCAGGTCGAGCTCTCTTTCCCAATATTCTCGCTCCCGCTGCAGGCTTCTGGAAGAATTCAGTGGCGAGGTTGTTGAGACTGGGTCTTCTTCAAAGCCCCAGCTTTCCGCATGTGCTGGGTCTCGGACTGTTGGTGGGAAGTTGGGCGTCATCGCTGACGAGACAGTATCTTGGACTCGGGCATCCACCGTGTTCGGCACCGAGTTTTGTCTCTTGGGATGGGACATCAACACCGGCATGCCTGCATAATCGGGGCTTCGCGAGTAGGTTGCGAAAGCTCCTGGATGTGGTGATAGTTGATGCACGAAAACGCCCAGTTCGCGGGCAATGCGCTGGAGAAGCTTGTCCCTCCATGTTGAATCTTCAATGTTGCGACCCACAGGCATCTGCTCGGGTATTGTTGGTAGGGCATTGCTGGGCGACGGTCTCTGCTCGAATGCCTCTTCTGGTAAGGATTCGCCAAAGATGACCGACAGAAGTGGCTCGTCAATGCCGATGACATCGCGGATAAATCTTCTCGTAATGCGGCGCCAGAATGGTTCTGATTCCTCGGACTCTTCACTTGGCCGGGACAAATAATCGCTTTGCTTGGGTGTCGTCCCAAGCACGTCCTCGTTGATAGAGGCAAGCGTCTCTTGATATGTGGATTGACGCGATCCTCGCCTTAGCCGGCTTCGAGTCTCTCGCTCCACTTCATCCAGTAACGCTTGGCTCTGTTCAATTCGCCATTTCTCTATTCTCATCCTCTTTTCTTCGCTTGCCTGGGCCTCGATCTCGTCGATGGTATCCAGCCTTCGCTGCACGCTTGACGGCCGGCGATGATGTCCATCATGCTTTCGTTTCGGGTTGTATGCTTCGTGTTGCCATAATTGCTCTAGCACCGGTGGGCTCGAGGCCTGGAAGGAGCCCAGGCCATCGTGGGCTGGTAATACCGCACCCTGGGTCTGGTTGGAAATGATAGGGTATAGGGGAGATTCTCTGAAAGCATGCAGTCCATCATCGAGGCTGTCTAGCTCGCCGTCTTCCGTGACTTCTTCATCAAAGACCGACGACTCAAGTCTGCCTGACCGTCCAGCGGTATTCAACGATATGTCGCTTGCTCTTGATACTCCTGCGGTTTGACTCGTCTGTGTTCTGGTGATGGTTGACTCTGCGGTGCTGGGGGAGAAAAGTACCCATTCTTGTGATTCTGAAATCGGTGTTGGCTGTAGACGTGTCTGCGATGATGATTCTAGTGACTGGGTTGCGTTGATGGCGATTGGACGTGGGGCCGCGGACTGCTGTTGGAACGCCATGATTCCCAACCCGCGGGCCGTATAGGGAGGGTCGTGCTACTGGGTGCACGAACTATACAATTTCTCCAGAACCGTGGTCAAGGTATGCGATGGGAGGAATGCTTGACTCGATAATAGATGACAAAGAGTCGCGGTGTTTGTGTCGTCAGTCTTCTTTGTCTCCCCTCGGTCACGGCTCGGAGTTGTATGCCCTGTTCAGGTGGAGGTCCAGCTCCGATTGAGGAGAAGGGCGATCAAGTATATGCTCTTTCGGGAAATTTAGGGTCAGATGGTCGGTCCACAGGGGTTAGGATAGAGGCTCTGCTTGGAATAAAGTGGTTAATGTATTAATGGTAATCGTTGAGGAGTGAAGGAAGGGGGAAAGGGTGATGGACAAAAGGAGGAAGCAGGTTGTATCGCGCTGCACTCTCAGTTTGGTTGGGAGTGTGACACGTCCTACTTCCGAGTACTGTGTAACTCGTAATGGTTGATAGAACAGCTGGAAGGACTCCCCGAAACAGGATGGAGCGAACCCAGCCGCAGGTGACAGATGACCAAACGCTGCGGCGACAGGCGGGATGCATGACGATATGCGAGATCCCCTTGTAGGTCATACTGCTATCAGAGGCCTTTTCTGCCCTCCGCTCCCGGCTTAGCCTTCCCATGCCTTCGGCACGTTGGCTGAAAGATAAGAATCCGAGCGATCTCCCACATCTCCCATCTGTCGCCGCCTAAACGTGCCAGGGCCCTCGCTGAATCCCACGCCCTTTTGGTCAAGGCGCTCGTAAATAGTTTTGCTGCGGATTCGGGCGGCTTTTCTGACTAACACTCCCTGATAAAATGCGCACCACTTTGTGATAAAAAACACGTGAGCCTTCTTTCACTTTCTGTTTCCTCTGCCCTGTTCGAAAAACATTGCCGCTTTCTGCTGCATCTGTAAGGCTGCGAGGGGCCTTTGGGCTCAACATGCATGTGCTTAGCGCTCTGGGGCCGGGATTAAAAATTGTTGTTCAGGCACGCAATCTGACGTTTGGATTGTGGAATCAAACCATTCGGCTTCGGTCACTTTCGCTGAAGAGAGAATGATCATTTCGAGCCTCAGGAAGTGGATCATCTGTCGCATCGCCACTCTTTGTTCTCGTCAATATCATCATGAACGGGCCATGATAATTGTGGCTCGACCCCGACATAACATCCAGACAGTATTCTAGGCTTGGTTGCATCATTTTCGTCGTTCTGAACCGCGCACTGAGCCGCGTTCTTCAGCCGGAGGACAGTGTAAAACTTGGACTCTTATTGTTACGGGCACATTTTCGTTGTCTATCCTTGTTGGAGGAACTCAAATGCACTCTCCCTATGGACTTGTCGGAATTCATTTGCCAGCTTCTAACTGTTCTCCTCGCGCTGAGCGAGAGCTCGCCTGGCAACACACTAGACACTCCCAAATAACCGTTCGTCTTGGCTATTGCTAGTGACCTGCGCTTTGCAATCCACTTTCATTCTCGCCAACACATCCGTATGGTCCGGGTACATTGACGTGACATCTATGCCTCAGCAGCAATCTCGCTGCCACCCTCATAAGCACCTGGGAATCGCTTCACATTTTGTTCGATGCTGCCCTTATTCCTCAAGAACTGAACGTAGGCGCCATCAATCAAAACACGACCCTCCTGCTTGAGTTTGACATATTCGTCGCGTCTGAGCGGTGTGAAACCCCAGTTCTTGCTGACGATGATCTTCTGACGACCGGGGAACTTGTACATGGACCGTCGCAGAGCCTCGATAGCAGTAGCACGGTGGGCGTCTCGGGTTCGGACAGAGAGAAGGATTTGGCCAATGTTGACACGGGCGACGGTGCCATTAGGCTTGCCCCATGCACCTCTCATACCGGTCTGAAGTCTATCGGCACCTGCGCAGGACAACATCTTGTTGATGCGGACGACATGGTATGGGTGGGCTCGGATACGGAGATGGAAACCTTCTTTGCCGGCAATCTTGACGAGATACCTAGTACTTGTGTTAGCCATGACCGGTCTTCCTAGAATCATTGAAGACGTACTTGTTGGCGCAGATACGTGCGGCTTCGAGGGCTTCGGAGCTCAGTTGTTCGTACTCATTCGAAACCATGTGGACGCAGAGGGGAAACTCGTCGACATTGGCGCGCTTTCGTCCGAGGTCGAAGATACGAATCTTGGGGTCTGGTACACCACGGTTGAATCGAGACTTGGCTGCGAATCTCTGTTAGCATGTACCGATGTTGGCAGAACAATAAGTTGACTGCGTGAAAGACGGTGCGGTCTTTCGAAGAGCAGGGGAACTCACGATAAGGCTTGTTCTTGCAGTAGCGGTAGCAACGAGCAGGTCTTCTGGCCATTGTAGCAGTTTACGGATTGAATTGCACTTCTTGCGAACAATGTGTTTAGGGAAGAAGTTGAAGAGGCGACGATGACCCTTTGTACAGACTGTGATGAATTTGGATTTCAAAGCGAAATGCCAAGCAAGTGGGCGATGCGGTCGTGTGCGGTTTGCGCCACTCAAAGCCCGCACAACTTGCCATTTGAGTCACAACTCGGCTTCGGCAGATTTTGGAGCCGGGTTACTTCCCAGCGGCCTGATGTTAATTACGGTCTATAGATTCGAATTTACTCCGTACTTGTACAGACACGAGAATATCAAGCATATCAGAAGCAGAAGCAGAACGTCTAAACCGAATAGTAGAAGAATGTTGACGTTGAGATCAAGCTCTGTATTCACTGCGAATCTCTTCAATTTTTTGTTTCCTGTCGTGGGACTCGCGCGAGCATTTGTTGTCTCAACTGCCTTCCTTGAAAGCAAGTGCTTTTGGAATTCTCATTACATGACAAGCATCGGTTTCATCGTCCGCATTTTGCTTGGCCCACTCGCTTATGAAGCCGCGCCGAGGATATCGGAATCACCAGCGTCAAGGACGGCCATCGTTGAGCAACGGTAGAGTTTTCCACAAGCAGTGCCTAGTTCGATCTAGAACGGGGAAGATATTGTGTTAGCTGGTGTCCCTCCAGAGCATGAAAGAGCTCCTTCTCAGGGTCTTGTATGTTTTATATCACTCACGTTGTTTCCAGCAAAATGGTGGACACTGGTCTTTGACAGCATGGAGTAGTATTCCAGCTCGCTCTTGCGGAGGGGAGGAGTGTTGCCAGCAATGATGACGAGCTTGGCTTTGCCGGATCGGAGGCACTTGAGGGTTGACTTGTAACCCAGGGTGACTGTTCGAAGGAGTCAGACTTGCTTCGACCATACTGGCACGATGGGAAATCACCTTTACCGGACTTCATCACAAGCGCCAGGCGCGAGTTGATGCTGTCGGTGGTTTTCTTCGCTTTCTTCGGTGCCATCGTTGCGCTCTACTAGTTGTGGAAGTAGATCTGATTGAAGGGTGCGCTCCGGCAATTTGATGTTCGAAGGGTGTATTGTGAGGTGAAATCCGGGTGACTAGCGCAAAGCAGAGCGAAAATCCTATTGCAGTCAATGTGGCCTTGGCAGAAGGGTCGACCAAAAGGCTACAAGTGCAGTTGGGCCGATCACTGCTTCGGTTCACGTAGCAAACAAAGCGGCATTATTCATGCAGCTACTCACACGCAAGCAGGGGGCCTGTGGGCCTTGTTTCCGGCGCTCAAGTGCCTCGCAAGCAAGGGCTCGCGGCTCCGCTGGTGCTCCTGCTGTTTACCTTATTGCACGAGACTGGCATGTGTCCAAACAACCAGGACTCGTAATGTTGCACTCGAATTTGCCAGCTGAAGAGTCTACTCAGCATTATTCTGCATCTGTTTCCAAAACATCACCCATCACACGCGTCCAAGCTGAACTTCATTGAGGCGCAGGCTCGCTCTCTGACCAATACCAACTTCTATTCCAATCTCCAGCCAATACCATCCACATACTCCGGCCTATTTATGTTGCAGTCAACAAACTGCACCTAAGCCCATCCACTCGGTAACTTGCGTCCTTTCACCCTTGCTTTCGTATCTCAACACGAGTCGATTGCTTGGCCATACGACCAGCAGCATTCACCATGGCGGCGCCCAACTCCAGGACTCCCCTTTCTGGCACCCCGTCTCGTCGCACTCCCAATGATAATAGTCCCAGCAGACCTACTGTTGCAAGTTCCGTACCCGCAAGTACTGGTACCGGCCTTGCCAGAACCCCCTCCTTCCGGCAAGCTCGACCTTTGCGTAAAACACCGAATCGCGCGAGCATCTCCCTTGCCTCTGGTGACAACGAAGTGGAGGATGAGGAGTCCAGGTCAAAGAACTCCGAATTATTGAAGGAGATCCAAGATCTGCGAAGTCGCTTTGAAAGAGCTGAGCAGGTTTCGCAGCAGTACAAAAATCAGCTGGAAGCGATGCGGCAGGATTTGGATAAAGCCTCTCAGGATCAGACCGCCGCAGAAGAACGCGACTTTCAAAGCCGAACCCAAGTTGACCAATTGAGGGCAGAAATCAATGACCTGAGAAGAGAGAATCGAGAGCTGGAGAGACAGCGTGCGGAAGACGAACGGCTTTTCCAGCAAGAGCGAGACAAGCACACAGTGAAAGAAGGGCAGCAACAAGCGACCATCAACCGGCTGAACGAAACCCTGCGCCTGAACGGCATCGAAAGATCCAACGCAAACAGAAGTGGGAGCGTGACTGAACCCCAGATGACCAAGGACGATGTGACCGCAGAAAACGCTGCGCAGAGAAGCAACGCTCCAAACCTCACATATGCTTTGCAACAGAAAGAGGATACCATCAATGCCCTGCAGATCGATCTGGCTGAAGCACAGCTTAAGTTAGCCCAGCAGGAACATTTGCAGGATGCACGCAGGCTGGATCTGGAGCACAAGGTCTCGGAATATCAGCGATTGAATGCAAAACTCAGGGAGGAAAATGAGAGCTACGAGATGCTACTGAGTGAGAAGACCCTCAAGGGTGAATTTATGCGTCATGATCACAATCAAGGTGGATCTCTTGGAATGAGCTCGCTAGCAGAGGAGCTCGAGTCCACAGAGGACACGGAGGACGAAACAGGCGACGGCCACACCGAGGGATACAAGAAACTGGATGCCGACAACAAATCGTTGAAGGCGGAAATCGAAGCCCTCCGGTTATATATCGACAAGATTATCGGGCGGTTGCTGTCGCACGAAGGCTTCGAGCACATCATCCAAGACAAGGACGAACCACCTTCGCCTCCCGCCAAACCCGTCGCTGAAAAGGCACTGCCTGCGGTCCCAGATCAGCAAACAGCTGCTCCTGTTACAACCATAGCCGGCGCTGCTACCGGATTCTTGCAGCGGGCCCGGTCTGTGGTGCAGCGACCAGGGGGGAAGGCACGGCCAATGTCGTACATACAACCAACATCAGCAGGGCCCTCGGCCAATGAAAACCCAGAAACAGCCCCGAGTATACCGCTGAACCGGGGTCATCGTAGGGCGAGATCTGATCAGGCACAAACTGACGCGGCGGCCGCTGCGGTTGTCCAGCAAATGACTCGTGGATCTCCTATGAGAACAGTTTCGGGAAGTCCCTTAAGCCCTAGCATTCGACCACTGAGCCCGCCATTGGCGCAAGGTCAGGGAGGGTATTTCGGGGCTACCACTACCACAACAACACGAACACCGTCCGCCTCCGGTAACCGTGTGAGCAGTTCGGCCAACAGTGTGATGAGCGATTCGCATAGCGATGAACAGAAATCAAACACTGATGGAAGCTCAATCGCACCACAAGTGGGTGGAGACCGACCAAATCAGACCAACATTCCTGGAGCGGTGATGAAACAAAGCCAATTGAGACCGCTAAGATTGGTACAAGAGCAAACAGCCACGGACGATGAAATAGCAAAACGCACGAACAGGGGTAGTATCTTTGGATGGTTCCGAGGAAGTACTATCGAGACCCAGGATGAATGAAGAAACTGGGAGTGAATCATTATCACCCAATACCCATTTTGAGTGGCATTTGTGACTGGAGTGAAGAGCTATAGGATAGACGCAAGGCTTTTCACTTGTACGCATGGTAGTGGTGTAGTTATGAACGAGTCAGAACTATCGAGTGCTCACATTAATCTCCTCGTACCAAGTCGAACCATTTATTTCGCTTTGTTCTTGCTTGATTCTTCTTGACGACTGGGCAGCCATTAAGTCGACGACTCTCTCGTGCTTGCATCTTTGATTCCATGTGGACTTGATTGGACGGCTGATGGCAGATGCAGGAACCGGGCCGCGCGCGCATTTTCTGGTCTAACCAAGCAAGGGATCCCGCTTTCCGCTAAATTGTGAAATGCGTCAATTTTGAAAATCTGTCGCTGTGCACGACAGGATTTCTTGCCTTTCAATTCGACCCGGTTGTTCTCTATTTCGCCGCCGCTGTTGCTGCCTTGGACGGCCCACTACCCGGGCCATATGACGGCGTGGCCAATGCGGGTTGTCCTGCCTATTTGAATGGGAAGCATCATCTTGACGAATTCCGCGATATCGGTGGCACGCAAACTGTTTTTGAGTCACAGCCTATTTCTCGTCAATCATTTCTTTGTTTGTCCTACCTATAGATTCCCTATATTCTTCCAGTCTGCGGCCCCTCTCATTATCCTCTGCCGACAGTCCTACGCCTGTGATACATCTCCTAGACTACGGCCAGCTCTTCTCGCACCAACTCGTCCCGAGATCCACGATCATTATTTCTCTAATTGTATCGGCAGCTGCGAATCATGCACCCCCAGCCGAAGATTCATCTCGTTCGCCACGCCCAAGGCTTCCACAACTTGGGCAGCGAGTTCCACTCGCTCCCCGACCCTCGCCTGACACCTCTTGGTGAATCCCAATGCGCCAAACTCCAGGAGGAGCACTTCCCTGCCGAACGGCAAAGATCACTCTCCCTTATCACCGCCTCACCCTTGACGAGGACATTGCACACTGCTTTGCTGACCTTCAAGCACGCACTGACGTCAAAGGGCGCCAAACCTACAATCCTCGCAATCCCAGACGCCCAAGAAACGAGCGACTACCCCTGCGATACGGGTTCCGACGTACCTGTGCTGAAATCATTTGTTGAGGAGCAGAACTGGCCCGTCGACCTCTCCCTCCTCACCGACAGTTGGAATGTCAAGACTTTGGATAATCGTTACTCGCCGGCATCCGCTGCAATCAAGGCTCGCGCGCGAGATTGCCGCATGCTGCTGCGCCAGAAGGCGCGGGAATTGGCCAGCAATGGCGATGAAAACGTCGAGATTGTCTTAGTCACCCATGGAGGGTTCCTGCACTACCTCACCGACGACTGGGAAGACGCCACCAAGCTATCTGGTACAGGGTGGGAAAACACAGAATATCGTACCTACATTTTCGAGAACTCCTTTCTTTCCGACGACGACTCCGAAGCCTTCTTCACAGAGACGCTGGAATCGCGCCAAAGACGGGGCATTTCGTATCCGATGCTAAATCACAAGAAACAAAAGGAGTTGTTCGAGCGGATGATGCAAGGCTGGGAAGATCAAGGGTTGCAAAACCCAGCCAAATTGTCCCCGGCCGTTGCGGATGAAGAGGCCGAGGAGCACGGACAGCAGCCAGCGGATCTGCAAAGGCATGTCACACAAGCGGCCGATGAGGCCGAGAAGACGGATATCAATACGCAGGCCCAACCGCAGACCGTTACAGTAAAGGCATAAGAACGGATAGACCAAGCGGAGTCGTTTGCACGAATAATGTGGTCGCCTTGTGTGACTTGACAGACAACCACGGTGCGATTTCGACCGAGCCTGTTCCTGTTGCTATCTACAGACGATCTGTAGCGGAGGGCCGTTTCTTCTGACGAACTTACTTGATTCTCGGCACCACGAATGACGATTGGATGGCCGGCGCTTGGGTATAGAGCACATAGATGCGGACCTGGGATATGCTTGAGAAATGGAAGGAGCAGACTGGCATTTATACACGACGTCACCATGACAGGTGCCGGTGCATGGGGGATGGTATACTAGAGATAGAGCTCAGCTCATAGACGACTGAAGGATACTCGAGGACTAAGAGTACCCGACAGTCAAACGTTCAGAGGTTAGAATGCAATCAGTCATTTGCCATTTATGCAGGAGATTTCAGGCTTGAAAATCGCCGAGCCGATGCATCTGTTGTTATTCATGTCGAGAGCACACACTCTCTCGTCTCTCACTCTCCCTTTCCATGCAAGGGAAGAGACTCCCAACGCCATTCGAACGACTGCATCCCACAGGAGGTAAAATCAAGACACCTTCCCGGTGTTCCCCATCCATGCAAAATCCGATTCAGTAACATGTTCTGGCTCTCCAGCTCGAGCTCCTGCTATCCTTCTCTCGCCATCGCCCTCGTCCCTGTCCTCGTCCTCGCCCTCGTGCCCATGCTCATGCTCATCCCAATCTCCATCTCCGTCGGCGCTTTCTCGCCTCTGCATCCCTCCCGTGCGCCCAGGATGCGACCCATCGGGCAAATCGCAAAGCCGACTCTATCGAGCAACGCGGTAATTGCCCCTCGCCTGTTCCTGTTTGAATCCCTGTTCCTGGCTGGGAAGGGGCCCACGTTTCCTCACGCCCGCAGCACCGGCGCGGGGGTCGGTTGTCGGCGCGGCTGTCGTGTTGCCCAGGCCCGGGATGCCGCTTGGTGCGAGATCGCCGCCGCCGCCGCGGAGGCCAGGGATGCCGGCGGCGGTGCCTGCGATCCCTGTGTTGTTTCCCATGTTTGGAAGGGCAGTCGTTCCCGGCAGATGGAGCGGGAGAGGAAAGGCTGGTATTTGGACTGGTCCGACAACACCTGGTGGCGGGGGCGGAGGCGGGAACCCAGGCGGGAGATTGAGTTTCGAGAAATCAAGCGGTGGGGCGGGGCCTCCGCTGGCGGATTGCTGCTGGGACATGGCCAGGAGGTGTTGTAGACTTTGTGCGTCCAGGCCTGGGACGGGGGGGAAGGGCGGGATTGGCGGAGGAGGGGGTTGTGCGTGGCTAGACGATGGTCGGGCGTTGTTCTGCAGAATGGGGAACGGTGGGAGCGGCGCCGACCCGTTCATGCCCATCCCCATCCCCATCCCTATGCCCGGCAGGCCTGGTGGCAGGGCGGACAGGCCAGGTAGTCCCGGAATGGCCAGTCCGCCGGCTTGTTCACCAGCATTGGCGCCCTGGTCCTCCAACCCCTCGGCCTCGTCCTGCTCTTCCATCTCCTCCTGCTCCCTCGCCTGCTTCCGGCCGAATTTCCTGTCCCACGTGCCTTGCGCCTCGGCGCCCTCCTCCCCAAGGTGGAACTGGTCCTTGAAACAGGTTGTTTGGCCGGGTTGCGCGCGGGACCAGAAGCGCGTGTAATGGTCGTTGGACCCTGTAGCGAGAATGTGGCCCAGGGGATGCCAGTCGAGCGACCAGATTGAGGAATCATGCGCATGGGGGATGCGATGGGCGGGATAGATCGACTGTGCGGGAGCGGAGCGCGGGTCACTTGTCGAATATGGCGATATCGTGGCGGTCGAGATCCCGGCAGGTGTGTTCGGTTCGGTGAGCAGGTAAGAGTGCAAGGACCCATCGTCGCCGCCAGTGCTGATGAGACTGGGATGGATGGGATGCCACGACAGCGTCGTCACGCCTTTCTCGTGCCCGCGCAGGATGGCCACGTCGCGCATCATCCGGAGGTCGAAGATGCGGGTCTGCCCGTCTCGGCCGGCCGTGGCGAGCAGTTGATCCCGCAGGCGGCTGAAGACCGTCGCGGTGATGGCATTCTTGTGGCCGTGCAGCGTCGTTAGGCTCCGGGTGGTGCGGGGATCCCACAGACGCACACTGTGGTCTTTGCTCCCGGAGACAACCAGGCCCTTTTGAGGGTGCCAGTCGCAGGCTTTGACGTCCCAGCCGTGGTCTTTGAACGTGGATTCATTGGTCGAGGAAGTAAAGTCCCAGATTTTCAGCGTGTTGTCATCCGAGGCGGTGACGAATTTGGCGTCCGAAGGGGCGAATGCGAGGTCCCTGATGGGCGCGTCGTGACCCTTGAATTGGTGCGGATTGTTCAGCGTTGGTTGGAGGTAGTACACTGTGCCTTCATCATTGGCGGCAACGAGCCAGTCTTTCCGATTCGACCACTCTGCCGCGCGTAGAGAACTCGAGCCCATGGCTGTGACGGTTTCAAAGTTGAAAGACATGCCGTTCCAGAGCATGAATTCTCCATTGTGCACGCCGGCAAGCAAGCGACGTCCTTCGGGCATCCAGCGCACCACAGTCACGGGCTTTTTCGATTTGCCTAATGAGGTGTGTAAATGACGGACGGGTATTGACTCGGCAGGTGCATCTCGCCTCGCCGGCGGCGGTAAGATGTCGACGACATAGCTCTGACTCGGCCGTTCTTGCTCGTAGTGCCAGGTCCCTTTCCACGCTGGTCGCCGGTTGTTCATCCACTGAACCATAGATGAGCCATAATCGGTTATCGGTCGCGGTCTCCTGCGACGGAAACCGCCTCCGTCTTGGTCATCGTAGACGTTGGCCATGGTGAATGAGCTGCGTACTCATTTGAGCAGGAGTTGAAACTGGTCAAGTGACAGTGTTCTCAACGGGTGATGTCCAACTGAACCCTGTCCAAGGCACGGAGCTCTGTCAGAAGGAATTTCCTTTCGCAGCGTGGTAGAACCGGTCAACTCGAGGCGCGACGATTCCGATCACTGGCGTTCCTTCCAGGGGAGTGAAATGAGGTTGGTGGTCTGCGGTGTGCAGCATAGAATTAGAGTCTAAGCGTCGAGTCTCGTGTAGACGCGAATTACTGGGTCACGTGATCCCTCGTAGCGGTGATATCGACTTGAAGTCGGTCACCAAATGATGGAGCCAAAAAGGTTTTGACATTGCGAATAGTCTATGAACTTAAGATTCGGAACAATCGCCCCTCCTTCAATATCACTGCGGGACCTGACTGAGCTCGCCGTACTTCATTTGCCACCAGAAGAAGTATGTCATGGCAGCAAGGGGTTGGCCCACGATCACGAAACTGAGCCAGAAAATACAATTACCTGCCACTTTCCCGCCAAATTTGTCAGACTTGGACAGAACCTCAGTAACTGCAATCAGGGGTAGCTGCAGGACCATTCCAAGGAAGGCCACTCCCAGAATATTGTGGGTTGGCACTCCAATAGCCAGTTCGTGGAGAAAACCCGAGAAGACAAACACCCACGTGCTCGCCGCCTGAGGAGACCAGCCGCGTCCCACGAGCGGCGAGTAAATGTGTCTTCGCATGAAGTGATAGACGGGCTTGTTCCAGGTCGACCAGTACTCCTTCAGGTTGATACTATTCCACCAATCTTCGTAGAAGACCCGATCACCAAACATCATGACCTCGGCGAGAGCGTTGAGGAATGAATGAAACAAGGCAAAGAACCCAGAAAGCCAGACAATCATGGCGATGGGTGACAATTTCATCACTCGTTCCGCGATCGAGGATATGTGAAGCGAGGCCATCCCACCTAACGAGTTGCGCAAAAGTGGAACTGCGTACTGAGCCCAGACAAGCCAGATGAAGACGCTCAGCGCAACGAGTTCCCCAACCCGTTTGAAGACAAAGGTCCATCTGATCCGGTCTGTTCGGGGGTAGCAAGGTTGGTAGATCAGTGTGGGTGCCCACCAGAAGTAGCAGAGATTTGATAGCGTAATGTTCTTTGGGTACGGACAGTTGGAGTAGAACTCAGGCAGGGCTGACTCGGGCCCACCAGGATTCAACATGGCGTGTCGCAAGTCTCTGTTCGTGAACGCATAAGAACAGGTTTTGAGCCAGACGACAATGGCATGGAGTTCGCTGATTGCCCCCAAGCCTGGGTTGTGAATGCGATAGTAGACCCACCAGCTCGAGATGGATAGAGCCAGCGTCGCGTTCAGAGTATGTGCGATAGCAATTAACCACCATGTGTTCAAGAACTCTTTCGTTTGCGTCTCTGTTTCAGGCTTCTTATCGGCATCCGGGTCGGTCTTCTTTCGTCTTCCGATGACACCTTTGGCATGCTCCATGGCCACTCTCTCGATAATATAGGCGATAAATAGGTGACACGGTGTGCAAGCGTAGAGGACCAGCGCGGTTTTGACGTCTCGACTGCTGAGGTTCGACTTAAGAGTTATCAACAATCCGTACTTTCTGGCGTTCTCGACAACCAGCCGCAGGTTCATCACGATTATGGTCAAGACCATGAGGTTCCGGAATCCTAGGAAGCTCGGGCTTGCCGTCGTCTCGTGGCTGAGGCATGAAGGCTGGGTCTTGGAGTGCTGAGCCGCAACATGTCGATATTTGCTACGGACCTTGCGTGTCGACTGAGGTGGCTTGCCGGCGGCTTGAGAAGGGACTTCGACGGGTACTCGAACATCGTGAAGGCCCTTATCCGTGATGTCTTGGGTCTCCGAAATCAGGCTGTGTACATTGTATGCCATGGTAGATACGGGACAGATAGTGAAATCTTATTAGTATGCAGCTGCGGAAAACGAAGGTATGCTGGCTGTGGTCCTGTCGAGGTTGTCAACGGATCAGCGATCAGCCATACTCAGCGATGTTCGACCAATTGCACGGGAAAGAGCTATACGAGGGCAGGAGCATGAGGGATGACATGACGGAAAGCATGGATCCTATGTTCGAAGGAATGCAACGACGCAAAGACCCTTCCTCTCCTCTGGGCTTTGGTCCGGATGGCAAAATGGGCAGGAGAACGAGCACATGGCACAAAGCACGAGATGTGACGCGACAGTCGCGGGAGTTACGAGGGCGAGGGGCTTCAGGCGGCGGGCACTGGACAACAGAGGCCTTTTAGTGGGGACAAAGGCTCCTTAGGCTCCTCTCAGGCCTAGAAGAAGCTTGCGGTTGGGAAGACAGGGGCGCGGCCGGGCTTGTTGGGCATGCCAACTGCATCTCACATTGGTCCGACGAGTCCCAACTCTTTTGTGGTGCGGAATCTCAGCAGGTACCTGTCGCCCTGTCAAGCAGCGAGCGACACGCTGGATACGAGTAGATGTTCAATCTGAGAAGGGATCATATTGTTCATTTCACGAGTCTCGACGCCAATATACAGCATCCGAGCACCGAGTTGCTCCACAAGTTCTTCTTCCTTGGGAGCGCAGATGTAGCGCTATGCAAGGCGTCTTCCTGAACCTTGCTGCCTCCGTCTCTGTCTAGTGACAATACATGTACAGCAAAGGCTCAGGCTCCAAATCGTTCAGCTGGCGGCCATTACCTCCGGACAACCCTCGAGGAACGTGATTTTGTGACATCTATGCTTGGGATTCGGGTCATCGAATTATGACCGTTTCTCTCCCAAGGCTTTGTTAACCGCTTCCTGTGACTTGCTAGCCTCGAGCTCCTCCTCGCTGTCGCCCTCACTCTTCTCTTCCAGTTCAGCTTCGATCTCATCTTTCTCCGTTGGCGGTCCCTTGTGTTCCGGATCAATTGCCAGTATATTCACGTCGCTCCCTGCTGTTTCGCCACCACTCATTTGCCACTCCATGAGTTTGGTAAAGGCACCGTCTGGTCGACTGCTGAGGTCCTTGTACGAACCCATCTCGGCAACTCGCCCGTCGCTGCCAAGACAGATGATTGTATCCGATCTCTTGATGGTGGACAGCCGATGGGCGATTGAGATAGTTGTGTTACTGCCCCTGAGTAATGACGCGAGTGCCTCATTCACCAAAGTCTCTGATTCGGCGTCAAGAGCAGAAGTCGCTTCGTCGAGGATCAAGACGTCGGGCTCCTTGACCAATGCTCGCGCAATAGCGATACGCTGCTTTTGGCCGCCAGACAACTGCGTGCCACGCGCCCCAACAGAAGTGTCGAGACCATCGGGGAAGTCGCTGATGAACCGGCAGTTCGCTCGCCTCGCAGCCCGCATGATTTCGGCTCGCGTCGCGTGAGGTCTGCCGTAAGCGATATTTTCGGCAATGGTGCCAGAGAATAAGACGGGTTCTTGGGACACGATGCCAATCCTCCGCCTAAGCGACTTGATGTTCATGGTCGCAATATCTTTCCCATCAATCAGGATCCGACCTTCCGTAGGTGTATAGAACCTCAAAATCAGTGACGCTATTGTGCTCTTTCCACCGCCCGAAGGGCCAACGATGGCCACATTGGCGCCTTGAGGGATTTCAAAGTCCAAATTCTTGAAGATGGACACAGCAGGCCTTGTAGGATAGCTGAAGGACAGGTTTTCGAATCGAATAGGCCCGCGTGCTGACACGACTTTCTCGCCCTTTGTAGGAGATATCGTCGGCTCTCGGTCCTGCAGCTCGAATAATCGGGATGCAGCTCCAACCCCTTTCATTAACTCGGAGTAAAACGACGACAGGCCGAAAAGGGAAGAACCTGCGTATGCGGTGTACATGAGGAAGGAGGTGAGTTCTCCAATGCTGATGGTCCCGTTCGATACCATACTACCGCCCACGTAGAGAAGCGACAAGATGGTCATGTTGCCCATGAAGCCCGTCGAAGAGAAGAAAGTCGCGCTGATGATGGATTCTCTTTTACCCAGCTCAAAGATCTTGCGAACCTGTGTATTATAACGGTGGACTTCGAGGATTTCGCCTGCGAATGCCTGCGATGTTCGCACGTTTCCCAGCCTCTCTTCCGCAATCTTTGTCAGATCTCCGACACTCTTCTGGATCTTTCGGCTTAGGTTTCGGATTGCTCGTCCGTAGAAGAACGCGCCAATAGCCACGGGAGGGAAGAGGAGAGTCAATATTCCTGTCAGCTTGAGAGAAACCCAGGCCATCAAGCCGAATCCTGCCGCACCAGAGACAAAGGCACGAAGTCCATCCGACAGGTTTTGTGTAATGGATTTGCCGACAATAATTGTGTCTGAACTGAGTCTGGAAATCAGGTCGCCCACGCGGTTTGCGTCAAAGAACTCGGCGTTCTGAATATAGGTTTGGCGGAAAAGCCTCGATCGCAGCCGTGCTACTATCCTCTCGCCCACGATCCGAAGGATGATGATACGGCCATAGTTGGCGGCAGCGCCAGTCGCAAGGACAGCCAAAAGCGCGGCATAGAAGGTCGTCAAGTTCAGGCCGAAGAGCATGTCAGTCTTCTGCTCGCCTTCTTCGCCGTCGGTCTTTGCTCCACCTTTGGTCGCTATATCCAAGATTTTGCCGATTGAGAATGGGATTGACATGGTAATCGACGAAGATATCAGAAGGAGTAAAAACGCCCATCCCAAGACCCCTGCTTCGGGTCGTGCAATCTTGATCAATCGCCATATCTCTCCAAACCCAGCATTCTTGCCAGAAGCGCCTTCTTTTGACAGTCTGGCGCTGAGGTTGACCTGAGACGCCTGGCTCGCTTTCTCGCTTTTTTGAAAGGCTTCTTCCTCATCGCCATCGTGCTCAGACTTTGATCTCTGTTGTTCCTTGATGACCGGTGTCGGTGTCTCGCAGAGCGTACGGCTACAGGTAAAGTGTCGTGCCTGTGCAGCTATGCTTGACTGGAATGGCAGGTTGGGTCGGCAAAATGCTTGAGCGGGCTTTGGAAACGACGGCTGCACTCCATAGCGTAGTGAAGAGACAGGTCTCGCCCATACCTGTACTGAACGACGTGGTATCCGCGAATGACGTGGGGCGGAGTTGTAGAGAGAAAGGAGGATGTTCTGGTCAAGCTGGTTCAACCGAGAGCCATGTTGGAAAGGCCTGAAAGCAAGCAGCGCCGGGGTGCGCGTCGCAATCATGCCTGGAGCCGTCAGAGAGAAGTGTTAATGATATGGGAGTATTTGCGCACCCCGCACCCTCCTCATATCGGCGACGATTGTACGGCAGGAAGATCGAGGCAGAGCTGCGATGTAGACATCTCCATGAGAGCATTGAGAAGTGAGAAAAGGCGCCTGTGCTTCGACGCGGATCAATGACGATAGGGCGGCCGATAGACGGAAAGGCGAGGCCGAGCCCGAATGGCTGCTCCTGGGGCCTCGGCGGGCTTCCAGGCTGCTTTAGCCAGCACTTGGGTAAGCCTGGGCACCCCTCCTGCGCAGGCACGCCAGGTCCAGGGCTCTGGGGCTGAGAACTGCGAGCCTTACGTCACCGAACATGCCACTTGAGGCTCGTTAACCATGACCGTCTATTCACCATGCCATTCTTCTAGAACAATCCAGTTGACAACGAGCCCCAAACACAAAAGTGCACACCTTCCGCAATTGACCTCGACCATCCAACATCATGCCGATTGACTACAATAAGTGGGACAGGCTCGAAGTCTCGGACGACTCCGACGTCGAGGTGCACCCAAATGTCGATACCAAGAGCTTCATTCGCGCAAAGCAGCGTCAGATACACGAACAACGGGCCCAGCGCAAACACGAGATCGAAACTCTCAAATATGAACGCATCGTCAACGATGGCTTACTCGAGCGCATCAATGCCTTGTTGGATGCCCTGAAGAAACACCAGGTGGAAGCAGGGACGAAGAACCCAGACGAGCTTGTGTTTCAATCCCTGATCGAGAGTGCTGGAGATCCTGCCAAAGATGAGCCGCCCAAGCCCCCAGAAGGTGTCTACACCCATCAGAAGGAACAGCCGCGGTATTCGAAGATGATGGGGGCACTGATAGATCAAGTCAAGAAAGAGGTGGATGAGAAGAAAGATACCTCCGCAGACAGATATACAGACTTCGTGCAAGGGGTCCACGGTCACCTCACCAAGGTCCAAAACTTGCAGCAAGACTTGTTAAAGCGGCTGGCACAGCTGGAGAAAGAGGCGACTGCCAAAATCACAAGCGAGGACATCCACGTCGGCTTTGACTCTTCTCATGTCAACAAGCCGAAACCGAAGCCAACGAACACCGAGAAGCCGAAAACAAAGGAGAAGACCAAGACCGATACAGTGGAGTTACTTAACGCTCCCAAAGGTCTGAGTTCGAGGACACCAGAAGCCCTCCAATCTCGGGACGGAGGTGTTTCGTCCGGCGCAGAGGCAGACATCGAAGACGGATCCCTTCTCGAGAAGCACGAAGACGATGATGAAGAAGACGAGGCGAACATCAAACTCACGCCTGAAGGCAAAGAGTTCGCAAAGATCAAGATTGGCGACTATCGTGCATGCCTCCAATACATCTCGCAGCATCCTGAGATCGTGAACGAAAAGACCCAAGATGCACTTATGATCGAGGCTTTCAATGCACAGATGAAAGGCCAAGACGCCTATGCACGAACATGTGTACACCAAAGTCTCCTCATTCAGTACTGTCGACAGCTGGGCCGGGATGGCGTTGGGATGTTCTTCAAGCGCATCACGACAAAAGGGCACCAAGCGCAACAAGTATTCAACAAGGATCTGGCTGAGACATACGGCCGGATCAAGGTTCGAGCCGCAGAGCTACAGAAAGAGGAGGGAAATGACCCGGCTGGCGTGGAACAAATCCAACTTCACGCCGTCGAGCCCGGAACTGAAATCCACATCAACGTACCACAAGCTGATTCGGATGATCCTGTTGAGCAAGAGGCACGCCAGATTTTCGATCGCTTTCCCCCCGGGCTGCAACGAGCGTTGCAGAGCGGCAGTCTGGACGAGGTCAACAAGGTTCTGGGGAAAATGAGTGTAGAGGAGGCGGAGGAAATCGTCGAGCTGCTTGGTCAGGGCGGGATGCTAAGCCTCCAGGAGGGTGTGATAGATGCTACCAACGAAGAGGGCCAGAAGAGACTCAAGGAGATTGAGGAAGAGGAGAAGCGAAAGAAGGCCGATATGGGTAAGAGCAGTGAAGCAGGCGAAGCTCAGGGCCTGGGCGAGCCGGGCGACGCTGTTGACGCCTACGACGTTGACTGATGTTGGACATCAAGATAGAGGCTGCATCGGGGTGGCATCACACTAGACCATGAGATACGATCACTCCCAACTGCAAGAGATAGGGCTCCCTCGCACCGCGCTCAGCAAATTCCCTGTGTTGACCGACTTTCTGCCATTGCAACGAGGAGCTCCTACAACCTTACTATCACGTCCTGCCTGCCAATATCTCTCCGTCACCATGCTGCTACTTCCAAGCGCGCGTGGAAACGATATGACGAGATTTCAGTCATCATCTAGTCATCTAATACTGTGAGAACCGCGCGAGGACTGTGTGATGGTGGTTGTGCGCGCCACCCAAAGTTCTCTACAAAGTCATTGGCCGATGAGACGGTGAACACAAGTTCCCAGCACTAATGCACCTCGACACGAACCACAAGGCAGTGAGGCAGACACCATCAACGTCCGTAACCAATGACAGTCACTCCGCCCATCGCTTGCAGCCTATTGAGAATATCGACGACCTTTCCCTCGTTGATCAGTTAGAAATCCATACCGAAGCTCCTCTTATATCATCATGGCTGCCCTTGATCCGTCTTGCGGCCGTAGAGATATTCCACTCAATTCAATCGGCAATCAGCCATGCTCTTCAACCCCAGGGATTGCTGCAACATCAACCACCCACCACCTGGCGCAAGTCGAGATTGACAAGAGCCCCCCTTGGCTGGATGTGAGACCATGCCATGGACTCAGAAATTGATGACCAGAATGAGAGAATGCCTCACCCCGACCAGCGGTCCTCCCTATCGTGGAGGATAGCCGCGCCCACCCAACAGGAATGGCTTTCCATCAAGGATGTGTTTACTCAACTCTACATTGGTGAGAACCTAAGATTGAAAGACGTCAGAACCATCCTGTCGAAGAGGCACGGCTTCGACGCCAGCGAGAAGATGTTCAAGCGGCGCATCGCCGACTGGAAGATTCACAAGAATTACAAGGCCAAGGAGAAGGAGCTGCTTGCGAAGCGCGTCAAGGCCTGTGTCGAGGCCGGCCATGACGTCCACTCCATATCGTTCCGCGGCAGACCTCTGAAGCTGGATCGGGTCAAACGCCAGTACCGGAGCGACAAGAGGTTCACTCAGGTTTGGGAGCAAATATCGCAGAGTCCCGACGAGATCTGTGTGGAGCAGGCCGCTGTCAAGGAGGAATCTCCGTCTAGCAACACGACCATATCCAAGGCATTCCTCGATCCGAGTGCTTCACCCGAATGCCTAACGACACACGTACGTGACAATGGTGGTCGAGATCTCGCCACCGTGACCGTTCGTCCGCCAACTGACCTTTACAACACGGAAATTGTCCTCTTCCACACCCGAGAGGCGGTACGGTGGCAGTTCACCGCTTTCACTCCCCTCAAGTCAAAAGAACTTCAAGTTCGCTTTCCGCACATGATCCCGCGCGAGGTGAAAACCGGACAGATAGACCAGGTGTCGGCATTCTGGCTAGGTCTCTACCGTGGGTTTGACTACTTCCACACCGGGAGAGCAGACGATGCGTGGACCACCTTCGACAATTGCTGCAACATGGTGCAGCCGCTGATAAAATCTGCGCCTCTGCAACTGTTGTCTTGTCTACTTGTCCACTTTGCCACGCCGTGGCAAGGGCTCGCCGCCCTGGAACAGCAATTGCTCGGCTTCATATCGTCGATGGCCGAGAACTCGCTAGGAAGCTGCCACCCGCTTGTCAAGGCTCTCAGCATGATCACTGCAGCCGACCTTCGCGATCGTGCGATTGAGTCAATGATGCAGTTGGTGGTTGAGGGCTACAGCGCACACCGAAAGTCAGACAGTTCGTCGTTTTTCGCTTTGCGGGTCGACCAGATTGACACTCTTCGGAAACGCAAGAGCTTCCAACATGCACATTCCCTGTGCCAGCAGCTTCTCAAAGACAGCCAGACGATGCGACCGAAACGGTACAGAACTGCGTTGGCGGCTTTGGGAAGACTGTACGCCGAGCAGCACGAGGAGTTCGCCGTCGAGGGAGTTGCGCACAGAATCCTCGCTCATGAAACATCTGACTCAGGTTCGACAAATAGCAGCACCGCATCCTGGGCTTGTGATCAGCTTGCCACCCTAGCCGTGAGTCGTGGAGATTATCCATTAGCCGAGCAATATCTTCGTCGAGCGGCCTCGATGTCCCATGCCAGTCTGCCCCACCGTGGGCCTTCGACAGATTCACTAATCCAACGGCTAGACATGTGTATGCGTCAGCAAGGCAAGGAAGTGGACGCTGACCGAGTCGGCAAAGGGTTTGGATACACAACCGGATGAACCCGTTCGTTGAACAGGATGGATGAAGCTTGTCCCCAATCTCGGGGTTTCTAGGTAACGGGAATGCCAGGTGCTGACTTGCAGAATCGTGAGGAGTTGTCAAATGGAGGTTCTGGGCCAGAAAGGTCGAGCAATATCAAAAATTGCGCTGGAACAATGTCTCATTTCGACAGGCAGGAATTTCGACATGCTGCTGTCCTGTGCTCGAGTCTTTGTGGCAAATCTGAATCAGGAGAGCAGGTCAGTTGCATCAAAATGTCGGAAAGTAGCGAGCTCAAAAGTAGCAGACCGCCGCCTGCCTGAAGGTTGGGAGTCTCTTGGGTCTGCAATGATCATGTCGCGCAGTTACCACAGGGCCGCCTACTTTGGCCACCTTGAGTTTCCCACCGATCCCGTCGCGGTCGTTGGCCTCCTCAAAGGAAAATCCAATTTCCAAGCATGGCATTCCGCCATCCAACCCATCCTCCTCTCCAACCCCAGTTCTGCCGAGCTCATCATCGGCTCGTTGGCGGAACCTCGTTGCCCGACGCCTTGCACGGCTGAACAACAAGCCGCATTTGACGAGGACCGTCGGGAATGGCACACCGCAAACACGGGGACCTGTCGTTTCATCCGAGAGACGCTGGCCGAGAATGTCGTCCCGTTCGTCCGCCAATACAACACCGCAAAGATGCTCTTCTTCAACCTCGTCTGGCTGTATGGAGAAGACAGCGGGATCGACACCCAGGGCGGTCCTCCCGTGCCAGTCAACGCCCATACCATGAGCGCGAAGCGAGGTCGAGCAAGTCTCCTGGCGGTCCTGGAAGCGAAACGAACATTGGACTATCTGCCTCCCGTTGGCGTGACATTCACGCTCCCGTCACCCACCACCCGGGCCAGCGACTGTACCGTCTCTTCGTCTCCCTCGAGTACAGATGGGGCCACCACCCGCGATCACCTCAAGTCCCTGCCGTCGACAATACCTGAAGATCCAGCCGCAGGTGATGATGCGACTCTGATTCGCAGCTTCGAACGGACTCGCGTCTCGGAGCCGAACCCGAACTCGAAGTCGACCTCAAACCCAAACCTGGAGACCATCCACGAACATGAAGAGCCCCATCCTGGAAAGAGAATTCGAATCTCCTCCGGCCACGCGATAGGATCCAACCACACTGCGAGGGACGTACTCTCCGAACGCAGCATCAGCCCTTTGACCCTCTCTGACTCGACCAGCGAATCTGAAGAGGTAGGTGGCTCACACGTCCCCAACTTCCAAGTCCGTGGCGCTGAATGGCGGACGACACCATACTATTGATGGACTGCAGCTGACGCGCACGCGCGAGTAGGATGACTATCACTATCACCGTCGCCATCACGACCACCGTCACCATCACAGCGTTCTCAACCTCGAAGATATCGGCATCACCTGCATCACCACGACAAGCCACTCCCAAACCCAAGCTTCACGGGGATCAAAGAAGCGTCAAGCTAGCGCTGAGCCCGAAGAAGAAGGCGAACAAGAGAGCCACAGACCTCCAAAAGCAAGCATTGCGTCGATATTAAACGCCGTCAAGCCCGGAAAGGCGAGGAGGCGGGACAAGTTCTCTCTCTCGTTCCCTCTTCGGCGGCTGGATGCGAACAAAGGGATGGGAAGCGCAAAAGGCAAGGGCAAGGGCAAGGCTGATACTTACTGAGCACGGCGTCTTATCGACTGAGTGGGTGATTGATGAGGAGCGATCGGTGGCGAATGGCGTCTTGTCACTTGTAGGTAGTTCAAGTAACGGGACAAGAAGTTTGCATACACACAGACCTACCTACCTACCTCCATACTTACATACAGTCTTCTCAGAGCCAGGAGGAGAAGAGGAGAGGTGATCGAGAAACTGAACACCTCCTCCCCTTTATCTCAACACGCGGCCCAGGGCCAGGGCTAGGGCCAGAAACACATTACACTGTATAGTCCACCAGATTTCATCTATGCGAGACGAAGATGCAGTGGTTGTCACGGCCTATATTGGTTGATTCATATGTATGTAAATGTGTGTGTGCGCGTGGATGTGTGTTCTTATATAGGAAGGCTACCTCGACAGTCAGTCAGTCAGTCAGTCATCAACGCCACCATTCCCGTCCTCTTCGCGACTTTGGCCTCCTATGTACGTGCCTCCCTACTATCTCTTTGTGTTTCAGTCTCGGTGGGACAAAGCCCATGGCTGGCCCTGCAGAGTACGCAGTCGCATTCGCCATTCGCAGTCGCATTCGCCATTCGCATTCGCAGCTTGTTGATCTTGCACGTATATCCCTGCACTACTCAATTGCTCACTCACTCAATCACTTACTACTCTCCGCTATAGCTCATTCGACATGCTCACCAATCCATCCGTCCGCCTTCGCCCTCCCGTCCTCTTTCCTTGCCGACAAACAATCCGACCAACCCCCCTCCGACGGCATTTCTCACGGTCTTCCATCCGCCTTCCTCCCCTTCATCCCGTTCTCTCATGTAGTGGCTCAAATCCGGGACGAGCATCTCTCGCCCCACGAGCACGGCCTTGGTATACCGGCCACCGAACCACGTCACGCCATCGTCCTTCTTGTGTTTCTTTCCCTTGCTCTTCTCGTCGTCGTTCTGCGCGGCCGCCGCCCGCTTGAGCCTGACCTCCTCCTTCTCCGCCGTATTGCCCGCGTCGTCTCGTGGCGGCGGCCGTCGGTCGACCCGCACGCCCTGCCTCCACGCCTTGCTGACGTCCTCGTCAAAGTAGTTGAACGGCATGAACAGCACGCTGCTCGCGCTCGTGTGCATCAGCGTGTTCGGCACGTCCTGGCTGCTCGGCACGTGGTGGCCCCCGAGGTTGAAATACACGACCAGGTCCTCGCCGTCGATGTCCTCGCCGTCGACCATCTTGGTGAAGTCGACGAGCGGGGCCAGCGGTTCGAGGTAATTGTTGTGGTGCGCGCTGCTGGGCTCGGTGTCCGGGTGGTTCCGGAGCACCCAGAGGTCGGAACTCGACCACGTCGCCGACTGGCCCAGGGTCGTCGAGTTGTGGATCGTGAGGTGCGCCGGGTTGCCCATCCCGGTGCCGGGCAGGATGCGGTACGCGCGGGTCTCGCCCCATTTGTTCGTCGCGTTGGGCGAGGTGACGAGGTACATGTCCGCCGCGTTCTTGGGCCAATTCAGCCCGGTCTCGCGCGTGACGGTCTCGTGGACCATGTGCATGGTATTCCGCCGGTCCGGGACCTCGGGCTTATCCCAGTCGTACTCGCGCTGGAGGGGTTCGATGCTCGTCCGGACGAGCGTGTTCTTTGTGCCGCAGATGTCGAAGTCGGCGCGGAAATTCACGACGTGGTCGTGCATGGATGTGTGCACGCCCGGATGGATGCGGTAGCCGTATTCGTTTGTGGAGGAATCGCGCCGCAGAGGCGAGGAGCGTGGTTCCGCGTTGAAGGCGCCGAAGATGTAGCCTGAGGCGCGGAGCTTGACTTCGACGGACCCGTCGAGGTAGAAGATGTAGTCGATCTGGAGGGAAGGACTATGAGATTGCGTCGCAAACTAAAGCACGGCAGAAGGAAATATGCACGCACGCACGCGGGGGCGGACTTACCGTGTAATCGTAATTACCCACCGTGCTCACGCTCCTGACCACAAGATACGTGTTGCGGCTGACAGTCGCGCTGAAGGCCGAGGTATGCCTCTGCAGGGGCGCATCGGAGGTGTATTCAAAGACGCAGATGGCGTTCTTGTTCGTGTACATCTTCCCGGCCCGATGGTAGGACATGTCGATAAACTCGGCGTGGCCGGGGCAATCGAGACCAGGGACGAGGCTGAACATCATCTTGCCCATGCCGAAGAAGGTGTCGAGGAACTCAAGGCCCGACTGCATGGGTTCCACGCCGGCATAGTGGGCCAGGGCCTCCTGCAGGCCGAGATGGTAGATGATGCGGGAGTTGTTGTAGCGGATGTCGAACAGCGAGAGCGCCGTGGCCTGCGACGTCGACAGGTAAAACGAGAAGCCCATCCACGAGAGATAGTTCTCGGCCCGGTCGAGGTGGTACCGCGGTCCGTATGGCTGGATCGAGAGCGGCGGGGGCATGTCTCGTTCGGGAGCCGAACTGGCAAGGTCTTCGGTGTCGGTCCAGGCGCCGTCTTCGTTGACCACCAGACGTTGAAAATCCGGAGCCTTCATGGCTTCGCGGAGCATCGTGTCGTTGTCATATAGGACGCCATTGTAGAACCAGCCGCCCGTCTTCCACGTCTCTGGCCTGGCCGTTGGAATGTCCAACTTGACGTACAGTCCCTGAGGCAGGAGACTTCGACCGTCGGATTTCATTCCTGGGGCGAAGAACTCGAGCCAGTGCACCATGCGGCCGGAATCAATGAGCGCAGGTCTGGAACCAATGACCAGGCCGTCGGGGTCGTCGAGGTCGTCTCGGTTGGTCTTCGCGCCGAGCAGATCAAGTGTGATGTCCGATGCATTCTCGCCGATGACAAGAGCCCAGTCCAGGAGAGCGAAGACGTCCGAGATCGGGCTTTGGACAGAGTTGCGCCCGGAGTTGTGGCAGTAGGTCAGCGGTAGAATCTGGGTCTCGTTCGACGGCGGTAACGGGCCGACCATGTACTCTTTGATGAACGCATCGTCGCCACTGCTTTCAAGACTGGACAGTCTCGCCCACCGCTCTGGTGGCGGGCCTTCATTGTCAAGGTAGTCGGCAACATCGGACTTGTTCGGGCGCAGCAGCTCGACAAGGTTCAGGCTGTTGGTGTCCACGGCGTTCACTCCTTCAAAGCTCGAATCGAGCAGATGTGAGTTCTCATGGAGCCAGAGGTAGAGTTGTGAAGCCTCGACCTCGTCCAGCTCAGCCCAAGGGTTCTCGGCCGGAGCCTGGAAATGTCTATGAGGATCCTTCGAAGCAACGGGCGACTCGAAATCTCGGTGCCTGATTGGAGCGGAAGGTGAGGCGGAGAAGAGCAGATAAGCGAGACTGAGGAGGAAGATAACGAGGGCAGAGATGGAGACGCTCATCGACCTCCACGACGCCATGGTAGCGGTTGCTATAGAGCCAAGGGGCGAACGGAGGGGAAGGACACCTGCCTCGTCGCCATGTGCAACAGTGCTTCAATATGATGAGACTTGCCCTGGCCATCAGGCGCCCTTCGATATCAAACGGAGATGAGAGTCCGTCGAGGCTGCAGTATCCTTGTCTGGAATAGTCTTGCCCTAGTCCTGTCAAGCCTGCATATGCACGACAATGATCCTTATCGGACATGATTCTTCGAGAGTATGTCGATATAGACAACTGTACACATGACGAGATCTATTCTGTCAGTGCGACGATATATCAGGTCGCCACAATTCCATCTGGCACTCGAAACTCCGACGCAATCTCATCCTTCTTGATCCCATCCTCCCCGTTGGTCACAATTTTATCCTCGCTGACAATCAACTTCTCGCCTTTCTCTACCGGTTCGTGTAAGAAGCGTGTGCCGTTCAGATACCATGTCAAGCCGTCAACATCGCCGTTCCGCTCTGCCACGGCCCAGCCGTCGCCGAACCATCCAAAGTCATTGCCATCGCACGTAGTGGTCTCGAAGTCGTCGAATCGGACCTTTTCCAGAGCTCGGACGGCATGAATACTGCTGCCGGGCCACAACGCCGTCACTCGGCCTCTCTTGCGCTCTTCCGCCGTGGCATTGGGCGGGGCTGACTTGTACCAACTTCCACATTCTGCCGAGAAAACGGTACGCTTGAAGTAGGCGTCACAATAGTCCGTGAAGTTCTCAACGGCCTTCCGCTTCGGCTCAATCGTCTTGACATTCCCTTGGCCGAGCCTTTGCAGGATTTGCCCAACATATAACGCGATGGCCTCGATGAGGATCAAGAGATTGCCATTTCCGAGGCCTTGATTGGGACCAAGGGACTGAAAGAAGTTCGGGAACTGATCAGTGCAGACGCCCAGATACGTCTCTGGCCGGGACTTGTAACGGTCCTGTAGGTTCACACCCCCGCGTCCGTAGATGGGAAACCGGCCTTGGAACGAGGTGTCAAAGCCCGTTGCGCAGACAATGACCTCCACTGGTCGGTGTTTGCCATCAGTCGTTACAATGCCGGTCTCATCAACGCGCTCAATCTTGTCGGCAATGACATGAACATTGTCGGCGACCAAAGCTTCCAAGTAGCCGGGCCCAGGTGTCAGTCGTTTGCAAAGGGGTGGGAAGTCTGGGATGAGGTGCTCCGCGATCTGAGGCTTCTTCTCTAGCCGTGTGCGCATTTCTTGGTTGAATTGTGCCCATGCGCCCTCGTGCTCTTTGGTTCCTCGGTGTGTCAAGGCAAAGCCACCTTGCATACCAATCTCTAGGGCCTTGCGGTACTTGACGTAGGCTTCGGGGTCTTTCTTCCAGGCCTCCATCTCTTCTTGTGTGTAGTCGAAGTTTCCGTCTTGTCCATTGTTCCGTTCGCGGACCAGCTCATTGCCAAAGGTTGCGGCAATCCACGTTCGGCCGCGCACATAATGGTCCATGGACTTGACTTTCGGCTGTAGGGTTGGGACGATCTGAATACCGCTGCTGCCGGCGCCGATAACTGCGATGTCCTTGCCCTGCAGAAGTCATCAGTGTAGCTCTCGCAAGGCTAGCAAAATGGACTAACCGTCACGTCATAATCTGGATCCCAATTCGCGCTGTGCAACAGCTTCCCTTTAAAGCTGTGTAGTCCTTCTATATTGGGCCATTTCCATTCGTTCAGTGCGCCAACGCCGGTCATGAAGACGTCTCCGACGTCCTCCACAACCTCGTCGGTGTCTAATCTTTGGAATTTGACGTGCCATTTTGAGGTCTCTTCATTCCACCGAGCTTCGATGGCTTTGTGGTTGAACTTCATATGCTTCTTGACATCGTACTTGTCGGCCACCTTCCTCCAGTATTGTAGAATTTCAGGGGCGCCGGCATAGAACTTGCTCCAGTGTACTTCCGACTCGAAGCTTAATTGGTACGAATGAGCAGGAATATCTGCGGTTGTGTTAGATGTCGACGTGGAAAAGGAGGATCGATCCGAACACATACCACACGCGCAACCGGGGTATCTATTCTCAAACCAAGTGCCTCCCACATCGGGGTTTTTCTCGTAAATGGCAAGTTCTACTGTCGGCAGGAACTTGGGAAACTGGATGGCTGCACAGATACCGGAGACGCCCGCTCCAATGTAAATGACTTTGAGTGGTCGCGGCTCGTCAATAGCTCTTTCTGATATCAGCGGATGTGCGTAGATGCCGTCGTTGACCTTGTATCCCACAGATCCCATCTTGATCGGAGCCGAGGGTGGCAGCGCAAAGGGAAACCAGTTCAACAACGACACGCGCTCTTGACGGACGGTGGATCAACAGAAACCTCTCAGCGGAGGGGAAAGAGAGCGGCAAGTAGCAGAGGGGCAAAGCAGAAAGTTGGCGTAAACAGAGGGTCAGAGGAAGCGGTCGCTCTTTAGTATCTTACCGCGTATCCTCCTACAGGAAGGTGCCTTCGCGGCGCGTTCCATTTCAATCAGGCCAGACCACTATTTCCTTCGATCTGCCGAAAAGATGGGATCATCAGACTGGTGCATACGAGCTCTAGCCCGGTCAATCGAACCATTTAGAGACGGTCGACAGCTGCGAAGGAGGCCCCTCCACACTGGGGAAGTGATGGCGAAGTGAGCGTGGGATATTTCCACCGAGGGGCGTGGGGAGGCTCTCTGGGTGCCACAGTGCCGCTGGATTGGTTCATGCGGCGTCGGCTAGCCTCCTCCGCCTAGTTAGCTGACAGTTTTTCGGTGCACTACCCGACTGCCCTCTTAGGCTTTACCCCCAGCATCGGTTGCGGCTAGTGGCTCTCCGCGGCCTAGTGGAGGGTGGGACTTCTCCGGGCAGGTTTCCGGCAAGGGCCTGGCGTGCCTGGGAAATCTGGGCCGTCAGACCGGGACTTACTTGTCTGAATGCGTGTGCTTGCAAGTTTAAAGATCGTCAGACACATACTATTCGACGCAACCAGGACCAGCACCAATTCGTACGAGTACTGCACGAGATACTACAGTTCGTGTCCTCCACATGCCCGCTAGGCAGTTTCTAACTGTTGCAGCACAAGCCAGGACGTAGCCGGCGAGCAGCAGCAAGCTAAGGGGACAAAAATAACAGGGTCATTGAAGCCAATCGCGACGGATAACGGGGAAATCTATCCCTCGCCCTTAATTTCATCGCGGAAACGAAGTTATAGGAAAAAGTCATGATGTTGAAGAGGAAGTCTTTTTCATTGCAAAGAACTCTATCGTCTATGCACGAGGTTCCGCTCTATGCCATCTATCGTGACCCCAGTTCTATCGTGCAGAATCTCCTCATGAAGAGCCCTGTGCGAATATGGCTCGGGCATGTTTCAAGATACACCCCAGCGTTTCGCAGTAATATGTCGGTCGTAGAACACAATGCATGTTTTTGAGCCCACGCCTAACTCCGGATCTGATATCAATGCCGTGTTCATTAATCATCCAAACTCCGATGTACGATAACCTCTCCTGTCTTGGGGCTGCGCGGCGAACATGTCTCTTTGGAGGAAGAATAGTCGAGTCATGGAAACCGGGGAGGCGAATAATCTAGTCGTCTTCGTCGCTGAAGACTTCTTCGCCACGCTTTCGTCGGGCCATACGTTCCTGTGGTCGGTGTCAGCATTGTCTGGAACATTCCCACTGAGTTCCATAGACCAACCTTCTTCTTCTTTCTCAGCTCGGAAGACGTCAGCTTCTTGGCCTTCTTGTTGCCTTCGATCTTGTTGCCCTTCGCCAAGTTAGCTTTGAGCTGGAAATCCGGTCACGAGTAACCTACCATAGCATCGAACTTCTCTTCCTCGTCATCATCTTTCGACGTCAATCGAGGTCCGGTACCCTTCAATATTGTTAGTATGTGGCAATGTTCGGAGCATATCAGTGTACGTACTTGGCCTTGTACCCAGCTGCATCATGTGTTAGCAGATGAAAAAGAATTCAGGGCAATGGGAACTTACTTGTGACCAGAAGGAACCATGCGTCCGTTCTGCCATGCATTAGCAAAGGTTTCACGACAAGTAGGGAGGCCAAATACGTACGTTCACCGTCCAGACTTCTGAAGTGAGTGACTCCGTGAACTCGGCGTTGTGTGAGATAATAACGACACCACCATCAAACGCCTTGAGTGCGTTGGAAAGGGCACCAAGCGAGTCGCGATCGAGGTAGTTGGTAGGCTCGTCCAAGACAATCAAGTGAGGGCGCTGCCATGTGCAAGCAGCGAGGACCACCTTGACGCGCTGGCCGCCGGAAAGACCACGCATGCGGGAGTGGGAGATCAGCTCAGCGTCGAGACCAAAGTTGGCGCCGTGTGCTTCAATCTCCTTGCGGATGAGAGGTCGGAATTGACCGCTAGCAAGAGCTTCCTTCTGGTCAACCTCAGCGACCATTTTCTGGTGGGATGCAAGAATCTCGGAACGGGGAATCCATGCATTGTCGGCTGTCATCATCGGAGTCCACTTCTCGTTCTTCTGGCCAACGTTCTCACCAAGGGCGAACGAGCACTCGTACTCGTAGGAGTTCTTGAACTTCCTACGAGCGTGGATTCCAATGACACGTCGTTGGGTACCGTCGATCTTGTAGATCTTGTCCATGGCTTTCTCATCGTCCTCGGTGACGATTTTGTTGGCACGGTCCATGGTCTCACGATCCTCACCTGTCTGGAATCGCCATTGGATGTATTCAGAGGGAGTCTTGTCAAGGAAGTTGTCAATGTGGGCAAAGGCGTGTTGCTTGATGTAGGCGATACGGATGTTCTCGTGCTGGTAGATCTCACCGGTAGTGGGGATCAGCTCACCGGTGAGAACGTTGACAAGAGTGGACTTGCCGGCACCGTTGGGACCGATAACGGCGATACGAGAGCCCAAGGATACCTGGAACGTGATATCCTGGATCTGCGGCTTGTCGGTACCTGGATATTGGAACGACATCTTGTTGACACGGACAATGGCCTTGGCCTTGGTCTTGACACCTTCCAGGAAACCAGGTTCAGGGAATTTGAAGGCGAGCTCAGAGGCACCAAGCTCGAAGTAGGAGCGAGCGGATGGCACTCTCTTTGCGAACTCAGTCAGGTTACCACGGTATCTTCGAAGCTTGAAGCGTTCATAGTGGATGACGTGCTGGATGACATTGTTCAAGAATTTGGAGTCGTGAGACACGATGATGGAGGTGCACGGTGAATTGATGAGGTAGTTCTCGAGCCAGGCGACATTCTTGACGTCCAAGTGGTTCGTGGGTTCGTCCAGGAGGAGAATATCAGGATTCTCGAACACGGCACGAGCAAGGGCCAACTTCATCTTCCAGCCACCAGAGAGGGAGGTGATGGGGCCATCCATCTGAGATTCGAGGAAGCCGAATTCGAGCAGCTTGGCCTTGATGTCTTCGACCGGGGTTTGGATACCGACGGACCTAAGCTTCATCTCGGTCCAGCCGACGACAGTGAGCTCGGTATCCGCGGCGTCAAGATCGTGCTCTACGAAGACAGTCTTGACTTCGGATTGCTTCGGGAAACCCTCGACTTGCTCGTTGTTGATGGCACGCATAAGGGTGGATTTACCGGAGCCGTTGGGTCCGAGAAGACCATAGCGCTGACCGCGCTTGAGGCGGAGAGTGGTTTGGTTCAGCAGAATCTTAGCACCATAGGCCAAGTTGAATGTGCAGTTGCAAAGATCCTCGCCTTCTTCTTCATCGGCCTCGGCCTCAGGCTCGTCTTCAATGCCGGGAGAGGCGCGCTTTCGAAGCGTCTCCGCGACGGACTTGGCATCGGCTTCACCAACGATGGTTTTGAGATATTCGACGGTGTTGGTGACCCAGTCGGGCTCCTCGGTGATCTTCTCGTCGATCAACTGACCCGCAATGGCGGAGACATAGTCGATAACGGTGTCGGCCTTCTCAACTGCACCCTTGTGCTTCTGTGCAATAATTTCCTTGAGAATGGGCTTGACGGTGGCGATTTCACCAGCATTGGAAATCTGGGGGAAGGAGCCATCCTCCTTGACCGCACCAACGCGTTTCAGGGTGTCCAAGCCCTGCTTGGTCTTCTCACGGGCCTCAGGGTCGGCCATATTCTCGTAGTTCTTGATGAGCGCAGGCATGAGCTTTGGCAAAAACGCTGCGACGATCTGCGGGTCCTCGACAAGCTTGCACATGTTGTCCACGATGACTGCAGCCTTTCGCTTAATGGCGGTTTCACGCTCAGCCAGGCCACGCTCCAGAAGAGGAACCATGATGGCCAGTGTCGGTTCGTGGACATCAGTGACGAAAGTAGTGGCACCAAGCAAGTGAACAGTCTCGGGAACGTTCTCAGGCTTAGCGATACACTTGATCAGCTCCGGAATGAACTTCTCGATATCCTTGTTCTCGATCAGCTTGCAGATCTTCTCCATCGTGCCATATGCCTTCTTTTTGACTTCAGGCTTGGTGTCCCACATCGACTCGGAAACGATCGGAATGAGGGTAGGGACGAGGAAGGAGAGCTGGGTAGGGGCGGTTTCGACGAGAGCCTCGATGCAATCGAGACCAGTCATCTTCTCAGGCCATTTCTGTGCGGTGATGATGGAACTTCGAATGTGAGGGAGAACGACCTTGACGGAGTTGGGGTTGATTTGTCGAACGATAGCAAGAGCGGCGGCCTGCGCAGCGTTCTTGACCGAGACCATCTTGTCGCCGACGGCGGCAAGTGAGAGCGGTAGCAGGGAAACGAGATAGGGCTCAACGCCGGGGGCGATAGTGCCGTGCGAGGCGATTGCTCGAATACCGTCGAGGGCGCGCTCCCGAACAACGGCATCTTTCTTGTTGGCAAGTTGCTTCTTGAAAATTTCGACGGTCTTGAGAGGCACGTCGTGCTCCTCGATGGGACCGTTCAAGAATGTGGCAACATTGCCTGCCGCACCGTTGGCCTCATCTTGGGATTTTGAAACGGACAACTTCTGCAACAATCCCTCGAGATCAGCGAGGGACTGCTTTGTCTCTTTTGCGGAGGTAGCTGGAGTGGAAGTCATGGTGTCGACCGCGGGCATTTCGCGGAGGCGGCTTGGAGATTCGACGGGATGAGGGACTCGCAGCTGGTGTTTGTGGGTGGAAATTTCAAGAATGTGAAAAGAGGCGGTCTAAGTCGGCTGAAAGGGGTGCCCACGCAGACAGCGCTTCCACGCCGGTCTCGCTCTATCTGGCGTCTATTCGATTAGGATAAGGAAAGTGCAAACTCTATGAAAAGAGAAATGCAAGAGGGGGGAGTCGAGGGGTGAAAGAGAGATGGTAGAGAAAGAGAGGGTGAGCAGGAAGGCTGCAGGCTATTTAATCAGACAGTCTCTCCTCGCCATCATAAATTTTTTTTCGCTAGGTAGTGCCGGTCCCCAGGCGGTTTCATCCACTCATATCCGGCACATTGCCCCATTCCGCATCGATGCCCATCCCATCAAAACACTCCTTTGTCTTCCTCGCTTTGACCGCCTCCCCTAGCTCCAGCCCGCGCTGGCCGAACCCATTAGAACCTAGGAACTGTAACCAAAGTCCTTGATGCCAGAGCCAGGCCCCCTCGTGCAATGATCCGGCCGGAATTTCTGTCGATCGTTCAACCAGCAACTCGGCCAGAGATCTGTCTCGGGAGACTGCTGGGGCAAAGCAGGACCCTGTCTGATGCTTCTCGAAGGCCTATTTTTGTCGCCACTCAGCCTTGGATTACCAGAGGCAGCACTTCCCGCATTCACTTCGTTACTGCTGCACCACAAGCAGGGGTCCATACGCGATCAACCAGTCCTCACGGCCGAATTTGCGCCTACAACGTCAGATGCAGCAACTGGAGTAAAGTTCGTCCCGGACCCTTGAGGTCGCTTTCAGCAACAATGTGTAAGCATGCACAGACTTCGCCCCTTACACAACCCACGACTTTGTGATTGGAACCTGCTTTGCCTGTGACGAACTGCCACACACTCTCTTCCCCCTAAATGTCCTAGACGATTGTCATCCATGTTTCGAGACGGCCACCCTACCACAATACAGGTCCAAAATTCTCGCACCTTGGAGGGGCTGGTGGGATTCCTTCGGGCTTATCTCATAGCGACGGGACGGTCGTATCGATAGGCGCTCGCTAACTGATAAGCAGATGTGCTCTTGCCCACATAGCCCCAGGCCACCTCCAGTCTCCCCCGAACAACGAGAGAACTATTAACCCAAGAAATGGATGACCTTCTCCACAGTCAGTATCGCTGCACAACTAACGAAACATCTGCCATACTGTGTAGAAAATTATTACCAAGCCATCAGCAAAATGTTTCTTTTAGACCGTTGCCGATTGGCGGATTCAAGAGCAGCTGGGACTCTTAGCGGGCGTATTTTCGGCGCTAGAAAACCCGAAGAATACTTTTCTCTCCATCAAAATTATCTGTGGGTTATGTCTTTACCGACCGGACCCTCTCTCCTTGGACGAGGCACCATAACCAAGCCCAGGACAACACCGTGCTGTGTGTGTGAGAGATGATACTTCCGACCTGGGACGTTGACGGCTATTCCACCAACTTCCTATAGGCGCAGTCCACCAATTGCCCAGCGTCCAAGCAGACAGCGCCGTTATAGTCTGCCCAAAGGCTGTGCAGTGTATCTCGACTCCAGATGTACCAACTCCACCTGAAGGAATACCGGATGAGGATGGGAAGTATGCATGTGGCACAGTTTCCTGCAGGTCGGCCAGCTTTGCCACACTTTATTTCCCCAGATCGCCCAGTGGCTGAGGCTTTTATATTCGCTTGTGGCCAACTGCTGCATTCAGCAGCTCATTATGTTGTGCCGCAAAGGGGTAACACTACTTTGTACTTCCTGGGCCCATGAGGTACAATTTGTTGTCATTATCTCATCATCATTGCATTGTGGATGCGGCAAATCCTCAAAATTGCTTCAAGTCGGTCGTGGATAGGCCTTCAACTCCTTCAACGTGTCAAGAACACACAGCAAGGGATACGTTTCGCTCAATCACGGTGGTGACGGCGTCTGCGCCTGCTGCTGTCGCTCTCATCACTGCTGCTGCTCTCGCTTCTCCTCCTGCTCCCAGACCTCCTCCGGGACCGCGAAATCGAACGACTCCGACGGCTGCCATAATCGTCCTCATCGTATACTTCACCTTCCCGGCGCTCCTTCTTCTGTTTGTCCTTCTCATGTTTGACTTCGAGCTTGTGGCCGGCGTAGGCTCCTGCAAGTGCACCTGCGACGGTGATCAGGTTGTTGCTGTGGCCAAGTTCATGACCAGCCCCTGCTCCTGTCAGTACGAGATGATGGCGAAAGGCATTGCTTCACTTACATCCACCAACTGCACCACCGAGCAGAGTCGCGCCTACAGCCTTCTCAGCATGGTGGCCACCATGATGTTTCTCTTCCCTGTCTCTTGATCTCTCCCGTTCTCTTTCTCTTTCTCTGCGCGAGCCTCGCGAGCCTCGTGAGCTGGGCCGGTCGTCGTACCGGTCATCGTATTCTCGTGGAGGAGGAGCATAGTATGAGTTGGGCTCGGCTTCGCGATATTGACTAGCAGCATATGGGCCGGAGTTGCGGCGCTCCCGACTATATCCGGACTCGCCGTCATATTGGCCTACTTGCATCGCCGATGACCTGGGTGAATACCGATACTGGTCCTCGCGTGCAGGCTGGTACTCCCCATAGGAGGCCTTGTAAGCGGTCAGTCAAGCGTGAACAAAGCTACAGAGCTTGGAAAGATGCCTGACTTGTGGATTTTGGGAGTTGTAGCCTTGGGGTCTCGGGGGAGGCGGATATTGGTTATGGCCGGCCCCGGGTGGTGGAGGATACTGATTAGAGTTGTAGTAGTCCGACATGGTGAAGAGTATGAGATTTGATTGCGCCTACAGAGATGTGCTATGCATCGGTCAAAATCAAACCATTACGGTGTGTTCAAGGGCATCAAATACAAGAGTTTTTACGACCTTTCATCACGAGCTGAAGTATGTCGTGGTCATGTGTTAGTCATATCGCGCAACGCGCGGGCTAACCGGAACAGCAGATTGTGTGACGTCATCAGTTCAGTCCCGTCTCGCTAGGTGCTCGCAGCTGGTGAACACCAGAAATTTTCTTCGTGTCCTCTAATGTCGAGATGATTCTTGCTTGATATCAGCTTGGGGTGTTACAGGCTCCTAATTCTTTGGACAACTGGGGGTCACGGCGTGTCTTATATTGAACGTAGCCCCTTGGAACAACCAAAGCTAGAACGTCGCCACGCACACTTGATTCCAAGAACATCAGGTCCATCGAGCCCTCAACGCACCATTATCGTACCATTATCTGCGACTCACTTACTCAGCTACCAATTTGTGACGTCTGTCCATGCACCGCGGAGCCTCGTCCAGAACCGCGAGGCCACCAACGAGTGGCAATTCCAACAAGCCAAGCCCATCACCCCTGGCTTCGGCGGACTCTCGGTCATTGTCGAGGCACGGCTTTTCTCAACGGTATCTTTCACCTCTCCGTACCAGTCCCTCGCTGCCTCACGATATCTCCTCGCTCTTCTCTCACTCCATGCCCGTGCCGACTCTTCCTTTGTCTTTATTTAAGCTTAACAAGATATACAGCTTCATTGGCAGCACAGTCTCCATGTGCTCTCGTGTTCCGCACCTTTGCCCCACATGGTCAGTATGTGGCCGTCGCTCGCGCTCGCACACGGCCGAGCAGAGTCCAGGATATGAAAATATCTGCATCCAAGACTAATGGCGTTACTTCTTCAACGTTAAGTTTACAAATGCGTGCATGTAATTTAGCAAGAGGCAGATCTTGGTGGATGCCGACATTTCCAGATCAAGTCGCGGGATGAAACCCGAGCTCCTGGATCTCGTGGTATTTAACAACCATCCTCCCGGTTGTTTGTTACCCCTTCTCGCATGTCAACATCCAGATCAAGGCTCTACACTCATCTGCAAAGGTAGCTGTAAGCCCCATATTGCCCAGAACCATTTCCCATTTACTGTGCTCAACCTATCACCTCACCATGGAGCGCCCCGACATAAACCACATGTCTTCCTTAACCACAACCCCCACTGCCACTTCACAGCGCAGCATCCCTCGCAACAGCATATCCAAGTCAGAGTCCCGCCTCACGCGAGCATCTACACGTCGCACGCTCGAAAGATATGAGACAAGGCCCACACAAGATGCCTCCGACGTGCTGGATCTGCCGTATGGCATCCTCAGCGATGAGGCAGATATGTCAGAATACGTTCAAGAGACTGCAGCGGGTATCATTCCGAAGAGAACCATTTCGAGAGCAACTGGCCAGCCGGAGGACCATGAGCTGGTTACTTTCAAGATCAACGACCCGGAAAACCCGAAGAATTGGTCAAAACCTTACAGTATGTTTCTTCCGATACTTGCATTGATCGTTGCCGCTAACACGGCGTCTAGAATGGTGGTGTACAATGGTTGTCGCTTTCACCTGCTTCACCGTGGCATTCAACAGCGCCGTCATTACCGCCGACCTTGAAGGTGTCTCTGAAGAATTTCACGTCTCGCTTGAAGTCTCCCTCCTGACCATTACAATGTTCGTCATCGGCTTTGGCGTTGGTCCGCTTGTATTTGCACCAATGTCAGAGCTCTGGGGTCGAAAGCCTGTCTACGTGATCACGATCGCCCTTGCGGTCATCTTCGAGATACCTTGCGCAGTGGCACAGAACATCGGTACTCTGCTGGTGTGCCGTCTCATTGACGGCATCGCCTTCTCCGCACCTATGACCCTAGTCGGTGGCACATTGGCCGATCTGTGGAAGAACGAAGAAAGAGGAGTTCCCATGGCCGTTTTCTCCGCCGCGCCCTTTGCCGGCCCAGCGATTGGGCCGCTTGCAGGAGGCTTCCTAGGCGACGCTTCAGGCTGGCGCTGGCTCTACTGGATTCAACTCATCATGGCCGGAATCTGCTGGATTATTCTCACATTCACCATCCCCGAGACCTACGCGCCCGTCATCCTCGACAAACGGGCGAAGAAACTGCGCAAGGAGACGGGTGATGCCAAATACGTGACCGAAAAAGACCTCGATTCGCGTCCGATGAGCGAACAACTCCGCATCTTCCTCGTTCGTCCTCTTCAGCTGTTATGTCTGGAACCGATCGTTCTCCTCATCAGCTTGTACATGGCCGTCCTATACGGTCTCCTGTACATGTTCTTCGTCGCTTACCCGATCGTCTACGTCGAGGGCAAAGGCTACTCCGAGGGTATCACCGGGCTTATGTTCATCCCCTTGGCTATTGGCGTGGTCCTGTCTGCCGCGTTGTCGCCCCTTGTTAACAAGCACTATCTCTCCCTCTGCCGACAAGCTCCCAATGGAAAGCCGCCTGCCGAAGCCCGCCTCATCCCGATGATGTTCTCTTGCTGGTTTATCCCCATCGGTCTGTTCATCTTCGGCTGGACAAGTTACCCGCATCTCAGCTATTGGGGTCCCATGATGGGCGGTTTCCCCGTCGGCTTCGGTTTCATATTCCTGTACAACTCGGCAAACAACTATCTCGTCGATACCTATCAACATCAAGCTGCATCGGCTCTCGCTGCGAAGACGTGCATCAGGTCGTTCTGGGGCGCCGGTGTGGTGCTCTTCACCGAGCAGATGTATCATACTTTGGGATACCAATGGGCGAGTTCGCTCATTGCGTTTCTGGCATTGGCGTGTTGCGCCATTCCCTATGTTTTCTACTTTTATGGTGCGAGGATTAGGAAGCTTTCCAAGTTCGCATTCCATGACGAGGATGAGGATGTCAAAGCAATGAGTTCGGAGAAGGTGTGATGGGATGATATATTCGTCTTTTTAGAGGTAGGCAGAGGAAGTCTTGATACTTGGGTGCAGATCAGGAAGCCATGGAATCGAGGGCTTGTCATGACGTTCTCAGAGAAATGGCATTTTTGCACCCAACATTTGAAAGAGCATGGAGTTGCAGGATTGGCCTCGTCCACGGGCGTTTTCTCGGCTGACGGCGGCGTTTCAGGGGTTGCAGCGGAAATTATTCCGGCCACGTTGCTGGCTATTCGGAACAAGAATTGTACGTATGCGATTGTTTTCCTTTCAGCCTTGTGGGATGGACGGTCGCCCCAGCAGCAAGGAGATTGAGGAGGTCAGGCCTCCCGAAATGGTTGAGGCTTGTACTGTACGATATCATAATCACATGCGTTAGTTAGTGAATCAAAATGACTTTGCACGAGGATGATATGACGTTGAAAAAGACACGCGAATAAAGATGCACCTCTCAATTTTGAATACTGGCCAGAGACGCGCGGGAGAGGCAGTCTTGCAGTGAGTGACAGGTACTCGTACTTGTATTCTGGCGGCAGTGTCTTGGATCATGTCGGCTTCGTAGCAAGCTACACAATTACGGCGCGCGGACGTAACGGAGGAGACCGACAGTCGCCTTCGCGAGCCAGGGGCCCCCCCAAGCAATCATCATGGTCCAACCACCACGGCATTCCCATTCGCTCCATTGGACCCTCTCTCATGCTCCTGTGCTTGCTCTGCAATCCTCTCCCGCACCTTGGGCAGGATGTAGCGGCCATAGTCGATGGCGTCGTTGAGGTTATCGTACCCGCGGATGGAAATCAACTCGCAGTCCAGCTTGACGTAGTCGAGGATGGCGTCCACGACGGTCTGGTACGAGCCGACCAGCGCGGTGGAGGCCCCGCGCGCGTTGGTCGCCGTCACCGTGGGATACCACAGCGCGCGGTCCTGGACCTCGCCGCGCTTGGCGATCTCCAGCAAGCGCTGCGACCCGACGTTCTGCGGCGGGGGCGCCTCGCCGGCCTTGCCTGCGGCCACGCCGCCGAAGGCGCTCTTCTTCGCGGCCGAGTTTGCCTCGAGCGCGTCGAGCGTGCGGTGCGCCTTTGCCCACGCCAGCTCCTCCGTCTCGGCGACGATCGGCCGGAAGGTGACCCAGATGCGCGGGCGGTCCGTGGGGGCGCGCCCGGCCTTTTCGGCCGCGGCGTAGATCCTGTCGATCTGTTCCTTCGTCTCGCGCAGCGGCTCTCCCCATAGGCCGAAGATGTCGCCGAGGGCGCCGCCGACGCGGTACGCCTCGTCGGACGACCCGCCCACCGAGACGGGGATGCTCGTGCCGTTGGCCGGGCGCACGAGGTTCCGAAACTGCCGGAACTGGTAGTACTCGCCTTGCCAGTCGAAGGGCTCGGCCGAGGACCACGCCCGCTTCAGGATGCGGATGTACTCCTCGAGGCGGGCGTAGCGCTGGTCCTTGGTCAGGAAGTCGCCCTCGCGGGCTTGCTCGACGTCGCTGCCGCCGGCGATGAAGTGCACGACGGCGCGGCCGCGGCTGAGCTGGTCGAGTGTGGCGAGCGCCTTGGCCGCCACGGTAGGGTACAGCGTGTTGGGCCGCACGGCGATGATGATCTTCAGGTTCTTCGTCAGCGAGGCGATGGTCGCGCCGACGGTCCACGGGTCGTAGTATGACGAGTCGTACGGCACAAGCGTGTAGTTGAAGGCATAGTCGTCGAGGTTTCGGGCGTAGCGGGCCAGGTAATCCGGGTCGATGCTCGCGTTGGGGATCGGATTGAGCTCCGTCGAGGCGTTAAGGAACGTCGCGCTGATGAATTCAACAGGCATTGTGCTGATGGTCGGGTTGCTCTTGTGTACGTTCCGGTCTTGGGTCTTGGGTCTTGGAGTCTCGTCTCGTCTTGTCTTGGTCTTTGACTTCACTTCACGCCGAGGACGGAGCAGATTTGTGCGTTGGGCTCAATATACATACTCCTTGATACTCCGTCCCCAGCCTGGCTTCTTGCCTACCTCGCTCGCGGACAATGGCGACATATGCACGGTGATGACGCCTTACGAGATCTGGCCGGTTTCGGCCGAATCATGGCCACATAATTGATCCTGTTTCAGGACCTGCTTGATAAGATCCATCATGAGAGTTGTATTGCGTATATTTCTCATCCTGGCGCTCCATGGCTTGCGCCTCAAATCCTTGGAGGGGCTCTAATACGGCTAAGCACACGGGGGCAGCCGCAGATTAGTACGGCCGAGTACAGCGGCCGATCATGGCAGAATGCGATATCGACCCATTGACAGGTGACGGAGCAGTCAGAGATGATTATCTCATGTTCATGGGCATCACTTCACCTGTCAGCTGAGCATCTTTGAGACGACGGACATCCTGATCACTGAAACGGTACCCATCTCTGTGAGGGTGGACGCCGCGAGATGGGAGCTGCCGAAGACAGCTCCAGGGAATTATCGTGCCATCCCCATGTCGCTGTTGTGTGCCCTGTTGGTTGTCTATCCTTGTCGAGAACAGATCTCTCGGTCTGGCATCCATACCGGTAGGTACTGTGCGAATACTCCATATTCTGCGTGAAATCATTTGCACACAAGCCGGGTAGATGATTACAGAACTGCCAGTCGGACTCCTCCAGTCGATAGCCGGCGTCCTGCCTCGGCAACGCAACGTCGACCTCGACATGTCTTGATGGACCGTCCGCTCATGTTACGCTGCCGTCAAACAAGCCCTCGAAACCACTCAGGACCACTCGCAACCTCCTGGATCTCTCCCAGGACCACTGTCAACCATGTCGACCGCCATCAACGCCGTTCCTTTCGCTGAGCCCGCCTACCTCAGGGGCCTGCCGTCGCCCTACTTCCGGCAAACACACCTGGACTTCCAGAAGCGATGTCGCGCATTCATGAACGAGCACTTCATCCCCTACGCCCTCGAGTGGGAGACCCAAGGCACCGTGCCCGAGCACGTGTGGCACACGTTTAACAAGCACAACATGCTGATTCCCAACCTGAAGTCCCCCTTGCCAGTATCCTGGCTGAAGAGGCTCGGCATCAACGACATCCTTGGCGTCCCCGTCGAGCAGTGGGACTACCTCCACACGGCCATCTGGGTGGACGAACGGGCGCGCACAGGTTCGTGATTCCATTCTATTTCCCCTGCGTTGCGCTGCGTCGAGTTGTGCCCGTATCGCATTGCAGGACCACCCCCCCTGCCTCCCCTAGCGCCCTCACTCACTCGTCTCTTTTTCCTTCCCCCATAGGCATATCCGGCCCAGGCTCCAGCCTCTCGCCCGGCTTCGCGTACGGCATCCCGCCGATCCTCAGCTTCGGGTCGCCGGCGCTGCAGGAGAAATTCCTCCCCGCCATGCTCACGGGCCAAGTGCGGGCGTGCATCGCCATCACCGAACCACAGGCCGGCTCCGACGTGGCGAACATCCAGACCCGGGCCACCAAGTCGGCCGACCAGACGCACTACCTCGTCAACGGCACGAAGAAATGGATCACCAACGCCATCTGGTCCGACTACGCCACCATGGCGGTGCGCACTGGCGGGCCCGGGCCCGAGGGCATCAGCCTCCTCGTCGTCCCGCTGAAGAACCACCCGGGCGTCACGATGCGGCGCCTGCAGGTCAGCGGCCAGCAGGCCGGCGGCACGACGTACATCGAGCTGGACGACGCCCGCGTGCCCGTCGAGAACCTCGTCGGCCGCGAGGGCCACGGCATGAGGTACATCATGACCAACTTCAACCACGAACGCCTGCTCATCGCCATGGGCGTGACGCGCCAGGCCCGCGTCGCCCTGTCCACGGCCGTCGAGTACGCCATGAAGCGCGAGGCGTTTGGCAAGACCCTCATGGACCAGCCCGTCGTGCGCCACCGGCTCGCCAAATGCGGCGCCGACCTCGAGGCCCTGCAGGCCTGGGTGTACGAGTTCGTGTATCAGCTCAACAATATGACAAAGGCCGAGGCGGATGAGAAGCTGGGCGGGCCGACCGCCGCGCTCAAGGCCAAGGCCGGCATGGTCTTCAGAGACTGTGCCGAGACGGCCGTCCTGATCTTCGGCGGCAACGGGTATACGCGGACCGGCCAGGGCGAGCTGGTGGAGAAGATCTACCGCGACGTCATGGGCGCGAGGATCCCAGGAGGCAGCGAGGACGTCATGTTGGACCTGTCGATTCGGCAGCTGGTCAAGGGCTTCAAGAAGCAGGCGAGCAGACTCTGAATATCATGTATTAACACCTGCCGAGCATCTACTTTTTAATCCCTATGAGTAGTGAACAACGATACGTACAGTATCAAGCGCCGAGACGCCAGCGCTATGAACCCAAAAAATCGTCCTAACTGGCGCCCAAGATCCTCGTATAAGCATCCTCCACCTCTCTCGCAACCTCCAGCAGCGAAACAATCGCAATGCTGTGCGTCGCCTCGGGCAACTTATCCCTGTGCAGCCCAATCCATTCCAACGGGGGTGTCGCCTCGCCCATATCCCTCAGTTGCGGCGTGTCGATGATCGGGGGCTGTAGCGCGACATACGTGAACTTGCTTTGGGGGACATTGACCACCGCCGTGATCTTCTCGCCTCCAGTGCCACCTGCATCGCTGCCGTCGCCGGAGGAAGAAGTCGTTGCCGGCTCGGCGGTGACTTTAATAGCGGATGGAGGAAGCGGTTTTCCGAGCCGTTGAGCTAGGGCGCGAGAATGAGTCTGCCACATTCCGCGGATGAAGGAAATGCGGGCGTAGTTCCAGCCAACATCGACTTTACCTTCAAAGGTGCTGCGGAAGGTATATTCAATGACATTCGAGTCTGGAACTTGCCATGTCTGCATCGAAGAAACAAGACGGGGCACTTTGACGATCGTGCCGCCCCGGGAGCTGGTGGCTCTGTCAACAACATCTGGCACGGAGACTTCGCTCAGTGCTTTGGTTGTGGCTCGATTAACGCTGGCGAGAGCGACACGGAGCTGGCCAAGCGTCATACCTAGGCCGCTGTGCGTTTTGCCTTCTGTTGTCGCGACGGCAAACCGAGCTTGCACATCTGTCGCTTCGACTTTGAGGATCTGATTGTCGAAGAATGTGTTCGGGAAGACCCCGGCATCCAATGCACCAAGGGTGACGATCACGTCTGTATGCAAGGTGAACGTTCCTTTTCTGCTTATGCCTTCCCCCTTGTGTTGCCGAGCAGGGACCGGCGCGGCCCAGTTGTTCGAGGGGAACACCGATTTCCTCCGCAGGAACTTATCCAAGTCTCGGAGTGAAGTCTTGTATGCTTCCTGTTTCTCTTGGACCAGCCTCTCGAATGCTTGCACGAGAGCAAGACCCTGGGCGGCCGTGCCTGTGGTGCAGAATACCTGAAACTTGCCTCCGTTGACGATTCCGACCAGCCGGTCGCTCTCGTTCCCATGGCCTTGCCTGACGTTGTACATGAGGAAGTCGAAGAAGGAAATGTCCGCAACAGCGAATGGTTGGTAGTCGAAGGCTACCTTGACACGGAAATGCTCGAACCCGATCGACGCTTGAACCAGCGGAGCACGAGTCTTGGCTGCTGCATCCCCAGGCCAGTGAATGGACGTTCGGAGGCGCATGTTCTCCAGCTCAACGAACCCACTCATGCGGCCGGTGCTGTCAATGCCGACTCGGTCGAATCCAATGCACAGATTCTGCTCGGAGTCACTGTTCTTCCTCGAGGAGGCCCAGAGCTTGGAGACAGTAAAGACGGACTTCCCAAGACCCTGCCCCAGATCAACCTGGAGCTGTAATTCTTGCACAGATACTATCGCATGCCACGGCAGCGTGCCTTTCCCAGAAAGCTCCTGATAGCGTTGCATCGCATATGCCTGTTGGTCGAGTGGGGAGGCGGCCGCCGTCGAGGGTTTGGAGCGACCTCGAAGCTCTGGTGGATACCAGATCTCCCGGAATAGAAGGAAGTCTTGTAGCTGTTTGGCATTGATATCCGTCTTCATTGGGCTGATGTTGAGGATCGCTGAAACGCCGGTTGTGGCACTCACATGCCTGCTGTTCATCAGGGACATGACGATAGAATCGACTTCAAAGCTTGCAGTTGATTCTCGGGAGTAGACATGCTGGACCGACGCTTCGAGTTTGTTGAACGTCGTGAGGATGGCAAAGAAACGCTCCTGATCGGGTGCCGATACAGTATTGATCCTAACAAAGATGTCGGCAAATTTGGCAGTTGCTGCCACTCTAGCAATGGGTTGACAGCTCAAGCTAAACTCCTGCGGCTGAATGTATAGGCCAGCATTCAATTTGCAACGACCGAATATGGCATCCGGATTGGAGTTGTTGAGGGCCGCGTCTGACAGATAGCTGCGTGATTCTGTGGGCGCGTGAGACCCAGCACTGCTCACCTGGTCATCACCTAGAATTTCTTTGATGCTGGCTGATATTTCCAAGATCAGAGGCACCACCGTAGGATACAGTGTGTTCGAGGAGGCTGCAACTCTGACTTCAGTGCTCAGCGACGGGTCCCCTTTGTTGTCGTCTTTGTATTCGACCTTGAGGGCAACGCCGGGAGCTTGAAGGACCGCGGAAGAAACATCTTCTCCTTGGACTGCTTGGCCATACCGGCCAGCTCGAGAGCGTTTGGGACCTTTCAGAAATCCGAAAGCCGACCTTTTGTGTCCAGCTTCAGCGCGAGGACTGATGTGAACGACGGCACCGGCGAAATCCGCATCGACCAGGAGCGAAGCCAGACGTTTTCCGCCCAGAAGATCAACTGGTGCAGCCTGCGGAGTCGCCGGGCTGGTCTCGGAGAATGCTTTGGCGTTGCGCAACTCTCCGCTGGCATTGCCAAACGACTTTTGCAGGGCGTGGCCGGGGATGATGAAGTCAGAAGCCAGCCGAAGATCAAGAGCTTTACCTTTGGCCTGGAACGCAAATCTGCGCTCATGCTTTGTTGAGAGGTAGGCAGTCCCGAAGACCACTTCTGGCAGCAGCGCAGAGTTGGCTGTGCGAACAGTAGGGGTATCGGCCTGGGACATGGGAACCATTTGCAGTTGCGTGTCTGAGATTGCCAGGCGGGCAGTGCCTTCCTGCCGAGTCTTCAGGTCCACTCTGCGTATAGAAAACACCAGATCTTCCGTTTCGTGGCTAGGTGACGGGCCAGGACTGCTGGTTAAATTCCATCGTATCAAGATATTCTCGAGGTCGAGGGCGTAGGTTGAGTCGTACAATATAGTGGAAGAGCCGCCGATACTCTCGGCTGCGTCACTGCATGTCTCTAGAGGCGGCTCTTTGGGCTTCAGGCGGTCTGTCAGACCAGCAGTCGTCATCCTCCGTATATGCTGAATATTACTTTCACGATCGGCCAGTCTCATCGATTTGATGCGGTCCTGTAAGAAGGCAATGATATCGACGGCAAGCGTGGCAGTTTCCTCGTATAGTTCAACCGTCAGCCCGTCGCTCCAGGCTCTGTAGACTTGGACTTTGCCCGCAAGTCCAATTGTCTCGGTTTTTCCTGAGGCCTTTACGCCAACCGAGAACGATCCGAAACTTTCGCGAGTGTGTCTCGTACTGCGATAAAGACCAAGACCGAGGCCCTGAGTGTTGAGGATGAATTGTGGGCGTTCATGAATCGAGACTGGACTGTCCGTTTCGTTGTGCATAAACAATGTCGTACCTCGAAGTTTGAGTTCCATGTCTGCCCGGTAGTTCTCATCTTCTCGGATTGATGGAGCGCTGAAATGGATCTTGATACCGGCAAGTGTGCCATGTATTGCGTAGCGAAGCAAGGGAGTTGTGTCTTCCTGCTTGACCTTCTTGTGCATCGATTTCGTTCCCAGCACGCGATCAGCCGAGTTTTGAATCTGCTGGATTGCATGTTTGGTATCGGGTATCAATTGGACCACGCCAGGTTGGTTCAGTGCGTCGAAGCAAGCTCGAACCCCAGATGCCTCGAGATTTATCTGCTCGACCGTCAGACGAGCCCGTACGGATATCAAGGCGGCCGCTGGTACCACCGAAATATGACCATTAGTCGGAGGCATCGTCAGAAGAGGCAAGTTATCCATAGATCTACCCTGGGACACCTCGAACAGATGCTCATGCTCTTTGATATCAAGATTGATATCAAGCCCCCCGTCCCGACGAGGAATAACGGACGTCCTTGCCACGTTCCCTGCAATTGCGTATTGCAGAGATGGAAGGATGGTGAAATTCAACCGGTAGTCGTCCAAAAACATGGCAATTCGAAGCTCGACATTGAAGTCTAAGCTTGAGTGGTTATTCGGCTTCGTCACTTGATGATCATCTTGGCTCTTTGGGATTTCCTCGACGAGACGAATGATCATCGCGACTTCGTCGCGAACAACCGAGTCCGCGACGACGAGCATCTTCACAAGTTCTTCCTTCATCTGAAACCTGAGTCGGTTCGAAGCGGCGCAGACCTGCACAATCATCTTCTGTTTCTCTGAGTGGCTTTGCGCCTGTGGCCAGATTGAGCCATATAGCTTTGGCATGCGGATGCGCCACAACATCAAAGTACGTGTCCGACCTCTGAATTTGGCCATTGCCGTGTTTGCGGCGATGGTGAAAGAGGAGACTGCTGGCCCAGAGCTTCCTTCGGAGAAAGAAAACGCACTTCGAAAGCTTTCCGCCGCCCACTTGAGTTTGAGATTGATGGTAGTGAGGTGAATCGATGCTGCGTCAGACCCTACCACGACGGTAAAGTGGTTTCTCGTGGCATTCATAGGCTTTTTAGTATGTCCGACGGAAGTATTGCTTCTGGGAGGCCTCAGAACAAGAGGGTCGCCCAGCTCAATCAACTGACGAGCCAGTTCCAGGAGTGCCCAGTTGAGGTGAAGTGATGTGTCTGCCGTGTAGGCTTGAAGGATGATCCTCTGCCCGTTGCCGTCGATCCCAGAGCTGTGTCCCCGCCGCAAGATCACGTTGAAGTTGAGGCCTAGGACGGCCAGATCGCTCTGCCGTGGACCCGGATCTAGAATGACTCCCAGCTTCCCCACTATAATGTCGGAATGTACAACGAGGTTATTGTGGGAAGCTTCGGGCGTTTGTGTACCCGGGGTTTCGAACAGGGTGCTCATGATCGGCACCTTGTCACGGGCGTAGTCCCATCCTCGCCACTGTTCAAAGGACGACAAAACTTGCCTCTTGTCCAGGTCCTTTAATTCAAGGTCTTGACAACCGCATTTCTCGACGAACTCTCTGCCCTTGTCTTTCTCAATGGTAGCAAAGATATACCTGAGTCGAGAAATGATCTTCCACGAATCACTCAGACGAACGTGCTTGTCGGCACTCCGCAGCACATACGACGGCCTGGTTAGAAATGTAGGATCAGCAATCGCAGTACCTGCTTGTGTCAGATGGTAGATCAGGTGGCGTGACTTAAAGCTCTGGTCGAGGCCTTCGAAGGCGCCAATAATACGATCAACCATCGCCACAGTCCTCTGGATCAGAGCCGCCATGCTATTCAGCTGTTCCGCCCACAAAACGACGTCAAAGTTGCTTAGTTGCAGTTTTGAATTGACTTCCTCTCTCATAGAGAACCAAAATCCCACCTTTGTAAGTGACACTGCCGCGTGAGCAGATGGTCGTCCAGGAGCGAAAGCATCATCCCTAACAGAGACGGAGAGGTTCTGGATAGATCCATATGCGAGCTGATTGTGAGGGGTAGTGATTCCTGGTCTTGCAGTTTTGGGGTGTAAGAGGCGGTACATCAACTGTGAGCCCGTGAGCTTCACGTCGTACTGATCATTCGATGTCGAAGGGGGGCCTCCATCTTTCATCATGCTGTTGACCAACCTGATATGCGCAAACGGTACGCGGACGGCGAAATCCACAATGTGGCCTTGATCATCATGCTTGTGGATCTCCAGTATACGCTTCATTACTGTAATTTGCATCTTATCCAGCTGGTCAATAGGGTGGTCATCAACGAGTTCCCTAATTAACTCCCCTATCGAGAGAAAGAGGGCTGGGGAACAGAATCCTGCCAGGCCGTTTTGCACCATGAAGATGACACCGTTGTGAGGTGTGCCCTCAAACTCGTCTCCCTTGATCTCAGGATCCTCGCTCTCCTGCACTGTCAAGAACGGAAAGTCGCTCTGTCGTTGATGTGGTAGCTGTGGCATGTGTGATTTTTCGGGTTGAACTTCCTGCAGTGTGAAGTGAGGTGGCGACCATGGACTGGAGAAGGTAACCAGTGCCTGATGGACGTCTCTATCTCGGGCATGTACACGATCGACAGGATCGCTATGGCCCGGTGCGGACCGGTCAGAGGGAGGTTGCCAAGAAGTGGTTGGGTCCCTGGCTGACTGGCGCGGTATATACGAGTCGCCAGAGGTTTGTTTCTCGAGAGAAGGGGCTGATATGAAGGAGCTATTGCGGTTGGAGCGCTTACGGCCAGACCGACCCATTGGTCCAGGAAATGTTGTTTTCTCTGGGGTCCCTACAGGTTCAGGCATGGAAGGTACTGGCATAGCAGGCGGATCGCGAGCCCACTCGGGTATCCTGTGGTTGGGAGGATAGTGCTTTCGGGGGTCCAATAACCAGTCTGTTCGGTGAGTTCGTTGATCGTGATAGCGAATATGCTGTTGCTGCAGCGCCCGTGTGTGGGCCAAATTGTCCGTCTTATCCAGTGTCCCAATCCGAAGAGAGGTCTCGAAGCAAGCAAAAGTCTCGACAGGGCCTGCTTTGCGCTCGTGGCGCCGGAGAGCGCCCTTGTAGTCCACAGCGGCAACTTCGATTTTGGGAACGCTTGCCCTCAACTTTTTGGCAAAGCTGGAATTGGCCCAGTCGCTGAAAGAGACGTCAGTCTCCGATAGCTCCAGCATGTAGGCGGCAGCGCCTGCAACAAGCCAGAGACGAAGACCAGCAAGGTTAGCCCTGAGAAATGTTACATCATGAACCGCAGTCCGGTTGAAGGGTGGCAATGAATTTTCATCGTCGTCCAATGTGTAAATGAAGGCCATCACTGCGTTGACCAGTGTCTGGATAAACTTGGTTGTACATTCCCCCGTGACCTCACCAACGTTGATATCCCAGTGACAGGCGTAGGTGGGCTCCAACGGCGGAGCTCCGAACAGTCGATGGCCGTAGATACCCGCTCCATCAATGAACAATTGACAATTTGTGATGTCGCTGGACGGTTGATTGTCCTTGAGCGAGATCGACTCCATCGAGGCTTCCAAGGGGCTTGAGCTGACTTGCAGGTCCATGTAGTAGTTGGTGAAACGCATGTCTGCCTCTACGAGGAGGATATCCACACGAAGGTTTTCTCGCCGCGAGTAAATGTTGGCCGGCATTAGCACGGCCGCACTGTCGGCACGGACTGTCAGGATGACGTCGAGATCGTTATCCTTCTTGACGCCTGGTCGGGGCCCTTGCGGTTCGTTTCCAGCCAGCATGTCTTGATACTCCTCGAGGGTCCTAAAGTGGAGATCTTCGCCGAAGTAGTTCTCCTTAACATTCATGAAGTAGCGGATAAGGTAGCCGTGCAGGAAGAACTTTGGGGCATAACCCGTAATAGTCATGAATAAGGAGTCCGTCAGCTTTGGGGATACGTCAGGGTAGTAGTTGTACGAGCCTTCCAGATTGAGTTGCTTCAGTGTCATCATTGTCGTGTCTTCTGCCAGGGTATTAAGTGTGCTCCAGGCGGGGGTGATGAGTTCCAGTGACGCATTGTGGCCCTCTCCGATGAACAGAACAGAGCTTTGACGAGGCGAAAAGTACCGCATGGGTATGTCCACATCACCCGCGAGCGTTTGAAACCCCAGGACCAGAAACGCGTTCTCCTCGAGATCATTTGGACTGTCAATGATATTGTAATCATTTGCATTCAGGAAAAGCTTCAATTCTGGGAATGTGAGATGCAGGCGGTAAATAAAAGGGACGAATGTCATGTAGTCAGGTTTTTGTCCAGCTGTGAAGTCGCTGACGAGGTCCGTCAGCATGATCATGTGGTCCCTCAGGATAAACATCTCCATCGCATTACTCTCGACGTCAAAGGCCCAGGTATGAAGTCCGTTCCACGTCAAGGGATTCGACAGATCGCAGGAAACCTTTTGCGATGGGCAGCGCCAGAGAAGGGCGTGATTGACGCTGGAAGTTGCCTTTGTGTTCTTGAGGTCAAGATGCAGATAATTCCTGTAACCGTCCGCTCGGGGCAACATGTCCATGTCATATCGCACAGTCGAGTCTTGTCCCGCGGATACGGTCAGCCAGCCAAATGGGCGAACATCTGGACCGAGTTTCGTCTTGGCGGAGCGGCGGAATCGAAAATGCCTCTTCTCACGTTGCTTTCGTGCTGTCGCTGCTTCACGGACAGCGTGTGCCCGGTTTCTCCATTGCCAGTCCTTTGATCGTTCTCTTGTCGGCACGCGAAGGCTGACCTCATCCTCCAGATCAACACGTATCGTCATTACTGTGTACTGCCGTGTCTCTCCCATTTTGACCTGGGCAGCCGGCGTCACCGTTCGGTAGGCGTTCGGAATGAAGGCTGTCTGGATTTCAAGGCGGAGACGGTCTGCCCAAGGCCCATAATTGACACAACCTCCCTTTACGATCAGATCCATGCCATACGTCGGAGGCGTCGACATGTTAATGTCATCGATGTTTCTTTGTACTGCTGATTCGGCGTGTTCCTGCGCCACCTTTCCAGGCATGTCCCAGAAGAATTTGAAGTGGACTCCAGGGCAGTCTAGGATCTGGGAGAATCTTGCATAGTCAATATGTGACCAACCTTCGTGGTCGTCGCGCTCATCCTCGTCCATGTACCTCCCCAGGCCATGCCATGATCGGTTGTCGTCTTGAAATTCGTCGTAAGCATACAGTTTTCTGGCATAGCCTTCTTGCGATGCAGTCGTGCGTAACGAGCCTCGCGAGCTCCCTGGAAGGAGTCGCCTGAGGCTGCGGATACCCCTAATTATTTGACGTCGCACGCCGAGGTCTACGTGCCACCAGCGCGGCCGATGTCTAAGGGACTCGGCGGCAGATATGATCCTCTCGGCCGCCACAAATTGAGACCTGCGGAAATCAGGGTTTGGCCTCATCTCGACCTTAGGTTTCTCGATTTCGAAATCGAAGACCTGCCGGAAATAGTCCGAGGGCCCAGCGGCAGCTGCATCGATATGGCCCTTGGCAGACGCGAAGGTCGTGACGACCAGTGCTCGAGTGGTCTCGTTCCCAAGAGAAATTGCGCCCTTTGAGCATTCGACCGCAACTGGAAGGACGCGCAGAATCCAACTGTAGAAGGACGGGACATCCGCGGTAGGCACGCCTACCCCTGAGGCCACACTAGTGAAAGTATCGGCACGGGCAATGGGGACTGGGACCTCGCCGGATGGTGATAGCTGCTCTGCCTTTTCGGTAAGTGGACTGTCAGGGAAGTTGTCGCTAGTAGTTGCATCCTTGGAGTGAGGCCTGGTTGCGTCCTTGCGGTGGTAAAACTTGGGCAGTCTGTGCTCGTGCTTTTGCCCAGCAGCTTGGGACTCTGAGCCCCCCTGCTTCAGCTCGTGGATCAATACGTCCTGCACAATGGACTCATAGACAGGGGTGCGGTTGTAGACAAACCACTCTAGGCCCGAGATGAAGATCGAGATGCGAGCGTCTGCAGTGGCTTTCCTTCTCACTCGGCCCAGTTCAGGATCCGTCAACGGCGGTTCTGACTCGTCTGACCCGTCTCCGGTTGAGCCCTCCTTCTCCTTCTGTATCGGATTTTCCTCATCTTCGTCTGAATTGCTAAGATCGACTTGCCGCGAGGACGACTGCCAATACCTCCACGTGATGTAGCCATTCTGAATCAAGACCGTCTCGTTCTCAGCATGATAGCGGACGCCCTTAAAGAAGACTCGACCGGCTAGAAAGGACAACTGAAGCGCCTGGATGTCGATCCATGCTCTGTATTTGTGCCATGTCCAAGCCCTGATGCCGTAGGAAACAAGGGTGGCGAACAGGCGATTGAAGTAGAAGAGAAAGAAGAGCGTCAGGCAGGAACTCGTTGCAAGTTCCACGAACCAGGTCCTAGCGAGAGTCAGTGTATGCGTGTCGTGCCACCTCTGCCTTGTACGGGCTTACCAATTGAAGGAAGTACTCCTCGAAATGGGCTCGCCGACCAGGTCACTGTTCTCCGACATGGTGCACGCGCCGGCCTCCGCGTGACAAGTCACTCATGACTGCCACTTGCAGGAGAGCGAGAGCATCTTTTAGAGCCCTTCCGCGGCTACAGCAGAAAAGAGCGCGTCTGCTCAAGATATTGAGCGATGAGAACCTGCGAAACAGATTCAGGATGCGTTGCTGCTCTGCGCCGTTGCTGTGACTGGTGGCAACACATGCGCAGTGATGATCGTTGCTCGAACATTATTTCCCCGCAGAAATCCCGTCTAGATCATTCGCCATCTTTTCTTGGTCGCGGTGCACGACCACACGACTCTACATCTCCATGCCATGCGCATGTCACTTAGCTGAAGACCAGTCGCACTCTTCTTGGTCAAGCTTCTCGAGGTCAAACAAAGCCATGCCCGTCACCACCCCTCCGTAGCAAACCACCATCAGGTCGCCTCTCCCCTGCTGCCTCGAGGCAACAGAATAGCGTCCGTCATGGACGCAATGTCGAGCGGTGGCACTGGCAATAAGCTCACAAAGGTCATTATCATTTTGACGGGGGTCTCGTCACTGATAGCTACCTTGATCTCGGTACTGTACGTGCTTGTCCTCATGTCGCGCAATCGCGTGCAGTGCTAACTGCGCATCAGATCGATATGGCTTCAATCCAAGAACTACCGGAAACCTCTGCTGCAACGATATGTTATCCGAATTCTACTCATGGTGCCTATTTACTCGGCGGCATCATGGGCTTCCATCATCTCCCTGACAGCCGCCTTCTACCTGGATCCTCTGCGAGACATCTACGAGGCGTTCACCATCTACACTTTCGTTCAGCTACTCATCAACTTCCTCGGAGGCGAGCGTTCACTCATTATCATGACGCATGGACGGCCTCCTGTCTCTCATCCGTGGCCCATAAGTCTTTGGTGCCCAAAAATGGACATATCAGATCCTCACACCTTCCTACTGATCAAGCGAGGAATCCTGCAATATGCGTGGCTGAAGCCCGTCCTCGGCGTCGCCACCATCATACTGAAATCCACCAACACATACAAAGAAGGCTACATATCGGTGGACTCGGGCTACTTCTGGACGGGGCTCATCTACAACGTCAGTGTGACCATGAGCCTGTACTTCCTGGCCATGTTCTGGGTCTGTATGCACAATGATCTTAAGCCTTTCCGACCAATGCCAAAGTTCTTGTGCATCAAACTCGTCATCTTTGCCTCCTACTGGCAAGGCTTCTTCCTCTCCATCCTGCAGTTCCTCGGTGCGATTCCCAACGACGTCCCGGGCTACACACCCGACAACTTGGCTGCAGCTATACAGGATGCCTTGATTTGCTTTGAGATGCCAATCTTTGCCATTGCGCATTGGTACGCGTTTTCGTGGCATGACTATGCTGATGTCACCATTTCGGCCGCTCGTCTCCCGGTCAGATATGCGCTGAGGGATGCATTTGGTCCTAGGGATTTGATTGAAGACACGAAAGAGACGTTTAGGGGCAAGAATTATGATTATAGGAGCTTTGACTCTGGTGACAACGTTATCGCTCATGAGGAATCTCACTCTCGCGTCGCCCGGATGATGGATGGCATGAGGTATGAGAGAGGCGGTAAGGGCAAGTATTGGATTGCCAAGCCACAAGATCCAAGCAGTCGGACCCCCTTGCTGGGCAATGAGGCTGCGTCAAGAGCTCCAGCACCTGAATCAAGAGGCAAGGCGCATGAATACCGCGCTGCTGAGCCAGATATCGAGGTTGGCGTTGACGCAGAGGACGAGAGGCTGTACACCAATGCGCGAGCTTTGGAGTTTGGAGATTGGAACGTGAGTTGTGCCGTCTCAATGCGCGACAAGCTCCTTTACTGACTGCCCTTGCAGTATCCCGTCATAACAGCACACGAAGCACGTCGTGAGGACTGGATGCGGCGCGACCCCAACATACTGACAACAGCAACGAACCGCAACCTTCTCCAGCCTACCCGAGACCACAAAAGCCGCCGTCGGAGTGAGTTACAAGAGCACATTCGAAAAGGCAAAAACCGAAGCACTTCACCATCTGAGGGCTCGTCTCAACAGGGTGTAATCGAAGCGAAACTGAAACGACACCAGGAGCGATCGCCTTCGGCCTCGGGTAAATCAGACCGTAGCCAATTGGTGGACCTTGTCGTCGAAGATACAGACGCAGAAGAAGCAGAGATCGTCCGGGCACGCAAAGAAGGCGGCGATTCCTGGAACCGCGCGCCACAGCGACACTTTGTTCGTACCTACGATATTGATGAAGAAGCCCCAGAGGCGCAGGATATTCGCGAAGGTTACGACCCCAGCAAGGTGCCTTCAAGGCCCCCGGCTCCAGAGAGGGCCGCGAGCGAAGATGAGGACAATGTACTAGATGAAAGAGACCGAGGCAGGTCGCTGGATCAGAATGGCACGGAGCGTGGAGAAGGGCAGTATGCTAATTTGATTGAGGAAGACAATGTGTGGAAGTGAAGCTGGATTGGCTTGCCGTTCGGTCTTCCTATGCACACAACCAAGGCCTGGGGAGCTGTTTCGTGAGTGGTGTCGGACAAGCTCTTCTCGACCGTTGTATACAGCCTGTTTTGGGTCATTTGGGCGATGAGAGCGTTCAAGCGGGTATCTTTAACATTAGGACGCTTTTACTTTCCGTCATCAAGAGGTCAATGCAATGATCCTACCGTCGGGCTCTAAGGTCACGATGCACGGACCAATGATGACTCCTAGGCACCTTCGGCAGACTTAAATGACACTTCTATGAATTGCGTATCAATCAAGCTTCCATCGATGCTACGTAGCGGATTCGGCATCAGATCCGTCAGTGAGTCACACCCTTCACAGTGATGTCAAAAGAGCAATCTAGAGAACGGAGTCAGAGTCACCACAGTCACGAGGCGGTCACTTCACTTTAACTCCGGGGCAGGTGAGTGACACCGCCACCAGTTCGATTACAGATACGCCATTGGTGGGGTTAATGCGCGGTTCGAGCGATGCTTGGCAGTGGCCCGCACTGCTGAATTATCAACCACCAGGATTTTCAGAGCCCCTCCTTCACCTCTTGCTTTCGAGTACTCTACCGTCAACGCGCGGCTTCGTACAGCTGCACTTCTTATCGTTTCCACCACATCCAGCGCAGGTAACGCTCAGGACTCCAACAGATCGAGCGAGCCCTCGACTCTGCCCCAATTTCTCGTCAGCTCAAGAGAGCGCCCAATCCGCCGTTCTAAGGCACTTCAACACCCAACACCCTCAAGATGGTCAACGTAAGTCGAGCAGTCCAAAGCTACATCAGGTATCGTCATAGCTAACACGTCAATAGTTCACCGTCGACGAGATCCGCGCTGTAAGTCGCCATATGACCTTGATGAAGCCCCTCGTCCCCTCAGACCGGACGATCATGCGACGATGCCCAGTGGACGTGGACTAACGAAGCCTCTGTAGTTGATGGATCGGCCGGCAAATATCCGTAACATGTCCGTCATTGCTCACGGTTGGTCTCCAAAGCTTTGACACACGGCAATGTGAAGCTGACCAGAATCACAGTCGACCACGGAAAGTCCACCTTGACCGATTCCCTCGTCCAGCGAGCCGGTATTATTTCTGCAGCAAAAGCAGGAGAAGCGTACGTGTGGCACATGAAATCAAGACCAGAAGGTGAATAACATCTTGGCAGTCGGTTTACGGACACGAGAAAAGACGAACAAGAGCGGGGCATCACCATCAAGTCGACTGCCATCTCTCTGTACGCTCACCTTCCCAATGAGGAGGATCTCAAGGATATCCCGCAGGTACAAGAAGCCCTATGCAGCTCCAGCTTCCACAGCCGCTAATATAGTCCACAGAAAGTCGATGGTAACGAGTTCTTGATCAACTTGATCGATTCACCCGGTCACGTCGATTTCTCGTCCGAGGTGACGGCTGCGCTCCGAGTCACTGACGGTGCCTTGGTCGTTGTCGACACCATTGAAGGCGTGTGTGTCCAGACCGAGACCGTGCTGCGACAGGCCCTTGGTGAACGTATCAAGCCCGTTGTCATCATCAACAAGGTCGATCGTGCCCTGCTCGAATTGCAGGTCTCCAAGGAAGATCTTTACCAATCCTTCCTGCGGACAATCGAATCCGTCAATGTCATCATCTCCACCTACCTCGATAAGGCTCTCGGTGATGTTCAGGTCTGGCCCGAGAAGGGTACAGTTGCCTTCGGTTCCGGCCTCCACGGCTGGGCCTTTACCATCCGCCAATTCGCCGTCCGGTATGCCAAGAAGTTCGGTGTCGACAAGAACAAGATGATGGAGCGTCTGTGGGGTGACAGCTACTTCAACCCTAAGACCAAGAAGTGGACCAAGGTTGGCGAGCACGAAGGCCAGAAGCTCGAGCGTGCCTTCAACCAGTTCATCCTCGATCCTATCTTCAAAATCTTTGACGCCTTTACCAAAGGCAAGGTCGACCAGCTGGTCGATCTCTGCACAAAGTTGGACATCAAGATCACCAACGAGGAGAAGGAGTTGCCCGGCAAGGGTCTGCTCAAGGCTGCCATGAGGAAATTCCTGCCAGCCGCCGATGCACTCCTGGAAATGATGGTTATCCATCTGCCATCACCCGTCACCGCACAGAAGTACCGAGCTGAGACTCTGTATGAGGGTCCTACCGACGACGCGGCCTGCATTGCTATCCGTGACTGTGACCCCAAGGCCGATCTCATGCTCTACGTTTCTAAGATGGTGCCCACCTCTGACAAGGGTCGATTTTACGCCTTCGGTCGCGTCTTCGCCGGTACGGTTCGATCTGGCTTGAAAGTCCGTATCCAAGGCCCCAACTATGTTCCCGGCAAGAAGGAAGATCTCTTCATCAAGGCCATCCAACGTACAGTCCTCATGATGGGTAGAACTGTCGAACCCATCGATGACATGCCTGCCGGCAATATCGTTGGCCTCGTTGGTATCGACCAGTTCCTGCTCAAATCCGGTACCCTCACCACCTCGGAAACCGCGCACAACTTGAAGGTCATGAAGTTCTCCGTCTCTCCTGTCGTGCGACGATCAGTCGAAGTCAAGAATGCCAACGACTTGCCCAAGCTTGTCGAAGGTCTCAAGCGATTGTCCAAGTCCGATCCTTGTGTCCTGACTCTCATTTCGGAATCCGGGGAGCACATCGTTGCCGGTGCTGGTGAATTGCACTTGGAAATTTGCTTGAAGGATCTGGAGGAGGACCACGCCGGCGTGCCACTCAAGATCAGCGACCCCGTCGTTGCCTACCGCGAGACCGTTGGCGCTAAATCCAGCATGACAGCTCTATCCAAGTCACCCAACAAGCACAACCGCCTGTACGTCATTGCCGAGCCTCTTGGTGAGGAAGTGTCCAAGGACATTGAAGACGGAAAGATTAACCCCCGTGACGACTTCAAGAGTCGTGCCCGCATCCTTGCTGACGAGCATGGCTGGGACGTCACCGACGCTCGAAAGATCTGGGCGTTTGGTCCCGACACCACCGGCCCCAACTTGCTGGTTGACCAGACCAAGGCTGTCCAATATCTCAACGAAATCAAGGATTCCTTCGTCTCTGGTTTCCAATGGGCCACCCGCGAAGGTCCTATTGCTGAAGAGCCCATGCGCTCAATCCGATTCAACGTCATGGATGTCACTCTTCACGCGGATGCCATTCACCGTGGTGGTGGTCAAATCATTCCAACCGCTAGACGTGTGCTTTATGCCTCCACCCTGTTGGCCGAGCCTGGTCTTCTCGAGCCCGTCTACCTGGTTGAAATCCAAGTGCCAGAACAAGCCATGGGCGGCATCTACGGTGTTCTTACCCGAAGAAGAGGTCACGTCTTCTCCGAGGAACAGCGCGTCGGTACTCCTCTCTTCACCGTCAAGGCCTATCTTCCCGTCTTGGAATCGTTCGGTTTCAACGCCGACCTGCGTGCTGGCACCGGTGGTCAAGCATTCCCTCAATCCGTTTTCGACCACTGGCAGATTCTTCCTGGTGGTTCGCCTCTTGATCCCACTACCATGGTCGGTAAGATCGTTACGGATATGCGTAAGAGAAAGGGTCTCAAGGAGAATGTTCCAGGCTATGACAACTACTATGGTAAGTCCCAATTCATCTCTCACCTCGGTGTTCGTAAATCCCTAACGAACGAACAGACAAGTTGTAAAGCATCACTCGTCTTGCGGAGACTGATAGACAAAACCATGACTTTACGACATTGCATACCAAAGGTTATGGCCCCGCTCGCATTTGTATGACAACAACGCAGGAAAGACTATGACGAGGTGCTTCAAAGCAGGTTTCGGTGATATGGCTCTAGGTGGATGTTCGAGCCTCTTGATGAATTGATATGGGATGAGATGATGACGGTGGTGTCATTGCAACGGTCCTGATACGCGGGGGTTTTCGCCCAATTTTTCCCCTTGCCATGAGGATAGAGAAATGTCTCATCTCTTCAGAAACACAATGCCGGTAGACAAATGCGAGTCGGTAGAGAACAATCGAGATTTGTTGAATACGCGAGTACTGCAGGCATCTTCGTCGCGTGGCCCTGACTGACACCAGACTAACCGATCGACGGGAGTAATAACTTCTCACGTTCGAGACGCGGCACCCTTAAGTAGTAGTCCACTCATACGAGGTACAGTCGATATACCGTCCAACTGCATGGTAGTCGTCACCAGTACGCGCGGACCTCAGGCACTGTACTGTGATCAATTAGGTAGCTCGACTATGCCACAGTCCGTCACACCGTACGTATATAATATCAGGTCTACGAATCAAGAACGACTGGGTGAGTGGTGACGGGATGAGCCCAGCGAGTCTCGTTGAGAAGAGGAAGTTCGTACGGAATATGGCAATCTATTCAAACAAGTACATAAGCATGAGCAGAAGTACGTATCTCGACCACATACATACATACATACCTGTCGTACTACTACTGTAGTAGAAGCGACAGGAGGAGTTCTGGGTTGGTACCTACGTACGCTGTCCTGCATTGAGAATGTCCTGTAGGATAGGAGGGGCCTTCACATACCGCGACGTCTACGGTCCGTTCATTGCATGGACATACCCACTAGCAGGGCTATCGTCTGTTTCTACAGTTGTTGATGCGGCGTGCTCGACAGTTTGACAGTTCATCGCTCCATCTCACCGAACTCGTGTCATGCCATAGATGGTATTGCATTGCATTGCATTCTCACCCGACCTTCTCTCTCTCAACACACACACACTCTCTCTCTCTCTCTGAATCTCACACCCTCCTAGGCATGACTCCGATGTGCCATTGCGCGCAACGAACGGCGGCCCTGTTCTGCTTCCATCTGCTCCGCCAGCCTCGTAGTGACGTTGCGGGCCTTGTGCGTTGGTTGCTTCGGCTTCCTAGCGGGTTTGGTTTGTGCAGGCTGTGTCTGCTGGTTCTGCTGCTTGTCATCATTTGTCCGGTCCTCGGCCTGGCTGTGTTCACAACCGGTGGTGTCGCTAGCGCCCAAATTGTCGAGATGTTCGGACTCGTCGTCGGAAAGCTGACAGTCCGGCTCTGCTGTGACTAGCAAAACCTGCTGGGTCGCCTCTCCACGCGATTCATTCGCCGACACTTGCTGTGTTGACAAGACTTGACCTCGATCTTGTTGTTGTTGTTGGTCATCTACGTTTTCTGGGGACGCCGAATGAGGCTGCTCAGCCTTTTTTTTGGACCAATTACCCGTCTTCAGATTAAGTCCCCTCATGTTCCGCGCCGGTGGCTGGTCGAGATCGTAGCAGCGTTTGCGGTATCTGAGACAGAACTGACACGGTCGTTCACCGTTGCAACGTGATTTGGATTTTGTGCAATGATGACACTTGTTGATGAAAGCGGCCGGAGTCTTCTCTTCTTGAATAACGGAATCGGATTGGCGGGTGGTGTCGATGTTATCTTCCTCTGTGTGCTGGGCTTCTGGAAATGGGGTTGGAGGTCGATACTCGTGGTCCACAACTTCCTCATGCTTAGCCACGACGGAATTTTCAAGAGTGCCGAGCTCATCTACGTGCAATTGTGCTTCTTGAGGGTCTTTCTGCTCTGCCCCCGTCTGGCCTTGTTCCTCAGCAGGCTCTTGCTCTTGCACGTGTTGTGGACCACACACTCGGTCCTGATCCTGTCCGAATATTGCTGGCTGTTCTTCTGCCTGCGGTGATACTTGAGGTTGCGCGTCTTCGGTCAATAGCATAGGTCCTTGCTCCTGGACACCGGCCGGCACGTCGTCCCGAATCTGGTCAAGCGATTTCACAGGCGAAACATCATGCGCTTCTAGAGGACCCCGTAAGTCCGCTTGCATCGAATGTTCGAGTCCTGCCTGAATCACTTGTTGGAAGAGTGACGCCTCTAGTGCTTCGGGAGGCTTCGGTTGCGCTGATGGTGCTTGAACTTGGGATAAATCCTGTTCCTGCGGTGCGACCTCTTCTTGAACATGAACTGGAGCAGGCAATTGTGCTTGAATCTGCACCAACTCGGGCGCGGGGACTGGATGTGGTAATTTCGCCCATGGTAAGTCTTGCTGTTGTGGTTGCACTTGTTCTTCGTCTTGCCCGCGCTCATGCACGACGTCTTCCATAGGGACAGCATTTAAGGACTCCATTGATATCGCCGATGGGATCTGCATCGTCTCTTCAGACGAATGTGCAGCCACGAGTAATTGTGCTTGGAATCGTGCTAACGATTGTGTTTGGGCCGGTTCCTGTGACTGACTGCGCATATCCTCTTGAGTCTCTACTGGTGCTGGCGTTTGGCTTTCGGCAGGAGGTATGTCCACCGCCATGCACGCCTGCGGCTGCATGGGCTCTGACACTTGCACTTGCGTTGAGTCAGCCATATCAGTGTCCGCTTGTACTTGGTGGTGCCCTTGTGCTGGTGTCGAGTCCACCATCTGAGCGTCTACTTGCCGTTGGTGGTTCTCTAGTCCCTGTGCCGAGTCGATTATCTGAGTGTCTACTTGCACTTGATGGTGTTCTTGTGCTTGTGTCGAGTCAGTCTTCTCCATGTCCAACTGCTTCTGCTCGTGTCCTTGTGTTTGGCTGAATTTCACCGACTGCGGTTGGGCCTGCTCTTCAGGAGGAGGCTGCACCATCCCCTGGGCGTGAACGGTAGTCGGCGTCCGGGCATTCTCTTGCGCCCGCGTCAGAGGTTGCGCGTACTCAACCGGATCTTTCTGCTGATGGGCTGGCACCTGACTCTGGGTAGCCTGTTGTTGTTCCTGCGCCTGTATTTGATTCTGCACCTGTGGTGGCCGATCCTGCTTTTGGGCTTGCCCCGTACAGACAGGTGGCTGCGCTCCCAGCGGAAGCATTTCAGACCTCAGACCAGTATTCCCCTTTCGATTGCGTTCGTCGAACGCCTCCAAGTTTTCGATTCTTCCAGTCCAGAAATCCATGACATGCTCCAATTCTTTTCGATATCTTTCGCCGACACACAACTTGGCTTGCTCTGCCATTGCCCTCGTCCATTCTCTCAAGCTTTGCCGCTGCTGGAGCATGGCTACGATGTAGTGCTTTCGGTGGTGCTCCGTCTGAAGCTGGACGGACGTCTTTTGGGGTAGAGGATCGTGGTATTTCATGCGTAGGGTCAAGAAGGACAGTTGACGCTCAACAAGTAATGTTCCATTCCCGAGCTCGAAGTCAGGGTTTGGTTCCTGTCGAGCCCATTGGGTTATCTGCTGGTTGAGCGAACTACCCATCAGCCTCCTCGCCTCGGCCTTGAGTTGCGCCCATGTCAGCCGAATGGAACCAGGCTCGCGACCAAGGCAACGGATGTGGTAGGTCGTTAGCGATTTTGACTCCTTGTCTACCCAGCTCTTGTGCTCATTGCAGACATTGCGAAACATTCGGTCATCTCGAGATATTGCCTGAAGCTGGCCACTCGGAATCTCGAAAAGAGTTTGGCGGATGTCTGGAGGATTAGAGAGGCGCGCCATCAACTGCGGCTGCTCTGACAGATGGCGTGCTTCAGGTCGGTCATGTAACTCGTTCCTTCGAGGGTCATGGGATGCGTAGACGCGATGACCCCCGCCCAACGCTACTCCATTGATTTGAGCAGCTGCCTGGGCTTGTCTCGCCAGCTCAAAACCCTCTTGTCGCATCATCTCCTGATACTTTGGCAAAGCCGAAGGGGGGAGCATTGGTACTGTGCAACATGTCAGCATCGCCCCATCAACGATAGTTGCCAGGAACAAGAGCACTTACAAGCAAGCTTCACATCGGGACCAACTTGCTCGCGTGCTGCGTCGCGTTCCATGTTCGCAATGACAAACTGTGTCCACTCGTACTGCGCAAGGGCGCCGGGCCAGTGCTCGACCTCATATAATGCATAAAGTTTGGTGATATTGAACTGTGTGTCCTTCTTCCTATCCCTAGACTGAAATTCACTGAAAAAGCATCGGTCCTTCCCAAGGCGAGCCTCCACAATTCGGATCAGTCTTTTCAGACGAGTGCGGGGGTATTTGTCCTTTGCGGCCTCTTCGGTCATGCTGCGAGGGACTCGTGGAAGCGGTGCTCTGATGACGAAGTCTGTGTATCTGAATATCTCGGGGGGGTTGAGGCGGAAGACATCCTTGGATGAGGGTAACGTGGTGGCAGTTTCGGAACGCCAAGTCTCAAGTGGTTGCGCCATTGTGGTAGAGATCAGAGATGCTGAGTTGAAATGTGGGAATCGTAGTCGCGGTGTTTGCTTCCTGGAGGCTGTGAAAGAGAGAAGCGCAAACAGGTCCGGCAGCAGTCCTCACTGCCTTGCTGTTGCGTATCCAACCGCGTGCTGGCAGACTTCACATAAAACCGTAGCTCAACTTCCACATATTATTCAATTCACCGCACAACCAGACCAGCCGGTGACTCAATAGGGCCGACAGGGTGTGCGCTGCCTCCTCCACACCAAGGAACGTTGGCCAAGGGCGATTTATAGGTCTTCAAGGTTGATATTACCTACTCAGATCCAAGTATTGGCACTCACGTTCTTCAGCCAAAGATAAATTTGATCCAATTTGCTTTCAACCGCCGGGCGCCGTCCTCCACTGTCCATTCTTTGATATCGCACACCTTGAGCACAATCTCCTCCAAAAGCTTGTCCATTCTTTCTCCAGCACAATGTAAGTCACTCTCAATAAGTATTCTGTCGTCTGGGACTGCCTTGATCACACTGGTGACTTTCGCAGTCGATGTACTCGAGAAGTTGATGGCCATGGAGAATGAAAAGTAGATGTCGGCTGGAACGGAAGCCGCGAGGAACTGCTTGAGTGCTTCTGGGGGGCCGGAGTAGGAGTGCATGCATAGACGCGGCGGGAAGGGGGAGGACTTCGACTCGGACTTCTCGTTACCGGGGTGAGCCTTTGTAGCATCCATGGCTTTCTTCCTCTGCGCTTTTGAGGGTTTCTCGTGCCCCTTCCATAGCGCTTGCATGACTTCAAATACCAATCCGTGTGCTTGGACACTGTGGACAGACACCGGCCGATGTAGCTTTGCCGCGAGCTCGAACTGTGCCTTCAGGATAGCCTTCTGGTGGTCGATGTTGACCCGATAAGGCGACAAAGGCCTTCCCTCTCGCGTTCCTGGAGTGTACTCTTCTTCAGAACCTCCGGTTTTGCTCTTCATGTCCCCTGTCATGGCACTGGGTCCTTCCGGGAGGCGAAAAGAACGATCCAACCCGACCTCGCCCACGAGAGCATACGGGAACTCTTTCAGCCTCTCCTCCGTCTCCTGCAAAAACTGGCGGAGGGATCGTGGATGTGGAAGCGCCTGTAGGAAGCCAACGTCCTCCGGCTTTGGCGTCAAAACACTTTCATAGTGGTGCACCTGGTCCGGCTTGACGTCCTCCCCGAGATCATTGTAGAGCTGGTGTGAAAACCAGGGGTGCCATCCGAACGCTGGAATTACGCATCTCGCGGCGTCTTCTGTAAAGTCCAAGTGTGGATCTTGGAGCGGGTATCTCTTTGCGGCTTCTCGAACGAGGTCCTGATCTTGTAGCCTCGTCGACATGACCGCAAGTACCCTCGCTTTCATGCCGGCGATGTCCTTGATGGACGCTAAGATATCGGTGGGATGGCAGTGAGCGTCAAAGACGCCAATCCGCCAAATGGCGTCGGCAGTACCCTCATCCCCATCCATACTAGCCCAGAGATGGCTTGCCCATGTATTCAAGAGCAGACGATGGGAGACGGGAACAAGATGTCATTTCGTGGCCACGAGAAATGACACCGCGAATGACATCATCTGCTGTCATTCCAACGCGACGGGGAGCCTGGCTGCCGCTGAGAACGAAATCATCACTGCCACGACGGCGACTGGAAGGGGGGGCACAGATTCGGTGGACCATTACAGAACGAGCAGATGCATCAATATCTGGTTGACCATACCCATGATGGTATGATGCTCAAGAACATGTTGACATTAACGTATATCCCAAGGACTTGCCGTCGACGCTCGGAGGCGGAATTGGCCGTGACATTGCCCATCTATATATTTACACCACAAATCCTTGTCTGAACGCCATGTCCATCTCGTTACTACATCTCGATTCCAGGTCGACATCCCAGGCAGACATCGAGGCGTCTTGGCTATCATAACCGGAATCGTTGCTGGTCGTGCTACACCGACGCAACGGTTTGCCTTTGCTGCTTCTCATAACCGACACGTCAGCTGGGACTATGTGATCGTGTGGTGCAATGCCAACCTCTTCTCGACCAGCCGGCGCTGGTGTTTCAATAAGTGGCAGCCGCCAGAGAAGATGCTTCAATGCGGCTTGGGCTAGCAACTGGGTGCTATTGATGTCGAGGGTTTTTGCCTCGAAGAATACCCGGGCTTTATGGGGATCGCTCTCGTGGTCTAGAATCCGCAAGGTCTCCGCGCAATGCAGACAGTTCAGTATATCAGTCCTTGCCGATATCGGTGTAGACGAATCGATGAGAAAAGGAGGTCGAACTTCAGCTTCATGCCGCGCGGTAGGATAGGGTGGCATCTCCATTGCTCTGAAAGCATGTTCAAGGTATGCGCTGCGATCAGCGCAGCTGAGCACCGAGCTTGCGGCCAACGCCCGCGTTTCAGCCGCTGAGCCCGGCGGGGCTATCTTTAAGGCAGCCGTCAAATGTTCTTGGATGAGCTCGGAAGCTTCGGGTGTCTGCAGGGATAGGTCCAGGGCCCGGGTCAATGACACGGAAGACCTCCAGGCCGCAACAGCGTCCAGCGGGGACCGCACTGCGTGGTCTTCAACCACCACGTCAAGAAGTGGGTTGACAGAGCCTTCCCCTGTCGGCCTGTCGTACATAAGGTTGTACGCTCTCTGACAGACTGTATCTTGGAACACCTCGTCACACGGCATATCGAGCATTTCCGACAAATGTCGAGGCAGCCGCTCCGCATGATGCAGGGGCAGATTGTTCTGCGATGTTTTGGCGCGGCTCCATTGCCTGTTTGCAAAGAATTTCCCAAGGCGGTTAGCGACACTGGATAGGCCAGTTCCGAGTGCGCCCACGTTCCACAGGAGCACCCGACAATGCAGTGACTTGAGCATCAATCGCAAGGGCGTCCTGGGCAGGCTTCCAGCCCCAAAGATAGTCAGGAGTAGTCTGCTCCGGCTCACTTCGGCGTCGCCACCAGCCAATTGTGCGTCGATGGCGATGTCCCATGCTTTGATCCGGGCCACGGTGTCGTCGGCATTGCGGCCCGTGAGCCAGGCATAAGCACGCGGACCAAAGAGGTAACCAAAAGTGTACTTGAGCCACTCGGAAGTGATAGCCAACCACTCCGGGAAGAAATTGTGGTGAGGTAGTTGCAGCTCCTGCATGCTCGTGCTCCAGGCGCGACGTCGGACTTCGATGGGGGAGGCTGGGACGGGCGCCTGACTCGACCTGGTGGCCGACTCCTCCATGTCGGGTTTTGGTGCGGGCTTGGAGTTGAACAAATATGAGAATATGAGGAACGCAAGGAAGGTCAGTGCGATGAATCCTTTGATCAAGGGAATGACACCTCCGGCCTGGCAATACCGACTGAATGTGGCCAAGTATATCCGCGGTGACCGGAGGAAGCTCCAGCCATCGAGAATCTCCAGGGGAATGCCAAAGAGGCCCTTCTCCCGGGACTCTGTGCCCAGATCTGACTCATTGAGGCCGTCCATAACCATCAGAGCGGCCAGGGAGCCCAGCATGATTTTGGTTGGCCATTTGCCCTTGAATCTAGAGCGTTCTGCTGGCGTCTGATAGACGTGCCCATAATGGTCTTGAGATTGACTTTGTCGTAGACGTCTCCAGCTCTCTGGAAGGGGAATCAGTCCTTGTGGGGGATCGGCCGGTGTAGTTGAAGTTGATGACGGAGACTGGGCGGTTGGCGGAGACGACGATTCTTCAATTACCACGTCACTCGTGAAGGCTGCAGCTCTCTGGGCGTCGTGGCCCCCCTGAGCGATGACTTTATCGAGGGTCTCAAGCCGTTCTTTGAGCGCGTTGTTCTCTTCCTCCAGCCGCTTCGTGCGGAACTCGAGGTGCCGAATATATTCCACCGCCTTAGTTAGGATTGAAGCCTTGTTCAACTTGTTGCTCGGAGTAAGGCCGTCCAAGTCGTCTTCATCTGAATCTCCGACCGTGTCCCGTATCTTTGACTTCTGTGCCAGACGGAGACTGGGTACGCTGTCCCTGAGCTCGGCTATCTTTTCGTTGAGATTGGCGCGATATCTCTTCTCAATGATATTGTGAGGTCGCTTCTTTGCCGCCGGAGTGGGAGCCCCGGAGCGATAGTCAGCTGTCGGGACATCCATGGGAGATAACTTCCGTTTGAGCATAGGACGCTGGCTGGGTGTAGGTTCGTCGCGCAAGGTATCTCCACTCAGTCTCATCTCCATGCTGGAGCGAGATTCGGGGGAAGCCGAGCTGTGCCGAGGGGTAAGGAGGTCGTGTGAAGGAGGGGCGGTGAGGAAGTCGGTCTTGATGGGAGCAAGGTGTGCGTCGCCGTTCACCGTCGACGATGGAGAGATGGGGAGGCGGACTAAGTTCTCTGGCCCTGCAGCGAGGTTGCCGTCGAAGGAGGTTCCGCTCGACGTGTTGGCGGCGCCGTTCCAATCCAGCCATTTGTCGAATTCGCGACCTGCGGACTCCAAGTCCAAGGGGGCAGACATGGTCGGCTGCGGAGGGGTGATCATTGTGCTTGTCGGAGAACTAAATGCACCGCTCTCGAGAGACTCGCATTGCCATCTAGGGTCGAGCCTTATATTGAGCCTAATGGCCTCTGCAGCTGAGATATCTCTGGGAGGCGACGGAAAGGGAACGTTCAAGGAAGCAGAGCAGCAGAGTGAGTGCGGTCGCAGGGTCCCTGGCTAGCCACTTCGAGATGGGCACAATCTGCACAGGTGCTCGAGCAATCATGAGCCAGAAATGAGGAGCAGTTGGCTCGCTTAGGCCGTGGCTTCCAGGCGCCTGCAGGCCAGCAGCGCGACGATTGGTGGGAGAGGAAACCCTCCTCGGCGAACTCGACATCCGCGAAGCTGCGCCACGAAAACACGAAAACACGAAAACATGATAACTCGATCACCTCGCCTTGTGCTTGTCAATTCGTACATTATACCATTCTGACCGTTGTGTTCGTTGTCTACGATACCCGTGACTGTGGCTGATGTTGTCGATCTTACCGGTCTTTGAGCGAAGCGAGTCAACTCCGGCACCTGAGCCTCTCGCGTAGGACGAACTGCCTCAACCGAATGGTGATCCCCGGGCCGCTTGCAAAGATGTCAGCTCCTTGGACCAATATGCTGTGCGAAAGTCGGTCTGAGAGCGTTGAAGACGACGTCGAGACAGTGGCGACGCCACGGTCAGCCTTCTCTCGGCTGCGTGACGGGCGCTTGCCCTCGCGCAGCCCTGATACACCTCGCGACTCCTATCCCACGCAGTCCCAGGCTGACTTCGGCACCGGTTGAGTATCGCGAGTCACCAAGCTGCTAATATGCAGTCGAGGAGATCTCGACACTCTCGTGAAGCCGGTGGCCGCACGCCTTTCGAGACAACAGTGCGATACTGCGCCAGCAGCCCGCCCTGCTGAGGCAGTGCCGTCGTTGCATCCTGTGGGTCTCTCCTTGCGAATACGCATAAATTTCTACCCCCTATGCTCGTGCTCCTTGCCTTCTCACGATGTAAGCTTCTGTGCAGCACAGAGTATTTTCTCACTGCCTTTGATTCTGTGTGACGGACGCCCCCAGTCCAATTCGACGGATAGGCGAGGCATCGTCTTGAATGAGGGTCTGCTATGCATTGTGCAAAGTCAGTTGCTATTACATGAGCAGTCTACGGGTATATCAGATGTTACCTGCCTTTGGAGGCAACCAGATCGGTGATCTTGCTGAAGCGAGGCCGGATAAGTCGGAGAAGGGGCCAATGATCATTCTGTCATCTGGGGGTCTGCATTGTAACAAGCGGTCATCTCGCGTGCCAAGACGTTGACTTGTGAACAAACCGTGAGCCTAGGTGCATACTCTTTACGGTAGTGTTACCTTTATGCACCGTTCGTCTGCTGAAACAGCCGAATGCGGAGGGGAAAGGTAGCGTGGAACGGTTGGACGGCTCACCGGCTCACCGGCACGGCCAAGCATACTCTGGAAACCATCAAACAGGCAGTGATCGGTTCCTGCAGAGGGGAGGAATGCGGCCCTATATTTGGTTTGTGGCAGAGCAGCCATCACGAGGGGCTACCACGTTTCGCGGTACGGAAACATGGCCACTCACTCTGTCAAGTCTGGGCCACCACCAACTACCTGCATGAGAAGCACATACTCGGTTCGAATCAGGCGCCACAAGCACGGATTAGTTCTGATGTCTGCACCAAAACTCAACGACGTCTGACTCTCCAGAAACAAATAATCGGGATATCTGATACAGAGGACATTCCTACCTGAATATCTTGAGAGGAATGGATACAAAATGTGTGACCAGCAGGACGCCCCGCAAACACCGGGCCCGAAACGGCAAGCGAACAACCTCCACGATGGCACCACTTGCCCTGCAGAATGCCCTGGACCCCTCGTAACACGATGTCGGGCAGAGTGAGTCGGATTATCCAAGTATTCATTTCGGCTCGAACGAAGAACATCGCAAACTCGCACTAATTCAGGACTACTCCGTACTCGTACTCTTGATGGGGATCGATAGCGATAACCCAAGATATCTTTCTTATCGGTCGGAAATTTTGAGATGGGCACTTGGGCTGTCAAGGTTTGTACATGCTGGCCACGTTGCTGTCCGAGAATAATCTATCCTTCAGACCCAAAAATTACACAAACCGAGCGGAAAAATGAGCCGTATTGTCTCGGACCTCAATTGGTGGCTTGTCAGACGCTTTCTCTAGGCTTCTGCGTCCCGTGATGGTAGTCAGCCCCGACATCGAGATCGGTTCTTCGGCTCTCGAAGCATGACATCAGTGAGGGAGAACCGAATCAGAGTTGGCTTTGTTATTTGCTGCTTCCAATATGTCGCTATCTGCGCAGATATTTGTGTCTACAAACCCGTATCACAAGCACCGTGTCTGTGTCGGCGTGCATCGAACGGCACCCCCTGGCCTCGTTTTGATCTCGGGCGCATCCCTGTTCAACGGGCCCCATCGCAGGCGTCTTGTTGGCTGTTGGAGCGGGTGGCGCTCGTTGGCGTTCTCTTTTCCACGCTTACCGTCATCGCGTCGTTCGGGATTTCTGCTTCGTCGTCTCCACCTTGCAAACTGGCCAATGGTGGCGGAGGTATCTTTCCATGTTCCTCTGGCCTCTGGGCTACATTGCCCTGCATAACATTTCAAAGCAAGGCTCATTCGTGGTTACCTTCAATCAAACGTCCCCCCTCACGTTCTAGACTTCCATAAGCATGATGATCTTCGCGGCTTCTGTTCGGTGACGACGACTCCATAGCCAACTCGGTTTGCAGCCAAGACTTCCATTGTGTTCGCTGGTACACATAATACTCGCGGCTCTCGACGCTGATACCTTTTCGTCGACGCTTCCACCCACCATTCCCGAGATCAACTCTGCGCTTAGCCACTGACAGGACCGGGAAGCTGTTGATCGCTGCCCACATTCTCGGTCACTGCATATCAAACGGCCCCCCAAGCGTACCTCGTAAACTGGGGGCGGTCAGGCGCGGCGAAAACCCACCTCGTGCTTTGTGTCTGAACCTCATTGCCCGACAGATACTCGGCGACGGACAAGTCACGGAAGGGAGCTTCCGGAAATAGGAGTCCAAGGCACAGTTTGTCTCTTGAGTAGTCTCCAGTGCTTGATCGTCCACCTCTATTACTATCCCTGTGCGACACGCGGTTTCCAGGATCAAAAACTCAATTTCTCTCCTCCGTCCTCTCCATGTGAACTCTGATCTGTTGCCTCTCCGATATTCGAATACCGATACAAAAGAGGACTGCTTACATCTGTGGCCCTTTGGATCCAACCAAGGGTTCAGCTCGAGTGTGATTGTCGAGAAGGCGCTGAGCAACGCAAGGGGTGATATTCATCGTCCTGGACCTTCGCCTCGAACAAGACGCCACGCATTGCGAGGCCTTCCGTCTTCCTCGACACCCAAGTTTTACAACCACTTTCAACTACACCCAGCCACCCATCAGCACACCTCATCTCATACAGCCTCGCAACCTGGACTGCAGCTGCCGCATGCATGCAACAGCGGGCACTCAGTGACGTCGCAGCGATCTGAAGAAAACACAGGGTTTGCGGCGTTCATCTAGGCCTCCAACTTAGCCACATAGCCCCTTGTTCAATGGGGTACTCGCAAAGGATGAACCCGGACGGATACTCAGGGCGTTACACGCCAACCTCGCCCTTATCGCCCCGACTTCATTCCAGCCAACACCCGCTTTCTCCTCCTCCGAGCCGGGCTCGAGCAGGACAACATACACGGCAAGCCTCGCGAAACATGCACATGACACTTCCTCGATTCCACCCCGGCAACTTCATCCATCGCGACCAAGCGGCGACACCGACTTCGGCCATCCAAAGCCCAGCAATCTCGCTCAACCGGGTGACAGAACCAGTTGAGATGGAGTCACCGAGGCTGATGCGTGAGAAGCAGCGCGAATTCCTTGAGAGAGCTCACGTGTCGTCGAAGATCGCAGCCTCGTCGATGGGTATCAAGCCTGGGGCCCCGCGGCTGGATCCTCTCGGCAGCCCCAAGGGACCTGTCACACCACTGGCGCTTGAGGAAGGCGATGACTACTTTCAAGTTGCCGGGGCCGGGAAGGTCTCGCCCGCAGGAAGCCCTGGTCCAACAAGGAGCCCGCGCAGTGAGGCCTCGTCGGACAAAGAGGATTCGAAGAAGAACAAGCAGGGTAGACAGACGGATGTCTACCAATGATGAAGCTCATGACGCCGAGTGCAGCGCAGTGAAGAGTCTGTTCTCCATTATGCGTGCGATACCCAAAGCGACTATACGATTTCCCTTTGTTGCAACCAGACCACAGCGAGACGCCTGGTGTGTCTTGCCGGCGCTCGGAATTTGGAAGTCGCGCCTAGAGCTCGACCTGCAGGCTTGGGAAGCCTACAGCATTCGTTTCATTCTTCTGTCGATAAGACATTGACAGCATTCCTTCTGGCTCGAGACTTGCATAAAGCTGCCTGGCGCAACTTTGGATCTCCTGCAGGAGGTGGAATCTACCTACGTACTCAGCATAGCGCAAGGTCACTGCCAGAACTAGGCTGGCACAAAAAAATAAGTCTACCATGGAATAGCACAGATTAACCCGCCACCAAAAGGTTGTCAAAATAGAACATTCGGTCGTAATTGTTTGTGCTCGAATGTGCGCCGGACAATGGATCCGGTGGATGCACCGCCACTCACCATTGAAGCCACAGACAGGAAGACTGCATGTTTCACAATGCCAAATGCCAGTGTCAGTTCATGCAACTGCCATTCCTTCACTTCTTATTGTTGTCAGTCTTTCTCTCTCCTTCTCTCTCTCGCTGCTGCATTTCTTTAGACCATTACTTGCAGTGCATCAACCACTGCGCGTCTTCTTAGGCCACCTTCCCGACGATGCCCCTTCAGGGCCTGGAACAGTCGTCAAGGTGACACCATTGCTGCACTTCCGACCGCGCTGAGCACATGCCCTACCACGATATGCGGTCAACACGCAGTGGCACGCGGACGACCACCCTCGCCATCCTGCTGGGCGTCGTCTTCCTCTACTTTCTCTACAGCATCCGCAACACCTCCGTTGACCAGTCCGAACTCCGCTTACGGGTCCAAACGTCCGCGGCCGAAAACCCTCTCTCGCCTCCCACCTCTGCTTTTCGCAAGCAGCCCAACTCACAGAACGCACACGGTGTCCGACGGCCCCCTCCTGTCGTTCACTATCAGCTGAACAACCTGACTTCCTCGGCATGGCCTGCCCAGAAGAACGAGAAGGTCCTCATCCTCACGCCTCTTGCCCGCTTCTACCGTGAATACTGGGACAATCTCCTAGCCTTGAGCTACCCTCACGAGCATATCAGCCTGGGGTTCATCACGCCAAAGACCAAGGAAGGAAACGCTGCAACAGCAGCTCTACAAGAGGCAATCAAGGAGACACAATCCGGGCCAGTGGAACAGCGCTTCCAGTCCGTGACCATATTACGGCAGGACTTCGAGCCTCCCTTGACCTCACAGGGCGAAAAGGAGCGTCACAAGATGGAGAACCAGAAAATCCGTCGGGCCTCAATGGCTCAGGCACGCAACAGTCTACTCTTCACCACCATCGGTCCGCATACCGCGTGGGTGCTATGGCTCGACGGAGACGTGGTCGAGACACCCCCCACGCTCATCGAGGACCTAGCCAGCCACGACAAAGCAGTCATTGCCCCAAGTTGTATGCAACGCTTTATCGACGACCAAGGACAGGAAGCCATCAGACCCTACGACTTCAACACCTGGCGAGACAGTGACGTTGCACAAGAGCTTGCCAGTAAAATGGGCCCCGATGAGGTCCTCCTGGAGGGGTATGCCGAGATGGCTACTTACAGGACACTCATGACAAAACTGGCCAAGACAGGCAATGATCGAGACGAACGTCGTCTGATGCCCCTTGACGGTGTCGGCGGGACAGCTCTCCTGGTCAAGGCAGAGGTCCACAGGGATGGAGCTATGTTCCCTCCCTTCCCTTTTTATCACCTGATTGAGACGGAAGGCTTTGCGAAGATGGCGAGGCGCCTTGGATTTGACGTCTGGGGCTTGCCCGACTATTTTGTGAGTCTTGCAATTTTCGGTCCGAAGGTAATAGGCAATCGGTTTGCTGACTTGACACTTACCAGGTGTATCATTATAATGAGTAATCAAACCTAAAAAATGGGTCGATCAAGGAGCCACAGCGTCGCTGTACGCAGGGAGGACACAATGTAGCGGGCTCTACAAGGAAGGGCTCAGTTCGCCATGACGACAAATGACAGCCGACACATTTTCCAGTCAAGCAATCACCGGTGTATGTCAAGCCGGTTATCTGGGTTCGTGTACACACCGGTACAGCCTCCGCTGAGCAACACTTCTCACCTGTACCAGCAGAACAAGTTTCCATTCTCATCGAAGACAACGAAGCACTACGGCAGCGTGACCGGAAGAGACATCACGGCAGAAGCCCAAGCAGAAACCTGCGACCTGTAGAAGATGCGCGATGCCAGAATCGAGAAACTCGCAACAAACGAGATAACGACACCTCTCGCCGAATAGCACACGCATGCATGCATGCATGCATACACGCAGACCGGGCTCGGACGGCCGCACCTAGGAAAGGATTGAAGGCAAAGGTGAATAAGGCCGCAATAAAAGTGATGGCACTATTTTGACACATGTGGAGTGGCAAAGAAGAGCGTGACTGTCTCGATTCCGCACACATCTCAACATTTTCCATATCCTGGTAGTTAATGGCCGTGCCAGTGTCAGTGCCAACGCACGGTGTTTAGCGCAACTATCCACACAGCCTTGCATGTAACTCGGACATGGCGCATAGCATAGCGTCTCGTGTCTCGTGTCCCTTCGTGTTGCTTTTCGCCTGCATTCTCCAATGAAAGAAGCAGCGGTGGTGGGGGGCCACAGACAGGGGGAGTCACAGGAAATACGAGCAAAGCCCAAATACGAGGTACTGGATCTAGACAGTCCGGAGGGTATACAGTAGAGCTAAAAGAATAGCACCCAAGAATACTCGGTACAAGATCCGTACGTACTGGCTCTATCGTCTTCGTTTCGAGCCCTGGAGGGAAAGGGGGAAGGGGGAAGGGGGAAGGGGAGTTCTTAAGTCGATTTTCCATCTCATTCATGAACTCTGTTGGGGGTTTGACATTTCAGCGTATTTGGTACTCGGCCCTCGATAATGTAGTAATATAAGCTACTTTATTACACAGGGAGTATTTAAGTACTCTGTGTCAGGAATGTCGTCGAGACTCGAGGACATTCTTCCCGCTCACAAAGTCAGCCACCCACTGAGATTGACGGCCTCGGATCTCTTGGCCTTGGCCATCCTCCTCTCGAGCTTCATCCGCCTCGCCTCCTTGAGATTATAGGCCGCCCTCTTCTTAGGGGGGTCGCCGGTGCCCTTGTCCGTGCCCCCGCCCTGAGGCAGGTTGGTGGTTGTGTTGTAGATGCTCCCCTCGGGCGTGACCTTGAACTGCACGGTATGGTTGCCCTCTCGGAAGCTCGTGACGCCGGGCCCCTGCGTCAGGTACGCGGGGGTGACGACGGTCTTGCCGCTCGCGACGTCCATGCCGTTGATGGTGCGGTCAACGAGCTCGAGCGCCGCGAGCGGCTGGAAGAAGGGCACCAGGTGGCCCGACTCGTAGATGCGGACGAAGGCGAACTTGCCGGCCTGGCGGACCTGGCCGTGCACGACGCCGTCGCTGGTGCTGATGTTGGCGAACCCGGCGTCCGCATAGCCCGGTGCGTTGACGTGCGTCGCCACGACCTGCCCGCCCATCCAGTTGCAGTTGTAGTCCGCGTCGCCAAAGTACATTGTGACCGAGATGTTTTGGGCGAGGAGCTGCTGCACGGCCGCGACGGTGCCGATCTCGCGGTCATCGTCGCCCGTGCTGCCGAACGCGTTGCCCACCGCCGACGAGGATTCAGAGTAGTTCACGTACGCGCCTATCGCGGTCTGGACGCGGGGGGTGTTCAGGTAGTCGATGTAGTAAGACTGCGGGAAGGGGTTGGGCATGAGGTAGCGGACGTCGTACTCGTCGCGGTCGAGATAGATGTCGTAGAGGTTTTCGACTTGCTGGACAGGCGGGAAAAAATTGCTGGTTAGTCGATGCTACGGAGGGAAAAGAGAGAATCTCACCTGGAAACAGAAGTTGTCTGCTGCTGTGCAGATCTCGTCAATGCCGTTTGTGTTGCAGTCGACGGTTTGGTCGTAGCAGTTTCCGGGCCCGTAGAGGTTGTTGTACCATTGGTCTGTATTCGGGCATTTGTCAGCTTGTGTTTCTTTCCAGTCTCCTTTCGAGGTGCGCCTCACTCTTGACGGTCTGGTTGAATGGGCTATAGTTGTACGTGTTGCCCGGGGATATCGTGAAGTTGTAGTATGCCTGATATTGGACCAATGGGTCGTACCACCCATTACCGATCAAAACGTGCTGGAGGTTGATGTTTTGTGCGCCGCTGATGTTCAGCGCATTCTGCTGGACGAAATATTCAGAGACAATGGGTGCGTAGTGGCCACCTAACGTAGAAGCATTAGTGGTGCAGCTTCCAATGGTAGGAAAAGAAAATATTCCCAGCACTTACCGTATGATTCTGTCGCGAAGTTGATCTCTTGCCTTGCATACTCGGGAAACGCGCCCATGAAGCCTTGCAGGGTCTTCCACATGTTCGGGGCCACGGCGGGCGTGTTGTTCGCCGTCAAGGATTGGTTCCAGTACGAGTATGTACCGCATGCCCAGTCGCTCGCATACCCGGGGCAGTTATTGCCGGGCAACTCGACAAGGTATCCAGAGTTCGGGTCTTCGTAGCCGGGCACCGGGGTCGAGTAGCTGAAGCCGACTTGTGTGGGCTGGTCGATGAAGATCATGTTACTGACGTTTGACCATGAGTATGGATTGTTCACAGCGTCTCCGTCTTCATTGACTCTGCACGGTCCGAGTTCTTGGAACAAGCCGATCATGGACGACGAGCCGGGCCCGCCATTGATCCAGATGGTCAAGGGCGCCTCAGTAGGGTCAACGTTTCGGCTTTCGAAGAACCACCAGAAGATGTGCTGGCCGGGCGCCACGTCCGCGTAGCCTGCATAGCTTTTCACATCGGGATCTTGTTCGCAAATGCCTGCGGGGACCGACTTGTAGCGGACATTGACGTCGGCGTAGCCTGTTTTGCTGGTGAGGTTCTTGGGAGGGGTCACGAATTGAGAGAGGACGAGCTGGCCAGCACTGGCCAGCAACACAGCTGTGCAACGCAAAAACATGATGCTGAAAGCTGCGCTTTCACTCCCAGATTTAATACCGACAAAGAAAGCGAGACAGGGAAGCTCATGCGCTCGGGAAAGAGGGACTTCTTGTATCGCGTGGTCGCTCGCCAGTGCCCGTCATGCGTAACCTACCTTGGAGGCTATCTGCATTTCCTTTTCTTCCCTCTCGATCCGCGGCATCCTTGCCTTCCTCTAGCGAGGTAGCTCCCAGAGGCAACAGGTACAGATAGGTGATGACGCTGCCCCACGCGCTCGGCATTGACCGAGGGCAGGGGCAAGAGCTCTCAAAAAGAATGCGCAGGCGAAGTGAGGATGGGTGACAGTGACGCTGGACCTGCAGCTTGATTAGAGGGCCTCCTATAAGCTGGCAGGACGAGTGCTGCCGGAGTCCATCAAAGAACCGAGTCGTCTGCAGAGCTGCCTCTTAGGGTAAGTCGAGGATCCTCCCAAGCTTTGAGCAAGCTTCCACGGCCGCAGAGATAAGAGAAGCGACAATGCCTTGTCAGGCCTTCTCCAGAAGTTCATTAGTGCGCAGACATCAAGGTCCATGGTCCCATGGTCGTGGGGAAAGGTAGCATTGCGAGGTGAAGTTTGCCATCAGCCAGCAGCTAACGACGAGGCCGCATCCTTGGATACGCACCGCGCTCGCCGCCGCTCAGTGGCCGAGAAAGGCACCAGGATCGACCGGAGGAATTCAGATCAATACGAGCGCCGCGCTAACGGCGCTAACAAATCAACTAACGATCAGGCCACTAATCGCGCATCCATTGCCGCTTATCGATAGGGCCACCCTTGCCCCGCGGCATGACGAGCTCTTCACGCTCTTTGCCTCTTCATACCAGATGCACTGGCATAATTATACTTTGGAATGAAAAGTCCACGAGCCGCCATCAAAGATCAGATTCCTGCGGCGCAACAATGGCATATGGTCGCAGCCACTGGTGGCGGGAGATGCAAAGGAAGCAGTGCTGATGGAAATAAGGCCTTGAGTGGCAAGCAAAAGCTCATGCTGTCTGTAAGTGCATAAGGCACACATGTCAACTGATTGTGCAATGTCGTTAAAAGAATCAGAGCAAAGCTTGTGTCAAATCCCCCAAACGCCGGAAAAATCATAAGAGCTCAAAGTAGATGTGCTCCTCGTATCGTAGAAATGCTGCTTCTCCCCAATGCCATCAAATCAAAACTTCTTCTTGGAAACCACCAATTGCTCGTAGCTGCTGTCATCTTCCTCTGTAGTGACCACTGGAATCGCATCGTAAATTGCCGCTCTGTAATTTTTGAAGTAGGCGTGCTTCTGTTGGCCTGTCTTGTCGCCGGCGTCAAAATCGTCGTCCATATCGTATCTTCTGCAGATATAACCCTTCTCAAGTTTCTTTTCGTGGCGGGTGAGCCACAGCAGGTCACGCTTCACCTGTGTAAGCGGCTTCTTCGGTCGTGGTGTCTTTACTGGCTTGTCGTCGGCGTCGTCGTCATCGTCAGCTTCGGCATCCTTGCGTGCCTTCGTCAAGACATCACGATCCTTGATCAGGTGTTCCAAGCAGCACTTCGTAGTCTGATACTCATGACTGTGCTTGCTATGTTTGCCGTCGCATCGCGCACAGGCACGGCGATGTCTCCAGAAATCCTGATGCAGGTCGGTCGCGACGTTTCCGGGAATGACGCTATTAAGATGGCTGCACATCTTGTCCTGGTTGTCGCACCAACTCGGTACCTAGCCGAGAAGCTTTGACATTGCCGCGACATGCGTGTCTACAGCAAAGACCGGAATGCCCATGTTGAAACTCATGAGGCAGGCTGCTGTTTTGACTCCGACTTGGGGAAGCGAGGTCAGCACATTGAAAGCCGCTTGCTTGCCGCCTTGTCTGTATGCGTCCCAAATGAAGTCCATTGAGAGTAATCCGGGCACGAAGTCTTTGGCGTCAGGCTCTTGTCCGTGGTAGACAACTTCGCCAGGTTTCAGGAGCGACAGGTTCTTCGCGTAGATGATGTCCAGGCAGGCTTTGATCGGAATGGTCTTGACGCCTTGCAGACCAGCTCCACTCAGCACTTTGAGAAGCTTGGACATACTCTGCTCTCGAATATGGTGGTAATTCGGCTTGGTGCCCTCGTACACCTTGCCGTCAACCATATAGGGGTAGTTAAAGATCAGGGCCTGCTGCATGTCCAAAGCAACTTCGTTAGTCAAGGCCTGGGACAGAATGACACGGACCAGGCTGTCAACTGTAAGGCCTCTCGCGGCATGGAATGGCCTGGATGCTGTTCCATTTTGCGCAGCAGGCTTGGTCAACGCCATACGCTCCACTTCCAGGATTTTCACAACCTCCCGCAGCTCGTATCCCGATGGAGAGCACCAGAAGGGTAACTGATTGCGACCAAACCTGAACCCAGTCTTGTTAAGGCGTCTTTCGGGCCTAAGCTTCCACTTCTTATAGCGGTCGGCGAGCCCTGGCACTTTGAGAGTGATGAAAGAAGTACGGGTATTCTCTTTGACTATACCGCCGGGTCAGCCGCATTCATACACCAGTAAGTGGATCCAATACCTCTGCGGGCAATCGCGATAGCTCCAGTTACCGTCCCTTTCGCATTTCGAACGCGCAATGACCGGGTGGTGGACACAATGCTCTCTGTCTGTATGACTTCAAAGTCTCCGTCTGCGTCTTCAGTGGACTTCCTGCCTCTCTTCACAGGAGTTAAGAGAGCATCTTAAGTTGTTAACATGCATCAAGAAACGGGGACCGACAAACTTACCTTGAGTGGAAGAGCCACGCTTTCTACCGCGGGCTGGAGCAACTTGTTGAGAAGCAGATGGTGTCTCAGTTGTGACCTTGGTCGTGCTAAGCTTCTTTGCTTCCACGAAAAAATTTGCGGCCGAAGCAACAGCCTGTTTGCTGACACTCATCGTGAGCTTAAGAGTGCGGCGTGGACGCTGTACCGCTCTGTTAGAGCCTGAACAAGCCTCTTGCTTGACGTCGTCTAGACTCTGGATTGAAGCTGGCTGGTCTGGCATGGTTGTATCGGAGTCACCACTTGGAGCAACTGGCTGTACAGTCGTGAACCTGGATGAGTCTTGCACAAGGCTGTCAGAGATGATGCTAGATGGTATAGCGGCGCATGCTTCGTCAATCTTTATGACATCCTTAGCAACTTGTTTGGCGGTTTGTGAGCGCGTCAAGGTGACCATTTTGAATGCTCGAAATCAAACTGGGGAAGCAGAGTCGAATAGAAACTGTAAGTATCTCGTCAGATCTCGCATCCAAATTGATATTGTAATGAATGTGCAGATTCAACAAGACAAGAACATGTGAAATGATAACATAGTGGCTGGGAAATCGTGGGCCTCAAGATGCCATCATAGAGGAACCATAAAGGAGGGCTTGCTGGGTGTTGAAGTTAGGCTCGCCCATGTCGATTTCTGGTGGGAATTGCACATGTCGATTCTGATGCCGAACACATGTCGATTGTTGTCCTCCAAGCTCCGCTCCTCAGGGGTATGGCCAGCCTTGCCAAGGCACGGCGCAGACCCGCTTGCCTTAACGGGATCCCGGCGACCACATTCAGACGTAGATCGTAGCTAAGTGAATGTACTGTGTGATGCAGAGAACAAAGTGCGGAGCTTACCGGCAAATCAAAGTAATGGAGTCCTCACGAAAGTGAGCCTGCTCAATACCGGGGCCTTTGTTGTGTGTGCTGAAGGCCGATCAAAGCAAATTTGTTAAGACGATGTCGGTGTATATGATAAAGTCTCCGTCGGTACGTGATAGACTGTAAAATAGTAAGCTCATGGAAGCATTAAGAGGTTGAAAGGATGAGAGATCAAAGAGGAAGAAGGGTGCTGAGAAGAGGGCGAGGGACGAGATATATATAGTCGACTACAAGAAGCACATGCTTGCCAAGTGTCACGTCGTCAACCATGGAGAGGCAATGTCATTCCGACGACGTCGCCTGATCCTGAATGACATCAACGTCGCTGTGGCTAGCGACGGGTAAAATTCACGTCAAGGGCCAGAAGGGTCTCTGGAATGACGTTCACTGTCATGTGCAAGAGGGGACGGTTTGGATGAACGTGAAGATGGAACAGGACTGGATTGTTTCTGTCACTTACTCCGAGACAACGAGGACCTGAGAGAAAGTTAGCTTGCCAGTACGAACAGTTCGGGTTTAGCATGGAAGAGCATACCGAGGAGTGCCGATGAAGTAGCCACGTTCTTCTGGGAAGCGCTGGTGCTGTTAAATGTTCGCAGTATTCCTGAGCTCCGGCTGCTATCTGTGCGGCATGCAATATGTCATTTCTGTATATATTGGTGTGGTTAGATTGTGTTGTGACGAGAGTACCACAGAGAGAGAAGGACCAGCAGCATATACAGGGGCAGCCAGAAGATGAATTGTCAAGGGCAAACAATGGTATGAGTGTATTTCGCTTGTCGCTTGTCATTGACAAACGGCAAACGGCAAACTGTGTCTCATTTGATTGACGGTGCTTAGGGGTCCAGACTCACAGAACGGAATGTAGCAAAGGACGAGATGCGCTCGCGGGACTTAAGCCGTGTCTGTGATTGCCAGAGTCAGGAACAACTTAGATAGTGGGTGACAAACACAGTCTGTCTCAAAGGCGGGGATGGGCAGTGCTGTGCTGTATATCATTAGTGCGGGGTGGGGCTGGCTAGACATACCTTGCTTGCTGAACGGAAGTGACGTGAAAGAGACGAAAGATTGAGAATACGAAAGCAGATGATGTCCTTAGAAGGTCAAGAAGGAGAAGGTCCGAATACTTGGAGAGGATGCTTGTTGAGAGGAAGTGGCGAACGAGGAAGAATGATCTTGGGTGGAAGAAATATTAACGAGAAGGAAGACGGTGTTACAGTCGATCTGTTCAACCGTGTCTTGTAGATGACGGGCAGGTGACGGGAAAGAAAAATGTTGACTGAAGATGTGAAAACACTTTCGATGCAGAGAGAACAATGCAACTCACGTTGAACTGAGGCCAGGACGAGCCACAACGGACGGGGGATGAGGCTCCAAATTAAGCTTATTTGTGGTGTGGGCTGCCGATTGGGTGGTCGAGGGGGTTTGCGGAAGAGCCCTTCGTGGGAATTTCAGGCCAAGTAGATCGGAGAACTTCAGAATCCCGTAGGCAGGAGATGTCTTGCTGTCTTGAACTTAGTCCATGGGGGAGGGACTGAGAGGGAATGGGCTGCCGTGGAATGGAGCGAGCAATTCTGTTCGCATGAAGTTTTTTGCTCAACCGAAATTTGAGCAAGACCACCGTGGGAAGGCTCAAACTCCAGAAGGACTCTTCATGTTGGGTTGTGTGAAGGATTTGTAGCTCTTGAAGGATGTATTACCTGCCTGCGCCTGCGCTTGAATTGTCGTGAGACTGCGATATGCCACCAAATCAGCTCTAACATGTAACAGCCGTCAGTAATCGCCGGGCCGCCGACGAGACGTGTCGAGGGCTCCCTCTGGCATTGGTAGACCGACAACCATCTCGTCCGCCTGCTACTGCGGCAGCGACAACACTAAGAAACAACCATCGCCATATCAATTGCCCTAGGCCAGGACCACAGGGCACCACCGGCATCATGTTCCACGTCCAGCAGGCCTCTGGCACACATTGGGTTGTGGCTTTGTTGACCGAGGCAAAGTGCTGGTGTCAGTCTCAACCCAGCCGACGTGGGCCGAGCTTCTTGATCTGTTCTTCATTCTCTGTCTTCCAAGCGACATACTCTGGTTTCTCATTGCCTTCCTCATCATGGATGCTGTAGCAGAGTGTCGACCACAAGATCAGCTGTTGTTGGAAACCTGCGTTGGGCCGGGCCTTGGAGCGGATGCTGCGAACATAGCGGAATGCGGCGTCGTAATTCAGATTCATCTCCTCCATAATGAACGCAATGACAACTGCTGCCGACCGTGAGATGCCTTTCTGACAATGTACGAGAACTCCACCATCGTTGTTCTTCAGGCCGGTGCCGATGAACGTGCACACTTCCTTCAGGATGCTGAGTAGGTCGCAATTTGGCGTGTCGCGGATACTGATCAGCTTTAGGACAAATTCTGATTCGCGTCCAGGAGGAACCTTTGGTTGTTTGTCTGAGTTCTCGATGACTGAGAGGACGTATTTGATCTTGGGTCGATCCAAGCCTGGCGCGCTGTAGTTTGGGCTCAAGACTGCGGCGGCCGTATGAATGCTGTCCGTGGATGATCAGTCCGACGCTGGGCTTGAGGTTTTTTGCGAAAATCATCAGGTTCACTTACTCTGAGAGGTACAGGTTTGACAAGATCTTGTCCGGAATAAGTGGAGCTGTTGTTGTAGAGGGACCTGCGCAAGGGCCTGACATCTTGAGGCTTGTCGTGGCTGTGAAGGGACTCTTGATGGGTAATGATTTAGACACGACATTGTTGACACGTAGTTGTCTAGACCGAAAGGACCCGGGCGGCGGTGACAATGCGAGCATCATTGTGATAGCTTTTGCTGCCGCACCGGCACGTGTGGACTGGGCCTTCGTTTTACAGCAGTGGCTATGAGTCGGGCAGATAATCCAGCCTTGCGAAGTTCTGTCCCTGTCGGCGACTTCTCGTGTCGTGACCTAGATGGAGCTGAACGTTTTGCGGCATCTTGAGTGTGTTCCAAGGAGAGGCCAGACAACCATGAAAGAACATTGCAGCCATATATCAACAGGCTTATTGCACGAGCTTACGGTCATAAGGACGCAATGAAGATGGGGCGATGAGCAAAACAAGGTCGAAAGCCAAGGCATCGAAGGCTGGTGATGGAAACTTTAGTGCCAGAGGACCACGAGAAGGCGAAGTCAGGTTGCACGAATGGAGCACGGGGCGAGAGACAAGCAGCCGCTTGGTTCGGCCAGCTCGATCACGTATCATTCTAGCATTTTCGCTTGTCGCTAAAGGTCTGGGCATGCTTCCGGATCCCGAGCTGACAAGGGTAATCTTCCCATCCCCCAGGTTCTACTCAGCATCTTGTACAGAAATAGCTACAAGGTACAAGAGCCAGGAACAAGTCCAGAGCAAAAGAGATCTCATCGTAGACACATTCCTAACCGGACGATTGGGCTGTGGCATTTGGACTCAGAGCGCTTTGCGATCCTCGGGTCCCCATGTCTCCTCAAATAGCAGGAAGTGCTCCACCGCACTGCCACCCCAGGTGATTGCCTCTACTTAGTATGCTCGCGCAAGTCATAGCGAAAGCCGTTTCTCGCGGCGGGCCTGGATGACCGGACACCCTCCGGAAATCGATGGACATTGCAGCTCAGCCTTGCGGTTGAGCCCGTTCCTAGACAAGGGCCTGAATGAGGCTGTAAACACCTGCACGCCGCGAGATCCAGAGCCATTTCCAGAAGTACGCCTATCCACGCAGCGCCCATCCATCATTGCATACAGCCGCATTGGCCAGAACAAATGGCCCAGGTTGCGGACCAGCAGCGCTAGGAAGGGCAGCTTCCGTCACCTGAGCGTTCTCTGTACGAAAGGACTCAAGCTGTCCCAAATCGCTCATAGTTGAATGTATCACCCCCATGCCAGACAGTGTTCTCAGCTTGCGGCCTTGCTGTGGCTCATTTTCCATTTCTTCAATCTTCGGGCAATGTCTCCTTCTGTCTGTTGCATTGGATTGAGTTTGCGATCCCGCACCATAGACTTGATATCATCACCATGCTTTTCTATCAGTTTCGAGATCCATTCTTCCTCCCTCTGGCTCTGTTGTCTTGGGCGCTTCTTTGCCAGTAATTCTTCCTCTTTGGCTGCTTGTGCTTCCAGCTGCGCAATAACATCGTTGCTGGGTTTTGACGTCGAGTCTTTAGTCTCGAAATCCATAATGTCGTTCAAGGGGTCGTTGAGTGGGTTGTCGTTCTCTTCCTGGTCCCCGGGCCGAATAACTCTAATGATGCGCCCTGTCTCCGGGTCCTTCTCAACTTGAACTTCTTGTGTCGTCAGATTGGCAGGTGCCACGCCAGCAATTGCAAGAGAATCTCTCTTCGAAGTAGCATTGTCGGCGGCCCCGTTCGCCTCCTTTTCTGTGCCACCGGTCGGAGCATTCAACCTGGAGGATAGGCCTAATCGCTTGTAGTTTTGGGACATGGTAAGTTTGCGATCCCTGTAGACATTAGTCCCTGACGTCCTGTTACAGCGACAGCGACAGCCTACCAATTTTTTGCAATTGTCTCATTGCCCAGGAAATTAATTTTCCTCTTGCCTCCCTTTGTCCGGTTGTCCTTCGGCCTGGCCTTTGATATAGACGACCTGTTCTTCTTTTTCTGTCTTTCTCGCCCCATTTTTGAGGACGTACAGGATTTTTCCAGAGGTTGTCGTGCAAGGTATGTATTTCGAGAGCCAACATCAAAAACCTCCGCTGCGCAGCTACGGCATGGAAGAAGCGAATTTCTGGCCGAAGATTAGCCGCTTATCGATAACGCCGGGCCCTGCGCCCCCTGAATATTGACTGCGCTAGATGTCCTTTCAACACCCTTCGGAATTGTCGCGTGCTGCTAACGAACAAGGGCAACTGATAGCAACAATGAGGTTCCCAGCTCTGGCTGCAGGAAGACTGCGGAGATATGCATCATGTGCACTATTACTAGGCCTTGTGGTGACGGTCTGTGCAGAGGCGGTGGTGGCTAAGGATGTTGGCTTGCTAACGCCCGGCGAGATTGAGGAGAATCTCCAGGTAAGTTGGACCACCCGTCCTCCCTGTGGGCAATCACTCAGTCTGGCAATAGCAATGCGCGTTCGTCCAGACTCTGAACGAGCACAAAGTCAAGACGCATCCGAGTCAAGCCTCGTTAACAACCCAACTCTTCGCCTACCTCTTCCCCTCGTCCTCACCAGCCATCAACGCCCTCCTGGCAACAGCATACATCTCGGGCCCTCCCAACTTTCTGCTGGCATTATGTCCTCCCAATATTGACCCCTCGTCGCTAAGCATCATGGTGGCATTTGCAGTCGGAGGCCTCTTAGGAGACACCCTGTTTCATCTTCTACCGGAAATCTTTCTTGGTGAAGACGAGCACGACCGAGTCAAGTTCGTCATTGTCGAGCCGAACAGAAACCTCCTCCTAGGAGTCGGCATCATCGTTGGGTTAGTGACATTCATGGCCATGGACAAAGCATTGCGCATCGCCACGGGAGGGGAAGGGCACAATCACTCACACACGCAAGAGAAGGATTCCGCCCACAGTTCTAGTCCAGCGACAGCCACATCCTCTACAACAACTGCAGTAGCAGCAGTGAATGGCGAGCTTAAACAGCGCAAACCCGCCTCCTCTACCCCGAGTACATCTCCCCCTCCGTCTGGCACCACCCCTCAAAACCCGTCTGTCAAGCTGGCCGGCCTTCTAAACCTAATCGCCGATTTCACGCACAACATAACTGACGGCCTTGCCCTCTCCTCGTCCTTCTACGCCTCTCCCGCCCTCGGTGCCACAACCACCATGGCCGTATTCTTCCACGAAATTCCGCACGAAGTAGGTGACTTTGCCCTGCTCATCCAATCCGGCTTTTCAAAGCGGAAAGCCATGGGCGCGCAATTTGTGACCGCTGTTGGGGCGTTCTTGGGCACTGGCATCGGCATCTTCGTGCAGGAGTTTGGTGGCTCCTCGACGGGTGATGCTACAGACGGCGTGGTCAAAGGTATTTGGGGTACAACTCTCAGCTGGGGAGACATGTTGCTGCCTTTCACGGCAGGCACATTCCTGTACGTCGGCACAGTAGCTGTGATTCCGGAGTTATTGGAGACAGGGCCGAATAAAGGAGAAGAGTTGAGAAAGACGGCTCTCCAGTTCGGGGCCATGTTCTTAGGCGCAGCGATCATGCTGGGGATTTCATGGTCGTGACCTGATCTGCATGGCTCAACGTCATACAAAAGACCAGCTTTTGGATACTGTGATAATGACCTATTCCTTTGAATGAACCGTTTAGATCAAAAGGAACCAGACGAACACAAACAAAGGATAGGTAGATAGGTAGGAAGGAAGGAAGGAAGGTAGATTCTTGATGTCAAAACCATGAACATGGAACCATGAATCCAGCCTCCATGTCTACGCGACAAGGGAGTCTATACTATCGCCATGACGACGACAGAAGGACTATTTTAGCACCAGCATATGTACTGGTACCCACGCGCTGAAGAAAGTAATGACATTACCTGTATAAGACGGCATAGCGCCCAAGACAGTAATATCATCACCTATTCCAGCCGATGCGGGTCCTGGTCCGATAGTGAAAAGAGCAACACCGCGACGCAAACACACTTATGTAAGTATATAACTTATATGAGACGATAATGCTCTTGTGACCCCTACCCCTGGTGGAACTAGGGTTACGAGAATATCAGTGTAAGTATGAGTGTAAGTGTGAGTGTCGGACGTCGCGCCTGCTATTGTGCACTCACACCCTCACACCCTCACGCTGTCAGCTCTCCGTCTATCCTATCCGTACTTGTGTACTTATGTACTTACGTACGCGGCGGCAAGGACAGCAAGGCGTTAGACAACAGGACCTCAAGCGAAGAAGAGGTACGTACTCACGTACTGTGCTATCCGAGACACTCTTGGAGGGTAGCGAATTCGCATCAAGGAAAGAGATAATCTACAGACAGGGAGGGTACAACGTGTCTGAGTCAATCAACAGTTGCACATCTACAGTATCTTCGCTCGTCGGGTTGGGAGGGAATTGATATGAGTACCAGCTCTGCTGCTGTACTGGTATCAAGGACATCAGATATTGACTGCTCCTGTGCATTTCGGAGAGAGATATCCTGCCCCTTCCAGCTCATTCGCTCCTTGAAACACCCTCAGACCGTAATAACGCCCTCAGCAGCCCAAGTACCCATCCCGCCCATTCGGTTAGACTCAAGGTCTGCGCGTACCCGGTGCCTATCACACCTTTACAGACCTCCCACCCATGCCGACTCACGGGGTACTGCAACTTCGGCGGAATTCTGGTCTTGATCCCGAATACTCGTGCCCACCAAGCGTCTTCACAAACCGCTTTGACATTACACAACGCCCTGAGTCCTTCTTCTCCTCCGAATCGTCCGTATCCTGAACCCTTGACACCGCCGAAGGGTAGAGATGTAGCGTAGTAGGCGCCAAAGTCGTTGACGGCGACCATCCCTGCTTTGATGCCTCTGACACATTTATCAATGTCGGTCTGGTTGTGGCCGAAGACACCAGCACCCAAGGCGTAGGGTGTGGAGTTGGCAATGCGGATGGCGTCATCAACATCTTGGGCTTTCATGAGCAGAAAGACAGGAGCGAAGAGTTCCGTTTGCGCAATTTCCATGTCTGATGTGACATTGCTAAGGAGTGTTGGTGCAAAGTACGTCCCCTCAGGGTGTTCCGGGTGATGATACTGCTGTCCGCCACAGTGGAGTGTGGCCCCCTGCGCGACAGCCGAAGCTATAAGCTTCTCGAGACGGGGAAAGCTGCTAGAGGAAATCATGGCGCCCATGTCTGGCGGGCTCTCAGGAGGCGAGTCGAGCACCGACCCTAGTCTGAGGAGCTTGATTTTTGGTAGGACCTGAGCAAGGAGCTTGTCGTGGATGTGCGGCAGTGCGATGACACGCTCGATGCCAATGCAATTCTGCCCAGCAGATTGGAAAACCCCACGCATGACGATGGACACCACGTCGTCAATGGCTCTGATCGTCTTGGCGTCGTCGAGTATAATGGCGGGATCCTTCCCACCGAGCTCGACGGTGACCGGGGTCAATACCTTGGCCGCTGACGCACACACCTTATGGGCAACTTCTCTGCTACCTATGAAAGTGATGTGACTGATCCCGGGGTGACCGGTGAGATGATCTGCAACATCTGGCAGACAGATGATGTTCTGGACTAGGTCCGGATCGTGGCCACACAAGTGCAAGGCTTCTTGGATAATGCCCAAAAAGTAGCTCGTACTCCAGCAGGTCTGTTCGCTCGGCTTCACCACGATCGCGTTGCCGGAGAACAGGGCTGAAATTACAGGCGAGATGAAGTTGTGGAAAGGATAATTCCAGCTTACACATGCTGCGACCACGCCCAGGGGTTCGTAGACGACGGAATTGGATTTGTAGGTCATGAGGAGATTGGTGGGTCGTTTCGATCGGCGCAATGCCTTTTCACCATGCTTAATTGTCCATTGCAGCTTCTCGACGGTGACAAGTATCTCGCCGAAGCAAGCATCAATCTTGGTCTTCCCAGAGTCGCGACAGCATGCCGTGACGATCTCCTCTTGATAGTCGATGATGTATCTCAACAGTGTGCGAAGAACGCGTCGTCGTTGGGAGAAGCTGGTCCGCGACCATGCCTTCTGCGCTTTCTCAGCAGCCGAGATGGCGGCGTCGATTTGAGACGCGTCTGCCGGATCGATGGGATCTCCTAGGCGACGACCATCTGCTGGAGAACGCGGGTAGATTCGACCATTCGAGATCTGGGCTCATCGTAAGCGGAGGCTGTTTATGGTCGCCATGTACAAACGTACCTCTTCCTTTTGAACCTCCTTGGGGTTGCCATCTTTGCCATTGCTTGAGCAGACAGAGCTATTGCGCAGCCATAGGGAGGGAGAAATTCCCCTTACCAAGCCATGCGGAAAAGGTATAGCAGACTCATTCTGCGCAGACAGAAAGCCACCGAAGACGATAGCTAAACCGATGGCGACTAGGACCGAGGAGAGCAAGGCCGTGATCCCCAGCCCTTCACTGGACCATCTCCTCAGCACGGCTTCCATCTCACATGGTGGTTTAGTGCACCGCGGATCTGATTGGCACTGAAAAAACTTCTGCACCGCCACCTCCAGCTTTCAGGCACCGCATGCGGCTGAACATTTCCAGCCACTGACAGCCACAAACAGCCACACCTACGCTCTTCTCCCAGATCGAGATCCTGGCCAAACGCCACAGGCGCCACAGCAGTTTCCGATGATCGACCAGGATAAGTCGGCGCAACAGGACGCACAGGCCAGCGGATGACGTCGATTTGACGCTTGGACCCGCTGCACTTCCAAGTTTTTGTTCCCAAATCGGACACCAGCCTGACGTCTCACTGGTTTCTTGGTGAGATCCTTGCCCTTTCTAGCACCCGTGATTGCGAAAGGGTTGTTCCCAGTCCCAGAATTAGCGGAACGGCAACCCATCAGAATGGCATTTCACCATGGCTGGCGCAGATTTATCGGTTGGCAACGTGAGGTGGTCAGCCTCGCTACCAAGTATGATTCGATATTCCTGGCCCGTTGAAATCACCAAGGGCAACACCGACGTCATGCGCATTCCCATGATCCGTGCCCATCGGCTCGCATTGGTCGATAAGAAGACCATGAGGTTGGGTCAAGGCGTCTAAGGCTGAGTAGGGTTAGAATCAGTGCTAGGCGAGAGTGAACTGTGAACTTGCATGCGTGGTCTGTTGCGATGACGATGGCGTCAGGCGAGTGATACAAAGGAAACCACGAGGGTGACCAGCTTTTTCCCCGTGCCTTCACTTCAAATACCCCACCTTGATCTCTGAATCTTCTAGACAACCTTCAGACATACAAATACTGCTCGTTCACCCTCTTGCCCAACCATTTACTCCATACTCAAGACTACCACAATCAACGCTTCCTCCACTACACAGACACAGCCTCAACCACAACCAACGAACACAACATCAACCTCATAACATCCAAACCACAGTCACAATGGGTGCCGTCGTCTCTTGTGTATGTCCCCCTGGCCCTCGCCTTGTCTTGACCCACACACTAACACACTCTCACAGTTCGAATCAATCTGCCGAACCATCGGCTCCGTGCTGATGGCCATTGTCAACGGCATTGGCTCGATCCTTACAGCCATCATCAACGGCATCGTCTCGCTCTTCGACATCATCATCTCCTGCCTCACATGCGGGCGTCGCTCCCGGTCACACCGATCAACGCGTACGCGTACTCATCATACAACGAGTAGAATCTAGTCGGTGGATTCACTCACGCACCAGGGATGATGTCCTCGGACACCCCCAAAATCCGACCCCGGAGTTGACGTCGAAGGCTTTTTGACGAGGAGAAACCCATCCATGACAAGAAGTATTGGATAGACAGCACCGGCGCCTCTTCGTCAAGGAGGATGAAAGCAGCTGCGGCAGGGATGAAGAGCGGGCCATCACTTTCATGCTTTGCATACTACTCAGTACCCTTGTATCAATAGTCCTTTCTTACGACGATACCCATACCCGATACCGTCTTGATGGCTCTGCCCAGCTAATAGAAGAAGAAATGATAATGAATTGAACTGGAATTCCGCTCCCTTTGCTAAATGGACTATGCTAATTCCACACATCTCGTTTCTTGTTTCTCGCTCGCACTACACCCGAACTCTATTCAAATCGCAGCGTCCGGACGTGTCAATCTAACTTGTCAGGCTCACCATCTCACCCTCCCACTTCCCCGTCCTTCCCTCCACAGCTTCTTTCACCACATATTCCCACACCCACTGTGCAACATCGCCCCTCTTGATACTATACCCTACCGCGGGCTTCTGTTCCGTGCCCGCCCGAATCTTCTCCAGACCGACCACGTCTCGGTAATCGGCCGGTGAATTGTCCAGCGGCGTCAACAACGTCGGCCTGATGCCGACAATGGCGCGAAACAACCTGTTCCGCTCGTCCGTGGCATGCGAGTCGGAATCCGCGCGGTAAATGTCCTCCATCTTCTTCTTGTCTATATGCGGAATCGTGAGCATCTGATGATACAGAAAGCGGATCCAAAACGGCACGTCCTCGGGGCCCCTGCTGATGCCGGTCGTGGATATGAATGTCACGAGGGGTCGCGCCGGCGCCGGCGACGCACCTCCCCCTTCGGCATATATCTCGCGCAACGCCGTCGTGAGCGTCGCGGCCGCGGTCTCGCAGATGTGCGGATTGTCCAGCGTCGCGAACTGGAAGGGCCGGAGCCATTGGAACTTGAACGCCGGTGCGCCGCCCAGACCCGTCACAATGACGCTGGGGAGGGCATGCGAGGGCCCACGCGCCGTGAGGGTGCGCTTCACGGCCGCGACGTCCAGGGCGTTGCCTTGCACGATGGTGAGGTTGTCGAGGAGCGAGGGCGCGAGGTCCTGGCGGAGGAGCTGGTCACGCAGCTTCTGGGGCGTGCGGACGAGGGCGATGGCTTGGTGCCCTGCGAGGAGCGTGTGGATGAGGATGCCGTTGGCAACGCCGCCGGTTGCGCCGAAGAACGCGACGGTTGGGGAGGACATGGTTGGATAGATTGGAAGGTTCGTCGGGGTGTTGCTGGTTTGTCGTGAGTGATGCTGCGATGTGTGCTGTGCTGTGCTGTGCTGTCACTGTGTCTGCTGGTCCGGGCCGGAATCGATTGGAGCGAGTTCCTTTGTATGTTTGTTGATGGATGTTTCCTGGATTTTAGCAAGAGAGCACAACGATCGGGCCACCCACACGGTCTTTATACAGAACATCCTGGAGACTCTCTTCCATGATTGCGCAAATCCCGCGCACCCGAAAGTTGCCAGGTTGCAGCGACGGTGCGATTCATGATGATACCGTGAACGCGCAAGGCATCCCCGTTGGAAAGAGGCTGAGAGGACACGGACAATGTCAATCGTCGCAGGGCAGGCAGGAGGCATTAAAGGCGGGAGAACTCCAGCCAGACACGGAGGAATCATCCCTCCGGCTGCACCGCTGCATTGCTCCTATTGGCTGACCGAGGCCCACGGGACGTTTGATTGGCCCGCTCGGACAGCCTCCGTGCTCAGGCGCACGCGAAAGGGTCAGTTGAATCCCGTGCTGTTGCCCTGGACCAATAAAATTCGAACACTACGCGAATAAGGGCAAGCTCGCAAAGGTCGCGGCGTCGGGAATCCCGTTCCTGCCGCATACATTAGGCAAGGGCTCCGCGCCTGACGAGACGCACCAGGAGATACAAGAGCCATAGTTGGCACTGTACGCGAGCGAGCAATGGCAAAGCGATCATACCCCGGCGTACAGTATCTGGAATCTGGAGGCGATCAGAATCGTCCGGACGATTGATCGACGGAATCACCGCAAGGCAACTGAGCTCCCGAGTCAGCCCCCCGCTACGAGTGCTCTTAGTCGGATCGCCGCCTGTCTCGTGAACCAAAGAGAGACGATTTATTAACTATCGCTGAGGGACCCGTGCTGGCCACTTCACCCTCGTGCAGGCCTCGACAAGGCGATCCCACACCTTACACGCTTCCTCCTTCTCCTTCTTCATTGTCAAGGTCGTCTGATCGCCTAGGATAATCAAGCCGGCTTTAGCTCGGGTCAGCGCAACGTTAAGCCTGCGCATGTCCTTCAGAAACCCTATCTCGCCTTGTAAGTTGCAGCGGACGGTCACAAATATCACGATGTCGGCCTCTTGGCCTTGGAATCCGTCAATGCTAGACACGGTAAACCCTCCGCAGAGCTGTTTGAGCAGGTCTGCTTGTCGTGAGTAAGGCGTCAGGATCGAGATCGAGGGGGTTTGCGACCCAGGGTGCTTGACTTCTGCGGCCTGTGTCAAGGTCGGTGCCGTGGTCAACAATTGCAATACCTCCTTGCATATGTTGGCTTGGCTCTGGTTGACCTTGGACTTTTTGCCGTAATCCTCTGGGTCGTTGCACTGGATGAAGACTGCTCGCCTCGAACGATTCGGCTCACCCCTGACGTCGGGAGGCGACTGCGGCCAAGGAAAGCGCGACGGGGGGAGTTGAGTCAAATCACAACCAGGTGCGGTCAACAGGCGGTCCTCATAGAATTCTGCTGATGGGAACCGGCAGAGGCTTGAATGCATTCGATATTGAGTGTCCAGCATGACTCTTGCGATGGCATCGTCGGCTTGGTTCGGAGTCCCCATCCACAGTCGTTCCATGAGAGAAACATCAAAATCCACGACAGCGGCATGAGGACTGACAGTCGCCCTCAGTTGGACGTGGTCTCCCACGAGGATCGACCGCTGGCAACCTTTCACAAGAGGTATGAGGGATGCGGGTTCCGTCTGCTGAGATGCTTCATCAATGATGACCGTCTCAAACGACTGATTGCGAAGCAAGCCGAGCGCAGCGCCCACACAGGTAGTGAACACCAGCTTCGACTCGGAAATTCTTGCAATGGCCTTTCTCCTCACGGCCGGATACTGGTTGAGATCTTTGCCAAACATTGCATCACACGTGTAGTCTTTCAGATCATCCGCAACCCGCATCAGCTGAAGGAGACTGGTCAGATTGGTCAATGGACAGAACGAAATGCGTACCTCAGTAGAGACCCGAAGTGGTTGCGGTAAAGTCGAGTCCTGGTTCAGCGCTTTCTTAACGTACTGGCGCAGCACGTTATCCACGGCATTATGCGTGGGAGCTGTAACGAGGATCCTCCCCGGCTCATTCAGCTTCAGGAGCTTTCGCAATAATGCGATGATCGTTGTCGTCTTCCCAGTGCCAGGCGGTCCCCAGAGACACGTGAGAGGGTTACTCGTAGACACAACAACGGCCCGGCTCTGACTCTCGTTCAATCCCTCAACCAGGTGGACTGTCTGCTTGTCGACTGAGGGCCCCGACTTAGCTAAGCGCGTCCGGCGATCCCTCGGATTCAGTAGAATCTGAGCAATGCCACAGGAATTATCTTGGTTGAGAAGCAGCTCTACAAGCGCCTCGCCCATTGCCTTCACACCCACAAAGGGCACACAACTCTCCATCTCGAAGGTAGTTTTGTCAACCCATATCGGAGGCTGGCAGAGGCATTCAAATTTGACCTCGTTGTCGGAAGCCGCCTCCACCAGTACATCAAGTGTCGTAGGATGCGTGGCACTGGAAGTGGGGGGTTCGATCTTCGCAACAAATCGTACATGATCTCCAACAGCAAGCCTCGAGAGCTTCGGCGCATCAATACGTCGCTGGCTTCTCAGCGTGGACACTTTCCCGCCAGAGCCTTTCACCGGTACCAGTAGCCATGAGCCCGACTTGGGCAGATTATTTTCGTTTGCCTCGGCGCAATGATCGAGCGCTATCCCGACCATATTTCGCAAGAAGAATTCAACAATAGTGGGATCATGATCTGTGAGTGTGTGAGCAAGAGCGTCGCGGCTTTCCATGAGAATAGTCAGCAACAATTCTGGATTCGTGGTTGCTATGGATGCGGTTTCCAGCAGACTTCGGGCGGCGGAGAGACTCAAGGAGATGTCTTCCCGTAGAATGACGGATATATGCCCCAGAACCAGATCTCCCATCTTGTGGCCGCAGAGGATGAGCGCACGAAGGATGGTAAATGCCTCTCGTTCAAGAATAGTCAAGTATGGTGTTGGTAGCGAAGACCAGGGGCAGAGACGAGCGAAGTATATCGCCATAAGCGGCTTGAAGTGAAGGAATTCGACGAGTTGATTGACCTGGTCGGGCGAGCATCGTTCGTTCTGGCCTTCGTCAGCTATAGAGTGCAAGAGACGCCGATACACCTCGGAGACAATGTCGACAATGTCATATCTCCAGCAGAACTGAAGAAGTTCCACCAATTGAACAGTCGTCGCCTCCAACACGAGGGCGAACTCCTTGTGCCTCACCACACGGACAAGGAAGTCGCTATGCTGATTCCAATCGACATCTGTGAGGCGGGGCAAGCTGTCGGATGGCGGTTCATCCGGAAAATTAGGGAGAACGTTAAGGGTATCAACGTTCTCAAGCCAGAGGTCCAAGGCTCGTAGCGCGCGAACATCTCTGCTGCTGATTATGTACAGTTCCTGTACGCTTTAGCCGCAGCCCGAGACGGAGCTTGCAAGGTCTTCAACCCACAGCGTCAGTAAGAGGTTCTCGGTTAGTACGCCCAATGTGAGTTGCAAGTTGTGAACTGAACTTGCCCAGTGCTATACTGACTCTCCAATCGCAATTGATTCCATCCTCAATTGTCTTCTGGCGAGCGCGTGCCTTGTTGCCTGTCCCTTGAACGTTCCGGTAGGCACTGTCATCATTTGCAGACTTGGCGAAAAAGACAAAACTATTACTCCGATGAGATTCGTAGAGCTGCATGACGGTCTCGTCGTAGTAGAATCGGTAGTTTTTCTTTGTCGGCACGACCCTGCGATGTCCAACCTTGTCCTTGTGCGAATGGGGAAAGGCAAACAGCCTGACGGTGTCATGTACAACAATGTCTTCTTCCTTCTCAATCGGTCGTGGAAAATAGATTGCTATACTCAACCTCTCGCTGAGCCGAAGGATGAGGAGCTTCTTGGCGAACTGGTGAAATGTCTGACCGATGACTGCCATCAGCTTCCGGAGTGGATCAGATGCAGAATCGAATACACATTTCCAATGCAGAGCATGATAGTCGAGCCGAAACGCTCGCAGATCCTCTTGTGTGAGAATGTTTGATTGAAGGAGGCCATTCTTGATTGAAGACGCGTATTCAGGTGAAGGGGGCAGTTCTGACAATATCCATGCCTGTTCGTCAGCTGCGAGTTCGGTGCTGTCGAAGAAGGTCCAAAACTCCTCGAAAGGAACACGATTCTTCCGGCACCAAGCCAGGGTTAACTGGGCCAACTCGAAGTGCGAAAATGGACTGGGGTTGGTAAGAACGAACTCCATCGTCTCTCGATCGGCACTGCCCAGAACCTCGATATCCGAGGGTCGTTGTTTAACAACTGTGGCATGCGTCACGGCGGATCTGACCTCTTGGCAGTGTTCCAAGGCCAGTTCATGCAACGTGTCAAGGATGAATCGCCCAGTTCCCGGCGGAGCTTCAGGAGGGTCGAGTAAGCGATCGGGAATATGGATTCGATTGCCATCGACACACTGTGAAAAGAGGCGATTGAGTTCCTGACACTGGCTTGAGTGCGGACCCGAGGCGCGTGCCCATCCAAGATAGAGTTTCTTGACTCGCCCCAGGGACATATTGTTGTAGCCGGCGAAATATGTGATCAGGTCATCCCTCGTGATTGGGGAGAACCTGGTTGCCTCCTTCGCCCCTGGGTACTCGGCTGCCTCAGCAAGAGTCTGAGGGATCAGGACAGGATCCCAACAGACAAAGACTGTCTGAAGTGAGTTGGAAGCTTCCACATGGGCCATGACTTACATGTATCGCCGTCCAGGTCGCCCCCAGACATAAGGTCAGCTGTTGGTCGTTTCCCCTCTGTGGAAAAGACCACGCAGTCCACAAGATGATCGAGTTTTGAATTTTCCACAGCCTTGAGCTTGCGAAGATCACCGGGATGAAGACATGGATTCCTGGAGATCAGCACATTGGCACCACTGACGGTCATGGGAGCTCCGGTTTCTTCCAGCGTCACACGCACGAAACATTCGCCTGCTTTGAGCAAGCCATATGGATCACATACTCCGAATAGTAGTCGCGACTTCGGAATCAAAATCCTAGTCTTTTGTTCGTCGCGCTTATTGACCATCTTGCTGTACTCTTGCGCCAGAACCTTTCGAATGGCAGATTCGGCCTGTTCCATACCTTCGATCAGGAGGACCTCGGCCTGGGAAGTCAGACCAAGAGAGCTCAGGAGCCGGAAAGCACATCTAGGGTTAGTCCGCGATTGCTCCAGGAAGTCGAAGTATTGCCTCAGTTTCTCAACGAAGACTGCCGCCTCGACTCCGAGTGAGTGGAGTAGAAGCACGATCTCGTCATTGAGATATCCATAGGTGTAAGGCTGCGCTCGTCAGGTTCTGCTTCGAGGAGGGGGGAGGTGCTTCACCTTGGAGTATTCCACAACGGCAAAACTCATATCAGTCGTCCCACTAAACTTTTTCATCGACTTCCGTAACTTCAGCCAGAGGCCCTTCTCCATCCGAGGGTCAACGGCAACGACGCCTTTGTAAGCCCTGTATCGTATCTGAAGCACAGAGGGATGGTATCGGCGATCCCGGAAGATGATAGGCTTCTTACTGGCGAGCAGACGCACGAAACCTCTAGAGATAAGGCCGCACCCATCAGTGAATATAAAGCCATCTCTTTCGACATCGTCAATGTCCTGGCACCTGGAGGCCGGGACGTCTTGCACAACGTCAGCGGTGGAGAACAAGAGGCCGATGCGTTTCGCCTTCTTTGCCACGGTCTTGATCTTCTTGAAGTCTCCCAAGGTCTCCACCTTCTTGCCCACCTCTTCCTTTGAGCCAGCCAAGAGGTAGCAGGAGCGAGACTTGAGTTGACTATTACTGTGTCCGTAGAACGAGTACTGCACGTCATTGATGACGATGCCAGCCTTCAGGAATCTCGCGAGGTAATCGACGGTCTGTTTGTGATTCGATGGCAGCGACGAATCTTGAGTATCGTATACCGGCCGGAAGTCTGATATGCTGACCTGGATCAGCTCCTCGAGGTCGTGCTCTCGAGTGGCACGATTTCTTGAAGCAGGACTCCAACGCAGGTAGATACCCTGTCTCGAAGGCGAACAAGTTAGCGTTATCGCTTTGATCAGTCCAGCCTGGCGGCACGTATCAGGCTTGGGGAGGTTGGGGAGGTTGTATCGCCACGCCGAGTCCGTGATGGAAATGGTTTCCTGTAGCGTATACTGAGCTCGTGCCATGGTTTGACCTCGACTGGTCTCAGTAGTCCTTGACTTCCGCCGGTGAGGCAGAGCTGAGATTCAGCAGATGAGGCTGACACGTGATGAAGAAAGCTGTTGGCTGCATATGCGTGTGCAGGGGCCCTTGTTTGCCAGATCATCAGCACCCCTCCAGGTCAGAATTTACGAGGCGACCTTCATTTCGACCATCTCCCGGTCGTTTGCTGTCGACTTGAAGTAACCATGGAGAGTCCGCGATCAATATACATCATCGGCGCTCAGTGTACGGGCAAGACGACTCTGGCGGAGGATGTGGCTCAGGCGCTGTTAGGCGATGGAGCCAAGTCCTCCTTCACCTCCATCAGGGAGCTCGCTCGCGGCATCTTGAAGACAGCCAATGTAACCAGAGAGGACATCCGAGCAGGGACCCCGAGAGGAATGGAGTTCCAGAAGCTTGTGCTCGATGCACAACTCAGCGAGGAACGCGATCGCGAAAGCCGAGGGTTCATCGTCTCAGACCGATCTGGAATCGATCCCATCGCCTATGCAACGCTGTACGGCCCGCCTGAAGTAGCCAAGGAACTGCTTGAGAGCTGCGCTTGGAAATTTCTGAGGGAGAAGATGCGGCAGGGACTCGTCATTCTCTGTGAGCCGGTCCCAGAGTGGCTGTATGACGACGGCACAAGGTTAATGCCAGGAGATGACGCAGAGTGGTATGAGCTACACAATGTCTTCGTCGAGTTGCTGCAACAGGCCGGGATAGCGTACGAGGTGATGCCGTCGACGTGTACCTCGAAGGACGAGAGAGTCGCTCGGGCACTCGACCGATGGAGAAGCAAGTGAAGCGGGTGAATTGTGAGAAACAAGTAAAGTGGGTGAATTGTGAGAAACAAGTGAAGCGGGCGAAGGCGCGTCGTTCAAGATTCGGCGCGCCGGACTGCGGCCTTAGCGCGAACGACACCGACATTAGCACCCAAGAGCGATGACGATTCAGAGGAGGAAAATGTGTTCTATTTTGCCGCATTGCGGCCTGCATTACAACATGAATAATCTCTACACGCTAGAAATGATGTGGTCAGTGTGCTGCAGTAGTAGCACAGACCCAGCCCGATGGCGGTATCTTGACTGTGGACACGATCCTGGGGAGGTATTAGCTAGGCGCTTCGGGGAGGATTCCAGTGAACTTACGTTGCCCATACAGTGGAGGTCGTCCAAACAGTCTCGTAAGTGCGAGAAGTTCGCGTACGTGTGGGTGTAGGTGCTGTGATCGTGATCGTGGTCTTCGCCTTGCCACTGAAAGCCGTGATAGGTGCGGGCGTACTGGTATCAGGGTTAGCGATGGCTAGTAAATCCACTGTTCGAGACTTACATTGTGGTGGTGGTTGTCGCATTTTCCGTGTCGATCTCGGTACTCGTGGATGCTGTAACAGTGGTGTATGATGAGACAGCCTTCGCGGTGTCGACAAAGGTAGTGGTGCACATATCTGAAGGGCCGTTAGCATGGGTTTGTATCTCGAAGCTGGGCCAGCCGTACCTGGACCAGTGTCAACGGGAGCGCCGCCGTCGTCTCGTCGATGCATGGCCAGCCTATGACCTCCCCAGGCACCCCAGCCACTGCGGCCAGTGCCTGGCCTCTGGAACTGTCGGATCCATTGCCGAGGAGCGATGCTGATTGTCGCGGCCGCTGCTGCAAGGGTAGCCTTGGTGGGCCGAATGGTACACACGGGATCCTTCGAGGGAGTCTGAGTCTGGCAGGAGGTGGTGACGGTGGTAGTAGAAACCGTCTTGGAGAAGACCCTCGTGGTGCGTGTCCGGGTTGACGTCGAGGTCGAATATACTGTTACCTGCGCTGGAGTTGTGGTGATGGTCCGGGTCGAGGTGCTTGTGGGAACGGTAATGGTGAGAGGGAGAGCAATGACTGAGAAAACGCTGGTGATGGTTGAAGTTATCGTGGTAGAAGGGGTGGTTGTGACCGTGAACATGGCAGTGGGAGTTGACGTGACCGTCACTGGTGGTGCTGCAATGATCGAAAATGATCGCATGTACGCGAACGTCAAGCCTTCCATGATGGCGGTCCACGTCCCCGAGAACATATTGTTCTTGGTCAACTCGTTTCCGGAGACATTGCTGGGGATCGTTAACCGGGAACATGTACTAGGTATTCAATGCCTTACCATATCGACACCATATCCTGTCCATCAGGTTGTACTCCTATATCGGAGCAGAAGTACTCATCACCATTGGGATCAATGAGAATCGGAGTGACTGCATCTTGGACGTCGCTTGGCTCGCAACCTTGCCATTGTCAGTGCCAAAGAGTAGTGCCTAAGCGTACTGGCAGCTTACCAAAGAACTCCGTTCCGAAGGTGAAGTAGGATGTCGAAGTTGTGTTGATACAATAAGGACCTCCGCCATCCACGAAGTCATAGCCATACGACCGGCAGTCGGCGGCACAGCGGCCAGCCAGAGCAAGCAAAGCAAAGACAAAGGGTGATGAAGAGTACATTCTGGCGATTCAGAACCGAAGGGCGATACTGTGGAAAGATGCCATCTGGAGAGAGAAGCTCTTGTCCTATATGAGGACAGAGAATGCATGGCCCGGCACTCGATCACATCGGAGATCAAGGGTCAGCCCCTTCGCAGAAGGACTATTGTGACTGAGACAGGATGCCTTGCCTGCTTGACAGCCATGCCTCGAGAACCCTGCATCCATGGACTCTTGCGTTGGCAATAGCTCGGCTGAGACATTATCCCAGACTCCGAATTGAGACTGTAAGCACGGGCTTCAAAGGCCGAGGAATGGATCGCCCTGAGGACCGATACAACAGGCTTTATTCATAATGTGATTGTCTCGGCTGCGGCCGAGCTGCCATTGACACTGCTACGCGTACTGGCAATCGCTGTTGTGCTGCGTGGGATCCGAGTGTCTGGTTCTGTCCTGCCTCGAGCCATGGCGCCGCGCTGTGTGACAGGGGGAACTGAGAATTCCAATAAAAGCAACAACAAATGGACCTCATCAATTTTGGGAGGTACTGCATGAAGCTAGCGAGAACAATTCGAGATCGGGCCAAGCTGCAAGGAGCATAGACAATTGAAATCGCAGCCTGATATCAAAGCCGGCCGGATGACGCGAGGGAGAAGTGGATAGCGGTGATGACAATGCCCTTGTTGGCAGCGGGAAGTTGCTGGCCGTCAGGGGCGGCAGGGGGGTGGTTCCAGGCCAGTCCGTTTATGGAAGGAGAAGACGACCACCCAGCTGCTTCACGGCTGCTCAACCACCGCTCCTCTGTCTATTGCACGATTCTGGCCATTTCAATCTGAACCTGCGCCTCTCTGACTCAAAAGGCATTCTTCACAGCTGGATTGTAAACAACCAAACCCCGTTGTATTGTGCGGAAATTGCATCCCTCGTCGTGTCTCGGTCTATTCTTGCAGCCGACAACTCCTTCGCATCCGAACATGGGTATGCCAGATGAGGTTCGACAGATGCCTCCATCTCAGTGGTTCCGACGGCATGCTCCAATCCCTTTTTGTACGACAACAAGCCGCCGCGGCTGGTAAGGGTCCAAGACACTCAGGCGAGATCTTGCGCGTACCACGTTTTCCACCACGATCATCCCACGATGGCAAAGTATGCAGCCTCAGAATGGATCTTTGCCATGGCAAGGGAGGCAATCACAACCATGACAATCTCACTATCCCCTTTATATTGAAGGCTCGCGGTTGCCACCTGCTTCTTCATTCCGCACACTGTCGCTCGTTTTCCCCCAGCCCATTCCAGCCGTTCCTTGCCCGTCGCTCGCTATGCTGCTCTTCTTGTCACTCGTTTCATTATTTTTGCACCAGGCCATCGCAGCCTACATACCCACTGCTGAGCTGATCCAGATCGACCATGGGCTCGCAAGAAGGCAGGCGTCCTCGACGTCAAGTACTTCACCAGCCACAACTCAAAAGGCCGATTCGCAATGCACACATGGGCCCTTTACGAGGGCATGTTGGGGCAATGGCTACAGTATTGCTACCAATTATGACGCTGTATGGCCAAATACTGGCAAGGTAGTCGAATACTTCCTTGACATCCAGAACACGACCATGTCCCTTGACGGCTTCTCGAGACAGCTCTACCTCATCAATGGCCAATTCCCGGGACCTACAATTGTCGCCAACTGGGGGGATACACTCAGAATCCATGTCAAGAACAGCCTTACCACGAACGGGACTGGCATTCATTGGCACGGCATACGACAGTGGAAGACGAACCATATGGATGGCACCGGTGGCGTGACCGAATGCCCAATTGCCCCGGGCCAGTCACGCACGTACGAGTTCTTGTGCACGCAATTTGGCACGACATGGTACCACAGCCATTTCTCAAGCCAGTACACGGACGGCGTCGTGGGCACTATAATTATAAATGGTCCTGCCACGTCCAACTACGACCTTGATCTCGGCACTTTCCCCATTACCGATTATTACCACCGGTCAGCATCTGAGCTTGGGTATTTGATCCAATACGGCGGGTTCCCACGTGGACCACCCGCGGGCGATAACATCCTGATCAACGGCACGAATGTGAGCCTCAACGGCACCCAGGGTCGATACAGCCGTACCACTATTACCAAAGGCAAGAAGTACCGCCTGCGCCTGATCAACACGTCCACCAACGACAATTTCAAGGTCAGCCTTGACGGCCACAACTTCACCGTCATCACCGCGGATTTCGTCCCTGTCAAACCCTTCTCCACGAAGTGGCTGTTCCTCGGTATCGGCGAGCGCCACGATGTCATCGTCGAGGCCAACCAACCCGTTGACAATTACTGGTTCCATGTCGTGCCCGTCACTGGCTGCAGCAGCAACCAGAACAAGAACGCTCTCGCCATCTTCTCCTACTCTGGGGCGAACTCAACAGGCCTGCCCTCGGACGCAAATCGTTCTAATGCACCGACAGGCGCAGCCGCGTCAGATTGCACCGACCCCAACGACAAACTCATCCCGTACGTCAAACTCGACGTACCAAGCAATTACACCATTCCTGCATCCTCGCGCCTTGACGTGGGATTTGCAATCGTCCAAAACCAAGCCCAGCAGACTCTCTTCCAGTGGAACCTGAACTTCACAGCCATGAGCGTCGAATGGGACAGACCGACCTTAGAATACGTCCTCAACCAAAACACCACCTACGAACCGGAGATGAACCTCATCACCCTGCCCGGCAAGAACGCCTGGTCGTACTGGGTAATCCAAGCGGTGCCCACCATCGCCCCTGCGATTGCCCACCCCATCCATCTCCACGGGCATGATTTCTACGTCCTCGGCGCCGGCACCGGAATCTTCAACAACAGCCAAACCCTCAACTACAAGAATCCGCCGCGCCGCGATGTGGCCATGCTGCCCGCGTCAGGGTACCTCGTCATCGCATTCATCACGGACAATCCTGGCGCGTGGCTCATGCACTGCCACATTGCCTGGCACATCGGGCTAGGCCTTGGAGCGCAATTCCTGGAACAAGCGGATCAAATCCCGAACTTAGGAATCGGGCAGGACTTCCAACAGGGGTGTAACGCGTGGGACACGTACAACCAAAACGCCATTTTCCATCAGGAGGATTCGGGGTTGCGGCGACGTGAGATCCGCGCGTATTGAAGTGGTGGTCGCACGCACGCACGCACGCAAGCAAGCAGGCAGTACATGACTTTGAAGAATCTGTTCTTGTCCGTTGACATGTGGAGTTTGGATCGGTTCGGGGTGTCGGGCCTTCTGTAACCATACGGTACTTGGGTTGGAGTTTGAGAATGAAAATCACATCCTGGTCTGGAATGTCTTTGGTTTCAAACAACTAGATTTGCTTTGTCCTCTCCCGCTGATGTGTCCAATGCTCCTTCCACGATAATGGTCTGATAGTAAAGGAAGTAAGTATGAGCCGCGATCGTGGCAGCAGAGCGTCCTCGAGTGCTGGGGGGGAGAAACACCGCGACGGGCAGGAAACGAGAAGAATGAGCATCACCTCTCTGCGGACTTTGATCGGTGCAATGTTGTGAGTCTAAGCCACTATACACACGGCTCTGGATGACAGGCCAAAGCATGGAACTTGAGAAAAGGTCTTCTTCTTCTTCCACCTGCCGTCTGCCACGCGCCACATGCGCCATGCCACATGCCACACGCCATTCCGGCCACCAACATCTCTGCGCCCCGAGTTCTGCACCTGCCGTGCCAAAACACCCGTAGCGCTTACAGCACTGAAAGGTTGGGGAAATTCTCCTGTACGCCTCACGAGTTAGCCAGCTGTAATCAATCCACTTTTGTAGGAACGTCCTCCGCGAGGGAGGGAGAATAGGAAGATAGAAGTCCAACGCTCTGGCGAGGCCAAAAATGCCCCAAGGACAGAGACAGGGACAGGGACAGGGGAGGCAGATCGCAAGGCAGTCAGTCGGACGTACCTGGTACCCAGGCGGCATCCACCGGCCCTTCTTGACCAACCTGGCCGTATACTCGTCGATCTCGGGCGCGGCACTCGTGATCTCGTCCACGGTCGTCTCCTCCCACGGCCTGGCGCCCTCGATATCGTTCAACGCCTTCTCCAGGCTCCGCAGCTCGACCGCGACCTTGTCCTTTGTCTCCTCGGCATTCTTGACCGCGACCTGCTCGAACGCCTCGATGGCCTTGATCTGCTTGCTGACGTCGTACGTCTTGGGCTGGAAGCCCTTGAAGTATTGCTCGATCTCGTCGATGACGGCCGTGTTCTTCAGCACGGAGCGGTAGTGCCCGAAGTCGACGCTCGTGGGCTGCTCGGACAGGACCTGGACGCGGCGCCGGGCGTCGTCGTGGCGCTTCTTGAAGTTCGCGAGCGACGTCGCCGTGCTGCCGCGGAGGCCGAGCTGGGTGCCGACCTTGGACCAGTCGAGCTTGCTTGCTGCGCGGGTCTGCAAACGGGGCACGAAAGGAATTGCCATGTCAGTCTAGCTGCTTCGTTTCGAGGGGAGAGGGGGCAACCAAATCCGCTTTTGTCGGTGTGGTGGAGGAGGCGATGATGGGGAAATGAGCTGCAGGACTTACCGGAGCGGCCATCTTGAGCGGTTGTAGAGGTGTTGTTGGTGGGAGGGGAGAGTGAGTTGGTTGGATTGGGTTTGACAATCAAGTTACGTCCCTGAGGTTTCGAGCTCCGGCGAAGTTCGAACGCTGGTCACGTGACGGGAATTGAACCCCCAACTCAAAACGCAATGCCCAAATAGAACGTTCCTCTCACGTCGGTTCTAGTGTCCGGAATGCTTCACAGCTACGGAGAACTTCTTTCCACCACGGTACGGGGGACGGATAATGGTACGGATAGGAACTGGTGGACGAGCTTTTTGTTCATTTCGCTCATCTGAAAAGCATATCTCTGTATGCAAGCAAGCAAGCTTTGTGGGCATCTCGCCGAGGTTCGGCGTAGCTGGACACATCACATTCGTGACATGGACAAACCTCCCACCAACCGATGCAGATCAGTCAACAAACTTTTTTGCAATGCCCTGACCCTCCTGATCATACACTCAGCGCCATGATAGAGTTGACTATGTCATTGCCGTTCTCCTTTAGAGCCTTGACAGCTTTCTTCCTCGACACTGACGCCTGGGTCATGACAAGTTCGATGTCCTTCGCCTCGAGGCCGCTGTCGTCCACCTCCTCATCGTCATCTTCCTCGTCGTCCGCCTTCTTGTCTTCGACCGCCTTGCCCTTGCCGTTCTCATGTGCGTGGTCGTGGCCGGAGTGATCTGCGTTGGCGGCTTCAGCAGCGGCGAGCTGTTGAGCGGCCGCGGCTTGGGATTGCGAGTTGAGGTCTTCAATCTTGGCTTCACCGAAGATGCTGGCAATCGTTAGAGAGACGGGTATTTAAGCAGGGTAGTTGTGAGCTTACATCCAGGTGTTGCTGGTTGGAGAGCGGTAGACGTCCGGGTTGGAAATGACGAAGAGGATCTGTACAATTGTGTCAACCAACTGCTATGATTTGCAAGACCCACGCGACCAGCTCTCAGAGATATCATCTGGTTCTGGTCTCGAAAAAGGGAAACCCACTCCTTTCGGTCTTCTCAGCGTAACGCGTGTGATACCCGGGACATGCTTCAAGCCCAATTTGCCAATTGCCTTTCGTGCCTTTTTCTCGTTTCGGCTGTGGACTGCGACTGAAGCACCAGCTGGGATGTTCGCGTCTCCTTCACCGGTTGCTTCAGGTTCGGAGTCGGACGAGCTGGATGCGTCCTCGGCGGCGGCCTTCTTATCGGGCTCTTCGTCGGGAAGCTCTTCTATTCTCGGGTTCGACATGGTGAATCAGCTGGATTGTGTTAGCGGAATTCGACCTGGATTTGCGGACAGAATATGTGCTCGCTGCGAGCTGAGATATGGATATTCGCCAGCAGGGCAATCCGGACAGAGACATATTGGAGCTCGGGAACTTACATCTGCGATTCCTGGGCCAGTTGATGAGCTCTGGGATTTTGTGAAGTGATCTTGGAGGTGTTTGGATTGTGGATGGTCACGTGAGGCTTCTAGCTTGGCAAGTGAAGAGAAGGTAAGGAGCATGGAGGACGCATCGAGCGCATTTACTTAGCTTGGCGCCGCTCTTAGGCCATAATTGACTACCTAACATCCTTTGCGGGGGTTGTGTTGGCGGTCCAACAGGAGTACGAGCACCATTAAATCTGATTGAGACTACTCACGCTTCCTCTCTCATCCATCAACTTCTGTAATACCCGCCTGTCGTCCTGTGTAGTCGCGCTTAAGCTTTGCATCTGGCCTTCACCTTGTAGCGTCCTTCGTGACTCGGATCAGATCATTGGAATAGTAAGTCGCCTTTGCTGATAATGGCTCTGACTTCGACCTCGAGTTTCTAGCAAGATTACATGTGAAAACCTATTGATGGAATAGGCCATTGCTGGGAGCGGCTGTAGTGGTTGTGGTAGCAAGCAGAAAATAGTGTTGGCTCTGAGAAACTGACTTCATACGAGATATGGCTCGTCTTGCTGGGAAGGCGGGCAAGCGGCTTCAGATGCAAGCCTTTCGACCATTTACTACCTGCCTGACGAATTCGATGCCGTACTGATGACCGGACTAGGACCCACATGTATATGCTATGCAGTCGTACTACCCTACAGCGGCTGACAATTGGGACGCCGACATTAGGAAGAGATCCCATGATCTTCCCAGACTGAAAGATTATTATGACGCAGAGGTGGAAGCGTCCATGAGGCCGATTTACAGTATGCCAACGTTGGCCCACTGGAAGACTCCTGGAGAAAATTACATTCCCCCTAAGCGGGAAGATGATGTGGTGACCTTGTAGAGCAAGCTCTTGGAGGTTAGCAGAGCGCTCATTCAGATACATCAGTGTGAGGGCAATGGTGACCCGGTGCGCTCGCATTTATTCCAAGGGTGGGTGTTATGGACGAGGTCTTCTTGAAATCTAAACTGAATACTTTCTACTTCAGGTAGCATGAGGACATCAGACCGCCCAACATCTTCGTCGCGGGCGATATCGAGAACAGGCCTTCCAAAGTCCACTTCATGCTCGCAGACCTTGGGTTGAGCCATTTCTCGGCCAGCGTTGAGGGCGAGAAGGCTGCAACCACGGTAGGCAAGGGGGGCCCGCAGGCTTATAGTATGACACACCCTCCCCAGTATGCAGGATACTACTTCCCGGAAAAGAAAGTTGGTTCAGCTTATCCAGTTCAGAAACGATCCTATCGGCATGGAAAGGCTTCGACGCCTTGATGAGGATCTGCCAAAGGCACACCGCTTAACAAAGGATATCTGCGACACGACACACTCCCACGATAACATGTGGAGGGTGCTGCTCGAATATATCAATGGCTATTGGGAGAACGACATGCGACAGTCGCGGCTGTCCTACGAGGCAGATCGTCCCTGGAGGAAGGTGAACTCGTCTTGAGGCACTGAGAAATTCCGGCTGAGAGCCACTGCGTTTGCTGGACGAGACTCCTTCGCAAAGTTGAACACTGGACTTACAAGATAGGATAGCACATTGTCGCAGCTGCTCGCCGTCACTACACAACGTAAAACGACCCGCCCAGCTGAAGCTCGTCCATGAGTCGCGATCGACCGACGACGAAATGCAGGCAAAAAGCCCTGGCCAGCTCTCATCCGCCCCATGATCAGTCTGGTCCTTAACTTTGGGTCGAATCCAAGCCTTTGTCAATGCCGTACCGACTTTGCGAGTGGAACGGTGACTCCCACATCAGAAAGGCCCCCCCAATTGAGAGATGCCCTTTTATCCCCAGCATCCGATGGGTTTTGCGATATGACGAGATTGATGTGTACTTTATTCGGGAGGAACCAAAATGAGCTTGCATTCAAGTGCAATAACCGCGTTGAAGTATAGGCATTATGACCTCTGGCGCTGCTTGAAGCTGTCGGGACTGATTATCTTGACAACGAAATATCATTTCACAGTCCACATTCCACACGACGTTTCTAGACCTCTCTTCCGACTGCAGGCCTCGAGAACAGATGATCAAGGCGGCGATGTTCTCCCGTCAGTGAAAACCGGTACCTATCGTTTTTCACGGCCAGCCGCTTTAATCACGCCTTTCCCGGATGAACGGGACATTCTCGGGAGCTGGGATCTCACAGAAGTGCAAAAAACATGTCCAATAAACGAAGGAGAGTATATGAGAAGGGAAAAAACGACCACCCGCTGCACTCTGCAGAGCCTGAGTGCAAACTGGCGTTGAACTGACATAGCGCGATGAATGCGAGGAAGACCTTGCAAGATGGACTGACTGCTTGTTGGATTTGGTTTTCGCAAGTACGGACTGTAAAGGCCTTGCTCGACTCTAATCTGTTGGAGTCGAATTTCCCTCTTGAATCTTGTTTGCATTTCATGAATCTATTGAATCATGTCCTGCAGAGAAACCGCGCGGGCGGAGAGAAAAAAGCCACAGCCGCGGATTCTTGTGTCAATCTATGTTGACGATTGGACCTTTGTGGACATGCCTGCGCTCAGCATGCCTCTCCGGTTTTGAACTTGATTGTGACGCCTGTAACCATGTCGTGTTTATGCCTTAGCTGTTGCTCGAACCTTAGCTTGAGCCTTCAACGTCTCGAATCGTGCCTAGAAATCCTGTTCGTCAGCCGTGGGTTCCCTGCAGATACAGCGGCTCGATTCAGCCTAAGGTCTGCAGTCCATAGTGCATTTTCGGCAGAGCTCGCAGAGTATGGCTGGCCGGCTCACTCACCTGCTTCTTCAGCCTCATCACCTTGAACCGCTCGAAGTCGGTGAGATTTCTCCGCCGCTCCTGTTGCTCTCGCTTCTTCGCCCACGACGACTCCGCCCACTTGGCGTCGATCTCGTTCTTTTCCCACAGCTTCTTCACGGGACCGGTCCCTGCGGCTTTTGGGAGGTGGGGAATGACCCAGGGTGTGAGGGAGAGTGTGCTGGTCGCGATGGCCTGTCGGGGGACCACGGCGCCTTCTTTGGTCGACGGGCCGTCAACTAGGACCTAGAAATAACATAAAAGGGTTTGTGAGCCAACTGTATCCCCTCCTTGTGACATAACATCAAAACGCCCAGAAATCAAAACATACCCTGCCAGGATCTATTATCTCCACCACAGCGGCCAGCTTGCCATCGTAGGGACCGGCGCGGATGGTGACTATGCGGCCGACTTCGACGAATTTCCACCCAGCGGCCTTGATATCGACGTTGGACATCTTGCCGGCGAAGCGATATGAGACTGAGTGAGGCTACGCGCGATGATCAGTATGAGGGTCCCGTGGAAACTCGCACTGATGTCGGGGACATACGAAGGAGGGAATGTAATTGTTGGTGTCGCCTGAGTTCAATCTGGCGAGTCGAACGCCCTTCGTGCGCCGGGGGAAATTCGTTAGCGGCAGGCCAAGAATTTGTGTGCCAAGCTATTCCGGTATACCTGCCGTTTATGGCTCGTTCGACGGCAACTTTTCTTGCCAGCTTTTTTATTTTCTGCTCAACAGAGCAAGCTAATGTATCAGCTTTCAACTGGTCTCCCTCCTTCCCTCCCTCCTCCTACTCGTGCGAGGTGTTTTCTACCCAGTTTATCTATGGCTACTGATATGAATTGAAGCCCCGGCTGGCAACCGCTGTTGATCCAGCGGCAACTTTCGGACGTGAGTTCTCCTCTCTCCTCGTTCTTTTCTCATCTTTCATGATGTGATAATTTGCGATTGAATTCGATGCTGGAGACTCTCGCCGGAGCCTCTTAACAGTACCGGAGACATGATATTCTTTTCTTACATATACTGAACCAACCCACACCGCTACTGTTATCATTTCTAGTCACAATTCTGTGGGGACATAATTGACTGACTCCTCGAACAGCGAAGGGGGTCCTACATCGTACTCAGATGCTCAGTGTCGTCGATAGTTACCGCAAAATGTCTCGATCACATCAGTTGCTGGATGATGTAACGTTCACATGCTGACTCGAGAGAGTCGCCCGTTAAGGTACGCGCCTCTCTGCCTTTATTTATTTGCCCTGCACCGTGTCGTTCCGATGATTACAACAACTTTCTGCCTAGATAGTAAATGATCAACCTTGAAATGATCGTACCTTTTCACCAAGATCTCTGAGGAAATTTGACTGCAATTTGTTTTAGCATCTGGTTGGGTGGGTTCACTGCTGACTCCTGAGCAGGTATGAGGTAAGACAGAGGTCAAATCTTGTTTGCTCCGGCCTCCTAGCTGCCGCCTGATGTGGTCTCGATGTCGCGAAGCCTTTTCCTGGATGCGGCTCATGCAACTCTTCTCGACTGCCACTGTGGTTATCGTACCTCTCTTCGTGCGTCCATGCGTCCAGGCAGTGTGTTACCCCAACCTGCAAGGAGCCGTGATCTCCTAGAGTCTACCGACGGTTCGAACCTCGCTCGTGCCGTTCCTTGCTCACCCTTCCAGTTGTGGAATATGTCAAACTTCTCATCGTGCGACGAGCTTTACACATGTCTCATTTGTCCCGTAGCGGACACAGCTCTTCCCTCTCCTAATGTGCTTGATGGGCTTGCTGGCGACGTGGATGAATCTTGACAGTTGTCATTCCCAATGCTCTGACGTGCGCCTGTACCTTCTAATCTCAGGATCGAGTCATCGCCTTGGTATTTGAGGATCATAAGCATCAGGAAGGATAGTGGATTGCAGATTATTGATTTCTCGTGCGGCAACGTGTTCTATCCTTATTGCATACCCTTGTACAGTCGGTGGGACCGAAATCGGAAAACCGATACAATCCCGACAATGTGTAACCATAGCAAATAACATATTCGTCAAAGTTTGGAGAGGACACAAATCACAACTGTCGAGGTCCCGCTTTCCGGGCCAGGAGACTTGGAGCTTACAACTAGAATAAGTCGTACTTTTGGTTCAAGCGCCTGTCGGCGACTGAGATGCCGCGTTCGGAAGCGAGAGATCTTGGATGCTTGATCGTCGTCACGATGAGGAGAACTCTCGCGTGATCATTGATGGCGAGGTTCAAGGTCAGCTACCTTAGGATAGACACTAGACCGGGGAATGGGATTAAAGGACCCTCAATGGCCTCACCAGTCCGGCAGACGAGGCATGGGCATGTCCCAAGCAGTTCCGTCGATCCTGGGCACGGTGGCACAAGTACCATGCACAGAGGACGGAGAGGGGGAACAACGTGGAACAGTGGAAGGATGTTTGGAAGGTTACTTGGGTTGCCTCGACTCCACAAGTGGCGTTTTCTTTGTTTCCCGGGCCAAGGCCGGCAGCTTGTCCCGCAAGGCTCGAGCTGGTGGACTCAAACTTCTTTGTCTGCTCTACAGACTCCTTGACGGCGGTGCATCGTAGCCGTCATCATTCATGCCGAATTAGAGCCCAGTTGTGCTGGCCTTGCTTTCTCTGCTGTGCGGTAACTGTACAGACCGACGATCAATCTGGCTGGAGGGGTGCGGCAATAATTCTTCAGGCAAGTGCACGGCTGATGAAACAGTACATAAAACTCACGGCGTGCCGCACTCAAAGTGAATTTGGGCGAGGAACACGCGGGCACGAGAGCGTTGTGAACTGAAGATGATGGTCGCCGTCAGCTACAACTGACTGACAATTGATTCATCTTTCTTTCTTGTCGCCAAGCGACCTGTCTCTTACACGTTCATCTTCAATCCCACCTGCTGGCAGTGTGTTCTTCTGACTGTCAATTCACCTTGTCCTCCCCTCCTGCCCTCTATCATCCTCTCGTTCCTACTGTTTTCTTGTCTCTTGTGCGACCTCGACATCATTTCACGCGCCACTCACTCGCAGCTCTCACCGCAGCCTGGCCCACGCACACTGCCGACCTGGGTCGACACGCGCTTGTCTTACTTCACCCATCTGTCGGCATCTCCATCTTCTCCTTCCAATCTCTCACCGTCATATCGACATCAGTACATCGGCTTATTCCAAATCCACTAATCGAACACGCTACCCGCTGGTACGGATGGCTTCAACGTCTTCGCCGTGTACAGGCTCGATGCCGAGAGCCGTCAATAGTCCCGATAAAGGTACTGTTACCGCCTCGACTCCTCAGCCTGTGGTCCAGCAGAATCCCTTCGCAAATGGCTATGACATGGCTTACAGAATCAACACCGACGGACTCGGGATTACCTACATTGGCCTCGTCATTGCCTGGACTTGCCTCTTGCTGCCTGCTGCAATCTTCCTCATTCGCAATCGACGTCAACCTTACCTCCGCATGCGAAACATCCCACTGGCAATCAGCGCTGTCGCAACTCTCCACGTGTACTGGGTCCTTTGTATGATCGCCTATGTGCTCAATGCATACTTTCCCTGTGCAACCGAGTATTGGATCATGAGCATCTACCTACCCTTAGGTATCGCCCTGTTCCAAGCAACCAATGCTCAACTGCTCTCGGTCGCCACGGCCCAGAAGAGATACGTTGAGGGGGATCTCCGCACTGGAACAAAGCCAGCTCCCAATCCTAAAACACCAACCTGGCGGAAGTGGTGGGAGAAGGTCAAGACATACAATGCTACCAAAAATACAATGACATGGATCGCTATCGGCATGACCATCCAAGTAAGCGAATTTAAGGTGACGTCGATGGGCTTCAACTGACGACCCCGTTCAGGTGCTTTTGACTCTCATCATCTTCCTGGTCTCCAAAAGATTTCACGCTCGATTCGGCATCACCGGTCAACCACAGACGGGTACGGCTGATCAAATGAAACAGTGTCGACGAGGATGGGAATGGTAAGCGTATGTTCGCCTACAGAAAGCCTGCCTGCTGACCTGATCTAGGTGGCCTTCCATTGCATGGCAGATCTTCTGGTCATGGATCTACGCGCCTGTCCTGCTCTGGAGAGTTCGAAGCATCGACGACGTTCACGGGTGGCGCAAACAAACTGTTGCTTGTGTTCTTGCTGGGTACGGTCTCTGTTGCATTTACGACCCAGCCTTTACTAATAATGGTTCAGGCTGCCAGCTTCACCAATGTGGTTGATTGCATTGTATGCGTCTGGCATGGCAAAGGCAGATTTCTATTTTGTTCCCCCACTTTGGTGAGCCATTCTGCGTTTGCTTCACTCATGAAACGTCACTCACGCATATTCAGGTTCTCGCCATCCATCGTGATCATGCAAGCATCAGTGATATTTGTCCCGTTCTTTCAGATCTTCAAACACCGACGACTCGCGACCGAGACTCGTGACATTATCGCAGAGTGGGAAGAAAAACAGAAATACGGCTCCGTGACTACCAGTTCCACAAAGCTGGGACACCAATCTATCAAAAGTACGGTGAGCACACGTCAAGGCGTAATGTACACTATGAGCGCCCTCGAGCGGGCCCTGAAACTGGACCCCACCGGGCTTCTCATGTTTTCGGCATTGAGAGACTTCTCTGGTGAGAACATCAGCTTTTTGATTCACGTTCGAGACTGGAAAGCCAACTGGGCAGTCGGAACTGGGAAGTCTGCGATGCTGCGCAAGCACGAACCGACCAAAGGCCATGACCCAGCACTGGTTCGTCGGCAATTCCAACAGGCTGTCGGGATTTATGCTTCGTTCGTGAGCCCCAAATACTCGGAGTTCCCAATCAACATCTCTTCGGCGCATCTGAGAGATCTTGAAGCCACCTTCGAGCAGTACGCGGCCCTCGTCTGCGCTGAGCCAACCTCCAATGCGGCTACGCCATTCGAAAACTACTACTCTTCTACCGTCTCAGAGGATCTGGAAAGTCAGAGCGGAAAAGGTCAACTGTCCGTCGTGTCGACTGTTGTCGGCGAAGGTGGAAAGGACAACTGGAAGCGTGATGCAAGTCAGTCGATCCACATGCAACAGTACAAGATGACCAATTTCGGAGAGAGATTGCCTGCTAACATCGGCATTCCCGACTCGTTCGACGAGACTATCTTCGACAAGGCCGAGCTCAGCATCAAGGAGTTGGTCTTGACAAACACGTGGGCCAAGTATGTTAAGGCAGGATTCGCACAGAACAATGTGAAATCTGGCTTCGTGGCTCGCTTGCAAGCGGCGGTCGATGCGTGGCGAGTCAACCTTCCAGTCCGACTTCCGAGATTTGCTGGCAAATCCAGGGACTGAACAACACATTGTTCCGGTGGCATATTGTGTTTGGGTCGGAACTGTGTGGCAGGCGTTTGGGAGGGGGAAAGGCTGATGCGAGGAAAAATGATACCACTTGTCACGAATTTGCTTGCGTATGCTAAGGGGTCTAGGGTTGCTCATCAAACATCAAGCAAGATGGTCTCGCTGGAAAGGAGCCACGGTCGATATACTTGAGGTATTCGCATCGCTACCTTTCAGCAGGGTTTCGGAAGTATCGACAAGGCTGTGTGGAAAGCCATGGCTGAGGCATGGGTGTGTGTCTATTGATTCTTCGGAACTTCAGAGGCCACTCGGATTTTAATGTCCCACAATGCATACGTAGTATGTGTGTCGGTTTCGTACCTCGAGGTATGAGGATTGTTGCAGATCCTGTAGCAATGAGACTTGCTCCTGCACGAATAAACACACAATCTATGGAACGATACTGCTCACGTACTGCTGATGCACCACTTACTACCATATACAGTATACCGTGCATTCGTCGGTACGGCCGAGTTCCCCCACACTTGTTCCCTTCACCCTCATTTGGACTCCCGTCATCACGCACTGCACTGAGGCAAAGTGGGCATCGGTATCGTGTATTAATCTATCAACTCGGCTCGACTCGACTCATCTCCTCTCATCTGACCGTCTACTCGCCTCCATCCCGGCGTTGTGACCGTCCGTCCTGCCACCGCCTTCCTCCTCTGCAGCCTTAGACCCCTCAGTCATTTTAGTCGACTGTTGCTGCTGCTGCTGTTGTTGTTGCTGTTGCTGCTGCTGCAACCTCTCCTTTGCCCACGACCCCCACGAGCTGAAATAGGCGCCGGCCTTGACGGCGCTCTCGCGCGCCGAGGCCTGGATCTGCGCGGTATCGACTTTGGGGGCACGGTCGCGGATCGCGAGCGCACTCCAGACGCTGCCGCCGCTACCACCACCTCCTGTCGCTGCTGTGGTCGTTGGATTTGACGCATCCGCACCGGCGCTGGACCGGGATTCCGGCGGTGATGTGGGTCTTTTTTCGGACGAGGTGTCGTCACGTTCAATCACGACCATGGAGCTCGCAGTCGAGCTCGCGGTGGATAGTGTGCTGCTCCCGGCGCCGGCGGCGCCGGCGGCGGTGGCGGAGGTGGAGGTGGAGGTGGGAGCGCCAGGGTCGCGATTCTCCTTCTTGTCCGTCGTGTGGTCGTCGACTTCGGGTTGGCCACGAGCTTGATTTTGGCCTTCACTCCGGCGTTTCGCCTGCCTTTGCTGTCTCGCGCGCTCGACTTCGGCCCACACGCCGCGCAGGCCGGCCTCGACTCGCTCGCGCCCGGTCTGCCACGTACGGCCGAGCTGTTCCCGGCCCTCGCGGACACGGTCGTCCAAGTGCAGCTCGGCCACCCCCTGGGCGAACCGGCGCTGCAGGTCGTCGACGCCCAGGCCGCCCGCCGTGGGGTGACGCGGCTCGATGATGTCGAAGATGCGGTTGCCGGAAGTGAGCTTGTCGAACAGCTCGAAGTTATGCGTGCTGCGCCACATGGCTAGGAATTCCGGGTTGAAGTCGCCGGCAGTGTCGCCTGGGTCGGGGAAATGGTCGGGGATGTTCGCCACACTGGCGGGGATGGCGTTGGAGATGAGGCTCTCGTGGTAGATCTGGTAGGCCATGCTCGAGAGTAGTGACAGGATGTACTCCTCGAATTGCGTGCGGATGCTGTCCTCGCTGCCGGCATATCCCATGTGCCGCGGGCGGGAGGGGTTGTCGGGATCCCAGGTATCGAGCACGGTTTGGGTGAGCAAGTCAATCCACCGTCGGTCGGCGGCCGAGAGTTGGAGTGCTGATCGCAGGGATGGGGATGTCATGGTGATGGAGTTGGATTCGTCCAGGTTGATGAGTATGTCCGAGTATTTCTCCTTCTGTTGCAGGAGGAGGCTGTTGGTCGAGCCAACGACGTAGGATTTCGTGTCGTAGTCGGCGAGGATGTCGAGTTGTTGGAGGGGCGTGTAGGGGCCGAAAAAGGAACCCTGCGGTGTATGACGAGGTCCCGTCGTTAGCCTTGAAGATAGAGTGTGATGAGGACGCTGAAATAAGTAAAGGACGAAGGGCCTCCTGCAAGGGCTTTTCTTACCTTCCCGAATATCTGGAGGGGCAAACCCATATACGCCAATACTGTTGGGCGACCCGTTAGTTCTAGCTTACTGCCGAGACGGACACGGTCAGGTCACCGGGCATCGAGGCAGACACACGTACAAGAATTCCTTTCACTTGTCCTCAAAGTCGCTGCTCGTTGGACATTTTGCGCATACGAATCGAGACTCGGATCCGCCGCATCCTGCAGATTCGCGATCAAGCCGGGGATGAGGGAGACAAGGGCAAATTGCATCATGCAGAGACGTTCGCATTTCGACCCGAAGAAGAGCATCTAGATTGACGTGAGCATGATGCACCTCCCTGGCTCGATTGACATCCGGAGGAAAGGGAGGCAGAACACTGTGCTGGTGGTACAGGAAAGTGGTAAGGCACCTTTCGTTGTAGCAGCAAACATTTGACCAAAGCGAGTGTCTGATGTCGAAACTCGTAGATCATTTCGCGCAGAGAGAGGCCTGGTAGCCGAGCATCAGCATCACAGAACATCAGTAGTGAGATTGTGAAACCTCAGCAGCCAGAGGCGCGTATCTGGCAGGCGGGCTGAAACACAGCAAGAAGACATACCGAAATGATGATCCTTGCCGTCTTCATGCGTAGGCGGCGCTCTGACAAGACTTGCTTGAAACTCCTGCATATATGAGTCGCATCAACCGGCCGCGTCCCAGAAGCTTGCTTGATCGGCGCGACTACAGTAGGCAGGGCACTCACCTACCTGCAAGATCGAAATTTCCGAGAAGTCTCTGCACATGCCATCAGCGTCCGGTCAACCCCGACCTGTCATACGTCGTTCCGCACACGATCCTACATGAGCGAAAACTGAAAGCACACTTACTCCTGCGCAAACCACGCCGCCGTCACTGCGCCCAGCCGCTCCCTCAGTTCGCCCATGCCTCTCGCCGTCGGACTCACCACCACCACAGCCTTCTGCACAGTCGAACGCGTCACATCGGCGGATCGCCGTTTCAGTCTCTCGCTGCGTATCTGGCGCGTGCATGAGATGCCGAAGAGGGAGGTTGGCCTGCCATGATTGAGATTGGGACTGCTCAAGTCGGACTGCTGTTGAGTTTCATCGGCGACGGCGGTGCTGTTGTCGCGCTTATCAAGGAGCGTGAAGTAACTAAACTCCTCGGCCATGGTGTGCGCGCCGTCCGAGAGCGCCATAAAGGGCAGCAACGACCAGTCATTGCGTTTAGACAGCGTCTTGCCATCCCCGTCGACCCAGAACTCGATCTCGGGGCCCCTTCAACCATTCGCCAGTCAGCGAGGCAGAGAACGTGTGGCGAAGTCCCAAAGAGAGATGTACACACCGAGCGTGGTGGAAGTCGACCACGGCGACTTGAGGCGGGATACTCGTCATCTTGAATTGGGGCAGGAATCGTATTGGACAGGCATGACAACGACCAGCGGATCCGTACGACTCTCGCGCAACCTTCTACTAGATACGATGAGAAAGACGGCTGCGGCTCTATAATCTGTGCTCGTCGTCGTCCAGCGCCCAAAGGCCGGTGAAGGTTCGGACTCGGACAATCGATTCCACGCTAGCCGTACTTGGACTTGGCGGCGGAAGTCGCCTTGGCGTGCGTCACCGTCACCGTCGCCGTCGCCGTCGCCGTCACCCCGCCACGCCAGCAGAACACAAAACAGAACGCGAGTAGACGCCGAGTTGACACTATCATAAAACACAGGGCAGAGAACAGTCCCTTATTGTATAGATACTTTCATGGCACTACCACGTCGTCCCTTATCATAAGTACGTTAATCCCTCGAGTCCATCGCTCCTCGTCCAGTCTAGATTTTGTCTTGGTCTTGGTTCACCACGTCCGCTGCCCTTTCCCTCAGTTCCCGCCCCGAAGATTCCCGACTTGGCTCATGGAGGTGCGAGGGCAGTCCTATATTCCGGGCTCTGTTACCACCACCACGCCAGCGCGAGACCGAGCCTCGTCTATTCCCGCGCATGTTCTACGCCTCCAGGCCGGTTCGTGCTCTGACCTCGTTCTCCTCTTTGACCTCGAGCGGTTCAATGTTCCAGATGCTATCGGCATATTCGTTGATGCATCGATCTGGGTCTCAAGTCAGTTATGATTTCTCAGGATTTGAATTAGGGCATACCGGAGGTGAAGAAGCCCATTCTGGCCACACTGATGATTGACTTGCTGACCCAGGAGTCTTGGTCCTTGTACGCCTCATCGATAAGGTCCTGTGTCTGGCAGTAGCTGTTGAAGTCATCGCTAACTGTTGTATCCTGTGGTCAGCTCATTGCGGACGGTTTGAAGTCGGAACGTCTTACCAAGGTAGTAATCGCCATGCTCAACGATGCCAGTGATTAGAGCACCAAACGAACTCTCGTCACCGAAGGTACCCTTCTTGATGTAGTCGAATACCTTCAAGAGCTCCGGGTTGATCTTGTACTCGCCATAGAAGTGGTGATGGCGCAGATCCTCCACGTCTTCCGAGAGATTGCCGAACAAGAAGATGTTCTGCTCGCCGATCTCGCGAGTGATCTCGATGTTGGCACCATCGAGAGTACCAATGATGAGACCGCCGTTCAACACGAACTTCATGTTACTCGTGCCTGACGCTTCCGTCCCAGCCGTCGAGATATGCTCGCTGATGTCGGAAGCCGGAATAATGATCTCTGCCTTGCTGACATTGTAGTCCTCGAGGAAGACAACTTTGAGCAGGTCGCCGACGTCGGGATCCTTGTTGACCACATCCCCGACCTTGTTGATCAAGTGGATGATGGTCTTGGCCATCCAGTACCCGGGAGCGGCTTTGCCACCAAAGACCGATACACGGGGAACAAGCTTCTTGCGCTCTTCGGGCGACATGGCCTTTATGGCCATATAACGATGAATGACACCGAAGATGTTGAGCTGCTGGCGCTTGTACTCATGGATCCGCTTGACCTGGATGTCGAAGAGAGCCTTGGGATTGACACTGTAACCTTTCGTCTTCTGGATGTGCTGCGCGAGTCGGACTTTGTTGGCATACTTGATTTCTGCCCACTCCTTCTTGAAGGCCTTGTCGTCCACGTACGGCTCAAGTTTGTTGAGAAGCGTCAAGTCCTTCAAGAACTCGTAGTTTCCGAGCTTCGATGCAATCAGTTCTGACAGGCGCGGGTTGGCTTGGTGCAACCATCTTCGTGGAGTAATACCATTGGTGACATTGGTAAACTTGTCTGGGCCGTAGACCTTGACAAAATCCTTGAAGATGGTAGTTTTGATCAGGTCCGAGTGCAGTTCGGCAACGCCGTTGACCTTGTGCGAGCCGACGATGGCCAGGAACGCCATACGCACCATCTTGGGCTGGGATTCCTCAATGATGGACACTCTGCCCAGGAGATCTCGATCCTTGGGGAAGCGGCGTTCGACCGATTGAAGGAAGAAGAGGTTTATTTCATAAATGATCTGGTTGTTCAAAACATTGCTTTCATTAGTAATGTCCTTCAGCATAGTCAACGGCAACAATGAGGGGATATGCCTGTTTGAACTTCGAGTCGTTGTGTCTCTTCGGAGCCTGAGCATGGGGGAAAGCCTGATCACAGATTGCGCAGTAGAAGATCCATCCTGTCCAGATGCCGGCAGGCTCGGGCCAGGGAGGATGAACAGGGGAATGGTAGCCGCGAGCCCTCGAGGATGCAGCTACGTCTGGAACGCATACAAATATAGGAGAGTACCACTTACACTGAGGTGACGCGGAAGGAGGTTCTGCATCAAGGGCACTGACCATTTCTCCAGCGCTTCGGGCAAGACTGTGTGGTTGGTATAGCCGAATGTCTGGGTGACGATATCCCAGGCAGCATCCCATTCCAATCCTTCCATGTCGACCAAAATCCGCTGCAGTTCGACAATTGCCAGCGTCGGGTGAGTGTCGTTCAGCTGAATGGCCACCTGTTCTGGGAATTCAGACCACTTGCGCTTGGTCTTCTTGAACCTGCGAACAATGTCGTGAAGAGAGGCAGCGCACCAAAAGTATTGCTGCTTCAACCGGAGCTCCTTGCCTCGTTCAAGGTTGTCATTCGGATACAACACGGCCGAGATGGTCTCCGCGCGCTGCTCGTCGGCCACAGCACTCTCATATTCGCCCGAGTTGAACTTGGCGAAGTCAAATTCACCACTTGAGGCTTTGCTTGACCAGAGCCGCAGGTTGTTCACCGTGGGAGTCCCATAGCCTGGAACGGGCACATCGTAAGCCGTCGCGGTGACGATCTCGCCGTCTTGCCAGGACACAATTTGCTTGCCCTCGTCGTTGGTGTACTTGTTGATCCAGCCGTAGAACTGCACGTCAACCGTCACATCGTGTCGCGGAAATTCCCATGGGTTGAAGTCGAGCCAATAATCCGGGATTTCAACCTGGTAACCATCCTGAATCTCTTGCTTGAAGATGCCGTACCTGTACCGCAGGCCATAACCCCAGGCCGCGTAATTCAACGTGGCTAGGCTGTCGAGGAAGCACGCGGCCAGGCGACCGAGACCACCATTTCCGAGCGCCGCGTCATGCTCTTGTTCAATGATATCCTCAACACGGAAGCCAAGCTCCGCGAGACCCTCTGCCCCGTTATAAGCTTGAGGGAGTCACCAGCCGGAGATAAAACCCACCTTTGGCCACATTCTTCAGTCCGACGTTCAACATTGCATTGTCCAGCGCTCGGCCCATTAAGAACTCGAGGGAGAGATCTGAAGGGGATGGGTAAGCGTTGTGATATCAACGCTTCTCATTTCCGTCACATACAGTAGATTCTTTTCTGGTCGGCAAAGGTTTGTCTCTGTTGGGTCTTGTTCCAGTCGATGATGAGACGGTCTCGAAAGGCCAGCGCGGTCCCAGAGTAGGCGGCCCTGAAGCGTGATCAACAGCATTCACAACAAAGTCGGTCGGCGAGACCCACAGCTCATCGCAATTGAACAGAGATCTTGCCAAAGTAGTTTCAATGTGCTTGACAGTCTCGGTCTGTTGTGCAAGGTTCAGCCGCCCCGCTCAGAAATTGTATGGGAGGACGCACCTCGAACTCTTCCTTTGTAGTGAAACCGCGCGGAGACTGTAACGTTGGCATTAGAGAGGGGGAACGGCCGGAGCAATCGCCTCAGACATACAAATTTCCTCCATCTGTTGTGCAACTTGTCAGTAGCTGGCCATGGAAGCTGCGCATGAGGATCTCGACTTACGCCTCTCGCATAGGCTCGGGGATGCTCGACTCCACCGCCTTGATGTCACCGGCTCCAAAGCCCGTGGCGGTTCGCTTGTGCTTCGGCCTCGTGAAGCCGGGACCGACAGGACCTGACAAGGTAGAGATGGGCGCGCTCGTCGAGGGCCTGCGCTCCCGAGGGGCCTGAGCGGCAGCTGCGGTAGCCATCCTGGAAACGGGCTAAGAGGAGCCGCTTGAGGGTGCAAGTGAAGAAGACCACAGTGATCGGAATGAGACAATAGAGAGAATGTCTATGTCAAAACGTAGGAAAGGAAGGATGGAGCAGGGCGGTCAAGAAGAAGGGCAGACAGCGAGAAGAGGGCAAGTGATGATGTGCTGCTGCTGGACAGGGCGGGAAGGAAGGGGAAGCTCCAGCTAAATGGACGTGCTTGTCCGTTGGGTACAAATGCAGTATGATGATTGCCATGCAGCAGCGTAAAAGCATAACCCATGCAGAAGCAAGCACGAATGGTCGCCGAGTAACAGCGTATCAACCGGGGTATCCATCACTCAGCATTAGTGGCATGCCAGCAACAACAGGCCTTGTCGTTGCTCGCGATCAAGGAAGCGGCGAACTCGACTTCTATGGCACGGCTACATGTCCCCTAGAGCACTTCTACTATGAACCGCATGAAGCGGTGAGTGCGAGAGAATCCCCATGTTTGCTACACGACTGCATGTTCCAATGCTTGCTCTATTTACCCCGCCTCCGCGAGATGCCTATTGTTCGGAGAGCTCCAGGCCACGGACCAGCTATTGGCACGGGCTGGGCGAGTGAACTGGCCCAGCCAGGTACATAAAGTAATGAATTTATTTTCCGGCACAATCTGTTTTGCTGGGCGATCATCCTGATGTATTTGACAGCTGCGATCGTCGCGGTGAAGCGGCACATGCCAGCAGGATAGAGAAAAGGTGAAGTGGGTGGGAGCTCCTTTGGCGGCAACCACATGGCGGGGTAAGGCGGCGCTGGGAGGCGACGAACAAGGATCCGACATTTACCTGCTGTGGGCAGACGAGTCGATGTCATTGGACGCAATTCCCACCTGTCACAAATCGACTAGTACACAGTACTACAAGTAGTAGCCGTAAGCAGAGTCCAATGTCTGCGTGGGGGAGGCGGCGGGCAAACCAACTGACTGCTCCTGCGGCAATTCTGTCACAATTTTGCTTTTCTCAGCCCCGAGTGGCTATCCATCTGGGTACGTAATGTAGCAACCAAGTAGCGCTGGAACAACAAGGCTGTCGTATGGTATATCAATCAGACCACCATTATGCTATGCTTCGGCTCGGGTTCGCATGCTGAGCTCATCATTCGCGGTTCCAAACCTCCCATCTGGTGCACCTCGCGCGGCTTCTGTAATCTGCCGCTTGCTTCGTAACTGCTTTCCTCATCGGGACCGCCCTGTGAGTGGTGATGCGCAGGCCTCGATCCATTCTGTGGAACGTCTGCGCATTCTCGCACGTGGGAATAATATCTTTATTATGAGTACACGGCGACGATTGCGGCCCGTAGATGCCATATATCCACATCTTCAGTTGTCCACCAGGGGGTTCGACGGTCTTTCCTCTCTGCCACTGCTCGACAATTGAATAATTGTCGGAGGCCGAACGTTCCTGGAAACGACCAGTTCGATAGGGTGGTCGATGCCGGTATGTCGAAAACTTCTAACATCTCAGTCTGGAGACTCTCGTGACAGTTGGCTCAATACCCAATTCGGCCTTCATCCCGACTCAGACAGCAAAACCTGTTGCAGTGATGGCCCGCTCCTCGCGGTGGCCACGATCCTGACGTGCTCCCTCCCTCTTCCTCTCGAGCAATGGAAACTATTGCCAAACGCCAAACTTTTTGCATCAGAAGACCAAAGGCGCGGAGACCGCAGCAACGAAAATCCAGGGCTTAGTACCACTGCCAACCACGCGCGCGACCTCCAGCGGCAGAAAAGATAGAAGCGCATACTGATGGCGCCTTCCCAGTCCGTCATGACTCCCTTTCATCACATGACACGCTAGACGCCGGGGAATAAATGCATAACTCAAGGTGAAACAAACATGGAGTGGTCGTGGCTTTCATAATATTCCAGAGTCTTTCAGGGCGTTTTGTAATATGGTCTCCTTGACCGCGGCGAAGACCAGCCGGATGTTCGTTGTGTCGGTAGCTTGCGTGAGACTGGAAGAGTTCGGTTAGCGAAGGGCCGTCTGGACTCAGCTCACTGGCTATCACTCACTGAGGGTAGAGGTTGAGTTGTGCGCGGTTCACCTGATTGAACCGCCACAGCAGATATTTGGCGGCCCGATTGACGTCGTTGCCGCCCGAGTAATCAGGGAAGTAATTCCCCAGGGGTGACCGACCCAGCTTCTCTTTGAACAGGTCGACCTTGTTGAGGAACAGAATGATGCTGGTCCTCATGAACCACCTCGAGTTGACGACGGAGTCGAAGAGGACAAGACTTTCCATCATCCGATTCTGGAACGTCGGTCAGCAACCCATCCCACGCTTTTGTTCCGAGATCTGCATACCTGGTTCGATTCTTCCAGCAATACTTGGTCGTATTCACTCAACGCCACACAGAAAATAATCGACGTGACGTTCTCGAAGCAGTGGATCCATTTTTTGCGCTCACTTCGCTGCCCGCCCACATCGAACATACTGACGCATGTTAGCCACTCGCCCGGCCAAGGACCCTTCGTTCGACAGATACTGACTGCATGCTCAACTGGCCCATGGTGAACCTTGTCTCGTATATTCCTGTTGTCTTTGTCCGTGCTCGCAGGACGTCCGCCTCATTCGGGATATAGTCGGGCGCCGCCAATCTCCGGACTTCTTCGAAGAAGCTGTAGAGAAGTAAGCAAGTGGCCGGGGATATAAGTGCGACCACATACTAGGGGGCGGAGTCCATCAGGTAGAACTCGCTCTGCCTTTCCATTGTTTTCGTCGCCGCTGCATCTTTCCATATGGCTTGCACGGCGTCGGCCACTTTGGGATCCAGCGTGGTGTCGGGGTCCGGATCCACATTGAACTCCATTATGTAGTCGACGTAGTCCTTGACTGTTTGATCTTCTGGTTCGATTTCGAACTGCTGCATCGCGCCGATCAACGCCTTCATGCAGTCGATCAGATTTTTATAGATGGTGAGCCGATACAGTGCCCGTTCTTCCTGCGTGTAGCCATTTTGGTGGATAATCTTCATTTGCTTCACAATTGTCGACTTTCCACTCTCGCCGGACCCTAACATAGGCATGTGTCAGTCATCTGCGGGCAACATGGTGATCACTCCTCGTGTGCATACCCAGTAACAGAATTTTGCATTCTCGCCGTAATCTGCGGGAATCTTCCTCGAGTTTCTTGTCTATAGCCTGACTCCTCTTCTTCTGTTCCGTGTCCTCGGTCGATGCCTCCTTGCTTCCGCATGCACCCATATCGAAGGAATTCTGCTAGTTGGAGCGCAGCGACAGCGGGAGCGCTGCAGGAGCAGCGCCAGTTGCGGCTGCAGCTGCGAAGGGAAGCTGCACGGGCTGTCTGCTGCGGCTGCGGCCTGATTGCGGGGAAACTGGCAACCGGCGTCGAGTCGAAAGAGCAACGGGCGATGCACCGTAAGCGGTAGGGAGAGAGTCGAGAGGATCGAGGGATGCGTGCGCGAGCAGTTGTAGCGGAGGGCGTCGATGACCTGGGGGATGTTGATGATGGGTGGACGGGGCCGAGACCAGGATTCAGTTTGGTTGTGGAGCTCGACGCTCGCAGACTGGAACGTCTCGAAAGAAGGACGACAAATGCGGGCCGCTCCAAGCTGGCGAAGCACGGCAATAGCTGAGGGACGTAGTTTCGCAGGGATGAATGAGATTATTGCTGCTACCTCACCGCAACGGCGCGCGAGAGGTCGAGGCAGTAGGGTGGAAGCAGAGAGACGTAGCAGGAGCAGCGGCAGTGGATAGCTGACGAGAGGGACGAACGGGAATCGTGGAGAGAGCGAGTTTGCCTCGTGCCAGTGCCAGGTGCCAGAGCCACTCTCGAAGGGCTAAGCGGAGTAGCCGAGAGCGGGAAAGCTGGGCTTCAGTGGCCAGTAGCTAATTGAATGCCGTCGGGCGCTTTGTCTTTGACTCGCTTTATTCACGTACTATTTGGTTATTATTGCATTCGACTGTCTCTGTTTGGTACGACCGACCTGTCTGCTCTCCGCCTTGTTTTAGAAAGTGCCGGCCCCGACGACTCGAAGAACCAATATAGGCGAATCGTGGACCAATTACGCACACCTGCGCAGTATGAGTTGTCGCAAACTCGCTCCGAGGCTCCTCTTCCCGTTGCATATTCCTCCTTGTCCGGTCACTGCCCGATTCGATCGACTCGAGTGACGTGTAGCTTCGCAACGCCTTCGATCTGTAAAACACAAATAGCTTTGGAGAGCCACTATCGCCAATCTCATGACAACGCTCTTGTACGGAGTAGACGATACACGATATGCCTCATGATTACACTATTTTCCGAAGCAGAAGCAATAATGGAGTTTCTCCGTAGCTGTCAGTATCCGCCTAGCTGACACGAGATATCTCAGGAACCTTGATAAGTAGGCGGGATTAGCTCTTCTGGATTTTCTGGGCTCCGCGGTAGCTGAGAGTGCCTCAATGCAGCCTTGCCGCTTGACAATGCTCGAGTGGGCATTTGTTGGGTCATCTAAGGCAAATCGATCGTCAAGCAGAGCGCGACTCAAGCAGCAAAAAGGAAGCAAAGCAATTCATCATATGGCGAGTACCTTGTAAACATGGTAGATCTCCGATCGTTGGGGGCTGGGTTACACCTGCGTCGAGTTTTCTTTTCCTTCTGCTCTTGGACTTGAGCGGTCTTTCTGAAAGAATGCAGCATGAGGCAAGCTCTTGAAATGGCCATCTGCGTACGAAACGATACAGGAGCAACTTGAGCCTTCAGAACGCGGATGATTTTGCGAACATGTCACCGGAATACAGACCTTTGTCTCTTGTTAGAAATCGCTACTGTTATCACGCCTTCGCCCGCCAGCTACTGATCAGGGGGATGCCAGGATCAAACGTCCTCGCAGACTGAAACTGTGCAACAACAAGAGCCAACAGGAGGCTTGAACAGAAACATAAGCCACTGCCGTAGGCTTGGTTTCTGTTAAATGTCAACTCTGGGCGATCAATATTAACCTCCCGCGATCGAGGCACATCTGGGAGTTCTACTCAATCGCACGGCTGCCGGCTTCTTCTGTCCTGTATGCGCATCTGATGATCAAGCGCTCACTAGGAAGGAGCATGACTCCTTCGAGAAAGGCCTCTGTCCCAAAGGTTATCCTTCTAGCATGATGATACTGCGTCATGCGGGACAATACAGTGGTCCGATCTGTCGGCGAGCAGTATCGGTGATATGTACCACATCTCTCACGCAGCTTGATTAACCAGTAAAAGCAGCGCCGGCGCCGCCTCACCTGGTCACCAAGGAAGGAACATCCCGACGGCACAGAAAAGAGTCAACCCTATTGAATTTTCAAGAGCGACGACAGCTGTTGTGTTTGGACCGCTGAGTATACTAGGTAGGAGGTTGTACGAGTACACTCACCAGGTGAGATCATCGGTTGTTCACAGCTTTTGCAAATAGGCTCGCTGGTTCTGCAGGTGTTTTAGTCCTTCGAGAAAGCGTGACGGTCGGGACGACGGATTGGAATCGATACGAGATCTGACTAAGGAGGGAGTCTTTTCTCGAGGCGCGGTAGAGCAGCATGCTCCCTATTCGTCTGTCGAGGTTGTTAAACATTAGCTAGATGATTCATCCGGCCATGCTCCAGCTGGAAGAAGAGGTGCGGCGAGCTGTGCCTGGCGCCCGACGGTTATGGTGAACAGGCGCGGTCCTGGGCTCTGGGATGCGGAGTTGCTTCAAGAACAACGACCATTGAAGCATGAGCTGCTCTTGAACTAAACTCTGTGTGTGGTTCCGTGGGTGTGCCTGCACCCACAATAAAGAGCTTACTCGGCCAGCCTGAGCTTTGAGCGGCTGAACGAAGGTTGGAGGGGATCGGATGGACCGATCGAGGGGCAAGTTACCGTAAAACCAGCCAGATGCCAATCCACTGCACGCCGAAGACCGCGATGGGCATGCCAGGCGCAGGATGAGATCGTCATCTTTCATCTTTCCAAGCTACAACACAGGCGCCCTAAGCCGGTTCCAGCGATACAGAGCCTTAGTAACCATCTGAAGCGGTGGTGACCTGAGTTGCCCCACGCTGCTCGCTGCCTCTTCAGAGTTCTTCTTGCATGCTCGCAAAACACATGAAAGTTCTGTTGACGGTCTGTCACCCGTACCAAGTCACTCGCCTCGTCCGAGTAGCAACTTTTCATCCTCCACCTGCTTGCGCCACCCGCGCTTGAGCCCGAGGTTCGTGACTTTCAGCCGCTCCAGTCCATTCACATCCTGATCTCTAACTGCGACCCAGGCCCCTCTGAAACATCTCCCTAGTTTCCCGAGTATCGATACCCTCGCCGTCGGTCTACTGCCTTCTCTTCCTCTCTCTCCTCTGACTTGGTCTACGTCGGCGAGCCAGTAGCTGTTCGCATCAAACTGCGCCTCCCCAACGCGATCCGTTCCAATACCCGAACGTCCCACGACCGGGCTTTTTTCCCTTCAACTATCTGGCTGCCGCTGGCTGCTACTTTGAACAATCTACACAATGGCGGAGTTTGTGCGAGCCCAAATCTTTGGGACGACCTTCGAGATCACGAGCAGGTATGGGGGATTTGAATCCGGATGCCAGGACGCCCAATTGATTCACTGGTGGCCAGGTACACCGATCTACAACCGGTTGGCATGGGAGCCTTCGGTCTTGTCTGGTGAGCAACGATGGCGATGAAGAGGTGCAGGGCAATCATTGACAATCATCAAGCTCTGCGAAGGACCAGTTGACTGGCCAGTCTGTGGCAGTCAAGAAGATCATGAAGCCCTTCTCTACACCTGTCCTCGCAAAGCGCACTTATCGAGAACTGAAGCTGTTGAAACACCTCCGGCACGAAAATGTGAGCAAGATCGTTCCAACGACGTTCAAGATGCTAATTGATCAGGTCATCTCCCTTAGCGACATCTTTATCTCGCCACTGGAAGACATGTATGCCGAACCATGGTATCCCACCTTCTCACCCAGATGCTGACTTTGGGCGCAGCTATTTCGTGACGGAGCTTCTGGGCACGGATCTTCACCGTCTCCTGACCTCAAGACCGCTCGAGAAGCAATTCATTCAGTACTTCCTCTATCAAATTCTGGTATGCCGATCACCCGGAAGCTCGATCCGGTCATGGAGAGTTCTGACAATCACGTGCAGCGCGGTCTGAAATACGTCCACTCGGCTGGTGTGGTGCACCGAGACCTGAAGCCCAGCAACATCCTCGTCAATGAGAACTGTGACCTCAAGATCTGCGACTTCGGGCTGGCTCGAATCCAAGATCCCCAAATGACGGGTTACGTCTCCACCCGGTACTACCGAGCCCCCGAGATCATGCTTACCTGGCAGAAGTATGATGTAGAAGTGGACATCTGGAGCGCCGGCTGCATCTTTGCTGAAATGCTGGAAGGGAAACCATTGTTCCCTGGCAAAGACCATGTCAACCAATTCTCCATCATCACGGAGCTGCTCGGAACCCCTCCACAGGATGTGATCGAGACCATCTGCAGCGAAAACACGTTGAGATTCGTGCAGTCCTTGCCCAAGAGAGAAAGACAACCACTCAGTTCGAAGTTCAAGAACGCCGATCCTGCGGCCGTCGACCTCCTCGAGAAGATGCTGGTGTTCGATCCTAAGAAGCGGGCATCAGCAGCTGGTGCCCTGGAGCACGAGTATCTCTCCCCGTACCACGATCCGACAGACGAGCCCGTCGCAGATGAAAAGTTCGACTGGTCATTCAACGATGCCGATCTTCCCGTGGATACCTGGAAGATCATGATGTACTCTGAAATCCTCGACTATCACAACATTGACAACGGGGAGACTGAACTCGGAGGCAAGCCTTTGACGGTGGAGCAAGCGCAGGCTGTCAACCAACAGGTAGTTCAGTAGAGAGCATACTTGCAGACAAGATCTAGCTTAAAACCAGGCAGGAAATCAGGGCTGCCGAGGTTGCTCTTCATGGAGACTGAAGTGAGACGATTACCACGAAACGTTTTGGGGTAGCATGAACGCGTACACAGAGCCAAAGCCATTGCAGAGTCATGTATTCTCTTGCGCCCAGCGGTGCTCGAGCGGAGACAGGAGTCCTATTTTCCATAGAGGCAGTACAATGTCGAGTTGACGCAGCGGTACAGGGCCCGTGATATCTGGTAGCGTCCATTGACTTGCTTATGGCGCGTCTGTTCAGTCGATGATCCCCTCCTTATCGTTTCCGGTGGACGCTCCTCTGTGCAACTGTCCTTCCACTGTCGCCGGCCCCCTCGTCACCAACCCTCGCAAAGACGTACTCCCAGACACCGCCTCGTGACTTAGGGTCATCGAGGCAGGCATCGTCGAGGTACAATTTGCCTGTGGTGCTTCCCCAGGCGACGAGCCGAGTGGAGGCGGTCGAGGCCAGCTGCTTGGTTTCTTCCTTGCTGGAGTTGGTGTTGCCTGCAATGTCCGTAGTGAGGACATCTTGACCATAAACAATCGTGGTTGTGATACTCTGTAGGAGAGTGCCAGGTGAATGAGGGTTGTGCGCCTCAGGTTTGCGGCTTTGTAAAGGATTTTTGTTGATGTTGTTGTTGCTCGTGTTGTTTCCCGTCGTTGCCTGCCATCAACATGGCGGTTCACGGACGAACGCTCTGACAGTCACATAGCGAAAGCTGGCCTCAAACCGATTCTCGGGGAACTCTTAGCCCGACGCAGGACCATTTTTGCGCCATCACATCGTATCACATTGCATTGCATTCTCGCGGGAGAGTGTCACCTACTGAGACTGCCATATCGCTAACCGTGCGAACATCTTTGACCAGGCGAAGTCTACTCACCGCATCAAAGACTGATGCGGACGTGCTCTTTTCACAGAAAGCTCATGTTCTGGCGTGGCGTGCTAAGCAACTGCCCATGGCCGTCTTTGTTGCATTTTATGCAGTCGTGCTACTGTAGGCCGTCAGGTTGCGTGAATGCCTTTGACATTGACGATTACGGCGGAATTAGGCTCCCTTGCAACTTGGCGCCTGCGATGCCGGTTATATGTACCACAATACCCGGGATTAGCCTCGGTTCATTCCAGGCATTGAGCTTGTGGGAAGACGAGCAAAATGTCTCTCTGGAGTATCAGGTATGTACCAAGCTCGCCCACTATCTGGGGCTATCACACAGTCGTTCGGCGTCCGTCTAACGGGGGCCTCGCTGACTGAAGCGGCAAAGAAGCAATAGTGTTTTGTTGGCCCATCATCTCTGGGTCTCGTTCCTTTTCCTTGTTTAGGGCTTCCCACTAATGAAGTAAGTCACTAGTACATACTACATAAATGGCAAGTCGATGGTCGGCCTGGATGTCTGACATTCTCCATATACTTACTTATCGTCGTTTGAGTAATCCAATAGTACTGTCAACGCGACCTCGTTAAATAAACCGACAAGATTCTCGGGCAGTGATCTCAATCTGACACCAGAGCTGCCTCTACTGTTGACTTGCTCATCGCCATCTGCACAAGCCGGCAACATGACTGCACCTCCAACAGCCGACCAGGCCCTTTCTACGCCGATTCACCAGGTCTCGTTCCTGGAGAAGCTGGATGTGTTCCCTGGACTCCTCTCAATCGGTAGGAGCGCCTCTCTGCATGTGGTTTCTGAGGCTGACGACTTGCAGTGGGAACCGCGTTGTACACAGCGGTCACAGCTCCCTTCCGTGGGGAGTCAGGAGCCCACACATACGGGCAGCATATCAACTTTGCGGTAATTCGCAAGGTAGACACACCTGCCTCTGAACGCGCTCTTTTTTGCTGACGGGCCCAGATGGTGCGAAGGCTCAGTACCCTTCAAATACAGTGAGACGCTTCAGTTCCGTGGCGAGGAGCTCGGCTGACGCGCATAGGTATATCGGCGCTCCCTTCTCCAAGGTCTACGAGAAATGGTGCAAGGACAACAGCATGCAACCCAACTTCGTGACGCTCCAGTCCGGAGTCAAAGCATTCTGGGTCGGCGACCCGAAGACCGCCAAGTACATCTGCGTCTACTATCATGGTGCGTGCACCCGTGGTGTTGGCACATGCACTGACCGTTACATAGGCGGCGGCTTTTCGCTCGACGGTGATGACACTCACCTTAAATTCTGGCACGGTGTCCAAAAGGATGCACAATCTAGCGACATCACCATCGCGTTCCTGTTTCTCGAATACACACTTGTGCCGCATGCGACGTATCCAAAGCCGGTCTACGAAGCCGTGGAGGCAGTCAAGTACGTGATGGAGGACTTGAAGCGACCAGCGTCTCAAATCATCCTCGCGGGTGATTCTGCTGGTGGCAACATGTGCCTGGCCGTTCTCTCACAGATAATGCATCCTTCAGCCGACTTCCCGGAACTCAAATTGGGCGAAGGCGAGAAGCTCAAGGCCATTGTGGCTGTCGCACCTTGGGTGAGTTTCCGTCTAGATTGGCCGAGCGAAGAGAAGAATCGGTACAAGGATCTTGTTTCCCATTACGCAGGGAAAAAGTGGTCGACAGACTATCTGGCTGGGAAGCCGACAACGCCATACGCCGAGCCGCTTACTGCGCCGGCTGACTGGTGGAAAGACGCGAAGGTCGAACAAATACTGGCCGTCTCCGGTGCCAACGAGGTCATACTCGACAGCATCGATGAGTGGGTAGAGAAGTACAAGGTAAGTCGGCTCTATCCTCTTGCTGTTGTTGCCTAGACATTGCTGGATGAGATTCTGACGTTGATCTGAAGTCGGTAAACCCCGACAACCTCACTTACGTGGTTGGAGCAAACGAAGCGCATATTGCGCCCATCATCCACTTGCGTTTCGGCGACACTGCCGAGACAGAGCAAGGGAAGGCCATCAAATCGTGGATCAAAGCCAAGTTGTGATTCAATAGCGCGGGCAAGCTGAGGGAGAGCCGGGCAGCAGACAGATTGAGAGCCTTTGTTGGACCACATATAGTGTCCCCATGGAACCTCCATCCCCGATTCCCATCCCTCTTCTACTACGATGTCCTCCTCATAGTGGTGAGAAAACTGCATATGAGAATGTGCCAACTTCAGGTAAGTCACAGGAGTGACATGGGATGCACATGGTTAGCCTTCACCACTCTGCTTGACCATGACAGTTTCGAACAAACAACACTACGTTCTCATGACCAGAGTTCCACTTGTGGCCGCTTCGCATGCTGTATACTGCAAGTCCTCAACTCCACAGGCACATGGTTCTTTTTCGTGTCACTAACCAAGCAGGTGTCAAACTCTATCGCCTGTCAAGAATTTCCAGAACGATGTCCGGAGGCCGTAAAGTGATGGCACCTGACAGACTCTCAACCTCAGCTCGTTTGCTCGAACGAATCCGCGAGGCATATATGGTTCGAAACGTCGTTGCCAGGTTTCTGGGTTGGAGAACATCGCAAGATGCCTGATACAGACCCATGGCTTATCCTTCAACCCCCCACCATCGAAGTCAGCTCAGTTGGACCTCATCGGATCCATCGAGCGCTCAGCCTTCTTGGCTGCTGTCAGCGACGGGTCGTAAAAGCCAGGCCGATACTCCTTGCACGCGGTTTTCCCTTGCGAGCACGATTTTATCCGGTGCCGAAGCACTCGTCAGGAGGCCGGCCGCCGGATTTTCTGACTCGCCCGCCCGGCCGCCTGTGACCCTCAAGCGCAAGACTTCGATATCGCCATGGTCTCTATTCCAATCTACCAAAGGTCCAAAAGCCAGGAGTCCGAACCGGGACGCAACCCTCTCTCCGATACTCGGTGGGCAAGAAACTAAATCAAAGGCGGGCACGCGATGGTGGTCACCAAACCGACCTGTACTGGACAACAACAGACCCCGACAGCGGATCAGCCCGCCCATTCCTCCTCGACCAGATGGTGTCCAAAGACGGGGCGTTCTCGAGCCACACCCTGAGCTGTCGCGTGGCACGACGACTGGCGCCTCAAAAGTTGAACGACCGCCAGGCCACCAACTGGGGTCGTCTGCGAGAGCAAGATCCCCTGCTACACCCGGGCACCCCCTAGCTGACCTAGATCCAGACAAGGATGGCGCAGAATTTTCGCGAATCCACAAGGCCGGCTGGGACAAAGTGATACCGAAGCAGTGGATGGAATATCAGTTCAGCGATGCCTTTTCCGTGTCACAAGAGGAGCGAAGCGTTTACAGTCAAGATAATGGCGAGGAAGAGGCGAAGAAAAAACTGACCTCTCAGCTTACATCGGTGATCAATGACAATGGGTTCCTTGCGGGGGAAATGACCCCCTTTGAGCCGGAGATGGTGTCGCACGACCACGCCGACGCACAATGTCATTCTGACCGACCCGAGAGAGGTGTCGAGGCCCAGCAACTCAAGGCAGGTCCACGGTGGCCGTTTGAGGGATCGACACCAACGTCACAACCGGCGACACTGACATACACGTCGACAGCCTCGCCTGTTCAGCATTGGCTGTCCTCCATTCGCCCTCCTTCGGACATTCGCCCCGCGTCCCCGACAGTGCACAACAATGAGGCCCCTGTCAAGGTCAGGGCCAACCCCGGCTTGAGTCTACAGCAACCTGGCTACAGCCAGACTCTTCATCGTCCCGGTGAAAAGACCTCGACGTCCGGCTTTACTCGAGCACGTCCCTCGAAGCTGAGCAGTCGAGACAAGGCGGTCCCAACCCCGCCGCGCGAACCTGATGGCAGGTTCCTCACTCCGCGACCCCCAAGAATCGACTCACTACGTCGGTGCTCTCCCATTGCCAGTATCCCCGAAGAAGGCGCAGATCTCTCATACAATCCTTCCATTGAAATCTCGCCACGCAGCCAACACCCGCCGTTGCACAACCACCCAGTGCCGTTATCAATCAACTCCACCTCCACCCCCTCCTCCAGCTCGTGGTCGACAATCCTCTGCACCGATGCCAACGACAGTGACAATAATAGCAACGTCACCCTGACCCAACCACGAATCCATGACGCTACACCACTACCGACAAATCGACCAAGCAACAAAAACAAGCCGCTCCCCCTTCTCCCCGACGAGCCAACAACCACAGTCACCTCTACGTCTCCGCGAGGTCCGGAAGCGGAAGCGGAACTGGAAGAGAACTACGAGAAGCGCGATTCCCTCACCGATACCATTGACCAGGTCTTGGAACTGTACTACCGCCCCGACAGCGAGAGTGGCAGCGACAACGACGAACATGACCAAAATGCCCTTATACGGCCTGGCTCTTCTTGTTGTTCTACCTCGACATTAACTCTCCAACCCTCATCATCCGAACCATCCGGACAAGCTTCCCACATGCTAGACACAAACACAGACAGAGACACAGACACAGACACAGAGGTGACGTCCATGCTCGTGTCCGGTGGATCATCCCGTCGTTTTACTCCTCCACTTACACCTACTCGCACATCCGCATCGACACCCGCATCGAAACCGATGATATCCCCCGGGCGCGGATCACTCAAGGCGGGTGACTCAGACTCAGATTCGGACTCGGACTCGGCTTCGTGCCCGCACTCGCAGCACTTCGTCAAGTCATACCCGATCTTCTATGACGGCATGTCGTACCCTGAGCTAGGTCGTGGGTCGTCGTGGGATGGAGGTGAGAGGGGCTCGGGTATGCATCACGTGCATCAGTACCAGCACCGACATCAGGACCTGCGTCAGGATGAGCGGCAGGGTGAGTATCTCGATAGGGAAACACACATCCGCTGGTCAGGGAGCGCGGTCGTCACGTTTGTGGATCATACCGGCAGAACGTGGATTTGATGATGGGGAAGGAAAGGTTATCAATGATTGGGAGAAAAATAAATACTGCGCCTGCGCGTGCGTGGGAATCGTTGTATTCGATGTATTCAATACATTTGGCGGACCGGACTGACGACCGAGACAACAATCTCGCGTACGGTTCGGTTCGGTGGCTGAGCTTGCGAAGCCCTATCTATCTAGCATCTCAACCTTGGTGACATGATACAGTATAGAATGGAATGGACCGAATAATGCAATGCATGGGAATGAGATACACAGCTAATATCCTCTGCCCCGGGTGCCTGAACGGTATCATATTCCTTGTTGACCAGACCAGACCAGGCTGGCTAGCATACTTATTTACTTATGTACGCAGCTACTACAACTTCCCAGCCCGACTGCCTTCTCTGTAATGCCGGTCAGCCGAATGTGTGTCCCGAATCATTCGCGTCTTCCCGCTCACTCGTTTCGTCGGAAACTCACACGAAACTTTGCACCAACGCCTTGACTTCGGCGTCGGTAAAGCCCTTGACGCCCAGCAATTTGCTATCGTCTCTGCCCTCGAAGGTGCCGCCAGTCTCCTTGCCCCCGAAGATGCCGGAGAGAATGAATCCGACCATGGCCTTGCCGATGTCGCCACCACTCTGCAACTCCTTGAGACTCTCGTCGTACACGTCCTTGGTGCTCTTGACGGTCGTGTCCCATTCCTTGCCGTCCTTCTCCTTGGCATACGCGATCAGTTTGTTCTGCGTGGTGACGGCGTCGTGGACGTAGACGGCGCGATTCTTGGTCTCGTCGAGGTGGGCCACCACGCCGACGACGGCCTGCGCGATCGACGCCAGCGTCGTGGTGGAGAAGTCGACGTCCCCGCCGTTCCACAGCGTGCCGGAATGCGCCTTCGGGTTGAGGATGAAGCCGTGCTCGAGGCCCCAGTCGAAGAACGGGCCCGTGATCACCAGCGTGTAGCTGAACTGTGGGTTCTGCGCGGCCTTTTCCTTCAAGTACTCCTGCGTGGCCACTTTGAACTTGAACACCGGCAGTTTCGCCGTGGTCGGGTTGACTGTGTCGGAGCCGAACTCGGACGGGAGGAATCGCTCGACTCCGGCGGCGACGGCCGCGTCGATCAGAGGGTTCTGTTCGCCGATGGACGTGGTGGCCAGAGTGGACACCACAACCTTGACGCCCTCGAGCGCCGACGTGAGCTCGTCGACGGATGAATACGCGACTTCCTTGACCGTGAGGTTTGATGCCTTGGGGAGTTTGGACGCGCTGTCGGAGCCCTTGCGCGTGAGGACGACGACGTCGTGATTTGCTGCGAGGAGGGCCTTGAGCGTGGGGAGGCCGATGTTGCCTGTTGCTCCGGCGATGGCGACTTTGGTCGGGGCCATTTTTGGGCTTGGGTTTGGGCTTGTTGTTTGCTGGCTTGTGTTTTCAATTCCACGTCAATGCTCACTGTGGCAGAGTCGAGAGGACGATGTCTCGTTGATGGACGCTGTGTACGATGTGGGGCTCAGCTGGAAGATTGGAGGCGGGATGTGGAGTTGAATGCGTGTTTGGTTGCGGATGGCCGAGAAATGATGTGATAATGGTGTGATTGGGATCGAGTGGTTGAGCAATGCTTTCTGTAGGGGCTGTTGCCTTTTCTTATACTACTACTCGAAGTCATTCCCCTGTTCAGCCAGCCTGCAAGCTTAGAAATCCCCACCTCGAGCTCCCTGTCGAACAGTGGACAGTTGCCGCAGTCTCGAACACCTCTACCCGGGAAACGCACACGGTTCCCGGCCACGGTTTGCAATCCAGATCCCGTGTTGACAAACCTTGTCCCGCAATAAATGGTTTACCTAGAATGTACAAGGAGTTATTGCGCAAGGCTACGGCCCCCTCACCCCCTCCCTCCTGTGGGGGGGGTTTGGGGCTGAGTCATGATCGATTTGCCGTGCTTAGCACGCCTTCATCAAAAGTCGCCGACAGGTGTGCCAGGCGGAGGAGAGTTGATCCGACTCTCGGCGACTTCACGCCTGGGTCTAGGCATTCCGCGCCAGCTTGGAAATTGATCATACGCATGCACTGAAAGTGTGCGAATCTTGTTCGACGATGAATGATCCCGAACAAATCCTTCAGGAAGGGATGCCTTCGTACTCCCATCCATTCTCGCCCCTTCTCCGGGCCCGGCCATTCCTTCGATTCTGGTTACATTTGACCAGCAGAGTGAGTACACTCAAGATCAAGATGATGATTGCTGCGATGGTAGGGATGAGGATCTGTCGCTGTTGCTGTTCGGCTTGAAAGTCCGAGTACGGACACGTCCCGTTGGGACCGTCGATCACCCAGCAAGCAGGCTGGTCGAGGGAGTTGAAATTGATCCAGATTCCCGACATGATCTCGTCGCAATCATCACAGTCGGAAGAGGTGTCGTTTAGCACTTGACGGTATAGGTATGTGTTCTCCAGCCCGGTCCTTGGGAGATCAAACTCGGTGTGTTCTGGACATGCGTCGGGAGCCGCACCAAAGGGGACATTGAACGTGGACAGCCGCCACGCATATGGTTGACCGGCAATGCGACATGCGGCCCTCCGTGATTTCTGGCAGGTTTCGACGCGCCAGCGCCCTCTGTAAGCACCGCTTGAGTCTAGCACAGCGCACCGCAAGTCGTCATCCCCTTTCAGTGAGGAGTCGTTTGTTGGCTCTCCTGGAGCCCACCCGAAGACGGACGATTGGGCAAAGTTACGATAGGACGACATGTCGCTCTGTGCGCCGGAGCTACCAAGGGTCATGTTCAACACCGGTGAGACGCCACATGCTGTCATGTTCTGAGCAAGAGTTGGAAGAGCGCTGGGGTTTGTATCATCGATTACAGCCATGGCCCAGGAAGCATTGGTTGCCGCGACCGTGGTCTCCCCGGCGTGGTAAAAGCAGCCTGAGGTTATATCACCGTCGCCGTTCCATTCAACCGGCGGGGTCGAGATCAGGTCGCTTGCATTGAAGACGTTGCTTGCGTCAGTGCGGAAATCGTACTGTGCCATTTGAGCATCGACCTCACCCCAGCTCACCAAAAGCCTCCGACTATCGGTGAGCAGAATCCAAGCTTCACCCGGCCAGCCATCCGGAGTGGAAATTACACGATCCTCGCCTGTTTCTACGGTGCTAAAGTATGCCGTGTCAGTAAGGACTCGATAATCGTCTCGAAACCATGACTTGTTGAGATTCTGTCGATCCTGTTCCAGGTCCTGCGGCGTGTAGAGATTCCTAGCAAGGTCGTTCTGAAACTGAGCTCCCACAAGATCATCGCCTCGGGGTAGTCGGCCGGCCATAGGCATAAGTGCAGGTGCTGAAGGGTCTGTAAACGGTGCCGCAGCGTGGAGATTGAGATCCAGAAAATGTAATCGTGCTGAGATGGTATCTGATGTATGGTCAAAGTAGTCACCGTACAAAGCAATGATGGAGCCGAGGTTGAGATCTAGGCTGCACACGTAAGGGCCCAACTCCAGTAGTGTGCTGCCAGAGGCCCCTGTGGATGTTGGAATTGCCACATCGGTGGTTGAAGTGGCAGCACTGCTACTGATTGTTGCAGTGGCATCCACAGATGTAGAACCAGAAGGACCTGTCAATGGACTCGAGGCGGTCAAGGAGGAGGCCGAGGATTGGCGCTTCTCGAAGGAGGGTCCCAAAGCACTTGTTACATTAGACGCACTTGCGGTGGTTGGGACTGTGGGACTGAGGGACGTGGACTCTGTGATTGAGTAGAGCGCAGAAGAATCAACGCTGTAGCCAGCCGACGAATTGCCCACCAGAGGAGGCAATTCGACGGGGCAGAGGTTAAACTGGCGGTTGATGTTGTCCCAGTACAGGTCGATGATTAGGCGGCGGAATTGGCGGGCGAACAGATCGGAAATACAGCTTTGCGCCGGGAGGTCGTCGTACACTCCATCGGGAAAGCATGCTTGGGTGACATGCACGCCCGGATAGGTTATGTGGTTGATGGGTATCTCTCCCGATGCATCTCGCATCGACAGATAGACAGTGGCCCAGTGGTCGTCCGGAGTGGCATCGGGGTCAGGCTCGTAATGGAGCGAAGCCATCTGTCTAACCCGTCGGCGGATGCTATCTGGACATCTTGATAGTATAGCTCGCCGACTCTGGGAACCGGGGACACCGGAGACGCGGCCTGGGAATCAGCCTGGACACAGGGTTTCGGGGGACGCTTCGGTAGCACCAGTCACACGTCGCCAGGTCGCACTTGGCGGTGTCTAGAAGTACAAGTCTCGGAATGATGATTTTCACCCTGATGGTCAATGCCTACTGACGGGGCTTGATTATTCCAGGACGACGACGACAATTTGGACGCGAGATGCACAGCCACAATGCCAAACTCCAGCCCGAGATCACGTGCGATTTCCGCGTGGCTGTGCGTGGCGCCGAGGCGAGGCTGAGAAATCGTGGCACAGGCGAGCCACCGGACATGCCAGTGTGTCTCTAGAATTTTGGACCCTGAGGTTCATCTCAAACCGTGTCTTCTCGTGAAATCGCATTTCCCCTTCACGCCCCCTTCTTTTGCTGCTCCTGTCTGTACGTGAAGACGGTCTCACTGGTCCCTAGTGTATATTTCGAGCACACTCCCTCTAGACGCTCATCTGCTTCTCCTCTTGCGCAGACGTCCTCGCAACCATGGCATCACCAGGCGGACCCCCGCCGGGCGGCGCTCCCTTCAACCAGCAACAAATCCAACAACTAATCGCCATGGAGGCACAGAAACGAGGCATGACCATTCCACAGTTCCAAGCATTCCAGCGCCAACAGATCGAAACCGAGGCCGCAAAAGCGGGCATGACCCCGCAGCAGTTTGTCCAGATGAAGCAGGAAGAGGCTAGACAACAGTTTATGCGCCAACAGCAGGCCCAACAGCAGCAGCAGCAGGCACAAGGGCAGGGTCAACCACAGCAGCAACAGCAACGGCCTGGAGGACCCCCGCCGGGACAGCAGGTCCAACATATTCCCGTGAATGCGAACGTCGAGGCGAAACCCGAGGCGCTTGCCGTCGCCAAGTTTCTACGCAGCCAGGACCTGAAGACTAGGACGTGTATCTTCAATGGGGAGAGAAAGGACATGTTCAAAGGTAGGAGGTCTATTGCGCCCGCTCTTAGCTGCTGCCGCCGTGAGGGATACTGACCCACCAACCAGTCAAGCGAGCTTTCCGAGCCCTCCAATCCGATGCTTATAAGAAAGCGCAAAAGAAAAACCCTCTTCTACCCAAGGTCGAGAACGACACCGAAGCCCGCCAAGCACTACAGCTTCTCCCCTTGTCCATGCTCGCCTTGCGCGTATCCAAGAAAGACCCACACGAGGGCCACAACCACGCCAAACCCAAGAAAGAGAAACGGGTCAAGGGACTCTGGGAAGTCAAGATCGAGCAACAACAAGACTTCGACCCGATGATGCACTATGTCTGGCTGTTCGAAGGATCACAGTGGAAGACGAAACTGTGGGCCGGCCTCGCCCTGATCGCAGTCTTCGCTGTGGTTCTATTCCCTCTATGGCCGCTGAAGCTGAGACAGGGCGTGTGGTATCTCTCAGTCGGCTTGATGGGGCTCATAGCGCTCTTCTTTGCCATGGCCATCTTCCGACTCATTCTCTTCGTCATAACATTCTTCCTCGTTCCCCCCGGTTTGTGGTTGTATCCCAATTTGTTCGAGGATGTCGGCTTCTTTGACAGCTTCCGGCCGCTGTGGGGCTGGCATGAGACGAAGGAGGACGTCAAGCGGAAGAAGAAGGAGAAGAAGGCCCGAAAGGCGCAGAAGAAGCTTGCTGGGGCTGCTGGTACCGGCGGGGAGAAAACCGAGACCGCTCCGGCCGTTGTTGCTTCCCCCTCTCCTTCGAATGGTGCGGCTGTGACTTCTGGCGCCGAGCCAGGTGTTTCGTCAGCAGCGGCCAAGCGGCACATTGCCCCGACTGTGGAAGAGGCTGATGATGAATGAGTTGTGGTTCTGGGCATCTGCATTTTCGCGGCGTTCCGGGAATTTCGAGGAGTGTTGACACACGGAAGACCCTGTATCACCAGATGCTGGTCGGGGGTATCGATGGCGAATGCACAACTTGTTCGACCTCTTCACCCCAATCCCATGACCCGTGCGAGCTTTTGCTGATCCGTCAGCGGTACCGTTTCCTTTTCCTGCAAGACCTCCCGATCCACCCTCGAATTGCCCATCTCGTCGACTCGTCCCGTGACTCTTGCCATTAACACCCTCATGCGGTCCAACTCCTGGCTCAATTCCCCATCCCTCGTGACCAGATTCGGTTGAACATTCGTCTGCGGTTCGTCCAACGGCTCCATCAACCTCCTCAGCTCTTGGTACTGCGCCAATCTCCTCTTGACTGCATCTCTCTTCTGACTCAACTCCACCAACCGCTCGCGCAATCGGGAATACCTCTCCGCCTCGCGGTGTTTCTCTTCACGATCCGGATGGAGATTCAAATCCTCATACTCCCGCGGCAACGACCGGATGACCTGCGCGTCCGTCAACTCTGCATCCCGACGCACAACCACCGTATCAGCGTCCGCGCGCTCCAAATCCCCCGAGACGAGGTTCCAGTGCAGCGATTCGATCTGCTCGGCGACGTGCCGCTGGGACTGAGTCGAGAAGATCAGACGGTTATGTTGTCGGATCTTGTCGTTGACTCTGCTGACCAGGTCGGCGATCGTCTTGTCGCCGAGCTGGCCTTCGTCGGCGGGCGCTGCGGGCAGGAGATCGCGCCATTGCGTGGACGGTTCGAGGAGGATGTCGAGGTGGCGCACCTGCGTGCGGATGAAATCTGCCTTGAGCGACGTTATTGACGCGTCGTTATCCATGGTTGATTTAGGTCCGCGTGAGGAGTACAGGAGTGCCTTTTGGTGCTGGGGGTGTTTGTACTCGGACGAGCATCAATTGACCCCGCGACGCGTTGCAGCGAAAGAATCGAGGCGCGTCTTGTGTTTATGCTGTGACGTAGCGTGAGTACGGTGGAGTGTCTGCCTGCTAGGACATTGTACGAGTAACGCCTTCTTGCTTCAACCTCTGTTCGCTCTGTAATCATCCCTCATGTCTGGATCTGTCTCCCTTGTGATGATCCATGAGGTCCCGAGAAGCTTGCGAGACTCGTGTCACTCCAGCTCTTTCTCAGATACTCAGGAGTGACCACTTCGCCGTCGGCCCTTCGAGACTGGAGGCGGATACTCTTCACTGGCGACCTCTATAAAATATGATTCAAGGCCATTAGTTTCATTCAGAAACTACGCTGCATATTCAATGGGTTGTCCATTTCGTGTATATCTGAAGGAGCATTTGTTCCCCCTTCGTTTTGCCAGTGGTATTCGGTATGCTGCTACGCATGACCATATGGTCTCGATTCTGACACGGCATGCCAGCACCCATGACTTAGTATGTATATCTGAACCCTTCCAAGTTCTCGATGACTGTCCGGCCCTGTCTCTGCTTTCTATTTTGAACATAGAAATAGGTTGTCGTCGTGCAGACAGAGAGGAATGTCACGCAAGCAGCTGTGATGCAAGTGTACAGCCCAGGCCTTGGAAAAGTCAGCATGTGGTGTCCTCAAAAGGTCTCGGACGAGCGTACCTATACTGTGGTGCATCCTGGCTTCTGAATGTCAAGGAGCCAATGATCCCTCCAATCCCCCCAGCGCCGACAATGGTAGCGGAACAAAAGGCACGCCGCCACACACCTCGAATATTGTTGGCCTGGTATGTCAGACTCAGGGGAATGTTGGAATTCGCGCCTCCGATGATGAGGAAGGCCCCAAAGTATCGCACACCACTCTGCTTTGCATATCCCAGAACCACAACGCCGATGACTTCGATGACGCAGTTGAAGAGCAGAAACGGAGTCCGAAGGCCAATCCTATCCGAGATGACACTTTCGATCAGGCCTAGAATCGACGCAAAAACGTAGCACTATGGACGTGACAGTCAGCCATGTGGTCGCTCACGGAGCAGCCCCACCGCGGATCGAGTCTTACCGGAGTACTAAGGCACTGCGCCGCAGCCTCAGAAAAGCCCAATCCTTGACGAAGGACAAGAGGAAGGAAATATGCCGCAGCATATGTCACCACCGAAGTGAGACCAAAGTTGGCGGCGAAGAACCAAATCTTCCAATCCAGGCCATTTTTCAAGTACGCTCCCAATTTGAACGGCGGTGTCTCGACATCCATACGGTCTCTGTTGATTCTATCGACGACGATCTTGATCTCGTCATCTCTGAGAAACTTCCAGGATTTGTGTGCGTCTTCGGGAAAGTCGACAATCAGGAAGTAAGCTACAAGGCCAAAGGCGATGGTGATGATTCCCTCCATGATGAAGATCCAGCGCCAACCAGCGTGGCCTCCGACCCCATCCATCTTGGACAGCTTACATCGGATTTAGTATGGTGGTGGTAAGGTGGGAAGGGGATTGGAAAGACTCACCCCGTACGCGAGGATACCACCGAAGCCTGCAATAAGCGAGCCCAGAAGATAGAAGGCTGCATTGCGTTTGGCGACCTCGGCTGGATGGAAAGAGTGAGAAGCTGAACTAATCCTTCCGGCAGCTGGATCGACTCACCTCTGACGTACCAAGTACTTAACAAATACGCACAGCTGGAGAAGAAGCCCGCTTCAAAAATGCCGAGCAGGCATCGCAGGGCCAGCATGGCATGCCAGCTTTGCACAAGCCCATGTCCGACAATGACGAGACCCCATGCAATCACAATGCTACCGAGGAAGCGGCTAGCCCGGAGTTTTTTCGCAATCGCAGTCATCGGCGGCTGAAACGTTATATAGAATGGGAAGAAGACGAGGATCAGAAGAGTCTGTCGAGGTCTTCGTGTCAGCATGTTCCGCATAGGACGCCACAAGAGGCAAAAATACTCACATATGCATTTCCTTTGAGCTCAAGGCCCTCGCCCATTCCAGCGACATATCTTGGGGAAATATTAGTCCGACGATGCAGCGAGAAAGCCACCAGATTCACTCACGCGTTCTACACATGTCAGCACAGAACGAATCACTGGGGCGGACTGATTCAGTTGTTAACTCACAGGGAGGTTGACACGGTCGATCAACGAGGCAGTGTACAAAACACCCAGAACGAGGCAAATGCGTATATCGATCTTCTTCTTGATCTGTTTCAGCTGTCGTGGGTCCGGAGTGTCGACGTCTTCGTCAAAGTCACTCAATGCCTCCTGGTGCTCGGACTTCGCAGCCCTGATCTTTGCTGACGAAGTCGGATCAACGTCTGCCATGTTGGGCGATGGTCTGGATGAGGATTCGAAAGCATGACAATCAAGGGTATGCGGCCTACTTAACCCATAACACCATGGGCCGCCATGCGGAGCCCCAGACTCGCTTTCGTGGGGTACTCGTGCTTCGAACCACGAGTACATGGCATGGTTCGGCTATCCATCTGGATCATAAAGGGTCATTGGTATTCTCGCTCGAGGTGGGTATCGCTCAATGGGGCATGATGGGCCCGCCCATAACTTTTAGATTCCCGCGGCTATCTAACATCTTTGCGCGGAAGGTTTCGCCTCGGCGCAACAGCCTTTCGGTTCCATCTCCGATTTGCACCACCATGCTGTGTCAAATGGTCCCCTCTCACTGATCTTTCTTCCCGTGCGTTTCGGCAGTATTCATAGCCACGGTAAGCAGACGCTGGTGCTATGCCCACGAATAGATAGCATGCTGGGATCTGGGACCACCGAAAAAGGGAAAAAGAGGCGTGCTGGAATAGCCTGCACCTTGTGTAGGGCTCGGAAGGTCCGTTGCGATGCGGTGCGAAATGGGACTCCTTGCTCCAACTGCCGCTTGGACTCATTGGAATGCACTATTCCAAAAAACCGGCGTCACAGGTATGTTGTATGAGGGCACTAATAAGTAGGTCGTATTGAAGCTGGGGTAGCTGATCCATCTTTCTTTGGAAAAGGGTACCTAAAGCCAGCAGGCCGAGGAGGATCGACACGGTTTCGGAAGGAGATCAGTCGTTTCTAGACACGATCTCATATCAGTCCGGCCAGCTTCAGCACAACCACCACACCAACCCGACGGACCCGCCTGTAGTACAGCCTGAGGACACACCTGCACCTGCTCTCCTTCACTCAGTCTCGAGTGCTTCGGACAATGCCCTTCCCCCAAGTCTGCCAGCCTTTATCAAGGCTCTTCCCGATACCCTCGACCCGACGGACCTACAATACCTCCAAGCAAAGAATGCTTTCTCGCTGCCCAGTAGAGAGTTCCACGACGTCTGCGTCGCACGCTATCTGGAGTTCGCGCATCCACTCCTTCCTTTGCTGGATAAACGGCAACTTCTATCGACGTTGCGAAACGAAGACGGGAATGGGGAACAGATCAGCCTCTTGCTGTTCCATGCCGTCATGTTATCCGGCGTGACATTCGTGGAAGATGAGTGGATCCTTGGTGAAGGCTTCTCGTCAAGACAAGCCGCTCGCCGGGCATTCTTCGATCGGGCAAAGGTAGGCGGGCGTCTTTCCCCTTTGCAAACACAATCTAAGAGCGTTCATTCAGGCCCTTTTCAATTGCAACTCGGACCTGGACAGGCTCGTCGCCTGCCAGGCCGCCGTCCTCATGGGCACCTGGCACCCCGGGAAGAATGAGAAGGCCGATTCTTGGTTCTGGTCGGGCACAGCGGTGTCTTTGGCCTATTCGATCCAACTCCACCTGGAGCCGGACGAGTTGCATTTCGATCTAGGGGATCAGAGTCTTCGCCGCCGGCTTTGGTGGTGCGCTTTTTCTCGCGATCAAAAGGTCGCATTGGCCCTCGGACGGCCGCACCGGTCCACATACTACAACGTGGGGATGCTCACGCCCGAAGATCTGGACGAACGGTGGCAGCAGATTTCGCCGGAATCCTATCCCACCGAGACCAGGCGATATATCATCAGCGTGAGGCAAAATCAGGAGACGCAGGACACCTTGGCGAGGCTGTGTATCGAACACATGAAGCTGTGCGTCTGCATTGCTTCGTTTGTCTCGACCATCTTCAAGTGCCGCCAAGAGATGAAATGCAGAAGTCGTGTCAACAGAAAAGAAGACTTGGGACTGTCACCGTCACCCACCAGCCGCCTCAATCGGTGTGCCCAAGACTTTGCCCAGTGGTATCGAGAACTGGCCCCGGACCTGCGCTACAAAACTCATCATGTCACCACCCGGTCACCGTCACACCAGGCTCAAGCTCACACGGGGGCCCAGATCCGTTGCCTAGCCGTCCACAGATCAACCATTTACGTGCTCTACCATGTGTCCATCAGCGCCTTGTACCGCCTCAAAGCTCTGTCCCCCAGCTCCACGTGGCGGGACATTGGCCAAGGAGAACCGCCCGGTGCGTCGTCGCAGACTATCCTCCGTCATATCGCCTGGGAGCTTACACGGACGAATCAGCATCTCTGCCAGTCCGGCCTCGTCCCATACCTCTCGACCGGGGCGGTCGGTGGGGTCGTCGCCGCTGTCGTCATCCACCTGTTGGATGTGAAGGCCCCGAACGAGGCCGTACGACGCGCCGCGGCCCATGGGATTGAGCAGTGCAAACAGATTTTGGTGATCTTGAAAGACGCCTACGGCACCGCAGTCGACGCGTTAGAATATCTGAGGGAAGCGGAGCGGCAGGATCAGGATGCGGGTTGGGATTCGTCTACCAATACCATCAAGCAGCTGGAGACGGCGGAAATACAACTAGGCAACATGGCCTCCCAGCCTTCTCGTTACGCACGTAGGCCGCCGCCGCCGTTGCATATTAGCTCACCACCGCTTTCCACGACGATGTTCGACGATCCTTTCCTGGCAGCAGCTTCACAGCCGCCGGAGGTGCTGCCTGCGTTGGAAACATCACCCTTCAAGGAGGCGGACGAGATATTCTGGCAGTCGTGGTTAGAGGGAACGTCCAACTATGACTTTCTCGAAGGGTCGAGCTTGCCCCTGTATGACCTGGGATTTGCGTCTAATGATGTGGGTAATTTTGAGATCCCCAGTGCGTTGTTCCCTGGACCTTGAGTGGCGAGCAAACAGTGGGAAAGCCAGAGAAAGGGAGCGTACTGCGGCAGAGTGGTCGGGAGGTCCGCCTCAAATCGTTGATACTCGTGCAGCAGGAATCCCCCACTTGGAGACGAGAGATTCTCCCTGACCACGGCTCATCAACTACTACCACTGAAACACGCAACTAACGGCCACTACTACTGGTTGACTACAACTGAAACACACAGCCCATGACATCTCCAAACTCGTTTACGTTCATTTTCTCACCGGCCGTTCGTTGATTCACCGCCCCCAGAGCTTTGAAGGTTTCAGACCACGAGACTGTCACCGCATCGCCATCGTCCCAGACTGGAGCGGCAGGGTCGACAATGGGCAGTAAACTTTGATCTCCCATGCTCGGAGGAAATTGATCCACATGTGAATCTGCCGGGGCCAACGAGGCTTCTCCCGGCGTCAAAGAGCTGGAGGAGCTCCTGGGAATGACGCCGTGCGAAGAGGCTGTCGAGTTCATCCCTGAGGGAACCGCTGTCGCGTGTCCGTTGCGGTTGCCTATTTGCCCGCGAGGTGAGATGTCGTCGCTCGGTTTACGCGTGGTCGACGATAAGTCCCGGGGCCCACCGCCTCTGGCACCGGGAGAGCCGATGAAAAAATCTGTGTCATCGGAACCTTGGATCGTGGCGGCGGTAGCTGTATGGTGGTGACCTCCTCCTGCGTCAGGAGACACTATGATCTCTGGCGGCGGCGGCCGCGCCCGCTGGTCGAGCGAGTGACCGCTCGAGCCTTCCCGCTCGGATTGCCCGCACTCCCAGAACGTCCCGTCGTCACCGTCCACCACTGCTGTCAGGTGTGTATATCCCTTTGATCCTGGGTGGTTTCGCGCCCGACCAGCTCTTCGTGTCTGCATGTCAGTACTTGCTTCATTGTCGACGATGCCTCTGTGGTCGAGGAGCGTCCTCGCCAATCTTTCAGCGGGGGCTTGGATGGCGGACATGGCGGAAAAGAATCGCTGCAGAGAGTCGAGTTGACGGGACGCCGCGGTTCGCATGCTTCCGTCTTCAATGTGCTGCATGCTACTCAGCAGAATGCTCGCTGCCAGGGCGCCTTGCTGGACTGCTAGGGGGAGAATAGCCGCGATTTCGAATCGCTCGAGCGACTCGGCGAGCAGGGTCGAAATCTGCATAGCGTTCGTGAAGATGAGATGGGGGATCAAGACGGAGAGCTGGTGGAAAGCGCCGCCGCCGCTGCTGCCCATGTGTGGAACCAGACTTTTAAATGACTCTTGAGAACTAAATGGACGGAAGAGCAGGATCTGGATTGCCCGGTATTGTTGGCTGACCAGGAGAGCTTTCGTCAGCCAGTGTGCTTAGTTGTATATCCATCGATATAACGGGTCGTGGATTACCCCATAGGATGGCATGTCTTCCTACTTGCTCGGGATTGGGGGATGCATGTCTTCCTACTTGCGTAGGGTGGGGAGGGGCATGTCTCCCTACTTGTTGTGGCGGGAAGCTCGCACCATGCCTTTGAGTAACTTACTGGAGAAGGAAAAGGCTCGGCGGAGCCGAGTGCTTGGACTGATCGTTCCATCGCAGATGGGCCGGCAGCCCGGCGTACCAGGACTTCAGCCGGCGATGCAGCGGTGTGACTTGAGAAAAAGGATCTTGGATGACATGCGTCGATTGTTGTTGTTGTTGCTGCTGCTGCTGCTCGTCCGCCTCGTCCACGACGATTCCCATGAGGTCCAAATGCGCGTGGTAGATCTGTGAATCGAGGTCCTGCTTGGCGGTAAACGACCATGCATTATTGCCATGGAGATGACGGTGATGACGGCTGCGGGATATAGGAGGAGGAGGAGGAGAAGAACGAGAACGAGAACGACTGTTCAAGGACCACTGGTCGAGGTTCAGACCACGATCGAACATGGTCCAGTGGCTACAAGAATTGAAAACCCCATCAGTTTGTTTTGTTTTTGTTTGTGAGAGTGGTGGTTACTTTTCTTTAAGCTATTTCCAGGGGTGAAAAGGGAACAAACACAACGTACCTTTGTAGAAGACTGGCGGCGCGCAGGGTCATGCGCTGAATGACGAGCTCGTCATCCGACACCAGCATGTCAAGCACGTCTTGGGTGCTTTGGAGGTCTGTTATCATTTGCAAGGCCGAGTCTGAGTTTCGGAGACATGTCAGTCACCAGATGCTTTTTTGTCGCCTTGTTTTTCGCTTTCTTTCCGGCTTGGGCTCAACGTTGAGTGTGATGAAAGAATTATCTAATAAGTAACAGATATGGGAATCGCACGGACTGTGACAGCGACACTGACGGTTTGAAATGCCTGGACCAAACAAACAGATCCAAAGATGCGGATACATATACATACCGAGATAGAGTCTGGCCGAGTGGTCCCGGCCACGCTCGCGCTCCAGCTGAGCCAGGATCACCACGGCCTGTACCTGGGCGACGGTCCGCGGGCCTCTGGAGGGGACCACCAGGCCAAGGCCGTCCCGGAGCTGCCGGTGCAGCGTGGAATCCCAGCCTGGCAACAAAAGCCGGGCGAGGTCCGGACGCGTGTGGTCCGCGCGACGCAGGCCCATGGCCAAGACGGCCAGGTGCAGTTCGGGCGAGCAGAAGGGCCCGGCGTACCTGCGGGACGAATGGTGGCGGTGGTGGCGGAGGACAGAGGTGCCCTGATCATGATCATGATCTGAACCGTGTTCCGAATCCGAGTCCACGTCCAAGTCCGAGTCCGCGTAGTACGAGTAGTAGTCCCCATCATTCGAATCCTCGACGAGACCGAGACTGAGACTGGCGAGGAAGGCTGGCTTGTGCACGAGCGGGACGCACGCGTTGAACCGCTCCCAGAACTGAGCCAGGAGGTATGTCTGCAGCGCAGTGTCGAGCTGCGCGATCACGGCGATGCATCCGTCCGCTGTGCGCGCTGCGGCATCGGCACACGACGTCTGCCAGAGGTCCAAGTTGGGACCTACTAGTCTTCGAGTGCTCCTCCGTCGGGGTCGCGGGGTGGTGTTGTTATAATTCGATAGATCTTGGTTCAGTAGGCGCACGAGCGTGTCGGCGTGGGTTTCGGGTCCGGGACCGGACAAATCGGTGCCATGGTCGTTGTCAGCCTCACAGGTCGTAGCTGTAGCAAACATGCCCAGAGGGAAGAGAGTCGAGCTGTAGCCCGGGAAAAACGACAGGGTTTCAGAGTCAGTCCGACGGTCGACAGTTGACGGGCCGTATGTAACAATGCCGCCGTGGGTACGTACCTGGATCTCCAATTGCCCCGGGCACTTCGTTGATGGCGACGATGGACGATCTACACAGGGAATCCAGTCAGGAATGGGGTCAGAATGGATAGCCGTCTGCGTGGAGGGGAAGCAGTGTGAAAGCCTTCATCTACGCGTGCACACACACACACACACACCTTTGATGGTTCCATTCCAAGTCCATGTCGTCGATCGAATGAGCGTGCGGTCGGCCTCCCGGGCGGACCACCCACTCTCGTTCCCGGCGCCATGTATTCGTGTATTTCACCTATTTTATAGGACAGGCAGAGGGGGATCTGTTGGACTTGATGGTGCATGCAGCACTTATTCGGTCAGACCTGAATCTTGACCTACATAGTACCGTCCGCGAGTATGTTATGTATCAGACGGGAAAAGGTCTAAACTACGGTCGTTGTTGTCCGAGTACTCGTAAATTGTTCTTGTCGACTTTTGTCATGTGGAGATGGCTTTCTCCTGGGGTCCCCACAGCGGAATGAATCACTCTGTAAGGGCGTTGTGGACGAGGCGAGGCCCTGTTGGTTCCAGGATGGGATGGCCGGTATGAAAGCCTCGGCTGATGGTTCGATTGGGGACATGGACCGAGTGACTGTCACGCATGCCAAGTTTAATCTAGAAGCCTATCTTCGAGTACCTCGTACGAGGAGGAAAGAAGTATCTATCCTTCTCTTAAACTTCGATTCGAGTTCTACACTGCAGTACCTGCGGTCAAAGGTAACACTCAACTCAACAACTCGAGACCTATCGTCGTTGCTCTCTGCCTCTTTGTCCCAAGTCATCCTTTACTACGAGACCTCCCCTCTTCTAGATCTGGTTTAAAGGCTGGGAAAAAGTGGGTCTAGCTAATTAGAAAAAAGGAGTGGATCTTGAATTGATGACACTAAACCTAAGGTGGTTAGAGAGAACCTTGTCGTGAGAGGAAAACGCAGAGTGTCGGCGTGCGGGAGTAATTCAATCTCCAAGTCGGACTTAAGGCCTCGGATACCATCATACCAATACTCCGTATCAAGGTCTAGCATAATTTATGTTATCAAGTTGAGCTGGTCTTGATAGGTCCCTGCCGAGGGAAGTTGAGGACAGTGAGAGCATGTGGAGCACCACCCCTTTGCTTTCTCCGTCTTGATTCTCGGGGCCCCACGTCTCCTGCCACCTTCTCTCATAGTCGAGCCTTGCCTGACAGAAGAGTCTGCACAGCCTCGTTCGTCAAGGGGACGTACCCGGCGCCCTCCTTCTCGATCCAGTACATTCTGTCTCTGCTACCTTCGGGGAGAGTAAAGCCTGGCCACGCCACACACACATACGAAGTCAGCATGCCGGAATATCGCGGCCATGGGAGTTTCAAGTCACCACTCACCTTCTTGTCGAAGCCCCGTCTTGAGCTTCTTCATGATCAGAGACACTCTGTCGGCACCGGTGTCATGAGCGGTATTGGCACTTTGGTCCGTAGCCAGCACGCGCAGGAATCTCGGGACCGCGTATGTAGGCAAGGCACTGGCGTTGGTTGTCGCCCACCGTTCCAGCTCTCTGACCGTCTCTAATTCCTGGGCGTGCGGCTCACTGGTGCCCGAGTCGCTGGTGAAGGTGACGGCGGCGCAGCCCAACTGTCCGTCGTATCCGTACCGGTTCATGGGGATCGCGTAGACATTGACGGAGGCGAGGCTCGGGTGTCTGCTCAGACAACCCTCGACTTCTGTGGTGGAGATGTTGTGTCCTTTGGCACGGTATGTGTCACCCAGGCGATCGTGGAATGATACGTATCCTTCTTTGTCCTATTTCACGACAACATTGTCAGTAGGCGCGCACACTGGATTTGATCGATCCCTTCCACAACTTGACCTAGGACCGAGAAATCTTCAACACCAGCGACTTACCATCATCATGGCATCTCCCAACCGGAAGAACTCGTCGCCCTTGGCAAACACATCTCGGAGCACCTTTTTCTCCGTGGCTTCCTTGCCCCCTTCGCCCACGTAGTCGTGCCGCCTCTGCACAGGCGGGGTAATTCTGCATATGGACTCCCCGATCTCGCCAGGTGCTGCTCGAAGGCAAAATCCCGTCTTCGGATCACGGAGGATCTCGCCCGTCTCCAGGTCGGTTCGGACAATGTAGAATTGCTTTTGAAAGAAGCCACGCATGAGAGGGCCCCAATGCGCAACCTTGCCAACACCGAGGTCGTTCTTGTTTGAGTTGAGGATCGCCAACGTCGCCTCACTGGCCGAGTAGTACTCCACGATCCATTCGATCCCGTATCGTTCTCGGACGGCGCGCCACACCGTGGGCGCCAGACCAAGGCCAAAAGCGAGATCGACACCGTGATCTTTCTCGTCGGGGAACCGAGGATCAGGAGGCGATTGGACGAGATACCGCAACATCTCCCCAATATACAGAATCGCATTCGCCCTTGAGGCACGGACGTCCGCCCAAAATTCCCGTCGCGAGAATTTGCGCGCCAATATTATCGTCCCCGACGTCGAGAAAGTAGCCGGCAAAGCGGCAAATCTATCCATCACAAATGTTAGTATCAATCACTCGGAGAAGGAAAGTCGGTTAACTTACGTGGCGGTGCCATGAAACATGGGCAGACAAATGTAGAATCTTCGACGCTTTTTCTGCATGCCCGGATATCTGGTCGGACAGGAGCCGGACAGACTATACCCAGCGGGCCAGATCAGGGCCTTTGGCAGGCCCGTCGTGCCGGACGTGAACAGGTACTGAGAGGCCTCGGTATGCAGGATTTTGGGTCTGGAGGACTTTGGGAAATCTCCCATCTGTGGTGTTGCCGGAGGTAATTGGGAGTGATCCAGGAGGATGACATGTTCGCCCCGAGAAAGCCACGGGCCCGTAGGTGGATATGTCTGATGGTCGTACAAGACGATATGCCCGAGGCGAGGGCACGAAGGGTCGCCCTCGAAATCCCTCCCTTCGTTGTTCAGATCAAAGGTCTGTCCGATGATGCTCGACAATTCGAAGCTGGTGACGAGCATCTCGGCGTCGCTCACCTTGAGACAGTGCTTGATATGAGCTCCCGTGATCGAGGTGTTGATCGGGGCCGGTATCGCACCAAGCTTGTACAGCGCCCACCAAAGAAGCATAAACTCGGGGGAATTGTTGATGAACAGACCGACAACCATACGATTCTGAACTCCAAGTCCCTTCAGAGCTTCCGCGCATCTCCCAATCTCCTCCCTTAGCCTCCTGTACGTCCAACTTCGACCTTCAAAGACGAACGCTTCCAGGTCGTCGTTCAACCCGTACGTGCAGTGCAGGACATGGTAGAACGACCAGTCATCCTCTCCATGGATTTTGTATAGGTGCTGTGCGTACTTCTGAGTGCTCAGCTGTCCACGGATCTGCGCAATATCCTCGCTTATCGAGTATTTGCCGTCTAGGTACATGCCCAGACCGGTCGCGGCAGCCGCCACCGCAGCGGCAGCAGTGTAGATCGACATGTTCAACCAGTTTCAACGCTTCTGTGCTTTTGATCAATGTCGAAAATATTCATGTTGAAATGGGTTCCCCAGAACAGACCGCCCCTTTGGTCATAGCCCCATGCTCTTTGCCGCCGATGGGCCTATGTCGCGGGGAAACCGTTAGATAGCCGGGGTTATGCAACAACTCCAACATACGATCACGGAAATCGAACCTCTGCTGCCTCGGTCCATCAACGGCACAACGAGTCCAACGACATCACGTAGCGGCCATGGATGCAGTCGGACGTTTCGGTCAACCGAAAAAGGGGCCCCAGTGACCCAATTCCGCAGTATCACAGCCACTCCTTTATTGTACACCGTAGATACTCCGAAAGCCCTGTATAGTTGTGGGGAGTAAATGAGGGGTGCCTTGTCGTTGCTTCTCATGTGTCTTTTACCATGGAGTCAGTGCCTAGAATCAATCGACTTCTGGTCGCGAATAGGTAAGTTGAAGCCCTGACTTTTCTGCTCGACGAAACCATGAATTGAGATCGAGGCAGAGGAGAAATCGCAATCCGAATCATCTCGACGGCACGCGAGCTTGGAATTCAAACGATCGCTATATATACTGAGGATGATGAAAATCATGCCATCCCTGCGGACGAGGCGGTGCGCCTCAAGTCGCCCGAAGACTTCATGAACAGCGCGCTTCTGACACAGCTGTGCCTGGATCATCGGATCGACTCCGTACACCCTGGGTACGGATTTCTCTCAGAGAATGCCGACTTTGCAGAATCCCTAGAAGCGGCTGGTATTCGCTTCATTGGACCGACACCGGAGATCTTGAGACGCACGGGCGACAAGACGACCGCTCGCGCCCTGGCAGAATCATGTGCCGTCCCCGTGTTGCCAGCATTGAGAGAGCCCATTTCTCACTTGGACGAGGCAACCGGCTTCATCAGCGCGATTGGCTTCCCGCTCATGATCAAGGCAGTGGACGGTGGAGGAGGCCGAGGTATTCGATTAGTATCCGGTCCTGAGCATCTTCAAGACGGCTTTGACCGAGCCCGTGGAGAATCTCCTGGAGGCAAGGTATTCATCGAGAAGGCTGCGGTTGATGGCTATCGACATGTGGAGGTTCAGATCATTGGAGATGGCCTCGGACAGGTAGAGCACCTTTGGGAGCGCGAGTGTAGTATACAGCGAAGGTAATTATGCTCTGTGGGCCGGACACCGACCGTACCCTCTCTGACGGTATTACCAGATTCCAGAAAATGGTCGAACTCGCGCCATCCACCATTCAAAGCCGTGAGCTGGTGGGAACAGTGATAGAGAGCGCGGTGAACCTGGCAAAGTCAGTAGGTGATCACATTCTTCCCGCGAAAACGGGCGTGTCCTTTCCCGGCTAAGTGCATCCCAGATTCAATACAGGTCTTTGGGCACGTTCGAGTACCTCGTCCACGAATCCAGGCCCGAGTTTTACTTCCTGGAGGTCAACCCGCGACTTCAAGTCGAGCATACCGTGACCGAAGAGATTGCCAACGTAGACTTGGTTCGATATCAACTGCTCATCGCTCAGGGGGCGACGATTGACAGCCTAAGCCTACCGTCGCGTCAAGCCTCAGCCTCGCCTGAGCGCGCTCCCAACAAGGTGGCTATTCAATTGAGGGTGACGGCGGAGGATCCTCTTCAGGGCTTCACTTTAAGCATGGGGCGAATATCTCAATTCCATTGCCCTGGCGGTCGAAACGTCAGGATGGAAACCCATCTTAGCGGCAGCCGGAGCACGGTAGTCGGATCCTCTTTCGATTCTCTCCTGGCTAAGGTCATCGTCAGCGCGTCCACGCGAGAAGAAGCTCGATTGAAAGGCATCAGAGCGTTGTGTGATGTGGTCATTCTCGGGGTAAAGACGAATCTGCCGGTTCTCTTGGGCACGCTGGCGTCGACGGACTTTCAGACATCATCGTGCTCGACAACCTGGCTTGAGAAGAACCTCTCTAACGTGTTGGAGCTTGGCCAGGACATGATACCCTCTGCTCGCGAGGCAAAGCAAAGTTCCTTTGCCTCCGCATCTGGCAGTGAAGCGGGATCGACTGCGGCTGCCGGCATCGGCAATCCTTCAAATATGCTCTTCAAGAAAGGCGATGCGTTCCGGGTGAAGCTGAGCGAGATCTTAGACGGCGGGCGGAAGAGCATCGAGCAAGAACACGTTATTGTCCTCGACCGCATCATGAACAACGATTTCCCCAATCTGATCGCCGGCGACGTGTCGCTGGTCACCGCATCGTCCGAGGCAAAGAAATTCACTGCGAGCCTGGCAATCTCGACGACCGGATCCAATCTGGCATCTTCACACCATCGCAAAGGCGACCCGTCGAATCCTAACCATGTTGTCCTGCCATTCCCCGGCACTGTGGTTGAGCTGCTGGTTGAAGCCGGGGACGAAGTGCAAGAAAATGAGGTTCTCATGGTTGTGCGACAGATGAAGATGGAGTTGGAGGTTCGAGCTCCGGCAGCTGGCGTTTTGACATGGGTGTGCGACATTGAAGAGGGCGAGAACGCCGGCGAGGGCATGCTGGTCTGTGAAATAGAACAATTCAAGGAGAGGAGTCAAGCTGGACAAGGCCTAGTTGCAAAGTTGTAGCCACGGTGAAGGCCTTCTAACGATAGTTAAGGATCATTTTCATCTTGGAGATTGTGCCACACAGCTGGTACGAATGAACAGTCACTTTCCCGTCCACGACGACACGGTCTTGTAGATGTTCAGTGGAAACTGATGAGAGTTTTTCAATTGCAATTCGCTTGTCCAACAGCCAGCCAATCGGGCTGTCAATGAGATTTATCATGGACTCGCTCAGGCAAACGATGGGTGAATTCGACCCGCAGCTCTGTCTAGCAGGCGTTGTGGCAGTACATCGTCATATCTGAGGGAAATGTGAGCAGCTGGGCCAGAAGACACTCTCGGGAAAGAAGAGAAGTGTTGTAAGGACTCACATCTGTATGACCCACTCAGCGACCGCTCGCCGTGTCTGTGCTGGATCAATGATCTCTTCAACTCCGAACGCGTTGGCGGTGCGGATCGGATTCATAAGTCGACGATATTCATCCTCGAGCTGTGTGTACAGCTCCTTCTTCTTGCCCTCCTCATCGGCTTGCTTCAGCTCCCACCTGTGTCCGACTTCGATACCGCCGTCGAGCGGCAAGCTTCCCCATTCGCCGCTAGGCCAAGCGACGCGCGGCATGGGATCGCGGCAAGCGACCATGATGCCGCCTGCAACGCCGTAGACTCGGCGGGTCAAGACACTGAAGATGGGAATGGTCGTCGAGATGTACGCCTTCCCTAGTTCCACCCCCCAGCGCATAGTCGCTAGTGTTTGAGTGACGTTAGTGGCCATTCAATGGGCATCTGGGAGGAGCATCTGGATCTCACCTTGTTTTTCGGCTACGGTCCCAATGGCATATCCCGGAACATCGACGAATTGGACGATCGGAAGGTTCATCACGTCGCACAACTTCAGATGTCGCGTGATCTTCTGAGAACCCCCGGCGTCGAGTGCACCCGCGTTGACTTCGCAATTGAGCGAAATCACCCCAACTGGCCGCCCTCCCTGTCTGGCCAAGCCGACAATGGCTGTCCTTCCCCAAAGGGCCCCGATTTCAAACCACGAGCCGGCATCGAAAACGGTCTTGATAATGGCTCGGGCATCGTACATGCGTTCCTTCTTTCGAGGGATGACCGTCCTCAATTCCTCACTGACCCTGGTGATCGGATCGCTGGTGGGAATGACAGGGGGTAGCTTCGACTGTCCACAATTCGGTAAATATGAGAGAACTTTCCTGATCTGCTCGAAGCACTCGCTCTCGTTTGCTGCAAGATTATCAATGGTTCCGTTCAAGCAATGGATGCCCGGGCCGCCTAATTCTCGCAGGGTGAGTCCCTCTTCAAACGTTGCCCCTTCGACTACCTGCGGTCCAGCATTGAACAGGCTTCCAATGTCTCCTGCCATGACCGAGAAATGCGAGATGACGGCACGCGCAGCACCAATTCCGATCTGCATCGCGGTCAGCGCGTTTTCTGAACATTCATACCGCCTACAACAGCAAACATACCGCCGGGCCTAGCACCGCTGCCAAATTAGGAATGCCCTTGTTGAGCCCCTCGACGGCATGGATAAAGCCAGGAACTCCCGGGACATACGACCAGCCATGCGTCTTAATTGTACTCACGGACCCGCCACCGGAGGAACCATCTGTCAGCTTGATTATGGGCATGTTCAGAGACACTGCGAGCTTTTCTGAATAGACCTTGGAGATTTGTCAATTTACTACGCAAAAAGAGTTGCGGTAAATGCATCAGGACAAGATCTCGCCCTAGGGAAACTTACAGTCTTGCCAGAAATGGCTCCATCTGCGTGTCCGGCCCGAATTGTGTAGTCGTCTGCTGTTATGATGACTTTCCTGCCGCCCAACAGGCCAAAGCCTAGACAATATGAGCTTGTACACTCTTCATACTGACACACAGCGTTCTCACCTTGGAGGTTGTTTGTGGGCGTAAACGACAAAGGTTCTTCATCTCTGGGGCCAGTTTGCTTCCATTCGACCCGCCCGCTGGCACTTCCGAGCTCCTTAAAGGTGCCCTTGTCGACCAGCAGTTCCAGACGTTCTCTCACCCATAGTTTGCCCTCCCGCTTTTGTCTCACGTAGCCTCGATTTGAAAGGTCGGGTGTATGCGCGATTTCATTGAGCCTTTGCAGATTCGAAAGCACATCGGAGTAGTCAGCTGGAGGGCCGGCGCTTCTTGAACCTTTCGAACGACGGCTTCGTTTTGAACCAGACTCATCCTGTGGGCCCGCTACATGCCCAGCGACTTGTGAAAGGCGTGTAGCAGGTGCTGAGTTTGCCGGTGCGGCAGAAGCCGAACGGTTCTTAGTGCTCATCGTGTCGACAGATCAACGATGTTTCCTCCCGCCGGCCACAAATGTCGATAATGGAGAAGCAGGTCGTCCCAGTTACATGGAGTTTGGTATGGTCTAAACATGCATTGCGAGACCAATGGTACAGTGTCTCCCGTCGGCTACGGGTGAGTGCTGTGGTCAGCTGATTGGATGGAGACCACGGAAACCCTCGGTGTCCTTTGCCTTTTCTTAGATAACCTCGGAATAGATTTGGAGATGTACTGGAGTCAATGCCATGCAGAAGGTATGGAGAACTTTTGTCCTCGACCTATTCTGCCAACAAGCTGGTCCCTTGTGAGGAAAGGGAGAAGCATTGGTAGCTGAAGTGCACCCAGGTGATCCGAAATCAAACAGTGCAGGTCTCAGGAGCTTCGTGATTTCAACCTGCATAGCTTAATCCTGCTACATTATCTCAAGAAAAAGTCTAAGAGAAAAAGGTCGTGTTTTTATTATTCCTTAATACCCCCAAGTTTCAACATGTATCGAAGCCTGAAGTATTCAGATGTGAAGAACTCAAAATGTCTTTTTTCGCGTAAAACGGCATTTATTAGATCCACCTGCATCGAAAGGGCGATGCGAAGAGTGAGTAGGCAGGTGAGTAGATGGTAAGAGCAAGGTAAAGGGAGGGTGAGTCGAGAGGTAATGGCTTTAAAGCGGCACGGTCAGGGACGACCCTAGAGTGAGCCGCCAAGCGGCGTCGGCGCCCAGACTGTTGGCACCGTGACAGGCGCTGTTTACTGCTTAGATGCGATCTGGACTATCATTACCTCTTCAAACCTCACTTTCCAAAAGGCTACATAAACAGCGCGGACTTACAGAACATTTGGCACAAGCAGTCGTCTAGACCGGGTTTCCCGAACCTGAGCGGCATTGCATCCGGGGACGACAGCCTGCACTCGACATGCCACTCCGACATCGCCGCAGTTGCTAGGGATCGAATACCCTTGAAACCCCGTGGGCTGGACATGGCCGGTGAAGCTGGCTTCCCATGGCAGGCTCCTTCGAGAGACCCCGAGAAAGAGACGGTCATAATACCAGAGCAGGCCGGTAATTTGCGGGCAGAGGGAAGGAAGCACGAGGTCGTACCAGCGTCACCCGTTAAGACCACCACCTCAACGCAGGACATCCAGCCTCGCAAGCACAGCAACTCGCTGCATGGGAGACCTCACCGTGGCTCGATCAAGGGCCCTCCGAGAGTGAACTATTCCGGTTTCAATGCGTCATCCGATCCTATAACCTCCAAGCCTACTTCTCCGCTCCCCGTTCGAACCATTCCGCGTAAGTCATATGGCTACTACAAGCGAACGTGAGCAAGAAAGTTAATGTCTGCACTAGCCTGGGTGAGAGACGCCGAAGAAGGCGACCTCGACGACCCTCAATTCGTCGTCCCGGACGCTCCGCATTCGGCCCTTGTTGCGCAACATCACTACAGCCCTTCAATCTCTCGACGACCGCTGATAGGAGACAAGCAGCATCACGCCGATGGATTCTACACGCCTTCAACCCGCGCTAAACCCTCACAAACTTCCAGGTGGATGTCCTTTGCCCAACCTAGCGCCTATCCGCAGGAGAATTTCAACAGCGAAAAGGTGGACTCGGAATGGCTGAATCAAAATCTGACTGACTACTCGAAGGATTGGTTGGCCGATCATGTCGACGACGACATGGAGGACAGCGGTAGCCGATATCGCGCTTTCCGTCGTAAGAGGAAAGCTTGGTACAAGCGGGCTCAGTTCACAGTCCTGCGGAACCCGTTCATACCTCTGATCTTCCGTATGATCGTTCTGATCTTTGCTATTGCCGCCATGATTCTAGGCGCCTCTATATACCAGGAAACTGGCAAAATCACCAGGTGCATCGCACAGCAACCAGCATCGCGGAGCCCCGATTGTGTCGAGCGCGTGGGGCCTACCGCCACGGACTACTATCGCGATCCGTCAGGCTTGATGGCCATAATTGTCGATGCTATTGCGATAGTATACACCATCTACATCACCTACGACGAATATTTCTCGAAACCTCTGGGACTTCGACGTGCCAGAGCAAAAGTACGACTGGTGCTGCTGGACTTGTTCTTTGTTGTCTTTCAGTCGGCCAATCTTGCCCTGAGTTTCGAGTCGTTAACAGTGGATGAAGGGGCCTGCAAGGCTCCCACACAGCCGACAACGGCTGGCAGATTTGACAATGTCTGCGATAGGGCTGAGTCATTGAGCTCAGTGTTGTTGATATCACTTACTGCATGGCTGCTGACGTTTTCTGTCAGCGTCTTGAGGTAGGCCTTGTCCCGTCATTTCTTGCGGTCCCTACTAACGAGAGTGAATTCTAGGCTGGTGGAACGGATCGACACGAAGTGAAACGAGTAATGACTTGAACGCTCAACAAAATAGCATCATTCCTGTACACATTCAAATCCCTCACAGACGGGAATCACATAACTGCGCTAGACCTGCCGGCGCATGTTCTTTATCCCGGTATTCCATAGTACCGCTTCTAATGCACCATTACACAGAGAGGCTCGGTCCATCGTCACCATAGATTGGGTCGCGCTTGAACCAACCCAGGCCCTCAATCTGCTTGACCTGCTTTTCCTCGCCAGCCTTCCCATAACACATATCCCAGGTGTTCCCTGTCGGATACGAGCCAACCATCTGAAAGCCGCCATAGTCCTCCAGCAACCGATGGCCGACACCTGCAGGAACTATCACCACGTCACCCTTCCCCAGCACAGGTTCCACGCGCGCTTCGTTCTTTTCACCCCCAAAGCAACATTTGGCCGAGCCGGCGACAACGCTGAGGACCTCATGGGTATTTGAGTGGAAGTGCGTTTCGGTAAACATGGTGTAAGTCCATTGTGGAGATACTACACCGACAGATTTCAGATGAGATTCGACCGATGAAGGAGTGGAGTTTGAGAAGACGCCATGATAGATCAGTAGTGGCTTGTGCTGGATCGACGTGTTTGGTATGCGCTGATAGGCAGGGATTTGGTGTCGAGAGACGCGCAAGGCACTCAGGGGAGTGACGGACATGTTGATTGACCGTCGGGAGAGGAATATAGGCCTTTCGCCGCAAGCTGCTTTTGTTGATACCAGCGCGTGAAACGTCGCCAACCGAGTTACCTAATATCCCTTTGTACAAAACCTTGAGCTTAGACACGCTCACCACCTAATTACACAAGTACCAAACAAAGTTCGAGGTATGACATATGACGTAGATCATGATGCCGTTTATTTCTGGCCGAAGTATTCCCGCTGCTTTCAACGGTCAGTTCACGTTAGTCATCCACCATGGGAACAATGATAATCCGACCAGCAGGGGCGACTTGCAGGCAGTGACACTGGGGCACTTGGTTCACTCTCAACTGACCATTATCGAGACTGTGTTGTGCTTGCTGTAAGCAAGGCGAAGATCCTCTTTCTTTTCTCTCACCTCCGTGTATTTTGACACAGCAGGTGAACGAAGGAGACCCGTGTGCTGTTGTAGTGACGCAAGCGCAAAGGCAGCTGTTCACTACTTCAACCTCGCCTCGTCTGTCACCAGGACCTAGCGGACCGATCTGACGACGGCGTACTGGCACAACTGACCAAGATACGTCCCGAACACAGAGGCCAGCCGGACACCTTGCGTGTGACGACCGACTTCCCTCTCTGTCACTCCCACTTCATCCCTCCCCGTGTCCTTCGAGCACTCCACAGAGATGCCGCCCGCCACGGCTACCAACCCGGCCATGAGGGCACGGGACGACCTGGACTCAACGTAAGAAGCCCGGAGAAGATGTATCTGCCCGGTTGGCTCACAAGCAGCAGGTGGACCTATCTAGAAAAGAACGTCAACAATGTCATGACCAAACTGCAGGAAGGTCTTGACATGAAGACTTACATGTACGAGCAGCCCAATTCTCTTTGTCTTTCTAACGACACTAATCTAACTTGATGATAGGGGCGTTTACACTGCAGTTCACAATTTCTGTACCTCCCAGAAAGCCGCAACCAGCCAGCAAGGCGCCCCACAAGTTGCCCTTAGCCAGAGTCACCGAGGCGCTCATCTGTTGGGTGAAGAACTCTACCAGCTCCTTGGCCAATACCTCACAGAACATCTTAAAGACGTCCTTATCGCATCCGAGTCACATTCCGACGAAGCTCTCCTCACATTCTACATCCGCGAGTGGAAGCGATACACCGATGCCGCGAAGTACAACAACCATCTCTTCCGATATCTGAATCGACACTGGGTCAAACGAGAAATCGATGAAGGCAAGAAGAACGTTTACGATGTCTACACACTCCATCTTGTCAAGTGGAAGGATGATTTTTTCAAGGCCGTCGAGTCGAAGGTTATGGAGGCTGTTCTGCGGCTTGTCGAGAAGCAGCGCAACGGTGAGACCATTGATCAGATGCAGATCAAGGCGATCGTCGACTCTTTCGTCTCGCTCGGCCTGGACGAGCTCGACAGCACCAAGTCAACTCTCGATGTCTACCGCATGTACTTCGAACGTCCCTTCATCGCCGCCACCAAAGAATACTACACCAACGAGTCCAGACGATTCGTAGCAGAGAATAGCGTTGTCGAGTACATGAAAAAGGCCGAGGCACGACTTGAGGAAGAGAAAGAACGTGTCGGTCTTTACCTGCACCCAGACATCATGAAGAAACTGATGGAAACCTGCAACGAAGCCTTGATCAGCGCTCACTCGGTCTTGTTGCGGGACGAGTTCCAGCTGCTGCTTGACACCGAACGTACTGAAGATCTTGCTCGGATGTACAAGCTCCTGTCTCGCATCAAGGATGGCTTGGAGCCTCTCAGAACCCGCTTCGAGGCTCATGTCCGGAAAGCTGGCCTTGCAGCAGTGGAGAAGGTCTCGGCGCAAGGTGATAACTTCGAGCCCAAGGTCTACGTCGACGCTTTACTTGAGATCCACAGCAAATATCAGCAGCTCGTCAACGTTGCGTTCAACGGAGAGTCGGAATTCGTGCGATCACTCGACAACGCGTGCCAGGAGTTCGTCAACCACAACCAGGTCTGCAAGACAAATTCCACTCGATCACCAGAACTACTCGCCAAGTATGCCGATCAACTTCTCAAGAAGGGAGCCAAAGCCGCAGACGAGTCCGAGCTTGAAGAACTTCTCGTCCAGATCATGGTTGTCTTCAAGTACATTGAGGACAAGGATGTGTTCCAAAAGTTCTACTCTCGCATGTTGGCCAAGCGCCTCGTCCACACTAGCTCAGTGTCCGATGACGCCGAGACGAGCATGATCAGTAAATTGAAGGAGGCGTGCGGTTACGAGTACACCAACAAACTCCAGCGCATGTTCCAGGACGTCCAGATCTCCAAGGACCTTAATATTGCTTACAAAGACTTCAATGACAAGCTTGTGGAGGACAACCCTGACAGGAAGATTGTGGATTCCACATTCCAGATTCTCGGCACAGGATTTTGGCCACTGAACGCACCGAACACACCATTCGCCCCTCCTGCCGAGATCAGCAAGGCTGTTGACTCGTTTTCCAAGTTTTACGATGGCAAGCACAACGGCCGCAAGCTGACGTGGCTCTGGAACTTGTGCAAGGGTGAGATCCGCGCCAACTATATCAAGAGTCAGAAAGTGCCCTACACTTTCCAGGTGTCGACCTATCAGATGGCCATCTTGCTGCTGTTCAACGATACCGACAAGATGGATTACACTGACATCAAGGAAATCACAAAGCTGACAGAGGAGACTATTGAACCTGCAATCAACATTCTGTGCAAGGCTCGCGTCTTGAATGCGTCACCAGAAGACGGTAAAGCTGAACCTGGTACTAGCTACTCCTTGAACTACAACTTCAAGAACAAGAAGGTCAAAATCAACCTGAATATCACCCCCAAGACAGAGCAGAAGGTAGAATCCGAGGACACTCACAAGACGATCGAGGAGGATCGCAAGCTGTTGCTTCAGGTTTGACCCCACATTTTCGGCTGCTGTACTTATTCACTAACTTGCTCTAGGCTGTTATTGTGCGGATCATGAAGGGCCGCAAAAAGCTCAAGCACGTCCACCTTGTCGAAGAAGTCATCAACCAGGTCCGAAGTCGCTTCCCACCTAAGATCTCCGACATCAAGAAGAACATCGATGCTCTCATGGAGAAAGATTACATTGAACGACTTGATAATGATGAGTTGGCCTACATTGCTTGAGCAGCGCCTGCCGTTGTTTAACAATGTTGTAGTTGCAAAACATATGGACCTATCTCATGGTGTTTCCATCTTCCAGGTCTCGGGCGCCTCGGGCTTACGGTGCGACTCGTGCTGTGGGGATCTTGCTTGAAGCGTCATACGCACTTTGAGATGGACTGGACCTGGGCGAACCGGGGTTGAAATGCTTTACAAAGTTGGGGAAGGGGCAAGGTTGTACACATCTTTCTTCAGCATTGCGCGGCGGTGGAGCGGGATTTGCCTACTTTTGTCACGGCCATCTCCCTACGATCACAAGTCTCGTCGAAAGTTCTTGACGCTGAGAGCAAGATCATGGGTGATGGGAAATGAATATCAATGGGATGAATCACGAGAAATGCCCAACTCTTTAACGCACCTCGAAGGCAGATGGACAAGGGGTTCGAACAGGCTTTACTCAGCTAGTACTATGCTTCCTGTACGAAAGTGGTTGTGCATTGGGCACATTAGGAGCGCCTCTCCAGAGCGGCCAAAATGGGATTTTTTTTCAAGAGAATGGATCCCAATCCCATCCAAATTGTACCCGACGTTCCTACGTCAATTAGACCTAGTAGTTTCTAGGCCTCGTAGGATTCTCACCTGTAGCTCGGCCCTCTCCTGTAGATATGGATCGGCAGACCGGTAAAATAGCGAGGGCCTCAGTTTCTACTGACAAGCCCATCTCTGTTCAACAGCACGGCACGGCACAGGCTCAGCACATCATCAGTACATCAACACGCTCAAATCGTCATGCACCTCCCCCTCCTCCCTCGCCATTTTCCTCTTCATCCCTACCCGCCTTCCGGCCAACGAACCACCAACACGGGCTGAAAATGCCGGCCTCGCCGGCCTCGGCCACCGAGTCCACACACACGGCCAGCGTCTGCATCGCCTGCATGACGCCCTTGTCCACCAGCCCGACCGTCTCCCCGAAATACACGTACCAGTAGCAGAGGCGGCGCATCAGGCGCGACATCTTGAAGCACGTCCACCAATCCGTCCACGTGGTGGCGAGGTCGTGCCGTCCGCGGAGAGGGAACGTCCAGGGACGGTACATCGTGCGTGGGACGGGGAGGCGGCGACGAGACACAGACAGAGGGACTGACGGGCCCGGCGCGCAAGCCGGACCGGAGACGAAGGGGACGAGGACCGTCGAGGATGCGGTCTCCCGAGTGTGGGTCCCGTTGTGTCTTCTCGAACTCCCGTCCCGGTCAGGGTCGTCCCTGGCATGGTCGAAAAAGGCCGCGAAATCCTCTTCGTGCTCCAGCTCGAATCCCGCCGACAGGAATTGGGCCCGCGCCTGCTCGCTCGTCTGCAGATCCACGACCGCATTGCCTTGCTCGACAAGGTTGCGCATGCGGACGTGTGTCCCGTCCGAGGGGTCATACCGCGGCGTGAGCACCCACTCGCTGGACGCGAACACGGCACCCGGCTTGAGCACGCGGTTGATCTCCGCGTACACGCGGGCCAGGGAGCCGGCGTGGCAGGTCGCTTCGATGGCGATGGCGGCGTCGAAGCTGCGGTCTGCGAACGGCATGGCGAGGAAGTCGCCTTGGAGGAACGTGCATTTGTCCGACAGGCCCTCTAGGGCGGTGAGGTAGATGGCGCGGTCGACTTGGCCTTGGTTTATCGTCAGCCCAACGACCGTGCAGCCTGTGAAGCGGGCGATGGCGCGCGCGGGCCCGCCAATGCCGCAGCCTACGTCGAGGACGAGCATTCCGGGACGCAGGTCCGCGAGGTGGGCGAGGCGATGTTCGTAGAATTGCATCGCCGTCGTGAGGGTCGAGTCGCTGGGCGGGTAGGTGGGCGGGAAGGGCGCGTAGTGGAAGTGCGTTGACCAGTTTGACTCGTAGGCCGCGCTGGCGAATGCGTAGTAACTGCAGGAGAGTGTGGATTGTCGTTAGTGGCACTCCTATGGCAATGGTCTCTGGGTTTCGGGGCTTGAATCACTATGAGAAAAGAAACACATTTGAAAAACATTCGAGTGAATGGGATGTGTCCCGTTCGTGGTCCGGGGTCGTGATCGATCTGGATATAGGAAGATAGATTGACACTCACGAGTCAGAGACCTGAGCGGCTTTCTCTTGTCTCTTCTTGCGTTCCTCTTCAGGGACAGTAGTTTCATCGTCATGGGTGTCGTTGTAATGCGAGGAGAATGTGTTTATGACTTTTGAGAAGTCTTTGATCTTCTTGGGACGGCCGCGTTGGTCGCCCATCTTGATCTCCGGGCGTCAGACGAATTGAACCAGCTTTGGAAGTACTTCAGAATTGATTTCTCAACATGATGTGAAGATACGAATTTGTTGGACAGGCAATATGATATCGGTTGCCTGAGTGGTAGGTGATGGTGACGAGGCCTGAGGGAGTCGGAGCTGATCTGTGCGTAACCGCCATGAACGGAAGAATGTGCTCTATTGTCTGCGAGAACAATACTAAATAACCATACGACTAGATCCGTCGCCACCATGTTCATCACCTCATAGGCTGGCTTGGTTGTGTTGGTCGAAGCTGAGTCGGAATAAACAAAAGATTAAAGTTATCGGTCGAAGCAATGCGCAAATAACAACCATTCTTGATTCCTAGATATTGGCGCCTCGGCGGTCAATGTGGTCCCCGTGGGCATGACTTACCTGCTGTGAAGTGGCACTCATAAACAAGGGCTCACTCTGTGGCAGCAACTGCTGGAAGAGAGACCGGGAACTTCATTCTCGAAAGCGCGCATCCTATCTGAACACTCAACCAGCAACACAATCGGTTCCGGGGTTCCAACGAGATCGGCTTGTTCATCAGTGCGAGAATGGCTACGTCTCCGGGATGCGTCCAGAACATGTGGACCAGATCTTCTGGCGGTCTAGTGTTGGAAAAATCTAGTGCTATACAGCCTCTATAAGAACGCAATCCAGCGGCAAGGTGTGATAATCAGGCCGAGGGTTACTGTCGAAGCTGGTTTCCCGTAAGGCGAAGATACCAAACCACCGATCACGGGATCCCTCCTCTCGCACCAACCACTTACGCTGTTTCGTGAGAGTTGTTGCAATTGGCGTCAGCGCCTCGAGCGGGTAATCTCTTGATCTCGAAGTGCATATTTGGTGACACCGACTGTAGGATTAGTGTAGCCGAGAGACAAGGTGACAAATGCACAAGTATGCTTTGAAGAACCATCCACTCCCACCCTACGGGATGAGACGACCCGCAGGCCTGAAGAATAGGAAGATCGATCTTGCTCGAGCCTAACGCCAGACGTCAAGCGGGGTGTTGAGAGCGTCTGTTCCTCTGGCTACCCAGTCAACCCACATGGAGCTTCCTGGCGGTCGTACCTCGTGTGCGTTCGCTAGCGCAACGTCTGTCCTTTGCGTCTGGTTCGAATACTCCTCCCGAGATGCAATTCGGAAACTGTGGCGCTCATCGTCAATTTGAACGTCCATGGCAGGTCTCCTGCGGTGAGATTGTGTTGTCATCTCGTAGGATAAGCGCGATTTGAGGCACGCTTGCTGTACGAACAGGGCATTGAGAGCGGTCCAACTCGTTGGCCACAAGATTACTGCGTTCTCAGTCGGCAGGGCGGACTTGCAGAAGGTGTCAGTCGGTCTCTCACTGTACCAAGTAGATCATCGCTCGATTGTATATTTGCTGAGCAGTCAGTGGAAGCTGCGAAAGGGACGCTGGGAAGAACCACGGCGTGTTTTTGAATGTGTTATTTGGTGCTAGCCACAATCAACGTAGTCGCCATGCCTGTATTCGATGAAGCCCCGGGCGTTGAGGGGCTGGGGGCAATAATAGGGCGGCATCAACCTTGGCCTGATCCGGGGCGAGGCGCGGGCAGTTTGCACCCATCCCGGCGAATGGGGCGTTTTGGTTGCTGCAGATGTTGCAACAGGGATCTCTCACTTGGGGGCGAATCAATGCATGAGATGCCGCCATGACGTTGATGAAGCAGCTCTTACAGCATTGGCGACACCAGGCACGATGAATTAGGGCACCACCTCAGAATGACCTTGGAAAATTGCTGAACCGGGAAGCTACGCGCAGAAGCCAGCTTGCGCTTCACCACCTCGTCTACTGTCTTGTCAGTCGTTGTTGTTGCCGACGAGGGTTTCCTTTCATAATCATCCTTTGGTCACTCTTTCTATACAGCCCTCACTGCATCCCAGTCATGACTTCCTCAAGGCTTCCTTGATTTTGCAGAGGTTGTGGTCTTCTTTTCTCTTACCCTCCCTTAGAAGCGTTGCGGCTATGCGAAAAATCATCCTCCTTCCTCTCACCACGCGACAAGCCCTTGTCTACTGTCAAAAATCGATCGAAAAGCCTACCGGCAAACCGAGCATCGCCGACCGCATAACTCAAAAGGCCGCTGAGACATGGGCGCGGTGGGAGACTGCCAAAAAAGGATGGAGGAAGACACTCGTCTTCTACGGTAACCAGGGCCTCCAGCGCATCCCGTACCAAGAATGGGGACTGAAGAGCTTCCCTCCCTCGAATCCCAAGTTGCAGGCCGAGCAGATTACAGAAGGGAAGAAATTCGACGTCATCTATCCCAGCAACGTCATGCACAAAGAGGATGTTCCAAAGGTGTTGGCCAGGCTGGCCAGAGAGAGGAAACAATTGCATTGGAATCGCTTCATCGGGAGCATGGTGGCGATGCCAATTTGCATACCGTTTGCGCTGGTACCTGTGTATGGATTGCACTGTATCTGACGTATCGAACGTGGGTCACTGACACAGTTCCAGAATACCTAATATACCCTTCTTCTATGCCGCGTATCGGTGTTGGTCACATTGGAGAGGTAAAGTCGGCCCCGAATGGCAGTAGGATTGTGCTTACAAGCAGACAGCCCTGAAAGGCTCAGACCATCTGGACTTTATCCTCGATAACAGACTGTACCGTCCCATCTCACCGCCAGAGATCGAAGATCTGTACGAACAAGTGGCGCCTGACGCACCCGATTTCACGTTCGTCACACCGAGTCAAGTCTTGGATGGCACTGCCCCGCCAGAGCAGATTATACTACCAGCAGAATGCCACAATCTGGTGGCCGAGGTGACAGGTGTCCCGGAGCTGAGTGGCGAAGTGGAACGGGCGGTGTGGCAGATCCAGCGTCAATTCAAGCGAGAGCAATCAGAACAAGAGAAGCAGAAGCAGAAGCAGCAGCAGGAGCAGAAACAGCTACAGCAGCCTCCTAAGCACGATGGAGGGAAGCCCGACCCCGACAAGAAGAAGAACAGTGCATGATTGACATCCTCGTAACGAGCCTGTCTTGACTGGATAACGAGACGATGACATAGAATTGGTGGCGTCCGGCTGATGAGGCATGCCATATGTAACTCCTGTACACTACCACTCAATAAGAGCTCAAGCATTAAATGGGCAAACTACCTGGAAGTATGTGGATAACCATCAAAGGGACGTTGCAATAATGAACCTGAGGTGATGTCTTGTCGCTGTGAACACCAAGTCAAGTGCTGCTGGGCGGGCCGTGCGTTCTTGCGCGAACGAAAACGGCAGGCGGCCGGCCAGACGCGCTCTCGCAACTTCTTCACTTTGACTTCCCTCTCACTGTCGCCTGTCTTTGTCTCGGGCTCTTAGTTAAATACCGACCGGTTGACCCTCAAGATAACTCTTTCAGGAAATTGCTTTGGTACAGACGCCACTGCATAGTCCTCTGGTACGATGCATGCATGTTGTTCCGCTGCATCCTGTTCGACGTCGCCGCAACTGACCAGAGAAAAAAAAGGAGATTGGCAGTGAGCCATTCGGCCGTGGTTTCCCTCACAACGGCGGCTGCGCTCCCTCTGATCTATTCCTATCGAACATCATATCTCACTCAAGACCAGTATGCATGTTTCCGTCCAATGAATGTAGCAACAAAAAGTCGGATCTCGAAGTTGCTGGACTTCTTTCTGCAACCCACCATCCTGTAATTGCCCCTGGCATCGGGTTGTTGCTCCTGCTCTGCCTTCACCATGGCAGCTCCGGCTGAGGGTCATTCAAATCACTATATGGCTGCTCATGATTACAGCGACAAGCGACAGATCGACGCACCTCGGGTCAATGTCCCTCCACCCGAGCTGGACTACGAGACTGGCAAGCCTACCTTCCGCGTCCACGGCCTTCCCTTCAACCAGACATCCAGCCAATATGGCAATCACGAGTTCCTGAGAGCTCTGGCCAGCTGCCACAGGCCTGACTTGACACATTCAATGCTGACCTGGCAATACGAGATGCGTAGAAATGCGCAACCGATCCTACCTTTCCTGTTTCTGGGACCAAGCAGCGTGGCGAAGGATCCGGCGTTCGTCAGCGGTGCCGGTATCACTCTTCTTGTAGCCGCTCGCTCCAGCAAGTCAGTAAGAACCCGGAAATCCTTTCTCGATCCTGCCATGTTCGCCTCAAGCGCTGGTGTAGCAACCTGCACTTTCGACTTCGACCACCCGGGCGAGTTCATCTCACTCGTCAAGCCAGTCATCAAGGCAATCAATGACCATCTCGAGGGCATGTGTACTAGGACCCCGATGCAGGACATTCACGACCTAAGTGGCAAGGTCCTCATCTTCTGCGAGTCCGGGAACGATCGCTCGGCCCTTTTGGTTGCGGCGTATTTGATGGTTGTCTATGGTGTTGAGGCTTTCGCCGCCATCCACATGGTCCAGTCTCAGCGGTTCTGTATAAACTTGTCGGACAGCATGACGAATGTTCTTCTGGACTTGCAGACAATTACCACGGCCGAACGCCAGGTCTCAGATGCAAACGCCGCAATGTTGCCCTTCATTATGCCTTCCAATGATGACGGAGGGTTTGCGACCCAACATCGGCGGCCTAGTAAGCGCAGTATAGATGAAGTCTATACCTCGGATGACGAGAAGCTGGATGGCGTCGAACAACTGCTGGACACTCATATTAGAGAAGGGGTGGCCCCATTTGTGGATCTTGCCGATTGAAGGCAGATGCTTACCGAGGGATCAATGACCCGCTGATGTGCTGGTCAAGCACACAACGCAGGGCCGCTCCGGATCGTGTGAAGCTTGAATAGGTGCACTATCCAACACCGCGCAGCAGTCGGCCTTGGTGAACGTGCAAGACGGTGTTTCAACAGCAAAACGCTGCTGCCATCGATCTCGAAGTCACCCGTTTCCTGGAAGCGGCTGAGGGGCAACAAGCGTGGCTTAAACAGCAAGCAAGCTCTTTGGGTGTGACTGAGCTGACCACAGGGAGTACGAAGAAGAATCTGGAAGGAGGCGGCTCGCATGCACATGGACTGACTGACACTAACTGCTCTGTATCGTTGCCAGAATCAACCCTTGATTCTGAGGAGGACTTTGCAGTCATCCGAGAAAGGCGGTTCACTGTCGCCTGCTTCGCCTTGTGTAGGTCACAATTTCCCATATTTCAGAACTGGATGGGGAGGAGCTGACATGCTGGCGGTTTTTGTGCAGAGCGACATATTTACAAGAAGTTGCTCACTAGATGAAACTGACAGTGAGACGGGGGTCTGGCAAGACATCAAATATCCCACAAATCACGGCTTTCGCTTTCGCTTTCGCTTTCGAATTTTCAGCTCTTGGATATGAGCCTTCACTGTTGTCGTTATCCCACGGTCTTTTTTTTCTCCTTCTCCTTCCCCTTCTGCTCACTCACATCTTCTGCCTCTCTGCTCCTTCTACTTAGCTGATGACGTGCAACCATGCAGCTGAGATCGAGCATCACCACGCCTACTCGTCTCGACGACGAGGAGGCTCTCAGTCCTAACAACCGCAATCGCACCAGACCTGCATATCCTGGTTTGATGAAAGCCAATGTCATTTCTTTCAACTCTGACAACCCTCCAGCTGCGTTCCCTTCTCTCCCACTGACATTCAAGGCACCATCTGTGGGAAACAAGGATGAGATGAAAGAGGTGACTACTGGTGACATTGAGACAAAGGACTCCATCCCTAAAGAGGGCAGCCTCGCCGGCATAACCTCGGACATACATGCACAGGAAAGTTCTCAGATTCAGACAAGCCACATCAATGTCAAAGTCGAGCAAGACGAGACTGAGCAAGAGGTGACTCAGGAAGGTGGGGTGACTGGCAATGTCACGGCGCGGGCAACTGCCAATCGAACCGACGCGGCAACCGCAACATCCTCAACCACTGCCGCTCAGGTAAGGCAGAATGCCTCATTCATGGAGACTCTGACTGACCCATGCTTGGTAGACTGTAAACAGTGATGGCCTCACTGTTGAGCATGTTTCGACCCCCGAAAACCAGATGTCCAACACCTATGCGGCGCAGACAACTCTGAACCAAGCTGAAGCAGCAGCGACGATGCCTCCAGCCCCTGAATCTCAGGTAAAGGGACGTCCTGTCATCTTCATAATCAAGATTCTGACTGACCCATGCGTTTTAGGCCAACCAGAAGGTGCAATGGAGCGAACTTACACTCTCAGTGCAGTACCATATCTACCAACCACTGTCTAGGACGGACGGGATCAACCCAGGAGATGTACCTCGACTCCTGGAAATCAACGCGACTGAGGTCGCTCAGATCCAGCACGCTGTGGGCTTGCGAGCTTTGCATCCAGCTCCTCTCAAAAAGCTCTGGGCTTTCTGTGCAAGAATCAGCGTGCCCTTCCCAGGCATTCACCCAGACGTTCGAGACCCCTTGTTCATCGACCCCGACATCTTCAACGAGTATGCGGATTACCTCACCTTCGCGGCCAAGTACGACTGCGCATTTGCGCGTGAGCTCCGGCTTGGTGCAAAGTTCTTGACAGAACGCAACCTTGCACCCATCGTCATGGGACAATGGCTCCCGGATCCAGATGGCAGCGGATTTTTCCAATTCGTCGCTTATTGGCCAGCATTGCCGCCCTATGTCCGAACTCCATATGCTCCAGAGAATCCCCTTTTCCGTTCTATGTTCGGACGGCCTGGATTCATCAAGAGTGTTCCACCAACTGATAGACAAATTGCAGCAAGAAATGCCCTTCGTCACCCGGCCTTGCTTGATCGACCCGGCTTTGCCTCCGATCCAGCCACTTCCGCAGCCCGAGCAATCGTTGATCAGCGAACTGAACGAGAGCGTCATCCACTTGCTCAGGTCTTCACGCCTGGAGAGGTACCTAGTCCTCCTCAGCCTGGACTGTCAAGCGCACGTCGGACTCAAGGCACGCGCCGTCGAGGAGTACCACGAACTGCTCGCCGGCCAGTTCCTGAAGTAGCCAGAAACGCTGCTTCTCGAGGAAACCGACGATCCAGCTTGAGGTCGCAAGATTCGCCTTCTGCACGTACCCAGCCTACGGCAACAACCCCTAGCAAGACAAATGCTCAGGAAGATCTGCCATCCGGCTTTAAGTCAGAGAATGTTCAACAACGTGCTCGTGGCAGCGGCGCCCAGCAGAAAGGCGACGAGACGGCGCAAGTTCCATTGACCTCAGGCACTACGACACCCTCTTTGCGTTTGGTTCTCAAGGTTGACGACAGAGATGGTTCGGCTCAAGTGCTTCGAGCGACACCGTCAAAGGCAGCTGACACCACCGCCCGAGCCGAGTCTCTCAAGAGTACAGGGACGTTTGATGTATCCCAGAACGGAACAGTTGGCGTCTCTAACACTGTTTCTTCCACCGCCTTGCCATTCGGCACCACGATGTCCGGCTTCAGTCGTGATCTGTTGATGGGAGTTCCTTCGACCTCGGTTGCCACCAGCGCAGCTGACAACGTCTTCGCTCTGCCGGCAACTCGTACTCCAGCTAACCGTTTTGCCAATCTTCATCGTCTGGTCACGGCCGCTACCGATCCCCCGAAGAGAAAGGCATCCCAGTCAGACATTCGTCCAGCTGGTAGCAAGGCTCCCCGGATGCAAGTTGGTGATACGCATGCGACTCCTGCACGTGGGCTTGTGCCTGCCGGCATCGAAAATGTGGATCGTCTTCATAGTGAAGCAAAGAAGGCTTACGAGGCTGCCATTATTCTGAAGAACATGTCTGGCGAGGACACTACTCCAACCAAGGTCACCAATACATTCCCGAGCACTAGAATTGCTGGAGCCACCATCGGAACTGCCAGACCGCTACCTTCTCCTACTTTTTCTGCCATTTCCGAGAACGCAGATTTGCCAGAGTTCCAAGCACTTCTCGAACCGGTCAATCACCGCTTGCGTGTCAAGATCCCAGCCGTCAGCAACGTGGCGTCATCCAACATAGAAGACATCGGTCCGCCGGCCCCTTCTTCACCTGTTGCAGAACTGCATCTTCTTCAGAATATCGCGCCTGCTGCAGCCAGCGAGACCGACGAAACTATGCATGAGGATACCAGCAAGCAGAATACCAGCGAGAAGAATAAGAAGAAGCCACAGAAGCTCAAGCTCATTGTTGGTCCACGCAGTCAGGCTTCTACCCCTCTATCTTCCGGCCAAGACCCAGCAGCTTTCCATGGATACATGATCAACACACCGACCAAGGGCTCTAGCGCGGTTGTTCATCCGTCCACTTCTGCTCCCTTGCTCTTTGAGACGCCTGAGGCCACCGAAAAGCAGGTAGGCAATAAGCGGAGATCTGCTAGATTGGCTAGAAAGTCAGCAGTGAACGAAGAGGAGCATTAGGAAGAGAATTGAGATTAGCGGCCAATGCGGCTGACATGACTGATGGTTCTGACATCAGTCCAAGCAAGGGCGAGTGGATTGTTGGACATCGACGGAACCGACTCGTGCACCAAAGTTCTTGAATAACGTTGTTGTGCTGGGTCGGAAACATATGTCGTTGGCTCATCCATGACGCCGGCGATAACATGTGTATTGAGTATTGGTATCAGCAAGGAAGGTGACAGTGACATTGAAGCTCGATCAAAGGCAATGTCGACGTTGGCAGTGGGGCTCGACCAAAGGCGACTGTGACTGACGGTGGAGTTTGATGATCAAAGGCCATAGTGGCAATGGCAATGGCATTGGAGGTTTATGGTCAAAGATAACAGTGATAGTGACAGTGGAGCTGGATGGTCAATATGGAAGGATAGAGCTGAAGCGCCTCAACGCTGCAAAGCAGTCTTCATGTAGTAGCCCATAACACTGAGCAGCAATGGTAAGAATCTCCCCTCAACTGCTTCATCCCTCCCTATAACTTGCCCATACCCTCTCTCTTCAGAACGAAAAGATTTCTCGTCCCATCATTCCTCACCCGCCCAGGCCGTCCGATCTTCTCGCCCTCCCATGAGGAAAATTGCTTCAGGGTCTCCTCATCGCCGTGGTTGGCGACAAACCGGTGATTATTGCTCTTCAGCCGACCCACGATATACGCGCGAAGGGGCGTGCCATCGCGGTTGAACTCGACGGTATACGTCTCGACCACGGCCTCGCTCTCGCCATTTCCTTCCACTTGCACGCGCGCCACCACCTTCGGCACAGACACGCCGCTCACATACTCGGGCAGAGGATCTGCTTGGGGGTACGGCAGCCCGGCTCTCCGCCGCATGGTCGACAGGCAGAGCACGTGCTGGTAGGTCATGACGCCGCCGTTGGCGAGGATGAGGCCGTGGCGGCCGTGGCCCGCGCGGAGGCGGCGGGTCATTTCGGTGATGGCCTATATATATCACGAAAACATGGAGCGTGAGAAAAATTGCGGATAAAAAGGCTGCGCTGCAGCAGAAACGACGGAGACGGGGCGGGGAAGGTCCGACTGGTAACAGATACGTACATGCATGGAATAGTTGTTGCCTGCGCCGCCGAAGCTGGTCAGTCCGCCGAGGAGGGTGAGCGGTTTCGCGCCGCCTGTTATCGGAAGGTTTAGATGGTGGGCGGCGATTTTGGGGACAATTGGGAAGCAGCTGCGAATGGCGTGTTAGTGAATCTGAAAGTGAAAGTTTGTTAGTCTCAGAGGATGGGGGGCAAGGCGTACGAGTAGAAGTCGTATAGGTCGATGTCTTCCTTCGTGAGGCCGGATACATGCAGGCCTGCATCGATGGAGCGCGAGATGGATGGGCTGGTGTAGTAGTTGGGCCGTTCCCAGACTGTCGCCGTTCAAATTAGAAAGACTGTGTTAGCACGATTCCCGAACGGACAAGGTAGGCCAGTAGCCGGTAGCCGGTAGGGGATCGCACATACAATTGTTGCTATCCTGCGTGCCGGCACCGCCGAGGGCGTATATCCATTTTGTCTTGGGAATGCCCAGTTCCTCCGCGTACGCGACCGAGGTGAGCACGCACGCGCCGGCGAGGTTGATCGTGTTGAAAGCATTCATCAGCAGCGGATCTGTGGCAGCAGGGTCAGTCAGCGTAGCCCCGAGCCCGAGCCGGAACCCGAGCCATCCTCGGCCTGGCATCCTCTCCACAGGGCGCAAGCGCGGGGAGACGTACAAGGGAAACAAATCATCCTGTTCTTCTTGGAGACCGTGGCGATCACGTCCTTGGTCGCGGCGGGCTTGCCGTAGTTCCACGCGTAGGGATTCTTCTCGGCGACTTTGGCGAATTCGGCGTACAGCTGGGCGGACTCGTCGTGGTTCTCGGCGATGGATTGCCTGCGATGCGCGCGGAACCCGTTCTCGAACAGCGGGTACACGTGGATCGGGGCGCCGATCGAGTGCACGGCGCCGATGTCCTTGCCCAGGTCGCGGCCCGTGGGCGAGAAGACCGACTCGACGCCCTCGGTGGTCTTGGTCCAACCGGGCGGGGGCAGCTTGCGGGCCGCGGCGAACGCGGACAGGGACGCCAGTGCCTCGCCGCCCGTGACGACGGCGACTTTGGTCTCGCCCTTTGATATCCGCCGCGCCGCCTGGTCGAACAGCTTGGCCGGCTTGTTGCCGCCGTGGTCGCTGTAGAACCGGTGTCGGGCGTCGACGCCCAACCCGCGACCGATGTCCCCTGGCAGATCGTCGTACGGCCAGCTCCACGTCCGCACGACGTCGATGCTGTCGATGGCTGATTGGAGCTGCTGCCGTTTATCGTCGGGGAGATCCGTGTCCTTTAGCGCGAGCGAGATGGCGTTGAGGATGAGTGTTAGTGGCTCATGGCCGTCGGCGAGGGACGTCGAGCGGTTGACGAAGTCGCCTACGCCGACTATGATGGGGATTTCGGACATTGTGATCGTGATATATGCGTCAAGTTAATACCGAGTAAGTCGTGAGGATTGATTAGAAGCGAGGCGGACGGTATGGTATGTATGTACCTTGTTCACGAGGGAATGGAAATTATGGGCACAATACACTTTCATTAATATCGTATCATTCTGATCTTGAGATCAAGGTAGAGGCTTCTGGGATGCAGTTCTCCGTCCCTCTTACATACATAGTGTGTACGGAGTTGGATCGAGTCGGTCCATTGCTGACAACCGCCAGGAGCCGAGGTTGAGGGAGGCTCCGGTCCCGTCCCCACATGAATAGGATAGCTGGCCGCTTGATACCTACCTACATAACACGCTCGAGGCTTCCATCTGTTGTGCCTGCGAGCCGCTGGATAATCGGCAGGATGGGAACATGCAGGTCGGAGCCTCGAGCTATTGCAAGAGTCTGGTGTACCGATTTTCCTGCCTGCTCATCAGGTGTTCCTGGTATTGTTGTTGGATTGCGCAACTTCTGTACTGTATGCTGTACACAGTACGAGCGCTGCGGACCAAAACCGCACTATCATCGTGAATCCGCAGTATGGAACCGTGTGCTCACACTCATGCATCGCAACGCTCTGCTTTCCAAAGGCCACGAGATCATCGTCTTCACTGATTGTCGTGATTGCGTGCCGGTCCTCGTACTGGGCGCTTCGTACTCGTACTCGTACTTCGAGATCTTAGCGTCGATTGACGCGCTGCGCGTAAAGTGAATAGCGACGCGTATCGCCACTTCTTTGGGTGTCGTCACCATTAGTTTCCAGCAAGGGGTAATGATTGCTGCAGCATGCAAGCCCGGAACTCCAGTTGCTAGGCCAATAGCGCCCCTTGTCCATCAATCGGCCGTGAACGAGAGACAAAGGCGAGGATTGTGCGTTTGATGCAGGTCTTGCTGCGCGTATCCGCCATCGTTTGCTGAGAAATCCTCTCCTCCCCCAGGACATCGCAAGGGCACAACGGCGCTCGCTCCTGTCTCTTGCGCTTTGACCAAAGCCAGCCTGTCCTGCCACGAACATGGCTACAAGCTCGAACACTTCAGAGCCGACAACACCAACCATGTCGGATGCTAAAAGCACGCCGGAATCATCACCAATGGATGCGAGTCCGAAGCAGTCGAAGTCGGATGCTAACGAGGAACCGATGGTCAAGAGCGAGAACAAGATGGAAGTGGACGAGGAAGATGATGAAGCTATGGACCATAAGTCTCGGGCGCTCACCAACCTTCTGAAGACAAGCTCTGTATTTGTTGCGATCATGGCAGACAAGATGAAGCAACAGCAAGAGCAAAATCTAGAGCAGGCGAGAAGGGCGGCCGCGAAGCAAAAGAACGATACGGCTAAATCCGCGGAGACAAAAAAAGCAACAAGAAAATCGTTAAGGGCGCATGCTGCGGAAGAGGCTGACAGCACGGTGGACCTGAAGGAGCAGGAAACGCGAACCACTCGAAGTCGAGGACGCCCATCAAAGAAGAAAAGCGCTGCAAAGAAGAGCATTGTTGACTATTTCGACTCGGAGACAGCGAAGGCTGCCAAAGATGGGCCCACAGTTCAAGAGGCGCTTGCGGAAGCCGCAGATGAGTATGAAGGAGAAGGGCTCGGCGCTCAGAATCTCGTCGCCACGGAACAACCCTCTCTAGTCACGGGCGGAAAGATGAAGAAATATCAACTCGAAGGCTTGGAGTGGTTGAAGTCGCTCTGGATGAATGGCCTGAGCGGGATTCTAGCGGACGAAATGGGCCTCGGGAAGACGCTGCAGGCCATTTCGATGATTGCCTTCTTCAAGGAGAACAATATCTCAGGTCCTTTCCTGATCGCCGCTCCGTTGAGCACCGTGCGGAACTGGATCGAAGAATTCAAGCACTGGACTCCCACCATCAACACTATTCTGTACCACGGGAGCAGGGACGAGCGTGACGCTATGAGGCGAACCAAGATGAAACTAAAGGATCAAACCAAGTGGGAATTCCCCGTTGTCGTCACGAGCTATGAAATCTGCATGAACGACAAGAAGTTCTTGGCCAACTATCAGTGGAGATACATAATCGTGGACGAAGGGCATCGCCTGAAGAATATGAACTGCAAGCTGGTCAAGGAGCTGATGACATACAACTCTGCAAATCGGCTGCTGATCACCGGCACCCCTCTTCAAAATAACATCGCGGAGCTCTGGTCACTGCTGCACTTCTTGCTACCGGAGGTTTTCAATGACCTCGACAGCTTCGAGAGGTGGTTCGACTTCTCGAGTGTGTTAGAGGACCGCAAGGAGGCCGATGGCAAGACCCTGAAGCGCAAGAACAACCTGGTTTCCACCATGCACGCCATCCTCAAGCCATTCTTGCTCCGGCGTCTCAAGTCAGACGTCGAGTCATCTCTTCCCAAGAAGCGAGAATACATCCTGTACGCGCCCTTGACTTCGGAGCAGAAGGAATTGTACCGGGAGATCCTCGCCGGTACAAGCAGGTCGTACCTTGAAGACAAGGCTGTCGAGCGTATCGAGGCAAAGAGCCGAACCGCTTCCCTCAAGCGCAAGTCAAACTATAGCAGTCGCTCCACGCCGGCCAAAAGCATCAAGCCGAGTCGAGACTCGACGCCAGCATCGGTTGCGTCGAATGGTTCCATTCGCCGAGGTCGAAAGGCAGCACGCACCAGCTATCGCGATGTGACAGACAGTGAATTCAACGACCGCCTTCGCCGAATAGAACAAGGTGAAGAAGGGCTCAACCTAGATCGTGCATCGTGCGGGTTCGACTCGCGAGAATTGTCGTCGGACGAAGCAGAAGAGCTCGAGCGTGCTCAAACCCTTAAACTCGCGAAGAAGGAAATGTCGGCCAAAAAGCTGCAAAACCCCGTCCTGCAACTGCGTCTTGCATGCAACAGTCCGCACAACTTCTACTGGCCCTGGAAACCGACTACACTTGCTGAGGAGGAATCTGGCGACTTTCCACAAGTCGACGAAAGCTTGGTCAGAGCCTCTGGCAAGATGCTCCTGCTTGATACACTTCTGCCGAGACTCTTCAAGCTCGGTCACAAGGTTCTCATTTTCAGCCAATTCAAAACCACGCTCGACATTCTGGAAACGTACGCAATTGAGCTGCGAGGTTGGAAAACATGTCGGATTGACGGTTCCGTCGCGCAAGAAGATCGCTATGCCCAGATCACCAGCTTCAACACCGACAAGTCCTACAACCTGTTCCTCCTCTCCACTCGTGCTGGCGGGCAGGGAATCAACCTCACTGCAGCTGACACCGTCGTTCTGTTCGACTCTGACTGGAACCCGCAACAAGATTTACAAGCCATGGACCGCGCACATCGTATTGGCCAGACCAAGCCTGTGATTGTGTATCGGCTAGCTACACGCGGGACGGTAGAAGAGACATTGCTCTTCAAGGCCGACTCGAAGCGCAAACTCGAGAAATTAGTCATTCAGAAGGGCAAATTTAAGTCTCTTCTTTCCTCAGGTGCTGATGTGGATGACATCAAGGGAGTACTAGTGAATGACGAGTTTGAAAAGTACGATGTCGCCCATCTGGAAGACGAAGACGAAGGTGGAGCCACCTCAACAGGCAGGAAAAGAGCAATACTGAGTGAAGATGAACTGAAGATCTTGACTGATCGGACAGATAAGGCGTATGAACGAGCAGAGAAGGGCTTGGATGTCGGTGGAGAAGGACAGGCCTTTCAAGTCGCAGCAACCAAGAGAGGCCAGGGCGCGGCGGGCGATGTTCTTGATGACCTGGCAGTCAGGAGCAAGGCGTAGAGTCCACGTTTGTGGGCTAGGACTTTTGTGTTGGAAAGAGCAGTCTTGGGTATCTCTATACAGAATGCAGCCGTTGGATCACTCTGTTGAGCAATCGGCTTTCCGGAATAAATGGATCTGCACAATGACTGATGTAGGCCGTGTTGCCACAAGCTTGTAATAAGTTCAGCCTGACACGTGAACGAAAGCTACACAAGGCTGCAGCCTGCGCCACACTTTCTCTTTTTGTGGCAAATCCCCGGCGGTAAAAATCGAAGTTCTCCCCCCAGGTACAGCATGCAAACATGCGTGACGAGGATGTCCGCCATTCGTCTGGGATGGCAGATGCATCTTATCTTATTGTATGGTGATGCCCGTGCAGAGCTCGCAGAGGTCAAATGGCACCGGCAATTGTGTTCTGGCACGACTCCATCTCTTCTAGAACACGACGTCTCGTTCCGCGGTCCCACGCCATTCGGCCTATCAGCGAGCACAATCTGAATTATACACTCATATGTGGAGAGCAGCAGAAAAGGCGGATATACACTTGCACATAAGAGGCATCAGCCACCAATCCCCGGACTGGTGGACATCCGAGAATGTGCCTGATATCGCGACCCATCTCCGCAATTCAGCCGGGCGGGATGGCCAAAAACAGCAGAGCCGGGGTTGATCAGGTCACATTGTTGTTGCACGAACCATCCCACGTGGAAGGAAGGCCCCAATCCTTCTTTTCCTCTTCGACTGTAGCCTGAAAACATCCCACATCATCGAGTACACGGTCCCTCCTACATAACCAACGGAAGCTCCGGAGACGTTAACGCCATCTGCCCTGGATCTCGACAACATGTTACTCTCCAAGGACGATCGGCTCCATTTCACCTACGACTCGGAACACGTTCAGATTGAACCGTGGGGTCCCAACGCTCTCCGCGTGCGTGCCACGAGGTACCACACTCTGCCGCCAGAGAATTGGGCTCTGACCATTACGCCGCCAAGGACCGATGTCTCGATCTCTTTTCCCGACGACCACGCATCCATCAGGAACGGCAACATCACCGCGACGATCTCGAAGCGTGGAAAGATAATCATCAAGAATGCCAACGGCGAACGGCTTCTGGAAGAGTACCAGCGCAACCGTGCCGATGTCGAGGATCCCAAATGCAGTGCCTTGATGGTCGAAGCACGAGAGTTCAAGCCGTTGCTTGGGGGCGACTATCACTTGACCTATCGGCTCGAGTCTATTGACCGGAAAGAAAAGATCTACGGCATGGGCCAGTATCAGCAGCCTTTCCTCGACCTCAAGGGCGCCGACCTAGAGATGGCCCAACGCAACTCCCAAGCAAGTGTCCCATTCATGCTGTCGAACCTCGGATATGGTATGCTGTGGAACAACCCTGCCGTCGGCCGAGCCGTCCTCGGAAAGAACACGATGAGCTTCGAGGCGTATTCGACAAGGGTGCTCGACTATTGGATCGTTGCTTGCGACACCCCAACCCAAATCATCGAGTCATATGCGGATGTTACTGGCAAAGTCCCAATGATGCCGGAGTACGGTCTTGGCTTTTGGCAATGCAAGTTGAGATATCAGACTCAAGAAGAGCTCCTTGATGTTGCCCGAGAGTACAAGAAGCGCGGATTGCCGTTGGACGTGATTGTGGTGGACTTCTTTCATTGTACGCCCATTACGACTTCGTCTAAATTCCCCCGCTGGCTGACAATACACAACTAGGGCCAAAGCAAGGCGAATGGAAGTTTGACCCGACCTATTGGAAAGATCCCGGTGAGTCAGCCATGCGTAGGCTCCTGTCGACGTGGAAGGAGTCTTCGGCAGAACCGTCGCCTGAACCCCAATTCCCGCCTGCGCCTGCCAACACGAAAGCTGCATTCGAATTCTCTTTCAAATCAGCCCATTCCACGAAGCATCCTACTGTTAAGGTGGAAGAATGCAGTTCTGACGAGATGCCGTGAGTCTTCAATCACAGACGCCATGATCAGAGAACTCCAGTCAATGGATGTCCAGCTCCTCGTTTCGATCTGGCCGACCGTTGACAAGCGCTCGGAAAACTACGAGTTCATGCTGGAGCAGGGCATGTTGATCCAACAGGACCGAGGACTGCGCATCTCGATGGATTTCCAGGGCGAAACAGTCCATGCAGACTTTACCAATCCTGCTACCCGGGAGTTTGTATGGAACACGGCCAAAAAGAATTACTACGACAAAGGCGTCAAGATGTTCTGGCTCGACGAGGCGGAACCGGAGTATAATGTTTATGACTTTGATGTTTATCGATATCACAGCGGGACTGTGCTGAGCTCCGGAAACGCCTATCCCGTGGAGTATGCGGAGACTTTCTTCGAAGGGATGAAGCAGGACGGGAAGCAGGATGAAATCTGCAACCTCATCCGCTGTGCGTGGGCTGGAAGCCAGAAGTTTGGCACTTTGTTGTGGAGTGGTGACATTGCGAGCAGTTGGGAAAGCTTTCGAGATCAATTCGCGGCTGGATTGAATGTTGGCATTGCAGGTATTCCTTGGTGGACGACAGACATCGGTACGTCTTTGTCTCTCCGGTGACTTAAAGAGCAAACCTGACACGACCAGGTGGATTCCATGGCGGCAACCCCCAGCATGCCGACTTCCGCGAGCTCTGCACGCGATGGTTCCAATACGGTAAGCTTCAAGCTAAGCCATCGTCGGCCAATTGACTGAACATGGTGCAGGCTGTTTTTGTCCTGTTTTCCGCCTCCACGGCGATCGCGAACCCAAGCAGCCTCAACATGGCACGACTGGAGGCGCAACATGTCTCTCCGGCGCACCTAATGAAATATGGTGCTACGGCAAAGAGTGCTACGAGATCATGAAAAAGTATCTTTTTCTGCGCGAGAAACTTCGGCCATATGTCCGTGAACTGATGACCCAAGCACATGAGAAAGGCACACCTGTCATCCGGCCACTGTTCTTGGAATTTCCCAAGGATAAGGAGTGCTGGGAAGTGGAGGATCAATACATGTTTGGCGGCAAATATCTTGTCGCACCCGTCATGTATAAGGGAATAACTAACAGAAGAGTCTATCTGCCAAAGGATGCGAAGTGGAAGAGGTTCGATGATGGTCAAGTTGAGAATCCGGATGTCTTGGAGGGAGGTATGCTTATCGAGGTGGACTGTCCCTTGGCTGTGATGCCCGTGTTTGAGAGATTGGATACGGAGCCACTGCCGGCACGCGATCATACTTGAGCGCCAGTGATGGTGTGATGGCATGCATGAGAGAATGTCAGATGCGGTGATCGTCAGCCGTGATAGTCAGCCTCGTGATGCGACCCTGAATGATCGGCAAGGCTGGGCTGAATAGGGGCCTCCTCTTCTCCGCTACATTACGCGCAGCAATACCGACCATCGTGAGCCGCTCTGTCCCGCTTTCTAACTCTACGCCGCCATTCGACATCTGTTGAGGTCTTGAATAGGCTCGGTACCTCGGTCAGTCCGAGAGATGGACTTGAGACGCAGTGTTCAAGGTTGAACCTATTGAAATTCGGCATCGTCCAACGTGAACCCGCTCAAAGACGCCAGAGCACGGAGTACATGCATCTCAATCTCACTCGTCTTGATTAATCGTCTTTCTCAAGCAATGCAATCCCTTGGTGCTCCCCTGTTTTGTACCAGCTTGGACGCCGTACGAACGTTAGACGGACTGTAGCTTTCGTGGCCCAGGCTTGGTTCGGCTAAAGTTGCTGACTGAGCAGCGCGTCAAGTGCCACGAGGGGATTGACTTGATTCGTGCTGGGCATCCACAGGACCTTCACCTCGCAGCCTGACATCTAAGTTCTCTGATGCATGGACTTCACAGTTCCGCGGATCGACTTGTTGTTCCTAACTGCGAGTTGCAGGACGACGCAGCATGGACCATTTAGAGCTACCCCTGCATTCGAGACACCCGCACATCTCTATCCCTTACCTCGGATTCGACCACTACGATGGCGACCAATTCGAGACATTTCCAGCGCGCAATGGGTGGACCGAGGCTGATCTCCGAGGAACAGATCCGACTTCCAAATCCATCGACGATAGGGCGGCATTCCTTCAGTCGTGGCTGTTCTTTGGGTTGTTGAGAACGACTTTTGGGTCGCGATACAGCATGGACGATTGGGTTGAGCCTTGCGATCTCGGACGATTTGTACTGACGCTGCGGAACTTGGAGGATCGTCTCAGTCGAATATCTCCTAGGAAGTTCCATCTCATTCACATGGACGCCGACCCCTCCACCATCTCGAACCCCGCCGATGAGCAAAGCCATGCATTCAGGAGCGCGTCGGCCGAGGAGGCTCCTGCCTCTTCCCGGAAACGAACAGACCAGCTTGACCTATCGAGGTTGAGCGAAGTTCTGGCACACGCCCTTGATTGGAACGTTCGTGTCATGGTCAATGGAACTTATGGCCATGTCCTCGACCTCGTCTGCTTGTCTGTAGCATCGCTGGGAGAGTTTCTATGTGCTTACTTCGGCATCCTCGGGGAAGATAAGTGGCTTGGGAGTACAAAGACTAATTATTTGTTTGAGCGAATGCTCGATGATGGCTGGTGCCCGATCGAGATCATCCGCTTGAACGCAATAGCGGGCCTTCCAGAGATCTACTTCGCAAGTAGCTCGGAGAGGCCTGGACCGACGAGAGATCATCTGAGTTGCCGGGCAAGAATTCCGCTCGAGCAGATGGATGAAGCCGCCTCGTTTGTCGCCCAGCTAGGCCCCGACTGGAAGTGTACTGCATATGATATGGATTGGAAGACATATCGCACCGAGCACGCTCCGGGCTGCAGCCAATGTCCCGAGCTACCTGCCAATCAGGCTCAAATGGAACAGATCCTAGAGGGAGGGTATTTCCCTTTACTTTCCCCAGCCTGTGAGGAACGCAAAGCGGCCGCTGGAGATCATGCGAAGCCTGGCTCTGACGATGTACAATTTGAGGCTGACGGCGGTGGGCTGCAACTCACCTCTACCGAGACGGTCAAGAAGTACGTCTGCATTTCTCACGTTTGGTCGGATGGCCTGGGGAACCCCCACCAAAACTCCATCCCTAGGTGTCAGTACGAGAGACTGAGCGCCATGGTGGACAAACTGTACCCGGATGAGAAGGTGCCTTTCTGGATTGACACCATCTGCGTTCCTCGCGAGCCATGGGCCCTCCGCCGACAGACCATCATGTTGATGGGCAAGACATACTCGGACGCGGAAGCAGTCTTAATCTTGGACAAGTACCTCCTCGACCTTGATCTGGATGCACGTTCGGAGAGAGAGGCGTGGGTCCGCATCCTCAACTGCGGCTGGATGCGACGTCTCTGGACTTTGCAGGAGTGCGCTCTGGCTCGACGGGCCTTGTTTCAACTCCGCAATGGAACCCTCGACTTGGACAATGCGCTGTGGTTCGACGTCAACACCAACGATACCTGGACCCTTCAGTGGGTGAAGCTCCGAGGATCGTGGGGTCGGAGATCAGAAGACACAGAGACAGCCGTAGAGACTAATCAAGCAGGAAACATGCTCGGCGTGCTGAGCGATGTGCTAGCGTGGCGGTCCACCAGCATTGCAGAAGACGAAGCCGTGTGCCTCAGTATCATCACTGGCTTGGACTCTTCAGAGATCGGGCAGGTCATTGCGTTCAAATCCCACGAAGATCGCATGACTCAATTTTGGCGCCTGACCAAGGTTCTGTCCTCGGAGATCCTGTTCTGGGACGGCCCACGGTTATCACAGCCCGGCATGCGATGGGCGCCGCGGACTTTTCTGGATAAAGGCCCGACTCCATTTCTCCAGCAGCGCTCGCAAAGATACCAGTCCGTCCAGCTTACCGGCGAAGGACTGCGCGTCAAGCTTCCGGGCCTGCTACTTGGGAAGCGTCGGGGCAAACTCCGAGAGATCAGTTTTCTCAGATCAAGCTCGAATGCATGGTACCGGCTCGTGACATCGTATATGAATCAGCCGGCCTCTCTGCCGCCGCCAGCAACAGCAACAGCAACAGTAACAGGAGACACTCATCTTGGTATTATTCTTCAAGAGCCGGAATTGTCTTTCGTCGATGATCTCCCCTTCAACGACTCCCTGGCCGTGCTGGTCGTTCTGATACACTCGTCCCAGCCCGAAAGCGCGGGAGTCATACCTGCGAGACCGTTGTGCGTGGGGACCATCGAGCGAGCGGAGCGATATCAAGGATGGGTTGGACCACTCGAGGAACTCAGGTCCAGGTTCTACTCCAAGGCCAGGGCAGGAGAGGGTTCATTATTGGACAGCGCGGAGAACTTCGAGCTCGATGGGGCTCTCCTTGGACACTCGAATTCAGACGCGACGACCGGGAGCGAGAGCGATATCAGGGCATTTTGGAGGGACGGACACCTCTCGATCGATTTGAAGAACGAGCAGGTCATGTGCGAGATCGTTTCTGGACTTGAGCAGCAGGAATGGTGCGTAGGTTGAGCTCAAGGACGGTGCGAAGGTTGTGGTTGAGCTCAAGAATGGTGCATAGATTGAGGTCAGTGCATCCTTTGATTCCTTCACTACGGCGGCAATCCACGCTCTCCCTACCCTCCTGAACGTGGTCCTGTTAGTTACTTTCTTTGACCCGGAATGTACTGTACGTGTACACCCTACCTACGCAGCAGGAAGAGTTTGATCACATCTTTTCAGCCGGCTTTCCGCCCGTCCATCGATCTGAGTCTAGGATATCCGGCCGGTAAATAATTCCTACGTAGCTAATCAGATTGCCCCGGAGTAACAATTGACTACATCGTTCTCCCAACGATTTTCCGTACCTCACTCACTCAGCACAAGACGAAATGAAGCGGATGAACTATTGAAAAGCACGGTCTCTCAATTGAAGGATCATGCGCCGTCAAGCCATGCCCATACTTACTATGCCGGCTGAGTTGGTCTGCTTGGCTAATGGACCTTGTGCGCTAGCACCGACGAGTCGCAACGTTCGGGACTCTCTCGGGCGTCCGTCCGCTCACGCACGCAACAACGTGCAGTGTACTATGTACATCGGACGAGCACGCTGGGCTAAACGTTCAGGCGCCATGTTATCAATTAACCCAGTGAAAGCATACATGGCTGCTGCACGAACTGCATCTACTGTATTATCCAAGCAATGCAAGCATCTCAATGTCCCCGGTCCACCAAGAACTGTAGTACAGCGTAAGTCCATAGCTGATACTAGCCCCGGATCCCCTTATACCAGGCCGTGCACTGATTGGCTAGTCGATCCGCGTCTTTAATAAGCTTAAGCCTCTATCGCGGGACTAGCTACATATTAGGCTAGTTTGGCATACTAGCGCAGAGCTTAACTTCATCGACTTTGCTTGATTGCTCTTCGTTGATTGAGCATCACACGTGCGGAACGGGGATGGCGGCATGACGAAAGGGCGTGGACAACCGCGTGTACGTATCCAAGCGTTGCCAGAGTAAGGCATGGTGGTGCGATATCGTTCAGAGACTCCGAGGTAACGCTGCGGACATGGCGCACATGGATGGATGATATTGATATTGATGAATGGCTTGGTGTTGCTTGCTTGATTGCGACGTCGGGTCATCAGAGTCGAAGTCGGATAGAGGTTTCGTCTGAATGCACCTGCACCTGCACCTGCTCAGTGCTGTAGGCAAGTATGTCGACGAGGGTCCAGTTGTTGTTCCGATATGCCGACTCGGACTCGGACTTGGTCAAGAGCTTGCAACTGAGATTGGGAATGCGTTCTGTTGACGATGTCTGCTCAGAACATACCTTGAACTCTGTTGACGGGATGGATTCTACGGGTTTCTTGGCTTGATGGTCTCTACAGCACCTTGTCCTGATGGAGCTGAGATTCTAACTCTTTCTCCATGGACGGGAAACAGCCCGTCGTCGTGATTACCTAGGTGGTACGCACTAGGTACCTGAGCGGGTACCACACGCCCACACACCCCCTCGCAATTCAGACAATGCGCCATGCACGCACACACACACGACTCGCAGTCAAGCAATGCTGATACAATCTGTGAAGAATGTGCGAAACGGATGGAGACCCAGTGATGCGGTCACGAGAACAGTATGAATCATTGTACTGTCCCATACACACCTACTGTACTCGCCTCACCTGCGCAGCATCGTGGGCACATTCATTTAGCCGGTCATCAATTGTTCTGCCTTTCGGAAACCCACCGCAGTCACTGTACTGCCTCGCCCAGTACCCTCACCCTCACCCTCGGCTCGGCTTGAGCGGCTGTCCGGGGTCACATCTGCTCGGGCTCTTGCTCCTGCCGCGCCGTCGACATGCGCCAAGAGATCAGCACCCTCGCAGCCTAAGCTGACCGGCATCGCCACCTGAGCGTCGCATCGTATCGAGTCCAGCCGGGTCTGAACTGGTCCCCTAGACCCTGTGTACCAAGACTCGCCTTCCCAGCTGGGATTGAGGCGATAGCGGTCCCTAGTCGCTGCCAGACAGGCTGTACACCATCGAATTCGTTCTAGGCCACATGGTTGACCGGTATGAGAAGGCTACCTATGCAGTTTCTTGCAGTGGGCATCTGCACCTCAGCGTTATCGTGACGGCCTCGTCGATGCCATCGAGAGCCGCGTGTCGGTTAATCGAATTACCCAGGCCACCACGAGGTAGGTGGCGATGGTCCCGAGAGGTCAGATCGCGATGGTTATGTGGAATGAGCGGCGCTAGCTGGAGGGAATGTCTTCCTCTGTGCCCACGAGCCAATCGGCCTATCTTATCAGTCCGTTTTCATGCGCGGCCACACGGGGGCTCCACGAACTGCGGAGTTCTGGAGCACGCGGCCACACTTTGGACCACACTAAGCGGCGTAATCCAGTCGACTGAAGGGGCATGCTCGTACTGTCTTGGTCGCTGGGAGCTGCCTTGCGCCAAGCCACCTGGCTGAGACGCGCAATGGCTAAACAATCACCCAGCGTTCAGTGATACTGCAAGCAGTAGCCTCGTGGGGTTGCGAGTGCAGTGGTTGTTGTCGTCCAGATGGCATTGTGAGAGGCCTACTCGGCTTGCTGTGGTGTACGGGCTCAATGTTAGGCGACAAAACACTGGAGGCTTGGATCTTGTGCCCAGCTTTTGTCGGGCAGGAACTAGTGACGATCTTTACTTACTGGTGTTGGCAGTGGAAGCTACCGGAGTTGTTGCGAATGCGGCGATCTTCGATGGACAGGTGAAAGCCTGCTATGCATTCGCAGCGTGCGGCAACTCGCCCTCAAGCCTATATCAAGATATGATGGAGTTCAATTGTTCACATGCTACGGAAAAGTGTCGGTGTTGAGACAGGCAATAGAGGGAAGAACAGCTGCTTTGCAGCTTCGGCCATGACTCCGGGGGAGAGTCTGTTATAACATTTAGCCCGAATGATTCCGACCTGGAGCCTCAATTCCAGATATAAAGAATCGGAACAAATCGACGCGGCAGTCTTCAACTTCTCACCAGGCTCCGGGCTGGGCGAGCAACAGGTGTGGCCACATCTCTGGGTTCAGATCTTGCTGGTATCTAAGGGTCTTTTGGCTCGCCTGGTCTGGCTTCATGCATGTCGCCACAGGCCCCAAGCTACTGTGCAACTCCATTTCTGTGGGATCCTCACAACCTCTGATTGGCCCTCTGAAAATGCATCCATCAACGCCGCTGATTACGGCCCTGTGTGCCGACCGATTCATGGTCGAGACAAACCCCACCCGCTCCGTGGCCATGCGAGAGGTCTTTTGGTGCGGCAGCAGCGGTCTCGGGGCACGTTGTCTCTGAAGAGAATACCTGAGTGTTGACGTCCAAATTAGATCAAGGATCTCTTAACCGAAGTGAGAGGCGAGCGGCTGGGCATACGAGGCACCGACAAGGAGAAGGAGCGCCGCTGATGTTGCCAAGCAATGCGCCAGTGACGGCTTATTTGTTCAGCCGGTATGGAGAGAACGACGGCCGTTTGGTATCGTCGTGGCCCTGGTAGCAACAAGCCTTTGAAGCAAGCTACCCGTGTAAGCGTCTTGGGCCCCAGAAATTGCAATGCTTCTCTTGCCCCGTACCCCAGATTCTGCGTAGACACAGGAACTCCGGGGCAGCGTCTCATGGAGACATGCTTGAGGGATCGCTCTTGGCTTCTGTGAAACCTTGGGATGTCTAGCTGGGGGACTGGGACCGCCGTGACATGGTGGCGTCTTGCACGCTCGCTCGCGCTCTGAACCGTGAAAAAGACAGGAGTACTCGTCTGGGAGATCGTTTACGCGTACAGGGCGGGAATACTGGATACATGCGAAGGACCCTAGGCCGGGGTCAATCAGCTGGCAGTTGTCGATGGTGAAACTCCCAATGAGCAACTCCACCCCCGCATTGCGCAGGTGCCGTTAGGGGCTTCCCCAGGGCGTCATTGGCGGGGATGATGCCTGCTAAGCTCCACCGCCGACCGCCCATCGGCTTGGCGTTTGGGGGAGTGGCGGCGGGCGGCATGAGGGCGTCTAGGCGGCACTTTGACTTGCCTGCGCCCGCAGCTGCACCTGCGCCTGCGCCCACGCCGTCCTTCCTCCACAGTTTCGTGTCCATCCTCCCAACTGCCTTCTTCCCTGTTCATCTTCCTGTCCTATCACGCTGCAATCTGAATTCCCCCAGTGCCCGTTGCGGCAGCTCGCCGCCAGCCTTCTCCACGTTCCACCGTCTGGTTGATCGTCTTTCAGTCGTTTACAGTGAGATGCCCTGGTCAGCCGGGGGCCATGCACGTTAACGACGATACGAGCCAAGCACAGACAAGGGTTGCTCAGTCACGAACCTGACATGCATGATTATATGTCCTGAGCCGTCGCCACATCTTATCAACCGCCCTCTCAGTCTTTGCTCAAGTCCATTTCTATCAATCCGTCTTCTGCCCTTGAGTTTTGTCTACCTCCCCGTCACACAAGAGTGCATCCATCATGAAGCTCTACGAAAGGGTCAAGGAGGACATTAGACACGACGTGACCTGGAACCGGGTGGCTCGCGTTGGCGCCCGAGGAATCCGCGCCGCTCCGTCAGCAGCAGGAAACTATGTCATCGAGAAGGTCCCCGTCGTCGGGTGGCTCCCTCGCTACAACTACCGATGGCTCCTTACAGATTTCGTGGCGGGGTTGACGCTGTCGCTCATGTTGATCCCCCAGAGTCTGGCCTACGCCAAAATCGCCAAAATCCCCGTCCAGTACGGGCTGATGTCGTCGTGGTCACCGGCCGTCATCTACACGTTTATGGGCACATCGAAAGGTACTGTGGTGTACGAGACTGCGATTGCCGAGATCAAATGGACTGACGCTGCTACAGATATGTCGACCGGACCAACCTCGCTCATTGGTCTGCTCACATCAGATGTGGTTGACGACCTGGTGGAAGAGGGCTATAGCCCCGAAGCCATCTCCTCCGCAGTTGCCCTCTCGATGGGCATCTTCATGGCCGCCATGGGCTTTTTGAAGCTCGGTTTCCTTTTGGATTTCATCTCCTACCCCGTCCTCACGGGCTTTATTTCTGCTGTAGCCATCACCATCGGTCTCGGTCAGGTCGACAACCTCATCGGCGAAGAAAACGTCGGGGACGGGACCGCCAACATCATCCACGATGTCCTGACCAATTTCGGAACCTGCAATGGTCGCGCAGCCGGTATGGGCATTGCTAGCGTCGTTCTCTTGGTTGGCTTGCAGAAAGCTGGTGAGCGCTGGGGCAGCAAGAACAAGGTGATCTGGTTCTTCTCCATCACTCGAGCTTTCATCGCCCTTCTCCTGTTCACCGGCATCAGCTACGGAGTCAACAAGGGACGTGATGAAGACAACTACCTGTTCGACGTCAGCGAAGTCCCCAGCACCAGCATTAGCGCCCCCAAGCCAGTGGACGGAGCGCTCCTGGGTAAAGCCGCCGGCCGCAGTATCGCCGCCTTCCTGGGTGCGTCAATCGAGCATATTGCAATTGCCCGTGCGTTCGGCCTGAGGAACAACTATGTCACCGATCCCAGCCAGGAGCTGTGCTACCTTGGGGTGACCAACATCTGGAACAGCTTCTTCACCTGCATGGGTGTCGGTGGCGCCATGTCACGAACCGCCGTCAACTCGCAATGCCAAGTCAAGTCGCCGCTCTCCGGCGTGGTCACCACCGGCGTGATCGTGCTTGCGCTCTACAAATGGACCGGTGCACTGTACTGGGTGCCCAAGTCAACCCTTGCTGCCATCATCATCACGGCGATCTGGCCTCTGATCGGCAAAGCCAGCACCTACTATCACTTCTGGAAGACCTCGCTTGCGGACTTCATCGCCGCAATGATCGCCTTCTGGGTCTCACTATTCGTCAGCACGGAAATCGGAATTGCCAGCGCCGTCGGATTCAACGTCGCCTACGTCCTGCTCCGTCAGGTCTTCATTCGCGTCTCCACCGTCTCGGCAGACTCGCGCTCGGAACTCGCGGCCTCATTGGACGCTGCGCGAGGCATGCCGCCGAATATTCCCGCAGACACCCGGGTCTTCCGCTTCGAGGAATCCTTCTTCTTCCCCAACGTCCAGCGGATCAAGCGGATCATCTTGGACACTGTTCAGACATACCATTCTCCCGAGTACAGCTCCCGCAACGGCGAGGAGGCTGTCCGGAATTGGTCTGTTGAGGCTGAGAGACGCATTGCCCGCCTGCGAAAGAAGGCCAACATTGAAGGTTCCAACCTACCTCCTATTGCCGTGGTCATTCTCGACTTTGCCAAGGTCAACTTCTTCGACACCAGCGCCGTCATCGGTCTGAAGAACTTCTTCGCCGAGCTGAAGCAGTATGCTGGAGGCAGTGTAGAAGTCCGACTGGTCGCGCTTAACGAGATGGCCCGAGAACGGTTCGAGCGAGCTGGCTGGACACTGATTGAGGGAGACGCATCAATGGATACATCCAAGCCAACGAATATCCGAGTTTTCCGCAGCGTCAGTCATGCCGTCCAAGCCTCCCGGGCCGCCTCGGACATTGTCGAGGTGATTGTAAAGAACGATGCGAGCAGTGAGGAGAACACCACCATCACCCATCGTGAGAAGATGTGATATCCCCCCCCGTGATGGTTCCGAGTGGATTCCGGGGTCGTCCTCGCCGGTTCAAGACTGTGTGTGTGTCGACCTGTTTCAAAACACATGAGTGTATATGATTGATGATCGTCTGGAGCAATGATGGGAAGGGCCGGGATTGGAAAAGCAGGCCCGTCATGCCTGGGCAGCAGAAAGAGAAAGCACCGTAAGAGAAAGCACCGTCGGAGCAGAACGGGCGACGAGCTTCTGTTATATGGAAAGCCTTGTGGATACGTCTTATCTATCAGCATATACCTTTTTTTTTTTCCGTTGACTTGACTCTGGTCCACTCCTTCTCGCCTTGTTCTCCTGATTGCCATTGCTCGAAAAAAGCATTCTGAACGTTTAGCCGGGCGCCGTGATTTCGCCGCACCGCCAGCTAGCCAGCTAGCCAGCCTGATCCGATTTTCTCCACCAGCAGCGGCCAGAATCGCTCGGTCGATATCGGGTGTACTCCTAGGACATTTACCGCCAGGCTGTACGAATATTTCTTCTGGGCTTGACGCATGTGAAGCACGCGGAAGAACGTATTGACGAAGCGGTTGCGGTCTCGGAATGGATTTTCTTATGGTTTTACTTAATTTGCGTGTCCGCATCATTCCAGCGGAACATTTAGCTCCTCGACAGCAGTACGGCTGACGATACAACCCATGGGACGCATATGGCGTTCGAATTGACGCCGTCCGGCTTGATAAACGACTGCTGATATATACGAAATCGGGGGGGCCTTTTGCTCTTGCTCTAGCTCTTTAAATCTCCCAGACGAGGCCTCTTGATATCCGGTTTCTGCCCACTCTACACTTGCACCCGCATTCTGGATGGTGTATCCTACTACTCCAAGCGAATGGTGCCCTCTGCCTTCCAGAACAGCCAGACGGAACCGAGCACGACCTTGATGCCGCCGGCGATCCACAGCGGGTCGGCGATATCTCCCTGCTTGGTCAAGACGCCGCCGAGCCCGGCACCGAGGACGAGGGCGACGGCGGACACGAAGCGGCGGTTGCGCTTCGGGTTCTGGGCGACCGGCGCGGTGAACAGGAGCGGATCGAACATCAAGTCGCAGTACGTGCTGGTGAGCACGATGGTCGGCAGCTCGTTGTACAGCAGCATCCTGCTCATGACGATCTGGCCGGCCGACTGGAACGACAGCAGGCCCAGCGGCAACAGCACGATGTAGTTGTGCGGCAGCTGGTTGCCCGCGTCCTTGTGCACGATGCCGCTGACCACGAGCAGGCCGGCGATGAAGCACAGCACGGCCTGGAAGATGAAGGAGCCGAACAAGGTGCCGCGGCGCAGAGGGCCCACGAGTCGACAGACCCGGCTGAAGAAGTAGGTGCCCAGGCAGAAGCTGAGGATGGCGGTGCCGGATTTGACCCAGCGGTACGGCTGGCTCAGTGGTTGTCCTGACATGCCCAGGCCGACGTAGACGGTGTTTCCTGTCAGAGCGATGTCAATTCTTCATTTTCTTTTTCATTTTCTTTTTTCTGGGAGCAGTGTCGAACGCATCTGCGGCCCCTCGCGTACTTACCCGTCTGCATGCTCACGAAACAACTCCAGACATTGAACACCGCGCTGTCGACCAGGCCCGAGATGAAGCACGTGATAATCAAGATCAGATCCGCCCATTCCTTGCTGGCCTCCTCGCCGAGGTATTGTCGCCAACGAGTCATCCGGCTTCGTCTCTTGAACATCTCGAGGGAGTCGTCCATGCTGCTGTCGGACTGGACGTCGGTCATGGCTGCGAGTGTTTGACTGACTAGATGTGAAGGTGAAGGCACGCCAATATTATCACACACAATGATCCGAGATGTCAATCGTCCAAGAGAGAGAGAATAGTAATCCCAACAACAGCACCTCACGAGTTCCAAATCTCACAGCTTCACAGGATTGTGTCATATATGAGAAAAAGCTAAGCGTGTAGTAGTATGCGCGCATCCCCCCAACCAAGCAAGCACGGAACGGGCTCCGTCAACCGGACGGCGACCCAGCCCACCGAAAACCATCTCACAAGCAAGAACCCGAAGCAGAAGCAGAAGCAGATCGGAGGGGGCGGCCAAGCACGGGCTGGTGTCAGGGGCAGTGCGGGTAAATTTTGAGCAGCCATACTCCCTCTGGGCATTTGACTGACACCTGGGCATTCTCCTCGGCATCAAATACCAGCCGCATGTTCTCCGCATGGGGATTCCGAAAATTTCAGAAAACGCCCTTTTTTCCCTTTTCTTCTCCACGAGATCTGCATCCGAGATCTGCTGGCCGCTAGCAAGGATGGGGCCACGGGGACCCGTCATCTTGACGGCATGGCCGCTTGAACGATTAGCCTAGATGGACCGGTTATGAGTTACTCGACAATACGAAATCATGTCGTGCGGAGTACATTTGAAACGGGTAAGTAATACAGAGCGACGGTTCGAGAGAGTAAACGACTGTACGGAGTATACTTATCTTTCCGCCTTTGCGGGCTACTACAGTACATCTAGGTAGAAGAGATTCCATTCCCGGTTCGCAACGATACTTATATATAACTTGACGTGACATGACTTGACTTGACATGACGTGGCCTGTGCTCTCTCCCACCAAACCGTGACCTCAGCAGCAGTGGAAGTGAAAAGTGACGAACCATGCCATGTCATTGAACCGAACACCACCACCACCACCTCCTCCTCCCTCGCCAAGGCACGCAAAAGCATATCCTGTTTTCCTTGCCATGCAATCCAAGAATCGGTCTTGGGTCGAATACGCACGCTCAACGGCCAAGACGATCCCAATCCCGCACTTCGAGCGCATGGCCAAGGCTAGCTGGACGCGAGTGAGGAGTGGAAAGTGAGAAGGCAGCATGGGTAGGATAGCAAGCCAAGCGTTAAGTCGTTCTTTACGAGCACTCGACCATGGAGACTGTCGCGCGCGCGCACACACACACACACACACACCCCAGCTTGTGCCGGTGGCGTGGAGAACGAGGGTCATGCTCAAGCCAAGACAGACGTATATACGTACGAGTACCCAACTTCAGGCGTTCGCGGGAGGTAGGGTAGCCTAGGCTAGGCTAACCCACATACATACATACGTGATTCATTCATGAACAGTGCAGTGCGTACATGCATGCACCGCCTTGGTTCTGGCAGAGTGCGGAAATGGGAGGTTCATTAGTAGTACTGAAACTCGTATCTGGCCAGCGCCCACCTACCTTACTTACTATACCCGTGACACAGGGGAGATGCATTGTGCATTGAATGGAATGGAATGAGTCTGGCTGTTCAACAAAGTCATGTACCTCGTACGAAGCAGTGTATGAGTGAGTAGAGTGAGTACTAATCAACTCCTGTAACTGACCTTTCCCCAGGTTCTTGGGTTCTTTCAGACGGTTCAGCCTGAACTCGTCAGGGTACACTTCCTAATTGGTGGTTTCATGCTTACTGTACTCGTAGATGTATCTACTCGGTAGTAGTTGCTCTGTTTAACCCTTCCTTCCGGGTAGACCTGTACTTAAGGTACTAGCGGAACTGCCCTGCACTTTTAACTTGGACGCGGGCCAAGGGTTGGCTCACCGCATCTTCCCTCTTTTGGTCCTCTAGAAACTTACCGAGTACCATGGTCTTTGAGTAATCCTGCCCTGCAATTTTAGCTTGGACGAAGGGAATGGTTGCCCATTGCATCTTCCCTCTTTCACCATCTAGTAACCCTGCCCTGCAATTTTAGCTGGGACGAAGGGAATGGTGCTCCATCGCATCCTTTCTCTGGATGGCTAATCCGCCGAATCTGCCCTGTGGTTGGTCTATGGAGACTTCCTTCTGGTTGGCCGATTGAGCCTTCCCTTGAGGTCGGTTGGTTACTGTAATATGTAGCCCTTCTGGCCAGTTACTGTATTTGTCCCAAGCAAGTGACCTCCATGCCTTCGGTCCGGGTGCGAGTAGATACTGTACGAGCGCTCCGGACAGATGAGATGTTATATATCCTACTTATACTCGGTACTATGAGAACACTTGGAACGTTCTATTTCTGACCTAGTGGGCAGTGTGTCCAGTGAGCCTACTATGTACATACGAGAATGTTAGGGGGGAAATGCACCTTCCCCCTCCACCTCGACCCTTCTGTGTATAGATACCTTAGACACTCACCGCGATGCTCCGAAGACGGATTACTATATGCTGCACCGAGTACACCGTACGTACTGTATGATGCATCCGTCTCAGTCCAGTCCGTCAGTCAGTTCGACTGTACACAATATGGCAGGCACAGACGTGACTTTGATATACGGTACCTCGTACTACGTATTCGGTCACTTACTTATTGTGTGCTGTGTCCATCTGTCCATCTGTCCATCTGCCATCTGCCATCTGCCTGCCTGCCTGCTTGGCTTTGTCTACAGGTTAGCGTCTGTAGTAGAACCTGGTCTCCTTCTCAGGGCATTCAAATTAAAAACACTGTTTCGAGTATGGAGCACGAAGAAAAAGCATCATTCAATTAAAGACATAAAAACTCCCTGCTCTGTGGGCGTCCCTCCTGCCATTCACAAGATCGTTCTCCACGTACAATTCATCAGCCTGCATGCCTGCTTGCCCTTTGTCTACGCAGTATATACGGTACATCACAACGCATCACGGTTCTCAGCCTCTTTCCCGTTCGTGCCTGTTACAATCAAACACCGAATAGGGACAAAGCATCATTCAAGAATACCCTGATTGCTCTATGCTGTAGCATTCGCTCCCGTACCCCGCCCTGCAGCTCTCGTTCGCTGCCGTTCCGGTCTTTTCAAAGTATACCTATGCCTCATATTAGCCTTGTCGTCGAAAGTAGGTCTTGACACACGACCGGAACCCAAAAGAGAAGTGAGAGATAAGGAATCGTTTGACATACTTTGCAAATGCCCTTGCAAGAGCCTTCTTGCAACTCAACTTCTGGCTCCCGACAAATGAATCCACAGTCACGGCGATGGCGCGATCAATGTCCTGCGAGGAGCAGAAATCCGACAACCGCATCTTGCAGAACGCCTCGGCGATGCGCATTATTGCCTCGAGATGGCGGACCTATGGGAGTACCTTCATCAGCATGACTCTATAAAGATAGATGTACCAGGCTCGAGCCTGACTCACCGTGATTGGATATGCGCCCGTGGCCAGCGACTCTCTCCTCATGTCGGAGAACAGTCTCGCGACTTTGTCCTGATCGATCTGGTATAACTTGGGCCGGCACTTCTCCCGTGCATACAGGATGTACTTCCTCAGTAATTCCTGCGGGATGGCGCCCTCTTGCTGCGGCTGCTCGCTGTCTGTGGCCGCATTCTGCGTCTCGGTCTCATCTCGTATTGGCACGGAGTTTCCTTCCTCGTCTATTGCAATCTTCGCCGGATGGGCCCGCCCATGGCTGTTGACTACAAAATTCGCGAGCCGCTCGTCCTCGGCAGGATCAACCGTGTCCCTCACGACACAAAGGATGTCAAACCTCGAGAGAATCGGCTCCGTGAGCTCCACGTTGTGGCTGAACGGGATGGTCCCGTTATAGCGGCCCCCCTTGGGGTTGGCAGCCGCAACAATCGCACACCTCGCCTGCAGGGTAGTGACGATGCCGGCCTTGGAAATGGAAATGGTTTGCTGTTCCATCGCCTCGTGGATACTCGTACGGTCAGCGTCGTTCATCTTGTCGAACTCGTCGATCAGGCAGGTTCCCCTGTCTGCCAGGACGAGAGCCCCGCCTTCGAGTCCCCATTCTTGCGTCAACGGATCTTTGCGCACAGAGGCTGTCAGACCTACTGCAGAGGCGCCCTGGCCGGTCGCAAAGACGGCCCGATGCGCCGTCTTCTCAATGTACTTCAGGACCTGGGATTTGGCGGTCCCGGGATCGCCGAGGAGGAGGACGTTAATGTCCCCGCGGATCTTGTGTTTTCCTTGTGCCTCTTTGCTGACGCCGCCGAACAGGGACAGCGCGGCCGCCGTTTTGACGTCTCTGTGGCCGTAGATGGATGGGGCGATGGAGTCGACGATCTTCTCCACAATGTTGGGATCCTTGGAGAGGGCGCGGATTTGTCGTTCATCATCTTCTGTGAGTCGGAAGCCGGCGAGTTGGTCATGCGTCTTGACCACGTGATTGGCTTCTAGCATTGTGGCAAAGACGGGGAATCCGTTCTTGTTGTTCAGCTGTCCGCTGTAGTTGTTGCGGTAGATGGCCGTGACGTCGACCTCCTCGCCGGGCTTGGCTTTGTCGATCAGGTCCGCCAGGAGGATGACTTCGCGGTGGCGCGGCAGGCGGCCCGCGGGCACCGTGCCAGGGGATTCCTGCAGCGTCAGTTTCTGGTAGTTCCGATACACGGTCTTGTCGGTGCTGAGGGTGAAAGGCCCACGGGATTGGCAGGCTTGGCAGAAGGTCAATTTCACCTCGGTCGACGTGGATTCTTGGGCGAAGGGGCCTAGCGTGACGCCGCACTTCTGGCACCGGAATTTGACCATCTGAAGTTGTGGGAAGACACCGGTGCGGCGGGTGACCACGCCGGACACGCGGACCAGACAATTGAGGTGCGATTGGCGCAGTTGTCTCAGTGTGTACTGAACTGGGAGGTCGGAGATGCGTACATGGATCTCTGGGTGGATTAGCTCGTAGTTTGGGTAGTGCAGGCGGACGACCTCGAAGGCAGCCTTGTCGAAGATCTTGAGCATTTCCGAGGGAGCGTTCGCCAGAAAGTACGCGAGGATGGCCTTCGTCGAAGCCAAGTGATCGTATGAGACTTCGAGAGACTCCGAGTTCACTTCGCCCAGGGTGCGGATCCGGGTGCCGTAGACGGACGTCCCATTGGCGTCGATGTATTCCGTCAAGAAGGATTTGAACTCGCGGGCGATCGTCTTCATCACAGAAGGTAGGGTCACCCATTCGGTGATGTTGGAGGCCTTCACGTCCTGTAACGTCTCGAGCGACAACTCTTCTTCCATGATGTTTTCATCAAGCTCCATGTCGTCCTGATCTTCGTCATAGTGATGTCGTCGTCTGCGAGGCTGTCTGGTCAAGTCGATGCCCGCATCGTCGTCGTCATCCGGCATAAAGGCAGCTGGCATGCGACGTCGACGAGCCAGTTCGCGATCGCGCTTGTTGAGGCGTGCCTCCAGTTGCCGGCGCGAAGCAAGGTCAAGGTCGTCGTAATCGCCTTCGTCGTCGATCATACGGCCTTGATAAGTTTCTTGCTCGCGTCGTTCACGCTCGTCGTTCATGAAGTTGTCGCCGAACAGGTCGATACCGTCCTCGTCCTCGGCCATCTCGTCTGCGTCATCAATATCTCCGATGAGGTCGTCTTCTGGATCCAAGTCGTCGTCAAGATCCTCGTCATTCTCGTTGGTGGGGAGTAAAGGGGGCGAAGACGGTAGCGCTAGGGTTCGTATCGTCAGTATTCTGTCCGTCCCCAACACGGGTCTTATTTCATATGGGTATAGCTTACCAGCTGGCGAAGATGACATGATCTCATCGTCGTCCTCATCTCGAGCCCTCTTGCGCCTGCCCGCACTGCTGGGGCCTCTGTTTGCCGCAGACATGCTTGGTCGGAGGGGTGAACTTTGAGATGAGGGTCAGTGTCCGCGGTCAACAACGAGGAACGGGTCCAGTGTCGCGTTTGCGCATGCCTACCTCATGATTTTGCTTCAATGTCAACCGGTCGTGTAGAGGGTGCAGATGTGGTGAGGGTAAAGAGAATTGAGCGCAAGAGCGCAAGGAGGGCGTCCACGCACAATGAACGCGTAAAGTGGAACGCGTCGAAAAACACGCCAGTCCCAGTTAGGAAACAGAGAGTCGATCTCGAGTCCTCCGGCCGCAGCGAGTCGTTGAGAGGCCGAGTCGACAATCACTGTCGACTTTTCCATCTCTCACTATCGTCTCCGGCTCGACCGTCTGCGCTCATCATTTGCGACGATGGAGGCCATTCCCGAGAACGAAGAGCCTACCGCGCCTGTCTTGCAAGACTCTCAAACCGCATCGGAATTCATCAACCAGCAGCTAGCCCTTGAGGCTGATGCGCGTGAAGTGCTACCATATGTAAACCTAACGATTCCCCCATGGCTCGTTTAGCCACCGTCTAATCTGACTTTGGCCAGAAATTTGACAAATGTACCAACATCCTCGGACCCCTCCGACAGAACGTCTTCGCCTGCCTGACATGCTCTCCTCCACCCGCCTCAGCAGCACAAGTCTACACCCCCGCGGGGGTCTGCTACGCTTGCTCCATCTCCTGCCACGGCGAACACACTCTGGTCGAACTCTTCTCCCGGCGTGACTTTGTCTGTGACTGTGGCACCAGCAGGCTTCCTTCAACGTCGTCATGCACCCTACGGTCAGATCCTGCAACTGGCAGTCGAGGTGTTCATTCCCAAGAACCGCACAAGGGGAACCATTACAATCACAATTTCCAGAATCGTTTCTGCGCTTGCGAAGAAGAATACGATGCCAACACAGAGAAGGGGACTATGTTCCAATGTTTGGGGTTGGGGACAGTTGAAACAGGTGGATGTGGTGAGGATTGGTATCACCCTGAATGTTTGATGGGTCTGCCAAGGGACTGGTATACGCGGCAAGAATGGAAGGAAGAGGAAGCGAATGGGGAGAAGGAGCTTGACGATGGAGAGAGTGAAAGGAAGGAAGAAGTCTCCCACCCAGTTCCCCTGGGCTTTCCGCACGAGGACGACTTTGAGGCCATGATATGCTACAAATGCGTCGAGTCGAATCCATGGATCAAGAAGTATGCGGGCACGGCAGGGTTCCTCCCACCTGTCGCTAATCATGAGAAGTCATTGGCCGCCTGGGCTGAAGAATGGAAAGCCATGGGCTGTGTGACTTATGCCCAATATCGCGATACGGTGTCGGCGGGGTGCAAAACGTGGGCTGAATATCTCGCAAAGACAAAGCCAGCAACCGCCGAGCCCGCTGTTGCAGATCCCAGTACCACGAATTCCTTGAAGCGCAAAGCATCAGAGGGCGACATGGAAATCCGACCATCAAGTCCGACAAAGCGCGTTAAGGACGAAGTGACCACGGCATCACAGGATGCCAATCTCCCATCAGGACTTGCCCAACCATCTCCCACGAACGGCACCTCGCTCGTCAATATTGCGGAGATCCCTTCGTCGACGGCTCAACCCACAGAACCCGACTCAAAACCCCAACACAAACACGATCTCCTCCCCTCCCCTGCGCCCACCGGCAGATTTAGTCTCTTCCTCAAGGCAGATTTTCGCGACCACCTCTGCCACTGTCCCTCATGTTACCCGGATCTCATCCCACACCCTCAACTCATCGAGGACGAAGAAACATACGAGCCCTCTATCTCATCGGACGGATCCTCACAGCATCACCCCAACGGCACGAATGGTGGCTCATCCCGTGCCTCCCTCCTCGAACGTGGAGAAGCTGCCCTCAGCAACATCGACCGTGTCCGCGCAATCGAGGGCGTCATGGTCTACAACCACCTCCGCGACAAAGTCAAGGAATTCCTCAAGCCGTACGCGGAGGAAGGGAGGGTCGTCAGCGCGGACGACATCAAAGCTTACTTTGAGAAGCTGAGGGGTGATTCCCAGGGGATCAAAGAGGCAAGGGCCGATGCAGGGGGTGGCGAGGAGGGAGAGGGGAATAGTAGAAGGGAGCAGAGCGGGTATTAATTAAACCACCTGAGTCCGCCGGGAACAGGAACCTGATGTTGGAAATGCACGAGTAGTACACTCCTTTGGACTTGGTATCTGCTAGTGGCCATTGCTGCCATTGGTTCAAAAGCTAAATCGACAGTGGTCGGACGAGGCCTTCACCTGGGTGGCCTCCCCCAAAGTATGAAACGTTGTCATGAACTAAATCCCTTCTTAAGCCCCGATCTCGGTCTTTCTCCTGCCATACTTTCCTCCTGCTGACCGAGTCCGTCCTTCCTCAAAAGTACACGGTACAGTACAATACGCTCCCTGTCGAAGCTTTCCACAACCCCTTTATGGGCTTGTGACGGGCTAGGAATCCTCCGACTTGGATAGGACATATTCCTTCCCAACTGAGGCTTCTATGCTTCCGCTACTGAGTTACCGGATAGGCAGGTTGGCGATGACCAACCCAGAGTATAGGTAATCTAGGTGCTTGGTTCGGTCTTCAAGGGAGTCTACATAGATAAGAGATCGGTCAGAACAATATCCCGGCTTCGAGAAAGAGTCCCGTTTCTATTTCCACCAGGGCCAGTTCATACGGTTCGGTGTTTCCAACGACTCGGACGACAAGGTCCAGAGCGCAGACGTGAGCGTGGAATCGTTTCCAGCACAGAGTCAATCCTCGCGGAACTTGGAACAGAGGAGCTAGACTTGGAAACGCAGCTCGCTTCCACCTCTATAAAACAAGGTTCTATAGCTCTAACCAAGCATAACCATAGTCATTCCCTTCTAAGGTAGTGCGACCCTACCGTCCCCCTGAAGTCTTCAAATCCTATCATAACTTCGCCTTACTCACCCACGGCTCCCCGACCAGCTCCAACCCAGTCAAGCGTTCGAGTTCCCTGACCGCGTCCTTCGTCTTGCCCAGCACGACCCTCACGGTCCGAATGCCCAGCGCCTTGGCGGTCTTCAGGTTCTCCCCGATATCGTCGAAGAAGACGACATCCTCGGGCCTGATGTCGTCGCCCCACCGCTCGCGGACCAACTTCAACGTATGTTCGTAGATGTCGCGGTTCGGCTTCCTCATGCCGACGTGCGCGCTCGAGACGAAAATTTCAAACACCTTCTTGACGTCCTCGGGCCCGGGCACGCTGAACGGATGGCCCTCGGGAAACACGGTCGTGTTCGACAGCGCCGCCAGCCTCCAGCCGTGGGCCTTCAGCTTCAGGAGCGCCGGGTACATCCACGGATCCGGGTCGCGGGATTTCCGCATCATGTCCCAGTACAGCGTCTCGGCGTCGATGGCCGGCACGGGCGGCGGGTCCGAGATGTGCAGGGTTTCGGCGTGGAATTTGGCCCACAGGTCCGGCCGTTCCAGGTCGGCTTTGAACAGTCGGAAATAGTTCGCGTCGTTGGGGATCTCGCCCCGCTCCAGCTTGTGCCATGCCCCGTTGGGAGTGAGCGCCCGGATGCTGTAGTTGATGTACCCCTTGGGGATGCCGTGCTGGATCTCGTAGTCCAGGATTGCTTGGAACGGAGATACTACCTTTGATGGGTCAGTCTTCGTTCGCCTCACGTTGATGGCCATGTTCATGTTTTCCGGTTGCCGTTTTCTTCTCTTCGAGCACAACGCTTGATGCGGGATGGGGAGAACTTACACAAACGCCACCAATGTCGAACAGGAGCACTTTCGGCCGGGACTGGCTGATGGAAGCCATTGTGAGATGGACAGATAGACGCGCAGGACGAATGAACTGGGAATTCCGAGGCTATCGCAACGATCCACAAGATATCATGACCACGAGGTTTCTCTGTTGAATCTTGAGCCGCAAAAGGAACAGGAAACGAAAGCCACTATTTACAGCCAGGTAATTTAATAGTCGAGGCTTCGGTCTTGTTCGAGATTTGAGCCGAGGCTTTAACTCTCGCTGTCGCTCCGACCGGAAGGCATCGACCATCTGAATGCGCCGCAGTAGGTGATGAGCGCGCTTTCTCTTCTGCGGAGTATTTGGCCAACAGTCGCACAATCGCATGTCAAAGAGCCTAGAGGCCCAGTATTTACGGCGGTGCATGCCGCTGTAGATCCTGAAAAGCTGATCAGATCTCTACCATGACGTTACAGAGCGCTCGCAGTGCCTCGCGTTCGACGGCAGTATTGTCAATGGTCGGGGTCTTGTGCGCCGATTTGTCGCCAGGCGTGTCTCAGACGAGGGTGAAGAGATCAAGGTCAGTTGCAGCAGAAGTCGCACAATAGATCCAACAGGCTTTTAGCCGTCTTACACGTGAAATTGTCTGGCTCTAACAACAACATGGAGCCCCGGCTTTGCATCGGCGCAAGCATTTGTTGTTCGAGTAAGTGCATTAGAACACTACCTGACTTTTGCACATCTCACCAACCGCACTCCTCTGTCATTTGTGCCTGAAGACCAATTCAATGACAGTGTCGGAACTCCCCTCTGGCTGCACAAAGGCCACAGGCTCCAACCTCTCATCGGCCTGCCTGAATAGCTCGATCCAATCCTCTTTCCTTCTCTCCAGGGCGTTGACGGCCGTCCACATCTGCAGATCTGCGGTGGTGATCAGTCTTTCAATGGGTGGAGGCAGGGCTCCCTTCGGCGGCATAATGTTGTCTACTACAATGAGACGCGCGCCGTCCTTGATAAGTCCATCTTTACAGTTGATGATGTTTCGCAAGATGTTGACAGCTATGGCATCAGGCCAGTCGTGCAACACGTGACGAAGGAGAAAGACATCGGCGCTCTGCTGCGGTTGAGGCGTCATGAAGTTGTGCGCCTGGAATGAGACTCGCGATTTGAGATCAGGGGGCACCAAGGCCTCAAAAGCGGTTTCAACTTCGGGGAGGTCTTGCACCACAAGTCGCAGAGCTGGAAACTTCTCGGCCAGAGAAATGGAGACGTGGCCACTTGAACCACCAACCTGTACGAACAGTCAGTCAGGCAGCCAAGACGTGGCGATTCTAAAGGATGGAAACACTGACATCAACAACGGTAGCTTCACCAAGGCTTTCCCAGTCGAAGCCGTCAGCCGTGAACCTCGTCTCGTGACCGCCGCCGTCCATGGATTCCATGGCTTGTGCGAATTGACGAGCACGCCAACCCTTCTCAGAACCTTCCCCATCGTCCCTGAACCAGTCAAACAGGCCTTTCCCTTTCTCCAAATTCCAGGCTATGCTGATCGCAGCCTCAGTTGGATCCTGTGAATCGCCATACTTTTCAACAGCGTCCCCCAGACGCGAGCTCGCGGGCAGAATTTCCCCAAGATTGTGGTTGATCCAGGGTGTCAGACTCGGCTTTCTCACAGGAGCCATCGAAAGCGCAGTGTGAGCAACGTGATCGGGACGAGGCTCGAAGAAGATGTTCTTCGTCATTGCGTGTCGAAATAGGCGCCGTACCTGTCTCTCCGTCAACGGCAGTTTTCCTGCGAGATCCGAGTAAGAGATGTCGCCGCTGGTCGGCACCGCTTCGAAGACTCCGAACTTTGCGAAGGCGCTGAGGACCGTGAGATCATGCTTCGTCTACAGATGTCAGAGACTCCTGAGCACTTCACCAGCAGCGTCGCGCACGGTATAAGCTTGCCAGTAGATATAATCTTGCGGCCCCGTTGCCAGCTGCTCAAGCAACCAAGTAGAAGTCAGGAGCTTCGTCCGCGCTTCCTGTAGCCGGGCATCGTCTGCTCCGCCAGTATAATGCAGTGGCCCGCTGGGTGAGAAAGTCGGATGAGGTAGCTTTTGGTCACTGAGGATGTCCGTGATGATCTTCACGCTCGAAGTGATGGACTCGGCCAAGCTAGTCAGGCTGATGTCCTCGAGCGTTTGTGCGGCCATTGCCATTGAGATGTTGTAATATACGGTCAGTAGACAGAGGAGAAATTAAGACACAACGAAAGCGGAGGGGAAATAGAACGCGAAATGGTCAACTTTGTAGACTTTAGATCCTTCGACCTCGTACGAACGGGCTGCTCAAGGTAGGATCGCATCCAGAGGCTCCAATCAAAGGAATAGGATGTTGGATGCCCATGCTTAGCAAAGACTGTTCGTATGATTCGTGACCGTGCACCAGCGGCACGCCGGCTGGGGGGTCTCTCCGAAGACCACGCCGTTCATATCGAAACCGTATCCGATGGATACCATTAATAGCAGGTAGGTGGGTGGTGATTCGGTGATCGGCGATGCATAGCTTTGGAATCCCCAAAAGGGGAATGGGGCATATCGAAGTTCGCGCTGGAATGGATGCTCAGGGTGTGTCTACCAGATCGGGCGCTGACGGAGATCAATCTGGAGTTGGGGCTCATTTCGTGTCACCCATTGGTGAAGTTAACCCATACAGCCGCTCGGCATCTGATTGTATCAAGTGTGGTCAGGGCCTAGTGCTTTTGCAGAACGGCCTTCTCAGAGTGCTGGAAAGATAACATGAATAGGAAAGATTCAATGGATGTCCGAGGTTGATACGACAAAGCCCAGTCAGCATTGCTATAACCGAGGGGCGCAACCCGCCCGGGCAATTGCCGTCAAGAAGAAGCAGTTGATGGACAGGAAGCACGCTCGGTCGTCTCGCATTTGGGAGCAGGAAGATGCTGACACGAGGAGAAGCTTGTACAGAGGGAGGAAAGACAGGTTAGGTTGATGTTACTAGTCTGGACGGTGACCTAGCCTTCCACCCCGGAGTATATTTCTTCCGCTTACCGAGCTCACAACCGCCACGTACTGTGCACAAGACAACTCACTTGTCGCTCACTTCTCACTCACTGATATGCCTGCTCAACTGTGTAAAGTGTTTGGACCGTCCTAGAGTGGACCTATTTTGACCGTAAATCACCTTGTAAAATTTCAAGATATGATGATTGTCCTCCGCTCTCATTGGCTAGTGATGCCTACTCAGTGTACAGCTGCTGATCGCAAGCTTGTCTCTTCCACACGTTCTCAACCTCAACCCGCCGCTCAGGTATAATCAGTCACTTGAACGGCACAAACCCTGGCTTGATGAAGTTCCCACCATTCTGCACCAGGCCCTCAACAGGCTCCGCCCACGCGACTTTGTCCGACACAAACTGCTCAAGCCGCGGCTTCAGATAGTCGGACACGAGCTCGAACTGGTCCACGGCACCCAACCTCAGAATGTGTGTGCCTGGAAAGCCGCTTGAGACGCGGTACAGCAGGGACCCGCACGTCTTGCAGAAGTAGCTGTCCATCTGGTCTCCGCTCGCTATGCCTGTCTTCCGCTCATATTTGGTGAGGTTTTCTTGGCCGCGCACGTGTTTGAGGGTGTCGTCTTTCTGCAGAGCGATATGGGTCAGGCATGTTCATGTCATGTCATATTATGTCGTGCCGTGCCGAAGCAGGGTAGGTGTGCGCGTGCTTGTGGTCCCACTTACGATGACAAAGTTACTGGCAAACACAGAGGACGTGATTTTGCGGTCATCGGTGCAGTGGCAGATGAACTGGTACGCGTTAGACGCCGGTATACCGAGTCGACACATGGCCTCTTACGCTGGTGATGAAGTTGTCTCCCTCAACGGAATACTCGAGGAGGATGGCGCCGCAGTAGCAGGATGATGTGATTTTGGAGAGGTCCGTCATGATTGCTTGGGTATGGCCGCTTTCCTTCAATCTGGATTTGATCGCTTTCGCCAGTTTGGGATCGATTGCTTGGCTGTCTACCTGAGTTGTATCGCAGATTTATCCCAGTGGGAGATACAGCATTTATAACAATAATGTCCGCCATATATGGGATGCTCGTTCAGGTGACGACGGTGTCCCCCACGCACCACCTGCCGCCTCCTGGCTGAATACTGCCCTGCATATGCACAGCAGACTCTCCAAGGGTCATCCTATTGCATTCGCACTGTTAATGTTTGTGAAGCTGGCGATCGAGCGTGTTGATCCTGGCAAGACGGCTCGCTTCGGTCGGCAAAGTCGCTTAATTCCGCTCTGTGGGCCTTGGTCGCATCGATATGGATCGAACTTTCCCCTCTGCGAGGATGCATTTCTGGCTGGAATCGACATTGTACTGCCCAATGCTGGCTCAGTATCGGAATGCCATGGGCTGGGACAACTCACTAATGCGTTGACATTCGAATGTGTCAATGCAGGTAAGGCGGTACACAAGAGTCCCAGTCTGGTGATCTGCTGCGAGCGGGCTCCCCTCCTGAGTCCCTTGCCAACCAGTTATATCCAGACAGCCAACAATAGCACACGAGCTCCAACGGGCTGTTGGTACTTGGCCGGGGTCTGACCTGTAACCTACTACTTGGGGCGTGGGCCTGGCGATGGCCTGTCATGGAGATCTTCGGCTTCGTTTTCAGTGTTACCACCATATCATTGTCCACCGCTCCACAGGCGGGAACAAGTCTTCCCCCTAAGCTACGTTAGTATGCAATGGCAGCTGCGTCAGCAACTGCTTTTTAATGCGGGACGCTACCTGCTTCACATTCATGATAACTAAGCAAAGCCACAGTGTCAATCCTGATCCTCTCTTCAGCCTTTGCGTAAGACGCGATGGTCATTTGCCAGTTGCAGTTCGTCGAGTCCGACGTGGTTCCGGATCGGGGTCACCACACCATGTTGGCCAGGGATAATGCAGCAGACGACAATTTTCCAGTCGCCTTCAGGATCAAAAGGGAGCGCGAGACCCAATTCTCTGTCCGGAGTGGTTTAAGTGCTCGGTCCATTCCTTCGTATAGTAGAGTCTTATGTCTTTGGCGGACATCTCGCAATCACGACGCAGTGTGCCGAAACGGTGTCCTTACATGCGGCACCTTCGCAGCGGTAAAAGCACATATTCTCGCACATGGACCAACATCAGACCAGCTCGTTATTCCGGACTCCCTCAAAAGTCACTGAAGGCAAGCTTAGGTGAATATCGATGTGCACGCAGGTGACGGCCAGCACCCTTCACCGGAACAGCTCTGCCAGCAACTTCATCAGAAAATCTCGCCTGACCACTGCGCCGAACCTATCGCCGAGAAGTATCACACATTAGCTTCGTGCTTCCATCGCGCCTGGCACGTCTCGGCCCTCGCCACCGTCATACCGGGTCAATTCACTTACCCGTAGCATTTCACATGCCCCAACAGCTTGTCTGACATATGATGCAGAAAATTGACCTGCAGCATATGGAAGTTTGGCGTCTGCGCAATGCAATGCCAAGCCTGAATGGGTGTCAATTCCAAGGCCTGGTCAAGCGGTAGGGTCTCGGAGATATCGAGCAGACGCTCGAGGGTCGCTTTATGAACTGGCCATGAGGGCGCGGCGGTCGAAGTGGCCGGTGACGGTGTCGAGGGCGAGGTGGCGATAGGTAGTGGTGAAGAGGAAGGCGAGCAACACAGAAGAGCTGCGGAAGCGGTGTGGACGTGGCCATGCGGTGAGCTTTTTGCGCTGGAACCGCCGTCGGAGGGAGAAACGCTGTCCTCGGCGTTCGCGCGAAGATGCGGAAGACAAGGAGATTCGAGCCTTGGGGAAGCGTGTTGCGTCAGTAGAGTGGCGGAGAAGGGGACATGGTCAACCGGGACGGAAACAGTACTTACTTGAGCACGAATTCCATGGCCACGACGACCACGTCGAGCTGAGTGACATATGCTGGGATGAGGCCGCTTCTCATATGAAGGTTCGTCAAAGGAGGATTGCTGTTCCCATCTCCGTCTGGGGGTTGCACATGCAACTGCACCGGTTGCTCGTTCTTCGTCTCGACCCAGACGAGAGTGGTCGTGCTGCTGGCAAAGGAGTCGGCGTCGCTGGTCGCACTGTCATTGGAAGGGGAGAGGTATGCATTCGCTCCATTCTCGCGTAACGGGTAGGCAAAGTTGCGCCAACCGTTGCTTGCATGATGGACCGGGTTGGACGGCTCCCGGAAGTGAGATGACTTGGCTTCACTGTCGGCGAGTCGAAGTTTCGTCAACGCCAATTCGCGCTTCAGGTGCTCGATTTCGTTCTGTAGCCTGGCTTCATTGCCGTGCAGACGCCGGACAGTCTTCTCCAGCGTTTGCAGGTATTGGTCGCGTCGGTCTCTGAATGTCCTAGTACGGCCCGGGGTTGGTGATAAGCCACAAATATCATCTGGGAGCTGACCATCATATGTATGGACTTACTTCTGTGCCTTGCGTAGTTGCTCTCGTCTATTCGCGACCTTGTCTGCCTGGCAGTCAGCACAAGCACGTCTTGGCCACGAGGCACTCCCGCGAGGACGCAGGTACATACCTTCGACCGATCGAAACAGGGGCCGGAAGATGTCCGACATGTCTGGTTGCTAATCAACGATGATGGATTGTCTGTTCGTGTTGTCGGATGGATGCGAGGACGGTGGGCATTTCCAGGCAGACTGTCGAGTACATACATAACTCAGGCATATCACCACGTTGGTCAAGACCCAGGCACAGGTCGAATGAGCCAAGCGGCTTTCTGCCGTTTCGCTCGCGTCTCAGGCTAGGAGGCTCCAAGGCCCCGCACTCGCCTCCCCTAGCCCCCTTCGTGGACCCTCTGGCGCCCCTGGATTCGACGCCTCGCCCGGCGGCTCTCCATGTTTCGGCCTGATACATAATCAGCTTCTTCCCGTCCAGGCTTAGCTTTGCATCGCTGCCGCCCTCGTCAAAGGCCGCCATTGTCGAAACGGGTAATAAAATATCTGGTAATCCGCAGAATATCTTTGGAACCCTTCACATATTGCCATGCAATCCCGCTGATGGCTTGAATCAGTCTCACGTCTCGAAGAGATTGCGAAGGAACACGCAGACGATGGTACAGAGTGGAGGTGAAGTTGTTGCGGCGACGAGTAGCCAACATGGGCAGTATAAAGCTAGAGTACTGCGCGCGTGGACGAGTGGAAGACAGCTCAACTTCCTATGACAGACGACCACTGGGAAACTTTGTCACGTCTTACCTTTGCCAGTCAAGCGGAAAAGATAGCAACATCGCACGATGCAACCCAAATCCGTTAAAACACTTCTTGGCTTTGCCGCACTGCTTGCCTGCAGTCACGCCGCTCCAACGCAGCGACATGGGTTCCCATTCAAACACCATAAGGCTGCGCAAGCGATATATCTCATCACCAACGATGCAAGCAATGCTGTCGCAGCAGTGCCCATTGGAGCTGACGGCATGCTGTCTGCGGGAACTGTCACTCCCACTGGAGGCGACGGAGCAAATCTCATCAATGGCGCCACGAACGAGCCCGCAGCTCCTGACGCTCTGTTTTCGCAGTCGAGTCTGACGATTGCCGGAAATGTGGGTGACACTCGAGAATAGAACCAGGATGGGCCTATCGCTGACTTACATAACAGTACATTTTCGCCGTCAACCCCGGCAGCAACACTTTGTCAATGTTGTCCATCAACCCTAGGTGTCCAACAGAGCTCACGATGATCGGTCAACCTGTCGCCCTTCCAGGCGATTTTCCCAACACTGTTGCCGCCTCGGCGAAGAATCGGTTAGTCTGCGTCGGCACCACGGGAACTACGAATGGCGTCTCCTGCTCGTCTTTCTCCGACAAGGGGCTCGGGGCGATGGACGGCTTGCGTTCGTTCGACCTCAACCAGACGAATCCTCCGGTGGCGCCAATGAATACCGTCTCCCAGCTGTTCTTCTCCGAGGACGAATCTCGGCTCTTCGCGACCGTCAAGGGAGATCCTACCGTGAGCAAACCGGGCTTTTTCTCAGTGTTTCCTGTCGAGGCAGGAAACTGGCACAGCACTTCCAAACTCTCAACGAACGAGATTCGCAGCTCGCCAGAAGGGACCCTCGTGTTGTTTGGCTCACAGGATATCCCTGGCACATCGAACGTATTTGTGACGGACGCGTCGTTCGGAGGGGCTGTCGTAGCCGTCGACCCAACCACGAACGTTGCCTCAACCGTGGCGAAACAAGAAGTTGTCGGGCAGGGCGCCACGTGTTGGGTGACCATATCATCTGCGACAGACACCGCATTTGTCACCGACGTCGCTGTCAATCGAATTGTCGAAATGAGCCTAACAGATGCCAGCATCGTGTCGATGCTTGACCTGTCCAGCAACGGAGACCCAGGGCTCATTGATCTGAAGGCGGCGGGGAATTTCATCTACGCTTTGTCACCGGGAAACGGGACCACAACAGCCGCAGTGACGGTGGTGGATGTGTCTGGTGGGCCAGGGTCGGCCAAACAAGTCCAACATTTCGACCTGAGTGGAATGGGTGTGGATAAGAATGCACAAGGCATGGCTCTTTTTTGACCGAGCAACTCTCCAACCATTTTCGGCCAGATGTTACAGTTCGTGTCGATTCTGTGGGTTGGGTTTGCTTTGCTCTCAGTCGAGTTCAGCGCAGTCTGCGAGGCCCAAGTTGGGGACTTGTGGGAAGTCGGCCGATGTGGGGATGGACGTCTTGTTGCGGCGGGCAGCGTTCATATGTACACAAAATTGTGGAACTTGACGGCGATCTGGCGCTCGAGATTCTGTTGTACATAGCTCGGGTGAGAAGGATGTTATCGACGACGGGTTCAACCTCCCTAACATTTGTTGAGCAGAGCGATCACCTAGACCTGTCAAAGACGTCTAAGCTGTCCCAGTCTCTTGGTCTCGACTGAAGGGTGATGCCCAGTCGGATGGGCACCGATATATCCCCGCTGAATCGGCGTGGCTGTTACTGATCACTGACTGCAAAGTCAAAAGTGCGACGCCGGGCACTTGTGGGGTTCCCCGCGTTTGCTCGTCGCGTTGCAGATTGTGGGAACGAATGATGAGTCGGAGCGTCTTTAGCCTAGGCTCTTCGGTGTTTCTTCACCTTTCACTCACAAACTCCGGCTTTGTCAAATTCAACCCTTGCAAGTCACTGAGTGCGCATGCTTAGACCAATAATGGCTCGGCCATGAATCCCAGCTTGTGTCGCGAAAGGCGTCCCTCATTTGCTGCTCATTCGCTTTGGCTGCGCGGACGTCCCACGAAGCCATGCCAAACTTTCCCAGCGTCCCACCATCATTGTTCTCTCTACAACCATATTGACTCTCGTCCCCGCATGCGGTGGGAAATCTGGACCTATCACAGCCATCATCGGCTGTGCTTGCAACGGTGCTAGGCTTCGCTTGCCACGCGGTATTATCGGTCTTTGCGATGCTGTTGCATACAAAGTCCTCTCTTGTCCCCATGTCGATCGTGGTGTGACTGACGCGAGAGCTACAGCCTTCGTAACTTGCGCCGACACCCGCCAACATGGCCTCCAACACTGTATCAAACGTACCAGTCGAGAAGAGTGCGCAGCCCAATGGATCAGATTTCGTATCTATCGAGGAGAAGAGAGACATATCGAGTGACAAGCAGATTGAAGATGCCGACAAGAACGACGGCAACCTCCACTATGACGAGGTGGATGAGGAGCCCGAACTCCATATGCGAACCTATGTGGCCTTCTTTTCCATGTTCACGTTGAACATGGTTCAAGTCGTGGCTCTCCAGGGGCCTCCCGCCGTTGTAAGTGTCCCAACCAGAGATGAGAACCTGCGACAAGATTGGAACTAATCGAATTATAGCTGGACTGGATCGGTGACAGTCTCGACAACCCGCAAACGCAGACCTGGATCCCGAATTCATTATCACTCGTACAGGCGGTGCTTGGACCCATCATTTCGTTGACTTCCGACACCTTCCAAGCCCGGAAAAGCATCCTCGTCGGCGCGTGCCTCGTCTCCCTGATCGGAGCGGCCATCGCTCCAGGTTCTCACAACATGAACCGGTTGATCGCGGCTCAAACATTGATCGGTTTCGGATTTGCAGCTGTTCCCCTCGCTTATTGCGTGCCGAGTGAGATCTTACCGAGAAAATGGAGGCCGAGTAAGTGCATTGAGAACTGCAACCGCGCCCTATGACAAAATGGCTCACGGATATCGCAGTGGCGCAAGCTTTGATGAATGTCGCCGCGGCTCTAGGCGCCATTATCGGCCCCATGGCAATTGGTGCTCTGACCAAACGTGATCCAGTGAACGGCTGGCGAGACTTCTACGTAAGTGGAAAGAGAAGCAGGTTTTCATGTTGGACAGAGAGCGCTGACGAGAACGTCTAGTGGATCCAAGTTGCCTTTTGGGGAGCCACCGCTGCCGGTATTTTCGTGGGTTACAGACCGCCCAAGCGACACACACGTCTGGATCACCTTTCAATCTGGCAGAAACTCGGCTATTGTGACATCCCAGGCTGCTTCCTGCTCACTGTCGGGCTGTCATTGTTCCTGACTGGTCTCAACTTGGGTGGAAACCTCTATCCGTGGGCCAACTCGCGCACACTCGCCACTCTTATCATCGGGATCGTCATCCTTATTGTTTTTGGCCTCTATGAGTGGAAGGGCACCAAGATCGGTATAATGAACCATGAACTCTTCCATGGCGGCAAGGCACAAGGTCGAACATTCGCCATCTGCGTGGGCTTGATTTTCATCGAGGGCATCTTGCTCTTCTCGTATATCGTGTTTTATCCAGTCCTGTAAGTTCGCCATTCCCACTTGGCGTGTACGTTAGGTCTCTAACCATATTTGTCAGAACGACCTCTCTGTTTGAAACCGACCCCTTGTTGCTCGTGTCTCGAGAGATGCCATTCTGGGTCGTCGGTGGCGCCTCTACCATCATCTGGGGTTACACAAGCACTAGGTTCCGCACGATCCGCGGGCCTTTGTTCGTTGGCTATCTCATCTTCACGGGCGCCATTATCGGGCTCGCCTGTATACAGCCAGATGACTCCACTACAACCTGCATCATGAGCGGCCTCGCAGGACTCGGCTTCGGCGCGCCGTTGGTTCTGATCATCACCGGTGTGCAGCTTTCCACGCCCCACAGTTTGATCGCCACGGCCACGGCTGTGACGACTTCGTCTCGAGCAGTCGCCGCAACTGTCTTCACGGCCATCTATGCGGCAGCCCTGAACGACAAAATCGCGGCTAACATCCCCAGCGGCGTGGCCGGAGCTGCCGCTGGCGCGGGTCTCCCAGCGTCATCGATCCCAGCTTTCGTCCAAGCCCTCGCAGGCAACCAACCTGACGCCCTAAGCAACATTCCAGGCGTGACTCCGGCAATCATTGCCGTTGGCGTTACGGCCTTGAAACAAGCGCTGGCGGACTCGATTCGCGTGGTGTACATTATTGCCGCCCCATTCGGCGCCCTGGCTTGTGTTATGTGCTTGTTCATAGGAGACCTGCGCAAAACGATGAATTATATCGTCGAGGCGCCCGTGGAGGAGCTGCACGCGAAGAAACACCATCGAGAACAGACTGCTTGATGGGGAGAGTGTGCCAAGGCCACTCCGATAGATTGCGACGCGCCACAGCGACCGCGAGGCCGTAGTGGCCATCCCAGGCGAGGTGACTTCGATGTCGATGTTCGCTCGATTGAACTAGGAAGCTTTTAAACAGGCTACAGTATTCGAGTGATGTTCTTGAGAAATCTAAATCTTCCAAGTTACCCATCCAAATCCCGGTTTGATCTGGATGTAACCTAGGTCCTCGGTCCGTGCTCGACGTACAGTCTCAGCGTCCGGTTCAATTGGCGCGAACGCCGAGCTGGAACTGGCATTCGCACCGCATTGCACCGCATCGCATCATGGCATGGCATGGCGTCGGGCGGGATCGACCCACAAAGCAAAGCAACGCAACGTCTATTTGACATCCAATACTGTACATACACAGCGCGTGCGGAAGATGGGGTAGAAAACAGCACAGCGCAGCGCAGCACGAACATCGATCGCCCCGGACCTGTAGCTCCTCGTCGTATGCGTCTCCGCTATAGCGCGTCTTCTTACTGTATGTATGTACTCCGTACGCCGGATGACAGGTGCATGAATGCGTACTCTGGATAGATAGAATGTTAGGCCATAATGATGTGCTATGCCATGGTATGCTATACATTCACCGTCGTAAATACTCTCCCATACCATACCATCTCGTACTGTACCTTGGTAGTACTACAATGTACTATGCTATACCTATACCGAACCATGCGGATCCCCGCCCCTTCCCTTTTCACTAAGCCACCGCCTAACCTTCTCTTGATATACCGCCGTCCTCCGACCTTGGGTGTGCGTCCGGGTGCGGGTCCGGGTCTGAATCTGCGTCTGCGTCTGCACGGCAGAAGACCGTCTGGACGACCTGCTTCCTGAACAGGTCAAGAACTCTTTACATTCCGCCCAGCTCGTCGTGGTGTAGATGACGAAATTCCCAAACCCGTGCAAGGGCATGCATGCCGCCGAGGTCAAGTACAGGCCGTAGATCTGGTTGTCGGGCGCGATGAAGTTGTTGTACACTCGGTTGATGGAGATGGGGACCTAAACATCGTGCAAGGCGCCGCGCGTGTTAGCGGGGCGTGAAAATAGATAGGTACAATAGTTGGCTAGCGCAAGCAGACAAGCAAACAGAGAAAATAACTGTGTACCGCGTAGAACATACCCATGTGATGAACAGCACGATGGTGCACAGGAAGGCGAACTTGGCGTACTTCCAATGAATCCTGTCGAAGCGAGAGGACGATCGTCGAGACGGGGGGAATTGGAATTGGAATTGTTCATTGGGCCCGAGCATCGCTTGGTCGGAAGGGGAGCGGTCGAGCGTAACCGTGGGGGAGACGGGCGACCAGGGCGCAGAGAAGGAGGGCGAGTGCTCTGATGGCGACGAATCGTGTTCGTGGTCGTGGTCGTGTGAATCGCGTTCGGCGTGGGTTTCCAAGTCGAGCGCTTCGTGCGAATGGATCGGTGCGAGTGGTTCGAGGCCCTTGAATTCGGCGGATGTGGATGGGTCACTTTGATCGCCGTTCGAGGTCGTCGTTGCAGCCGTCGTCACCGTCGGTCCCGGGGGCTGTGACCTAGGAGCGGCGATGAAGGCTCGCGCGAAGCTCGAGAACCGTCGCTCTCGTGGCGGAGGAAAGCCATCTGGTGCGAGAGCAGGCGGGTCTTCTCTGTGCAAGGCACAGTTGGCTTTGGCATTTTTGACCTTTTTGCGGACGAGGAGGATTTGTTTCCCGCTCAGAGAGAAGAGAAAGATGGCGATGAGGATGAAGCACCTGTGTCGAGTCAAGTCAGAAAAACGAGCCTCATACAAGTCCGGTCACCTGTGCCTCCCCCCTCGACTCACCATATCGGGACATAAAATGCCCATAGGCGAAGAATGTCTTTCTCTTTGCCGATCCAACACCACAACGTCGCCGGTCCATACACGGGCTTTCCATCGGGCCTCCAGCACAAGAACACCAAAGCCGGAATAGATGGCAAAATAAACGCGAGCAGAACGGCATAAAGATCAATCTTTTTCAACTCGGTCGCTTTTCGCTTGGTCCGAACGGTAAGAAGCACATTAAACGCCATGATCATAACCTGAAGACAGAGGTCAGCATCGGCGGAGGCGGCGAAGATTTTTGACATTCAGACAATCGTACCAATAACGGATCCGTCATGACAAACCAATTAATGAAGAACCCTTGTGTTTGACACCAGGCAGAATCCCTGCCAGCTCTAATAGGATACTGGCCCCAACTGTATGCAAGACAGCCGAAGATGTTGGCGATGGCGATAGAAAAGGCGAGCCGGTTGACCGGCTTCTGCAGCGGCGGGTAGCAGAGGAAGCTGATGATGGTGAACGACGAGCCTGATAGAGACAGACATGACGATACTCTGGCGGCGATATCGAGGGCTTGTAACTGGTGGTATGAAAATGTTTGATTGTACCCGGACATGATCTCCTCGACATTTTCAATGGATGGGTTAGAGCGTTGGCTCGACGGTCATCGAACGGCGGCGGCGGCGGCGGCAGTGCTCGGCGTCAAAGGCATCGATCCGCCATAATTATGTGCGACGCGCTCTTAGGTCGACCAGTATCTATCTTTCTTTCGCCGTTCAGAGAGTTGGGTAGCTGAGGTGAAATGGCCAAGGCGTGAAGATAGGAAACAAAAGAGGACATGCCTGAAGGATCGAAGCGGCCCAGCTGAGGTCCAAGCGACTCTGCCGAGCGAGGGATCGGAAGATGCAAGCCTGTGGGTGGTCCTGACGAGCCCGTCAAATGTGGGGAGAAGCCCAAAACGCCGTCAGGAATCGGTAGCGAGCCTCGGGGAGGGCAAAGGCGGGGGATCGACTGGCCGTGACGGAGCGACTCGTCCTCACCTGTGGAGATTAAGCTGGGGGACTGGCGACGGGGGCCTCATTTGATTTCCGGTGCGTCGGCTATGTGGAGCACGAGACACGCCGGCAAGTTGGCACACAATGGTGGCCATGCAATGAATCGTGTAGGCCATCCTTATTTGGATACACATGGTGAAGGGAGTCGATTAAATAATCGCTCGTCGCAGTGTGTGTGATACATGACGGCGAGCTCACGAAGGGTCAAATGCCAGCAGAGAGAAACACGAGAAATCTGGAGGCGGGCATCATCCATTGGCGGGGCTGCAAGAATGACGGCGAACTCACAAACTCAGCAGGTTCTAGGCCTGCCTTCGACCTTTCTTTGGGATGCCCTCCTCATGCCCTTTCAAGCCATGCACAGTGCTTCGTCAAGCAATTCGGCGCGATCCGATCTTGACCGTTGAGGCAGAGAGATCGGGACACCGTGGACAGTCGCCAAGCCACAACTTCCGCATTTCGCCGGCGTTGGGATTGCAGGGACCACCTCGGCATTCTAGCATTTCAATGTTGATTCTCCTCAGCTTCCCAAACGTTCTAAGAGTATAATAGTTTCGACGAAATGGAATTGGCTTTCATTAAAGTCGAGCTTTAGAGCTCGGCCGAGTCTTGAAGAGACAGAACTAGCTCATGTGGTTGGAAGCAAGAGAAGAAGCTCTTCCAACCGTATCCGCTGATATCCCCATGTCCGATGACATCCTCACGAACCGCGAGATGACTCGTCCCTGCCGTCAAAAGCGGCGTCACTCCTATTGGCACTCCGGGTTGCCCAGGTCGTGTTCGAAAGCCGCAGTGTTGAACTCGGAGTAGACGGTATCGATCTTCTTCTGCCCGACGTCGACACTGAAGGTGATGAGTCCAAGCACCGGCACCGGATTGTTGACCTGCACCTGCGGGTTCTGGATGCCTGTGGCATTCCAGCGCCAGGAGATCTGGTCACAGCTGTGAAAAGTCGAGAGGGTCTGAACGTTCGGCAGAGGTGGCGTCACGGCTTGGCTGGCAATGAAGGCTTGCAGCGAAGGATAGGCAGGAGTTCCGAGCTGAAAGAATCTGGGTTTAGCAAGTCTTCTAGCAAAAGATGGATCAGGAAGAAGGTGAAAGAAGTCGTCGTGAACTTACAGGTCGATTGCTCAGGGTATTGATTGAATCGGACCAGACAACGAACTTGTCCGAGAGGATGGAGTTGGCTGTCTGGTTGAAATCGGCGCCACCTGGGTATTGCAGCAGGTACGTATAGCCATTGACAAGGGTCGCGACATCGTTGTCAGTCAAGCACGTTCCGCCCGTGTCTCTGCCGCACGGTTGACCGTGGCCACCGTTGCCATTCCCATTCCCATTCCCATTCCCATTCCCATTCCCATTCCCATGTGCAGGTGCGCTGACTGACCAATGAGGCCAGCCGATTTGTGGACGAGCGAAGACGCCCGTCAGGAGGGCGAAGGTTGCAACAGTCGTGTAGTGCATTTTGTTCGATGTCGAATTGCTGTTGCGCCGTGAAATGTATGCCGGAGGAGCTCGGAGCTCTGGTCGATGTCGTTAGGGCGGGCGAGGAGGACTGTTCGATTCGGTGGGAGACAGCGCTCCCTTTATATTCTGAGAGTCAATTCCAAGGCCGCAGACATCGCAGTGACAGTGCAGACAGTGAATCTCCCAGATCGACAGTCGCTGCTGAGCGACTAGGTATGCCGCATTCCAGTGACAAAGTTTCTATTCACACCCACGTGCAGTTAAGTAGACCAGTGGATATATGAAACCGGTGACAAAGACGCAGGCTGCTCTGTAAATAGATCAACGGAACAAATCAATTTTTGCAAAGCTAGCGACTGTAGAAGACAAAGGGCACAGCTAATGATGAAAAATTGTAACTGATATATATCGCCCTCAATGCGCACGGAATGCTCATCCAGAGGGATGGTGCGTGGATTGTTTGCCTTGTAGACCGAATCCGTAGAGCATCATCAATATACGAGTTCCTGCAGCTGTCCGAAGCTCGCATGGAAGACCTTACAATCATGTTATGCATCCTGTTGGCTTGCCCAGGTTGGAACGAGGTGTTTCTGCAAGGCTGTCAGCATATTTGTGGATACCAATGGTGGCAGCACCGTACATTCTTGGATTCAGTGCGTTGGAGTTCGGTTGTTTCAGGGCATCATACATTTTCAAGCGAGATGGACTACGTGTCGAGGTATCGCAAGCTATTTCCGGTCACTGCTCTTGCAACAGCCGTCTCGTTGGCCAGGTACATAGGAACATGCCTGCATGGCACCGGTAACTGCAATGCGGCCATGCGTGCGGTCTATCCCAGTAGAGTGTATTCCCGAGTAGCCCTCGGTGTTCGTCATCGTTGCCTTTCGTCTACAGAAGTCTCGAACGACACAACGTCGACGCTGCTTGAGACAGGATTTGCCCGGGGCAGTGTTTCGTTCGAGGATCCTTGATACCTTGGACGGGTGCTGCATCCTCTGCTCCTTCCATAACTGTAGGCATAACAATGGACAAAAGAACAGAATACTGTGGAAATTGCGTCAAGCGATCAATCGAGCTTGGACGAAGCTTAATTCCAAGTACAGTTTCCGTTAATCGGACGCTTCGGATGAGGATCGATTCCGGCCAATGGGACAGAATTCCATTGGAGCACGGATGAAGATGATCAGACAGAAGTAAATTGAGCAACACATTCTTAATGCCTGTGCTATCGGCAAATTGCCATTCTTCTAATGTCCTGTACATTATGCATGTGAGCGTCTGAATAATCTGCGCAGGTGGCGGTAACAGGAGTACCATGGTCGAGAGGGCAGGCCCTTGATTATTTCCTTCAGAGATCAATGCTTGCATGTTCCAGGCATACAAGCTCTTCACGCCTCTTCCTGCAAGACAACGCTCCACGACGTCTCAAATCCCGTTCTATCATGCAGGTATCGTGGTTCTCGCCCTCACATTAAAAGCAATTCCTGGATGCACTAGCAACACCTAGCATGCACATACAGGGCTCAATCGAACTGAACACTCGCGCAAGGAACTCTCCACCTGCTGGCCACCCTCGTCCAACACCTCGCAATGCGACATCTAACCAAGCCAGGAACATCCAATTATGCCTTTGCCAGCGCGTCTAGCTTCTTCATCGTTTCATTAACATCGTTAAGAAGAGCCTTTCTGAAAACTCGGGCGTCCGTGGAATCCACATCGATCGCATCTGCCTTTAAGATTACGTGCGTCATGACGCTCTCGCTCAGTCTGCGGTGCTCTTTCTCTCGCTCCTGGGAAGAAGAAGGAGGATTGTTGATGAACCTGCGGCAAAGTGGCAGCCATTGCTCATGAAACGTATCTGAGAGAGCTTGCAGTTTTCCCATCGGCGTATTGGGGTCTGCTCTTGGCACGGAGGTTGGAACAGGCGTGGACGACGGCGTCGGACGAGATGGCGCTGCTTGAGATGGTGCAGGATGAGGCGAAGTGCCTCTTGTCCGGGACGGCTCGCGTCGAATTGGGGGGCGGTCGTCAGACTCGGGCTTCAGACTACTGCGAGATTGTCGCTCCGAAGTCGTCCCACTGGGAAGATGACCATTGGGATGGAGAAAACTTGAAGACGTGGTGGGATTTTGTTGAGGCCGAGGAAGATTTTCGTCGCTGCGGTGCCGAACGGAAGAGGGTGCTCGAGGTCGCCGCCGAGGGTTTGTTTCTGGAATGTCTTCGCCGCTCGACGAATGGCTATCTCTGTCACTGTAATCCAGATAACCCTCGGTCTTGATGGCTGCCACCTCGCTGTTCTGTTTCATGTTGTATCTTCTCAGTGGCCACGAATCATGTTTGAGATCACGTTTCTTGTAGACAAGCCTGACCCTGCGAGCATCTGTCCCCAGATATCGAGCGACTGCTTCCCGTAGCTGGCCAACGTACGCAGTCTCTTCGCTGATAGAATATGCGGGGAATTCCACGGGGATTATGGACGCCATGTAGCGCACGAGGACGACATCGGGCGCATCGGACTCTTCCGCAGGTGGGGTGTCATGTTGTCTGTACACTGAGTGGCGATGTGAGTCCTGCAGCATGCCCTGATCGGCATCGATGTACTCAAAGTGACTGGAAAGGTTTCGAGCATAGGGATCGACGATGTTGCTGGTGTATGGCGAGCCCCCATTGCGGCTACCGCCGTGGGCGACGTAGCCGCTGTAGCTGCTCATGAGAAAGCGAGCAAGGAGATAGATAAGGGAGAGGAGGAGGGCAACTAGGGTGGTGTAGGAAGCGGCGGAGTACTCTGTCAGTAGGAGGTTGAGGTTGTCGTGGAAATCAGCAGGCAAGTGCTGAAGGATCGGCTGCGCGAGGCTGTAGAGGCTTTCTTGGATATCAGAAGACCAAGTCTGAAGACTTGAGGAAGCCACGGTGAAAGATATCGCTAGGCAATGGCGAGGATTGAAGGTGAACACTTATCGAGTGTTGATGCGCAGTGTGTTGAGATTTGGGTGAAAAGTGGTGGTTTGTGTATGAGAGAGGCAGGGCAAATCTCGACGTCGTCACCGAGGGGGGAAGGAGTATGTAATATTGTGGATCGATTCCGCAGGGGATGGAAAGCCGTCGAGGAGGCGAAAAGGGTAGGCTGATTAGGGGTGTTAGATTTGTTTGGGGATTATGGCGGGCAGAGAAAAGGTCGGATTGGCAATGCCCGTACGAGGGGAGTACGCAGGCGCAAGGGATCGGGCTATTCAAAAGCCGCAGTTTGGTTCGATGCGAGTTTTTGTTATGCTCACCTGCACTCGGCTGATGCGGGCGACAGAGCGAGGAAGCTGCAGAAACACTAGAACCAGGCCTGGATGACGCAGGTCGTTCGGTGGAGAGAATGCGTCAAATTTTCCCTACTCTTGCCGGGCCTTTGGTGAGATCTTTGGAACTTTCTCGGGGATCTGTCGTCTGATTAAGCACCTGAGAACCTTGCGACATCTAATGTTGATTAAAGCGCATGGGAGTGATGGTTTTCTTCAGCAGGCAGAATAAATCGCCTGGGAAGTGGAATGTGAATAGTCTGTGAGGCATAAGTGATCCTCGGAGCGGAAGAATATTTTCGCCGATGGCGAGGAACTCCTGCGCTGAGATGTGAGCGCTTTGTCTTGCTGTTTCTTGCGAGTCTGGCCTTGTAAATCCGTAAAACTGTAGTAACACTCTAGCAAGTTTTGTACTGATCTTTCAGCCTCATCAATGTTAAACAGCAGCACTGCCACAGTACAAGTACGGAGTACCCATTTCTCAATGATTCTGGCCGACTTTGTTTTCCTCTCCTCGTGCCTCCACTACCTTCATATGGCGTGTCGTCGCACGTGCGCCTGATTCGCCTTCCGTCTTCCATACGTGCTATCGCCAGTGTTGGCGCTGAACGCTCACCCAAAGTTGGGAGATCTGCCCCTAATCTCGACGATGTACGAGGTACTAACCTTGTCGCTCGTCAATCAGATTATCTACGAGGACCAAGTACTCGGTACACACTCGCAAGCCACCTTCTTGCATGCGCTTGGGTAGTCCTTATATCTGTTATAGCTAGCATACTCATATCTTCAAAGAGATTTTGTGCTCTCCCAATTCTATCTCTCCAAATCAATGCCCGTTATGCTGCACTACTTTGCCAAGCGACGCCTCCAGTGGGAAATGTTTTCGACCTTTATGAAGGCCGGTCCTCGTCAGTACGGGTTTCCTCTTGCTCTTTGCACCGAATCGTCCTTAGGCTGAGCTTCTTCTCTGGCGACAAACATAACTCCGAATCTGTGCCATCTCTCGAATCTCCACGGTGCAGACGGGGAAAGTACCATTCGATGGCATGCTGCAGGCCCCTGGTCTGGTTAATCCCGCGTGACTGTTAGCTGCGTGGGCCGGTACCTGGTTTGCGTCTCCGGCATTTCCGCAATGGTGCTGGCTGATCCTCTTTTCAAAGTGACAGCCCACGCTCCCACGTCGTCTGACTTAGCTCCCCCACGCTTCCGTCCAACATGTAAACACCGCACTCGGGCCCTGCTCGCAAGAAAAAGCCTCCCTTTCCCATCCAAAAACCGTGTCCGCGGTCGGCTATCGTCCTTGAGCTATAGGCTATTCCCCAGAGTGCAGGAACCTTCCAATGGGTGCAGAGTGCAGGTGGGCTGATAGACGCGAGCTTCGATCAACCCCGGTCAGCGCAACACGAGAAATCCACACTACCGTGGTCCGAGTGACCTCACGCATATGGAGGCTGCCCTGCGTCACTGGGCATCATTTTTCTGCCTCCGAGAGACAAATGAGAGACGGCTCTCAGGTGCTGTCCTGCGACTTCAGATACCGGGGCTTCGTCATTCGTCTTCGCTCCTGCTCAACAGACAGGCTGCTTCTTTTTTGTCAGGCTACGTCCAGCAGTGCTTCCTGAGCTGGCGGTAAGTCTTCCGATAAGTTGAAAGCGAGCTTTTGCTGTGCGACTTCCCTCATTTTGAGCATTTACTTGAGCCCAGCTAGGGAATTTCATCCCTGCGGCGTTCAACTGGTTCTCATGTTGACCATAATCACACCGCCCGCTACTTCTCACCTCACCTCTACTGAACCTATAAGTCAAGTACCGCAATCATTTTTCTTTGCTACGCACAAGTCGGACGCCCTTCCTGCCATTATCAAAGATGGATATCTACAACATCCCCAACCTCCCCAACGTCAGCGAAACCCGAACCTTTTCACACTCGAGTTCCCATGGCTTGACCTCAGTCATCTTGTACATTGCTCTCGTTCTCGCTGTTACTAGTATCATCTATTGGTGCATTCAGGATTACCGTTTCTTTCTCTCCTTAGGACGAGGGGGCCGTAAGTCACTCGCCCTTGAAAAACCCGCTCTATTTTCGTAGTAACCCTCCGCCGAGAATCCCTGGCTTGTGAGTGACGCTAATGCCTTTCAGCACAATACAACGTCGTTGGCTGGTTCAAGGTGCACATCATCACCAGACCTTTTACTCTTGCCCAACAAGACCTAACGTGGACCGGCGATTATCCCGATGATGGCGCTCACAAAGACATCATGGCCTTGCCAGTGCGCCAGGGTCCACGGCCAATGATCAGAGGCATCGCTCCTCAAAGACAATTCGATCAGCGTCCGGAACCGGGAATGAATTTGGTAAGCCTTAGCTCCCTACCGTTAATTCATCAAACGGCAGATATTTCACTCGACGGAGACCACTTCAGACTAATGCGTTATAGCGTGTACTTGATATCTTTTCATCCTTTGTCAAGGCCAATCCTCACCTACTGCAAGAACGGCTCTCACACGCTGAGAAACACAATGTTGCACTATTTGTCCACCCAAGCCTCATGTCTAAGCCCGACAACCTGCCGGAGATTGCACCGATATTCAAGGGGGAGATAGGGCATGTGCATGGCGAAAGCTCGTTGCACCTATACTTCTCGCCCGCCGATGCCAAGATCATTATCGAAAAGGGATGGGCTGAACGACATCGCTGCTCAAGGACTCAACCCTGGTGGCTTGGCGGCATCAAGGCTATGTTCGGCATTGGAGACACTTTCTTGATTGTGTATGCTCCAAGAAACGAAGCCGAACTGGAAGTCTTGAAGACCATGATCAGAGCGAGCGCCATGTGGATGACGGGAGAACAACAAATCGTCAAACCGTGACCAGATAAAGAAGGAAGTCGAGCAGCAACGTCCCGGAGTTGCAAATACGTTTGGTGGACGAAGCAGGTGGCATAACCGGTATGGTCAGCAAGGTGATACCGGCTGCGACAGAGTTAAAAGCGCAACAATAGAATGGAATGAAGCATGTCGACGGGCGACACTGCGTAGAGCAGCAGGGAACAGGCGCGACCTCAAGAATGGGTTTTGTAGCATGGTGTTCAGGTGTCGGGTAAATGGGCCGGCTATGACGGAGTGTTCTTTGACGAGGCTGGACATGGGAGCACAAGGCTGTGGCTAAGTTCAAAGCGGCAAGCCAGCCGACCATCATCAGCTCTTCTCCCCGAGACAATAGGAAGTCATTGATTTCGGATCTCAACGTCCTCCATCCCACCCATCCCTGCGACCACTGACTCGTCGTATTCTACCATATACATCATGGCCACTACCGTCCCTCGCTATCGCTGCCTCAACGGTCGCCAATGGTCTTCACCGCTGAAAGTATTCCTCCCGCAAGTAACACCTTCGACATCACGAACATTCGCCACCACGACCGATGACATCCCGACCCCCAGCCCACGCGTCCGACCCACCACCTTCGCCGACAAACTCAACGCCGGCCCTTCCTTCTCAGAGTTTGTCTCAGGCAAGGAACCACCCCTACAACCATCTGAAGCATATGAACTGAAGACGGCGCTTGTGGGACCGAAAGGGAAACAGAAAAAGATCACCCGCCTGCCAGAATGGCTCAAGACACCCATCCCGGACACCTCGTCATACAAGAAGATCAAAAACGACTTGCGCGGCCTGAATCTACACACGGTGTGTGAAGAGGCGCGATGTCCGAATATTTCAGATTGCTGGGGAGGGAGCAGCAAGTCTGCGGCGACTGCGACGATTATGTTGATGGGTGATACCTGTACAAGGGGATGTCGATTTTGCAGCGTTAAAACGTCCAAGGCGCCGCCGCCGTTGGATCCGCACGAGCCGGAACATACCGCGGAAGCGCTGTCACGATGGGGGTTGGGCTACGTGGTCTTGACCAGTGTGGATCGCGATGATCTGGCCGACGGCGGTGCACATCACTTTGCAGAGACGGTGCGGAAGATCAAGTCAAAGGCGCCTGCGATCTTGGTCGAGTGCCTGACGGGCGACTATGCGGGAGATCTGGAAATGGTCAAACTGGTCGCTACATCCGGACTGGACGTGTATGCGCACAACGTCGAGACAGTCGAGGCATTAACTTCGCAAGTCCGCGACCGGCGGGCCACGTTCCGCCAATCCCTCAGCGTATTGAAGGCCGCCAAGGCCGCGAAACCAGGTCTCATTACAAAGACATCCATCATGCTCGGTCTTGGGGAAACCGAAGAGCAAATCTTCGACGCTTTACGAGAACTCCGTGCCATCGACGTGGACGTGGTTACCTTCGGACAGTACATGCGTCCCACGAAAAGGCACATGCCGGTGCATGAATATGTGACGCCGGACGTATTCGAGCAGTGGCGAGTACGGGCACTGGAGATGGGGTTCCTATATGTGGCGAGTGGTCCCTTGGTAAGAAGCAGCTATAAAGCCGGGGAGGCGTTTATTGAGAATGTATTGAAGAAGAGAAGAGCTGGACGAGGGGAGACTGCAAATGCGGATCTAGCAGGTGAAATTGATGGGAAGGGATTGGAGAGCGGGAAGTTGTGATGTTCAATATCAAACGCTGCAGGGGGCGTGGGATAACATCCAGCGAGGTATATTATCTCCCACTGATCATGATTTGAGGACTTTTCCACGCATGAGATGGCCATTGTCAACCAATGGTCGTTCGATTGCCATCTAGCCATGTTCCTGATAGCGATCACAGTTCCTTGGTCGTAACACCCATGCTGTGGGGTCCTATCAGAAACATGCAGGGTATTTAGAGCAACTGTTGATTGCACAAGTCTGTCTGACGGACGGTTTAAGCTCCTAGGGCCAAAGGAGTCCTAGCAGGTCGGCCCATTCGCAAGAATGGCGTGTCTCCTTCGCCGTGAAAGTAAATCCATCTTGATCACCATCTTGACTCCGTGCGAATACGACTCATTCGGGAGTCAACGCAACTCCTTTCTGATCAACACGGTCATCACATCTTCTCCGTGAAACGTACGAGTACTGCATATCGCCTCGTCTCGTCTCGTTTTGTCGCGCCCAGCCCAGCCCAGCCCAGCCCATCCCAACCCGTGTTGTTTTACGCATTGAAACCAAGAAAAAAACACCCCGCTCACCCACAACTGCCACACTCCGGCGCCCTAACGTCGTCAATCCCACCCATCCTCCTACCGCTGCCACCGCCACCGCCACTTCCACCACCGCCACCGCTCGGTCCCCCGCCCGCGCCGCCTAGGCGACTCGAGCCGCCGGCCCAGCGCGGCCGTTCCTGATACGCATTCGGCCTGCCGCGTGTGTTGAACTGGCTATTCTGCGCGGCGGTGTAGGGGTCCAACGAGAAGAGAGAGACGAAGTACAGGCCTAGGAAGTTGTAGACGTCGGAGGAGAAGCGCGAGAGGCGGGCGGACAAGGGAGGTCTGGTATATAGGTTAAAACTCCAAAGTCAGTGCATGCCACTACGTCGTGATGATCAGGGGAACGGAATAGAGCTCCAAGGGCGGCGGCGGCGGCGGCGACGACGAGGGAGAGGACAGGCAGGGGGGAAAAAGAAGAGAAAAACAGGAACGTACGATTCTAGGACATGCCCGGAGGAGGAGATGTAGGCTGGTTTGGCGGGCGGTTTGTTCGCGGAGGCGGAGGGAGGTTTGTCCATTGGAGATGATCGGTGGAGTGATGGCCGAGCTTTGAGTCCGCTTGTCGATGAGTATCGTGGAGTCGAGAGTGATTGCGGATAATATACGAAATGCCGAGCAGAGGAGATAGTTAAGTCTGTGTTGGTGAACGGGAGTGGCACGGTGGTGTGGGAGAGGACAGGCAAGTCAGTGGGGAGGAGGCCATTGCGAGGCTGCGAGGCTGCGAGGCTGCGAGGCTGCGAGGCTGCGATCGCTGGCGGGAAGTTTGTTCCGTGCCAAGACGAGTAAACACTGCTTGTACAACTAGGTAGATAATAATGCATCGATGCTAGGTAGCCATCGAAAGATCAAGGTAGCCTAAATTACCTGACTCGCCAGGACTGTTACCTCTCCCCTTCAAGTGTCTAACGTTGCGCGATTCTTGCGAGACCGCAGGTATCCCACACCCCAGCCCCTTTCTCAGGGCACTCTACTCTCAACAAATGTGTGAGACGATTCGAGGAACCATTCTTCGGCAGTTCTAGCATTCGTTCACACCGACCATGCAAGTCCATTGTCCGTTTTGCCTGCAGACGCATTCTCATCGTCTCGGGAGCCTAGGCTTCGAGCATGATTCCTCCTCGGACGCTTTGTTGCCACGTTGACGCTGGATACCGAATGTGTTTTCGATTCCAAGGTGCAGCTTGTGGCCGAAGCTATAACTGGTACGTCGACAAGAAGGGTCCTTTGCATTTGGCTGTGCGCTGCCCCTGACCTGCCCACCTTCCGGTTGTTTCTTCTTCCTTCCAAAACGTCGCAGTGGCCGTTCCCTCAACCACAGCCTAGGGGAGATCGACCTCGCTGATAGAGACGCAGAACCTCGTTTCTCCCAATCCGGGGTCAAAGTTAGTGAAACGGGTCACATTTGGCACAATACTTTTCCAAGTGCACATTCTTACGTCGGGACACCGTGCGTCTGGTAACAAGTGTTGCAGTACAGACGTTGCAATAACCTGGATGTTGCACATCCGCTATTGCCTGTTCATAACGCTTTTGATCTTCGAACACCGTTTCCCTAAGGAGATCAACACAGAAGGAACTTGTTCCGGTCAGAGCCTGCCTAAACTCTGTTTGTCGTAGCCAGTGCTGAATTTCTGGGTAGATTTTGGAGACGACGATATCTCGAAGGCCCCGATCACTGTCGGATGTGGATGAATAGATCTCCTCCACCACTTCGAATAGACGTGTGTCAACATCGACCTTCTCGAGAGCCTTCTGAAACTTTTGCCGGGCTAGAATCTTGAGTGCCTTGATCGCATACTTTTCTGCTAGTGCGTACACCTGACAGTGCAGTTTCAATTCGTCCATCACTCGATTGTCGATTTCGTCGGTCTGGTCGTCGCCTGGCGGCCGACCCGGTAAGTCATTCGCTGTCGTATCCTCCGTTTCTGGCCGGAGAGGAAGCGCAGTCTCTTCATCGACAGAGGTTCGATCGATCTCGTGGCCAGTATCGATCTTTCCGACTCCTTCCACCGCGATGCTTTGGCCACCGAATCCTAGGACTATCTCCGGATCGTAGTCAAGATTGTATACGAAGCGGATCATACAGTCCACGGCATACGGATAGTCGCCCAGTAGTTCAATCGTCCGAGACTGTCCTTCCTGAACCCTCGATCAGATTTCTTCCGCTTGGATGTTTAATATTTGATCTCGGCTTTACCTTGAAAGATGACAAGCACATGCGTAACAAAACATCAGATTGGCAACAGACAATGGCACGGTGAACTTTATACTGTCTGTCTTGGGTGCGGATAATGACGTCTGTGAAATCTCCGGATTTGAAGATTCTGCACGCCCCTTATTAAAGATATATCCATCCTGCGCCTGTGTGTCACTTGCCTGGAAAGACCCTCCAAAAGTCCGTCCTTGCACTGCGTTTCGACATCCATCTCGATTGTAAGGTCAGCCGAAAATACGAATATGAATATGAATATATTCGTCCTAGATCATAGTGTAGGCCTGGTTAGCACCCTTTCTTTATCATTGACACTTTTGTATATACAGTGGTAGCTGCTCATAAGAAACTACAAATATAGATCGACAAATAAAAGCTTCCATGCCTTCACGAACATGCCATGTATCGGGATGTTCCATTGGTAGCCTCACTACCAGGTATGGTGGCTGGCAATCATGAACTCGACTCACCGCAACCAATAGTGATCGTCCACGTCGAGATAGACGCCGGCCACATTCTCTGACCGATGTGATGCAGCATGATGCGAACTGTTGCATATCTTTGTCCAAGCGCCCGTCAACGAAGTTGGGGAAGACAAACCAATAAGTGACGGCGGAGAGGAGGGCACAAGCTTGGCAGCGATGGGCTTTCAGAGAGTGGGTTTACTGTAGGTATCCTATGACTGAGGATGGTTTCCCGAATCGAAGAGCAGACTTTAGGTTGTTTGTATTTGACACCATACCCGTACACTTTTGGTTGATAATCAACGCAGAAGGCTATGGCCTCTGTCTCTTCAACGTTCCTACATACACCTCTGTAATGCCGTCATTCAGCCTTATTTCCCCCTGTTGCCTTCCCCAAGCTCATCCCCACCTCCACATCCATCATAACCAAATGCCTACTCACACTAAGTAGATCCTCATCAAACTGTATCCTCCCATCCTCGAAAGCAACGATGATGCTGCTTCCTCCGAATTGAAACAAACCTACTTCCTCGCCCTTTTTCAACTGTGAGCCCTTTGTCTGGCACTTCTGGTTTATCTCTACCGTCCCCACATCTGTGGCGCCGATGGCGACAAAGAGCACGCGTCCGAACGAGGGACTGTTGATGCAGACCGCGCAGCGGGCGTTTACGGTCAAGACGTCGATGTCGGATCGTAAGCAGAGTGGGTCGACTTGATAATATTCGCCGGGGATCTGCTTGTACCATTGCACGGTGCCCTCCGCGGGAGAGTGATAGCGATGGTAATCTTGCGGACTTAGTCTGAACGATGCGATCGCGCCGTTATGCCATGTCTTTGCGGTGGCGTCATCTTGGATTAAATTGCCGATTGTGAAGTTTCGGCCCTTGATCCAGAGCCGTTTCGATTCGGCGACGGTGGGGTAGACGACGAGTCGGCAGTCTGCGACGATGACGGCCCGGGAGGGATCGTCTTCTTCGAAGATTGGACGAGCTCCCGGTTTGTGTTGCCTTACGAAGAAGTCTTCGAATGTGCGGTAGGCGTGGATGTCGGAAGGGGTGAAGTCATCCATGTTGATGTGGTAGAAGTCGACGAAGGATTTTATCTCGCTCGCGGACGCGAGGGTGCCTTCTTTCTTGCCAGATCTAATGGTCTTCTCATGGATCCAGTACCTCAGCAACCGCGTCCGATCAAACCACTCCATGGGCCGACTGAACAAAAGCCATAGCTTGATCTTCTTGTAGATGGGCTGTTGTTCGCGCACATAACGGCCTGTCTTGCGATTGAGTGTTTTCCAACCGACCTCGCGGTTCTGGATCAGTTTCACGCTGGAGAGGGCGCTGTCGAGGAGCGCGTGGATGTAGCTGAGGACATTTCCCATTTTGTCGAGCTGTTGTCAGTGCTAGATGGTTACTTTGTGCTGAATTTTGGGGTCGTTCTGTCTACAAAGCGCAGAGAGATATCCTTGATCGTGGGTACCCGGAATTCATATCCGGACTTCCAACTTCTTTTCTTTCTCCTTGAACTGACCGACGTCATATCTATGACATCAATTCTTGATTCTACGAGGTACGAGGTACTAGCGATCTGAGATCCTTCTGGTGCTGCATTCTCTGTGTACTCGTATTCTGGCGAATCCGTGGCGCGCCCCACACGGAAGCCTCTCACATTCATATACCAGTACTCGTAGGGTTTTGAAGAGTGGGCTGATATATTGAAGATAGTGGCCCTATAAAACTGCCGCTGAGAAGTGACTTTCGCTTGACGGATAGCGAGGAGGTTGATGATGGAATGCGGCTCTTAAGGATGAGAACGGCGATGGCGAAATCAACTGAAGCCCTCCGTGTCCGTGAAGGTCACTCAAAGAAAAGCTAATCAGTTGCACCTCGACCCAGCGGTTTGAAACAGTGAGGAAATACAGGTCAAAGCAATTACCACTTTAAGAGCTGGTCATGGCTCGAGAACATCAAGTCAGCGTATCACCTGACGTCAATCATGCTGCCTGCCTTGTCCGAGATGGGATCCTACGAGTACTCGGACCTCATGGAACCAGATGTGTCGTCTTTGAGTGCAAGAGTATACCGAGTCCTGAGAGTAATTGCTTTCAAAGGGACGCCCCGGGGTACACAAGAGACATATCAGCCTGTTCAACAGAGGGCGATGTGCATAACATCACTTTGCCCAGCAACACTCGTCGCCGATGGAATGCCACGGCAATAGAAACCCAATAGAGTCCGACCACCAGAACTAGGATCGGTTCTCAATGTAGAATTACCCTCATCTCATCAATATTATTTCGTGACGTAAACGTGACGACTTTGACACCAAGTACCCTCGTCATTATCCCTTGTGACGAGGCATGTAATTGAAGCCAAAGCCACTTCTACTTAATACCTGTTTCCACCCAAACTGACCTTGATTTCACTCTACCATCATTCGACCAAATCCTACCGACATATTTCGTTCAGACAAACAAATCCCACAAGTCAACCAATAATGTCTTCGTCCGGAGGAAGCGCACCTGGCGAATTTGCCCACGGCAAAGTCGACCCCCATGAGGCTGGCAAGAGTACATCTACCCCAGTTTATCTGCAGCGCTTTAGTTCGTGAAGGTTCTAACCACGATCACAGAGGGTGGTCTCGCTTCTGGAGGCGGTACCTCCGGTGGCAGTGACAAGAGCACCAGCACCGGCTCGAGCGGTGGCGGCAGCGGCAACTCCGGTGGCAGCCAAAAGGGCGAGTTTGCTCACGGCAAGGTTGATCCCTCCGAGGCGGGCAAGAAAGGTAAGACCAAACCTGTCCTTTAGATGTGCAGTGGTCGATTTGAGCTGCTGCTGATGAGACTCCAGGCGGTTCGAAGTAGTCTTTCATCATACCACGAAGCATCATGTGCGGACCAAATATCTTCAAGCAGCCTTGAAAGATAGCGATGCTCGAGGTCACGGCGGAGTGAGGTTCACGTGAATGCAAGGACCAATAGTGGAGGTGATTGGGCTAAGATAGCTTACCACAATACCAATACAGCTATTGCCCCTCAAGCGAGATGACCCGGGAGTAGAGATATCTACTTTACTGTAAAGCGAAGCTATGCGTAGTGCGCTGTGCACGCCAATACCATTCTGCGGCTATGCTTTGATTGGTTCGTGTTGTCACGATGTTCTCAAGAGTAGTAAGTAAAGAGCACGGAGTGCCTCGTATCGTGGCTGAGTTTACGCTTCTAGCTGGTCAACCCTCCTTGACCTGTTCGGGTAAGGCTCCCCAGCAATCTCGCTTGCCTAGGGCCAAGGCTGCTCGGCTACCCATGCCACACAGTACACCCATCCTCTTCTCGTAGTCTTCCCGTGGACGTGCCATTCATCACCTTGGTATAATCTAAACAGGACAGTCCTACGTAGTTCACAGTGAGCGCTCGCTGCCTGCAACTTGCAAGACTAATTTACCACGCATGTCCTCCCTGAGGCAGCTTGACCTCGAGGTTTTCAAACCCGCACCGCCTCGCGCAAGGCAGAACACAGCCCGACGCCACCATACACTGCCCCTGCATGGCCTCTCGATAAGGACTTTCTTCTTGACACACTTGCAAACCATCTCGACCATCCATCCCCTTGTCATCTCTCTTTCACTTTCTCATCTCGTGAGGTAATGCTCAGCCAAAACATGATTCATCTTGCGGTTGACGCCTTCATGCTAACGAGGACCTCTCTGTCTTTCGACCTTTTCTCTTTTTGCCGTGGCCGAGCCGGGACAGCACGGCCCTAATCTCCTGTAAGGCTGAGGAAGCAGTCTTGCTTTGACTCGCGAACATGACGACGACAAACGACCCATTCACCGTCGTGAGCAACTCGCTGAACAACACCCAGCAATTGAGAGACGTTGTTGTTACTGGCTGGATGCCGACGGCACCAACTAGAGGGACAACAGATATCCTGTGGACCTGCACTGTCACGATCACCCTATGTGTATGGACAGCCGTGCATCTAAACATTCCAGCACCGGATGACACCCCCTCAAGAAGACTCTGGAGAAAGGTGAAATGGACAGTAGTTGGATTACTGGCACCAGAAATCGTCCTTTTCACTGCCTGGGAACAACTGTCGAGGGCACGGAGCCTAGTTGCATTTCTTAACAAGGAATTCGTCCGCCAACAAGCAGCAGGCAAACTGAAGGACAGACCACCACGCAGATTCAATCTGAAGTATGGCTTTTTCGTCTGTATGGGCGGGTTCCGCATGCCTGCACCAGAGTTTGAGGGACCGACGCCGCACGTACCTTTGTCAGCCTCGGCGATCAGAGTTCTGGCGCAAGCTGGCAGCTTTCTGGAAATCCAAGATTCCACCATCCAGGACCACAGCAAAACGGACGGCCTCGCAAAGACACTAATATGCCTGCAAATCTTGTGGCTATCTGTGGAATGCGTTGCTCGCAAAGTCCATGGTCTACCATTGTCCACCCTCGAGATACACACATTCGTGCACGTTGTTTGTTCTCTTGCGGTCTATATTTTATGGCTCCAGGTATGGCATAGCATTCCCTGAAACTGTCGTGGGATTGGAAATCAGCGTCTTCTCAAATTACGGCGTGACCCATTAGGATCGCGCACACAATCGCCGATTTACAAATGCTAACTGTCAAATAATGTTCTTTTTTAGAAACCTCTTGACATTGCCGAGAGTACCATAGTCAATTTGTCAGATGACGAACATGACTTGATGAGCTTGCTCGAAGTCTCGACACGATTTCGATCATTTTCACCGCATTTCTGTCTCCCGAACTGCGACAAGGAGTTCACACTTAAGAAAGCTCCTACCAGTGATCCATGGGGCGATGTTGATATTGACTCACTCCCTTCAGCACTTTTCGGAACACCTTATCAAAAACATAGAAGCAAAGCCTGGAAATCAGGTCTGGAGCACGAAGTAAATTCAACGCCATGGAACAATCGTGTCTACACCCTTCTAAAGGACCCGGAATGGCAGTTCCGCGGCACCACTTCGACTGAGGTCGCGGTGGTCCTGCGCCACCGCTGGACGGACACGGATCGATTCACCTACCATAAGGTCCCTGTGGACGAGGCCCACTCCCTCGGTCAGGCGACTCTACGCAGTGCCGTATCTGCATTGAACCGAAATCCCGACGTCGCCAAAACCCTCTGGGAGGGGGACACCAAGATGAAGTTGCGCAACCGGATTCCGAATCTGCCTTCACTTGAATGGGGCTTGGCCGGGACATCTATCCAACTTCTCACCCTCACCGTCTACGGAGCGGTCCACCTCACGGCGTGGAACTCACACTTCCCCACTGAAACCGAGCAATGGCTCTGGCGCTCTTCCGCAATATTCTTGGCCGGCACCGCAGCTATATCACCTCTTGTCCTAGGGTGCATGCTGGCGGCCGAATTGGCTAGTGGTGGCGTCCCGAGGGATTTGTTCGTTTGGTGGAACCTGGATGTTGGAGAGATGTTGCTTTCCCAGGTCCTTTTCGCGGGCGCCGTTGCTTACATGTTCGCGCGATTCTTCTTGGTGATCGAGTCCTTCATCGGCCTACGGTCAGTGCCCGCGGGAGTTTACGCTCTGGTGCCGTGGTCAAATTATATACCACATATATAGATAACGATTCATAAGGCTCAACGTCCATCACGGCTGTTCTGGACAACTGACAAATACCTGCATGGTCATATAGAATCATACACAATGCGGTTTGGCACACGACCCCTTCTCCGTGGAACGTTTGTTTCTCTAACAGTCGTACATGTTTTGCGTATTTTATATGGTAAAGCCGCAGAACTTCCGAAGAACCGAAGTGGTAGCTTGTAAGTGTCGGCCTCGATCTCTAGGATATTTCTTGCACTAAACATTCCATACCTCTCCGGACAAAGTGTCCCTGCGGCTCCGCTTGATGCTTTGGCGTCGCAAAGGAACAGGCAACGGGCGAGGCGGACTCACTGCCAACAGCGCGGGACGACGTGTTCGATCATTGCTCGACCCGAGCGTCAAAGACGCCATTGACGACAAGAAACGAGAGCGTGATGAGCCTCAGATGATTCTTGATACAATAGTCACACATAACAGACTAACAAGGTTTGGTTCGGGCACTAAGTGGCTGGGCGTCCAGGCCCGGGGGTCCCTAGGCCAACGAACCCCCAGTGGAAGAAGCCCCGAAAGAGCCTAACTATCCGAGACCCGCTCTCAGCAAAGTTAGCTGCAGAGGGGATACGAGACACCGGTCTATCATCTCCTTCGAAAGCCTTCCAACTGCGACTTCAATACGAGGTAAGTTCATCCGACTTGAGACCTCGTATAAAGGCGGGGGTAGCCAGCAGTGAAGGAGGGGCAACCTACAGTATCCCGCTTCTTGAGCATCTTCCAATCTTGTGAAAAACTGCTGAGCGAGGTACAAGTATATTTCTCCGTTTGGAAGCTATATTGCAAAGAGATAATTCACCATAGGTCACCTGGGTGTCGTTCCCATAACGAACATCAATCCTCTCACCCAAAAGATGTCTACAACTTCTGTCAGTTATAGAGTCATCACCTCCTCTACCAATCTAGGACCAATGACGACTCCGTTTGTATTCCCTTCCGACTGCCAGTCTGTGATGTTCGACTTTCAAACCACTGTTCTAGGAGCAACATGGACAGGTTTGATGACGCAAGGCTGTGCCATGAGCAGTTGCTGTCCTTCATCGAACATCTATACTGCCGACTTTGGTTGGTATAGCAGTTATTATAGCCCTGCCGTGTGCCCGAAACAATACAAAACTTGTTCTGGACCGGTGGAAGTCCAAAGCAAGCTTCCGAGCGATGAGCATGTCGCCTTTTGCTGCCCAGAGTAAGTGGATTGACCAACCAAGCAGTCCTTGTACGGATTTATGCCGGATAGATAGATTAAAGAACAAGATATCCATAGCTGGACCACGAGGGATCGCTAACTACATGATGAGACAGGCTATATACCTGCCCCCTTTGGCCGGGGTTTTCCATTTGCGAAACTCTTAGATACTCGGCAGCCACAATGTATCTCGTCGACAATATATACTCGCAAAATATCGTTACCACTGAGACGTTGGCGTCAAGGTCTTCCGCCGCGACCGTGGCCTACGATTATGCGTATCCGATCCAGATCAGGTGGAAAGACAGCGACTTCGCCGCAAACCCGGCAGCAGGCAGTGTAGGATCTTCTCCTTCTTCCCCGATCCCGACTCCGACTCCGACTCCGACTCGAAAGTCGGCCGGGCTTTCTGTTGGTGCCATCGCCGCGATATCAGTGGTACTCGGTCTTCTTGCGCTCGTCGGTCTCGGGTATGTGGTGTATTGGATTCGAAAGAGACGCAGAGTTGGGAGCGGAAACCGAAAAGTACCAATTAAAGGCTCGGAATTGGAGTCTTCGATCAAGCCAGAACTCGCAGACACAAGTTTCGCGGTCTTACCGGAGTTGGCAGGCCGTGACACCTTGCCTCGAGCAGAGTTGGAGGCCAAAGAGATGAAACTGGGGGGTGCAGCAGGCTTTGGACTACCTCGATGAGTCTGATGTCCGCGGGATGACGACGACGTCCAGCCGATACAAGACTCATTCGGTGTCTCGCAGGTTTCTCGTACAGATTCGATGGACGTTGAAGAAGCTGGAACGAAGTTACAACGCCCCACGGATTTTAGAAGGGAAGCTGAACTGATCTTGCCCGGACGGGTCAACAATATCCCAATGCCTATGCAAGGCTTGTCTCGAACTGATATTAATTTTTTTCCGATAGCTGTCCAAATTGGTGGCGTCTTACCACACCGCCGTGCCACCGGTTTACTTTCGTACCGGCCTGAATTCTCAGCATCGAATATATACAAGTGCTATCATGACCACAGCCATGAGCAAATTGTTAGCGATCGAGTGGTTAGACTCAGATAGCTCTTCAATACCCCCGGTCCAATTTTATCACGGTGTCCTCCTGGTTTATTGCACGTTGAAATGGAAGAAGGGAGGCAGTGCGAGCGTTACACTCACTCACATAAGCTCATATGAATGTGGCTAACCTCTGGCAGGCGACAAGCAAACACCAGCAATTCCTACTGAGCGGGCTCGAAGTCTCCTCACAAGACCTTATGACGACGAGTTACAAGACCAGATCGGGTGTCACCGATCACGATCAAACAAGTCAAAGGTCTTGTTTTCTCCAATGGTACTGCTTGCGCAATGGCTGGAAAATGGACGCGATAGCCTCACTGCTGGGCATTGCAGGGTTCAGTGTCCAATTGAACACCACATGATACAACTTTGGTTCGACAGCTTCGTCCGCCATGTTACGCTGTGCACATACGACTACCGCGGCCGGCTATGAGCTGAGCCTCCACCGATCAGAGGAGGAGGTGTGAGCACCTTATTTGCGGGCACCTTCGAATGCGGAATGCCCTCCGGTCGAGTTTCTACCTCATATTGACCGCCACATCAGACCGAAAGCATCATTGCAATCGAGCTGAATTAACCATCACTTTCGACCCAATTACCACAGAGAGAACAGTGACTGGCCCATTCATGCTCCCCAAGACAAAGACGGTGAGGGATGGGCAAGCGCTTTGATCGCAAAGGCCCTATTCCCACAGACCAGCTAGATAGTTGCCTGCAAAAGCCTGGTGTGCATGCTCATGTCGTCTATTCACCCGCCACCGCAAGCCCATCTTCCGGAATTTTGTGTGTACCCCGTGTGTTGTCCTACAATTCTAATTCCACGAGAAAGCGATACGCACAACTGGCAACGGCTTGCCTTTGCCAAGGTCATTCCCCTGTGTGAGCATACAAAACACCTGCAATCCGCAACCATTTACATTAACTCCGTCCCGGATACAGCCAGCACTCTTGAAGAATCCCCTGCTAAGCATGGTTCATCCTTCAGAAATTCCCATTTCGCCTTAAAACGTCCCACGAGCAACGACAAGCGAAGGATCTCAGAGTCAGGAACCCTTCACACCTAAGCCGACTCATCCAGACCTCCCAAGCCCCATGAGCCTTTCATCGACTTGCGGTCAGTCACAACATTCAGCACCTAAGAAATACACTTGGCGGCCGTCGAGGCGGTGTCATCGACAACTGTCAGAGAATCAGGGCCTTTAACATCATGCGGTCTCGACGGAGGACACCGCTTGAACTCCAAAGGCCCCCGGGCGGAAAAACCGGGATACGGGTCTCCTATACGAGAAGTGACTGGGATCTCGTGCCTGCCAATAAAGGAGTCTTCTAAGATTGTCTCCATCGCTGACTAAGTTTGTCGTATGGGAGGAGACATCTTCCCAGAGTGGATCCCTAAAGCCCGACGCTCATTCCACGGGTCGTCACCGTGGTCGGGGACTGTAAGGCGGTAGGGTATGGCGACTCAGGCGAGCTATGCGGTGTCGTAGCTGAGGTTCGTGCCTTTCCCGGGCGCCTGGTGGCATCCACTCGGGGATATTGCGGGAATTAAGAGACAGTCCCAGATCCATTATGTGCCATATCAACCGGGAGCATATGTGTGTCGGTACCGCAGGCCATCTCGTCTTTGTCCATTGGTCCTGTCTGTGTTGATCATAAGCAGCTGAACCCCAACTATATCTTCATATCCCAAGCTGATGCAGGAAGGAGCAAGGTCAAGCGAGAGACCTTGCCGCCGTCACCCTTTGAAGTTTTGAATAGCTTCAATGGCACCGTACGCAGACCCCTTGTACTGCTCAGGTTGTGGAAAGAGATGGGGCCATGACCCGCCCTGGAGCGTCGGCTGGACATGTTCTTCATGCTACGACGACGAGTATTTCTTCTGCTGCACGTGCGGGCACAGGAGGAGACATCCGGCCCTCAACAAGCCGTCTGGCAGGTCATGTCGACGGTGTCGCGACAGGCTGGCAATTCAGTCTCAGTCTCAGTCCCGAAACCACAGTCACGAATCCAGCCAACGCCAGGCCCAGCAGGAACAGTCCGAGCAAGCACGTGAACAACCAGGGATGGAGCTTCCGCGATCACAACCCTTGCATGAGGGGAGCGAAGATGGCCTGCAAGAGGAGCATGAAGAGCGCGGCGGGTATAGCCATCAAAAAGAGGCAGAGCACCACGAACAGGAACAGCAACAGCACATGGATATGTACCAGCAACAACACCAGCAACGAGAGCATTTCACCTCGGAAAACCACTTGCCAGCCCATGATGACTTCCACGAAGTCCTTCCCACGACTCTTGATCCCGTCATGTGCGAAAACTGCCACAAAACATGCTATCCCAACCACAACCTAGAAATCCACCGCCTGCGAGACGGCGCTTACTATGCGGAATGCAACCTCTGTTTCCACAGCAGTCTGGAACGAGATCACGCAAACGCGAGACCGAATTCGTATTGATACCCGGGAGACTGCTCTGGATGCGAGTTCAACGACGTCGAGGCCCGCTGATCCGCTCGAAGTATGGAACCATGTTTTGGAAAGACAGGCAACTTGAGAGGGCTCCTTGTGATAACGCCGTAACCGGCAGCGAGGGTGAAATCCAACTCGTGAGGCTGTTTCTGCGGTCGTCACCTCCCGGTCGTTGGACCTTTAACTGTGAAAAGGAGTGGTATTCAATTGGACGACACGTTTATCGTTATCCCGATTCGTCACATCGGAAGAGTCTCACTCCAGACTAATTAGATATTGGATGCATTGGTTTTTCGCCAGCGCTACGCCGATTGCACAGCGGGCTAGGGGCATTCGGCACAACCCGCTTGTTATTTACCAGATGGGCCATCAAGTGCACAATGGGCTTTGACACTGCCAGGGCGCCATGACAAGTAATGATACACGCCCCTTGGAGTCCTTCTGGTCCAGCATGAGCATAGCCTCAAAGCCAATTATGCAGCCATGTTGATCAGGACGGTCTTTGGCTCGGTGAATAATCTCAACGCATACTCCCCGAATTCCCGCCCAATACCGCTCTGTTTCTTGCCTCCAAAGGGTGCTTGTAAGCTCTGCAAGCTGATGCAGTTGATCCCGACGACACCAGACTCCAGTGCCGAGGACACCCGCAAAGCTCGTGTGATGTCCCGCGTAAAGACTCCGGACATCAAACCAAACTCGGTATCGTTGGCAAGTCTCAAGACTTCTTCTTCTGTCTCGAAAGTCTTGATGACGCTGACTGGGCCAAAAACCTCCTGGCGATAGATTTCCGCGTCGTCCCTGGGGTTTAAAAACACCGTGGGTTCCATATAACACCCTGTTTCGCCGTACTGGACGCCTCCGACCACCAAATCCGCCTCGGTTTTCCCTCGTTCCACCATTGATTTCACTCGAGCAAGCTGTGACTGGTCCACCATGGGGCCCAACCTAACAGCTGGATCCTGCGGGTCTCCCAAGTCGCTGGCGGCTTCCTTCATCCTTTTCTTATATTCTTGGATGAACTTGTCGGCGATGCCCTTCTGGACGTACACTCGAGAAGCAGCGACACAAAGCTGGCCGCTTCGTGTCAAGATCGCGTTTATTGTCCACGTGAGCGCGTTCTCGATATTGGCATCCTCGAAAATCACCGCTGGACTCTTTCCTCCGAGCTCCAGGGTTACACGTTTCAGGTTGCTTCGAGCGGCGGCCTCTTGGATCTTCTTGCCCGTCGCAATCGAGCCGGTAAAGCTGACCTTGCGGATCCTCATATGCTCGGCAAGGAGGGCGCCAGTCGACCCAGGCCCCGTAACGACTTGGATAACTCCGGGAGGAAAGCCGGCTCTCTCAAAGAGGGACGCGGCAGCCAAAGACCCCAGTGGAGTCTTCTCACTGGGCTTCACAATCATGACGTTTCCAGTCGCAAGCGCCGGTGCAGCCTTGAGGAAGAAGGTCGCTACCGGTGCGTTAAAGGGGTTGATGGCGGCACAGACACCCAGTGGCTCGTGCCGGACCAACTTCACAAACCCTGAGACAATGAGTAAGTATTTCAGTCCTGTTCCAAAACAAGAGAGACCGCGGTCACAATTTCTCGCTTACCATCATCGGCGGGAAAGTAGTCGCCCTTCTGTTTGTCTGTCCACCCTGCGTAGTAAAGCACACAGTTCCTGATATAATTCCGCTCACGCACCGGAGCTAGGGAAACTGGGATTCCGGATGTCAATGAGTCGAGCGTGAGAATCGGCATGAGCTCGTCATCAAGCAGTGCGGCCAGTTTGAGCATGCACTCTGTCCGTTGTATAGCTGAAAACCCACTCCATGGTCCATGGAAAGCCTCTTCAGCGTACTTTACCGCGTCCTCGATGTCTGCAGGGCCTGCGATCGGGATGTTGTCGACGACGACGGTGTTATCCTTGGGGTTCTTGAGGCTGTACGTCTCCGTGCTCTTCGCCGCCACGTATCGGTTGTTCAAATACAGCTGAGTGTAGCCTTTCGGATCCAAGGCAGTGCTACCCATTGCTGCTAACTGTTACTCGTTCGATCGAGTCCCCATGGGAAGGAGCTTGAGGGTACGGAGTACTCTATGTTATTTCACAAGACACTTGAAGCATGCCCCGTGCTGGCGGCACGCCGGCCAGCTGAAGTGGACACCTTCGGGCCAAGGGCGAGCCCATTCCGGTGGCAGGCACACAGGCTAGGCGGTCGCCGAGATCTGCTTTCTTCTCGGATATGCATCGCGTGGAGATTCGGGGATACATCCCTACAGCCCCCTCCTCTTTCAGCTGCAACCTTGTTCTGCTTCTTGTGGCTGCTGCCTCAGACTCGAGAACGGTTGACCTCGGTCCAAGCCGAGAAGTGTTCGCTCTTCTGACGAGTGGGGTTCTCCCTCGACATTAAAATGCATACGATAATAATCAATACGTGTTGCTGCTCTTCCGGCGTCCTAATAACGTCTTTCAAATCATACATTCATTCGACCCGATCACCCAATGGCAGATCAAATGGACATCTGGGCGTTGACAGAATGGGACACGCCTCTGAAGAAGCTTCGCCAGCCCGTTCCGACTCCCAAAGGGACGGAAATCTTGATGAGAGTCACACACGCGGGAGTGTGCCATTCAGACCTCCATACTGCCGAAGGCTTCTATGACATGGGAGGAGGAAAGCGATTCTACGTCAAAGAGCGTGGTGTCCAGCTGCCTGTTGCGTTGGGGCATGAAATCCTGGGAGAAGTGGCCGCTGTCGGGCCGGACGCGGGCTCCTTGGCTATCGGCTCCCGTCACATCATCTATCCGTGGCTCGGCTGTGGTGCTTGTGCGCGCTGTAGCCAGGGAAAGGACAACTTGTGCGCCGCGCAAACAGCACTCGGAGTCCTTCGAAATGGCGGCTTTGCCGAGTATGTGGTGGTACCGCATCCGAAGTACCTCGTCGACCTCGGCGATCTCGATCCCTCGGTGGCCTGTACGTTTGGCTGTTCCGGAATCACCACCCTCAGCGCGGTCGAGAAGGTCATGCCCCTGCCGCCGGAGGAGCCGGTCCTCCTGATCGGGGCGGGAGGTCTGGGCCTCGCAGCAATATCGGTGTTAAAGTCGTTTGGCCATAAATCCATTGTCGTTGCAGACATAAGTGACGACAAACTGGCTTCCGCTGCTGCAGCAGGTGCCACCAAGACGGTCAACACCTCTGGCCCGTCCGCAGCTCAAGACATTCTCGCCGCCACCAATGGGCCTGTCGTCGCGGTGATTGATTTCGTGAACAGCTCGGCCACCGCGCGCATGGTGAACGGCCTGCTTGCCAAGGGGGCCAAATGGGTACAAGTCGGCGTTATGGGAGGTTCGATCGAGTTGTCTCTGGTGGCGAACATTTTCAAAGGCCTGACCATTTATTCCAACATCACCGGAAGTTTGGACGAGCTCCGGAATCTCGTCCAGCTCGCGAAAGAAGGGAAGCTAGCCCCTGTGCTGGTCCAAAAGATGCCGTGGGACTCAGTGAATGAAGCCATGGACTTGCTTAAGGCGGGAAAAGCTTCGGGGCGAATTGTGCTCGTGAAGTGATTGATTCACTCCTCGCTATAGAGAGATTCCACCGACTGTTATGCTGTTTTATCGAAGCAAAAGTCTTCCCTTGTCGGCTTTCTCTTTTATGCGCGTGTGCTCGTGCTTGCTTCGAGCGATCTTGTCGGCCTATTTTTGGACCATGGACGCGACGTCCGTCGTCCCGTCAGTCTAGTCATCCCGTCGGTACAGTCGTCCAAGTCTGTCTATTTTATCGTCGTCCTCATCGAAGAAGCTCGTACATCCGGCAGGCGCTGTGAGCAGCCCCATATTCCTTGTTTCTTCAGGTACTTTGGGTCGTTTTGGCGTCGGCATGGTCGAGGTGCTCTTTCTCCATTGGGTGCTGCAGAGGGTTCGCCACGAGGACGAGGATTCTTGGTCTGCCGCCACGGCGCCACCGTTATTAGCTACGAATGCTATTCCGTGAGGGTAATTCTTCCTGGAGTCTTCCTCTGGGCCTGCGAGTGATTCTTGTTGTAAATAATGAATGACATTGCAATGGTGGGATGGTACTTCCATTCCCCCCTTCAACATAAAGGCCCCTATGAATCGAGTACGGGGCAAGAATGCGCGATGGACAGACAGCCCTTATTCATTTCCACCGGTTTTTCAGGTTACTTGATACTAACCTCATATTTGTGTGGGTTCAGGGGCAACCTCAACCAGCCGCCAGACCGGGTCAGAGGCGCGGCACCTCATCAGATAGATTCTACCTCTTTCCACAGCATACCCCTTCTTCGTAGTGAAAGGTCGACGAAGATTTCTGCGTGTGAAAGACCCCAAGCTGCAGCGTGTAAGATCAGGTCAGACCCTTAGCAAAGCTGGTCTTGACCAGAGCATTTTCTCTCCAGTACCATACCGCCGTCATGGTCGCACCAGGTCCCATGACGAGGCTACCCACGGCGATGAGGGCGGCTGCACCCCATATGTCGACGGCTGTTCGACCCATTCGCCTTAAATCCCACGCAGCCATGCAGAGCCAGGCGTACGTAGCAACGTGGAAGCCCCAGAAGTCTGCCAGGAAGATAGTCCTCAGGCCCTCTCCAAAGGCCTTGGGTTGCGTGGTAAAGTCAGGCCAGAAGACAGACATCAAGCTCAGGGTGGGTGATGACAGGATCTTCGCCAGGGAGTAGACATGTAGCACCACGCCCAGCGCACCAGTGACGACGTACAGCTGCTTGAGATATGGCACATCCGGAAAAGGCTCCTTGGCTTTCGGCGACGCTTGTTTGAAGCCTCGTCGCTTCACGAAGTAATACCCAAGGATGCTGCAAATGAGCGGGACAAACATTGGCGATGGTTGCCAAAGTGACTCGAAATTCTGGATTGTGGACGGGTCCGCCCAAGGTACGAACATGAGGATTGTAGGAAGGGCGTAGCCGAGTATGACCGCCCAGATGAGGGACATGGCGAATTGTATGGGAACTTGCCGGTTGAGTGGCCACCAGTACGTTTCCGGCTCTGAAATATACGTGTAGCAGGCGTAATAGAGGGGCATATAGATCCCGACACCTGCCCACTGAACCAGTGTGAGCCAGATGGTGATCCTATTCAGAAAGTAGTTAGTTAGGTTGGTGATGAGATCGGGGCCAGGAAAAGGAGAAGATGGACGCATGTACTCACAACGTAAGAGGTGTGAGCGCGTTGCGCTTCCGATATGCCTCCACACTCCAGACCGCAATGGGCTGGATAAGCATCCCGAGGAAGTACATTTGCAAGGTTGCGAAGTTCTCGTCCCAGTTGTTCAAACCGGGCATGTATGCTGCTGCCAAGAACACCAGGTAGTTGTCGATAGGCGCGATCCCTGTATACTTGCGCTTAAGAGGAAAACTTGGATCGTACGAGAAAGTTCCAGTCCTCAAGACTGTTTCCAGGTGATGCCCCAGACCGTAGTGGGCTGACCGGATCCACATGCCGTAGTGAACAAGCACAGCAATAAGTAAGTAGAATCCTATCAAGTACCACTTTGTTATGCCTCGCGGTACCGGGGCGCTGAGAAGTTCGTCTTTGTACGGGATAAGTCTCGGAGCAGGGGCCAGCTTAGGGCTATTCAGCTTTTCGGCCAGCGGCATGTTGCGGGAGAAGTTGAACGTGACATCCTCCACGTCGGTCAATGGCAACAAATGAAAAGCCGCAAACTCGTGGAGAGGCGTGTCGAGTAGCTCAGTCCGCTGCTGTTCGTGTGAATGCTCCTTGAGGATGATTGTCCTTGCTTGTCGGATCTTTTGGGTTTTGGCGAATGCGACTTCGATCTGTTCCAGCGTGGGCTTGACACTGCCCGACTTTATCAGGGCATCGCGGAGGACGTTGACAAGAGTGGCCGCCGATTCAATAGACGCGTTACCGCCGTGGCCGGCGATGGGATGGAACTAGGAAATGTTCAGCATAGTTCTTGTGAACAGGGACCGGTATCCTTGTCCTGTGTATTACCTTGTGTGCGGCGTCGCCAATGGTGATGATGCGCTTGAAATACCACTGTCTAAACACATACTCCTGTAAGGGTACCAGCACTGACGAGATCCTCCTGTCCAAGAGCTGCTTGAATTTCAGGCTAGGAGTGATGTTGTCGTTTTCTCGCAACGCGAGCAGCTTCTCCTTGTCCTCTTTGGTGTAGGTGGGAATGTCATCGCCGTAGGCTCGTTGCGCCAGCTTGTAAAAGTAAAACCAGTATACACGGCCCCCTGGGCCACCATTGACGACATAGGATTCATGCTTCTTGAATACCGAGTTCGACGCGCCAGGCTCGATGCCCTCACAAGGATGGGAGATTCCAAATACACATCCATAATCACAGGGGATGCCTACACCGGGTCAATTGCACGTCGTCCCGCTTAAACAGCCGTGGGAAGGACTCACATGAATGCTCGTCGGAGGGAATCCACCCAGGCGACGTCTCATTCGCGATCCTCCACATTTCTTCTCTAACTGAGCTGTGAATGCCGTCTGCGCCGACCAGGATGTCACCTTCATAGGAACAATCGTCATGTGTTTTGACCACCACTCCATCGTCCGACAGCTCGACTTTTTGGACTCGTTTCTTCGTCAGGACCTTTGTCTTGTCCTGGATGTTGTCGTATAGCACCTTGAGAACCATCTGGCGATCCAAAAAGTTGATCGGATAACCGTGTCTTTGGAGCATTTTAGTGTGGTGTCCTCCACTAGGTCATGGCACAGCCTCACCTCTCATGCATGGATTGGTTCATACCCCGAAACTCGCAGATGATATTGCCCGTTTGATCGCGAAAATGGAACGAGTCCAATGGAGGGCAGAGTTCCAGAATCTTCTGATACAAGCCAAGCTGGTCCAATATCCTGTTGCCGTGTGGTAGTATGCCTATGCTCGCACCCACCTGGGGTGCAATGTCCCCATACGATTCGAGCACCACGAAGTCGATGTCGTATAGCTGCAGCATGTTGGCCAGGGTGAGGCCTGTGATGCTGCCGCCCCCGATCACGACTTTGAAATCGCTCTTGACCCTCATTTTGCCGTTTTGGTTGGTTCGGTCAATGGATGGCTGAATGAGTAGGAAGAAGATTCTGGGGTTAATGTACAAGAGCAGGAACTAAGGAAGACTGATTTATATCGCCAGCTCCATCCCGCCAACCAACGAACCGCTCACGACGTGTCAACATGCCAGCCTCGCCCCCCGTATTCCTGGGGGAATGCCTGCAGAGGCCATTTCGGACCATCCCGCAACATTCGGAGGCCCCAAATCAGGGGTGAATCCATCCTCGGTGACGACTTTGAGATGCATGAGAGTTTCAAAGCTGGAATCTCCTCCAGAACAAGCTGCAGCCGGCTGTATACCCGGAGGACGAATCATGGCCAAATGGAAAAAGATGCCGTTCGGAAAAGCGGCCCGACCAGACTACGACCAACCCAGCATCACCAGCGGCCATCCGGCGGAGGTTCTGTGCTCTTTCAGTGCCAGGTCCGACTCAACTGTCGTAAAGTGAAGCCCTCTCATGACCTTGATGCAGTTGTTGTCCGAGGGATTGCTGGTTCTCTGTTAATGACGGAAGAGTATTAGGAGAACCATCCAGTCGCCAGTCTGTCTTAAAGGGGAACGGTGTGACGACCAGTCCTTTTGCTATCGACGCATCCGGCGTCCTGAGAAGTTCCACGTTGGCGACCGGCAGAAGTTTCGAACAGAGACACTGCCCCTACGATGGAGAGCCTCCATGGCAAGACGCTCCTCACGCGGCGCTCTCTCAAGTACTCATATTTTGTCTCCCCGTCCGGTGAATCTACCAAGCAGCATCCCGCATTGTTGTTTCTTCACGGATTTCCCGACTCGGCACATGTGTGGACTGAAGTGGTCGCCAAACTCGGGGATCTGCCAAACAAAAAGATTCTTGTCGATTGCCTGGGGTATGCGGGCACGGACAAGCCCAAGGACACCAGCTTGTACGCGTACAAAGACCAAGCCGATGATCTTGCCGACATCCTGGACGGCGAGAACGCCAAATTTACAGTCATTATCGGACATGACTGGGGCAGTGCGCTCGCTCAACGCACCTACCTCCACAAGCGTGAGCTGTTCAGTGGCGTGGTACTCCTCAACACCGCATACATGGTTCCCTCAGATCAGCCCTTTGACCTCGCCGCCGTGAACGAGCTCACCGAAAAGACATGGGGTTATCCACAGTTCTCGTATTGGGAGTTCTTCACGGCGCCAGATGCCGCCAACATCATCGACGGAAATCTGGAGAGACTGTGGGAAGTGCTGCATGGCGATGTCGAAGACTGGATGAAGAAGATGTTCTGTGTCCCAGGCGCCATGCGCAAATTTTTGCTGGGCAGCGAGGAGGTGCCGTTGAAGCCGTACGCGAAGCGACCAGAATGGAAAGGCAAGTTCATGCAACAGTTCGAGGTCGACGGCTTCGCCCCAGCCTTGCAGATGTACAAGGCTACTGCGTCGAACGTACAGTTCAGGTCGGATTTGACCATTTCCAAGGGAAACTTGGTCATAGGTGTGCCGACATTGTACGTGATTTGTACCCAAGATGCGGTCTGCTTGCCCGAAATGATGGCTCCGGCGAAGAACAAGGGCCTCGTGCCGGATCTGAAGGAGGTTGTGGTGGAGTGTGCACATTGGTCACCAATGGAGAAGCCTGATGAGATCGCCGCACATATACGAGACTTTGTGATCGGCAGGTTCTCATCGCGCTCATCTACATAGGTGATGTTCATATGATTCAATGTATTGTCGCGGGCTCAAACGTTTGAATGCGCGCTACTAACTTTGGACACCTGACAAGCCGACCCTTCCATTTTTTCACCGTAGTAGAAGTCGTGGTTAAACATCAGCGAATGCCACCGACTTGTAGCTAGTCTTTCGAGAATGGGGTTAAAGGATCAAACCGGCTTTAATAGCATGGATTGCATGTCAGTCAACGTGTATGCGTTTTCCCTCGAGACTCAGAAAAGCTTCGAGGAGTTCATCGCCCAGCTACGTTGCCTCCATCCTGGACGTGGTCAGGGACACATCCGGGCCTTTGTATGTGTTCCGAACAAGGGACGGAAGAAGCATTTGCTAGAATTTCATGATGATCGGTTTGGGGCGGAGGATCATGATGGTGCGGCTCCGCCCCGTGGCCTCAATCATGGGCGATGGTCCGACTCGGGGGTATGGGACTGAATCATTCGGAGTTCCGATCTTGCTAGTATCGATCGTATGATTAAAATGCCCAACGGTTCGGAATACTGATGGAATGAAACAATTGCCTGACGCTTGCGAATCCAAGCAGTCAGTAAGTTGTTCAAGATTCCGTCACTGCAGCCGGCTGCCCCTGCAAACTTGACCGTGACAGTCATGAGTGTTAATGCGCCACTCAATTTTCCCCATGGGTTGCTGGCAGGTAATTATGGCGCAGAACTGCCCCATCGGTCGACTGACTGTAGAGCTCAGGGCAGACAGCGATAATTACAGGCGCAGCTCAAGGTATAGGCGCTGAGACTGCCGCCATTTTTGCGCGCGAGGGTTGCAAGGTGGTCATTGCAGATATTGACGCTGGTACTTGGTTCATGAAACGTGCCGGAATGGCGACGATTGATGCTGATCCTGGGAACAGCAAAGGCCGAGGAGACCGCTCAGGCCATCAATTCGGATGGAGGCGCAGCTATGGCCGTCGCAGGGGATATTATGAACAATAACGACATCGAGAATCTGGTCCAACAGGCCGTCGAGTTCGGTGGAGGTAAGATTCACATCATTGTCAACAATGCAGGATATGCATGGGACGATGCGATCGAGAAAATCCAGGACAAGCAGTGGGGTGGGTGAGCCTTTGTGCCTCGATATCAGCAGCCTTGACGTTTTCGATTCTAATGAACGGACGAAGAAACGATCATTGGTCTACACAACACGGCGCCCTTCAAACTCATTCGAGCCGCCGCGCCATACTTTATGGTCAAGGACGGCGAGCCGAGATCCATCGTCAATGTCTCATCGACCTCTGGAATCTACGGTAACGCGGGACAAGCCAGCTATGCTTTGGCCAAAGCGGGACTGGTCGGCCTTACCAAAACGGTGGCTCAAGAATGGGGGCCGGAGTACGGAGTGAGAGTGAACAGTATGCACTTTGCCCCCAAAGGTGGCTCGCTGAGCAATGTCAGGATTGACCGTCTTCATACAGCTGTTGCGTTCGGAGCCATCAAGACCAGACTTACACAGGCTCCCACAGGTGAGTATGTTGTCAGGCCAGACGGCACAAAGCACGCCGTTGGATTCCACGGTGGGTACGACGAAAGCGAGAAATGGTCAGTCTTCTCACGTTCCGGTAAGGAGTGTGTGGCCAATAATTGACACCTCTACCCTCTCACAGGATCGGCGATATTCCCCTACGACGGATTGGAACTCCGACAGACGCTGGGCGGGCTATCTTGGCCGTCGTCTCTCCATTGTTCTCCTATGTGACCGGACAGGTAAGTCGGGCAATGTCCTGAGAGACGAGAATCATGCTCACGGCGCCGGGATCTACAGACAATCATGGTAAGCACCACCCACCAGCCTCTCGATGGTCAGCCGATAACATATCATAAGGTTTCGGGCGGTAGAGGTGGTATGTAGCGTTGAAGGGCCCGGGCGTGACTGGAGACAACGGCCCAACCCCCAACACTGGAGGCCAAGCCGACTCACCGTGCAAGCTACAACTTGGTCCGAAACGTTATATCGACTTAAACAATGCAAAGATATCTGTATCTATGTATCTATTTGCCTCTTATCGCGCATGATCATGCTCCAACTGACGGTACTTCGTCAAGCGCTATTGGGCCTTGTAAGTGTATCGAGGGATCTTCCCTCACCGTGGCGGCTGCGGGAGGAGAAAAGTTCATGCTTGGCCACCCTGTCTTGCTCTCCTTGTCGAGCCACGCAGTCCAAGTTGGGACTCCACCGAAGTAGAACAGCGGTTCGATAGGCTTGCCCGGGATGTTAGCGCCCACGAACCATGCCTTTGATGTTCGAGCAGATTCGGCAAACAATGTGGCCTCGAATGCCTCTATGAGGTGAGAAGACCACGCACCTGCCGCCTTTTCAGACACGTCGATCGTGGTGATTTTGTTTTTCTCCATGTGGCGGATGGTCTTGCCGATCCAGCTCACCTCTATCTCCTGGACAACTGGCATGTTTCCGAACGGCACGTGAGGACCACAGATCATGAACATGTTTGGAAACCCAGGGACGAGGGCTCCTGCGAATGTTTCAATCCTCTTGGCCCAACGATCTTTCAGCACTCTCCCCTCACTACCTCTCACCTCCAACTCACTGAGCGCACCGGTGGCGGCATCAAATCCCAGAGCGAAGATGATCATATCGAATTCATGTTCGGCGCCAGAGCTGAGGCGGATCCCCTTTTCGTAAACATCCATGTCGACACGGCTAATGTCGACCAACTTGACGTTTGGTCGATTGAACGTCTCGTAATAGAAGTGCCCGCAAGGCGGACGTTTGGAAAGAAACGGGTGTTTGGGACAGAGGAGTTCAGCCGTCTCCGGGTCGTGGACGATGGCGCGGACCTTGTTTCGAAGGTACTCCGAGGCCACTTCGTTTGCCGCCGGGTCCGTGATGATGTCGTCAAAAGTCTCAAACTGGAAATGAAAGCCGCCGGATTCCCAGCCGGAATCAAGCACCTGCCTGATCCGATCGGCGTCTGCCACTTCCTTGACCGTTTTCCCGGTCCCTACCATAGCGACGCCAAATGGATGCACGCTTGCAAGATTCCACGTGTCATCATAGCACTGTTTGATTGCGGTAGCCTGATACTCATCAAACGTATAATTTCGGCCCGGGAGGACGTAATTCGCCGTGCGCTGGAACACCGTCAACTGCTTGGCCACATGGGCGATCTTGGGGATGATCTGGACTCCTGTAGCACCGGTGCCGACAATGGCGATTCGCTTGCCCCGAAAATCGACCTGCTTCTTAGGCCACCGAGACGCCTGGTACCATTCGCCGGTGTACGACTTGAGCCCGGCAAATGGCGGGTCCTTGACAATTGACAAAGGCCCAGTGGCGGGTAGGAAGTAGCGACAGGTTGTTGACGACCCGTTTGCAGTGGTGATCGTCCAGGTGTTCTCGCTGTCGCTGTAATGCGCGGTCGCGACCCGCGTGTTGAACTCGATCTTCTTGCGCAGATCAAAGCGGTCTATTTCAGTAATGTTAGCTTGTAATTAGAGACCCCGTATGTTCGACGAGAGGCTTAACCCATCTGCAAGGATAAGGAATCGTTGAACTGACCGACAACATGACTTAAATAGCGCTGGACCTCCTCCTGTGAAGGGTACCGTTCACGATAGTTCCATTCCTCTTTTAACTCTGGTACGAAGTTCATACTGTAGACCCAGGCTTCGCTGTCGGTTCGGGCCCCAGGATATCGATTCCAGTACCAGGCACCGCCGACGTCCGACCCAGCCTCGAAGCACTTCACGGTCAGACCAAGCTGGCCGAGTTCCCATAGTGTCCGAACACCACCGAAGCCCGCGCCGACGACAACGGCATCATAATCAGGAAGCATGGCCGGCATCATTGGTGCGGTTAGACTAGGGGAGTGATCATGTAGAATGTTGGAGGGCACGGACAAGTAGAATATCAGGCCCTTTTGACCTCAGCCTGCCTTTACGACCCCGGATTCAGTGGTCGCTGTACCCCGGACTTCCAATGACGGGTGAGGTTCACTTTGTGTCGTGCATCAATGTCGAGGTCGGCGGTCTCAGCCGGCCACGATTCTCTCCCTCGGCGTCAGCCGACCGACACAATCGAGACGAGAATCCGGGCCGACTCTCCTTAATTAAGGCACTCTGGTGCTTCGGATGGTATGCAGTCTACGCAAGCACCTCGGCGCTTCGCAACAAAGCTACACGTATCCGTGGTGCGGTGACGGGGAAGGTCATGCGTCTGAGCGTCCATTCGAACCGAGTCGTTGGGGTAGGGGGGATAATGAGCGCTACCTCTTTTCACTTCGTCGGTATGAAGAAGTAACCCCAGACTGGAGGTTTCGAGGAGTCGACATACGGCCATACTAACTAGTAGAATCTTGGTCGACAGCTACACTGGGATGTGTTTGAAACTGTTGTACTGTACTGCACGGCAAGGCCTTCGCTCACGTGCTCGAGTAGGGTCACTTATTCGTGCCTTACTCAACTTCACCAATCAATCAATTCAATGAATCTCTCTATTTGCGTAGAATTGTGTTGTTCCAACAGAAAGCAGGACATCTTCAGGGTAATATACAACCCTGGTTGGACGCCACCAGAAGTCTACTTATCCAACGCTGTCTTTCTCTTTCGATAAGTATTCAGAGCTTCAATGCGTATCCGTTGCGCTGCTTGTCGGAACAGTACACAACGTTGAATCCCTGCAACGTTTCTATGGCTTGTCGACACTCCTCCTCGTACTTCGCGATACCTCCTAAGTAGTTCAACTGCTCTCGCTTCTTTCCTGGGATATTCGCTCCCATGTACCAGGAATCCGTCAATGGCAGCAGAGTCTGATCGTTCGCCTCTTGGATTGCTTGTTTCCATTGCTCCTCAGCCTGCCGCTTTGCTTCAATTGACTTGATACCTTCATCCTCAAGTTTCTTGATCAGGTCGATGACTATGTCTACCTGGCTTTCAAGGAACACTGGCCCGTTTGTGAAAGCGGTCGGTGCTGGATTGGTCGTGAGCAGGAGCAATATCAATCAAGAAAGGGGGATGGGGAAGCCAGAATAAGCCCTTACCTTGAGGACCATATATCATAAACATGTTCGGGCAGCCACTGCTGCACAGACCCAGATGGGTAAAGACGCCATCCTTCCATCGTTCGCGGAAGGTCAATCCGTCCGTCCCTCTAATGTTCATGTTCGTGAGGCTACCCGTCATTGCATCGAAGCCTGTGGCCATGACGACTGTGTCAAATTCGCGTTCCACCCCATCTTGACAAATGATCCCCTTTTCTGTGAACTCTTGGATAGGGTTTGCTTTGAGGTCGACAATGTCGACATTGTCCTGATCGAGACACTCGTAGTAGTCCTGTTCGAGACTGCTTCGCTTCGTCCCGAACGCGAAGGGCGCCTGCTCGGGCACGAGGAATGCTGCTTTGGCCGGATTCTTGAGCCTTGGACGAGTCTTCTTGGCCCAGAATCCATACATCAGCTTGTTGGCCTTGCTGTCGACCAAGAAGTCCCGATAATTTGCTTGATTGAAGTTGAATCCGCCACGATTCCACAACTCTTCCCAAAGCTCTTCCCGTTCTTGATCGTTCAACTCAAATACAGTGCCTGGCTGAGGATCGTATCCCAGTCCCGATTTCGTTTGCCGGCAATACGCAAACATGTGTCGGTACGTGGACTTGTTGACTCGTTGTTCAAATTCGCTCAATGGACGCTGGAACATCGGCAGCGAGATGCTGGCAGTGCGGATGTAGACGGTCAAATGCTGTGCCTCCTTGGCGATCTCCTGTGTGCACTGGACTGCCGTTGCGCCTGACCCGACGATGGCGACGCGGACCCCCTTCGTGTTTGCCACCGCCGGCCAGCGGGTCGAGTGGATCAGCTGTCCTCTGAATTGGTGCAAGTTCTTGAAATCGGGGTAGTACGCTTTGAACGAGCTCCCCGTCGCACAGATAAGATACTTGCATGTCGCTTTGTGGCCATTCTCAGTCGAGACAGACCATTTCCCGGTCGACTCGTCGTAACTAGCGCCCGTGACGTTGGCTGAATAGGTGATATCTTTGGACAGATGCAAAGTCTCATCCACGTGCTTGAAGTAGGCCTTCAACTCTTCCCCGCTGGGGAATCTTTCGGACCAGTTCCATTTCCGCCAGACCTCGGGCATCGAGAATTGGTAGTATGGGATCTCTGAGTCGACGCGAGCCCCAGGGTAGTTATTCCAATGCCAGACTCCGCCGAGTGTTGAGCCCGCCTCGAACACATGGACGTTGAATCCTAGACGACGGAGTTTATACAGACCATAGCATCCACCAAAGCCCGCGCCGATGATAAGAACATCGAGCTCTCGTGCTCCATGGTCCCCGTTACTCAATGTATTCATTGAACCCATTCTGTGACTGACCACCACGATTGATAATTGGGCATGAAAACTGGATTGTCGCCAGATAAGGCTCAATCATGGTGAAGGGCTACATTTCACGTTATAGGAATACTTCCCTAGTGGAGTCGGGGGGTTAGCGCCACCATGCTTTGATCAATCTCCAGCATTCTGTCCAGTGCGGAGCACCCTGTGGGACATGACCGGAGTGCGTCGAGGTAAATTTGGTAGCTGGGGGAGCGGAGAGAGTGGTCTTCCTTACCCGAAGCTTTCACCTCGGGCCGAATAAAGCGGCCAAGTGTCGGATTCTCGGCCCCCGCCGAGTCCTTCAGATAGGTGGTTGATCGGTATCGATTTACTACACTAGTCGGCCAAGAGCGGTGGGATGGAATTGCCTGGTCTCAGAATTGCGAAGTACGTTCCGTCCCCACTCGCTGACAGGCTCGGTGCTTCAAAGGATACTATGAAGCGAGAGAGCAAATAGGAGCCGAGGAGGCTGACTCTTAGGGGGGTGAGTTTAGCATACATGGCGCAGAGGTCCGTATCGGACCATCAGACTGCACAGCACCCTCTTGCTATTAGAGACATGGACTTCGGCCACGGCCGCTGTCAATTTCTAAGGTCATGCCGGGGATAGCGATGAGGAACTTATGTGATTTTGGACAATAATGCGCTGCCACTATGAGCCTCTTGCAGTTCGGTCGTAGGGAGGGAGGTACATGGCCATCGGCTCTGGTGCCTCCTGGATCGAGCTCCCCCTGGCTATCTGCTAGACAGAGGTAGCGAATAGTGCTTGCCCTCAGTCATTTCACCAGGTCATGGGGTGGCCCATCACTTCTGGAAATCGAGTATGGGTGCATAGTTTTCTCCTTAGACCAGGTTACTGTATCAGACAGGGTCTATTCCTCTTGTTCGCGTGAATCGCCTATTCAGACGGGAGCAACCACCAATGGACCCGGATATCTTGAATTAGTTACTCTGCTTCTCATGCTTTCCTCCCGTTTGCAGGTTCTCTATCCAGTCAACCATGGTGTGGAAGTATTCGGTCGTGGCTGACAGGCCGGGATGGATATAGAATGCATGAGGAAGCCCTGCATACATTTTCAATGCCACGGGAACTCTGCATTATTCGTCCATTGTTAGCTCTACCATTCGACAGCAATTCTCCAAAGATCATCTCAGTGGAATCGACATGTTTAATAGCGGCACAAAGCCTTACCCGCAATCCTTTAGCACATGAGCGTAGGCGAGGCCTTCGTCACGCAATGGATCCATGCCGGCAACCTGGATTACTATTTCATGCATCAGACTCCGGGGACCACTCCACTTGAACATGATTCCCGCGACCGGGAACCAAAGCTGAACTTACAAGTGGGCGGAAGGCGCTCTAAACGCTCTTTGCCTGCCAGCAACGGACTCACTGTCGGATCCGAGGCAATTTCTGGCGACGAGCCAGAAAGGTACTGCTTCCAGAACCAATGCATTCTGGTGGCATCGACAATTGGTGAATTTTCGTTTTCCCAATAACTCTGATATGGGAATCTCCCGGCGGGAAAATGCATTGGGTGGCAAGTCACTGGGATATTCAATATCTGACCCACGATGGACATTGAGCCACTGGAACACTCTTCCAGAGCAAGGGCAGCAACCTGGAGCAGAGTCAGGTTCTGGATCACATACCACTCCCTCCGGTGGCCAAAGCCTGGGAGTTGGTATCGAAGGAGCTGGAGCAACCTTACGAGGTTCGCGCCTGCGCTGCCGCCTCCCACCACGATTCTGCTGGCATCGATGCCCAGAGATTCTGCGTTCTTTTTGCACTGCACATGATAAATGTCAACCTCTGCTCCCAATGGATACAAGGTGTTGTTAAGACCCTACCCATTGTAAAGTGTCGTAACAGTCGTTCAAAGGGGTCGGGTAAGGGAATTCTGGTGCTCTGGACGGATTGCAGTCAGCGTGTGACGACAACTATAGGATAGTCTATAGACCAGGGCCAGTCCGGTCCATACCGGCGATAATCAACACTCAGGACTGTCGCCTTATTATTCAAACAGATGAGCCGATTCTGAGCTTCTTCTGTCTCTGGGCTTCCTAGCACCCATCCTTTGGCATCTATTGTTAGTATGATACCAGACGTCACAATCCACACGCAGGTCGCCTCGTAATTAGTGGGAAAAGTACAGTACCTCCGCCATGAGCATTGAAGAACAGCAGCTTTCCCGCCTCGGCCATCCGCGGCTGGAACAACCGGAGAGAGACTTTAGCACCATCCCGGACTGTGATTTCCAGCGTTGAGATGTCGATGTCCTTGCCGGGTATCGGTGCGTTAGTCGGGAGAGGGGGCGGCCGGTATCCTAGGGCGCGGAATTCTGCCAGTGGAAGGGCGAGCACCTCGCGAGCAATATCATCGTTTTTCTTTTGTGCCGCCGCCACCGAATGCCAGGCTGTTGCTGGGGTGGACCAATCTGCTGCCCATGGAGATACGAGGTCTGAGGCCATGTCCACCACCACGAGAACCACAATGTGCTAGTATTACTGTCGGTACGTCTCGAGGTCTTGAAGAGCCAGGCGCGCGCGACATGGCTGGGTATGGACCCTGCAGAACCAAATACGTAGCATTTGAAAGCGATGAAAGGTAACCCACACACCCGAGGTCGCCTGGTCCAATTATATGCGCCGACTCCCCAGTGAATGGGCTCGGGCGCCGGAGCCGAGTCGGGCCTCGCCGGAGGAGCAAGTAATCCTCGAAGATGTTATAAAATTACTTTTCACAGCTCTCGGCCAAATGCGTGAGTTCATGTGTCTTGGTAGTGCTTGAGCATTGAGAGTTCATCTCCCGCTTTCATCGTCTCCGTGAACATAAGCTCGCTGCTCTTGGGTCACGATGTGGAGCGAATCATCAGAAAAGGATAATGCGACAGATGTCGTCGAAGCCTCGCCAGTCGACCACCTGGAATATAACGCGGGTGGTGGCAACGACGAGGGACTCCCTAGCTATGACCCGGCAGAGACACAGAAGGTCCTGCGCAAGATCGACTGGAGACTTCTGCCCACGCTGGCCCTCCTCTACCTCCTCGCCTTCTTGGACAGAGGCAACCTGGGCAATGCGAAAGTGGCTGGCATGGCGGACGACCTACACCTCACAGGAACGCAATATAACTTGGCGGCGACGGTACTATGTCCTCCCTGGCTCCTCGGCCCTTTGTATGCTCACTCCTTCCTAACGGTGTGTGACAGATGTTTTTCATTCCTTATGCCGTCTTCGAAATCCCGAGCAACATTGTGCTTAAAATGCTTCGACCGTCCCGTTGGATGGCGTGTTTGGTGATCGCGTGGGGCACGGTATGTGGAATGCCGGGCTCTCAGACATGCAGTATTCACCCATGATTAACGGTGGTTTCTTAAGGTCGTCGTCTGCACTGGAGTCGTCACAAGCTACCACGGCTTGCTCGTTGCCCGAATCTTTCTGGGAGTCGCCGAGGCAGGCTTCTTCCCTGCGGCCACCTTCTTGGTCTCAGAGTGGTACTGTCGATTCGAGGTCCAGACGCGGATGTCTGTCTTCTTCTCGGCCGCCTCAATGGCCGGAGCTTTCTCTGGGCTGCTGGCATTCGCCATCCAGCAGATGCACGGGGTCGCCAACCTTGCCGGCTGGCGGTGGATCTTCATCCTCGAAGGCATCGCGACCGTGTTGGTGGGGATGTTGATTCCTTGGGTCTTGCCCGATTCGCCTGAACGTGCCAGCTGGTTGACCGTCGAGGAGAAGAGGTTTATTCGCTACCGTCTCGAGCGGGACTCGGGCACCGAAAAGGGACGGGTAGACACCTTGGATCATTTCCATACCAAGTACCTCGTGGCAGCCATCACGGATTGGAAGCTTTGGTTTACCGTCTTTATATACTGGGGCAACACGTACGCAGCATGCCATCAACACCCTCACTTTCGTTTTCTCTTTGACCTTTGGCTGATTTTTGAGGTGGACAGGATCCCCGTCTACGCATTTACCTTTACCGCGCCGACGATCATCAAGGACCTGGGATACACTTCGGCCCAGGCTCAACTGCTCACGATTCCAGTGTACTTTGCTGGACTGGTCTCCACGATCGGGTTCTCCTGGCTCGCCGACCGGCGTCGCTCTCGGTGGCCGTTCGTTGTCGTGCCCTACGGGATATCTCTCGTCGGCTTCCTGGCACTGCTGGTCATCCCTCACCCCAAGCTGCCGGGCTTGACATACGCCTTCCTGTTCCCCATCACGATCGGAGTCTATCCTGCTGTCATCACACTGGTGTCATGGATTGCCAACAACATTGCACCGACTTCGAAGCGTGCTTGTGGCCTGGCCATGAGTATCATGATGGGGAACTTTGGTGGTGCCATCGGCTCCAATATCTATCTCGCCCAGGAGGCGCCTCGTTATTGGACCGGCTATGGAGTATCGATTGCGTGCTGTGCCCTGGCAATCGTATCCACCTTCGTCCTCAGGTGGGCTTACAAACGCGAGAACTGGAAGAGAGACCAGATATCTGAGGAAGAGGTCAGAGCGACATATACCGAAGGTACGCGTTTCCTCACAACCCTGCCTGCACTGGCGAGGATGAATTTCGTGCTGACTTGTGACTCAGCGGAGCTATTAGACATGGGGGACAAATCGCCGCTATACAGATACGTGTACTGACGTTGAAGACGAAGAGTCCGTCTCTGGAGGAGAAGGTTGCTTGCGTTCGAAGCCCGCCTTCGCACCCATGAAGCTGCTTACAGGATTCGCGTGCAGCGTCGGCCGGATTGTTGCAAAATACGTAGTAGTCCATAAATAGACCGTGGACTCTGAAAGTATGGAGTAATACTGAAGACTGAGAAACAGGTCTTCATAAATATGGACAGTCACAGCCGAAATTGTGTCTGTCTGTCCGATGAATATAGGCTCAAATCGAAGAGAATCACCACAAGCCGTCGTTTCCCTGCATAGAGATGCTGAATGCCCCTTGTGACATCGATGGCGCATCTTCGAACGGCCAATCTTGTGAAAACCCAGTGATTAGCTCACTGGGCACGGCTTGATCGCCTCGGACTGGCATGTCGAACGCACTTGAGTACTGTCTAAATTCATCCGCCACGAACATGTGGTCAAACTGATCCATCGACGACAATAAGTCATAGTGGCCGAGCCCTAGCGGCCACGGATTCAGCAGACTATCACCGGGCGCGTTTTCTGAAGACAAGGATCGACCGATTGTTGTGAGGGCCCCTGGCAGGGGGCCGTTGCGCCCGGGGGGTTGGTGGCGGTGGTTGTGGTGGTGGCCTTGTGCCGCCGACGCGGAGGGAACCAAATCCTTCTTTGCCGCGGCGTTGATGGCATCCCGGATCACGGCGTTGCTCAGGCGGTTGAACAGTTGGCACGAGCTGCGGGCGACGCTCCATCGCTCGCAGATGGCGACGAGAATGTTGGAGCACGCGCGCGTGTCGTTGATGATTTCCAGATAATCCGGGATGGGTGTGGCCTGGCTGGGGTCTTTCAACGCCAGGCCGATCCCGTACACGTAAGCCAGCCCGTCAATGAAGATACCGTGGAGCGTGATCCACGAGTAATTCAGCTGCCGTCGCCGGTGCAGCTCGTAGTAGGAGGTGATGGAAGACTTGGCCGCGTTGCACAGTCGTTGCAAGTCGCCCTCCTCTTCGCCGTGCTTGGTGGGCACCACGGGATAAGGAAGGTATGGGGAGGGGCGGTAAAGCAGGAGAACGGCATTGTTGAACACGGCCGTGTACCAGTGCGCTGACAGGAAGCAGGAGACGAACGCCGGATTCTGGGCAGAGCGACGGTCCTCCAGTTTCAACAGACGGGTTGCATCCTTCCAGGCGACAAGTTCCTCGTAGAGTTGGCGTCGGACCCGGGTCTTTTCCTCGACGGTAACGTCGCTATTCTGTCTGGCGCCGTACAAAGTACTGAGGATCTTGCCCGACAAAAGCCGGATTTTGATGAGGTGCAGAAAGGGCGAAATGTTCGAGCTCTCGTCCGGATTGGAGTTCGGCTGGATAGGTCGATTGGGGCCAAATTCTTCGTCCTCCAAGTGTGAAGGGAGTGAGATGTCGATGTCCTCGTCCCGAAGAGCCACCGGGCGTCCGAGCGTGAAGCTGACCACTCTACGATTACCCCCCTCTTGTCAATCCGACATACTCTGACGACGGGGAAGAAAGACGCGCCGCTTACCTGTCAAGGTTGTAAAGGCACCAAAATGTCCTTTTCCGCATTTCCACCTCAAAGGTTATGGGCGAGCTTCGCGCGGCTGGCCGTCCAGTCTGACGGTCTACCTGTTTAGGTTCCAGGTGTAGGCCCAACTCGATACAGATCCTCGCGCCAATTCCGATCAGGTGCCATATACTGCCGCTAGTGTCTCGCAAGTTACTGAAGATGCCATGTTGAGACAGAAGAAGGATCGTTTGAAGGGGGACCAGCCCCCTCATGTTCAAGAGCTCATGCAGCTTTTTCTGGGCCCTGCTATAGTGATTTGCTGTGCCCGCGGTCGACTCCTCGAAGCGGTTGAAATTGGCGCTCCCGATTGCCAACACCATGTCGAATACAAAGGCATCAAAGGAATGCGTGGAGTAATACGTCGGATTGCTGTAGATCTGTTCCACAGCGGCCAGAAAGGTGGGCCGGTGTAGCAACGGAAACGTGATGTGTGTGTGCTGGAAGTATGCGTCGACGAACAGCATGGCAATATTCTGAGGCGGGAACGGCGCGTCACTGGCGGTGCTGGACATCCGCCAGTTGCGTCCATCAAGGTCATTCGAATTCTCTCTCGGCCAGTATTCCCCTGACTGTTGCGGATCCAGGACCGAGCTGATGATACTGGCCAGGCCCATCCCACTACTGGATCCGAGATACCGCGTCTCACCCACCGCGGTCAACGTGAGGTATCCGACCTCGGTGGCGACGGCATCATCGGCTGGTGTTCTCGTGGTAGCCATGGAGCCCGCAGGCATCACAGGATCCCGGTCCTGCGAGGGAGACTGGCTAGCCAAATTTACCCCATTCGAGGTCTCGGCCTGGACCAGATTCACCGAGGCAGGAGGACCGCTGGTAGTCTCGGTCTCTGCATTCGGGGTCATGGTCATGGTCATGGTCACGGGATTTGGATTGTGGTTGGGATTGGAATTGGAATTGGGACCTGGATCAGGATTGGCATTGATGGGTGTGGCACTCGGAAGCTGAGCGCGAAGCACAGAGACCTGTCTCTGGAGCTCGAGGTTCTCATCTTCGACCTTTCTCAAATCGCTCTCAAGGCTCTCCACATATCCCCGGGGGAGGTTGCGTGATCTGAGCTTGTCCACGTGCAGGCATTGGGCCCCGGCCTTCTCACAAGCGCCGCATCGAGGTATGCGTCGGTCACATCTTGTTTTGCGTATGTGACACCGGTCACAGGCCTGCATCCTTATCAAAGATACCTATTCTCGGCGCGACCTGGCATGCGATTGAAATGGAGAGCTGCAGGACTATGCGTCGACCACGGAGGAGCCGAGTATCTGTGTGGTTGGGGGGCGGACGATACCAGGAGACACAGAGCAGAAAGAGAGAAACTGGAAAAGGCGGGGGACACGCTCCGCAAATACTCGGCGAGGGGCCGGGGGCGTCTCTTCAGTCACCCTGGGAATTGTGGAAGCGTGGGGGAGGGGTGGGCCGAGGGCGTCTTCTTGCCCCAGAAAGAGTCCCGCCAGGGAACCGCCACGCGCTCGACCCTGTACGTCAGTCGAGAACAGCCTTCATTCTCGACCTCCTACTCCGTACACCCTCGAACACTAATTTCCTCGCCTTTTGTTTTTCGTCAAAAGCTTAAGCTGCTTGCGTCGAGGGCTGATTCTTCCGACACGAATGACGCCAGTGGCACCTTGTTCTAGGCTAGGCTATCCAGAGTTTCTGAAAGAATGTGCAAAGGGGGGGCTCGGCCAAAATACATCCAGTACATAATAACTAACTCTAGGTTTAGACAAGTGACACTGTAGGTGAGTGATTGGTGCATATAGCAACCATACGTGATGTTCTTCGTATACAATTCAGAAGCCACGACAGAATGGCGGTAACATCTTCATCGAGCGGTTGAGGGACGAGATGCAAGCCCGTCTCAGTCCTCACACCATTGCTTGACCTTGTTTCGGGAGGGGGTGATTCAAATGCACTGGAGGAGCTCGTGGGAGAGAGATGTCACCACGCGACAATGAAAGAAGGTCGTCGTCTAATTCTGCTGCTGCATGGTGCAGTTGCCCTGACGGCAAAGAGCCAGGGCCACGTTGGCTCTGCCAACATGTCGGACTGCTGCTGCCGACCTGCCTTGTCTTGATCGTGAAGCCGACTGAAAGGCTGACTCCCCTTGGGTCGTTGGCCCTTGCACCATTGTTCGAAGAGGTAGGCTCTCCCAAAGTTGTGGTTCCCGTCTCGAAAGGGATGGTGCAACGGGTGCTCTGTTTGCTAGGTCATGCGGGTTAGAAAAGTTGTTGGGGCGCTTAATGGCTATTTTCGACCAGTTTTCAGTCGACCGTTCGTCTAAACCAAATCAGCGTCACTGGAATTCTTCCAACGAGGCAGAAGACACAAAGTTACCGGCTCACAGTAATCGGAAACAAGTGACACTTGAATTTGGTATGGTATCCTGTGGCTTAACAAGACGTAAGTACCTTCGGAAGGATGAAAGCCTCTGGGCGAGGCCGAGAGTTGGGTGAATACGTACTCTGCACCGGGGAAGTAAGTCTCAACTCTTGCCTGTGCTGATCTTTGGAAAACATACCCTAAGAGTCTTCACAAAGCTCAGAACCGTCCTCATCAACCCGGTGAGGAGCTCTTCAGATCCGAAAGGTCTATAGTACCGAGTTCATCTACCAATAGCTGCGGTATTGGCAGTCCCTCCACTCCTGTGACAGCTTCCTTCTTTGTAACGCGTCGAGGAGCTACCCACATTCTGATATTCCATAGAGCAATCAAAACTTACCCGAAAGAAAGTTTAGGAGCAAACTTTTACGAGCTCCAGGAGGCAGTAAATACGAGCGAGCTCGCGATCTGGTGGCTAGCATCTAATGGCTTTTGTATTTACGAATGCTCTTCGTCTTTTGAAGGTCGAGACCGAGCGGCCCGGGCACTCGGAGGTCGACCTTCCAGAGGCTGTGGAGTGAATTCCACCGGAGCATCAGCTCCCAAAGAACAAGGATGGATCGGCATTAGCCGACAAGGCCGACCCCTTCCCAGGGCTCGACATGGCATTCTCTGCCCTTTTGCTGCACAGGTTGCATGCTTATATCGGCCGCGTGAGCATACCTGCATATCCGATGGACATGGCACTGAGGCCCGGGAGAGCCTCCCTGAGGCCGCCGATCTGCCGACGAGATGCCTTTTGCAGACATTCAAATTGCAACCTCGCGCTTTCCGCTCTCTCTTCTTCAGTTGTTCAGTCCAAATTCTGGTTCCTTAAGACTGAATAGACATGGCTCCGGCATTAACTACGGAGCCGAATCGGCCTATCATCATTGGAAATGTGGCCGGGGCGATGGAAGACTGTCCATATGCCATGTGAGACGAGGACACCAAGAGGTCTTTCGGGATAACTGACGAGTATGTTAGGCATCGAATGGTGACCGAAGGCTACCTGGATGCCATTGCCGGTGACTGGCTGTCCGAATTAAACATTGCTTGGAACGCCATTCGAAAGCACAATGATCCCACCAAGGGGTACGAGGTCGGCTTCCTCGAACAGCTCGACGACTGCATCGACGTTATCGCGGAGAAAAAGATAAAATGTGTAACGAACGCCGGAGCCCTCAATACGCCCGAATGTGCGAGAAAGGCGATGGAGATCTGCCAGCAACATGGGCAAGGTCATCTGAAAGTTGCCTACGTCCAGGGTGACGACGTCTCCGAAATTGTGGTCGACCCAGCGAGACAGCAAGAACTCGGGGGCATCGTCCACCTTGATCATCCGGAGCGGAAACTGGAGGATTGGGATAGGCAGCCCTACTGCGGTGTGGCCTACATCGGCGCATGGGGCATCGCTGAGGCTCTCCGACGTGGTGCAGATATTGTGATTTGCGGCCGCGTCACGGATGCTAGTCCTGTGATTGGACTTGCTGCATGGTGGCACGACTGGTCTCACGATGCTTGGGATCAGTTAGCCGGCGCGTTGATTGCGGGACGTAAGGCTGCCCTCCTCTCCTCCCAAGGTTTAGCTTGTTTGATCGGATCGCTGACTGCTTTGTGTCTCCTCCCTCAGACTTGATTGAGTGTGGCCCCTATGTAACGGGAGCAAACTTCTCAGGAGTGAGACCGTATCTGGACGGGCTTGTGGACCTGGGATTTCCGATCGCCGAAATCGCCCACGATGGCACCGTCGTCATCACCAAACATCCCGAAGCTGCGGGATTTGTCGATGAGATGAATGTGCGAGCACAGTTCCTGTACGAGATCCAAGGCACAAAGTACATCAACTCCGATGTCTGCGCCGACATAGAAAACGTCAAGATCGAAAACACGGGCAAAAAGGACCGGGTTCGTGTCTCAGGCGCAGTAGGGAGTCCGCCACCCCCGACGACCAAGGCGATTGTGGTGGCCATTGGTGGATACCAAGCTGAAGCTACCTTCTACATGAACGGGTTGGACATCGACGCCAAAGAGAAATTCATGCGCCAGCAACTGGAATACGCGTTCCGAAACGCGAATTTCTCCGAACTGAGTATTGAACGGCACGGGTCTGCGGCGGTCAACCCACCTCGCCAGTCTCTGGGGACTGTTGGGTACCGGGTGCTCGTCAAAGGCCGAAAGGCGGAAGATATCAGCGAGGAGGTATTTCGAAAGCACGTCTACGCACTTCGCATGCAATTCTACGCAGGTGAGTACCCAAGGTCTCGCAGTATCGGTCGAGTCTGCCTAGGATCACATCAACTCACACTGTTAAATAGGATATCATATGTCGCTAGACTTTCGGACGATGGCCCCCAAGATGTTTATGGAGTTATTTCCAGGTATCATCTCCTACACCTCCCTCTCGCATCGAGTGGTGTTGGACGGCGAAGACATTGCCATTCCGCATCACGGCATCACTGAACCACCGCCAGGCAAGAGACCCAGCAAGGAGACCGACAACCCTACGCCGCTAGAGTCATTTGGGCCTACTCGGTTCGTTCCCTTGGGTTCTGTCGCCCACGCGCGATCCGGAGACAAGGGTGACAATTGCAATGTTGGGTTCTTCGTCAGGAGTGCTGAGGAATTCACATGGCTCCAGTCATGTTTGACCGTGCCACGGATCATTGGGCTGATGGGAGAAGACTTCAAGGAAGGTACTACGGTCGAGCGGTGCGAGTTTCCTCAAATTTGGGCGGTGCATTTTCGGTTTTTGGACTTCCTTGGTGGAGGTGCAGCCAGTAGCACCAGAATCGACATGTTGGGCAAGGGGGTGGCCGAGTATTTGAGGAGCAAGTTTGTGGATGTCCCTGTTCGGTTCTTAGACAACCCTATCTCGGTGGCGTGAAGGGCGCTGATACTAGAGAGACAACATCAGTTGGTAGACTTGTTCGGGAGGTTGGACACGGCTGAATTGATTTCAGATGCTCTAGTACATGACTTTACACGCCACATCCCATGTGCAGCGGTGCCTTTCTTCCGACCTCGAAGAGTCCGTCGAGGCTGCGAACAAGACAAAATCACGAGAAGTGACTGCGACAAGCGAACACGCAACAGCCCTCGCAAATGTTAATGCACATGCTCGATGTGGCTCCACACTCTTTCTTCGGTATACGCCGTTCCAACAAATTCGCCGCTCCGACCTCCGGCGCACACCGACGCGAGGGAACTCGGCGCCGGCTTTCGCAGATTGATCGCCTATCGGTCTGATCCGAGCTCTCAGTTTGCGTTGCGGGGATAAAACTCGACCCAATTCGCTGTGGAGCAAATCTCGGCGGCATATCTGGCACACACCAAGGACGACGACAGGTCTATGCCGATCGTCGAGCCTTGGAGTGTTCGGGGGAGGGCCGATGGCGCCATGACAATGGACCACATTTTTCTGGGAAAGTGAGTACCGAGGGCCGAGGACGAGGGTCAGCATATCCATCTTGACTATGTAATTGCTGGCCCCCTGGGCAGATCAGTCACTAATTACCCCAGACCGGGGTGCAACTGGCAGCGGTCCGCTTCTCCGCGTTTTTCTGCAAGAGGAGTAATTGACGACGCCGAAGCAGTGAAAGTGATCAGTCTGTTTGCACAATGCTTCAGCAGGAAAAGCTGTACCGAAGAGACTGACGCGGATTTTGGTTACGCTGTTTCTCTCGTGGATGAAACCGTGACTTTATAAATATGGACTGACTGAGCGTGATATGACTCTTCGCACGATGGCCAAAGATTGACTGAGAGAAAAGACTTGGTTAATCGAACTATGGCGTCGAACGTATATCAGGCCTGTGAGAGGTACTTGGCTCGAATGGGTCGCTCTCAGAAGCTTTGTGCGCGAAACTTTCAATATGCCTGCGCCGTATCGGGAGTCTGTTGCTCCTTGTTCTTCTTCTTTACCTTCGTGGCCGCCGGGTTCCTCCCGCCGGCAAGGCCATATTGGACAGCAGAGGAGACTGTTGCGCACTACACGCGCCACCTGACGGGCATTCACACCGGTGCAGCTCTGATGCTCATCTCTGGGATGTTTTACCTCCCCCTGACGGCATGCATCTCTGCGCAGATGCGAAGGATCCCCAATCTTCATTACGTCGTCAGCGCCGTTCAGCTAGCTTCCGGGGCGGCCGGTATCTTCACCTTCATGATACCTGCCATGATCCTGGCCACGGCGGCGTACCGACTGGACCGACCTGCCGAAATCACCCAAGCGCTGAACGAACTGTTTTGGATTACGGCCCTGATGCCTTGGCCGACGTTCATGGCTCAGAACTTCGCGTTTGCATACGCAATTATGATTGACCAACGAGAGAAACCTCTGTTCCCGAAATGGATTGCGATCCTCAACATCTCGGTCCCCATCATCTTTGTCCCTGGCATCGCCATACATACGACCACCACAGGCCCTTTGGCCTGGAATGGAGCGTGGAGCTTCTGGCTTGCCGGCATGACATTCTGCCTCCAGCTCATTGTGGATTCATTCTGTCTGGTCAGGGCAGTTGGGAACGAACCAGCAGGCGGCGAGATGGTTGTCGACATGTTTCCCAACGGGCCCGTTGCTCCGGAAAAGTCCTCCGACAGAGACGGCTCCGACAACTGCGTGTAATCGACCGCAATCGGATGATCAACATGGCGTCCGTCTAGTCCTGGGCACAATATCAATACAAGGCCTAGCGCTTAATCGGTGGAATCGAAGGGATCATTGGCTCCAGCCACCTCTCCAATGTGGACACCGGGGGCGAATCTAATAACGAACAGGTAGTTCATGCCGTTATAACGTTCATTAAGTGACTGTGTATGGGGGATAGGGTGATCACGAGCGAGCGTGTAATGTTGTTGATTTGATCATCCGTGTTGGCTACAAGTGTATAGTCAGTGGTGTGCTTTTCCACTCACTTCCATCGCTCAATGCTCTGCGCTTGACGATCAGAGCCTTGTTTCACATTCGTCTGCATCCATTTCCATCGACTCGAGCACCAAATACTATCGAGATCCAACGCTTTTTGCTCGTACGCATGATAACACGCACCATTTTAATACCTAGGAGGGCCTCCAGTCCTCAAATGAAAACCACCATCAACAGGAAGAGCAATGCCCGATATAAAAGCAGCTCGTGGGCCGACAAGAAACGCCACTGCGTGTGCAACATCCTCTGGTCTAGTATATCGGCCGAATGGATGTTCATCGAGCATGGCAGAAAGGCTCTGCTGTGAGAACATGAGCGGAGCTACCATGTTGACGCGAACTCGATCTCTGGCGTAATCATAAGCATCCGTCTTGCTCAAGCCGAAGACACCCCCCATGGTTGCTGAATAAACGTGCATGCCTGGCAGCGCCGCGGTCGAAGCGATGCTTGCCACGTTCACGATACTGCCACGGGTCTCGTGTCCGTCCAGAGGCTCTTGCTTGATCATTTGACCCAAGATCGCCTTTGAGCAGAAGAATATCTGGGGTCGGGAACCACAACAGAAAGTTAGTCACGCTGATACATATGGAGGCATGAGAGCTGGGTTTGTGTGACGACACACCCAAAAACATACATTTCTCTGGTTATTCTCGAAAGCCAGGTCGAAATCTCTTTCCTCGACCTCATGCGCGCCAGCAGCGGGCGGTTCATGTGTCGAAAGATTTGCTCCAAAGTCGATTCGTCCGAATCTGTCGACCACCAGTTGAATGAAATGCGCGACAGAAGCCTCGTTGTTGACGTCGATGGCGGCGGCCAGAAGATTGAGCGTGCTGTACTGCTCCCGCAGGAGACGAGCTGTTTCTTCAAGTTCGGTGGAATTCTGGTCACCAACTGCCAAATTCGAGCATCCGTCTCGAGCGAATGCAAGTGCTATTGCTCTCCCTGTGGCTTAAGGGCTGTTAGACAGCCCCTACCGTAATTAGGTGTTTATGGAGGAGGAGCATATGCCTACCTGTCCCCGCTGCGGTCACCACAGCTGTGCCACCTGCAAGAGTTCCGGCCATGTTGGCCATGTGTCGCTTTCTGCAATGCGTAGTCCTCGAAGTGACCTCTCGTCAGGCTGGTGAGCGGCCTGAAATAAAGCATTTTCCCCACGATCCCCGTACTTTCGTACATACAATGGCATCGGCGCAGACCGAAAGTTGGCATGGCGCAGGCTTGGGCCGGGAGCCGGAGCTCGACGGTTTCCCAACACTGCAGTAGCAGAGGGCGGGGTTGTAGGGATTGCTGGGGCTATTTGATAGAGACACACCTCCAAGGACCTGGGGACCAGTGAACGGTCGAACCTCGCTCCCTCCTATATTGAAATTACTTTGGATAGCTCGAAGATAGAGGCAACTACAGCCAACACCCGACCCGGCCAAAAAACACAGTATATACGAAACCAATCTCAGAATGGACCTCATCCTTCAGAAGGGGGTCGGCTTGGTGACCGGTGCAGCCTCAGGTAAGGAGATGTACACGCGTCCAGTTGTTTTCTCATGACTGATTGTTCCGCAGGAATGGGCCAACAGATTGCTATAAAGCTCGCTCAACAAGGCTGCACTAAGATACTCTGCGTCGATCTGAACCCTGCAGGTCTGGAAGAGACCAAGAAGCTGGTCGAGGAAATTTCAGGTGCCGTAGAGGTAGCGCTGTACGTGGCAGACGTCTCGAATAGCTCCTCGGTCAAGGGCATGGTCGAAGAGTGCGTGAACAGGTTCGGTCGACTCGATTTCGCGGCCAACAATGCGGGAATTGGGCTGGGAGGGACGAGAACCCATGAGACTGATGTCGCCCTGTACGAGAAACTGTACAGGGTCAACGAGAAAGGAGTAAGCAATGCCCGCTCGGGCAGTGACCACAGCTAGCACAGCGAGGAGGTGCTAATGCAAGCTCAACAGGTATACCTGTGCACCAAATATGAGGTGCAACAGATGTTGAAACAAGACCCTCTCGACTGGTCACCGTCAGACGAACGCAAAGAACGTGCCGTCCGAGGATCGATCGTCAACACCTGTTCCCTCTCCGGTACCGCGTCTGTGCCGACATTGTCGTGCTATAACAGCGTCAAGCACGCCGTTGCCTCGATGACTAAGGTGGATGCACGGCAATATGCGCCGCACGGCATTCGCGTCAACGCTGTCTCTCCGGGGTTCACACTGACGCCGATGCTCATGGGTGGCGGGGCTGGGGTGAGCGAGGAGTTCTACACCGGGTCCAAAGCACAGAGCCCGATGAACCGACTGACCTTTCCAGAAGAGATTGCTGAAACGGTTTGCTTCTTGTCTGGGCTTCGGGCATCGGGTATCACGGGAGTCAACCTCCATGTAGACGCCGGTGCTTCATTGTTTCATGTGATATGACAATCTGAAGTTGCTCTATACTGGGAGTCTCCTTTCTGAGACTGTCATGTAATACATCGTACACTCCGCCCGAATGTGTGCACGAAAAAAAGCCTGGCGAGCTAGGTCGGCCCGCATTCTTTGCGGCGCTACCCGACACCCCTGACCAAAACCCCGGCCCCCGTGGGCCCTCCAGTCCTACCCACCCGCTTCCCCCACACCCGCCCCTCCGTCCAGGGGCAAGAGAACCACGCCATGATGCTCAAGAGCTCCGGTCGACTTCCCCCCGACCGAGTCGGTGGACCTCTCGCTTGCGAACTGTCTTCCTCTTTCTCTAGGATTGCACACCGTCGTCCAGTGTTCAGGTTGGTCATAACAAACCCGCTCGTGGATACAACACGCATCCCGACATCCCTTTAATGAAAGCGCTCATGGTATTCAATGAGAACATTCCGTCTGGTTCGGGCGGGGCGCCGAAACCCCGCGCCTCCACCGCATGCAAAAGCTGCCGGCTGCGGAAGGTCAAGGTGAATTCGGACATCGCCTCTCCAGTGCGCAGAAGGCTGACTGGAAGTAACACTCTCTTCCCAGTGCGATGCTCAACTGCTGGAACCAGGAAAATCCTGTTCCCCTTGTCAGCGAACAGGGCATGCATGCTTGCTTGACCCAACGGCCGACGGCAGGAGGTTCGTGATTCTCTGCTTGCGCCCAGCCCGTCAGTTGACAAGTGGATCTCCAGGTCTGTCTCCTGGAAGTATGTTGGTGAGCTACACCAACGTATACAGACGTTGGAGGCACTCGTCCCACAAGGAGGAGATCAAAGTGATGTGACATCAAGGGATGATCATAACCAAAGGTACATCGCAAGCGCAGGACCTTCCGCCTCCATTCGACGGTACGTTTTGATGAGACTGGCTGCCGCGTTCCCACGACAGTGCGGCCTGCCTGCCGACAGCTGGCTGACAGCGTGAAGATCATCTCCCTCCCCAGGCGTCGACAGAGGTCTTCCACGCCACGCCGGTGGACAAGGAAGAAATGCGTTGATGCACGCCGCAGCCGAGCATCAACTACCACTACCGTCGGCCTGTTCAGACAATGGTGGTCCTCAACCAGGGAAAGCTTCCGAAGACATGTCTGGGTTCTTTGGCTCGACCTCTCATCCTCACCTCGCTTCTCCGGTTGACCCTCCTCACCCAAGCAGTGTCGACGAGGCTGAGGAGGAGCCTCGCATCGCTGTTGATCCTGACGCACCTCACTTGAGGAACCATTTGATCCAGTCATTCTTCAAATACCAAACGCTTTGGGTCGAGGTCGTCGACAGAGAAACCTTTTTAGCTCATCGGACCCGCGGCTCACCGTCTCGGTGGTATTGCGATTTTCTCGAATACGCGATCCTGGGCTGTGCCACACGTCTTGCCACTTCAACTACGGTACGAGCTCTTGGAGGTGATTACGTCCGCCGGGCCAAGTCTGAGATATTAAGTGCTTTGCATGAACCAACACCCGCGACACTCCAAGCCTGTCTGTTGCTGAGTGAATATGAGGTCACGCAGGGGAATGATCGCCCGGGGTGGATGTTCTGTGGTCAGCATCTCAACTCCACCTTTGTTCCCGCTGCTGACATCGTTAAGGCATGGCCTGTCGAATGCTCTCCGACCTTGGACTGCATGAGCTGGCTGTCGGAACCGCTACTCCAGAGGAAGCGGCGGCGACGGCGGCGGCGTCGACCAAAGAGAGCGACCTGGCATATGCCCTGCTCTCTGCTTGCATCGTCTATGAGGGTGTCTGGACTTTATATCTGGGACGACCAAGCTCGATTTCAAAGTCCATCATGAGCATCGCCGCCTCACGGTGCCAAGCAAGACGAAGATCGGACTCTCCCTTGCTCAATGCCTGGCTTGGACTTTGCGTGCCCATGGCGGAAATCTCTCACATTCTCAACGACCGTCAGTTGCTCCCGGACTCGGAAGCTGCTTCCGATCTCCGCCAACTCATTCCGCAGGTGCAAGATTGGTACGACAACTTGGGCCCCGAATTGACCTACAACGACAGTCGACTGACAGACTTGGACATGGCGGGTTACGGGCTTCATACCCAGTACTGCAAAGTGCAGATTCTCCTCAGGCAAGCTCTTGAGCGGTCCTCGGGCAACCGCCGAAAACGCCGGTTTTCCCAGCTTTCAGGAGATGCGGTTCCCGAACAAAACCTGGAAGATTCCAAGGAGGCCATCTATCAGTATGCACTCCGTATCGCCCGCCTAGTCGTCACGTACCGCCTGGTGTTTGGAGTAGAAAAGATCCCCTCGATCATGCTCGACAACGCCATCGTGGCAGCGACGGCTTTGATTCAGCATCTGAATCAGAGGCAGAAGGCTCAAGCCGTGCGGCAGCCTGATCTAGTTTGGATCCGCTCGCTGGTAAAGAGTTTGGAGGCCGTGCAACTCCATTTCCCAATCACCAAACGGATGCTGAGTGCCATACAACACATGAGCGAGGGAAGTCCACTTAATAGTAACCCTTTGTTCCGTGCATCCCTTCCTGCCGCAAGAAACGACGTCGAGGCTCCTACATGCGATTTGTCCATCTCCAACTATTCCCAACCACCCAATTCGCAGTCGAATCTGCTGTTCGGCCCGAATGCATCTGCCGTGCTGGCGCCTGAGGACTCTCTTCTCGCGTCGCTGGGCATGGATGGAGGCCCTAACGCTTTTTTCTGGGGAGAAATGAACGATCTGTTCTCGGGAATTCCCTCACTGCCGCCCTCGTTCTCAGGGATCCCACAGCAGACCATATAATCAAACCGGGTCACAGTCAACTTATAACCCCTGCAACAGCGCGAGAATATGGATTTTAATCTGACGCTGTCCGTCTGTCCTGAAGCTCATCGAGTGCGATCGCATGACTAAAGACTATGGTGCGTCGCGGGCCGGATTCCTTCCTGCCTTCACGGTGCCACAGGAATGATAATTACACCACCCCTCGTCAGCCACACACCTCGGAAACATGGAACTGGTTGACCGGTTCCAAGATCTCGCACTATCCAAGTTCAACCGAGATGCCAGTATGCAGACAACACGAGCAATTCCACTCAAACTCGATCGACCGAGACCTCTATTATGTCTTGGACTGCCTCCGTTGTGAGGAGGTAGCGCGGCGTATGGTCTCTTGCACGCTTCAGGTATCAAGAGTCGTTAATTACTTTTCTCATTGTCTCCTAATCAACTACCACCATAGTTTAGGTCGAACTATTCAGCTGCACCCAGGACCCGGTCTTTCTTCTTAGGGATTTCGAGCCGCTACTGTACAAGAGATAGGATAGCAAACGAACCCGGTCTTTCTTCCTAGGGATTTCGAGCCGCTACTGTACAAGAGATAGGATAGCAAACGAAGCTCTTTTTTCTGGTTCATATGCTATTTGTTGATCTCTTCACTTCCCGTCTACATGCCTGGAGATCCAGTGGCAGGTCACGGTGGCGTCTTTGAAAAGGTGATTCAAGCAGCACCGCTTCCGCTCCGCATTGCCGCTTTGTGTTTACAGATGGCGTATGCCTACAGTATGCATGTACTATTGGTGGATACTGCTTCTCGTGGAGGAGAGGAGCCATGCCAATTCGAGGCGGACATCGCTATGCCCAAGCCCGCGGCCGTCCTCGGACCCAAGACCGAGCTTCCGAGTCCGGAGTACACGCCAGTCAAAAAGGCCCATGCAAAGCCTGAAGCTGAGGCCGAAGCGCCGCTGGGGCCCACTTCCAAGGTCTGGCTTCGCCCTCCGCGGCAAATGATTCAAAATGCAATCAGTCTTATCTGTGAAGGCTTGTAATTACAACTTGGAGCCAGCGGTGATATTGCGAGAGACGATCATCGCAGCTGTGTCACAAAGATGCCGGGGCCATTGGTGAAGCTTTGGGAACACCCTGATGTCGCCTCGACGAGCATCGATGCCTTTCGACGGCTTGCAAACGAAAAGCACTCCCCGAATCTAGGTAAGATGTCCAGTGAACGTCGCTCACCCTGCTGGGGCCTGGCTGACAGCCCTAATTAACTTGTGCCATCTGCAGGCGGCTATCATGATCTGTGGAAGTGGTCGACAGAATGCTTGAACGATTTCTGGATGCTGGTGTGGGAATTTACCCGCGTCCAAGCATCGGTCCAGCCTTCATATGCCATTGCGCCTTCGGATGTGAAGAGACTGACCCCGACACCCGTTTGGTTCCCGGAAGCGCGATTGAACTTTGCGCAGAACATCCTGGAGTCCGCCTACGCGGCTGGGGACGAGTCGAGCCACCCCGTCCTAACGGGGATCCGAGAAGGAGGCAGCGACGTCGAACATGTCACGCTCTCGCAGCTCCGAAGCAGGGTCGCGCTATTGGCAAACGGCCTGTCTCGGGCTGGTGTGCGGAAACTCGACCGTGTAGCCTGCATTGGCTCCAACAGTATTTCGACCTTTTCCCTGTTTTTGGCCGCGGCTTCAATCGGTGCCATCTTCACCTGTTGTTCCCCCGAAACGGGCGAAAAGGGCATCTTGGACCGCTTTTTGCAAGTACAGCCCAAGATCTTGTTTGCCGATGACTGGGTTCTGTACAACGGGAAGCGAATTCCCTGCTTGGACAAGGCGCGGACAGTCGCAACTCACCTGAAGATGCAGGGCGCGCTGGAGGCTCTTGTTGTGGTGCCACGCTTTGGTGATCAATATTCGGATGGGCCGCCTCATCAAGAATTCATGAGCGTCGAAGCATTCACCGCCGGCGTGTCCGAGCAGCTGGTGTTTGCGCAACTCGAGTTTTCGCACCCCCTCATCGTCGTGTACTCTTCCGGAACGACCGGGCAGCCCAAGTGCCTTGTCCACACCCTCGGAGGGGTCCTGCTGAAGCAGAAGGTGGAGCAAATCCTGTGCATCGATCTGAACAGCACCAGTGTCTACTTTCAATATACGACGGTAGGAGTTGATTCATCCCTCCATTATCCAGAGCGGCGTTTTTGATCCTTTTTGCTGATGCCTGGGGGCCGACAGACCAATTGGATCATGTACCTTTACTCGGTTTCGGGCTTGTTGAGCGGCGCGAGGTCGGTTCTCTACGACGGCTCACCCATGAAGCCGAGTCTGCTGGAGTTTCTCCACATCCTCTCCCGCGAGGGAGTGACTCACTTTGGGACCAGCGCGCACTACCTTTCTCTCCTTGAACAGGCTGGCATTAACAGGAGAGGAGGCATGCCAAAAATAGAGACCTTGAAGGTCATCACAAGTACGGGGTCCGTCCTCACCGAGCAACAGTACTACTATGTCTACGACAATTTCGGGCCAGTCCAGCTGAGCAGTATCGCGGGCGGGACAGACATCGCCGGAGCTTGTGAGACCCTCTCATTGTCCCCCTCCCCATGTATTCTTGTGCCAAGGCTAATTGTGGAATCAAACAGTTGTGGGCGGTACACCAAGCCTGCCAGTCTATGCAGGCTGGTGCCAGGCACGAACCCTGGGAATGAAGGTACAGATCTACTCGGATGACGGCGAGGCAATGGAGTCAACCGGTAATCCGGGCGAGCTGGTGTGTACCGCGCCATTCCCGTCACAGCCGGCGTTCTTTTGGGGCGATGAGAGTGGTGAACGGTATCGCGCGGCGTACTACGAGCGCTTTCCGGGTACGTGTGATAACCACGGTTTTGATCCTGAAAGACGCGAACAAAAAACTAATTGCCCCTGCCCCTGCAGGTATGTGGCATCAAGGTGACTACATTCGTATGGACCCTACCACGCAAGGCGTACAATTCCTGGGTAGAAGTGATGGTGTCCTCAATCCGTCCGGTTTGTATTGAATTCCCCTCGCTCCAGAACACCTTTTGATGGTGTCGCAGGTGTTCGATTTGGAAGCGCCGAAATCTACAATTGTCTCACGGACTTCTCGGAGATTGAAGAGAGCCTATGCATTGGCCAACGGAGGCCTCATGATCGCGATGAACAGGTTTTGCTGTTCTTGAAGATGAAAGAAGGACACTCCCTGCACGGGACACTGGAGAGCGCCATTCGAGCGCGCATCCGGAAGGATCTGAGCCCGAGGCATGTGCCAAAGTTCATCTTCGAGACTCCGGAGATTCCCATGACGGTCAACGGGAAGAAGACAGAGCTACCCGTGAAGAAGATCGTCTCTGGTCAGAAAATCACCCCGAGCTCTACGATTGTCAACCCCGGATCGTTGAAGTGGTACGAGCAGTTCGTGTACCTCGACGACAGGGGCTCGACGAAGCCAGCCAGCAAATTGTAAGAGTAAGTATTATCTAGAGACCAATTGATATTGTGGAGAGGGGAGTGGTCGAAACCCAGCAAGTCTATTTCTGTGAAATGGCCTCTGAGTTCGCAGTCTCAACGAATGCACTTGCGGAAGAAGACAGTATCTTCCCACACCAATACACACTAGTAGTACGTATTAGCATATATTCTAAGGGGCTCACAGTCCGAAGATACTGTATTGTGCTAGTTCAACATTGACCCGAGCCCTACGCTCGGTAATGGCCGACAAGTCGAGCTCTCCACCAGCCCAGGGCAGAGCGGGAAGCGGGAGAAGGAAAAAGAATAACCTTGCAAGTGATTAAGCTCCTTCACTATTGTATCCAAGGATTCCTGCGATCGTAACTCTAATTACTTAACGGCAACAGGTATTACTGTAGCGCATACTTCGTCAACTCCCCACCCTTACGGGGCTGCTGGTCAACTATATATCTACCCAGATATATTTACCTTTCCGTCCTTCTGGACACGCCCGACAATCAAAGCGTTGCCAGCATGACCAGCTTTGGAGCTTTCCCGTTGGCCAATAAGATCGTCGTCGTCACCGGCGGTGGCTCAGGCATCAACCTGGCGTTTGTGCGCCACGCGCTGAGTCTCGAAGCTCGCGTCATCGTCGCCGACTTGAAACTGACGGACGAAGCGCAAGAGCTGGTCCACCGATCTCCTCACGCCGCGTTTCAAAAATGCAATGTGGCGAGGTGGCAAGATCTCGAGGACCTCGTCGGCGTTGCCACTCGGGAGTTTGGAGACGTGCCCGACGTGTACGTCGCCGGCGCAGGAGTCTTTGAGCCGGTATGCATAATAATTATTAATATGTCTCTCACGACTGTGAAGTTCTGTTTCTTTTGTTTGTTTGTTTTCTTTTGCGTTGTTAGTCTTGGAAGATAATTAATCAGGGCCTGATGGCTAACAAGTATCGTCGATAATCATTAGTCTTGGTCAAGTTTTCTGGCAGACACAGAGACGGAGCGCTACGCCCAGGTGGATATCAACGTCAACCACCCGATCAAGCTCACGAGGATAGCCCTCAGAGAGCTGGGCGGTAAGCGAAAGAAAGGCGTCGTCGTCATCACGGGCTCGGTCGCAGGGCTTCGTGGAGAGTATGCGGTCCCGCTCTATTGCGCGACAAAGCATGCAATCACCGGCTTTGTACGATCCATGAAGGATGCCGAGCAGATCAATGGTGTCAAGGTTGTGGCAGTTGCTCCCGGGTAAGCGCAGTGGAAGGGATAGAGATCAAGACATGTATTCATCTGTCTAGAATGACTGCTAATTCATGCTTCGTGGCGGCTAGCAAGGTCCACACTCCCATGTGGACAGAGGATGACGAGAAAATGAGGCACTTCAGATATGACGCGGGCACGGCGAATACACCTGAAGAAGTGGCGGCATCAATGATCGACCTTATTGTGGAAGAAAGGTACACGGGAGGGACAATCCTACAAATGACCAAGTCGGGCATTCGTGTGGTGGAAGATGACTGGTTGCAGAAATGATCCAACGAATCGGCAGCCGAATTTTCATTCCTATGATTTACTCTCGTAGTGAGCTTCTGGGTAACTCGAGTGTCGAAGACTGCGAACGACAAGAACTCACCACCAGGATCCCGGCAGTATCGAGGACAATATGTTGCCATTCCAAATAGAGGCTGCCCTCTTTAAAATCATCCAGGTCCAGGTCCATGTATCCTTCGCTCCCGTGTTGGCGAGACACTACGCCTATCCCCCGGCCTGTGCAAGGTTTTAGTTCTAGGGCTCAGGGTCTGGTGACATCTTTTCCCTCTTACCATTGATCGTGGGGTTAGACGCAATGAACAACATGGCTCGGCAACAGTCTTCAACCAAGGCAAACCCGACACCTTTCCCGTCGAGATATTCCTGGACCTTTGGCGGCAGAATGGGTGTTCGAATATACCTGTATGGCAACGATGGAATTGGCTTGTCAGCGATGTGCTTCTGAGATGGACAGGGACAAAACATCAAGCACCACCAACTCTCACCATGGCGCGACTAGGTTGACTCGGATATTTTCCTTCCAGGAGGTTCGACGGAGGCTCCTCATCACTCCTCGAACGCCAAACTTCGATGCGTTATACTGGATTGAACCGGGAAGATCAACGTAGCCCGCAAGACTCGACTTAAGTATGAGACATCGATCCCGCGCGCTGTCCACCGGTTGACGCCGGAAGTAGTGGAAGGCGAGTTTCACGGTGTAGAGCAATCCAGTCAGATTGATCTCCATGGTCTTCAGATTAGGCTTCATGGGAGGCCCGGCAGGATCTGGACGACCAATTGATTAATTCGATAGTTCCTACGCGCCGACGCCTGGAACCTAGACCAGCGGACAGACAACTCACCTTGAAGGGTAAACATGTCGTCCTGTCCGACGATTCCCGCATTCGCAATGACGACGTCGCAGCTTTTGTGAGGCGAATTCTTCGACGCGGCTTCAAAAGCACGAACTTGATCATCCCAGTTGGTGACGTCGCATTTGACAAACTGTGCGGCTCTGATTGTCGTCCTGCGTCAATATTCTGAGGAACAAGGGGGATGCAGACAGTTATATACCCTCCCAGCTCGGATACAGTTTCTGCGCCCAGTTTCTCGTTCAAGTCCGCTACCGTGACATAGGAGCTGGTTTCCTCGTGAGCCTCCCCCCAACGACGCCGTAATTACCGGCTGGACCGAGATCTTACTTACCCAGCCTGGACGAATGCCGTGGCATATGCCTTTCCGAGGCCGCTTGCACCTGGATTTGGGGTTTTAAAAAGGGCTGTCTTTCCCACCCAGATTTATTTAGGAGTCTCACCTCCAGTAATCAGCACAGATTTCCCGCCAAGGCTCTCAAGGCCAAAGGAAGTAAGCACTTTCAAGGGCCCGTTGTCCTTATACTCCGGCATGGACATCGTACAGCGGCGTCGAGGTGGACTGTTCGGATCGAAAACAACCGTAAGAAGCAGTATGCTTTCGAATGCAAGCCGGATACTTCAATGATTAATAGTCCTTTGCCCGTACTCTGACGCTCGGGACTGTAAAGGATCTGACCTCCCCAAGGTGAAGACCCAACAGCATGGTATAGCACCTTTCCGCGGATTTACGCCCCGCAGCTACAGGGGAAGGAGGAGTAGAGAACAGAGACCGAGGAGTTAGAAGAGAGCGATCGCGCTCCACTTCTCGGCTGTCACCGATCCACCCTCCAGGGACCCGGGTTTTCCAAGTACCACGATGCTGCGGGGACTTTGTTCAAGTCGGTTGCCGCTACTGGGAATCGTGGAGCCATCAATGGTGTATCAACCGGACGTGGCCGAGAAGCTCGTACAATGCACGCGTTGGAGCATTTTCCATGCAGAGCGGTGGTCGCCATCGCTATACTTCGTTGCTAGTCCTTTTGCTCTTGAGAATCTTTCCTGGGCACAGATTATGGCGACCCAGTTTGAATTCCTCGCCGCCACTGCAGTTGGAAGGACTTCTAGTCTGTCTGATATTGCCCTCGGATCGATGATTAATTAGTTACTCTACAAGTAAGCATCTAGAAATAGTTACAGTACAGGCCAACGAGACTGGGCTCACATGCATGGGCAGTTCTTCCTCGGGCCTCGAAGGCGATTGGTCTACTATTGACTCGGACTGTCTTGATACTCATTCACCCAGAAAAAGGAAACGCCGTTGCCATGGACGGAGGTATAAGTGGGATTGTAGCCCCGAATCTCGCCGTCTCGCCTCTGTGGCCGCCTGACTACTGATGTCGTTTGCCACTGCACCACTCGCCCTAGGCTTGCTTAACCTCAACATTCTCAACCCTCTCATCACTTTTGCCCAAGTCTTTCACCCCCGTTACAGTGTCGAAGCGTGATTCGTCAAGCTCACCCTGGAACACAACCACTTCCTCATCGTCGCCGAAAAGTGCTGCGATCTCCTCCAGCGGCTTCTTCAAGGTATTGGGAAAGTATAGCACCGTGGCCACGCCTCCAATCGCGGCCTGGACGATGAAGAAGATATAATACTTCCACCCAATGTTCGCAAATGCAGTCGGGGCAGCGGCGGTCCACACAATATTGCAGATGCACATGGCAGAGATGCCAATGGCAAACCCTTGGACGCGCACATGCGATGGCCAGATTTCTCCAATGTAGAAGAACATGGGTCCGTCCAGGCAGATCACGTAGAAGAAGATATAGACGTAGGTCATAGCCACACCTCCGGCCAGACCAGAGGCGTTGTTAGTCCCGAGGTAATTCGCTTGCAGTGCTGCCTCGACGATCAAAGTGCACATGCAAAGGAAGAAGCCGCTGGCCAAAAGGTAAGTTCGGCTTACTTTGTCGACAAACAACATGGAAAGCAGTGGAGCGAGCGCAACAACCGTGACCCAGCCGCCCAGGAAGAGGAGGGTGTCAAGTTCGTTGTAGCCGAGCGCCGAATAGATGGCGGTCCCATAGTCTGGCAGAGAACATAATCATCAGCCGTCCGTGTGCAAGAGAAAACAGCGCGAAGAGGGGACTTACTGTTGATAACGAGGACCCCTGAACCCACCATGCACCAGGTCAGGGATATGGTAATCCAGGCTCGCTTCCTCATCGTGGGGTGTTTGAATATCTCCAGGTATGTCATTTTGTGCGCGTTGTCCCATTCGATTTGCTTCTGGATTTGATAAAATTCCATCTCGGCGAAGTGGTCCGACTGGGACGCACTGGAGTGTAGGACTTTCAGGATGGTGAATGCTTCTTCGTGCCGGTCTTTGGCGATGAGATATCTGGGCGACTCCGGGAGCCAATATATCGCACTGAGCAGGAGGCCTGGGAAGAGCATCTGTAGACCGGTGATGCCTCGCCATTGACTGTTTCCGGTCACGAAATAGAAACCGATCCCGATGAACGAAGCCATAACGTATCCAATCCCTATATTGACTGCCATGATGCTCCCAAGGACACCACGGTGAGAAGGGGGGGTGATCTCAGTAACCCACGTGGGAATGGTGCAAAGAAATTGATATGAGCTGTGTGAAAGGGTCAGCCTTGGACAAATTGTACACCAAGTAGGACCACCACTCACGACCAGCCGCAGAAGAACCGGAATGCGATGTACAAGCCCATGCTATTCGATCCGGTGCAGACTGCAGATCCTATTATCATAATAGACGCTGCTACTGCGGCAGAGACCTTCCGGCCGTAGCGGTCTGCGAGCAGGGCGTGGCAAAAGGCCCCAAAGAAGCCACCGACGTAGAAGATTGCCAGGACCACCGAAATAAGAGCATTCGCGTTTTTGGCAGTATCCAGGCCCATAGCGGACACGAACGACGGCTGTCCCAGAGTTGAGCCAATGACTGCGTTGGAAAAGCCGTAGCTGGCCGTGCCGAAGCTGATGAAGACGACGATAGATATTAACTTGGCCCCGAAGTGGCGATGGCCATGTTCGAGGTTTAGGACGCCACTTTCTCCGTGGGGAGTCATCGTGCAAGTCGCAACTGTAAGAAGACTTGAGGCAGGCTAGGTGTCGTGAAAGTAAAAGGGGGATTTGCCAGCTCGCGGTTGGGAGGGGAGAGGAGGAGGATATTGAAATTGAAAAGACAGGACCTGGGCAGGTATACCAGAGAATGCATTTTATATGTGCGATTCTTCTCCGTGTTGGTGTAGCACGCATGTTGACGGGTCCGGCGAGTCCCTCGGAGGATAGATACTCACTACTCTTGCCCTTTCCCCCGGCCATTCCCCACGTTCCCCTGGTTCCCCAGACCGGTTAATGTATGGATCCGGCCCATTATTCGTGCAACGGCGATTACCACGACCGAGAAGCTCACTGTTCCAGAGCGTTTTGGAGCTTTTGCAGACAAGGCGACTTGTCTGGCAATTGCCGAATGCTCTGTGTCGCTTTTCAATCGACATGTCCGGCGGCCACCGAAGTATGATTCCACGGGGCAAACCCCCGCAAAAGGGCGTCGCTGGCTTGACTTCGCACAGTCAAGTTCTCCACAGCTGGCAGATGCTTCTTGGGACCAAACAGTCGGGTTGAACTCTGAGTTCCCTCGAGAGGGTCATGCTTCACTGGCCTTCTTCACGGCGTTAACCGAGATATCGAGATCTCACACCATCCCCCCGGATTCCCTCCGGTTCCGCAGTACTGTCGGTACAGGAGAGAAGTGTCCGTCCGTTTTTTATATAATCGTACCCCACTCTGGCCGTGTAGGGCTCCATATCGTTTTTGGAGTGTTCCAGGTTTAGAACCTCTTCCACGTTAAGCCAAACTAAAACGATGGCTATTCTTGCTGGTTTTGGAGACCTCTTCAAGGCATACTGGCCGACGGGGCTTATTGTCCTCGTTTTGGTTCACTTCGCCTTCAACCGCTATGGATATGGTCTGGCAAAGATCCCTGGCCCCTTCCTGGCATCATTGACGGACTTTTGGCGGATGCTCCACGCCGCTTCGAGCAAAGGTCACGAAGACTATCTCCTGCACGGGAAATACCACTCTCCCGTGCTACGTGTTGGGCCCAAGACAGTTGCGGTGGCTGATCCCGACGCAGTTCGGATCATATACGGCTGGAAGCCGGTGTATCGCAAGGTTCGCATTGTGTCCACCCCATTTTACCGGGCCCTGTGGCTGACGGCGGAACCCCAATTACAGGCCCAGATCTATACGACCCAGTCTCAACTCAACCCCAACGGGCAACTAGTCGAGAATCTTGCTTCCACCATGGACGAAGAGAAGCACACTCGACTGGCGAGGCCTGTTGCCAACGCCTACGCCATGACCGCAATCGTGGATTTCGAACCGCTGGTGGATTCTACGTCCCGGGCATTTATGGAGCAGATGGATAAACGGTTTGTGAGCATATCGAGGGAATGCCCTCTGGATCGATGGCTCCAGATGTACGCATTTGACGTGATGTAAGTTCTCCTGGGTCAATTCAGTGATGCTGGTATGAGCCTGCTATTAATACAGGTATGCAGTGGGGAGCTCACCTTCAGCAAGAGGATCGGGTTCCTCGAGACTGGACAGGACGTCGACCAGATGATGTACCACACGGGCCAGTTTATGAAGTACACAGGCGTCGTAAGTTCATACCTGCATCGAAGTTCTGCAGGCGTTCCTCAACATTAACCCGCGGCAAAGGTTGGCCAGGTGCCCAATCTTGACTGGTATTTCCGGGTTCATAATCCCTTGCTCCACGTCTTGAGACCCACGTCCAACATCCTCAGCTTCACAATGAGGCAAATCCGAGAGCATCAACGGTCGCCCGACAAGAACCGCCGGGACTTCTTGAGCCGATTTCTTGAGGCTCGAGAGAAGTTTCCCGACGTCGTCGACGAGGACCTGGTGCATGATTATGCAAATACGAACGTGGCCGGCGGATCTGACACCACTGCCATCATCCTTCGCACTCTGATCTACCAGCTTTTGACACAGAAGCAGATCCTAGACAAAGTCCTAGGTGAGATTGGCGGAGTGTTGAGAGCGCGGCAGGAGAAGGGGGACGCGGATGTGGACAGGCCCATTGCATGGGCCGAAGGCTTGAAGATGTCATACTACCAAGCTTGCATCAAAGAGGCGCTCCGCTTCCATCCGGCAACCGCACAGATCCTTCCTCGGGTGGTGCCAAAGGGAGGCGTCGAGCTTTGCGGCTTTGCACTCCCGGAGGGCACCGTCGTCGGCTGTAATGCCTGGACTATCCACCGGGACAGGGACCTTTATGGCGAGGACGCGGACAGCTTTATCCCCGAGAGATGGCTCGATGCCTCTCCTGAGCAAGCGCGTAAAATGGAGAGCTTGCTGTTCACCTTCGGTGCGGGAAAGCGAGCATGTGTCGGGAAAAATATCGCTATATTGGAGATCACCAAATTCGTTCCAGAGTTCATTCGACGCTTCGAGGGCGAGATCGTAGATCAGGGGCGCTGGAAGACCACTTCCTCTTGGCTGGCGGTCCAGAGTGGTCTGGATGTCAAGTTGAAACCGCGGCCAGTGGAATCGTTGCTTGCGGCTTAATGTCCTGGTTTTCGAGACTGGAGGGTGGCAGCTTTGAACGCGTGGGCACGTCTGGATTTCATTTCTCCCGATAGCAGCTTACAGTATCTCTCGATGAACCTGGCCCTGATGAGCCAGAATCGTAGATACGACGGAGTCCAACAAAGGCTCCCACATGAGATTGGAAGAACCAACGCTTTAAACTATCCTATTGCGAGGGCGAGCCCTCCAATTGTAAATGGTACCCCCCTTGACGTGTGGACTCTGCTCGAGACATCTTCGCCAGAGAAAATGATTTAAACAGCTCATCAGAGCGCGCTGGATTCTGGTTTTACAAAGTACGGTACACACTGAGAGTAATCTACTGTTCCATTTCCATTTGACACATGCCTTGCAATGCTTTTCCAGCTCGAGTCCACTAACCTTCCGCGATCAATATGCCAGTAAGCAATCCCTACAAACCCATTTCTCCACGCCATGCACATGGACCGCGTCAAAGAACCCTCGTTTTCAGCCAGAGACATAAGAAAATCGTAGCCGGTCGAGGGTGGAGTGGCGACACCGAAACCTGTGCGATCCATTTACTGCTGTGCGGCGGCCCCTTCCCCTCGTATTCTCTTGCCTTGACCACCGCCTTCTACAATCTCACCATCCTCCCGAGCTCGCTTGTTTCCACCACCAGGAGTGAATTGAGCAGCCTGAGGATTCAAAGCACCTCGGCTAGGACTCTGCGCTCCTCCACCCCTACCTCCTTGCTGAGGAACCCCAGTGTGCACGTGAGGTCCACCGCCTCTCCCACCGCGAGGAGGTCCTCCACGACCTCTGGGAATACCACTTGCACGGCCACGCACCGATCCGCCACGCGGAAGGCCCGACTGAAGTTGGTTCATCAGTGCTGCACCAGGTTGCTGAGGTTGTCGGGCAGCTTCAGGAGCCGTAGACTGTGCCGGTTGAGCAGGTTGTGAAGGGGTAGTAGGCGCTGTAGAGGGCTGGAACGGATTCGGCTTTGGTTGTTGCGGCGTAGAGGGGACAACAGCCGGTTGTTCTGGAGCCGCAGTTTGAGGTTGAGTAGCCACCTCGGCCTTTGCAGCATCTGGCTTAGTTGGTGTGGGTGAAGGTGCCGTGGTGGCTTTTGCTGGAGTAGGTGCAGGAGGCGGTGCAGGAGCTGCCGGCTTGGGAGCTGCCGCCGGTTTAGCGTTTTTGGCCACTTCCCAAACTTCTCCGACGGGCTTCTGTGGAGTTTCTTCCGCTGCTTTCTTGACGACGTCGAGTTTCGCAGTTGCGACAGCCAGTCTGCTTTGAGACATATTCAGCTTGACAGCGCCGCGCTTTTCTGCCAACTGCTCCGCATTCTTGACTTGCTCTTCGATCTTCTTCGCCGACTCCTCATCGAACTGGAGTGACTGTGCTCGAAGCTCCTCTTGATGCTTACTAGCCAATGATTGTCGCTCGCGATTGAGATTTTCCTCGTACTGTTTCAGGAGAGCTTGCTTTTCAGTCTCGAACTCCGCCTCCTTCTCCTTGATGATGCTCTCTTTCTGGGCATTAAGGCGTTCATCGAGCTGCTCAGCAGAGGCAGGGGTAGACCCGCCCGTTTGAGAGTCCTTTGATTCGCTGAGCTCCTTCCTGATACTCTCCCTTATGCTTTCTTTCTCCTTTTCGATCCTGTTCTTGATAGTGTTACCCAGAATGCGGCGTATAGTCTGGTGTTGATTCGCCAGCATCCTAGCCTTTTCGTCCGATAGAGACAACAGGACATCGTCAGGGATCTCTCCATTGGTAACAGGGGCAGTCGTAAGCGTTGCATCTTCGCTCGGCTTTTGCACCTCGGTTGCGACAGGCACCGAATTGGCCCGGAGAGACTCGATCTCTTGCTGATGCTCGGCATCGAGCTTTGCCTTTAACTCTTCGAGAGCGGCAACCTTCGCTTGCTGAGCCTGCTGCTTGAACTCGGCCAGTCGCCTATTAAGGACAGCCTCGTTAGCAGCAACTCTTGACTTGAACTTCTCTTCCTGCGTGGACTTCAGCTCGTTAAGCTCCTTGTCCTTCTCTGCCAGTGACTCTTCAAGTTCCTTCAGCCTGGTTTCTAGCTCAGCAGTATTAGCATTCGTGGTGTTGTCAGTGGTAGGAGGATCGGGATTGGCAGGATGCTCGCCGTTGACTTGAGTGCTGGATGCTGAAGTGACCTGAGCTTGGGCAGCAGCTAATTGCTCTTTCAAGGAATCAATCTGGATCTGCATCCCGTCTCTTTCGGCCACCACAACATCAAGCTCAGACTTTCTTTCGCGGAGAGCGGTGTTCTTCTCTTTGATGACGCCCTTGAACTGAGTCTCCAGTCTGGTCTTTAGATCACCCCTGGCTGTATCAATGGCCGCCTGCGCACCATCGATCTGGGCTTGAAGTGCGTTTCGGGCCTCCTCACGCTCTGTAACAGCCTTGTCAAGCTCGGCGCGAGCCTCATCGCGTTCGCGTTCGAGAGTGGTGATCTTCTCTTTGAGAGCCTCGAGTTCTGCAGGGTCGACACGGTCGTATTTGGAGAGGATATTCTGGGTTCGTTGCTGCCAGTGATCCCGGTCCTCTTGGCTGAGCTTGAGTTCGCCTTCTCTCAACTCAAGCAGATTCTCCAACTCTGCAATGCGAGCCCGCGAAGACTGAACCTCTTCCTCGAGCTGCTCGACACGTCTAGACTTCTCCGCCAAAGCTTGAGAAGCTTGCTTGGCTTCTGCTCGCAAGGTGACACTGCTTTCTCGGAACAGATTCAACTCATTGAGGGTCTCCATCAATTTGTTGTGACTGAGTTCATTTCGCTCCGCATCGGTTTCAGCACGGCGCTGCTGGTCGAGCTTGAGGCGAGTTTCGTCAAGTTGGGACTGAGCAAAGTCTAATTGTTGACGCAAGCGTTTGGCTTCTTGCATGGATAGCTGATACTGGACGTCGACAATGTCCTTCTCCCGTCGAAGATAGGTGATGACTTCTTGGAGCCTGTCAAGCTCTGCAGATGGCTTAGCGTCGGATCCCTCATTGCTGGTCTCCGCGAGCGCAGCACGATCACGTTGCAGGGCTGTAATCTGTTGCGTGACACTCTCCAACTGGCCATGCAGGAGATTGTTCTGATGGGCCAGCTCTTCGCGGCGCTTCTTCTGGTCAGACAGCTCGGTTTCATACCGTTCTTTCATCTCATCCCAACTGGCCTGCTTCCGCTCAAGCTCTCCCTTGGTGTTCTCGGCCTGTGTCCGCAAATCAACCAGTTCGAGTTTCAATTGATTAGCTTCGTCTCTGACAGTATGCAGAGACTTGGCAGCATCTGCGTGCCTGAGGAGCTCGGTCTCATAGTTCTGTTGGGCTTCTGTTGCAATTTGTGCTTGAACTTTGGAGGCCTCGAGATTGAATTGGGCTTGCTCTGCACTCTTTTCGGCCTCCTCTTTGAGCCGTTCGATTTCAGACTCGAAGCCCGACTTCTGCTCATTCAGCTTCCGACCAAAGTCTGCTTGTTCGTCTCGGAGTCTGGATAGTTCTTGGTTGGTGGTGTTGAGCTCGGCAGAGATATCTTCCAGACGTTGTTCAAGATCCTTGATCTTGGCGTCCTTTTCGGCAATCAGAGCCTCTGTCTCTTCGCGGTATTGATCATTCGTCTCACTCATTTCTTGGAGACGCTCCTCGCTGGACTGGCTGATACCCTTATACACCTCGACTTGTTCGTTCGCTCTTTCCAGCTCGGATGTCTTCAGCTCAAGATCCCGCCTGAGCTCTGAGACCTCTACAGCCAACTCTTGTTCTTTGCTCAGAGCATTCTCCTCCGCACCATTGGTCTCATTTGCAGGCTGTGCAGGCCTAGCCAGGACTTCCAAGCGTTCCTCTGCAGAACGAAGTTCTACGGTCAGCTCATCAACTCGAGCTTGTAGGTGGTCCCGCGCTGTCTTTGCGGAAGCGAGTTCCTCTTTTGTCGTCCCCAGTGTCGTGACAAGGTCATCGATGCGTTTCTGAGACTGTTCGTGTTCGTATTCGCGCCGTAACGCGGACTTCTTGTTCTCTTCAATCTCGTCGTTGAGCTTCCGCTTGGTTGACTGAAGTTCGGACTCTAATGACTCTGCTTGCGACTGTAGTCGGCGTCTCGTCTCAGCATCAGTCTGCTCACGCTCGTTGATCATGGTCTGCAGACTTGCATTGAGCTGATCGAGGCGACTTCGCTCGTTCCGCAAAGATTCGTTGTCCTCAATCAATCTTCGCTCAACAGTCTTCCACAGATCTTTCTCGGCCTTGAGATTCGCGGAGTCTCGACGCAGGCTGTCCAGCAGATTTCGGGCTTCGACAAGCTCCTCCGCAACTTGTTGAGTCTTTAGTTCTTGCTTTGTGGCACTCTCCATCGCGGTCCATGACCTCTTCTGAATCTCGCCGTTCTCGGTCTTGAGAGAGTTATAGTTGGCCTGCAACATCTCATAGCGTTGATTTGCTGCTGTCAACTGTCCAACGGTCCGACTGATCTCGGTCTGTAGCTGAGAATTTTTCCTGCCCAACTCTGCGACTTGGTTCTTCAAAGCACTATGATCTGTGGAGGCTTCGTTCCGGTAAGAGTCGAAGTGCTGCTGGAGATCCCTGAGAAGTTTTGCATAATCGGCATCGCCGCCAGTCACCGAGCCTGCTGGAGACTCGCCACTGGGAACAGGAAGCGAACGCGAGAAATCATTCGGTTGGACTTGACCCGGTAGATGCCCGCCACGCCTGGTCAGCATGTTGCGGAACATGTCTCTCTCCTTGATGAAAGTCTTGGTTTGAGCAACCATCGATTTCAGCTCGTCTTGATAGGAGACAATTTGCGCGCGGGCGTGTTCCAATTCTTGGTTGAGAGCATGGTTCTGTTGTTCATGTTGCTTAGCCTCGTTGTTTTCGAGCTCGCTGATCAGGTTCCGAATAGTCTTGAGTTGATCCTCGTTCTGCTGTTGCAGCTCAGCGATATTCTTGAACACAACCAAACGCTGATTGATCAATTGTTGATTCTCAGACAAATTGGCCATATCCTGGGATAAGGCGGCTTGAGTTTGCTTTTCCAGCTCTTCAAAATCTTCCCGAGTGAGAGACTCGCCTTGCTCTCGGACATACTGCTCGACCAGCAGGTAACGAATTTCCGAGCCCTTGTCACGGAGCTGTTGTGCGAGAACTTCGGCCTCTCTTGACGTGCTCCTCAGCTGACCTTGAACATGCTTCAGTTCTTTCACTGCCGCATCTCGATCACTGTTTGCTTTGTCAACAATCCTTGACATTTCCACGACCTCACTCTGCAGGCGGGCATGATCCTCGCGCAGCTCCTCGATCTCTGGTTTAGTGTTTTCGAGCTCGTCAACCATAGCATCGAGATTCTCCTGTAGTTGTTCTCTGGCACGCCTCTCGCCTGCCAATTCCCCTTCAAGCTTCTTGTACTCGGAGAACAGCTGGGTCATGGTCATCTGGGACTTTCCGCGAGATACCGTGGCAGGCGAGAAAATACCACTTGGAGTTCCGGGCCGGAGAGGTGTCGTGATGCCGGAGCCATTAGTTGCACGGTGAGGTGTGCTCGGTCGTTCTCGAGCATCATCGAGTTCGCCCTGCAGTCGTTCGATGGATCTTTCCAGCTCAGCAACCCGTTCTTCAGCAGCTACCCGATCGTTGTGCTCGGTCTCAATTTCAGCTCGAATAGCACCAATCTCATCTGCGGCCTCTTCGCGAGCCTCCTCCAGAGCAGCCGAGAGTTCTTGGACGCGTTGTTTGGCGGTCTCAGCAGATGCAGCCTGTAGTTCAGCCAAGCGGTTGACGCTCTCAAGCTCGACTCTGAAGGAATCCTCAGCAGAGATCTTGTCTTCGCGCATTTTCTGTATCTCCTCCAGCATCTCTTCAAGCCTGGTAGTCTGCTCCTCCAAACGCTGCTTCAGCGTGGTTTCAGAGCGTCGGAGGGCCTCGGCTTCAGAGATGTACTGCTCATTTGACCTTGAAAGCTCTGAAATGCGAGCATTTTTCTCCTTGCGGAAGCTGGTGTGCTCATCGGCCTTGATCCTTCGTTCATTTTCCAGCCACTCGTTGTTTTTCTTCAGCAGTTCCACCTCCTGCAGTAGAGATTGCTCCTTGAACTTGGCACTTGTGGCGGATGAGTTTGCGGACTGAACTGCTTGCTCCAGCACGGCGACCTGCTTCCGCAGCTCAGCGGCCTTCTGGTGTTGCGCTGACAGGTCCTGGGACAAATTTTCGTAGGCCGTGTTCTTTGATTCGAGGAGTGCGAGAGTATCTCGATTCGAAGCTTCGAGGGAAGAAATACGCGACTTAAGCGTATTGATCTCGGAGTTCTCGTTCGTGGTTACGGAGCGACACTGTTCGAGCTCGGATTCCAGCCTGGAACGGGCGTTCTCTGCAATCGTCACGTTAGCGCTTGGTGTAGACGGTGGAGCGCATGAAGTTGTTGTTACCTGAAACCTGTAGTTCCACGCGTAGTTTACTCGACTCCGCAAGGGCCTTGTCTCGCGAGTTTTGCAGTACCTTCGCCTTGGATTCACTCGTCCTCACAACCGTCTCCAACTCGACCTCGAGCCTGACCTTTTGAGATTTGTTCTGTTCGAACTCCTTGACCTTTGCCTCGATGCTCTTGAGCAACGAAGCCACGAGGTCGGCTGTCGGACTGCTCAAAAGCGAATTGACCGACGACTCAGGGAGTGATGAAAAGGCCGAAATGGCTCGAACGTCGACTTCGGCAGCCATGGTGCGAATAGCCGTAGGGCCGGGACGGGTCTATTTGGATAACGAAGAGGGAGGGTCAAGTTCAAGAGAATGCGCCCACCGCAAGCGCGTCGAACTTAGGGTGAATCGAACAAAGAACCAACGAACTTCACCATGGCGCAACCGACGCCTGCCCAAAGAGACGCTAAGGACAAGAAGGAGGGAGGGTATTAAGGCTGGGAGGTGATGAAGGACCGTGTGATCGAATCTGGGGATGTTCGAGAAGGAATCTCTAAACACACAGATGCGGGCAGCGCGGCGTGCGCGGGCAGAGCGAAGAAGTGAGGCATTCGGTTAGGCTAGACATAACTGGCTAATTATGTAAGCTTGGAGAGCCTAGCTTAACTGGACGGTTGGTGCCTGCATCCCCATGCTAAAGTAGTAAGTACATGGCTCTAATCATTCTGATATCCCACTGCTTCACCTCGACCTCACTTCCACCTCAGATCGGATCGACTTGGAGAGACCATCTCACACTCCTACTCTCGGTGTACCCATCTTTCGTCAGAGTCTATCTTCGCCGCACAGACTTGTCGCCGTTTTCGTCCTCAACCCCACAACTCGCCGCAACCGGAATTGGGGCAATAGCCCTTTGATTTCGAACGCCTTCAACACAACCATACGGAGCACTTTTCCCACACCTCAGTCTCACCCAATTCCACACACCTTCACCATGTCGTCTCTATTCGCCCAACCTTCGGAGCCCACACGAGTGTACCTCCAAACCGACGTGGTATACGCGGTCAACCGACTGAGGGAGAAATTCCCGCAGAGCATCCCGCGCGAAGACCTCATCAACTACACCCTCCCGCAGCAGAAGCGCGACGACGTCACCGTACAACAATTCATCGCCCAACTCAGCATCAACCCCAAAGTCAACCACGACAAGGAGAAGGATGCCTTCATCTTCAAGCCCGAGCACAACATCACAGACGCGGACTCGCTGCTGAAGTTCCTCCAAAATCAAGACACAGCCATGGGAATCCAGGTCTCGAAGTTAAAAGACGGGTGGCAGGATGCAGAGGAGACGATCGACAGGCTCGAGGCCGAACACCGACTGCTCGTGACCAGGAACCGCAAAGACAACCACCCCCGGATGGTCTGGTTGGACGACCCTACGCTCCAGGCGCCGCTGGACCAGGACTTCAAGGACCTGTGGAATCAGATCGCCCTGCCGAGCGTGGAGGATACGATCAAGGAACTTCGCAAGATGAACCACAAGTCGACGGGCGAGCCGGCTGTGGTGGATACCGGGGTGAAGAAACCGAAGGAGAAGAAGAAGGTCCGCAGGGGCACCAAGATCACCAACACGCACATGCAGGCTTTTCTAAGGGACTATTCGGGGAAGAACGACGTCAAGAAGGAAATCAAGACGGAGAGGCGGTAGCAAGGGCGCGGGAGCTTGAAGGATTTTTCTACGGCGCAAATATTTGTAGACCTGGACGGGTTGATCTGCCCTCACGGTTTTTGTGTTCCGGATACAAAGGTTGCCATGGTTTGGCATGGTTCAGCATAGCATGGCGTGGCGCGGCATAGCAGAGACGGGAAGAATTAGGAAAATGATACCCCAGATACAGCATCGGCGCAGGCATACGTACAGATAGACAGGCAGGCAGACGGTTTAAATCAAACGACATGGGAATGGTTATACGTACACAGACAGGTAGGTTAATCAAACGACATGGAAAATGGATAAACGATTCAGTTGACCAGCTCCAACATCTAACGATCGACCTCGTACGCAGTAACCAACAATCAAGGTACTAGGTAGCATTCATCTGATTACTCGTATCATATCATATCATACAGACCAGACCAGACCAGATCAGATCAGATCAGGTACATTCCATTCCGCACAAAAAGACTCCCATCCCGACGTTTCAAGGTCCGTAGGTATCCATAAAGCAAAGAGATAAGTTTAGTTAAGCTCGGTGTGAAACTCTTCCGTGTACCGGCTTTTAACTCTTCTCGACATTCACATTCACGTCGACCATCCCCTCCTCCCTAAAGCGACTGATACTCCGCCTCCGATCGCCGTTCATGCTGCGCGTATCGACGCTGAGGGCGCGCCCTCTCGAGCCCTCGACCACCAGCGGCGCGGCGTCTCTCGACCGACTGCGTCCCCTGTCCTCCGTCCCCATCGGGACCGCCGCGTTGAAGTAACTCGCTGCCTCGCCCTGGGGTGGTCTCGGGTTCGAGTTCGAGTTCGTGGCCTCCTCGTACCGGGGCGGCGGGGCCGAGAACGAAGCGACGCTCGCGGGTCGTTGGATGCCCCCACCGCCCGCCGCGAGTTGGAGGTTGTTATCGTACCCGAAGCCGTCCTGCGTCGACGAGGACGCGGCGTTGTCGCCGCCGTGGGGGGCGTTCCACATGACAATGGCGGGCGGCTCCGCGTTGCCTAGGAGCGAATGGTTCTGGTCTGGGGTGGCGCCGTACCCGGTCGTGCCGGCGCCGTATTTGGGCGGGCCACTGCCGCCGCCGCTGCCACTGTTGCCACTGTTGCCCGATGGACCGGTCGACGTGGGCTTGTGATGTGCCGCCGTCGAGGTGAGGTTGATGGCGGCGGAGATGACCCTGCGTCGCCGGCGCAGGCGACGGAAGATGACCAGCCCCATGACGGCCGCGATGACCAGGATTGCTATCACAATCCCAATGATCGCCCACTTGGATACCCCGTTGCCGTCACTGCCATCGCGGTCGCCGAAGGGACCATTGCCGTCGCCGTTGCCGAACTGGCGGGGGAGGAGCGGGAGTGAGGCCGGTGCCATCCAGACGGGTGTGGCAAGAGTGAAGGAAAGCGTTCTACTCTGCTTCGCGGGCGCACCAGTATTGTGAAATGGCGTGGAACCTTAACCCTGGTCTGTTGAATGAAGGATGGGGATCGGTGATGATTGTAGCAAAAGTCGACTCGTGCAATGCTATGTACTATGGGATTGCGATCCAAAGAATAATGTATCCGACCAACAGATGCAATGGTGACCAGTGACGTTTGACCAAATGAATGGAAGGACCCCGTACTGTGTAATCAACAACAAATCTCGCGGTGTAAGGCGTATGTTCAGGAGCAATCAAGCGAGTGAGTGAGTGAGTGAGGGAGTGGATAGAGACGTGAAGTCGAAAGATGAGAGTCACTCAGGACCTCAGGAACCGAGTAAGAAAGTAGGTCAAACAGAGGCGTTCCGTTACGCAACGAGGCTTCCTCTCCAAGCCTCTGCCGCGAGACACTGGATTTCCGCGTCTCAGAAATATCAACAGCACGTTGAACAAACACAGCCGTACGGAGTAAACAAGAGCAAGGAGTCAAAATCAAGCCAAGTCACTGCTTGGGGGGGAAGACACGAGGAAAATATGGCACCCACCAGGTTCATCTGAGGATCATAAGCATAGTGACAGAACATGAGGGAGCCTCCAAGCCCTGCTGTGCTGCATAATGCGGGCTTAGCGTGAGGCTGTAGCTGGGGGGCTGAGCACTTAGCACCTGTTTGGGGGGAGGGACTCTGTCTGCCGGAGGCGGCCTTGTCCAGATGGGGGTTGTTCGAGACAGCCCCTGGCATGCTCCATGCACGGTAAGTTTGGATGTACAAGTTTAGAGTTGATGGGGGCCGCCGGAGTTCACCAAGATAAGGCAGTCGAACGGGGGTCCTGGGCCGTGTTTGACATGGGAAGAATCCACGAGGCATACTGACTACTAGAAGAAAGCTGCGGAACAAGATGTCAATTGCAGGCTTGATTGGGTGCGTGAGACATCTCATTGCGGAGTACGAGAGGACACAGGACGATACTGAATTGGTGGTCGAGGAATCATGCCTGGTAGAGGAAGATTGCGCGAGATTAAGTACAGTACATAATTGGATGCGTTTGAGCCTCGTCTTCTTTTTGACCACGCGCAGCACCTGGAGGTGATCCCAGAGGCACGGTACTGTGTACAGTCCTTTCTGAGAAGTTTTCGACGACCAAGAAGTGTCAATGTGAAAGGATGTGCATGTACTCCCTCACTCCGTACCAATCACACAGTCCAGCGCAGTGAGTGTCCAGTGAGGTCGCCAATCTAATGCGATCGTCCGCGCCGATATTAATGTAACTTAGCGCTGAGGTGAGAAAGTGAAAGGTCGGAAGATGCAATGTGATAGCCGAGACCTTGGACCCCTGTGGCACTCGCCTCGTACTTCGTAGGTATCTATTGCCAGTCATAAGGAGTGTCTTGCCCGCAAAGATTTGGAGACGGCAGACGTATATTCGCTGTACCGAGTACCACGGGTAAAGACGATGCCAATTCGACTTCACGATCTGGAAGCGCAACAACGCAGCGAGACTCTGAGTGCCGCCTTTTTCCATTCTGGCCGTCGCAGCTTATGTGTACTGTAGCCGCTCCGTTAACCGACTGACACCTGCAGTACCTGTTACGCCAGACTCGGATGATCTTCCGAATTGTTTAGGATAATGAAATGGGCGACAAGGCTGCGACCCGCCGGACTTGTGGCGTCTCCTTGAAAAGAACAGATGCCGCAGGCCAGCCAGCTCAAGAATGTGTGACGCCTCGACTTCAGTCGAATGGGCCCGACATTAGGAGAGCGGTGTCCCCATGTACAGAGAGCGCTCAAGAACAGAGACAGTTCTTCCATGTTGATTCGACCTAAGTTACGGAATCTTGACTTCGGTGCTGATGGTCATCCATACTCCGCATCTACACGGACATACTACACCGTACTGTACTGTGTACGTTCTCTCCCTCTTCAATGCCATCCATTGACTTCGTTGACCCCGTTGGTCACCACGCCATTGCCGGGTCCGTGTCCATTGCCCGGTGTCTCCCTCTCCTTCTCCTTCTCCCTCATGACATACTCGACCAGATCCTCGATCGTGCAGACCTTCAACCCCCACTTGCGGCCAAACTCCAAACAAGCATCCCGCCTCATCATGCCCGGCTCCTTCATGATCGCCTGCCCCGGGACGAGTTCCCCGTCGTCGACCATCTCACAAATAACCCCCGCTTTCGCCTTCCCCGCGAGACGGCAGAATTCCACCGCCGCCTCGGTATGGCCGGTCCGTTCGAGGACGCCCCCGTCCCTGGCCCTCAGCGGGAAGACATGGCCCGGGCGCCTGAAACTCGCCGGTGCGGCTTTCGGACTGGCTAGAGTGCGGCATGTCAACGCGCGATCATGCGCCGAGATCCCCGTTGTGACGCTCTCGTCATTGGAGTCGATCGAGATTGTGTACGCCGTGCGGTTGGGATCCTCGTTGTCGACCACCATCTGAGGGAGCTCTAGATCCGCAGCGAGCTGGGCGGTGATCGGCGCGCAGATCAAGCCGCTGGTGTGGCGGACCATGAAAGCCATTTTCTCGGTCGTCACGTCTTGGGCGGCGATGATGAGGTCGCCTTCGTTCTCGCGGTCCTGGGAGTCGAGAACGACGATGAATTCGCCGTTGCGGAACGCTTGAATCGTCGACTCGATCGAGTCGAACTCCTTGGCGGGCGTGCTGGGAGGTTGCATTTTCGAGGTGGCTTGCGGATGCGTACTCTTGACTGTGTACTGTGGGTGAGTACGGGCTGTGGTGTAGTTTTTTTGTCGTTTAATGTGCTTATGTCCTGTCTTGTCTTGTCTCGTACAGAATCAGCACGTTTGTAGTGATCCCTGTGGTGTCGAAGGAAACCAGGCTTGTGCGGCAGAGAAAATTCTTCTTGGTTCCTTGAATCACACAGGTTGATAGACCGAAACCTCCAGTTTAGTTGGCACTCGACTTCTCAGCTTCAAGCTGCAGAGTTGGTTCTCTCCGCTTCCGTTAGATGTACGTTATGACCGCACCCCGCCCGCAAGGAGACGAGCTTTTGGGTTTTTCGTTCAGGCTTGAGGACTCAAATCTCACCGAAAATCGCAACCCGTCGGATTGGCAGGCCGACCACCTGTAGATAGTTAGAAATAAAAGCACCCGGGATTTTTCCTCTCTTGCTCTCGGAGTTCTTTCTCTTTCAAAGCGACATCATTCTACTTGGGAGTCAGGAAGAAGGGAATCGCGAGTGGGCGTGGGAACTCTCGGGAATCATATACGATGTCAGGGTCTAGGCGTGGCCAGCGTCGTGAGCAGTCCCCGCCTTATCCGCTACTACTGCCGCGGTACATTTGTCATGTGCGCGAGAAAATTGGTCAGACCAGGACTCGTAAGCGGAAACGAGGAACATGAGGAGGTGGGCGGAACGAGGGAAAGAAAAGCAATTGGGTGCCTCGGCCGGGAGGACTCGGGCGAAAGAAGGCGAAAGCAATGTTTAGAAGGCCCAAGAAGAAAAGCTAAGCGGCGCCGAAAACGGTACCCGAGGAGTTCACCCAGGCGTTAGTTCATGCTTTCAGAGGCTGTCGCTGGCAGCTCTGAGTCGTGTCAAAATCTGGTCACTGTCACAACGCTCGTTTCCTTTCCCACAACTCCCCTCCGTATGCCTCGGTAATGTACAGTCATTGCCTCGTAGCGGTTCGTTACAGTTGAATTTGATCTCAAGTGTTTTCGACGTGTCTTGCAAGGCCTCTCTCAGTATTGTATGTGTAAAGCAACTTCACTCCGCAAACACATCGATCTTCCGGCCTCTTGGTCCTCGACTCGGTGTCTCAAATCCATCGACGTCATCGTCGATCAATTCCTGGCTCGAGTGCGGCTTCTGCCCGTACAAGAAGATGCCGCTGTCGCGCACCCGCTGCCAGACCTGTGCCATGAACTGCGTGTGTTTGGACTCGTTCACTTTACCCAGCTGCTCAGTTTCGGTCATTGCGGCGCTGTCTTCATCCGGTCCTGCCTCTGGCTCGGCGTCGCTCATATAGGGACTGGGAGGGAAGAAGTCATTCTCATCACGAGAGACCTCCATTTTTAGCTTGCTGCCAGTCCGGACCCCTGGTGTGAAAGGGGAGAATTCAGGTCTCTTGGGTGTACCCCACTTCCTTGAAGCCGACGGCTCTCTCATGCTGTCTGCGAAAATGGGACTGCTGAACGGTGAGATTGGCGGTCGCACAGGTGTTCCTCGCTTCCTTGAGCTGTAAAGATGCGACTCGTCGTCGCCTCTGATCGGACTTGTGAAAGGCGAAACTGATGGTCTCCGAGCTTGCGCTAAAGGTGAGAGTATCGCTCGCCCTGGGTAATCCCGAGGTAGCTTGATTTTCTTTGGACTTTGCAACCTCGTTGCCAGCATGTCTGAGGTGTTTTGTCCAGTTGCGGCATCACGAGAAGGCACTTCAACAATGATCTTTGCTTTCTTGGTCGGTCTCTTCTCCTTCGCATTGTCGTCCTCGATCGACTTTCGCTTACGTTTAGGCTGTGTCGATTTCGTGACCGTCATGTCGATTTCTCCCTGTCGGAACCAGAGATCATGCCGGCGACTTTTCAAATCTTCCACCCAGTCATCGCAGTCCATTGCCACAAAGTCATCGATGATTCCCTCCCATACACTCTCTGCGGGTCGAGTCCGATTGACAAATATAACACGCCCTTTGCCGTTCTTGTGTGAATGCACGGCTTTGGCAAACTCGCGCACAATCTTCTGCAAGCCAAATACTTTCAGCGATGTTCCCATTATGACCAGCACCTCGGGTCGGCAGCCAGCATCGAAAGGAATGAGCGGAGTGAGCAGCGTGTTGGAAGGGTGGTCTTCCCCATAGAGTACGATGTTCGGTCGGAGAGAGCCTACTGCCAGACCTCGCTTTCCCGTGGCTTGTCGGTCTTCGCTCTTCTCTTTGCATTTGGGGCAGCCTGGTGCAGCTCCTTCCAGGTAGATGTCGGTCTCCTCGTCCCTCCATTCATATTGAGTCGAGCACATTGTGCACCGCAGCTTGTCCAGATCACCATGAAGCTGCACGACCTCACATCCTCCATCAAAATCAGTAGTCACAGTGTGCGCAGGCCGCGGCGCTTCGTAGTGCTTCTTCATGAACCGCCGCTTGTTTCCTTTACCGCGTCTCAGGTCGGTCACGAGGCCTTCTCTTGCTTCCAGGCCATCTATGTTCTGCGTGTAGCACCTCATCAAGCGGCCACCATCGCGGAGGACTCTGATGAATTTGTGGACGGAACTGGTGGACCGCACTTCGTCTCGTATCTTGTGTCGCATTGAAGCTATAAACTGGTAGAATACCATCGTGGACTCGGCGTTCTGGAAAACGCGCGAGTCGAACAAGTCCTGTCCTCGTAGTCGGGACGAAGGGCTTGAAGACGCTCTCCGGCTTCGCGATTGGGAGGAGAGTGGTTCTTCGTCGAGACAAAGGTCGACAACCCGGCTGTGCGTGGGTGTGGAAGGTTGTGATGACGGCGGCGTTGGAAGCATATTTTGGCTCGGGATCATGTTGTAGAGCCCGTCCTTGGATCGGAAGTCCTTTACACGGTCAATACCTCGTCGCGGGACGAATTGGTGGAACATACAGGAATTCCACAGCTGGTGCTGATGCCTGCACCTGTGACAACTAAGATCTTATGCGACCCTGCCAGAGCATCTGCAATCTCTTGCATCGCTCGCTCATCCTCAACCGTTACCTCTCGGAGGCCCATGGTGGTAGCTCGCGTGTGGTGCTCCCAATGTCGAGCTCTGGTGTGATTTTCATAAGACGGAGTCCAGCATTGAGAAGAAGTATGGATGCAGGCTGCTCAGTGGCAGAAAGCAAGCGCGAGGTATGCTGGCTGGGGATTCGAGTCTCTGTGGGCACCAGTACCGTGTCAATCTCGCGTTCGTAGCGTCCGAACCATCGACGCGTAGTTGTCGTGACTATATGTGAATAGCGCGGCTAAGTTGCGGGACGACAATGTATGCAAGCTTTCACGTAGTGAGGACTGTTTTCTATAGAGCAGCGGTTTCTATGAATGAAGTCGTGACTTAAAGGATTTTCAATTGTCTGATGGTAGAGCTTCACCTTGTTTACTCGCCGGGGTTGCGACTTCCTTGTTTGACCTCGTGAATTGCTAAGAGTGGGCGCTAAGGACTAGCTCCCGTTAATTCTCCGCACGAATCACCAGCAGTGACGTATCCAGTGGGGCCCGTAGGTGTGAGGCAGAAATCATTCCGCCGCAGAATCAAGCCTCCTCCTCTTCGCAAGAGACTCCCACTCGGCTTCAAAGCGGACAAGCGACCATCCCAGACAGTCCTCTATCGACTTTCGCGGTTGTGGCGGGCGGACACCCAGATCATCCACATCCTCTTCCTTGATCTTCTTCTGCTCTTCAGCATCGAGGAGAGACAACAGCCGTGACTCCTCTTGTCGCCGGGCTGCTCCGTCCATCCTCTCCAGATACTCGTCCTGCTGGTCTTCAAGGAGTCGTAATCGCTTATGCCGTGGTATGCGTACCTTGGAAGGGCGCTCAATTTCAGCAACATCGTCTTCCGTCTCTGTGCCATGCGTGGGGTCTTCATCCGCGTCCTGCTGATGCGAAACCTCGTCCTCCGCCCCTTGCACATCACCTTCTTGGTCCGTGTTGTCTTCCGAAGTATCTTCACTTTCCATGTCTTCAGAATCATATTCACTCTCCATGTCTTGAGATGAATCGGAAGTCGCTTCGGTCTCTCGGCTGAACGGCCCCGGTGCCGCTGATACGGATCTGCTCCTGCCTGACTGGGACAGAGATTCTTCTACCTCGTTATAGGGAAGGGCAGCCTTGCTATCAACGCCTCTCCTATGCGTATCATCCACAATTCGCAAGCCATTCCTCCGTGCCAGCCCGACCCAGTATGACTCTGCATTTCTCTTAACCCCAAGGACGTCCAAAGCAGCGGCGACATCTTCGAATTTGACGCTCCCGCTGGGTCGATAGTCCTTGGTTGTGGAAGCACGGAGTCTCGATTGCGCAAGAAAAATGCTCGACTGCACTAGTCGGCGCAAGAAGTTGAGAATCAGGTCGTACAAGAGCGTTACGCTATCTAGCGCTATGCTCGGACGCTCACCCTTCTCCGCTATATTCTGCCACGAGTCCGGGCTGTCGGGGCCTCTGTTCATGAACAAGCGCTCGCTGAGCTCCAGGCATGCTGACAGATGGAAGAGCAAACAGGCTCGTTCAGTGATCGATGGCCCGTCATCGTCGGATCTCAGGTCATGTCCGTTGGCCGACATCTCAGTGTCGTCCGCTCGCCTGTCGAGTTCGGCAGCCACCTCGTGGTCGATCACCCACATCCCATTAGCTTGTTTCGCTGCCGCAGCGTCGTACTGTTCTTGGAATGCCGATAACGCATCCGCAGCCCGATCAAGGATAGCTTCGCAGTCTGGGCCGATTTCAATGGCTGCAGGGATTTCGGCGTGGGCGACATTCTTGGGCTGTGCTTCGAAGCGTTGCCGATCAGTTTCTATCTCTCGTAGATTGTCCAGATACGCTTTAATCTCGACTGCCGACTTGGAGCCCACCAAACCAGCAAGAGCCGGCAAGTCATGTCGGCCTTTTCGACAAAGAGCGTGGTAGAGTTTTGTCTTTTCACCCGGTTGCCACAAAGTCGCACCAAGCTGCGTGGGGGGCAGGTCGCCGTGGAAGTAATCGTCCTCGTCTGCCTCGAAGGTGTCCTTGAAGAGTGCGAGATAGTGGTCGTGGTAATGTTTGCGCAGTCGATTCCATTTCCGTTGTGGGAATGAGACTGAAGTAGCATTGTCGGGGCTTGCTGTGGGATTCACCTCTACCACATGTGCGTGTGCATAGTTGTTTTCCTCCGGCGAGCGATCTCGGTCGTCCTGTTCATCCGGGTTGTCGTCGAGATCCATGGCTTATCCTTTCCGTCCAAGACATTTGTCGTAGTGGAAATCGGACCCGCAGCTGGAAATTTGGAGCACAGGCCATATCAACCCTGAGATTGCACGGCTGCAAGCATCATCTGCTCTTGAGGCAAGCTGTGTAGTCTGTCGACGCGAGTCCGGCAGTAAGAGGGCCAGTGCCTCTCGAGCCTGCGTGAAGCGAAGCAGGCAAAAGATCAAGATCGAGTCTTGGCACGCAAACTCGAGGTGAAGGCGATTAGTCAGCCCCTCTCGCTTGCCTCTACTTTACAAACGAAAGCGTGTCGCACAACGCATTGGTTTCTAAGAATTCGTCCGTGTTCAACAACTTTATCCCCGCCGCACAGGGCGACGGCATAGTACACTCACCCATGCGCGGAGATCGTACATAATTACGCAGCAGCCCAGATACGAATGTCGGTTAGCGTGAACAGAGCCTGCACAGCGGTAGGGTGGCCTTATTTGACAGTCTACACGGTAGTCCCACATGTCGGATACACTGAAGCGTGTACCCGATGATGGACTTACAAACCCTTGGGCGGGATGGGGTACGAGTACATTGACACCGCAGCGCGTTCGGACGGCCCTAAATCCGAGAGACAGACACATGCAAAGGGCCGCGTAGGCCGATAAGAGAAGGAGATATAAATTGGCACACAGTACTCTCAAGGTAGGGTGGCAGACTGCATTTCAAGCACAGCGACTTCAGTTTGTACACTCGAGTTTCCCTACCAAGAATTATTCGCAACCCCCTCTTCTCAGCAGCAGCACGAACAGCCAGCCCACGTCGTAGTCCGATCCGCGAGCCTTCAGATTTAATCTGACAGAATGCTCGTCTTCGTCACTGGAGCCAGCGGCTTCATCGGGCGCGCCATGGTCGAAGAACTCCTCGCCCACGGCCACCAGGTCCTCGGCCTCGCACGCAGCGACGCCAGCGCCGAAATCCTCACGCGCCTCGGCGCCCAAGTCCACCGCGGCAGCCTCAACGACGTAGAGAGCCTGCGCAGCGGCGCGAAGGCCGCGGACGGGATCATCCACCTGGCCTTCCATCACGACTTCACCGACTATCGCGGCTCTGCCCTGCTCGACCAAGCGGCCATCCGAGCCATGGGAGACGCCATCGCCGGCACGGGCAAACCCCTCGTCATCGCGTCGGGCACGATGATCGCGCAGCTGGGCAAGTTGGCGCACGAGGACGACGAGCCCGACCGCAGCACGCCGTTCGCCATCAGGCAGGAGGCCGCGGATCTGGTGACCAAACTGTCGACCGAGACGGGGATTCGGGGCTCGACGGTGCGTCTGCCGCCCACGGTGCACGGGAAGGGAGATCCTCAATTCATCCCCATGATCGCCGAGGCGGCGCGGAAGATAGGCCACGCCGTGATCATTGGCGACGGCGCCAACGTCTGGCCGGCGGTCCATCGCCTTGATGCGGTGGCGGTTTTCCGTCTCGCGCTGGAGAAGGGCACGCCCGGGGCCATCTACCATGCTGTTGCCGAGGAGGGCGTTCCGATGAAGGACATCATGGCAGTGGTGGGCAGGCGGTTGCAGATCCCCGTCGAGAGCAAGACGGTGGAGGAAGCCACGGCTGACCTTGGTTTCATCGCATTCGCGCTGGGGGGTGATAATCCCACCTCGAGTGAGAAGACGCAGCGGGAGCTGGGTTGGAATCCCGCTGGCAGTGGTCAACCGGGCTTGCTGGCGGATTTAGAAGCAAACTACTTCATCTAAACGTCACATAGGACTTATTGGGTAGCAGCACGCAATCAGATTTCTACTCGGCTCGGGGTCGCTGGATAGACTGTACATGCGCCAACGCGGGTGCTCAGGAGAAGTGGCAGCAAGAAAAGACGCTGATTTATTATGGTTCATCCCCTGGACCCGTACGTGCCTTAGGTCCAATTTCTTTAGGCCTGTCGCCCGTGGAGGACCGAAACGATATACTATCTCTGAGGAAGTCTAGAGCGTCAAGAAGAAGGTCGAAAGGTACGTATCCGAAGTCCCACATTGGGGCAGATGGGGTAAGTTCCCTTAATGTACGGAGAAGAAGGGGGGGCTTCTGGCCTTGCCGTGTGGGGCTAGGCTGGGCCTGCTCTGTACCTCGTACTGTAGATGGATCTTTTCCGGATGCATAGCTTAAGTACTCTGAGGTACTGTATATCACAGGGTCATCGATTATCTTTCCCTTCGTCGCTATTTCCCCTCTGATTGTGATCTAATACACTCGGGACGATGGCATCCAGTAACCTGCCCAAAACGCCTACTCTGCTGGAAAGGCACAGCGGCGTCCCCACACGGCTGGTCGACCAGGCGAAGAGAGCAAAAGGCCTGCTCTTCTCAAGGCGGACAACGGAAGATCGAGCCCCTTCGAGCACTCCTCGTCGGGTACAGCTGCCTCCGGACACGACGCAGGAGAAGTTCGATGAGGCCATTGCGCAGTTAAGGGCCGTCGTCGGCGATCAATATGTGCAGGTCAATGATGGAGCGCTGATCGATGGATGGTACATGGAGCATCCGTGAGTCTCTTCACTTTTGCGTTTGCTTTCATTTCCCGTGAATAGCGTACCTTCGCGTCTTGCCTCTTTGCTAATACGTTCTTCCAGCAACACCCACGACAGCAATCATGTCGCCAACCAGGACGCTTTGGTCGCCAGCGCGGTGGTCTACCCGTCGACAACGGAGGAAGTCCAGGCCATCGTGCGGTGGGCCAACCAGTCGTTGATTCCGCTGCATCCCATATCCATGGGGAGGAATCTGGGCTACGGGGGCGCCGCACCCCGCGTCTCCGGCTCCGTCGTGGTCGATCTGGGAAGGCGGATGAACAAAATCCTCAAGATCGACGGCGAGAACTGCTCCTGCCTGCTCGAGCCCGGTGTGTCGTATTTTGCACTCTACGAAGCCGTGCAGAAGAGCGGGCTCGACCTGTGGATCGATTGTCCCGATCTGGGCGGCGGAAGCGTCATGGGCAATGCACTGGACCGGGGCGTCGGCTACACACCGTACGGAGACCACTTCGGTATGCATTGCGGCATGGAGGTGGTCCTCCCGGACGGCACGCTGCTCCGTACCGGTATGGGCGCCCTGCCTGGCGAGAATGACACCGACAACTTGACGTGGCAATCGTTTCAGAACGCATACGGCCCTGCCATTGACGGGATTTTCAGCCAGTCCAACTACGGCATTGTGACCAAGATGGGATTCTGGCTCATGCCGGCCACCGACAACCAATCTTATCTGGTGACTTTCCCCCGCGAAGAGGACTTTGAGCAGATTGTCGACCTGATCCGACCGTTGGCCGCGAGCCGCGTGTTCGGAAACGTCCCCCAACTACGACATGTCGTGCAGGAACTCGCCGTCACGGGCAAGCCGAGAAGCCATTTCTGGCCAGAGGGCAGCGACAGGGGAGGACGGTTGCCGCGCTCCGTCATCGCCCGCGAAGCCGCAAAGATGCCCCTCGGCGACGTGAGTTGGATCTTCTATGGCTGCCAGTACGGGGACGCCAAAACGATCGAGTCGCAACTTGATCTCATCAAGTCCACGTTTGCGAAGATCAAGGGTTCTAAATTCTACTTGCCCTCCGACCTCCCGCCCGACCATTACATCCACGACCGAGCCAAGGTCAACAAGGGCGAGCCCGTGCTGAAAGAGCTGGATTGGCTGAACTGGCTGCCGAACGCAGGACACATCGCCTGCAGCCCCATTCTGCCGACAACCGGCAAACACGCCCGGGTGATGATGGACATCGCCGAGAAGCTGTACGCCAAATGGAGGTTCGATTCTTTCAGCACCATCTGCGTTGCTGGCCGGGAGATGCACTTCATCGCCGAAATTGTGTTCGACCGCGAAGACCCGGACAGCAAGCGCCGCGCCGCATGTCTGATGCGGGAACTGATCGCTGAAGGGGCCAGGAAGGGCTACGGCGAGTACAGGACGCACTTGCTGTATATGGATCAGGTCGCCGGTACGTACAAATGGGGTAACGGTGCTCTGGGCCGCTTCAATGAGACCATCAAGGACGCATTGGACCCTAATGGCATCTTGAGCCCCGGGAGGAACGGCATCTGGGGCAAGCGGTGGAGGGACAAGGGTTGGAAGAGCGGAGAGGTTGGAATGCCTCGGGAGGTGAAGTTGTAGACGCGCTGTACAGGGGCACTTAGGTGACGGGAGCAACACGGCCGTTTGATAGAAGTAGACAGCCTCGAGCATCAAGCCAAGCATCAAGCACGAGAACAAGTACGAGTTCTGGAAGGAGTACCTTTACTAGATGCTGCTACACTCCTCGGTGCACTCCGATTGGGCGGCGTGGAGGGCCCGCTTACATAAGCTGCATCTTCCATGGATCCACGTGACCACAAAAAGCGTAACGATGTTGCTGTGATATTGTGGACAAACATCCAAGTTATATGAGGTCACACATGTGCATATCATCCCTTAGTCCGTAGCTCTTTCGAGCCGGGCCAACATTTGAGGGAATTCCCAGTACCTCCCACCACTCCCCAGAAATCGACTGAACCAAAATCATCACTCAAGCCACCAAACCATGGCTTCCACGACCTCGACCCTGGAAACCCAAACCCACCACCCGCGCCCAACAACAACAACAACACCCCCGGACGACACGCACTTGTGGACCGCCGCGCAAGAATCAGCCCTGCTGCAAGCCATCACGCGCTGGAAACCCGTCGGCATGCACAAACACTTCCGCATGATCGCGATCCGCGACCACCTGCTCAGCACGGGCCGCATCGCCCCGGAAGACAGACACACCTCGGCCGCGGGGATCTGGCGCAAACTCCACACGCTGTATGACCTGGACGGCCTGGACGAGAGGGAAGACGGTATCATCAATCTCGACGCGGCGGGGACCAGCGCCAGCACCAGCACCGCGACCACGTCCTCTAGCTCCATCTCCGCCACTTCCAAGGCCGGCGAGACGGACGAGTACTGGCGCGAGTTCGAGCTGCCGCGGGACGACTTTGAGGAACTGATGTGGCAGAAACGATTCGCGCCGGAGGGAGGCAGCAGCGGCGGCGGCGGCGAGAGCGCGGCGGGGAGTTCGCGGCCGCAGAGCCCCGCCGTCACTGTCACCGGGACGGCGACGAGGAGAGAGAGCACCGTTGCGGACACGGATGAGCCGCGGAGTTCGCCGGTTAGTGTCTCCGGCGGACCAGGAGGAGGAGGAGGGGGAACGGGTTCGGGGAGAGGGAGGGGCCGAGGAGGGCGAGGCGGCGGCGGCGGGGGCGGGGGCAGGTTGTCGAGATTGCAGAATGAAGTCACGGAGGGTGAAGGTCGGAGGGGGAGTAGTAGGAGGACGAGCAAGGCGCCGAGTGTTGTGGCTGAGCAGCAGCAGCCCCAGCCGGAGGATGAGGTCATGGAAGATGTTGGCGATGAAGCCGAGGCGGAAGCAGAAGCAGAGGCAGAAGCAGAGGAAGACGAAAGCGGTGTTGCCGAGGGAGAAGAGAGTGAGGATCAGGAGGTGGAGCAAGAGGTGGAAGACGAAGAGGAAACGGAAACCAAGCGAGGTGTTGCGGTGAAGCGGGGGCGCGGTGGACGGAGAGGCAGAGGGAGACGTGGACGGCGGAGATGAGGTCGCCTGTATCGTGACGATGAACTCACTCCGTCGACAGCGGGACAGTCAATATGGGCATTGTCAGAGTGTGCGATACAGCGTGGGCCGCCCAGTCTGCTCTATCTACACTGGGTACTCCGTACTATTGCTCTACATGCCCACCACTCCAGGCGCCTTGCGGTATTTTGTACAGTCACAGTGATTACAATTGCCATTGCCATTGCCACCGACCCTTCGCTTTTTCGCGGCATATCTTACTCTCCTCTTTGCGCTGGCGTGAGCTTCGTTATCCCTGCGACCCGAATCTGAAAAAAACTACGCTGCTGCACTGCTTTGCTGTCTGCCTTTCTCCTTGTCACTGCTTCTCGGTTTCTTAAAACAGCCAAAACTATTCCTGCTGCCTTCTCGCAACTTCTTCAATACAATCCTCATGTCCCCCAACTCCTGCTGCAACCGCGTTCGTGCTTCGTTGGTGGTTCTCTTGTCCAGCTCCGTGTAGATCTGCCCTTGAATCTCTCCCGCTTTGGGGGTGGCGTATTGGGTCATGGTTTGTGCGATGAACTCGGTGTCAAGTGTGGCTTGCATCAATGCTGGCAAGGTGTAGGTGTTTGGTTTGCGCTCCTTGAACCCGTCAAGGAGGGCTTGAGAGACGTTTTCGAGCAGGTACGATAGAATCTCGCCTAGCAATGGACTGCTGTAACCTGTGCTTGAGACCGTCGTGGACACCTCGCTGTGCACCCTGACCAGCTGCATCAGGGCCGCATAAACGTATGGCTTCACTTGATCTGGTTTCGAGGTGTTGGGCACCCATGTTGTAGAATTGATGCCGTCTTTGATGATCTTCGTCAATCTGGCAACTATAGGCCGAGTGTATGCAAGGAACAACTTGGTGTCGATCTGGCCAAACACGTCTTTTATCGATTTTGACTCGTCTGCAAGTTTGACGGAGAATGACGATTCGAACAACTGAATGAGGGAAGGCACCTGCTCGTTGCGCAGGGCTTTGGTGTTGGACATGGTCAGGAGCAAGCGCATGCTCCGGCTTGACGCATTGATCGCGTCCTGTACCAGAATCTCGCCCGAGGCCGTGCCGATGTTCACAGAGTTCAGTCCAGCTGATAGCACCCATTCATCGTCGTCGGCTTGATCCGGCACCTCGGTGTTGTCAAGCATTCCACTGACTGCTTTGTAAACCGTGCTGACGAACTGCGTTCGCATCATCTGCAGGAGCTTCGATGGTGGCGGAGTGATGACCTCACGAGCACCTGGCTTGGTGGTCGTGTCCGAGAAGTACAGCACTTGCTGCAAGCCCTGCAACACCTTCCTTTCAAATGCTTCGAAGTAGATTGGCATACGAGTCTGGTCGCGTTTCTCGGGCGCCCGGATCCAGTCTTCCATGGACTTGCAGCTTTCAGCATCCTTGCTCCAAGCTTCACAAACAGCTCGCATAGAGCGCTCGCGAGCTCCGGCAGCCATCGCCTTGATCTTCTCGTACATGGCGGTGTTATTGCTAACCGGGCCTAGAGCCACCATCTCATTAGCAGAGATCGCGACGAGAGCGAGGATCTTCTGAAGATATTGCACAGCACTCAGCGCGTTAGAGTGAGGAGGCCAGAATGCAAAGTCTTCCCAAGACTCGCCCTTCTTTGCTGCCGCAGGTACGTCGTTGGGGTCAAGCCTGCCAATGCGGCCGTCTGTAGGCGAAAACGCGGACGCCGGATGAGGTGTGGTTGGTGTCCCGGCAGAGCCAGGCACGGGAGAGAAGAGAGACGATATATCTTCAGCGGGTGGATCGGCGAACAGTGAGAAGACAGCATCTCGCAGCTGTCCAACCAATTCAAGAGCACCATTTCGAAGTCCACTGATATCGTCCTGGGACAATTGATGGTGCTTGGCACTTTCGCCTTCATAGCCGGTGGGCAGTGACTTCTGTTTCGTGCCATCAATAAACGATTGTGCTGTCTCCCAAAAATCAACGACCTCACCCAGTAGTCCGCTTGACATGGACAGCAGCTTTGTGATGTAAGTCAAAATGCAGTTCCAGAAATCGACGACATCTTCAGTGTCGAGAGCTTCTGGACGCTCCTTGGAAGCCTGGCGCAAAAACGCTGCAATAGTTTGAGACGATGGACGTTCTGCGAGTGCCAGACGACGGCGCAAGATCTCGATCTCGATCTTCGATCTCTCGACAATCGCGGCGATCTTGTTCTTCAAGTAATCGTATTTGCTGAGGAGGTAGACCCAGATAGGACTATCATCCACACCCAGGTGTAAAAGGACACTGATGAGTTCCATGTGTTCGTCTGTCTGAGAATCGCCAGGTAAAGGCAAAGCTGCTGCGGGCGTGGAAAGCCTTCGCCAGACATCTTTCTTGAACGTCTTGATCTGCTCGTCAACCTTAGTCCACATCTTGCCAATGACAATGACCCAATAAGTCTCTTCCTTGGTGAATTTGCGGCCAGCTTGCTTCGTCCTCTCGGCCGTGGCTTGCACCTCCGCCCTATACCGGCGAGCAGCGTTGTAGTGCTCGCGAACCTTGTCGTAGTCTCTCTGATTGATGGCATTCTCGAGTCTGTTGGCCAGCACCCAGACTTCTCGGTCTTTCTCGACGGCACCTAAGATAATTTTGAGGTTTTCCTCACGTTTCTTCCCGCCCAATGCTGGTCCCCAGGCATCCTCGGCTTTCTGAGACACTTCCGAAAGAGAGGATTTGACGCCTTTTACACCGTAGTCTGTTTCCTTCCGGAGAGCATTCTTGCTAGGCGGTTGCGACTGTGCCGCTCCAGTAGCACTACCGGTGCTGATGTTGCGGAAATGAATGCCGCTAATCCGTCGGGAGTGGCGGTTCGAATGCGACGGTGAAGGGGGGACGTTGGCATGGGAATCGGCGCCCGGGCCTCGCATCTCGGTGTAGACACTGTCAATAGTGGCCTTCGCGCGGACAAAGCGCTCGAAGTTTGACTCCACCAAATTCTTCAAGGGCGCGGATTGCTGGTCTATGGATTTGGCAAGGTAGTTGGCACCCGCAAGGAGGTCACTTGCAGTGTCTTGATCGTGCGTTGTGGCCAGAAAGGCCTCCGGGGCAAACGTGGTCGACGACAACATAAACTTGTTCTTGAGCCGGATATCCGCCTCGACCGGAAGACCACGTTGCCGCAAGTTGGTGACGACACTCCCGGGAGCACCCAGCGGGTCTGGCTCGTCCTTCTGGACTAAATTCGCCCGGCCATCACCGGTCTTCTGGGAGCCAGGCAGGAGACTCTTCCTCTCGCTGGCGGTCCTTTCCAGCGCGCTGTACCGGGACCTCGAGCGCCTGACGCCGGCCGCGGTGTCCTCATCGTCATCGCTGTCGAGTTCTTTCGGCCACTCTGTGGGATATGGGCTGGGGATATTGAAGTGGGTGAGGACGTCTCGATCCTGGGCGGCCATGGTGGGCAAAGTGGCCGTGGGTGACCGAAGTCACTGGCAACGTCCGTCTTGCTACGAGACCGAATCGCGAGGAGTGAGATGTCTTGGCGTCACGTGTTCGGTCGACTTAGCGTGTGGCGTGGCGTGGCTTGGCGTGGCGGTGGTGGTGGAGCTCTCGGAAGCTGCAACTGAAGGAAGCTGTGATGTAACTGGCACCTTCCCGCGCCATTAAACATTTCGGAAAAAGAGCTTCCTCGCTCCCTCACTCTGCTGTCTACCCACCACCCACGCTCACCCGGCCTCCAAAGACGCTCGTTCGCTCGATGGTATGAACAGGGCGACTATCTGAAACATCGCCTGCTGTCTATCGCTCAGCTCGCCCACCATGATTGCCCCTCGAGCATTCTCTGCTCCAGCTCGCCAATGCTTGCGAAAAGCCTGCACCCAGCCGATACGGGCGCCGGCCTTCGCTCAGGTACGCAGCCAATGCTCCCTCGAGCTCTTGGAAATCGAATAACTCGTGCTCTCCTGCTCAGATTCAACCTCGACGCTATGCCTCGACCGCCGAAGCAGACAAGGTCGCCAAGTTCAAGGGCAAGAAAGGATCAGACGGCAACTATACTGTCACATTGATTGAAGGAGACGGCATTGGTCCTGAGATTGCTCAGTCCGTCAAGGACATCTACAAAGCTGCGAAGGTGCCTATCGTGTGGGAACCGGTGGACGTCACCCCTCGCTTGAAGGACGGTCGGACCGTCATTCCAGACGAAGCCATTGAATCCGTACAGAAGAACTACGTCGCTCTGAAGGGACCTCTGGCCACACCTGTCGGCAAGGGTCACGTTTCCCTCAATCTCACCCTACGCCGAACCTTCAACCTTTTTGCCAACGTCCGGCCGTGCCGAAGTATAGAGGGCTACAAGACGCCCTACGATAACGTCGATACCGTGCTGATCCGAGAAAACACCGAGGGAGAATACTCTGGCATCGAGCACGTCGTGGTTGACGGCGTGGTGCAGTCCATCAAGCTCATCACGCGTGAAGCCTCCGAACGTGTGCTGAGATACGCATTCCAATATGCTCGGGACGTGCGCAAGAACAAGGTCCGTGTTGTGCACAAAGCCACCATTATGAAGATGTCGGATGGTCTCTTCCTTAGCACCGCAAGAGATGTTGCAAAGGATTTCCCCGATATCGAATTTGATGCCGAACTGCTCGACAACGCGTGCCTGAAAATCACGACCGACCCAGGCCCGTACTCGGACAAAGTGCTCGTCATGCCCAATCTTTATGGCGATATCTTGTCAGATATGTGCGCCGGCTTGATCGGTGGCCTGGGTCTCACACCCTCAGGGAACATCGGCGATGAGTGTTCCATCTTCGAGGCCGTACACGGCTCAGCACCCGATATCGCCGGCAAAGCCCTCGCCAACCCGACGGCTCTTTTGCTCAGCAGTATCATGATGTTACGGCATATGGGCTTGAACGAGCATGCCGCGAAGATTGAGAACGCCATCTTCGCGACGTTGAAGGAAGGCAAGGCTCTGACGGGTGACTTGGGTGGAAAGGCCAAGACCCACGAGTATGCAGCTGGGATCATCAGTAACTTGTAAATACGCAGCCGGGACCAAAGTCGATGATGAGTGTCAGTTGTTGAGCAGCTCTCAATCGCCTTGTGAACCTCCCCGAAAGGCAGGAGGCGCAGGGAGAAGAAATCTGACTTTGGACGTTCAGTTTGGTTATGGATGGTGTACCAGTCTATTCGATTAGAGCAGTTCATGGAGCTGAGGAATGCAAATATCTGTATTGATTAAGCGTCGACTTTCCTGTGGATCTAAACTTGAGTCATACCGTGCTTTGTGCTGGGAGAACCTGGTCCTGGTTGTCCCAAGACCTTTTTACGCGTACATCCTCCTCCGTTGTCATTGGATGGACGCATGGCTAGTGCCGTTGTGCTGACATCAATGACCACAGCGTCGGGGATCCGACGACGCGGGAATGTACCGCGCACGCCACATGACCATTCATTCAAGTGCAACAGTATTCAGACTCGTGCTCGTACTTCCTTGCGTGACATCCGTTCTTGATGACTACGAAACACAAGGTAGGCAACGGCTTGCACAGGGTTCACCAGACGTCAGTTATCTTTGCGACCCGCCCAGGATGGCCTGGCCGAACCCCTTCCGGCGACGTGATGAAAACACCAGGACCTGCTGGGGCTATACCTTCCAGCTGACGCCCGAGCACCTCACTCCCGAGCAGGCGCACCCTTTGAAATTTAGCTACGACGTCCTCGGCGAAGAATGCTATGAGATCCTCGACCAGATAAGCAAAAGGCAGGCCTCGGAATCTGAAGGCGAGAACCCTCAGCCACCCGCCACGACGAGGTCCGAACCCAACGAGAAGATATCAACCGCTGGAACCCCTGCTACCGACGCAGCCTCTTCCCCTCCGCGTCCGCCCAAGCGCGACCTGTACCTCCTCCTCCGGGACAACAGACACACGCACCCCAAGCTCCAGCGCCTGTGGGACGAAACGACCACGACGCCCGATTGGGTGTCGTGGCCCCAGATCGCGCGCGGCCAGGACGTCTTCTACCGCTACGGCGCCGCCACCCTGACCGGGCTGGCGTACCAATCGCTCCTGGGCGGGATGGGGGCGAACCGCGTCGTCGAAGTCCTCGCCCGCACGGGCGGCTTCTCGCCCAAGGTCGCGCGCCACCGGCTGTTCGAAACGACGCAGCACATCCTCCAATGCACGCGCGACCTGGCCGCGATCCAGCCCGAGGGCGCGGGCTTCGCGAGCTCCCTGCGCGTACGCCTCCTGCACGCCGCGGTCCGGCAGCGGATCATGCGCCTCACGCACTCGCACCCGTCGTACTACGACGTCGACGCGTACGGCGTGCCGATCAACGACCTGGACTGCATCGCCACGATCGGCACCTTCAGCGCCACGATCGTCTTCCTCAGCCTGCCGCGGCAGGGCATCTTCCTCACCAAGCAGGAGATCGTCGACTACATTGCCCTGTGGCGCCTGATCGCGCACTACGTGGGCACGCCGACGGGCTGGTTCGAGACGCCCGAGCGCGCCCGGCGCGTCATGGAGAGTCTGCTGCTGAACGAGATCAACCCGTCCAACACGAGCCAGGTGCTCGCCAACAACATCATCCGGTGCCTGGAGAACCAGCCGCCCACATACGCGAGCCGCAGCTTCCTCGAGGTGAACGCGCGCTGGCTGAACGGGGCCGAGCTGGCCGACGCCCTGGGGCTCGGCAACCCGGGCTGGTGGTACTGGGCGCTCATGGCCGGGCAGTGCATTTTCTTCAGCTGTCTCTGTTACACGTACCGAGCCGTCCCCGCGCTGGACCGCCGCAAGATCGACACGCTGAGGAAGGTCTTTTGGGCCGTCATTGTCGAGGGCAAGTACGGCCTCGGCGGCGAGGAGACGGTCTTTGAGTTCAAATACGTGCCCGAATTGGGGTTAGGGACGGGCAAAAACGGTGACGACGACGTCGACGTCGATGTCGAGGTCAGGGGCAGGGGCAGGGAAGCGGGCATCGAGAGGAGGAACTTCAATACGTTGGTCGTTGCCGTGGGCGTGGTCGTGGCGGTAGGGTATCTTGGTGTCAAGGCGTCGGCGGCTGTTTTGGGGAGAATCTTTTGATGGATCATACAAGCACTGCATCGTTGGATCAAAGAGCGCCTGCGAAGAATGTACACCTAGTACTCGTATTGAGGAATGTCTGTGCATTTACGGCTCTCATTGGCATATAGCATACAGTACATGGGGGTGAAGTGGGCCCATTCTTTGCGATATTTCATCTCGGCATCATCACATCATGACAGGCCGGCCTTCGTGAGGCCATGGCCTCTCAGTCTGGACCAATACCCAGACATGTCCATCCGAAGAAGCAGGCATTCAAACATATCTACCTCATCACCAGCCTCGTCCAGCTCTTCAAGGCCGTCCTTCCCAGCCATGTTGACAGCCTGTTTTCCGGAGCGCAGGGCATCCATGAACTCCAAAACTTTGGTTCGGAAGTCGTTTCGTAAGCGCTTCATGGTCCCGTCACCCAACGTATCGGTCTGCCTGTCCTGCACATGCACAATTGGCACCAGGCCCTTCCGTCGTTCGGCCGAGAATCGCAGAATTATGTTGTATATGTCTTCCAGAATCTGCCTTGACCGGGATTGTCTTTGTTTCAGAAAGAGGGCATGAAGGATGAGATCGAGCGTCCGCTCATGCAGGGCACGCAGGTGGTCCAGGCCTTTGACCGCACGCAATGTCTCTTCATAATCTTGATTGTCGATGTGCGTCTTAGCGTCGCGCAACACCACTTCGAATTTCCGCCAGTAACTTTCAATTGCGATATTGTGGCTATAGTCAGCTACTGTCGTGATGAAATGATGCATCTCGATGATGACCTTGTCACATGAGCGGGCGGTGAACTTATCAGACCACTGGTCGACCTCATCCTTCAGCATACTTTGTGTCAGGGCTTGCATTCTCGTCGTGCGCAGCAGATACTGGAAGAGGCGATCGTACTTGTCCAGAATGCTCGGCGTGATGACCGCTTCCAGAATCTCGTTCGGCGCAGTATATTGAAGGCGGAGAAAGTCAAGCGCGTGGATCGAGTCCACATCTCGGCATTTCTCCAGCTCTTCCAGGGGCATATCTCGAATGGAAAAGGAGATAGATTCATCCAGAGGGCGATCTGCGGGGCTCAGACTGTCCGATAGAATACTCATCAGCACCAATCTGACTTCGGAGCCAGCAGGGGGCCAAGTATCTCTGGCCTGCAGCCGAAGACCAGCAGAGGCACTAGATTTTCTTTGAGTTTCGCCACTGTTCTGATCCGAGTCGAACAGAGCGGTGCTGAGCCGTGAAGAGAAGGAGGCATTCTGGAAAAGATGAAAGCTTCGCTGCAGGTAGACATGACCCAGAAAATTCTGGTCTTGAAACAGCAAGCGCAAGACCGAATAAGACAGAAGCCGATGTTGGGCTGAAATGAGAGGAGTGATGGACAAATCGAGGGATTCTTCGAAAGCAATGGGGAGCCCCAATTCACCCAAATCTTGCCCGTCTAGGTAGCTGGCAACCTGGTCTTGCATTTCATCATCTTTGATCTCTTGCAATAAATCAGCGCCGGTGTGAAATATGTTCAATTCCAGTCGGAATGGGTTGGCCGACACTCTTTGCAAAACAGCAGACTCTCCCAGCTCGAAGCTTGCAGAAGCAGGCGAGTCGAGCGTACTTGTTGAGGCTGACGACTCTGCAGAGACTATCAGAGACCTCATTGCCTCTTCGTAGGCTACCGCTCGAGACTGCAGCTCGCAGATAGTTTGAAAACCGAATCCGAGGTGGAATGCCTTCAACGGTGAGGATCTGAGCGCAGTGGTGGAGAGTAGGCAACAATCCGGCGCATGCGTTCTCAAGAGGCTCAAGCTTTGTTGTGCTTCATGAATGATGTTTTTGAAGTCTGACCCGAGCAACTGTCCCCACGGTTCGCCTCCAGAAAGTTGAGGATCTCCAGGCTGGTCTGGGCTGAGCCCAATCTGCTGGCTGAGGACCGCAAGAAAGGGCCGGCAGGTGTAGGATACTGTAAGCTGCAATAATTCGCGGAGAGTTGGGTGGCCCAAAGAAGCAATTGTTGCCTTTTGAAGCAGGCTCCGAACAGCTAGACCTTGCGTCAGGTGGTGCTCCAGAGCGTCATGGCACTGGCCTATGCTATCAAGAAGCGCCCCTATCTTTGCGATCCTGCCTTTCAATTGGAGCAGTGACAGGACGTTTGGCCTGACGTCGCAGAGGCTTCGCTGGATGGCATGCAGTATAGACCTGGAGGCGGACAGAAATGCAACTCGAGATGATGACATGAGGGAATAGCTCTTGTCCAATCCCTCCAAGGAGTGTGCAAGCCTCTTGATTTTCTGCCCAACATTTGAAAATTCCTCGACGCAGTTCTGCACCAGAACTGGGCTGTATGCAAGTGCCGCGATGTTCTGCCACCGGGGTACAAACACTCGGTTCTTTTCATTCCAACTGAACAGGACCGAATCTCGACCCATGCACAACTCGTAGAATGCATGCAGAAGAATATCGGGTTTAACAGGCCTCGGAGTACTCTGATTGCCGACTATTAGTATGCCGTTGAGCACCACGGTGGCCGCTTCAGAAAGGTATCCTGACGACAGTTCCTGGTGCTTTGTATCCACGAAATTATCCCAGCTGACCAATTGATTGTGACGCCGCCTTTTCCATATTTCTGGCAAGACCCATATGTCCGCAGACACGTCCTCATCTTCATCCTCGAGGGTGTCCCCATCCAGACTCTCGAAATAGTCGTTCTCGGAGTCGGATGTGGAAATGGATGCCGGACCCGACAAATCTGGCAAAGGAACATCGCGTAGATCCAACTGGAAGACTTCAGACTTGAGACTCGGCAAAATTTCTGACTCGGTTTCCTTCAACCCCAGGAGTCGGCTTTCGAGCGACTTAGTGAACTGGAACCTATCCCATATTGCTTCGTGAGGGAGAGGCAGAGGGCCGAGTTCTTTGATCGCGCCGACGGAGAATGGATCAGTCTGATCTGGCAGGGACATCGTGAGGTATCTGACATTATCATATCGTTTTTGGGTCTAAGAATCTTCAGACTACTTGTAATTATCTGCACTTTGTGCCAGTGACTGCGGCGTCAAGATATGAGTGCGACCACATCCGCGACTGCGGCCAACGCGTAGACCAACGCGTGTCCCGAAGAGGAATAGCGCTAAGAGCCGGACTCTTCACCCATCGATATCACTCGCAACCCTCAGGTTTGGAGGAGCTCCATCGTCGTGGAACCAACGGCGACATTGTTGCCACAGAGCGAGTGCATGCAATATCCCGTCCTGAAACCCCTTTTCGAGAGCTTCTGAAGTCAACCTGCGGCTCCTCTCTTCCGCAAACGTGCAAGGCGACCGCGGTCACGACCTCACAACAGACGTGGCTTCGACACGAATAAACGAGCAATTGAGCGTATCATTTCTCGGGGACGAGCTGAATGGAGAGGCTTTACCGCAGATCAGAGGACTGAATGCATCTGGGCCGCCGATATCCATTCTTACTTGCCTTTCGACGAATTCCAGAATTCCGTCCAGAAGACCCTCCGTCTGCCGTGCCTAAACCGAGATGGTACACCTTAGGACATTGTCATTGTCCTTGGGGTCCTCGGCCTTTTTCTGGGTCCTGCAGGTGATCCCTCCGGCGTTGCAGGTCGTTGTTGGATACAAAGCACTCATTTAAAATCTAGATACGCAGCAGGAACAAAACGCGAGGCACATTTGGACTGTTTCTTCAGAGTGTTTTCGACGGTAGGAGTACTATAAGCGTCGCGATATTGGTACCAATCAATGGACAGGTGTCACGAGTCACCATTCGTTAAGAGCCGGACTTAAAACTGTACAGGACCTACCTTGACCGTCTCGCGTTTCCGCATTTCCTTGACTTTCTCCATCTTCTCGACCTCTTTCTCGGCACCTCTCTTCCTGCGCATCAACTTGTCAAAACGGCCCCGTGCACCGAACTTCACCTTGGTGATCATATCACCTGCCTGTCCTTTGGTAATATCTGACTCTGTAAGCGGCTCCTCCTCGGAGACGTCGCGTAGTCGGTTGAGAAAATCAAGTTGTCCCTGCGATGCCGGAGACTTGCGCCAGGAAGAAGACGTGGCGATGAAGATGCGTTCGAATTTGCGGGCCGCAAATGTGTCGGCCGCGTGCAAAGCGTCAGATAGGGTAGACGCAGAAGCGATGATCCGAGGACGGGACCATGGAGACTTGGACTTTTCAACCGCGTGAAGGGTGTGTTTCCATATCACTACAAAGGGAGGCGATTCCGACGACCCCGAAGGAGACGTGGAGTTGGAGACAGAGGATTCGGGGAGAAGCCGACGTTCAAGGGTTAAATTGCCTCCCTTTGCCGCCAGGACGTACTTGTTAGAATCGATCTGTATCCAGGCGTTTTCGGAGATTGCACGAACGTGCCGTTCGCCAGAGGTGTCATCGAGAAGATCATGCACGGAGTCGTAGCGCGTAAAATCGAGTTCGTACTCGCCAGACGTTGCATTCTGCAGTGGAGGCACCCCCGGAGCATCGGGAGAGAGTGCCGCTCCCTCGTGTGTTCTATTCTTCAGTTCTTTCAGGACGTCGACTCCGGCCGCTTTGACCAGTTCCGACGGATCCAGGCCGAAGAGGGTGGGAACCGTGACAATCCCCGTCTCCAGTGAAGCTACCATGTCGATGACATGACAGTCCTTCTTTCCCGGGTGTAGACGCATGCCACGGCCGATCATCTGGACGAGAAGGTTCCGCGACTTGGTTGGGCGAGCCAGCAGCACACAGTCAATGTTGGGCATATCGGTGCCCTCGGTGAAAACCCCACAATTCACCAGGACAGGAAACTCTCTTTTCTTGAACCCCTCAAGCCGCTCGCCTCGTATCCGCTTCTTCGTGGCGCCGGTGATGTACTGGGCATCGACGCCGTGATTGCGGAACGTGGCAGTCAGACTTGTCACATGGTTGATGTCGACGCAGAACACCAAGGTCGATTTGCGATCGCCAGCTGCTTCTTGCCACGCCTTGACTGTGATATCATTGGTAATATCCGTGTTCACAGCCGCTGACAATTGACCTGTCTGGAAATCTCCATCTTTCCCCGTTCGGACTTTTGATAGATCTGCCTTTGACTTGACAGTGGTGAACATGACATCTGAGAGCCACTTCTCGCCAATCATATCGACGTAGTCTTTGTGATAGACGATGTGGTCTATGGCCGCGCCGAGTCTCAGACCGTCGAAGCGGGAAAAGGTCGCCGAGACACCAACTAATGCCGGGCTGCTATCCCGTTTCTCCTCCTGGCCAAAGTGTTCGAGGACCTGTAGGTAGCTCGGTGCCACGATGTGATGGGCTTCGTCCACGAGCACCAGCTTGAAACGATCTGGGTTGTATTTGCTCAGGCGGTCACCAGAGACCAAACTGCGAACGGAGGCGACGGTAATGTCTGCTGCGCCCGACGCGTGTATATCTCCCATCTCAATATCGATGCTCTTGTCTGGATATGCTCGCTCGCAGTGTCGGGCCGCTTGCTCCACCAGCTCCCGCCGGTGAGCAAGGATTAGAGTCTGCTGTGCATTCTTGGTTGGTGACTCGACTCTCTCGATGAGTTGCGTGAATATAACCTGGCCGACCCAGTTAGCATCTCTTCCTCGAGCCAAGTCTCCCAGAGTACCGTCTTCCCGCTCCCAGTAGCCAGGGAGATGCCTAAGCGCTTATGGCCTTTGTTCAGGTAAGAGAGCACCGATTGGATGCATTCTTCTTGGTATTCTCGTAGTCGTATCGCCTCCTCACGGACCGCAGGTGGCAGCGTTGAGTTGATAACCGTCGCCAACGACCGACGCGCCTGTTGTGCGTGCAAGATGCATTTGGAAGAATATGCCAGCCTCCGCAACCATCTTGACGGTGCTAGCATAATACGCGACCCGACATGTTTAGGGTAATATTTGAAGAGCATATGCCAGTACAGAAATTCCAGAAGGTCTCCCTTCACGATGTGGCATCTGTCCGCTCGCTTGTGTGACGAATCATGACTCAGGGTGGGCCGTGGGAAATTTGGTTCACGGAGGAGCGTCTTTTCGAATGGACTCGTAAAGTAGTACGAGGCAAAGTGCCGGGAAATCCGCCTGCGGTTTAGGCAGCTCGCCGCTTCGGGTATGGTCGAGGGCTTGGCGCTCCACCGCTTTCCGTCGCCCAGAGGACGCGCTACTACGTCACCGACCCTCTCCTCCTCCTCGACCACCCGAGGATTGATAGCAGCCTTGGCAGCTTGGCGCGTTATCACGAGTAGGGGGTGGGAGCGGGCTTGGCGGCGGGTTTCCACAGACGAAGCTCGTTTCCTTCGAAGCCAGTTCCCCACCACTGATCGAACTAACAGCGTCCACCTCAGCTTTACCGTGACATCGATGAAAAGCTTGGGTGACGTGGGTGGCCAGGGCGCTGTGCCCACCTTGGTCTACCTAGGCAAGTATATGCTGACTGCGACTTCGTGATAAAAAGCTCTGCTCCCTCCTCTAGCTCGCCCTGTGATCTTCGTGACCCTCCCTGCCTCCTCCTTGCGCCCCGTGCGTTCCTCCCGTGCCTCTCGTTGTGTCCACGACCCCCCCCCCCCCCCCCTCTCGATCTCTCCACGCCGACTTCCTGCCAGAAGCGCCGGTTCTCGGACTAGAGGCTGCTCTTTTAGAGCATACAAATCACCATGGCACGTGCTCGCCCATCTCAGAATGAGGGCATGTTACAGGACAACGGCATGGGCGAGGCCCAGACCAAGGAGAAAAGAATCAGCGTAGCACAAATGGCGAATAGTGCCAACGAATTGCTCGACATTCTAGGTTATCAGGCGGAGCTTGTGAGATCACGGTCCACCTTTCAGGTCGCCTTCATGTCTTTCGTGCTCGCCTCGGTGCCCTACGGCTTGTCGACGACCCTGTTGTATCCGATCGCCGGCGGTGGCCCTGTCGCTGTCATCTGGGGTTGGTGTTTAGTCTGCGCCATCATCTTCTGTCTCGCTGTCTCGCTGGGCGAAATCACCACGGTCTATCCAACGGCTGGAGGCGTCTACTACCAAACTTTCATGCTCTCGCCGCCCAAATGGCGCAGAATCGCTGCCTGGATCTGTGGGTGGTCGTACACCTTGGGGAATATCACGATCACGCTCTCGGTCAACTTCGGCACAACCCTGTTCTTCGTCGGTTGCATCAATATCTTCCAGGACGCCGAAGGCGACGGGATCTTCGCCGCCGAGACCTACCAATACTATCTCATCTTCTTCGCCATTACCCTGCTCTGCAACGCCATTTCCGCGCTGGGAAACCGATGGCTGCCGTTGCTAGACGTAAGTAGATCTCGATCATGCTCTCGTTGCGATACCCACCTGCCCTGTTTAACAAATTTGATAGACCATGACAATTTTCTGGACGTTTGGCGGCGTGTTCGCCATTCTGATCTGTGTTCTCGTCATTGCAAAGAACGGCCGCAACAGCGGCAGTTTTGCGTTTGGTAAGTTTGAGGCAAACACCGGTTGGCCGGAAGGCTGGTCGTTCTGCATCGGACTGCTACATGCTGCCTACGCGACCTCTGCCACGGGAATGATCCTTTCGTAAGTTTCTTGACGCCGTTCGCGCCCTCCCAGCAACTCTGACCCCGCGCAGCATGTGCGAAGAGGTCCAAGAACCCGCGACCCAAGTCCCCAAAGCGATGTGCGGCGCCCTCATTCTCAATTGGCTCTGCGGCATCATCTTCCTCATCCCTCTCATGTTCGTCCTGCCCGACCTGCTTGACGTCATCAGCGACCCGTACGGCCAGCCCTTGCCGTTTATTTTGCGCTCGGCGATCGGCAACGAAGGAGGCGCCTTTGCCCTCACGGTGCCCGTCCTCGTGCTGGCCATTTTTTGCGGCGTGGCCTGCACGACTGCCGCGTCCCGCTGCGTCTGGGCGTTTTCACGAGACGGCGCGATACCCGGCTCGAATTGGTGGAAGAAAGTGAACAAGAGGCTGGACGTGCCCCTGAATGCTATGATGCTCAGTATGGTGGTGCAGCTCCTTCTGGGGCTCATTTATTTCGGCTCGTACGCTGCATTCAACGCGTTCAGCGGCTCGGGAGTCATCTTCTTGACTATTTCTTACGTCATGCCTATCTTCGTCTCCCTCATCGGCGGGCGCACACATTTGAACGAGGGATCGTGGAACTTTGGCACCATTGGCGTGGTCTGCAATGTCATCGCAATTGGTATGTGCTTTTCTCCCACCCCTTCTGTCGGCCGAGTCCTCGACTGACAAGATGTTTGCCAGCCTGGTCGTTCTTCGTGGTGCCTCTGTTCAGCTTCCCTTTCTTCAACCCCACCACACCGGACACCATGAATTATGCCTCCGCGGTCTTTGTCGGCGGGGTCTTGATCTGTGGCATTTGGTACTTGGCATGGGGCAAGAAGCACTACCAGGGCCCTCCGGCACAGGCTGAAGAGGTCGAGCGACGACGCAGCTCAATTGTGCCACATTAGCTCTCGGATAATTAACGTGACGGAGATAGGCTCGATCTGAAATGTGGGATATCGCTGTGTGGTTTCGAGAGGTTGTGTTGTTAAGCAGGCCGAGAGCCCTAAGGATCAAAGACTGTATGGTTGTCCTCCAGAGATCCCTTGTTCTGCTTTCCATTCTTTCCCGCAGGCAAGCTTGTAATAAATGGCCTCGTGACTCCGGTAAGCGTCGGACTCGTTGTCTCCCCTCTCTACCAGGACGAGAGCGGCTGAGGGAGGAACAACCAGCCTAGCTGGAATTCGTGGGCTCCTGTGTATAGAATGTCGATACCAAGCCTGAAGACTTTCTGGGGCCGAGTAAGGCCCAGAATGTGGACCCTGGAGATCGGTCTGTCCCCGGACAACAGGCCCAGGACAGACTGCAGCCTACAATGTACCAGGGAAGTTGTGCACTCTCGGGCAAAAGCTGCCCTTGGCAAGGCTGAAATATCGTCGAACCCAGAAAAAGCAGAGTCAATACTGCCCACGCTCCTCCGCGCTCTAGCGGGGCCATGATGCGATCTGAACGCCTAGATGTTGAGTGCATCGCCCGGAAGGTGAATCGAGGATGTTTTCAAGTCATCCTGCTGATTAGAATTTCACCTAGAACATGTTGAATTCGAAATGGTTGTTTTGTGTATGATCATTCGCCTATGCATTGGCGGTGTTAGTCTTTGAAAACGAGGCCCGTTCATCACCCGCTCGTCGGCGATCCCACTGATGACGCGAACGTCGATCGACAGGCACCATTGCACGCAGCGCAACCTGCATTTGAATGCTGTATTAGATTGCCCATTTTGGCATCACCCTGGCAGCTTTCGTGGGGTATTGATAGCAGCTACAGCCCTGAGGGGAGAGCTGCGATAGGGTCGAGCAGGCTAGATACAACTCTGGTCCCATCTTGGTGGCTAAACCCTCTTTCCTGTGATATGCTGTCGGTGCAAACTCTTCATCCGATTTGAGGTTCTGCAATAGCAATCGATCTTGACATGGCGGTCAAAGCTTGATCTGAATCCGAGGATGTCTTCTCAACCAGGCGCCATATCTCAGAAACACGAATGGTAGAGGGACCATTGCAAGGGCGATGAATGCCAACACCATGCTTCCCCAACCAAAACCGAGATCTGTATACAGGGGCTTTCTGGCCAGTGGAAGGAATGCACCAACTAACGACCGTACCACCGTATTTGCTGCCGTGACTGATGCCACATACAATGGATAGCGATCGATTAGATACATCTGAACCGCGAACTGTGGGTGGTGTAATACAAGAAAGTTTCGAGAGGAAATCCATTGAGGAGATCTGGATATGTTGACAAGAAGGGAGGATATTCACTCTTGTCGATGGTGACCCGGCATAAATCTGCCGTGCCGCATTGCACCTGCTCCCTCGGCATTGGATAACCTTGACGAGCATCATCAAATGGGTTGCCAGTGTCATTATGGCGCCCGCGACCATGGTTCTAGGGAAACCCAGACTCCCAGATCCGAACACAGAACGACACCAACATCGGAGGACCCATGCCAAGTCCGCATCACGCTACTATGCCGTGCTAGAGACGACAGAATGCCTCTATGTTCTTCACCGCTAAGCCCAGACAATGATCGTGGAGGAGGTGGTGGTGGTGGTGGTGGTAGTAAATATCCTGCGGAGCGTAGCGAAGCAGTTATTACTGACGAGGACTGGTGAACGAAAGCAGCATAGCGGCTGCTCCAAAAGCGGCGGAACTTTCCCCTGCACCTTGCGTTGAGCTGTAGAAGCCTATCTGCAAGAGTCCGAACATAAGATCTATGATCCTGACAGCCTCTTAGGTAGACGATGAACTCGCAATCAAGAAATAGACTACTTCAGTCTTTGAAGATCGCGCCAAACCGCCATGCCTATACCATAACACCCTCGCTCCCCTTCAGGCCACACGGCCCAGCAACATCATTGTCCCAACCATACTCCTCCAAAGCATGCATATCCTCTCTTCAGCCAGCAGTGGAAGACATCCATATCCCCAAGAAGCGTAGATATTCCTCCCAAGCAGAGTCTTATTTCCGACACCACGACAAACAATGGGTTGAGCAGGACAGGCGACGCGTGGGTAGTGGGAGGCCTGTATCAGGACGGGATGACATGCCAGCAGCTGGAAGCGGCGACAGAGTTCAACAAGACGACGATGGCGGCATCATTGTCACAACTAGCAGACACAGCTTTCGAGACAGACAGGGCCGTCCATGGACAAAAGATGGTTCCTCTGCAAACCAGGGCAAAGGCGCAGGCGTGGGCACAGCTGCTCCAGGAGTCGGGGTTGGCGTAGGTATCAGGACACCCTCCGCAGCAAAGAGGAAGAAACCACGCATCGAACTTCGCGATCTGTCAGTGAAACCCAAGAAGAAAGAGCTCGAACCATGGCAAGTTCAAAAAGAGGCGCTGGAGAAAAAATTCGGGGACGAAGGGTGGAACCCGCGGAAGAAACTCTCACCGGACGCGATGGACGGGATTCGTGCCTTGCATGAACAAGATCCTGAGAGATGGTCAACGCCGGTTTTGGCTGAGCACTTCAAAGTCTCGCCCGAGGCGATTCGGAGGATCTTGAAGAGTAAATGGAAGCCGAAGGATGAGGAGGAAGCGCAGAAGAGGAAGCAGAGGTGGGCACGAAGACATGATCGAATCTGGGATCATCAGGCGGAGCTTGGATTGAGACCGAAGAGGGAGAAGGACAGAGACGTCGAGGATCCGGAAACTTTCGATGAGGAACTGAGAGCGAGCGAGATGCTGAACATTGCACGCAAAGCTTGATCTCAGCTTCATTGTCCGGCTGCTCTCATTGATGCAAAGCTAAAGCTATTATGTTGTGCTAAAAGGAGGCTCCGTGCCTTGCTGGCCACTCTGAGCATGAATGAACGACAAGCCCTTGTCCCCTGGATGTCACTGTCCGATGGCGAAAGCACTGCAAACAAAGTCGACAACAAGCTCTGGGACCTGCCAGGACCTGTTGAAGTTGCAGCGCCAGTTGGTCAAGCGAACTTTGTCATCTCTCCCATCACTACTGAAGGCCCTCATTGTACGACCATCATTCCCTCCTTGCACTTTGCCGCTGAATCCTTCTTGTGTACGCTCGTGTTTTTGTCTCCTGGTCACTCGGGGGCATTGTGCTGACAGAGTATAGCGTGCTGCAGGGCGCGGTCAGTCTTGGAGCGACGCCAAGGGTCGATGTCACACTCACTAGACTCCGCTTCTTGTAGGGTTTCGTGTCAATGTCAAACCTCACACCTTCAGCGTACTCTGCCCACCGCCCACAACTCCCATTACCCTCTGTCGCCGCCCATCATCTCACATTCGGCTCACAATGACAACGACAGCAGCCATCCAAGCAACACTGAGGATGTGTGGAATCGCCAGCCACTAACTGGCTTTGGTGTACTTCACCTCCTTGAATTCCTCGAGTGGCTTCCAAAGACCGGTCTCGGCGTCGTACTTCATGGTCTCTCGGCGCTCAGGCATGGTCGGTGGATCGATCATGTAGAAGATAGGCGTGAGATAGTAGGGTACATTGTCGATGAGTGCCAACCCTGGGAAACCGACTGACTTTACAAGGCTGAACCAGAAATCGTTGCTCAGGATGAGCTGACCATTGACGGTGAACGCCTTGAAAACACTCACAACCCGATAGAGGACGAGCGAGACAGTCACCACGAACAAGGCGAGATGCCAGAGGATACCCTCGCGTTGATGGACCATCCAAAGTCGGGTCAGAAGAGCAGGGCGGCTGGCAATATGGCGTTCCTTGACACCAATCTGTGGCTTGTCTTCGACACCACTCACACCGAAACCCAGCCTCAGGCCACCGAGGCTTCGCGGCAGCAAAGTCTGGAGTGTGTCACGAGAGAAATGATGGCCCATCCAAACACCGGTTGCGATCATGCGGCGAACTTTGAGATAGCTGCCTGAGCAGATGGACTTGACGTCTCCGATCAGGGCAATGATACGAGAGATGGCAAGACAGTACACAATCTGCTTCACGGTGCGGACATCAGAACCGCCAATGACGGGGCCACCCAACCACAAGCAGACAAGTGTCAGCAGGGTGTTGATGGTGTGCGTGATTGTCATCGTATATGGACGGCAGGCATGATGAAACATGGCATAGCGTTGAATAAGGCTTGCACCACTCAGGGCCTCCGCATTCAAGGTGAAATTGAACCTCAAAGCGTCACGGATATGGCCTGTCCACTGTTGGTTGTCAGTCATCGGGCATGCTTCACATCATCGGGTCAAACCTTACCCATCGGCGGCGCTGCTTCAGGTGGGTGATGAGACAGTCTGGCTGCAAGCCCCATTGCATCACACCAGGGACAAGGGCAATCTTGTGGCCTTTCCCGTGAAGGCACCAGCTGGTAATAAGGTCTTCCGTGATGGAGAACTCTGGAAACCCATGGATGTCGAACCAGGCTGCAGTGCGGACAATGAAACCACTCCCTGGGCACCACGCTGCGTTTACTCGGTCTCGATTTCCATCCTCGGCACCTGTGCCAGTGGTATTGCCCTGGTTCAGAGGGTCATCGTTTGGGACATTGTAATGGAACTAGGATTGTCAGCGCGTCGCAGACTCGGTTCATCTGGAACTTCGTACCTGGGCCGAGGTCACCATTGCGAGATTTGGATCCTTAATCGCATGAGGGACCAATGCGCGAAGAATATTCGATTCGGGCATCATGTCAGCATCGAAGACCGCACAGTACTCGCTGTAGCCGGCAGGGGTCTTCTCAACATAGTCAACGAGCGTCGAGTTGAGGTTTCCTGCTTTGTACCCGTGGTGTCCGATGGCCGGCTTCAGTCGAGAGTAGTAGTGAAGGTTGGTATGTATTCCCTGCAGTTTTTGAACATGGTTCCGAAGGTTCAGGGAGTCCCCATCATCTGCGACAATGACACGGAACTTGTTGGTTGGCCAGTCGATCTTGCATGCGGCTTTCACCGTGTCCAAGACGACATCGTCGGGCTCGCCGCAGCAAACAACAAATACGTCGACGGAAGGAACCTTGTTGCCGAGGAGTCGGAGTGATGGCCGAGGGTTGGGATCACGGGCAAGGGTGATCACGGTCTTCCAGAGACCCTCGGTAATCGTTCCCACTGCAGCAATATCAGCGCAACGTTCAGATGTCATTGGGGAAAACTCACGATTTTCACAGATCTGCGCCGTGGCGAACAGAGCGACAGGAGACGTGAGCTCGCTTGACTTCGCATTAACACACAACAACGCGAGATAGGTGACGGTGTTGATGACATTGAGAGGTGTCAGCGCGTCAAACAGGAGTGTTCCCAGAGTCACCGGGTCGGCCTTCGCCTGTTCGATCATTTCAACACCGTCCATATAAGCGGCCGCAGGTGCGCGCCACATGAGTGACTCCTCGCCGTTCAAGCCGGTGACGACGGCATAGTCACGAATGACAGGGAGACTGGGTTCAGCAGGCGTATTAGGCGGTGCTGGGGGTAAGCTGGACTCTTCGTCAGATTCAATTTCAGTGGCACTGGCATCATCACTTTGAGGTTGAGCGACAATGGATGCCGGTTCGGCGCCGGTGGTTGTGACAGCAGCAACGTCGTTCTCAACTTGGTCAACAACGGACGGCTTCTCTGTGCCACCAGTCAAGGAGCCGATCTTGTCTTTCTTGGGTCCACGGTGACGCAGAACTGAAGGTTCGGCATCAGCCATGGTGATGCTGTAGGCTTCCACATGTCAGCAAACCCGCCACTGTCAAGGAGAAGTCATCGCTTACACAACGACGTTCTTGATGCTGCTAAAGAGAGCAGAAGGTATAGGGTGTGCGGTGTTGAGAACGAAAGTGAGGGCACGTCAACGAGGTCGAAGGAGTTAATGACACAACCGCCGGCGGCGACAGCGTGGAATTAATCCGTGAGGACCTGGAGAGGTGCCTAAAGTCTTTTCGAATGTGGATCTGAAGAATGATGCGTCTGCGAAGTGATTGATGAGATGAAGATGGATGAGGAACAGATGTGAATGTGAGCGCGAGAGATGAACTGGCCCAAGTCATTCACTTCGAAATCCGCCAGCCCAAAGGGGCAGTGGGAGCCGGATTGCCTGCGCTCTGCTTCGCTTTGGCCAGCAACAAGGCAAGAGATGCTCCAGTCTTAGGCGACCTACGTGTCCCAGTGGCCTCCAATGCGGGTTTGTTCTTGCTGTTGCAGGGGAGCGTACTGCCAATTCACAGTGTTATCTACGATGTGCCTGCCACGGCCGAATTGACTGCCAGAGCCTTCACTCCCTCAAAGGCATTGAGAGGACGTCATTGTCTCACTAAGTCTACGTGCCAGTCATATATGGCTTTGTCCTGACGAAGGTTAAGACCTCAGCTGCACTTCCTGTCGTTGCAGTCCCTATGTGGAGATTCCAATCCCAAGTGAGAAGCAGACCTCCGACTGATTGTTGTTCTACCTTTCGGGGAGCCGATTTCTCTGCCCAAGTGAACAGCATACTTCTCTACTGCAGCACCTTCATTGTGTTGAGATGGCACTTGTAACGGAACACCCTTTGTTCAAGGCGATTTTGTCAATGACTTTGTCCTAGCAGAGGCAACAATTTCTACCTACACCCCCCGGTCTCAATCAAACGCTAAATGACTGAAGCGCATGCAGGCTCAGTCTCAATGAATAACTGCCTCACGAAACACCGGACCTGCCGATACGTTTCTCCGCCGGTGCCTCAGTCTTTGTCCTTCCGGTCTCCTTCCAGCCTCATACCGCTGTTGCCGTCCGTTCATTTCCTATTCTGACCTGAAGAAGGTGTCATCAGTCTAAGCTCGGGAACCCAGTTGGACCTACCTGGTTGTGGCAGACTCTCCCAAACATGAGGACTGCATCTCAGCCATAGCATTGGGGACAAGGAGGAGATGGGCTCTTCATTGTCAGATTTCCTTAGACTAGCATTAAAAAGGAAAGTATGAGTTGGATCAATTTCCTGTCTGGAATCAAGGCAATACCTGACTCCATCGGACTACAGCAAGCAATGATACAGAGCTTGTATGAACCTGCGACTCCCACTCGTCGAGGCGACCCACCGATAATCTATCGCTCTGCATACCATCTGATAGGATTCAAGAAACTCCACAAAGAAGCCGAGAAGATCGTCAAAATATGCCTGTGGTCGGAAGGGGACCTCTCGCCAGTCTCTGCAAAATATCACAGCCCTGTTTGTGGGTGACACTACGGCCTGGAGTCTTGGTCGTAGTGTCCACTATGGGTCATTGCCCAGGCAATCGTTCTGGCCCACTGACAACATGGAGAGGAGTTGATGGAACATGCAGTGGGCGTTGTATGGGAGGCTGCCCCAGAGAGGCCCAGAATTAGACAATATCCAGGGTTAGCAGCACAATTTGACAAGGTGAAGAATAGTAGTAAAGCTTTATGCTTCGGCAGGTGGACACTACAAGAGTGGAACTGGTCATCAGCAGAGCCCTTCCAAACACACAATGCTCAAATAAGCGAAACTAAAGCACAGGCCGTACAGTTTTCGAGACGATTGAAGGAAAACACAGCTAGTCGTAAGAGGAAGCTTGCCAACAGAGAATGACTGCAGACGCATCCGAACGCCCAGAGAAGTTGCCTGCGCTCTGAGCCCTGTACGTGAATATAGGAACTAGTCGACGTCGGATCCAAGCGCCGACTCCCTGCAGTCACTGGGCAATGCAGCTTTCGAGGTGCCACCTTAGGACAGCCTGGTGACATGCAAGGAACAAACAGTAACCCAGCATCAGGACCTTGTGACCAGGAGGCGCTTGTCTCAGGGTTCCGCGCCCCCTTCACTACGGGTCCGACAGAAACAGGACACATTGAGGGTCGATCGGGAAAGTTTAGCGTGGGGCTCCCCTCAATGCTTCACAAAACAATCTTCCGCACCAAAGGCACATGAGCCAACTGCTTTCCAATACTATTCTCCTCAAATCATTCCTCGTGAACACCAAGCCCGGTATTGTCTCTCATCAATAGCCCCTTTTGGTAGGGAGCCTTATCCGTATTAGAGTTCAAGGTCTCCGCTCAGGACCCGCGTCGGCAGAACTGCGGAGCCACAGCCTTGTGCAGCCTTGTCTCGGCATAGTTGCTCAAAGGCAATTCTCTGAATAGCGCGATTGACCAGCGTCTTTCAGGGACTTTGGGAAGTGTACGGCGGCTTCTCAATTTGTTTTCTATATTCCGGCTCGAGTTGCTCCTTTCAACTTCTTCAGGTAGAGCTGCAAGAGGTGCTGCGACGATGGTGAACGTTCTAAAGCGCATGCGCAATCTCCAACCAGTGAGTTCTTCTTTCCAATGGCTACCAAGAAATCGGCTAACAATGTGCAGAAAGTGAGTCTCGGAGCGTTCTCCATTTATGTGCTGCTTCTGACGAGTACAGCTGTTTGCGATCCGCCATGGTGAAGGCGCAGCTATCCTCCCTCCTCCACCCTTACCCCAATTGACACGTTTAAGTCTGCAATACGATCGCCAGCAATGGAACAAAAGCACCAGACCTGCAAGAATTTTCCACAAAGAGCATCTGCCTCGGTTAAAATACCACAATCCAGGTCTACCGATTAGAGTGGAACAGGGGCCAGGCCGATTACAGCTGACCTTTGAGAGTGCCAACCAGCAAGCATTGGACGAACTGGAATCGGCTTCATTGGAGACAAGCAACGATGGGGAGTACAGGGCGACGTGGTCAGCAATAGAGGCAAAGTCTCAGGCGGGTAGCGAAGCCTCAACACCTTCACCAGCTTCTTCATCAGGATCGACCTTTACAAGAAGTGTCGAACTGCGCTTAGGTCCACATCAGCCCGGCAACCTCTGGAAGTGGTTCCAGACCGCGACCAAGTGCGAGCCTTTCCCAGAAAACCCGGAAGAAACTGAGCAGATGGAAAGGTTGAAGGAGTTTTTTGCACAAGCAGAAATCGATAGACAACGAGTCAAGGCGGGCATGGATGCCATCAGGAAACAAAAGGAGGAGTTGAAGAGTGCCAGAGACGCCGCTGCGAGGATGGCAAACGAGGAATAAACCTGAGAATCTCCAAACTGTTCGAATCATTGTACATTATATCAAAAGCATGTTCAGCGGCGGGTGCTGCTGACAAGAAGACGACAACAACACCAATTCCCCCCGGGAAGACGAACTGAAGGTGTAAAGCCAGCTTGTTCTGCAAAGATAACGGAGGATGGTCAGAGACGGTCGGGACTCAGGGAGCCCGTCGGAAAGATCTTTGATGGTTGGAATAAGGAGAGATCTGTTCATCAAAACATCGCTGCCCAAGGTCCAAGGACTATTACGCAAATGCACAACTTCAGAGGATGTGTCGGGACTTTGGCATTGTTCGAGTCTAGTCACCAACAACGGGATGGTTGTTGGTGTCACGCTGAGCCATTCAAAGGGACGCTGATACGGAACCACCACGATCGCAGCTCTCGACCCTGGCGCGAAGTCTTCGTTGGTGATCAGGCCATGCTGTGTCAACAACGCCTCCGAGATTGTACACCAGATTTTGATGGTACCCGATTATTCAATCTTAATCTGTCTGATTTGATCGTTGCCACCTCCCCCCTCATACCACCATCCCGGTGACTCGCATACGTCACCTACAACTCGGACTTTGTACGAGATATGGCAAACAGCAGAGTGAAAGTACTCCGTGGGAGGTGACTGGATTTGAAGTCGAGTGGCTCAGTTCACGTCTGTCAATCAAGCTCCCGATACCTGCTGTCACCGAATGCTCCCATCTGCGTTTGTTACGCCTTTCCATGCCTACATGAAGCCGCCAATCCCTTGACTACTCTGATCCATATCTTACCTGCGAAAGGTGTCTTTCTCTACTTACTCAACTCGCAAACTAGTTCCTCCCAGATATTCTACTAAACATGGTACGCAAAGCTGCCAATCCACTTCAACCATCTTCTGAGAAAGGTCTCAGCGCCGGTCCATCCCGTTCACCGGCCTCCTGTATTGAAACCTCGCTTCAGCCAGACCGGTTCTCGTCGACGATTACGGATTCCAGTGACGCCGAGGTCGCGCAGGAGGACCTCCATGAGCCTCCTTCGGACACGAATGGACGTGTTCCAGAGCCGACCGGACCCGGCCAACAGCCCATCCCGCACGACGACCATACAGGTGATTTGACAAACTGTACGCGACTCATCATCAATGGTCAAGTCCTGTATATTGCAGGAATTCGTACTGTCTACGTCGATACTGGTCGGCACGAGTCTACCGTCTACGTTGCAGATTACGCCGACTTTCCTGCAGAGAGTTCTCTAAGTGTATGTACACGATGCAACGGTTACGGGAAACAACCCTTGCTGCATCAGACGGGCGGTTCGACTTTGCGCTCGCAAATCGTTTGCGCTGATTGTGAAGGCCTCGGAGCCATCTTCCCCGAGGACCATGAGCGACATGTGCCAGATTCAAGGCCACGGCATGGGCACCACAGCGCCTACGCTCAAGCCCAGGATACAACACTTCATGGCCAAGGCACCCATCTACACCAGTCTCTCACAAACGAGAGTGAGCGGACTGCAAGAAGATCCAACGCCCCCCGAACTGTCTCGACATATGGAGAGTTTCAGACTGCAGCAACTCGTGGTCATGAAGAAGTCGAAGGCAGTGGCCCTTTCACAGCGAGAGCCAATTCTGCCACTCCTTCACGCCGAGTCGGCCCGGTTCTCGGAAACAATAGCGGTAGGTCAAGGAAAAGTGCTCACCCTCGCAGCGACGCCGTGCCTGAGAACCGAAATGCTCAACATACTGCCGATCCTGCAGCTAAAAAGGGCGCAGGACGTGGTGCCCGAGGTGTTCATCCCGACCCAATGCGCAATAGTCGATCATCGGTCGACGCCCGTGCGACACCATTCAGCGATGTCCCCAGCCCACAATCGCCATACCACACTGATCGATACCTGCGGGCAGTCCAAGACCACGAACGACAAGTATCGAACACTATCCCGTCGCGACAGTCCCAAAATGAGAGTCGCCATCAGAAGTTAGATAGTCAGGCCGAAGCGGACCAATTCGCCTCGGGAACAGGACGATCCAAATACTCCAGAAGAGCCAGACCCGCACGATTATCTTTGAGAGAGATGAACCGGTCGGGTGAGCGAGAACGACTGGTCAAGGCGACTGGTTTTGGCAATGTCGATGGCGACGCCGGAAAGCCCATCACCAAGCCTGTGCGCGAGGACGCCAGAGAGAATGACGGCTGAGGTGGCAAGTCAGTGTGAGCATCGTACGGAAGTGCTGTCTTATTATTGAACGAGTAAGTGACGTTGTGTCCGAGAGAGATTCAACTCGAGGAATTCAGCAACTCATAGCTGATGTCGCTCAAGCTTACAATGAGAACCGAAGCTCAGGAACGGATGGAGCCCAGTTGGATCACAGCTACTTTTCGCCTCTGCCCATGATCATGACTGTGCCCGTGCGGTGGCGTGGTGGTGGCAAGGGTGGATGCTACTCTCAGAGCTTGAACATGCAGAAGCAGTACGAGTATGTCGAAGCAAGTCGAAGCGATTGCATAGCCGTAGCATTCATTGTCTATTTACTACCGGGTATTCAATACTCGTCTTATGCCACTCGTCCTGGTGGCGTTGAGAGGCAGGCATGATTCCACGAATATTTCATTGTTCGCCCTTCCTTGGTTCAAGATTATTGCCAAGTTATGATCTCTCTCTCAATTGATTGTTGGATTTTCATTTCTGACTTTCATTTCTCTGACCTCCGCTACTATGACTTGTATTTCTATGACTTTGATTTCTCCGAGTTTCATTTCTATCACTAATTTCCTAGATCTCTCAGCTGATTGTCGCTTCTCTTCGCCTCATTACCGAACCACTTACAACTCGTAACTGGAACCTGACCTGTAAGAGTCCGTTTCCTCTACCCGAACATATTCATCCTCATATTACCAATGCGGCCACTGCTTGAATGGCTCGCTAGGCGGGACTGTGCCGTCATCCATCTACTCGACTACTTCATCCTTCATCCTTATCTGTACAGCACCATTGCAGCGCAGTGCCAGTGCCAGGCAAGATCACAGTCCCAGCTAAGCTCGAAATACCAGACCACACCCTCCCTAGAGCCCAATCCCCTCCCTCATCTCCGCCTCCCGCTCCCTCTCCCCGTCTCACTTCCTCTCTCCGTCTCCGTCTCCGTCTCCCTCTCACCCAACCCCATCTCCCTTACTAAATCCTCCCCCGCGGCTAAACCCCCCTGCACGATCCTGCGGAACAAATCCTCCTCATCCCCAGGTTCAGGCTCCTCGTGCGGTCCCGCGCCAGCATACCGCGCTACCCACCCGACGACCATCCCACCTCCGTTGCCGCTCGAGTCACCACGGAACCCAGCCCCCTTGCCCACAATCCCGCTCTCCACGCCCCAGCTCCAGGCCTGCAAATCCACCATCCCCGCCCCGGTCATATGCACGGATATCACACCGGGGTTCATGAACGTGTCGTAGCCGCACCACAGCAGATCCACGCCGGGCAAAGCGACATGGCGAATCACGCTGTTCTCCTTGTCGAGCCGACCACACCGGTCCGAGGGTATATGCGTGTCGGTGCGGAATCGGGGGCCGCCACGTGCGTTGCGGCCCGGGCGGGGTGGTCTGTTGATACCTAAATCCGCATCTCTATTGCTGGTGCTGGTGCTGGTGTTGCTGCTGCTTCCTCCACGCCGCGGCGGGCGGCCCCCGGGCCTCAATACTAGTCGTACTTGCGGCCGATCCGCCCCGTCGGGATATTGTCTCTCGTTGGCCCGTTCGGTCCTGTACGTCACGTCGTGGGTGTGGTCGTTGTGGAGGACATGGCGCGTGAATCCCTGCTGGCGGAGCAGCGGCCAGCTGAGTTCCGAATACCGCGCCCCGGGCGTATATTCGACATTGGATAGCGTCATGACGGTAACGTCGAAGAAGGGAAATCTTCTTTTCGGGCCCGGCAGGACGGGTAGGACGACGGTGCCCTTCGACGCCGCTCTCGTGGATCCTGCCCTGCTTCTTCCTCCTCTTGCCTCCCTTCTTGACTCTTCTTCTTCTCCTTGCGGCTGAGGCTCCGGCCGAAGCTCCCTGAACAGATTCCGATCCGCGCACTTATGCGTCGGCGACACCAAGTTCAGGATCCACGGCGTGAACTTCACGCTCTGTCGGTGGTGTCTCCTCCCCGGGACCGGGCCCGGGAAGTTGAGCGGGACCTGGCGTGAGGATGGCGGGTAGGGCCATGTCTCAGGCAGGGGAATATCTTTTGGTGGGTCGCGTGGTGGTCTCGGTATTGGTGGACCCCCGTAGATACTGGTGCCGGGGATGATGGGGAAGAACCCGCCACCGCCCAAGGGGGGCATGGTGAGTCGTCGTCGTCGATCTTGGGGTTGATATGAGCTTGTAATGTGCGCTTGTAGGGGCGTTTATTAATCGGACTCAAAACGATAGATGAACGTCAAGTCAAGCGCGGATCAAGAGAAGCCAGATTGAGATTCGGATTCAGAATAAATTATAGAAGAGGCAGAAACAAGGACGAGGACGTGAACAAGCTTGTTAGAATGGCTTTTATGCATGGGTTCTGCGTTTGCCGATAGGACAGTGATGGTGATGGTGATAGTCTCAAACGACGTGATGCTCGCGGCGATGCTCACGGTGATTCTAAGGCGATGCGAAGGTATGCTGAAGGGGATTCTGAGGTGATGGTGATACTCTAACCATGCATGCCGAAGACGTCTTCACCGTCTATAATTCTCGGCTCGATCAATCTTACTACATACACTATTTAAACGATCCAAGGAACCTACCTACCCACCTAGACTCCCTCTATTATGCCAGTCAAGGCATTGTCAATGATCAGATCGATATCCAATCCAACCCGACGTAACGCGATAGCACTTAATCCCTGTATGATTCCTTGCCTACCCATTCTTAAAACATCATATATCAATTAGAGCGCTTAGAGAGACGAACTTGCATCGACACTGGCAATGTAGGAAGGCTGAATGAGCCGACACCAGATCTCCAGATCTCAAGACTCAGACTGTCGATGTATGTACGATACAGTACATATCGTAAAACCCATCACCCGTAGGCATCACCTCTCCTCATCAAACTCGTCGACCTCCAAAACAACCCTCTCGGGATCATCAACATGCACGATCCCCGTGCCGTGGAACTCGTCGAGCTTCATCTTGCCCAGCATCAGATTCGGATAATCCTCGCGCAAGAGCGTCAGATTGATAATGTTCCTGGCCCTGTCGGTCTTGTAGTAAAACACGTCCCTCAGACGGATGGAACTGAACTTGGGATGATCCTTGATCGGGATGACGACGTCGCCTTTGCCGAGGACTATAAAGTCCTTGGTGGTCAGGTCCTGGGGCGGGGGAAAGTCCATGGTGAGGTTGAAGAAGAGGGAATCGTCGTGGCAGTAGTGGTGGGGGCTGGCGTTCCAGACTACCCATCTTTCCGCTCGGGAGGACATTGGTGATCGGATCGGATCGAGGGATACGGGATTCAGTATAAACACAACAGAGTACATGCAAGTATTTGCGGTTGTGGTTGGTTGATTCTTGGAAGAAATTTGGCTTGGCCATAAGAGTGTGTGCTGCTGAGACAGGAATTTATACATCATAGTATGGTATTCCTCTGCATCACGTCTCTCGTTGCGTTGCATCTTTATCACCTTGCGCTGCTGTTTGATGGTATGTATGCCTGTCTGCCTTCGTGTCGCTTCACTGGAGTCCTCCGGCGTCGCACGTCAGTTTAGAGCTTCTGAAGCTGGCTCGTCACTGAAGAGCTGCGGTGACACGTTTAAGAAACTGACTGCCTGACAGCATGACACATACTGAGGAAATTATGGATCCTCCGTCAGGTCAGGTTGCAGTATATTCTTCTAGGTCAGTGTGCGGTATAGTTTCTTCTTACTCTTCGAACAACCAATGTGAGAACTTGACGCAAAGTCCAAAGGGACGACAAGGATCCAGTCGACAAGTGGGCAACTACGACCAAGTTGAGGTTCGGTCGGCTGCCCTCTCGTAGACACTTCACAGCTCCTCGGCCTTCATCAGTAGCTCCTTCCCCAATCGCTGCAGATAGACCTTTGCAACATCTTTTGGAATGTGTTCGAGGAGCATGTCAGCGCCTCCCTGGCGGTCTTGCGTGTCAAGCTCTCCATTTGATTTGCCAAGAAAAGATGTGAATCTCTTCATAACGGTCTCGAGATCTCGTCTACTATCCTCATACGCTTTGAGCTCGGCTGACCAGTTCTCGTCCAGGGTTTTAGCCAGGGCAGAGTGAGGCAGAATCCTAAAGGATACCTTGAATGTGATGTCGAGCGGATTGAGTTCAGAATCGCTTTTCCCATTGGAGCTGGGTGGCGTCTCGTTTCCAGTGATTGGGGGTCGTTTATTGAGGTTGATGATTGCCCGAAGCGATTCGGCAGCTGACGGGGAAGACCCATCACTGTCGGTTCGGGTTTGTGGTGTACCAATGCTGTGGCTGGGGTCTCGTAGGACCACGCTGGCACGAGACCAGAAAGGTGGGACGTACAACGCGTCTCCCGGTTGCATCATAGCAACGTGGGTGCTCGTGCCGGGTATCGTGTAAAAGGAGTGTTCTCGCAACAGCGTTGGGTCGCATAGGATATTGAGGTCGCTTATGTTCGAGCCTGGAGCATATCCGAGCTTGCTCTGGTTGAATGGCGGGGACAGGAGCACTTTCCGCGTACCGAGTTGATGGAAAAGAATAGTCCCGGTTGCGCTGTACCGGAGCTGGTGGCATGTTTTCCTGGAGATCTGTAGCTGTACGGATGTGATGAGACGTTCGATGCTGCTCAACTCGGTGGGGAGCCGAAACTGGTTGGCGAGCTGTGCCTCCTCGTGCTTGTCGGATGATAGAGCGCACTTTTTGATCTTCACATTCGGTGGCGGAAGGTTGAATATCGTCGATGGTATGTTAGCCTCTTCGAGAAGTCGTGTAAGCGGCAGATTCAACTCGCTGACCGACGTGGTCGGGATGACCTCTTGATCCAGATAGATTTCGTCCAAGAGCACGTTCTCGAGGGAGGGTGTCGACCACAGCCGTGCACCAGGCCCGCAGTCCAGACCTCTCATAAGAAGAGGTTGCGATAGACGAACTGCCTCGTTGAAGTCTTGTGGCCCCGTCAGCAACATCGGATTGACTCGAATGCCTTCCTTCCTCCTGGCACCAGTGTAGTCCCACTCTGAATTTACCTGCGGCAGCTTCGCCGCTTGAGTGGGGACAATGATCCAGTCAGACGAAAGACCTGCCTCTTTCTCGTAGAGCACCCAGATTCCTCGGTTGAAATAGTCCCCGAAATTGAAGCAGGTCGCACCGCCGCCCAAAATGACATAGGCACCGGTCTGCGTCGGCCGGGTGGAATGGCCAATGAGGAACGGTCGTGGACAATCCGGCGACCGCGTGGCCTCAATCGTACTCACTCTGAAACTGGGTTCCCTGCGCTCCTCGTCATGCCAGGTGGAGAAAGTCCCGGTGAGGCTCAGGATCTCGTATGTTCTGGGTATGCAGCCACCTCTTGCGATGCCGCCGATAATCAGAAGGTAATCCTGGACGAAGCCATAAGAGGCACCGAAGCGTGCAAAGTACTGATATGAGCCGATACTTGTGTCCAAGGCATGAGAAGGCCGGAATCGGAGAGCCAGGACCTCGTTGTCGCGAATGACGAGGCGCCACCGCCAGAAGCCCTGGCAGATCAAGCCGTCCTGCCGCATCCCGCCAAACAACAAGCCGTGATTGAAGCCCAGGCAGACAAAATTTGGTCCAAACCGGGGTTTGGGGTCCGAACCAAAGATTCTGAGGACTCGCCAGCCATTGAGAGGCTCCCATAACAAGACGTCGGTAGCAACCTTCGTCGCGCTCACCTTGCCGCCGAAGCAGATTGCACCGAAAACGTTCCCCGGCAGGGTCACCGGGACAAGCCTGTGTCGATAGCGTCCCTCTGGCAGATCGTGTATGCGATACCAAGTATTTCCCTTCTGCAACCAACAGTCCTTCAGCGGCTGGCTCGGCGAACGGCGGCCGCCCACCAGCATATTATCACCATTATTCAATGAGATCATCACATGACAAGTTCGGGCACCAACCTCTGGCGAAAGCACTACGGGTGTCTCGTCGTTCAGGTGTCGCGGCCGACAAACAGCACTGGTGGCGAGGTATGAGTCTGATCCCTTACCTCCAAAGATCGCTATAGCGTCCTGGTCCGGTACAGGATACGCTGAGCCATGATGGCGCTGGCAGAGATCGCCCGGGTCACTGTAATGTCGAAACGCAAAGTGTTCTGAGTCTGGATTGCACGGTGATGACGTCCGCGCAGAGATGTCAGAAGCATCGCTGGAAATCGAGTCGCGTCGGGGTCTGAGGACTTTGCTGGGGAGGACTGGCTGACTGCCGTTGTGGGCTACGACGAGGCAGTAGTGACTGGCCCACAGAGCGAACTCTTCCCAATCATCGAATGGTTCCACGTGGTCCAACTTCATACGTTGCGAGGGCGACAGGAAGCGCGGGTCAGCCCACAGCTCCCAGAGCGACTGGTGATCTATGTGAGCGTATCCCGCATTGCTGAAACGCTGAATCTGAGCACGATCATATGGGTATTCGAAGATAGAGTTCAAAGGCGTACCGAGGCCCCTGTAGTGATCTGTCATCTTCCTAGTGAAAGGGTTGTCAGGTTGATCGGGGCTACAAGGCTCCACAAGGCAGAACGTGACATCTGGTGATTTTCATGGTCAGCCACAAGCACCACAAATGTATAGCATGATATAGAAGGGCGCACCAGACGACAGTCCTGCACTCCACCAGATCAGGGCGTCAGCGGCCTTGACAGGCATGAATGTGGTAGAGTCCTCAGCAATGCATAAAACCGATGCGTGCTCGAGATCAACCACTGACTTGAGGAGCCTTTCCAGTCTTTGAATGTTGCGCAGATCGCAACCTATAGCCGCATATTCTTCGCTATCGAGTGCAATTGACGGATCGATGCCGGTTTTATCGGACGCTGGCGTACGAAGCAGGTCTCTCATCTCGGGCTGGTGCATGATGATGTTCCGCTTTGTCTCAATCAACAGCTCGTAGTCGACGTCGACGAACTTGGTATCGGAGCAGAGACTGCCCTTCTGGGCCAGCCAACGGAAAGGTAGAGGGTCGCTACTACACTCAGCAGAACTCCTAGGGGAATGGCTCTCGGAATGCAGTCCCAAACTTACTATCCACAACCAAAATTGATGATTACCTTCCTTTGGCCGGCTGCACGCTCGAGGAAATTGCGGACTACCCAGCTCACGGCCCGCATTCGGAGCCAGTTACCGCGGTGGATTGCCGGCGTGGCGCGTTTTACTTCTTTCACGAATGACTTGTAGAGATGTGGCCGCGACAAGTACAGGCGTTCGGTGCTCGCTTTCAGGGCTGTAGTAGAATTGTTCGTCTTTCCCTGGCGTGTCAGCGCAAATCCACCCGCATAAGTATTCAGGCCGGAGATCGAGTTGGTACACGTACGGCCATGATAAGCCCGGCGTTCTTCTCGAGAGGCATAGTATCGTCGACATACTTGACGCCATTTTTCTTGAGCGGGGGCGCTTTGGCGACATACTCGTCGCTATGACTTCCAGATGACAAAATCATCCTCGGGTTGGATTGGAGAAGGGCAGGAAGGGACACAGCACCGGGCATGCTTCAATTGCCACCAGCTCGGCAACAGCGCCTGCGGGAGACAGCAGGCCGCGACATTCGAACCGCCGATGTGAAAGAGATGGTGAATGTAAGATTTGAAGCAGACAAACGTTGATCTTGAAGTCTGGATTCTGGCCCTGCGTGACTAATCCTGCTAATCCCAAGCCGGCTCTACTCGGTAATACGCACCAATACGCCACTAGCCGCCACTCGGTTCCGCTAGCCGGCACTAATACACTACAAGTACGGAGTTTAGCTTCAGCCCAGGCCTGTTCGACAGACACGTGATGCACTTGGATCAATACTGTATAAGAACTTCGAGAACCAATATATACGTAACATGAAGCATACTTCGATATGATGATTTCGCCCAGTGTTTAAGTCGCCTCGCCCCAGTGTCCCGCATTTTTCTCGCTCCATACATCCAGGACGTCCTCTTTCCGACGTCCCTGTTAGTCTTCTTAAGGGATCTTCACTCACTTGGAGGTCGCCTTCTTCTTAGGCGTAGCAGGCTGCATCCTATCGCTGCCTCGGCCTTGTTTGACCGGAGCCTTCGCAGACCCTCCACTATCCTTGCCAGCTTGCTGCTTGACCGGCTGCTTCATGGCCGTCGCAGGCACAGTTACAGTCGCAGCCGTCAGGCCATTCTTGCCGGCTCCCTGCTTGGCCATACCCCTTTCTGCCTTCACTGCCGCCCCGGCCTGTTTAACATGACTTTGAATGCTCGAAGTCCCATGAGTCTTCGCAGCGGGCGGGCGACGCTTATTCTGTATTCGATCGAATGAGGTTCGCGGGAGACCAAAGATCGAATCCCAGAGACCGACTTTCGGTGAAGCATGCGGCTTCGGCGCAACAGGCGTGCCTGATGCCGAGTTGGAGTGTTTCAGAGCTCTTGCTACCTTCTCCTTAGCTCGCGGGAGGCTTTTAAACGCTACGCCGCTCCAATGCGAGCTTGCGGCATTCTTAGGAGGAGGCAGGGAGTTGCCCTGTGATGACTTCGGCGACCCAGCTTCCACTTTCTCGGCCACTACTCGTATATTGCTGGGGCTAGGGATTCCTCTCACTGGCGTGGCTGGTGCTGATGTGGGGTGTGCGATCCACATGCCGCCGATGTTCTGGAATCCTCGTTCCGCCTCCCTGGAACTTCTGATGGTGTGCTGTGATGGATGGGCTGGCCTCTCGGCAGCCGCCGTTTCTCTCGGATTCGATCTTCCAACACTCACTGTATTTTTTCATTGATTGCGCGGTTGGCCCTACGACAGCAGTCCGCAAGCCTCCTGGTGGTCTCTCGTCAGCTCGCGTTGTTCCCATAGCGACGGCTCCTTGAAGCCCTTGTGGGACCGCAGCGCTTCCGCCCTCCGAGATACGTGGGCCAAGGGCCCAACGTTGGTTCGGGGGACGACAGGGAGTCTTTGTTCCAAAGACCAATAATTCTCCACGTTTTTTGATAACCCAATTATCGTATCTATCAATCTCGAAAGTGCAGCCCGCGGTTTGCAGGAGCTTTGACAGGCTAATAGCGACCATAGGCGTTTTGACCGTATCGGGGACAAGAGCCGGGTAGTAGACAACTTCATGGAGGGTAAGGCGGATGTCTGCTGTTAGGTCGATCGTCACCCGTCCGGTACCTAAAAGGTTTCCTTGTGACGGATCAAATTCTGCGACGTCCGGGTCGGGAGAGAAAGTCTCGTAAAGCTCTAAGCTGTTGGTGAAGTGGTGCTTGAGCTCGGCATCGAGCACCTGTCTGGCTTCATGTAATGAACCATCGGGCAGGATATCGGGGCCCAGAAGGTTCTGCTTAAAACTCAGGATATTCATGATTCCAAGTTTAGGTTTTGGGATGGCAAGTTTGAGGAAGGAATTGTGCCGATACTGAGGGAGTAGGGGGTGGAAGCTCCGAAGGATAATATATACTTGTGGCGACGTCAGCTCGTCACCGGTCGAATCGTTTGTCGTGGTCCGTGTAGCTCAGAAAGGTGATGTCTCTGGTGCGGCGGTCAAAGATGTCACTCGGGTGACTGTTCGTAGAGGAAATTCGCTTTACAGGGGGCTTTCACTGGCAAACAACGTTCCAATCCCAGGTGAGTAACTGGCCAATTCATCAGAGAACAGCGCGCATTTCATGGCCTTCGCCTTCTCCATAATCTGCGCACAAGACACCAGCCCCTGCAAAATACTTCGCTTCGGTCCGTCTACACAGATGGACGGCAACAGTACACCTGCGGCCACAGGTACACGAGATACACGCTCCCACTCGTGCAGCAGTGCGACTCTCGCAGTTTCCAGAGGGAATGCGACGAAGCTTCGTCCGATATAGCCAACGTTCGCCTCCAACAGGTATGGCAGTGAGCGAATAAGGAGCTCGACGGTTTTCATCAATTCCAAGCGTGCGCCCAGCATTCCCTTGCAGAACGAGCTCAGCTGGATTCCTTCGGAGTTGGTCCCATATCCACAAAGCCCAGATATTTCGTGGGTCTGCCGAGACGAGTGTATGATGTCGACGATGGAGGTATAGCACTCAAGAGCGTGTATCTTGAACGATAGCCAGAAGGTCCAAGCTGAGGCAACTTGAAAATCTGGAAAGTCCAAGTTGCCGTGCCCACAGACGTAGGCTTCTGATTCCACAAACGCCCTTCCCTCTCGAGCAAGGAAACCAGTGCACCATCGTTGCAGGCCTTCCACAACGAATGAGACAGTCTCTACTGTTTCGTGCAGTCGCTCCCCTGCCTGGTTACAAATTGCATCTGCAGCGCACGACTCGTCGATATAGTTCATAATGGCAGGTATGTGCCGCGCCAGGAAGACAAGTTCGCCAAACTGGCCCTCCCCGAGCTCCTTTGCAATTCGCCGGTTGCCGACATGGCCGGTCGCCCTCCCCTCTCTGCAGAGGCCGGTGCCAGTCAGAACCGAGGGTCTGCGGTATGTAAGACAGAAAATGATTTCGAAGAGTCGATATTCTTCCATCAGGTACCGCCAATCGCCAGGGATCGAGCCGGATTGAAGTAGCTGATGTACGTACACTGAGCCCAGACCGCGGACTTGGTCGAATATGCGAGACATGCTTCTACTGACATTGACTTCGAAGATTGCGGCTGCATGGCCCGACAAAATCAACGCCAAACAATCGTTGACGCCAAGGCTTCCGCCGTTGGTGATCGAGCTAAGTTGTCGACAGATGAAAGGAAGTGTCTTGTGGTACGTATCCAAGGAAACTGCCTGAATGTCCTTGCGCTGAAGTTCGGCTCCAAGGATGTGGAGTCCCAAGGCGCGAAGCATGCCTGTTACAACAGGATTCTCTTGGACAACCGCCAGCTCGTACGACTCAACAACCCAGACCGCGCACGGAGTGATCAACTGCTCTTCCGTCACTCCTACGCCTGGCAGAGCCACTCGGTCCGGTAGAAAGCGGGTCCGGAACATCCCCAGCAGGGACAGCGTGTATTGCTTCTCCGGACTCGGCGCACGCAGCAGACCGCATTCCGACCCGGGAGAAGGTTTCCGCCATGATTTCCGTAACCCTGCTTTTTTGAGGTGGGTGCTGGAGTCTTTGGACCTATTTGACTGCCACTTCTTTTCTTCAACCCAGCGAAACTTCGGCTGACATGGTTGGTTGAGGGCTTCCAGCCGTTTCTTCTCCCTTTGACGTTGCCGATGGGCCTGGACATTCAATCTGACCTTCTCACGTCGGATCGCCAGCTTCTGATCATCATGGCAGCCAGCAGGCGGCCTTGCGCGAGCCATCTGAATGTGGGAGCCACTCTGGATGGCTTGAAGGTAGGTGGGTTTGTCGAGGAGAGCGAATATTCAACTTAGCCCTTTTTTAATTTCTGTCCTTTTGCGCCCGCCATCCACTCGACGGCCTCATGCGTCAGCAGCGCATCCGGCAGAAGTATGACGTGACGCTTGATTATTTATCGCTGTGTGTCCTCTCGATTCGAAAGAGGCGGAATCTGGAGAAGTGAAATGTCATCCGCTTGGCCGCATCAGCAGTATTACCAGAGTGCGAGAACTGTTGAAAAGTATAAGAAGTTGCGATTGGAGAGCAAGAGGGTGACAGTTTAGGCCCTAAGCGCATGTTGGCTGGTGCTGACAACTTGGCGTCAAGCCACCCCAGTCCGATTTGACAGAAATGAAGCTCGTGTTTGCGATTCCAAATGGTCATACAGTCCGGCCTTTCGGCGTCGGCGGCTTGATGGCGAGGGAATGGTTGTGAGATCCTGTTACAAGAGCTGAGCGGACGGCAATCTGGCTGAGACTTCAGCACTTGTTCAAGATAGTTGTTGTGTACGGTTTGCTGTTTACAGAGGGCGATGTCTCTTTTAGGTGGCAGAGATTGGTTTGCAGCACGCCGTGTCGACCCCCAGTCCATGTGCGCCAAAGGGAAATGAAGTGCAGAGTTCAGGAAGCAGGCATCAAACGGGGCGATTCCACAGCCGAACGCAAGTCTTCTTGATCGTCTGCTTGAGAGGCTGTATTTTCTTTGCTTACTATGCGTCTTTCATCCTCGACAGCGTAGCTTTCCCAGCTCTCGAGTCATTCGGCCTCCCAAGTTGTCCTGTGATCCACTGGCCGATTTCTGCCATCTTAGGTAAATCGACACCCGTTTCACAACCGAGACTGTGCAGCAGATGCAATAGATCTTCGGTGGCGACATTGCCTGTCGCACCCTTGCTGTACGGACAGCCACCCAGTCCACCGACGGAGCTGTCGAATATTCGCACGCCATGCTCCAGGCCGACAACCGTGTTCACAAGCGCCATCCCGTATGTGTCGTGGAAATGGAGGGCGAGATCCTCGTTCAGAATTCCAGCCTCCTTCAAGGTGTCTAGTAGTTTCCTTGTCCTAGGGGCAGTGCCCATGCCAGTGGTGTCAGCTACAGAAACTTCATCGCACCCCATCTCTAGCAGTGTCGCGGTGATTTCAGCCACCTTGTGCGGATCAACATCCGGCCCTTCGTAGGGACAGCCCAGAGCAACTGAAACGTAACCGCGCACCCGGATATTGTGTTGCTTTGCAAGCTCCATTATTGGCTTGCACCGCTCCAGGCTTTCTGCAATGCTGCAATTTGTGTTCTTTTGCGAAAAGGTCTCGGTCGCTGCGGCAAACAATGACACCTCTGTCGAGTTTGCGGATTTGGCCTCGAGCCTGGCCTCTCCAGCCGGGGATTCTCCCGGAGAAGGAGACGGGGGTGGCGTAGGATAGCCCGAGGGATTCTGTGCCCCCTTGACTTGGAAGATCTTGACCAGAGTCTCCAGGCCTCGAATGTTAGGAACGAGGTAGTTGTATGCTATCCCGTGAGGCGCGGCAGGTGGGTGGGTCAGTATCGACTCAAGTATCTCTGCTGTCGACGCCATCTACTTTGGTCAGCTAGATTATCCTCTGTGAAGCGAGCCAGACTCACTTGCGGAACCCATTTCGCAGGCACAAAGGATCCTGCCTCCATATGTGTGAGGCCTGTCTGCGCCAGCCGCCTAATAAGCTCGAGCTTGGTCTCGAGAGGGATTGAACTCTTCTCATTCTGCAAGCCGTCTCTTGGCCCGACCTCGACTATTCTCACATGGTCGGCCAGGCATTGTCTTGAGGTACTGAAGCTGCGAAACGGGAATCTCGTGAGGGGCCGAGCAAGGCGGGTGGGAAGCGACTTCATTTTGAGGATTGGCCGTATGAACTCGGGTTTCCAAGCCAAAGATACGGAGTAGATCAAGTGAATGCAGCTCCGCTAGTTGCGTTCACTGAAGAAACAGGGACAGTTGCCATGGACGGTGATCAAAAAGAGTGGCGTGCCATGGACAGACGCGTGTGGAGAAGCCTCAATGAACGGAAGCAGTCCAGATTGCGGAGAAGAGACGAGCCTGGACGAGCAGTGGCTATTCCGATATCGGTCATTTTGTCGAGGTGCGATTCAAGTGCTACGGTACATATCATACATCCATGTGTCATGTTCAAGCTTTCAGCTTAAATCTTCCTTTCTCAGCTGCGTCCAGGCCGCGGACCGCTATCACGCAAACGCTTGACAGCATCAGCAGCCCAAAGTCATACCAGATCAGCGTGATGTATGCTGTCGGATGTTGGCCCTCTGCAACTAATGCACCGCCGACAGGCGAGCCCCAGAGAGCCCCAAGGCCGCGGATGAAGTATATGAATCCATTGACTGAGGCATATGCCTGAGCGCCGAAGACTTCTATTACCGTCGTGGGAAAGAGGGAGTTGTAGCCTGACCATGTCAACAGAAGTACAGAGCCATCGGCATCGAGTCTTACCTCCAGCAAAGAGACCATAAGTGACAACAAACGCAATCCACAGCCGCATGTCATCGCCATAGGCGCTCGAGAGCCAGAACGCCACCACAGTAACTGCGCTCCCGAGCACGCTGAGCACCAGAGTGTTCTGTCTGCCTGCAATATCCGCGATAAAGCCCATCGCGATCCGACTTACTGTATTGACGGCATTGTTGATTGAAAGCAGGGCTGCACCACTAATAGACGGAGCTGTTAGCTTCAGTTAATGGAGCGTCTGGCACAAACCCACAATGCAGCAGTGTAGCCCAGCCTGGTACTGAACTCGGGCAAGAACGTTATCGGCACCAAATTTCCCGCTGCCTGAGCCATGGCAGCTATCGCCTGCAAAATGAACGTAGGTCGTTTCGCAAGTCTGATATCCACGAGGGTCGGCCGTTTCGAGAGACTCCGTGAGACCGGTGTGCCCAGTATAATCGGAATGCATATAGCGAAGTTGACCAGGCCAAAGACCCTCAATGTCCAAGCCGCTCCCAGCTTTGCTAGCAGGGCGCGTGCTGCTGGCGCGTACACCAGTCCACCGACGCCGGCACCCGATAGGATGAACCCCATAGCCGAGCCACGGTGAGCATCGAAGTACTCCGGAGCCACAGCAAGCACCGGAAAGTACACCAGTGAGGTGCCCACTCCATAGATCAAGCCTTGTGTAAGAAGCAACTGCCAAACCTGCGCGCGCTCCATTAGAACCCGTCCACGGCATACCCTAGACAAATACATACCTTGTGACAAAAGCTCGCAAGCACGTAGCCCAGTCCAATAAGCACAGCACCCGACCCCGTAATCCACCTCGGGTCCTTCGATCTCGCCATTATCGGGTTCACCACGATGCTTCCACCCCAAGTCAAACCGGCCGCCAGAGTCCCTACGAACGCCACCATTGCTTTGCTGGAGACCTGGTCTTTCGGGAGGAAGGGGTCTTTCGGACTGCTTCCATCGGTCAGGTAGTAGTTGAGAAAGACTCCGTAGGCTTGGTTCAGCCCGATGGTGACGAAGACATCGAAGAAGGCACAGAGGAGTATGCTTGTCTGCCTTTTTCGCGACACTGGTCGCATAGCCGGTTGGGCATTGGCCGGCGTGACCATACGTTCAAGGCCGATCTCATCCTCAGCTCCGTGTAGTTGAATGGATTCTCGTGATTCAAGTGTAGTCAACACGCCGGCTGAAGTCATGGTGCCAGCATTCATGATGGCCTCAAGTCAGCCTCATGCCAGGAAAACAGAAAGAGGAGGCGAATACGGGCAGTCGGGCTATTCGTAGAACGAGGCTGTTTGAGATGCGGAGGACGAAGGGCGTGCGATCCACACTCCCTTCACCACAAGGAGAAAACCGGAGGCCAGAAACAAGCCCGACATGCTCACCACGCCGCGAGAAAAGGGATCTCAATGCGGGGATTATTCGAGGGCGGGGAACCTGGCGCCTAGCGGCACTGACGGCACCAGCGGCCTGCTGGAAACGCGTCATTTCCAGGCCCAAGATCACCCACCGATTCACCCAAGCCGCTCTTAAGGTCCCTCCCTCTCTCGGCAGGGCTGCAACACGCCATGGTTCAACCGCATCCTTTGAGAGATCGAACGGACCGGATACTCGGACAGGTGAAACAGGTCCTTCTTTCCTGTCCTCCCTGGGGCACTGGGGGCAGCGAATTGACAGAACAGAACATGGAGCATGTCCATTCTCTCGATCGCTGTGGTCTTCAGCTTCATTACACCTTTGATGAGAGCTTCACAACGTTCAAGAGCCTCGGTCATCGAGATATCGAGTGCCGCTTCCTCCTTATAGTTATGAGAAAGCTCTTACAACGCATCTATCATCTGCGCCTTGCTCTTGTCGATGATCTTGATTAGCTTGACATTTTGTTGCTTTCGGTCAGATATGAGCTTGTATTTCAGATCCTCGTTAATCAACGAAAGGGCATAAGAAAAGTGGGAAGACCTACTTCCATGGCGCCAGAGGCTACATAGCTCTCCTTGAGCTTGACGAAGCGGACAGTCAATCCGTCGGTGAGCTGGCGCCGCTTCCTCATGCCGTCGCCGTCCTTGGCTTTATCCTTTGTCTCGGTCTTGATGTCTGTCAACCGGTCCCATTTCTATAGAATCAAGCATGCAGGTGTGGATGAAGCAGGGGGAGACGCACGAGAAAGACGAGAGTGAAATTGAATAAGAAGTGGAAGAGCTGGTTGGAATCACGACGGCAGATCAGGTCGCTTTTGTTGTTGAATTTGCGCAAATGGGCACTGACATTGGACTTTGGAAAACCCGGTCGCTGAAGATGCCACCGTATCCATCAATGCCCTCGCACTTGAGTAGGCCAACCACCATAGATTAGTGACTGACATGTACAAGGTTACAAGGTTGGCTGGCGTTCCTTTTTGTGAGAGCAATTATGGGAAGGCGTTGTCATTCTCATCAACCGCCGCTGATGTAGATGCTGGCGAAGACACGGGTCTTATTGTATGTAAAGGGTCAGACTAGTTCGTCAGTGCTTAATCGGGTCAGCCCATAATGAAGGTGTAGTCAGCAGCTCTCACTGTCGCTAGAGGTCCAAGTCATTTTTATCTCATCAGAAGCTCACCGGGTCTGGCAGATAGAGTTTGGCCGCGGTCTGTTCCTCGGGCGTCTCTCACTAAGCCTTCTCTTCACTCTCATCCACAGCTCTCGGGTCCCTCTGTCCTCACGCCAAGGTGGCTAAACGTGATCCAGGCCCCATGCATGCGATCGCAGGATTCACCAACAGCTAGGTCTCACCCAGATAGCCGGGGTTTGCGTGCATACATATATCTGGGAGAATCTGAGGTCGCTGTCACATTGAACGTCGCTGCATGCCAAGGGCCTAGGTGATTCGACCAACAAGATCAAACGAGGCATTGCTGGGGCAGTGGCCACTCATGATCACGAGCTGCGATTTCCCGAAACCCTAGTTTGCCAAAGTTCTCGCCTCGCTTCGCGCACCGCATCGCCCACTGCTCAATGAACTGCTACGCCTCACTCCAGTCAGAGATCTGAAGTCAGCCTCGTCCTTCACCTCTTCTAGATAGCGCCTTTACCGCTTTCACAAGCCGTTGTCGACTTTACGTTTACCCAAGAGCAAACAACACTAAGATCCCATTGCGGATTGAGGAATAAGGAGTGACCTCGCATCCCACACAGCCCCAAGCACATGGCAGGCGCATCATCTAACCCACCTTTTCCTTTTTCATGACTTCAATAAGATGGCGGTAGCTGGTTACACAATCCCCCTCTCCGCATAAACGCATAAACGGGCTGACATCTCGTCACTCTCGTCGGCACGCGCATCGTTCTTGATCATGCCAGTGATCGCACGATGCTGGGGCGACAGACCGCATGCATACGTTATGAGAGTTACCCGAAATTCCAGATGAGTGCCAACCTTCAGCCGCGCTGCGCTCTGCAGGAGACTATAAGCGCTGGGCAATTCTACGTCCTGGACGAGCCTACCATTCTCAACCAAATCAAAGACGCCTTCGAACCAGAATTTGAACGACTGAAGGCGGCAAAAGCTGTCGAGGGGACGGAAGAGCAACGCACGGCGGCAAACGGACAGGTGAACGGCCGAAGCCCCTCGCAAATTCTCTATGGGTGCAACTACGATGAAGTCAACCGGACACTGGTCGGGATCCTTGCGCTTCGGTGGATTCACAATCGCGACTACGAGCGCTTTACACGGCCCCAGCCTCCAGAAACACGGCTGACGGAAGAGTCGTTCGAATGGCTTTATCAGCTTTTTGCGACTGGCATCAGGGACCTCGATGATCTCTTCGCGCTCGTTTTGTCTATGGTCATTAATGACTTGGGAAAAGACCCCAACTTAGAAGAAGACTACTATTTTCATACTCACCGTCGCTTGCCCGACCAGAATCATGACTCACTCCTGCTGGAGTCGGCAAAGGCCGGCATGATCCCCGCCCTAGATTACCTGAACCCTGAAAAGAGGGAGGAGGTAATGCTTGGTCTGGAGCTTGGATCTGAGTTGAATGCCGGCCAGCTGGCCCAGGCGGAGAGTGTGCCCGTCAATCTCGAAGGACTGCTAAGCATGCGTGGCAAAGAACACGCCTTCGACCTCAAATTTATGGAACAGATCCTTGACGTTGCCGGAGCACTAGGCCATCTCGACTCAAGCGGGTCGAAGAATTTCATCGAACCCGTCTTCCAAGCCTTCAAAACCGTGCATGAGGTTTCCCTCGACATCATAGCAGGGAATTCGAATCCAAGGCAAGGCTATGACAAGGTGCTCACGAAGCGAGGTAACATGCTTTCTATCAAGGGATTCCGCAGGTTGAGTGTTAGCGACCGGGAAGAACGGGCCTTGCTCAGACTGCTCACAATGGGCCGTACAGCGGACAAAGAGCAGGCCGAGTTGTTCCAGAAAGCATTTCATGCCTTGGATGACCAGAACCGGGAACTGCTCGTCACAGGACTGAACGTGGACGGAAATGTCAACGAAACTGCCGTTCTACCTTACTACATGCCGGCCATAATATCCACCACATTAGAAACCACAAAAGACTCGGATGAGGAGACCAAATGCCGAGCACTGACCTCCCTGATGAGGTACTTGGCTAAAGTTCTAGGAAGCGCTGCGAATGATCTGACTGGATTCCCTGAAGGCACGTTGTTCAGCGGCGAGGTGCCAGGTATCATCATCGAAAGGAATATGTCGAAGGCGCAGGATGTGATCAACAGCCCGGCGTTCAAGACGAACCCGGACCTTCTGGACGGGTTGCCCATACCAGATGGACAGATTCTCCAGCGGCGAAGGACCAGCCAGTCTTGGTAAGGGGGAAAAACGACTTATCAGAGCTGCCTCCCCCAACATCGCAGCCGTTCAGGACATCCCCGTACCCAACAAGGCTGATAGGAAGCTGGCGTCGTGGAACCCGGAACCACACGTACCCAGAGTCTACAGGCGAATAGACGCCGATTCCATATGGCTCTGGGACGGAAAGTTCAGCAGATATATGGTTCGAGGACCTGAATAGCACACATCTCAAGCAGAAGCCTCTCAGCCATGGCTTCATCCACAGAACCACGATACTCTCAAAGTTTATTCAGCGCTCACGAGCGTTATGCCTCCGACAGCACGCAAAAGCTATAAAATACGTACGCCCCGTCTCCTCCCCGGGCTTGAAGGTCTCCAGCATACTTCTCTCAGCTTCACCGTCCACGGTCCACAAGAGCCACACTGCCGCCCCAGCAGCTTGTTACCATCCAACACCTCCCCCCTCCCAAACAACCAATCAAAGCATGATTTTCGCCATCCTCGCCTGGATCATCGGTCTCGCCGCCCTTGGTGGCTTCATCGCCGGTGCCGTCAAGGGATAGGCGGTGCTCAGCCAACCTAGAGCACCTCTACCACTCTCTCGCAATTTCGCCGCCCATCCCGTCCAGCATCACCTCTATCGAATTTGGTTCCCGGCCCAGCACCTTCGATCCAACAGATCTACTCGTAATCGACTGCAACACCATGGTGCCCTCTCCTTCCACAACCCTCCCCCGTACGATCCACTACACAAACCCTGTCCCAGCATCTGGCTCCCACCTCGACGCCAGCCGGACTCTGCGCAACAGATTCTATCCTGACGCGACGCGCCTGTGCTTGGCGGACTTTCTGACCGATGCGAAGAAGAAGCGCGCATATGTCGAGCAATCCACTTCCACGGTGCTGACTTGGTAGTGGTGAGGCTCGTGTCCAAGATCAAAGTATCGCAGGATTCATGCTCCGTCATGCTTAGATCATGTAGTTAGCGGCGGCGGCGGCGGCAGCAGCAGCAGCAGAAGTGGATCGATAGTTGGATACAGTATGAATGGCTCTTTGATTCTTGTTCTTTCTCGTGTCCAAACGAATCTCATCCTTGCGCATCTCTCGTCTTATCCTACTGTTCTCATGCTTTTCATGTATCTCGTACTATGCGAAAACCTCGTTCTCATCGATCATGGGCGCGTTATTCCTGCCAGTCAGCCAGCCAGCCAGCCAACCAACCTACTCCTCTCTTCCTTACATATTATACACAAGATTCTGATACAGGATATACCACTCGTGACTTGACGCAACGCAACGCAGCGCAACGCGATACAAGGCAACCCTTCGCTTCGCTAAGCGGTATTCCTCCTCGACCTCGCGCTCCCCCTCTCCTTGCCGAACAAATCCCTCCAAAACTCGCGGAACCCGTACCCCTTCTCGGCCGTCTCGTCGCGAATCCGGCCCTCATGACCCGTCCACTCCTCGCCAAACCGACCCAGCACGCTGCCCTCTTTGTGGCCGCGCACCTCCATCCGGACCTTTGCGGGCCGGCGACTGCGCTCCAAGATCTCATCCCCTAGCAGCGGGGCCACGTCTGCGAAACAGCGGTCGAGTTCGCGCTGGAGAGAAAAGTAGGGTTTCTGTGCGATTTTGGGAGCCATGAGGTTATACGAGCGGGTCAGGGCGTTGAGTTCCTGGATCGCGAGCGTGTGATATGCCAGTTCGGCGGACTGCCAGGCTGGATCGCGGAAGGGTTGCGGCATGGGGAGGACGGGAGAGGGGGAGGGAGAGGAGGAGGAGGAGGACGACGACGACTCGGTGTTGGGTGCTGCGCTTGTGGCCGCTGACGGCGACGGCGCCGACACACTGCTTCCCGCGATGGGAGCGTCCTCCGCAGGTTGCTCTGTGACTTTGATCTCCAGTTGCTCTTGGCCGGATTCCTGGTTCGGGTTCCGCGGCTCATCCGTCTTGACTTGTGCCTGAGGTTCAAGCTCAACCGCAGCCACGCCTACAGCAATCTTCTCTTCCACGGTAACAGTTGTCAAAGTGCCATCACCGGCTATACTTGAGATGTTCTCCACCCGTCGCAACGGCCTCGGATTTACTCGTTCCTCTACCAGCGCGTACCCCTTTGCCCGGCGGACTTGATCCTGCACGGTCCCGCCCCTGCTGCTTATCATTCTGGCCGCGTGTCTTTTCCAATCATTCCGTAACCGCCCTCTGAAGCTGGCCGCCGCCCTGACGAGTTCCTGCTGCTTCTCAATCCACGGGGGCACAATTTCCTGCTTCTGGATGATTTTGTTCATGAAGTATTCCGTCGTGTCCAAGAACGGGCTATTGGCATTGTAGTCGCGCCCCACATTGATGCCCTTGCCTCGCGGCAGGTTTTTGAACTGGCCCCTAGCGATGGCGTCTTCGATGCGCTCGTTCGCAAGACTTGTCAACCCGGTGATCGTGGTCGGCATGGGCCGCGCGCCGGGTGAGAAGCGATCTTTCAGCTCCTTGCGCCATTTCTCGCGTTCTTGTTCAGACATGTCGTTCTGCTGGCTAAATGCGTATATGGAGGTTTTGTCGCGCGCGTTCGCAAGGCGGTCGGCCGCAGAGACATTCTTCTTCGGCGCGGGACGCAGGTTCACAGGCGAAGGGCGAGGAGGTTTGAAGGGCACGCGGAGTCTCTTGTGGCTGTCGTCGAGCATGCGCAGGGCAGAGTCATGGAGGGATTCGCTGCCAGTCCAGGGGTCTGCGCCAGCGATGTCGCGGGTGCCCTTTCCGGCCGAGCTCTGAGATGCATATCAGTACCGACCCGTCGATAGGGGAAGGCGTCCAGTGCGTACAGGCATGTTCACTTGGCTTGCCGCCCGTTGATTCTGAGCGGCGAAGCTCGTCTGGGCTATCCTCTCTTCCAACTGTTGCTTTAAGTCTTCCGAGAAACCGGCGTCGTGCATCAACTTGCGGTCGCTTTTGCTCCCAGTGTCGATCGTCTCCTCGGCCATCTCAGCCAGCCTGCGAGACATGGCTCCCTGCTCTTCCGCGTCTTGACTGCCATGCTTGGGGACATCCTGTTTTGTTTCCGTAGATGCTTCGGCCCGAGCGACCGCGGTCGTAGAGAAAGGGTGGCGACTGCGACGAACCGTCCTGGCTCGGGACTCGACAGATGTACCCCGCAGTTTCTGTGCTCGGAGGCATCGGGAGCAAGTCCACAGGCGGGCGCCGGAGCTGCTCATTGTAAGCGAGGGAAGAGAACAAGGGGTCTATAATACGAACAGGAGCGGAAGGCAAGGAAGGATCAAAGAAATGAAAAGTGACGGAAAGATGGGCATTGAAATGAATCTTCATATTGGACGCGAATGGTTCGCCCCAGCACAAGCCATCCAGCTATCTTCTTTTCCGCAAAATCCGTCCAATCGTTGATGGAGATAGATTCGTCAAAAGAGCCTCCGCATAAGTCGTAGCCACTCGCTAACTTCCAGCGCTCGTCGCTACTGATTGCCGTGTATAATGATATCGTGGTTTGCTAAATGATGCCTCCGACCCAGATTCCAACATATCCCAGACCCCTTTTTGATCCATTGTGTCAGCGCATACCTGTGTGGGCGCCCTTCGTCCTGCATCTCCATATACGTCTCCTGGCTATCGCCTCCGCTCATGGCACCGTCGCGTGAACACCTAGCCTCGCCCGTAGAGCAAAGCAGACTGCCCACGAGCACGCTAAGCACTGGCAGTGGCGGCGAGTTCTGCAGGGGTCGCCGAGTCGTTGAGATGCTTGAACCATTCCTCAGGACTATGCCCAACTCCATCCAAAGTGGCACTGCTTCGGTCGCCTGTGCTGTTGCTAGGCGCGTGGTTTTCCCTCTCGTCCGACAGTTTGACCAGACCAGCAAAACCGGAGACGCCTTTTAAGCCTTCTTCTTCTGGCTTCAGGGTGGTTTTAGTGCCGATGATTTGGGTTGATCTCTGTTGTCGTTGCTCTTTACCCTTCTTTTCCCGGTTTCTCGCTTGAATCTCGACCATTTTGTCACGGATTTCGAATGAACGCTTGCGGTCCGCCAACTCCTCCCGCAGTCGCTTGCGCTTTTCCTGACCCGTTCTGCCAACCCGTCTGTTCATGATCCCGTCGTCCAAGAACTCCGTTTTCAGGACCATGAAACTGACGCCATCATGGGGGGCGGGTTTCGAACCGTCTTTTTCACGCTCAGGCCAACTACGGCTCTTGATCCCGTAGCGCACACTGTCGGTATAGCTCTCCAGCTGTGGAAGTACGACCAACGTGATATGCAGATCTTTGCCCTCTGAGACCGTTGCCGGCTTTACCGGTGCTGCCAACCCTTCGATTTTAGGATTTTGGTCCTCAATCAGTCTCTCCAAAACGGCGTCGTGGGGCCGCGCCGATTCGATGAATCCAGAATGCATGGCCGCTGCGATGGGATCAGAGTCGTCCGTGTAGATTCCCGAACCCCAGAGGTATTGTTCGCGACCAATGAGATGTCTCTCTCTCTCCCGTAGCCACATCCTGGACACTTTGACCGTATAAGTGCAGTTGATCTGGTCTGGATCTGAAAACGAAGGTAGAAGGTTCGGCCGGATGGAAACATCAAACTTGTCCTGATGTGGTTGAATGTTGTTCGGCTGCGACACCACGGGGTCATACTTGAAGATCCCGAGATGACGACGCCGGTTGCGTGCGGCTTGTGCGACGACTGTGGATATCTTGATTGTCTTCTTGGACTTGTTGAGATGCCGTGTTGCAGCAGGAGGGGGTAGTTGCAACTGAGAACTCTGGAGTGGTTGTGACGGGTTGGATGTAGGAGTGGCCGCCCGACGACTCAAATTTGGTGTTTGAAATGCGCCATTTTTCCTTTGTCCCAGACCGGTATCATCCAGGTCCAGCTTATACGAATGTGCATACTTACTTCGTTTACCCCGACCGGGGCCTTTCTTGACGTCGCCCACGTCACTTTCGGCTCGGTTGCTCTCATCTAAAGCCTTGCGATTACGCTTGCTGATCCCGGACGTACTTCGGGACATCTTCATGAGGTTCTCCTCACTCAAGCGAGCACCACCTTCATCGCGCTTGAAAGGGCTGGCGGACAGGGGCTGAGACGTCGGAGTAGGACCTGCTGAAGCGGACCCTAATCCACTGCCGATACCAGCGAAGACCCGACCATGCTCTGATTTAATGCCGGCATCAGGTGCTGGGGTATGGGCTTGCGCTCCTTGGACAGCCTGGGGGACAGGCGAGTATCTACCTCGCTTGGATTCGTTCGCCAAGCCAAGGATCGTTCTGTGTTGCGATAATTCTTCGCTACCTTTGCGGGCCGGGTCTTCCAAGGGTCCTGAAGCGACAGACCCTGCAAACGGCGAGTAAGCTCGGTTGTTACGAAGCCGATCACCAAGGACCGAGCGGTCGCTTTGCGACTGAATTGAGTCTTGCCGCATCATGTTTTGGGATCCGAAAATCGGGTCCCCTTGTTGACTCAGAATTCCTGCTAGTCGACCCTCACCGCCGTTAAGATGAGGCCGTCTTAGATCTGGCGAGAGAGACTGGGTGAGAGGACGTTCCTGGGAAGCCGACATTGGTGGCGGCGCAGAGTGCGGAACTCGTGACAGGGTTGAGAAGCCCGGTGGGCGCGTGTCATAGTGTCCCGTAACACCGTTCGAACGAGGGGGTTCTTGTCCGTGCATTAGTTGCTGGGCCGGCCGATCGACTGGCGCTAGGGAGGGAGGTATGCTCTCCGGTCGACTGAGTGGGTGAGATGTAGGAAACGACGGGGACATGTGGCTTGGTTGCGGCTGACTCTCTGGTCTCTGCAAAATGCCACCGATACTGGTGCGACGAGCTCGATCCTCGAACTCGTCCCTGTGTCCTGTCACAGGACCAAATGGAGGGGTATATTTGGATTCATGGAAAGGATTCAGATTCGACTGAGTCGGCTGTGATCGCGGGGGAAGGTCGTGAAAAGGACCAGGGCGTTGAGTCATTGTTCCGGAACTCGAACGTTGGGCCCTCACCCCCAGTGACTGTCCAACAGCCCTGTCAGGAGTTTTTGACCTGGGCTTGTACGAATATTCACTTGTAGTCGTCTTGCCCGAGTATTGAGGGGGCGACATGACCGCGCCAAGCGACATCGACGGTCCTTGATGTGAAAACGGCCCCGACGGCGTTCTCGCAGGTTGGCCGTGGTTGTGAAAAGGATCGTGCAGAGGTCTTTCTGGTTCAGTGCCCAGCATGGAAGATATCGACATGCTACTTCCTGGTCGCTTATGAGGAGGCGGCGGCCCGTTGTTCGCAGCTGTGGCAGCAGAGTTTGATTGCATCGGAGGCTGAGAGAATCGGGGAGGAGGATAATGCTGTGGAGATGGCGGCAGCATTGTGCGAGGAGGACCAAACATCAGCGGCGGTTGTTGATGCTCGGGATAGCCTAGGAAGACATGTTAGATCTAATGACCAGCGTATACGGTGCGGCGGAAGTCAAGTGCGATGTGAGTGGTGAAGCATGAAGTAATGAGCTGGCGCATGATCAACCACAAGTGTGCGACCCGAATTATTGCCCAAATGCGTCAGGAGAGTGAGAGCCTACCAGTAAATGCACGGCGAGGGCTTGATGGCCCGTTGAATGGCGGCGAATGGCCTGGCATCGCCATGGTGGTCTGAAGACGTCGTTGTCTGCGACGTGCGCCGGCAAGAAGTCAACGGATGATCAACAGGGAGCAAGCACCAGCGTGTGGAGGCTGCAAGGAAGTCGATGTGGATACTGCCGCGACCAGAATTGGAGAAAAGACCGGGTGTCAGTAATGCAAAGAGGTCACGGCCGGTAGAATGATACAGGCACGAGAGCGCGTTGGTTCGTTAGGTCGTGAATACCAAAAGGGAAGGATACGGAGGCATAACGTGCATCGTGGACAGGACGAAAGATGAAAACGAGGATCGAGGGTGAGGATGGATCATGCGAAATGTGATGTGGATGCCGTGTCGCCAGCGATTTTGGCCTGGGGTGGATCTGGCGCACTCCAACTGTGGAACCAGGGCAGCGCGACAACTTTCCGGGGCACCAGGCAAGCAGGAACAGCATCAAATGGAGCTGTTGCTGCCTGTGGGCGAAACGAACTGGGACAAGCCCAACGTGACGCCTGTCATCACAACCCCCAGCCAGTGAAGAATGCACCTGAGAGGTCGGCCCATCCACCGAAAGCAGGGATCCGAGCTCAGCTGCAGGTTGAAGATTTTCCACACCGAAGGCACCGGAAGAATAATGATCGTTTGGCGTCTAAGGGTAGCCGGGTGTGGATGCTTCTGCTCGTTAGCTAAAAGCTTCCAGGGCTAAACACTGCTTAAACGGGCGCCTGCTCGCCGCGCCAGAGCTGCAGCTTGCCAATGACGTCGCTTTTTCGAAGGGTTCTGGGCCCTGACATGGGGTGTACTTGGGGGCCGAGGTCGGTGTGCAAGGATCACGGCCTGTGTGTTGTGAGCTTGTGACAAGAGCAGTTGGTTTCTTTAGGAGGCTTCCGAAACCAGCGACACGACGAGCTCACCTTCAAGCTGCGGTCATGCTAGTTCTGATGATCTTCGCGACTTCGACCACCTTCCGTGCTGTGCCGCTGCGATGGCTGGGTTGTTTGCTGCCGGTTGCTGGCTTCTCCCACTCTGCACGCTGACAAAACAAGGGTTTGCCGGGGGGGTGCATGACTTGCCACGCATGGTGTTGGACAGACACCCCGAGTAAATATATCCCAGAATCCCCATTGGTGGTGCGGCTGGAAATTCCTCGCGGACATCTCACGCCTCGCAGCACTTGCATGTTTACTCGTACCCATCCTGGTGCATCTAGATCGGTGTGATGATAATCATGATGACGATAGAACCTATTCCGGGCCACTCTCCCTACGTCGCAATATGATGATGGCCTCAGTTGTATAGTTCCATAACAATCATCATATTCAACTGTGTGCGACGGTGGCTACGAACTGAACGGAGTCTAAAGCTGTTGACGTGGGTCACAATTTCTTGCAATAGTCCCTCCCATGGCGAACTTGCCAATTGCACAACCAGACCTCGAACGCCATGCCAAGAAATCCCGCGATACAAATTCCACCAGAATCACTGACGGTGGTCGCAGATAGAGAGAATTCCCGGTCTTCCTTTGGTACATGGTCGCTGATTTCCGCGAAAGTGTTCACATAGACCAGGCCACCCAGCAAACCCTCCCAAAAGATAATTGCGAAAATGACGTAGACATTCGGGATGAAGTTGAATAGCGCGTGCAGCGTCAAAACAATCAAGTTGACCACCTGCAAGAAGGACGGTAGGTATAGGTTGTGAACGCGGAGAAATGGCGTCGACGACCGTGAGATGAAGACGCCCGCTTGGTAGATCGCATTATAGGTTGGGTAGAAAGCCCGGAAATGCTTGAACGGGCTCTGCGGAAGTGGGAATAGGAGAGTTGGCGAGACGCCCTGGTTGATGGTGTACTCGGCAATGTAGACCAGGAGCAAAGGGAGCATATATGGTAGGAACAATCCTCGAGCTCGAGCCAAGTTGCGCCTAAACAATGACAGCCCAGTAGTCTGAGCCTTTCCAGCAAAGGCCGGTTTCGGACCATCTGGGGAGGAAAGCAATCCCTCCCTTTGCTCTTGATCGACATTGTCGTCTTCTCTGAACAGAGAATCGTAGTCGTCGTGCGTCCTAGCGTGCGATCGAAGGGGCTCCAGAGGGAGAATCAGGAAGAAAGAAAACAGCATAATTGCTGGTAGGCAGGCAGAAGCCAGCAAGGTGGTGTTGACATCGAAGCCAAGGGTCGTGGTAGCCATCGCATATGCGCCTGCTCCTATCAACCCTGCTCCACCTGTTCCACTGCCCCATGCGGCGAGGCTGAACGGACCATAGTAATGAACCAGACCCAGGAAGCTCAATTCGCCTCCGCCGCTGCTCAACGACGCCAAAACTACCCCAGCCAACTTCGTTGTGATTGTTCCACCATCAGTGTAACTAGGCGTGAGCGCGATCAGGAGCATTCCTGTGGCGCTCAAGGCCACAAAGACGAAGATGCGCACCGAGTAGGGAACGAGATGGATGAAGTATGGCGCGCAGAGCTTGACGCCGAAAGAGGGAATGACATCGGCGAGGAGTACGACTCCCTTTGGTACACCAGGCCCGACAAGGTCGAGCGCAGCGGAGAGGATAATCACATAGAGCACGTTATTGATCAGTCCTGCGCACAATTAGCATTGGTCGCCAGGAGACCGGAGGGAGCACAACACATTCGAAGGCTGGTACTGATAGAGCAAGATGCCACTTACCGAAGAGCCAGAAAGCAATGCAGACTCGTGGAGAGGCACCGTTGAATGTGTGCTTAAGACGTTCGCCGAACAAGGCCCATGACGACGAAGGGGAGCCAGGAAGAGGCAGTGCCATCTCGATGGCAACATTCGCAGGAGCTACGTTGGCATGACTTCCAGTGCCTGCAACAGTTTGGGAAGCAGTTTCAGTTTTCGTTTTGATTGTGGTGAGAGATAAGATACAGTGTAGGACGAAGTGGCCAAATGACATATGCACTTCTGTGTCTGTCTTCGGCGCAGTTTGATCAGCCTTGCCGGCGATGGGGAAACTTTAGTCGCGACATTCACTTCCAGGAAGTCCGCAGCCCAGCCCGCGCAAAAACCTAATATGCGGAAGCATCTACTGTATGTATGTGCACTTACTCGTAGCCTGTAGGTGCTCGGAGACGCGAGCTCCCTAATAGTGTGGCATCACAGACTCTCCCACCAATGCCAACGACCCAAAGCCCTAGAGGCCGGAAACTGTCGCTGCTACACTTGCCATCCGTCAAATCCGGTGCTTCTCTCCTTTCTTTTCTGTTTGCAGATGAGATAGTTCCTCCCGAGGCCGGGGACGCCGGCGTGCAAGTCTGGGTACTATTTAAGTGATATTGTGTATGACTTCAATGTTGGATCTACAGTCGTGATGATCATTCCGCATCGAGTTCAAACAGGATGAGATTGTGTGTTCTGCAAACTCAATGTTTCCCAACAACGCCCCTGTCAGTCATGCTGTTGATCCTACGGTCAAACCTCCATGGTCTCCCCGGTGCCGATGCGGTCCATCTCGGACGGTGGCTGCGACCCGAGTCACGGGAAACAACAGGGAGGGATAGTCGAGCAGGTTCTACTGACATTTGTACGCCCAATACTTGCCGTGTTCATGAGGTGGAGCGGCACCAGGACCGGTGGGACAAAGAATGGCGTCCACGGGGTGCCCGTCTTGCAGACCGGTTTGGGTCCAGAGGTCGTTGTACTGTTAGCAGTATTCATTACGCTGCGCTTTGACCTGTTTGCGCGCAAAACAGTCCACAGTTAGATCCCTGGGAAATTTCCCAAACAAAGGGGAAGACTGGTCAAACACTTACGGCCCCAACCTCCTCGACGGTTCGATACTGGACACTCTCATCCTGCAACATACTCGGTCAAGTGACGGGGCTCTTCACCTCCATCCGCCAGCGTTTTCTGGATGGCTCGCCCGGTCGTGATCCCATGGCTTCCAATTCACAACCTCGAATTTATCGTGGTTCTTTCGGAGAGCGTCCACCACTTGTCGAAGAGCTCGACGCACTGGGGGGTGAGGTCGGACCACGCCGTCGTCCCATATGATGGCGATCTTCCATCGAGACGTTGGGGGCGCAACTGATCGTCAGGGTAGAGGAACCAGAGTAGGATCACCTCGCCACGGTTGAGCATCCAGGTAGGTCTTCATGAATCGGGAGGTGCTCATGGATCCGTGTGAGCCGACGATTCTGTATCAGTACTTGTGTGTCGGTGAAAAGTTGAATGTGCTTATATCGCGTTGGCGGAATCCTTCAGATGACACTCTACTCGGGTTATTCGTCGAGCGCAGCGGTTTTTGACATCTGTCAACACAAGAAGCATCCATCCGTACAATGGAGGCCTCGCCAGTAATGATCATCCTGCAGCAGCTGATGTTGTGTGCCTTGCAATTCAACAGTCATTATTTTCGTCGCCTAAGTCAATGCCCAGCGGGATTTGTAATACGCCGTTCGATCCAGCCAAGAAAACTACCCATACGAATGTTGCCTCTGGTGGAAGAACTTCTCCATCATCCTCTGGCGTTTCCGCCACTGCGAGTTGCATTTCTAACAGCCTTGGGATTTTACCCGGAGTTCACGGTCCGATATCGCTTCTTGGACTATGGCTACTGTCAGAAAGGAAACAGACCGTGAGAAGGCGACCCAGCAGGAAATCAACCCGACCAGGCTCGACCCCACTGAGGGGGCGACTCAGTCGATGGACGTTGGAGTCGACGTTTACACAGAACGATGACGGAAGATATAAAAGGCTTCCTGCCATGAGAGGTCTCCATATTGTGCGCGAGGACACAACTCTTGTTGCTGTCACAGATTCTCTATCAGCACATCCAGATCGTTCAGAAACCCCTCCTCATCAGCATGGCAGCGACGTCGGGCAAAGACGTCTTTCTCATCGGACCTGGATTCATTGGCCGCGAGGTCCTCGACCTACTGCTTGCGGAAGGATACAGAGTCACCACCCTCACCCGGCGGGAATCGTACGCAACCGAGCTTCAAAAATCGGGGGCCAAAACCGTGCTCGGCAGTCTTGAGGACAGAGATGTCATTGTCAACCAGACCGTCGCGAGCGACATTGTCATCCATACCGCAACGGCTGATCACCTCCCCTCTGTAGAGGCCGTCATTGCCGGAATCGAACAGCGAGCGAGCCAGGGTAAATCCACCATCTTTATCCACACAAGTGGCACTTCGCTCCTCAGCGACGACGCCAAGGGTAACTACAAAGGCGACAAGATCTTCTACGACGACAAGCCAGAAGACATTGATGCATTGCCGGACTCTGCCTCTCATCGCCTGATAGACTTGGCGATCGTTCGCGCTCGCCAGAAACTAGGCACTCAGGCAAAGTTGGTCATCATGATCCCGCCCTTGATATACGGCGCGAATCACGAATATAAACGGCTGTCGATTCAACTGCCGACCCTAGCACGCTTCGCTTTGAAGCACGGGTATGCCGGTCATGTTGGGAAGGGGGAATCAGTGTGGTCAGAAATCCACGTCAAAGACCTGGCTCGCGGTTATCTGACCATCCTTCACTGGCTCGAGAGCACCGACGCCTCCAAAGTTCTCGACAATCCCTACTTCTTTTGCGAAAACGGGTACGAGTTCGCATGGAAAGACGCAGTGGCTGTGATCGGAAAGGTCCTCTACGACGCCGGCAAGATAAAGTCCCACGAACCTCAGACAATTCCCGAGAGCGATTTCAGTGATCTGTTCGGGAAATATACAGCTTGGGTGGTCGGATCCAATTCGAGGAGTAGAGCGAATAGATTGAGGCAGCTGGGTTGGGAGCCCAAGGAGAAACGATTAATGGAGTCACTTGTGGAGGACGAGATTCCATTGATCTTGGAAGAAAAGACAGAATTCTCCGGTTACGCTGGTGTCGCTGCCAGTGGAAGCGGGTAAGCAGCGTACATACGAGTAGAGATGTGCTCAGATGTCATAATGAACGGAGGATGCAAAAGGGGAATGGTTTGGTGAGGCGCACTTGTCCCTCCCCTCGAAATGCGGAGAATCAAGAGAAATGCGTCATATCAACAACTCGGCGTCGATAAGATAATGCTGTTGTATGGCGTAAATTCCCCTACACGTTGTCCTGTTTCTGAGCGACGCGGGTTGCCTCGATGAGCCGTTCGTGATGTTGAAGACCGCCCTGCGACAGCGGGCTGTTCGCCTGTCCTTCTCCCCGCGAAGATGGGCGTCGACACAAGGCACTGAACAACAACCATTTCCTCCTGACAACGAGTGGTCCCATCCTCCCACCAACGCCACTGTATCAGACGACGAGATATACCGGCTGGCAGCGAAGCCTCGCCGGCCACTGACCCTGGCAGACCTGGTCAAGTACGCACCATTGAGAGCCGTGCCCTGTGCTTACTGCGAGACTGACACTGACCAGACATGGCAAACCACCGCTTCGAGACGCAGCGCTTCTCTCCTCCGCCAACTTCACCCTGTCGCTCCTCCCTTCGCGTCTCGCGCACCGCATTCAAGCCCTCCGAAACCTTCCCTTCATTGTGGTCTCCAACCCAAATGTCTCCAAGATATACAACAACTACCTGCACTCCCTCTCAACGCTGGAGCCGTTCTACAAGAAGCCAATCGAGACGATTGAAGACGAGAGGAAGTTTACAGAAGCTATGGCCGACCTCGTCCGGACACATTCCAACACCATTCCCACCCTCGCACAGGGATTTCTACAATGTCGAAAATACATCGAGCCCGCTGAAGTGACCCGGTTTCTGGACCAGCACCTGCGTGCCCGGATCGGCACAAGACTGCTCGCTGAGCAACACCTTGCCTTGCACATGGCGTCAACGGCTGATGCAATCAAGCAGAAACCCGACCCCACCCACGTAGGAGTCATCGACCTCGCCGTAAAGCCCGCGGATATCTTGCGCCGCTGTGAAGGATTTGTAGCCGAGGTGTGCGAATACAAATACGGAGTGCGTCCTTCGCTCGTGATTTACGGGGACCAGGCCGCAGAGTTTGCACACATTCCCATGCATCTCGAGTACATCATCACGGAGCTTCTGAAGAACGCGTTTCGCGCGACCATCGAGAGTGGCAACGAGAAGGAAGCAATCGAGGTGACCATCGCATCCGCCCCAGACGTGTCGACCACGAAGCTCGAATCTCTAAAGAAAATGTCCGTGAGCAAGGAGAACTCGTATGACTTCTCACAGGAAGGATTAGAAGAGTATTGCTCCGACGCCGACGATCCCATGGGGCCGCTCCATTCCGCCGTCCCGTGTATAACGTTGCGGATACGTGATCGCGGAGGAGGCATCCCACCGGAAGCACTGCCCAACATTTGGTCCTATAGTTTCACCACCTTCAACAATGAAGAAGCCGCCGCGGCTGCCAACGGTGGTCTGGACAGCGAAGACAGCGATGGTCTGGGCGTCATCTCGAGCACCGGAGCAGATCAGTCCTCGATCGCAGGCCTAGGATACGGGTTACCCCTGTCGAGAGCCTACGCCGAGTATTTCGGCGGTGGGATTGCCGTGCAGAGTATGTTTGGCTGGGGCACGGACGTGTATTTGACGCTGCAAGGTATCGCCAGTACGAAGGAGATTAAGGAAGCTCCAAACGGGTTAGAGGAGCTCCAAATGGAAAAGGAGAAAGAGGAACAGAAGGACTGATCATCTCCATACGGTTTCAGCTGGCTGCCTAACTTGGAGAGACCCAAAGGCCGCAGCATTACAGACAAAACAGCCCAAGGGAGTCCCAGAGAAGAAGGAAATACACCGCAACCGAGAGGGCAGCAGCCAAGTCGCAGATCCAATGCCGGGTACATGAAGGCTGTCAGGCAATGTCCAAGCTAAACACCGTACTTTTCGTATATGGCTATGTCAGACCGGGAAACACGGACATTTCCTACCCTGGTCTGCCCGGTGTGGCGTGGTATGTTGTACCACCAACCATGCAGTTCAGGTGAAGACGGCATGAATCTTCCCACTCGCCCGATCGGCCAACCTCTCCTTCATCGGCAGGCCGTACATCTCCCTCACCCACCGGCAGCAAATGCTGCGCGTGTCCTTCGGGTCCACAATCTCCTCGACATTGAAGTGCGTGGCCGTCCTCACTGGGTTCATCAACCGGAGATACTCGTCCTCCAGCTCTTTGTACCGTCTCTTGACGGCCTCGGGGCCCTCTTTCTCACCAATCTGCTTCAGCTCGTGGCGATGCCCGACTTCAATGCCTCCGTCCAGGGGCAACGAACCCCAGGTGCCCGACGGCCAGGCGATGCGCATCCACGGATCGCGACTGTCGAGCATGATGCCGCCTGCCACCCCGTACACGCGGCGGGTGATGACGCTGAAGATGGGAGTCGTGGTGCTATAGTAGGCCTTGCCTAGTTCGACGCCCCATTTCATGGTGGCGGTGCGTTCGGCGACCGTGCCGATGGCGTAGCCGGCTAGATTGAGTTAGTATAGAATACAATATATCAAAGAGCGAATAGCACGTATGAGAGAGAGAGAGAGAGAGTGTGTGTGTGTATGTAGCATAGGAAATAACAGGGCCAAATACTCACGGACATCCACAAACTGGACGACGGGCAGATTGAAGACGTCGCAAAACTTCAACATCTTCATCAACTTCTGGCTCCCCATGGCGTCCAAGGCGCCGCTGTTGACCTCGCAGTTGAGGCTCAACACGCCGACAGGCCTGCCGCCCAGCCTCGCGAGACCCGAGATGCCCGTGGTGCCCCACAGGGCGCCGATCTCGAACCACGAGCCGCGGTCGACGACGGACTCGATGATGGTGTAGGGATTGTACATGCGCGACTTCTTGCGCGGGATGATGGTGCGCAGGGCGAGGTCCTCGCGATCCACGGGGTCGGCGCAAGGCAGCACGCACGGCGGGGCCTCGAACTGGCCGCAGCAGGGCAGGTAGGCGAGCACGGCGCGGATCTGGCGGAAACAGTCGGCCTCGTCGGCGGCCAGGTTGTCGATGGTGCCGTTGCGGCAGTGCACGGCAGGCCCGCCCAGGTCGGCGAACGAGAGGCCCTCCTCGAAGGTGGCGCCCTCGACGACCTTGGGCCCGGCGTTGAACAGGCTGCCGATGTCGCCCGCCATGACGCTGAAGTGGGTGCTCACGACGCGCGCGGCGCCCAGGCCGATGGCCGGGCCCAGCACCGCGCCCAGGTTCGGGATGCCCATGTTGAGCTGCTGCACGACCGTCTTGAGCACCGTCACGTGCGGCAGGTAGCTGTAGCCGTTGGTCATGATGGTGCTGACGCTGCCGCCGCCCGAGGACCCGTCGACCAGCTTGACCACGGGCACCTTCAACCGCAGCGCCAGCTTCTCGCCGTACAGCGTCTTGATCGCCACGGACCCGTCCGCGTGCCCGCTGCGGATGCTGAAGTCGTCGCTCGTCAGGTAGATCTGGCGGCTCAGCCCCGTCGCCGGGTCCGTCACACGCCCGAACCCCTGCGGGTTGTTGCTGGGCGTGAACCCCCGGACGTGCTCGGCCTGCGGGTTGGCCGCGTCCTTTTCCCACTCGACCGTGCCCGTGACGGACCCGAACTCGCGCCACGTGTTCGGGTCGAGGAGCTGCGCGATGCGTTCGCGCGACCACAGCTTGCCGCTGGTCTTTTGCCGCTGGTAGCCTCGCGACGTGAGGTCCGGTGTCTGTGCGATGCGGCGGAGCGTCGATAGGTGCCTGAGGATGTCGCTGTAGTCGTCGGGCAGGGCGGCCGATGGGTCAGAGGTTTTCTTCCTCGGCTTGCGGCCCCGTTTGGTGTTGGCTTGGGATCCGCTCTCGCTTGAAGGTGAATGTGAAGGTGGAGAGATCTGGGATGTCAGCTGCGAGAGACGGCTCGACGCGCTGGACGTCGATTGGGAGTACACCGGGTCGTCTGCTGGGGGGATGCTGCCACTGCCTGTCGCTGGACTTGGAGCACGTTGACTTGCCGGGTATGGGGGTGGCATCTGTTGTCCGTAGACGGGGTCGGCGACGGTCTTTCGCTGTTGACTACCGGGTTGTGAGGAGACCGGGTCGTCGGCTGCTGAGATCTTTCCCTGTCCTGGGCCTGGGTCGGGTGAGCCCGACGTAGCAGGTGCCGGTTGAGTTTGTGCGTAGACCGGATCGCTGGCCGTGGCTATGGCTCTCGACACCTGAGGCTGCGAATAAACCGGGTCGTTCGCCGCGTCCACTTGTCCTTGACCCTCCTGATTAGCTGCTACTGGGCGAGGCCTTGCCCCAGCCTCGACAGGCTGGCCATATACCGGGTCGTTGATCCGGCTCACTGGCTGCTGCCCTTTTTGATCGTCCCCTCCAGCGGATGCCTGTGAGTAGACGGGGTCATCGCTACCAGCACCTCCTGAGGCTGTAGAGGGCCTTGTGTACGACTCCTGAGACCCCGGCCGAGGTTGAGGCGGCGCACTCACGGGTTGAGAGGTGACAGGATCGCTGACGGTCGAGGCCCGTCCTTTCGAGTCATCAACCTCGACGCCCCATGATGAGGCGTCACGCTTTTTCGAACTCATGCTGTCCCAGAAGGTGAGGACCTTGTCTTTGAGACTGCTCATGAATGTGTGGAACCAATGCGGACGGAATGGAGTGGTGGTCAGTTGGAGCTGATTTTGATCCTCAGAGGAAGCGGTCCAGTAACACCCCCTTCTCGGCTCGTCTTGTTGACTGTCTCTTGACCTCTTTCTACGGATCCTGACGACTTACTCCCTCTCGCACGTCAATCCATGGAAGGGAAACCACAACGCCCTACCATTAGAACGGGCTCATCGACGTTGGAAGAGGCCCTGGCTCAAGGCTAATCCTCGGTTCCCTCCGCATTCTGGAGAATCCGGAGAACAGCCTCGGCCCACGTCTCGAGGTTATCCGAAGCCATAGGATAGTCCGGACACTTTAGTTCGCTCCTGTGTCCTCAAGGTACCGAGTAGACAGGGTAGACAAGTTCTTTCTTTCGCTGTCTAATTTCTGGCAGGCATACATGCATAGATAGACCTCACACGGCAAAAGCTGGCTGCATAGAGGCTGCCTCAGGCACGGGCATAAGGATTACATACATAGACAAAGATGCCGCCACCACCCCAACGCCCCATCTCCCGCATCCTGATCGCCAACCGGGGCGAGATAGCAATCCGAACACTGCAGTCGTGCCACGAACTGCCCAACCCGCCAACGACGTTCGCGCTCTACACAGACAATGACAGCACACATGTCTCGCTGGGGCGACCACATCACGCGATCAAGGCGCCGAGTCCGGCATCGTACATGAATATTGATTACCTGATCGGCGTGGTGAGGCAGAACCAGATCGACGCTGTGCATCCCGGTTACGGCTTTCTCAGTGAGAGTGCCGAGTTCTCGAGACGGATGTGGACGGAGGCGAGCTGTGTGGTGGTCGGTCCAGGGTGGGAGGTGCTAGAACGCACGGGGGACAAGCTGATGGCCAAGACCCTCGCCGCGGAGTGTGGCGTGCCTGTCCTCAAAGCCATGGACCGGCCGACCGGTAGCGTGCAAGACGTCAGGAGCTTCGCCGCCCAGGTCGGCTATCCTTTGATGATCAAGGCCGTGGACGGCGGTGGGGGCAGAGGCATTCGCCTGGTCAGGGGCGAAGACGCGCTCGAGAACGCCGTGCAGAGATGTGTTGGTGAATCCCCGAGTCGGCTGGTCTTTGCCGAGCAGGCCGCTGTGGATGGATACAAGCACGTCGAAATCCAGATCATCGGTGATGGAAGAGGCGGAGTCAAGCATCTGTGGGAACGAGACTGCAGTGTCCAGCGGCGGTTCCAGAAGATCGTCGAAGTCGCTCCTGCGCCCGTCCGAGGCCGCGCTGTCGTCGCGCAAGTCATCGACTCGGCCGTGAGGATGGCCAAGCAGCTGAAATACCTGGGCCTTGGAACATGGGAGTATCTGGTCAACGTCAAGCAAAACCGGTTCTTCTTCCTGGAGATCAACCCGAGACTGCAGGTGGAGCATACCATCACCGAATGCATTACCGGAGTCGATCTGGTCAAGGAACAGCTGCTCCTTGCTCAAGGGATACAGAACCTAGAAAGCGTCCACTCTGGAAACGCGGACAAGGCACCACCCTCGGCATCGATACAGTTAAGACTGTGTGCGGAAGACCCCCTCTCAGGGTTCTCCCTAAGCATTGGAAAGGTCACCGACGTACAATTCCCCACGGGTAACGGAGTCAGAGTTGACAGCCACCTCTCACGCGGAGGAGTGGTGGGCTCCGACTTCGACAACATGATGGCAAAGATCATCGTCACATCCTCGACGTTTGGCGACTGTGTTGTGAAAGCACGACGAGCCCTGGAAGAGACCAAGATCGCAGGAGTCAAGACGAATTTGAACCTCCTCAAGGCTATCCTGGCCGACCAGACCTTTGCCTCAGGCGAAGCCGACACAAGCTGGTTGGAAACGAACCTGGAGAGTCTCGTCCAGTCCGGCGAACACCTGGCCAGCACAACCGACAGCCTCGACGCGTCGATACCGAAACTGTCGCTGAACAGCAGCCAAGCATCGGCCGTTGCTGCCTCGGCGACGCCTTTCAGGAGAGGTGACGCCTGGACGCTGGTGCTGGAGGACGCCAGGACCGAGCCGGCCGGGCCAACAGCGAAACCGCCAGCGCATCATCTCGCCATCGAACGGGTCACTCGCAATGAATTCCCCGAGGCTCTGATCGCTGACGTCTCGTACACGGTCCCGGGCCAACAGCCGCAGATCTACAAGATGACGCTCAACAGCACGACATCCTCGGCAGACGCCACTGCCTCGACTCACAGGAGAGGTGATCCCAGCAACAAATCGCATGTTATACTGCCCATGAGCGGGAAGCTGGTCGAGGTCTTGGTTGAAGAAGGGGACGAAGTAAAAGAAAACCAGGTGATAGCTTTTGTCAAACAGATGAAGATGGAGTTGGAAGTCCGAAGTCCCCGAGCAGGCATCGTGAAGTGGGCGATTGAGATGGAAAACGAGGAGGGGGACGATGTTGCGGAAGGAGTGTTATTAGTGGAATTGGAAGAGGAGAATCTACAGAAGCCGGAGATCAGGTCCAGACTGTGACAGGCTCTTCTCATAGATTACAAATTTTGCCTGGCTCAACGAAACAACATTCTATCAACCATCGCCGTGGCGTCTATCGTCTCAAGAATTCCTCGACCTCAAATCCCACCCTCCTCTTCGCCTTCTGCCAATTTTCCATCTCCTTCGCCTGCTGTGCTGGTGTCAAGTCCTTGCTCTGCGATTTATCCTCACCTGCATTCCCCCTCGTCGTTGAGTGGGTTGAGCTGACAATCCCCGTCTTGACAATGACCGCCCTGGAGTCATGCAACCGAATCTCCACTCCCGTCCCTCCACTGTGTGGTTGACTTGACGCCACACTAGGAAGTCTGTCTCTCGCAGTGGGAGTGGTCGCATTCACCGCACCAGAAATACCTGGAAGAGACGCTGGTTTGTTGACATCTGAACCCTCAGCTGGCTCGTCATCTACGCCGCGAATGATAACGGTTATATCTGGCCCAACGCTGCCTCTCCACAAGGTGGCGAACCATTGCCAATGAGCTGGTGGAGAGAAACTGTCGTTGATGGGCATGCTGATGGAGCTGGCGTCGACAGTGGTGAGCTGGAAGTGTGGGACGATGGCCACGGGGATGGTCGTACTAGCGGGGTTGGTAATGGTGCTAGATGCGGCAGGATGCGGCGGAGGGAAGTTACTGGTGTTTAATGTGACGGGTGCGGCCACGGGAGGAGGGCTACGGGATAGTGGCTTCAACGTTGAGGCTTGAGAAGGCAGGGGTGAGGCCGGCGGGGGTGATGCGGGCGGAAGAGGAATGCGTTTCGAGTTCGGGGGTCGCATATATGACGACGTTGGTGGACGAGTATCAAGGACGGAGGAAGTGGGCTCGTTGCTTGTCCAAAGTCCTGGAGTGCTCAGACTTCTGCCCTTGTGCGACGTCGAGTTGGAGGGAGTCGACATGACAGAAGGATCTGCAGCTCTGACAAAAACTGTCCTGGGGGAAACCGCTGAGTCGAGGTCCTCGGCGTCGGTGCCCCGACTTGGTTCTGGCTGCGGTAGTGCATCAGATCGAACAACCTCGTTTGGTGTCCGTGGAGGCTGATGGTTCTCTTCGACTCCACCGGTACCAAGGCCTGTCTCGTTGTTGCCGAGCATGGTGGTTGGTCCGCTTCCCGGTCTTGAAGAAATATAAGCAACTATTTCCTGGTTGACCTCGTGCCATCGGGTCATGAGTTTTAGATACGCGTCTGTTCCTCTCTTCTGTCCATGAACGCCATTTCTGGCCTCGTGGAGGAGAGGATAAGGGTCTGGGCCTTCAAAGATCTTGACTGCAAATTTGCCCTCCTTTTCCAATTGCTCAGCCAAGGAGTTGGTCATGCTGTTGACGCTGGTTGCATCCAGACCCTCCACAGCAATGATAGCTCCCCTCACCTCAGGCTTCGGCGAAGTGATACCAGGAGGCGGCAGCGGCCCGGACAGCTGAGAAAGGACTTTGATCTTGTTCAGAACTGGGATAGACATGATCATGGCCTCGACGCCCGAGTTCTGGACCTGAGCCATGGATGTCTTCGTAGGCGTCTGCGATACCAACGTTTCAATGGGAGGCAAAGCCACGCTTGAACGGTTTCGCTGATGCGGATGGGGTGCACGGATAGGTTGGAGTGGCGGGGGGCGAGGGTATGCTCGAGGAGGGGATACCAACTGTGGTTTGGGGACCTGGACATGCTGAATATGTGAAGGGTGCAAAACCTCCTGCCGGACATATGCACCATTGGTTGTAGGAGAATGCACATATGAGTATGCTGCTTCAGGGTAGACTTCCCGAGCAGGGATGTAGACACCATTGCCCAGGCGACGTCTCTTTGTATCTTGCGATTCAGCGGACGGAGGAGTAGGGATGGTTTGACCAGGAGGCGGAATGGCGTACATCAACCGAGAATCGACTCTCTGGAAGCCGGCATGGTCTGGCGAGATTCGCTGGCCCGGAGGCCCAGCACTGACAACGTAGCCACGCTTCGCCGGGACAGTGACAGCCATGGTCTGTTGTGCAGTGGAGACGGGCGGTATATAGACGGGTGTTGGGGGGTTGTTGTAGTAGTTCAAAGGCTTCCCACCGCACTTTGCGCAAGGCTCTTGGGGTTCGGCTGACGAAGGTCCAGACACAGATGACTGATTGCTGACCCGGCCGTTGCGTCGTGGATGATAGCGATAACCTGGATACTGTTGTTGGTGACGGGCTTTCTCTTCCTAAAGAAGGAGGAAAGTCAGTATACAAAGGTCTTTGTGTGATGGTTAATGATAGTAATCTTTATTCCAACGTACTTCCGCAAGCAGGTTCCATTCCTCTTTGGCCTCGGCGGACAGACCACGCCATTGTTCGCCAATAATCTTTGATACTTCCGGGTTCGGAATACCTGGATTCTGCGCAATGATGCTGGCCTGTTGATGTTGGCGGAACAATATGAAGGCTATGTGAACATTAGCGTCTTCACGTCCCATGATCATGCAGGCGGCCTCACAGTTTCGTGGTCGCGGAATCTTGGGACTTGCGGGACACAAGCACACGTTTTCTTTGGACTGGGAATTGCTTCTCACGGCAGCGGGATGAGAACGGATTCCCATTTCCAGGGAGCGGCCTCGAACGGGCGGGGACGCAGAGCCAGAACGACCATTTACAGGTCTCTGTAGTTCTCCTATATACTCTTGTGCAGTGGCAGTAGTAGGCTTTGAGCTCTTGGAAGCAGGCACGTGGACCGTGTTTCTTCGGACACCATCTTCGCCTGCAGAAGCATGGTCTTGAGATCGGTCACGGAATAAGTGATGCTGTGAGAGGGACGAAGTACGACGCAACGCGGTATAGCGCTCAGTAGGGGGTTTGGGCAGCAACCGATACCATGCTGGAAGGTTGGGCAGATGATGGTCACTGGAGGCCGAAGTCATAGCGCAAAGAAAGGAATGCTTTGTACCATGGCCGTGCGACTTCTTGTCGTGAAGGAAGAGGGCGAATAGAGGGTGGGAGAGCCATCAGTCTTTGTACAGCATCAAAGAGAGCACTTACCGTACTCGCGCCACCTTCTGCTCTGTTTCTTTGTCTCTGCGGATTGAGTCTGTGACGGGGCCCATGGTCAGTAGCCATGGCGATGAGCCAACTTGCGAGGCTGGGGACAGTGAGGCCCGTCTCGGTTTGCTTTGTTCGCAGAAGGTCCCAATGCGGGAAAATGCGTCACCAATCACCGTGCACCCGAAACAATAAGGTGAGGAATGCAGAGGAGTGTCGAGGAGACAAAGAATGAGTTCATCTCGTGTCGGGCAGTGGAGTCCTCATGAAGGCTGAACTTTCAAGGTACCCGTTTCACTGTGCTCAGGTTAAGTTTGATCAGTGACTAGGCCAACGGTTGGGAAATGCCACTCAGGCCTTTTTGAAATCGCCTGAGGCTTGGCCGTCACCGGGATTCCACGGGGTGTGCCATGATACTGTAACCCGAAATGCCTTTCACTGAGCTTGGACACGCGTATCAGATCGGAGTGAGGCTCGCGTGTTCTTTTGCTGAGCAGGAAGGAAGTGGCGACCCGCGTTCAAAAGACACATGAGGGTGAGTGCTGCTGGCTTCATTTGACCCAGCAAAAATGATTGATTGAAGAGGGCTGCCTGGTCGGCCTGCTTTGTTTGTGCCTTTGAGAGAAACGGCTTCTTCCCAGCCGACGGGAAGCAGATATCAATCGCGGAAATCTTTCGCCGTTGCCATGGCAAAAGATCGTGGGTCCAATGCACGAGATATACTCTCACACTGGCGTCTCTGCGGCAAAGAGGTAATGTTGAATCTGAGGAGGTGCGCATGTCACGAATTGCATATTCATATTCTCGTCACTCATACTCGTACATTCATGCTCATGTCACTTTTCTATCATCCAAGGCCTAGAGATGCATTTTGCTTCGAAGGATCAGAACAAGTCGCAAACAGCTACCCACGGCTTGTTACTCAACCAGCAAAGATGCGGACGTTCAGGTCGATGCTAGCCGTGGCAATGACACAACGTATCTTGCCCCCTCCGCCGCTGTCCTCCTTCTTTACTCCATTGGTGACGCCGTTGGATTCTCCGTTCACCGGTGGTTGAACTGGAACATCGGGAGCCCACCTGATGCTGCTAATGAAATGCTGATGCGCATCATCGACCACCTTGACACATTTGCACTCCTGTGATAGATCCCAGCACCGAATGGTCTTGTCGTCTGAGATTGACAGGAGGTAGCGTCCCGCAGGATGAAAGACAAGACCCCGAATCCAGTTGTCATGGCCTACCAGGGTCTTGTGGCATGTTCCTCGGTTGTCCCAGATTTTGATCACCTTGTCTCTGCCGCCAGTGGCTAAGAATTCGCCACTGCTGCTTGTTGGAGGAGGCTTCTTGTAGCCAGCAATGCTCGCCAGATGCACGTAGGATGAACCGGGAGCAAAAGCTACGCATTCGACGACGTGTTCATGGCCGAGAAATGTGATCTTGACTTCTCCCGAGCTCGCATCCCATAAGCGGGGCACGTTGTCGTTGCCGGCGCTCAGCAACCACCTGCCATCTATTGACGGCACAACTGCTCTAACCCATTCGGTGTGACCCTTGAGCGTCTTCAAGCAGTACCCTGTTGTGACGTCCCATATTCTCAGTGTTTTGTCTCTCGATGCTGATACCAGGGTGTTCCCAGATAGTGGAGCGCCTGCAGCGCCGGAAGGTATGAAACGAATGGAGGAGATGGAGTGATCGTGACCTGGTAACGTCCGGATGTTCTTGTACTCATCGCTGGGGTCCCACAGCCGAATGGTAAGGTCACTACTACAACTGGCCAGCAGCGTGCCTCCACGGGGGCCGCCAAAGTCAACGTCCAGCACTGCTTTGGTATGGCCCTTCAGTGTCCGCTCCAATTCGCCCAACTCCCAATCCCATATCTTGATGGTTGAGTCTTCGGACGCGGAAGCAAGTGAGGAGAAAATAGGGTGGAATGCCACTGAGGTAACTGGCAGGCGATGGCCTTGTAATGTGTGCCTGGCGGGCGCTTTAGGTAGCCAGGTCTGGGGGTCAATTTTTCGGGTCGAGGATAGCGGAGTAGCCGAATCGATCTCTTGCTGGAGCGCTGCATTCTTTGCTTCGAGATCCATGATCTTCTTCTGCAGTCGGACGACCGAAGTCCATTTCTTCTCGAGCAGGGTCTCGTACTTTTTGGCGGTGGCATCGTCAAACGTGTCGGCCAAGTTGCATTCCCGACGCACAGCATTTGCACTTTCTGTCATGCCAATAGAGAGTAAGTAGGAGACCATGGACTTATGCCTGACAGAAAGCGAGTTAGCCATTACTTTCATAGGAAACGCACTAGAGCCGACCTACAGTTCCTCTGCTTGACGAGAGGTCAATAACTGGCTCATGTCTGGCATCCGCAGGCCCACTTGAATCGCATGCGGTGTTCAAACAGCCCCCGTGACTCGTCCAATTGCCTTTCCCCTGACTGCAGGTGGTAACGGCTGATAGATAAGAGTAGAAGTTGAGGAGGAGAGGCGAGATGAGGTGCGGAAGGGAGGTCGCAGTTGGCAGGGTGGAGGAGCGAGATATTGGGAGGGACCATGGAGGCGGTTGTTGTCATAGTCCCAAGACAATGTTTATAGTATCGCAAATTCACTGCCACCTTCTCCAACAATCAAACCACAAACAAATCCACCCCGTCGTTACAAACTCGTCACTCACAAAACCGGTCCTTGACGCGTCGCATAACCATCGCATTTGCTTGACGCACCTGCAGCACCGCTTCAGATCGCAGAGACCGCAGGCGCGGTTCCATAATCCCAAGAGACCGCATGCGCATGACGCCAGCACAACAACGCCAGGTGAGCCCATTCTTTCCCCGTGGCTTGTCTAGGAAGTCGACTAATGTACTCTGACAGTCTCTTTGCGCGTCTCAAGAGCAATAGGCCCGGTGCAAGCCTCTTCTCTCGCCTCCGCCTCCGCCTCTTCTCCCCGACAAGCACCATGGCCGACGGGGAGGAGGACTTCTCCAAACTGCCGCTCGTCGACAGATTTACCCACAAGAACTGGAAGGCCAGGAAGGGAGGATATGAGGCTGCCGTGGCAGCGTTTGAACTCACCCCAGATGAAGCAGATCCCGCCTTTCGACCCTTTCTACAAGAGCCGAGCCTGTGGAAGTCGGCTGCCGGCGACTCGAATGTTGCCGCTCAGCAAGAAGGTCTGGCTGCTTTGTGCGCCTTTCTAAAATATGGCGGTGTCCAAGCCGCCAGGACGTCGCGAAATCACACCCTACAACCCATCTACGAAAAAGGGCTGTTGTCCACGAGACCCCAGGCCAAAGCCAGTGCCCTCGAGGCCATCCTGCTCTACGTCGAAATCGACAAGTCAGATCCCGTCATCGAAGAACTACTCCCTGCTCTCTCCCACAAGCAACCCAAAGTAATCGCTGCGACCCTCGGCGCAATCACTGCCATTTTCCATAACTTCGGCGTCAAGGTGGTCGAACCCAAATCTGTTCTGAAAGCCCTTCCTAAAGTCTTTGGCCATGCCGACAAGAATGTCCGAGCAGAAGCCCAGAATCTCACGGTCGAGCTATACCGATGGCTAAAGGACGCTATGAGGGTCATTTTCTGGAGCGAATTAAAGCCCGTCCAGCAACAAGATCTGGAGAAGTTGTTCGAGAAAGTCAAAGAAGAGCCGCCGCCAAAGCAGGAGCGTCTGACGAGATCACAGCAGGTAGCCCTGGCCACGGCTCCCCCACCTACAGCGGGTGGGCATGAGGATGGCGGAGAAGAAGTCTACGAGGCAGAGGAGGCAGAAGAGATCAACCCGTTTGACCTCGCAGAACCAGTTGATGTCCACTCCAAGATTCCCGCCGATTTCCACGAAATGATCAGTTCAACCAAATGGAAGGACCGCAAAGATGCCCTCGACGCCTTGTTCAACATCCTCAACACCCCTAAAATCAAAGAAGCCCCATTCGACGACCTAGTGAGAGTCTTTGCGAAGTGTATGAAAGACGCCAATATTGCTGTGGTAACTGCGGCAGCCAACTGCGTCGAAAAGTTGGCACTTGGTCTGAGGAAATATTTTGCCAGATATCGCTCCACCATTATGTCGCCCATGATGGAGAGATTCAAGGAGAAGAAACAGTCGGTGGCAGATGCCTTGGGTGCCGGTCTCGATGCTGTGTTTGCTTCCACGTCCCTAACCGAATGTCTCGAAGAGACTTTAGGCTTCCTTCAGAACAAAAACCCCAACGTCAAGGCTGAATCAATAAAATTCCTGACCAGGTGTCTGCGGACCACGCGGGACGTACCGTCGAAGGAAGAGCAGAAACGTATCGCGGATGCCGGCACGAAATTGCTCACAGAATCGACCGAGAACTTGAGATCAGGTGGTGCAGAAATCCTGGGGATATTAATGAAGATCATCGGCGAGCGGGCAATGAACCCCCACCTGGACGGATTGGACGACATTCGAAAGGCCAAGATCAAGGAGTTTTTCGATACTGCCCAAGTCAAAGCAAAAGAGAAGCCGAAGCCGGCACCAACGCCTGCGAAGGCGACGTCTGCCGTTGGCAAGAAGGTGCTCGGAGGCTCCAAGAAATCTGCTGCTGCCGGCAGGAAGCCAGCCCCTGCAGCCGTGCCGGTGGAGGACACTGCGTCTCTTCAGCCAAAGCCGACCGCAAAGGCGACACCCAAGCCGATGGGACTGGCGCGCCCAGGATTGGCACAGCCTGCGGGCCTAAAACTAGGTGGGCTCAAGAAGCCTGCGCCTGGTGCTCTTGCGAGTCCTCGGCGCGTGATTTCACCACCAGTCAGCACAGACGGAGATGAGGAAACAGTAGCACCGTCACCCTCAAAATTCGGTATGGGTCGAGGAGGTCTTGCTGGACGACCTCTGTCCCGACCAGTTGCCGCTCCGCTGTCGCCTCCGACTGCAGCACCACTCTCAAGCGGCCTCTCGGCCATGGAGCGAGCCGAACTTGAAGAACTGCGGGCGGAGAAAGACCGTCTAGCAAGCCTGGCAGACAGCCTACGAAGCAGTAACGCCAAACTCACAGCTGAAATCTCAGAACTCCAGAATCAGAACGCTCAACTGATAGAAGATCATACACGAGACGTGCTGCAAATCAAAGCGAAAGAAACCCAGTTAGTCCGAGCAAGAGGTGAGTGTGACGTCCTGAAAGCCGAGATCGAAAGTATCCGCAAGGAAAGTGAGCGGTACAAGCGCGAAGTATCACGGCTGGGTCGCGAAAGCATCGGCCGCGAACGTGAAGACATGATGCGTGGTCGAGGCCTGGAAGATTCTACCGACATTGGAGCCGGAGGTATCTATGAAGATTCGGCCATGAACAGTACTAGTCGGTATCCCGCAAACGGCAACATCGCTCACCCTCCGAGACCGACCAGTACAGCACTCCATAGAACGGGGAGCTCGGCTAGTACTCAGAGCGGACGGGCACAGCCCTCAAACACGAACCCAATGCCTAGACCGCAAAGCGGATACGCGTCTCACGGCACCCGTCTCGATCTCTCGCCCAGCGAAGAAAAAGAAAACAATGGCCTAGGAATCGATTCCCTCGGTGCAGCCAGACGAAAGATCAGTCCCCCTGTTATAACAAATGGGGCGAGCGGGAGGAGCAGTCCACAACGACCTGCCTATACAGTAATGAGTCGTGAGGCGAGTGACTCGGGCGCCGAGAGACCTGGGATAGCTAGCAGAGAACCCAGCAGTGGTGCGAGGCCAGAGGAGAATTGGAAGAGAGCCGCGGAGGTGACGAGCCAACTGAAGGCCAGGATTGAGGCGATGAAGGTACGTTGGGCTTTCCCCTCGGAATATGCTGGCGCCCCAAACTGACTTGAAATATCCAGGCACGACAAGGCTTGACTCGACACTAATAATACATGGCGCGACCTCGTGCTGTGCGGTTATTTATCCGACAGGCTCGCAATGCACTACTCAACTGTACTCCGCAAATTCGACGAAGCGGCGACGGGTTTTGACGACCATTGGGAGAATTGTGAATTGGGGTTTGGAGTCTTGGATCAGCGGTGCTACCACGCGAGCGAACCACAGCATAGCCACGGAGAATTGAGGTTTGAGGCTTGGGCTCCCAAGTCGGTTGTTGAATGTACAGAAGTTGGGAGATCATCACGACCAGCCAGGTTCGCTCTCATTAGCGACCTGGTGCTTTTAATGGCAAGCGGATTGGTAATGCGTATGTTTCATTCCTTGAGAGCTTGTGCCACGAGCCACAAAGCAACCCCCACCGCCCATCCCTCCCTCCCTCCCTCCTCCTTCTCTTTGATCTCTTGACGACCCATGAGTGTTCATGTCGACGGCGACTTTCTCGTCCCGGCGAGAAGACGCAATGCGCCGCTCATGTCACGGCTACTCCCCTTTCAAACGGTGCTTCAGACAGCATGTATCGAGACCGTCGGCGTCTATGTGATGCTGGGCTACCTAGGTACGTAGGGGGGTTTTCAGCTACTGTAATCGAAGACGTTACATTACTTGTTCAAGGTGTCTGTTTATCTCCCTTGACGTCTCGGTAAATGAAAGCCTGCTCATCTCAAACCACCTTGTTTCTTCTAGCTCGCGAGTTCACGTGCTGCAATGCCTTGTCTGTGTGTTTGCGGCGGAGAATAATACGGAAAGGCTGTACAATGCAATTTGATTCGACAAGATGGCGGGCTCAATGGTAGTCTCTGCTTCAAGTCTCAATATTGAGGGAGAACAGGGTCTCGCCATGGTGGGAAGAAACGGTACAGTAAACGAGTGTGAGCACTGAGCGGAAAGAAAGATCTGACAGACATTGGTATCATTTTCTTAGTTTGCCATCTATCGGCCGACGAAGACTTATGTCCTTAGTGCTGGCAGGAGGGTGCATTTGGCCATTGACCTGGGACAAAGTATGCGACGACTGAAGTGTAAGGACTCCTTCAGATGGTCCCTAATGCTCGATGCAGGCACGCACGCAGGAACTTGTCCTTCATTCCCGTTGCCCACTACTACATCGGCGTGCTTGTCTCTTCCAGGACCGATTCTTCCGCTTTTTCGTCTGTGGTATGGTCACAACACGTCGTGCCACATATCGTCGTGTCGCAAGCTGGGATGAGAGGGCCAACGCCACACTTCGAGATGGGACGACCTCTGAATCGACGCTAGAGATAAGGGCAAGGGAGAGGAGATAACATGAGCGACGTTTAGATCTTGATCGCACTCTCCAAGGCCTTTCTCTTCTTGTCCTCTCTAGCCTGGGCCTTGACACCCATAATCCCACCACCCCAGTGTCGGCGGTGCTCCTCATACTTGCTGGCGTATCCCTCGTTGATGGCATTGACAAGCTTGCTCAACTCGGACTTATCCTCGCCCTTGACCTCCGTGATTGCGAGAACAGCGGCAGTCTTCTTGTGTACGACCGTCCCGAGCCGAGCCTTGCCCTTGATGATGGCGTAGGGGACGCCCATCTTGCGGCATAGTGCGGGGAGGAAGACGACCAGTTCGATGGGGTCGACGTCGTTGGGAATCAGGACGAGGGAGGCCTTCTTGGACTCAATGAGCCCAACGACGTGGTTGAGCCCGTACTTGACGGCATAGGGTTTCTAGTGTGACGTCTTAGCACCAGCGATCCACGGACATAACATGAAGACTGGAGGCGAGTTTTGCCGGTGCGTACCTTGCTCACGTCCTCCTTCTTCTTACCCTCCTGCACCGCAGTCGCTTCCTGGTGCAGGCGCTCTTTCTTCTGAACCTTGGTCTCAGGTCGGTACTTGTTCAGCAGCTTGAATGCCTGGGCGGCGGTATTGCGGTCAAGGGTATTCTGGAACTGGGCGATCGCAGGGGGAACTTTGAGACGCATGTTCAGGATTTTCTTCTGGCGTTGCAGACGAATGTACTCTGGCCATCTATTCCATCTTGTTAGATCATATTCTCATCCTTCGTTCATTTTTTTGCCAGGATAGTGTGGCAGGTTGAAGTTGTGGAGAATGCGTACTTCACCATGCGAGAGAGGTTGCGTTTGGGTTGGATATCTTGACCGATGCCGAAGTTTCGGGGGCGTTTCTCGAGGAGAGGATTCTACCACGACATGTTAGTTTTGTCGTCTCTCTTGTTCAGAGCCCAGCGTGGTGGGACAGAGCTTCAGGATTTTCAACCACAGGGGTGATGGATTGGAGCGTACCTTTGCAGCCTTCTTGCTGGCACCGGCCTTTCCTTGCGGAAAAGGCGCGGGCGCGGGTTTCTTTCCCTTGGGTGGCTGTCATTGAGAAGAGAGCGAGTCAGTGAACATTCTGACCCAATATCTCTGAACTCTAAGGAGAAGGGTATCTCAAAGCAGTGGCTAGCCGCTGAGGGAACCGCCTCTCCAGCCGGAGTCATCACCGAGAAACAAGCAAGGTATGATCGGTGAACCAAAAGAGCATTGCTGAGGACTCATTTAAGAGGTCATGTCAATGTCTGTTAGGTCGGCGGTCATTTAGTTCCAAGCAGGTTCTGGTGGGAAGTTTCCCCACAACCGGGCGTCGCCTTCTGCGTGAGGGTTGCATTGCTGCAGAGGATGGAGGTCTTGTTGCTGGCTTACCATCTTGTCGGTTGGGGAAGAAAAGATTGACTCGAGGGATGAACGACAGTGAGGGTCAAGAAGGCGCGGTTCGAGGAAGTTTCAATCCCGGCTTGCGATTTAGAAAATGTGGAAGGGCCGAACAGTGGGGTGTCCAGAAGCGGCATAGTATTGTCTTGGCAAGACCTGGCGCCCTAACCACGTGACGTTACAGCAGTGAGGCTGGGCTGGCTACTTTCTTGTAGTACAAATCCGATACTGCGAGGAGGGTTGAGCCTCGCATGGCACAGAAATCACACTCACAAACAAAGGGATAAAAGAGTACGTTTGATTCTATTGTAAATCATCCCATTCTATTTACGCCTGCGGATAATGAACTATGGCTTTGAGTCCGAGATCTGCACAACCCATTCCCAGGCCAAAGTCTCCTGGACCGCTGCGATACACTCCCAGGGCCGATCTGAGGCCGTCATCGTACTTCCCAACGACATGCATGCCACTTTTCGACGCCTTGAATGCATGCTCTTGCGTTACAACTCCCTAGCACGACCTGTCAATCCTGCAAAAAGCCCCCCGAAAACGCCGTGCTGGTGCATTTCCATGTTCTGCCTCCATCGCATCCACTATGAGCGAGCTTCGACCCTGCAGCCATCAAGCACTTCAGTAAACCCATCCGCACTTATGCGAAACCGAAGTAATCGGCGCCAAGGTTGATCGCCGTCATCAGATTATTCTTCAGGGTATCGTAGTCATCGTAAGCGGGCAAGTCCAACTGGTTGAAGCAAGTGTGGCTGGTGGGAAGGCGAGATTGGCTTGGATCCCTGCGAGCCATCGTTAGTATTTCTGCGAAGGGGAGCAAAGAGCGTAGGACTTACTTGTGGATACTGAATAACGTGTTCCCTTGCATACCTTCGAGGTCTTTGAACCCGTTGAGCGGGACCTTGCTGGTACCAGTAACGAATTGCAACAACTTCGCTCGCTCTTCGTTGCTCATGCCTCTGACAATGCGCCAGAACCATATGACCTGAGGGCTGCTGCCATTATAGTTGTGATATTCGGTGTGGGCTTTCCAATCGTCAACGTCAATTTCCGGTAAACCGGAAATGAGCAGTTCGAGCTCCTGCTCGTCAAAGATGGCGACAAGTTCTGCTGGGATGATGTCGTGGAAGCCCTTCACGAAATTCTCGATCTGGTCTTTCACCGAAGTCGTAAGACGGTAGCGGACTTGTGCATTGACGTATTCTCTCTTGTTCTCCTCAGTCACGGGGATGTTCCGACCATTCGGGATGAGGTCAATCACTTTCTCTTCGCCGAACTGCTCTTCAATGACAGAGAAGTCCTCTGTAATGACGTCGGTAATATCATTCTCGAGAATCCAAACCAAGCTCTTGTAGTAGTCGAGATCCATTGATTCCAGATCCTTGAGGTTTGGTTCCTTGCCGAGTAGGCGCTTGTAGACAGCTCGGCTGAAGTGGCAGTCGAGAACACGACCTTCGTGCAATGCCTTGCCTATGATGCGGCCAATGAACTTGAAGTAGAGCAGGTGCTCGCCGTTGATCCAACTGAGAGGACTCGGGTGAAACGTGGTGCGGTCAGCAGCGACAGGTTGCCACAACGCCCAATCCGGATTGAACATGCCTCGAGCAAGGACTTGGAACCACTCTCGAGTAACACCACCCGCATCCACGCCTTCTTCGCCGTTGAAGCGAATGTTGAGCTTGCCATATTTCATCTCCTCGGCAGACTTGTAATACAGGGCCTTGTATGAATCCAAGAAGACCTGGTCACGGCGGACATTGAGCTGCAGAGGTGGCTGGATATGCCGCTGCTGATGCAGACGAGAATGAATTTGCTTGGTAAAATAGGCGCGCTTGTTGTCAAAGTCAAGTACTTTGGGATTTTTGACCAGCAAGCTGAAGCTGCCATTGCCCTGCATCAGCTTCGGAGATTGGCGGATGATGTCGTTGAGTATCTTGCGGTGCTCTGTTGTGAAGTTAAAGAACAGCTCTTGTAGGTCGTCCATGGCTTCCGGTGCAGGGCTTCCGGGCGCTTGCTCCTTGATCTGACGCGCCAGCACCGAGTCTTTGAGAGAGGTATTCTTGCAGACCACCATCAACGACTCAATCAACGGCAAGAGAATTGTAGCGAAGCTGGCGATATTCTCTTTCTCGCGTACAGTGGTCAGGCAGTCGCTCAACTTGGCCCACAGTGGTTTCAGACCTAGGCTGTCGTAGGAAGACGTCAGGATGCTCTTGACGACGGCATTCTCAGCACCATCTTCATTCTCAAACTTGGGTGCAGACAGATAGTCCAGAGCCTGGAGAACTCGTAGGAGCTTCACCTGATCGGAGCCCGAGTGGGAAAACTTGGTGGACGAGAGCACATGCAGATCCGTGATTGATTGCGCTTCCTTGAGCTGGGGCACCAGTTCGTCGAGGTCTCTACAGATGGACTCGGAAAGTTCCTGAATATGGTGGATCAGTTCTTTGCTGAAAACATCAGCCGTGCCGGGTATGCTTGAAAGGCTAGACAGGGTCTCCAAGGTGGAGTGGAAGGTGTCGCTGTTGCATTCAGGAGCCACGAAGATGCTCACGACGAGTTGCAAATTGTGCTCCGATATCTCTGGGGGTTCAAATGCCTTCTTGGACTTGCCTTCATCGGTGGTCAAGTCTTCGTTGCTGGTATTGGCCGTCTCATCGGCTGATGGAGCGGTCGTCTCGGTTCGCTGAGCTGCACTCCCAGAAGCTTCGGTCCCGTCAGCAGGCGCTGGTGCATCATGAATCTCCACATCCGTGTCTGGTTGGGCAGGCTGTGCCGTCTCATCAGGTGCCGTAGAAGCAGCAGCAGCCACGGTATTTCCTGCTTCGGCACTGGTCGGTCTCGGCTCATTCGAATCTTTGTCCTTGTCCTTCTTCAGAAGATTCGGCAATGGCTGAGTAACCGCAGACAAAAGTTCTGCAAGTGACTGGAGACACGAAGAACTCTCGACGATCAACTTTCGGTCTAATAGGCCAACGAGGTCGTTGATAGGGTATCGGGCAACCTTAGCATCTTTAGCCTTTCCTTTCCCCTTCTTAGACGCCAGATTGCTGTCAACCTCGCGGATGAAAAGAGTCCGTGTATGATAGTTGTTCTGACATAGCTGCTTCAGGGCGGAAAGACACTGTTCTACCACAACAAGTGGAGTAACTTCATCGCTGATGCCACCTGCAGGTTGCATGGAAAGAGTCCGCTTGAGTGGCTGAGGCGTCTTCTGCGACGCCGTGGCTTTAGCTCTCAAAGACAAGTTCGCAAGACTGCGCTCAACTGCTGTCACATCGGTTGAGCCTTCTTTGAGGATGACAAGAAGTAGATTGACGACTTCTGATCGTGTGAGCCTATTTCCACAGATGTTGCGAAGAATGTGTCCCAAGTTGGTGCGTAGTGATCCTCCCTGAGGAAGGAACATGAGTCGAAGCAAAGTGGCAACCCCGGATTTGTCAACCATCTGAATGATTTGACGCTTGCTGTCACGGCCGGCTGCGTCTTCGTTGGGTCGGTCATCGTGAGGGTCTCTATCGCCTCTGACGTACTGATACAGGCGTCTAGCATGCGCCCGTCCCTCTGCAGCATGGCGGGGATCCAGTTGACGCAGAATCTCTGGTGGTTGCTCTGCCAGGATGACACGTCGGAAGGCAGGATCGAGAGTAGCCAAGAAATTATCGTTGTCCATCTCTTCTGGCTGTGCCGGCGCACCACCGTTAGCTGCAGCTTGTCTGCGAGCTTCCTCACGCTCTCGTCGTCGTTGTGCATGAGCCTCCTGTTGCCGGATCTCTTCTCGTATTTCTTCTGGGAGAGCGTTGAGGAAGTCTGGATCAATCTCGTTGGATTCAGCTCCTTGTTCTCGAGCTTCTTCGCGCCGAGTGGCGTATTGCTGCATGATAACTTCTTCCCGGAGTTCCTCTGGTAATGCTTCGAGGTAGTCGATATCGATGTCCAAACCGGTAATGTCGAGCTGACGGCCTCTGATGGTGGTAAAAACACGAGGTCGAGCTTCAGCAGCTGCTGAAATGGAAGCTGCACTCTCACCGGCATCCTGTGCAGTGGCGGCACCTGTGCCTTGAACATCCTCCATAGGATCTGTGTCGCTATCTTCATGCTGCTCGTGAGCCTCTTCCTGGCCTCTAGCCTCCTCGGCGGCAGCGGCGGCTTCAGCTTCGGCCCGTAGGCGCTCCTGTTCCTCCTGCTCCTCTTGTTCTTTCTTGCGTCGTATGGCTTCAACTCTCAATCTCTCTGCCTCCTCAAGCTCTGCTCTCGCTTCCTCCTCGCGCTTGCGCCTACGCTCCTTTTCTTCTTGTTGAGCGGGCGGAACCAACACAGACATGACCCACAACTGGACGCGCTGGAGCTTGTCTACATAGCCATTGCCAAAGAGAAGTCGTGCTTCCTCTTGCCAACGTGTCATTGTGAAGGCTGGGACAAAGTTGCCAGCACGTTGAGAGTCTTCGCGTGAAACGTGGCGGTGGTGACGCGGATCCCAAGTTGGTGGTCGCCATGGATCCCGAATGTCTGCAAGAGGCGTTGGGATACGGAGGCGAACTTGGCCTCCCTCTATCTCACCGCGCTGTATGGCCTGGAATATGGCATCAAGCACAGCTCCATGCCCGCCCATGCCGTGGGCATCAATGGTTTGGAAAGTTGCATGTAGAGGAGGAAAAGCCCCCATCCCGGGAAGAGCCGCTTCGAGCCCCGGTGGAAGGACAATGTTTGGACCAGCGTGCTCAGGTCGCTGTCGGCTTTCGGGCTGTGGCCGGCGTAAGAGCGGGTTCGTTCCATCGTCGGCCCCAGATCTCCCATGCGGACCAAGACGACCTGAACGAACTGTAGGGTTGAGGTCATCACGACCCCCAATGCGTCGCGTAAAGCTCCAGCCGCCAGGGCCGCGGAGTGAACGGTGGCGTCGAATCATAGGAGTATGATCCCACATCAAATGGTCAGCATGTTCGAGGATCTCAAAATCGCGCTCGAATGCCATTTCCCCGTTCTCATCCATCTCGTCGCCCTCGTCGTCGTCTTCATCATCCTCGTCGTCATCATCTTCGTCCTCTGGCTCTCCGGAACCCGCTGCTGGAACGATCAATTCAGGTGGGACTGGGTGTGCCATGCCAGCTGGTCCATCCAAGTCGTGATCTCCCAGAACACGGAGAAGATTGCTGAGAACTCCTGGAGCTGGTAGTCCGCCTCCGTTATCTCCCTCAACTGCCATAATGCCTCCATCGAACTCAAATTGGTCGTCGTTCAGCTGGCCAATGGGGTCTGAAACCACTCCTTCGTGGTCTTCGTCCTCGTCATCTTCGTCTTCCCACTCGCCTTCTTCATCCCCACGGCCGTCATGAAGACTGTGATTTTCATCGTCTCCATTGATCTCGCCGGCATCCACATCATCGCCGATGTCGAAGTCTTCGCCATCGTCGTCTTCCTCATCATCATCCTCGTCATCGTCGGATTCGTCATCGTCGTCTTCGTCGGTGTCGACGTCCATGCCCGGGTCATCAACCACAAATTCAATATCCATTGGTACGTCACCCGGAAGGCCTTCGATCTCACCTTCAGGTCCCATTTCGCCTTCTTCTTCCTCGTCGCTGACAGCTTCATCGTCGTTTCCGCCCGCGACCATGCCATTGTCATATTCCATCTCGTCTTCGTATTCCTCGTCATACATCTCCTCATCCTCGTCATCCTCGTCATCGTCAGAGTCAGACTCATCGAGATCGCGGTTGGGATCGAGCATGCCGAGGGCCGAGTTTCGGAACAAATCCGGAGTTTCTTCTCGTTCTTCTTCATCAACGTCAGAGACGGACGAGGCAGACGAAATGACATCCTCGGACATGTTGCTGACCACTGAAGTCAAGTCTGGTGATGTCACACTGAGTTGGGTTGCCAATGTGGTAAGCTCTTGCAAGGGGCGCAGGATAAATTTGACGACTCTCCGCGAGCCAGGATACGCGAGATCGATTTCGGCAAGGGAGCTTGTCAATACCGAGATAAGGTTCTTCTCAAACATCATACGGGCGAGAACTTTGTACGATGTGTTCTGGGATCCAGCAGTTCCTTCAGGGACAGCGGGCTTTGTCAGAAGTCGATTGAACATATCGGCCAGGCACAGCAAGCGGCTGTACTTCATCTGAAGACTCTCCGTCGAAGAGATTGCATCCTTGTATGCTTTGATTGCATGCTCGAGCACAAACCGCCGCACAAAAGTCAGGTCTGGCTCATTGTCGACATCATCAACCTGCGGTTGCGTCGAGTATCGCTGAGCAGGTGCGTTGATGCCAGACTCTCCTGTCTTGGAGCACAAGGCCACAACAACGCGGATGGCCCAGTCGCTTGTAAGCAATTTCTTCTTGAACTGTAGTGAATCCTCCTTGTCAACGTAGCATGACGGTATCAAGCCGTTGAGGAAGTAGTTGAGAATACTTGAGCGAGGCTTTGACGGAGTGCCTGCCGTCGGATCTGCTTTGCGAGAGAAATTGATGAACTCCACCTTGGTACGGTTGTAAGAGTGCAAAAGCTCCGTCAGGCTATACATCAAGAAGCATCGGTAAGAGAAAATGGGATGCTCTTCAGGCTTGAACTTGGCCTTTTCTGACTTCGGCCGAGCGTTGTCGGCCACAGTGCCTTCAGTGGATCCTGCTGCAGAACCCTGCAAAGTCTGATCGGCCGCTCCGTTGGCGGTGGCGGTGGACGACGCTTGGGGATTAACCTCCTTGTCCTCGACATCTTTGTAGTTCAACAGCTCTGAAAGAATGAAATGAATGACACCATCGGGATGCTCGACTACAGGAGGCTTCATCTCGGGTGCTTTGGCTTTGCCGACTTCTCCCACCGTCGCTTGAGGCGCTTCGATACTGGTTGCCGGTTGCGCTTCGCTGTCGATGGCATCATTGTGCGATTGAGCCTGCCCATCTTGAACCTCGTCGTCCGAATGGGCCAGAGAAGTCTTTTTCAACACGACACTGGCGACACCACCAGACTGCGGTTGCCATTGAGCCAATTTGACGGTCTCGTTGGTTGCTTCCACGAAGATGGAGGGAGACCGCACGGCAAGATGATAGAGTTCCCGAACATATGCGTTGGTATCTGGGTTCCTAATTGAGCTTCGCGTGCTGAACAACGCCTTGATCTCACTGCGCATGATCTGCCTGAGGGTATCATCGTCTTCGACGATGTGTCGCAAGATAAGCATGAGGGAGCTCTGCAAGCGATGCCCAACACCATTAGCAAGCTGCTTGACCATGAGAAAGAGTCTCTGAAGATTTCTCTTCTCGGCCACTCGGGTAGCGAGTTCGCGCGTCCGAGTAAGAGCGACAAGCGCCCTGGCAATTGCCAGAGCCATTACCTTGTCTTTTCCAACACGCGGCAGCAGATTGATGAGAGAATCGAAGAGCTTGATCTTATGTTCTGCGGTGAAGACTGACGTTGGAGTGATGGTTGCTTCGCTCGAAGAATCAAGATCACTTGGCGGCTCCCATCTGACTACCGCGGGCTCACAGTCTTTCGAAAGCATCTTCTCGATGATCAATAAGACGGGCGCCACCCATGGGTAAGATCCTTCTTCACTCTTGCCGTTCGCTGCTGGCAGACTTAAGAAGGAAAGCAACCCTTCAAAAGAATCTTGGAACACGCCCAGAGTCTCGTCGAACACCCCGTTGTCCTGGATAAGTAGAGCCACCAGATGCGCCGCAGCTGCAATCTTCTTGCCCTGAGCTTCGGTGATGTCATCTTCAACTTGCATGGAGAGCAAGGAGCTCGTGAGAAGGCCTGATGTGGTTCTCCAATACTCCTTGGCGAGAGCATCGTTCAACTTACTGGTCGCGCTAATGATGAGGTCCGACAGTTCAAACGTCAAACTCTGGTGGTTATTGAGGATGTTGTTGCAGCGGTCGGCGAGGTCTTCCCTCACGATAGCTCTCTCTGCAGTAATCGACGCAACAGAATATGAGAGTGGCGCATTGGCCTGCCGAGGCTGTGGCTCCCGACGAGAAGGCTCGCTCTCACTGTTGGCGGGATTGCTGTTGTCCATCGCAGTAGCGCCATCGGCGGTAGCGTTTCCGCTGGGCCTCGATGTATCAGCGGTCGCTTGTTCTGAATCTTCATCGGATGCGTCGACGTCTTGCATCTCGTTATCTTCTCCAGCCGAGGGCCGGTCCGCAGAAACACCCTCCATAGCCACACCAGAGGGTGTGTCCGGCCAAGAATTCGTCTGCAAGGCGTTTTGTGCGCTGAAGATACCTGGACTACCGCTGAAGGCGGCCGAAGGATCACCCTCTCTATCAGGAATTGGCAGCCGTCTCCGCCGAGTACTGCCTGTAAGGGCTCGGCAGTAGTCCTCTGCTGGTGCGTAGTTGTTTGGTGCCTGACAATTGGACCGGTACAAGGCCTCACGCACTAGGTCTTCATCGTACCCTTTCTCCTTTAAAGCGTTGACTTTTGATGGGTCCAAGCCATTCGGTAATTTCCGCCAAGTGGGAGCCGCAAGAGTAGGATGGCCACTATCAGTCTGCACAGCTTCATTCTCATGGTCACCATTCAAAACATGCTTCAGGATGGACACCAGCTTTTGTATGACATTCTTGGAGGCTTGGTCCGCGTATTCACTCTCCCAAATTAACCGAGTGAGAGGAAGCGCTTCCATTCGTAGGTTGAGCAGCACTTGGGCGGGGACGAAGTAGTAGGCCCGCGTCGGATCCGTGTTCTTCATGTTGTTCGACTGTGCCGAGTCCATGATGCACTTGGAGTCGGTAAAATCGTCTAGAATATCGAGACAAATCTTCAGACCAGTGTTTGCGGAGAAGGTGGAGTGCTCAACCTTGCATGATTTCAATGTATCGAAGAATTCTGTTCCAACTTTTGTCAGAGTCTGGACGCCTCCAGCTTTACGAAATGCCTCGACAACGTAACCTTGGCGAATGGCATGTGTCGTAATCGGGCCTGAGGAGGAACTGCTATCGTCATAAAAGCAGCGGCGGACATTGTCAAGGGTAACCACAAGATAGGTGAAGCGAGGTTCGGTGTCCTCGTTGCCTCCTTCCCCTGTCCCCTGGGAACCCAGGAAGTAGGGTTGGAGTTGCGTCAGATATGCAGTCGCAAGGGCATTCGCCACGATGGTTGTTTTCTGCTTCGAAAAGGTATCTGGACGTCGGCGGGCCGCAATGGTCCTACCAAGACGGCACAGGAACTCAGTAATGGCAGCAGGCGTTTCGATCAACAAGAACCGTAAAGTCTGGACATTCTTGAAATATGCCGTGTTTTTGTCCATACTCAGGTCGCCTGTATCCGGCTGTGTGGACGGTGCCCCGTCTCCATTTTGAGGTGTGGACTGGCCAGTCAGACGAGCGGCGCTATCCCGAATGCTCAAAAGCTTGTCGACCTCGTCATTTCCTGTAGAGAAGTGGTCAGGTCGAGTGGCAGACAGCCAACGTTCAGGAATTGAACGCTGAAGAGCGATGTCTTCGCGACAACAGGCAGCGGAGATGGCACCCAACATTTTAGCAATGTCCGCAAAGACATCCTCAAGATTCACCATTGTAAACAACATATTCTGGATATGTCGTTGGTTGTAGATGGGCATGTGGAAAACCTCGCTAAATACTTGAGCAAGACAGAAGACAGCCATCATGCTTCTGACAATGCGAGTACCGTTGAGTTCGACTTCGGAGAGCTCTGGGGCCGGGCTCTTCCCCGTTCCATCGGTCTTCGGCGAAGGTTTGATGAGAGGCTGGAAATAGCATGACCAATCCATAGGTTGGGACTGGGAGAAATGCTTCAGCTCTGAACAAGCGAAACGTGCGCGATCGACCAGTGCCGGAAGGACAATTTGCGGCTTGCATTCTGCCATCATGTGCACCGCGGAAGCAAGTTCCTGATACAAGCCACCATGGCGGAAAGGCTCGCTTGTTACAGGCATACTGGGCAGTGTGATGAAGTCCAAAACAAGATCACACCCACCGTGTTCAAGGAAGTTGGTGCAGTGAGACTGATGCTCAAAGAATGTCATCAAGAATGCGATGGCAGGTCTTGCATAGTCGCTAGCCTTGAGGTCGTTGTCATCCTGGTCGCTCGGAGCGGCCTTCGGCATACTCGGGGGAAGTACTTCGTCCTCAAGAGTCAGTCTGTGACCGTTTGGCAATTCGATTCGTCTCTGGATTGGGGAACCGTCATCATTCGTAGATAGGGGCGGCAGGATCTCCAAAGAAAGAGACTCGCGTCCACCACAAGGTTCTGTCTCAAGCCCATCATCGGAACCAAGGAACAATTTCGCTCCAGCACCGAAGTTGACAGAGAGCGACCTGCAGATGTGGCGAACTCGACCGAGCATGACCATTACCGCGCTCAGAACCGAGTTCCGCAGGTTGGGATGGTGTCTGATTAGCTCATCAAACGTTGAACCAAGCAATGCCAGGATATTTCCGTCGCTGAGTACGGTAACATGCGCAGGCGACTCAAAGATCTCGAAGAACTTCTCCAAAGCTCCAGATGCCTTGAACAACTCGAAGCCAGCATTGGTGAGGCAGATGGCGCCAAAAACTTGAGAAACGTTGACAATCGCGTCAACGACTGGTGGTATACCCTGGGGCTGATTTTCGGGGGCTGAAGATATTGACTTTGAGCGCTTCTGTGTCGGTTTCTCGGCAGAATCCTGGGATGGGTTGACGGTGTTCAAAATGCTCTGTATTATGCCCGCCTCGAAGATGACTGTGTAGCTGGTCGGCTCGTTATGCAAAAATCCACAGATGGCCTTGATCACCTCGCTCCAAGTGTGCGCGCCGAACGCTGATAGCTGGTCCACAATGAGTCGGAATGCACGTAGCAGGGCTTGAGAGTCAACCAAGCTTCTCAAAACACGGTCTGCTTGTGCACCTTGATGACCACTTATGTCATTGATCATATCAACGACGGACCGAATGATCTGCTGGTGTAGGTATGGAATCTCGTAGTCCGTAATGCGCGTCTTTTGCTGTTCTGGTATGCCTTCGCCAGCCCGTAGGAGATCCCAAGCACTCGTTACTAAGGAGCCGACAAGATTGCTGAGAGTCTCAAAAGCGTCGGCGGCCAGAAGGGCAGCCAGACCATCTTTGAAGTGGTGAAAGAAGGTCTTCATGAAGTCAAGGATCCTCAAGTGCACCCTCATTGCTTTCCCAGTATGGATGCCTAATCCAGCCAAGTATGACTTGATGAAGCTGCTTGCAACGGCTACCTCACTCGATCGGCCATGATGTCCGGCGACCTCAATAAGAGTTCTGGGCATAGTGAAGGTGGCTTCCCTCCACTCGTCGCCAGCCGCATTGTCCGTTGCATCGTTATCCTTGGCAATGTCATTCAAACCTTTCTGGATTAATTGTGAAAGGAGACCTTGACTTGATCCGGCGCCCAAAGCCGTGCTGATTTCCGAAGCACAGAACTTTGAATGTGCCAGGAATGACATTGTCCACATGGCAAGAGTTTGAAGAGACATGGGAACGATGACGTGGCCTTTCTTATTGTCGTGCAAAAGACTGACAACCTGCTGAATGAACTCTTGAGGCTTTTCCACCGAGAACAGCTTCTGGGAGAGGTCCGGTTCGCTGCACACATTTGCCAGGCAAGAGATAGATAGCAGTCGTATCTCCAGAAGCTGCTTCCGGGTCTTGGCTGATGTCGCCAGGCCGTAGGCAACACGGAGTTGGTGCAGCAGCTCGAATCGCACCTTGGCTGGCATATCGTCGGATAGATTGTCGCGCAATATGACCTCAATACCGCTACTCGCCAGGTCGGAAGCCGAAAACTCAATGTGCTTCATGTTCGCCTCTGCGCCAGGAACTCCGGACCTATGGCCATTCTCATTGGGTGAGACAGTGGTGCTGGTTGAACTGGGTCCTGGTGTGTGTCGCACCGGCGTGGGTGTGGATGGTGGTTCTGACAGGTGAGAGGCTTCCGCAGTTGCAGGCTTCTGTTCTGAGGCTAATGGCGACCATGACACTTTGACATGTGCCCAAGCAGACCAGTCTCGATCAGGTGCAGCTGTCGAGGATTTGGCCTGTGGAGTGTCTCTGCACAGAGAGCGGAAGTCGTTTGGACTGACTGCAACCGAGCCGCGCCTGGCTTTGCTCCCGGGAAGGGTTTTCTCTTTCGACTTGGCCTTAACAGGAGATGGCGGCCCACGCTTACCGACCGCGGAAGACGCTGGTAGGTGGCCAAGAGGTAGAGCGAGTTTCTGAAGACGTTCAAGATCGAAGTCGTAGAAATTCCCAGCGTGGTGGGCCGGTGGCCGCATGCCTGCATATCGTTGCGCCAGGGCGAAAGCGATACGCAGAGTGCTGTGCAGGAGGGAAAGCGAAGTGGTATTCAACAAGTCGTTCAAGCGGTCGGTGCTGTTGTAGACTGCTCGGTTGGCGCATTTGTCCACCAGAAGCTTCGAAAAGACCAGGATCCCATCAACTAGTTCTCTATCGCCCTCCGGACCAAAGCCTCGCTCTTTCAGTCCTTTCTCATCTATGCCAGGGCTGCCTTCGAGGAGCAGAGTGGAGCCGAAAGGTACGGTCTGCGGACCTTTGTCCAGGCCATACTTCGAATTGAAGGACTGAAGGATGCTGTCAAATCGATCAAGAGCTTCTATCCAGTTGTTGAGGTCCCCTCTCGGGAAGGGCCATGTCTGGGGCCATTTCCCGAAGACAGATGGTAGATCGGCATAGGGGACGGTGGACAACTGCTTCACCACTTCTGATACTGCGAGCGTCTGCCACCAAAAATTAGCCTGACTGCAAAAGCTGGTGTCCGCGGATTCAAACCAACCAAAGACACCTTGTGTTTCTCCTGCGCCTTCCTCGTGACCTTCCCCATCTTCACTAAACCCCTGCGGATCGCAGCATAGGCTGCATCAGAGGGGGAAAGTTGTGTTCAGCCTCTCTAGAGCGGACTTGATGAATTTGACGAGGTTCGCGAGATTGTGGGAGAGCTGGCAGTGAGAACCCTCTTAGGAAGCCTCGGGAAGACTCTGGAACGCAAAGGATAGAGCGAAATACGATGAGGGAGGGGTGTATTGCCGCTGAGGGCTGGATTATGAGCCGCAGTCACGGGTGGTGGTAACTCCGTTCTGAGTGTGCAGAAATTGTGACAGGAAGTAGTGTACAAGAGATGAAGATGAAAAGGCGAATACAAGAAATAAGAGGTCGCACCGGCAGAGCAGGTTGCCGTGGGGGTTTCTTGATGGACAGAAGAGAGAAAAGTCTTGAATTGTATCTCTTGAGATGTGGAGTTGGTGCTGCCCGTTTACTAAGTGAAGTGGTTTCGCTTTACCTGACGCGCCTGGGGAGAGCCTAATGGAAATGACGTGCCCTGCTCCGTGAAGAGCCTCGCGCTCCACCAATCACCGAATCTGTTACTTAAGCCTTGCTGCAGCCTTGTCACCGCCTAGCCGCTGTCAACGAAGAGGTCACCAGCCTCATTCTACTTGCTCGTCTGTCGTAGCTTTCTACTTCGTGCTTCGGCTGGCCTCCCAACTCACCACCATCGAAGCCGGATACACCGAGATCGCGCTCTCTTCCACATTCAGGTAACTGGTTACTCCATCCTCCTTTACATGTCTGAGCCTACCCGTCGACCCAGCCGCGCGGCTCAGCTTCTTGAGATCGCACATCGCTTTGAGTGTGTCCTCCACGGTGATTGCCGCCAGCTTACCTTCCAGTGTTTCTCTATCCACGTGGGAGTCGATTATGTTTGAGAGCGCCCTGGTGTCCGACCGGTGCTCTGTGAATTCATCGAGCACTGATGGCCCTTCACCTGTTCCGAGGAGACGATCAAAGGTCTCAGCAAAAATTCGCGCCTGATTGACAAAGATCAAGGCCGACAGAGGCACGATTTGAGCAGATGCTATCTCTTCAGGCGACAAACCCTTTTTGGCCACGGCCTGTATTGCCTGCAACCCATGCCTTCGGAGTGGCCCCAGCGAGTCTAAGTGAAGGCCATGGTGGTTCTTGGTTGCCCGGCTCGCCTCCTCTTGCACGCGATTCACAAACAGCTGCCTTGCTTCCAAATCTCTGTTCATAAGCACAAACCGCTGGGCAGGTTGGCGTGCGTTGGCGCTACCATGGATTGTGGGCAGCAGAGCAATGAGTTCGGGTGCACTGCGTTGTGGCAGGAGAAAGAGTTCCGCAACAAATTTTGCATGAGCAACATTGAAAACGTCACGCACGACATCCACATATTGTCGACCGGCAAGCTCGTAACACTCGCTCTGCAACAGCTTGGTGACGACGTTCCTGTAAAATGCTCCTGCAGCTTCCGGTAATCCTTCGCTCTCGGACAGGACAAGACCCAGATGAAGTCCTGGAGCGTTCCCCAGCAGTGGAGAAGCAGACACAATGGTCACAGCCCTACGAGCCTCGCTTTCATGTTGCAGGGCAGTGTTGGGCACGTCGAAACTGTAAAGGCTCGCCCTCTTCAGCTTGGCCAGAATGCTTTTGTTTTCTTCTGGGACAACCAAAGGATAGTGAGCAAAAATGGAGTTCTGAACATAGTTGTTGGGTAGCGCATTGAGCACCAGCTTGTAGAACACGCAGCCATAATTGATGTTCAGGTCGTAGTTGGCTGTATTGAAGCCCCAATTGGTCAAATTATTCGGCGTATAGTCAACAGTGTAGAATCGGTCACCCCGAACCAATGCGACAGCATCAGAAAGGATCGCCCTTGAGGTCGTGAAGTTTGTGCATAGGCCGCTACCAGGTAGTTTGGGCTCCTTGGTCGCCTCGACAATAACACCAGGATAGATCTCGACATTATCAGGATGCCCGTAGAGGCGGCGGAGTTGATCGGCAACCAAAGGGTCGGGATTGATATCTTCAAATTTCTTGTGAGGCTCCAACTTGAAGTATTCTCGGAACTCGTTCAGACTCGCCAAGTTCCACGACCGGCTTTGCATGATCCCCAGCACCTCTATGTTCTTGAGGATCTCGGGAACATGATGTGCACCATAGCTACCTGCAACATCTGACACGGAAGCAGTCCATATACTGGCAAGATCGTCATCGCAAATGCTGCCATCAGGTAGCCGCTGCAAGCCGGCAAAGTCCCGTTTTAGAGGGTCTGGACTCAAGCTGACGGCCCATTCGTTGAGGGCACGTAGAAATTTGTCCATCGAGAGTGAGGAATCGGTCCCGACCAACCTTGTGTAAGCATCCTTTGTCCATTGCTCATCCCTCTCAGAAACGCAGGAGTGCCAGCGATAGACAAGGTTGAATTCGGCCGAGACAGAATTGCCAGTTGCTTCGGGTATCTTATGGCCGAAGAACGCACTACCTTCCTCGGATCTTGGGTCGAGATTCCACAAAGTATCTGCTCGATTCAAATTGAGAATGGTCCTCACGTAATCTTTGAGAATAATGTTGATGTAAAGCCCGCTGGTGACCAATCTTGCGGTCTGGAAGAGTGCTTCGTCGTAGAGCTTTTCTCCGTCAGCAGGCTTGGGTCTGCCTGGTGGATGGAGGATTTTAGAGAAGCGGCCGCCTTCGTCGATGCGAGCAAGATTTTCTGCTACGTTGTTGTGGAAACGGTTGAACATGATAAGCAAGACGCCAACACCGGGCGGAAACCCCAAGATTCGGACGTCCGAGAAACAGTCTGGTTTCAGTTTGCCCTCGCGCATCGTCCGGACGGCGTGTTGGTCCTCGGTGGAACTGCCGTAGAGGGGTGCCAAATCCAGGTACGACGAAGTGTCGGATATACTGAAGTCGTCATGACTGGTCCGAAAGATATCGTGGATGATGATGGATGCCACATAGAACAGCACACTGGAAATCTTATTTGGGTGTGGCCTGAACTTCTTCCGAGCCAAGAGCACGTCGAAGACGAGCGCCGGATCAGGCCGTGCAACGGGTTGCATAAGTCGAGGGCGTACCGTTCGAGCATAGGGCTGTTTGGCGGCACCCAGGCCTGGCCAGAGAATGTTGTTGTTGCTCCCGTCGGCTTTGCGGTAGATGTAATCGGCACCCAGGTACGATTGAGGGGGATGCTGGAGGTCTGTCCATAGCTGATTTAGGAATGCATTGGTCAGGGTGGCGCTCGTCCTACTCGACACTGGTAAATCTGCCGCCAGTTGGATGATCCGTTCCATGAGGTAGGTCTTGTCATCGATCGGCTCGCCATCGAATTGCTGCAAAGTAACATCTTTGACAGTCTTGAGATGCTTTAGCTGGAAGGTAGACTTTAGGACGGCCAATACATGGTCGGACTTGCTGGTCTCACTGCTCGATGTAGAGCTGCCCGAAGAGCCTGACAGAGATCGCTCCTCAACAACCGGTCTCTTATCAGACTGGGTATCGACCCCTGGCCTCTGGGCTCTCGTCTTTGAGTGATGCTCGGAGTGAAGCATGCCCTTCAGCTTGGACGACAGTGAAGGCATGCTGAAAGACCAGATGCTCAAACAACACGCAATGCCAATACTTCATGAGAAGTAGAAGACAACACAACTGGCGTACTGAGAGGTTATACTTGCAGCGTTAGCTGCTTGCTCGCTATAATATAAGATCATGCTGGCATCAGGGGAAGCCCACTCATCAGCCAGCTGTTTCTCAGCCGCAGCGTCTAATCGGGCCTAGAGCGGGCGCCAGGAAAGCCCCTGGGTTCAGCTACAAGTGTTACTACAGTAGTTGGTATAAATACAGCTACAGAACCTGGCATGAAATTGAACAGAAAGCTGTCAGGAACAACCGTTCCCACAGATCTACGAGGTGTAAGTTAACAGGTCTAAGATTCCAGCAGGAATTGCTCGGATTCTGAGTTTTTTGGGCCAGGGGCTGTGGACATCCTCGTGACATGAACGCCAAGCTCCTAAACAGCCCACATAGATGCGTGGGAGAAGCAGCCTTTCTCTCACACAGTACTTCGAGTTACTGCCACATTCTGCCTATTCATGAGGATGTCCCCGACGGGAAGTTAAGTACAATCCGCACCACTGATGTGCGACCAGGGGCATAGTATTGAGGAAGGGGGTGAAAGATGAGAAGATCATCCGGCTATAATAGCGGCGGATAAGGCCAACTATTAAGGGGGCGCAACAGGAACTGCTAACCCGGCTTGCCCGATGTTCTGTACGTAGCAAGACAAGACTCCCCGCGCTAGTTGGAGGTACTCGGTACTCTAAAAGACTAGCGCTAAAGCTAAAGAGTAGCGCCCCAATGCCTTTTGGTGCACTCTGCTGCATCGACTTCGTAGCCATTATTTTCTCTGCCAGTCACAAGCACGGAGCAAACAGGATGGCTTCTTCAAAACCCATCACTCTGCAAGTGCGTCCTCGAGGTACGAACGACGACCCGCGAACCCCATGACAAGCATATCACTGAATGACTGCTAACATCTGCGCAGGGAAGCCCATCAAGAGCCTGCCCGAAACTGCCGAAGTGAAGTCGAATGCGACGACAGCCGATCTGTATGCCGAACTTGCTCGAAGGACCAGATATTCCGTTCACCAGCTCCGTGTGACTAAAGGCTCCGATGGCAGCGTTGTTACCAACAGTAAAGATGCTACAATACACTCCACCGGCCTGCGCGACCAGAGCACAGTCTTCGTGAAAGACCTCGGGGCACAAATTGCGTGGCGCACCGTCTTCCTGGTCGAATACTTGGGTCCCATATTGATACATCCCCTGATCTTGGCTTTGAGACCTTACATCTACCCCTCAGCAGCCAAAGACGCATCACAACTGCAGAGCCTGCTCTGCACGCTAATATGCATACATTTCGTCAAGCGCGAGATTGAGACTCTGTTCGTGCATCGCTTTTCGGCAGCCACGATGCCAATCCGAAACATCTTCAAGAACTGTTTCCACTACTGGATTCTCTCCGGTGTCATGATCGCAGCTTTCGTCTATTCACCATCCTCGTCGGCCGCACGGGAGCCAAACCCGCTACTGTTGTTTCCAGGCTTGGCACTCTTTGCTCTGGGTGAGCTGAGTAACCTGCAGACACATCTCACGCTCAAAGGACTCAGGAGTGCTGGAGGCACGGAGAGGGGGATTCCTCAGGGATTATTGTTCAACCTCGTCACCTGCCCCAATTATCTGACAGAAACCGTCTCGTGGCTCGGCATTTACCTCACAAGCGGTCTCAGCTGGGGCGTTCTCATCTTTCTCGTAGTGTCTGTCCTTCAGATGGGTCAGTGGGCAGCGAAGAAGGAGCGGAGGTACCGCAAGGAGTTTGGTGACAAGTACAAGAGAAAGCGTTATACAATGCTTCCAGGAATTTGGTGAGCGAATCTATTTGTCGTCTCGAGGGCTCAGATGGAGATCGAGAAAGCCTGGCAGGATACCTGTAATTCAGTTGATGTGTAACTTGAGATGGAGACAGCAACCTCCGGCGGTGAAAGGATCCTCACATTCACCTAGACGTTACTTCACTGTCACATCACTGTCACCGGGATTCGGTCAAACTGCCCAAGCGACAAGTCTTCACTCACAACCCTTTTCTCGGTTTCAGGAAACAACAGACTCTCCTCTCACCCACATCTCCTCTTGAATCGACCGCGACAAAGAGAGAGCACAGCTTCTCTCCTACTCGTCAACATCTTCTCAAGTCAATTTTGCTAGACGTCAGTCTCAAGTCAACATGAAGCTCATTCTTACCCTCATCACCTATGCCCTGGCCATTGTCGGAGCGACGCCCACCATAGACATCGTCGCTCGCAATGAGACGTCTGCACTCGCCAGTGATGTGCTCACCTTCAATATGGACCCAGACGTGCATCCATGGTGCGGCTACACCGAGCAGGTGAACATCAATGTCAAAGAGCGAGGCGATGCAGACGCGACAAGTGACTATTGCAACCTGCTTTACCTCTACATCACCAACACCGCACCCAACGGCAAGACCTCAAAGGATGTCGACCTGGTCTACACCTGCCCTGGAACCCCTGAACCGATTGATCCAGAAGGCTATGTGAGTCTGCTCTTCGCCGGGAAAGACTTTTGTCATTGTTCAATCAGCCTTGATACATGCTGACAACTGTTCGCAGGGCTACCGTGACATCAAACTCATTCTCAATGCGCCATCCATCGACGCCTTCCCCAGCGACCAAACCCACACAGCAGCGACTCTGCACCTGCTCAACCTGCACGATGGAGCCGACATCATAATGCCGGTTGAGGTGGGCTATCATATCTCCTCAAACTCTGAGATGATCTGGCAATACATTCTTTGTCCATGATTCCATCTATATGGTAGCATACGGTACGATCGAGTCTGGTCAAGCAAACTTTCACTCACAGGATGAGAGCGGGAAACCCTTACTCGCACGGGATATGGTGGGGATAGGATAAGGAGAAGCGTCCGTGGTCTGTTGGCGGCGGGGCCAGAGCGATGATTGCTGGGAGCTAGGTGGCATACCGGCAAATGTCGATCTTGTCAAAGTACATCGCTTGCGGCAACCGGCGGCGTAATCACAAACAACAGGTTCTACGAAGAGATGGGAGTTAGACAATACCTCGCAACCACACCGCCAGAAACAATCCTTCAATGCATAGATGTCCTTGATTGTGTGCAATCCGTCAAACAAATATGGACACTGCTGATAATTTTATGCACGTTCTTTGCAGAGTGACACTCAAATAGAGCTGGAGTACCGTAGTGAGGGCGGCGAGAACGACGGCCAATCGGAGCGGGCAAGGCTGGCATGCTTCGATGCGGAGGAGACTGCGCGCATTGCAACAGGGAGTTCGACCTCGGAATCTCGACACAAGTACTCTCCATTTCCATCTTTGGGCCTGAGAAAGTCATTTAGAATCTCGCTGAATGCCTTGGAAAAGTGGAGATGCATTGGGAGGCCAACAGGAGTCGTGAGTCGGAATCAGTAATCTCGAGCCCTAGGGTGTGGGGCCTGCACCACCTTCTCATGCAGTTCGCGCGTCGCGGTCAGCTCCTGGGGAGCGCATAGACCCAGCCAATCTGGTACACTGCGGTAGGCGGCCAAACTTGTCGGCAATGTTAGGGTTGACCTTGCTACTAGCGTGACACCTGAGCAGAGACTGAAGGAATGAGATCCGGTACTTTCTGCGCCGAGCGGTAGATGTCTCCCATCATCGAGACTTAACGACTGCGTTCCTCAACAATCAGAACGATGTAGGCAAAAGGGCGAGCCAGGTCAGATTGATGCATCGTATATGTGAATCTGCAAAAGCCGGCCGATCGGTACGTAATAGCGTGATGAGTAGTGCCATCGATGAAAGCTGACCTTCGTCTCTAGGCGTGACCATATCAGGACCCACAAGCCGGGATAGCATCACTTGATACCTACTGTACCAAGTTCACAGCTCTAGCATTGTCCCTGCACTTACCCGGCTTGAGGTCTGACGCACTCCGGTGTATCAACTCTTAACATAGTTAAGTCGTTGGGCAGTGTCGGAAGGCATCACATCATCTCCACTTCTTCACCACGGGAGCCCTGGCTTCGTCGAAACCGTCACCAGCTTCAGAACGCTGAAGTTCTCCAGACCATAGAGGGAGTTAGTTCGTCCCCATCCGCTGTTCTTCGCTCCGCCTAATGGAAGGGTCGCTAAAAGCGGGAAAGATTAGAATCTTGGACGTGCCGAGAGCGCAGGAGGGGCATGACTTACATTCATCATAGGCGGTCATCCCATTGACATGGGCGATGCCAGTTTCCATTCTTCGGGCGATGTCAATACCGCGGTGGAGATCCCGAGTGAACACGGATCCCACCAATCCGTACGAGCTGGCATTCACCAGTTTCAAGGCTTCCTCTTGGTCGTCCACCGTGTAGACAGCAACGGTAGGACCAAAAGACTCCTCGTCGAAAATATCCATCTCCTTCGTAACACCGGTGAGAATCGAAGGTGTAAGTGTTGCTGAAGACTTGTCCTTAAACTCCGAGCTGCCGTGCAAGAACTTGGCCCCTTTTTTCTCTGCGTCGATGAGTTTTGCGGCGGCCGCCTGCGCAAGGCGTTGTGAGACCGCGCCGCCGACCGGAACATTACTCGCAGTGGCTTTGAGCATTTCGATAAATTTATCAGCGACACTGCGGACCACATAGATTCGATCTGTCGAGAAGCAGACTTGGCCATGATGGTTAAAAGCTGGCCGATAAGTGTTAGCAGCTCTGATCTCGAAGGAAACGAAAGCATCCTGGATATCTTGTCGAATCTTGTCGACTAACTTACCTGCTACAATACTCTTGAATGCGGCGTCTTCTAAATCGGCATCCTCGAGTACAATGACAGCGCACTTCCCACCCAACTCCATCAGCACCGGCTTCAGATGTTTACCGCATAAAGACCCGATAATGCGGCCAATAGGAGCCGAGCCAATAAATTCAACCTTTCGAATAGCAGGATGAGAAATCAGCGCTTCGGTAACGGCGGGAGCGTCCTCTCGATCTGCTTGAACAATGCTGACGGCATCCTTAGGGAGGCCGGCATCAAAGAGCGCCTGAACGAGCATATAGTGCGTCTTCGGAGACAACTCGGATGCCTTGAGTACAACAGCACAGCCAGCACCCAGTGGTGTAACAAGGGCACGTGCTCCTAGAACGATGGGTGCATTCCACCTTGATGTATCATATGTCAGCAACCTGGCTTCTTCCCAAGAACTTCTCGGTCCCTTGCGCACACACAAGCAAAAGGGAATCACCTTACGGCGGAATTGCCAGTGTCACACCTATCGGTTCCCGAAAGGCAAGCGCATAATCCAGCCGGCTCTCAGGGATAACTCCCGACAGGGACGTGATTTTGCTGGCTATCTCCCGGATATGGGAGACTCCCGTTTTGATGTTTGTCGTCGCCCAGAACTCTGTGGCGCTGGTCTCTTCCATCTGAGTCTTGATGAACTCGTCCTTGCGCTCAAAAATGAGGTCCGCGGCTCGTAGAAGTAGGTCTCGCCGCTCGACTGCCGATGTCTTTTTCCAGTTCTCGAAACCAACCGCCGCAGAGTCGCATGCCTTCGTTGCGGCCGCGACATTGGCCGAAAGGGCGTAATGGAGGATTTTGTCGTTGGCCTTTGCTGAGCGCACTGGGAATTTCTTCAGGTCCGGCGAGGTGAAGCTCTCTCCATTGATCCAGAGGGGAATGACCTCGTCAGAGGTTGCGAGAGAAGCGGCCATGTTTGCTTTACCTAGAATAAGAAGGGGCTTTAGCCTGTCCTTGGTTGGGATCTCTAGGTAGTTGGGCGAATCTTTGGCTTGGGGTGAAGATGATAGTTCTTATTATCGAGGTGTCTTCTCACCTTCAAATTCTATCTAGAGGACCGGGACGCAATACTGTACGAATTCAGAAGATACCCTTGTACAGATCCACGGGCGCCGTTCTTTACCGTCACCCTTATTTCCGACCGGACGAGGATATCGCAGACTGGGTGTTGACAAAGCCGAGACCAGAGCGAGTGTTCTGTCTCCAAAGTTGGGCGCCCTGCTGATCTCTTGCGAGGCATGTGGAACGTGGAGCATTTGCTATTCCTTTTCCACCAGTCAAAAAAATTACCATTCGGTTTCGCCGCGATTGCCGCGGTCGATATTAGTGCGGCCGTGGCCTCCTCACGCACACCCTCCCTGCTGCAGTTTCGAATTGCCAGGGTGGAAGGCATAGACTTTTCCGTCGTGAGTTCGGTAGCCGTTGATCAATCTGTTCCTTGACCGATGCCATCGGCAGGACGTCTCCCGAAGCCGGCCCTAGACGACTTGGTGTTGCCGAAACAGCTCAGCACGCCCTCGCTGTCACCTGAATGGCGAGCCAGAATATCCGACTAAGCGGGGATACTGTTGGATACTTCGTTCCCGAGACCTTAGGCATAATTTGCACGGACTGGACTACGATCAATCCGTGTCGAGTCTAGGCATGAGTTTTGTCTAACGCCTAAACTTGGGAAGGTGTAGGTGGGTGGTACTCTAGTGTGACTCGATGAGGAAATGTTCTATTCCCAAGGGTCCGAAGGGCCCGTCAGAGAAATCAGGTCTTTATAAACGGTCACGTGGTCTATCGGGGGGTCCGTCACACTAGTTACCCAGTCTTGTCACGTGTTATCGCGTCGTCTCAACACGTGATAGCCACGTGACGGGTATCGAATTCAGCTTTATGTCAGGACACGTCTTCTCGTTACTATGGAATCTTGATCCCCATCAGCATCTCTGCATTTTTGTAACAAATCTTGTCCAGTTCCTCCGCGGTAACAAGACCGCTCTTCTCCAACGCTTCCACCCACTCCAGACCGGCCTCGTTGCTGGCAAAGGGGTAGTCCACACTGTACAAAATCCTGTCAATCTTCGTATTCCTCAAAATGGTGTACATGGGATCCAGACTCCAATTCCCGCTCGTCGTGATCCACAAGTTGCTGTCCCATACCTGGCGGAAGGTTCTGGCTCCTGGCCGCCAAGAAGGAGAGAAGCTGTCGATCCGCTGGAGCATAAAGGGGATTGTCTCGCCCATATGACCGATCACAAGTTTGAGCTTGGGAAATTTGTCGAAGGTGCCGGCGCAGTAGAGCCTCAGCACATGTGTGGCCACGTCGGCATGCCAGCCAAAACCCGAAGATGCCAGCTGTGCGGCGACCACGGGTGAATAGTTGCCCTGGTACATCGACTTCAGCATGATGTCCGTCGGCCAGGTAGGATGCAAATATATGGCGGCGTCGAGAGCCTGTGCGGCATCCCAGAACACGTCGTACTCGGGCCCGTCAAAGTAGGTCTCATTGTCGCGATTGGTGATAAGAGAACCGCAGAATCCGAGCTCCTTGATGCATCGGGCCAATTCTTTGGCGGCCTCGGCGGGATGATGCATGGGCACCATGGCGAACCCGAGAAACCGTTTGTTGCTCGCGGCTACATGGGCGGCCAGTTCCTCATTGGCAGCCCTGCATTCTTCGGGAGTCATGTCTGCTGGAGCGTGATTCACCACTTGCAAGGTCACTTTCCCAGCGTCCATCGACTGAAGACGCAAAGTGCCTGCATCAGCCAGCCGAGAGAAGAGCTCTCTGTTCTGTTTGAACATTTCGATGTATTTGTCCTTGGTGGTGGACAGACATGTTTCGCTGAGCCAATGCTCTTCCAGTGTTATTATGGGAGGAACCATCGTGGCGAGAGTGGTAGTCAGTCCTAAGGTCAACGCAACAAAACGAGAGAGACTTTTACTTCCTCTCCCTACGAGCAAAGGACTGAGCCGGATTCCTTTATGATGAAACACTCCTCAAAGCTCTGCCCATCGCGCTCTATATGCCACCTCTCACAGACCGGCTCGGATGACTCTGCATCCTGCTTCAAGTCACCAAGTTGAGTGCAAGGTTGCCGGCCGAGAACCAGAATGGCCGCGAACACCGCCCCTCAGTCTGGCGTTCTGCAAATAGGCTCAAAGTTGGATTGGGAACTCAATTGTGGGGAGTATTCTATCGCCGCATCCACCACTACATCCATTCCCGAGACTTGCGAGTCGTCATAGTCAAGATTGTAGATTCATCTACCGGAGAAACATGAATCCCTACTCTTTCACTACACGTCTTTGCCGTGTGATCCCTGAACCGGATCACTGGCAACTGGTTCAAAGTTAAACCTTGACCTCTTCTACCCGCCCATTATGTAAGTCAAAATACCAACCTGTGACGAGGACGGTTGGTTTGATCAAGGGGTGATTGCGGAGGTATTGGACATCTTGAATCACGCTGTTCACCACCACCTCTTTTTCGTCAACTTCGTTCCCATCTCTGCGGAAAGCCAGGGTCGCAACCTGTTCCGCAAAGGCTCGGCCGTTCTCGCCAAACTCCCCTCCTATCTCGCCTCGCTTGAGATCATCCACACAGTCGCACACCCAGGCCTGACTGTAGTAGAGAGATCCGCAGTCTTTGGTTTGATTTCAGAATGAGATTGCTAACCGAAGTCCGAAGGGGGAGCAGGAATTGGGAAAGTGTAGGAGAGAAACAGGAGGAGAATACTTGCTTTTGTGATGGACAACTTTGACCTCCTTCAGCTCACTGAAAGCCTGAATGGTCATCAGAGTTCGGATGGTGCTTGGGTCGTTCGCCCGACCTCCTCCATTCCGAATCGACCAGGCCTCGTTGGGTTTCAACTGGAAGAACATCTCTGGGATAGTCCGACCGTCCACGCAGGTGATGATGGCGGTTCGGGATCGAGGTCCTCGAGTCAGGTCATCCGGGGAAGGGCTAAATTCTGCGACATATTGCTTGTTGGCGGCTCCGAAGTCATAGGGAGCTTGAAACACGACGTCAGGGCGTCCAAGGATTGGGGTCGTCATCCTCGAATTACTGGTTTCCTGGTTGTGGAATATTCCTCTCCGCACTCACCCACGTCGGTAGATACATTACACCTAAGTACTTTTAATACCCGGAGATCTGGTTGCGCGTCCAGCACGTGCTAACACTTATCGGCCGATGGCAGACAATTGCCGTCCTCCAAACAACCGAAAAGAGAGGATGGCCGTTCAAGCAAGCTGGGGCGCTAGGAGACTTGATTTGACCGCATTTGCCGAACCAAGTTGATTTCTCTAGTACACAATCACTTTTCATAAATACTATACCAACTCGACCTTATCGGATCTAGAACGGTCCGATTCCCGATGCTGTTGACCTTTAGCCCCCTCATACATAGAAAACTCTATCCGGCATCTGCCTTTAGGTCCTCCCTTCAGACTCTCAGCAAAGCGGAGAGCGATAGAAGATGAGTGGATCTTTTCTCGAAACCGCCTACAAGGCCTATGACTTCGACGGGAGGAACAAGGACTACTCTGAAAACAAGTACCCAGTAGCCGACCCGGTCGTTGGCGAGCGATCAGGATCAGGAATCCTCTGTTGCTCCGACCCGCGCTGCGCCCCCGAGGCCTTCTTCAAACTGAGAGAGCAAGAGGCTTTTGTGATTCGCAATGAAGGGGGAAGGGCGGGAGATCCAGGCGTCATACGCACCGTGCTTTTGATTGATGCTCTTATCACAGGCGCGGGCTCTTACATCCAAGAACTCAAAGTCATCCATCATACGGGTAAGCCATTCTTTCCAAAGCAAGTAGAGTTCAAGTTTTGATTAAGCAACAAACTTAGATTGCGCCGTCTTGCAACATACTGAGCAGGAGATTCTGGACATAATCAAGGAAAACGATCCCAATGCACCAGGAGGTCCGTGGAAGCCCGGCGCCTTTGCGTACGCCGAAGCGGTTGCCCTAATTCCTTTTCCCAAGGGTGGGACAGAGAGGGAACGGCTGGAGAAGAGTGTGAAGCAGGATGTGAAATTCCTCCGAGCTCATCCATTGTTGAGACCGCGCACCGCAATCACAGGTTGGATATATGATATCAAGACCGGTGTTGTCGAGAAACTCGACGTTTAACGACGACGATGCATCACGGTAGTAGTGGATCTGCCATATTCTAGTGCATAGTCTGAAATACAAATTGGTCTCCAAAACGCTTCCTTGCTGTTTGAAATGCCACTTGCAGCTATAGACTGAAGACTGAGCATGCCATACCTATAAAGTCCCAAGACCCTGGCTCCCCGTTACAAATTTTGAGACTTCGAGAAAAGGCCGGGATTCCATCGACGTGGAGCGGGAATTCGCAAGTGACTAGACAAGACCACAATCAACAATCTTTAGCGTAAGTACGATGATCCTGAGATGGTCTGACACTCGGCACAAAGTTGTGCTGTCGCCGCATCATCTGCAGGATTGGAAACCGGCCCCCAGACACAGCGGCAATCCTCAAGTGTAGCCGTCTTCCCAAATGGCCGCGCCGGGCCCTTCGACTTTGGCGGGAATTGTCGCGGGCCCATGTCTATCCGAAGAAGTCGGACCAATTCGAAGCCGAGTTTGAAGGACCGGAAGAAGACTGACTGTACGTTATATGCTGGGCCCATATCATAGACTTGCAGAACGAAAATCGTGATATGTAGTCAATTGGCTCGTGAATACTAGTACATCGCTACGAGGACAGTTATCCATCGCGGGGAAAGAAAGGGAGAAGGAGAAGAAAAACATTCCCTGCCAGCATTGTGAATACAGGTCCAGCAATGGACTCGTCCTTCATACGCACTCCAGCAGTACCAATCAACACCATCCCAGGCGCCCTGCCCACCGCGTCTATTCTGGAGAATGTGGACCATGCGGCGGCCGCAGCGGCTGCGTTGAAATTGTTCCCCTCTCTGGCTCGCGAACATCTCACCGACGAAGCCATCTGGCGCGATCAATGGGCCCTCACGAGCACCGCCAGGACATTCTTCGGGCCCAGGCGCGTCCTCGCAGCGTGGACGGAGCTGACAGTCTCCAGGAAACCCGCCAACTTTGCGCTGGTGCCCAACTCGTCTCGCGTCATGGTCACCTCGCCGGACTCCTCGTGGGTGCAGGCGGGCTTCACCTTTGAACTGCAAGGTGAGCCGGCGTGTGTCTGTTCTGGATTCATCGGGCTGGTGCCCGCCGGCAATGGCGACAGTGCTACTGGCGGAGGAGGATGGAACATCTGGATGCTCACCACCATCCTGGAAGTCATCAAAGGCCTTCCCAGCCCGGATTCCCTTCTTCCTGTTGCTGGTGCTCCACAGCAGGAGGCCTTGGTCAATGGAAACTATAGTTCCGATGGCGTGAATGGCGACATGGATGATTACTCGTTCGACTGCGTCGTCGTGGGTGGCGGCATGGCTGGACTGTCCGTGGCAGGTCGGTTGAAGGCGATGGACGTGTCTAGCGTGACTTTGGAGCGGAATCCTCAGATTGGAGACAACTGGCTGATGCGATACGATTCTGCAAAGCGTGCGTGTGTATCAAGTTCCTCTGACAGCCGTACTTTGAGCTAATTGTCTGCTTTTCGCCAGTCCACACGAGTCGAGACAACTGTAAGCCTCCACGGCTGACAACAGGCATAAACTAACAGAGACCTGACAAGCACATCTGCCATTTTCTCGAACTTTCCCGGCAGAGGACGGTTACTTTCTTACCTCTCACAGTCTCGCCCGGGGATTTCGACGATATGTTGAGACTTACGGAATTGTGCCTTTCCCCAGCCCGCAGTGGCATTATTTATTAATACTTCCGCTGACGAAGTTGGCTAGAATGTTTGGTGTTCGTCAGATCTGACGTCCGCATCTTGGAATCATGAAAAGAGCATGTGGAAATTGCACGTTGAACGACAGAATCCGAGTCGATCGGTCATCATCAACACGCGTCATGTCGTTCTCTGCCTCGGTGCCGGTGGTCAAGTACCAAAGATGCCCGACATCCCGAATCGCGTAAGTCTACCATCGAGTTGGAGTTTTTGCGCTAAGAGACACGAAGGATGCTTTCAGGGGCATTGTGATGCACTCGAAGGACTATAAATCTCCAGATGCCTGGAAAGGAAAGAACGGCGTGGTGGTTGGCGCTGCAAACACGGGTTTGGCTCTCGTCGTCTGCGCGGACTACTAGAAGTGAAAAATGGGACCTAACCATCCTCTTCCTTCACAGCACATGATGTTGCTAGCGACATGGTCGAATCGCAATTGAAGACCGTGACCATGGTTCAACGGAAGCCAACAGGTACGTTATATGTGCCTATGTGCCTTGCAATTCATGTTCGAGTGGATCGGAAGCCGCTAACTTGAAGGGCTGCCAAAGCTGTGATCCCCGCTGAAATAGTCAACGAGTTGCAAGACAGTAAGCCATCATATCTGGTTTTTTCTCTGTTCAGATGCTGAACAGTCTCGTTTTCTCGTAAAACAGCCATCTACAACGACTTCGTCCCCGTGGACGTCGCCGACCGCATCTTCTTCGGGCAGCCACTCGCCATCTCCAGACAAATGCTGTTGAAGGTCATCCAGAAAGAAATGGACGAGCACTCAGAGCGATACGATGCTCTGGAACACGCTGGGTTCAAGCTCGATCGCTACCCTGATCCGTATTTATTCGTCAGCGTGCGGCTCGGAGGCCATCATCTGGACGTGGGAGCAGGAAAGAAGATTGTCAGTGGCCAAGTAAGTCGTATTCGCAAACTCCAAGCCCGTCTGAATCGCCATTGTTGCAATCAATTGTTGTGTAAAGAAAATGATGGAAGCTGACCGCGCGCGCCAAAATGATTCTTTCAGATCAAGGTGAAATCCAACTTCGAGATCAAACAGTACACGTCCACCGGACTGGAGTTCACTGACGGAAGCTACTTGGACGCCGACGTCATTGTCTTCTGCACCGGGTTTGAAGGCAACATGCGCGACTCGGCGACGAGGATATTCGGCAGCGAAGTGGCCAGTGGCCTAGAAGACTTCTTCGGCGTGGATGCAGAAGGGGAGATTGTGGGAGCTTGGAAACGTCAAGGATGTAAGTTTATCGCCTATTCGTCCCCTTTGCCCGGATTCTCCTTATTTGTTCTTCCCTACCACTTTTGCTTTCTCTGATAAGTTGGGATTTTGCGACAGACCCCGGGATTTGGTACCACGGCGGCACCATCGTCCACGCACGGTACTTCTCCAGGTTCATCGCATTGCAGATCAAAGCCGACTTGGAGGCCGTGGACATGCCCATCTATAAGAAGACACCAGGTTGAGAGGCAGAGAACGATCTGGTCTTAAAGCTCCTGGCCCTGCACGAGATCGGAGGTCTCTAGAGTACCAACCTCGACCTTGACTTCAGCGATGCGATCGAGCCTCTTGTATTTACTGGCAAATAGATGAACCCAATCGCTTGAGATTTGCTTGCACGGGAAAGAGCACTGAACACTCGTACGACGAGGACAAATCCATGATCTCCATGTTCTCCTGGAAATCAGTCACAAAGTTGTACATCCTGGGAAGAGGGCAATCGATTGAGACGAGAATTGAGAGGACGTCTTGCGTCGAGGCAGGAGTATTTATATCCGGGCACCCCCCATTGCGGTACTTACAAAAATGACGCTACGCATATTGTTCAAATGGAACGAACATCTTCCGTGATGCGGATGGAGATTGACGAAGATGAAAGAAGACGAAGTTGCCATCGCCAATAGACTTGGTACAACATGCACGGCCTTTTCAGAAAGCTCTGCTATTTACTTCCCGAGTGCAGAACGAGGACTTGATCGTGAGATGTCCCAGACCAGCTCGTACTAGACACGCTCAGCTTGCCAGAACTACAACCACCGACACCTAAACCCGCCGTGTGTTAGGCCTTCTCATCATTTTCGTTGTCAGAAAGGGTACGGACATGAACCAGGGTCTCACCCTCCTCGGTACCAATGAATCTTCGAAAGGAGTATTTGCGCAGAACAGGGCCTTTCCAAGCCAAGATGACCACGAGGCCGATACCCACGGAAGACAAATCAGCCATAGTGCCAAAGGCCCAAGCAGGCCCGTCGCGTTCGATCCAGGGAAGGATGAGGAAGGGAATCGCCAGACCGAGCAGGATGCGGGCGATGTACAGCAGCGAAAAGGTCCCCATGGCATAATCGTGGAAATTCTCGGCAACATAATTGTTCAGCACGGGAGCGAACGTTGACAGATCGCCGTATCTGGCTAGGAAGAAGCCAGTGGCCAGGACCATGTAGTAAAGGTGGTATTGAAGCGCCACACCGAAGAGGATCAATCCCACCAGAACCGATGTCGCGGGCAGAATCAAGATTGGCCACGGGCGGTACTCAGGCTTCCAGATACTTCCGCGGCGCTTGCACATCCAGATTGCAACTCGGTCGTTGAGGGTAACCCCAACTACCTCTGCGACGCCAAATGCCACCCACTGTGCAAAGACGAATTCGGCGTTCCGAGAAGGCGAGGATCCGGAGCCCCCGAATTTGACCGGGGCCTGGAGAAAGGCAGCCAGGGTCGTGTTGAGCCCGACGACCCAAGAAAAGGTCAGAATGAGGGAGCAAGCAGTTACCAGAATAAGAGGCAGACTGCGAATAGGCACATGGTCCGGACGTTTGGCTTTCTGGGCCCTTGGACAATACGATTACCCGAAAAGAACGTGGCCATTCGATTCGAGACATATGACCTAGTGGGATGGTTGTTGGCTAGATTCGCCTGTTGAAGGTGGTGTCGTCCAGGAACAAAAACACCAAGATACAGACCAACCTCATTGCTCCGGCCACCCACCAAAGTTGAACCGTCCACGATGCGTTTTGAACGATGAATCCACTCGTGACTGGTGCAAGCATAGCTCCCAGCTGGGCCGTAATCGCATAGCACGCAAAGGCCTTTCCTCGCTGGTGGAGGAAAAATGTTGCCAGAATGATCCTGGCGCCAATCGTCAAGGGGGCCGTACAGAAGAGGCCGACGAAGCGGCGGGACATGACGAACACTATGTATTGGTCTTCATTCGTCATGCAGGCAGACCAAACATTGCAAACTGCAGTAATGAGACTGGTCCAAAAGATTACAGAAGTACGTCCGACGTCCACCGACGGTGGAGCCCAAAGAAAAGGGCCAACAACTGAGCCTGCGAGGCCGGCTGTGAGCTATGAGGCAAGGATCAGCAAAAGAACCGCTGAATAAAAGGAATGGACAATGGACAAGAATCGAGAAAAGGAGAGGAAGTACCGAGTAAGATGGTGCAACTGGTTGAACGTGGTAAAGAGTAGCTTGAGGAAAGAAGCCGGCTCGGTTGGCAAGGTGATGCACGCCCCGAAAGACAGGATAGCCAAGGTCGTAATATTCTTGGCATTTGACCGATTCAGAGGGTCTCGTGGGTCATCAGAGGGCGGAGGGATGAGGACGATTCCGTCGACCATTTTGAAGGGGCTTTCGGAGGACGTGGTGGACTTTTCGTTTGTGTTCAAAGCCTTCTTTGATTTCTCGAGCCATCTTGTGGTGGAAAGTGGGATAATTCAAACACTTCTGGTGAAGTGTGAGTTCTGGGCAAGTCTTTCTTTACTCTTTTAACAGTACACACAGCGTGGAAATGAGGGCATTCACCAGGCACGGTTCCGGGAGTTTTGGAGCTTTCTTGTATCGATGCTGCCATGAGCGTGAAGACGTTGTAGACGGCATTTTCCCCCAGTGCTAGGTGACTGTATTCATTGCGCTGAGTACGCGCGGCTACCAACCTCGTGGCTCGGAAAGTGCGTCTCTGACCTCGTCATCCCTCGCTTGCTTCTCGGGACTAGTCAAATCCGTTGTCTCGAGATCTCTCACTTGGCGAGAACACTTCCGAGAGAAGCCCATTCCGGAACTCTGTGAGCAAACATGGGAACCAATGAGACTTGTCCATTGTGCGGCGCCGAAGGGTCCCTATTCGGCCGAGACGCTTCTTCGAATAGCCAAATCATGATAGTTTAGAAATGCCTCCCGATGCACGCCAGGCAACGGGCCGATTTTCTCTCCACGGCATAACCAAGACATAACGCGTCGTTCCGGATTGATGGAGTGAAAGGTCTTGGGATTTCCAATCCGGAGTTGGGCTTGTCCAGGGCGGGAATTCGAAAGCCAGAGCCTGTCATTGCCTAGGCTGGGAAGTGGAGCGCGGCCTTCACGGCAAAATGGTTTCATTTGTCCTACCAAAATCGCCAGGTCTGGATCTGGATTCAGGGAACGGTTGGCTGGCGGGTTCAGTGGTTGCAGGGGGGAGCATATTGGAAAGCTTTCCATTGTTGTGGTAAGGGCGAGACTCGAACCAAGTAATGAAAGCGATCCAGGGTTTCGGGATGATAATGAGGATCCACAAACTCGCAATGCAGACGATATCAAGGTTATCCAAGCTAGAACTCAAGGCTCTTTTTTTCAGAGTTATCTTGACGTCGTTGGAGACATACTGCATTCATTTGGTGCCGCTGGATGCTAAGGCTGCACGGCTCCAAATTCATTCATAGGAGGCCATATGTTGAGAGGCCAGTTCACCTGGTCTAGAGTGCACTCAGAGGCATTCATCACACCGGTCACTTGATTTGTATCCAGGTTCATTGTTAGACCAAAATCGAGGTCTACGGAAGAAAAGGCCTCGGGATATGCCACGGTCCCCTGAGGACTCTTTCTTTTCCAGTTCCCAGGCCACAGGATGGAGAACCTCCGGATGAGCTCGTTGGTTGGGTCGGCAGAGGAATCAGAACCCGATTCGGCGGTGCTGACAATCATGTCAAGTATTCCTACAGTACTCAGCACTATATCAGAGAGCGCTTTGGAGCCAACTCACGGAGCATGACCTTTGACAGCGGCCAGAATCTGGCACTGTGAGAAAGGATTAGACCCGATACTTCATGATTTCGCCGTATTGTAGAACTTTTGGCATGGACGACCGCGGCTCCAGGGCCAATTAAAGTACAGCACATCAAAGGGTGACTCAAAGGAATATACTCTGGCTGCCAGTTGTTCGCAATACAGGTCAGCTGCGATGCCACACGTCTCCCAACATCGGTGATGGGACGATCAAACGCGAAGGCGTTGATGGGAGGAGATTCGCCCAGGCTGAATGTTTCGGCTATCATGTCACACCTATTTTCCAGTCAAATAAATCAAGCCATCGATGTTTCGGACACTTACGTGAGTATCATCAGATGAGTAAAAATGATCCAGCTGGATTCCGCAAAATTTTGCCCATCACAAATAAGAGAGCGAATGCCAAATTTGGCCGGGAGTGCCAGCTTAAAGCAAGCCAACGCTCTCTCTAATTCTTCCTTTTCCTCGTATGAGCTTCGAGCAGGATAATGTTGTGCGCAGTGTGATAGTAGGTAATGGGCGACCAAGAACCATGCTCGGACGTCCTGATTGGGAACTCCTTGCAAAGTTTTCCAGGCCACCGCCGGCTCATCTCGCAAGACGGCCGAGATAACTGGGGTCCTTGAGAACCAGTTCTGGTCGGAGACTGGGAGGCAAACTCGCATTTGCTTCCGGTCGATGCCATACGGTTTACCGGAAAGAACCGCCAGAAACGTGTCCAGTTCCCAGATGGCCCACCAGAGTCGCCGCACCTCTTCTTTCTCGACCCATGCATCAACATCGCTTGAGTCAAATGTAGGTTCGTCGATGTCGACTTTGTTCAAGCCCAGATCATACGCGAAGCTTATCAGGACGCTGCCCAGAACTGAAGCTGGTCCACATAGCCCTGCAGAGGCATAGTTGAACGCCAACAATATCATACCTCTGACGAACTCGAAACTTGGGATTTCAGTGGCTTTGAGGATGTCATCCTTGCTTTTGGCGGCATGGTCCCTAAAAATGGTCCCCCTGTCGGCCGGAAAAACGTCCGCAAAGTAAGAAGACGCCGAAAACCTGGCCGACATAGCAAACATCCCATTAATCATAAAGACCTCATCGGGTCTCAAATCAGCCGTTTCCGACAATGAAAATTGGGTGTCCTCGAGTTTTGTATACTTCTGGTAGAATGTTGGACGGTGAAAAATAGGTAGCCAAACCTGGACCCGATCAAAGAAGAGCTCGATACTTGAGTCTCGGTCAGATTGATTTGATAATTGGTCAATTGTCGACTTACAGTTCTTGTGCAACAGAATGCGGAATTTGCCAGCCGCTCTCATTTCCTAGATTGTTCGCAGCATTGGTCATTTGGCCTGTGCCCTCAAACAATGAAGGAGCTTTGCCGTGGGAGTCGAAGAACTGTGTGGGAGGCCAGGAGTTTGCTGCACTCCCCATGTTGTCCTGACGGCCTGTAAATAATCCGGCAGAGAGATTGGGAGATTGATTGTACGAATCATGAGTGGAATTGCTGCTCGTGTCTGACGGTCGTTCTGAGGTGCGACGTACAGGTAGTCAGAAACCCGTCCATGCGCTCCAAAAGAACACGAGAGCTGCTTACCGGCATGATCAGTGTGGGTTCTTGTGCCAGTGCGCCATATTGCTCTTTCTGGCAGTGGCCTCGAGCTGACGCGAGTGCCCTGCGCGTTTCGTCGCGACAGGAAGGTACAAGGCGCCCCGACTCTTTGACAAAGCCTACATGCTGGTTTCCTCATATCACCTTTTCGGTTCCAGTCAGATCGGATGTCCAGGCGAGAATAGTCAATCTCGTAGTAGTTGATCCCTTACATTTTGTTTTCTTCCTGCAAGGAGTTAAGCTGGGCCGCAGACGGGCGTCTCGCTCCCCGCATACCTATTACATTCTTGACAAGCCCGGTTCATGGTAGGACGACGCGCAAGGTGGGCTCGAGGAGGCGAATTTTCGTTGTTTAGGGTCATTGAGACGCAATTCAAGCTTCAGTTTAAAGACTCTTGAATGTTCTTGTTGTTGGGTGAGAAAAATGAAGCCATCCGAGTTTTCTGGGGAGCTCGACAGGCACGGGGTTCTGCGGCGCGAGGCCCACACCGATGCGGAGTAGTGGAAGGCTAGTCGGCCGAAAGGCGGGGTCGTCACCTATTAGTTAGAGGATGTGCTAGGGACGGAGCGTCGCAGGGTCAGCACGTGACTACGCTAGTGGGCTGACCCCAGCGACAGACGCCACCCCAGACTTCATACCGGAGCATTCTGCTCCAAAGATCCAGCCCGTTGTAATATTTGGACTGTCGAAAGCGCTCTTTGCAGCGTCGATAGACCTGGTATCCCCTTTGCACCTCGCGAAATCCCGGCAAGCAACAAGTCCACATCTGTACTTAAACGGCTCCGAATACTCTCGGCCTGCCGACTTTTATCTCGCCATTGGACTCCTCGAACGCTCATCAAGGGAATCGCACGCCGACCAAAGACAAGAGGTGGAAGGCTGTCCCAGTCCTATGGGTACCAGTTCGAATTCATCCGCCACACGACACACCCTAGCTGCCTAGTTGGGGGAAATGCGACCGGTCTTGGGACTCGGGACGGCATTCGCGGCAAAATGGGATTTGACGGAAATCCAGATGTGCACCCCACGTAGACATGACGTCCGAAGCTCACGAAAGGGAGGTCTACCAAGGCTGGATTCCATCGATGCGCAACACTTTGCCCGCATCTGCGTCTCGTTTGCCTTGGAGGACGTCCTTGATGAAGTGGCCTCCAATCGCGGGATCCTGAGCGCCCAAGCTTTTCATGATCTCCGGACTTCCTCCCAAGTTGGTAGCTGAAAATCCCGGATCACAGCAGAACACTTTGACCCCATCATCCCGCAGCCATCTCGTCCACTCCCGCATTACCATGTTCAAAGCCGTCTTACTGGACCTGTAGGCGGGGAAGCCCAGAACTGGTCCTGGTTCCTTCGGCCAGCCTTTCGGTGGCACGTAATTGAAGTCCAGTGTGCGATCGTACGTTTCCGTAAGGGTCGAGGTGCCACTGGTGATGAAAATCACGCGAGGATTCGACGACTTGAGCAGAAGAGGGACAAAGGTATAGGTCATCATTTGGGACCCGATGGTGTTCACGCTGAAAGACTTTTTCCAAATCTCACGCAACGTCAAGCGTCCTGCTATAGGTCCGGCTTCGAACTGAGCTCCTGGCGTGGCAGTCAGTCATGCTTAGTTCTTGCCCAGATACTTCTGAGATTCATGGGTTTCCGCGTACCGGCATTGTTAAGTAGCGTATCGAGCCTGCCACATTTCGAAGAAATCATCTCGAAGGCTTTCTGCATGGAGTCGTCACTCTCGAGGTCGACTTGGAGGGCTTCCAAGTCGCTTTTGGTGTGAGGAACCTCCGATTTGGCCTTCTTGATCGCTGCTTCAGCATCCTGGATCAACAGCGCCCCGATGAAAATTGTATAACCGATGTCTGATTGTAGCAATGCTTTGACCGTCTCAAACCCGAGACCGCGATCGGCGCCGGTAATGAAAATTACTGGATTTGCAGCCATTCTTCGCGGTATGCGTCGTGGCTGTATGGCAAGCATCTGTTAACCTCCGAGGGAAAGGGGAAGCATTTATACTCGCCTTTGCCCGCTGTCATGGGGATAGCATTTGACGAAGTTCCCAATGCTAATCGTCGTCCACAGCTAACCGGTAATGCCGCTAATTTCCCCACTCGGTGGTCAAGGCCCCTGGTCCCCAACGAGAAGGTCAAAGAGCGCATATGACCCTGGGAAGGCCTTCTGGTTTGCCGCCATGGGTGGAGGCCTTCTTCGGCATAGAGAACGGCCGCGGCAAAGGTCGGAAACCCGCGCCGTGAGCTCGGAGCTACTGGTCCACTTAGACATCCTTGATTTCTCAGGATTGCATTGAACGCTGTGTCGTTGAACGTAGGCAGGAGAAATTTCATAGAAGCTCTCCACTGGTGCGTGCACGGCGGGTCCCTTGGGAGAGCCTAAGCCTAATGGATCCGTCTATAACGGCGGGGTGCGAGAAACGAGACGTTGCAAGAGACGAGGAAAGGATTCGGGAGTCGCGCGTGGGGCATTCTTTAGGCACAGCATAGCAGTAACATCTCCAATTCAGTCTCTTCTCTACATTCCTGTGCTTCTGTTGGCGCAGAGCTCCGCCGTCGGCGCACACCAACCAAACTCGTGGATTCACATGACCCAGACAACCCAAGCACCTCCATTGGAAAGGGGCGGTGTAAATCGTAGTCGTGATTTCGTAGTTACTACGAACACGTAGATACCTTACCGTAGAAGAGCGAAGTAGAGGAGAGATGTCTCACGCCGGGAGACGTCCCACAGCGGTGAGACGCTCACTGCGCTGCCTCTATCTGCGCGACTTGGAAAGGAGTGTTCTTTCGGTTCCTTCTCTTTGAGCATGTCGATGGTTCCTAAGTGTTCTAAAGACATATATGTGTGTTAAGAAGGGGAAGAAGAAATCCTACGAGGTGCCTGGCCAGATGAGGTGAAAAGAATTATTGAGAAAGATCAAGCCACCCGGCGAATCTGTATTGGGATGCATAGAGAGAGGAAAGGAGCATGGGACTATTCCCGGTAACCCTCTCAAGCCAAGGACACAAGCACACGTGGTGCCTTCCCAGGGGATCCCCTGAGCCCTCCTTTGGGCCCTCGTTAAAACTTGACAGTTTGGAGGGATGCCCCGATGTGGTCAGCAGGGTGAGCTGGGTCCTGCCGGCCCTGAGCCAACGTTGAGCCGGACGCGAGCCAGCCGGAGCAAAAGCGGCGCGACGTCACGTGGGATGAAAGGCGTCAAAGGCGTCGAGATTCCGGCGAGGAAACAAGAAGTTCGCAACTGCTAGTTGGAACGCCATGTAGTACCTCCTGTTCAGCCGACGAGCCATGGCTTTGACAATTCTGGATGCATGATCTCCTTCCCCTGACGCTCTTTGAGACCTGACAGCATGCATTTCGCTTTGCCACCACGCAAGACCTCACATCCACCGCCGTATGTCCGCAACAGCAACTTGACTGCCGCAGCCCAGAGGCGGCGCAAGCAGATACAATTTCTTGCTTACGCGGTGCTTGGACTGTTGACCCTTTATCTTGTTATTAAGGCCTTTCTTTCCTTCCGGACGGCAGATGGGCAAGACAATAACGCAAGCTCGATTGAGGGACCCCAAGACATTGTCATTGTCACCGTATTTGACCATGCCACTATGAGCGAGGACTACATGAGGATTATAAAAGCGAACAGAGACGACTATGCTGCCAGACATGGTAAATGCGCCAACGATTGCCTTGTCGCCATATGCCAGCTAATACAAGCTTAGGATACAAGAACTTCTACACAAACACAACTGCCTACTCAGATCTTGTTGACCCTTCCCCTTCGTCCTGGTCGATGGTACCGGCCCTACGGCATACCTTGACAGAAATGAGCTCAAGCACATTCTTCTGGTACTTATCCGCGGACGCGTTTATCACAAGTCCTTCGCTCTCCCTTGAATCCCACATCCTCCAGCCACTCGAGGCGCTCATGCTCAAAGATATTCCAGTTGTGCCGCCTGACTCGGTCATTCATACCTTCTCGCACCTGAAGCCGTCTCGCACACATCTGATCCTGTCTCAGGACATGGACAACCTTGCCCATACCTCATTTATCCTCCGCAACACCCCGTTCACTCCCCAAACTCCGGACAACTGGGCACACTACTTCCTAGATGCCTGGTTTGATCCCTTGTATCGGGCATATGCGTTCCAGAAAGCGGAAAACCATGCGCTGGAGCATCTAGTGCAGTGGCATCCCACGATGCTCGCGAGGCTAGTCTTGATTGAACAACGCAGGATCAATTCCTACAATTATGCCAGCCCGCCCGCGAAAGACCCCTTGACAGGGGACATCAGGACGCATGACAGTATGTGGCAGGAAGGGGATCTAGTGGTCAATCTAAAAGGCTGTCGGGATAGCGCAAAGCGCGACTGCGAGGAAGAGATTAGGTATTACTTTGCCAAGTGGGGGAAAGAGGTCGAAAGGCTGGATGGCAAGAAGCCTGATTACGATGTCAGCCCTACAAAATTAAAACCCGTGAGGGAAGGCTGAACATCATTCTCAGCGGCGCAAACAGGTTTTGTGCTTTCTCCTGACCGCCTATTGCTCGGTTCGTTTTCTGGTGGCATAGCAACACTAAGGCAACAGTGTTATGGTCTCATTGTCAAATTTGATGTTCACAGCAAAGATTCCAAGGGGTTGAAAGCATAGCGACGAGGAGTTCTCTGGTATGTTTTCAAGAATGGCTAACAGAACAAATAGAAGGATACTTTTTCTCAAGAATGGCATCAGGTTGTACGGGACGCGTCTTCAGGCAAAATCTCCTCTTTCAGCCCGCCGCTGGTCATATCTGAGCACGGCGCCGAGCAACACCTGGACACCGACTGCGCTGTATTCCCGTCAGTGGGCACCATCATACTTGCAAGAGGGATCGACTTACCAGTCCTCTGGGCTGCAGTACTCCTGCGGGTTATGGCTTACGCCGTCTTTGGTGACTGAAAAGATCATGCTTGTCGGACAGCGACGGTTAGTGTAGCAGCTGTCATGACCGGCCCCGCTGGTCATATGTTTCCACAACTGTCCATCCTCAGCGGTCATCGGCAGTCCCGCACAGACTTCTTTTGCGCTTTCTTCGACGACTGCAATACAGTCAGGATGGAACTTGACAGCAGGACTATCGACCAATTCCTTCCATTCCACTTTGCAGCCCCTCTCGCTCTCCTTCTCTGCAATTCTTGCAAATTCTGAGCGGCATGCTTGCTCGATCTCAGCGAGCTTCGCATCTTCCACGTGTCGGATATCCAGGGTAAAGGTGACGGTGTGGGCCATGGTGTTAATGGACCCCGGCTGCTGGGTCAGAATTCCTGTTGTTGAGAGACCTCCAAGTCTCTTCGCAATTGCATTGGACTCAACGATCAGCTTCGCGGCACAGAGCATTGAGTCCATCCGTGCGGAGAATGGTGTGGTGCCAGCATGAGTGTCGCGTCCTTTGACCGTGATCTCAAACCATTTGAATGCTTGCACGCCTTTAACAACGCCGACTCTCCTTTTCTCGGCTTCGAGGATCGGACCCTGTTCGATATGAAGTTCGAAGTGTGCGGCGATTGGGAAAGCTTTGTAAGATGCTGCTTGCGACCCGAGGTACCCGATCCTCTCCAGCTCCTGCTTCATCGTCTTTCGCTGACCGTCTTTACCAGCCGATACCTCTGGCAGGTTCCAAGCTGTTTCCAACGGGACAGCTTCGGCCCAAACGCCGGACGAGACAGCCATCATCGGGAAGCGGGCTCCCTCTTCGTTTGTCCAGTTGACAACTCCAATACTCCCTTCAGTCTCAACATTGTTCTCATGCAAGACCTTGAGCACTTCAAGCCCAGCATTGACTCCTAAAATCCCGTCATATCTGCCACCGGTCGGCTGGGTGTCGAGATGCGAGCCGATCATAATCGGCGGCTGTGTTGTGTTCTTGCCAGGCCTGACAGCGAACTGGTTGCCCATCTGGTCAACTGTTGTTTTGCAGCCAATGGATTCAGCCGTCTTCGTGAACCAATCCCGTACTTGTTTGTCGGCGTCGTTCAGACTCAACCTTGCCATACCCGTCTCGGTCGGATCCCTGTCGCGGAATGAGTTGTGCGCTTTTCTTACAAAGATGCGATCACTTACTCTCCATATCTATGCGCGGCGCCGAACTCACAACCCGTGTGAATGGCGTCCAGCAACCGGGACTGATTGACTTTTAAAGCAGCTATGTCGTGTTTCGACCGGGTGCCATGGACCCCGTTGACACCGTTCGTAGCCATCTTCCCTACACCGGAACGTCTCAGCTGGCTTAGATTATCGTCACTCAATAAAGCCCAGGATCTGAAAGCAGCTCCAGATGCTCTACAAGATTTTAAAATAAACCCAGCAGAGAGCTTGACGGACATGGGCAAGGGATGCGAGTCTACAACTCACTCTCTTCTACGAAAAGTTTTGGGCCAAGCACCGCTGGCGCTGATATATTTCTCATGACTTTCTCGAGTGATAGGAAGCCACCGCCGGGTTTGGAGGAGTTGTCCGCAGACGGCGCACATGCCGTGCCCTCTTTTCCCCATCAAAGGCCGACATTTGGAGATCCCCGATTGTATCCTGCGTGATCCTCATTGAATCTTTTTTAGGTTCGTGGCCACTTATTGCCACTGGACAAGGAGAAGATCCAACTTCCATCTGCCTCTATCCTGAGACAGAAAGTATTGTGCGTGCACAGTCTCTTGTCAATGACGAGATGATGGCTCCGACCAAATGGTTCGACTTGCGGCACGATACATACTATAGATGAACTCGCAGCAAATGCTCTGGAGGGCGGATGCAAGGAGCCGCCTTCCACACAATGTCCTTGAATTCTAGTTTGTTACTTCACGTCCACCATGCAAACTTTCTTTGATTTTGATGCTTGCCACTTCACATTCGCCTTGCCAGTTGTTTAGATGAGGTATCTAAGTGACAGTGCGGGTTTGGGTTCACTTCAATTCTTTTTCAGCTGCTAATTATATATTCTCTTTTGTCTTCCTCATTTTAACCTCATTTTTTGGCACTTCTAGAAACATTCAGCAATAAGAATATATATCGCGCCAGAACGCGGTTATGGAGCCTGATGAGTCAACTCTGGATCAAGATGTCGTCGGCACGGGCCCCAAAAGCACGACGCCTCCGTTGCAGATGAGCGAGCCTGATCCTGCTCCTGCAAAGGACGTTTTTGAAAAGCATCGCCGCCTCGTCCAATGGGTACTCGACCACGACGGATATCTGGACCCTCACGCCCAAATAGCCTTTAGTCCGCGGAAGGGGTATCATGCCATTGTGAGCGAGGGAGCCAGCATGACCGACGGAACCCGCATCGCCAGTTGCCCAATGCCAGCCACGTTGTCAGTGCTCAATGCCCTGGATGTCGACCCATTCTCCAACCACGGTATTGAGTTCCCGGAGCCCTTCCTGCGCACACAATCTAGTCGATCGACTGAATCTTTGCAAGCTTTCTATTTGATGGAACAATTGATCCTAGGAAGTAAGTCGTGGTGGGCTCCTTATATCGCTACATTGCCAACAGTGGAGGACGTCACGGCTATGCAGTTTGAGGAGGAGGCGGATGTTGCCTGGCTTGATGGCACAAACCTCAAGGCAGGCTTGTCTACGCAGGCGGCAAAATGGAAGGAAATGTACATGCAAGGCTCGGGTCAGCTGAGGCAGTTGGGATGGGCCAACGCGCTGAACGGATCCTACACATGGTATGCTGGATGGAACGAATTTACCAGCGTCCTCTACTGACGCAAGTAGGCCGCGATTTCGTTGGGCTGCTTCCATTTTTGGCAGTCGGTCATTCACTTCCCAGGTTCTTGACGCCACTCTGCCAGCGGATGTTGCTCGATTAAAGGGCAATCCTAAGGGGAACAGGCCATACGACCTCGTCAAGCTTTTTTCTGATCGCTTTGGAGTACTTCTGCCCTTGCTGGATTTGCTCAATCACAAGCCCGGTGCTCAGGTGGAGTGGCAAGCGCGGTACAACTTCGTCGGCCTACAGATACTGGAATCCTATGAATCGGGGCAGGAGCTCTGCAACAACTACGGGCCGCGAGACAACGAAGGTCTTCTCTTAGCCTACGGCTTCACTATCGAAAACAACCCATTCGACCATCTCGTCATCGGCATAAAAGCGCCACCTGGCTCGCCCCTCAACGTAGCCCGCAAGGCTTGGAAACAAGATCTCCGGTCTGACCCGGAGAGGAGATGCTTTATTTTCGACCACAAACACCCGGAATCGACGTCAGCAATAGCTTTGGAGACTTCGCTCTTCTCATTCGACTTGCTAGACAGCATTTCCATTTTGTGCGCCAACGACCGAGAAATGCAGAGCATGAATACCAGGCGGCAGTCACTGATGAGCTTCTGTCTCAACAAGAAAAAACCGAAATTCGATGATGGCCGCGTCATTCTGGCGACGTTGAGCCAGCTACTAAGAGAGTGCTCTGCCCGTGCAGAGCGCCTGAGGTCAACCGACCCAGCCCGAACCGTTCCTGGCCTGGAGCCCACGAATGCCAAACAGCGTCATGCCAAGATCTATCGAGACAGTCAGCTGGAGATAGTCGAGACAGCGGTGGCTTTGTGCAAGTTTGTACTCAAATGTACCATTAATGGGACGTCCGGCGACGAGCAAATGCTGGTCGCCATGCAGGATGAGGTCCCGGATGCTGCGCTGGGGAACTTAAGGACACTGGTAGGTCGGCATAGTCGACTTACTCGCCCCCTGGAGCTTCTCGATTGCGACGCTCTTGTCGAGATGGTCCCCAATTCACATCGGCTCCGGAACTGTCTATCCGAGCTGGAAGTGCATCTACTTGCAGCAGGCGCCCTCCCAGACCCCAAAGGCCGTCTAGCAGTGGCGCTCTCAGCCTTGTATAGCGAGTACTCTCACGGGGTCAAACTACCTCACAGAGTCACGGAGTGGATAAAGCAGCTGGTGGCCTGGTACCCTGTGGATCCAACATCGTGGGCATATGTTCCTTCGCCTGGACCGTGGGCCCCAGGGGATGAGCCGCCGCGGGAGCTAATCAGCCTCTTGACTGCGCGGGCACTGATGTCACCTACGACGCCTGCGGAGTCCGATGTGAAGCGATGGCTCAAACCAGAGAGACTTTGTTGGGGATGGAACGTGATGGAGGAAGAGAAGGTCGCAGTTCCATCTAGTATTGCGGAGTCTCAAACGTCCGGCGGCCATCAAGACGGCAACTCGATATTGATCTACTGGCAACGGTACTAGGGGGAGTAATGGGATCAGGACGGAACGCCGGTCGGAGTCGTTGAAGAGGTATTCCTTGGGCGCATTGAAAGGAACCTGGCGTATGAAATCGTTGACGATTTTGCAATTCGATAGTTTGGAGAGGCGCTGCATGCCGCAGCAGGCAAGGTGGTCTCTGAAGATCTCGAGCAGGTGGCAGGCGTGGCAGGGTACATAGATCACGGCAGATATCTGTGATATTGCACAGAGCAGCCGAGGTATTGCCGGAGCCTAAGGCAAGCTTCCAACCAATAAGAAAAGCTCAATATCGAAGACGACATACAATTGACATTGGCTTCTGTGGCCGACGCTTCTCCTCTTCACCAGCACTTCTCTCTCCGTTCCACCACGCACTCCCTTGAGCGAATCCGCTCATCCTCAGCTCGTCCACGATGATCGTTAGGTCGTCGGCTCCGAGAGCTGTGGCCCGCGCGGCCTCGACGGCAGCTTCACGATCGTCGGCCTCCTCAGTTGCCGCCACCAGCTCCTCTAGCCTCCAAAACAGACGCTCTTACGCCACCGTCCAGGAAGGACAGCCTCAAAAAAGAAGATATGGCGGCCTGAAAGATCAAGATCGGATATTTCAGAATCTGTATGGCCACCATGGCACAGATCTGAAGAGCGCCATGAAGTATGGCGACTGGTACAAGACGAAGGAGATCTTATTGAAAGGTCACGACTGGTTGATCAACGAGATTAAAGCTTCAGGACTGAGAGGGAGAGGTGGTGCCGGGTTCCCATCCGGTCTGAAATTCGTATGTCATGCTTTCTGTAGTTGATAACGCAGGCTGATCAGCGCGATACAGTCATTTATGAACTTCAAAGGCTGGGAGAACGACAAAAAGCCTCGATATCTAGTCGTCAACGCAGACGAGGGCGAGCCTGGCACGTGCAAAGACCGGGAAATCATGCGCAAGGATCCCCATAAGCTGGTCGAAGGATGCCTTGTCGTCGGTCGTGCCATGAACGCCACCGCAGCCTACATCTACATCCGCGGAGAGTTCTACCACGAAGCCACTGTTTTGCAGCGAGCTATCCAAGAAGCATATAAGGAGGGGTTGATTGGAAAAAACGCGTGTGGCTCAGGCTACGACTTTGACATCTACCTGCACCGCGGCATGGGTGCTTATGTTTGCGGAGAAGAGACGTCTCTGATTGAATCCCTCGAAGGAAAGGCTGGAAAGCCTCGTTTAAAGCCGCCCTTCCCTGCCGCAGTTGGCCTCTTCGGCTGTCCATCCACCGTCACCAACGTTGAGACCGTCGCTGTCTGCCCTACTATCGCTAGACGCGGAGGGAAATGGTTCGCAAGCTTCGGCCGCGAGCGCAACCAAGGTACGAAGCTGTATGCTATCTCCGGACACGTCAACAACCCTTGCGTGGTCGAAGAGGAGATGTCAATCCCTCTCCGGGAGCTGCTCGAGAAGCACTGTGGTGGCGTCCGGGGTGGATGGGACAACTTGCAGGCCATTATCCCTGGTGGTTCGTCGACGCCCATCCTTCCCAAGCATGTCTGCGACGATCAACTCATGGACTTTGACGCTCTGAAAGATAGTCAATCTGGCTTGGGCACGGCCGCCGTGATTGTCATGGACAAGTCCGCAGATGTCGTACGGATGATTGCTCGGCTGAGCCAGTTTTACAAGCACGAGAGTTGCGGCCAGTGCACTCCCTGTCGAGAGGGAAGCGCATGGACGGCGAAGATCATGTCCCGATTTGAGAAGGGTCAGGCGCGGGCGAGAGAGATTGACATGATGCAAGAGCTCACGAAGCAGGTCGAGGGGCACAGTATTTGCGGTAAGCATTTTGACATTTTTCTTTTCCACGATCGTTCGCTGATTCGTCTTGTCCTGTCTAGCACTGGGAGAAGCATTCGCGTGGCCTATTCAGGGCCTGATTCGGCATTTCCGTCCGCAGCTCGAGGCTCGCATCAAGGACTACGCCCAGAAGTCGGGCGGCGAGCCCTTTGCTGGTGGGTGGGAGCCTGAGGCGAGTAAGAAGGGCTTGCTTATCGCCCCCGGGCAATGAGCCTGTGAGCGCAGGACGCGCTCAGGTAAACGTAGGAGCGGATTACAAATGGTCTCGAGACGGTGGTAAAGGCCTTTGGCAATTGAGGTCTGATGAGCATCGAAGCGGCGTGACCTGATGTGATTCAGCGAGCTCTACATTTATCTCGTTCGTATGCAAGTTTGTTAGCCACGCAGTTTACAATGTAAATATCCTCGCGAGAACGTCCTTCCACGCTAGGTGTCCTGTCCCGTCCGGAGGCCTGGGGCTGTCCTCAGAGTTTCATGTCTCCGTCACCTCTGAATGACAAGATGGTGATTTTGGTTGGCGCGGGAAATTTTAGTGAGGCTGAGTAGCCCTTCCCAATTCCTCAAACGGTCTCGGTGTGTCAGTCGACATGCCCATAACTCTTTTAATTTGCTAGGGAATGAACTCAGGTGATTTTCCTGTTAACGGGGGAACCAGTTGCACGTGAGCTCAAAGGCTGCTGCGCCGTATGGATGATCCGAACATCGTCCGACCTCCTCTTCCGGCTTGGTTTTATGACCAACTGTAACGAGCCTGCCTTATGCTCTCATGATTGAGTTCGTGTTGTGTCTGTACGGAGGAGTATGGAATATCCACGAATGAGCTAGATAAGTAGCCTCAGCTAACTGGCTTGCGCCTTCCATAGTCGGGCTTTCCGTATCACCAACAAACATCCAACAGACGCCCGGCTCGACTAGTAAACGCAGAGTCATTTCACAATTTAATCATCTTGAACTCACAGCTACACCGCTGTAGATGCTGCCCCCACATTCAAAGCACCACTGGAGGGAACGCCTCTCTGTAAGCTGGGACGATGTACTTTCCAGGAACACGACCAGGAACTCGCTAGATATGGGCGCGTCGGACGGCGGCAGAGCGGACTCGGCCATTCGGATAATCGACATCGGCGTCGGTCAGGTAAGTTCGGCCGCTGTGCCTTATTTGGGACTCATTCTGATACGACTCGCACAGTCGCGAGGAACTCGCCACTACCAGGAAGACCGATACAAGATCCTCATGCCCGGCGACCGCTTCGGGAGGAACATCGCGCTATTCGCTGTCTATGATGGCCATGGAGGGGACAGTGTCTCGGAATTCGCTGAACACCATCTGCACGAGATCCTATTACATGAACTTCAACATCAACACGGACGAGACGCTTTCGACAGGGCAATCACGAAGGCATGTCAGGAAGTCGATCGGCGACTGAGGAAGCGTGGGATAGGGGACGCCACCGGCTCCACTGTGTCCCTGGCTCTTGTGGATGTGGCGAGGGGAACGATGGTGACGGCCGACTTGGGCGATTCCTACGCCTTTGTCGGTGTGCAGAAAGACCACAGCGCGTTGGAGGTCGTGAAGTTGTCGCTGTCGCAGAAGCCTGGCGAGAAGTCTGAACGGGAGCGTATAGAAAAGGCTGGGGGTCACGTTCATGACGATGTTGACGGCGCTCGCATCGGTAAGTTGAAGCTCCCCAGCGTTTCGGGTGGCAACACCGCTAATGGTGTTGGAATAGGTGGCATCAATATGTCCCGCGCCCTCGGCGACCTTGACTGCAAGACACATGGTCCCAGCGAACAGGTCGCCGATCTCAAAGACCCGTCCCACCCACTCTCAAGCATCTTAGAGACCGACTTCGCAAAGGCGACAGGTCTCGCCTACGCCGACGACCACGACATGCTAGCAGATTGGATATCCAACATCCCGCATACGAATTACCGGTCACTCACCGGGGCGCGCAGGCATGTACTGTTACTGGCAAGTGATGGGTTGGGCGAGGAAAAGGACTGTGCAAGTTCTCTCTCGTGGGCGGCGCATCAGTGGGACAAGGGCGTGGAAGCGACGCATATTGCCAGGCAGTTGGCGGAGAAGTCGAGTCGGAGGACGAATGATAATTCGACAGTGCTGATTGCAATTTTCGAATGAGAGCATTGTATCTGCACGCGGTTGACGAGGCTGTGAAAGCCCGAGCTGGGATACAGAACAGACGCGCCTCGCAGTAGCTTGAGCTCGCATGCGCAAAGCAACAACTTGGTACCTCCCATAATTTTCTGATATCACGTTCAACACGGTCACCATCAGCCTATGGTCACTGTCAGTTCTCCTTGGTCCCATGCTGATGTCTCGGAAAAGCACCTAGCGTCCATACCCTCGCAGCTATCAGCATCTCGCATGCATCGGTCTTACTGTCAGCGGGTTGATGGAGATGTCCGGACCCCATCGGCAAAGATTATTTCCGCCCGTGGATCAGGGAAGGTCTTCGACTCCTGTCGGCTAAAACTTCGATTGTTGATCCATGACGGCCCATCTCTAGACTCGATGCCAATTCTCATCGCTGGATACGAGTAGATGGCTACCCGTGATGGGACCAAAGAAAGTTCTCGAGGTAGGTCCAGGTGCGGTGATGTCGCTTGTCCACTTTGGGTCTTCATTTATATCCTTCGAAGCACTCTCTTGTTGGCGGCAGAAACTCTGTTGCATTTAACTGATCATCTGTGACACTTGGGAGTACATTGGGCGCAGCATCTCTCACATCACCGGGTGGAACCATGGGCGCTCAATTCATTCCCACTATTGCCTCCCAGTCACTGGGCCGCGCATGGTACCATAGTCTCGAGGACAAACTTGAACTATGCTCCAAGTACGGGTTCGAGGCGATCGAACTCTTTTTCGAGGATCTGGAGGCCGTCGCCAACTCGTTGCCCGCGTCGCACCCGCCGTTGTCACCGGGGACCTCGTTTATCGATTCAACAGAGAGACACGAAAGACAGCTAGCGGCTGCCGACTATATCCGTGGACTATGCGCCCATCACAACCTGGAAATCCTCTGCCTTCAACCATTCATGCATTACGAGGGGCGAGTTGACACGGCATCGCACCAAGCCGCCATTCACGAGCTGAAATTTTGGATCAAACTCGCTCGCCGACTCGGCACCGATCTGATCCAGATACCGTCCAGCTTTCTCTCCGCTTCGGAATGCACGGGCGACCGCAGCAGAATCGTCGCGGATCTGAGACAAGTCGCCGACATCGGTCTGCAAACCGATCCACCCACTCGATTTGCATACGAAGCACTGGCTTGGGGAACACACATCGACAGGTGGGACACCGCGTGGTCGGTGGTGCAGGAAGTGGACCGGCCAAATTTTGGCACATGTATCGACACGTTCAACCTCGCCGGCCGGATATTTGGCGACCCAGCGTCACCTTCGGGGTTAAACTCGACGGCATACGACGATACGCGGAGGTCGATTGCAAAGCTGCGGACCGAACTGCCTCTCGCGCTCGACAAGGTCTTCTACGTCGAAGTCTGTGACGGCGAAAGACTGGACAAGCCACTGGTCCCGGGCCATGAATGGTACAATCCAAATCAACCCGCCCGCATGTCCTGGTCGAGGAATGCACGCTTATTCCCCTTCGAGACCCCCGGATACCTTCCTGCCGTGGAGATCCTTGAGGCCGTTTGTGACGCCGGATATAACGGCCACATCTCGTTCGAGCTGTTCTCGAGAACGGCGAATCAGCCGGGGAAGGATGTACCAGAGCGGCATGCCCAACGTGGTGCCGTCGCGTGGAGGAAGCTGGTAGAACATATGGGCTGGGACCAGCAGACGGGTCGCCATAGCTCGGACATGCTGCACGAACGTCGGTATGTGATCTCATTTCTTCTCGATGGCCCATGCAGCCAGGCACGCAGGCTCTGACTCGTCTACAGGTTCAGCATCTCTCACTCGAGTGCATCCGCCGCTTCTCCCACGTCCGGATCGTCGAGTCCTCGCCTGTGACGAGGGTCGGCTTTTCACTGAATGAAGGAATGATATCGGTGTGGGCTACGCGGGCATTGTGGGCTTTGGAAGAGGGTGTTCGCTTGTATACAGTTTCGAAGCGGTCTGTTTTCATCGTCGGGACTTTGACACAGGGCGTATTATTCAACACCTTGGTGGTGCACATATTCTCTAGACGCTGCTTGGTAGTGCCGTAAGTGACGTGGCTACACAAGACGAAAGTGGCATCAAACCCCAGGCCGATCATAATCCAATGTCCTCACCCTCCGCCACACCTCTCGCACGCATCTCTCCTGGCCCTGCCTCGCCGTCTCGCCGTCTGGACCATCACTCGCCGGTCTGATGGCAAGATACAGTCTCCCGCCCAACTTGGCATCTTCGACCTTCCCCGTCTCCCAATCTTCAGGCGGATTCGCCGTCGTGACCAACCCGCCGGCCTCGTTGACGAGACATATCCCCGCGGCGACATCCCACTCCCAACACCCGCCCTCCCACCAGATGTCAAAGCTCCCCATGGCCACATACGCAAGATCCATCGTCGCACTTCCCAGACTCCTGACCCCGTGGACCATCCCACCCTTCCCACCTCTCCCACCAATCTCGCTCGCCATGTTCACAAAACTGTCCACCTTGCGATACAAGTTCCCGTCCGGCCTGTCTCGCCGGTCCTTCCCCCACTCACACGAGAAGGTGCACTTCGAGGGCGCCTCCCTGGGTATGGGCCCCACGCCGACGCGTCCCAGCAAAGGTAATCGCGTCGTCTCGTTCAACCAGGCCCCTCGCCCGCGACACGCCGAGAACAGCTGGCCCAGCAAGGGCGCGTAGATGACGCCGATGACGGGCGTCCCGTTCACGACCAGCGCGATACTCACGCAGAACATGACGAAGCCGTGCGCGAAGTTGACGGTCCCGTCCAGCGGGTCGACGATCCATGTCGGCTGGTCGCCCACCTGATACGCCTTGGACGAGCCAGAGCCAGAACCAGAGCCGCGCGAGTACATTTCCTCGCCGACGAAGGCGTGGCCCGGGTAGCGCGCGGCGATGGACCCGTGGATGAACTCCTCGACTTGGACGTCCGTTTCCGTGACGATGTCGACGGCGTTGAGCTTTTCTTGCATCACGAGTTCAGAGGGTGCGGCGGTTGCGGCATCCTCGTCGCGTCGTCGGGCGTGGAGATTGTCCAGCAGGATCTTGCCGGCGTCTTTGCCGAGTTGGATCGCGAACGTGTAGATGCTGGCCAGTTCGTCCGAGGGGATGTCATACTGCTGGTTGGGCCGGGCCATGGTTTTGGGCTAGGATATTGCAGCGCTTCAATCACGTCCCGGGTGTGTAACTGTGTAACCTGGACGAATCTCATGTCTATTTGCGCTGAATTACCGAATGGGCCGGCCTTGATGACCGGTCTCACCTCCGTACCACATATGGGGTAATCAGTGTCTGTCGTATTGACGTTGCATCGGTTCTGCACGGACCGTCTTCCGGGCCCTCTACAGCTCCAGGCGTCGGACAAATCCTCTACCGACGAAGATCCTTGCTTCTACACGGGGAGAGCTCTCTTCACAATTCCTTTCCAGAGGTATCCTAGCGGCGCTATCCATGGACCCTCGACAACCTACGGGAACGCAGTAAATTATACAGACAGACCCGCCCTTTCAGTCTGTGTGAAGCAGGGTCTCTCCCGGTCAAGGGCAAGCGGGCGAAAGTATCCTAAGCTGTGCACCATCCGTCTCGCTACTCGTACATTACGCCGTGCTGCTAATTAATTCGTGGGAACTTCCAAGGCGAGGGACATAACCAGAACGAGTATCCGTGACCAGTGCGTTGAGCTGGGGTTAATTGATATCTAGGACACCTTCTATTCGACTGGTCTTTACACGGCGAGGCTTATCCTATTGCCCTTTCCTAGCAGTACACTGCATCCAGGACATCAGGACACCAGGACGAGGCTTGCAAGATACATACGATATAACTCAACCATACTAAACACAGCCAGACGGGATTTGGACTCAGACCTGGCACAAGCCTCTTCAATCCTCAAGATTCAAAACCCAACCCAGGATTGAAATTCAATCTCAACATGTCTGCCCCGTCTTCCTCCTCTCCCTCTCCCGCTCCCAGAAAAATCCTCCTCATCAATGGTCCGAACCTCAACCTCCTCGGCACCCGCGAACCCGCAATCTACGGCTCAAGCACGCTTTCCGACGTCGTGGCCTCGACCGTCTCCCTAGGCCAATCCCTCAACATCGAAGTGCACGCCTTCCAATCCAACCACGAAGGCCAGATTGTCGATTTTCTCCACTCACATTTCATTGCCACTGCCGCCACCGCCACCGCCGCGTCACCATCGCTACCGCCATCATCATCATCATCGGATTCACATCCACGCGACACGACGAAAGGTCCGTCGCTGAAGCATCGCCCGCGCATCGCCGTCATCATCAACCCCGCGGCATTCACGCACACGAGCGTGGCCATCCGGGACGCCCTGCTCGCGACGGCGTTCCCTTTTGTCGAGGTGCACGTCTCGAATGTGCACGCGCGGGAGGAGTTTCGGAGACATAGCTATTTCAGCGACAAGGCCGTCGGGGTGGTCGCCGGCTTGGGCGTGTTTGGGTATACAGCTGCTTTACAGTTTTGGGCGCAAAAATGGGATGACGAGGATGGGAAGAGTGTTAAGGAAGAGGAGAGAGGGGGAGGATGAAGGAGAAGATGAAGGGGGAAGGGGAGGAGCCGATAGAGTAACTCGGACTTGCTGTGGGTATCAGCAGGCGTTTAAATCAAAATTGGAAATGAAATTGGGAACCGAAATTGAGAATGCGAATGGGACTGTTCCTACTTGATCCTACTTGATCTTCTGCGCGGTATCGTTTCACTGGTAACTGAGTGTTCGATGTTACTCAGTATGTTAAGATATTTTATGATACTACGGCGTACTGTATCGAGTATATGATATACTTGTGTCTTGCATACGCGGAACTCTTGACAACCTGTTTACACATATCAATGGATACGCGGGCAGGGAGACAGAGACGAAGCGTGATATGTAGGTATGTATGTACGTATGTACTATGTTAATGGCAACTGAAGTCGCTGTCGGGACCATCATCGTTGAGCATTCAAGTGGCTGGACACGGCTTCGGATTTATATACAACCTACTATGCTGCAATACTGCATGTACGACACGTAAGTCAACCAAGCGTTGAAACGGCACCTTGAAGCCAAGATGTCTAAATCCCAGGCTTGTGGCGGAATGCTTGCTACGGTAGGATTCTTGATCGTGGGCCACTCCCCGACAGAGATGTAGGTAGGTAGGAAAAGTCGACTTGGATTTGAGATTGAAAGCAGTAGACAAGTTCCATTCCATACCTTCCCTACTGTACTGTATCTATACAACGATTTTGCCCAGTCCAGTCAGCTGCTCCCACAGATAACTAGGCTGCAGAGTCCATAAATGCGCTTGGGGACATAATCTCCCAACAAACCACGAGTCAGTTAACTACTATGTTCTGTGTAATTCAGGGTTTACACCTTCTCCACAGCGACTTCCCGTTCCTCGACATCCTCCTTCTCGCCACTGACGCTCTGGCGGCGGAAATCCTGCTCCTCCAGTCTGATCTGGTTGAGCACCGTGCTGTGGGCGCGCCGGGCGGGGACTTCTCTGCTGAAGAGCCGGTCCATGGCTTCGAGGGGAATGCCTTTGGTCTCGGGGATCAGGAAGAAGACGTAGACGGCGGCGCAGAGCATCAGGGACGCGAAGAACATGTACACGCCGTATGACATGGCGGCGAACATTTGAGGGGTGAAGCTGGAAGGATTGAGAGTTAGTCATGCGGTATTCGAGACAATGCTGAGATGAGAGAAGACATACCGAGCAATGATGAAATTCCAAAACCAATTGTTCGCCGCCGCGAAGGCTTGCGCCAGCGTCCGCACGTTCTGGCTGAACATCTCGGAGTTCAGAACCCATGGCGTGCCGTTCCACGAGGGCGTGTACGATATAGTCCAGAGGTAGAAGAATGCCATGGCGCTGATGCCTCCGGAGGAGATGGTGTCGCTGGGGTTGCCCGCTGGGTTGGCCACCGCGATGTAACCACCAATGTACCACATGCAAAGCGAGCCTAGAACGGCGCCGTACATGAGCAGAGCGCGACGGCCGAGCTTGTCAATGAGGAAGAAGAGCCAAAAGAGGGTGACGACGGTTTTGATGACGCCGAAAATCCCCGTGGTCAGGAGGGACGTATTTGTGCCGGTAATGCCGATAGACTTGAACACAGTGGGGGAATAGTAGTTGATGGCGTTGATGCCCGTGGCGTTCTGCCACAGGAAGAGAGAGCCACCGAGGAGGAAGCGGTAGGTGACTTTGCGGTCGTTGTAGACGGCTCGGAATGGTTGCCAGAAGCCCAAACCGACCGTGCTTCGTTGATACTCGATCGCATTGTCGATGGCGAAGATCTCCTCTTGCATGTAGATGTGGTCGGACGGGAGCATACGCAGCCAGCAAAGGTTCTTGATCCCTTCCTCGCGGCGGCCTCGGGAGAAAAGCCAGCGGGGCGACTCTCGAATGACAAGGGCGCCGACGAACAGAAGTCCCGCGGGGATGAGCTGGACGGCGAAGGGAATGATCCATTGTTCGTGTGAGGGTGCCATGGTTTCAGACACGCCGTAGTTGATCCAGAAGCCCACCAGGCCACCAATCTGCCATGCCATCTCGTAGAGTCCGACCAGGCGGCCACGAATGGCCGGGGGAGCGATCTCGGAGCAGTAGATGGGGGAAAGGTTGGAGGCACCACCGACTCCCATTCCGGCCAGGACGCGACCTCCGTAGATCAGTCCAAGACCACGAGCTCCATCGGCTCCCAACATCATTCCAGCTCCCAAGGTGAAGACGGCGGCGAAGATGGTCAGACCGATCTTGCGTCCGAGATAGTGGCCGGCAGGATAGGCAAAAAAGGCCCCGAAAAACGCACCCGCTTGGTAGCAAGAGACGATGTTCGCCGACGTGAGGTTGACGGCCGACTTGGAGAGACGGTCGAAGTGGAATTCGTCTTTGAACGACGTCAAGGCCAGAGTGCCGCCGATGAATGCAGAGTCGTAGCCGATCATCATCGCCGCTGAGGCTGCGACGGCCGCTGAGAAGTAGACTCGCCAGTTGTAGACGGCCTTAGGGGTAGGGCGGTCTTCGACCAAGTTAAGGAGACCCATCTTGCTCGACTGCGGTTGCAAGTTTGAGGAGAAAGAAGAAGGAATCTGGAGTGAGGCTGGGCTCTGGAGGAATCTGGGGAAGCGTGGCCACGAGCGGAGTATAAGTATTCAGGCCACGGGGAGCAGGATAGGCAGGAATCGACGACTGCTCACAGGACAGGAGTCTGGAGAAGATTTTTCCTCCCGAGTCATTCATGGGATGCGATGGATCAGCTTGTCTGGCCCACATCCGGGGGTCCCTCGACTTCTGGGTCCTCGTTTATGGTTGCCGATTATGATCAGCATTCTGTGGGATGGTGCGGAGACGAGTCTGCTAGAGCTGACAGCCAGTAGGCGATCAGAAAGTATTCTTTGCCGGACACCTGGCGGCGGCTTTGTCTTTATCCACCTCGTTGTCGCTCCCGTTCCCGTCCTCTGGAGAGGCACGAATTACGTAGGATGAGGGGGCGTATCCTGCAACGCAATTTTCACCACCCTGTCGCCGGAGTCTCGCTTCCATCGCATCGGAAGAACAAAGCAGGTCGGGGAAACTTCCGCTCGTGTCTTCCAGCCGGGGATGTGCTCACCAGAGGCCAGGCCAGTCAAGGGAAATAGAATATCCCATGTGCAGTGGCTATTCAGCGTACGGCAGGGACTCCGTAGACAACTTCACGGGGTGGCGATTGAAAGGAGGCAGCATCCAGGTCGTTGAAAACCTGGTTCTGCTCCACGTTCGTGAGAGAGAGCCACTGCTGGAGATTCAAAGCATTGTCGTCGCGTGTCAACAGCGTGCTCAGAAACATTACCGAGCAATGGCACAATTTACCGCTCCAGATACCTCGTCGCTTGACCGCGTCGCTTACCTCGTGGGCTACCCTATAGCTCACTCCAAGTCACCCTCCATGCATCATGCGATATACTCCGCTTTAGGGAAACGATGGGGCCAACTGCTTTGCGAGACGACGGACCTTGAGGCTTTCCTAAGGTATCTGAAAAGTGATGCAAAATGCATGGGTAGCGGCGTCACCATGCCCTTCAAAGTCGCAGTAATCCCACATCTTGACGAATTGACAGATGAAGGGAGGACCATCGGCGCAGTAAACACGATTGTCTTCAAGCCCGGCCAGAACGGGTCAAGGATATACTGCGGCACGAATACCGATTGCTTGGGTATCCGGGATGCCTTCTTCACCAATGTCGAGGGATCCCCATACCGAGGGAAGCCAGGCCTTGTCGTGGGCGGAGGAGGAACCTGCAGAGCAGCCGTCTATGCGTTGCAGAAATTCCTGGGTTGTTCACCGATATACATCATCAATCGTGATGCCAACGAAGTCGAGGCTGTGCTTCAGGAGTGCCACGCTCGAGGACTCGGAGAAAACTTGATTTATGTTTCCACGACTGAACAGGCCAGAAGGCTGGCGGCTCCGGGAGCAGTGGTCAGTGCCGTTCCAGACTTCACTCCCGTCACGGAGAACGAGAAGACAGTGAGAGAGATTCTGTCCGTCTTCTTGAATGCAGAGGGGAAAGGCTCATTGCTGGAGATGTGCTATCATCCCTCCCCGGATACTCAGATATCTAGACTCGCTCTGGATTCCGGGTGGCAGGTGATTGGCGGTATCGAAGCAATGATCGGACAAGGACTCGCCCAGGCGAGTCTGTGGACTGGCGTCGAGATCGATGACAGGCTGCGAGCTGTCGCTCGATCGGAAGTACAACGACAAATGGCCGGCGCACAGCCTTGAAAAGCAAGAGCATGTACTTATAGCCAAAAGTGAATTTGTCTATCCATTGTGACCAAGATGCTCACAGAGCAAGGAAGCCTCGCCGTTGCTCTTTCAAGTAAAGAATTCCTCGCCGTCGACTAGATATGATGTGTTTTGGCGGATGCATGCATACGCCGCGTCCGCCATACAGCGTTTCGGTGCCTTCCTCCCGGTCATTGATTCAAATTGGCCCACAGCTTGCTCAATGAGCGTCTCAATGCCATCAACCAAGACCCACGGTTTCCGTGTCGTCTCGCGATATTGTTTCATCTGCTTGATTAATGGTGTCTCCTTCGTCATGTAGGCCATCTCAACGACAACACCGCCACTGGGTGACTGCAACCATGAATCGGGCATCTCGAAATCTGCGCCAGGGTTGCCGTCGAGTAACTCGTGCGTAACGCAGGAGACCACAATGGTCGGGGGCGCAAAATCCGTTGGCCAGGCATCGGTTCTCCGTTCAATGACCCTTACATGTTCCTGTTGAGGCGTGGCTGTGCCGCTGCTCCCTTGAGCTCGAAGCAACTCGTTGAAGTGTCGAGCCAGGGCCAATGTGTTTGCGATTGTCCTGTTGTATACAAACACATGCTTGCAACCTATCTGCAGCATTGCATACACCGCAGCCCTTGCCATGCCCCCGGCACCAATGACCAGACTTGTTGTTCTCGGCTGAATGGCATTGCGTGGAGATAGGCTTCGCTTGACGCAGTTCAGGATGCCTATAAAGTCAGTATTATCCCCAAACCATCCGACGATACGCCCTGCACGATTCCTTGACAAGGCTTGAGCGTCCAGAGCAGGGGCAGCTCCCGCAGACGTCGCTCGCAGAGGTATAAGGGTGTTGAGAGCGCCGATAGCTTTAGCGTGACCACTGAGTTCATGCATGTGACCAACAAGCTTGACCTTGTAGGGTTGCACGATGCTCAATCCACCTAAAGTATCATCTTTTGCAAGTTCTTCAATGCCCTCCCACGTCGTAATCTTCCTAGTGCTGTACTTGTGTTTCAAGCCGAGGAGGTGATACGCAGCATTGTGCATTGCAGGAGATACCGACCCAGATACATTGGCGCCGACGACATAGAAGTGAAGAGGGTCAAAAATGTAGCTTCCGAAAAGGGCACTGATGATGTTCTCGGAAGATAGGAGCGGTCGGAGAAAATGATCAGTGTTGACCTGCTCGTCGCTGATGCTGGGGTGAGTGACGGATGTTAGGACAGAATTCATCATTTGTGATGTTCGACCAAGCGGACCGACATTGTACGCTATGCAGGGAAGTTGAGGTCCCTTGAGCTCTTTCAATTGTTCTGTGAACCATATTACCGTGTCGTTCTCCTGGCGAGACGCCGGGACGTTGAGGAGACGTAACAGATCCAGTTCGAGGTACACTGCTCGCCTGTACATGTCCATGAATACCTGGTCTTTCCAGCCATGTCCGTTTGCATTCGCATGGAGATATGTGCCCATCAGCTTGGTGTGTCCCTGCATTAGCTTGAGCTGGGCGATCTGGCCGTCATCCACGTCAAGATCCAGAGACATGTACTGCACGCCCAGTCGCAAGCCTTGCCATAAAACGGCCATGTATGTGTCGACTGGCGCAGTCTCGGTGAGGTTGCGGCTGGCCGACAGTAAGATTGGTACTCCGAGCACCCTTCTGGCCATGGCCACCAGCCTGGCCAGGGCCGATGCTGTACTTGACTGAAACTGATCCACATAAATCTCTAGGACATCTCCGGCGGCCTCCAATGTTCCCCAGTCAACCCGGTCCTGAATGAAATCAGAGAGAGAGACGAAAAGAGTATGAGTGAATGCTCGAGATTCGACGGGCCCGTCCAGGGAAAAGGGGGATAACAAAGTCGGATCAGCGGCGTGCTTGCCTGCGATGAATCGAACAAAAGAAGAGAAATCGGCCTGAGCGTTTCTCAGTTTGAAAGAATACGTCGGCGATGCTCGGTCTGTGGTATCGGAGTCTGCGAGCTCATTCGATGATTCGTCCTCCAAGTTGTAAAACTCGTAGTTGGAACATTTTCGATGGGTTGAGTTGCCGTACTCGAGCAGTTTCGCGGCTCGTGCGTCCAGGTTTAGGATCTGCTTGATTCGAGCCATATCTCTGACCACGAACACGACGGGATTTGTCTGGCTGTATCGTCTGAGATAGTCCTGAAGACCACTTGTGAGGCTCCCAAGACCACAATCGATCACGCATTGGTACTTGTTCTCTTCGAGCATTCGCTTGGAAGTCTCGATGTCCTGCCGATGGAATTGCTCGCTGCCGTAGACTTTGAGATAGTCCTGCCTGGAGAGGCCGTTGACGGTCTGGAAATAATGATCTTCGGTCACAAACCGCCATCCGAGAGCTGTGGCAGCAATAAGACCCAGAGATCGCTTCCCCGATGCTCTTATTCCCACCAAGACAAAAGAGGCATCCGGATGGAATCGACGCCCTCCAGGAGCTGATGTCTCTGGGGTCGGTGTTTTCACGAAACGCTTAGAGGTCTCGTGCCCTGTCGAGGCATTCTGGACGCCACGGAGCGATTGCTGCTCGGATGGCGTCCGGGTTCCATGTTGATGCGGCGAGATTGTGCCAGAGACAGGAGGCCGTAGTCGACTGTGTCGCGAGAGGGCGTCGAACCCATTCTCATCGACCTCAACCACTCCGTCCTGATCTGCCATGATAGGAGATCATATTCGACCACGAGTTCGCGGTTACTGCTTTGCCGGAGGCGTATTGTCTACTCCAAGAGTGCCAATTAATCGAATGACGAGGCGGGCTAAGTTAGGGGCCTCTACTCGGTACTTGTAGGCTTCAAGTTGTAGAGTGGACGCCCAGCCGAGGATAAGCGATAGGCTGTGGGAGTAAGTGGGGAGGCCTACAGGAGCTGAAGCGCCCAGGGCTAGGGGCCCGTCCTCTTTAGGCACAAACTCTAGCCCCCGAGCTTCCCCATGACTCGGTGCTGGCCCTCCTAGCGCCACTTGTTGGGCTTTGGTGGGCACGTCGCTATGCGAACAAATATCAACTTCTCAGAGTAGCACTCGTCAAAACTCTCGACGGCAGGTTCCCAGTCACCTACCAGCGCACTTTGCCGACGAAATATCAGCATGCGTCCCGTCGGTACAGCATAGTCAATAACCCCTTCATGCCTTCCGACAGCTGAAGCTCAATTGTCGGCAGTAGATAACCATCACTTCGAACATGGCCTGCATGCTTTTCCCCTCTTGTGATGGCCTCACATAGCACGGACGCCGATGCCAGGCCTTCCCGGAACAGCGACGACGAGGAGGCTTCAAGGAGATCTCGAGCTCGCGTCTCACGCGCCTGTACACGTTGTCGCACTCGGAAGGATAAATGCGACGGTCACCAGCCCGAGTGCTCAAACTGCGCCAACGCCGGCCAACCTTGTGTATATCTCGCGGCAACTAAGAAACGAGGGCTCCCCGAGGGATATGTCCGTGGCTTGGAGAAATTATGGGCTGTGATGCTGCAAAAGGTCGATGGTCTGGACAACGCTGTGCGACATGTGGTCGAAGCGCACGAGGATGAATTGCTGCATATATGGAACCACCAGAAGTTTGGCGATGACCTCCACACAGCGTGGAAGGACTCTAGTGTACTCGCCGACTTGGAAAAGCTGCTGTCGCGGATGGACCACAGTCCCCAGCTGGATTTGAAGAGGAAACGCGACAGAGAGGACAGCGAGACGCTACCCGCCTTGACAAGCAGTCCTGGGAACGCGCTCCCATTGACACCTGATTTCAGAGTCACAGACATATCGGCAGTTACCCAGTCTACCGTACCGTCTCACATTGGGCTTTCTGATCAATACCTTGGGCAGCTGCCGCAGACCAGAAGCAACACCCGTGACCTGGAGCTGACAACTTCGGTCGGCTTGAACCTGGGGAGGCGATCGATTCCACCTTTGGAGGCGGGCAGCCTTGCTTCACGGCATGTACCATTGCCACCTCTCGCTTCGGTACTCCTTGATCAGTATTTTACCTATACTCACTGTTGGTTCCCCATTCTAGACAGACCGTACGTACTGCGAAAGTTCTACGAGCACACCAGATCGCGAAATCCCATACAGCTGGATAGTGGCGACCTTGCTTGCCTTTGGGCCATTTTTGCCTACTCAGAGCAACAAACGAAGCATCTGAGGCCACAATCAAGCATTGTACCTGACCCATCAGTTGCCGATCTGCGTACCCGAGCAAGAGATCTGATACCGTCGGATAGTGGCCCTTTCGCAATCGGACATGTGCAAGCCCTATTGCTCCTTGTCCTGCTGGACGTGGGACTTGGTGATTGGACGTCTGCCTGGATGCTAACTGGGTATGCAGTCCGCGCTCTGCTAGATGCACAAGACGCTCAGAATCCCCAGCTGCATGATAGAATGCCCACAGACGCTGCTTCGTTCCTCAGTGGGCGAGGGAATGGCGCAAGCTCAGAGTCAACAGGCATCAAGCAGCAAAGGTGGCTGGCGGTACGGCAGGCTTGTTTCATCTTGGAAACGGTGGTCTCCCTCCGGTTAAGAAGAACCCCACTTCTTCGACGCAGCCACTTCGATCTGGACGTTGCGCAACTCATGGACGAGGACGGACACGAAGAGTGGGAGCCATGGCTTGCGAATGGCGGAGACTGGGCACCATCCCATGAACCAGCTTTCGTGATCAGTTGCTTCAACAGGCTGACCGAGCTTTGCGCAATTGCCAATGAGGCTGCAGATAGCATATGCTGCGGGGCGAACCCAGGAGGATCATCAGCGCAACAGGCCTTGTTTCAACTGCATGCACTTTCCGAACGATACTGCTTCACAATAGCACAGGTACAGCGGCGACCACTACATCAGATGCTCTTGCAAGCATGCCATTTTATCATCGAATCCGCTCTGCTCCCAACGAGCCCCGGTATCCAGCAACACCCAGCAGCGCGGTGTCGTGAAGTCCTCATGTTCTTTGATCGGTCCTGGAACACGTCTGACTTGTGTGGCATACCGTCGGTTTTAGTGGCATTTTGTCAGCTACTTAGCCCTTCCGCGATCTGGGGCAACTCCATCAAGACTTGGTCGAGATGGTCAACATTGTGGCCAGCCTTTGGATCTTCGGACACTGGTGCCATCGACTCAACGTCAGCTAGGCCCCCTAGTCTGTCTGCTCAAGCGTCTATTTCTGTAAACAGCCCTCTGCTTCCACTCTCTCCTCCCAATTTCCAGCCAACTCGGACCCTTGTCGGTTCGACAACGCGCAATATGGAGAGGCCGTTGTCATTTGGCTATCAGGGAGAACCGCACTATAACAACGCGCTTCAACCACAACAGCAAACTCAGCCCGCAGCGAGGGATTACGAACGTATGACCATCGACGTACCAGGTCAAGACCAGATGAACGTCGGCTTGGAGAAACAGATGGGTTTGGGGGCGGGTACATCACCTAGCTTCAATGGCGACGAGATTGACGCCTTGTTCCACGAAATGGCTCAGCTTGACACGACCCAGTGGACTATGGACAGGACGGAAGGGTTGAAAGACTTTGGCTTTGCGGACGATTCTACGTTCGAAGCATTCTGTAATGATCCAGACCGGCTCATGTTGTCAGACGGATACATGGGTCCGGCGTTCAATGGTGGTAGTCTGGCATCTGGAGCTCAGGCTGCGGCCATGAGAGGCGATGGACCTCAACTTGGGAGGATGTCCTTCGAAGACATTTTCAGGTAGATGAATATCCAGTCACCTGGGTAGTGCGACGTTCGGCGCCATAATGACTATCGAGTTGTGCATACCTCAGCCTTGTCTGCTCGTTGTACTGCAGCCTCGCCAACCAACCGAGGATCTGCCGGGACACAAAGTGCGCATTGAACTCGCAGCACGGAGTGATAAGAACATTTTTCTCGAACGAACTGTTAGACTCAGCTACTTAATAAACGTGAAGCTACCGATTAATTCTGCTCGACGCGCCGTTCGCTCCTCCTCCAGCCTCTGCTAAAGTCACTTCGACTTGCGAGCACAGATTCGCAACAATCTACGTACCCTACCCGCGTCCAACTTCCCAGGCGACCTATTCGTGTCTTCTCAGCTCCAGCGACCTTTTTCGGCGCTCTTGCACCCAAGCAAGATGCCACCTCGAGGTGCCTCGACAGCGATAAACCCCGTCCGCCTACAAACTGTGTCTCGCTTAAAAATAAGACATCCGGACAAGCAGGAGCCGAATCCCTGCCTAGGACCGATGACCGCCATGTTGAGTACGTTCTGCCTGTTGCCCGCGATGGAGGTCTTGTAGCGAACTCCAATTTTGATGTTGTCAAGGTCAAGAGCTGGGATGAGGAAGCATACCCATGGTTGCGCGCGTGTCGTTTCAAAGAGCTGGAGGATCTATGTTTGCTCTGGGTCTTGCACATTTTACTGACACACACCCTCTCAACAGACTGCTGGGCCGCCGGTGCCGCTTCAGGAGGCTGCGGACACTTGGAAAAAGTGCTACGAGAATGCATGGATGCGCCTGTACGTTACGTCCACCGCGCCGCTGTGGGATAAGTCGCTGACGATGTGCGTGCTTGAACAGAAACCTCCTCCGAAGGCCAAATCTACGATAAATCACCATCTGGGACGATTGTACCCGTTAATTTCGGGGCCGAAGAAGAAGAATTGAGGAAGCACCGTTGTCGCCCATTGCGAAACTATAGGTCCCAGCTCTTCGACCCGATGCATACCAATCATACTTCACGGTTACCCTGCGCCACGTACGCGCAGCATGGAACTGGGAGAGTTGTATGGAAAACGCGTCAAACATTGTAAGCTTGTACAAAAGCAGGGCGGTCACCGACGATACATCGGGAAAATTCTCCCTTGTTATATTGTGACCTGCTTTGGGCAGGAATTTCTGCCAGAGATTCTGCGTAGAGCGAAGGCCTACTCCGTACAAGTAGGGTTACATTGATCTGGATGTACAGTAGAAGGTGCGTACGGGACAGGAAGGGAACCATGTTGATATATTGGTCAAAGGCCACTCTACGCTACCACTACAAGGCCACAAATGAATTGCTTTCCTCAGCCTCTATCGATCTTCCTCACGCTGTCCCTCCCCTGCATGACCGAAATTGAGGAGACGACAAGCATTCATTATGGTGTTAAGAGGAAACGAAGGTGGTAGGCATTACGACGTGAAGCCGCTGGCCGTGCCTCATCTCAGGCTTCTTCCTCTTGCTCTCGCTCTCTTCAGATTACCTAGGTACCCTTTCTCCCGCATACGATTTTGCACGTCCCAGCAATCATTCCGACCCTCTTTGACTCTCGCGCACATGCGGCGTTGGCGAAGGTATGTAATTCCTTCACAGTCCACGTCGGGAGTAAAACCAGTGCAAACTTCGCCTACGCTCACGATTTGTTCGCGGAAGCCAGAAGCTCGTGACTATGTATGTACCTATTGTACTTTCCAAGCCACAAAAGCCTTATGCCGGCGTTGACTCTCGAATCGCGAATCGGTTGGCTCTTTACCACGGACCATTGGAAGAAGCTACTGTGGTACAGCAGTATCTCTGTCCTGAGAGTCGTCAATATGCGTTATATCAGGTAGGTATCTCTGGGTTGATCGTCCGTGCTTGAAGCAGGGAAGCAATCAACGTCAACGAGACAATGCTTCTTCAAAGATATTAGATGTCAGATGTCAGACCTCAGTCCTCAGACCTCAGTCCTCAGACCTCAGATCAAATGCCTAATTATACTATGTACAGTATACCAAACCTCCGAGCTGACCATCGCAGGCTGCAGCCAGCCATAGAACTGACCTGATTACGATCGTTTCCCTGGTGTTCAGTCCGTACTGTACGGAGTATCCTACATCGACTGGACCAGCGCCGTGCAAGTTTGGTGGACATCACTAATTATTACTGTCTTGGACATGCCACACTGTGAGATGGCTCTCGAGGAAGACTCTTTCCTCTATCTACAGTATATAAATAATATAACGCAAGGATGGACGGATCAAGAGAGCGTTAGAGAGTGTATATATAGAGAGAGAGACACTGAGAGTAAGAGAACGCAGACCGAACTTAAGTAAAGCCATCGTGAGAGTCATTCCCACTGCTACTACCACTACAGTACTATTTATCATTCGTCGATTAGAGTGGAAGACGAGTAGATAGGTACGTACGTACGCACGCACGTGTAGGCAGCAAGCAGCAAGTAGCGGTACCTAACCATTCATTCATCTACGTATTATATTCGTACCAGCTACTTTCCCTCCGTTGTGAACCCATTACCGCCAGTACGCGAACACCGTACCTAACTTTTCCCCACGTGTAATCCATCCATATTTCGTGATATCTCAATGTCTCGATATCCCGGACGCCATGCCAACAAAGTCAAACTCAGAGACAATCAATCGCAAGCACCATTAACTAGTATAGCCCGAGATTGAAATGGAAATTGACTGGAATATGCAAAACCTCAATTTGAATTCAAGCCAACAAGGAAATTCGTCTCGCGTTCATGTCTGCGTGGTTGATGTTGTACAGTCCCAAACCCAGAAACTCAAGGGAAACCAACACACTTTAGCAATCCGAAGCGCCGAACAATAAATGCAAGATCAATCAATCGCACACGCTCTCACACAATCATGACCGCTTGAACATGAAATACCCGTACATGCCCCCAACATCCTGTTCCACGACCGGCACTTTCCTCATGCCCCACCATCGAGCGCCCATTTTCCAAGCGCGCCATCCGTCGTCGAGGGTTCCCTCCAGAGTTGGCTGGCGGACGTACCATCCTCGCCGACCCAGTTCCTTGACTACCCAATCCGGCTTGGCTTTGCCGCGCATGTTGCCCTGTCGGCGCTTTACCTCAGCGAGGACGTCGGAGCCGAGTTCGATGACTTCAAGCGGGAGGGTGGACTGGTCAAGAAGGGAGGCGGGACTGTAGGAGAGGGAGAGCTGGGTGACGGAGGGGATGAGGCTCAGGTCGAGGTAACGGATGGTGCTGCGGTGAGGGGAGGACGAGCAAGAAGAAGAGGAAGATGCATCATCATCCTCCGCAATTGTGTCGTCAGAGGAGGTGCTTGACGAGGGTTTGAATAGGCGGACGATGTCGCTTCCAAGGCTGAGGTTTGCACCGCGGAGGCCCAGTTCTTCGAGATGAGTGCTTAGCTTCCGGAGACCCGGGATATGGGAGGCGTTGATTCTGGCGCCGTTGAGGTTCAGCGATCGGAGGCTGGAGGGAAGAGAGTCAAGGAGAGCTGTGACATCGTCTTCGCGGAGCAATCTGTGTCGTGACGCGTCCGCCGCAAGGTTGAGGTAGATGATGTTCTCGCGAACGGCGGGGTGGGTGGTGAGGAATTTGACGACGCCGGCGCCGGTGAGATGTGTGCATCGCTCAAGGTTGAGGTGCGTGATGCGAGCGGTCGGGGGGATTGAAAACAGAGCCTTGTCGTTGATGAGGGTGTGCGCAACATCGAGGTGTGTCAGGTTGGTGAGCAGCGGAAGTAGTGCCTCGAAGACTGGTTCTTGCAGAGTCGTGCACTCGTGCAGTGATAGTCGCTTGAGGCTTGTAAGCGGAGAAGACAAACTTGCCGTGACGTTGGTGAAGGCGTCGGCGAAGGGCCGTGAGGAGCAGGCACAAAAGTCGAGGGCTTGCATGAGCGGCATGTCGAAGAGTGTTGAGATGATGGTGTTGTCAAGTTCTTCGTCGACGTGCTCGTGTACGAGGAAGGCCTGAAGATTCGGCATCAAATCGAGGCACGCCTTGAGAGTCTCTGGCTTGAGAAATGGAGTCTGGTTCCGCGTGCTGCGAGCGCTGCCGAAACCCATGTTGGAGTAGTGAGAGAAATCCAGCCAGTGGACCAGCTCTCCCAGTTGTGGTGTCGTCTTGAAGGTCCGCATCAACTTGGCAAAGGCTCTGGACTGAGGCATCGAGACATGTCGGTACAGCACCCTCACGGCTGCACCCTGGATCTTCTTCGACACCAATGAGCAAGACGCCAGGTCGACGTGTGGTCGTGCATAGGGGTCTGCCGTGTGATCGACCGTCACGTACGAGAGAATGAGTTCCAGCACTTCCTCCGGCATCGACTCGAGCCACGAAAATGGGACTTCACGCGAGTCTTGCGAGAAAGTCTCATCCGTGTCGTCGAGGATTGCTGTGCCTTCCAACGTCCCATCGAACCCCTCACCAAGCCGTACTGAGTCTCGGATCCGCTCCCTCCATACCTCAAGGCTGAAACTCGCCGGACGGGGGTGGAACTGGGTGATTTCCTTTGCGAAGGGAAGGTTGAACAACTTTTGTGCCGCGCGTCGCTTCTCGAGTTCGTCGAGAATCTTCTCCAGCTTTCGGGGGTTGCTCCGAGCGTAGCCCTCCAGCCGCGTCCGCACGTGGTCTTCGTGCGAGCCGGCATAATGGTAGGAACAAAGGCCCTTTGTCCTGCACCACTGGCTGCATGGCCACGCGATCCATTCGATCTCCTCTAGGTCTTGGGATGAAAGCGACGATTCGAACGACTGTGGCAAGCCATCGCCTGGGCAAGTTTGATGATCAGCATTCGGGCTCTCTATTCAAAGCGTGATACCCCAACTTACCGGCTTGTTCTTTGACGGAGGCGTATGAAAACTTCCTGGAAGCAGTGCTCATATCTTCCGGAGGTGAAATAATATGCGTGTGATAGTTCCTGGACGAAAACAAGTCTTCGGGTGTTTCGTGTCGATTAGTTGCCACAGGCGTGTTGTGGTGTCGAAATGGCAGCATTGTCAGTCGGACGGAGAGGCTTATGAAGCCTCAGGTATCTAAAAGACCAAGGATGGGAAAAACCACCAGCCAAAACTCCACCGACCCCAGGAAAATGATGCAGGGAAAATGCAAGGCGAGGACAGGTACGTTTAGGAAAATATTAGGAAAGATGGGGGTAAGAGAAACAAAACGAGAGGCGGAAGGAGGTATATTCTGTGTCATTGTTTTTCAGGTCCGACCGCACATACCACAATCATCACCTAACACGTACCACCGTCTTCCAGAGCCTTGTCGACTAAGCAGTTAACGGCAGGCTGTGAATCATGCCCGGCCCGGCTTGGCTCAAGATTTTGCCTTGACAGCGGCTGGGCCTTCACATGAGCCAGGTTATCCACGGGTAGAGGAGCGGGAGGATTTCCCTCCCTGGTCAGCTGCCTGCATTCGTGCAAGAACGTGACCGGATGATGCAACAGGCGGAGCGCGGTCGGCTCGCGGGAGGCAAGGGGCCGGACATTTGCAGCTGTGAGGCACGAGGTGAAAAGTCTGGAGGGCAAACGAAGGTCGAAGTGAACAAAGAGTAAAAGTGGTGTCAAGGATTCGCGGCAATTACGTAGCAGCATCCGGGGTAGCCTTGGCGCCTGGTCATACCGTCATTCAAGGTTTTTAGTGCCGCTGCGGCGAACAATGGCGAAATGGCGCTGGTGACTGACGCGAAGAGATTTCAAAGCGCGTTCATAACAGGCTTCGAATTTCCTATGACAAAGATGTACAACCTCAGGGTGTCAAACATGCAGTCCTCGACGTGCGCTTCTCCGCCACCATTCCATATCGATACAACGAATGCTTCTAGCATCTCCTCGGGTGTTCCAGACTCCTGAACCCGCGCCTGGTCCTTTCGTAAGGGGAAATCGTGAACATAAACCACACGGCAACACCGCCATATCGAAATCACCCGACCCTCATGCATCGACCCATCCACCTTGGGTGACATCGAACTTCTTTAGGACGTCCCCGGTATTCTGCCTCGATGGAACTGGGGACCGCAGGTTCAGCGCCTCAAATTCCGCCTTTTCGACTTCCGGGGTCTTAGCTCTTCCCCGCAAACTCTCTCCCATCCTGACGCGCTCGCACAGACCTTTGAGGACGCCACCAAGCCAGTCGAAGTCCTTGAGTTCCAGGTAGATCTGGCCCGAGATCCTGGTCCAGAGCTTTCCATCGTACTCGTAAATGGCGACGAACGTGTTGAACTCATACACCAGCGTTTTCTCCATCCACGCAATATGGATCGGTACGTCTGCTTCTTGAATGATGATGGGTCCTGCCGAGTGCAAGCTCGGGGAATTGAGCGGGGAGGTCGACCGTCTAGGGTCACCCAAAAGACCCCCTGAGCTCGCAGAAGGCGATCGCCTTTGCGTTACAGCACTCACACTGGGGAACCCGTAAGAGGATTGCCGCAGAGCCGGAGACAGCCCACCAGCACTTCCAGCTCCACCAGGCCCCATGCTAATGCTTCCACGAGAGTAAGCGCCGACAATCGTGACGGGGAGCAAAACGTTCGCCATTGCACAGTCTCTCATCCCACCAGCCCAGCCGTTGCGACCACCATCACGTTTGTCGCTGGCTTCGTAGCTTCCCATGGTCCGGAGTCCGAATCCGGCATCCATGTCGTCCATTACTTCGGTCCCCAGGAGCATGGCAAGGAGATCTGCTCCTCTTTGAGCAATATCTCGGATGTAGTTGTAAATCGCCTCCTCGCCCCCACACAAATTCTGCCGGAAGTTGAGAGCGGCCGGCACACAATAGTAAGGCGCATTATCGGCCGTTGCCACGAACTGGAAGAGGTTCACAAAGTCTGTTTTGTCGGTAGGTGGAAGAGGGTTTCGGATTGATGAGCTTGACCGGGGCACGAACCCGTGGGAGGTAGGAAAGGTAGTTCGGATGAGATGCTGATTACGCTTGGGCACGTGAAAAACAGCACAGCCTCGTGGGGTATACAACCACCTATGCCACGTCAGATACCACGTCAGATACCACAACAGCCTCATCGTGTTGCGACCATCGTCTCAGAACTGCGTTTCCACTCACTTATGGCAATTGCTGACGAAGAAGTCGGCGTCGAGTTGAGACAGATTCAAGGGAATCTGTCCCACGCCGTGAGCACCATCGATCAAACTCAGGATACCATACTCCTTGCACATCTTGGTGATTCGTTCGAACGGGAACCGAACTCCGGGCAGAGACACGATCGTTTCGAAGATACAGACCTTCGGATTCAGACCATCGTACAGGACTCGTGATATCGTCTGTGACAGGGCGTTCAGAATTTCTGAGTGCGTGCAAGGAAGTGAGTAGGCAAAGTCTTGCCCATGTCCGACTTTACGGAGTTGTAGCTGGGGGTTGGTCTCAACGACAGAAGCCAGAGTCTTCTCGATCGCTCCATAGATAGTGTCAAAATATATGATGCAGTCCTTCTCCTTGTACTGCAAATTGCGCAGGACGGTATTGACGCCTGGGACGGTTAGTAAACGCCACCAGAGGCAGAATCGGGATATCTCACCGGACGTCGCATTCTGCACGAAAACACACTCATCGGTCGGGACGTTGAGCAGTTTCGCTATCCTTTCTCTGGACTTGTCCAAAAGGTCGATATATTGGTAACGCAAGAACTTATCCGGCGCCGCTTCGGCCAATTTCTGATAACCACGAAGCGCATTGCGGACGGGCAGTGAATAGCTGCCGAATGACCCTACACCGACTGGTCGTTAGGTCTCCCGTAGTCAGACTGATACGCTTGTAATGCGGCCATGTGTGCCCGCCATGTCGATAAGGAGGCGCGATGATGGGGAAGGCTTGGCATTATGAGACAGATGCTTGGATCGAGGAGACGTACCGTGGTTGAGATTGGTGTATTTGGGATCAAACAGGAATTGAGACTTGAAGCCGTGACCGAACTCGGTGACTTCCCCAAACGAGCCCATGTTGGCGGTCCTGAAATCAAGAGGCGACTATTGAAGCGTATGCAGGGAGCATGAAGGGGGTTAGTAATTCAGTCTTGTAGCTCGTATCCCCTTCTACTGCTGGAGGTTTCCGCGATGCCACACCCCGTCTCTGGCGTACACAAGAAGTATATGCGATTAACGAGGCCGATAATAGTAGCAGTCAGAGCTTGCCACTGCAGATATGGAAGTGCCACAGCGTGACTCAGTCCGATAGAGCTGAAACGTGAATTTTGACGTTTACGAGTTTGCGCGGCGGGGCTGAAGGGCTCGTTCGGGGCGGGAACAGAAATCAAGCCGCAGTCTAACTACTGGGTACAGGAGCCAAGGATTGCAACAGTGCCTGGTGACCAGGGATGGACCAAGGCTATCCAGTTCCGCACCTGCTGGGCCACTGAAATCCCATGGCTCGACAGTTTCAAGAGACAAGAGCGATCCGCCTGAATGTCGAGAGGAAGTTGGACCCCATCTCGCGCCCCTTTCGTCGTGGCTTGGGCGACTGCGAGAAACCACCCGGCGGGGCTCATCAGGTTGTTCGGGGTGCGACCGGCCAATCATGGGGGCTTCTGGGAGTTAGGCCTCTGCAATCCTTCGTGATGGAGCCTCGGCGCGCACTGCTAGGTTGGTCCTAGGGACGAGAAAAGCAATGACCATCTGGATCCAGCTGCTCTCCTCAGACGTGCTTCCTCACGCGACGTTCAGGAGCAGCTGTCGACGCAGAAGCAGTTGCGATAGTATGTGGATGTTCGTGATGGAGGCAAGATCGCAATATTCTCGCACACGAGAATGCTGGCGGAAGAAAATGCCGGGGGCACCCTCCTCCCTCTCCGGAACAATGTTCTTCCTGTACCATCACGGTCACTCGCACACATCGGATTTTGCACGGATATGATGGGCGCTGGACCTCGGCCTAAATCGACGATGACGAAACCTGCCGCCAACAACCCCGGAAATACAACAGCATTATCAAGCGAGGAAGAGGGGGGTTCTCCGGACTGTCGACTGTATTATCTGACCTTGACAACCCTCATCGCGAGGCTACCGCTTTCTTGCTGGTAGAACACCGGTTTACGTTGTGCGCGAGATATCACCGAAGCTGAATTTCTAAGCCGACTGATGATCGGTGAAGCCAGGGTCCTGCTTAAAAGACAACGGCCGCCTTGCCCTACTATACGTGTCTGAAAGTTGACTCTTCCATTACTCTCAGCGAGATGCCGAAAGCAGTTTCAATATCAAAGGTCGACGGAAAGCCGGGGCAGGTGTACTATCCCCTCTCCCTGGACGAGGTGCCGAAGCCGTCGCCAAAAGGGAAGGAGGTGGTCATCAAGATCCATGCCGCTGCCTTGAACCACCGCGACCTATTCATCCGACAACATCTTTATCCAGGTACGGCCTTTGGCATTCCCCTTCTTGCCGATGGCTGCGGAACCGTCGTCGCCGTCGGCAGCGATGCCGATCCTAAATGGAAGGGAAAGAGGGTGGTCGTGAATCCGGGCACGGGATGGAAAGATAGCCCGGAAGGTCCCGAGGACAAGGGCGGTTACAAGATCCTGGGAGGAACTAAGACCAATGCCAATGGCACACTTCAAGAGTATATGTGCATTGACGAGGGAGAACTTGAAGAAGCACCTGAGCACCTTTCTTCGGTCGAAGCTGCCGCATTTGTCCTCACCGGCCTTACAGCATGGCGAGCTGTGATGGTCAAGTGCGGTGAACACAATCTCAAACCGGGCAAGAATATTCTGATAACTGGGATTGGTGGCGGTGTGGCTCTGTTCGCCCTGGAGTTTGCCAAAGCGGCGGGCGCCAATGTCTTCGTCACAAGTGGGAGCAAAGAGAAAATCGAAAAGGCCATCGCCCTTGGAGCAAAGGGTGGAGTCAACTATAAGGAGGAAGGTTGGGACAAGAAACTATTAGCAAGCTTGCCAGCGGACAACAAACAACTCGACGCCATCGTCGACGGTGCTGGGGGTGACGTCGTCTCAGTTGGCGCCAGGCTGCTCAAGGTATGTGCCTCGAGCATTCCTCCTCCCTCCTCCGAAAGTACTAACACACTGTGCAGCCAGGTGGTATAATCTCCATTTACGGTATGACCATATCACCAAAAATGCCGTTCTTGATGCAGGCTGTCTTGAAGAACATCGAGGTCAAGGGCTCAACAATGGGCTCACGAAAGGAGTTCAAAGACATGGTAAACTTCGTCAAGACCAGGCAAGTTAAGCCGGTGGTGTCCCGTGTAGTGCAGGGCTTCGACTTGGATGCTATCAACGACTTGTTTGAAGACATGAAGAAAGGAAGTCAGTTCGGCAAGCTAGTGATTGAGGTCTCGAAAGAAGGTGCTGAAAGTAAGCTGTGAGTATATTATTAGAAAGCGGCCGGGGAATGGGATCTGCAGCAATAGTTCGAGCAAATTGCCTCTGTGTAGCCTGGGTGCCTGGACACCTCGAAAGCCATATTCAAGTTTGTGCGAGTTGCTCCAAGTTGGATGGTGCCTCGTACGTTGCTATTTTTGCAAACTATGCGCTGTGCAGAAATTGAAGCGTAGCGGTTGGTTCTGCCGCAGCGATAAACAAGGTCTTGTCCACATGCGTTCAATACCACTGCAGGTCCTGCAGGTGCCGTCCAACGTCGAGGGAAAGATCGACCCAAGGACGAGGCCCAAATTCCCAACGATCCGACCAAGTGGTCCAGAGTCCTTCTTCCGGATCTTGCACAACACACAGAGAGGCGGTCAGAATGGGGAACCGAATAAGGATCACAGGTTCAGGGACATCCGTCCTATTCGGGACACTGTCTTCGTCATTCCGGCCGGTTACAAACCTCTGTGGCTGCCTCTGAGTACGTCTTGGCGCTATGAGTGGCTCGGAACTCACCAAGAAGATTCTGCGACCAATGTTTGGCAGTTGACACTTGAGAGCTGCAGACCTTGACAACACATCGTTGCTGGACGGGCGGCAAAAAGGCAGGGCCCCTCGTTAACAGCCGGCAGTTGTATGATTATGTTTGAGAACCGGACAGCATGGACAGACCCCTCGAGAACACCCTCCACCGAAAGGAGATCATTGGATGCGGTTCCCAGATTCCCAGGGGGTACTTTCGAGTCTTCGTCGATCTGATCGACGGACCCTGCACTTTCAACGATGCAGGTACGAGCATTCTCCACCAAAATGTTACAAGGTGTTTCAGGGCCTGAAGTGTTTGTGATGCTCGAGATGGCCAACGATGCGGCGCAGTGACGGCCACTGGGTGGGCGTTGCATGCTGCAGCGATGTGATACCCTTGGCCGCTGCGACATGTATCCAGGCTACTATGGATCCAGACGAGGCTCGATCCTTGGCCTCGTTGGTTCCCGCGCGCGGAGCAACTGGACGGATGCGGTCGCGAGACGCTGCACTCTGGCAACCAAGGGTGCCAGAGGATCACTCTGTGACGGCGCGCACTTGCAGGGGGATGGGCCGAGATTAAGCGAGCCAGTTGGAAGGCAGGGCAAAAATAGAAGGGAGCAGATCCTGTGCGATCTTGGAAATGCCGGGTGAAAATGCACACAGCCTCAAAAATTTCTCTTGGTTCCTACCAATCGCGGATTATGATTGACGCGTCTCGAAGCACGCGTCCTTCATGATCTTTCGATTGGTATTTCCAACCGCATACTCTTGCGTACTGGGGATGAAGGTATGTCGGAAACGTGGTACGCCAGCGCAGAGCCAACCAAACTTGGGGGTATTTGTGCAGTAGTACGAGTACGAGTATTGTTTGCAGAAAGCCGAACAACCAACGACCAAGGCGAAACGGAGCCGGTGCTCATGTGGGACCCATGAAGGTGTTTATAGAGCTCTTCTGGGGATAGTCGGCGGCGCCGGCGAAGTACGGTGGCACGTAGGTCAAGCGGTAGGAGCGTGACAAGTAGTTGTAGCGTGACGAGACCGTTTGTGTAGTCTAGCCGCGTCAGGCGAACCCCCTTGTCTTTGGGCGTTTGTGGGGTCTCGATCCAGAAGGACCGAAGGAGGAAGAAGCACGAGAGTCATGGTAGGTATCTTTGAAGCTGGTGGACCAGTGCCAGACTGGCATCAGGTGAGCTCTGGTGTGGTTTGGCAACGGTGACTGCGGGAAATAATCAGTGATGAGTACTCGTACACAACATGCGGAACAATGGCCATCTGTCGCCGGATTGAGCCTGCGCCGTACCCGCCCTGCATGAGCGGTCGAGCTTTGAGATAGCGTCTGGCGATGAACGACCTAAGTGCTCCGAGCTCGGTCTCCCAGTGGGCACTATGCGTTGAGTTTGCTGGCCACGGCAGGAAGCTGTTTCCAACCTCGCTTAAGCTGCAGTCGAGGTTCAAAGACACCGAAAAGACAGCCGGCTGGGGTGACCGAAGCGCGTGACTGTGATAGGAGAGTTTGGAGCACAGCGATGCCGTCGTTACTGTATGATTTCTCGTGCATATGGGGGCCAAGCGAAGATGCGCAGGCGGCACTCGCATGAGCTGGAAACCTTTTTCGGGAATGATTAGCCGGGAAAAGGTACACAACGTGATCGATCTTAAGGCAAGAAAGCACACTGAGGATAATTTACTCGCTGGTGGATGTGCACCGTAAATCAATTGTGGCAGTGACCTGAGAAGAGTGGCAAACCACCTACTACTACTGTATGTGGGATGATTTTTTGCCGAGGGCGCAACTTCCGAGGATGTCTCTGCAGCAGGTCGGAAGTAAGGGATGAACTTCCAACACACACAAGTAACCAGATGAAGACAATCGAGGCTGGAAAAACACACCTCCTCGTTCCTCATGTCCAGAGTGTTTGCAGCTTGAAACGCTGAACATATATACCAGAGCAGAAGCGATATCTGCTATGCTTGAAGCGCACAGGCGCTGGCCGTTGTTTGATGTTGGAGTTGTCTCCGCAGACTGCCCAATCCAGGGCACAAGCCGGCCAGCAGGCAAGCCGTGTCGCTGGAGGCAAATTCACTAGTAAGGAAGAGGACTAGAGTCCTCGGTTGGGCGCCTTGTGCGCTATGTTTAGAAGCCCGGGACCGCGAGCAAGGATCAGTCATGGAGACACGGACCAGGGGCCAGGCCCATGCCCGGGAGACTTGGAAGCTGCTCAGGCCTTAGGGGAAGATGGCAAGTGGCCATCATCAGGCTAGGGCTAGGGGACCGAACCTCCACGGGAGCCAGTGGTATCATACTGGCCCCTTCTAACGCTCCCTGGCTTAATGCGACCGAACAGGACGTGATAGGACAGTGGACGGTCGACGGTGACCTCATCTTCCTGTCGCTTCATGATCGCTGCCAGCGCTGCAGGCTTCAGGGAGAAAACCCACAGAAAAGCAGGAGGGACGAAACTCTTTGGGCTTTTCCTTTCTTACCCAATTCTTGACCCTCTTTTTCCTTTTCGGCACTGGCGTGCTTCCTTCTCTTACCACCCACTGCGGCTGTGCAAGCCTCAGAATGCACCCCCAGCAATGCTTCTTTTTGGCTGCCACGCTCTGCTCAACGTCGAGCCCTCGACTGGAGGTGGGCTTGTGGATCTCTCCCCGAAGCCGCCCTTGCCCGTTTGGCCAGTTTCTCTGGGTCCCGATCCCTGGTCGAGCTGTCATCACAATGAATTTGTGCGCACTCGCAAGCACAAAAAACACAGAGAAACGCTAGTACGAGTACTCGTACTGGGGTGAGATGGAAATGATATGCCCACCGTCCCGCCAGAAGCCGGCCACATGTTGCTCCTCGCAGGCAGCGCCTGTGCCCGCCATTTTGCTGGCTGTCGTCAATCTTATTTTGTTGAGCATTGGAGGCAGTGAGAGCTGCTGCAGCTGAGGACAGTGGCTTCGACAGCAACCTTGCAGTTGATGCGAGAGGCGACGGCAGCAGAACAGCACTCCACGGTGATCTGACTGAGTGACTTGCACATCGCTCATACGTACGCGTAGAACACTCCCGTTGTATCAGCCACTCATGACCCGAGCAAAATCCAGTCGGCTGGTCTCCGCTTTTGGTGCTAATCCTGTCTTTTCCCCTCGCGTCCCTTTGGGCCTTTCTCGAGTCTCCTGCTCTGACGCCTATCATCCACTCCCTAACCACCCCGGCAAGCCCCTCATCCACTCCCTGCGTCGCTCTTGCCCACCTCTGACCTCTTCCCTTTTCCCTCAGCCCGCTAGCCGTTCACTGCCACTAAGCCTGCCTCAACTCGCGAAGAAAGTCTTCCGTTCACTCGCCGAGCTGTTCTGCGTGACCTGATTGATCCGTCAGAGCCCTTCTTTTTGCCATCCTCGCCTTTCGCGGCTTCACTGCCTCTGGGCTCTTTGGCTGGGTCGAGGCCGATATAGCCTTTTGATCCCCCTCCTTGTCCTCGGCTCCTCTTCTTCCATTCCCGCTCCACCTGGTCCATCACCCCTTCAACTCACCTTCGCTGGTCATCTTTTCTGGTTCTGTTCGCAGACCATACTTTCGTTTACACCAACACACTCGCTTTTGACGGCTTCGAATACCACTCGTTGGACACCAATCGCTCAAGTCCTTCGCTTTTCGAAATTGTTCGCTGAAAGCCACACCAGAAACACCAAGTTCATCAGACATCCTACCTGTCGATTAAGCAGCAAGGAGACACTTGCGCTAGGGTCGAACCCCAATCTCCTCGATCTATTCACATCTGTCCTGTCTATGAGCGGCGTCTCCTGATATTGGAAAATAAAACTGTGCAAATTCACAGTTGAAATATAGTCGGCGGGCAACCTACATCGCCGGGCTCTTCACTGCGCAACCATCCGTGTGGTGACCGTACGTGTGGGAAGTTCAGCGGCTCGACCCGTGAAGAAGTAAAGGGAAGATCAAGTTAGAGGTTCTAACCTCTGGTCCCCTTTAGAATTCAGTCTGCTGGGTGAGTTATCCATCGGCCTTTCGACATCATCCGTTACCGAATTTGCTCCTCTATCGGATGTCAAAATCCTGTAACCTGCAACACTCCTTGCTTGCACATCTTGTCCTTACCTCCCTTGAAATTATCCATCATTCCTGCGCCTTGGAATCCGCGCAGAAATATTCTGGATGTCTCACTGACGCCCTTCTACAGCTTGTTTCACTTGCGCCAGAGCACCCTTCACTCCTCGCCGACTCTCCATTTGGAACATTCACAACTATTTGCCACGACTTGGTTCAATCTTCCCTGGCAGATGTAAGTATCCCTTGCAAAAGCTACCCTGGTCCTGCATTTCAATCCTGCCCGAGAATAGTTCGGCTGATCAGTGTTGATAGTTCGTTCCACCACAGTGGAATTCTTTGTTCTCGAGATTAAGTCTGCCTCAGCTTCCCGATCTCATCCCTCTTCGGGAACGACGAACTCTTGGTCCCATCTCAAATACCTTCAAGTTGGCGACATCGGCCTGAGTCGCATCTCATCTCTGTCGGTGCCTTCAGCCAGCCGCCGACTCCTGCTACTTCGGGGCTCGGTCATCTCTCAGTATCATCCCTGATCTTCGAATGTACCCCTGGAGAACTACGACATCGAACTTTCAGACATTCAGATCTCGATAGTACTACGCAACAGTCGTTCGCTTTGATTCGAGGCAAGATTTAGCCTCACCACACTCGCTTAGTACCCAGTCGCTCGCTTAGTATTTTTTTGTTTTAACAATTTCCCCCCCAACACCGTCAATCTGGCGTCCATAACTTACAACCACTTTCAGGTAAGTCCAATCTGGCACATCCCTGACATGTTTTAGCCTCCACCGTCACGGTGTTGAGCCATTCCCCTCCTGTCTGATTCAAATACTTACCTGTCCTCAGTCTTTCCCAGACTCTCGCACCCCGTTTATAGTCGACGACACATTCGACCCTGCAGATTTTGCTGGAGAACCTTTTGCAAGCCAGTTCCAGGACGGCCTCGAGGCCAAACCTGGTCAGCTCTTCTCCATGTCTGGCTATGACGGGGCAGGTCAACCAGGGTTCATGAGTATGTTGACACAGTGTCAGACGGTACAACACATCGCTAATCAAAGTCTAGAATTCCAACCTCCTGTCATGGAAAACCCGATGTTCTACGGTAGTTATCCGCCTACACCGTACGATCATCACCCTCTTCTCCAGCCCGGAAACGTCCAAGATGCCGACTTTCCATATCTTACCGGAAGCGAATATTCCTCTGAGAAGAGCTTCGTGCAAGGAAGCGGGCCCCCTGTAGAGTCCCAGAACGGCAGAGACGCGGAGCCGAGAGCCTATGGCGTCCGTCATCACGCTGTTTCGTCAATTCAAAGCATTCCAACCCTCTCCCGTAAGCGCAAGGCTTCGGTTGAGGACGATTACGACCTGCCCGCTCAAAAGAAAGCGGTGCTCGCTCAAGTCCAAATCCAAGATCCCAATGGCGACTACTACGACCTCAGCGGCCAAACTTCGCCTTATTCTCCATTCATACCAACACCGACTGGCAGCACTGGTCTTCCCGCATATGCGAGCCATGGCACCTCACCCAGACCTTCCGGCCACCACTATTCGACCTCGACCGCTTCACAATGTTCGTTGGCCGCGCCTTCTCCACATACACCCGCCTTCAGCCCTTCCTTCACCACTGTGAAGAGCGAGCAGAGCCCCAGAGCCCCCATGACCCCTATTGCACGGCCGACAACAGGCTCTCCTCTCAAGTCGTCGATTCCCCGACTAGTGCGCACCTCCACTATGCAGCAATCGCCCCCCGAAGTGTTTTCAAGCATGGTCGTCGGCCAAACTCAAACCTTCAACCCATACGCCATGCAAGCTCTCAAAGCGAACCTCAAGCTCAAGGGTGATCTCGACAGCATGAAAGATGACTGGACGGCTGAAGAGAAGGAGGCACGCCGTCGTCTCGTCGTGTTCGAGCGTGAGCAAACCGGCAGCACCATTTGCGGGACCTTCAAGGGGGTTGCTCCCGACCAACGTCAGGCCAGCAGCATTTGCATCAGCTGCATCTGGTGGAAGGAGAAGAACGAATATTACGTCACGTCGGTCGATACCATCTATCTGCTCGAGTCCTTGGTCGGGGTTCGATTCACCGTTGAAGAGAAGAACCGCATCCGACGCAATCTCGAAGGTTTCCGACCCATGACCGTGTCCAAGGCGCGAGCCGACAGTGAGGAGTTCTTCAAGGTCATCATGGGCTTCCCTCACCCCAAGCCTCGCAACATCGAGAAAGATGTCAAGGTCTTCCCATGGAAGATCCTGGGCACTGCGCTGAAGAAAATCATCTCCAAGTACTCGGCCAGCTATTCGTCCACGGCGGCTCCTCTGCTTACTCCAGCCTCCTCAATCTATCACTCGGAGCCAGCATCCGAATACCAATACCCCTCATCACCGCACCCTGAATACCTGGGTGCTTCCGGATACCAAGTCAACCGTGAGATGGGCTATCTTCATCAACAACCCATGCACATGCGCAACCCGGGACCTGTTGTGACAGCCGCACCCGAGTTGCAGCTGCAGATGCCCCAGCCTCAGTACGCGCCTACCTACGAAGTCAACAACGGATACCTTTACCAGAACGGGGTCCCTGTCACGCAAGCCACGATGTCGATGCAGTCCCATCCAATGACGGCACCTGTCACCCGCATGCCGTCTTGGGAGTACGCGAATTTCGTCAACGACAGCCCTGTCACGATGGCACCCCAGAGCGCACCGCCCACTGCGTACCCCCGAGGACCAGCTGGGACGATGGAGTTCATGCCCACGATGCACTATCACTGAAGAGTGCAACTAATGCCCACCATTTCCTTTCTTGACTGTCCTTAGCATGATTATTTTTGCACTCGGATCACAAACGCCTACGATGCGCACATTGGGACGACATTTCCTTCTCATTACCGGCGTACTGGAAAACGGGGACAGCTATCGGCAAGGGAGGCGGAATGAGTTCATGTACACACGCACCAACCATGTAAACCAGGATGAGCATGTTGTTATGCATAGCGATTTTACACTCGTGGACGGCTGGGACGAATTGAGGATATTGCTCGCAAAAGTCTTGAGATTAGGACAGTTATCGCTGTCGACTCAGGTGGTAATATCTGGGGGGGGGAGGGGGAGGATGTGTGGCAGGATACAGTCCAAGGGTTGGTTACGTTTCATGTGTATATGAAAGCATAGACTTGCTACGGCATACAGCCTCCTACGCACTGCAACACGCAGAGAATACACGAGTAATTATTTGATTGACGAAACGCGATCCTCACCTCTTTGGCCTCGCACCGAGTAAAAATACTTGGTTCACAGCGCTGCTGTAAGTGCGCCGCGCGGGCTAACCGGATCTGGTTTCGATAAACATCACGCGAGCTTCCTGCGCGGTTGAATTCAGTCCCGTCTCACGATTGCTGAAAACCCCCTCATCCAATTACCCTGCTTCTGGGTTACTCTCCGTCAAACCCTCCGTCATCGGTCTTCGGATGATATTATTGCACCCAGCGATGATACATTAGTAGCATTTCTTACGACCTGAGCAGCCCGGTCTGCTCTATCCTTATGGCGTCGGCGCCCGCCATGGCCACCCCGCCGCGAGAACAGCCTCTGCTGCTGGACCATGGCCTCTGTCCTTCTCCCATCGCTACCCAGAAGAGTTCACCCCGACGATCAGCTTGCTTCATCACCCGTTCCGATTCATTGCCAGAAGAAGATGGAGAAAATGCCTTCACGAGCGCCTCGAACCATTGTGGCCTCAGCCCTCAACGCGTTCAGTCCCGACCTAGAGCGTGGGAACGGCGTCCAGCGATACCCTATGCAGCTCGAAATGATGCGCAGAAGATTTGGAAACGCGTGCCATTGGGGATTGTCGGCGTGACGGACGGCCAGAAATGGAGGAAGGAGACAAGTAAGCTGAACGTCCGGCCGGTCAAGAGACTGCGGGTCACACACCTTGGAGAAGACGAGGACAAGGAGAACGTTGACTATGTTGGGTCGAAGTGGGACGAGGACGGACTGGCCACGCCCAGTCCCAGGCGAAAGGCGTTGGAATGTGGGGAGCCCACTGGGCAAGCAACGGAAGAAGATCAAAACATGCAAGCCTCCTGTCAACCGGGCGAGCATCAGGGAGAAGACGGTCATGTTGACGACGCTAACCATGACACGGCTTCACCAGAACTCCAGACCTGTGAACCGCCCGAAATCCTGGGCGATGTGTCATCTGTTGAAGGTGAAGAAACCGCTTCACCCCTTGTCTTAGACATGGTTCTTCCATCTGTCGAAGCTGCGGACCATGGTATTTCTCCAGCTGCAGTCACCGGCTCTTCACCCATTTCAGAACCCAAAAAAGCAATGGCGTCTTCGCCCAGATCACCGAATAAAAACCTTACCGCACAGACCGTCCCTTCACATGGCGACGAGCAAGACGTCGTCGCCAGCGCTCACAGCGCCCTAGGCGCCGTCGAACACCCTCTTGAGGATGAGAACGCAGCCTACTTATGGGCCTTCTTGTCTCGAACACGAGCACGGAAAGAAGCCCGAGAACAAACCGAACAGAATAATGCTGTTCAACGCGAGGAGGGAGATGAGGCAGGAGAATCAAAGAGTCTCCATGTCGACAAGGTTTCAGCAACAACACCTGAGGTCGACGACACCTCCGTAGCCCTGCCCGCAGCCAACCCGTCTAATATCATTCTCTCACCTCGACGAAGCTCCCGACTCACAACTCGACTGCCCAGACCCCAGAATCCCGTGTCAACCCCGGCAGCCACTATTTCTCTCAAGCGACTTAACGGCCCGGAACTCACGGCTAACAACCGCGAAATCCCGTCTATTGCGGTGGCCACTAGACGAAATACTGAGTGTAACACGTTTGGGGCAATTTCAGTCAAGAACAGGCTGATTCAGCTGGCCGCCGAAGCCAAGGTCAGGGAGTCGTCAGGTGTCATTTCTAAGGGAGCCGAACCTTCGAGCCTGGAATCAAGCACCGCGAGGACGAAGCAGAAGAAGGTGGTCTGGGCAGAAACGCTGGCCACATATCAAGACGGCTCAGACCCCCTGAGCGAATCTGCCCTTCGGGATGAAGCGGTCAAGGCCGAGGAAGTGCCCATCGTGGAGGGGAAAGAGGGCCAACCTGCTGAGGTGGAACCTGATCCCTGTCCCGACGGCGATCGGATTCAAGGAATGGTCGCGGAACAGTCGATCCAGGGACTCTTTCAGATGCTGCGGGAAAAGAACAAAAACAGAGGCGGCATGAAAAAAGTGCGCCGGCTTAGGAGATTGAACGGCGGCTCCGTGAATGGAACTCCCGCACCGAAGAAATTCACAAATACGCAACTTCCGGTGCCGGTCGGGTCTAAACCACCGGCCTTTGGTTCCTCCCTTGAAGCGGAAAAGACGAAACTTCTCGATAAAGACGGCGCTAAATTAGAAGCAAATGCTTCCGATGGTGCGAAGACAAATGAAGGGGTGCAGACACGGACAAGAAGTAGGAAGCTTAAGAATGTTTAAATCCAACATGGGCCTTCTTGTGTTGTGGTCGAATGCCTGGCGTGGTATGGCTTGGTGCTATCGGAGTTTTGGTCCTGGGAGAGGGAAATGGCAAATGGGGTCAGTCCTGTCATTGCGACGCGACGTTTAACATTTTACGCAGCATCGTGCCTTCATTCATTCAGACTGAAGGGAAAGCGAAGGCGCTCCGAGTGGTTTATACAGATTCAGAAATCGTCCTGACCATCTTCCAGGCTGGCACTCGTTATCGCAGTGTAAATACAGAGTATTGCAATGAAACGTTGAGAAATCGCGTTGAGTGATTAATCCTCTGGCATGGATGCTCGTCCAAGGAATTGATGATGGTTGAAAGGACGATGCTGTGTGTATACGGTCCACGGCGGCGGGACTTGATGTCGTGCCAGCACGCAGTACGCAGTACGCACTCGTATACTAGAGGCGAGTCTTTCTCTCTCTCTGTGTGTGTGTCTGCGCGTGGATATATATATGTGTGTAAAACGAATCAATTGGTGGACTTAAGGACGTACCCTTCCTTATTCTTGACCTTCCCCTTAACGCGGTCTTCCTTCCTTCATTCCATTTCGGTCGAGTCGAGTCTAGTTTAATTTAATTCCGATTCTGAGGTACGTAGTCATCCATCCATACGGACACGGAGCAACTGTGCCGCTCGCTCGACGGTGACGTGATTGGTCCCACGTCTGGGGCTAGGGGCGATCAATCCCGCCGACTCGGAATATCCGACTTGCATCCGCGGTACCGTATGAGTATGAGTACAAGTGATGGATGGATGGTAGGCCTGATGGTCGTGAGTAGTACACTACACTACACTACACTACACTACACTACACTACACTACACTACACTACACTACACTACACTACACTACACTACACACTGCGTATGTGACACGACACGGAGGCCCGGACGGAGATAAAGTATCCTACTGTAACGATGTAATTAATTGATTTACTTACCTTTCCTGACTGAATTAAATGCGTAGACACAGGTATAAGTATTAGGAGGGAATCCGCGAGATTGGAGTCAGATCGAGCTTCCCTCGTCCTTCAATCCATCATACCAGTCAGTCGCGTTGTATTGGGTCAATATCTGCCTCCTCGTCAAGTCTTACTGAATTCCCCCCATCACCACAATGGCGGCTTCGTTACCTCCAACTCACCGTGCCCTTCGCCAGGACGTCTACGCCCAGCCACCTACAGTCCAGACTGTCGCGACGCCGCAACCCACCCCGGGCTCGGCGGTCCTCAGAGTCCTCCAGGCCAGCATAATCAATTACACCAAAGACATCTACAACGGCGTGCGCAAGTATCCCTACCCGGTCCCTCTCACGTTGGGGGAAACAGCACTTGCTCGGGTCGTCGCCCTGGGTGAAGACGCAACAACCCTCAAAGTCGGCGACCTGTGCCTCCTCGACGTCACCATCCGCGGGAGGGACGACATTGACCGCGCCGCCGGAGCGACTTTCCTCAGCGCATTCACCCAGGGCAACACCCCCGCCGCGGCGAAACTTATGGCCGATGCCTGGCGTGACGGGACTTATGCAGAGTATGTGCGCTGGCCGTTGGAGAATTGCTACGTCCTTGATGAGGACCGGCTGTTCAACAAGCTCGGGTATCAGCTGGGGGATTTGATGTTTATCCCCAAGATGTTGGTTTCGTATGGAGGATTAGGCCCGCTGTGTATTGACTTGAAGCCGGGGGAGACTGTTGTGGTTTGTCCCGCGACAGGTGGGTTTGGGAGTGCGGCCGCGCATTTGTGTCTTGAGTTGGGGGCGGGAAGGGTGATTTGTATGGGAAGGAATATCCGGGCGTTGGAAGAATTGAAGAGTGCGGCGACAGTGGAGAAGAGGGCGAGGATTGAGACGGTCCCGTTGTCGGGCAGTTGGGAGGAAGACGTCAAGGCGTTGAAGAATATCGGCGGGAATATTGATGTGTTTTTCGACATCACTCCGCCGGTCGCGGGTAAGGAGCACTTGAAGGCTGGGATGTTGGCATTGAGACATGGTGGAAGGATGTGTCTCATGGGTGGTGGCCAGCAGGATATCCAGTTGCCGAATGGCATGTTCATGCACAAGGATCTCACCCTCAAGGGGAAGTGGATGTATGAGCCCATGGATGTGAAGAGGCTGATCAGTCTCGTCGAGACGGGTATTGTGAAGCTGCACAAGAACGACGAAGCAGCTCAGCCATATGGCGCCGCTGTTGCTGCGAGGTTCAAGCTGGACGATTGGGAGAAGGCTTTCGATGAGGCCGAGAGACTTAACAGTGCTGGGATTGTCGTCTTCGAACCATGAGCGTGGTTCGCCACAGCTTCGAATCTCGTGTTGTGGCCAAGATGCGATCCAGGTCGACGATCTGATATGAACCGCGCGAATGTTCACACTGGTGTGAGCGTGGAGCAAGTGACTCGTGCAGAGTCAACGTGTAGCTTTAGTGAAACCCTCGATGTCGTTTCTTGACTTTCTCCATCTCCTTGCTCCACCATATGCGGTATTCTTCAAGCCAAGTGTCGAGGAAGAAGAACGCTTTCAGACTCTTGCAGGTCTGTTTCCAGGTTGCCGCTCTGCGGTGTTGACGCAATAGTTGCTCGAACAGATCGCTTCGCTCGCCCTCGTCAAGGCCGACCCTCTCCAGGCTGTTTTCCATGGCAAACATGGCCACTCCCCAGATCGCAAGGTCTAGACTCACGCCATCCAAGGACATAAATGATTTCGATGTCTGTTGGAATCGGCGTCGTAAATTGATCAGGAATTGACCGTAAAACTTCTGGCTTTCATTGCGATTTGGGGTCTCTCGTAATATGAAAACAAAGGTAAAAAGGCATATACCCCGTTCCAGTGGCGAGATACTGTCTCGCGTGATGTATGTCATGAGGTCGATTGCTGCATTGTAGATTTGCTCTGTTGTGGCGCGTCTGGTCAGGGGAGTTTCTTGGGCCATTTGGGAGATCCGGCACAGCAGCTCTATGATCTGCACCGATATTCTCCCTTCCAAGGCGATCTCGCTGAGTCCCAGAGGAAGGATTGCGATCTCTGTACAGAGCTGCGGCGAAAAGGGGTGCGACGGGTAGGTGAGTTCAGGCTCAGCCATGACTGGAGGTGATCCAGATTCTCTCAGGCGTTGCTCTGCAAATTGGCATAGTGCATGAGTTCTGTGGAATGACCAGTCAGCAAAGAGTCTCATCGCGAGTATCTCCAAGACCACTACATACCCTGCGAGGTTGTATTTTGTGTATCGGTCGAAATTGCCATTTTCAAACCCGCCTCGAAGGGATACGAGGGTCTGGAGACCTTTTAGATGAATTGCCGCATGGTCGTCGTGGCCAGCAAAGAACTGGATCGTCATCAGTTTGCAATCAGTCACGAATAACGGGACAACCAACATCGGCAGCTATCAGACAGATCACCGTATGGATGGTGGTGTCTGAGGTGGAGATTTCCTTGTCCATGGACAGCGTCCGGTGTAGCTTGCTCAGCACACTCGACCGCAGATGGGCAAAGTGAACGCCACCAGGTATGAGTGCGTCTTTGCTGGCAGGATGAGAATACCTGGCCATGGAGAGGATCAGTGCTTGAAAAAGCATATCTGATTGTAGGGCCATTGGAAACAGTGTATTCAAAAGCCAATTGCCGGCGTCGTCTGTATAGAGTGACGCGTTCATCGCCGAGAAGGTTCGAGTGACTATTGTCAACATGACTGTTAGTATCCGCACAGGTATCGCGCATGACAACCCACAGAAGTCGGTGGCCCATTCGACTTGCTCCGTTTGTGGAACAGGAAGAGACGCAAAGGGATCATTCCGAAAACCACCAGGCCCGTATTGGAGTGTAAGTCTTGGGGGACGGCGTTTTGCCAGCAAGGCGAAGATGACCTCTTTGGAAATTCGAGTCTGTCGAATGTCGACGAGACCCGCTCCAGGCGTTGACGTCTCTGACTCAGTCTTCAGCGGCGTGGCTGATCGGATCGGCTGTCGCGATTGCCATTGAACAGCTCGTGCTTGCTGTTGCGCAGTCTTGACTTTGTTCGCCTTGCGGCTTCGGTTGACGTGTGCATTGATTTGCGACCGCTTGCGCGAATCGCGCATATCATCCAAATCATTGTAGGTGATGAACATGGCAGGTACCTGCCCCCTCCGAGACTTCGCTGCATATAGATACGTATACTCCTCCTGGCCCCGACAGCCCTAAATGCGGGCCCAAGTGAACAGAGATGCGTATCTGGTCAGCACGCCTAAACGGGATATTTAAGAGAGTTGAGGGGCCAAGCCCCCGGGGATCTTGTCATATGGGAACCGAGTATCATCGGCGTCAGCTCCCGAAAGCAGTTTGGCATGCTCGTATCGACTTCAGAAGGAGCATGGGTATTCCTTGGATGGCGATCATTTTCTAAGGACCTGTGTATATGGCAGAAGGCGTCCTGTGGTGAACTACGCTTTCAACGGGTCTAATCCTCAAGGAGTAGCCGCCTTGATTCAAGCGCCGCTCCGTTCTTCAAGTCTTCCGGCATACGAGGCAAAAGGAGGGTTGCAGGGACACATAGCTCGAAGCATGATTCGGAATCGAGAGCAAAGTGTGCATCCAATTAGAACTGGGTGGCTTCAGAACTAGACGCCACAGCCTCCTGGCAGGAGGAGCAGAAAGGAGCGCCATTTAATAAGCACTGGACTTTACGAGAGGCATTTCGGCTTCTAAAACGATCGTGTCGTCCTCGTGTACCGCTGTTGAAACCAGACGAGCGTCTCCGTGGTCCTTCCATGGCTATCGTATAGATGCAGGGATGAAGCAAGCAGGTGTCCCGTTGTTGCGAGAAGTATGGGTATTGAGTTGCTTGTCCTGCGCTCCTCTGGCTGAGAAGGTTGTTGGATGGCGAAGCGTCCGTCGTAAATAGGCAAACAGACGTGGATACATTCCGACCAGCCGGACGTTGTTTTCATTTGAAATGCACGCCAATTCAGTGTCGCCGTGCACGTATAGCGAATAAGCCAGAACCGGGGGGGCTGGTCACGGAATCATTTCTTTTCTCTTACGACATACCAACAACTTCAATCACCTGGCTTGATTGTCTCCTGCACAGTGCTTTGCTCGATGGTGTCCATACTGAAGTACGGTCCTGCCGTTGCATGAATCTTTACACTCTGCTTCAGACACTCCTGTCCGCGACATGAAGGTGTACTCACACACATAGTGAGCGGGAGAGCATGTGTGCTTGCCATCATTGGCGACAGTCGACATTCTGCTCCAGCGTTCTTTTCTCTCCATGAGTCTCAAAGAGTCTTTGAAGATTCATCAGGCTGCAGACACCACCGCAACGAAGTCTGACACGAGGCAAGCCAAGTTCTCTTCTCTTCAGGTGAAATCGAAGACTAACCCCCGCAAGGCTTTAACAGAGGCGCTCCTCGCACCTGTTCCGAACCTGCCAAAAGTCTGATGTCCTGTTTAACCTCGATGACAGATGTATCACATCTCTCACCCGCCATTCACAGGTTTCTGAATCGGCACCATTCATCACGAATGACAAGACAATCGCTCCGCACTCTTGTTGAGATCATCTGAACCATCTGAACCACTTTCATCGCCTTGATACGTTCACCTGAGCAGCCAGAATCATGGAGCAACCACAAGCATCCCATGAAGAGAAAGGCGACAACGTCCGAAAACGCATTGTCATGAGACTGCCTCCTCAATTTCTCACACGCGGTGCGTGCAAAGTAGAGTGAGATATGGCAGCAAAAGTGGTTCAAGCAACCTTTTCCTTGCTTCGTTAGAGCGGCGGAACAGCGCCTGACGTTGCCACAGGACAACAAGCCCATCAACCGCTTGTACGCCACTTTTACCAATCTTCAAGCACGGCATATTGGCCAGTCCTTCCTCTCTTCAAAGAGCAGAGCAAGACCAACATCAACACCCCATGCTCAGTTTGACGCGAAAAAACAGCTGTGGACAAATCAAGGATGAAATGTCCGATGCTGAAGTTCTTTTCGGCGCACCTTCCTTTGGCCTTATGTACACTGCAACAAGGCGAAGAGCTGCATCTACCCGCCCCTGGTGGGTTTGAGTAGTTTGCATCATCCTCGTACTCTCGGTGCAGACAACTGGAAACTCGATGGTCCTGCCGAGATGGACGATTATAGCATGCTACATCCGACACAACCGCAAGTCATCTCCAGATGCGAGCGACTGTCCAGTACGTTGAGCATGTCTGTGAGAAATGGGCTCTCCTTCGCAGCAGTGCACAGGTCTGGGTTGCGAAACGCTCAAAATTCGTGCGAGAACCCTCGCCATCGTGAGCAACGATGTGTTGTGCCTCCATAACAGAACAGGAAGCCACACAAAGATAAAGCCGGCTTGCTGTGGGTAGAAGATGAGCTTACTCTCAGTCACAATGACGTTACTACAGCGCAAGAATGGCCGTTGACTCTTGCATCGTGGGCACGAACCCGCCGGCCCTGGCTTCTGGCTTCTTATCTCTGGCCTTCGTTTCTCTGTTGTAGGGTCGGTGGCTTCTGCGCCGCTTCAGGGACCGAAGAATTCAGCTTAGGAGGAGGATCCGACATAGCTGTCGTTAGAATTAGTTCAAAGAGGTGTTGGCCGGAGACTGAATTCGAGCCAGGTTGTATAGGAGGTGAAGAGTTGACGTGCCATCCCCGGGACGCGCATAAGGAAAGCTGAAGAGAACAAAGTTGAAATTGGCATCAGAGGTGTCGGACCAGTTGAAGACTGTTCAAGAATGTTTTCCCTTACGGAGAGGGAGACCATCGATACTTCATTTGACTCTATATCACATTGAATGTGAATGAGTTTTGACGCTTGTCATCGCGAAGAGTCAATTCAGCCTTGATAGGTACTATACCGATGTCCGCCCACACCTCTAAACAATACCACATACATAGCTGACTGCTTTGCATAAATTATCCTAACATCCAACCTTTGGCATCTTCTAAATCGCATCTCCCTAGCAGCAGCACCAAGTACAAGGGACGAGCTTCGCATACCCAGGCAAGCAGGTCCACTCCTATTATATTACACTGTCAACTTGACCTCGGACACCTCTACCGTACTGTAGTTTGTCCGCCCAGTCCATCTTTCCTTGACCCGATCATGAACGCAAGCCAGTTTCGCACATACATCTCTCCCACCTACCCATCGCGTGCACGCTGCTGTGATCCTGGCAATACGAGGTATTCGCTCGCGATTCGACCAAAACGCACCACCGGCCGTGGAGGTATATATACTCCGTACAGGAGAACGATCGGACTCTCAACAAGCATCATCTACCCAAATCAATATGTGCTCGAGGCTTAGATTCTCCCATCGCAACTGAAATAACGCACGGCAGCTGGGGCAAGCCTCCTTGCAGCGTGGCTGGGAAAAGGGGACACCCTACGGTTCACGTGAGATTCTGAGGTTGAAGGGCAGGTAGGCAGGCAGGCAGTGTAAAGACCGCGTGCCTGAGCCAGAGACAGAGCTCGTTGCTTCCTTGGAGAGTGATGACCACCCACATGATTTGTCTTCCAAATGGCTTTTGCAGACATGTAGTCAGTTAGGTGGTTGCTTGGAGATTCTGCGATAGCTCGCGCCAAACCACCCATGCATGCATGTCAGGTGAGTCGCATCCCTGACCTGTCGGATTCCCAGAGCATTCATAACTGGAATTAGATTCATTTCCCATCTGGTGCCTTTGTGACTTCCTCTTATGCGTACAAGATTAGAATATTCGCCTATGGCCCCTCGTATCCAGACTCGGGTCACCTGAAATCTATGACACCGGATTGTTGAACAGATAACTCACGCTCTCGCCGTTGTGCGTCCGCCTCACGGCCTCGGCCAACACGGGCGCAATGTCGATGAACTCCAGCCGACATCCCTTCTGGCCCTCCGGCACCTTGAGCGCCTCGATCTTATCCGCACTCACGGGCACTGTGTTTGTGATGACCAGCCGGGACAGTTGGCTCGTCTTCAGCGTCTCCACCGCCTTGCCGCTCAGGATCCCGTGCGTGACCAGCGCAACCACGTCCTTGGCCCCATGCTTGATGAGAGTATCCGCAGCCTTGGCCAGCGTGCCGCACGTGTCCGCCATATCGTCGACCAGAACCGCGACTTTATCCTTGACGGTGCCCACGAGGGTCATGCGCGAGACTTCATTCGGGCGAGAGCGTTCCTTGTGGATCAGCGCGAAGGGCAAATCTAGCTTGTCGGCCATGGAGGTTGCTCGTTTCGCGCCGCCAGCGTCGGGGGACACGATGACGCATTCGTCCCTTACGCCGTTGACCTGCGCGCCGGATTCGGTGGCGTGCATTAGATTCTCGCGGATCCATTTCACGCTGTTGGGTTCGGCGTACAGGTTGTCCACGGGGACGTTGAAGAAGCCCTGGATCTGCGATGCGTGCAGGTCCATCGTGATGATATGGTTGCAGCCCGCCGTCTGGAGCATGTTGGCCATGAGCTTGGCCGTGATGGGCGCCCGGGATTTGTCCTTCTTGTCTTGTCGCGCGTAGGGGAAGTTGGGGAGGATCGCGGTAACGCGGCGCGCCGAGGCCGTTTTGCATGCGTTGCAAATGATCAGCAGCTCCATGAGGCCATCGTTGATGTCGTTGGGGCGGGTGGATTGGAGGATAAAGACTGTACCAGCAGCTTGTTAGGCAGGGCTGAATAGGGCTGGGCCGGGCTCATGCGAACGAAGGGATACGGGGATGTGGGATATTATGTACCATCTTCATCTCGCACTGATTCACCGATGGTCACGCTGGTCTCTTGATTCGAGTATTGCAGGACCATAATCTTGACGAGCTCGATGCCTAGCCTGCAGCATGGCGGTCCACGTTAGTCCATGGGTGTCTTCCCAAATCCGTCTCCACCCTCTTGAGGTAGATGGGTTGTACCATACCTTTTGGCAACAGCCTGAGCGAGCTCAGGGTGACTGTTGCCAGTCAAGAGCTTGATGCTGTTCGAAGCCATTCCGTCAGTGAAACCCAGGGACGATGTTGCTACCGAAGACGCATTTTGCAGGGCAGACGAAAGAGCAGGAGGAAGAGTTAACTCTGTCATAAGTGAGCCAGGAAAAAAATAATCGCGGGTAAAGTTCCCCGCGTCGCTGGCGCTTCGAAGAGCCGTGGTTGGCGCCGGACCGCGGGGATGGGCTCGGCTGTCTCTTTGGTTGGCTACTCGTTCCCGGTCATCGACGGCAGCGATGTGTGGAATACTGTAGGCGAGTGTATTGCTAACGGATGCGGATATGGGCTCTAGACAGGCGAAGTACGAAGATCAGGCATGCAGAGGCGCAGGGACACAAGACAGCAGGAGTGATGATTCCTGGTTCTTTTCTTTTGGCAAGTCTGACCGGTTAGTTGGACTAGATCTAAAAGTTCCATGACCCTTGCAATGCACAAGACTGAGCTGGCCATCTCGGTCAATCGCACCGTGACACGGCGCAGCACTACATGCCCACGGCCCCTCTCCCACGTCAGTCATTACAACACCTGCTGCCAGTTGCTGAGTAGCACTTATGCATTTGATGCACACTCATGTGACCACAGACCTGACTACAACGTTGTCCAATAACACCCTGTAGGTGCATCATGCGACTGGTATCCGTCAATACGGCATCTCATCCGCGCAAGCCCACCTCTACTTTCTCATGGAAGAGGCACGTCTCTTCCTCAACTCAGTTCTCTTCTCACGCTCCTCGTGCACACGCTTGGCCAGCAACTGAGCATACTCGTTCGCAGCATCCTTGGCGGACTCGGCACGTCTTCTCTTCAGGGCAATACGATGTCTCTTGTGTTGCATGCGTTGAGGGGTGACGAGTCTCTGGATCTTGGGAGCTTTGGTGTACGACTTTGCGCCTTCCTTCTTGGGGGTTACTTCGCGACGGATGACGAATTTGCTGCAAAGAATGTATTAGCACCCGCGTATTCTAGATGGAGTACGTCGGACAAAGCCATACCGAACATCGTCGTTCTTGGTCAGACCGAAGAATCGTCGAATCTTGGTGGCACGCTTGGGACCGAGGCGCTTGGGATTGACCACATCGGTGAGACCCGGGATGTCACCCTCGCCTTGCTTGACGATAGAAAGAGCAAGGACGGAAAGATCTTGCCCGACAATGCAGCCACGGACGGACTTGCGCTTGCGTTCACCGGTCCGTCGGGGTCGGTAGCAGGAGTGGCCATCGGCGAGGAGGAGCTTGACGCGAGTGGGGAGCATCTGAATGAATCAAGTCTCAGCGAATTTGTTCTTCGAGATTTCGCTGGCGCTTCACCAAGCTAGGGGATGGTAGTACGTACGACACCCTGCTTCATGGGAAAGCCTTGCTTGTCATTGCCGCCGGTGATGCGGACAATCTGTTTCACACGGACTCGTCAGTATGCCCGTTCGTGGTATGGTCAGACCGAAGACGAGAGGAAAATCGTACGTATCCCTTCCATTCGTCACCCAAGCTATCAGCTGGCACTTCGTTGCCCATGCGCTTCTCCATAAAGACGCGCAGCTTGCGGTCATCTTCGACCTCGATCAATTTCTGCGACCCATTGGCCGGGTAGGAAATGTTCAACTTCATCTTGCCGGGGTGTGCTGAACGTGGCTGTCAAGACTGTTGTAAAGCCTTGACAGGTATCAGCGGTTAAGGGTTGTCGGATTGGCGTTGAAGATGTTGGTGGTGAAATCGCAGCTACAAACTCAACTCCGAAAAGTTCTGTGGGTGGTGCTCTCTTGGCGTTTGATCTAGTGAGTTTCGAGTTAGTGTTGCGCATGTATGTTTTTCCGTTCCGGAGAGTGAGATCGTGCGAAGGTCTAACTACCTTGCTATGTATTACTTGCTCTTGTTGTGTACGATCGCCTCCGACTTCCATCGAAGTTAGCTCCAGAGCCTTGCTTGACTATCCTGAAGTGGTGTCTTTGAAGCGTTGTCAATTCTATTTAGAAACGCCGTTGACGTGCCCAGGAGACTTCTTTCCCTCCGCTACCTGTTCTAGCGCCAGATATTTCTTTTCTGCCTCTTCAATGGTTCGAATATTTGCGCCCAGCTTGTTCATCGTCTCTATCCACTCGTCCTCCTCGACACTGTCGAAGACTATCCCACCACCAGCTTGGAGATATGCCACACCATCTTTTACTACCATGGTCCGTAGCGCAATGCAGGTATCCATGGCGCCCTCATCCTCGATCTTCGAGCCATCGGCCGAGACATGTGAGAAGCCAAAGTAGCCAACAGCTCCAGCATAGACACCTCGTTTCTCCTGCTCTAACTCGGCGATAAGTTCCATCGCCTTGACTTTTGGGGCACCGGAGACAGTTCCGGCTGGGAAAATGCTTCGAAAGGCTGTAAACCTGTTCTCTCCTTCTCTCAATACACCCGAGACTTGGCTGACCAGGTGCTGTACGTGGCTGAATCTTTCTACAACCATAAGTCTGTCGACCCTTGTAGACAATGGATCGCAGACACGGTTGATATCATTGCGAGCCAGGTCTACCAACATGACATGCTCGGCACGGTCTTTTATGCTGTTGCGTAGTTCATCGGCTAGTCGCTCATCTTCCTCCGGAGTTGGACCCCGTCTGACAGTACCAGCAATGGGATGAGTGATGATCCGACCAGCTTCTTCCTTGACGAGCAGCTCTGGTGAGGCGCCAACAATGCTGAAATCATCGCAGTCTATATAAAAGAGGTAGGGTGATGGATTGACTGTCCGCAAGTGCCGATATATATTGAAAGGATGTAGAGTGGTGGGTCGTGCTATTCGGTGGGACGGCACGGCTTGGATAATATCGCCTTTGTTCACGTGCTTCTTCAGCCGGGTAACGTGCGCCTCGTATCCAGTCTGGCCGATGTTCGACTTGGAAGGCTGATTTCGCACTATGGGTGGTTGATCGGGGAGGGGTATGTGTTCAGCTTGTAGTGTTGAGATGGTCTTCTGCAGTCGCTCGGCGGCTTTTGCGTAAGCTGCTTGTAGATCGGCTTTAGAGTCGGTTGACGGTACGTAGAGGTACGTAATGACTTTGCAGACGTTGAAGAAGTGATCGAAAGCGACGATTGTGTCGTACAGCATGAAAAAGCTCTCGGGCAGTTTGAGGACGTCTTTCATGGGTCGAGCTGTCTTGGGCTCAAAGTATCGCACACAATCATAGCCGACGTAGCCAATCACGCCTCCAGTCAAAGGCGGCAGTCGTAGCGATGGTACACTCGCAACTCGGTATTGTGCCAACTCCTTCTCGAGCCGTGGGAGAGGATCTTCTTCGGGCCCATGGCCTGGGCCAGACTTGATGACCTTGAGAGGATTGGCTCCTACAAAACTATACCGCCCTATTGTCCCTGTTGTTGCAGCGCTTTCGTACAGGAACGAGAGTTTCGCGCCCTCAGACACTTTCAGATATGCTTGTGTCGGTGTGAAGAGGTCGGCGGAGATTTGTGCACACAACGGGACAAGATTCGGAGGGTGTGCGGAAGTTTTAGATTTGGAGAGGATAGAGGAGACATCCTCCAAGGACGGTAGTATTTGGGCCTGAGGAAGGTGAGCCATGAACAGAGTGAGAGGATATACGAGAATGCAATACCATGGAGGGAAAGGTCAGCAGGTGAGATGGTATTGAATTTATGCAAAGCTCAAGACACAGCAGGTCGGAACAATTGGATTCTCAGGCTTCCCATCCGGCCCTGCGCATATGTTTTTGCATCACTGTACTCGTACTGTACAGGAGGGTTTGCGGTAAGCATGAATTGAGTCATAATCACCGCTCTCTTGATTTGGAGTGCTTCGAATGTTTTCGGGACATCACCGGCCCAGGGCTGGTGCGGTACGAGGTATTCCCCACAAATGCTGTTCTGCCAATCACGCTCCGGCACACCAGCCACCTGGAATACCAGCCACAACTTGCATCTCGCTCCCCCGGCCACAGCCTGCGCTATCAGTCTGCATTCCACTCATGATGCTCGCAGGCTGCTGTTTTCCACTCACTTAAATCAACACGACGCAAGAATATATTTCAAGTCGGAGGATCATATTATTGTCGCGCATGTCGTCTTTCTGCAAGGCATACTCAACTTCCTCGCGCAGCAAACATGTCACTCGCTGACAACCTGGTCGAGGCCGATCACTGCACTTCGCCGACGAGACCGAGTTCTTCTTGGACGACCAACTCTCTATTCGCAGACTCGGCAATCGGCGTACAAACGCCTGCGGCCCATCAGAAAGAGGCATATCCGTTTGAGCAGGAGGAAGCGCTTGAAGAGCCCGCGATTGCTGATCGTCTCAGCGGCTTGGCTTCAGAAATCTGGGCCTGCGAGCAGGACGGCGGAATTCGAGGCGAGAAACGAAGGAAAATCACAAGGGCCGTAGAAGCAATCGAGGCCGCATTGGAGGATGACTCGCTGTCGGAGGAGAACAACGAAGCAGAGACAACATATCCCACTCAGTCCCCAATCACACCGGTGGCTCCCGCAGCCGCCATCACAGAGAGCGACCTCGAGCAGATCCGCATCAGCTTGGCCGCTACCGTCAAGTCGATGCGCATGCGACAACAAGAGCAGCGCCACCTCCATCAGTTGACAACCGAGAAGTTAGAAGCGGTCGCACAACGGTGCATCCAACAGGAACACCGGCTGCTCGAGTTTGGCAAAGAGATCGCAAACCTCAAGGAAGACAATCAATCCTTAAGTCAAGAAAACCAGGTGCTTCATGTCCAATTGAGCAATGCTCAGTCCGAGTGTGTCCGGAAGGAGATTGCGATCAAAGCCATGTCGAGCGCAGTGTCAGGCTTAGAGGGATATGTTAATGGCTCTCCCGTTCCAAAGAGGTCTGCTGGTTCTCCGAGGATAGTCTATCGAGGGAGGGGGAGGTTTCGTGGTCGCTATTACGTGGACGAGCCCGTCGGACAGCCGAATGGTTATGGTGTTGATGTCCCTGCCGATCCGACTTTACACGAGGGTGTTACGGCGTGGCTTCGAGGGTTTCGTGACGTGGAAGAAGAGTTGAGGTCGGCTCAAGGCTCTGCTATAAGTCCTCGCGTAAAACAGCCGCAGACCACTCCGAAGATCCTCGAGGACGACTGGGGCGATTTCGAGACGGCCTCTGGTGCATGATTAACAAAATGATGAGTGCTCTGGATTTTGGCAATCATACAGCCTCGTGTAATACCAAGTCTCTCATTCCAACCAACAGTTTCTCATCGTTGCTGGCTAGGAGATCAGGATTCTTATTAGGCGTTGTTGGGAGTCGACAATTGTAGATTGGCGTAACCGAGCGTGGTCTGGTAATCTAGACCAGGGTCTGAGGCAGAAGTGCTTTATCTGGAGGCAGGCCCTTGAGCACGACTGTGTAAGAGGTAGACAATTCGTTCGCTTGAGTAAGTTTCAGCGTTCAAAGTCGATGATAGCGACCTATGTATGTTAGTCTGGCAAGAACCAAAAACGACTGCCCGTCCTTCTGGACTTACCTGTGAACCTAGTCCAAATGCAAGCTTCCTACTGTCACCGTCCCATGTCAATGTATGGTCAGCGGTTACTTGATAGGCATCGCTGTTCACGCTGGACGGGCCTCCCGTGCTCATCATGTCATCGTCTTTCAGTTTCGAGCCATTCCACAGATTCTGTTCATCCTTCCACGTGGCCATGTGATTATGGCCATACTCAGCGTTCCAGATACGGACAGTATCATAGCTGGCTCCTGCCAAACAGACGCTGTCCGGCGAGTATGACAACGCCATGATCGGTGAACCATGACCGACAATGAGCTTGCAAACCGAGGTGATAGAATTGGTGTTGTCGTCGTAACGCCAAACTTTAATGGTCCCATCCATTGAAGAGGTAGCAAATTCCGGTTTCCACGAAGGATTGAGCGAACTCGATAGTCGAGGCCGAAGTTCTAGGCCGGTGATATGCGCGTCGTGTGCACCTCTCTTCATGGAATTCTGTGCTGGTATCCACAGAGTCCCAGTTTCGGCCGATGCAGCCACCAGAAACGGGTGCGTCCCCCACCGCAGAGTGCATCTGACAAAGGTCCACTGGTCGTTTCCCGTCGAGTCGGAAGTCCACTTCTGCTCATCGCCAAGTTCGGGAGAAGTTCGAAACGAATAGACCGTATTCTGCCCTGCCGCACAAACGATACCATTCTCGTCATGGAATGCACCATCCATGTCCATCAGAGTTTCTGGAACACGCATCGTCGACAATTCCACTTCAGCGGGTAAATTTCTATGGTGCCACTGGATGATCGAGGAGCCAGTAGCTTTGGTCGTCCCGACATTATCAGAATCGTAGGGCGCCAGGCCGAATAGGCTGGAGCCTTGAGCGTGCCAAAGCAGGCTCGTCACTGCTCTTTGTGAGGCTGTCAGGTCCTCCACCATACAGAGTTCTTGTCCATCCATCACAAAGATGTGACCGGACAAATTGGTGTAAGTTGCGATAGCTATCATATCGCCATGAGGCTCCCAGGCAACAGCACTAATTAGCTTCTGCCCAGTTGAGTCCACAAGTTCCTGAAAGCGAGACGGGGAAGAAGTCGGAGATCCCGGAGTGAGGTTCCAGATTCCACAGAAGTCTTCACCCATGGCAGTCAGCGCATTGCCGGCGCTGGGGTGCCAGGCAACCCGCGTCAGAGATCTTGGGACATCACCGAACGTAGGCGGAGGCAGGTTCAAAATTGTGCTCGACTGGGCGAGGTTTGTGACTTTGGCAGGTGTGACCTGGACTCCCCTGCTTTCTCCGGTGAACAAAGTGTGAACAGGGGGTGGCACAGCTTCGATCTGCGGCTCGTGGTTTTGTTGATCCGCGATTAGTGAGTCTTCATCGACATCCATTCGCTCGTCCGCCTTGATGCCGTTCATGACAGGGCCTGCATCGTCGGGGCCGAGTTCAGTTGCAGTCGGCGATCTGGCATCGGAAGTGGGCAAAATGTGACCGTTCACCATGTCAACATCGATTGCAGAGGCATTGACAGCTCGATTAGTAGAGGCCGACGGCTTGCGTGTCGCGCTTCCATTCCGCTCGGAGCTAGCAGCCGTCTTTCGGCCTCTTTTCGGCGCTAGTTGTGTAGCCACAGCTAGAGAGGTGCGTTCGACATGTCCATTTACAGCTGGATCGCGAGTTTGTTTCTGAGGTGCAAGGATTGAATCATTCGGCGAAGGCGGCGACGGGATGGGTTCTTCGGGCAGTTCTAGTGGAGGCTTCTCGCTCTCGGGGCCAAAGAAGAACATAGACGGGTTGAGCTGTTTTGATGGCCGGCCATTCTATAACAGGATTAGCGGGAGTGTGTGCCTGTCTGCACAAGGGTAAATATAATACCTCATCAATCGTCAGTGAGAGATGGTGATAGCGAAGACCCTTTTGGACAAGAGAGACGAGCGCGTGGCCCTTGACGCATTTTGCGAAGGGCAGACTCTCTACATCGACTCTCCAATCTCGCTGAAGCTTGACAGCGGCATCAGCATAGCCTACACAGATTGGTTTAGCGTTGCAGGCGTGGTGGGTCCTGTGCCAGGCCTACCTGACTCTTGAAGGTATCTGCAGACAGTGGTCAGTCACTTGGACGGCAACAAAACCTGACGTTTCAAAAGTGCGCACCTCCATATGAGATAATTCAGCTGATCCGAACTGAGTGGGGGTGGCTTTGCGCTGAACGTTGATGCATTGTCGGCCTCCATCCCGACATTCCGCTCTCGAGACAATATCGAGCAGGGGTTTCCGTGTCCCAAGCAGATGAGCGTTTACGGACAAGAATCGGCCACAACAATGATGATGAGAGGGCTGGAACGCCAGGCTCGAGAGAGCCAGCCGACGAGATCGCGTTTGCAACGAGTAGGAACGATGCGCAAGCTGATCTTGACTGTTCGGACTGGCTAATCGCGAAGAAAGGAGGATGGAAAGAACCTGGACCAAGAAAATGGGAGTCGAGACGGGCGCAAGCAGTAAGCCAGTTGAGACCCGCGTCAAAGCGGGTATTAGTTTACCACCCCAAGGGCCGGCGACGGTATTGTACAGATCGAAAGCAACAAGAAGGCCCTGCGGTGGTCGATAAAAATTGGGACGTGTTTGGATCGAAAGTGGTGATGGAGATGAGAGAAGGCACCGCAACGGGATGGGGATGATGTGCAGTCAATGCCAGTGGTGCCAGTGGGTTGGCAACTTCAGGAACTTCGGCAGCCAATCCCAGCCGCGGGCGTCGCCGGTGGGCCACGTTGGTGCTTTTTTCTGCGAGTTTCATGCCCAGCCTGCCTGGGACCCGGGGCACGAGATCGACTCGCCTTTAAGCTTGACGATTGCCCTATTCGTGACTCCCTCGAGCAGGCAGGTGATACCATCACCTACCACACCTGATTATCTACATCGCAGGCTATAATTCCAGCTGCGCTGGACTGCTGTCGATTCGTTTAATTAAAAAGCGTAATTCACACCAACATTGAGTGGGTGTTTTCACGCCCGCACTACTAATGTTCACAACACAATATGAAGAAACGTGACTGCATGGGAGCAGGTACGAGGTAATTCCCCTGTATAGGGATTGTTACCTTACAGGTCTTCCATGTCGCAGTAGAAGCTGCGCGAAATTCTAAATAACCCTGTTACTACTCCATACAGTGAAATGGACAGGTGTGCACCGCCTAGGTATGTAGGTTTATGACAGCAGCACAACCGGAGAACTTGGATTCAAAGTTTAACTTAGGACCCATATAGAGCTAGTAATTATCTAATTCCCATGCAGTCACATTTATTCATATTTGTTTGTGAACTTGGTGTGGCCTTGAAAGAAGCCAGTTGGGTGGGAAGTGCGCCTTGGTCCACCATTTCGGGCATGAACGTGAAGCGGCTAGGCTTGAAAGCCACGCTCCTGGCGCTCCCGGCAGTAAATCTCCGGCTTCTTGTGAACCCTGCGCCTTGCTTTGCCTGCGCTGGTTCTTGCATCACAGAACCACCGCCGCTACGTACACATTATCTTCGATGCAGGCACACTGTAGTCCACCATTTCGCCTCTCGGCACCACCATGATATGATCAGAGTGTCCATATCCGCGCCATGGCTCTCCGAATCAATCTTCCTCCCATCACCCGGGTCCTACTTGCCGCTATCGTCGCCCTGTCGTTTCTCTACAATATCGCTCGATGGAGGCTGTCGTCAGATAGCCCCAGCATCGATGACCCAAACGGCGCAACTCCCTCTCCACGGCCGATTGTGCCATATCTAGCGCTGGTTCCGTCGCAATGCATCTGGTACCCTTGGACTGTTCTCAGCGCAACCTTTGTCGAACAGAACATCCTGACGCTTCTCGTCAATGGCATCAACATTTTCTTTGGTGGAAAATACCTTGAAAGAGCATGGGGAACTCAGGGCTTCATCATTGTCATTCTCATATCGTCAGTAATACCCAACTTGCTGATGGTTGTGACCTACACTATATGGGCAGCCTTGAGCGGAAATCCTGAGCGAGCCTTGACCCCCATCACCGGAGGCGTCTCAACGCAAGCAGCTTTCCTGGTCGCCTTCAAGCAGCTGGTCCCAGAGCATACCGTCAGTATCTACAAAGGCATGGTCAAGATGCGAGTCAAGCATTTCCCTGCAGTATTCCTCGCCCTCAACACGCTTTCCGGCCTCATACTGGGAACCGATGTTGCACTATTCCTCGCTTGGTACGGCCTGATAACGACATGGACATATCTGCGGTTCTACAAGCGCCAGCCCGACATTTCCGGGTCGACTACCGATGTTCGAGGCCTGAAGGGTGACGCAAGCGAGACGTTCGCCTTTGCGACGTTCTTTCCCAACGTGGTTCAACCACCGATTGCGGCTTTCTGCAACCAGGTCTACATCCTGCTTTGCAACCTGAAATTATGCACGCCTTTTTCCGACGAAGAAATTGCAAGTGGAAATGAGCAAGCCGCCGCAAGAGGGGAGGCCGGCCTCCCGAGTTTCAACAAAGCACGCGGCGCAAGAGGCATAAGCAAGCGTGAAGAGGCAGACCGGCGGCGAGCCCTGGCCCTCAAGGCGCTGGATGAGCGCCTCAATGCCGCCGCTGCTCGACCTCAAGCTCAACCTACCACCGCCAGCGCGCCTGACTTGCCAAGGGGGCACGAAATGCTTGGACAGACGGACTATCGCCCTGATGAGTGAGGCTCTTCTCTTGATTGGCCGGGCGCCGGGAGATTTCTGATCTTCTTCCGGGGCGCATCGTGGACCTTTGGCTCACAGTTGTTGATTCAGCGTTCAGCGATTGATTTGTACCAATATGTTGGAAAGCGAGAGAGAGTGTATCCCAATCTGAGCGGCCATTGAGCGATCGGGACGCGGTGCCAATCTCGGGTCTGGGGCACTCGGTCATTCGTTCTGCACAATCGGCGAGGTCCGAGCCACTGATTTAGAATCCACTGTCGGCCCCAAAGCTCGCATCGCCCGCTTCTTCAACGACTGCGCTTCCTCTCCTCTTTTGGTACTCCGTCCTTCCACCTGGTTTGCCTCCCATTGCTACATGACCTATCTCGGCCAATCACTTCTGCACGCGAACAGGTTCGTGTGCAGGTACCCTCATCATAGTGCTACCCTGCCGACTGCATGCATCGCTCCATGTACGGGTATCCCGCGTCCTTCACCTGCCTTCCTTTTCTTGCTCGTGAGGTCGATCTATTCCTGCGCAGGTGCTTCAATCTCGCCATCCGACTCGTCCGAAGGGCAAGCTTCCCTCTTTATCTCCTCCACTGTGGGGAGCATGATGGCCTTCTGCAGACGAGGGATGTTTTTCGAGGATCTGATCCGATGGTCAAGGTCAAGGTAGGTAGGCGAGCAACGTGGGAGCTGCAGCTTGCCTAAGCTATGTGAGTCGTATAAAAGCTCTTCCTCGCCTCCGAAAGTTGCTGCCACCGGTACTGCGCCCTGTGTTTGTTGTTGTTCCTTAGTACTCCCTGCCATCCTTGAGCTTCACATCAACTCAGATGGCGTCCCTGAGGTATCTTGCCCTGGCTGCTGCCCTGGCGAGCGGAGCGCGAGCGTCTCTCTATGGCGAGACCACCGAAAACCATACTTGCATTCTTGGTGAGTGCCACATCCACAACAACCTCCAGACCTAATAAAGATGCTCCAGACCCGCTCGTCCTCTCATGCTCAGCTCAAGCTCAAACCAACCTCGTGGACACCTGCTGTACGGAAACTTTTGGAGGCCTACTCCTGTCTACTCAGTTCTGGAGCACCTACACCGGCCTCGAGGCGCAAGGTCAAAAACTGCCCGCCAACACATGGACACTCCACGGGTAGCGTTGAAGCCCAGTATCCGAGTCAAACCATCTCAATCATTCTAATTCATCTGATAGATTATGGCCTGACTTTTGTAATGGCAGCTTTACACAGTACTGTGATTTGAGCCGTCAATACGATCCGGTCCCAGCGCCAAACACAACGAATGGCCTTCCGAACGGGACCGTTGTGCCAGCTTACACCGGGCCCAACGTGGGCACGTTTGTCGAGGATTTCGGCCGCTACGACCTCCTCAAGTGGATGAACACGTACTGGATAAACCAGGGAGCCCCCAACTCCGACTTCTGGGGCCACGAGTTCTCGAAACACGCGACCTGCTACTCGACCTTCGACGTCCCCTGCTACGGGCCCAACTACGTCGAACACCAGGAGGTGATCGAGTTTTTCGAGACCGCAATCAAGTACTACAAGCGGTTACCGACGTGGAGCTGGCTGAAGGAAGCCAACATCGTGCCCAGCAATAGCACGACGTACACGCTGGGAGATATCCAGGGCCAATTGACGAAGAAGTACCGCGCCGTGCCGTACGTCGGGTGCAGTGGACCGAGATATAACACCACCGAACAGGGAAAGAAGGAGAACAGTACAGATACGGGACGCACGGTGGTCAGCGAGGTCTGGTATTACATGCATGTGAGTGGCGGCCGCGTCTTTGCAAGGGTGCTGGATCAAATTGCTAACGTGTCATGAATACTTAGGCTTATGGACGTCCTCAAGATGGGGTTACCGTCCCCGTCAACGCCACGAGTCCGAACACATCCTGCGCGAAGGCCAAGGGGGCCCTGCATTACTACGAAATGACCCCTGGCTCGGTGCAAGGCAGCTAGAGTGACTGTCCCTTTAATTCAGAGTGACTTTGACGTGCGTGCATATAGCTGATGATAATGGCAACTGTACATAACATGGGTATGTCTATATACCGATATGATTATGCCCTTTCCGCTTGATGAAGAGTTTATGCCCTCTTTGGGTGATTGACCACTCTCCGTTCTGATAGAAGATCCCACCAGGGGGCGCATGGAAATGAGATGAACGTATCTTGACTGCGCCTTCGTGGCTTCAATTCGAATTTTGTGGACGCAGGTTTCGATCTCCGACTGCATTCTCCATCGCCCAGCCAGACAATGACTAACCTTTTGGCCCAATGTACTGGTGAAGGAGGTATCTCTTTCTCGCTCCTTCGTCCGCCTCACTTTATGAGACACTCTAGGGTCGTCTGATCCTGTTTCCGCACACAGAACGCGCCATGATCCTGGTATATGTTGGTTCTGTTACTGACTCTCCCTTCCAAGTTGTTGACGCTGTGGGACGTGCGCAAAGCCGTCGTTACAGACTTGGTTATATCATGAGAAGACACTTGATGAACTTGGTGAGATCCTGGCATCGAAAGAGAGTCGAGGTTGAAGGGATCGGGGTCGGAATCCTCCCTATCGTTCTTTTGATGTCGGTTGACGCTCGCGCTCGTGATATTATGGGATCTAATGAAAGGTACAGCAAGGGGGACATGTGTATGAAGCATGAGAATATTGGCCTTCAATTGGATGGTGATGGTAAAGCTATCCGATATCATCACATATATTACGGTCAGGTTCTACAAGTCTTGCCTTCTATAGGCATCTTCGACTTCTGCTCACTACTTATCCAGACTCATGAACGATAATTGTACTTAAAGAGTCGACTCATTCAGAGTCCTGGCTTACAATGATGTCGACTTCATTCTCCTTTGGGTGATAAGGAGGACTCATCAAGAACCCTCAACAATATCACCTTGACTCATTCTAGTAGTGTTACACACTCTTGGTCAGGTCGACAAGAGAAGAGGGAAGTTCTACAATTGCAACAAAGACCAAGAACAATATCAAAACGATTGATCGGCGACTTCCCCGGGCGAGTACACCATACTAAAAGCCATCCAGACGGGAGACATTAAAATCAATCAACGATCCAACTGTAGCCGAAGCCGGCAATCCTCAAAGAAAGACAACCCGCAGCATAGGGTTCTTTCTTGGCCCAACCCGCTTCGCGAAGATGGTGGTGTCTCTTGAGTACTAACCAGTCTGATCTGCCATCGGTCACTGGATCAACGAAGAACTGTACATGGTAACAGCGTGAATTGTTGTTGCATCAGGCTAACCCAAGCTCTCTGTACCTCCATGCCAAGCTTACCTCTTCCCGTTGTTGGCAAGAAGATCCTGGAACCGCGGTTACGGGATTGTATCAGTTCAGTTCCTTGCAACCATTTTGCCTTCTGTTTTTGGACAGTGCGCCAAAAGGCTAGTTGGGTGGCTCGGAGATGAGGTACCAAGCGTGGGTATTGGAGATGTTAGGCAGAAGCTGGGTGACGAGGCTTCAACATATAAACCATGAACAGCAGTACTTCGTACTCACGTATGTGACGCGCCTCTCCCATCGTACCCAAGTAAGATCACACTCGTCTAAACAAAGCTGTCCCAATCCTATTCCTCATGGCAGTGACCGAGCTGGCTCGCCTCACACTTCAGTCGGGCAATGAAGCTTCTTCTCCTGCCCTGCTGGACAACCTGGCTAAAGCAAAGGATGCAATGATGAAAGCCAGCGGATCCGAATTCTGGTATTACCATTGCGTGGAGGATCCCAAAGTCATCTTCATTCTCGGATCATGGCCTTCAGTTGAATTCCATATGCAAGAGTTCATTCCTGGTCGGCCGAATCAAGAGCTGCTAGCTCTGCTCAAAGACCAAATAACTGTGGACTGGATGTTCCATCTGGATATCGACCAAAGTACACAGCCTCTGCCACTGAGTCGAGATATGATCGCGATTGCCCGGCATTTCATTACAGATGGCGACAAGGAAGCGTTCAAAGGCACATTTGAGGCCACCAGACATGAGTTGGAGTCCTTCGTCGGAAAAGAACACGTAGTGGGAGGATGGAGAATTGATAGCGGGTACGACCCGTCTGCGGAGCGTGAGAACAGAAAGGACGAGTTCGTGCTATTCAGTGCTTGGGACAGCGTCGAGCGCCATGGCGAGTTTGCGAAAACGGAAGGATTCCAGAAGTACAGTCAGATCAGGAATCACATCGACGGAGCGGAGATTAAGCACGCGAAACTGCTCCAGGTTGGGGAGCAGGTCCGGAAGTGAGGAAGGCCAAGCTCGTCTTCAACGTCGTAGGAGGCGCGGCTCGAGATGGACGCTTTGAAGTTGCGCGAGACATTTTATGTACGGTTGATGGCGTCTTTATGCTGGCGTCGTGGCTTCTACCGTGCGCCCCGGAACCGTCGGTTCGTCGCTGACACGCTGCAAGCTGGCCAGTGGAAGGAAGCTTGACGCGACTGTGAGCTCGAAGTCACTGGCCACAAGAAAGAGGAGAGCGACCTAGCTTTGGGTCACATGGACTGCTCCTCCTCCAGCATTCTCTTGCCGTTTCTTTATCAACATCTCAACGATTCGTTCTTGTGCGGCTTTGCTCCTTCTCGAATACTGAACGAATACTGCCTGAGACTTTCTGAGACTTTCTCGCCCTGTCGCTGCTTGTCAGGAATCAGAAAATCAATCGCATATCAGTGGATCTTCTCAAGCACCAGCCACTAGTAATAGTACTGCGCCACGCCGTTTAGCAGTTTTTGAGGGATCCAAGCGTCAGTCATCGTCGTCAGCAGCCTTCTGCTTCCGCCAGCCGCCCGTAGCAGAGACAGCACAGGCCTCCCCGGGCACCTGCGTTCCGCCCACCTTACGTTAACCTCGTCACCCACTCTTAGGTAACCTTAAGGCTCCCGCGGGAATTCTTCTACCCACCCGTCAACCTGGCATTCTTCGCGTCACCTCTTCTTTATCACAACCCCCCCATTGTGCGTAGAGTGACCGACCGCAACGGCCGCAGCTATTCGGTCACTGAGACGCCTAGCCGCTCATTTGACGCCCCGCCCTCTCGTCGCCGAACCGTTGTTGGAGTTTCCGACGAACTTCGATCCGCTCAGGACCGAGTCAATCGCAGTCAGCATTCGCCTGAGAACATATACAGAGGTTCATTGTTCGAGACCGCGCCCATCTACAGAAAAGGAGGCAGTATGTCGAAAGTGGTGAGAAATGTCAAGAACATCACCAAGGGGTACAGCAGTGTCCAGGTTAAGGTGCGAAATGGTAGGTGGTCGTTCGGATTCAACTCTGTTCGAAGGCTGATACAAGAGTATCAGCTACCTCGAACGACCCATGGGGTCCGACAGGCACAGATATGGCTGAGATTGCCGCCCTCACCTTCAACAAGTAAGGTTCGGCTGACTGCGCTGCCTTGCCTGCACTAACAAATATCACCTAGCCCTGGCGATTTCTACGAGATCATGGACATGCTCGACAAGCGGCTGAACGATAAGGGCAAAAATTGGCGACATGTCCTGAAGTCTTTGAAGGTCCTCGACTATGCTCTGCATGAAGGCTCAGAGTTGGTGGTCACCTGGGCGAGGAAGAACATCTACATCATCAAGACACTTAGGGAGTTTCAATATGTTGATGAGGATGGGAGAGACGTCGGCCAGAACGGTGAGTGTCCAATGCAGCTTTAGAGCCATGACAGGTGCTAATGAAAGCAGTCCGGACATCTGCCAAAGAGTTGACTTCCCTTATCCTCGATGAAGAACGCCTCCGCAGCGAGCGCTCCGATCGGAAGTTGTGGAAGACTCGTGTTACGGGCATCGACGAGTATGCGCCTCAAGCCATTTCGGGTCCGTCTCAGCCACAACGCAGGAATACACATCCCAACAGGGGCGGCATAGCGGATGAAGAGCAGCGCCAACTTGATGAAGCACTAGAGGAAAGCAGACGGGAAGCTGAGCGAGAGGCCCGCAAGCATCGACAAGTGCCCGTTAATGATGATCAGGACCCGGAGCTCAGGAAAGCCATCCAACTCAGCCAGGAAGAAGCTGATTTGCGAAGACGGCAGCTTGAGGACCAAAATGCTGCCTCGCTTTTCGATGATACTCCAGAACCAGCGCCAGCACAGAGCCAGCCGACCGGATACAACCAGGGCTACCAACAACAGCCCGCCGTCGACTGGTTCGGCAACCCACTCCAACAGCAGCCTCAAAGCACCGGGTTCTTAAACAACCAGTACGCACAGCCACAACAAACTGGCTTTCAGAATGGCTTTGCCAACGGCTTCCAACCAGCGCAACCCACTGGTTACGATCAATTCGGCCAGCAACCATTTCTTCAGCAACAGAACACTATTCAGCCCCAGCAAACAGCTTTTCAGCCCAACAACCCGTACGGCGCACAGCCTTCCACGGACCTGTTCGGTGTTCAGTCACCCCAACACACCGCGCTCCAGCCTGGTAACAACAATCCTTGGGCCACTCAGTCCCAAGCTCCTGAAGCACTGAGACCTTTGCCCACTGGCTCGAACAACCCTTTTGCGCAAAAGGCGCCCCAACCATCCCCTTCGCCTTTCGCTCGCCCAAGCACCCAGCCTTCACTGGGAACCTTATACGAGTCGCAACCAACAGCTCAGTTCACCCAGCCTTCACTACAGAATCCGATTGCAAATTACTCTTCGCCGCAACCGTCATTCCAGCAGCAGCAGCAGCAACAGAAGCCAGCTAACCCACAACATGCGAAACTTAATGCTTTGTTGGCTTCGGGTGAGGGTCAAGACACCTTCGGCAACACGGGCGATCTTCGTATCCCTGCTCAACATACTGCGCCTGGAACATTTGTTAATTCAGCTGGACAAGGCCTTGATCGTCTCCGCGCAGCTCAGACTGGCACGAATCCGTTCTTTTCCTCACAGGCGACGGGATTTGCTCAAGGGCCCGCCCAGACCGGCCCGGCGGGTGGTTTTGGAGGCGCTTATGGACAGCAGAACAACAATCCGTTCGGTGGCCGGCCGGTCGGCCAGCAGGGTGGAAGCTTGATCGATCTGTAAACAGGGACAGCCAGGAAAGCGCTTTGCGGAGACGCTGGGGAATGGATTGGAATCTGCGATTCATGCACGAGCCGGAATGTCACGAGACGAAATTGTCCTCTGATAAAGTACCATTTATATACACGTCTATTTGCTTGACAGGCGTTCACTGCTGAAGCTGGTAGTGGACGCGTTCATGAGTATTACATTAATGGGCTCAGTGCGATCTCAGATGTGCCCTTGTTCGTCTTGGATAATTATCTAGAACGGCAACCTTCCTCAGTCGCGGGGCTCATAAGGCTAAAGTACGCAGCACATACATAGTAGTATGATGTAGCCGTACATGCCTGCAATGGGAAGAGTCGTCCTGGTTCCCTGGGGTTGGTCCAGTTTCGTGGCCGCGCTATCGATTCCTTCCCGAGCACAGGCGCCCACGAGGGCAGCAGCGAATAAGGTTGCGAGGATGTCCGCATAAGGCAACGCCAGTCAGCCCCAAGTGTCTCGAACGGGCACAAAGTTTGGCAGGGGTTTGATTAATTCTCGGCCTCATCTGTCGTCTACCAACAACTTCTGTCCTTCAGCCTTTGTCGTCGTCCAAAGCACGCGACAACCAACTATGCTGCGCTCGGTGAAATGAGCGCGTCCGCTCTTTAATGCTTTGTCTTGTCCATACGCTGTACCTGTACGCTACGTCAATGTACACTTGAGAACTTCCATCCCAGACCAAGCCCCGCGAACGTCCCAGTACAGTGAAGAAGTAGCAGTCACGCACCACAATGCGCTTTTCCTTAAGGCTGCTGGCCTGCTCGACGGCCTTCCTCGCTGCTTCCTCGGCGCTCAAATTCAGCTCACCATCCTCGGGCTCCGTGATTGATCCAACCCAACCCATCACCATTTCGTGGTCAGTTTCTTATACTGATCCTTCCCTCCTCGACCTCAAACTCAGCAACTCCGACTCAAAGGTCGATCTCACAATCGCCACTGGGGTTGTCACATACGGAGGCTCCTACACTGTGCCAGCTGGCACACTACAGAGTGCGGGGTCCGGCTTTACATTGGTGGCCGTGGGCAACGGGATCACGCTTGGTCAGGTCACTGGATTGTCCTTGGGCGCCGTGGCCGAAGTAACTTTAGTGTCGACGCAAACTGTCATTCCTACACCAGCTGCTTCAACAAACTTGGAAGGAACAAGTGCTGCTGGCACTGTTATTCCGACAGCATCGATTGACTCGGTGGGCATCACGACACTGTCGGGGACGATAGGTGGGAGCCAAGTCCTGGCTTCCGTTACTCACACAGGGAGCAGCTTTTTGACCAGCACGACGAGCGGGACGATCACCAGCTCGAGCGCTGCTTCGGCGTCGGCTGGAAGCACAAACACCGCCAGCGGTCAAAAAAAGCTTGGCGGCGAGCTCGTCCTCGGTGCCGCAGGTATCCTAGCAGGCGTTGTTGCCCTTCTCGCATAAGCTATATGTGTATCTATTTACCGAGACGGTCAACGATTACATCAACTACCGCAGAGAGCAGAAATGAGTGAAACGTTCCCGTTGATTTGCATGCCAAAGAGTCCGGCCAACTTGGAAGCGCTTGTGGAGAGAATGCCATTCTCTAGGATATTCTTTGGCTTCTGCTTCGAATTGTTCATGGTCGTCAAGGGGTTGTTACGCACACCTCGAGACCGACTTGCATTGCTCCGTCACTTTTACATCGAAGCGGGTTTACTCTTCCCTCACTTGCTAGATTTCGCGTCCTGTGTCTTCACTCGTGCTTCTGTTTTGCCACAATCCAATTACATTGGAATGTTCGATGCTACTTACTGAGAGCGTCAGTCATGTCATGATATGGATGGCCGCAGACTCGGAGGCGTCCGATACGTGACATACCATTTCAGTTTGCTGTTGGACACGCAAACGCGGCGCTAACGCCAATGATTGTCTTGCTCGCTTAGCTTGGTGGCCCCTGAGTGGCTGACTCTTGCCACAAGGCTGGCATCCTCTGTGGATGTTGAAGGTCCTTTGCGTGAGCAGCGCGGGTCTTTGCAGCCGGCAGAGATCAAGAGGGCAGCGAAGCTGCTGCTGTCCCCTAACAGAACCTCGTCTCAGAGATGCCCAGTGCGCAAACTAGAGTAGCTTGTGGTCTGTGGCAGGTCCCCAAACATGTTACAGTACGCCCGACGCAGGGTGTTCCTGCGCAGCCTCTCAGGCATCGTCCAGGGGCCCCAGGGCGTGACGCCGGGTGTTAGCAGAGCCCGGCGATGATATGGCCACTTGTGGCTATGCTCTTTTACACCACCTGCCCTCCCAGCGTTCGACAACAGCAAGATGAGCGCCTCGCTCGCGTTCAAAATTGATCTATGAACCTCTCTACCTCTCCCGTGTTCCCTAACAGCAGACGGAACGTGGGACCAGCCTCAACTTCGCGAGCAACGAATGCTCAATACCTCGCTCGCAATGCCCCGACTCGAACCTTCCCGAACAAACACAATTACCCAAGTCACTCGTAGGAGGGGACCACCGGATGAAGAATGGGACCGCGTGAAGCCCTTGATCAAACGGTACTACATCGTGGAGAAAAGAAAGTTGAAGGATGTTCGTCTGCTACTGCTTGACGAACATGAGTTCGATGCGGCGTCAGTATCAGATCTGGCATCTCACGGAGGGTTCCTAACATCCTGCCAGCATACATATGATCAGGACTAAGATCACAGAATGGGGCTTCAAGAAGAACTTCAAAAGACGAGAGCATGAGACGGCGGCAAATGAGGCAAATCGTCTCTCTGATCTCGGCATGCCTCTCCCTGTCGAACTCCAGATTGATGGCAGGCCTTGTGACTGGGACCGTGTCAATCGTCACTACGGTAGAGAACACAATGGCTCCCGACTGCGAAGTACCTCCTCCTGGCATGCTTTCCTTTCAAGAGTCGCCTTGAAGACCACACCCATCGAATACAACCTCGAACTCTCATTGAAACAATTAAAGGACTACTGGTCTGCTGTAGTTGCTAAGGACGAGAGCCGTGCTTCAGTGAGAGCGAAGCGCAGGTCTGCACGGACAAGATATGATCCTCACAATATCGAGATCGGGTTCTTTGGAGGACTCAATCTCATTGACCAAGGACACGTTGAACAAGGATGGCAAGAGATCAATGAGATGTGCGGGGCGGTGATTGATACCATCCGACTGCAGGAGCCGAGTCTTCTGTTGTCCATCATCAGCCTCTTCTCAGCCAGTCTCTGGATCGAACATCACGATCTCTTCCTTCTCGTCACCAAATATGTCCTTGCCGCGTGTGACATGCTGCTCATGCGGTCGCATCCCATAACCACGGTTCTGACGACGCTAGTTAACTTGCCTCAGACCGCAGCTGTTGTTGATGACTTTGCGGAAATAGCGTATCAAGTCATGGTGGATACAGTCACCGAGCACCCAGACCAAGTCAAGCTTGACCGCTACTACACCTACTGCGTGGAGGAATACCTCATCAGCAAGATCAAGTCGAGGCTAGAGCGACACGAAGCCTACGAACTTGTGTCCACGAAGCTTGCTCATTACAAGCGAACCCTTGGCCCTCGAAGCAGACATACGATATCCATGCGATCTCAGTTAGCGAAGATGCACCTGAGCGATGCTCGCAAGCAGCAGCCAGGAACAAGAGAGCGGAAAGAAGCAGAGGACAAAGGGATGGCACTCCTGCACGAGATTGTCAAACAGGGAGAGAAATACCCCAACGATCGCTATCGGATTGGGACTTACTCCATGGCTGCAAGAGATCTCGCTCGATTCTACTTTGCCAAACAGGACTTCAGGAATGCTCAGGTGCATTACTGCAAGGCAGTACTCTGGGGTGCTGAGAAGTTCGGCAGGATGCATTCACATGTCGCGCTTGTGCTTCGCGAGTTCAGGGCCCTCCAGAGAATGGCAGAGCTGGACATTGATATTGAGGTGGAGGCGGCGTTCAACCCAGTTCGGAACGCAGAGGAAGACCAACCTCCTGAGAGCCAGTCTGAGTTGGTCGAAATTGGGGTAGGTGACGTGCAGGGTGGTAAACTTGACAGTCCTAGTTTCGAAGAATTTTCCGGTGACGCTGAGACTTTCGTCAATGATGGTCAGTTTGATCCTTCCACTGTTCAAGGCGGGCAAATAACAAATAACGGCACGATTGCGTCTAACGTATTCGACTGGGCTTTGGATGACCTCGATCAAGGCTCTCCGAGGCACATGATGCCAGGAGAACTATTGGATGGTCATCCAGAGACCTTCAACAACTCGCAGTCACCGATACTCGACATCCCGCAGGACATTGCAATGTTCTATGAGGATGGAACTCCTTCCGCTGAGGTCTTAATCAGCACCTGTCAAGAGGAGTCTCAACCGGGAATGGTCGCCGAAACGCAGTCACCGATACTCTACAACCCCCAGAACGTCACAATGTGCTCTGCAGAGAGGGCTCTTTCCGCTGAGGTTTTATTCAGCTCTTGTCAAGAAGACTCATACCCAGGGACCGTCACCGACACGCAGGCACCGATACTTTACAACCCGCAGGACGTCGCAAGGGTCCCTCGAGAGAATGCTCTTCCCGCTGAGATTTTATTCAGCTCCTGTTACGAGGATGCTGATGTGGGAGATATACATATGGGTGAAATCGACCAGCTTCTTGAGGAGTGGTAGATTTTATCAAGCTCCAGTAGACAGGCTCAAACATCTGATAGTTGCATTTGACTTTCCGCGGAAGCAAGGCCGAATCTTCGATCCGTGGTTGGCGCATACTCAGGCTTGCTCAGATGCTGAGCACCCCCGACCGACGCTAGACTTCACGCACACCACACCTGCTTTGACAACGGGTTCACGTGGCTTTGTGATCATTTCCATGCTGTTTTAGCTGCTGGAAGCGAAGTTCTCTTCAATGGACGGAGAATCAAACACGGCAACCAAGCTTGTCGGTGGTGATTGGTCAGAACAAAAGTCGTTCTGCACCGACCGCTTGGGGGGGGGCTGAACCTCTTGGTTGCCTTCTAATGATGTGGCTAGGATAGCCTGATGAGGTATGGCGCGAGGGCATAACGACCTTTGCTCTCGTGTCGAGGTGGGCAGGCGCTTCTATTTCATTCATTTCGAATGTGCTACAGTCCTTGTCTCTTTTTCGATATATACCGCTGCTTGCTTTAGGACCTAGGATCTTCTCACACAGTATCTTCTCACCTGTGACCTCGCCCACTTATACCTCCTCCAACACTTTTTCGTACAAGGCTCGTGGTCCACGATACTGAGGCTCCTCATTATCTGCAATCTTAGAAGACTACGATGTCTACCGCCGACCAACCGCGCCGCAGGAAGAAGGCGCCAAGCGAGGCTGCATGGAATTGCATCAGACCCGAGATCGAACGTCTCTACATTCGTGAACGGCAGACGTTACCCAGGATTTCGGCAATCTTGGCTCATGATCACGATTTCCACGCCGCGTACGTACCCCTGTGATTCCGAAGGCGTGCGCTGATACCGGCAGGCCTTGCATGTACAAACACCGGATCTCCAAATGGGGTCTGAAGAAGAACTTCCGACTCGAGGAGCTCGAGGCGGTTGCCTCGACTCTCGGGCATTTTGTCCAGGCCGGATTGAACCCTCCCACTGCAATGATCGACAACCGAAAGGTCCCAATCGAACGTGCCAAACGCCATTTCAAAGCTTCCTTCCTTTGCGGAGATCAGCTGTCGTCAGGCGGAAAAATGGCCTCTCCCAAGGAATTCTCTCGACGGAATAGTCGTGCTGTTGTTGCCAAACGAACGACACAAGCAAAGCTCGGTCTTCAACGACGATCACAAGCCGTGCCGAGGGTCCTTTTGCAGCAATCTGCGGAGTCTCATCTGCTCGAATCAACGTTGGCTGCAGTCAACAACTACTACGCATGGAGGCTTGGTCAAAGTGATGAATACTTTGCCGTCCCGAAGCATGGTGGTGAACATACTGTGATCTCGGACGAACTTGATCCAGAAGATGTCTTCTCGCTCATGCGGGATGGGGCTGACGCAGCCGTAAACGGTGCCTATCAATTGGCTCAGTCATTGATACAAGGATTTTGCAATCAGGCGCGTGTCATGCTACTCCAGCAACATCCCACTCTTCTAGAGGTTTTGTTGTACAACTTAACTTATGGCAATACTGGGTTTAGGAGTCAGTTCCAGCGGAGTGTTACATCCTACCTAGCTGCATTAGCTAGCAGACTATTCGAACATGACCATCCAGTTTCGATGATCTTGAAATTGGTAAGGTACTATGATGCACCAAGGAAAAGCTTTCAATTGGTATTGAATTTGATGTACAAAATTGCCACGAGGCAAAAAGACCAAGATGCCGAATTTATTTTCGAACTCGAATACGATCTGGTCCAAGTCAGCATTCAATGTGACGATTTTCATTCTGCCGCAGGATTCTGTCAGGCGTTGTTACAACGATACGTGGACAAACTAGACGAAAGACACAAGTTTTCCAGAAGACTGCTGATATTGCTTGGGCAGCTCTATTGGAAACACAATTTCAATGACAAAGCCGAGCAGTTTATCCTCAGAGTTCTTGAACTGGATGATTCCTATGCACGGGACGCTCGAAACGCAGATTGCGTCAGCCTGTATGCTATGGATTACCTTGGCCTGATATGCGAGAAAAAAGAAGACTGGTCAGGTGCAGAGAAGTGGTATCGTCAAGCTTATGAGGCGGCTTGTTATTTGTTCGGCGTGGAAGATAGTACAGCTCGATTCTATCTATCCATACTGAAGGGAGTTCAGCGAAGATTGAGCGAGACGGATGATGTTCTTGATGAAGATCAGATTGACGAGGCTGATATCCTTGAAGAGATTCGAATTCAGACCGCGCGGTTGGACTTGGAGGGGGTTCCAAATGAGGCCGACTTCGAGACCCGCACTACAGCGTGGAATGAATGCCAGGCAGACATCCAGGACGCCAATGACAGCAGTCACCCCGGCAGGAATGGAAGGGTAAATGAAGATGATACCTCAAGTACCAGTCAGGAGAAAGGCAGCCATCAGAGGTCTCGATCAGCCGAATCTCAAGACGCCAACAACGATATACCTGTTGATGGAGAATCGGCCTGGGATGCGGCCCATGCCCCCGGCCAAGAGCATGAGAAAGAGCATTGCCTGGTGTCATCACTCCAGTGTTTGGAAGGTCCTGCAAACGGAACAGCCTTCGACACCTTTAACGAAATGGATGTGGCTTTTCACCTGCCTGCGTATTCCGCTGCGGACTTATACATCAGTGCTACCGAGCCGCCATTCACTGCTTCAGAACTAGCATCTGATGCTTCAGAGCAAGCATGCAGCGCTCCTAAAACACCCTCGTTGCACTCAAAAGGGCTAGATCCCACGACCGCTGAACAATATATCGATCCCCTCCCACCACTGGAGAACGGCCCTGAATTCGACGAGTTTGACAACGTCAAGGCCAGCGATATGACAGAGTTCGACCAGATGATGCTAGACACGGACGACAACGCTAATGTCTTCAACCCCGGATTCTTTGACTGCTTCGAACTGCAAGATTGGCATGCGCTGGAAGGACACGACGCGGCGAACGGTCAAGATCCCGACATCGATTGGGGAGATCTAATGATTTTCGAATAAGGCCAGGGTGGAATGTGACTGCTCATCGGCGGCGATGGGACGAGGACTGTACCGCAAACACTAGACCCGAACGGCTCGCAACGTCGGTGCTCATACCTCAAGATGCGGCAAGACTCGAACATATGCACATGGAGTCTAGGCGACAAATATCGGTTCAATTCCCGGGATACCTTGACATGTATTTGGCAGTGAGAGGATGATGAGCTAACGAAGGCACGGTGACTCTCTTTATTTACAGTACGAAGCTTGGAGTTTGGGAGGAGTTCCGGCAGGGAATGAAATCTTTCTTATTATCACATCATTCATGGTAATTCGTCTCCGAAACCTCTGTTAAGAAGCGAGGTATGCAAACATGTCAAGAATTTAAATCAACAACGCCATGACTTCTCCTCTTGGTATTGCGATACCTCCGGGGTCGTACATAGATCGTATCCCTATTCTGCTTCTAGTACCTGAACATTTGCTGGCCTAGGCTGACTTGTCTGATTCCAAAACCTTGATCTTGTCAGCTATACATGGTACAGCTGAATGAGAGTCGCCGACCGTACCATCGAGAGGCGGGTCGTCCGTCATCGAATTCGATGTCGGTGATCCTAGTCGTGACTGTATCGTAGTGTGGGAGCGCGTCATGGCCATTGGTCGGAATACGGCCATCCTGAGCGACCCTGAGCGGCCTGCCAACGTGGCAAGCGGGCAGAAACCTAGAGGCAGAACGAAGCAGGATCGGTCAGAACTGCTTCTTCCCGCTTTTCGTAGTCGAGACCGCACTTCATCTTGACATCGTCCCCGGATATCATCTTCCCTAGAGCAGACATCCATCCACCCACCCAGCGAAGGTTGATTGTGATGATCCTGGTACTGTAGGCATGGGTATCTAAACCTCCCTCTCCCCTCCGCCTACTTCCAAGCTTGACCTCGAACTCGAGCTCCCTCCAATTTAGTACCTTCCCAGAAATTTTAGAGTCTCAACCCACCCCAACCCAACCCAACCACGTTAATGTGTGTGCGTGCGTGCGTGCGTCCGATCTGGCCGCGTTTGGACTTCTTCACATCTTCACATCTTCACTCCTTCTTCCTCCCCAGTCCACCCAAACCATACTCGACCGGCAAATCCATGCCCACGCGCCGCGCCGACAACCGTACTCTCTCCTCCTCATCCATGCCCATCCCGGGATTATACCGGTGGAGGAGCGTGCCGTACATCCTCTGCGCGCGCAGGTAAGTGACGAACTGCTCGAGTTCCTGGAGGCGGGCGAGGGCTTGGGCCTCGGAAGGCTGTTGCTCCGGCGAGGGTGAGGAGACGTGTTTGCGGATGGAGGCGTGGATGGGCGTTCGGGGGAGGGTGTGCCGTGGTTGCGGCGTCGGTGGGAGTTCGCGCAGGAGACGCCGGTAGAGGGAGCGGAGGGTGGGTGTTGCTTTGGTGGTGGCGGTTGTGGTGGACATGGTTGTGAATGTGAGTTTAAGTCTTACTTTGGACTTGACTACTCGTATGACTACTCGTACTCGTAATTGGGGATGGTCGGGTGCTTTGATCGAGATTGGTATTAGACGTTGGAGTTCTTGATCAGGGTTATGATGGTTGAATGTACGAGTATGGAGTATCTCGCTGGCCTTGGCATGCATCGTTGATGAAAAGCTCAGCCTTGTTGCCACGGCGAGGCTGGCGTTCAGCCTTGCCTCCACTCGTACTTTTTAAATTGCTGCTGCATCATTCCATTGATCTTTGGACGAGCCACCTTATCATGGCTTGGCTTTCACATCGTCGCCATTCGTATTAGCATCTCGATTCGCGCGAGATTAGGCCGAACTCGGTCTATTTCGAGGACGGGCTCTCTCTGATATCTTTTCGCCCTTGGATATTTTTCCGCTCTTCGATATCATTCCACCGCTGTCACTTTTCGCTGAACCGTTCTACTCTATGTCGGCTGCCGTCTATTGGTGCGCCATCCTGATTCTCTATTCCCACGATCCTGATGAGACGTGTTCAAACGCAATCTTTCATCCCATCCTTCCTCTTTTACTCCACCGTCGCTGTCTATGGTGCCGTGTTTTAATACCCAGGAAAGATCGAGTTGTTTTCTCAACAGGACTGGGTCGGTGCTTTCTTTGCCTTCTCGGGGTCGCTCGTAGCATGATAAATTTAAGATAGGTTGTTCAGAGTCCCGAGCTTGGTTGTCATCGAGGTTAATGTCGATATCGGTCTTGTGGCTGCGGATGTCGTCAGTGGAGACAAAGTCTAACTGTAGGACATGGTTCTCAATGCCTGCATAGACGGTGGGTGAGCTGGGTGATGGACTCGAAAGAGAGTAGACAGAGCCACGGTAGCCTTGCGACCGCTTCCGCGGGTAGCGAGGTAGAGGCTCCCACAGTCGTTCACCGAAATTTACCGTTGGCGTGAGGAAGATGTTGATGCCTCTTCGCGCCGCCCGCTTCTTCGGGCCACTGATCGGCTGAGTTGGTTGTGCATTAAGGTATGAATATGCCTTTGCGCCCGGCATGCGGAGGTCAAAGGTTCTGAGGCAGCCGTTCTCGGAACTGCCGGCCAGAAAGTGCTCGTGGCCCACGGCGAGGAGAGAAAGAATCTGCCCGGAATCAACAGCATCCACATATTCGGCGACTGACTTTGAAGCTATCCTCGTGTCGTGTAGCCTAGCGATACCATCTGTCCATCCCGACAGAAACAGTGTCCCAGGACGACTCCCGCCGGTGCCAACATCATCGAGCGGCACGATAACGTTGGCACAGTGCCGGCTCATAAATTGGTCGCTTGCCTCAGAGTAGCTCATTGATTCAGAGAGCGGTGTCGAGCTTAAACCAGTTTGACTGATGTCATAGATGTGGATGGGAGCCCGGTCACGCCCTTGGAGAAACTGATTGGCAATCGCGACTGTGCTGTCGGATAAGAACTTGATGCAGCGCATCCGTTGTTGGATGTTGTACCGGTCCTCCAGCTTGACAGAATCGCTAGGTCGGACGAGCTTCTGTTGGCTGTGTACAGGGTACAGATTGATGGAATGGTCACCGCAAGCCGCAAGTATAGGATCAGCGCTCTGGCTTATATCCATGCATGTGTGGTCACCGGGTGGGATTGCGTAGCGAGACTGCTGCGTAAAGACATCGGGATCCGAGGTTTGGACTTTGACAACTTCGTGGTTGGCCCTTCGAAAGACGACTGTTTCGCCATCTGGGCCATCAAGCTGGTGCGGCCGTAGAATTCGTACATCTAGAATGTCCAGTTCCTGTCTGTGGTCATCTGGTATCCTGTACGAGCTCCAGGTCGTCACCCCATCTTTGATCGTTCGGGTCCGTAGCCGGCCTGCCGCTCCCCACGCCAACACTTCCTTTCGACTTGACCAGGAACGTCCCTCCCATATTTCGTAGCTGTCAATGGCTGGGTGGTAGCCTAATTTGTGACCGCCCAGCGCATACTGAGGATAGTCGATATTGTCGGGTGGCGGGTAGCATTCTCGGGCTATAAATGCTCGCCGGTCCCAAGCCCGGGAGCGAGATGTTAAGGTGCGCGCGACATCTCTCCACAACGGCGGTGTATTGATAGTTGGAAAGGCTCTATGGACGAACGTTCGAAAGACATTGTAGTCATCCGCTGATATGATCGAATGGAGATTGCGATCTGTCCGTGCGAGGTTGACGATAGATGAAGCGCTTGGCAAGTATCCAACGATCTGTTCGATCACTTCAACCGGCAAATCTTGTAACATTGGGGTTGACAATGCTCATCGGCTCACGTATGCACGGGTCAGAAGCGTAGTATGTGTGTCTTGGTGAGCAAAATGGAATCGAGTCATGATTGCCAGTATGCCTTAGTTTTCTTACGCTGATATTCTCGCCTCGCCGCTGAAGAGATCGACGTCATTCTTGGCACGTCAGGGACCGCGCACGGACCACATTCTGTTCCGCCAATGAGCTGCCTGGAACTCTCACCGCGCCTCGTGTTTCATTCGCGATCAAATCAACTTTCCTCGTCGACGACAGCGACTTTGACATTCTGAATTCGCGTGTCCCCTTCCATCAAATATGGGCTGGCATGGCCACCATCAAGGCCATCGAGGCCAAGTCTGTACACCAGATCCAATCGGGTCAGGTCATCGTCGACCTGTGTTCTGTGGTCAAAGAGTTGGTTGAGAACAGCCTTGATGCCGGTGCCACTGCCCTTGAGGTACGGTTCAAAAACAACGGCTTGGATTCCATCGAGGTACAAGACAATGGCTCCGGCATTGATCCTGCCAACTACGAGAATGTTGCGTTGAAGCACTTCACTTCCAAGTTGTCCAGCTACGATGACCTCTCTACTCTTCACACCTTTGGCTTTCGAGGCGAAGCCCTTTCGTCCCTTTGTGCGCTTTCCAAGTTTTCTCTCGTTACTGCACAAGTAGACGAGGCGCCCAAGGGTAAAAGGCTCGAATTTGACACGCTGGGCAAATTGAAGTCGACCACGATTGTGGCGGCTCAGAAAGGCACAACTGCTACCGTTGAGAACCTATTTGAAAGCCTTCCCGTCAGACGCAAAGAGCTGAGCAAGAATATCAAGCGAGAGTATGGGAAGGTCCTAGGACTTTTGCATGCTTATGCGTGCATCGGTGTCAATGTCAAATTCACAGTGAAGAATACCATGCCAAAAAGCAAGAGCGTGTCGGTCTTTTCGACTAAAGGCAATGCCACCACGCGGGAGAATATAGCGAACGTCTACGGTACGAAGACCTTAAGTGCCCTGGCCCCTTTGGACCTCGATCTCCAGTATCAGTCTACCTTGACGCAAATGGCACGGAAAGAAGACCATACCAGCATACGAGTTAAGGGCCACATTTCTAAACCTATATTCGGGGAAGGACGGCAGACCCCCGATCGACAAATGTTCTTCGTCAATGGTAGGCCGTGTGGTCTGCCACAGATAGCAAAAGCTATCAACGAGGTATACAGGGCGTTCAATGTTTCGCAGTCGCCCTTCATTTTCGCAGACCTCCAGATGGACACCAACGCATACGATGTAAATGTGTCGCCGGATAAGAGAACTATATTGCTCCATGACTCAGCGTCGCTTATTGAGAACCTGAAAACCGCCTTGAATGATATGTTCGATCAGCAAGAACAGACGGTACCGCAATCTCAGCTGCCAAAAACGAAATTGCCGTCCTTTCAGAGACTGAATTTTCAGCGCCAGGCATCTTTAGATTCACCAGACGCAGCCAGCCGACGGACGTCCCTGTCGGACACCGAAGACTTGCGCAATGATAGCCAGGACGAAGACGAACAAGAATCAAGTCGAACGAGTTTCAGGAACTCGGTCTTGCGAGACCACTTCCAAAATGTGGCCAGCACAAGAGAGGAGCCAGTATCAAACGAGAAGCGACAGGCCAATATACGGAAGACTCAGGAAAACCAAGCCAAAAAGATTGCCCAGAAGATCCGTGAGCATGAAGCTCAAGGAGCGGATGAATACGACGATATCCGCGAGATCGACTCCCTGGGTCAGCAGACCGCATCCGACCAAGAGGAAGAGGAAGAGGATGAACCTTCTCAGAATGAACCAATTAATTTACGCGCACGAGACTTCAATTCAAGAATGGCTGCAGCCCAGTTGAATTCGCGAAACCAGCCAGATTCACGCGAGAAATCGCCACAGCAATCTCCGGAGATAGCAGCTATAGCACAGTCAACGGCTGCCGAAGACAAAGGGGTTGTGCCTAACGCTTTCGATCGCATGAGGCCAAAACGAATGCCTGCAGAAATAGCCACCGTCACGGTTGGGGACCAGACGTTCACCACAATACTAGGTAGTCAGCCCTCCAGATCGCAGGAGGTGGGAAGAAGCACCGATTCTGTGGCCAGCACGGTCGGGCCAAGGAAGCGTGCAGAAAGTCCGGGCACGCGACAATTTTCGCAACAGCTCCGCAGATTCGAGGTTCGACGACCCGAAACTGCGGATCAGCAAGAAGCCGAAGATGAGGATGCAGATGAGGAGCTAGAAGCTCGAGGTGACACTGATGACAACGAAGACTCTCAGCCTGAACAAGAAGTCGACTCGGATATATTGAGTCTCAATGGTGCCGAGGAACAGACGACTCCTATGCAAGATGGCGATAACGGAGCCGACGACGACTATATCGATGAAGAAGAAAAGAAGAGGGCTGAAGACGCCAAGGTTGAGGAGCTCATTCGAGCGGCTGAAGCCAGCTCTGCTTTACCGAGCAAAGAGAACCTGAAAAGAGCGACAAAAGCTCTTGCTGGCACACGGACGAGGGATTCAACGACACACTTGCTAGCAACCGTCCCTATCTCCATCTCATCAATAGCCTCTCAAGTACGCGAACACAGTGAAGTTGCGAGTAATGACCGCAGGAACTTCGAACCACGGGCTGATGGACCGGAGGCCGGACTCGCACAGGACCCTGAGGTCCGACTCTCATTGACAGTCTCCAAGCCCGACTTTGCGAGAATGAGAATTGTCGGTCAATTCAACCTTGGCTTCATCCTTGCGGTTCGACCTTCCCGTTCGGATTTCGAAGAAAATGATCAGTCAAAGCAAGATGAACTATTCATCATTGATCAGCATGCTTCTGATGAGAAGTACAACTTCGAGAGACTGCAGGCCGAGACCGTCGTAGGCAATCAACGACTAGTGCGACCAGTCATCCTTGAGCTAACCGCTGTCGAAGAAGAGATCGTCCTCGAGAACAACAATGCACTAGAAAAGAACGGGTTCCTGGTGGAGATTGACACCAGCGGAGAAAGCATGGTCGGACAACGGTGCAGCCTCGTCAGCCTCCCGTTGAGTAAAGAAGTTGTTTTTGGTGTTCGAGATCTGGAGGAACTGATCCAGTTGCTCGCCGATTCCCCCGGCTTTGGAGAAGGTGCAGTGCCCAGACCAAGCAAAGTCAGAAGGATGTTTGCGATGCGGGCATGTCGATCGAGTATCATGATCGGCAAGACATTATCCAAGAAGCAGATGCAGAAGGTGGTGGCGCAGATGGGGACCATCGACAAGCCGTGGAACTGCCCTCATGGACGGCCAACGATGCGACATCTGTGCAGTCTGGACACCCTGCAGTCATGGCGTGAGGGGCTTGAGCAACACGAGGAAGATCATGGTGGCCTGGGGGAGGCGCTGCGTAAATATATTGAGATCGGCTGATGCACTGATGACCTGACAAGAATTAGGCGAGTAAGACGTCCATCTCAATGGAGCGGGTCAAAGGGGCGAGTCAGCACATGCTCGGCTGTTGTCATGATCCGTACGCACGAAATATCGATGGGTTGCTATCTCTCTTTCTTTTTCGCAGAGCCACGCTCCGAATCCTTCCTTGTGGCCGGTTGCCGATGTATGGCCGGCGACTGTGACGTGCCTCCCGATGCCTCGGCAGTGGCTCGTTTCTGGGGTCGGTCGTGCGTCGACGGCTCTCGGTCTGCTGCGTGTCTTCATCGCCGCGGCTTCTTCCTGCTGTGTATCTTGACCTGCGTCTTCTCGTCCAATCTTCTCCGAATGCCCTTCGGATCTAAAAGGTCGCGTTACCTTCTATCGCTCGCTATACCCAGCTCCTAGCAATAGACTATTTTTTTCTCCATTTCTGTGTCCCTCCTTTCTGCTCTCCCCTCAGTTCACTTGCCGGTGTTTTGGGTATGTTTCCTACACTGCCGCGACTGGGAGCACAAACAATCCTCCGAGCTGTTCCTCGAGCTTCTCCAACAGCGACTGCTCTCAAGGTAAATAACCGTCTGTTTCCCGGTTGACGTCAGGTGGGGAACTGACCCTTGACAACTCCAGGCTGTCTCAATGGCTCCTACGAACAAGAGGAAAGCCTCCAACCGACCTCAGTTCTGGGTGACTGAGGGTGAGCACATCCCAAACCCCTTTCTAAGCCACAGCTGAATGACATGTCTGCAGAATATCGGGAAGACAATTCCAAGGGCCCCATGCTCCGGTTCGAGGACTCCCTACCAAGATTACCGGTTCCTCCCCTCGAAGAGACCTCCGCCCGCTACCTCAAGAGCCTACACCCGCTCCTGACCAAGGAGGAGTTTGCCGCCTCCGAAAAAGCCGTGGCCGCGTTCAACCAGCCGGGAAGCATCGGCCAGAAACTGCAAGAGAGGTTAATACGGAAAGCACAGGATCCCAATGTCAAGAACTGGATCATCGACTGGTGGAACGAGTCTGCGTATCTGGGATATAAGGATCCCGTGGTGCCCTATGTTTCCTACTTCTACTCCTTCCGAGACGACCGCCGAAGACGAAACCCGGCCAAACGCGCCGCGGCCATCACAACCGCCGCCCTGGAATTCAAGCGACAGGTCGATGACAAGACCCTGGAACCCGAGTATATGCGCAAGAAACCCATGGCCATGAGCAGCTACCAGTACATGTTCAACACCTCGCGAGTCGCGGCCGAACCCGTGGACTACCCTATACAATATCCCGCCGAGGGCCACGAGCACATAATCGTCATGCGCAACAACCAGTTCTGGAAGGTCCAGACCCACGTCGCCGGCAAACAGCTGAACACCTCCGAGCTTGAACTGCAATTCAACAAGGTCTACCAGAATGCCCAGTTGGCTGACCCGGTTGGTGCCTTGACCTCCCTCCCTCGCGACCAAGGTGCCAAAGCGCGCGGCAACCTCCTTGCAGCATCCCCTCTGAACGCCCAGGTCCTCGAAGAAATCGAATCCGCATCCTTCTTTGTCTGCTTAGACTCCACCATGCCCGTGACGTTGGAGGAACGCGCCCGCGTCTACTGGCACGGCGACGGCTCCAACCGCTGGTATGACAAGCCCATCCAATTCATCATCAACGACAACGGCACCGCCGGCTTCATGGGCGAACACTCCATGATGGATGGCACGCCGACCCATCGCCTGTGCGACACGGTGAACGCCTACATCGTGCATAATAAACTCGACTTCGATAACCCGTCCGTCCGCTCCGACCTCCCCGACCCCGTTGCCCTCAAATTCGAGACAAACGCCGCCGTGCTCGACGACCTGGCCAGCGCTCAAGCACAGTTCCGCGCCGTCATCGCCGCGCATGAGCTTCGCGTGCAAGCCTACCAAGGTTATGGAAAGGGTATGATCAAGAAATTCAAGTGCTCACCGGACGCGTACGTGCAGATGGTCATTCAACTCGCCTACCACAAGATGTACGGCAAGAACCGACCGACGTATGAATCGGCCGCGACGAGGAAATACCAGCAGGGACGCACGGAAACCACGCGCACCGTATCCGACGAGTCTGTCGCATTTTGCAACGCCATGGCCGACCCCTCGGTCCCGCGTGAAGAAGCCGAGCGACTTTTCCGCGCGGCGGTACAAGCACACGTTAAATACACGGCGGATGCAAGCGACGGCTACGGTGTCGACAGACATCTCTTTGGATTGAAGAAACTCGTCCAGGAAGGAGAGGAGATGCCGGAGATTTTTACAGATCCAGCCTACACCTACTCAAGTACGTGGTACATCAGCAGTAGTCAGTTGAGTTCAGAATACTTCAACGGCTACGGGTGGAGTCAGGTTGTTGATCAGGGCTGGGGGATTGCCTACATGATCAATGAGAATAGGTATGTTCAGTCCTCGCTTTCGAAGGACAGTCGGCTAACATCGTTGCAGCTTACAATTCAACATTGTGTCGAAGAAACTCGGCTGCGAGAGGATGAGCTTCTACCTCAACGAAGCGGCGAGTGATATTCGTGACATGCTCCTACCCGGCTTGGAGCCGCCAAAGGCCAAGCTGTGAGCATTGACACCGCCGGCATTTTTGAATATAAACTCTCCTATGTTTTGACAGCACAGAGGTCCTCTGCATGTGGAGCCCGAAGCATGACAACGGAAGAGTCCGGGTGAGGCTGCGGCCTAGCCAGGGGCTCTCGGATGCCATGGGGTGCATCTCGGGGACATGATGGGGTAGGAGAGAGATAAGGGGCCTGTCGGTCAGCCAGCATCTAGTATCAGGAAGGGGGTTGCGAGGCAGATATCCACCTTTCGTGCGATTTCGTGTTTTGATGTTGCAAACTCACTGCAGTGCATGTGCAAGGGGGAAGACATATGCGGATGCTGGAGCGATGTATGATACCACAGGAGATTGCTATTTCAATGCATATATCTACATTTCATTCGGAAGCGTGGTGTCTGCTGCATCTACTCTGCAACCGACGTAGGCGTGTGTAGGCCCGCTGTCGCTGCTCAGGTCGTGATAAGACGAGACGATGTGACGGGCCTCTTGGACTCCGCAGACTCCAGCCTGCCCACGGATGGCAGACTTCAAGTCAGACCCCAAACCCGCCCTCCACGCATCAGCATGACCTGTTCACGACCTTTGCCATCATAGCGCTTGACCACGTCCACGCCTTCGAGGCCGAGGTCGCGGGCCGCTTGGTTCCAGAGGATCTGCTTAACCCGGCCAGAGAGATCCGGAGCGGAGGAAGCCTGTAATGAAGGACACGAGTCACCCTGCTGCTGCTGCTGCTGCCGTGGTGGTGGTGATGATGATGGCGTTCCGTCTTGATCATCGGATTGCATGTCTGTCCCGGGTTCTGCGCTCTGTGATGTATCCTCTTCCGTGTCTGTCTCTATTCCTGTGCTCTGAGATGCTACTTCTCCCGTATCTGTCTCCGTTTCTGAGCTCTGAGATGTGACCTCCTCCATCATGATCCAGACTAACCCGCGAGTTGAGCGGCGCATGCTATCCAACACGCCTTTAGTCGCTGGTTTGGTGCTGACTAGAACCCCCATGGCCGGTCCGGCAGGTCCAGCCAGGGGAGGTTGATGGCCAGTTTCTTTGTCGGTGTCAGTATCAGTGCCCACGTCCGCGTCAGGAACTGCGTCCCGCTGCCCTCGCGCTGTAGCTGAATCTGCATCATCCCGAGGATAAACTGCATCAAAAAGAGGTGTAATCCTCGCGCCTCGCACCGCGCCGTCAAGCTCCCTGATCAAATGGGGTCCGATCTTCGCATGTTTCCCTACCAGTCGCTTACATTGCACAAGAACCTTCAAGGACTGCGTCTCATATCGATCAAGGTCGATCGGTGAAGATCCGGCATCGTGCTGACTATGGATCATGCCATTCTTTCCCTTTTCCGTGTCACTTTCCTTCTCCTTCCATCGCCCGGCCGATGACAGCACAGGAAGGCGCCACACGCCAACGAGATCGACGCCCCGATCTCCCCGTCCGCCTACGCGGTATAGGTCAAAGCCATAAGCCTGCAACGTAGCCTGCGTGATGTACTCGTACGTCGTGCCCGCGTAAACGGTGCTCGTAAGGGAGAGGCCGGTCCGGACGGCGTGGGCCTGAAATGAGCGTAAGGAGGAATGCGTCGACGCAGATGCACGGGTAGAGTCGCGTCTGGGTCTCAATCTGAGAGTTGGAGCTCGAGACTCCTCTTCTGCTGTCTTTGAATCAGAAGGGGAAGAGGATTGACGAAGACGCAGGGACGCTTCATCACCGGCGTCATTCGCATCGACGGATCGCGCAACGGGCGAGAGGGAGAACCATCGTGTCGTGACGTGGGGATCGAGTCGATGTATCGAGGCGAGAGTCGCTTTTACTGGCGCGGTCACTCGCGCTGAGACTGAGGCCGAGGCCGTCACGTCCTGAATTGTATATGAGAGACTGGAGGTGCCATGTCTACTACTGCGCCAGAGATGGCGGCCGAGGAGCATTCAGCGCGGCGTGGGCGTTGGCGAGGAAGATGGTTTTGTGGAAGACGCACTACGCTACGCGTACGAGTTGGAAATTAAGGATGGAAGCACCTACAGAGAATAAGCCTCGGTACGACTGAAGGCAGCTTGAGTTGAGCTTCAGCTTGGTCTTGTTTTGATTTTGCCATTCTCGACAGCGTCAATCTTTCGCTCTCATCGTTTGGTTCTGCTTGAACCAAGAGCTCTGGCCGCAGTGCTGTTGCTGTGCTATGGCAGAAGTATTAGCTGTTGGCTAGTTACTGTAACTCGTAGGTACTCCTAATCCAACATTGCCTGAGACCTTAATTGCAGGTACTATACCGCAGCGAGCATAACGCCTCGGAGAGCCAGGTCTATTTCGTCTTTGGCATAACATGACATAGCATAACGGATCTAGGTCTGGCCTTGACGCCAGCTTCAGTTTAACCGGGAGAAACAGTCCACCTAGCTGCGTGGTCAATGGGCCAACATGATCTTCTCTCGTCGCAATCAGCGGCCAATGGTCAGTTCGGTGTCGTCGCGGAATCTTCATTCCGCGTTCACTCATCAGCCGTTACACCCGCAGAAGACACATGCCACCGTCGCCCCATTCCGGAGCTGGATACTGTAGCTTGACCTTTTAAGCCAACCCGACGGCGCGGAGGAAATACAGATTACAGTATCATCTCCTGGTCCCTCCCCGTCCCCCCTCGTACGAAAGCGGACGACTTGCTCCTTCAGGCTATGCGGTATTACGCAAGGCAACTCACAACGGAGAGACTGCACCCCGGCCTCAGGTGGGTGATGAAGCAAGCAATTAAGTTCTGATGAGAGTACACGGAGAGTAAGCCAGAACAACGATTTTCAACCAACCGATACGAGTCCTCGGCGTGAACTTTCGCCATCTCTCACGCGGGCGATCCAATCATCGTTAGAACAACTACATCTGTTATCTCCCTTTCTTTCCTCTTGCGTGTTTGCCATGCAGTCAGCAGCGCCGTGTACGAGCAGGTGTGGTCTGGTCCAAGCAGACAAGAGGATGAACATGAACATGATGCACGAACACGAGGCACAATAAGGTTCTGCCCGTCTCGTACGAACCGCAACGACACGCACGACACGCCCCTGCGAACGGGATGTAATCGATCAAGGCAGAGGTCAGAGTTCCGTCCTTGTACTAGTTGGTAAGAATGGATAGGGCTGTTCGTTATTACGGAGCACAGGGTATCCATAACTATACATATACGCTCACTCGCGCGCGGTGTGTGTGTGTGTGTGTGTGTATGGGGCGCATGTGTGCAAGTATATATGAACGACAAGCCAGACACACCACAGCTGTATCGCCTTGACCTTTCTGCGTGACGCAAAGCAACGGAAAAGGAACAGAAAGCAATATCAAACTACATACTCTTCTTGCCCTCCCATTAAAAGCTATATACACTTCTAACTCCTCCATCATGTCGTCCACCACTACCACCCCCTCAGCGCCAACGCTCAAACACATCCTCAACCTAACACTAACGCCCTCGACGCCGCTCGACGCGGGCCTCACCCCGCGCGGCAAGGCCAACTGGGTAGAAATCCCCTCCGGGCGCGTGACCACCCCCGCGGGCGAATCCGTGGCGACCGTCCTCCCCGGCGGCGGCGACTACTGCACGCGCCACGTCGACGAACTCGTCCTGGAAGTCGACCTGCGCGTGATTGCCAAAGCCGACGACGAAGATGGCGCGCTCTTCAAGTTCGAGAGCAAGGGGTTCGATCGCTTGATCAAGCCCGTCATGGCGGCTTTGGACGGAGAGGAGGCCCCTCCGCCACCTCCAGGCACGGCCATGCCTACGGCGCTGTATGGCACGGAGGTGCTCAGTGTGAATACGAACAGTAAGCGGTATTGGGGGTTGAATTTCGCCGTGTTGGTGGCCAAGGTGGCGCTTGTGTTGGGCGAGGGGGGCGTCGAGAGCGTCGATTATGAGGTCTATGAGGTTGTTGTTTAAGTTTGCTTTTAGCGGACGCTGGAGGGGGTGCGTGGAGTGATGGGAAGTGGTGATTGGGATGAGGGTGGGAAGAGAAGTAAGGATGACGAGATGTCTGGAATGGACTGGACTGGATTGGACTGACTGAGTTTCAATGTCTGCCTACTGTTCGTACGGTAGCTAGATACGTAGATGCTCATTCGGGTTCTCTCTCCTCATCTCATGTTCAATATGATATGAGAATGCCGGCATACGGTATGCATCTGCTTGCCGCAGTAAATATAAACGTCGTCATCACGCTCGGCACATTGTCATAAATACATTTCCTTCGTATTAGGATATCCTTCATATTCGGACATATCCTTCATATTAGGATATCCTTCGTATTAGGACATATCCTTCGTATTGGCACATATCAATACATATAAGCCCGAGATTAGAAGCATGCCTCGCTTGGTCGACGTCAACATGCTTGTCGATTTGGTATCAAAAACACTTTTTCATTACCGCCCAGATGATTGCCATTTGTCTGCTCTGAGATTTTGTTCCTTTTTCAAAGCCCGCGCGAGGAGCGAGGCGGGATATGAATGATCCTCGGCTGCGGGGCCTCAACTATCGAGATGCGCGTGCCCGGGTGCATCTCGACCAATTCCATCCGCATGTCTTGGTCTTTCCCACCGGTCGGCACATTGTTGAGGGACGACGCGTTGCTGCTGGCTCCGTCGTACAGTCTGCGATCTTCGGTGTCCTGGGAAGCGCGCGCCACTGAGGATGAAGTCGCTGCCGACATCGAGGCAAGCCATGACTTGTTCTTGAGGTCCATCGACAGGGCTCTGACTTTCTTATACGTAGCGCACCATTTGGTCTTGAGCGCTCCGGCGCAGGCCGCGCAGATGCCGACGTGGTTTTCCACGCTCGCCCACAGGAAGACGAGAGCGTAGTTTTCTGTTTGTGAGAGCTTGGGTCAGTGCTGGGATTCACAAACGAGGAGTGAGACAAACGCACCCGAGAGGTTAGGGGAATGGTCGACCTCGTAGACGGCGACAAATCTGAGGACACTTGCCACGATAACCCTGGAGGAGAGAGGAGTCGGTCAGCATGGAATCTGCCTTCTACAGGGACATGACACCACCCACAGGAAGCAGATGCCGAACAAGGCGTATAGACTCCATCGATGGTCGCGGATCATCTCGACTTTCCACAGCAGCACCATGGGTATCAGGTACATGACGATATCGTTGACGATCATAAAGATCGAGTTGAAGTAGAAGAATGCCATCAGGTTGATGCACTTTACATCTGCGTGCTCTTGCCGATGCCAGACACCGTCCAAGGGCACACACTGCATCAGAGCGACAACGACGGAGCTGATGCCGAACGCCGCGGCGAGGACCTGCATCAGGTGGATGAACCATCTCTGGACACGCGTCTGTGACAGGCCGTAATAGAATGTCAACCAGGCATGTTTGACGAACATGTTGCACAGAAAGTATGGAGGGAAGGATGCAATGATGAGCTATTTTCGTGTCAGTCGCCGGTGACAGGAGCCCACCACGGGGGCCACGGGGAAAGGAAAGGGGAACCGACCTTCTGGAGAGTCTCCCTGCGGGAAAACTCAACAGCAGAGATGGATGCTCCGAGGCCGTTGGCTGCCGCTGGTCGATACATCAGTGACGGGCGCAAGTCAGCACTCGACTCCTTCTCTCACCTGCGCAAACGAGCGACGTCATGACCAGAGCAAAGAACTGCAAGAGATGAGCGATGGGTAGCGAGCACGGAAACAGTGCGACGTACTGTACCGACAACCAAGAGCCCTATGAAAAGTCAGTCAGTGTTTGGCCAGACATGCCACGTTTCCGGCGGACGACTCACACTTGCTCGCGGTCAGGCGGCCGACAGTGGTTGCTTGCCTCTCCAGCTCAATCGAAATGGACACGATGGACGATACCGCGAGCACGATGCTAGTAGCGACGAGGACGGCATCCTTGGACTCCAACATGTTTGCAAAACCTGCAAGTGGCCGTGCAAAGGTAACCTTGGAAGAGGGTAAAAACCCATCGTCAACATTCGAAGGGTGTCAAACACCCGATATATAAAACTTGGCCACAACTTGTCGGTATCCGGTTTGGTAATGCGTTCATGGGTTCGATTGACATTGCTTGCCACTTCGGATCTATGGCGAGGCTTGGGGAAAGCAGCCGTTGCCAGAGGATATCAGCTCAACTTGTCAGTCGAGCTTAGCAAGGCACCGCAGATGACACTCTCCAATAGTGTCGCTCTCTGATGCCTGGCTTGCAAGGGATCGACCCAGAGTCAAAAGTCGTATACTTCCCCGCTGCCATCAAAGGTGTGGTGGGTGGGGGCTGTGACCTGTCACTTCGGGACCACCACCCATTTCGTGCCGTCCAGCCATCGGAGCAAGCCGCAAGAGCGCAGGCGCGATAGGTTCTAGCTCTGGAGCTGCGAGGAGGAGCCGAAGTTGATTTCATGCGTGTGCGTAGATGGTCGTTCTGGACTGATACTCGTCGATTCTAGAGGAGCTCCAGGCGACATGCAACGGCTCGGAAGGGCTCGTCCAAGAGTGCCGCGGCAACCACCGACCGAGGCCAGCGCATGGCTGCGGGTCTCGCATGTCGACATCGAGAAATTAGTCGGCTGTCAAAATGCACACACCAGGCAAAAACTGCTGTTGGAGTCGGCTTCCTCGTAGACACCGCTGTCACCCGTCGTCGGACCTCCACCTTGGTCTTCAGGGAAACCCTTCGATATGAAGGACAAGTATGTATAAGCAAAAGCACGAGCCAGCGCCTACACGTGGTTGCGGATGTTCGCGGCATGCTGAAACCCCTAGTGCTCCAGAAAGCCCTCGACGTAGCTCGTATTATGATCGGGGTTGGAAAGCAGCAAGCAGGAACGATCGATCGTTGGATTCGAAGTGCATCGCATATCCGACCAGATGCGGAGGCTAGGTTCGGACCCTAGATCAAATGAGAATTTCCTACCCTTGCCTTTCTAACCTGCGAACGGGGAAGGTCGGAGTCTAACTTCCTGCTTGCGTTCGGCCAGAAGCGAAGGGGGAAACACTGCAGGCAATGAATGCACCTGGATCCATTAGGAGGAACGATCATTTGTGCCACTGCAAGCTGATTTCCTTCGCGAGAAACAGCGTCGCCTTGCGTGCCACAGTGATGGGATTCCACCGCGAACCGGATTGGAGAAGTTACAGCGAGGTTCGTAGCTGTTGTGAGCGGGCGATGGACATGTCCATTTTGTACGACCGGTCCAGAGGAAGCCCAGCGACTACTAGACCGGGAAAGTGGACAGGGGTCTTCAAACAAACCTAAGCTTGAACCCGTCACACAGAATTTCTACTCGTAGAGTGACCGGGCAACCCTCGGATATGTAGGACGCAACAAATAAACCTCGGGGGGGAGCCGATCTCGACTACCCTGGCTCAAGACAAGACAATTCTAGGCGGCCTTAGGACAGCGTTCCCTTGCTTAGATGCGCCACAGACCTTTTCGCATCCCCATTCTTCCGCAGCGTTAGGTGGCGTCGTTTTTGGGAATCAAGCAGCCGTCGATCTTTTAGTGCCTGCCATCATCCAGGGCCCAGATAGGTGGGAGTGGCAGCGCCTCGAACAGCGGGGGTAATTAAGACGTAGATACCGACTTTGCGGCTTAAGAGCTTAGAACGGCACGCATTGGTAGTCGTCTCGTCCGTGTAACAACGTCGAGGGTCGTATCTTATACTCCTATCTCAAAAGGGGTCCCCAACTGGGGTCGAATATGGAGAATAGCGGCGGACTTGTGCCATGAAGTGGACCTGGTTGCAACGGCGCACCAGGATCTCCAGAAGGTGTGCTCGTAAAAAGGAGGTGGTCACCACCTGACGGCGAGGCATTCAAGCTCGCTGAGACAGCTTGGTGTCCATCCATGTTCTCCACATGCTGTCCCGTCCAAGATTGACCGTCAACACGAGCACCTTCCACGCGGCCCGTCGCTCTTCTCAACTGTCGCATGACGGACGCGCCGTAGAGCCGGGGCGCCGTGTTATTGGCGACCGCCATCTCTGTCATGAACGTCGCGACCTCCTCAACAGATGTCAGATAGCTCCCTAAAGTCGGCAGAGCTGACCCGAAGAGTTCATAAGCTTGGATGATGTAGAGGCAGCAGAATGAGATGAGAGCGTAGCCGAACTCTGCCATGTACCGGGTGTTTTCGCGTCTCAGGGGTGGTATGTCCACCAGACAGCGTGAGCAAGCATGAGCGGCTTTGACAGACTTCAAGAGGGACTCTCGTGCTACCTGGGCTAAGCCCGTCTGAGACGGCGTGTCTTCATCGAGCGCAGACCGTGTTTTCTCGAGGATGTATCGCGTCCCGAACGTGCTGATGCAGAATCTTGTGCTTTGGAAGTGGAAGTCGACGGCGCCGTTGTTGGCCATGTCGACGTTCGAAATCGTCGCCTGGGGCTCCCCGCGAAGTCCCCACCTCTGACTCCAGACTTCCAGCGCGCCTTCCATGTCTTGAAGTACCGCTTGGACATCCTCCACGTTCATCGTGTCTGACGGCGTACACCACCACTCCGCGAGTCCTGGGACGCTTCTGCCTGCATGCTGCCAGAGCATATACAGATCAATCTCGGCAAGGATGCGAGTCACACGTGATGGCCTCGGCAGGTCTCTGAGCAGATCCACCGCGGAGCTGATGCTGTTGTCCTCCCTAATGCTTGGGGGGGTCCGTGTCATCAAAGAGAAGTGATGAGACATCGTGACCAGCCAAAGCCAGTAAACATACTTGTGAAAGGCCGGCGAATCCGATACCTGCGGCGAGTTGATTTGCAGGAGGGCTCTCAGGCCGTCGATAGAACGGTGTAGCCGCGCCCGCAACGCAAACGCCTCAATAGAATATTTAAGAACCCAATGGTTGAGAAAGCTAGGGGACGAGGGAGCACCGGGTAGCTGGAATACGTCCGCAGCAGGACGATACGCGTATAGAACGGCAAGAGCCTGCAGTTGCGTCCACAGAACTTGTTCATCCTCCGTCAAGGGGCCGCCGGTGGTCTGAACGAAATCCGCTACGTGCGAGAGAAGTTGCTGTCGTACACTGGTGCTCCCGGGGATGAATTGCGACGCCACAAAACTCGTGCAATAGGCAAGTGGTCGTCTATGTCTGATCACGTAAAGCGGATTCTCCAGGTCCGTATCGTCAATCACAGGTACGCAGTACAAGATCTTGGCTCGAAAGCTACAGTAGAACGCGGCGGTTAGTGTGCGTCGTAGATGATTGCGCGCAGTCCACTTACAACTCAATATACTCAACAAGGACGCTTTCGGCTACGTCGACAGGCCCGGAGCGTCCGCTCGAAGTGCCTCTCGGACTCAGTTGGTGCTGGGCCCAAGTTTCCGTTGAAGGTGGCTGTGTGGCCACGTAGCCCAACGCATCCATAGGAGACAAGGAGTATACCGACGGCAAGCCCGGCGAAGCGCTGTGTTCGGGGTGCGACGTGCTAGCAGGAGAAGAATGCGCCTCCCTTCTCGAAGAGGGACTCCGGAGGGCTTGGGCTTGAGGTTGAGCCCGAGGCAGCATCGGAGGCATCCGAGATGGTCCTCCTGCCGAGCTGGACGGTGCGGCAGACGGTACGGGATGCGCGTCCTGAGTGTTCAACGGCTCGCTGGACGACGGTGATGATGCCGGCGGCTGCCTCTTCCGCAATGAGGTTCCGGACTGTTGCTGGCCCCTTCTAGACGGCAGTACAACGCATCTCCTCCCGGTCCTCAAGCACCTTGCGCATGGTGGATTGTCGGCATTAACACACCTCATCTAAATACCGTCATTAGAGTCTTGATGGTTGATTTGCCGTCTCATCTTTCACCTTCAACCGCCGACATGCTGAGCATGCCACAGGCGCAGACCCGAGCAGGGGTTTCTGTGAAGGCGGGACTGTCGCCATGATGGTGTCGGAGGAGAACGCTGTGGTTCGACATGCGATGATAGTGACACTGGTGTATTTATCTCAAGTGCTCAATCACAGAAGCTATTGAACAATACGGAGTCCTTTCTTTGTATTGCTTGGGCAAGGGAGTGCAACCTCGGGACGGCGAGCCCACGGCTGATTCTCGAGGCAAGTTCACCGAGGTGTCTAACCATTTCCATCGTAGTGCGGGCTGCCAGATCGCTAATGCTTACGGTCTGCTGATTGGCCCAGCCCAGGAGCTTACTCAGCCGATGACGAGCCTCCAGCTGGGCAGCCGCTGACCTCAAACTTGAATTCACGCGTCAACCTCAACTCACCGACATCGCCGTCGCAACCACCACGACAACCACACCTGCCGGGCGGTGCATCAAACACAAGCTCGACTCCCCTGAAACTTCCTGCCAGTGCGCCTTCGCCATGGCGAAACCGATTCAGAACCCGTGCGAGGACGAACCCTCAGCGCTCCCCTTCCGAACAGGCGGCCGGCTACGTCGGAATCAAGAATATGTGATCTTCTACTTCCTCGCCATCTCATCCTGGGTCATGGAGATCTGTGCCGCGTGTCTGGGCTCGCTATACGGAGCTGACAGTCACTATTTCATCGCGACCGTTACGCCCTTTCTGGTTACACATTGGTACGTTTGGAGTAATGTGCGATGTAGTTTGTTGACTACGGCAGCGTGAACCCCAGTGGCGGCGATCAGCAACCTCACTCTTTCCATATTTCGACAATTCGATATGATTGATGACTGACCACATGCTTAACAGGGCCGCTTTCCTCCAGACATGCTGGCTGATGGCGACATCGCGCCGCGAAACCATCGCCGATCGGATGGCCTATCTCAATCTGGCGTGTCGATTCCAGAGACTCTGTGCTGTGAGTTGAGCCGTTGTTTCTTTCCCACCTTTCTTTCTTGGAACGTCATGGCCGGTGCCAGCTCCGTGCGGTGCGGTGCGGTGTGTGCTGTAACGTAAAGTACTGACTTTTCACCTTGGTGTAGCCCACCGCTTTGATCGGCATGGTCACCTGGGCGGTCGCGTACCGGTTCCGCGACAAGGCCTCCAGCCAGGCATACTGGATCATCTTCCTCGTGGTATGGATCATGAACATCGTGGTCTGCATCATGAACGTCTACAACAACATCACGTGGGAGAGCGACCTGCTGTACCAGATTGCGCCGGACGTCCACCAGGGCAGTTTCTGGCTCGCCGTCCTGGGCATCCGGTCGATGATCAAGGCCAAGGATGTGTTGCATGAACATCACAAGGATCAGGACTTTGAGCTGAAGCAAAGGGACAATAAACGCGGGGTGTAGTTCTAGAGTGGAGAGGTGATTTCGGATCCCACGGACAGACCTGGCATCAGCTCGCTACATGGTATACGGAGTATTGATGAGAGGATTTTAATTTGCATTGGGCGTGCTGGCGTCTTGGATACCCTGTGTCGAGCCTACTACAGAATTACAAGGAAGTTCTAATGATTTGTGCAACGCCCCATTCTCCACCCAGCCAGCGAGCTTGTAGTCGGTCTTCTTGGCCCATTTCCAGTCCTGTGCCCGTGTACTTGAGACGGGCAACCTGGCCGGGGACCAAGTCCACACCGTTGTCATCCCATTTCGCATCTGCGTCGTTCTTGACCTGCACGAGGAGCCCCTTGATGGGCACATCGGTGCTAGCCTCCACGACCGTACTCCCTGCGTGCTTGACGATCTTCAACTTGAGATCCGCGGACCGGGCTCGGAAAGAGACTTCTCGGAGCGGCTCGTGGAAGTTGACGGTCTGGGCCAGGACATCATCCGCTGACGTTCCCTCCCCAGCAACGCTGCTGGCTGACGCGGATGCCGACGCCGACGACGCCGCCTCAACGAGCCGAGCTGTGAAGACAACGTCTCTGTAGCTTGAGTCTCGGTAGTTGAGGTGCAAGTCAGCGGGGACATGCGCGTCCAGCTCCAATCGCCCCAGTTCCGTGCTCTGATTCTTCGTCAGGACGTGGGCCTTGTGGATCTTCTTGTCGAGAATGACTCGACCCGTGACGACGTCCCACGCTTGCACCGAAACGTCGACCGTGGCGTCCACCAATGTCATGTTGACCGCCCACACGTCGAGGGCCACGGTGCGATCCCCGTCTTTGACTCTCGCAACACCTGCTGTGATGGCGGCACATTCACGTTTCACGGCCCAGTACGCCATCTTGGGCCGGAGGTAATAGTCAGCAATGGCCCACGAGGTGACGGGCCAACAGTCGTTGAGTTGCCACACAAGTGCTCCGGCGCAGTACTCCTTGCCTGGCCCGGACCACAAACGGCGCCACGATCGATACGCCGTCGACAGAGCTTCAGACTGGATGAGCTGCGTGCCGTAGATGTAGTCTGGGAGTGAAGTCGTCTGGTAGTCGATGTTGGGCTCTCCGTAATGGGCCATCCTTTCGGCTCCATCCTCCATCTTGTTATGCCATTTGACGAATTCATCTTCCGAGAAGTCACCCACTCTGCCGAGACTGTAGCCTGGGGGGAAGAACTCTTTCGCAGTCTCGAGACAGGGTAATGCTTGCATGCCGAATTCGCTGACGAACCGTCCAGCGAGTTTAGGGTAGTCTTGGTACGGGAACATCTCCAGATGCCAGACGTGCCACTGGTGGATGTCACCGATGTGCTCCGAATTGACCATGTCGCCGCCGAACGGAGATCCAGGCCAGTACGGCGTATCGGGGCTCAGATCCTTGCAGATGGCCGGGAACATGTGCTCGTAGAAGTACCTCGCGGGGAAATTCGACTCCAGGATCTTGTCAGGGTCGGACTCGCTCGCATCGTACTCGATCTGCCTGATGAGCGGCATGGCGTAGTCCTCGTTGTTGCCGCACCACAGCACGATCGAGGGGTGATGTCTCAAGAGGCGAACGTTCTGATCAACTTCGGCCGCGACATTTTTGCGGAGTTCGGCATGTGCAGGATAGTTGCCGCACGCAAACATGAAATCCTGCCAAACCAGGATTCCCAGCTCATCACAAGCATCATAAAATGCTTCGTGCTCGTAGATCCCGCCTCCCCAGACACGGATCATGACCTGGTTGGAGTCACGGGCCAGCTTGACCCAATCCCGGTATCTTTGCGCCGAAATGCGGGAGACGAACGAGTCGGCAGGGATCCAGCAGGAGCCGGCGGCAAAGATGGGGACGTTGTTGATCTTGAAGAAGAAAGTCTTGCCTTCTTGGTCGGGGAGCGCGTTCTGGACCAACTCCACCTTGCGGATCCCGAATCGCTTGGTCACATCATCTGATATTCTGGGCTCTGAAGACTCGTCGGTCTTCTCGTACAAAGAGACACCGATCTCGTAAAGACTGGGCTCCCCCATAGTAAACGGCCACCATAGCTGAGGATTTTGCACTCGGAATGTGGTTCGGGCCACGTGTTGTTGGACATCGACCACTTGAGATTGTTGAGCAACGCCATCTCGTCGGAGTGTGATGTTGGCCTGTGTAGCAGGCCCGTCTACTTCCACTTCCACTTTCACATCGGCGAATTGCAAATCTGAAGCCAAGGTCGTGTGGACCACGACGTCCGAGACCCGCGAACTGTACAGATCCAGGTAGATTGGCTTCCAAGGTCCACAGGGCATCAGTTTCGGTCCCCAGTCCCAACCCTGTGATTGAACGCTCGGTCAGCCAGAAGAGAGGATGGTGTCGTGCCGGGCGAACTTACATAGTGATATTGTGCCTTCCTTATCGCGAGACGTGATACGGAGTTGAGGGTGAACCAGTCGTGCTCAGGATGTTTCCGCACCTCCTCGTCACCAACGCGCTCGGCGTCCTCGAAGGTTATTTGCAAGTGTTGCGGGCCCTCCACAAGCATGTCCTGCGATATCTCGACTCGATGAGAGATGAACGCGTTGTCGGACTTGAGGATCTCCCGGCCATTGAGCTCGACAGCAGCGAAGGTGTCTAGACCTTCAAACACGAGTGCAGCCTTGCGGTTGCTTGACCCGAAGACATCGCCAGGTACGATGAATTCTCGCTCATACACCCAGGTTTGTTCTCCAACCCATTGCACGGCACTCTCGTTCTTTCCAAGGAAAGGGTTGGGGATCGCGTTGTTAGCGAGCAGGTCGAGATGTATTTCTGTGGGAAGCGGCCTGCTTGGTTGCCATGAATTGAGCGAGGACTCGGCCGAAGTCGTAGATCTATACCGCCAGTTTTTGTCTAGGAGCACCGTCCTCCGGAGAGCTGCCATTGTGTCGAGATCAATGGCAAGTACAGGTTGATGGAAAACAGCCTTTCTTGCCCTGAATGAGCGTACGCCATACTTAACACTCCACGCAAAGAGGCCTTGGACAGCTGCCGAGGGTAATGGGCCTCGGTCGTGTTCTTACCTTTGTGTCTATAACCGCGGACCGTGTCACAGAAGCTGTCCGATCCGGGGGAAGACATCAGGTTCCAGCGATACCCCGCGGACTGATTCGACCGCTTCACATCAATGTGAGGTTGCCCGAAGGTCGGGGAGACAGATACCCCAGTGGGACACGGGGGTGATCGCGGGGACCGGACGTGCAGGAGACTGGTACGCCGGTTCGACGCGCTTGCATTGGGTAGTCGACTGGATAGTCGGTTGTTAACTGCAAGAGGGAATGGGTACGGGCCACAAGAAGAATCACGAAGCTTTCTGGGGAGCCGGTGGCCGGTGCCGGTTATCGGCGACCGGCTTTCACGCCGCCAAAATTCCCCGACAAGGAATGAGCACCACTTCTCACAACACCGGAACCACTTCCACTTCCACTCATGCACGAGATGCCATGGGGCCCGTGAAACCTCTGTGGCTGTCCGGAGTCGCAATGCGGGGCCCCAGCCCGAGACCATGCATATCCCGTCTTGGACTTTTGTCATGTCAAGGTCAAGTGTGTGTGAACGATGAACTCTATGAGCCAGCCTCATGAGCTGCATCACATATGTATAAGGATGCTCGCTACCCCCTGATGTCGAACGGTACAGAGGATACCGGCTTCTGTGGACAGTTGGGTCAATCGAATCACCAGCAGTTTCCCTTCTCTTCCCTCCCCCCTTGTTGAGTTGCCCCAACCTAGGGAACAGTGTCCAGCCGTAGCGCGATCATGGCTTCCAAGGCAGAAACTGATACCGTGGAACACGCCTCTGCTGCCGCAACGGAAGAGCTTGACGCCAAACCACACAATCGGGACGCTGACGACGCACTGTGGTTTGCGGCCGAAAGCGAGACGATAACCTGGACGGACGCAGAAGAGAGAAAAGTCTTGTGGAAAATCGACGGGGTGATCCTGTCATTGGTAAGCTCGAGCAGCCTTGAGATAACCTCAAGTCCCCTTGAAATGATGAAGACCTGCTTACACGGCCGCCGTGGCTGAAGCTGTTCTTCGGCTCGATCGTCTCATATGCAGACACTCAAGCTTATGGCTTCGCCGCCATATTCGGACTGGTCCAAGACCTCAAGCTATTCGTGGTAAAGATAGTGGGAGGCAAGCCTGCGATCGAGACGTCCAAATACCAGCTCTCTGCGGGCATCTCTACGCTGGGTGCAGTGGCCGTGAGTACCCGTGAGCCAGAAGGAAAGAGAACACATGTGCTGACCCATGTTGTCCAGGGACAATATCCGCTGCTCCTTCTCGCACAGCACCTTCCAGTCGGCAGGTTCTACGGCGCTGTCATCATATACATCGGCATAACTGCGATCTTGGTGATCGTTTGCAATGACTTTGCTGATATCACGGCTCTTCGGTAAGACGATCACGTTGCGTAGTCGACTTGCCGCGAATCTTGCTAACCGTCACCAGCTTCTTCAGCGGCTTTGCCGTTGTCGCTCAACCACTATCCATCATCATCACTTCCATGTGGTATGTCTCTCAACACCGTGTGTGCCAGTCGTTTACTGAGTCACCCTTGATAGGTGGAAAAACAAAGAACAGCCGTTGCGCGCCGGGATCTATATCTCAGGGACGGCAATTGGCTCTTTGGCCGGCCAAGGCGTTGACTTTGGCGCCGTGCGCATTCAAGGTGCATACACCACCAGCCCCTGGAAATGGATCTACGTGATCCTGGGTTCCGTGACCATCGGGTATGGTGTGCTGGCGACGCTCGTATTCCCCGCGACGCCCATGAAAGCCTGGTTCCTTACGACGCGGGAGAAGGAAATTGCCGTCCGCCGCCTCGCCCAGAACAACACAGGCATTCAGACTCGCAAGTTCAAATGGAAGCAAGTCAAGGAAGCTTTCACAGATCCCCAACTGTACATCTTCGGCATCTACAGTTTCACCTTTGCCTTTGTTAACAACGCGATCGGAAGGTGGGTCGAAGGGATGCCCCTCTCCTGCTTTGATCCCGCTGCTAACAACGCTGTTCTCCAGCTTTGGCGGCTTCCTAGTTTCGTCGTTCGGGTATTCAAACTCTCGAGCCCTGGTTCTTTCCATGCCAGCCAGCGCCATGGCGATAGTGTGCATGATCTCGTCTGGCGTGCTCGGCACCATGTTCCCGCGGCGACGGATCTTGATCGCTATCCTCTACCTTCTCCCCAGCATGGTTGGGAACATTCTTCTCTGGAAGAGTGACCGGTCCAGCAAAGGGGCGCTCCTTGCCGGAGTCTACATTGTGAGTCTCAGCGCCCAGTTCTGTTGATTGACATCATTGTGACATCCTGTTTGCCAAAATAGTCCACGACTCTTTACGGCGCTCTGGTCCAAGAATTCGCCCTCCTCTCGTCGAACATAGCGGGCCATACGAAGAAAACCGTCACCAACGCAACGATCTTCGTGCTCGCAAACCTCGGCGGCTTCTGTGGGCCCTGGGCGTACAAAGGGAACGAGGCCGCACAGGGGTATCCCACCGGACAGATCACCACACTCAGCTTGCTGTCCGCGAGTGTCGGCGTGTTCGTACTGCTGTGGTAAGTGCGGTGTGTCTGACATGACATATCTTTGACTTCTTTGTTCCCTGATGCCTTCTTCCGTATCATTTGTGTTAAAGACCTCAGCCTGACAAACTCCACACTACAGGCTTTACTACCTTCGCTGCAACAAGAGCAAAGCTCCCTTACGGGAGGAACACCCCGAACTGATCACAGATCCGAGCATCGCATTCGCCGACCTGACGGATCGAGTGAACCCGGTGTTCCAGTACGTGTGCTGAGTGGGATGTGACCGTCCGGGTGGTTTCCTCCGTAGACGGGTAGCACGGCAGAGCGCGGATGAGAAACAATACGTGCAAAGGAGACCAAGCAGCACGCAGTCTATACAGACAATACTGTAGGCAGTCAGTGAGATACCTAGGTAGCTACATACATTGCAACAGTAAATACGCAGCACTCACTCGCTCACTCAGTCACCTTTGATCGTGACTATATTCCTACACCCCCCGTGTCCCCAATAAATGCCAATAACGTATCACTCTCCGTCCTAGCCTAGCAAAAGAGAGATATCTGGGGTTACTTACATATGGCGCATGCTACAAAAATACCCACACAGTACGCACTATGCAGTGAGTAAGTATGGACTATACCGTGCTCATACTTGATTATCTATCGCCACCACAAATGCAAGTACGAGAACGAGTACAAGTACGTACGTACCGTGTAGTGAGAGTAGTGTAGTGAGTGTAGTGTAGCGAGCGAGTGAGTGTCACGGCAAACCCACAAGGTATGTAGGTATGTACGAGTATCGAGCGAGGTCCCCCCCGATCGATCGCCTCCCCGTCCTTCAGGTCCGGTCACCGAACAAAGCGCCATGTCTCCACGATTGGTCAATGACGGCAGAATTAAAGCGGGCGAGGGGCGTGGGATCAACCAACCATTGTGCCGACGTAATTCTCCATTCTCCATTCTCCATTGTTGAGTATCTGGACGTATCGCCGAGGTACGAGTATGAATGAAATCAAGGCTCGCATTCACATTGACATTCACATTCACATTTACGGTCCATGATGCTTGATGCATGATCTATGGTATACGGTCTACGGTCTACGGTCTATCGTCTATTGTTATAATCTACAATATCTGTGGATCCTCCGGAGAGAGCGGGCCCTGCACGGATATTGTAGACACATAAGACCCAAGAGACACATACAGAGCATGCACGACCCGGACATGTCGGAGCCCCTTGCCTCTGAATACGACCTCAGTATGCTTTCCCCGGCCCCCGTCGCCGGCTCCTAGACATATCATTTCGGGTCCGAGGTCAAGGTCGAGGTATCGAGTGGACTACAGTTGTTCTATCTAGTTCTGCTGTAGGGTAGGACTCACACACGCGGGGTACGTCGCGAGTTAGGATACCCGGTGCGTGCTCTGGATCTGAGCGTCTACCTGTATACACACACACATCGTACACACACACACACACACATATATATACATCCATGTCATGGCACGTCATGTCCGTCTATATCATTATCACATCGACCCGACTGTCCCCTTCCCTCTGGCTTACCACTCTCCCTCCCTACAAGCACGGAGTCATCAATCAGCAATCCGCTTTATCGCCGTCGCTATCCTACTGCCAACGTCGTGATCGTCATAATTTTTCCTCCTTCACATCATGTCTAACCTAAAGATCCCTCTCGCGCGCCGCTCCTCCTCGACAACAGCGCCCTTCACCAGCGCCCGCAATGGCACCGTCCAAGTCCCCAACCCGTACGGCTGGCTCGAAGACCCTTCGTCGCCGGAGACGATTTCGTTTGTCGAATCCCAAAACGGGGCCTTCGCCGCGTATGTCGCCGACGAGAGCCTCGCGGCCGCGAAACGACAAATGACAGCCACGCTCATGGAGGTGGCCAAGTTGACCATCACGCCGAGTCTGCCCCAACGCGTCCAGGGGGGTGAGTACCTCTTCCGAGTTCTAGGCCGGGGGAAGGACTATGGCGTATGGTACCGTGGGCGTTTGGAGTCCAGGGTTCGAGTTCAAGTTCAAGTTCAAGTTCCAGCTCAAGATCAAGTTCAAGATCAAGGTGCCGGCGGAGGGGCAGGTGGAGATGGAGTTGAGACGCATGGTAATGTTATCGTTGACGACGACGCGGACCTCACCGTGTTCTACGACGAAGCCACGTACAGTGCTGTCCTGACGGCGTCGTCACCTAGCCGGAGCGGGAAATACTGGGCCTTCACGACCAGTGAGGCCGGCTCGGACTGGGGTGTCGTGCGCACCAAGGACGTGCGCACGGGCGAGATCCTAGAGCACGCCGTCCGAGGCACCAAGTTCCCGAGTAAGCCCTCGAGTGTGATTCCTTGGTTGTCGGACCGTGGGTTCTTTTATCCGTATTTTCCTACCGATACCAATCGTGGGCGTGGAGACGGCGTCGGGGACGAGAATGGGAACAAGAGAAAGAACAAGAAAGTCCCGGCACAACTTCGATTCCACGAGCTTGGGCGGTCGCAGGAGGAGGATGAACTGGTGTATGCTGATCCAGAGCACCCGGGGTATGCCTTTCGTGGTGTGGTATCAGACGATGACCGGTTCGTGTTTTTGGAGGTCTACGACACGGGGAGGGGTTGTCAGGTGTGGGCGGCCAGGGTAGCGGAGGAAGAGCAGAGGCAGGAAAAGGACGGACCAAGAAAGACTCAGAGACTCAACCTCAAGTTCGACTATAAGATCTCGGACAGTTCCGAAGCAGAGTGGGAGTGAGTGGCTTGCTTTTCCTTGGTGACGGCCAACATGGACCGAGACCCGGACTGACGTGTTGCAGGTATATCGGCACGTCGACGCAGGATAACACGCACCTTTTCTGGACAAGTGCAGATAACGGCAAAGTCATGTCGTGGAGTCCCGACACCGGGGCACTCGACGAAGTGGTCCCTCCGCATGAGCGACAGACGCTTAAGCTGGCGCGACTGCTTCCGGGGGGACATGTTCTTGTTGTACGCTCGATCGACGTGCGCGACCAGATCCAGATTTTCTCCAAGGGAGGACAGCACTTGAAAACCCTGGACAATCTGCCATTATGGACCATACTGGACGTCTCGTACGACGTTTCCGCGAAGATCGTCTTCTTGCTGGAGTCCTCCTTCTGTCATCCGCCTCGGATATGGTATGCTCGGTTGTGCTTGGATGAGCGTGTCGAAGGCGAGGAAGCAGCAGCAGCAGCAGAAGCAGGACAAGCAAAGGCAGAATCAGCACCCACCATCTCTCCCCTCTCCCTCCTCTCCCTATTCTCAGACCTGCCGGGCAACACCAGCCCTACCCTTTCAACCACCCAAGTCTTCTACCCCTCCCTCGATTCGACTTCGATCCCCATGTTCCTCACCAGCGCATCCAATCCCAGCCCCACGGCCCCGATCCTCCTCTACATCTACGGCGGCCTCGGCATCTCCGTGATCCCGCACTTCCGGCCCGACTTTCTGACCTTTGCCTCGCCGTCCACATTAGGGGGCATCGTGGCCGTGGCCAACATCCGCGGCGGCGGCGAATACGGCACGCAATGGCACCGCTCGGCGTGCGGGAGGAACCGCCAACGCGTCTTTGACGACATCATCGCGGCGGCCAAGTTCCTGCGTGAGAAATTCACCAGCCAAGGCACAAGACGGAAAATCATCCTCATGGGCGAAAGCATGGGCGGGCTCAACGCCGCGACGGCCATGACGCAGGCCCCGGACCTGTTCGACGCCGTGATTCTGAACGCCGCCGTGGTGGATATCCTGCATAGGCAGCGCGTCGACCGGAGCAAGCGCGGTGTGGAGGATCTAGGCGACGTGAATGATCCGGGGGACTTTGATGCCGTGTACCGGTGGAGTCCCATGGAGAAGGTGTTGGAGGCTGGTGGCAATGCGGACGCAAATACGAGTGCGAAGGGCGATGTTGGTGTCAGACCGAGGTATCCGCCTGTGCTGCTGACGGCGGGGGATAAAGACGATACTGTGAGTTATTCGAATAGTTTGAAGATGGCGGCCGCGTTGCAGAAGGTGGCTTCTGAGGCCGGGGACGGCGCACCTCCAACTCATCTGCGGATCATCAGTAATCTGGGTCATGGGGGAAATATCTCTGCAAGGCAAAAGGCTGCCGTTGGGCTGGAGAGGTGGTTGTGGGTGAAGAAGACTCTGGACCTTGACGTGTATGGCGGTTGAGGTGAGTGATAGGAATAGGATGGCGTTTCCTCTCCTGGTGAGGCTACATGTCGTTCCTTGAAGCGAGAACAGCACACTGGAGCAATAATCGAAGCTTAAGATCGTCAAAGTCGTGGTTGGGCAAATAAGCCGTCGATTGACTGCTGTAACTTTTGATGCCGTCTCAGTCCAGCGATAATACTTACACAAGTATGCCTGAGTCGTGGCAGAGAAGGACACCATATAGACCTCGTGGTTACGCCTCCAGAGCCCGAGCGAGCAGACACACAGATTCACTTCCCTCGGAAGCAGACACGTATTTACTTCCCTCGGATACTCTTACTTCGGACCCTCCTACCCATGGACGCAGCCTTTATGTTCGCTCTTGCGCTGATAGCCATCTTGTGCACTCTGGCACGCTTCTCCCATGAAGAACTCCTCCCCTCGGCCACGCTTAACAGCTCCTTGGCTACCCTGTCCGCGAACTTGTCTTCGCGTCTCCCTTCTGCTGAAGCTAGGATCCATTGTATAGCGGTCCTCCTGCGTTGGCGCAGACGCAAAGGGACGGGAATGGGCATCGACGCACCACCACCCAACAGACCGCGCTGTTGGCGGATCTTGATGAGCGGGGCGACAGAGTCGATTATGGCGGTGAGGTAAGCAACTGGATGGAGGGGAAGAGATTGTATCGGTAAAGGGGTGATCAAATCGGAATTTGAAGGGGGTGCAGGTGAGGTGCGCAGGGCGTCAAGGATGAGTTCCATGTTCTGGTACACCAGCATATCAGTCGTGCGACCCCAGGTTGGCAGGCATGCGCGTATCCTTCATACCTTCTGCGCGCGGCTCAGTTTACCGTCTTTCATGAGACTTCGTGTCACCTGCTCAACGACAGGATCGTATCTCTTCTTGAAGTTGATCGCCTTCCCCAGAGACTTCAGGTCTGGAATGGGAAATTTATGACCCAGGCCGGCATCAGGGTATTCCAGGCCCACGATTCTTGTGCCCTGGAATTGAGCCGTATCCGGCGGGGGCCCATCGGACCCCGATCTTGGTTGCAGTTCGAGGCTGTTTGTTCTGGCTGAGGTCGAGAAGGAGCGGGATCCAGAAGGTGTTTTATTCGTGCCGGCCGATGAACTGTTTCTAATATCCTGCTTCAAGACTTCGGGCGCCTTTTCCTGGGCGTCTTTGTCGCGTTTTAGGATCTGCCGCGGTGCCGAACAGATGCGATCAGTATTGGGATTCTCAGCTCCATTCAATGGGGGTCCGTGGAAACTCACCTCCTGCACGGGTGTCCCTTGCTCGATGTCAGGCGGTGTGTTCCCTGTAACCTTATCGATCGCAGCCGCTTCTTCAGTCACATGCGGTAACTGGCTTTCGTTGGCTCCTCGGACCTCATTGGAATCGTATTTGGAGGTGGCATCATCGCTTGCTGCGCGGTGCTGTTGGAAGAAAGGAGGACCGGGAGCAATTCTTTTCTGGGGGACGACAGGTTTTGGTCTGAACGCCACTGAGCGAGCTGTGAGAAAGGATATTCGAGGTGCCATGGTAGCTTGTGTTGGTGTGATGCCGGAAATGCCATCATCAAGTCAATTGCGATTTGGATCTCAAGACTACTAGCTCGAACGGAATACCTGCCGTTTGGGGAAACAGCCGGTAGGATTCCCTTTGCCCGCCCGTAGCTTGCGCGAGTCAGAGTAGAGACCACCGTATTCGGCAAAGAGGGCGACAAGTCCGCTTCGGAAATCTGATACGTACTACCTCGTACTCCAAGTCGTGACTAGTATGAGCAAATCGTTCCTCGAACGCAACGCGGATTAAACCCCAGGAGCATGGGAAAAGGAGGCTTCCGTTGCGCGCCGGTCAAGCTGTAAAGACAGACCCAAGAAACGATTACTCGCATCGTGGGCGTCCACGGACTCGAGATGAGATGTCTTCGATGTCACTTTTTTATTGCTATCAGCTATACAAGAACAAACCCAAGCCCAAAGGCCCAATTCGAACGTTGAGACCTAGGGTATCAACCATACACCAAACAGCCGAAACATAGGTTCTTCTTTTCCCTCCCATTCCCAACGCCCAGTGGCTCAATTTCTGCAGTCCATGTTGTTCCTGATGCCGAAAGTCGGAGGTCAACAGCTCCGTTACTCAAGTCAGAGCAATTCTGAAAAGTTGTACAAATGAAATAGATGGCGAGCTTCCCGCTGGCCCGTCTGCCTTCCCTGAATCTACCCAGTTTCGATCAAGCCCCACCGCCGAAGAGGCTGCCCAGGCCATTGCCCAAGTTGAGGCCACTCCCCGCATCATCCGGCAATACGTAGAATGCCAACGCAATGATGGCGTACATACCCAAGCAGAGCAAACCCTCCAAGTAGTTGGACTTTCCATCTTGAATCAGGAGCACCACGACCAAACTGGCGAGGAAGAAGCTCACTGTTTCGAACGTCTCGAAGTGCAGCGTCATTTGTCGATCCATGATCCAACCTAAAACGACCAGGAAAGGAGTGACGAAAAGGGCGATTTGTAGAGAGGACCCGATGGCCACGCCGATGGCCAGGTCCATCTTGTTCTTCCATGCGACGATCACGGCGGTGACATGCTCGGCGGCGTTGCCGACAATCGGGATTAAGATGAGACCGATGAAGGTCTTGCTGATATGGGCTTGTTTGACGATATCGTCGATGCTGCCGACTAGGTATTCGGCACACCACGCGACCAGGAGGGTGACGATGACTAAGACGATACCCGCCGCCCACGGCCCCAGAATCTGAGCTTCTGCACCTTCCTCCTCTTGCGCTTCAGTGTCGTCGAACAGATCTGCGTGCGACTTGAGCTGGAAGTAGAGGTACGCGACGTAGATGAGCAGCAAAATGATCGATGTTCCTCGGGACAAGATCATGATGTTATCTTCTTGCGACTTGTTGTTGCTCATGACGGCGTACAAGGTGGCTGGGATGATGAGCGACGAAGTGGCGACCGTCATAAGCGAGGACATGGTGGAGGCGACCGTCGAGTTGAAGCTCTGTTCTCGATATCTGAGACCGCCGACGAAGAAACAGCATCCCAAGACGAGGAGAATGTTGGACAGGATGCTACCCAGCATACTGGCCTGGACGATGCGGATTTCGTTCTTCTGTAGAGCTATGATGCTCACCTACGCATGTGTCAGCGGGTTCTTGTTCCTGTCGCATTGTGCGCACAGTGGGAGACTCACAATCAATTCGACGGCATTTCCGAAAGTCGCATTCAAAAGTCCACCGATTGTCTGACCCAACGGCACCGCCAACTCTTCCGTCGCGAAAGCGAGCAACGCAGCTAGGGGTATGATTGCGATAAAGTTGAAAATGAATTGCATCGCAGGCGCCCATTCCAGGATGCCGGCCAGAATACCGATCGGCACAAACACCAGCAGGACATTGACATAGTTCGTCCGCAGGATCTCCCAGGTCACATGTAGCACCAGGAAGGGGTATTTGATGAAGGCATTCTCATGTTTGTAATAGGGAGTGCCCGAGTCGGTGGTTGTTATTCTCGAGAGGAGTCCCGTTCGCTCGTTTGGATCTGCGCGGCCGTTGGGACCGCCATCTTCGGCAGGCATGGTAGTGATATTGGTCTGAGAGGCAGTCTTTGAGAATTTCTGGCGAATACTGGTCGCAGCTAAAGATGTTTTCCGCAACGCCGCCATGTGGGAGGCGTCACGAATCCAGGTCAGCTTATACTCTTTTGGTCCGTGGCAGAGGAGGAGAGACTTGGGAATACCAGGGACTGGGGCCAGAAGGGAGTGGGTGTAATATACTACCACCACGAGATGCACGTACCCATTCGAATGGGACAGGGAATCGACCTGGCTCCTAGAAACCGCCGCGCGGGAAAGCAGGCTGTAAGAGTGATACAAGGACAAAGAAATTCGAGCTCCCAGACCGGTCTTGTCCTCCGTTGACAGGTCGGAAGCAAGCTGGGATGCTCTCCTCTTGTATCTGCCAAGCTGCTTGGCGGAAAGAGGCACTGCTGCCGCGGGAATTTCTGGTAGGGAGGAGGGGAAAGAAGAGCACAAGAATACGGCGTCGAGTTGGGATCGAATACTGACGAGATGCGTGATCAGAATTGTCACTGCGATACGTCGGTGCGTTGAGCGGAATAGTGAGGCATGGCGACTAGCGAGGGACAAGCCAGCACTGCTAGGAGCTTTTACTGTGGGCCCCCGTAGCCAGCCCATCACGTCGCTCTGAACAAAGGCACTAGACGACACAGCCACTCTTGGCTACAATGTCTCCGTCAGAAAACATCTCGTCATTGGACCCCCGAAGCTTAAGGTATTCGAGAAGACAATCATCACCTTCAACCTGCTTGCTCCGTCCTGCCGCAACAAGCAGTGTTGCCGCGCCCAAGAGAGCGGAGGCATCCATCGACGGATCGCCACTCTCCGCTGAGGCGTTTGATACTCATGTCGCGCTGGTGTACTGTAGACGTCGAGCACTCGTAGCCGGGGTTCTTCTGTGTACTGTGTATGGAAATATGTGGTCGTCTGCTCAGGCGTGAGCCGTAAGCGCTCACTTTCCTTTTAAAAACTCGCACTCTTGGTGGCTTCCTCGGAACATTATGACGTCGGAGCCGCAGAGCAAGGCACCCGCTTCTGAAACGGGCGCATCGTGGTTAAAGTGGCCGGGGAACCAGCGATCATGTTGCCGCTTGTTGCGGTTAAATACCGCTCACAATCGCTATCCCATAAGCCCCAGCCTCAGAGGCGCCGGTACACTAGTGCCGTGAACTCGTCGCCGCCCCGAACAAGGCCGTAAATGGTCACCGTCTGTTCCGGGCCACTGCTTTAATCTCACTTTCGCAGGCTATGTACCTCGTACGTAGGTAATTATATCCAGACAACCGTGCTGGTAGTGACTTCAAGCGCTCAGCTCAACCGCCTCGACATCACCAACTATCGGGATTGGGTTTTGCGACCGCCGTCTTGACCTTGAAATGCTGACAGATGCTGATCCGGCGCCGCCTCCCGCCTTGCTCGTGTGAAGTTCGGCGATACCATCTGGGTTGAGTGGCATTCTTCGAGGGAGGGAATCCCGAGCATGGTATCAAAGGTGTTTATTCACAAGGAAGAATCTCTCAAATATGTCACAGACGTTAACCTCAGCGTCAGACAATCCGTACTCCATCGACGGCAGGCCCAAGTTCCAATTCCTCGGCCTCTATATCGAGTGCTTTTACACCTGGTACCGTCAAAAGCTGGCGCTGCGGCACTGCTCGCCTCGATGTTGGTGCTGGGCGAGCTACAATCCTTGCCCTTTTAACCAGATCATCCTTCATCTCGTTCCATCGCTCGAGTTCCTCTGAATGCTGGAGGACCTTGTACAATGTAGTGTCGGTCTGCGCTCGCCACGTAGATGCATGACCCTTCGTCGTATCGTGCTTGGACACAGAGCTTGTACCCAGCTTGATAGGTTTGGCAGTCTTGGCCATTTTCATGAGATGCGCAAAGACATCCTTGGACTCTGCGCGCAGTTGTTGAGTCTTTTCATCCCTCGGCGCCACTTTGAGATGGCTGGGATCAAGCCATGAATGCTGCACAGCACTCCGAGCAAGCTCACTGACCGGTACCATGAGTTCCCGATTCTCGGTCTTGAGGAAGCGCACGGCTGCTTGCAAACTCAGAATCTCCATTCTGAGTTGATCCGCTTCAGCCTTGAGTCGGAGAGAAGCTGATTCGTCGGCAGGGCCAAGCGGCAGACCTTGTCCGTCTGGTACCCCTTTCTGTTTGATGGCTTCGAGTTCCAGTCTTTGGCTGTCTCGAGACTCAAGCAGCCCTTGGTACTCGGCTTCGAGGCGCTGCAAATTCTCACTGGCCGTCTCGTTCTCAGCTCGAAGCTTGGTGATCTCATCCTTCATCTCTTTCACGCCGTCATCTTTAAACTTGGTCTCCTTGGCTCTTGATTCCAACAATTCCACCTTGACCTGCTGTTCCTCGAGTTCTTTATCCTTCTCGCTAATCCTGATGGTCTGTTCTTGGATTCTGAGCTTCAGCCGTGCCATTTCTTCCTGGAGGTCTTGTGACATTGCCTTTTTCGCCTTGACCTCTTTGGCGCGAACAATCCATGGCGCAGCTCGTCTCTCAAACTCGGTCGCGCCTGAGATATCGGCAGATTTGGTGTTCAAGTCGTCGGTCTTCGTCTGAAGGGCCTGCAGTTGCTTCGACAGGATCTCAAACACATCACTCGCATAGGTCGCTTGCATTTCGTCTCCCTGCTGCTCTGCCGAGACAGCGAATGTCATTAGCCGGATGACGCTGGAGTATGACAGCGGCTCATCGACTTCAATTTTGTTGAGCTCATTCAACACGGCCTCACCGACCTGCCGAATCGAATGGGTGACAGCTTCAGCACATGACTCGGCATCCGTGAAACTACCCCAGGTCGACTCTCCTGGGCACATGGACCGCGCCCGGAGATCATTCAGTGCGTGCAGCACTTTGCCCGACACATATTTGATCGTCCGAGCCTTGATGCCGAGCTGGTCCATTTTCTTCTCGAAGAGCATCGAGTCTTCGTCATCATCTTTCGGTGGCCCCAATCTGGCTTGAACGATTTTGGCCAGAATCTGCGCTTGACTTGCAATATTGTCGCTGTAGCTCTCAGCCATCGACATGGATGCAACCAACTCCATCGCCTTGTTCTCATGGGAGTCAGAGAGCAGTTTCTCGGACATGTCCACGAGAATGTCAGCCATGCGATGCAGATACTCCGAACCCTCATGAGCCAGCTCATCCCGGCGCAGCGCTTCCACCCAGCTCGTCATCGCTTGTTCGACTGGTTCCAGCTCAAATGGCGCGCCAGCATACTTCATGAAGTCGTCCGTAGAGCATGTCGACATGAAATGCACAAACCGGTCGCACAGGTTTGCAATGAAGTTCATCTTCTCCATGACAGCGAACACCGCCATTGGGTTTTCATGAAGGTCGGCCCTGTCACGCATACGCTCTGCCAACACAGCCCTGCACAGTTGTGCCTTTGACTTGATCCGTTTGAAACATAGAAGCGCTAGAATGGGTTTCTTGTCGAGTTCGAACGTCTCCGGAATGAATGGCTGCACAATTTCTAGGTGCAAGCTGGCCTGCTCAGCCCGCATCTTCCCGAGCTCGAGATCGATAGCCTTTAACTGAGTCTTCGCAGCCGAGTTCTGCAGCTTGAGGTTCAGATCCATCATCGCTCTAGATTTGCTGCTCATTTCGTTCGCTTCCAATTCGCTGATTTCCCTTGACCGCCGGAGCTCATCAATGTCGCTCTGGAGGCCCTGCACCACATCGCGGAATTTCGTCAGGGTATACTCCAGGTCTTCTATTGTCTTTTCTTGCTGAGCAACTTGTCGGTGCTTGTCGTGCAGCATTGCTTCGCTTTCATCCAGCTGATAATGAAGTCTCTTCTCTTCCTCCACATGGAATGACTCGAGCTCGTCGGCCACTTGAATATGCTCTTCCAAATCCTGAACCTGCCGCCTCAATGTTTCGATCATATTCCGGCTTTGATCGCGTTCAGCACTCATAGTTTCAAGGATCTCATCATTCGCCTCCGCAGCTTCTAGCTGTTCTCTGAGATGCTGGTTTGTCTCCTCGGACCTATTGAGTTTGGCTGCGGTCTCCTCGTATTTCGAGGCTGTCTGTTCAAGTTCGTCGATGGACTCCTGAAGCTCCTTGATCTCGTTCTTTAGGTCACCCTCGTTTTGCTGGGTAACGTCCCTCAGCAGGATCAAGGCTTGCCTCAGTCTTTCGGTCTCGCGCTCCATCTGAAGCCAGCCAGCACTTGCTTTCTCCTCGGGACTCATGACTGACGCTAACTCGCGGTTTTCTTCTCGGAGGATCTCTGCCTCCAATTCCAACTCTTCGTGCTTGAGTTTAAGAGCCTCCAGTTCGCTCTCAAACATGTCAGCACGCTCCTCGGCCATTTCTTTGTCCAAGGTTGCAAGTTCAAGCTCCGACTCGTGCTCAGCGCTGTGCTCGGGCACCTTTGAGGCACGATTCTCCGCATCCTCGTACTTGGCCTTAAGATCTTGGATATCTTGCTGGTTCGACTTGAGCTTCTTCTGCAGTGTCTGTATAATTCCTTCGTATCGCGTCGTCTTGTCTTCTAGTTCTTGGACATTCTGCAGTTGCGCCTGATCTTCCTGCCGTTGTTTCTGCAGTGTTCGGACCTTTGTCTCCAGTGTTTTGATTACTTGTGCCTGGCGTGATCTGTCCTCTGCGGAGGGGTTAAACCCGTTGCGTTGAGGAGCTGGGGGCTGTGAGCGTGTGGTTGGCGCAGGTGCAGCCACTCTAGGACTTGTGACGTGCCTCGCTGCTTCTGGAAGCTCATCCTCCTTTAGATCCGACGAGACAGGTGTCGTTGGCTCTTCTTCCTCTGCAACTGGCGGCGCAAGCTGTCCATCAAGATTGCTGGCCGCTCCTTCAATCTTCTCAATTCTCGGCGGAGGTTTAGCTGTCATAGAAAGCCTAGAGCCAACCACTGATGGTCGAGGCTGCATTGACATCGGCCTGGATGTAACCGGTTTTACTGGTCCGCCTCCTATTGACGGCCTGCTTGTATGGGCACTTGTTCTATTTCCAGTGCTCGGAGGTCCAATACTGGGTCGACCAGCCATACTAAGTCTCGACTTTGTACTCGAATCGGAGGTTCGTGCGGTGGTTGCGGGAGTGCCAGTACGAGGAGTCGACGTGCTTGAACTGGTAGAGGGCGGGGCAGGCTTCGTGGGAGATTTGGTAGGAGACTAAAGGTCCAAGTCAGCCACCAAACGAAGACAATGACGGATGTCTTCCACATACCCTCATAGACAATCGGGTGCCAGTTGTCGGGCCAGTACCGCCGCCCATCAGACTCTGCCGCTTCCTTGCAACGTCGGCACTAACCATACTCGACGGTCTGGCTTTCGATGCGGGGCCATTGGAACCTGGGACCCCGTTGGGCTTTGCACTCGAGCCCGGTTGGCTGAGGATCTTGACGGCCGACTCCCTGCGCACGAAGATGCCATGGTTGGGAGCGCAGTTGAAGTAGCGCTCGCCCTTGACTGATCCATCATTCTTGCCGGTGTCATCGGGCAACTCCAGGCCCAGCCACTCGCCGGAGGCTACATGCAACGGCCCAATGTAGCGGATAGTGCCCTGCTTGCCGTCCTGGGTCTCAACTTTCTGGCCAATCTTGACAATGAGATCTGCCATATCTGGCACCTAGTCGCTGGCTGTAAAGGTGCATGACAGAGAGGAAGGAAAGCGGCAGAACATGGAAATGCCGAGCCTCTCAAGGGTGGTGAGGATGAAGAGAGCGGAGGGGGGACAAGTCAATGTTTGCTCCTGGGTGCATTTGATTGACGCGTGATGGGCGTTGCAAGGGTCGCGCCCCCAGGCACGTGGGGGCCACAACGGCCTGCCCAACACGTGCTGACACGTGACGATTCTACGTAGACTCGTGCTTTGTAGGTCTGCCACAATGGTCGGTTCAGGTGTCACGTAGATAATGGATTCTTCTCTAAACAGCTATCTGGGGTATATTTCCTTTTGACCTAAACCAACCCCAAGTAGTGACGCTTTTTCGCAGCGCTTCAGGCCCAAATTCTGCCATCACCGCCCGACGCATCACACACTTGCAGGGTATCTTGCTCGAGTCGAGTGGGTGTCAACGGATACGTTCAAAAGCAAAAGCTCCTCGCCGCGATCCAACTTCACCCAAAACAACACGACACGCATTCATTGCCCAGATGCTGTAACAACGCAATAATCCAAACGTCTCCGCGTCCTCCTCTCCTGTACTTTTCGTGATAGCGTCAAAGGGTATCTTGCTGGACATAATCGCAGATAATCATGATTCCATATCCATGTCGGGGTATCATTGTCGTTTACTTTTCCGATCAATTCAGACTTCAACATAGCCTAGCGTAAAGGAAGATTCAAATGATTCCCAGATCCGTTCCCGCTGCCGGGGATCTGAGTGTGATGGTGTGGGCCGATGGGCGCCGGGTAGGAAGAAAAAGAGTGTGATGTTGGTGGCCTGCCCGAGTCGAAACTTGCCCGAGGCTCATGCTTGGGGGTTCGGTCTCCAGATATGCTGCCACCACTGCCGAAGGGAAATTTGTTGTCCTGATATCGTGATGGCCAGCCACCACTGACTGTAGTGTTAGAAGCATCTTCCTCGGGAAGATTGACGCCACTGTCATTCCAGAAGTGTCTATATCCGCTTTCACGACTTTCCATGGAGATGAGAGACGCCTTGCTGGCGTTGGATGATGCGTGCTTGAAAAACGTCCCTGGAGAATTATTCTGGTTCCTGCGGCTCATGAAGGACGAGATCGACGAAAGACTGCCGGGTTTGCGCAATCGGTCAAAGATGGAGGCCCTCTCCGACACCGCCGAGCTCTCACCATCAGCGAAGCTCGACCGTGACGGAGAGTCTGTCGAGTGCAGCGAGGGTGCATTCTGCAAGAGCTTTGACTCGAAGAAGGGTAGCGAGTCCTCGAACGAGTCGGATTTCGGACGGGGAATAGCGCCCTGGACCGTACTAGCATCCAATCCGTGTGGAACAAGCTGCGAGATGAGAAAGTCGATGGCGTCCTTGAGGCCCCCTGCATTGTTTCGCGTATACGTGAGGACCAGGCGTCCCTCGGAAGGTCCAAAAATGCGTTCCACGGAGGCGGTTGCCGACTTTGGCAAACTGCTCAACTCCGGGTTGGCATGGACATCGACCTCATACTGGCTTCTGAACTTTTGGCGAAGCTCGTTGAAGAATTCCGGGCTGGTGAAAAAGGCTTCCAGCTCATCCGACTTCTGGAAGGCGATCTCATGGCTCTCGGGGACCATGCCCAGGAAAGCGTCTACCGCTTGGGGTACTTGATACTCGGGACCGGAAATGGTGACGACGTCGCTGGCTAGCTCCGTGTTGGGAAAGTCAATCTTGCAGTTCCATTTCTTCTCCAATTCCTCGATTTCCGGAAGCCTAGCGATCAGCTCGCGGTGGTAGAGTCTGTTGATCACCACGGTCTCGGAGACGAACTCGGCGTCCTAGATTCATTCTGATAAGGACATACTCTCATCACTCGGGGTTTCATCATCGCTTACGGCTTTTTCCACCATGTCCATGATCTCCTGCTTTACCATATCCAAACTCTGCGCATTACGGGCTGGTGTACGACAGATGACATTATCAACCTTGATGTCATCATCGTCCTTGCCAACGCCGCCGCGGTCCATCGCATTGGAGAATTTCACAAAAACCGAGTATTTCTTCATGATGCGTTGGATGTGTTGCCCACCAATGCCAATGATGCGTTTATGGTACTGATCAGGAACGTGGAACGAGATCGACGCCGGCATCTCCTGCTCCACAAGATCTAATCCGTTCTTGGTCGCCTCGTACTGACTGCCGACGACATCGATGTAGAAGTTGTACTCGTTGAAACCATCGAAGATGATCTGGACGTTGCCTGTAGCAAGAGTCAGCCCATATCCCAGCTCATCTACAGGACGTCACCCTACTTTGACCCATGATCTTGTTGATCTTGCCGTTCTTCTTACCACTCACGAACTCCTTATGCTCGTTGGCCAGTTCGATCTTGACTCGCATCTGATATGGAGTTCTCTTCACGAAAGGGATCTGGTTGATCACCATCATTGCCGCTTTCACGGCGTCATCGGAGCCATTGATCGTGAATGTGAACTTCTCGAAGCTGATCTCGGCACCAGAGTTGGTGCAAATATCACTGAGCATGATCCGAATGTCCTCGGGTGACGGAGCTCGAAGGCTCGGACCCTGAGAGGGATCAGGCGTCATGATCCACCAGGATGCGCTGAAGAATTGACCAGCCTATACAGTCGTTAGCGCCTCGTCTGCGTGCGTTGAAAGAAGACAAATCCCGTACGAGAGCCATGATTTCTTTCACAGTCCTCTCCACATGTAAAACCTCGGTACCTTGCACGCGGACAAGACCTCTTTGACTACCAAGCTGAGGGAACAGGACGTGGGAGCCGTTCGTCTCCATGATCTTTCGCACCTTCTCGAGTCGGTCGAGTAGGATGTTGTCAATCTTGCTGGCAGACACCACCGCGTCCTTGGAGTAAAGTTTGATGCTCATTACCAGCTCTTTCAGTTTCTGCTTTGCCTGGTTGATACGCTCCTGGGTCTCCCCGGTTATGAAGATCTCATCTGCCGCCCGGCGTGTGGCATGAGGTGGGACGTAGCCAAAGACTCCGGGGAATGGAGGTGGAAAGTATATGGCCGTCTTGGTAGCTGATTCGATCATCTTGATGTTCTTCCCCGTGCGACCGGAGACCAACGTGTGCATTGAGACCTCAAGTTTGATCACATCGATTTTGTGTTTGAGCTGCCATGTGTCAGTACAGGCTTGATATCAAAGTCAACTAGGAGAGGTTACAATCTGGTCGATCATCATCAGAGCGCGGGTCTTTGCATGTTCGACGCTTTCCATGTCACCAAAGATGTTGACTCGATACCGGTGGTCCAGGCCACTGTCGATCTCCTCGCTATATGAGGGACCGGCCGCGGACGTATCAGCACTCCGAGGCTTGAGAAGAAATATATCTGTTCCGGTGTATTTGGCACAAAGGTCAATATGGCTGAGGACGCTGGACCGAATGCCGGTCTCGGCTCCGTCTAGAATCAAGCCTGGGTCAATGTCCACAATGGCCGAGCGCTTAGAGAAGTCAGCAGCATCCTCGCTTGAGGGCAAATATGTATTCGTACCATCATGATCGGTGTCTCGTTCAAGATCTTTGCCCGCATCTTAAACACCAAATCTCCGTCACCCGACACACAGACATTCGTCACCAGTCCTTGGGATTTTCTGTGCAGGGCAGGCCCAGCCTTTGGTTCTGAGGACGTGACAGTCGCTTGAATGTGACCTCCACTCTGTTCACTGATGTAGGCACATAACGAACGCAGCGTCTCCTCATTTTGCACATGGACCGGTAACTTGTGGGTGGGCGTGCCCTCGGGAGTCCCTGCTGGGAAGGTCCACCGCTGCAAAGCACCAGGACTCGAGTGTAGGATCTCGTCGGGCTCCGGGCCTGCAAGGTTTGAGGCAAAGGGTACATTGAACGAAAGGTTGACGGGCGAGGCCTCGGACGTCTGCTGAGACACGATTCCTGGCGAGCCTTGTGGACGTCTCAATGGTTGCGACGTCGGCATGTCCTGGTGAAACCTCGACATGCCAAACGCTGCAGGAGTCATCCGTTCCCAGCCATGACGGGCCTGGCCGGTGAAGTTGCTGATCTTGTGCATCTTCGGCGATGGATGACTCCCCAAGTCATCGACGTTCGGAAGGGAGTGGGAAGGAAGAGAGGAGCTATGATTGTTGCATCGAGAAGGCGAGAGTGTGCCGACAGAGGGATGTACCGGGGACAATCGTGAGCGAGGGGATATTTCGTGGTAACGGTGGGTGTGTTAAAGTTGAAAGTTGGACCTGAGGTTCAAGTGACGGACAAGACGCAGTCGACGATCGTAACCTCAGTGGCCTGTGTGCGCAGGCAGTTGGGACCCTGACGGAATAATCCAAGTCCAGTTGCGCTTCTGGTTCGCCGCTTCAGGGGGCTTGAGGAATCAAGCGTGATACACAACTCGCCCTCGCTTCCCTTGCTCTCTGCCTGGAACTAACTAGCTCACCACTTCTAAAAGGCAGGAAGACAAGCTCCAGTCAATGATATGCCCCCCGTAAGCACCCAACTAACCCCCAAGTGCACAGCTTGACCCGCTGCGCTTTGAGGCCCAAATGGCTGTGGTCGTTTAGTCTGCATAAGGAGGATGACGAATAAGAAGGTTGTTGGATGATGCTCCGCCCCCCACGCACCGCCGCCCACAAATCAAGGCAGTGAGGCAAGTTGTTCCAGGAGGAACCCACATCATCAGATTCGTACCGCGTCTGAGCACAACGACAAGGGGCGGCCTTCCTCTGCCACATGATCTATTCTACTGTGGCTTAAACATCTCGGGAAATGCTCAAGCACCAAGAGATGCTGGATGTCTAGATAGATCTATATGTCATTGAGCTGTTGACGTGGCCGCTTCCTATCTCAGATTACCTGTGCCACTTGGGTATCATAAAAAACATCTTTTGACGCCAGAACGTGTGTCTTGGGTAGGTGGATGGTGGCGCACACTACTCATATAGCCTTTCCAAACTGCCATTCAGTTCTCTGAGTTTGCGCGAAAGCAAGCCATGTCCTGCTTCGACCGGTGTGGGAGAAAAGCCCCGGGCGATTGAAGCCGAGTTCGACGACGGCCAAGGCACGGGTGAGCCACGAGAAGAGGTCGACGGCAGGAAACCAGGAGTGGGAGAAACGGTTTGCTCAACTTGGCTTCCCTCGGTCTCTTCGCTGTGCGCACTCTCGACGATATCTGTCGCACCATCTGGATATCTCGATGCGGGATAGAGGCGGAACGGAGTTGGCGACGAATCTCGCGATGCCTTCAGGTCGTCTTTCATGCCACCGGACCCTAACATGTCATCCAGACGATCGAAATCCGGAGTAACGGCGACCTGCGAAAAAGAAGACGCTTTCTCATCTGCGATGCTCGGACTTCGGGAATGACTGCCAACCGTCGGCTTGTACGGACTGAACCTTGGGTCCGGTAGTTGAACCTCATTCCGCAGCTTCTCCGTGCCGTCAGGTGCTCGATTCGCGAAGACGACGCGGATGGTGTCATAGAGATAGAAATGGCCTTTTGCCGTACAGCAAAACTTGATGTGGATAAGGTAACGAAGAATGTCTTTTGCGCTAAGCGGGTCGCGAGCAGCCAAAGCGGCCTGTTTCTCCAGTGTCGCAGCTTCTAGTATTGGGCCGGACGAATAACTCCTCTGCCGAACAAACGTTTTCGTGCCGGGAAGCATATCCTCCAGGTCGTACGGAATCAAGAAGAGTTTGACGGCAGTCTTGTTGGGGTTTTTGATGATAACCTGAAGTTGTCCTTTCTGAGGCACCCGATACGCTCCACCAGGAGGCACTTTGGGCAGCGAGACAAGATTCTTCTCTTGTCGATCTCGTGCATCCCTAGCCAGCGCTCTCCCAATAGCTGTGTTCTCGGGTTTCGTGATCTCGGCAGCTAACTCTTCGGGGTCGAGACTCGGTTGAGAGCGCCGAGGACGTCGACGAGGCTCCGGAGCTTTCAAGTTGCGCTCCAGGTCAATATTGCCCACGTATGGGCTGGGATTGTCGTCTGAGATTGATCTAGACGAACTCGCTGAGGGGTAGTTATAAAATACCGCCGGAAACGGAACGGTCACATGGGCGGGACACTTCAACCTGGCTGGGCAGTTACCTTTACCCATAACTCCGATTTGGGCAACGAAATCAAGAGGTTTCGACGCAGGAGTGGACATCCTACCTCGAAGAATCGACTCCTCGAAAGATCCAACCATCGAAGCACGCTGCCGAGGTGACGTATCCGCCGCCAACGAAGGTCGACGTTGCCGAGCCCAGGGAGGTATCTGAGGTGGGGTAGCCGGCTGGTAGGTGAAAGAGCTCAAAGACCGACGTATTCGGTGCCCGGGAGAGAATATCGCGCCATTATCCCGCTGAGTCTGGCCGTGTGGGAGAGGCCGACTGAAATTAGGTACCGCAGAGTCGAGCGGAGAAACGCGCAACGACTCGAACACGTTAGGAGGCAGGGTCTTCCTTCTTGCAGGTTTGCCCGTGTCAGGATGCGGCGGATCTTTCGGTGAGAAGTCTAGTGTAGGATTGTTGATCGCGTGAACAAGTGGACTGGTAGGAATTCTCATGACGAAGCTCGAGGACAGGCTGCTCCCCAACGAAGGTGCACGAGATCTTCTGAGCATATCTGCTGGAGAAATCTGTTGGTATTGGAGGCTTGCTATAGGTGGAGATTCCGCTTGCCAGGACGGAGGGGACGCGTCGTAGCGCTGTTGATAACGCTGCCTCCGTGGTGTAGAGGTCTCTGCATATGTACGGGGGTTTGTTGGATTCTCATCGTAGTCCTCGACTGGATCACTGGTATGAAGAACAGATAGAGAACGCCGCAGCGCATCAGTCGCGATTGACGGAGCTGGTCGTGGTTTGCCCGCATCCGTTTCCCGCCCAACATGTCGACTGTGATCAGCATGAGGATTAGTGTTCGGCTGTGGCAGAGTTGAAGCGACTTCAGCACAGAGAGCTTCCAGGCCGGGTTTGGGTACCCATGTTGTCCTTTGACCTCTCTTGATGCACTGAATCAACTCGTCTCTATCACTCGTGCGGACTGTAACCTGTTCCTCTTCTGAATGATCTTCTTGTAGTGGAGCGCTAAGTCCCTCTAGGGGTTCGGCGGGCTCAAACAGAAATTGCTCGTCAATGTCATCAGAGTGTGGCGCACTGTATCGAGCCATGCTGGAAGACAATCTCCGTCTCTTCGCTGGTGGCTCTACCAGGTTCCCACAGTCCAAGACAAAGGGCATGCTCTAGGTTTCCCGTGCCCCAGTCCTTCAGGGTATACAGGAGTAACTTCGACGGCAGGCTTCGCAATGAGCCCGGAAGTAATATGCCTGAGGCTGGAGAGACATAACGGTACAAATGATTTAGATGGAGGGAGGTCGATCTGGCACTATCGTTGCATGATCGATCACGTTAGGACTCGGCTGACGAGGTTCTGATTGGGAAGTGATATTGAGCGGGTAAGGGTTCGTGCTGAGGTACAAGGGTACTAGGAAGTGATAGAGGTGCACATGGTTCAGTCTCAGGGCAGCAGACAAGTGTTAGGAAGAGAGGATTGAAGAGCGTGCCATGTTCAACAGTTGCATGATGATTGAGTCATACTGGGCACATGCAGCGACAGTAGCTCGTACCTGTATGGGTGCCAAGGCGCCCCTCACCCTTCCCCCCACTCACCTACTAGTAGTCACCTGCCTCTCACCTAACACTCACCGAACACTCACCCTCTCCCGGCTATCCTTGACTTAAATCGGTTGGGAGCGTCAGGGTTGCTACAGTATGACACTACTCGCTACGCGCCATGCACGCAGCAGTAGGTGGTAGTCAGGGACGACTTATACTCCTCCGCAGGCTTGCCTCTAAGCCGTTAGGTCAACGTGAATTGCGGGCGGTCTCCGTGGCACTCGTCGGATGCGTCGGAATTCCCTCTGTTGCCCGATTCCTGGCCTGATCCGCCGAACATAATGGATGCCCAGCACTCCGTGCAATCTTGCAGTGCTGGGAATCAGTACCCAGAAACGACTCCTATGGGTTTTGATCACTTCCGCGAACACCCGCTCGCTTTCCATCTGCGCTCGGGGCGGTTCGGCTCAATGAACAAACGTTTGCACGTCGCTGCTTGTCAGTAATGAAGTACGAGCAGCCGCCTAGTCCACGCTGGAAACATTCTGCGAGCCTCAGAATCGGTTGTTCAACGACGACAGGTTCGCGGGGCCGTGGCTGGCTCCATGCACGTCAGTGTCGAAGAGGAATTCGTCTGTTCAATGCCTGAATGCCACTCATTGTTTCGAGGCGGAGGGCTATCTTCTCGAGCCGACCTTGAATGTTCACTGGTGGACTGGGTTTCTTGACCGAGTTGACTTGACTGCGCAAATTGTGAACCGATGGGAGAAAAGCCTGCATATGTCCTGTGCGCATTCCGCTCCGCTGCTCTTTCAGTCCCGCTGGGGCTGTACTGTCCACCATGCTGATTAAAGGGGCCTGTATGACGCGATGACGAGTGGGATCATCTATGAGGGAACAACTTCCAACAGTCCTCTGCACCAGTCGTTCAACACTGTGGAGAGGAAAGAAGAACTGGCACGGTTGCCATGAAGATCGGCTTCTGGTTCGGATGTCAAATCAATCTCGATAGCCGGGGAACTGATGCCACAGCCACGGAGTTGACGTTCTGTCGAAGGTTGTTCACTGGTTCAAATCTGATATCGTCACTCCCTGTATTTGCCGTATTCACTTGTGCGCGTTGGCTGTCCCGTGTTGGAAGATCTCAATGGCATAGAACGAGTGCTGAAGTGGCACTGCCGTTCCACCCTTCGCTTGAGGCTGCGACTGCATGGCTGCAACCCCGTTACTGTACACCTGAAGGTGCAAATAACTGGAGGCCGACCTTCACCGCACTTGAAGCTAAAGATTCTAATTCAGCTATTCAATAGGATTGCGAGCGTCTACCTCTCTTTGAACCGTCTACAGTTCTCACGGGCATTTGCACAACGGGTTTTGTGAACGAATGTTCATTCGTCGTGAAGGGCATGGATTGCGTCACTCCCATGGGATCCTTCGCCCGTGAACAGCAGCGAAACCTCGCAGTTCGAGTACTGTCGAAGCACTCACAAGAGTGAAGGCGCTCGACCACTTGCGAGAAACTGGGCAGAGGAAGGTCAATCCCATCCATCACGCAGCCAATCCAGCTGCGTTTTGGTTGGTAGGATCTCTCCCTACTTGGCGATCTCGTGTACCGTGCGGAATCTGAGCTTCGAACCCGGAATACCTAAAAAAGCCACTGAGACGATAACTAGACTATGGAGCTCTCGATCAAGTATGCGGAATGAGTGGGCAAGAAGGTGTCGTGATGATCAAGTCTGCGCACGGCAGGTGTATGTATACAGTGCGAAGGACGAACGCTTCCATGTCCCGCAACACTTCACACAATACATCTACCACATCAAGCCCGGATCGATTTTCGCTCTTCAATTCAGATATCCAGAGCGTCTGAACATGAGTCTCCCAGTGCAAGACCTTCAACACAAGAACACAGTAGAGATCAAAAGGGGGAAGTACAGCTCTAGGAGACAGGAGTCCATCTATCCAGCGATGGTTCTTTCGGCTGGAAACCACTGTCTCTGAATGTAAAGCCGGAGCAGAAGCTTCCAACGGGAGACTTTGGTATTGAATGCGTCGGCTGCAGGGATGGAACAGGTCCAATGCGTTTTAGGTACATCAACATTATCTACCGTCCCCAAAGATCGTTCTCTCTAGGGAGTACCTGAACCTACCACCCACCTCGCTGATCGACAGCATGATTGTCAAAGTGACGAGGTCTCAAGCGCTTCAGCCCGGAACAAATTGGATCGCCCCCAACGACCGACTGGTGACAATATTCACGTCAATATTCGAAGTGATTCCTGTGAAGAAGCAAGATCTTGAAACACAACCTTTACTGATCATTTTCGGTCTCGAAAATGGGGGAATTTCGATGCCATTATCAAATCAGTTGACTATGTTGGCGCCGAAACGGAGCCATGGGACAACGGCATTGTTTCTCTGCTTCCAGACTCGCTCAAGATATATGCGCCAGTATGGGTGCTGGATACGACAGGATGGACATTGCGCTGATCGCCGAAGAGCTCAGACTCTTACGAGTCTATCCAGTCGCTGTCGGTGTATTGACGCGCGTTCTTCCAACTGGGCATAATGTACCGCAACAGCGGAGCCGCGTGTACTCTTGCCGTGGCAGATGCGGCGCTTTACCTCGCCGTTTCGGTTCCCCGACAACTCACCATGGCACAAGTTGGCGCCAAAACCGGCTTCCATCAGATGTGGTCGAGAACACGGAACAGAGTTTGAGAGATTGGCCACACTTCCAAAATCATACAGCAGGAGTTGTTGGCTTGGGGCAGGCGGATAGGATATGTCGTGACGAAGAAGGTATGCTTTGGTCACGGAGCCACCATTGTCTATCGTGAGGCGCAGCGAAAGTGCGGGGGGGAGAACAACGTATCCAAGCTGAGTATTGTGACTCTTTGGACGGTGCGCTGGCCGTCTCCGAGTGCGTCGTCGTGGCTGCACCTTACTTCGGCAAGCTGATCATGAAGGCGAAGCATTTCGCCCAGTGCAAGAGAGGGGCTCGATTCGCCATAGTGGCTCGCGGCCAACCGATGGCAGCACACAAGTTGGATCGAAGGGCGTGATAAAACTTCAGCTTTGTTGTACTTGAGACTGTCCCACGCTAGGTAACACCAACGACTTGCTTGGGCGGGTTCTTTCAGTGAAGCAGAACTCTGCAACCCTCCAAACTTGAAACGACAAGAGTCAGCATTTGCTTTTCCTGTCCGGTAGGCACTACTTTGATTCCAGGGGGAAGTCGCAGATCGGGATAAGCCTGAAGCAGACGAACAAGAGCGTAGCTCGCTTCTGATAACGCAAAGTCCTTCCCCAAGCATGTTCGGAATCCGTGAAGAAACGGGATATAGGCGCAGCCGATGTGGGCGAGCTTGCCATCTAACCACCGTTCTGGTCTGAATTCGTGTGCGTCCTCGCCGAAGAGCTCCTTGCGACGATGCATATGATACGGGCTGAAGGTGATACCGGCATTCTTCGGGACGAGCACTGGGGATTCCCCATCTGGACCGCCGCCTTTCGGCAGAAACGTCGTTCTGACTGTGGACCGGGTGTTCATGGGTACTTGTGGGTAGAGTCTGAGGGCTGCAGCAACGATTAGCTTCGCTCCTCGCAAACAGCACTCAACGGCATAACCACGAAGACTCACTTTCGCTCAGAACAGCGTTTAGGTAAGACATATTCCTCGTATGTGATCTCGTAATCACCGTCTCAGAGCCGGCGACCTCATGGATCTCTTCACGCAGCCGCTGAAGCTTCTCAGGATGACGAACAAGATGGAAGATTGTCCAGGACATGGTGCACGCCGTGGTATCTCGCCCAGCAAGCAACACGTTGACGAGCTGGTCGCGCACCAATGATCGGTCTTGATACTCGGTGTGAAGGTCGAAAATAAAGGGATACTTTTTGGTGGCTTCATCTGGACCGTGGCTGCGGGCGTACTCGAATGCTTTCTCGATGAAGTGGTCCGCATAGCGTCTGACGACCTTGCAGGACTTTCGATAGCTCGGAGGATTGTACAGGAAGCTTAGATGCGCTAAAGGCAGTCGCACGGCGGTAACCCAGGTTGCACTGTCGAAATGTTCAGCAAATTCGTCTTGCTCTGCTTCTGACAGAGTCTCAATGGATTCGCCAAAAAGCAGCGTCGTCGTCGTCGCAAGCGTGAACCGGAAGAAGGCCGGCTGAAGGTCCACCACGCCGTTGGAATGTTGAAAGGAGGAGACCAGGTTTTCGACCTGATCTGTAAAGGTTTCCAAGTCTCTGGCTTGGACTCGTGCGAATTGTCGCCGGAGCAGTTCTCGCGAATGCTTCCAGGCCGGACCATCTTGGGTGAAGATGCCCTCGCCAAAGAATGGGTAACATGCAGGCCTTCGCACCCCCAGACCCACGTCTGAGTCCATCATCAGCCACATGAAGGTGGATTCGGCGGCAGGGATGACGCACCTTGAAAATGTGTTTCTGTGATAGCTTTGATGTTACGAGGATCCGACGTGAAGTAACCAACCAGACCAAACATGTACGCTGCAAAGGTTATGCCCAGGCTTTCAGTGAACTCGACTTGTAGCATCAGCGCATGATCGGTTAGGACAGTCTCAACATGTCTCTTGACAAGATCAAGAGCCCAGGGCCATTGGTGCTTGAATTCGCTCTGAGGTGGTTCACAGCCGTTGACTCTGGCGAATTCTGCTTCTTCCTGCAACCGGTCAATATAGACCACAAGTTCGATGAAAACTTCGCCTACCCGATGCCGACGGCGTGTGTCAAACAGCCACTTCACAATGATGCTGGCACATACCGTGAATAGCAACTTGTACACCAGTCGGCCAGTATACTCGGTCGCCGCCATCACGTTGATTGGTGACAAAGACGTGAAAGGTGTGCCGAAGAACGGAAATGTAAATGAAGCTTCATGATTGATATATGTGCTTCAGCACGGGTTTGTATCGAAATGGCATCGGGGATGATTTCAAGGGCCAAACCCAGTGGTGGACAAAGAAATCTGTAAAATTGGCAAATTCCCAGGAGAAACATACCTTCTTGGCCCAGGGTCTAACCAGCAGATTTCTTTGTCCACCGCGTGCCTGCGGCTTCCAAACAGGGCCGCTCCAATCTTGACCGCTGTTCAGCTCTTTTCCATGGTCCCTAACCAGGGCATGACTGCAGGAGAAGTGACTATTGCGCAACCACTGATGGAGCAGACTCAGGTCTTTCATGCTCGCCTCTTCAACGTCGTGGTTCCCACGCGCCCGCGTGCTTTCCAAGCAGTCCGCGAAGATAGGGAGCTTATCCGAAGTACAAACAAAATGAGATCCAGCAGTTATCGAGGCGCTTCCAGGTTTACCGCTAAACTATATGATGGTCATAGTCGATAAACCTCAAGATAAAAGTCGGCCGCTCATAGGATGGAAAGCGGCACTGAAACTTTTGGATCAGCGAGCTGAGTCGGTGGAAATTTCTTTTATAAGTTGGTGGACAGTGTTCCGCCCAGGCCAGCACCATATCAAGCTCACCCGTAATACTCAGTCGACCTGGTGATATTTGGTATCATGGTCTCAGACAAAAATTCACTTCCACCAGCCCTGCCCAGCCTGCCGAAGAGAACTCATCTATGCGGCCCTTCTCCTGCTCCAAGAGATCGAATCCTGGTCCTTGGTCGGCTCTACTTCTGTCTATTCTCGTCATGTTGGGGGCCGCATCTCTACCACGAAGAGTCTCTGGTTGACGTGTGTCCACCGTTCTTGCCTTTGGATTGTTCGAGTCAGTCTTGAAAGTTGTGCACCGGGCAGTGCTCTTTTCGAAACGGATGGAACCATTCTCAACTGCAACAGCTGCCATCGGGGTGATCCAGCTGTGCTATGAGGTTATCAACCATTGTCATGTTGTGCTGCGTAGCGCAAAGTCCATTCAGACCGAGTTGGCCTCTCTCGTTGAAGAGTTGACAAACCTCCAAGGTCTTATGACAACTGTACGGGACGCTTGTGGACCGTCAAGGCCAAACTTGTCGCTACAAGGCCAGAGGAGAGCTGAACCGATCTATGAGCGAATGCATTCTGCTATTACACATTACGAGGACTTGGTCAAAAAGCTCCGCGGAATTGTCATCAACATCTCAGGGTCAGAACATGGTGACCGTCCGACAAGTGAGCGGGCCCTACAATGCAAGATTGATTTTGAGTGCAAAGGCAGATTGGACAGGATGGTCCAGGCTTGGAGGAGTGAGAAGCAGCGAGGTGTGTTGGCAGACCTTCGACTACGGATCGTTGAGCATCAAAACAATATCCAGGTCCAGTTGACGGCCTTGGGACTCATACACTCTCAAGACACTTTGTCAAACATCGGCAGAGTCGCAGAGGATGTCCGGAATATGCGGACCGGCCTGATCCTCCGCAACCAAATATCAGCTGTTCAAAGCAATCCTCTCACAAGAGATTTCTATGACAGAAATCCTGTGCCTGAGGACGTCGTCAACAGCGTCAAGACGAACGTTCACTTCTACATACCTTCGTCAGTCGTCACCTTCTTTAAAGGCCGGCATGCACTTCTCGAGGAGCTCAAAGCAGAGCTCGCCAAACCGACAAGCAACGTGCAAAAGCGATTTGTGATCTATGGCTTTCCTGGATCAGGAAAGACCCAATTTTGCTGCAAGCTGGCACAAAATCTTCGTCCTTTGTTCTGGGCGATCTTCTCCATTGATGCGAGCTCTGGCGCGAACGCTGAAGCTTCAATGCGTGACATTGCTGCCCGAGGCAATGTAGCTGCCACCAAGGAAGCCGCAAAGCACTTTTTGGCCAATGCCGCAATGCCATGGATGCTCATCATCGACAATGCAGATGATGAAGATCTTGACCTGGAAGACTACTTCCCTCCTGGAGAGCGTGGCTGTATCTTGATCACCACTCGAGACAGTGACAAGAAACACCTCGGAACTATCGGCCCAAGATTCTATTCCTTCGATAGATTGGCGGACAACGAAGCCGAGGAGCTGCTTCTCACCACCGCAGAGGAGCCGTCGCCGTATAAGGAAGACGTCTTGAGAGAAGCGAAGAAGATATCAAAGACTCTACACTGCCTGCCACTGGCGCTGGTGTTAGCTGGTCAGACCATTAGAAAAGGATACGCCTCGTGGATTGGATATCTCACCTATTTCAAGCATCACCGTCAAGCTCTGGCTCGGAAGGCAATCAAATCCAGGGAAGAGCCCAACAAGCACGACCGTGAGCGTCGGGCTTGTGTCTATGTCAACTTTGAACCTCTTCTGACTGGCATGGAATCTTCCACGGACCAAGCAGCCAAGGACGCCTTCGAGCTCATGCAGCTCTTCGCATTTTTCCACCACCGAAACGTTCGCCGAGACATTCTGATTAAAGCGGTGAGGAACCCGGTCATCGAGGAAAATGCCAGGCAGGCGGAGCCGGAAGATTCCTATGCTTTTCCGCCACAAAGAACCAAGGGCTGGGTCGACAATATTAGATGCCGCCTGTTGCGACACGTCGAGCTGATACTAACCGATTCAAAGTACTCATGGCTATTCATAAAGCAAAGAACCGTCCTCCCTGCAATTCTAAGACCGGATGCACTGGTGGATGGTGAGCTAGACTCTATGCGACTTGACCAGGCAATCTGCCATTTGCAGAAGCATTCCTTCATCAGCCCCGGGGAAGAGCCGGCCACATACACTGTGCATCCCTTGATCCATGAATGGATGCGTATTCGCCTGGACCGTCCTGGGAGAGAAGCTATATGGTGCGAAGCAGCTGCTATTGCATTGGCTAAATGCATCGTTCTGGATGCCAATGCCTTGAGTCCGGAAAGAGTGTCAATGCGCACATCGCGACATTTCATCTCAACAGAGCTTTTGCCCCACATTCGTCATGTTCGACAATGTCAAGAAGATCTGGATGGTAGATTCAAGATCGCCCAACAACTGAAGAGGAGAACCTTCTTCCCCATACAAAGCGGGTCCACGCTCGCTCCTCTGGAAGCAATGCGCCTCGCGAAGTTCAGCATCGTATACTTTCAGTGCGGTGACTGGCAAGTTGCGAGGCAGTTGCAGGAACAGGTGAGAGCGTATGTCATCCAGGTGCGAGGCATGGATCACCCTGCTTGTCATCGAATCACTGCTGCACTCTCGGCAACGTACTATCATCTCGACATGTTTCCACATTCCATTCGAATGATGAGAGACATTGTTGCATCCTCAAGTCGAACGTATGGCGATGATCATCCACGCACATTGAAAGCCATTGACTCCCTTGCCCAAATCCTGTGCTACTCCGGGAGACTGACCGAGTCGCTCGAGCTTCATACGAAGGCGTGGGAAGGGTTCAAAGCTCTCGATAGCCACGGCCCGAAACACAAAGACTCCCTGCTAGCTCTGAGGCACCTAGGGGCTGTCCAATCGCGTTTTTTTCGCTATTCAGAGTCTGCAAGGCTGTGTGAGCTTGCCTTGGAGGGCTTCTATGACTGCAATGATGTCGAAGACGAGATCCTGTTCACCAAGGAAGATATCGCTTTAGCACTTGCAGCAGAGAACCGCGAGCCTGACCGAGCAAGAGCTCTGATGGAAGAAGTGCTGGAGAGGAGAAAGGTGATCTGGGGTGACGAAGGCGTCTATACACTTTTCGCCGAACTCAATTACGGCAGGGTGGAGCATGGCCTTGGGGATTTTCAAGCTGCTGAAGCGAGGCTGCTGCGAATTCTACCCATCGGCATCAGGAGTGTTGGTAGGATACACAACGGCGTGGTCTTAGCCGAGATGTTTCTTGCCCGGAGTTGGGTAGGCATGAAACGATATGCTGAAGCTGAGGAATTGTATAGGAGGGTGCTGATTGAGCATGCCGAAGGCGGACGTCGTAAAGGTTCAAACGATCACGTGCAGCGAATTCTAGCTGAATGGTTCCTGGTAGAGTGCCTGGACGAAAGTGGAAAACTTGCGGAAGCACATGAAGCTGCGGAGAATCTTCTTGATTCCTTGGCCAAAGTAGGTGATGCAGGCTATGGATTGAAGCATCCACTTCACGGACAGGTGGTGACGAAGTTGGCTGAGATGAGGAGGAAAATGGGTGAAGAAATAAGAATGGATGGATGAAAAGCTGCAGAGTATTTCCGATTGTGTGTCTCGTCGAGGTATGTACGACCATCAGAGATTGTGCTACACCACTGCAATGAGACATGTACGAGTAGGGAACACTTACTCAGTACAAGTAGTGGAAAGGGGTCAGATATGAGCCTGCAGAGCCTACTTGGATCAGTAGTGGTTAGTACGAGTATTGAAAAATGGATTTTGGAGCGACAGGCCTTGGCCCCCAAGGGAAGGCTTAATTCTCCAGATGGGTGTGTGCACACCAAAACAGCTAGCGTGGCCCTGTGCTTCTGCCGCCACAACTTGAAGCGGTGATGTCTGCGGCAGTTCTCATCCCATCTCATTACTTCGCCAAACTGAGAGACATTTGCTCTCTTTCGAATACCCGCAATCTTGGACACTAGACAACATGAGTGTCAAAAGAACTCGCAATGACGCAGACGCAGAGCCTGGGGAACGAGACAAGAAGAAGCGCAAGGGATTTTCGGTCGGGCCTGCCAATCTTCCTGATGGCACTTACAGGCGCAAAAGTGAGAGCTTCAGGACCGCTCCGAAGTTTGTCGTACTAATTCGTACCAGCCCAAAAGATTAAGAACGATCTCATTCAGAAGGCGAAGGTGAAGAAGGCCTATGCAAAAGTGAAGGCCCAGGAAGAAACTGCACAAGCAACTACACATGCAATTGCCTCCGGCGAACCTGCCGACCTCCGTCAAGAAACGGCACCGTCGAGCCTTCAGCTTCACCCTGACCGCCAAGCAATGCTGGAGAAGGACTATACACATGGCGAAGAGTCTTTCCCACACGAGGATGAACCTAAACAGCACAGAAACCTAGATGGCCGGACCCGACAGCATAGGTCGAAACAGTCGCGCTACAAGAAGGAAATGGAAGCCGGAGCTCAACGGAAGGCAGAATTCGAGGCCAAACGCAAGGTGAGGGAGGCTCGTGAGAAGGAGAGGAAGGATATGTCCAAGGCCAAAAGACCCGGTATCGACGGGAAGCTCAAGCTAGGTCGACAGGGGACAGTCTTACTCGACCGTATCCGCAGATTGACCGAAGAGGGGAGGATATGAAGCGTAAGTGCTGAGAAAACCACCTTTGCCTATCTGAGGAGCTCCCGAGTGGCACGAGGACCTGTTCAATTGCGAATTGATGCGTATCACTGATGCCGAGAATCGCTGATGGTCGATGCACGGGCTGGAAAATGTGGCGTGCCACCAAACAAAGACTCCTTCAACCCTCGAGGATGATTGATTCTCACAATGACCTTTGTCGTGAAGGACATTTGGGGAGACCAAAACTCGCTCGTTATTCGCTCTCACGCGGCTTATGGACAATGCAGATTGTCTATGATGCACAAACCAGAACAAAACCGGTGCTGCATCGATCGCCACAAAGAGCATACTGCCGACTTTGGTCTTATAAGCACTCCCCTGCCCTCGGCCTGATCAGAGATGTCCTTTTTCCGCGAATCAATAAACATACTTTTGACAAAGCCGTTCACGGATCATTGTGTCAACCACCACTTTTTCATTTTTCCGCGTCGGATTCACTGGCAACCACAAATATGTCATCGTTTACCATCACCAATGAAGATCTCTATACGCAAGGGCGAAGGTTCCATCAACTGCTTCAATCGTACAGGGGTGATAGCCCTGAAACACAATTTGCTTGGGACAAGTGGATAGATTTCAACAGAAAGCACCCACTCGTCGCCAGGGAAATTTCAAGTCAAAGCGATATTGTAGCAGACGACCCTCTCCGCCCCTGGAACGAGGCAGAAGAAAACCAGATGTACGTTGATAAAACCCACTGGAACTCGTTTCTTCGGGGTTGCGCCATAGGTGCTGGGTTTCGAATCGAGATTGAAAGCATCGTCACCTTTATGCGCTCTCAATATGTGCACATGTGGAGGAACAAAAGCCAATATGGTAAGTCCCCCTGGTCGACGATTGTGCCATGACAGGCATGATGCTCCCCTTCCCTCGTCGATACTGGTGCATGCTGACGTGTTCGCAGGTGAGACTTATTTAGTAGGATGGGCTATCCATCATATGCCAGCTCCGATATCTGAATTTCTCAGATGGTCCATCAGCCAAGAGGAGACGGCCGAGGAGAAATGCGAGTGGACAATCAATGGCTTCGAGCAACACCTTCTCACCTGGGCTGCACTCTTCGAGAGCAACTTGGTACAGAAATATTATGCGCAATGTCGGGGCTACGAGGACCGTCGCTTCTATTATGAACCCCAAACCGACCAAGTGGAGCAAGAGTTGTACATCAGTCAGCTGCGCACCGGTGGAGGACCGATTGCACACTTTCTTTATTCGAGAGCGGACCATCGTCGCTGGGCTTACCAGATGTTCAAAACCATCTGGCGTTGCGGCTTCGAAGACTGGGCCGTCCGAGATGGCGGCGTTAATGTCCCAAGGGACTCAGTGATGAGTGGATAGGGAGGGTCTGGATGCGTGAGAGGTAAGTGGACGTCCCTCCGTGTGTTTTCTCCTGTTTCTGGAAGCGGTGATCGCGAGCTCCGGTAAGTTTGCATGAAGGTGTGTTTTGCTTTGCTAAGTGAGCGTGAGTCTATTTCGATACCTGCCTCGTCCCCTTCCACCGGTCAACCTTGTTATCTAACTGATAGTTGATCCCACGAGACCATCGATCACAGTTCGTGCCATTGGGCTCAGCATCGTCAACTCCCGCACTAAGCTTGGTAAACACCTAAGATCTTCGTGAATTCGCCACCAAGTTCCTTCTATGACAATCGCTGGCGTCTCGTTGACAGAAGACAGTCCGAGCATGACCGGCACAGGAACGACCGTCTTCTCTCCAGCTCCGCTGTATCATCGCCGTCCGTGTCCTGCTCTGCCCTCGGGGTCATCGCGGGTTGCTCTGTGTTGTATCAAGGTAAGTGACGGATGATTCGGAGTTCGACACAGGAGAATGATTACAATACGAATCTCGTAGAAACCATCACATGGTTAGGTGCGAGAATGGTTTGAAGTGTCTGGCTCTGGGTTGTTTGGAGTTGAAGAACCTATCCATTACTGGACATGGTCCGGGTTTACTTCTGGAATAGACGTATAGCTCTAGCTTGGAGACGCCTATAAGAACATGATCAACATTTCCAAGGACTACTCGCACTCGTAGCATTTTCATACCTACAGTAATTGCTGCGAGGGCGCCGGGCGCGGGGCACCGACGAGCCTCTCAACACTGACTTCGGGATAAAGATTTTCCGCTGCCGTGTTTGTCACGTTTGCATTTCCCAAAGACGCATTTTCGCGCCGCGTCGCATGCGGAAGGGATATCAGGTTGACTGACTCCACCAACGCTGATCCGATGAATGTTGTGGACTGATGAGAAGACCTCTCATTTCTCTAATTTCCTATTATTGTTGAACCCGTGCTTGGCGTAATGGCGGCTACATTGACCTCGCGCGACGAGCCCAAGGCGGCAGAATACGCTGGAGGTATGCGAACTAGAACTCTGGCTATACAGCCGGTTGAATCCCATCGTTGCCTGTCTGAACGTTTGCTGACCTTGGCTTCACTTACAGATGAAGTTGCTGCTCTGGTGCTAGACCCAGGCTACTCCAGCGTGCGGGCAGGATTTGCGGGAGAAGACGCTCCCAAATCGATTGTTCCCACCTTCTACGCTTCGACCGGTTCTGATCGGTTCTTTGGAGACCATGTGATTGATGTGACGCGGGAAGATGTGGAAATCAAGAATCCTGTGGGGAGAGACGGCATCGTGGAGGACTGGGACGCCGCCGAAGCGCTGTGGAAGTACTCTTTCGCACACAAATTGACGGGCGTACGGCCCAACCGCGCGCTGCAGGACTGGCTCAACGATCCCAAGTCAGTGCCGGATTTGCAGAAGGCGATGGCAGATGCGGTAGACACGGAGCGTTGCCTGGAAGACCATCCTCTGTTCATGACTGAGCCCTCATGGAACCCGACAAGGGCCCGGGAGAAGTGCGTGGAAATGGCATTGGAGTCATGGGCGGCGCCTGCATTCTATCTGGGAAGGTCTGGAGTCATGGGCGCCTTTGCTGCAGGCAAGCCCAGTGCGCTCGTCGTGGATTTTGGGGCGTCGCAGGTGTCAGTGACTCCCGTGCACGATGGGATGATACTCAAGAAGGGCATTACGCGGTCGAACATCGGAGGAAACTTCCTATCACAACAGGTCCGCAACATGTTTGCCGCCAATGAGCCAGAGCCGATCACCATCACGCCACACTATCTCGTCCAGTCGAAACAACCGGTGGATGCTGGGCAGCCAGCCAACGCGGTGTTAAAGCAACTACCGGAGGGCTTTAAGCCACCCAGGCCTTCCTTCCGGCGGTATCAGGAAGAGAAGGTCGTGCTCGAATTCAAGGAGATTGCGCTGCAGGCGTGGAGGATCGACAACAACAATGGGCCGTTCCGTGGCCAGGGCGAACTCTTGACCCGGGAACAACAGTACGCGCATCCGTTTGAGTTCCCGGATGGATACAATCAGACGTTTTCGTCCGAAAGATACCGGGTGGTCGAGTCGATCTTCGACCCACAATGCTACTATCCACCCCCCGCAGGGTCGGAGGAGGGTCACCTGTACCCGGCACCAGACGCACAGGGCACAGTTATGGGACTGGTGAAGGGGGCCCTGGGCCAGGTGGATGTGGATATCCGACCGTTCCTGCTTGCCAACGTCGTTTTGACCGGAGCAGGTTCTCTGATCCGTGGTCTCCCCGAACGGATCGAGGCTGAGCTGAGGAAGAACTACCCTAGTGCACGGATTCGGGTGCAAGCGGCCGTTCAGCCCATTGAGCGAAAGTTTGGCAGCTGGATCGGTGGCAGCATTGTGGCCAGTCTTGGGACTTTCCATCAGATGTGGATCTCGAAGAAGGAGTACGAGGAACATGGAGCAGGCATCGTGGAAAAGCGCTGCAAGTGAGACACCAGGCATCGAGCACGTCGCTGACCGAGGTAAGCTATGGCGATTGCGACCGAGGCAGGCTATGGTGGTTGCGACCGAGACAAATGTGGCCGGGGGCATGAAACCATTGGTTCTGGTGTGAAGAATGGATTTGAGAACACGGTGAATTCCTGACTAGGCCGCTGGCGGGAGGACTGAATCACGCGCAATGGCAGAATCGGGAAAATGAGCCCGCAAGCGAACAGGGCGAAGTGGATGTTGAATGGGTCATGGCCGCCGCAGATGGAGCGTGGGATGCCAAGTCTGTCCTGAGAAGCTTGAACGCAGGTGTTGGGAGTGGGTGAATGGCAGCAGATAGACGAGCCCGCGCGATACCAGCCGCTAGAATCGCCGGTGACTTCAGGCGCAGGGGCGCAGGGAGCCAGGATGGCATTATTGGAGGCACCAGAGATAGCCAGCACGAAAGCGTGCTTTGCACGGTCGCCTAGCGAACGCTAAGGCGGTGAAGAGCGTCGAGATATCGCACCCACCGAAGAGAGAGCGGCGGGCGCCAATTGGGCGACCACGTCGTGTGTAACCTGTCAGCATCTGCAACACGATCCAGGCACTCGGGTCGCAGGTAGAAACAAATCCGAGCACCTGGAACGGACGTCGACTGGGTGCACCGTCCAAAAGAGCGCTACCCTCCGCCCGGACGTTACATCTCCGCTGAATGCGGACGTGGTGGAGGCATTGAGATCGAGGTCAAATGCTCGTACTGTTCAGCAGGTTGTGCTCGTAGCTCCGCCTCTTCAGTGCGTACTCACGTTGGATGATTTCCTGTAGGAGCACACAGTACTAGTTGGGTAGTTCGGCCTGAGGCCATGCAGGTGCCTGGTCCAGATTGCGAGCCTCGAGTCAATCGGGTGCGGCCCTTTTGATAGCTCGATACTTGCCCAGGCACTGCTTGCACAGTTCTAGGAGCCGGGTCCCTGGGTCCTGGGCCCTGGGAATTGGGCGTGCTGCCTATCAGAAGATGGGCAACGGCGCCCCTCTTCCCCATGGCGTTCATAAACTTTGATCTAGCCGTCTTCCATCCTTCATTTTCCCCGCCAAACGAACATGACTTCGAACCCTGAAGCAAGGGGCTGCATCGTTCCTGCAAATCATCGTGCCTGTTCTCATGCAGACCGTTGGTCGCAAGCAGGTTCTGTGGTCTGCGGCGTATCATCTGATATCGCATCCCAGCAAGGTCAAATCACTCAGCACAGCTTCATATTCAACGGTCGGCGATAGTGGAGGGTACGTGCTCGCCCTCCAAACCTGCGCCCCGTACGACATCCACATCTGAACGCAAGGGCCAGCTGCTAATTACCATTATTCAGAGGTGCTCCATCGCCACCGTCGACCTGACTCAGGGAACTCCTCCTTTCGGACGCACAGTTCTGAAATTCTTCCTCCCCCCCACCGCCCTCTCGTCGATCACGACTTTGCTCTCGCGCCACGTTGCTACATCCATCGTGTTTGGGCGAGCCGCCCTTCAACCCGTTCCTCCGTCTCATCACAACCCCCCCCAGGCCCCTGCCTCGAAGATCTTGCCGCCCAATCCACTGCATGGTCTCCCTCGCTAGCCACTTTCTGCCCATTGGTCACCGTTACCGGCTTGTCGGATCCCATTCCATTCCAAACCCACTTTGGGGACCACAGTACGAGGCCTTCTTACCACCAGCAAATTCTTTCACCACCACGGCGCCCGCCCAACCAACCTATTTTTATGCGGCTCGACCCGCCGTTCACCAAACCTCGTCCCCTTCCCAATGTTGGTCCGTCTGCCAGAAGCATTTGTGGGAACGGCTGAGCGACACGATTAGGTTTGGTTACTCCTGGTCCGACTTGTAGCTGCCTATGGGCAACTTCTAGAGGATTTACCTAGTAGGCATGTCAATAATTACACGACCGTCGGCGCCAACAACAAGATTCATTCGCACTATGGACTCCCCTCTGGTCCCAGACTCGGATTCCACCCGTTCCTCGTACGAAGGAGCGCAAAGCGATACTCGATCATTGACGGCCAGTATCACCGACTATCCCATGCATTGGGGACGGAGATATCACCGGTACAAGGAGGGCTCCTACTTGTATCCCAACGACGAGCACGAACAGACCCGGCTGGACGAACAGCACGAGATCCTCAATCAACTCCATGGTCGCTTGTTCTTCGCTCCTCTCGACCCAGACGAAGTTCGCTCTGTTTTAGATATCGGCACAGGAACGGTAAGTTATCTCGAGTTTTTTCAAGGAGAGGGGTGGTTTGGAACAACGGTGCCTCTGAAAGGATCTGGCAAAGTGCTCTTTCCCTTGACCGGCCATGCTCTTCATGCTGTCTCTTCGGACAGAGAACGGCTACCGTGGAAGGACCATTCCTGGGCATTCCTGTAGCTTCTTTTCCTGACTATGGATGCATTTACTGATATGAATCATTGAGGCTGCTAGGGTATATGGCCGATTGCTCTCGCTGATTCAAATCTCCTCCCTTGTGCCACCATCACCGGCACGGATCTTTCGGCTGTTCAGCCTGACGACGTACCCTCGAATGTGTACTTTGAGATCCAGGACTGTGCCGAGGAAGATTGGGTACGACAACCGGGCAGTGTTGATTATTGCCATGTCCGTTGCATGGCGGGTGCCCTCACCTCATACAAAGATCTGATTGAAACGTCCCGAAAGTATCTACGTCCAGGCACAGGATGGTTAGAATGTCAAGAACTCCATCCTCAACCGGTGTCGGATGATCACACCATCCCTGACGATTGGCCCATGAAAGTGTGGGAGGAGAACCTGCACCATGCCGCCTCCGAACGTCTGGACCCGCCTCGGCCAGTTCGGATCGCGCCGAATATTAAGACTTGGATGGAAGAAGCAGGCTACGTCGATATCCACGAGCACATCACCAAGATTCCGTTAGGGCCGTGGCCGAGAGACCGGCGGTTGAAGAACATTGGCGGCTGGTGGCTCTCCAACTATCTCGCTGGGTTGCAAGGCTTTACCTACAAACTGTTCAGTACCGACGGGTTGAGGTGGTCTCGAGACGAAATCGAGGTTCACCTGGCCGATGTCAGAAGAGCCGCGCTGACAAAGTCGGTCCATTCCTACCAAAGGTACCACGTTGTATATGGACGCAGGCCAACTCGAGAGGAGGAGCACGTGCTAAGCTTGTATGGCCCCGGGTAATGGCCAGCTGGGCACGGGAATTGAATCACTACAGGCGGCACCAAACACGAGGTCTCGGTCAAACGACATACACAGATGAAGAGTCTAACAACACGGCCACGCCATACACTATATTTGTCCCTCCGCACTGCCAGCCAATGCAAGCGCGAGAAAGGTCATGGCATGGTGCTGTGGCGCCAGGGACGCGTGGGGTGCCTGCACATGGTCGCCATGCTGCCGGAAGCCCGACCACCATCAGTTATCTGCGTGGGCGCCGCGTACCCTGAAACGACATGTTAGCGTGAGCGGGCGCCTGCTCGACCGCGGCAGACGGCGTCGATTGACGGTGGCTGGATGTATTTTCCACTGAGCAGGTCAGGCTGGTCGGGAGGGACAAGGAAACGACGGAAAAGGGATGCAAACCGGCTCGGCTACCATGTACAAAAACTTAGTAATGAGTCTCTCCTCTTTGCTGTGGTCGCACGCTGACAGGAGAGAACTGGCCGTGTGCATTCGGCTGCTAGCAGTAATACTACCACAGCGCGCTGTCTAGTCTGGCTTCGGGCACTGACCGTACGGCCAAGTGGGATCGGTTTCCAAGTTGTCACCTTGGATGCCTTCGCTTGTGGCGTTTCCATTACCCCTGCACACGCGTGACCGTGACAGTACCAGTACGAGTACTCCGTAGCGACTCACGAGAGTCAAGATGATCAGCCTCGCTTCGGATACTGAATCATGAAGACCCATGATCGCCATGTCGGTGTTGTCGGTTGCACCTTTGCACCGATGACTGCCTGTTGAGGCCCCCTGTGCCTTCCCCAAGCAGCATAGCGACGGTCTGACGCGGCGGGAAGCAGGGGGAAACACCAGGCTTCCTGCCCGGGCGCCAGGCCACTCGTGGGTCACCCCCAAGTACCGGCTCCGCGATGCCGTGCGTCAGACGTTGTCGTCTCCACTGCCTCCCTGCCTGCCTCCTGTTCTGAAGCTTCGGCCGACTCTGCTTCAGCCTTTGTCCTTTCCACTCAGGACGTTTGATTTCCCCTCGACGCCCATGGTGCCATGGTACCATGGTGCCATGCAGTCATCCTCACCTCACTACCTTCCCGTCCTAGGGGCTGGTCAGGCCACCACTCGAACCCCTGGAATGGTCCGCTTCCGCGGGACGACGCGCTCATACCCGGCGATATTTTACGCGAGAACCACGACCCAACGCAGCTGGGTTCGTGGTGCGTGCTTCCTTGCTGGCTGGTGACCAGGCAGCTTCTGTTGGGTCCTCTGCGGGCAGCGGGTGCTTGTTGGCTTGTTGGGCATTGTTCCCTGCCTCGCTGTCATCATCTGTGTGGTTTGTCCTTTTGCCCGTTCGTGCCCAACGCGTTGAAATTTTCTGCGTAGAGAGGCTGGCGAGCTCTTCCGAGATCTGGGTTCGCTCTGTCTCCGTTACGGACACTTCCCGCGCACCAGGCAAATCGAACGGCCAACTAGGGTTGCCCTGGTTCGAGAATGCATCTCTCCTGCCCACGCAAGACGCGAGGCCAGATCCCACGAATCGACCTATCTCCGTGTGCAGGTGCACAGCAGGCTCCCTGCGGAAACGGGAGCATGGCAGCCGAGCGAGAAACATGCATGCATGTCCAACATCCCCGGACGCTCGCTCACGGTGAAAGGCCTTGGCCTTGGGCGCGAGTTTGAATCAGAACTTGGGGTGTGCACGCAAAAGGACCGGTCGGTTCGGACACGGTACTCCGTACATTATATGGGCTTACTATATGCTTGAGAATCCTTCGAGACGCCGCCACATGGATGAGGGCGGCCGTCCACTGGCGAGATGTTGCATCCCACGCTCTGCTAGTCGTCGATGCCTCCGGTGGACAAAGACACAGACCTGTGAGTCAACGAAATGCATCCATGATCCGGCACTTTTGCGGACACGACTGAGGTGAACTCAAATCTCAACCTCGCTGGCCTTGTTCTGTGTAGGTCTCATCCATGCGTCCTCTCTGGTGAACATGCACTGTCAATACTGCACCGCATGGCTGACAAAGTGTCCAAGCTTCTCGGCCGATGCACGATCGTTCGCTTACCCTTGTCTCCTTTTCACTCGCCAGCGGCGGTGTCGAAGTGGCGGCCTAATCTTGACTCGCGTATCCTCCCCTTCACCTACATGGTATGCACACTCAGTGGTAGGTATCGCGCTTCAGTGGAAGCGCCGCCCTGTTCTTCACTTGTCTGTCTCACTTCACTCGACGCCCCGGCAGTTGTCTCAAATCGCCGCTTCTCAGTACGTACGTACGGAACTATTGTCTCGGTACTTTGGCCTGATTAACCGACAGTAATGCACGCCGCCATGTCCGTCTAGACGGGGACGACAGTATCTCCGTTAAAGTATCTCCGTTAAATCGACAATCTGACGCAACTCCGCCGTCTGTCGTCCGCCGTCCTATGTACATCCCAAGAGCCAGAACAATGAAACTCATCGCCCACCGTCACCTAACTGCCCAGCCCAGCCCAGCCACGGGACTAACGGTGTCTCACCACAATGGTCTCTCCTACTCATGCCAAAGTACTAAAGCAGCACCCGTCCCAGTAAGCCATTAGGCCAAAGAAATAACTTACAGTCTAGCTTATGTCCGACCGAGTACGGAGTATGGAATATAGAACATGAAATGCTAAGTCTTGGTTTCTGTACGCGTAGTGGAAAGGACGTGATTTCGCGAGCCAGCCATGCATGCATGCATGCATCAATACCATCTGAATGACAAAGTTGATATAGAAGTCCCAGTCCCAGTCCCAGTCCCAGTCCCAGTCCCAGTCCCAGTCCCAGTCCCAGTCCCAGTCCCAGTCCCAGTCCGCAATGCATATACTGTACTTGTAGGAGCCCATGGATCTGATCATGTGAAATCCACGTCCATTACTCCTCGTACATACGTGGCTGGAGGTACTGTACATAGCCTCGATCCGAAATTCCAAAGTTCCGAAGTCCCAACCCTTTCGTCTCTCTCTCTCTCTCTCTCTCTCACACACACACTCACACACACACACTCACACACACTCACTCACACACTCATTCTAATAATCAACTCAAGCAGTGATTGAGGCAGAGAAAACGGATCCAAGAACTAAGAACTAAGCATCAGAAATCCGCGTACGTATCACTACTCCATCGTACTTCGTACTTCCACTGGCTAAGTAATTTAAATATACGTATACGTATACGTATACCTATACTTGTATTTGTATTTGTACTGTCCTATCCTGTCCTGTACGAACTCTGTACATCACACAGGGAGTCTCGAGGATGGGTATATGTATGGCTACACATGACATAGTATAGCATAGAATGGACTAGAATATATTGAAACACCGTAAGTAAGGAATATGTGAGGGATGAGTGAGGGATGAGGGAGCCCGTGGGAAATGAGTACTCGTAAGTAAGGAGGAAGAAACTTCAACCAAGGATAGAATGGTGCCATCCCTTTGCTGCTGGACATGTCTCGCTTGTTTAAGGCGAAGAGGACGCAGACCAGCCATAAGGTACTACAAGTACAGCATGCGCGTTGGCCCGCCTCCTCAAGACGTCAATCAAGTTCACTCGGTCCGGAAGATTGGACTTGGTGTAACTTCTTTCGATTCCAATTACATTAGAGCATCGCCTGGAGTCCGTAGCTCTCAGGCTCTTGCTTTTGCTGCTGTTCTCTCCTCTCTCTACCGTGGCCGCCGTCACACCTCCACCAGAGCCTCGCCACAATCCCTGGCCGGGAGCTCCATCCATACTGTCCGCCCTGCTCACATGCCAAGCACCTTCTTGGTTCTCTCGCGTTCTTCTCTAGCCAACCTGTCCCGGCTTCACTCCTCAGCTCTTGCTGCTAGATCAGGACTTGATCTGGGCTGATGGTCCGCAATATGGTATCGACGACCCCAGTCATAACCATATGACACGGCACATACGCCAAAAGCGCCACGCATGCAGTATGTTCCTCCCAGGTTTTGTTCGAAAATGTGTTCAACGCAGAAAAGATTCGCTGCCCAGCAGATGGGTATTAATAAGGAGTGTTCCTGCCAATCCCAGTTCCTGAATCTATGCACAGAGCGCCGTTCGACTTTTGGACTTGACGAATGTAAGAACATTCTGACCCGGCCTAGCCAGGGGGGTCCTCCCAGGCTGAAAGCAGTGATCATCAACAAAAGGAAATTCATGGGTATCATTGCATCATCATCACATCCTTGAGCAGGGAGCAAACGAGTCCTGTCTCAGTGTTTCTCGCGGCTTGGTTTCACACCATGGGGGCGCCAGGCTGTTTAGCACCAAGCCCACCCAACAGAGCCTCGGGAGGAACCCGGTGGATGTTCGAATGCTTGTCCGCATAGGGCACGCTGGGTACGGTCTTGTATCCAGCGCGTCGTCGCTGAATGCGATTGAGGATGATGCCGATTAAGATTATAAGGAAGATGGTGCCGAGTGCTGCACAGAGGGCAACGAGGATGACTATCCCAAGAGAATGGCCGCCTTCTAGAATGACCGGTCAGTACAAGAAAAGGTGTGAGATAGGCAAACAACTTACGATCTCCTCTCAGTACGTTGGTGTTGGAAGTGAACACCTGACTGATGCTGCCTGGGCTCCCATCCGCTGTTGAGGCCAAGATCAAAGGTTCCATATGGGTGCCATTGAACAGTGCTGCTGCCGCATTCCCAAAGCCTGTGATGTTGAGCTGGCCACTGACCAGTAAGGCATAGTCATCGTCGAGATACGGGGTTGATCGATGATTCCTTGTCAACGGCATGATCTGCAGGCCTCGGATGCTAGTACCAGTGCTGAACACATCCGGAACAGGCCTCACATTGGCGTCGTCAATCTCGACCAAGAACGTCGAGCCATTGGTGGCAGTGCCAGCTACCCACATGTGGGTTGCGTCGGTGGTGGCTGGGCAGAAAGCAGTTACCGGTCCTGGAATACCAGCGACTGCCAATACCTCCCAAGTCTGACTTTTGGTGTTGTATGTTGCGAGGGACGTTTGATTGCCTTGGACCGTCAGGTTCCCAGCAGCCAGAAGTTCCCTGCTACTTCTCCAGAACAAGGACGATACCGTGCCCTCCAGGCCAGTGCCGACAGGGCTCCACTGATTCGTCATAGTGTCGTAGTTGCACACAACTGGGCAGGACAGATCCTGTGACGTGCCTGAAAATGCTCCACCCACGTAGACAGCTGAAGTGCCTGATTGTGGAGCAATGGCATTGACAACCACGTTAGGACCTTGCAGGGAAGCTGGCTGGATGGTTCGGAATCCAGCAGTACTCATGTCATACAGAACTAGGCCAGCCACACTGGCATCTCCGACTTGTCCAGAGATGTTGCCACCGGCGAAGAGAATATTTCCCGAGAGAGCCATGGACAGAACGGTCGAGTTGGCGTCTAATCCTGGAGGAAGTCCAGTTACTCGGTTGTTGTTGGAGAAGTTCAAGAACATCAGATTCTCAATGGTAGCTCCACCGGTGGCAGTTGCGGCGAAATGACCGCCCAGGATCGTCACATTCTGCTCGTTTTCGGTGTAGTAGAGGCCTGCGGTCACTCCGGTAACGTTCTGAACAGCTTGAACGGCTCGCTTCTTGGTGCTGGGCACTGATTCGCTGGACGTAATGTCAATAGGGAGCTGTGAAAGAACGACCTGACCAGACTCTGATCGCATGCCGGCGGCTCCACTAATGGCCAATCCAAGGGAGGCAAGTGTGCCAGCTCCGAGCCAGGTATTGTTCGGGAGGAAAGTTGCAGCGAACAGTTGACCAGCCAAGACTTCCTTTGGAACGTCCAGGTGGGCAAGCCATGCACTTCTCGACGGCACCCATATCGCCAACCCCGCTGCTCGGGCTGCTGGAGTAGATCCAGAGCTGCGGATTTGATTGAACGGGCCCGTGAAGGCAATCACGGTCTCGGGGCCGCTCTGAGAGATGTTCAGCTGCATTGGCTCGACAGCTTCAACTGGTCCATCGAGTCCAGCACCTAATGCCACCCATGTGTCCTTTGAGTACTGGTACGCAGCGACATTGCTCAGTCCGTTCAAATTGTTCCGGGCAACGTTGCTGAAATTACCCCCAACGTAGAGGAAGTCACCCAAGCTGTAAAGGTCGCTGACAGCTGAATTAAGCCCACCGCCAGGTAGAGAAGAGGCGTTGTTGTTTCTGAAGGCCATGATGTTTTCAAAAACATCGTCGGAGAAGCGGCCAGCTGCGTACAGAGTGTCGTCCTTGGCAGCCAAGGCCAGTACGTTAGCATTTGGATTGAGCATGGTCCCAGCATTGTTGATGGCGGATTGAGAGAAGTCGACGGTGGCATAGTCGATCGTGCTGTTGTTAGGGTCATAGTCGAACAGGCCATTTAGACCGCCAGTGGTTGAGCCGGTGAATCCGAACTTTACTCGAGATGCGACCACTAATTGAGCTTGTTGCTGCCCTGACGGTCTGAGGGTGACAGATGGTCGGAAAGATGTAGTGGTGGCGTCGACGTGGCCTTGAAAGACGATGTCGTACTTGTCAAAGTTGTTTGTTTGGAAAAGGGTGGTGCCAAATGACTGCTTGCCATCCTCTGTCAGGCTGCCAGTGACATTAACAATGGCACGCGCGGAGCAAGAGCTGTCCTGCAAACAACCAGGCGTGTAGACAATGATCGAGTAGTTTCCGCTTTGCTGCACATTGGGCTGGAAGACGATGTTCGCCGTGTTCACGTCTTCAGGGCCGACCACGATCGTGAGGTAGTCGGACACGCTTTGCATGGAGGGCGTGGTGTACCACGGTCCGGTCGCAGTTGCAGTGGAACCCAGGCCATCAGCTTGGCATGTAGGTTCATTGAAGGACTCGATGGCGTAGGAAAAGATATCGTTCTGAAATAGCTCGATGCCGCCAAGCCCTGCTCCATCTCCATACCAGTCCGAGATGTCGATGCTGAAGCTGTTCATGCCGACCATATTGACGAAAAAGAAGTCCTGATACGGCTGCGTCGCGTTGTACTCGGCCAGAGGACATGTCGATTGACAGGAGATGAGATCTCCTGTCGCTGGGTCGGTGGTGGTGAAATTGAGGATTCCATTAAGCGGGTGCGCCGTAAACCTCCACGTCTTTGTGCCTCTTCCAGCTTGGCTCGTCTGCCACAGTCGCAGTCTGGTGGGTTCGAAGCCAAATCCGAAATCGGCGCGCCATCTACCGGGTGTATTATCGGCCAGCAAGAAGTCGGACGCCGCATTAGAGCTATTCGACGGACAGACAATCTTGTCACCAGTTGTTGTGTTTCCCTGGGCGGAGATGTTGGCGGTGGACAGGTTGATGACTTGAGTCTCAGGGTCCTTCAAAGACGAGGTGGAAGTCACATTGCCCAAACCTGTAAACGAACCTCCGAAGACAATGTGCCCGTTGGGAGCTTTGGTGATTGAGCTGACTGGACCATCGAAACCAGCAAAGGGCAAGCTGGACCAGTTTCCCGCTGCCCATCCGATCGCGTTGGTGCAGTTGCCGGCGTCAAACGCACCGCCGACATAGAACATGGAGTTTTCGTCATCGCAGTAGAGCGCTGATACCGTCCCTTGTACGCCTCCGATCGCCTGGACCTCGAGCGTGGTGGCGTCCAACAATGCCAAAGATCGCGCCGCGACCCCTCCGACGCTGGTGAAATTGCCTCCCACGACAATACCCATTAGTGTATCATTGACCACCAGCGGACACAGTGCTTCGATGCTGGCGTCGGTGGAGGAGAGCACGTCAAACGCGCCGTTCGGTAAGTGTGATAGTATTGATTGTGTGCCATTGTTATTATATCCCTGCTGCTGTCCGACCGAGGTGTAGACTGAAATGGCATCGAAATTGCCGGCGAGCGTGACCTCACCGAGCGATTTGAGGTCGAGATTGGGCGAAGGTACGGACTGAGAGATGCCTTGCGTAGCAAACAATAGGAGAGCAGACGACACTTTCGTGCCGAACCGTGACAGCAGATGCATCTTGGATGTGCAACCTGTGCCTGCGCCGTAGCGACCAGACAGAGAAGGTGTTTGTTACGACGGCGGTATTCGGAGAGGCATGAGTGATGATGCAGGTACAGTGTGCGTGGTAGATCGGAACTTGGACGAGCTTCTAAAACTGGGTTTTTCGGAGTTGGGGGTTCGAGCGCGGTGGGATTTAGCTGATGACGGACACGCGTGGACAGGACGGCGCAGGCGCAGGAGCAGGGGTCCCTTGAAACGGATTGTGCGGTGGTGTGTTGTATCTCACAGGGCCACCCCGGAACAGGACGTGAATATCGACACGACGGACAGGAAGGAGCGACAGTCGTAAAATACGTAGCGATATGGAGGTGCAGATGCAGGAGTGGGAAGGTGAAGTTGTAGATCCTGGGACAAGAAGCTGCAAGTGACGAAAAGAGATTGTCCGTCACAGAGGCCGTTGTGGCTTGAGAAGCACTGGAAGAACTTGTTTTCGGGCTCTCCACCTGCTGTGCAACCACCTGCAGCAGTGCAGTCGCCAATTTGACATGATAGGCTGCCGTCACCCAGGAACGCCTCCAGACCCCGCAGCCCAAGCTTTTTCCGTTGCTGCAGTGTCGGCGTTGAAATGAGCAGTGCCAGCCCGTGTCACCCAGTCACGCTGCGGAACGCAATCGGGAGCGCAGTCAAGTGGGTGTGTACTAAGTGGGGGCCTGGGTGGGTGGATCACAGGATTTACTGCGAAGAAATAAGAAATTAGGAATATCTTAGTTCGCTCCGGTATTGTATAGTAATAATAATACTAAGTCTTTATTTTAAAGATTATTTTATTTATATTTATATAGCCGATCTTACTCTTCTATAGACTATATAAACTAATTAATAAGTAACGCTAATACTATATTCTAATATATATATATTTTAAATTAAGTTTAATTTAATTCTTCTTAGCTTTTTATTAATAAATTTTAAGGTTTTATTTAGATACTCTTTAAAGAAGACTAAAAAATATTTAGAGGCTTCGCTCCTTAGTATAACTGCGTCCGCCTAACTAAGTCTTACCCTATATAATTAGACCGCCTAAAAGAATTTATCCTAAAGTATATTTATATAAAAATTAAATAGGATACCTTTAAAGTTAATATTATAAATCGCTCCACATAAGGTAAGTATACAGTCTAAGGGTTTACTCGCTAGGGAGTAGTGCGTAGGATCTAGCCTGAGGTAAAGGTACACGGTTAATTATAACGGCGTATAGTGGAATAACACTCCTGTATCTAAAGGTAGGGGTCGGAGTATAACTAAGTTTAACTATAAAGGTTCTCTCTAGGGGAACCTTTATAACTATATAGCTATATTCTTTACCCTAAAGTAGTAAGGGAATTAAGTATATTATTATAATAGGTGTATTCTACCGCGAGTATATTAATACACTAGTACACTAAATACTCCCTCTTTCGGAAATTATATAACCCTTTATAGCCTTATTAATAAGGCTATCTTTTCTGTTTAATCTTTCTACTTTATTAGCCCTCTAGCCGCCTAAAGGTTAGTTTATAATACTTTCCCCTCTTTAGCCTATTCACTATCCTAGTATACTTAAGGTAAGCTATACCCGCGGCTTAGGCCCCCTTCTCTTTCCTCCTATCTATAGCTAACTATATAGGCCTTCTATATTTCTAAGGCTAAACCTTATAAATCTTCTAAACCTTAAAAATTATAGTAAGAATATAAGGATAATATTACTAACCTTCTTAAGTCCGATCCCGATAACCTCGCTATAGTGGTCTATACCGCCTACACTAATAATAGCGACGTCTACTACTACTTAAGAGAGTACTCCGTAAAGTACGCGGCCTATCTCCGCTATTAGCGAGAGTATAATAGTACTTTCTCGGTAGAGGAGTTATAAAAGGTAGGGGAGTAAAAGAAATAATTAGTAGCTAAGTTGAGGGCTAAAAGGTATAAAATTATATATTTATAAAAAGTAATATTAGACACTTATAAGGCCCTTACTAAAGCTTAAATATTACTTACCTCCTTTAAGGCTAAACTAGCCGGTATTAAGGAGGAGGATATAGATCTTTAGGACTTATTATCTTAGCTTAAAGAAGTCTCTTTCTAAATATTAAAATAGGAGCTCTAGACTCTAGGTGCCTTTAATAAGGTCGCCCCTAAGTAAGAGGTAGCCTTAACTGAATTTAACTTTATCTAGACGGACGCCCCCGTCGTTAAGTAGGTCGACTAGAAAGTAGTTTTTTCCGGTGGTAATCCCTAATTATTTCTTTAGTAAGATTCTCCTCTAGTTTCTATATATTCTTAGTTTTATTATATTCTAACTATTTAATTAGGTAGTATCTAGGTTTTTTATCTAAATAGTTAAGGATTTATTTTATATTATATAGTAGTTTCTATATTTCCTTATAAATTAATACTAGTCTTAATATTACTCCTTATAGTACTTTTTCTAGTAGTAATTTATAGAAAACTAAGTAAATATTTATATCTACTAGTAATTCTATCTTAAATATTATCAGCCCTAATTTTTATTTTATTCTATAGAGTCTAATTTTAGTATAGTTAAGCTTATTTAAGGGTTTTATTATTTTAATATTTTATTATAGAATATAGACTTTCTCTTTCTTCTAGAAGTTTAGTCCCTTAAACCTTTTTTTATTAACTTATTTTATTATTTTTTTCTAAATCTTTTTTAACTCCCCCTTAAGTATTTTATATAAAGACTAAAATTTCTTAACTAAGATCTAAGCCTTTTATATAATTAGTTTTATCTCTCTAGAGTCTTTATTAATATTTAGGTATCTTTTATAGTTAGTATAGAAGAGTAATATTTCTATTACTACTATAGAGTTATTATATATAAATTATATAATTAGTAATAGTTCTATCTAGTTATTTTATTAATAGTTTATATAATATTATAAGTATTACTTTAGTATTTAGTTTATTCTCTTTATCTATTTATCTATTTATAAATAATATACTATTAAAAGCTTTTAGTATATTTTTATAAGATCTATAAGTAATTACTAGAATTATAATATAAAGAGCTTATTTTAGTCTAATTTTATTATATTTAGTATACTATACTATATAATTACTATCCTTATTAAGGTATATATAAGTTCTTTTACTATACTAAATTCCTTCTATAGTTAAAAGTAGGTATATTTTATTAACTTATTCCCTATAATTAATATTAAGTTATACTCTATTTTAGTTAAGGGTTCCTTAGACTTTAGTAGTTTAATAATAAAATTTAATACTATTATTAACTATACTTTATTTAGTAGCTTAATAGTTTATAGTAACCTATATAGTTTATATTTTATATACTTTACCTTATAATATATATTATACTCTTTAATATATTCTTTAACTTCTTTTCTTAGTTTTAACTATATATAATCCCTAGTAATTAGTTTAATTATTTTATTAATTCCCTAGTAGCCCGTGGTTTTATTATTATATCTAGTAGTAATTATTTCTTTTCTTTATTCCGATATTAAATTAGACTCTATTATTATTATAGTAAACGCTTATATCTTTCCCTAATATACTAGAGTATCCCCTTCTTATCTTAAGAGGGTATTTAGTACTAGTTTTATTATTTCTATATAGTCCGCTTATTTACTAAGTATATTAGCTCTCCTATTCTTTATTCCTTATATATAGTTAATTTAGAACTTATAAAAAGTAAGTATCTTTATCTATTATACTTATCTTTAATTTAGCTCCTTAGTAGTAGTCTAATATAATAGGTTCTTATAGTCTATAAATATTTAAACTAGATATTTTACTTTTTAAAGATAGACTCGCTATTACTATAAGGCCTCTATAATAGCTAGTAGTTCCTTATTATATATATTATAATTAGATTCCGGCCCTATTATTTTCCTAGAGTAGTAGGCTATTAGTCTAGCCTTTCTATTTTCGCCTTTCTATATTAGGTATACCCCTATCGCTTTATTTAAGGTATTTATCTCTAATAGGGCTTCCTTTTTTAGGTTAAAAATTATTAGGATAGAGGCGCTAGTTAAGCGTCCCTTTATCTCCTTAAAGGCTCCTTCCTCTTTAGTTCTAAACTAGAATTCTGTATCCTTTTTTATTAAGTTAGTTAAGGGTACCGCTATTTAGGAGAATCCTTTAATAAACTATTAATAGTAGTTCGCTAGCCCTAGGAAAGCCTATATCTCCTTAACTATCTTTAGTTATAACTATTCTTTAATAGCCTAAACTTTAGCTAAATCTAGTTTTAGCTATCTTTTTAAGATAAGGTAGCCTAGGAATACTATCTTATTTTTATAAAATTTATACTTACTAAGCCTTAGTAGTAGGTCTTATTCTTATAGTTTCCTTATTATCTTTTTAATATATTCTATATATTATTTATATATTTCTAAATAAACTAGAATATTATCTAAGTAAGCTATAATAAAATCTTTTAGATATTCCTTAAGTATATTATTAATTAGCGCCTAGAATATAGCTAAGGTATTAGTTAACCTAAATAATATTACTAAGTATTTATAGATACCTTAACTTATTCTAAATATTATTTTCTACTCTTTACCTATTTTTATTCGCACCCGATAGTAGGTATCCTATATATTAAGTACTATAAGCTACTTAGCTCTCTCTAGCTAATTCTATAGCTTCTAGATAAGTAGTATTAGATAGATATTCTTCTTAGTAATTATATTTAGTAGATAAAAGTTAATATATAGCCTTAAGGTTCTATTCTTTTTATTAATAAATAGTAACCTATAAGATATTTTAGATTTATTATTCTTTTAGATAAATCCCTTAGCCTCTAGATCCCTAATATACTTTTATAGGAAATTAGACTCTTTCTTAAATAGCTCTCTTAGCTATTCTTTATAGAAAGATTCTTCTTTTCCTTTCTAGAACTTAATTAAGTAGTCCTAGTGTCACGGAACGAGACGTGCCCGGTATATAGAGTAGCTGGACTGGTATAGATATAGAGGAAGGTTATTATAGCGATAGCTGCCAGATTAGAAATCGGGCTTTACTAAGCCTTATCCTGATTAGGTAATATACCCATATAAATTACACGGCTATATATGATTAGCTGTACGTGACTGGGATCCTTAGCGGTGCGCGCGTATACCAGAACCCTTAGTAGAGGTATACCTTTATCTAAGGCTAGGCGCGACCGTCCCTTTTAGATATTTTCCTTCTCTCTTTAGTTTAGTCTCTTTATATTAAGTAATCTATATTATTACATAGTGTATACCCTACCTTTATCCTATTAGTATAACGTGCCGTTATATTAGACTAAACTCTCCCCTTAACCATCCTAGGAAGGAATTATAATATCCCACCTCGACTAAACCGACCTAAACTAACTAAAGTCGATAACTATACTATTATAGACTGAACACGCTAATTATAGCACGACCGACTAAATTAAATAAACCCGAGGCCGATAACTATACTGTCTTACCGACCACCGAATAGAATATAGAAACTAAACCGACTAATATAAACTAACGCGACTTATATATAGCCGGTGATATTAACTTAGCCCTATAACTATAGTAATTACTAAGATATAAGACTATTATAGATATTAAAGCAATACCTGAATAGACCCTTCTAGAAGTAATAGCTTAGGGACGAAATACTATTATAGAATAGGAAGGTACTATTTAAGATTACTAAGTCTAGATTATTAACTAAAAGGAATAGATTATCGACCTTAATAATTAAATTATATAAAAATAAGCTATTATTAACTACCTTAAATATAACTAAAACTTAACCCTAGGACTAGACCTAGTACAGCCTAAACCTTTTAACCTCCCGGACCCTAACTAGCTCTCTAATAGTAAGGCTAAACCCGGCTATAAGAACTAAAAGACCTAGATCTTTAATAAGCTTAATATAAATACTAACTAAGGTGAGCGCACTAAGATAGTATATATCTTCAGCTATATAAAAGGAGAAGTATAGATTTTTCTATAGGCCCGTTATAGTGCTAACGCTATCGACCTATTTATAACCGCTATAGAGATACTAGTCTTTCTAGATAGTATCTATATTAATCTATATAAAACCTTAAACGCTTAATAAGAATATTAATAACTAGTAATAAAAAAGGATTAGACCTTTTTTAATTTCTATATAAAATTCCTTTACCTTATTAATATTATAAAGATCTCCGTTAAAGACCTATACCCTAACCTATATAATAAGCTCACTATTAACCTCTAGACTATAGTCCTATCTATATTTAAAACACTTACTATATACTAAGATATCGCTAACCGTTACTAAGTACTTAATTAAGGCCTCCACCGCCTCTAGGAATATATTAACCGAATTAAAGCTAGACTAGTAACTAAGTATACTCCTATAGCGGCTACCCGAGTTACTCCTCCTCCCGCACTAAACCCTTAAGTAACGCCGGCCCCGCTCTTAATACCCGAGCGAGAAGGTAGCTAAACTCCGCGCACTTAACCCACCTATAATAATATAATAAAATAGGCCTTAAGCTGAGCCGGCGCTTATTTTACTTACTGACGACTTAGATATATCTCTCGCGACTACCCTTTAAAGGCGGAGAATAAGGCTATTAAAGTAGGTAAGGATATAAAGGATAAATAGAGAAAAGAATAACTTTAGGGAAAGTCTCTTCTTTAGGGAAGTATAATATTAATATAATTTTTATTAATTTAAGTTAGCTATTAGGCGGAAAGTACTTTACTATATTATATAAATTATTATTTAATAGATATATAGTTTAAACCTTTATCTTAGCTAATTCTAAAGTAAATAAATTTATCTTTATTAATATAAAACTTATATAAGACCTATCCTAATTTCTAAATATTACTACTATATATTTAAAGAATCTCTATACTATAAAAGATTATAATAAAAGACCTAATAAGCCCGTCTCTAAAATATTAACTCTATATTTAGAAGTCGACGAGAGGCGATAGAAGAACCTCTCTATACTTATTTTAGACTTAGAGAGTTATAAGGTTATTCTTAGCTATAAATAGTTTATCTATTTTAATATTTAGCTAAATATACGGAATTAGCGTCTACTCTAGCTCTAAGACTACTAGTATAAACTAACTTTTATAAGAGAGATATATACGCCCCGAAAAAATCTTTAGGTTACGGCTATTCTTTCTTAATACTAAGAAGATATAAAAAAACGCGACCGGATATTTATAATAGAGGATAAATAATAAGTTAGCGGGCGATAAGCCTAACCCCGTAATATATAATAATAGAAAACAGACTCTAGGCGGGACCTAGTCTAAGTACTATTAATAAAGGCTACTAGATCTAGTCTATATACTATAACCCCCTAAATATATAAATAGAACCTCTACCGACGGCTAAGGGTTATATAATAGAAACTAGTGAAGATTAATTAAACTCTACCGAAACTAGTAATTAAAAGAAAGGTTATATTACCTCCGGTCGACACCCCCGGCGTAAGAGTCGATATCGCTATAATTAGAGCTATAGGTTTTTATTAAAACCTTAAGAGAGTAAAGAATACTATCTATAGTATAAGCCTCTATAAAATTAATTAGATTATTAAAGACTAACTATAGCCCCCGGCTAAGGAAATAGATAAATAACTAGTTAAGCGTCTACTTCTAAAGGAGTATATAGAATTTAAGGATATATTTTTAAAGGCTAAATCTAATACTCTCCCTCCCCTATAGCCGTATAACTATAAGATCTAGTTAGAAGGAGAAGGTACCCTTAGATATAGCCCTCTTTACCGGAAAAGTATATTAAAACTACTCCTTATTAAGAAATATCTTAAAGAGAATCTCCTAAAGGGATTTATTAAGCTAAGTTAAGTACTATACGCGTCCTCTATATTATTTATAGAGAAGCTAAATAAAGAGCTATATTTTTATATTAATTATCAGAAGCTAAACGCTATAATAAAAAAGGATTATTACCTATTACTCCTAATTAATAAGACCCTAATATAACTTTAGAAAGCCTATATATTTATAAAGTTTAATATATAGTAGGCCTTTTACTATATTTAAATATATCTAAATTCTAAGAAACTAATAATATTCCGGACTTACTATAGCGCCTATAAATATAAAGTATTACTATTTAGATTAACTAATAGGCCTATAATCTATTAATATTATATAAATAATATTCTATTTAATTTCTTAAATAATTTTATCGCGGTCTACCTTAATAATATCTTAATCTATTCTAAGAATAAACTAGAGTACGCCGAATAAGTTAAGAAGGTCCTAGAGCGTCTATAGAAGGCCGGACTATAAGTTAATATTAAGAAAAGCGAGTTTAACGTTAAGGAGACTTAATATCTAGGATTTATAATCTTTATAGAAGATATTAAAGTAGACCCGGTAAAGATCTAAATTATTAAAGATTAATAGGTTCCTACTATAGTAAAGGGTATTTAGTTATTCTTAGGTTTCTATAACTATTATTATATATTTATTTACTAGTATAGCCGAATTATAAAACCCCTAATATAACTAACTAAGAAAGACTACCCCTTCCTATTTAATAAAGACTACTAAAAGATATTTAAAGAACTAAAGTTATAACTATTAACGGCCTTTATCCTTAGCTACTTCTATCTAAAATAATAAACTATACTAGAGACTAACGCCTCCGATAAAGTATTAGTAGCGGTTTTATTATAGCTAAATCCTATTAATAGCCGCTAGCACCTTATTACTTACTATTTAAAGACTATAGCCCCTATAGAATATAACTATAATATTTATAATAAGGAGATACTTATTATTATAAGCGCCTTAAAGTATTAGTAACTAGAACTATAAAGCGTTATAGACTAGTTCTAAATTTTCACTAACTATTAGGCCTTATAATACTTTATAACTAAGCGGTAATTAACGGCTCGTTAAGCTTAATAGATAATATCACTCTCTTAGTACTACTTCTAGATTATATTTCGACCGGGTCGCTAAAATAAGAAAGCGGATACCCTAACCTAGTGTAAGTAAGAATAAGAAGGTTAGAAAGAAGCTATATAGAATAAGAGAATATAAGTTATACTAGGCCCTAAAATACTAGATCCTCGGATCTACTAGGAGTTATAGCTAGCCCTATTAGATATAGAGCCGTTACTTCTAGTAAACTAGGTCTTATAAGCTAATAAGTAGAGCGAGACTCTAAAGGAAGAATATTAGAAGGCGTAAGATTAGTAGGCCCTATAGGAATTATTATAGGGACTATTACTATATTAAGGTTAATTAGTAGTCCTTAATATAGACTACTTATATATAAAGTTAATTAAAGAAGTTTATAATTAGATATTAATAGCTTACTTAGGCTATAATAAAACTATAGAATTATTATAAACTTAATACTACTAGCTAAATCTCCCTTAGAATATTATCTAATTTATTTAAAATTACTATATCTATTATTATATAATTATCCCGCGAGATTTATCTCTAGATATATTAAAGTCGCTATCCGTCCTTAACCGCCCTTAGTAATATATCTCTATAGATTTTAAGTTATTCCTAAAGGATATAAAGGGTTTTAATAATATTTTAGTAATTATAGACCGCCTAAATAAATAAGTATACTCTCTACTATATTTAAAAACTATAACTATAAAGAATATAGTATAACTATTTATTATATATATATACTATAATTATAGACCCCTAAATACTATTATATTTAATTAAGGACTATAATTTATTTTAATATTCTAGATAAAGTTCTACTATATTTTAGATATAAAGTTAAAATTATTTATCGCTTTCTACTTCTAGATAAATAGCTAAATAGAGATTATAAACTAGTATCTAGATTAATAACTTTATTTATTTATTAACTACTATTAAGATAACTAGTTTAATCTTCTCCTAATTATAGACTTTATATAAGTACTACTATTATATAATTTAATTAAGATAAGCCCTTTCTATTTTAAAAATAGATATAAGCCTTATATATTTTTTAATTAGAACTAGCTAAGTAAGTCAGCTATAGTATAAGAAAGACTTAGCTAAGAAGAAGCCTAAAAGTATATAGAGAGAATATAAGACGCTTAGTAATCCGCTTATACTACTATATTAAGTATATAAGTATAGTAATAATAATAAGCTAATAAGTATCGCCGGGAAGTTAATTTTATAAAAGGAGACCTAGTATAGGTGTCCACTAAGAACTAGAGAATAGATTAACTAAGCCGAAAACTAGCGCACTAGATAGCTAGCCCTTTCCGAATACTAAAGAAGATTAATAACTCTTTTAAGCTAGACCTATTAAATTTAATAAAGATCTACCCGGTCCTCTCCCCGGACTATTTATATAAGGCTATAGAAGACCCCCTTCCGGGATAGGTTAATAATCCCCCGCCGCTAATTAAGATAAATAGTGAAAATAAATAGGAAGTTAAGGAAGTTTTAACCGTATAGAAGTATTACGATAGGTTATAATATTAAGTTTAGTAACTAAGCTAGAATAAGGATCTAGAGTAGTACCCGGCCTTTAACTTTAAGAATATACTATATAAAATCCGGGACTATCACGATAGTTACTCTTAATAACTAGGCCCCTTAAAATAATTATAAAAGTAGATTCACTATTAGGAGAATAATAAAAACGCGCCGGATTATACTAATAATAATAAAGCCTAAGGATAGGCTTCCTTAGAGGGGGGGGTAATATTACGGAACGAGACGTGCCCGGTATATAGAGTAGCTAGATTAGTATAGATATAAAGGAAGGTTATTATAGTGATAGCTACTAGATTAGAAATCGGGCTTTACTAAGCCTTATTCTAATTAGGTAATATACCTATATAAATTACACGGCTATATATAATTAACTATATATAACTAGGATCCTTAGCGGTGCGCGCGTATACTAGAACCCTTAGTAGAGGTATACCTTTATCTAAGGCTAGGCGCGACCGTCCCTTTTAGATATTTTCCTTCTCTCTCTAGTTTAGTCTCTTTATATTAAGTAATTTATACTATTATATAGTGTATACCCTATCTTTATTCTATTAGTATAATATATTATTATACTTAGGGTTTATATTTAGGTAGCGCTATAAGTCTCTCCCGCTCCTAAAATAGATCTTTAAACTCTTTATATTTCGGGAGTACCTCTTTTATCTCTAGACTAGCTAAGACTTATCCCCTTAGTCGCACCTAAATTACTCTAATAGAGGCCTTTAGAGATAATTAGTCTCTCTTTTCTCTTCTATAACTATATTTTAGAAACTTAAGAGTTCTTTTCTTTTAATTAATTATTAAGTTATAGTTATATAACTATACTATACTAAGTACTATATTATACTTTAGTAGTATTATTATATTAAGAGAAATTCTTTCTTAATATTACCTAATTATTATTAGTACCGCTTATACCTATTTAGTTATTATTTCTATAGTTCGTCTATCCGCTATTAATAAGGTATAGGGCTATTCTTTTTTTATAATAAACTTTTCTAGCCTCTTACTTATTCTCTAGCTAATATAATTCTAGTTTACTCTATAATCTATTAGCGCCTTTACTCTAACTTCTATAAGTCTAACCTTAAAGATAATATACTCTATATATTATTCTAATAGAATTATCTATATAGAGTAAGGTCTTTTTATAAGATAGTTTAGCCTCCTTACTCTATCTTAAAGTTATTTTTTAGTATAGCCTAGTATATATATCTCTATATATTCTATCTATATTTAGTATTAAAATACTTATTAAGTATATTAAATACCTCTAGATAGACCTTAGTTATCAGGAAATCCGGGTCTATATAATATAGGTGCCTATACCTTAGTATCTAGTAATTATAGCTTAGAGGAGTTAGATATATAAAGTATTTAGTAATAAACTTAGGTTCTACTTAATAGTCTACTATTTCCTCTATTAGTTTAGAGTAGTCCTTACTACCTACTATTATAAAATAGTCTTCTCTCTTAGGGTGTATATAGGGGTTAGTACTATCCTTATACTTCTAGTTTTAGTATTTATATTCTTCTTTAAGTATTTACTTAAAGGCTTTAGGGTATATCTATTAATTACTTATCTATAGGTTAATATTATAGTAATATTAGTATATATTAAAGTCCTTAATAGAGTACTCTTTATTATTATAGAGGAATAACTTAGTAAGGTAGGTTTTTTAGGCTCTATTATTAGTAATAATCTTATTTAACTATCGTCGCTTTCCTATTACTTATCCTTCTCTATATATTTTAGCTATATATATATTCTAAAGTTTTCGCTTATTCTTTTTATTATACTTAATTAGTACCGTTATAGATATAATTTTCTAATAGATATAAATCTCCCTATAATCTTTATACTTACTATTAAAATAGTAACTAAGCTTAATTTTCTTAAGAGTTACTTAAATTAGGACCTCCTTATTAAGTACTATATATATATATTAGCTATCTATATATTTATTTTTATATATCTTATCTAAGGTCTATATATTAATAATAATCTTAAACTATTTATCTATCCTCTAAATTATAATATATTATTATTCTCTATAGTTATCTTTTAGCTCTAGTAGTAGCTCTAGTTACTATTAATTATCCGGATCCCCTTAGATTATTATCTCTAAGGATTATTCTTCTAATCCGGCTAGTTTTTATTTAATTTCCGTTAGAAGTTCTACTATAATAAGTTTCTCTACTATATAAGTATAAAGCTAGGATTCTCTATAGTTTATTCTCTTATAAAACTTTATAGTAATAAACTTAGGGCTCTAGAAGGCCGCCTAGAGAGTAAATATTTAATATTAATATTTAAGTTATCCGCCTTAAAGATACTTAAGTTCTATATATTATCTATCTTTTTAGTATAGTATAATAATAACTACTTATTCTTTTATTATTTCTATAGCTATAAATTATAAAATACTATTATCTATATTATAGAACGAGATATACCCGATATATAGAGTAGCTAGACTAGTATAGATATAGAGGAAGGTTATTATAGCGACAGCTACTAGATTAGAAATCGGGCTTTACTAAGCCTTATCCTAATTAAGTAATATACCTATATAAATTATACAGCTATATATAATTAGCTATATATAACTAGGATCTTTAGCGGTGCGTATATATACTAGAACCCTTAGTAGAGGTATATCTTTATTTAAGGCTAGGCGCGACCGTCCCTTTTAGATATTTTCCTTCTCTCTCTAGTTTAGTCTCTTTATATTAAGTAATTTATATTATTATATAGTATATACCCTATCTTTATCCTATTAGTATAATATATTATTATATTAGACTAAACTCTCCCCTTAACTATCCTAGAAAGGAATTATAATATCCTACCCCGACTAAACCGACCTAAATTAACTAAAGCCGATAACTATACTATTATAGACTAAATACGCTAATTATAGTATAACCGACCGAATTAAATAAACCTAAGGCCGATAACTATACTATCTTACCGATTACCGAATAGAATATAGAAATTAAACTAACTAATATAAACCGACGCGACTTATATATAGCCGGCGATATTAACTCAGCCCTATAACTATAGTAATTACTAAGATATAAGACTATTATAGATATTAAAATAATACCTAAATAGACCCTCCTAGAAGTAATAGCTTAGGGACGAAACACTATTACAGAATAGAAAGGCACTATTTAAGATTACTAAGTCTAGATTATTAACTAAAAGGAATAAATTATTAACCTTAATAATTAAATTATATAGAAATAAGCTATTATTAACTACCTTAAATATAATTAAAACTCAACCCTAGAACTAGACCTAGTATAGCCTAAACCTTTTAACCTCCCGGACCCCGACTAGCTCTCCGATAGTAAGGCTGAACCCGGCTATAAGAACTAAAAGACCTAGATCCTTAATAAGCTTAATATAAATACTAACTAAGGCGAGTATACTAAGATAGCGTATATCTTTAGCTATATAAAAGGAGAAGTATAAATTTTCCTACGGGCCTATTATAGTACTAATACTACTAATCTATTTATAACCGCTATAGAGATATTAGTTTTTCTAGATAGTATTTATATTAACCTATATAAAACCTTAAACGCTTAATAAGAATATTGACGACTAGTGATGAAAAAGAATTAGACCTTTTCTAATTTCTATATAAAATTCCTTTACCTTATTAGTATTATAAAGATCCCTATTAAAGACCTATACCCTAATCTATATAATAAGCTTACTATTAACCTCTAGACTATAGTCCTATCTATATTTAAAATACTCACTATATACTAAGACGTCGCTAACTATTACTAAGTACTTAACTAAGGCCTCTACCGCCTCTAGAAATATACCGACCGGATTAAAGCTAGACTAGTGACTAAGTATACTCCTATAGCGGCTACTTAAGTTACTCCTTCTCCCGCACTAAACCCTCGAGTAACGCCGGCCCCGCTCTTAATACCTGAGTAAGAAGGCAGCTAAACTCTATATACTTAACTCACCTATAATAATATAATAAAATAGGCCTTAAGTTAAGCCGACGCTTATTTTACTTATCGATAACCTAAATATATCTCTCATAACTACTCTTTAAAGGCGGAGAATAAGGTTATTAAAGTAGGTAAGGATATAAAGGATAAATAGGGAAAAGAATAACTCTAGGGAAAGTTTTCTCCTTAGGGAAGTATAATATTAATATAATTTCTATTAATTTAAGTTAGTTATTAGGCGAAAAGTACTTTACTATATTATATAAATTATTATTTAATAAATATATAGTTTAAACCTCTATCTTAGCTAATTCTAGAGTAAATAAATTTATCTTTATTAATATAAAACTTATATAAGACCTATCTTAATTTTTAAATATTACTACTATATATTTAAAGAACCTCTATATTATAAAAGATTATAATAAAAGACCCGGTAAGCCCGTCTTTAAAATATTAACTCTATATCTAGAAGTTAACGGGAGGTAATAGAAGGACCTCCCTATACTTATTTTAGACTTAGGGAGTTATAAGGTTATTCTCGGCTATAAATAGTTCATCTATTTTAATATTTAGCTAGATATATAGAATTAGTATCTACTCTAGCCTTAAGACTACTAGTATAAACTAACTTTTATAAGAGAGATATATATACCCCGAAAAAACCTTTAGGTTACAGTTATTCTTTCCCGATACTAAGAAGATATAAAAAAATATAATTAGATATTTATAATAAAGGATAAACGATAAGCTAGCGAGTAATAAGTCTAACCCCGTAATATATAATAATAGAAAACGGACTTTAGGCGGGACCTAGTCCGAGTACTATTAATAAAGGCTACTAGATTTAGTCTACACACTATAACCCCCTAAATATATAAATAGAACCTCTACTAACAGCTAAGGGTTATATAATAGGAACTAGTGAAGGTTAATTAAACTCTACCGGAACTAGTAACTAAAAGAAAGATTATATTACCTTCAGTCAATACCTCCGGCGTAGGAGTTAATATTACTATAATTAGAGCTATAAGTTTTTATTAAAACTTTAAGAGAGTAAAGGATATCGCCTATAGTATAAGCCTTTATAAGATTAATTAAATTATTAAAGATTAACTATAGCTTCCGGCTAAGGAAATAGATAAATAACTAGTTAAGCGTCTACTTCTAAAGAAGTATATAGAATTTAAGGATATATTTTTAAAGGCTAAATCTAATACTCTCCCTCCCTTACAGCCGTATAACTATAAGATCTAGTTAGAAGAAGAAGGTACCCTTAGATATAGCCCCCTTTACCGGAAAAGTACACCGGAACTACTCCTTATTAAGAAATATCTTAAAGAGAATCTCCTAAAGGGATTTATTAAGCTAAGTTAAGTACTATATATATCCTCTATATTATTTATAAAGAAGCTAAATAAAGAGCTATATTTTTATATTAATTATTAAAAGCTAAACACTATAATAAAAAAGGATTATTACTTATTACTCCTAATTAATAAGACCCTAGTATAACTTTAGAAAGCCTATATATTTATAAAGTTTAATATATAGTAGGCCTTTTACTATATTTAAATATACTTAGATTCTAAGGAACTAATAATATTCCGGACTTACTATAGCGCCTATAAGTATAAAGTACTACTATTTAGACTAACTAATAGGCCTATAACCTACTAGTATTATATAAATAACGTTTTATTTAATTTCTTAAATAATTTTATCGCGGTCTACCTTAATAATATCCTAATCTATTCTAAGAATAAACTAGAGTACGCCGAACAAGTTAAGAAGGTCCTAGAGCGTCTATAGAAGGCCGGACTATAAGTTAATATTAAGAAAAGCGAGTTTAGCGTTAAGGAGACTTAATATCTAGGATTTATAATCTCTATAGAAGATATTAAAGTAAACCTAATAAAGATTTAAATTATTAAAGATTAATAGGTTTCTACTATAGTAAAGGGCGTCTAGTTATTCTTAAATTTCTATAATTATTATTATATATTTATTTACTAGTATAGCCGGATTATAAAACCTTTAATATAACTAACTAAGAAAAACTACCTCTTCCTATTTAATAAAGACTACTAGAAGGTATTTAAAGAACTAAAGTTATAACTATTAACGGCCCCCGTCCTTAACTACTTTCACCCGAAATAATAAACTATACTAGAGACTAACGCCTTTAATAGAGTATTAGTAGCGGTTCTATTATAGCTAAATCCTATTAATAGCCGCTAGTACCTTATCGCCTACTATTTAAAGACTATAGCCTCTATAAAATATAACTATAATATCTATAATAAGGAGATACTTACTATTATAAGCGCCTTAGAGTATTAGTAACTAAAACTATAGAGCGTTACGGACTAGTTCTAAATTTTCACTAACTATTAGGCCTTATAATACTTTATAACTAAGCGGTAATTAACGGCTTATTAAGCCCGATAGGTAATATCGCTCTCCTAGTACTACTTCTAGATTATATTCTGACCGGGTCGCTAGAATAAGAAAGCGGATGCCCTAACCCGGTGTAAGTAAGAATAAGAAGGTTAAAAAGAAGCTATACGGAATAAGAGAATATAAGTTATACTAAGCCCCGAAATACTAGATCCTCGGATCTACTAGGAGTTATAGCTAGCCCTATTAGATATAAAGCCGTTACTTCTAGTAGACTAGGTCTTATAAGCTAATAAGTAAAGCGAGACTCTAGAGGAAGAATATTAAAAGGCGTAAGATTAGTAGGCCCTATAGGAATTATTATAGGGACTATTATTATACTAAGGTTAATTAGTAGTCTTTAATATAGACTACTTATATATAAAGTTAATTAAAGAAGTTTATAACTAGATATTAATAACTTACTTAGGCTATAATAAAACTATAGAACTATTATAGACTTAATACTATTAGCTAAACCTCCCTTAGAATATCGCCTAATTTATCTAAAATTACTATATCTATCGTTATATAACCGTCCCGCGAGATTTATCTCCAGGTATATTAAAGTCGCTACCCGTCCCTAATCGCCCTTAGTAATATATCTCTATAGATTTTAAGTTATTCCTAAAGGATATAAAGGGTTTTAATAATATTTTAGTAATTATAGACCGCCTAGATAAATAGATATACTCCTTACTATATTTAAAAACTATAACTATAAAGGATATAGTATAATTATTTATTATATATATATACTATAACTATAAACCTCTAAATACTATTATATCTAATTAAGGACTATAATTTATTTTAATATTCTAAATAGAGTTCTACTATATTTTAGGTATAAAGTTAAAATTATTTACCGCTTTCTACCCCTAAATAGACGGCTAAATAAAGATTATAAACTAGTATTTAGATTAATAACTTTATTTATTTATTAACTACTATTAAGATAACTAGTCTAATCTTCTCCTAATTATAGACTTTATATAAGTACTACTACTATATAATTTAATTAAGATAAGCTCTTTCTATTTTAAAAATAAATATAAGCCTTATATATCTTTTAATTAAAACTAGCTAAATAAGCCGACTATAGTATAGAAAAGACTTAGCTAAGAAGAAGCCTAAAAGTATATAGAGAGGATATAAGACGCTTAGTAATCCGCTTATACTACTATATTAAGTATATAAGTATAGTAATAATAATAAGCCGATAAGTATCGCCGAGAAGTTAATTTTACAGAAGGAGACCTAGTATAGGTATCCACTAAGAACTAGAGAATAGATTAATTAAGCCGAAAACTAGTATACTAGATAGCTAGCCCTTTCCGGATACTAGAGAAGATCGGTAACTCTTTTAAGCTAGACCTATCGGATTTAATAAAGATCTACCCAGTTCTCTCCCCGGACTATTTATATAAGGCTGTAGAAGACCCCCTTTTAGGATAGGTTAATAATCCCCCGCCGCTAATTAAGATAAATAGTAAAAATAAATAGGAAGTTAAGGAAGTCTTAGCTATATAGAAGTATTACAATAAGTTATAATATTAAGTTTAGTGGCTAGGCTAGGATAAGGATCTAGAGTAGTACCCGGCCTCCAACTTTAAGAATATACTATATAAGATCCGGGACTATCACGATAATTACCCTTAATAACTAGGCCCCCCGAAATAATTATAAAAGTAGATTTACTATTAGAAGAATAATAAAGACGCGCTAAATTATACTAATGATAATAAAGCCTAAGGACAGGCTTCCTTAGAGGGGGGGGTAATATTACGGAACGAGATGTGCCCGGTATATAGAGTAGCTAGACTAGTATAGATATAGAGGAAGATTATTATAGTAATAGCTACTAGATTAGAAATTAGGCTTTACTAAGCCTTATCCTAATTAGGTAATATACCTATATAAATTACACGGCTATATATAATTAGCTATATATAACTAGGATCCTTAGCGGTGCGCGCGTATACTAGAACCCTTAGTAGAGGTATGCCTTCATCTAAGGCCAGGCGCGACCGTCCCTTTTAGATATTTTCCTTCTCTCTCTAGTTTAGTCTCTTTATATTAAGTAATCTATATCATTATATAGTGTATACCCTACCTTTATCCTATTAGTATAATATATTATTATAATCTATATTTATTATTTAGAAATTATTATTATTTCTTTTATTTATATCTATTTTTAGATCTCCTTTCTAGATAAGGGACTCCTATATCCCTTTAGTCTTTTTATTATATTGGTTTCTCTACTTCCTAGATAGCTAGGAAAACTAGCCTAATCCTATTTTTTTAGAGTAATATATAAGGTAATTATTATTATAATAGGCGGTCTAGAATAGGATTATATATTAATTAGTAATTATATCCTTATATATTTATAGGAGGGTTATTATTACCTCTCTTAAGGCGGTTCCCTTAGAACTATCTCCTTAAGGTTTACTAAGTTCCTTATAAACTTCCTAACCTAAGTACCCTAGCTATATTATTATACCCTAACTATTAGTAGTTATTTAGGTCTTCTCTATAGTATTAGTCTTTTTCGCTATAGAACCGGCTATATTATTACTTATTATTATATATAGTCCTTAAGTCGTTTATCGATAATCTTTTATATAGTATTTAGGTTTTCTATAATTATAGTATAGCCTATCCTTTCCTTATTAAGCTTACTACTTATTCCTCTATACTAAGCTATAACGTCCTCCTCGGCCTCTTACTTCTCCGCCTCTCGTCCTTAAAGGATAGCCTTAATATATAAGGTTAAGGTCTATAGAATTACTATAATATCGCTATCCCTAAAACTAATATCCTTAATAAATATACTTAGTAAGGTCTCGTCGCTTATTTTATTCTAGTTAAAGTTTATAGAGTTAGTTATTAATTTTAATAGCTTTATCTACTATCTATTTATAATCTATAGATAAGTCTATTATCTCTTAATAAACTACCTTCTTTAGTCTATTATAGAAGATCTAAGTAAATATATTCTTATCTTTCTAGTTTAGTTTCTTTATAATTTAATTAAACTTAGAATAATAGACTATAATAGATTTCTCTTATTTAATAGTATAAATAACTTATATAGCTATTCTTTTATTATTAATAGTCCTAAAGACCTTTTAAATATAGTCCTTAAACTTAATAAAGTACTTAAAGTAGGCTAGAGTATCTATATCCGGCTTATTATCGTCTATATATCCCTTTATAGTAGGCTTAAACTATTTAAATATTACTCCCTTAAGATATATAGTAGTATATATTACCTTACTTAGTCCGTCCTTAAACTTAGTTAGATTAAGTTTAAATATAAGTTTAAGTTAGATTAGAAAGGCACTAAGCTTATTATATTCTCCGAAATATAGGTCGACCTTAAGAGCGTCCTTCTTATCGTCCGCGCCGGCCTTACCCGTAGCTAGGCTAGTAGAGAATAAGTTTCCTAAGCTACCTATAGTGGTTTAGCTAACTTCTAGCGACTTTAGTCGGGTACTACTAGATATCCTTTCACTACTCGTTAAGAGAGTAGTTAAAGTATTATAAATCACTCTATATAAGGTGAGTATATAGTCTAAGGGTTTACTCACTAGGGAGTAGTATATAGGATCTAGCCTAAGGTAAAGGTACGCGGTTAATTATAACGGTATATAGTGAAATAATACTCCTATATCTAAAGGTAGAGGTCGGAGTATAACTAAGTTTAACTATAAAGGTTCTCCCTAGGGGAACCTTTATAACTATATAGCTATATTCTTTACCTTAAAGTAGTAAGGGAATCGGGTGCATCGTTGTAACGGGTGCATCCTACCGCGAGTACATCGATGCACCAGTGCACCAAACACTCCCTCTTTCGGAAATCACGTGACCCTTCGCAGCCTTGCCGATGAGGCTGTCTTTCCCGTTTGACCTTCCTACTTTGTCAGCCCTCTGGCCGCCCAAAGGTCAGTTCGTAACAGTTGACTGCGTAATTATAGGTTGATCGGGAGGGAGTACTCCAAAATAAACCGCCACATAATATTTTCACCAAGGCGGAGCGCTGCTTTTGGCCTCCTGTTCACCCGGCTCACACGTGACCCTTCTACAGTACCTCGAGATCGGGCGTTAGTAGTACGTAGATGAATGCTTTGGATTCTGCCTCGACTTTAGGTCGTTATGACACGGTCGGAACGGTGATTTAGACGCACTAGTCTTGTAGCCATCTAAACGACGTATCTGAACCCCCGATGCTCGCTGCCTGGCACAGCGGCCGCGCTGCCTCCGTACTCTTCCTGCTTGACCGTGCTCGCATTCTTGTGAGAGGTATATAACTCCAAAGGTTGCAAACATTCCAGCCGGTCCAGTTCTGCATTCTGCTTACGAAGTTTCCACCTGAGCCACAAACCGACGCCGCTGTAGAGCAATTGAAGTGCAATGCATATGCATAGCGCCAGGATGTATCGGGGAGAGTCTTGCTTGCGGTATGTATACGGAGTCCAAATACTGGCACTGTTGCCAAGAGCATTGATCAAGGCATAGGCGGCCGCGCGCTTGGCCGGAGGTCGTGGTAGCGACGAGGCAACCCAGGCGTAGATGGTTGATCTTTGCACAAAGACAAAGGACATGAGGAACAAGCTGAAATACCGAGGTCCAAAGGCAGTGGTGGTCATGAAAATGATCCAACCTACGCTTGCGACGGGGGCGGTATACATGTAGAACCAAAATCTCGTCTGCATTCGATCGGAAAGGGTGGCATGGCAGTAACTGTAGACCAGTACAAAGACGTACGGAGGCGCGACCAGGAGGAGGCTGACCGTCGAACTGAAACCCAATGTCTTTGTGAGGGTGGGGAAGAAGTTTTGAAAGCCAGAAGCACCATTGATACAGTGATAAGCCAGGGCGAGCATGTAAACCTTCGAGTCGAGCAGTGCCATTCGGAGTCCTCTCATTTGTGAATGTCCGCCAGGTTCATCGCGGTCGTCGGCTGCGGCATCCAATTTCATGCGTCGAATGGACAACCGTCTAAGGTCAGGAGTCAGGCGCCTCCACTCGTGCGGGAAGTCCGGGAGGATAAAGCAGATCGTCAACCCAAGTGAAATTGTGATCGTACCCTCGATGATGTACAGCCACTGCCATGCCGATAGACCTCGAGATCCAGCTAATCCGTTCAGGATGCCCGCGGCAATAAGGCTACCAAAGGCGCCAGACACCATAGAGCCAGAGTAGAAAATGGCCATCTGGAGAGACAATTCTTTCTTGGTATACCACTTCGAAAGATAGAACAATACGCCCGCAAAAAAAGGCGATTCTGTGGTCCCGAGTAGCAATCGGCAAACCACCAGTCCGGCGAAGCCTTTTACCTGGGATGTCAGTAACGAGACAAGCCCCCAGGCGATTACCTGGCGTAAGATCAGACGGGGTCCTTTCAAAGCGAGGGGCGGTTCATACCCATGATCCGATAAACAGAGAAGGCTTGCCGAAATGGTTCATCATCAGGTTCGTCGGGATCTGACCCAAAATATATCCAACAAAGAGGATGGAAAGGCCTAGTACGTTCAGAGGAACAGATCCCACCTAGGAAGTCGAGCGCCTACCTGTTTCGTATTGACTTCCATGGAGGTGAAGGTCCGCCTCGAGGCCTTGTAGCCTTGCCGCCGCGTAGTTGTTACTACAACACTGTCAGGGTCGCCCCATTCGGCCTTGTTGTCATGCGACTCACCGATCGATGAAATTCATCACATATGTCACGAACACGATCGGCATGATCAAGATATCAAGCTTACGAACAAGTCTGCGCTGAAGAATAAGCTCGTCCGCTGTTAATACACCGAGGTTGCCGGCTTCGTCTATTGGTGACTGCACTGGCTCGGCCTGCTGTTCGTGGATGCTCGGATCGGCTGTCATGGTGGGTAGTTCTTGCTGTAGGCTTCAGGATAGCGCCATTGGTAGGAGAAGCAAGTCAAAGACCACAATTCAAATTTTGGTCCTTGGGTTGTGTAGTGATCTTCAGGTCTCAGATTTTTGTGCGGACGAGCTCTCGCTTTATAGCCCAACATGGTGCTAGACCTTCATCTCGCGACCTTTCCAGCATTTTGATGAACAGGGCCAATCAGTTCTTACGAGATCTCATCTCTCCGCACCCCGGAGTAACCCAGATACGAGCGCACTATCAGCGCTCTGCTATTGTAGGAGAAAACGTAGTCCCTCTCGCGGATGAAGGGTCCGCAGGTGTTTTCAATTCGGATGACTAAGAGCATGGACTCCCTGCAGTGGCTCTGGATTCTGAGGTCCGCAGTTTTCGTGAGAAGGATCCATTCCTGGCTTCGGCTGTGGTACACCGAGTTGCCCATGTTCGGATCGGAGAGGTCACCCGCGCCAGAAGAGCATGTCTGCGGAGCCTCACAATTCTTAGGTCGAGGCCAGGGCAAGCTCCAATTTGGTGGGCTCTGGATATAATAGGCGTCTCCACATCTTCTCGGACAGGTCACCCGACGGACGATCTGTCTCCAGAGGCTTGCTGTCAGCCTCGACGATCGTGTTGAGAGCATAGCAAAGCATTGATAAATACCATGCTGAAGATCTGAAAGGGTCATGAACCGCTTCGCAAATAGGACCGACGTTGTGGCGCTGCGCCCTTGATTTTTGGATTCCCACGTCACCTATTCCACCATTGCAAGTCAACAAAGAAATCCTACCTCCTGATTATCCTTGGGACAAGTTCAGTTCTCCAGACTGCAGCCATGACAAGAATCCCGGTGTACGTGGTGGGCGATTACCACGAAGCGGCGCTTGATCGCCTACGCGCCACCTCCACCGTGCAGCCGGTGTTCAACAATGATCCGGCGAAAGAGGAATGGCCGCAGAAAGCTGTCGGCCTTCTCATCCGTTGGGACACATTCCTTGGGGAGGCCGAGTTCAGTAAAGCCACCAACTTGAAGGTGGTCGTCAAGCAGGGGGTTGGCGTTGATAACATTGACCTAGAGGCCGCTAAAAGGCATGGTGTGCAGGTGTACAACACACCCGCGGTAAACAGTGAGGCTGTGGCTGAGTTATCACTCACCCTAGCACTGGCTCTGGCACGCCGAGTCTGCGTCATGGACAGAGCCATCCGCCGAGGGGAGAAGCTGATACGTTCGCAATGGTTTTCCAAATCTCTGTACCAGAAGACAGTCGGGCTCGTGGGCATGGGTAATATTGGGCGAGAATTGGCCATCAAATGGCGTTCGGCGATGGACGCGCATCTGGTGGCATTTGATCCTTACTTTCCCGAGGACGGCTGGTCCAACATCACCCACACCCGAGTCCAAAGTTTGGAAGAGCTTTTGAAGGTATCCGACGTGGTGACGATACAGGTACCGTTGAATGAGGGAACGCGTGGCCTGCTCGGCGACAAGGAGCTCGCGCTGATGAAGGATCAGTCCATCCTAATCAACACGGCCCGAGGAGGAATCGTGGATGAGTCTGCTCTTCTCCGAGCGGTGACGGCGAAGAAGTTTTGGGGAGTAGGCCTGGATGCTATGAACGTGGAGCCACCGACGCTGGACGCCTACGAGGAGCTGTTGAAGCACGAAAACGTTCTTATGACGCCTCACGTTGGGGGCGACACATTCGAGACGCAGGTCCGGAGTGGCATTGTAGCTGTTGAGACACTGCTGTCCGCGCTGGGCGGAGGCCAACCACACGGAAGACAGGCATAATCGTGATCGTGTCCCGAGGGTCCCCTTGATACTATATATACCTACCTAGATGGCTGGGGACGCGTGAGGATGACGAGATTCATTGCAGGAAAGTCCTCGGTTGCGCAGATCACGATAGGTACTTAACAGGTGTAACAGGTCCTCGAGGTCCTTCGTCCGGGCTTTAGGCACGCGGATCATCACGTGACTATTAAACCCTGCGGGGTGTGTCCCAGATTTAGCGCCTTGGCAGAGAGGACGTCTTGCTACAGTTATCATTGTCTATATAGTGCTGCAGTCCGGCACCCTCACTTTTATCCTAGTGGGATCACCCCTCGGTCGCAGAAGTCTACATATGGAGGTATATTTCCCTCCGTACGGAGTGACGGTCTGATGATCTTGGTGTCTCCATGGTTCCACTTTGTTGGTCAAGCAAAGGCCAGTTTCCTTTGAGACCTGTGGTTTCCCGCTTTATGGTCCGAGCTGCCACGTGCGTCGGACTACGCAGATTCGCTATTTCCTGGCAACTTGGGAGCTCAGTACCATATGTCGATAGATACGCTGCGTCAGCATGTCGTCTCAACATCTTCTCAGGCCAGCAAGGAGCAAGATCGTCAACGCGTGAGTGTCTCCAAGGGTTGACCTCCGATCGTGACATTAACGGGCAGCAGCTGTCTCGGGTGCAGACAACGGAAAGTAAGGTGTTCAGGCGATGTCCCGTGTACTCAATGTGTCAGGCATCGGCGGGAATGCGTTTTCAGCCGGGCAGAGAGACGCATTTTGGTGTCGGAAAGGTTGGTCTCGACGACGGCAACCGACGGTTTGACCTACCGACTAACTCAAGATCGAAGACACTTCCGACAACTTCAACGACTTGCTGAGCCGTCGAATCATAATGTCTCCCACAATCCAAGTGAATCCCAACGGGACGAGCAAGATGTCTGCACACCGCGAACGAATGTCACCCTTGCAGATCCCGAACCTTATGACCACGAATTTCCAACGCAGGTTGAAGAGCCGCACAAACAAGCATGTAAGTTTTACGTTCCAAAGATGACAACCAATTGAAGTGAGCTGATCTTGAATAGTCAAGCCTCTCGAACCCTCTGTATGGGGATTGATCCAGGATATCAAGCGTATCTTGCAGCATGCCTCTGATGGTCGACCCCATTTCTCGGACACTGACGCGACGCCCTATTATCCATCCATGAATGCGGGCGAATTTCAGCGGACAGATACCGTCGCTGTGGAACTGCCGCCAACACGGGAGATTGCCTACTTTGCCCAGGTCGCCAATTTTCACCTGAACGCCAATTACTTCTTCTTCAATCTCGACTACTTCCTGAAGAAGATCGACCAAAACGCCCATGTCTCTGACTCGGTCGATTTCGTTCTTACCAAAGCGAGTCTGTTGCTGGTGGTCGCACTGGGAAAGCTTTTCTTGGGGGTTGGGCACACGCCTTCGGCACCACCAGGCGCACGGGAATTCTCCCTGGCTGCACAGATACTCCCGTCCAACCTTGCTATGACTCAAAGTTTGCCGGACGCTCTGGAAAGTCTCTGTCTTGCGGCAATGTATGCTCACATCGCGGCCATTCATGATGCGGCCTATACCTACGTAAGTAGAGACCTGCCTTACGACAACGGAACAATGCTGACTGCGTCGACAAAGGTAGGACAAGCGGTTAGACTCTCTCGCTTAAGCGGAAGTGATCGGGCCAACATGCGACCACCAGAAGCAAGACATGCCGAGAGAGATATCTGTCTGCTAGGACTTACAGCCCGCATCCTAGACCAGAGAATTTCGGCAACGGTCAGATATCCTGCTGACTATCACGAACGGAGCAGACACGATTCATTCCTTGGGCCACCAACACCGGGCGATGATCCTCTATGGATTTCAATGCGCATCAACGCGTCGATCGCCCACCATCTAAGCAAAATCACATTGCGTGAGTTGCAAAGCACACCACTGTCGCATTCAACCTGACCACGTGTAACAGACCCGCCAGACAGAGATGACATTAGCACGACAAATTCTGCGCTGACGCAAGATATCACTAGCAAGCTTGTGGTTCTCCAAGAGACTGGTTTGAGACTTCACGATTCGCAGTTACGACTGTATCACGATTCATCCGCGAGCACAATTTCGCAGTCTGCTGCTACTTTACACCTCTACTACTATCACGTGAGTAAGGGCCCCCTGTTCTCCTCAGGACCTTTTCACATTGTCCCTAATAGTGCATCATGTTGGCTGTTCAACCTGTGCTTTTATGCTTTGCGCGGGCAGGCCTTAATCGAAGGAGCGCTTTTGCAGCCGCAGACCCCTGCTTGGATCCAATGACAAATATCTTGAGGACCGGCTGTAGGGCAGCCCGTTATACCCTGAGCATCATTTCCGCTCTACATGCCCAAAATCTCTTGGGTACGTCCTCCGGTGGGGACGGAGCAAAGCTTTTCTGACCCCCGTAGTGTCCTTCTCATTTTTTCACTTAGAAGTCACGACGCTTGCTACTCTTTCCCTCATCCTGCTGGGTATCTGCGACTCGGCCATTCGTGACAGTCCGTTCTTTCAGATTGCAGATGAAGTACTAGAAGACATGGCCCGAAAAGGAAACACGCTCTCTACGTTATTCCGGAAGGATCTTGCCACGATTCACAGGCTGGCTGTCAACACATGCCCGCGACGAGAAGAGTATGCCATTCGGCATATCGGAACATTCAGCCTGGTCCGCGACGGACCGTCACTCGACGAGGCCATTGTGGAAGTCATGGAGCCAAATTCACTCAACCCGCATGCCAATCCATCTAGTCTGGACACGTCTCAAAGCACAAGAATGGGTTATGACACCACGTTTAATAGCATCGGGCATACAGGAAACACTCGCGGCCCTCAAATATACGGAACTGCTGACCCTGATGGGCTGGTGCTGCCTAGCGATGGAGCTTCTAACCCCTTTCTCGCCATGGACGAGGACTTTGATTTCGACATTGTGGACTTACAGTGGCTTGATTCAGTGCAATGAATTTCTCGGGTTGACCACATGGCGCCGCCTACCGATCTGGCTGGACTTCTATCGCAAGGGGAGCCAACGCATGTGCTTGGATACGACTATACGGTACGGCATTAGGGGAGTGTGACCAAGAGAATCGAGAGAGTCAATCTTGAGTATGAACGCCCATGTCCCGAAGCTGTGAAGCGTTTCTATTCATACCCATTGCCAGGAGGCCAACATCCAGATGACCCCAGACATACCTCGCCCCAAGATCCCGCACCATGGCCTTGTAGATATCTGGGCGCGAGTACATTCCGGCCAGGCCGAAAATCTTGTCCGCATTTCGCGCGGCACGAGCGATGGTGGCCGCTGCTTGTTGGAAATTGGGATGTTCCCATTCGCTAAGGATGCCGAGCTCGAGAGAGAGATCGTTTGCACCGAGTAGCAGGACGTCGACGCCGTCAACAGCGGCGATCGCATCGATGTTCTGAAGGCACTCAAGTGTCTCTACCATGACTATGACCGTGGACCCTTGACTGTCGAGCTGTCTCATGAGTTCCTTGGGAGCAGTTCGTTGGTAGTCGAATTGCGGCAGAGCAGCCGTCAATGAGCGTTTGCCTCTTGGGGGAAACTTGGTGGAGCGAACAGCAGCTCTGGTCTCTTCTGCCTGCCCGTCAGAAGATTGATGGCAAAGGGTCTTCGAGCACGCGGAAAGTAAAGTCTTGACCGGTTCCGTCTACTCACCGACGGTGTTGATGTGGGGGAAGACAATCCCCAGAGCACCCCCATCCAAGACTCTCTGCACGTACCCACTGCCACACTCGGCTGGTACTCGCACAAAGGGCGTGACGCCTGCCAGGAGTGCCGACGAGCACAATCGGCTTGTGGTCTCCAGAGAATGCGTGGAGTGTTCGAGGTCGATAAAGACGCTGTCGTAGCCCGCTGCTCGGGCAAGGAGGATGACCTCATTACTTGTCACCACTTTGATGCCAAATGCCTATGACGAATACTGGATCAGCCAAATGTTCGACCGAGGGTTTCGAGCCTTTTGGGTGGAGCATGTGATAAAGGATGTCTATCTGCGCATCATCTTACGGTACAGATCTTGTCCTCGGCCACGTTGCGAAGCAGATTGTTCTGTAGCATGACCCCGACGTATGGAGAACCCTGTGGACGTCGGAATCGTGAAGACGATGATTTCACTTGATTCGGCGCTGGCAATCTGAAAAAGGCACGACCACCACAGCTCTCAAGCACCAATGCTAATTAAAAAGGAGGTTGGAATTGGAATTGGATGTGGGGGACCTGGGGGTCCTCGGCAGACCACTTCCGACCGCTGGAAAAGTCTCGGAGGGCTCTTCCGAAGACATGGGCCACGCCTCCTTTTGCTAAACTCGTGCGTCCCGGCTGTGATGATGACCTTGGCCTGTAGCCCCGGGCTGCGTTCTTTTAAAAGGCTCACCTGTCGTAAGAGTTCGGACTGCTGTCCTATAGCATATGGATATATTCCCACGTGCGCTTGGTGCATTTGGTTGAGTCCACCAGAATTTAGAATCGCTTTGCTGTGGCCATGACAGTCACCGGTGGATTGCAGCGCACCGCTGGACCGGCGGCGGCGCCCCATGGCAGCAATGGCCACACGCATTCGCAAAGGCGTGCACCTTCCAGCGAAATTCTATTCAGTCGTCTCAATACCCGTACACCAGTCATCGCCATGGCGGCGCACAACGCCCTGTCCGCAAAGGTGGCGGACGAGGCCGGGTTTGGTGCCATCTGGGTCAGCGGGTTCGAGCTATCCGCCTCATACGCCCTGCCGGACGCAAACATCCTTCCGATGAGCGCCATCCTCGAGACTACGCGTGCGATTGGCGCGGCTCAGCCACTTCCTATGATTGTCGACTTGGACACCGGGTATGGCAATGCCGTCAACGTGTCCTATATCGTTCCGCAATTCGCCGCGGCGGGCGCGGCGGCGGTGGTGATGGAAGACAAGGTCTTCCCCAAAGATAGCAGCCTTCGAGCTGACGGCCGACACACTCTGGTGTCAATCGCCGAGTTCCAGGGCAAAATACGAGCGGCCAAAGCGGCCAGCGACATCTTGGTCTTCGCGAGAACCGAGTCCCTCATTGCGGGCCTGGGGGAAACCGAAGCTCTGAAACGTGCCGAAGCCTATGCAGAGGCCGGTGCCGATGCAATTCTGATTCACAGCAAGCAAAAAACGCCCGATGAGATAGTTGGGTTTTGTCGAGCATGGTCCGGTCGAGTGCCCTTGATCCTCGTACCCACAAGCTACCCTCAGCTTTCGTTCGCCGAGATCGGGGCACTTGACAAGGTAGGGGTTATCATCTGTGGCAACCATGCCATTCGGGCTGCGGTTGCAGCGTGGCGCCGCACTTTCGACAAAATCCTGAAAGAGGGTGGAATTGCCGGCGTTGAGCAAGACATTGCCACAGTGTCCGAAGTCTTTGGTCTACAAGGAGACGAGCAGATGCGCAGCGTTGAGCAAGCTTTCCTGCGATAGTTACCTGTTATCCATCATCAGTCCCACTTTGTACCAAAACCCGATTCTGACTTCTTGGACGTTCTTAATGGATGACCAGGAGGAAGAGGCTAGCTGGGCATAGATTAGGAGACACGGTCCCTATATCACGACCGGTGGGACACTGTGCCCCATTACTTCGTCCTCATGTCCCGGTGAGCACTGCGTCGACATGGTACACATCTTCTTCCTCGCACCATGGTCGATCTGACGACATGACAAAGTTTGGCTCGGTAGGTAGTAAACTTCAACTTGGAGAGGTTTGATTTTGGTCTCTTTCACCTTGCCGTCAGCATCCGACGCCGCTTTTAGGTACGCGCATCTTCCTCGTCATCCTTATTTACCATTCATTGTACCTCTATTATGTTCAACTATTAAAAACTTTTAATAATAATAATTACCTAGATAGTATTTAATAATAAGTATTAATATTATATTTATTAAAAAAGATTTTTAGTAAAAGATTTCTTATTAATAATAATTAGTAATTATTAGTAATTATTAATATTATCTTTATTTAAAAAGGTTTTTAATAAAAAATCTTTTATTAATAATAAGCTTATACTAAAATACTAATTATTATTATTTACTCTATAATCCCCTTTAATAATACTTTTATTTAATGTTATTTTAACTATTAATAAGTGGATCCTTTATATATCTTACAGTACTAGATCCACCCACCCATGCCCCCACTTAGTACACACCCAGTTGACTGTACGTTGTACGCCTAACGCAATCGAAGCCCTCACCAGTCAAGTTGTGCCACCAATAGGCGCCCAGAAGGCCGCAAAGATGGCGATCGACTGGACAACAGAACGGCCACAGAATCTTCTACGCTGCAAATCATGGTGACACAGACTGGGCCCATCGAAATCATCTATCTCGCGGCAGGTGTGTCAGAAGGACAACGACGTCGAATCATTCAACGTCCTAACCCTACCCCGCCACTGCTGAGGTGCAATCTCCCGAATTGAGTTGGGACCCGTCCCGTTTTGCTTGCAGTGGCTGGGTCAGAGGGTGTTTGGGTCTCCGCGAGTTTCGAGCCATGGCACCCGGCGACAGCAGAGATGGACGTGTGAGGAGTACGGAGTGCAATGTACGCGTACTTCCGGTCGACAACATGAACGCTCAGTACGAGGTACTCGTATTCGTGCTTCCGTGCGTGCAATTTGCAACACAGAGCAAGGTTTGCACCTCCGGCTACTGGAACACCGTCGTCATCGGGCAGGGAAGTCCCATGCATGAAATGCATTAGTAGGCGACTCTCTACAACAATGCCAAACCACCTTGAAACACGTGATACTGAAACACGGACGCAATCTTCCACCGCTAGACAACTTCCGACAGTGATGGGAATGGATGACTCGGAAGTGTTTCGACAATTCGATATCCTGGATCCCGGCACCGACGGTTTCATCGTTTACTACGTCGTCGTCGTTTGACCCTTTCGCTAGCACTTGTGGTTATCTCCTCAATCTTTACCACTGTTTTGGCCTTATCATCCTCCTCGAGTTCTCGCTTAAGCGCAACCCGCCGTATCGTCGTTTTCTCGACGACCTCCGCCTCAGCGGTCTCCCTCTTCACAGGATCTTCTTTCATGCTCGTCTCCAGCGCAACCTCCGTCTTGGTCGTGAGCCTCTCAGCGAACGTTCTCAAATCCGCCGTGAAAAGCACACTGTGCGCCCAGCCGGCCTCCTTGCCCCAAATCTTCCGAAAGTGATTCGCAACCATATCATACGTGCCTTTGGTCATGCTAGTGTTCTTGCCTCTTGCCAGCTTGTAATCCCGCTGTGCGATCTGCAAAACGTGTGTGTCCACGGGGACCACTTCCCCCCAGCCCAGTCCCATCAGACAGACACAGTCCGCAACCTTGGGTCCCACGCCTTGCAGGTCAAGCAGTTTCCCATGCGCGATGCGATAACCGTCTCGACCTTCTGGTTTCATTTCGCCGGCCGGAGAGGGACCCGTGGTGCCATATGCCGGCGACTCCGGGTTGCGCAGACTATCCAGCCAACCGGGCTCTCGTTCATCGACGATCATCTTCGCCGTCTGAGAGATGTACTTCGCCCTGTAGCCAAAGCCCAACTCTCTCAGATGCGCCTCGACATTTTTGCCCGTCAACGCAGCCGGCTGCGGGAAGTCGTGGTACGCCCGACCTTGCAGCGTGCCGATGTACGCGCCGTAGTGCGTGCATAGCTTGTCCACCATCTGCGAGATCCTAACGATGTTGTTGTTACTGCTGCATATGAATCCAATCAGAGCCTCCCAGGCATCTTGCCGCAAGATCCTCACTCCCGTGAACTGGGGCGCCTTCTTGCGGAAATTAGCGTCCGAGGCGGACCACTGCGCATAGAGCGCCTCAAGGTTGGGTTCGAGATTCAAATAGTATTGGAGCAGGGCTTTCGTGTCATCGTGCTCGATCTCCTCCCCTGCGATGGTCGGCGGGACGGACGAAGGAGGTGTCGGAGGCGCTTCGAAGGTCGCAGCTGCAGGCCATATCGAGCGGTACTGGATATGTGATTTGTCTGGCTGTGACAGTTGTACAATGCGGCCGCGCAATGTACATGCCCAGGTCTGGTCGTCGCACTGGCGCCAGCGGAAGGACTGGCCGCAGCGCAGGGTGGTTGCGAGACAGAGCTCGTTCAGCGAGACAGGCAGCTTCCGCCACTCTGTTATTCGTGTCATCTGAGAAAGTGTAGAGTTGCAACGATATTTAGTGGAGGCAGAATAGGAAGTTTGGAAGCGTCGACGTAGAGCCTCCCTGTGCGTGAAGACGTGCGCAGCCGATGTTGAATCTCGAAATTGAAACTCGAGGCGAACGCGAGTCGCGTCGCGCGCTTGTTCGTGTCTCGGCCAGAATGGACTTGCCCACCCCTACTTTACTCTGCGCATTCTTGATTTCCCCCCTACCCCGTGACCGTGCGTGACGAGAAGTTACAGAACACAGTACTCTCCAATGCGATCGCCGCTGTCCAAAGCAGAAGATGCCTGGCCTGTGGGAATCCACACACCTGGCTGCCCACCTGATCCTCCCCCATCTCTGCAACCGTTCAGGCGTCCATGTCCTCGGTTATGGACCCGTTGGAGATGAAGGGCAGCTTCACGCGGGGAAGCCACCAGAGTATATCCCGATGAGTGTTCCTAATGTCCCAAGGGATATCAGTCACATACAGGTTGAAGGTAACGCCCATAGTCAGACAGAAGCTGAATGATGTCGAGTCCAGATCTGAAAGGAAAGGGAGCGATTGTCACGGGCGGCGGGTCTGGTTCGTCTCATTACCCCCGTCTACAACACGTAGAGACCAGGCCTCTGGGGATGGTTGATTGATCGATCATAGGGATTTCGCTCGCGTTTACAAGACATCTGTATCAAAGCGGGTGCAATGTGTTGATCTGCGACCTTGGTCTGCATCGAGAGGCACAGAGCTGGCTCGAATCTCTTCCCAAAACACCCGATGCAACCCCTCGCATTGCCTTCACCAAGACAGACGTGACGGACTGGAAGCAGCTTGAACATGCCTTCGATGTCTATGCGAACGAGTTTGGGGGAGTGCCGGATGTCCTATGTCCTGGCGCCGGTATCTATGAGCCAGTAAGCCCCCACTGACCTTTTCCCAGTGCTCGTACACAAGCTCCTGTAGCTGATCTTCGTGCCTAGTCGGCCCCTAATTTCTGGAATGACAAAGATGAAGACGGCTACAAGATCCTACGCATCAACCTTGAACACCCTATTAAGATGTCTCGCATAGCGATCAGAAAATGGGTCCAGGCCGGCCAACCGGGGAACATCATCTTGATATCCAGCACGGGCGCGCAAAAGTCGAGTATTCTGACGCCCCTGTACGGGGCAGCGAAGCAGGGAATCAGCAACTTTGCACGAGCCATGGCACCACTTCAGAAGATGGAGAATATCCGAGTCACTGCGGTGGCGCCAGGACCGACAATGTCGCCGCTGATGTATGATCATCCTGAAGCGATCCGATTTGTAGACCCAGAGAAAGACAAGCTTTCCACCACCGACGAGATCGCGAGGGGAATGATGGCGCTGTGTTTTGAAGGGAAGTTTGCTGCTGGAACGGTGCTGGAAGTCACCCATCCGGATCGATGGAGGGAAGTTTCGTTGTTGAATGATCCGGGACCCGGTGCGCACGCTTTCACCAGTAGGAAGGATGACGCTATTGTCGATGTGAGAGCTGCACTTGACGCGGATAGGGCGCGGAAGAGGTAAGCGGACGGAATCCCAATCTGACGCCGGACCATTCATTCAACCCTAGTATCAATATACCGAAAATATACTGCATAGTCCTCCTAACACATGCTCAAGCCTGTAATCTCTTCTCTCCCTGAGGCTGGCCAAACAGAGCTGCTGCATCCCGGCCGGCAACTACAGCCTCACCATGAATAACCACGTTGTCGTCGAGGATAGAGTTGCTGAAAATCAAGTACTCGTGTCGTCCCTTCCAGAACCAGTATACTCCACCGAAGACCACGACGCCTGCCAGAATCACGATCGCCCAGTTCATGTTGGCGATCTCGCCCGCCACTGGAACGTACTGCGGGAAGATGTAGAAAAGGACCACGATGATACTCCACAGCAGGCTGGTGACGTTAATGGCGTAGCCCCATTTGCCAAGATCGAAATGTGGTCGCGGCGGGAGGTGGTGGCGGCCTCGGAGAACAACACAGAGGATTGGAATGCAGTATGACACTTGTAGTGCTACGCCGCCACCGGAGATGATGGCGTAAAAGGCAAGCGAGCTGCCGAGGACAAGGAGGCCGGTGAGAAGGTTGAGCACAATAAAGCCCATCATCGCTCGTAGCGGCATTTCGAACCGCTTGTTGACCTGGGCAAAATAATTCGACCACGGGAACGCTCTGTCGCGGGCCATTGACCAAGCCAGTCTGGATCCCGCGGTGTTCATGTTGACGATAATGAGATACTGTAGCCGAGTCAGTTGAGGCGCCCTAGCAAGGAATAGGCGCCTTGACGTACGTTCAGTCCCATCATCATGACTGCGACCCAGATGCCACCTCCATACGTAGAGTCCAAGACGTCCATGAACCATGCCTAAACAAGAGTCAGTTGACGAATGAGTTGGACTGGAATCCCCGGTCGTGTACGAACCACGTAAGATGAGGTGGCTTGCAGATAGGTTTCCCAGTTCGGACCAACCGTGTAGCACATGACAATGGCGGAAAGCCAGGCAGTCACTCCCGCCCACACCATGGACCAGATCATGACTCGCTGTCACATTGTCAGCATACCTGCAACCCGGAATAGGAAACCAGGGTCCATACCGGAGCATCACGCGAAGCATTCTTCATCTCCTCGGCCAAGTGCATCACCCCGTCGGTGCCGTATAGACCATAGATCGGCGTGTACATGCTCAGAATGAATACCCAACCCTTCGGTCCCCAGCCTGACGTATTGATAAATTCGGTAAAGACAAACTTGGAGCTGTTCTTGTCGGCGAGCACCAAGAAGACTATCGCCCAGATCAGTCCATTCGAGATATTGAAGAAGGCACCGAAGATTTGCAGTGCCGGAAGGTATCTTGGAAACAAATTCGACACAGCTGGAGCGACAAGGAAAACAGAGTAAATCAGCCAGGTCATGTATGACTTGGACAGAGTCAGCACTCATACCCGTGGCTCTGTACGGTTAAGGTTAGGGAAGGCTTACCTTCCACTCTACCTCTGGATGGATGATTTCGACGAGGGCCGCCACGATTTCTGCACTGTTCAAGGCGCAGGAACTCGAGGTTGAGATTTCGCCCACCAGTACACACCAGCCGACAAGATACGACAGAAACCTTCGGTACTTCTCGGGGGCAACCACCTACAACGATTAGCCTTTCTTTACCGATTTCAGCAAGGGAAGCTGTACTGTACCTGAGTATAGAACTGTTGCCCGCCTGCCGTAGGCCAAAGGGAGCAGTATTCAGCCAGTGAAGCCATAACCAAGATTTGACCGATCGTAACGACGACGCTGCATGGGGCTTTTGTCAGATAGGGACATTCAGAAGTGCCCTTTCGTCCGTGGACTCACGTTCCCCAAACAAAGCAGACCGGTCCACCCAGAGTGAAAATATAATAAAAAAGAACCAGATTGCAACTCCATGAGCAAAGTATAGTACATTGATATGCCATCACTGATTGAGCATTCGTTAGTTAGATCACACGGCGACTCTTCGCGGAGGCACTCACAACTCCAGAAGGTGTATCTTCGTTTGAGCTCCGGTTTGTGGCCGAGGCTGATGAGCGTGTTCTCATCGCTGCTCAAGCCGACGTTATCGTCTTTTGCTGTGTCCATCTTGGTTACGTGGGGAGCAAGCCTTACTCCTTTGGCAATGGGCAAGTGGTGCAGGAAGCCAACGGATGAGCGTGGTTTGACTCATGGGATAGGGGCAGAGTGTGTCGGTGCTGCGCAACGGATCCAGCCTTCGAAATCCGAACAGTAGCGAGTAGCTGTCTCGAATTTGAGATGGGATGCTTGGATGAATTTAAAGCTGAGGTCCGAGTACACGTGGCGGTTCTCCTTCTCCCTTTTACCACCAAGATGAGTTTAGCTGCCCGCGCCTATCAAGGCTTGCTATCTTGCCGACGATGCGTTCCTGGTATCCATGTTTTTGATGAACCAAAGATAAGGAGAAGAGCGAGTGCAGCGTGGAAAAATGATAACATCAAAAGATCGTGGTACGGGTCTTGAAAGCTGAAGCACCCACCGCGCCGCAGATGAACGGGGTTCCTCTGCCAAAGAGACGCCCAACAAATGACGCGCTGCACAAGGCTCGAAGGAGGGTTTTGGCGGACGGGAGCAACCGGGTTTCTCTTTGCATTGTCCAAGTCAAGCACTAGGCTCACTCCTTCAGCGCCTCTAGCTGGGAGCCCCAGTGACCGATTGCATGCGGAGACTGCACGAGGAGCTCCGTCGACTGTAAGGAACGACGGCCAGACGGATCATCAGCCGTGTACCCCAGATTCTCGGTGGAGGCAGCATCGCCCGGGCGAACTCTATACTTTGCACAGGTGGTGGTGGAACTGTGCTCCAGTTTAAGCCTTAGAATTATTAGTTAATGTTGCTTGGGAAATGCTTCGGTGTGCCAGCTCACCGCCCAGTCGACCCTCAGAGGGGAGAGTGCAGGGACTTTAGGGGCTGCTTTGGCTAAGCACCATCGCTCCAGGCACGGTACGGAGTATCCAGTAGAAGCGTCCCGAGCCCAGAAGCGTCCAATGCGGTGATTGGCAGAGTGCCTGTCACGTGTTAGCGCCCCAACCAGACAAGTGCAGCCGCGATAAGCTCAGCTCAACTCAACGGCAAGAAAGACTCCCAAGACTTCGTTCAGCTTTGATGTTGCGGTCCGTGGAACAATGCCCCTTGCTCCCCAGCTCATCTTGCAGCAGAATGACATGACCGTCGGCGTCGTATCCAGCATCGTCCAGTAGCGGCCGCCCTGCCTTGTCATGGACGCGGTCAAGACCGAGCAGTCAACAGCGGCAGGCCAAAGCTCAGGCTCAAGTCCGCCGGCGACCGGGCCACAAGGTGCACATTTGCAACTTCCTCTGCACCTGAGGAACATGTTGAAAGCGTACTTGAGAAGCTGACTATACCCGGCAGACTGCCCAACTTGTGTCAGAAGACGCATCCGCTGCGATAGATCACTCCCTACGTGCATCAAATGCTCGAAGAAGAGCCTAGTTTGCCCTGGCTATGGCCCTCGATTGAGATGGGCCAATGGTATAGCCGTCCGGGGGCACCTCAAAGGTCGCACCACGCCGCACATAGAGAAACCGCCGAAACCCCCCAAAGCACCCTCAAAACTCTCAAACTCCCCGAAATCCGTCAAATCCTCCGGAACAGATGACACCCCAAGAACGGGGTCCGGTGTAGACCCGCTGGAGGAGCTCTTCCCTGGTTTTCCGGATCCATCCACTCGGTCTCGTCTGCTCAGTCATTATGACCGGCAGATTGCGGGACTGATGGTGTGGATTGACTCGGAGGAGAACGAGTATCGCCGTCTCGTCCTCCCGCTTGCGGAGCAACAGCCGGTGTTACTTTTGGCAATACTCGCCATCTCTGCTCAGCACCTTGCTGTCACGACAGGCCAGGAGACAAGCTTTCCTGCTCGAGCCCGGGATGCCGCGGTCATGATGATCTCTCAGCAGATCCAGCAAGTTACCAGCAAGCTAGCAGCTGGGTTTGACCTGAGCAGTCAGATAGACCCAGACACCGCTGTCTGGATGCTTGCGTCAATGTTGACTTTGGCCAACTATGAAATGTCTGAGACGGAGACTGGAGCGGCGGCGGCAGACTCGCACAGACAGGCTGCCCGGACACTTGTGAATGCCCTTGCCACCACGAACCGCGAGACCAACACCTTGTTCAATTTCCTTCGAAACCAGCTCTCCATATACGATATCTTGGCGTGTACTACGATATTTGGAGCCATGAGTACTGTCGAAGTTATTCTCCCTGCACCCGATCATTCCAATCTTATCTTTTCGGAATTCTTGTCGCTCCTACACAAGGTAACCATTTGGTCACGGCAGCGGTATGGAAAAGAGTTCTCGGGAAGTTTCAGCGTCCAAGATCTACCCATCACCTCGGCGGATGCACGTGCTGGATTTGAGCAAGCGCGAGGGTCGACTCTAATGGCCGCTGGTGTCCTTGGTCTGCCCAGGGACGCCAGACGACGCGATTTCGTCCGCATCGTTGACATCTACCACCACGCTGCACTGCTCTACACCTACAGGGTCCTCTTTCGTGGGCAAGTTGAACAACCCGAGATTAACGCTTCGGCAATGATCCTGTTCGAGAGGCTGAATCAGCTTGAAGACATACCGACAAGCATGCAAAATCTGCCATGGCCCGTGTTCATTGCAGGCACCGAATGCCATGACGATCCGGCACGGCAGGCTTTTGTAGCGAAATTGTACGAGAACATTGCTCAAGATATGGGCTTCAAGTACTATGTCGGAATCCTACATTTTTTACAAGACCTCTGGGCGAACAGGCTCACCGACTGGACCGATTTAGCCCGTCGCTACGAAGCCAACGGCAAGAAGATTGTTGCTGTTTGATGGAACGTCGTGACCGTCTATGGCGAGTCCGACCTATCGCTCTGTGCTATTGTGCCGACAGCTCTTCATGCCTCGTCCAATCCGTTCCCCACCGGATGGCTCTCAGGCATAGTCGACATTGTGGAACCGACGGGGCCTTAAAGTGTACACTACAAAAGCACCAACGCACTGCGAACTACTGTGATCCCTTGACCAACCGATCTCACGTCGAATCAGAGATCTCTTTCGACGCCCATATCGACTTACTGGCGCATTTATTGTGGTGGAACATGCAGGCAGCTCAACTTGTTTTAGTTAGTCCTCTAGCTGCCCACATGCTCCATGAACGCTGACAAAGTGGGCAGCAAAAGCGAGAACTACACCTTAGGGTCACGGCACGCCATCCCAACCGAAAACCAAGTTAAACATCAGTCGTTGGCGTCTGCCGATATCGAACTACGTCCTCCATATCCACCAACAAACAGTGCATACCTTGGGTGGCTTCTTGCAGCAACCTTAACAGCTTGTGTCCCACACCCACGACAACCCGTGTCTGCATGGGCACGCATCATGCCGCCATGGGCTCAATAGCTGCCAAAATTGCAGACAATATTTGTTCATGCCATGGATTGAAGGATGCCCACGACCCTAGTTAGGATCGGACGGAGAATGGCATTTCGGAAAGATGCGGTTGATACCGGTCTTGATCTATTACTGCTTCGTCGAGCTTTTAAGCCGGAATGAATACTGCTTGACGGGAACTCACAACCTTCCTATCCTGGCCGTTGGACATGGAGCCGTCCCGCTATAACCCCTGGATAGCTCCTGGTTTCTAGACTCAATGTGTGGCAGAAAGGTTTCCGAGCGCCAGGATTGCAGATAGAAAACATGTCGACTTATGAGAGGTCAGAAAGACATACCCATTCTGCTTATCTCCGTGGAGTACCCCGTCGACTTAGAAGGCCGCTTACCGAGAAGTTGGCTTGCCGGGCATCTTGCGGAAAAGTGCAGCGCGCACTCGACTGGTGCGACTTCTATTTCCTTGATTTACTTTCGGGCTTAGTCTCTGGTGAGACTGGCACACGTCGTGGTACTCATTGCTGTCTTCCCGTTGGATGTTGAAGAAGCAGGCAAAGAACGCGGCGAGGATCCCACCCTGTTGTGCAACCGGTAGACAGTTTTGTTGTCTCCGACAGATTATTCCCTTGCTCCAGATCTTAATATACACATACCATGTGACGTTGAAGGGTCGGGTCCAATCATAGTGGAGAAGGTTGGATCGCGCCTAAACTCCAACAAGGCGTTCGGTAGAGAAGATAACGTCAAGAAGCTCCTCTCGCCCATGATGGTGGCCTCCACACAAAGTGGACAGTTTGAATTGGCCGCAACGCTTGCCACCTGCTGCATTCGGCATCTGACAAGAGAGCTTTGAGGCTCGGAGAGTGAGAATCCTGAATCAGGCTGCTGGTCGAAGCTGGTCAGCCCGCTACATGTCCCTGGCCGTCGTTCTGAATCTCCAATTCGTTTTCGTTTAAGCGTTATCAAGTTCTCCACGCCCAAATAACGGAAGCGCGTCCCAACACTGTTCCAACTTGCGAGATGTGGGACGCGCAGAGGCGACAGATACATCAGTTAATAAGTCGGGCCGTCACTCCAGGAACACGGCAAGCTAAAGCATGAACAATCCCTCGAACTCCCATCTCCGGAGCAGAAATCATTCCTATTTCTTACCCCGCCCTCCGAGACAAGTTCGATATCAGACACTCGCCGTGATCTTAGCAGAACTGGAGTATTAATATCTTAGCTGTCCCTCCAGGAACCCAGACCATCCCCTCAGGATGGTGCTCAACAGGGTTTTCAACCAGCCTCCTGTTATGCATCCCAGGGTACGGCAGGATATCACCGACAAAAATGTCGCCGGGCTCTTTCAGACCAGCGCCTTTCAAGACCTCGTTGCCAACAGACTTGCCAAGTCTGTCAAGATCCCCACGATAACCTATGATGGCATGGGGCACGTTGGAGAGGACCCCCGCTGGGACGTTTTCTACGAGTTCTCAGCGTTTCTGAAGAAGAGCTTCGCAAGAGTGTAGGCATTTACTCTCCCAGAGCGTGTCATTGCTGACCGGTTGTGCAAAGTTACGAGGCCGTTACAGTGGAGACGATCAACCAACACGGCTTGTTGTACACATGGCAGGGCGCACAGGAGGACATGAAACCTCTCTTGTTCATGGCCCATTCTGATGTGTGTTAGACTGTCCCGAGCCCATGTGGGCCAGGCCTAACTTATTTCCAGGTTGTTCCTGCCGGTGAGTCGACAACCGAAGCTTGGACATATCCTCCCTTTTCAGGTTACTACGATGGTGAATACATCTGGGGTCGAGGCTCCGAGGACGACAAGTCGAACTTGATTGCGATGTTGTCCGCCATCGATTGCTTGCTTGCCTGCAACTTCACCCCCAACCGGACTATTATCATCGCGGTCGGTTTCGACGAAGAGGGTGGAGCGGAACAGAGCTATGGCGCCAGATGTCTTGCAGAGACCCTGCTGGATAGATACGGGAAGAATGGTATCGAGATGATTGTAAGTCATGGCCAACAGCGTTGCCACCTAGTGCTGACGGACACCTAGTTCGACGAGGGCATCGCTGGCATCGAGAATCGATTTGGCACCGACTTCGCACTGCCCGCGACCGCCGAAAAGGGCTACATTGACGTGACCGTGACTGTCAGTGTTCCGGGAGGCCACTCCTCGACGCCACCCGACCATACAGCGAGTGCGTGCTCCCCGTATCCCTGAATGGGAAATGAATTACTGACCTCGGGATAGTCGGATTTTTGGCGCAGATCGTTCGACTCATCGAAGACCATCCCTTCAACTCGCAGCTTATCCGGAACAATCCAACGCTGACGTACCTTCGACAGGCGGCACTCTATTCGAAGACGATGCCTGAAGAGCTGCGGCAAGCTGTTTTAGGTTCTCAAAGCCCCAAGAAGCTTCTGGACTATATGAACAGCGATCGTGAAAGGCGGGCTATGATTAGAACCTCGACTGCTGTTGACGTTATCCAAGGTGGAGACAAGGGTAAGCCCACGACCACGACCAAAGCAGTCGCGCCGCAAGCAATCTGCTAATGCGGTTCGTCAGTCAACTCGCTCCCCGAGAACGCTAGCATCCTGGTCAATCACCGCATTGCGATCCAAGATTCAGTCACGGCGGTTAAGGATCATTATGTCCACCTCCTCAGCCCTTGGGCGAAGGAACACAGCTTCAAACTCCACGCTTTCGGCACGGAGAGTCCACACGAAAACGCGAAAACGACTGTCCTCAGCAACACTTCGGACTCCGGTGATCTCACGCTGACAGCTCATTACGAGCTAGAGTCCTCGCCAGTTTCGAGTGCCGAAGATCCAAGATTCGCGTTGCTTGCCGGAACCATCAAAGGCGTCTTCGGAGACGAGGTTGTGGTTGCTCCAGAAATGCTAACAGGTGATTGATGTCGTAGATGTCAAAAAGTGCAGATGCTAACGTCGCCAGGCAACACCGACACACGATATTATTGGGACCTGTCGCAGCAGATATACCGGATGTCGCCGTGGCGGGCCAGTCACGACCCTCGCGGGACTCGCATGCATACGGTCGACGAGCGGATGCCGATCAAAGGTCTCATGGAAATGGTCCACTTCTACCACGAATTCATCCGCGTAGTTGACGAAGTGCGGATAGAAGAGGCTTGATCCGGAACACCAGCAAAACCGCAGAGACTGCAACGCATCTTTGCCACAAGATTCTCCCTTCGACTAAGCCCAAGGTTGCCAGCCACCTGTCACGCTCGACATTGTGCGGCATCGGTTAGACGAGGCCATTAGTCCAGATGCGCCCGCCTGAAGGTTACCATGGTCGAGCGACGAGCACGAAATGAAGCCTGCCAACCTAGGTTCTGTATCCAACCGATAGACCTTGACCTACAGTCACAACATGTCGGGCTTGATAGTCACCGGGCTCAACAACGCTCCCAAACCAGAGAACTTCACGAATATCCGATCTGGACACGTGATAATAACGCAGGAAGGACCGCTCGTCGACGGAGTATAGCCCGAAGGATGTCCACGAAATCGTACGAGCAATCTTCGGCTCCCGATCGACCGTGTTGAGCACAGAATTGCTCCAGGGTAGTCAGTCCGACACTGCTTCCAAGCATGACGTCGGTGAAATAATAAAACCAGCCCAGTCATGCGATTCTCACTCCTTCCATGCCACTTGGGTTCGCTGGTCAGTACCGGCCGATAGCTTGGTCCACTTGGAGGCCTGGAATTGTCGGAGAGATGCCACGGCAACGAGATATCATCCAGATCCTAGACAGCTTGTCAGAAGGGAAGAGAAGCCGTTACGGTCAAAGCTCTCAAGAGAATCTAACAAGTTAGGGTAGCCTAGAGGGCAAGAATTTTCCGCCTCTCCTTCCCTTATTTCCGTCAGTTATAGTCCATGTTATACATTCCACTCGAGGCTACCTAGGTAGGTACCTACTCGGGAGTACGTAGGCAGTTAATGGTCGATATCCCGGTTCGTCATACAGTATTCGGCGGCCAAACCTCCCCAACGTCACGGAGCGCCAAATGCTCAGAAATGGACCATATGATAGTCTTGTCATGAGACCACGATGCCAATACAGTATGATGATATATCGATCTAGGCAGGCTTTCGCGAAGGTCAGATGTCCAGCGTCCGGATAGGTACACGTATATTTCGAGCGTCATGGTGCCCAGCTGGATCCGAAAGGGACATATTACAGTGTGTATGTATGTGTTGTATTTCGTGCTTTGGTCGTGCTCTTACCTACCAGGTGCTGTAGATGTGGCTGGAATGGATAAGCCCTGCGTGGTCTTGCTTGTAGCGGTGGACACGCTCGACAGGGCAAACAGGGTTAAGTGATGAGATGCGTAGGCGAGATACAAGCGACAACGACACAAATTCATATAGGATACTGTACTTAGTAGTACATACCCACATACCTTTAGCCAGAACATGTTCCCTTAATTACAGTACATACGTAGGCATCAATCAATGTCCTAGCGTTCCGGATTATGCAGATCCGATCCGTGATTGAGATCCAAATCACCTTGAATGGCGAAGAAAGTCTCAGCGTCGCATTGTCTAGAAGAGGATAAAGGTCACTCAGCAAAAGGCGGAGATGGTCTTTCCTTCTAGAATCCGGGGCAGAAACGTCGCATTCTATTCCTATCCTGACCTTATTAGCGGGCTGGGAAGACAGTACGAATACGCCGCCGCGGAAACTCGGACTTGGGCTTCGCGCTTCTTTCTACCAGTACTACTCGCCCCAGTCGATGATGAGGTGGGCGGACGTGCACGCTTTGTAACCCAGCATTTAACCCAGCATTCACTCAATAGACGATTCGCATTCACTCAAGGACGATTCACATTCACTCAAGGACGATTCGCATTCACTCAATGAACGATTCGGTGGGTGGCTTGTCCGATTAGACCATGCGAATCATATTCATGTATGTCGCTCAAGTCATAAGGGTGCAGATTCTAGAGCTGGAACCTTGATGGCGACATGCAGAGTGTGCCCTTTATGGAGCCGCTCCAGGCACTACCGCCCAATTACAGGGGGTCTTGCAGCGTCGCATTCCTTACGAGTACCCAAAATGCAACACACTTTGTACAGCAAGCGCTCGTCATGGAACGGGAACGGGATAATGGGTCGAATCAGCCCCCCCGGATTCCCCAGACCTCGCATATAAGTGCGCGCCTTGCTGCCTACAACACCCCCTTCAAAGCTTGTCGTTGCTTAAAAGAGCGCCCTGGGCCTTGTTCAGAAGGCCGACTTTGACTTTGGAGGAACATAGTACAATTTTCGCACCGTGTGCCGTCCGCGCTTTTACCACTCCAGCTCCAGCTCCTTTTATCGGCTACATCAGTACCTCCTGCGCCTCCAATCCAACATAGCTATGGTGAACAACGCTATTGTCGTCCCCGTGGCGGTGCTTGCATCCATATGCGTGGCCATGTTCGTGTTCGTCTGGTGGTGGTTTCCTAGGCACTACAGAAAAGGTGTCGCCGACGACATGAATATGATGGACAGGGAACGGGCCGGGAGGGAGGCCACCCACGCGAGATTGGAGGGGGGAGGAACTGATGCAGAGAACGTGGAGCCGCCTCGGCCGAAGACGTTGGAAGAACATATCGCGATTGCCAGAGCCAATATACGACGAGGTCACAACCCTGCAGCAATGCCGTATTGAAGTACCCACAACCCAGCAGCAGCAACGCCGCGTTGAAGTATATCTGGAATGGACGGGTCTCGTCTCGTGTCGTCTCGGCCAGTACTGCAAGATGCCCTCCTCGATTCAACTCCAATGCCGAGTACTCCGTACTGCTACCCACAATGCGCAGCGAGATCAGCACTGTGTTGGGCTTGCAGCACCCAGACCAGCAATGTCCTTGCCTACCGCACCAAGATCAACACTGTACTCAGCCTGCAACACCATGAGAGTCAACTTCGGCCGAGACCCGCTTGTTTGGGAGTGGTTGTCAAGATGTCATTGCCGCGGATTGACCTTTCACACATCGACGCCGCGGGCACAATAGTATCGTTTGGTAGCCGCAAGGAAAGTGACAGCCAAGGAAGGATGGAACCGATGCATCTGTGGCGGCGCAAAGTTCTATGCCAGAATTCCTCGTTGTCTCCAAACTCCAAACTCGCACATGAGAAATAGTTTCGCTCTGTAAAATAATGGAATCAACTTGCGCTGTGAAGGAAAAGTGACTTTGACCCAAGACGTTCGTGTCAAGCATTCGGCCGCCAAGGAAATCCTGGTGGAAAAAGTTCAGGTACGCCGAACTGCGACTTTGCGCCTGCGACTGGCGCTGCAACTGGGCATCCACGCCAGGACCACGCAAATCGGGCTTCTACTTCTTGCCATCCAGCTCGTTGACCTATTCTAGAGTCAGGCAGTGGTGTATTCTCTCAGCGTGTAAGAGCGACGCCGAATCAGAGCTTGCACCTTGCCTCGCCGCAACCATGAACGGGGACAACTATTCCTCCAGAGGTAACGAGCCTGATCTAGATACTGTGACTTCCCAACTGACATTTGGCAGACACAGGGCGCTCTCGGGAGCACCACGTATGTATCCAGGCCTTTGCTCCACGCGTGACATCTCACTGACTCGTCATCTAGGGTTCAAGATACGACCGAGACGACCGCAGAGACCGCGACCGAGACAGGAACCGGGAGCGAGGCGAGCGCAGACGATCGAGGTCGCCTCACCACAGATCAAACAGACGCGAGCACGAAGACTCGTACGCCTCCAGTCGGGACTATCGGGCGCGCGAAAGAGAAGACAGATACGGCTCGAGGCGAGATGATCGCGAGTGGGACCGAGACAGAGGCCCGAGGCGTCGCGACGATGACCGTCCGCCGCGCAGAGACCGTGACCTATTTGATGACCGAAGAGGTGGAGGCGCCGGGCCAGGAGCAGGCGGTGGCCGTGACCGTGACCGTGACCGAACTGGACGAGAAGAACGCGACGAATTCGCCGCGCAAGCACGCGGCCAGAAGAACAGCCCCCCTCCCAAGAAACGAGAACCTACGCCCGATCTGACCGATGTCGTCCCGGTCACGGAGCGCAAGAGGAGGTTGACACAGTGGGACATCAAGCCCCCGGGTTACGAAAATGTCACGGCAGAACAGGCCAAGATGTCGGGCATGTTTCCCTTGCCAGGCGCTCCTCGCCAGCAACAGATGGATCCCAGCCGGCTACAGGCATTCATGAACCAGCCCTCAGGCGGCGCCACTTCGACCGCATTGAAACCCTCGAACTCGCGCCAGGCGAAGCGGCTGTTCGTCTCCAATCTGCCCACCTCCGTCACCGAGGAGAGCCTGATGAGTTTTTTCAACCTGCAGCTCAATGGGCTCAACGTTGTCAAGACCGTCGATCCCTGCGTACAAGCGAACATTGCGGAAGATCACAGCTTTGCCTTGGTCGAGTTCAGGAGTCCTTCTGATGCGACCACTGCATTGGCCATGGATGGCATCACCATGGAAGAGCATCATGCCGAAATGAATGGCAATGGAGATGCGAATCCGAAGGGACTGGGAATCAAGAGACCAAAGGATTACATTGTTCCTTCTGCCGACGATGATGCATACACCGATGGCGAGTTGTCGACTGAAGTCCCTGACACCGCGAACAAGCTGGCTGTCACGAATCTACCGCCCTTCCTGACCGATGATCAAGTCCTGGAACTGTTGAAGGCGTTCGGCGAGCTTAGAGCGTTCGTGCTGGTGCGCGATAACGACGCGCAAGAGTCGAGAGTAAGTCCTTCCATCACAGGCCGAACGCTAAGAAAAGTTAACATGTATGCAGGGAATCGCGTTCTGCGAATACACCGACCCCGCTGTGACTGCCGTTGCGATCGAGGGGCTCAATGGCATGGATCTGGCCGGTAACGCCATCAAAGTCACCCACGCAAGTATCGGGTTCACACAAGCCGCCGGGCTCGAGATGGGCGTCAATGCCATGTCCATGTTCGCTGGCACTACGTCCGACAACATGGAAGATGGTCGTGTATTGCAACTGCTCAACATGGTCACCCCTGAGGAACTGATTGACAACGATGACTATGAAGGTATGTCAGGTCTTTCGCTTGTACTTGTCCCCCACTGACCAAGACGGCTACAGAAATCTGCGAGGATGTGCAAGAAGAATGCCAAAAGTACGGCACCATCGTCGCTATGAAGATCCCCCGTCCTTCCATGGGCAGCCGGCAGTCAGCAGGCGTGGGTAAGATCTTCATCAAGTACGAGACGGCCGAGTCGGCGAAAAAAGCGTTGCAGGCGTTGGCTGGTCGCAAATTCGCCGACCGCACTGTTGTTACTACATATTTTGACGAGGTATGTACTCCGCTGCCGATTTGGGATCGTTCGTGATGAAGAAGAGAGCTGACGTATTGACCTAGGCGAGCTTCGATGTGAATGCCTGGTGAGCACCTCAGATGTCTGCGAGGTATAAAATGCGGGCTTCTTCGCCGTGCCCAGTAACCCCTTCTTGGGGGGATGCGCCTTCCCTGCGAGAAAAAGCAACTCCCTGGCTTCGGCAGCCCTTATGGGACAGGTTGAAAGGGATGCGACGGGGTGTGAAGGTGTGAAGGTCATGGCACACCGCCTCGGTATCATCGCCGCCTATACATGCGCCCACGAGGACTTTGGCTTTCCAGCAACGTACTGATTGCACGCGGCTTCTCATGCAACCCCGGACCCAATGCTACCGTTGCACCACTAAAGAGGAGAGACTTGCCTGAAACCACAGACCACATCTGCCCCGAACATCGACTTTGGGGGATGGAGAGAGAGGCACAGGGAGGGTGGCAGGGAGAAGAGATTTGCCGGCCTCATTGCGCCGCGAGCGTTTCGCTCAAGTGTATTTCTAGGCAGGAATAAAAAAATCTTTGGATTGTGCGCACACAAACACACTTACCTCGTACTCGTATGTAATTACATCGATGCGCGCGCTTCGAGTCGTCCACGGAGCTTCTACCATGGAGGAACCCTTTCCTCCCTTCCCCAGGGTTGTAAGGGAGGCCGTCATGGTCAGTATGGTCGGTCCAATGGAATGCAATCCGATACAATGTTGAAGATGGGACAAAAAGTGCATGAGTACGTTGGTTGGAAGTCTTTTCTGAAGCTGATGTTGCAGTCGAAGTTGAGATTGTACGTGAAGTCGACTCGATTTCAGGAAGGTCGTTGTATTTTCTTTTTCTGATCTCATTTTTCATTGCTACTGTCTCCCTCCCCCTCCCTCCATCCACCCCTATTCCTCTCTCTCGGGAGAGAGAGCGCGCGCGTGCTTCTCTAGTCATGTAACTCAACTCAAAGGAGGGGGAAAAGGTTGAAGTATAAACAACTCGAGCGCGCCTTTCGTAGGTTCTCTATCTGAATCTCCTGCGGGCGCATGTCTTCCGCATTGCCCGCCCGTCTGCTTGCCTGCTTGCCTGCTTGCCTGCCTACGAGTACTGGCCGTTGAAGAGATGTACGCAAGCCAGAAGATCTACATATCGGTCATCCAGTCGTGCGTCCTAGGCTGCTCTATCCGAAACTTTTCTGGTCCGTATCCTTGATGGACGATCATGCTCTCATTGCCCTGTGTGCTTGTCGCCGGTGCTGCCTCTCATCGTCGGTTCCCACGCTTGGCTCAAGGCGACTTGATGCCATTTGATTCGACATGATGCTGCCATCGTAGCGTGGCATCGCTGGCGGAAGCGCAGCGTAGACACCTTAGTTCATCAAGCCCGTTTACTCGTCATCTAGAATCAACTTCGTGATCTTCCCCACCGCAATTGTCTGCCCTTGATCTCGTAGCGTGAAGCGTCCTAACTGGGGATAGTCTTCAAATCTCTCGACACAGATCTTGCCTCCACCGCTCGTAACCTGCAATCTGGCGATGATGTTCTGTCCTTTGGCGGCAAATGGTGGCGGTTTCTTACTCTTTCGCCCCGTTCTTGGTTCGAGCTTATGCAAAAGGGCTGCAAACGTGACTTCTTCGGTGGCGGCGTGGACGTGGAGCACGCAGTTGAAGCCCGCGGAGAGGATGGACTTGAGTTCCACGATGTTGATTTGGGCTTCAAATTCCTTGACGCAGTGGACGAGGCGTTTTGGCGAGCAGAGCACGAAACCCGGCATAATGTCTTCTTCTTCGATGCCTCGGAGACGCATGCGCACTTGATCTCCGCAGGTTGCGTAGGGGATTTCATCTTCGGTTTCGCCATACAGGGCTGCGATGCCGATTTCTTCGCGGTTGGGCATCATGACGAGTGTAGAGGTTTTCTGGACAACACCGGCTTCGATGCGGCCTTCGATCATGGTGCCCATGTCGCGGTATTTGGCGCCGATGGGCATCATAAAGGGAGCATTGTAATTTCGCTGGATCTTGGCCATGCCGTCGAGGAATTCGAGGAGGGAAGGGCCTTTATACCAGTCCACGACGCTGGATGGGATGCGGTCCTTCACGTTGAGGCCCGTTTGTGCGGAGATGGGCATGAAGGTCGACTCCAGGCCGATTCGTTTCTTGAGGTACGGCTTCAATTTGCCAACGATCTCGTCGTAGCGTTCCTTGCTCCATTCGACAGTGGGGTCGTCCATCTTATTGACTACCACGACGAGTTCCTTGGCCCCCGTGGTTTTAATCAGCATGGCGTGTTCCTGCGTTTGGCCGCCCTTTTCAAAGCCGGTTTCGAACTCGCCCTTTCGCGCGGAGATGACAAGGATGGCCACGTCGGCCTGAGCTGCGCCGCTGAGCATGCTGGGCACGTAGGTTTTGTGGCCTGGTGCGTCCAGGATGGTGTATCTTCGCTTGTCAGTCTCGAAGAAACCACGGCCGACTTCGACGGTTTTGCCCTTGGCACGTTCTTCCTTGTTGAGATCCAGTACCCAGGAGATGTACCACGTCTCTCGGCCTGCGTCTTTGGCGTCGCGCTTATACTTTTCTAGCGTTCGCTCGTCGACCATGCCAGTTTGGATCAAGACCTGACCACCGAGTGTAGATTTCCCGGCATCGACGTGGCCGATAAAGATGATGTTGACGTGCTCTTTGCCGTACATCTCTTCCAGTACCGATTGCTCGACATCGGCGGTTTGTGCTGCCGCAACTTCTTCGGCATTTCGTAGTTTCTTCGCTTCCGCTGGCGTGGGGGAAGATTTTCCTGACGATGGAGCAGGGGATGTCTTGCCCGTTGCCTTTTCTCCTGACTTCTCGACTGCTTTCGCGGCTGTGACTTTGGACCCGGCTTCCGCTTTTGAAGAAGCCGGTTCGTCCTTCGTGGTCGGAGAGGCGGGTTTCTTAGGAGAAGCGGAGGCTGTCGTAGGGACACCAATCGACAGGACCTTAGCCTTCGGAGCTGCAGCAGCAGGCTGTGGTTTAGGAGCAGGCGCGGCAGGGGTGGCTTCAGTTTGGGTGGCCGGCGCTGGGGCCTGTTGGGATGTGGGCGCAGACGCTGGTTGTGCGTCTGATCTCTTCGCAATGCTTATAGGAGCACCTTGTCGGGGCTGAAATGCTCCAGGCGTCTGGTTGTAGGCAGCGAATTGACCGCTGTTATACCCTTGATTGTAGTTTTGCGGTTGCTGCGGTTGCTGCTGTTGATACTGGCCGTATTGGTTGTATTGTTGTTGGCCATACTGCGGGTATTGATTGTAACCCTGCTGTTGGCCGTAGCCGTAGTTCTGATAGCCATTCTGTGGGTATTGCTGTCCTGGCTGGAATGAGGCAGCACCAGGCTGGAATGAATTGGCCCCGGGCCTGAACGTGTTGGCATTTATGTTGACGTTCTGTGTCCGTCTTGAGAGATCCTCCTCTTGGTTTGCCGCATCTTCCCATGAATCGAAGTTGCCTGCCATAGTGGAAAATTGACTTGATCGTGGCTAAGGGAACGTCAGAGTGGCAATGGGGACTTGAAGAGATGAGCTGAAGAAGAACTGAGTCAATGAGAGGCAGAGAGCAGCAATGGAGGGTTGGGCATCACTTGGAGGGGCAATCAACAGAAATCCATCCTTGGCAAGGCTGAATCCAACGAGGCTGCGGCCTAGAAAACTCAGATTTGCTCGAGGCAGCCTGCCGCTTTTAACGGCTGAGCCTCCCCTTCCGATCTGTTTCTCTCACCCGATTCCATTCACCCTGGGACCATGTGCGTGCATCACCTCGACACCGCTCGGTTGCCCTGACTTGTCGGGCGATATGCATTTATTCGGAGTTTATATGGCAATAAGATCTATGCGGCGCGGCTAGTATTCTCAGATGCGGGATTCGATTGCACAGCTACCTAGTAGCCTAGTCTGGCAGTCGATCTCCATGGCCGTGGGTGTTATTCACTATTCATTGGGTGCCCCTGCCTCGGACAGCACTAACAAAGTTGAGTCACAGCGCTATCTTCTACTGAATCGTCGGGGTTAGACAGGGTTATAGACGTGCAGGGCTTCGCTTCGTTTCCGGTGTCAACGAAGGAATATGACTCACTCTTATCGCCCCCTGTAGCCAAGCGTATCACCAAAGGCTACTCCGTACGAGGTATTCCATTAACGAATACGTCTCTCCAACGTCGGCCCTGAAGCCCATCGAAGCAGCCGAGCTGGTCTAGGGAGTCGAGAGCGTGGGGTTGTATTGCTCGTGGAGTCCAACACTGCAGGTTACGTTACCCCAGGACGAATATTCTCCTGCCATACAGGGACTGCGGCGCTCAGGAGGAAGACTTGACTTCGTCTACGACTGCGTTGAGGCACGCTTTTCCCTTCTCAAGCCGCTAAACAGTCCGTCTTGTGTTCCGACCATCTTGTCTTTCAGCTATGTCGTCTGCAGAGTCGTCTGAGTGGTCGGAAGCTGGCATGACGGCGAGTCTGGCCAAAATCCTTCCTCCCGAAGAAAACACCTACAGTGTATCCGAGAAGAGCATTCCCATGCCGGACGGCATCATGTTGGCAGCCGACTTCTACCAGCCCGATCTTCCGGCAGACAGCAAGCCCCACGGCCTCATCTACGTCCTCGGTCCTTATGGCCGCAAAGGTGTGATGGCCCTCCTTAACGCGAAGTGTTTCGCTGTCCGTGGGTACATGGTCCTCTTCGTCAGCTGCCGCGGTACAGCCGGTTCTGAAGGGACCTTTGTGGCGGCCATGACTGAGCAAGCAGACTCGCAGGCCGTCGTCAAGTGGATGCGCGAGCAGCCGTGGTACCCGGGCAAGTTCGTCACATTCGGGCCGAGCTACCTGGGCTACGTACAGTGGGCATTGCTGCGAGATCCCCCCAAGGACCTTATCGCGTCGGTGATCTTGTGCAGCGTGTACGACCACTCCCTGCTTGCCTGGACCAATGGGGCCTATCGCACTGACCGCATCTCCTGGTCCTACATAGTCGCTCGGCAGGATGAAGCCAATGGAGGAGGAGTCTCGAGCATACTCGACCCTAGGAAGCTGAAGTCCGTCATCGAGGCCGCGCCCCTCTTCGACGCGACGGTGCGCTTCCTCGACGGGAAGGCACCGTACGCGTTGGAGTTCATGACGACTCCGAACGTCGAGGACCCTTTTTGGGTTCGGTGCAAGCATCGCGCAGCCCTGGACCTCGTCAACGTCCCCTTGCTTCTGCGAAGTGGCTGGTACGATACCCTGACCGTCCAGACCCTGGCAGCGTACGCTCGTGCGCGCGACCGTGGCATCAAGGTCTACCTCACCGTCGGATCATGGACGCACACCGAGGCCTGCGGGCCAAATGCGCTACCTGAAGTCTTCGACTTCCTGGACGAGTACGTGGTCGGCCGGAAGCAGGGTCACCGCCCACTTGCGGTCAAGGTATTCGTCACAGGCGCCGAAGAGTGGCGTTCTTTGCCATCCTGGCCGCCGGCCACTGAAGATCGCACCTTTTACCTCCATGGCGACAAGACAATTGGTGCACAGGCCCCGACAGCCGACTCGCCCCCTGCATCTTTCACCTACGACCCCCACAATCCCACCCCGACGGTGGGCGGACCCCGAATGGCCCGCGGCGGACGGGTGGACGACAGCGTTTACGCTTCGAGGTCCGATGTCCTCGTCTACACGAGTCCGCCGCTGAATGAGGACGTGGAAGTAATGGGCAAACCGGTTGTGCAGCTCGCACACTCGACCGACGTCCCGTATGCTGACCTCTGGATTCGCCTGAGTGAGGTCGACACCGATGGTGTATCGCACAATCTCACGGAGAATTGGCAAGCATTGGACGGGATGGAGCGGCAGGGAGGAGGGTTTTCGCTCACGCTGGTGGATCGGGCGCACGTATTCAAGAAAAACACGTCGATCAGGGTGATAGTCGCTGGCGGCTCCTTTCCCCTGCTGGCGCGGAATCCCGGGACGGGGGTGAACCGAACTCAAGCGAAAGAACTGAAGGCTGTGACGCACACCGTCCAGCATGTGAATGGCTTATCGAAGCTCATCCTGCCATGCTCGCCTTGATATGTGCGCGGCGTCTCATGGCGTGGAGTGCGCTTCGGTGCAAGCGGTTGCATACGATGATGGCAGGTTTGGTAAATAGTGAAGATGATCGGACCAGCCGTGGGCGATGACTTCGACGGAGGTATTCACATCATCGAAATCGGGCACACTCCTCGTTGGGTACTTGAATTTGACGTATTTCAGTTCAATTTCCCTGCAACCAGTGTCCGATCATCGGAGCACCCGTGCCGTCGCTCTAGCTCTCCTTGCCCATTGTCTATTCACGACCAACCCCAACATTATTGCGGATAACACGGTCGCTGAGTTGCGACAACGACTGGCGCAGGTTCGCCCATCTCAAGGTCCGCACCTGCTCGAACAAACAGGTCTTCAAGTTATTGGTGCTGTGAGCCTGTCGCGCCTGAATAATCACAATAATCGGGAAACAAAGTTGCCGGGTCCAGGTCAACGGCTGCAGTTGCTGCATCGCCACCGTCTCCCGAAGACGGTCGATATACGGGCTGAGATTGGGATGCAGCTACGACGTGTTAGCAATGTCTTCCACACGCCAAGGTCCTGCTCAATTACGTACCAAAACCTTGGGTATCCGTATGCGCGGATCCTCCGGTGAGGACACTCACAACATCTGTCAACGTGGCTTGCAGGTCCGGTAAATGAGAGATATCCGCATTTTGGTGCAACACGACGAACAGCGAGAAAAGAAAGTGACAGCGGCCGTTGTGATACAACGTCTCGACCGCGCTCGCGACGGTACTGCCGTCAAAGGTGCCGAGGTTGGGCACCTGGATCTCGTCAACCACGGCGGTGAACATCTGCGTGGCGTGTTCGAGTGTGCCGTCATGGGACAGGTCGACCTGGTCGAGAGCCACGCGGATGTGGACCATGAACTCGATCAGGTTGTCGTACTGGTCTTCTGTGATCGTGCCTGCGTTCTTGTCCTTGGCTGCGTCGCTGACCTCGTGCAGGAAGAAATCCGGGTCGACTTCGTCTGCGGTGATCATGGAGTCGATGGCGCCTTCTTCCCCGTGGGATTCATGGCCGCCGTGAGTGGGCGCATTGTGCCCGTGATTATACCCCTGGTTGTGGTGTGACATATTGTACTTCCTGGAGAAGCTGCAGGTGGCAGATTTGAAGAAGCTGGAAGCTGGTATGGCTAACAAAGGGGATTGACTGCGGTACGGAAGATGATTGATCGGTTTGGCAGTGACAGGATAACGCGCTTGCTCACCTGTGGCGTACAAGTGTAAATACTAGGTATATTCTGGCGAAATGCGAGCGGGAGATGCAATGCCTCAACGGCATAGCATACATAGTCATTCTTGGCTGACATTGTAGTGTGTGTTGGATTTTTGGGAGCGGGAAAGGTCGGCCGCTTCCAAGAGAATCAGCACTGAAATACTGTCATGGCGTCTCGTCGAGCTCGTGCAAGCTCGGCAGTGCTGACCTTTAATTAGGTTGTTTATGCTATCTTATAGCGGGGGGAACGGCGGCGTGTCCGAGGTCGCATCGGTCGTGTCACTAATTTAAGCGACCGGGAAACTCGCGTTGACAGCCTCGCAGGAAGAAGAGGCAAGGCTGTGGCTATGGCCGTATCCTACTCCTTCTGTCGTGACAGTCGCGTCTACGAAGTCGGTTCCCTTGGTTTAAAATGTATCATTGGCCGATTCCCGAGGTCAGCCTGTCGGTCCTGTAAGGGCCGGCAAGACTGCTTAACAAAGTTGCAGTATTAAATGAGTTTCTGCATTAGAATGTTCTGAGTACGTAGACTGACAGGCGATTCTCTTGTTGTGGCAAGGCTGAGGCGCGATGACGCGCTGCGCAAGGCTGCAGCTCCCGCCTGTTTGATCATCACCAATGAACTCGCGTCACTGGCCAGTCTCTTCTCACAATCTCTAACCTGTTGTTCTTTCTCCCCGAAATTGTGATTTCAGGTCAATACTAGCAGGCGCAGGAAGACCAAAGGTTCTCGCAACTCAAATGATAGGGCAAAATGGACATCTTTTTGGGAAAGGTGACCCAGCAGGCGATGAACTATGCCATCCGCTCAGGGGTGACTATAACAGCATCGTACGCCATCCGACAGTCAAGCAAGCTCCTGAGCAGCACACCAAAGAGCGACGTCCGGGATGAACTCTACAGGCTTCAACAGAAGCTCCAGCACAAAATCCGCATCGTCTCCCCAGCAATCGACTTGATTGAACTGATTGCCGCTCGGGGGAACACCTCACTCGAATCAGCCGTAGCCTTGGTAAAAGAGCTGCGTCTGGAGATCCAGTCGCTGGGCCAGCGTCTAGCGAAAGCAGCGGAGGCGTCTGAGCAAGTGGGCAGGAAATCCAGTAAATGGAGCAGTCAAGCCAGAGCCCAGAATGAGGCAGAGTTGACCCTCATCGTCAAGGAGATCAGGGATCTACTGGACAGAATTGAGGATGCCGTCCCCCTGATCAATCTTGCCATCACCACGTCAGGCGCCAGCCTCTCGACCCAATTACCGCAGACTGTCTCTCCCTCTCGACTTCTCCAGGCCAGCACCTTCCTCACAGCAGGCGACACTCAATACTCCATGTCTCCGAACCATGCGGTGCAAATCGGACCGACATTCACTCTAACTGTCTATATGCTCTTTGCCGGCCACAACCGGCCTCAAGACGAAGAAGAGCTCCGCGAAACAACCTGGAAAGAAGTCATTCACAAGGCCCGAGTCAAACTACGCCGCGTGCCTCTCGACCTAGTGACCGGAACGGGCTCTGGGTCTGACACCATCCCTTCTGCAGATATCACATCGCCGGTCAAGCTTCCCACCATGGATAATACCAACGGTGACGCAGTAACCAATGGCTCCAGCATCCGCGCCCCGACCCGCGCCGACGAATACGCCTACCAACTCCTCATGGTGGAGGACTTTGACGACGACCGTGTGCATGACTTTTCCGACATGCCACCTCGATCCCAGCCTGGCCCTTTCGACGATGTGGCATTGGCGGGCGTTCGAGAGATAATTCCCGTGCATGAGATCAGCAAGATCTTCTACGCTGATACGAGTAAAGTGCTGAATATCGGTTCTGACGCGGAGAGTAATCATCCCGTCTTGCTCTTGAAGCGAGATTTGAACGCCGTGCCGCCGAGGAGAATGGCGGAGAGGGACAGCGCTGCGGGCTCAGGACAGGATGGAGAGGAAGGACAAGGACTAATTATCACCACAGAAGAAGAACAGCAACAGCAGCAGCAGAATTATGTCGAAAGCGATCAAGCCCACGCCCAACACGACCCGTGGCGTCTCCCGCCCTCCCTTGACCCGGAGTGGATCGCCTTCGAAGTCTACTCGGAATCCGAACCCAGCGACTCTGAGTCCGAAGGCGTGGGCGAAGGCGAGGGTGAAGGTGAAAGCGAAGACTCCAGGCTCGAAAATCCCCCCAACATCGACGACGAAGCAGCCTCTCAATTGACCTCGCATCTCTCCTCCCTGCACTTGAACACCCCCACCCCATCGCATGCCCAGCCTCGAAGTAGCGTCCCACCGTGGACGAACAAGATCCTCACGTCGCTTTCTCTGCTCGAGCTCCTCCTCCGGCTCACCTCGCTGCAGCAGTTCCAACAGCAATCCCACCTCTCCATCACGGACGAACTGCTCACTTTCTTCCTGGAGGAGAGCGCGAGTACGGGCGCCGGCGGCGACGAGCGATACAGACAACACATGAGGATGGAGGCCCGGCGACGCGTGGGCTGGGATCCATACGACGAGAGCCCCGTCAAGCGACGCGGCGAGGAGTATCAGTATGGATATCATGGGGACGGGGACGGCGAAGAGCATAACAACGATGAGGATGCATACGGGTATCGATACGGGCACCGGTATGCGAGCCCAGGGAGCATGAGCATGAACGGCGGTGGTGGCGGTGGTGGTGGTGGACGACGCGGTCCCACCACGTTCAATATGGGATGGAGCCCAACAAGTCCGAGAACCAGGACCAGGGAAGAAGAAGAAGGTGGTGGTAACCTAGGCGGGAGAGAAGGCGGCGGCGACGGGAATAAGATGCACATGGCTCCGAGTCTCATGCGGTCGTCGCCTAGGAGTCCGAGGTCGAGTCCCGTGCCATCACCTGCCGCGACGCCCGGCAAAGCAGGCCGGGCCGCGTGGTTGAGGAGGGAAGGCGATGCCAGGGGCAAGGGGAGTCCGCTGAGGCCAAGGACCGGGTTGACGGATGAGGGCATTGGAACGAGTCCCGTGAGTGGGCTTGATGATAAGAGTTGAGAGCAGACGAGGGCGCGAGGCGCGAGGAGGCGAGGATGGAATGACAACGAACATGAAGTACACTACTGCAACTGAGAGCTAGAGCTTGATATTGATACCCCGAACGCGAAGAAGACGACTGTACAGGAAATTAAGAACAAGATTGCCAAATATACGTGTTCAGCGAGATTGAGGTTTCATTCGCGATTTACGCTTGATTCTGGTGTGTGATGTGGTGGTGGTGGTGGTGGTGGTGGTGGTGGTGGTGGTGGATTGATTTCACGGACTATGATTCCTCGACGTACGGAGTACATCGGAGAAATATTCCCTCCGACCAGATGAATCTGCTGGACCGTGCCGTCGGTCCTTGCTCTCATATCCAGCTCCTCGGTATAGCTGCGCTGGCTTGTGGGCGACGCTTGCTTTATGCCCCCGATCACCACACCGCTTTCCTAACTAATCCCCCCTTGCTACCGGCAGGGAATTCCTCATTCCTTGTTCGTTGTCGACGCAGTGATGCAGTTTCGAGCGACCGGCCTGCCACGCGTGTCTGCTGCGTCGGGCCAAATCGACGTGGTCAGATCGGTCGTGTCGGCTTAAGAACGTACCGCGAATGCAGCACGACGGACGATAGGCCTTCCAGTTCTGACTTGTTCCGCTCGAGTCAAGTAGCGGACAATAAGATAGATGGGTTGTGTTTCTTTCCCACCCTTTCATCTAACGCCCATGGACGCTCTGATTTGCATGATTTGTGCTCTTTCGCTGGGCGAGAATGAGTCGATCGTCCTCTGGTCCATGGCTAAGACCTGCTGGATCATCTCCTGGTGTGAGAGCTGAGGTTGCTGTTGAGGCGGTGGCTGTTGTTGTGGTATGGCTGGTGGTGCATATTGCTGGGGAGGTGGTCTAGGAGGCATTTGGCCAGGCACCATTCCGGGCGGATAGCCAGGATACTGTTGTGGTACCGGCTGCGGAGGAGGGACGGCGGCTGGTTGAGGTGGCCTGGCGGCTTGTTCGACGACCTGGGCCAGGACTTTCGGGTCGACCAGGTTCATGAGAATCAGCGCCTGAAAGATGGCGTATGAGAGTTGCGGTGCGGTCTTGAGAAGGGAAGTTGCTCTTGCGGGGTCGGAAATGGCGAGCCCCTTCATCTGGGTCAGGACGTCGAGGAGCTGCGGCGGAGGGAGAGTAGAGAGGGTTTGGGAGATGGCGTCGGTCGCTCTCAGATTGGGAGGGAGATCGACGCCCGGAGGCAGGGGAGGAAGCGCACTTCCAGCGGCGGCGTTTAGGCCATCGGCGGGCGGAGCGCTGGCTTGGTCGTAGTTCGTCGGCACCGAGTCCTTCTCGTTGTTGTGAGGCCAGTCAACGCGGATCTTGCGACCATCGATTTCATAGTCGTTCAAGTTCCTGACTGCGCTGGCCGCTTGGTCTGCGTCTTGGAAGTCTGCAAAGCCGAATCCTTTCGATTTTCCTGTGTCGGGGTTGGTCATCAACCGGAACTTGACCACAGTGCCGACTTGGTTGAGGATTCTGATGATGTTCTCCTCGCTGAGATCTGCCACATGTCAGTCGTGCACGGGGGCGGGGAGACAGCAGGGTCACTCACTGAATGGTATGTTACCCACGAAAACGCTACGACTCTGTCCAGGCGCCATTTTTGGTGGTGGTAGAGTCGAGTTTGAAGCAAGGACACGAGCTTTTAGTGACTGCGAAGTGATTGTGAACAATGAAGAGCGCGATGGGAATTCAGTTAAAGCGGCGCCTTGGCGCATCTGCTTCTCCGCAGTGGTTGGCCCGGACCTCAATTTGGATGCGAGCATCATCGACATTGCCTGCCTGCTGCTCTTTATCCCAGGTGTCACTCTTTCACCGATCCCCCTGTCTTTAACAAAGGCGCAACCATGTCCTACGACCCGAGGGAGCATTTCCAGCAGATCCAGCGGACTTTGCAGCAGCGCAGAGGTCAAGGCTTCGGAGGGATGCCCAGCGGAGGCGGCGCTGCAGGGAGAGGAATCCTTGCCCTGGTAGGCCTAGGTATTGCTGGAGTTGTTATCTCAAACTCTCTATTCAACGGTAATTGTCCCCCATCGTTGACAGTTGTGATGGTTCTGACGCGGTTTCAGTGGATGGTGGTCACCGCGCGATCAAGTACAAGAGAATATCAGGTGTATCGAACGAGATCTACAACGAAGGTACTGAGATGCGCTCACTTTGCTGGGATTTGATTGCTAATCGGCGTAGGTACACATATCCGACTACCCTGGTTCGAGACGCCCATTGACTACGATGTCCGAGCAAAACCACGAAATGTCGCCTCTTTGACAGGAACGAAGGATTTGCAGATGGTCAACATCACATGTCGTGTTCTTTCAAGACCTCGAGTCGAGGCACTGCCACAAATCTACCGCACACTCGGCACCGACTACGACGAACGTGTGCTTCCATCCATTGTCAATGAGGTGCTGAAGTCTGTGGTGGCCCAGTTCAATGCCAGCCAGCTCATCACACAGCGAGAGAATGTTGCCAGACTGGTCCGAGACAACCTCACGAGAAGAGCCGCCCGGTTCAATATCATGCTGGATGATGTCTCATTGACCCATCTTTCATTCTCACCCGAGTTCACGGCTGCGGTCGAGGCTAAGCAGGTTGCCCAGCAGGAGGCCCAGAGGGCGGCCTTCTTGGTCGACAGAGCCCGACAAGAGAAGCAAGCCACCATTGTTCGCGCACAGGGTGAGGCCAGATCGGCAGAGTTGATCGGTGATGCCATCAAGAAGAGCAGAAGCTATGTCGAACTCAGACAGATCGAGAATGCCCGCAATATTGCTCAGCTTCTGCAAGAGGCTGGTGGAAAGAACAAACTGTATCTGGATGCGCAGGGCCTCGGGCTTAATGTCAAGGCTGGGGAGTTCGATGGTCCGTTAAAGAAGTAAAGGCTCTCAAATGGAACTGGTAGACGCATCCTGGCAAGACGACTTCCCCTTCCCTTTGCCATGTTTCAACAGGAATAGCGCTTGATCCTCAAAATGTACAATTCTTCACTCGAATATCGTCCTTTCTTGACTGAATGCCGTAGAGTAGCATGTAATTTTCCGAGCCCACGTAAAACGAGCAAGTACTGTAGGAGTGATTACTGCGGAGCGGAGACGGACTGCAGACGATGCCAAGGGCGGAGCGAACGTCCATTCTGTGGCAGCTCCGCGCGCAGCTGCTCGACCCGGGCTTTCCTGCTCACCATGGCCTGCCCGTGCCGTCCTCATCTTGGTGGCTGAAAGATGCCAGTCAGTGGTGATCCAGGACAACATAATGGCGTGGTGAGAGCGACCAGCGATGGCGTGGTCGAAGTCCCCGCCCTTTCCATTCCGTCTGCCGCAGGGTGACTTGCTCGAGCAGCCTTGCCACGAGGAGTGGCCGTCAGGTGAAGAGGTGCCGCTCATCGTTGTTTCTGAGGTCTGTCGAGTGAACATGATCGCCGCCAACACTGTATTTGACTGACCCAGACGTGCAGTGTGAGGCAGGCTCGAGCCGATTTGATGTCGTAGGTCAGAGCAACCAGCACAACGGCCACGGCCCTCGCTCCCCTCACCGAACACTGGGTACCTTCGCGCCGACGACATTGCCACCTCCATTTTCATCCAAACCACCCTCCATTCTTTTCCTGAAGCTCAACAAATCTCCTGGACTTCCCCTCAGTAGCCTCAACGCCTGCGCCCAGACAGCTAACTCCACAGCCATGGTTTCCTTCCAACCCTGGACCGAGGCATCATCGCCCTTGTGTCGACGTGGGTGTCCGCTTTCAATTCTTCCCCAGTCTCCTTCCCGTCCTTAGCTTCAAGGTGATGTCTCTCTCCGAGTCGACATCTTCAGGAACCACCTTCAACGGCTTCAGGTTCCCCCGCTGGAGCACGTAGCTCGGCTGCCATGGAATGCTCTCAATCACTGACGGTGGCAGTACTGCCACAGTCCCCTGTGGGCCGACACATCATACTCTTCTATGGCTTTGCTCCCCTACCATTCCTCGTATTCTCCCACACCACTCTTCACGACAGCCAGAGTACACCACACCGGGAACTTAAGGTAACCCCACATCATACTCGTCGGGCGTGAGTGCATACACTTACAACCCTCCACCCGGTCTTGACTTCGGCTTCCATTCTCGGCCCTGAGGAGCATTCCACCGATTGAAGGCATACTGCTGGGGCTCGCGCGAGTACCAGGCAGGTGCGGGCCACCTGGTCTGTTTCTGAGCACGAGAGCTGGTAAGAGCACCTCTCTTCCAGCTCAGGCAAACAAACTGTTGGTGAAATGTTTCCTTTGCTGGCCGATAGTCTCTGGACACAATCCTGGCTTTGTTGTTCAAAGTTTGCTGTCGTTCAGGGGATAACAATTGTGTGCGTCGGGCCGCGTCTTGGATGTCGCTGCGCCATCGGGACCCTGCCGTCAATCCTCACAAACTTTCGCTGTCCACAAAGAGCGTCTGCTTTACCATTCACAGGAAAAGACGCTGGCTGTGGAGAAGAGGTACAGCAAGGTAGCCTGCCCCGGCTTAATCAATGCATGGAAGGATGGTGGAGGATACTAAAAATTCACCACGGAGAGGAATGTTTGCTTGAAGGAGAGTTTGATTGAGGTCGCAAGACCACAACTGCTGCGGCCTGCCAAAGCGAGAGCTCCTCATCGCATCGTTTGTCACTGCACCATCGCATCATCGCATCATCCGTCACTGCATCACCGGGGTGGACTATACAGCACAAAGCACGAACAGCTTCTGGTTGGCCGATACCCATGTGTCCCGGGGTGGAGCGCAGAGACGAGGCTCGCATCCCTTCATTTCAACCCTCTGACCCTCATCCGTCCAACTCAAGCAACACAAACATCTTCCACACAACCACTTAAACTGCCTTCTGCAGCTCAAACTTCTTCCTCATCTCAGCCAGAGTCTTGAAGAGAACGCCTCCTATTTTTCTTGGACGTCGTACTGCCAATTTTGGGACAAAATTGGCCTTCTCAAGGTTGGAGGCTTGCTGTTCGCTGAGCGACCGACCCTCACCAGATCCCCCACCGTCACCCCAGCCCAGCTACCTCACCACAACTCCCTATCTCGGATCATACATCGTCAAGTTCCTCAGTTCAGAGCTTTTCTGTGAATCCTCGGATTTCCAGAGAGCAACTCTGTCAGATCCGTCTCCCAAGACACGTCTCGACAACCCACACCCATTGACCTCCTCAAATCCTCCTACAACCTTCTGGATTTTTGGAAAGCCGGCCGATCAGCTTCCTGAACGCTTTCCAAGCAGGGCGCTGAAAGGCGCGTGGTCTGTAAGTCATTGCCACGACCGTTATCATCTTGCCAAAACTGACAATTTCAGCAGTCAAATCATTTCTTCGTCGCTACAAGATCCTCAACCCTTTTTTCCCTCAAAACTCTCTGAAGATGTCATCGAACATCTCTGAGGAGGATGCTACTTCCGCCCGCGCATCATCAGCTGGTGCTGACGAGGTCTACCATCCAGGCTCGCGCTACGAGGCAGTAGTCAATGAAAATGGTAGGGCAAGACGCCCATCAAAGTCGCAAATGCGAGCAAAAAAACCCGAAGAAGGGAGGGTCCCTGGCACCAACAAGCACTATAAGCATTATGACCTTGGTACTAATGCCTCAGAAGTGTACATGGAGTTCCCTGATGGTGGGAGAAGAGAAGTAATCCCGCGTCCAGAAAAACGCGTGTACAAAGACATCGAGTTGGCGCCAATTGACTCTGGTGACACCCTCTTGGGCTCAAGCGGCGATCAAACAAAGCCAGGCTTGGAAGAGCTACAGCTACTTCGAGATCTCTACAATTCTGCCAATCAGCAATCACACGACAGTGGTGACCCTGCAAACCAGGAATCGGATGGTGTTGATGGGGGTACTGTTGCAGAAGCCCTCAACCACGTGCCTTCCAGCGGGGATTATTCACTCACAGACGAGAGTGAATCAGATGAGAGCGAGGTCGAAGCTGTCCAGACGAAGAAGGCCAAAGGACGTCCAGCTCGCAAACCCACGGCAAAGGGTCGCGCGAAATCGACGGCACCAACGCAGAACGGTGATGACGATAAGGCCGATTCTGATGATGACGGCGGAGACAACAAAGTAGGCGAGCATAATCGTCTCGACGTCACTACGCATCCACTGTCGGATATCGATCGCATCTTCAGTCTGATTACCGACCATGCCGTCAACGAGGGTCTGCTCGAAGCCATGAAGGTCTTTGGAGTTCAGGGCATTAAAGTAGTCACCATGTGCTCCGGGACGGAAGCCCCATTTGTCGCGCTCGATCTTATCCGAAATTCGCTACGCTCATCCGATGCACGCGAGAAATTCAAGTATCAGCATCTTGGAAGTGCTGAGATCGAACCGTGGAAGCAAGCATTCATCCTCAGAAATTTCGGCCCTCCGATTATCTTCCGAGATGTCACGGACTTCGAAAGTCACGCCGAAAACCCAGACGACAAGGATCGCTACCCTGTCACAGCCTTTGGGAAACGTGTTGAGCCTCCTCGAGGTGCTCATATTCTAGTTGCTGGCTCTTCCTGCGTGGACTACTCTACCCTGAACAGAGTCAAAGGTGAATGGAAAGGAGAACGAGGCGAAGGCGAGTCCGCCAGGACCATGAACGGCATCGGCGCCTACGCCAAAATGTACAAGCCCACCGTGATCATCATCGAGAATGTCGCCGGAGCTCCATGGAACATGATCAAGGTCTTCTGGGCGGAAAAAGGATACGACACTGTGATTGTGAAGCTGAGTACCGTTGACTATTATTTACCACAGACCCGCCAGCGGGGATACCTATTCGGCGTACACCAAGACATTGCCGACTTGGCCGGATTCGACATCAACCAAGCTCACAAGGAATGGATCCACCTGATGGCTGGTTTCCAGCGTCGGGCATCATCCCCATACTCGGACTTCACTCTCCGCGAAGACGACCCACGTCTGCAATCAGTCATTCACAGTGTTACGGACAATAAGAAGAGAGGAGGTTCGACTGATTGGGTTCAGTGTCGAAAACGGCACGTGCAGGAGCGTGTAGCAAATAAACTTGGACTCGGCACCCCATTCACCAAACGTCGAGGTCATCCGCAAGCTCAACTCGACGACTATGCTGATCAAGAGTGGGCACTCAAGCAGAGCAAAAGAGTTCTCGATATGTTGGATATCCGTCATCTCGACGACGTTTCTCGGCGAGACTTCGACATGCGCTTCAAACATCGAAATATCAACGTCTCGCAGAATGTTGACCGGGATCGAGATAACCGTCAATGGGGCATCGTTGGTTGCGTCACACCCAGTGGATGTCTTTTCGACACTCGACGAGGTGGCCCACTCACTGGTCTGGAAATTCTCGCCCTACAAGGATTCCCCACAGGAGATCTTCAGCTTGAGAAGTACACGTCGAATCAGCTCCAGGACCTTGCCGGCAATGCCATGTCGACGACCGTCATCGGCCCAGCAATTCTCAGTGCCATCATCGCATGCTTCCGTGTCCATGAGGACAATGATGGAGAACAACAAATCTTCGAGGTGGCTGTGGATGAGCATCAGGACTCGAGCGAGGACCAGCCCATGGAGGACGCGCCCGTGAGGGAAGCATTCGATGAGAGAGAGCTAGAGACCAATCCAAATTCCAAGGATCTCGTTCCATTAGAGGAAGAGTTTCCTCGTGTGCACGATACGGAGAAAGGTCCATACTCCCTGGCAACCATCCTGGGGAAAGCCAGAGACCTTCAACCGCTATGCCGCTGCGAAGGTCTTCACCGACGCACTTCAGAAGAAATCATCTATTGCCAAGACTGCTATTACACATGCTGCAAGGGGTGCAGTAGAGATACACACGGTCACAAGGCTCTGAGCAAACTGGAAATCGGGACATCACCTCGCCCCGTTGCCAGGACCTTTGCGCAACTTTTGATCGAGGTTCTGCCCGCGGTGCTACAAAATCAAAACGCGAGCGCCTTGCTGCCCCCCTTAGCCGCATCGTCTTCTGAAGAAATCAAGGTCCGGGTCTCAGAAGCACTTCAGAGCAAAGTACATTTTCAAGGCGTCAAGTTTGAGGGTTCCTGGAAGGCAGTCTACGAATCAGAGCTCGCCCTACTGGAACTCGAGTTCGTTCCAAATCGTCACATGTGCGACACTTGCGAAAATCACGAGAAACCCCATCTTCACCTTGACGTCGTGCCAATGTGGTTACTCTTCGCCAAAGCCCCAGCAGACGAGCCCGTGGATAGCAAGATGCGAAAGTTGTTCCAACACCCTATCGCTTGCATGACACCGGAACAAACTCTGTTCAGTGGCAAGTGGAAACTCTGGGATGGACCGCCGCAGCATTCAAAGGTTCGCATTGTCCAGGCAGGCGAGCAGGTCCCTTCCTGGGAGCGGAGACTTGAACTTGAAGGGGCGCCGTTTCGAAGCCTGAATTCGTTTTCTGCCATTGAAGTCAGCCACTCGACTTCGGCCCACGACAAAGCACAGTCGCTGGTTGAAGATATCGCAGGGATATATCAACTGCTCCCAGACTGTCCTGCACCGAGCGGCACGCTACACCGAAGAGTTCGTGGATCCGGAACCGGAACAGCACCTTTATTCCTCTTTCTGCAGTCCAATCCTCTACAGGATGGCCGCTTCGATCGCGTAGTCTTCTCGAATCAACCTTTCCGAGCAACTACAGTTGATGGCAGAGGGGTGCTGGCAGCCCTTGACAAATCATGGAGACCAGTCGCCACAGCCCAGGTGTATAGGGGTCAAGAGGTCCTGTGTGAACCTGTCAGCCAGTGGTCGGATTCTCCCGCTCAAGAACTGCAGATGCCTAGGGAAGAAAACACTGTCCAGAAGTGGGTGCTGAAACCGAATGCTGATCCCATGTCAGCTGCCGCCTGCGTCAACGCTTTCTCCACTATCTTGCTTCTTGATTTGACTTGCGACGCCAACGCCAGAGGGAGACTGGAAAATCGTCGAGAAATCTGCATCACTCTGGAACGGAAAACGCACGCCTTAAGCGATTTTGGCTGGATTCTTTCACACTCGGCAAGCATCCCGCGCCCCTGGAATAGTTGGCAACACATCGATCTCTCAAAGGCTGTCGAATGCAAAGTTTGTTCTCCTGCACAGCCATGTGTCAAGTGGGTGCTGAAAAAGACCGGCGCCAGCGAAAACGTCAAGGCCATGGAGAGTCCACTTGAAGCCGCGGAATACGAGAATGCTTTGAGCAGCAGACCCAACCCAGCGGTAGCACTTCTGCGAGATGTTGAGGGCAAGGCATTACTCGACGTCAAGATCAACATAACGACACTTGCCCATCGCGCTGTCGCTCCGTTTCTAGTCAATCGCTCCCCGGACTCTGAACTGGAATCTCTGCAGTGGCGTGTGGATCCATATGATCAGTTCGGTCCTCACCCAAAGTTCTCTTTGCCAAAGCTTCAGTCCAACAAGCTTGATCCGGTCAATAAGAGCCTGCAACAGGAGTTAGACCTAGGACGACCTTTGTGGAAGTCGCAGCTCCAGGTTCTCGCGTGGATGATCGACCAGGAAATCTCGCCGAAAGTGTGGGACGAAATGTCTCTGATTGAATCCTGCTTGCCAGCGCTTGGATGGAGGCTGGAGGCCAAAGCACTCTTGCGTAGGCGCCATGTTCGTGGAGGAGTCATTGCCGACGAAGTAGGAGCAGGAAAGACGACCACTTCTCTCGCCTTGGTCAAATACGACTACCAACAATCTCAGACCACGGCTGCGACACAAAGCCAAGGCACGCCAGACTCTGAGCCAGAAGCTCAACCAAACCAGGACGATGCCGAATCGCACACAGGGAAGTTAGAGACCGATGGCACGCTCATACTGGTGCCCAAGAATATCCTCAGTCAGTGGGAAGGCGAAGTCCGGAATTGTCTCAATTGGCGCAAACTTCAGCCTGCAGAGAGAACTGGTCTTGAGCAGAAAGCTCCATACTACATCACGGTCAAGGACGTACCAGAACTACAAAAGTATTCTCACGAACAGATCAAAGGAGCCGCGCTTGTTCTTGCCGCCTGGGATTTGTTCGGTCAGAAGGCTTACTGGAGTTCCCTACGCAAGATCGCATGTTCTACTTGCACTCCCGACGAGCCGGGACGTGCTTTCGACGAGTGGTTGAGAGAGACTCTTCCTTCCCTCGGAACCTGTGTGGAAGCGCTGAAGACGGGTGTTGCCGATTTCTGGACTGCATGGGACAGTGTCCGAGAGCGTGCCCAAACCGACCATAAGTATGAGAATTTTGAAGGCTTCCTGACACGGCAGACCAAGCGAAATTTCTTCGCTAAAGAGCGTGCTGCTGCAAAGAACAAGGCCGGCCCGAGCAATGCCACTGCAGGCAATGAGGCATCTGAAGACAAAAAGGCGATGGACCTTCGTATCCAGGAGACAGCCCAACAGAAATCTCAGGAAGAACTAGCCGGATTCCGACGAGATTTACATCGTCAAGGGCAGCCCATGCCTCCCCCAGTACTGCTCCACATGTTTGCATTCCGTCGGTTGATCGTGGACGAGTACACGTACATCGAAGGGGAGGCGTTGCTAGCATTGTTGCAACTTGACGCGGCTAGGAGATGGATGCTGTCTGGAACGCCACCAATTCAAGCATACGACAGCCTCAACACAACGGCAAAGCTGATCGGGACCCAGATTGCCACCTACGACGAGCACGAGGGGAAGTTCGGATTTGGGAAAGATGCTCCGAAAATGAGCAAAGACAAGTCACATGCCCAAGAAGTCCAGTCATACCAATACGTGGCCTCTGCAGCCTTCAAGGAAGCTGTGTACGGACGCGCCAGAGACTTCTCCGAACGGTTCATTCGCAAGAATGAACCCTCACAAGGACGGGCAGGGAAGACAAGTTCCCTGGCCCGGGTTGATCTCAACCCATCCGAGTGGGTGACCTGCTCGGACGTAGGCAATCTGGCGATGGACCCAGATCGCCCCTTCGGTAAGTCCACCACCACCAAGAAAGTTGGCGTGAACAAGGAGGTTCCCGCCAGCATCTGGTGGCTTACCGACCTGGTGGAGCGGACCAACGGACCTCAAGATGCACGGATCTGCTCCAGCGTCATGCTCGAGGAAATCTGGCCGGTTGTCCGGGAGGATGCACACTGCATCCTCACCAGACAACTGGCCGGTGCCGAAGAGCACCGCATGGAGCAGATCATCAAGGAGCAGGCAGAGCATGTCTGCTCCCGTATCAGCGAGGTCCTCCCGCTCCTCCAGGAGCTGTGGCACATGCACCGCTTGGTGCGCCATAGCGACAAAGGGGCTGCCGCCAGCTTCACGGGCCTTCGGGCCAACGTGAGCGGCGGCAGGCTGGCCGACATGAACGCTGTCGCCATCGTGGAGAGTCTTCTGGGGTACGCCAGAGACAATGAGGTCGTGCCGGCCTTGTTGCTCTCAAAGACCAAGAAGAACCCGGCGGCGGCCGGTCGCGTGAACCTACCGTGGGATGCGGCTGAAATGGGGAGCGCGGCCGTCGCCGTCAAGGAGTTCGACTTGCGGATGGCGCGGGTTGAGAATCACCTTGAGATTCTCATGCAAGGCCTGCGTCGTCTGCGCCTGTTGAAGGCGGTCTTCGGCGCCTTCCAGAAGAGGGTGGGCGACTGCTCCCGTTGTGGCGCGGCGGCGGCGTGGGAGGCGGCTTCCATCTCGACGGCGTGTGGCCATGTTGTCTGCGGCGAGTGTGCCTCTGAGGCATGCTGCGCTGCAGGCGACGAGGCCGACGTCGTTCCAGCCTCCCGCTTCGCCGTCGACTACGTCGGCGTGCAGGTCCCCGGCACGGTGACGTGCTCGAGACTCCGTCTCGCGGTGAGCCTCGTCCAAGAGGCCATCGCGGCCCGCGACTCGGTGTTGGTGTTTGCCCAGCACCAGGGCATCAAAAACGCCTTCACCGAGGCGTGTGGCGAGGCGGGCATTACCTGCCTCGACGGTTTCGAGGCCGGAACCGCGGCCAGGGCTGTGGAGCGTTTCCGGGCGGCTCAGCCTGCCTGCCTTGTTCTCAAGGTGGACAGCGCCGATGCCGCCGGCTGGAACCTCCAGAGCGCCAACCACGTGGTGTTCTTGTCGGTGCCGGTGCTGGGTTCGGTGGCGGAGTTGGATGCCACCAGGGAGCAGGCTGTTGGGCGGTGCTGGCGTCCTGGCCAGACGAAGCAGGTCTTCGTCTACCAGGTCGCTGCCACCGAGACCGGCGAGCTTGACCTGGTGGGCTGAGCGGAGGGGTGGTGTCGGCGGCGTGGTTTTCTGCGGTGGACGTTGGGGTGGTGGCGGGTGGTGATGGCGGTTTCTCTTCTTTTGCTGGGCGGGTCGTTGTGCGGTGGTGTGCGGTGCGGTGCTGGCCGCTGCGAGTCGGTGGAGGCGGCGGCCTCAAACTTTTGTGTTGCTTGGGTTTCTTTTCTTTCCTTTGTTTAATAGATTGGAAATGAAAGGAGATGTGACACCGTTTCTCTGCACCTTAGCCCTGTCGTGCGTCGTATACATCGTGCCTATGCATCGTGCGCCGTGTTCATCGTGTGAATTACTGTATGTATCTTGGACGTCGCCCCCCCCTGTGTATCAATTTATATATTTATCGTTAATGCAGCGGACGGTACCTACTCTAATACGAACTATCGTATCGTAGAGTAATCGCTCTTAACGATGCCCCTTCGCTAATAATCCCCCTGTTCGCCAACGATCCCCGTTCGCCAACGTATTTTAACGAGCCGTATTGTCTATCAGCTCACAAATAGCCACCACTCACGATATACTAGGCGTCGACCGTCAACACCACAACAACTTTCTGCAAGCCTCCCTTAATAACTAGTCGTAACCCTACAGGATCGTCCCCCATTCGCAATAGAGCCGCCTCTTATGATAGACAAGGCACCGTCCATTGAGACCACAACACATTTCCGCGCCCGCCTTTTTCAATCTATGTTTGATGTTCAATGGTCTACTTCTAAAGGATATCCTTGTGCTTTGTTCGCCCTCGTCCACAATATTGCCGTCGCTCGATGGAGTGCGCGTGAGCCACCTGACCAAGGAGTCCATGCGTGCCCTTCAATTGTGATCTGAGGTCATGTATTAGGGCTCGTGTGTATAGGGTGTCTCCTTTTACCCGCCGTCCATAATATCGAAACACTGAGTCCCGAGATGACGGTGTTGACCGCTTGATACACGAGCTCGGCGGGATGGGTAATGTCTTGCAAGGACTGATTGTAGAGTAGACCTGTTCAACGGTCCGGTACCACCAGCCCCAGTGTCGATGGACTTGGCTTGTGCTTCTGAGTAAGGAATCTCACCTGAAGGCTCTTTCGAACGATCTGGTCCAAATTCAGCCCAACCTCACCTCACACTGACCTCCCGAGGCGCATGATAGCCGCCTGAATGGTCGTGAAACAACCTACATTTCTGAAATTGGTGGTGGAAGAGGGCGACGCAAGGTGCCATTCCCGCTTCGTTGGCACCACTTCCTCCAGACTGTTTCAATAGCCTTGTGATTCTTATGTCAGTTTCTCTTACCATGCGGAGTTTTGGCCTCTCAAACCCCCTGATTCGACCACAGCCTCGTGCTGAGTCACCGACCATGTCACATGACGCGGCTTTCGCGCGGTGTTTAGCGATGCTGCAGGCAAGCGCAGGACAAGTCCGGAGTATGGACTATCGCTCTCTCTACCATTCACGCTGTGTTAACTTCTTTGCTTGATATCACATAACACATCTTAGGCGGTTTGATGAAGCCATGATCCAGTATTTCGTCGCCACTCGAAAACGCAACGCACCCCAAATTCTTCCGCGGCTGAGCTCCGGGAGAGGCCTTCCTGCTTCGACGTGCGACTTATCCTTATGCTGTGGCACCCTGGCACCGGAAGACTGCCTTCCCATTTCTGAAAGCATTTCCGCCCCCAAAGGTGCGTCCTCACCGTCTCACGTCGAAGGTGCAGGCATCCGTCGATTGTTCTTCGCGGGGCCTGATGCCGGCTGACTTTCCCGCAACCCTGGCCCAGTTCGTTGGAGTTCAATCCTCAACGAATGGGCCCACAAACTCTCTCAGGCTAATGCTTTCGAGTGTAAAATGAAACCAACTCTCGATGAGTTCTTCTCAGACGAGATAAAGATTTGAGGAGGGTCACGGAAATGGCTGCGCTCTCCTTGCTTCATCACCATCTTGACGTCGCTGGACGATGCGGCATTCTCGAAATTCCCTGCTCGATCGACTCCACCGCGACTTTCGTTAGATTGCGCTAGCCGGACTGCTCAACACGGTGGGTGCATGCATTTCTGCTGGGGGCCCAACGCCAAATTTAGCATTCCGCGAATGATTTCAATGGTTGCTGCCACCCTGCAGTCACGGCGCACTGTTCTCCTCTGCAATTCTTCGGGGGTGCAATTACTTGGGTACCTGCGCTCAGATCTCCCACACTCGCGCCAATATCCTCATACCGAGAAACTGCTGTCGAATGGTCTGGTAGCAAGAATCCCATGCTCTTCAGCAAAGCCAGTCCCGCCGCCATGTGTTTCGCTCTCTGACCGGCACAGCATCTCCCTTGCTTTCGTAGTGCACTCGCGTGTCCTCCACGAGGGATGAGGACGAGTATACCGAGTACAGATCAGCCAATTAGGTTCGGTCATCGGTGGCTTAGTGGAATGGAGCGAGCGATGCACCAAAAACGGAGTCCGAAATTATGTGCTTGATTGACTGGGGCGGACTCCGCCCTTGGGTACCACACGTCCAGTCCTCGATCTCGGGTTCAAGCCCTCCCCCTTTTCGTAAATCTTAGGATCTTGACCCCCAGCTGAGGCTGAAAGATGATAAGAGAAAGATACACAAGCGTCGCGATAGTCGCGATCAATGATATATTGTTAGACACATATCTGAATACGACATACGAGAGGACCCATCAATGCGACGTGCACCTGGTGGTAGAAGCGCTCTAAAGATTTTTGTTGGAATCTGTTGACTTTGTTTCCATCCGCCCGCGCGGATCTTTGGGGCACGAAATCACGTTGTACCGCAAATGGAACAGCAACAACGGCCACAGGCCTCGGGTTATCGCGCAGCATCATTATGATGCCACGGACGACGTCACTCGCCCGGGCTCAACAAGAAGCGAGAACGGCATCTCTCGCAGAAGCAGCACCAAAATTTCTGTTGGAGTTGAGGATGGGGACGCGCTCGGGCGCTTTGTGGAGGGAAAAGCTGATGTGGGCCGTGCGGTTGACAGCCTCAGCGAATAGATCGACGGTAGTGGCAAGCCTGAGCATCGCCTGGAGCCAATCACGCCCCTGGCATTCCCGGTTGGCCCTGCTCGGCGATTCACTTTTGGTGCGCCCAACAGCGAAATGTCGATGCGCCCCCCGGAGCAAAATAGGGAGACTTATGCATGCTCGGTAGAGGGCTTTTAGTCGCTGTTTGGCTGCGGGCCGGCTAGAGATTCAGCTAAACCCGTTGCGCATTTGCGGCTTCATCCAACAGGCCCAAAAAGTGTCAGGGACACATCTCAGCACGTCGTTGCTCTCATATACCCTGCGTCTTCGTGTCTCCTCGCCCTCCCATTTTGCTGACTTGACACTCCTCATCCTCTTCCTCTACCATTACCTTTTTCTCATACTTCCCCGACCTGATCACTCCTTACCCAGGCCGTACGAGTTATAGACTTTTGGACTCCACGTTGGGACTGCGGTAATATTGGCGTAATTCCGGTCTCCTTTTTTCGGTCCCCAGAGCCACACTCGACCTACCGCCCTCCCCCGACGAAGACACCTATTCTCCCAAGAGACTCGACTTTTCAGTTGCATGAGATAGACCTTCCTTCCTCAACATGGCTCCCGCCAACGTCAACGGTGTCAAAGGCACCAAACCGCTCGCCAACGGCACTCCGAGTTCGTGGCAAGCAAAGCACAATGTGGCAGACCACTTCATCGGGGCCAACAGACTAGCAAAAGCTCCTCCGAGCAAAGTCAAGGACTTTGTTCAATCACACGACGGTCACACCGTCATTACCTCAGTAAGTCAAGATTTCAGGACGGAAAAATCCCCGCGTGTGTGCGCAGTCGCGAGCTAACAGCGCGAAATTTAGGTGCTCATCGCGAACAACGGTATTGCAGCAGTCAAAGAAATCCGTTCGGTACGAAAATGGGCCTACGAGATGTTTGGCGACGAGCGGGCCATCCAGTTCACGGTCATGGCCACGCCGGAAGATTTACAGGCAAACGCGGACTACATCCGCATGGCTGATCAATATGTGGAGGTACGTGAGGTCACAAAGACGCGATGGAGGCGGTGGCTGACATTGTTTGACAGGTGCCCGGAGGCACGAATAACAACAACTACGCGAACGTCGAATTGATTGTCGACATCGCCGAGCGGATGAACGTCCACGCTGTCTGGGCCGGCTGGGGTCACGCCTCAGAGAACCCCAAACTGCCCGAATCCCTCGCAGCTTCTCCCAAGAAGATTGTCTTTATCGGGCCCCCGGGTTCCGCGATGCGAAGTCTCGGTGACAAGATCTCCTCCACAATCGTCGCCCAGCATGCGAAAGTACCCTGCATTCCTTGGTCTGGAGAGGGTGTCGACGAGGTGGAAATTGACAAAAACGGCATCGTGACTGTCAAAGACGAGGTCTACGAGAAGGGATGCGTACATTCGCCAGAAGAGGGCCTGGAAGCCGCGCGAAAAATTGGTTTCCCGGTGATGGTCAAGGCTTCGGAAGGTGGTGGCGGCAAGGGTATCCGAAAAGTCGATGATGAATCCCAGTTCATGGAGCTCTACAATGCCGCGGCCAACGAAATTCCAGGTTCTCCCATCTTCATCATGAAGCTGGCCGGAAACGCCCGGCATTTGGAGGTCCAGCTTTTGGCGGATCAGTACGGCAACAACATCTCCATCTTTGGCAGAGATTGCTCCGTCCAGCGCCGACACCAGAAGATCATCGAAGAAGCCCCTGTCACGATTGCCAACCAAGAGGCTCTACACGAGATGGAGGCGGCCGCTGTGCGACTCGGCGAATTGGTCGGCTACGTTTCTGCAGGCACAGTGGAATGGCTGTACTCGCACGCAGACAACAAGTTCTACTTCCTGGAACTTAACCCTCGTCTCCAAGTCGAACATCCGACCACCGAAATGGTCAGTGGTGTCAATATCCCCGCCGCCCAGCTCCAGGTTGCCATGGGTCTTCCTCTCCACCGCATCCGTGACATTCGCTTGTTGTACGGTGTTGACCCGCACACCTCGACCGAGATTGACTTTCACTTCAAGTCAGAGGCCAGTTCGAAGACCCAGCGACGACCTAGACCAAAGGGTCACTGCACAGCCTGCCGTATCACCTCCGAAGATCCGGGCGAGGGCTTCAAACCCTCCAGCGGAACCATGCACGATCTCAATTTCCGTTCGAGCTCAAATGTCTGGGGTTACTTCTCCGTCTCCTCGGCATCCAGCATCCACAGCTTCTCCGACAGTCAGTTCGGTCACATTTTCGCTTACGGTGAGAATCGAGCAGCTTCCCGCAAGCACATGGTTGTTGCGCTCAAAGAGCTGAGCATCCGTGGTGACTTCAGAACCACCATTGAATACCTGATCAAGCTCCTTGAGACGCCTGCATTCGAAGACAACACAATCACCACTGGATGGCTCGATCAGCTGATCACTAAGAAGCTGACCGCCGATCGTCCTGATCAAATGCTTGCGATCCTGGCTGGCGCTGTCACCAAAGCTCATATTGCCAGCGAAGCATGCATTATGGAATATCGCAAGGGACTCGAGAAGGGCCAAGTGCCCGCCAAAGATGTCCTCAAGACGGTCTTTCCGGTCGACTTCATTTACGAAGGTCAGCGATACAAGTTCACCGTGACACGGTCAAGTCTTGACAGCTACCACATCTTCATCAACGGCTCGAAGTGCTCGGTGGGCATCCGAGCTCTTGCTGATGGCGGCCTGTTGATGCTTCTATCGGGCCGATCCCACAGCGTGTACTGGAAGGAGGAGCCAACTGCTATCCGTCTGAGCGTTGACAGCAAGACCTGCCTGCTCGAGCAGGAGAACGACCCCACCCAACTCCGAACTCCTTCTCCTGGCAAGCTCGTCAAATTCACTGTCGACAATGGCTCCCACGTGAAAGCGGGTCAAGCCTTTGCTGAGGTCGAAGTCATGAAGATGTACATGCCGCTGATCGCACAAGAAGACGGTGTGGTTCAATTCATCAAGCAGCCAGGAGCCACTCTCGAGGGTGGCGACATTCTTGGTATCCTGGCTCTCGATGACCCCTCCCGAGTCAAGACCGCGGAGACATTTACTGGCCAGCTCCCCGATCTTGGACCGCCTCAAGTTGTTGGTAACAAGCCGCCTCAGCGGTTTGCGCTCCTCACCGGCGTTCTCCAGAACATTCTCATGGGATTCGACAACCAAGTCATCATGGCTTCAACCCTCAAGGAGTTGGTGCAAGTTTTGAGAGATCCAGAGCTGCCGTACGGTGAATGGGCCGCTCGATCATCTGCTCTTCACTCGAGAACCCCCCAGAAACTGGATGCCCAACTTGTGCAGATAGTGGAGCGAGCAAGCTCTCGCCAGGCCGAGTTTCCAGCTAAGCAACTCCAGAAGGCTATCAACAAGTTCATCGAGGATAACATGTCGGCGAGTGATGGAGCTGCGCTTCATGCGACTTTGGCGCCCCTCGAGGACGTCACTGCCAGATACGCCGACGGGCTCAAGGTCCACGAGTTCAATGTCTTTACTGGCTTCATTGATCAGTATTATCAAGTTGAGAAGCTCTTCGCTTCCGGCACTCCCAGAGATGAGGATGTCATCTTGAAGCTTCGAGAGCAGCACAAGGATGATATCCTCTCGGTCGTTTGGACTGTCTTGTCCCATGCCCGCGTGTCTGCAAAGAACAATCTGATTGTCGCCATCCTGGATCTGTACAGGCCTAACCAGCCAAACGTGGGCAACGTTGCGAAGTACTTCAGACCTGCCCTCCGACGACTGACGGAGCTCGACTCTCGTGCGACAGCAAAGGTCACACTCAAGGCTCGTGAGTTGCTTATTCTGTGCGCACTGCCCTCGCTTGAGGAGAGGTCATCCCAGATGGAACACATCCTCAAGTCCTCCGTTGTGGAGTCCAAGTACGGAGAGACTGGTTGGGAGCATAGGGAGCCAGATCTCGATGTGTTGAGAGAAGTGGTGGACTCTCGGTATACCGTATTCGACGTTCTGCCGCTCTTCTTTGCTCATCATGATCCCTGGGTTGGCCTTGCTGCTCTTGAAGTGTATGTGCGACGCGCCTACCGTGCATACACTGTCAAAGAAGTCGAGTATCACAACGATGTCGACCCACCGTTCTTTCTCTCATGGGACTTCATCCTCCGCAAAGTCGGCCAAACAGAATTCGGCCTGCCCTTGGCGTCCTCTTATCCATCTGGACAGGCGACACCTTCCCAGACCGGCACTCAGTTCAAGCGTATTTCTTCTGTCAGCGACTTGTCATACCTGAACAAACTTCAAGGGGAGGACGAGCCAACTCGCAGAGGTGTCATTGCTCCTTGCAATTACCTGGACGAAGTTGACGAGTGCCTGGCACGCGCACTTGAGGCTTTCCCCAAGGGCACAACGGAGAAGCGTCCAAGCACCTCACAACATCTCATGCCGACACTCGAAAGCCAGAGACGGCCACAACAAAAATCGGACGACGATGAACTGACCAATGTTTGCAACATCGCCATCCGCGACATTGAGTCCTTGAGTGATCCGGAGATTCTGGATCGTGTGCAAAGCATTGTGAACGAGTATAAGCCGGAACTCCTGGCCCGCAAAGTCCGTCGCATCACCTTCATATGTGGACACAAGGAAGGTACTTATCCCGGCTACTTCACGTTCCGTGGCCCAACCTACGACGAGGATGCTAGCATCCGTCACAACGAGCCCGCAACAGCTTTCCAGCTGGAGCTTGGTAGGCTGTCTAAATTCAAGATCCGTCCTGTGTTCACTGAGAACCGGAACATCCACATTTACGAGGCCGTCGGCAAGGGCGAAGATCGAGATAAGGTTGTCGACAAGCGCTACTTCACTCGCGCTGTTGTTCGACCGGGCCGCCTCAAGGATGAGATTCCCACGGCCGAGTACTTGATCGCAGAGACTGATCGGCTCGTCAACGACATCTGTGATGCACTTGAGATTATTGGCAACAATAACTCCGACCTGAACCACATTTTCATCAACTTTACCCCGGTGTTCAATCTGCAACCCCAGGATGTTGAGGAGCAGATTTCCGGTTTCTTGGAACGCTTCTCACGCAGATTCCTTCGTCTCCGCGTCACAGGCGCCGAGATCAGAATCCTCTGCACGGATCCCGACTCTGGACTGCCCTACCCTCTTCGAGTCGTCATCACAAACACTTCTGGGTACGTCGTCCAGGTTGAGTCGTATGTTGAGAAGAAGGCCCGCAATGGCGAATGGGTATTTGAAAGCATCGGCGGTACCAGCAAGGTCGGCTCTATGCACCTTCGCCCTGTATCCACGCCTTATCCCACAAAGGAATGGTTGCAGCCCAAGCGTTACAAGGCCCATCTTATGGGGACTCAATATGTCTACGACTTCCCCGAACTGTTCAGACAAGCCATCTACAACAGCTGGAACAAAGCTATTGCCAAGCATGCGCCACTCGCTGAATCCAAGCCGGAGCTCGCAAGCTGCCTGGAGTACAATGAGCTCATCCTCGATGATGCTGATAACCTCGCCGAGGTTTCTCGTGAGGCTGGTACCAATGCTTGCGGTATGGTCGGCTGGGTCTTGACCGCCAAAACTCCAGAATACCCAAGAGGCAGGAAATTCGTGATTATCGCCAACGACATCACATTCCAGATCGGTTCTTTCGGACCTGCCGAGGACAAATTCTTCAACAAGTGCACCGAGTACGCCCGCAAACTGGGTATCCCGCGGATCTACCTGTCGGCCAACTCTGGGGCCCGTATTGGCATGGCCGAAGAGCTCATTCCCCACTTCTCAGTTGCCTGGAACGACGAGGGGAACCCGTCATCTGGCTTTAAATACCTGTACTTGACACCTGAGAAGAGGGAGTTGCTCAGCAAGAAGGAAATCCTCACGGAGAAGGTGGTCGAAGATGGAGAGGAACGACACAAGATCACCACCATCGTTGGCGCCAAAGACGGTCTAGGTGTTGAATGTCTGCGTGGCTCCGGTCTCATTGCCGGCGCTACCTCCAAGGCTTATGAGGATATCTTCACCATCACTCTCGTCACCTGCCGATCTGTGGGTATTGGCGCTTATCTCGTCCGTCTGGGTCAGCGTGCCATCCAAATTGAGGGTCAGCCAATCATCCTCACTGGTGCTCCGGCCCTGAACAAAGTGCTGGGTAAGGAAGTCTACACATCGAACTTGCAGCTGGGTGGCACTCAGATCATGTACAAGAACGGTGTCTCCCACATGGTCGCGAGCGACGACTTCCAGGGAGTGGAGAAGATCGTCGACTGGTTGTCCTTCGTTCCCGACAAGAAGGGCCAGCCAGTTCCAGTCAGCCCTCCTTCCGATACTTGGGATCGCGAGATCGCTTTCTACCCACCAAAGGGACCTTATGACGTGAGACATCTCATTGGTGGCCAGGAGAACGAAGAGGGCTTCCTCTCTGGGCTGTTCGACAAGGACTCGTTCCAGGAATCCCTCGGCGGCTGGGCTCGGACCGTCGTTGTTGGTCGTGCTCGACTTGGCGGCATCCCTATGGGTGTCATCGCGGTCGAGACTCGCACGGTCGAGAACGTCAGCCCTGCCGATCCCGCCAACGCCGACTCTATGGAAACCGTTGTGCAGGAAGCTGGTGGTGTGTGGTTCCCCAATTCGGCCTTCAAGACCGCCCAAGCCCTCCGAGATTTCAACTACGGTGAACAACTTCCCGTCATGATCCTTGCGAACTGGCGTGGTTTCTCGGGTGGTCAACGAGACATGTACAATGAAGTGCTCAAGTACGGTTCCTACATCGTTGACGCTCTTACAAAGTACGAGCAACCTGTCTTTGTCTACATTCCTCCCTTCGGCGAGCTTCGAGGTGGATCATGGGTAAGTGCAGCTTCACCGTTGTCGGCCGAATTTATTGCTAACACTTTCTTCAGGTCGTCGTTGATCCCACCATCAACCCCGAACAGATGGAGATGTACGCTGACGTCGAGTCTCGCGGTGGTGTCCTGGAGCCTGAGGGTATTGTTGGCATCAAGTACCGCAAGGAGAGACAGCTGGAGACCATGGCTCGTCTGGATCCTGAATATGGTCGGCTGAAGCAGCAATCTCTTGCGAAGAACATGAGCGCTGATCAGCTCAACGCCATCAAGGCCAAGATGACCGAGCGTGAGCAACTCCTCGGACCCATCTACCAGCAAATTGCACTTCAGTTCGCCGATCTCCATGATCGCGCAGGACGCATGGAAGCCAAGGGTACAATCCGCATGCCCTTACAATGGAAGAACGCTCGACGATTCTTCTACTGGCGGCTCCGAAGAAGATTGTCCGAGGAAGTCCTCCTCAAGAAGCTGAACAGCAGCTTGGCCGGTGGCATCGTTCCCGTCACCACCGCTCCCTCGACCCAGAGAGAGCAGAACCTTGCCACGCTCAAGAACTGGTCTGGTTTGCTGGACGTCGAGTTCGACAAGGACGATCGCAAGGTTGCCGAGTGGTACGAGAGCCACCGAAAGGAGGTGTACGCCAAGATTGATGCCGTCAAGACCGAGGCGGTCAGCAAGCGCGTGGCGGAGCTGTTGATGGGTAACAAGGAAGGTGGATTGAAGGGCGTGCGTGAGGTCTTGAGCCTTGTGCCTACGAGTGAGCGGGAGCAACTGGTCAAGTATTTGACTGGTGCATGAGGCTTGGTGTGTTAATGTATAGATGTGACGATGGTTGGGGGCCTGGGTGAAAGCGAAACTCAACGCCAGGGAATTATGAGGCGACTGAGCTTTTATGGGGTCCATGGATTTGTTCAGTCCGGCGTCTGTGGAGGAATTCGTTTCACAGCCTTTTCGTCTTCCGTACTTGTATTGCAATGGAAAAGTCAAGCTCAAAATTAGCCACCTTCTCGTTTCGACTTTGTGGCTATAGTCTGGATACGGGCTTATCCGTGGTATTCTGAGGGTGATACAGGCCGCCACACCCGCCGACGCTTGTCTACTAGTAGCCAGCATGTACACATTGTAGAACCCCCGAAGACCCGAACCGAGATGCTTAGAGATGGTAGAACAGGTTCGGTTGTACTCGAGTTGCGTACCTCCTCCTCAAGAACCCAGCAACTATAGGCACCGTGGACTGTGCCGAACTTGCACTGCCGGGTGAAGAGGCGCTTCGGGCTCGCAGATCAGATCCGCAAGTACAGTATGTAGTTAGTCCATGGGCAGTTTGATATTACCCTTTGCGTTCAATGCCCTACACCTGGGTTTCTTTTGTTCTCGTCGGACTGAATCTGAAGCATCACATGCGAGGAAAAGACCACCTGAGCACGTGTCAACAGGTTTACAGATGTTGCAAGCGACCACTTTCTCACACCCGTTCGCAATAAACACATGGGTGACGCCACTCAGGAACGTAGTGCTACCTGAGTCGTGGCCTGGACAGATTGACTGTGCGGCAGGATTCTGAACCATGGTCGTTGCCTACCGATCTGCTATTGCCATACCTAGTTATGCCTACGTGCGCCGACCTCGAGTCAGGCGCTCTTCAGCCGTGCGTGCTGTTGGTATGGAAACCAAGCGAGCCATGGGTCGTGAAGACTAAACGGGTAAAGCGCCTGGACTCGGCCACCAGCGCCATGGCGGATGATGGCTGGTAGCAAAGGGCAATGATGGGCAATAGAATTTCAATGAACGATCCGCGACAGGCAGCTCCCAAGGTTCCGATGCGTGCAAGCACATAGGGAGAGTTGGTGAGCTCGTGAATCGTGGTGGCTGAAATATTGTGCTAGACCGGGAAGAGGATTCAGCTTGGGTTGTTCCTGACTAGTCCATTTGAAGCTTAGGGCAGTGTTCTTGCCCGGCGAGGCTGCGAGGCTGCCTTATCGATAAGGCCCTGCGGAGTCTGAGTTCAGAACTTTTTCAAACTCCATTTTCTGCCGCTTCGACTGTGCCTCTCTGGGAGGTGCGCAATGTGAAGAGTCACGCTGACTGTCCAACACCATGTCGCCAACCACTACAGCTACTGCGACGCATACCAGGACCAGGACCAAGACAGACTGGTCTGTCGAGTACGACACAGTCCGCCGCCATAAGCTCTTCCGGAACACCCCCAAGGATCGCAGTGCTTATCCTGCGCTTCAAGCCGCCGTCAAACCGCATGTCGAGTCGTTCAATGCTCTGTGGGACGAAGGTCTCATAGACGCCGGTTTGAAAGATATTGGGACGTATACTGTGGTCGACGGGGATGCGCGAAATCCTAGCAAAGCCATTCACCGCAACAAGCTCGACCTCCGCGTGACGGAACTCATCCTCGAGAAGCCCACCTTACCCCCGTCCAACAAGTTCGCCATTGAAGATCGAAACATCTACCCTGCCGAATGTCGAGAGCGCCATGCGTCCTACCGAGGACGACTAAAAGCCAGGCTACAGTACAGAGTGAACAAGGGCGAATGGCAGGAATCGGTGCGAGACCTGGGGCAAATGCCAATAATGCTGCGGTCCAACAAATGCCACCTTGAAAAGTTCTCCCCGGCTCAGATGGTTCGCCACAAAGAAGAGGCTGAAGAGTTGGGTGGCTACTTCATCGTCAACGGCAACGAGAAGCTAATTCGCATGTTGATTGCCACGCGGAGGAACTATCCCATGGCCATTTCCCGAAGTGCGTTTCAGGCAAGAGGGCCGACATTCTCGAAGCTTGCCATGTCAATCCGATCGGTCAGACCCGATCAGACCTCACAAACCAACGTCCTTCACTATCTGACCGACGGGAATGTCACTTTCAGATTTTCGTGGAGGAAGAATGAATATCTGGTCCCGGTGGTTATGATCCTCAAAGCTTTGGTCGAGACAAACGACCGGGAGATCGCTGAAGGCATCATTGGGTCGAATTCGTCCAAAAAGGCGCCCAGCTCGTTCGTCGCCGACCGAACCGAGCTTCTCCTGCGGACCTACAAGGCCTACAACCTGAAAACAAGGCAACAAACGTTGGCGTACCTTGGAGAAAAATTCAGGCCTGTCCTGATGCAGCCCATCACCATTTCTGATGAGAAAGTGGGTGAAGAGTTCTTGAGAAAGGTTGTCCTACCCCATCTTGGCAATGTCGACGTAAGTCCGGCTCAGAACAACGACAAGTTCCAGCTGTTGCTGTTCATGATCCGGAAGCTTTATGCACTTGCAGCGGGCGATTGCGCCCTCGACAACCCTGATGCGGTCTCGAGTCAAGAGGTTCTGCTCGGCGGTTTCCTCTATGGTATGATCTTGAAGGAGAACATATACGAGTGGCTGGTCGGTATTGGTGCCGCAGCTCGAGACTGGTCTAGGACAAAGAACGGCGCTCAGTTTTCAGAACCATCGTTTGAGGCTGATTTCCTTCCTAAAATCGTCAGAAGAACGAATGAAAACTTGGCCGGCAAGCTGGAATACTTCCTCTCCACGGGCAACCTCGTCAGTCAGACCGGGCTTGATCTGTCCCAAACCTCTGGCTTTACAATTGTCGCCGAAAAAATCAATTTTTACCGGTTTATCAGCCACTTCCGGTGTATACATCGTGGCACTTTCTTCGCGCAGTTGAAGACGACCACTGTGCGCAAACTTCTTCCTGAAAGCTGGGGGTTTTTGTGTCCAGTACACACGCCCGACGGGTCTCCTTGCGGCTTGCTGAACCACTTGGCCCATCAATGTCAAATCCAGATAAAGAGAATCGACACCTCGGGGATTGAAAAGGCCATTGTGCGAATGGGACTCTCCCCAACCGCGCCAATGGCCCTCCGCGACGGCCTTTCTGTCCAACTTGACGGCCGGATATTGGGCTTCTGTCCGGCGAAGAGGGCGAGAGAGATTGCACAGTTGCTTCGGCACTGGAAGGTCAATGGTGAGCACAACATCCCGAACGAGCTGGAAATAGGATACATTCCCACCTCGAATGGTGGCCTCTATCCCGGCTTGTATCTCTTCTCGGATCCGTCGAGGATGCTACGGCCTGTCAAATACATCCCCACAGACAAGCTCGACTATGTTGGCCCCTTCGAACAACAGTACATGAATATCGCGTGCGTCGATGCCGACATCATCCCTAACCTGACAACCCACATCGAGTTCAAACCCACCAACATCCTTTCCATCCTCGCCAATATGACTCCCTTTTCCGACTTCAATCAATCGCCCCGAAACATGTATCAGTGCCAGATGAGCAAGCAGGCCATGGGTACTCCGTCGTCGAATCTCATGTGTCGGACGGACAACAAAGCGTATCTGCTGCAGACTGGGCAGACGCCTGTGGTGCGGCCCCCACTGTACAATGAATATGGACTCGATAACTTCCCTAATGGTATGAATGCCGTTGTCGCGGTCATTTCGTACACCGGCTACGACATGGACGACGCAATGATTATCAACAAGTCCTCCCACGAGCGAGGCTTCGGCGATGGAGTCATCTACAAGACGAAGGTTTACAGGCTCAACGAGGATCAGCGGGCAGCACGATCCAAGACCGAGATCAAGTCACTGTTCGGTTTTGCTGATGCCGATCCGAACATTTCGCCCGAGATCAGAGAGTATGTGGATGAGGACGGTTTACCAAAGATTGGAGCAAAGGTCGGTGAAGGCTCGGTAGTCTTGGCCTATCACAGCGTCATGTTCGATCCCTCGGAAGGCAAACTCAAGAATCTGGACGGAAACACCATGTATTTCAAATACAAGGATGCTGAGGAGGCATACGTCGATCAGATAAGGCTGATTGGCGCCGAATCCGGAGACCAGCCATGTCAAGCTATCAGCATCAAATATCGGATACCCAGACGACCGATCATCGGAGACAAGTTCTCCTCGAGGCACGGCCAGAAAGGCGTCTTGTCTATGCTTTGGCCGAGCGCCGACATGCCTTTCAGCGAGTCTGGAATTCAACCGGATGTCATCATCAATCCTCATGCCTTCCCGTCTCGAATGACCATTGGCATGTTCGTCGAGTCTCTTGCCGGAAAGTCGGGGGCTCTTCACGGCCTTGCGCAAGACTGCACGCCCTTCTCCTTCGATGAAGACAACACGGCCGGAAACTTCTTCGGCGACCAACTTCGGCAGGCCGGGTACAATTTCTACGGCAACGAGCCCATGTACAGTGGTATCACCGGCAAGGAGTTTACAGCTGACATCTACATTGGTGTTGTGTACTACCAACGGTTGAGACACATGGTCAGCGATAAATTCCAAGTACGGACGACCGGTCCCGTCAATGCGCTGCACGGCCAGCCCATCAAGGGAAGAAGCAAGGGTGGTGGTATTCGCGTTGGTGAAATGGAGCGTGACTCTTTGATTGCCCACGGTTGTGCATATCTGCTTCAAGATCGTCTGATGGACTGCAGTGACAAGACTCGCGCTTGGGTGTGCCGATCCTGCGGCAGTTTCTTGAGTACCATGATGGTACCGAATCAGTTCACCGTCGGCAAGAAAGGAGGTCGAGTGGAGCCTAGCGGCGTGGTGCGGTGTCGAGCCTGTGCCAGACCAGCGACATTCGACGATAGTAAGATGGCCGTTTGGGAGGACGGCACAGGCAAGAAGTTTGTGGGCGGTGATAACACGACCGTCGTCAACGTTCCGGGCGTGCTCAGATATTTGGATGTGGAGCTCGCGGCGATGGGTGTCCGGACAAAGTTCGAGATTGAGAATTAGTAGCGTAGATGCCGCGCACGACAAGAAGAAAGAGCATTTACATCGTCACCACCTCATTTCGCGTCTCATCGCCGTCGTCCTTTCCTATCTCCTTGACCTGCTCCGGATTGATCATGCCCAACCGAACCGCGAAATCGCTTCTTCCTACCTCCTTGATCAGCTCCTCGGCCAGCTCCAACCGCCGCCCATACCTCTTCACCGCGTCGGGCGCCTTCGCCACGCAGACGGTCCGCCCATTCATGAGCAACTCTCCAGCCCTCGCGTTCTCATACACGAGGATCAAATGCCCCAGCAGCACCGCCCCGACAAGCATCCCCTTCTCCCGATCGCTCGCCCCTCCTAGCGCCACGACCGCCACCCAGACCATCATCCCGGAAATCCAATCCAAACAGTCCATGACGCGCGGATACCGAGGCCGACGGGCAAGCCACCGCCCCGACGTCACGGCCTTGAGATCGTCCACCAGGCCCGTCATCCTGGCCCACCGGTCCTCGGACAGCAGGACCAGCAAGTCGCCCGTCACGCCTGGTTCGGGGGCGCCGTGCCATGAGGGTCGTCGTGTGCGTGCGCGGAAGCTGATCGTCGCGAACAGGCGGGAAAGTAACAGCAGCGAGATGGAGAGGAGGAACGGGAACGCCGCGCTGAAGGCATCGAGGGAGAGGCCTGGCCATGATACGAGGAGGAGGGCAACCGTGGGGAGACATGCCATTGTAGAGGATAGGCGGTGGCGGTGGCGGTGGCGGTGGCGGTGGCGGTCGTCTCCTCGAAGGCCAGAGCCAGAGCCAGAACTAGATCTCACTTCCAGCCTCGTCAGACATCCCGTGCGGGTCATCTTTTGCAGGAACGCGACCGTCGCGGCGTTTTCCACCCGGAAGATGTATCCCGTCGTGAGGGCCGCGCAGGCGGGATATTCCCCGCGGTTGAGCGCGCTGGGGTCGAGAGGCGTCTGTAGGCCGAGACAGAGCGTGAGGATGGAGATGCAGTCCGAGAGCGAGAGCGAGAGATAAGACCCAGATCCAGATCCAGGGCCCGCCGCACCAACGTCCACACCTGTCCCCGTCCCTCTTAGGGCGAGGTGTGTGTGGAGTGGGGAGACGGGTCCGGGTGTTGCGAGGAGCAGGATTGGGAGGAGCGAGAGGGAGAAGGACAGGGAGAGGTTGACATTGAGGCTGAGGATGGAGTCCATGTTGAGGCTGGCTTAACGTTTGCAGAGCTAACAGTAGTTTGGCCGTATGAAGAAGTCTGAGTTATCTGTCCAGCTGGTTCCTATCCTACTTACAGAGGCATTGTCGGTCTAGTGTCCATCGACATCAATATGTATTAGCAATGTGCGGGACGACGACCCATCATACATAGGATAGGATAGTCCAAGGCTGTCGCCAGATTAATCCCGTCGAGTATCCTATGTATGGTTACACGGTAATTACGGTTTCCCAACGAAGTTGGCAGCGACTGCCGCCGCTTTTGGGGCTGTTCCTCTGGATACTGTATTCCTACACAATGCTGTGGACAAGACTGACCGCCAACCTGGTCAGTGTCAAAGCGGGTGAGCGGCCAGAAACGGTCTCTCACAAACACCACGAACCGTCTCTCATATAAACGCCGAAAAAAAACAAACACGAAATCGCCAGAGAAATAAATATTGCCGTCGATGGCGAGCTGACCTGCTGCTCCCATCTTCCACTTCTCGACTGTCCATTTCTTTGCTCCTGTACCGGGTATACCAATCAATATGGGACATCAAATCGAGTTGTAAATGAAGCTGGTTTCAGCACCGGAGACGTGACACAACACCGAGGTGACGACATGAAATGTGTAGCACGTCTCGCACGTATAGATGTCATTGTAGCTGCTGAGTTGAACTCAATCGCGAGGGTTCGTTGGTATTATGTATTTTCGCATCAATACCTTGACAAACACGGAAAAAGCAAGATCATCATGTATATTGTCTTCTAGGATCTCCATCCCCCCTCTTGACCGTTCTGGCTTGGGCCCGACGATGCCCGCTTCTCTTACGCATGTCGAAAAACGAAGGGTCGACGCAGGTGCGGACTCATAATTACGAGAAGGACCAAGGGAATCAGGCGCAGCACAATCAATATGGCGGTAGAAGTGCAATTCTCCCAATTCGTACTGACGATCTCGTAATTGTGCCAAATAAACAGTTGCGTAACATTCGCTGCAAAATCTCAGTGTCCCTATATAAGCGTTCGATGATCGAAAATGGGCCGTGGGGAGAGGGAAGCCAAGTCAACATTACCTACAGTCACCATAGGTACCGGTCTGGTCAGTGTCATCTTTCGCATCTAGGTTCCGGGAAGCGTTCGCTGCGCGCTGCTGAAGAATGGGTTTTCGTCCTCGTCGACTCGTTCACCGGGACCCTCGGGTGAGTCTTCTCGACTGACTGATGCGGGTACATAGTGTGGTCCTTAAAAGGCGACAGAGAGATACTTGCGGTTAACAGCTTCGAGAAGTCGTCCTGAGACGGTAGATGCCCTTGATTTGGCAAGTACTGTATGTATACGTACGCTCGAGGGCACAACTTTTCGCTACATTGAGGACGGGGTTCGAGGTAAGAGAGCCTCAATTGTCCCAGGTCAACGCCCACCGCTCAGCCCTCGTTCCCATGCTCGTCCTTGACGTCGTCGACATCGCTGTCCCCGTCCTCGGCGTCGACGTCCGCGCCCTTCTCCACCAGCACGGTCTCCAAGGTTTTGTCATCCTGACCTTTCTCGACAGCTCCCACGAGCGGCTTCGTCGTCGTGGCCTCGACCCCGCCACTGGTGACGAACAAGAACGTCTCGCTGGGGAAACTGTCCACGTGGTTGAAGAAATTGCCAAAGACGTTCTCCTTCTCCTCATCGCGGTACATGCGCTCGTAGATCTGTTCTTGCTTGAACCGATCCATCTCGTCCTTGAACTTGTCGAAATCAATTGGTTGTTTGCCCAGGCTGTCTGTCGCGCGCTTGTTGTACGAGTCGAAGATCGGCCGTTCGAGCAGGAGACCCAGACTGGGGGCTTTGGGGATGGAGAGTCGAGCGGGACCCATGCTCTCCAGGAGTCGGTTCGGATCGCACCCACAACGCACAACGAGCGCGACCATGCCGACCATCTTACGGATTTGGTGCATCATGAAGCTTTGGCCGTGGACTTTCATGCTCAACCACTCTGTGCCGTTGATGAGAATGGGCGTCTTGTCGACGGTGAAGGACTTGATGACGCGCTTGGCACTGGGGTCTTTGTACGTCTTTTGCACCGTGTAATTGTGGTAGTTCCGTGTACCGACGAAGAGGTTTAGGGCGGTTTGAATGCGCTCCAGCCGTTCGGGAGGGATGCGGTAGGCGCGTTTGGCGCTGATGTAGGCTTGCCGCAGGCGTTTTACAGCTTCGTCGAGGATTGGGCGGCGGGCGGTCCTGGGTTTCGCTGCCGTGTCCGATGGTGTTTTCGTAGTTTCGTCGTCCTGCGCCATATCATCTTTGTTCTCGATGTGGTCGGTCTCTGCCAGCTTGGGCTCAAGATCGGCTTCGACGATTTCAGCGGCTGCATCGCTCTCAGGAGGTTCGTTCCCTTTCAGCCACAAAGCCTTCTCCAGTATATCTTGGATTTCTGGATCATACTCTGCGAGTATGGGCTTGATCATCTCTTCGTCTACCTTCTCCCAATACCCTAAGACCTCTTCTTGTCTCTTCCTGTATTCTTCTTGATCCCCCTTCTTCTCGGCCCACTTGTCACAATTCCGTCCCAGGAAACTGGTCGGGTGCGGCGGTAGGAAACTGTGCGTGGGGATCAAATACTCGTATATTCTCGAGTCCACCAGCTGGTACGCACTGAAAGCGTTGTTCGTCCGCTCAAATCCCCATACCCGTATCTGCGGGGCCAGATTCTCATTAATCTTCTGCACCACGTCCTCATCTTCGACGATCAATTTGAGGGAGATGACATTGCCGGCGGCGTGGACTCCCTTGTCTGTCCGTGCACATCTGACGAAGGAGGATTTCTTGGGATCGTCGGCGTTGGCCTTGGAAATAGCGCCAGCAGCAACGAAGGCTTGGAAGAGGTCGCCTTCTATGGTCTTCTGATCGTGCGTTCTGTACGCCATTAGCTTGGAGCCACCAGCCTGCCATATGTTCTGAGGGTGCCTACAGTTGCATTCCCTTGTAGCCTGTCCCCGCGTATCCGATCAGTACGGCGACCTTCTTCTTCGGCCGTCTCTCCTCCGCAGCGAGTACGTCGTCGCTGAATTTGGTGGCATAGATGGGTAGTTCGGATATGCCTTTGTCGAGCCTTTGCCGTTTGACGGCCTGTTCATCCTCGTTCCGTTGCCGCTTGTCTACTTTATTCTTACTTAGCAAGTCAGTCCTGAAATACCACAGCACTTGGTGTGGGTAACCTACGCCCACTCCTTCCTCCCCATATCTCTCTTCTTGCCCTGACGACCTCCTCGACCACCTCTGCCTCCTCCCCGCGAAAAATCATTCTGACCCGTACGTCTTGCATCCGTATCACGTCGTCCCTGTTCGCGAACTTGCGCGGTCTCTCGGTATCCTTCACGCTGGGGTGAGGGATTCTGTCCCACGTTCCCATTGGAGGCCGAAGAGGTCTTGGGCGCACCTGGCGCGGTGGCCTGCGAAACGCCAGTCTCCATACTGGCGACTGATAGAGCATGAAATGAGCGAGAGTGAGAATAAGCAATAGCACACAAGCGCACTTCGAGATTTTGATTTCACAAGCTTTCTCCAACGTCCGGCATATCGACGCTCCCCGCAAAGGTGCAGCCAGTGGAAACTAAAGTACGGTTGGGCACAGAGATTCAACGTGCAGTTGACCACCTCGAGCTCTCAAACTCATGCGTTATACTAAGTTCAAGCTTTATATGGCGAGTGTCAAGATAAAACAGATGTGTCCATCATGAAATCTTAATACGCCGCTCCAGTCGCCGTGGCTCCCCCCATGGGCTTCAGCTCGACCTCGATGGCCTCTTCACTAATGCCCCTCTTCTTTGCTTCCTCCAGTATAGCAACAGTGGCGGTGGCTCCAATTCGAGTCACACCGATTGACATGACATACAGCAGGTCATCCAATGTGCGCACTCCACCCGCCGCCTTGATCTGCACCCCAGGCTTGGAATGCTTTCTCATGAGCTTCAGCGAAGGCACCGTCGCGCCCTTGTACGTGTACATGCCATTCGGCTGCTTGACGAATCCATAACCCGTCGACGTCTTGACGAATGCGACATCTAGCATGGAGCAGATCTCGCACAACTTGATTATGTGCTGGTCGCGGAGAAAATCGTTCTCGAATATGACTTTGAGAATGGCTCCTTTGTTGGTTACGGCGGTATTAATCGCGCGGATCTCCTCGGTCACATAGTCCCAGTCGCCGGAGAGGACTTTGCCAATGTTGACCACCATGTCAATCTCCTCTCCGCCAGCTTCGGCAGCCTTCTCTGCTTCGAGGACCTTGACCTCGATGGTGCTGTTGCCTGCCGGGAAGCCAATAACCGGACACACTTTGACGCCTGATCCTGCCAGAGCCTTCTTCGCCTGAGGGATAGCATATGCTTTGACACATGCAGTTGCCGTTTGATACTTTTTCGCAATCTCGAGGCCGTCCTGGATTTCCTGGTCTGTCATGGTGGGGTGGAGTAACGAGTGGTCTATCGTTTTGGCAATCTGTGACAAAGTCACTGTGATCTTGGATGGTTCGGACATCTCGCGAGAGAGTGAGTAGTGCTACCTGTTTCTGCCGCTAGGTGATGGAGCTATATCGAGTGAAGCGAACTTCCTCTAATTATCTGAATTCGTCTTCATCGAACTTGCCGTCATTGTTGTCGACTTCTCCACCGTATTAAAACGATAGTGGAAGCGGAGAGGCTTCCTGATCTGGAAGAGCCGCTCGGCTGAAAGACCTCAGCGGACCGGGTACTCACCTTGAAATCGCGGAAGTGACACCTCTGGTGTCTCTCCAACGTAAAGGGTCGACAGTGACCCTGAAGCACCAACATCGCAAGTGTCTGCTGGTGGCAGATGTCGCCTATGTATGTACACAGCAGGCAGACCGCAAGGCGCCGAACCGGACATCCGCGGCGTAGATCGACCATCAATGATTCGTCCGTCATTGGGCCATATCTGGTAGGTATACATTGCCTTGTTGACTCTGCGTCTCTGCTCCTGAAATCGGCTTCGACTTCGGCGTCAGTTAAATTTTTGGTGGTAGCGAAGCTTGAGCTCGCTGTCAATGACCAGAGATAGCCTTACGTGCCAATCCATTGAAAATCGTCGACGCGTTTGAGCAATGCCCGCGGAGGAATCGAATATTATGTCGCTCGAGATAGCCAAATAGGGCGTTGAGGAGAGGATTACCTTCTCTGGCAATGCCATGTTGCCGCTACAAGCTCAGTGACGCACAGGTTGAGAAAAAGTCTCACGACTGACTAAAGTAGTCATTGCTGTTTGGTGAGTATTTCTGAGTGTTATCAGGTCAAAAGACAATGGTCTTCTCGGGATTTGGGCGGACTTCTCCTGGTCGCCAACTGGTTCTCCCTTTCCCCTCCTTCAGATTGTCTCAGCCAAAGCAGGATCGAAATCGCGGATACTATTGGCGCACACGAATGCTTGAATAGTTATATCAAGCGGCCCTCTCCCCTTCCTCGTTCTCTGCAAGTTTAGGGGTGACAGTCTCAAGTCAGACACGAACCCTTCGTTTCGACAAGATATCATCATGACATACACCGTGTCAGAGATCACGGACCTGCGGATCTATCCCATCAAGTCATGCCGAGGCATCCAGCTCAAATCAGCAAAGTTGACCAGGGAGGGGCTCGAAATGGACCGACGATGGATGTTCATTGACAGCCAGAACAAGTTCATCACTATCCGCACCAAGCCGCAGATGACGTTGATAAACACCGCCATTGACCACGACTCCGATAGTCTCGTCATAAGGATAGGCCACGATAAGGACAAGGAAGTCAAGGTTCCCGTTCATCCCAGCCAGGAATGGCTGGACGCGAACACGAAGGACGCTTCGGTCGATATCTGGGAGTACATCACCGACGCGTACGCCTATACTGACCCGAAAATGCTGGCTTTGTTCAAAGAGTTCTTTGAAGAAGACGTCCGCCTAGTGATGAAGGGCCCAGAGCCAAGGATCTGTCGGGGCAATGGGGACCCTAAGTATCTGGGACGTACGGCGAGCGTCAACTTTCCAGATGTCCTACCTATCCAGATAGCTTCAGAGACATCTCTTGCCGAGCTGAACTCGAGGTTGAGAGAGAAAGGCGAGGGCGAAATCACAATCGAACGTTTTCGGCCAAATGTCATCATCAAAGGCGGAGAGCCTTGGTCCGAGGATTCCTGGAAGACAGTACGCATCAACGGAGATTCGTCGTACTGGACAACCCTTACCGGCGGCAATGCGCACGCCATCGACGTCGACGTGGTTGCGAGATGTGCTCGTTGCACTGTGCCCAACGTCGATCCAGATACAGCAGAGAAACACGCTCACCAGCCGTGGGATCTGTTGGTTAGTTACCGAAGAGTCGATGAAGGCATCAAGTTTAAACCTTGCTTTGGAATGCTGTGTTGTCCGAGGAATGAGGGCAATATTGAGGTCGGAATGCGGTTTGAAGTGATGGAGATTACAAACAAGCATAGGTACCAGAAAGGCTTTTAAGAATCGTCAAAGCGGTAGTCGGAAGGTACCGACACCTACCACCTGGCGTTGGGTCTGTATGTGTGCACGGCAAGAGGAGAGCTATACTGTTAACCGGCTGGGATGGTAGGCGGCGGTGTCAGGATGTGCGACAGAACGTCTCGAGTATACACCATCAACATGAAATCTGATCGAGCACCTTCGACCTCATGTGCCTGGTATGAAAGTTAATCGTAGTGTGGGACAGACGTGGCCGAAGAGTTGAGAATTGTGACGGTGAGGCTTCCCGCTGAGTTAGTGCGATCCCACCCAAGGTTAGTCAACGTGTGGCATACAATGCTTTGCCTAAGACCTCGACAAGCTACTGTAGCTGCCAGGGCCACTTCGGCTGGTGGCTTCGCAGGTTATTGGGCTACAGGGTGAGCTTTAGAGTAGTCGTGGATTGTATCAGCAATGATTGCTTAGCGTAGGCGACCGAAACATCCGAATGTGACAGCGTGCACAAGCTGCATGATGTGAAAGCCCGACTCGACGGAAGTTTGTTGCAGGGTTGCTTGCACTGTCCATGCGGCTGGTGGAAAGTTGGCCCAAGCTCGAGCTCTTGACGGCGGCAGCTGGCATGCAAGGAAACTGGTGACAATAGATTGTGGGGAGCTGTTACACTCTGGTTCTGCGGGTGCTGTCAAACCCACATGTCAGTGGATGGGCGGTCGGGAACAGCTGTTTTCTGCGTGCAAATGAGCGAACGATCATCGATCTCGGGCTCTCAAACGGTGAAGAAAGGCGGGATAAAGAAGCTACCTTTGGATGAGGTGAGGATGGGGAACTCCAGCTAGTGAAGATGTCATGATTGGAAGAGTACCTGAATACCACGGAGAATTCAGCCAGTGAGAGAGGGGGCAATGCAGAGGGTACGGTCATCGATCGAAAGCTTTGTTGGCAGCTTTAAGTGGTGTGAGTGAGATGCAAGATGGTTGGAGGAGGTGAATTTGTGGTTCCTGGTGGAAGGGATGAGAGCTTTGGGAGGAAACGGGCATCGTCAGACATGCGCGCAGTTTCTTTTTGCTACTGCGTCCGTCCGAACTGCGCCTGTCTGGCGTGTATTGTGTCTCGTAGCTGTAGGTATGATGCCAAAAGGTTAACGTGCGTTTGACGCTTGGAAGCTGCATTTCGCAGAGCTCGGAGAGGGGAAGGCTCGGATAATCTGGGAGGCTACCACTGCCAATTACAGCACCCCGTTCGCCCAGAACCAACCAGGGCAAGCTCCCCAAGCGACAGAGCTTCAGGTGCTCACCCCTCCCTAAAGCTCGAGCTCTTTTTTCATTCTTCAAATTCATCCCACCAACACTTTTGACCTTGCCTATACACTCTCCTGTCTTTCACGACAACCTCACCCTTCTCCCCCGTTGCATTTCTTCTTGGGCGGGTTAGCAATTGATTCTGCTGTGTGTTTGCGTACACGTCGACCCTATTTCACCCGAACGGCAAGTCATGTGAAGGCGGACCCATTATTACGTCGGTTCCCTTCGAGCTTGAAAAGCAGCCAAGCTTGTTGTGGACTGTCCGATCAATGCCGCCGACTTTCGTCCTTTCCTCCTAACACAACCCCCTCCTGCGGTTAGGGCCAGCGCAGAAAGGCCATGCCGCCCAAACCTGCGCTCACCGGCTCTTTTCTTGTGTCAACAGATGCAGAAAATGAGGTTGTGTGCCCGCTCTTCAACCAAGATGGCTCGCAGTGCCGGAAAAGATGCATTGGGGTGCGCCTCTCCCCCAATCAATAGCGCGCGTCGCAGTTACGCTGACTCGGAGACCGCAGGAAAAACGCTACAGGTCGATGCAAGAACACATTCGACGCGCCCATCCTGACCACTACATTCCCAAACTGCCCGCAACCGAGGAGAGTTTCCAATTGATGATCAACACTCCCCCTTCACAGCGCCCGCAAGTTCAACCGGGTGCCGCTCCGCTTCCTGGTCAAAGAGGCCCTTGTATGTTGGCTCAGTGACCCCTTCCTTACCCTCAAACTAAGAGTAGCAGTCGATGCGAATGAGAGTGCCTCCCTACTGGAACAGGCAGGAGCAGGGGCAGGGACTCTGACCGTGCAGCCTCCGGCCGCGGCCAATGCTGCTGTCGCCCTGACGCAAATGCACAACTGGGACTCAGATTTTGTAAGTATGCACAGAGTAAGGACATTGGGGACAGTCAGGACGGTGCTCATTTCGGCCTCAGGATGTGTTCCCAGATTCAGACTACAAACGCGACGTACAGACGGGGTTCGAGTTACCCTCGTTACGTGCAGCCTTCCACGAAGACACACTTCCACCATTCCAGCCTTCCCGCACACGGGAGCTCTTGCCCTCTATCCTGCAATCACCGGGAAGCCGGTATTCTTCTTTACCACCCATCCAACGACGCGGCGACCGACTCCAGAGACCGCGAAAGCCATCTATGGGGCAAAATGCTCGCAAAGGCAAACACGAACGCGGAAAATCTAGGGACTTTTCGGCCAAGGAGTTTTCCCGAAGACTGAGTGTCGAAGGCCGCAAGGCAATGTCTGCCGAACCACCTACGGCGGCGTGGGTGCAAGGCAAGAGATGGGAAGATCTGATCGAGGCTGCCACGAGTGCTACGGAGGCTGATGATGACCGTGATCTCACTCCCGTAAGTCAGACGACATTTTTCGATTGTCCTCTGTTTACCTGCTGCTGCCAAGAGATCGAAATTCTGTAGATGTACCCCCCGGAGGAAAAGGCCCCCAGAAGGGATTATTGTGTTGTACTATCTTGCTGTCACTATTATTGCCAAACCAACAAACGAACGAACGACTGTCATGTCCTATTCTACCCGCACGACAGGCCAATAGCCGTACGCGAGCGAAATTCACTCTCTCGGGCAAGAGGAAATCCTGCATTGGTCGGTCTATGGTTATGAGCCGTTGGAATCCCGGAAGATCTTGACTGATCCTTCTGAAGGACCACGGCTTCATGGACGGACAGATTCAATGTGCGGACGACGAATGTCCGATAAGCGAATTCTTGCGAGCGGGCGAGAAGCAAAAGCAAGTTGCTTTTTATTCTCGCGAGTCAGTCAGGCCACATGCGGGCGATGAAACGAATTTTCTGGGGCGGTCGGGCCAGGCGACTGGGAAAAAGCCATGTGCCGGGGGTCCTGTCACCAAAAAGTTTATGCACCCTCAGTTAATCTACTCTAATGTGTACACCAACCTCCTCATTTTTCATGTTTCTTTTTCGCGTTAGACTATCGATAATCAACCTTGCTAACACGCCCTTGGCGCTCAATCACAGATGCCGCAGTCGCCAAACTTTCCGCCCTCCACGACTGCTGCCGCCACCGCTGCCGGCGCGGCCACCACCCATCCCACCACGTCGCTCGATCGTAGGCTATCCGCCGCGGACAGCATCTCGAGTGGTGCGAACAAGCGTTCGTCCCTACCACCCGGGTTCCGGCCCTTTAGCCATCACCTGCACGGCCAGCACGGGCAGTACAATGCCTCTCCGCTGCAGCGCACACTGACTCCACCGCCACCCGATGCTCTAGGTCCAAACGATCCCGAACCCTTTCCTTCCGTCGAGTCACTGGAAAGTGCGGGGTCCGGTCAGAATTTCCACATCTCAGGATCCGGCCTGCCTACGTCGGCCTCCTCTAATGAAAACACTAGCCCGTTGCAGTACCATTCGCACCCGTATCAGCACTCGCAATCGTCCTCGTTCGGCAGCAAATCAGATGTCCTGGAAATTTACTGCGCATCGTGTGGTCGGCCATGGCTACTCAAAAATGCCTTCGCCTGCACCGAGTGTGTCTGTGGCGTCTGCAGCGACTGCGTTGGACAGATCATCAGCAGTCCTGTGGTCACCGTCCAACCAGGATTCGCACCGATGCGCCGCGGCTGCCCCCGCTGCGGAGTCATGGGCGGGAAGTGGAAGGTAAGTCCTGTGTTTCTGGTTAGGCCGAACCAGGTTTGACGAGTTTGCAGCGATTCCAGCTTGACTTTCGATAACGCTCAGTAAGAAGTCTCAAACTAGAACATCCCCTAGGGCGATTTTCGCGTGGGAGGGGAGCGGGAGGATCGTACGATGGTCCCCCTACCCATCTCCCGAACAAGAAGCTAGGGAAGACGCGCCCAGGAACGCCCAAGCGAGCATGACTGAGACAAATAATGATCCTGTCAGCCGTGAAATTGCCGCAGACTCCGCTGAGCGCCGAGCCAACCGGAGGCCGCAGGAGCGCAGAAATTATTGCTTCTCCTTCTCGCGGAGCAGACCGGCAAAAAGGAGGCAGCAGACTCGAAACAGTAAACGTAGAAGCCGCTCCCAGAGAAGATGGAGGAGCGGCGCCTGGAAGAAAGTATAAGCGACGACTTCCCCAGTCACACAACCTGGCGGCCGGGTAGTAGTAGTGGACTTTGTCGCACACTTGGACCGAGGGGAGAGCTAGAGTTGCCCTTTGCGGAGAGGTGCTCGCACGGCGATCCCTGAGGGTGGAAAACTCAGGCGCCGTGTCCAATCGCTTACACACGCTCTCCTTGCGCAATGGGGGAAACGTGCAGGGCGCCGAGGTGATCAAGCACTGAACACCAGATTGGACAGGAAATGGTCGACCAGCCAAGGGTAGCCATAGCAGCGCTGCAAGCCTCCCGTACCTCCCTTACTAGGCCTTTGACCGCCCACTGGGCGGGGTGGACGCGGGCTACAGACGCGGCGTGTGAAACCTGGAAAGTGGCACTCCACTTGAGCGCCACAAATTGTCTGTCGCTGACCTCATGACGCCAACATGTCGGTGATCAACGACTTGTTTGCGACTCATATGATTCAATAATGACTCGGGGCTCGTCTCGAACCACCGCAGGTCACCACACAGGACGTCTGGCGGGGACGGATCTCAAAGTTAGCTGCAGTTTGGCATACGAATGGTCGACTTGGCCCGAACCAGCGTCGCTACCACTTACGTTATGTATCCTCAGCAGCTGATAAAGATAACGGGATGGTGTGTAAAGTTGGAGTTTGGGGATGGACATGCAGAGTACGATATCCTCGCATGGGCCGAACACCCTTTTCTGCGAAGGACCGAGGGAACGAAGGAACCCGGGCAAGACGACGGTGGCTGAACGAGGGTGGGTAGCATGCAAGGAGGTGGGCTCTCACCGGCTGCAATGTCCGCTTTTCTGATCGGATATTTTCCATTGGTCTTGCCCACATTCTTGGACTTCGAAACGTGCGTCGAGCGTGCATGAGAGTTGGCACCTGCGGCCTCCTTTGTGCAGAGAATGTGTCGTAGTTATTTGCGCATCATGTGAAAGAAATTGAATGCATCAAGAACAGCCCTGCAGGCCATCAACCCAGAGCAGCGCGGAGGGATCTTCAGCCAAGTCTGCACACCTCGCACTCAGCGGGTTGATAGCGACAGAGCATACGAGTACGAGTGGAACACCAGAACATTACTCGTAGGGAGCGCATCCAGCAGGTGGCGAGCCGTGGAAAGCAAATATTTAGGTTCCTTGAGAAGGAAATGCCTCTCGAGTCCCCGTCTTGCAAATGCCTCTTGACTTCCCGGCTTGGACCCCAATCCACTCCAGCCTTTCAAAGTTTTCCTGGTGTAATCCGTACTCGTAATTCCAACTGCAAATGTGTGCCTGGCATTGTCTTCTGGGACAGCATGCATGTCCTTTCTTCGACACAGCACAGCACCTCAAATAACCATTGGAGATTTGTCCTGTGGTGTAAAGTTAGAACTCTGCGATTCTGAGGTATCCATCTTGCAGCATTCTCACTATCGCCGTACGCACGACGACCTTTTCCCGACCGAATGACTGTGAGACATCGTAGGATGCGTAGATTCCTGAACCAAGCCGACGTTGATCTTCACGGCGTGTAGAGTGTACTGGACTTGTGCGCACGCAACAACAGGACGTCGGTCTCCTGTACTTTGTTGGCTAGGGCAGCGATGTCTTTGTAGTTGTGCCTGCGATGACTGTACTCGTACACTGTAGCCGTTCTCAAAGGAGACAGTGGCTCATCCATCTGTCTTCTGATATCACAGGAGGCTCTGTGGAGTTGGCCAAGGTCGTCGATAGACCATGTTCTAGACCTCCGTGTCAACATTGTCCATTTGCTTCGGTGAAAAGTGCAGCCGTTCCTGTAGACAGTCGGTTCAGCCGCCTTGACGGCAGCCAGGATGCCACGCGAGTCGGCAGCAGGCAGCTCTAATGGAGCTTTCCCCAGATCTTGTCCCATTCTGGGTCCATCTTCGGTGAGGCAGGCGACCCGAAAGGCAACTCCTCTGGGCTGAAAATGCGCCCGGTGTTTAGCCGGATTGCCCTCGCGTCTTGACCCGAGCTGCGACAATCGTAACTCACTCTCACCACCATCATCTTCCGGAACGACGGCATCATCTCTTTTTGCCTCCACTGCACTCACAAAAATCATGGCGGGCCCAGGCAGTGGCCGCGACCAAACCAACAACGATCCGACAGGCAATTTCGGGGGCTCAGGTCTTCCTCAATTCGGTTCACCTTACTACCCCATCGACACCGAGCTGACCAACCCGTCGGCCAGCTACAACCTCCCTAACTATGCCCGACAAATGGAAGATGCGGCAGCTTCTGAGGCGAAGATGGAACATGAGAACATGAACAACATGCCTATGGACGCGAATGGCGGCGCGACTTCATCTGTCCTTGACCCAGCAATGGCCCCTCCTCAGACACCAAGCCAACCTGCTTTCATGCCGACTGGAGGTCGTTCAAGCCTTGACGCGTCGGGCGAGACACCGCAAGAACCCCAGACCGGAGACAAACGAAAGCGCTCAAAGGCTTCTCGTGCATGTGATGAGTGTCGCAGAAAGAAGGTACCGTGCAGTCTCAGAAATTTTGGCAAGGGTACTTTGATACTGACTTTTCTTCTCCAGGTCAAATGTGACGCGCCCACCGAAGCTGACGGTACCCCAAAGACTTGCACCAACTGTCAGAAGGCTGGCGTCAACTGTGAGTTTGAGCGGAAGCCGATGAAGCGTGGCCCAAGCAAAGGGTAAGTTGTCCAAGACAGAAGTTGTCTCTCACGTTGCTGTCGCAAGAAAACTGACACATGACATAGATACATCAGCCAGTTGGCAGAGCGAGTCCAAGGACTAGAGCAGAAGCAGCGCCAGTCTCTCGACGCTGGTCAAGGCGGGTTTGCCGAGAGCTTTTCACCTGACGATCAGACTGGTCCTGGTTTTCAAAACCGTGCCCCGTCTTACTCTGCACCTTCAACCTTCAACCCTTTTCCGAGAAGCGAGTATCAACGCGATAGAATTCCAAGCGTCGGTTGGTCTGCTCAATCTCCTGATTCCGTCCTCCGATCTCGAGCCATTGGCAGCCTTGCAATCGCACCGCACGAGTCCTTTCCTACCTCATTTCTAGAAGAAGCGGCGAACCTGAAATTTCAGATTCGAGATCCGTCTCAATCTTTCTTCGGCGAAATTTTCGGCACCCGTTCCTCCAAACGCCAGCGTACTCAAGGACCCGACGACGACATGCCGCCTGTACAGCCTCTGAACATCGATGATGCTTTCCTCAGCAATTACTACCAGCAATACCATCCATTGGTCGCGCTTCTTCCTGAAGCTGGCCGTGTCATCGCCATCGTGGCCAATGCGGATCCCGTGATGCAGCATGCCTTCGCGACCGCCATTGAACTCTTACCAGACCTTCGAGCCGCACCCGCTGTCAACGGTATCCACGACGCGAACACAACCCTCGACCCAGCCATCAGCCTTCCAAGAAAGACCCTCAAGTCCGATCGTTTCCAAACCTATGACTCTCTGCAACAATATGTTTTCGCCCAGGGTACCGGAACCGCGTTGCACCGCACTGAAGACGAAAATCTCACAATGGTTTGGACTATGGCCTTGCTTGCGATCGGCGCAGAAAATCACGTCAAACACTTGAAGAACAGCAGCCCTCTGCCTAAGTCTGTCATCCTTCCGCTGGCTCGATTCGTTCTCGACCAGGTTCGCACCGACAATGCTGGAACTTCAAGCTCTGCTAGCGGTAGACGACAGACCACATATCCTGACGAGGTGACTCAGGCCCACAACTGCCTCGGTGTGATGATCCAATACCACGCACTGGGTGTCGGTCTGCCTGCGTCTGGTTTAGTTCCAGCGAACTACCCGGTCAACGTACGAGATTTCAATGTGGAGAAGACCCCGGCCGAAGCAGCCTACATCGCCAGCAGCTCAAACCTCATCGAGATGCTCGGTCAAGTCGTTCTTGAAGGTGACAGCAGTCAGGATGTCCGCGCTCTTTGCGGCTTTCTTCTTCAACGTCACTTCGACACTCACCTCAGTCTCTACGGCGGCTCTCTGCGAGACAGCACTATCTCAACCCAAATTCACTGCTTTCTCGAGTTGATCCTTGCGCCATTCCCATATTTGGCACCCGGTGACTCTGCTCCCGTCTTCCCAGTGGTCAGTGCTCTTACATGGGCCGACAAGTTGGCTACTGTCCTCATCAGCGACGCTCAGGCAAGCTCGACTGCTGCGCGCTACAATCCTCTCGACCTGTACACCTGGTCTCTTGCAACGACCTCTCTTTGCCTCTTTGCCACCGATGCCAGCACTAGGGCACTGGCCGAGTTCGCGGTGAAGCGTCTCGGTGATCTGCGCTCGGAGCTTCAGAAGAAGTCCGATGCCTTTCACCGGGCCTTCGGTTTGGAGTGGTTCTTTGGAGGCCGGGTGGAGCCTTGGGCAGACGTGCTCTTGGCGATGATCGACCAGGCGGAGGGTCGTGCCGCTGCTGCCGCGGCGGGTGACGGTGGCCACGAGGTGGCTGCCGTCCCCAACTTGGAGCAGGTCATGATGAGGGGCCTGTTGAACGGCGTGTTGTTCTTTGCGAAGAACATGTAGAGGGCGGTGGTGGTGTTTGGCCTCGGCGAGGAGGCGGTGCACGGGGGGTGGGAGGGGGGGACCGTGTACATTGATGTACAGTAGCTGGCGGGCTGCCAGAAGACGCACCCGCGTCGCCAACTCGGGCGACGACGCCGTTGACAGTCAACGGCGGCCTTAATGGCATTTACGTTCAAAAAAGATACCGCCCCTCTACGCTTTGTTCTTATCCCCGTCGTGACCAACGTTAGCCCATTTGTTGTACTCAACCACCCTTGATTTACATCTCACTCGAGCAGCATCCCTCTCAACTTGTCCGGCCGCAAGTCGCCACAACCGCCCAACGACGAGGGACGCACTCCCCCAACGTCGTAGCACCCGGCAATGAGACCAGAGAACGCCTCTACTGACATCTAAAACAGATATATAAAAGACGGCGACCGGTCCCGTCGCCCTCCTCTTTCACACACCCGTCACGACAAAGCCTCCGCCACCAGTGCTCTCTGGATTTAGTTTGGCGTCTCCCCTACGCATTAATTACGACAGCGTATGTAACTTTCTTCACTCTCATCGACATCGACAAAGCGACGCCCTTTCTAAGGCCCGTGGACTACAACCAGGAGGTAGACCGCTGGTGATAAGGCCTATCGCTGGTATTTGAATTGCTACTGACGACGGTCGGCGTACTCGTTTGTCAGGACAAAGCTTACTGTATGATATAGAGACACAAAGACACTGTCAAAGATAGACCGCCTGATCACCTGATTGCCTGGTCGCCTGGTCGCCTGATCATCTTGATAGATTGTGGAGGGGAGGTTGGGCGACACGGATCTCAAATTGCGGCTTTTGCGGCAGCTGCTGCGGGGAGCCTTTGTGTTGTACATACCTAGGGAGAGTAGGTATCTAATCACTCTACGTATTCGAGACTGAAGCATCAGACATAAATACATATTACTCTCCCATGCTTGTAAGTGGACTATCAAAATCAACATCTCGTCTTCTGACCTTCCGTCACTGAGGAGGAAGACGCAACACGCCATGGCTACCGCGTTCCAGACTGTTTTCTCGTGGCTTCAATTCCTCGTCCTCGCATACATTTGTGCCAAGGCCATCCGGGTCCTGCAATTCTATCTCCTCTACTCGTCTGATCTCTCGCAATACAAGTCCCCATCCGGCCAGTCGTGGGCTCTGGTGACCGGAGCGAGTGACGGCATCGGGAAGGCATTCGCGCGGGACCTATGCCGCCGGGGCTTCAACGTGATCATCCACGGCCGCAACGAGCAGAAATTGCTGGGCGTGGCGGCGGAGCTGGAAAAAGCCTACCCTAACCGGGAAGTGCGGCTGCTGGTCCTCGACGCCGTGGCTGTGCCCTGGACAGAGGAAACCGACAGGACGGTGCTCGACGCGGTGGACGGACTCGATCTCACGATTCTGATCAACAACGTCGGCGGCGCGGGCGGTGTTCACCCCACATGGGCGACCGTCGCGCAGCGGTCGGCCTGGGACCTGGACGCGCACATAAACCTCAATGCCCGGTTCATGACGCAGATCACGAGGGTGTTGATCCCCGTGCTGGCGCGGGGCCGGGGACGGGGCACCACGAACGACCAGCCGCAGCGGCACCGTGCGGCGATCGTCAACATCAGCAGTGGTGCCGAGCTGTTGCCTGCGCCATACTTGGTCGTCTACTCGGCCGCTAAGGCGTATGTCTCCAGGTGGAGTATATCGCTGGACGCGGAACTGCAAGGCGAGGGCCTCAATATCGATGTCCACTCCCTGATCGTGGGCGCCGTGGCGACCCCGAACGCCGGCCACGATGAATCTGCCAAGGGCCTGTTCTGTCCTGATGCCGACACTTTTGCGAGAAAGGCCTTGCCCAAGTTGGGCTGTGGGCATGTGGTTTGTACGCCGTACTGGCCGCACGGGATGCAGGTTACGTTTGGAACTTGTCTGCCGGCATGGCTGGGCGCGAAGATGATGCGTGATGTGGCAAGGAAGGCGATGGCGAGGGCGGAGAAGGAGCAGTGAAAGAGATGTAGGACAAGGAGGAAATGAATCGAAGTTGGAGCTGCCAATGCGGAAATACTAATTGAATTGTGCTCGGAGTCAAGAAGGGCAGAGAACAAATGCACCCGGTTACATGCAATACCTACCTGCTCCTTTCCCCCGAGTTTAAGAGGTTCCCAGCATGGGAGTCGGCTGCCACTACAGCTTTATGCTTTTGTTCCCCGAGATCCAGCCCATACGCTGCAGCTCGTCCGGCTTTGATCTGACGCAAGTTTGGCATCGAGGTTCATGCTCTGCCCACGCGCTGCTCCGCAGCCTCTCTTTCGCAGCGAAGCTTTATTATCACAGCAACAAGTCAGCCTCCAGCCTCAGGGTTGGCGACTTGAACTTCGATCCTCAAAGCCTCCTCTTCCCTGCCGTCACAGTGTCCTCGTCGTAGCTTCGTAGCTTCTGCGTCGCCAAACTTCTGCCACAATTCTCCCCCATAGCGCAGAAACAGCGAAGCGCTCCAAAACTGTCGGTGGAACTCCAACAGAACCGATACATATGTGCCAATAACTGAATATCAGTACCTGGATGAGCGAAAAGAGTTGGCTAGAAGTTGCGCTCCGCGTAAAAAGACACGCTCCAGACGTAATATGCCACGAAATGTCAGCGTCTCCCTAATCCTACTTCAATAGTGTACCATCCCTCGTTAAGGATGCTGTTTCACTTGAAGGGCTTCAAGACCTAACTTACACTGCTCCGTAGATTATGTGGACGTAACCTAGCCTAGAACTGCTCTTACTGGTCCCTGCGAAATACATAAGCTTTAGGGTCTCCATTGCCGAGAACAATACAACTTCCCTTCGCGGAGTAGTCCGTCCAACATCGATGCCATGTCAACGACTATCTTGCGTCTCTACCATCATGGCATCATGTCAAATAACCCCATTTGCGTAGGACGTTTTCTCGGTGTTCGCCGGTAGCCGACAGGCAGGAGCGTGAGCTTGAGCGAGTGCACACTACATAGTGAGTAAGGTAGGCGTGGTAGGCTAAGGACCAGTCGAAAGGTGCTGCCTAGGGCCCTCTTGTCAGCAGGGAGGAGACCCGTCCGGCCTCTATCACAGTATATCAGATCAGAGGAAAGGGAGCATGTTTCCGAGGCCACAATAGGACGTGTCTATCTGTTATAACCCGGACCACCACAACGTCCACCATGTCTACGACCACCGAGCTCCAGCAGCAAGAGTTCACCAAGCTTGAGCTGCGCACCGCCTATGGGCCCGTCTATCGGAACGTGTCGACAAAACCAGCGCGTGATGCGCGGGCGGACGAGATCCCCTTGATCGATCTCAGTCCGATCTACGGAGACGCGGACGCTCGGAGGGCGCTCGCCCAGAAGATCAAACACGCGGCAGAGAATACTGGGTTCTTCTACGTTCAGAATCACGGTATCCCAGACTCGGCCATCGAGGGAGCCCTGAACGCGTCCAAGGCCTTCTTCGCACAACCGGAAGACAAGAAGCTGCTCGTGTCCAAGCATAAGGGGAAATGGTACAACGGGTACGCAGGCAATGGGTCAGGGATGGCTAGTCCATCCGAGGGACGTCAGTATCCACCCCCCGAGTGCTTTGAAACCCCCCCAAATCCGTAACACACATTGACTCTGTGCGTTGGCAGTGGACTATCGGGAATCCTTCTCTTGGCGGTACGAACCACAGTATGACCCGGAACAGAAGGATCCCAATGATGTACCGGCCGAGGTCCAGCCTTATATCCGGGGCGAGAACTACGTGTGGGAAGGCACGGAGCACCTACCTGGGTTCAAGGACGGCTGCATCACCTACTGGCAGGAATGTCTCAAACTGGCTCGGCGGCTCGTCAAGATCTTCGCGCTCTGTCTCGATCTCCCGGAAGACTACTTCGACTCGGTGACGACTTACCCGGGAAGTGATGGCGTGTTTAACTTCTATCCCGCCATGTCGGCAGAAGCAGCGGCCAAGAGTCAGGATATCGGGATTGGCTCGCATACCGATCTTCAGTGTTTCACGTTGCTCTGGCAGGACATGAACGGTGGGTTGCAAGTGCTGAGCAACGAGGGCGAGTGGATTAAGGCGACACCGCTCGAGGGCACGTTTGTGGTCAACATCGGCGACTATCTGATGCGCCTGACCAATGATCGGATGAAGTCGACGGTTCACAGGGTGTACAATCGCTCCACGGTTGACAGGTATACTATCCCTTCCAGGTTCTTAGGTCTTGTAGGTGTGTCCCGCTGGCTAACATTCACCAGGTATTCCATGCCGTTCTTTTTCGGCTTCAATTTCAACGAGATATGCGGAGTCCTGCCGAGCTGCGTAGACGAGGACCATCCGGCCAAGTACGAACCGATCTCGTGTGGAGATTGGTGTCAACTCAGGTTTCAGCAGACCGATGTGGACAAAAAGGTATCCGCGTACTGAAGGAATAGAACAGTTGGCCACGGACAGGCTCGAGAGAAGAGGTGTTCGATAGAGGTGCCTGCAGGGGCTGCTTTGCAGGGCATCAGATTGCCTTTGTCAGGCACATGTAGGCCTTGTTCATGGGGCTCAGCTGTAGTATATACCGGTGACAGTACCCAATTTATTTATAGTTTCGAAGCCCAATCTGGAGCTTTATTGTTCTGTTCGCCAACATCCAGTGCGACCAAAAATCGACTGACCAGATTATAACTCGCAACGGTGGCCGTGAGCTCCACAATCTCCTGCTCACTGAAGCCCTGCGCCTTGACCTCGTCGAAGAGACTTTGGGGCACTGAGACGTCCCGAGTCATGGCATCAGCATATCTCAGGACAGCCCACTGGCGATCGTCCAACGCGCCTTTTTCTGTTGGATGCAGCTGCTTTACGACCGCCAATTTCTCTTCTGTAAAACCAGCCGATTTGAGGAGGATAGGTGCGTGTGCGTTCCACTCAAACCAGGCCTTATTGATCAGAGCAGGGCGACAGATGGCGATCTCGCGGAGGTCGTCTGGCAGAGAGTTCTTTGTCCGCACGGCTCCAAGGAGAGCATTCCAGCCTGGATCTCAGTTAGCTACAATGGTCGATGAGACGTGAGGTCCCGAGACACACCATCTGCGATCTTGGGGGCATGCAACAAGGTCAAGTCCAACGGAATGAGGCCCATGGCACCACGACGTGCCTTGACCCGCTCCAGCACCTCCTGGTCCTCCGCGGACAGGTTGGTGGGCGGATTCGCTACGTAATCGAGGCGCATGATGGTCAAGTTGGGATCTTGGTTCTTCTGATCTGGTTTGTCAGTATATGAAAGTCGTTGCTTAACCTCTCAGACAACCAAACACGAGTCTCTCAGCAAAGTACATCGGAAGGGATTTATTCTTCAGTTCACCGAGGTGGAATACCCCGCTGTCCACCGCATCAGAGACCGATGCTAGCCGTGTGCGGGGAGAGAGTTCGTTGCTTCTTGGTCACCTTCCCCAACAGCGGAATGAAGGCGCTGGGTCCATCCCAAAGCTTTGCAAAGGCAGTGTCTCTGAGGATGGTTGTGTTAGGGTCGGGATACCGGCATTCTCACTAGGAGCGATGCTTCGTCGCTGGTTCGACCCAGTTCTGGAACGCAGTTGCGATGAATATGCATCGCTTTGGGTCAAGAAGATACCCAGGTTCGATCGAGATGATCAGGCCAGCAGAGACGTCATGGAGCATATTTTATGCAAGTAAGCATACCGGTATCTTCCCGCGCATTCGGCCCATTGATGTCCAGCTTTGGAGGAAGAGCTCTTCACACATTATTCTCTCGTTTGGTTTTTCGACGCATGTTTTTGATTTCCTTCGTCGTCGCCGCCTCACTCGACCAGGCGAAGCTCAATTACCGAGCGACCCACGAGTTGTGGAGCCAAGGATCAGAGATGTTCGGTTTCAAGCTTCGATGTCGAGAATGTGAAACGACGACCGGTGAGTGCCCAAGCATTGTGGAAAAGCCATTTTCAAGGCATGGGAGCTTGAGACACGACTGCCTGTTTTATTGGCGCTGGTGACCTTGAGGACGGTGATTCGCACCGGAGACAACGGACGTCTGCAGTTGCCAGGAGTTGCCTGGGCCAGAGACAGCGAGCCCATGATCCTGCTTATCTTATTAGTCAAGGACCGCCGTTGAAACATGGGCAAGTGACTCGAAGATCGAATGCAGCTGTCCTAGGGCATTGAGGCGCAGCACCTCAAACACCTCCAACAAGGTTTCTCCAAAGTCCGACGGTGCCTCGCCCTATACAAATCTCACTGGTGGCACACCTGAAATTCAGAGCGACGACCAAGTCCGCGTGCATCATGCTACATATCTCGCTTCCGGCAGATGCCTGAAAGAGCTTGCTAAACATAAGATTTGATCACTTATCCAGTCAAGTTAGCATTTCGCAGCGACGCAAGTCCGGACTCGACTGCGATTCCCATCCAATCCTCCACCCTCACCTCATCTTCCGTCCCTGTGGCCGTCACGAGACAAGGGAAACCACCCTCCCATCTTGCCTTGTTGAGCCATCTTACTGTCCAAGCCATCGCTCTTGCGTCACGTTGATCTGTCCAGTCACTGCACTGTCCTTCATTGACTAGCACCACCTAGCCGGAACTCGTTATCGTCTGCATCCCGCCTGCTTCCTATCGAAACCAACAGAACTTCGTTCCTGCCACACCCAGCACACTCGCAACTACTTAATTCGGATCTCCCCCAGACCCGGTTCACTCCAGTCCATATGCCTGGAATCCGTACGTTTCTTCTCTAAGTTTTGTTCTTCGACACTGCTTCCACTTGCCCGAATTACTTTCCAAACAACCTCAGTGCCAATACTCTTCTAACACCAATCTCTTACTCGCAGCCATCGACGCTATGGATAAGATCAAGGCCCTCTTCAAGCGCAAGAAGGACAAGCCCAGTGGCACTGCTGGCACCAAGACTGATACCAATGGAACTCCTGCCGCTGTGCCCAAGCCGACCGCGACAGACACCGCAGCTGCTCCGTCGACCAGCGACCCGGCTGTACCTCCCGCTGGTGAGTAGACACATATCCTGTTCTTCCTGAACTCACATAAACGCTGACACGTTTCTCTACCGCAGGTGCTGCCCCCGTCGACGCTTCCGCACCTGCCGATCCTGCGCCGGCCAACACCCCAGCTGCCAAGTAGATCGCGGCCTTTCGGAACGGTTACGGTGCCTGACGGATGATTCAACAGGTCGAGGCCACACGACATGAACGTGGCTCTCGAATAACGAGCGACAATTTCACATCCCAGGCCTTCCAGTCGGCAACCGAGCCTTGATCAGTTGTCGACTCAGACACCCCATGCCATTTCGCGCAAATTCAGTATTGCCCTTGAGCCTGTCGACGAGCGTCTAATCAACCATTATACCCCTTTGGCGCTGACACGAACCTTGCAAAAAACCAACGATACCCCGTCTTCAGTTCACATCACACTCCTTTCAGCAGAGCGATCGAATGAAACAAACCACACCACAAACAGTCAGGCTAATGGGCTGGAACGGGATGGACGGAGAATATTGCTTTCCCTCGGCACAACAGTTGAAATTGAGATACCCCAATCGCTTCCGTTTCCCAAAGGCAGATAGCGAGGCAGCATGATCCAGCTTCAGAGATACCCCCAAAGTCCTTCAGATAGTCAATCAGGCTTTTCCCCAGGCCAGTAACAGGAAATTCAAATTGTTCTTGCTTTCATGAAATTTATTAATTGAACTGTACAATATGCATTCGCATTGCTGGCTTCTAACTCGACGTGATACCGTGCCCGGTCAGGGACTTGCCGTGCTTTGACATAAAAATTCCTCTCCGAGGCTCTCAGGGTATTTGGAGGCTCTCCTCGAACATGCGGACGTCTGTGTCCCAGGCTTTGTAAATGCTCGCTGCTGATTTGCCGCGTCACTTGCAATCCCCTGCCCATGCGCAGGCGTGGACTGCAGGAGAGAAGTCTCAACGTCGGACCCTAGTGAACCACGCCGGGTCTCATTTGTGGTTATGAGAGACCCCAAATACGACATCGGCTTGCAGCGAGAAGAGTATGCCATGACTTGTCCGGTGTAATGACGCTGATTCGACGCTGGAAAGTACATGTGTCCCTCCACGAGTGAAAGAGGTTGTGGAGGAACCGAACCGACCCGCGCACATTGCTGGAACTTGCGAATACGCCGTTTTATCCAGGAACCTCACAAGCGCCGCTGCTTCAATCATGGCAATTTCACATCCAGCGTGACCAAGACTGAAGAATCTCCTCTTTTCCTGGCACTTGTACCGTTCATCCCGCCAGTGACAGAACTCTTACTCCTCAGCGACTGACCACTCTTAGACGTGGGTCGTGAGGCAGGGTATATCCTTATCGAGCGCTTCGATTTATCGCCCGGGATAAGCGAGAGCAGAATATCGTGATGCTGCGGAGATGCAGAAGCCGTGCTGTTCTGATCGCTAATGATGATATGACTGGCTCCATTGCCATTGACAAGTTGGGAGCTGGACATGCCGAGAGCTCGGCCCAGGTTATGAGGGAATATCTCGACGATGTGATCACTTAGTCCTCGCGAGATGTTGTCCAGCGCGCTTTGTTCGAGCTGAATTTCTTCAGGGGACATGAGATTCTCGGGCGGGATGGTGTGACCAGCGCCCCATGTTCCGTAGTGTTGGGTCGACGGGTAGTCATCGTAGAGGAGTCGTTGGCGGTCAGCCTATATGAAGAATTAGTCTCTCATGGTTGGGTAGTGCGACAGAGCGTCACATACATCAGCCTGGTTGTGACCACGCAGGCCTAGACAGGAGAGGCAGACTCCCATGATGGCGCGCTGCCTTTGTCATGAGAGTGCGATCGATGAAGCGCCACTGTCATACATCTGGCGGCCACATACTGAGGGAGCGCTACGTTTTCATCGTGCAATGACCAAAGCCCCAAAGCTGACTGCTTCAGCGACGGCAAAATGGTGGTAGTGACGCGAGTTACATCATCTGGTTCGCTGAGGGTTCGCTTGATTCGCGTCACAAAGGTTTTTCCGTTCCGATCACTTTGGTTTCCCTCACCATCACGCTCAATTAACCATCTGTTCACAACTAGTTGTTCCTTCAACCTGCCATCTGGGTAGCTCAAATGATTGCTGCACCTCTCAGTAGACTTTGCAGAATCACGTCTCAACCCACTCATGCTCCCCTCCAAAGACGCAGATGAAGCCCAAGAGCATATCCATCACCGCCATTCTTCCCCAGCTTTCGATATCTAGAACCCCTTAGATAGAAACATGGTCGGCCATATTAGTCGACAGAGTGAAACAGCCACCCCTTTACCTCTTCCAATTCAAGCATACCTTGTTCGCCACCCTCTTTCCTTCATCCAGCTCATACCTCGCGTACCTTGCTTGTTGATGTCACCAAGGACGGAAAGAATTCAAGGCGCAACATCATGGGAGCAGGACACCGATGCTGCAGGCTTTGTTATCGGCCAGAATTTGCAGGTGAGACAATTCCTTACTTATTGCGTCGTCTTGGAATTCATTGTCTCTGTGTTAAGAATAGCATTGTTGGTTTTCCATCAGAGGACCATAACCCTTGCGTCGGACATGGCTTGCCAAGGAAGACATATTCCCCCTTCCCATGAGGTTATCGCAGATGTGAGTACCTGTGGCGGTTTCACCGGCCTCATCTCCGCCCAGGATATGCAAGGCATTCCGGCATGGGATTCTATACCACGGCTTCTCTGAGACACTCATTCCGAGGACGGAATTCGTGATGTTGTTGTGATCGCGGTCCAAGATATATAGCCACTCAGGCTGATGCTCGAGAGGTTTGAATGTTCGTCAATCAGCTCGCTCTTTCGCTTCTCAGAGTCTCTCGTTACTAACCAACAGGTTCTTTTTTTGTCATTCGTTTGAAATCCAACTTACAGTCTCTCATTCAAAATGCGATCTACCCTTATTGCCCCTGCCTTGTGGCTGGGTGTGACCACTGTCTTTCCTGGTGCTTCTGCCCAGGACGATTCGAGCACCGATCCAGCAGATTGGCCATGGCCGGCTGAGCCCTATCCGGGTGCCAGCATCTGGCTCGACTGGATCAACTCTGCTAGTGCCAGCTCTTCCAGCAGCTTGACCACCACTTCCGCTACTGCTACTTCATCCGTCAGCACAACATGGTCGACAACTGATGGTTCGACCACCACCCCATTGGATATCGATTTGACTTCCTCCGATGTAACTACTTCGTCCACCGAGACCGTTTCGGACACTGTAACAACATCATTGGTCTTTTTGACCTCAACGTCCGAAAGTGCTGCCGATACGAGCGAAACATCGTCTACCTCAACCGATGACTCTGCAACATCATCAACCTGGGCCTGGGCTTGGACAACCACCACTGAGAGCTGGGAGACCACAGCCACGACCTCAGCAGAAGAAAGCCCCGACACCACCCCGTTCTCATCCACCACAACGACAATGTCGGATGCTGCCGCGACCACAACTTCAAGCGATGATTCAGCCCCTAGCTCCTGCGCGTACTCCGGCTTGTCCCTTCTCAGTGGCACGGATTCATGTGTGAGGTACAACTTCGTCTGCGACCAATCTTACGGGGAGAGCAGCTTCCGCGGGGCCTGGATCACCAGGGATACTCCGGAGCTATGCGCTCGCCGTTGCGACACTGTTAACGCTAACCAAGGTGCTGGTACCTGTGTGGGTGTTGTTTTCGATACCACGACCGATACAGACAACTGCAGGGTGCTCAAGAACCTCAAGAACCCTATCTTCAGCCCCGACACAATTGCCCTGGTCGTTGAGCGAGACGCAAATTGTGGCAGAGTGGTCAGTACCACAGCTGTCTCGGATGCTTCCACCTCTTACTCGGACGCGGCTACCTCGACTTCGGAGACCTCGACTTCTTGGGCCTGGACTTCTGAGACCTCCACTTCTGAGATGCCGACTTCTGAGACCTCGACTTCTGAGACCTCGACTTCTGAGACCTCGACTTCTTGGGCCTGGACTTCTGGCGACTGGACTTCTGAGACCTCGACTTCTGAGATGCCGACCTCTGAGACCTCGACTTCTGAGAGCTGGACTTCTGAGAGCTGGACTTCTGAGAGCTGGACTTCCGATCCCTCCACATCTACCTCCGATATTGTTACTGCTACAACCACTTCCGCATCCACAATCACAGACACTCCAACCTCGGCCACTTGGACCACACAGACACGTGACCCCTGGAGCGATTGGACCAGCGGCTCATGGAGCAGTCAAGGCTGGGGCAGCAGCAGCTCCAGTTGGTCTTCGGCCACTTCTAGCGGAAACTTCACGATCACCAGTGCGACTAGCTCGGGTGCCATCCCAACTCTCGCAACTACATCGGTTCCCTTCCGATTGAACGAAACAGAAACGACTTCCGCCACCTCTATTTCAGGTAACTTCACCTACACCTGGACAAGCAGTACCACCAGCGCAACTGGCGTTTCCAACGCAACCGTAACGTCCAGCACCGTGGCGTCTCCTACCTCGACTACTACCTCCTGGGACTGGTCTAACTCTACCAGCTCCATCAGTGCTCCCATCACGACGACGTGGCAGTGGAACTCCTCTTCGACGGTTGCTCCCACTACAACTTCATACACCAATGCCACGAGCTCTGCGGCCGCAACGTCCACGACAAGCAACAGCTGCGCGGCGTCCACCACCACTTTCACCATCACGGTCTCTGGAGCTCCCGCAGAGGCCACTGGTCCAGTCATCACTGTCACAGGAACGGTTACAGAAACCACCACCATCACGGTCTCTGGAGCTCCCGCAGAGGCCACTGGTCCAGTCGTCACTGTCACAGGGACGGTTACAGAAACCACCACCAGAACAAAAACGAAAAAGACCACAGAGTATGAAACGATCACTTCGACATCTACTGTGTCGGCAACTTCAAGCGTTACTGTCTTTGTGACTACAACTCATACCGTTGGTCAGCGTTGGGGACGGTGGCACTGGTAGATCGTGACATGGATTGCGAAGAGCAGAGGGATGCAAGAGCTACATGTCAAGCATTGACAAGGGCAGAGGAAACGCACAGATGATGGGCTTGAAGGAAATATGAGAGCCAAGGCAGCAACGATCATGCTTACGTCCTTAACGTCATTTACTTCTAGAATTTCGGGTTTGGCGTTTTGGCGAGGTTCTGTTTCTACTCTAATAGACTCCATCTTCCTCTAAATGCAATGGTTTTTTCCGAAAGAACCCACAAAGGTCATAACTTCGCTGTTCTGGGAGCAGACTTGTTGCTCCAAACTTGCACTTCTCGGTCTGCCAGATAGTTTTGAGGGAAGTACTCGGGTCCCAAGGTCTTCTTGACCACTTTTCCCGTGCCACTCTTGGGCAACTCACCCTTGATGAGCCTCAGGAGCGTGGGCAGCTTATATCCGGCAAGCCGACCTCGTACGTCAGCGCGGAGGTCGTCCAAGCTCAGCTTCTCCGGGTCTCGGTTGTTCTCCTTGTAAAATTCCTGAGCGACTTCGTCATCTCGGAGGGACACGACCGCACCGACTCGTTGCCCGAATTCCATGTCGGGCACTCCTACTACCATAGCTTCTCCGATGTACGGCAGTGCCAGAAGCTCTCGTTCTATATCCAGTGCAGAGATCTTGTACCCGCCAGACTTGATGATGTCGACCGACGCGCGACCTACGATGTAATAGTATTTCCCTTCGCGTCTGGCCACGTCTCCGGACTTGAAGTACCCGTCGGCATCATGCGCATTTGCCGTTGCTTCGGGGTCATAGATGTATTTGGAGAACATGGTGCACGACTTGGCGAGGACCTCCCCTTCGTCGCCTTCTGAGAGCTTGACGTCGACTCCGTACGTCAATTCGCCGACCGAGCCATCGGGTATGTCTTCGGTCGGGTTGACGGACATGTTGAAAATCACGCCCAGCTCGGTAGATCCATACCGTTGCACGATCCTGCGACCCAAGAGACTGGTCCAGAAATCGTTGATGGGCTTCGGCAAGGCGGAGGTGCCGCAGAGACAGACCTTGAGTGCCGCGGCGGCGTCCTTGTAACTTCTTACCTCGGCGGGCGGAAGCTTCGTGGCGTGCTCGAGGTAGTACCGCATCATTCTCATGTAGATGGTCGGCACACCAGTAAAGTGTGTCAGGCCACCTTTCCGCCACCGATTCCACGTCCATTCGGGATCAAAACTGCCGGATTTGAACTCGATGCAAGCACCTGTTTGAATGAATGGGAAGAACGAGACCCATATGCCGGTGGCGTGGTGGACCGGGAGCAGGTGGAGGAGGGTGTCACTCTCTTGCAGACCGATCTGTTGCGCGAAGGTCACGGAGCCATCAGTCATGGCCGCCCGTTTGAGCACGGCGCCCTTGGGGGGACCTGTCGTGCCAGAAGTGAAGATGACCACACCTGGTGCATTTGGATCTTGGTACAGATTCGAAGAAATCTTGATCTTGTCCAACGCAACCGGTGCTTCTCTCTCGATTGCGTTGATGGGCACAAAGGCAAAGTCTGCATTTGTCGAGCCCTGGATTTCTCGCACCACAGCCTTACCAAGCTCGAGAACTGGAGTAGCCGTGACGAGAGCTGCCGACCGCGCCTTGTTGACGTAGTAGCAAGCCTCCTTCACAGGCTGGGCACTGCTGAACGGACTGGCAGCGGCGCCCAAGGCCATGATGGCCAGCACCCCCACGACAAATTCATACCCGCCTGGGGCGAGGATACTGACGAAGACTTCCCTTCCATTCCGCAGATCATCCACAGTTTGGGGTGTTAGAGAATTCCGCAAGACCCGTCGTAGGATGAGGACGTCGCTTAACAGCTGGGCGGCTGTCCTTTCAATACCGGCATTGACGTCGCGTATCGCCGGCCTAGGGTTGGGTCGGTGTGCTAGGGTTAACAGGCGAGCGAACAGGGGGTCGGCGGGAAGAATGTCGTCCCCTGTGTGACTTGGTACGAAATCGGTCCTGTCGAAACGGGGCTGCGAGTGCTCCTTCATCTTGCCTTCTTTCTTGCCGCCATCAGCAGCACCATGAGTCGCCGCGAAAGACTTCTTGTAGATTTCCAGCAAGTGTCCAAACCCACCTAAGCACCGGCTGCTGCTTCTCCTAATCGCTATGGGATCTCCACAAGGAGACACGCCGCTTCCGCCAATCACGGCGATTTCTGGTAGGAATGGGACACCCGTCCAGCAGCCTCGGCACTTATCCTGGCGGTGAGGGGGGGTATTGTATCGCCTAGGCATCTCCAACGCCGTGAGGATGTTGCCGTGCCGGATGACGGGTGTGCCCCGAGACGTCGCGTGTGAGGCCGATTATATTTCTGATATAGCACCGAAGTGCCCTGAATCAAAGTGCCAACTCTGACTTGTAGCTTCTGACTTTGAGACCGAGCGACATGGCTGACTTCACGGACAAACTGCGTCCTGCTGAGCCTCAAGGCCCGAGTATCCTGGCTCAAGAACGAGCGGGATCCAACATCAAGGTCGACGAGCTATCACACCACTTGCTTTCGCGCAATGACTTTCTCAATCGACAGAAGAGGATTCTCTCCATACTGGAGCCGCTTCCGATCTTTTGTAAGAAGAACCAGCTCAACATGGCCAGGCCAGACCGATACCACCTTGGCCTCGCACGAGCAAAGGCACTGAGAAGATTGTCGCTGAAGCACGGTTGGGACCGCGAGGACTACGTGATGGCAGACTACCTGATGGACGAGATGGGCCCGTACGCTCTGCAGGGGACCATGTTCGTCACGTCGATCCGAGAGCAGTGCAACGACGAGCAGAAGGCGTACTGGCTTCCCAAGGTCGAAAACTGGGAAATCATCGGCTGTTACGGGCAGACCGAGCTGGGCCACGGCAGTAATGTCAAGGGGATCGAATGTCAAGCGAAGTGGGATCCTCAGACTAAGGAATTCATCATCCACAGCCCGACCATAACGGCCAGCAAATGGTGGAATGGCGCCCTTGGCCGAACTGCCAACCATGCCATTGTCGTCGCTCAACTATTGCTGCCCGACTCGAAGACCGGGAAGTACAAGTCTTATGGCCCACACCAATTCATCGTCCAGATCCGGGACATGAAGACCAACAAGCCGCTCGACGGGATCGTCGTCGGCGACATTGGCCCCAAGTACGGCTATCCCGGCATGGACAACGGCTACATGCTCTTTGACAACTTCAGGGTGCCTCACTCGGCACTCCTCTCCAAGTACTCCGGGGTCGATCCTCACCATGGCACGTACATTAAGCCTGACAACCCGGCCGTCGTGTACGGGTCCTTGACCTTTGTGCGGGCCCAGATCATCATGCACGCGCGCCTCATCCTGGCGAGAGCTGTCACCGTCGCCGTCCGATACCTGTCGATCCGCCGACAATTCTCGGATCGCGACTCGAAGGGACCCGGCGCGCCCGAGCAAGCCGTGCTCAACTATCCGACGGTGCAGATCCGCATCTTGCCTCTCCTGGCCACGACCTTCGCGCTGCATTACACGGGCGAGGCCATGTACAAGCTGTACTGGGGCACGCGCGAGCAGATCGAGAAGACGGGCGACTTCTCGCGGCTCGCCGAAATGCACGCCGCCTCGTCCGGCTTGAAGTCGCTCTGCACGACGCTCGCGGCCGACGGGATCGAGACCTGCCGCCGAGCGATGGGCGGGCACGGCTTCGGCGGCGGGAGCGGCATGATCGCGCTCAACAACGAGTATCTCTCCAAGCCGACCGTGGAGGGCGACAACTGGATGATCACGCAGCAGACGGCCGCATATCTGATCAAACGCATGGGCGAGGTGGTCGAGAAACCGCGCATGAAGCCGACCGACTCCGTGGACGAGCAGTTCCAGGAGTACATCATGAACACAAAGGCGTACAACAAGCGGGCCAACAACTTCGACGTCGTCGGCTACCCCATCGAACTGGTCCGGGCGTTCAAGCAGCGCGCTTCCTACCAAGCCTACCAGGCCTACCAGGCACGCGTGGTGGAGAAGAAGCCGTGGACCAGCATGATGCTCCAGCTCCACAAACTCAGCCGCGCGCATTCCGAGTCCCTGCTCGTGTCGAACTTCTACGACGCCGTCTTCACCGACACGCCGAACTCGCCACTCGACGCCGCGACCATGGATGTGTTGAGGGTGCTCTTCCGCCTGTTCGCGCTGTTCACGCTCGAGGGCGCGGCCTCGGAGTTCCTCCTGGCCAAGGCCTTGACGGTAGACATGGTGCAGTATGTCGCGCCGGCGATCCAGGATCTGATGGCGCAGGTCCGTCCACATGCCGTGGCGCTGGTCGACGCGTGGTCCGTGCCGGATTACTTGCTTGAGAGTGCGCTGGGGAGCTACGACGGCGACGTGTACAATCGGTTGTTCCGCAAGGCGCACAAGGAAAACCCGCTGAACCTGTTGACCTTTAACCCCGACTGGAGGACCGAGGAGATTGTCATGGGCGAGGGCGAGGAGAGTGCGAGGACGAGACTCGAGGCTCTGGCTCTGGGCGTCACGGCGAAAGATCACGAGCAGTCTGGTGCGCTGAAGCCAAGACTGTAGATGGAGAGAAAAGTATTCCACACATAGGACTATGCCCGTATTGAGCTTTGTCCTACGAGTAGAAATCCCATGTCTTGGGCTTGAAAATCCACGGCTTGTATTCGGTCGGTACGTGCTAGTCTAATCTAGATCTTCGCCTTGGCCGCCGTCCCAACCCTCTTCCTGTGCACGTAGCTGATGGCCTTGAACTTGTCCAGCGCCTCACCCCACAGCTCCGACCTCAACAGGCCGTAGACACCCATTGTCGCGCGGGGGGCGATCGTCTTGGCGAACTCCACGGCCCGGTCCCTCATCTGGTCGGGCTCGCTGACCTCGTCGACGATGCCGTCCTTCAACGCCTCGGTGCCCGTCCATTTGTGCGCCTCGAGGAGCATCTTCCTCGCGATGCGCGGCGCCAGCTTCAGCCGCGGCAGGGCGCCGATGCCGTCGAAGTGCAGCCCCAGATTGACGGGCGGCATGCTGATGAAGCCGCGCTTGCTGTTCATGATCCGGTAGTCGCACGACAGGGCGAACGGGCAGGCCCCGCCAAAGGTGTGGCCCGTGATCAGTGCGACGGTCGGGTACGGGTAGTCGACCAGCGTGGCCAGCAAGGGGTAGAAGCCGTCGGCGTTGGCGTAGATGTTGGAGTCCGACTCGTCCAGCTCGAGCCCCGTGCACCAGAACTTGTCGCTGAAGGACGAGATGATCACGGCCCCGGGCGCGTCGGGCTTCATCAGGTCGCGCTCGATGTAGCGGAGCGCGCTGATGATGGTCTGCGCGAAGGCTTGGTTCAGCCGGTTCTCCGGCGGCTTCTGCATCGTGAGGATGTGCACGCCTGGGGCCGAGGCGGGGGATTCAATGGTGAGGTTGGCGAATGTTGGCGCCATGGTGTCGGTGTCGTCGTTGTGGCGGACGGTTAATTGGTGTGATTGTTCAAGACTCCTGTGGAAGGTTGTCTTGGACTGTCTGCTAACGTCCAAGCAGTCCTCAATATGCTCGAGCCTGGCAACAATATCCTCGGGACGTGAAGGTGGCCGCAATGTGTCCGGACAGCTTGAGAGATTCTTGCTCTATTCCCGAAACCGAGGAAGAGGTCGACCCGACTCCTACACCTTTTGTCCCGCTCGTATTGCGGCTATCGCCTCGGCGTTATCTGGAGCACAAGAACCGCAACCATGTCGCCGCTACGCCGTGGAGCTTCGCTTTCGCAGGCTGATGTGCGGGGAAGTTGGGGAAGGCCTCAACCTCGGCTCGAAAGGTCAGTATCACGTGGTAGCTACGGCGGACCAAAACTAGCTCTGGTGGCGCGACTTGTCCTCCGCTGTACCTGCCGCCCACGCTAAGAGAAGCCTAGGCTAGCTTCGGGTTAGCGTCTGCTTGGCTCGCACACCTCGACAGTGGCTGGCTTCCATGTCCACCGCTTGATGCTCGACGTCGCCCTTCAAGGTCATGCTGCAAAGAGCTCCATTCTGCTCGAAGCCGCGAGCACAGGCTCAAGTTGATCAGCACGACGGGCATCGTTTTGATCTTTCTCTACCATGTCATGGGCAATGGAGCTTCAAAGCTCATTCTCGGAAGCTCTTGGACCTAAGCTTCACGCCTATGCAACCACGGCGCGTACAAAGGGCAGTGTCACCCCCTCCTGCAGGAAGACCATGTTCACGCGGGCGAGAAAATGAAAACATCGTTCACATTCTCCTGGTCGCTGCTGCCTCTATCTGCACGCCTCACTGTTCTCCAGCAACTTTGGCGCCAACCTACCTTGCGACCTATCCGCTTTTGATCGTCCTACAACCTTGCTCAGCCACCAGCAGCATGGCCACAGTTTCAAAAACAATCCTTGTTGTCGATGTCAATGCAGCGCCAGTGATTTCATCAAACCGTAACACCGGGAGCGCCTTTGACGAAGTCCAATTTTGATTATGAGAGACTGGAGGGTCGATGACTCTGCCCGACGTATGTCCACGGCGTGCTCAACACCTTGATCAAACCACGGACTCTCCAAGCGTTGGACTGGCTTTCAGTTAGCCGCCAGGAGGTCATCATACAGCAAGGTTCCACTCACCTTAACGGCTTCTGCTCGGCGGGTGCGCGGTCGCGCGCCCATTGGGGTCTTGCCAGGTGTTTGACATTCTGAACTTGACAGAGGTTCTCTTGCTCTCCAACTCTTGGATGAGCTCCTCAAGTTTGCGGGCTTCATCGCTCACTTTCTCAATGCTGGCTTGGAAGCGGTTTCCTTCGGCCCTCCAGCGCCCCAAGTTGTTTCTGCAGGTTTGAAGTCGTCTGTTCTTGGTTGCTATATCCTGACATGTCTTACATGCCTCGTCGCTATGTATGACGTTGTTGACGTCAACCAGACGCGCCGGGCATGTTTCGCCCATTCGAGGCTGGCGAGGACAACGCTGTCTCATGTTGCCCCATCTCCAGTCTCCGCAGGCGAAATCCGTTCTCTCGTAGAAACACATGTTGCGGATCAGATCAATGATGTACGGTCCAAAGCACAGATGACCACAACCAATCAGGCGTTTGGGACTCTAGCTGCTCCGCACACAGGTCAGTCAAGCCTTTCCTGCTTCATCATGTCTTGTTGGCACGGAGCTTACTGGCGAGCTGAAATCCTTTTATGGAGAACAGGCTCGGTGTTTCCAGACAGATATCTGAAACAGCAACGTTGTCGCAAACCTTCTGCTTGTTGCTGGGTGTAAGCACGTCCTCCTCTGACGACTGAGGCTTTGGTACTTGGTACCTGAAGACAATGACTCCAAGCTTGTTTCAATGATTCTGAAGATTCCCTCGCTGAAACACAATGCTCCCGGTACCAACGAACGCTGGACCACCGTCGTATTAATACATTCCCGCCCTCGTCGACTAGTTGACCTGGCAAATCAACCACCTCACCACACATCATCCTTGCGACGTACGACGTGTCATCGACCATGGCCAATCGCCAATTCGCAGGCAGGATAGACGCAATTTCAATTCGGCCCAGCCTCAGCATGAGGTCACTTGAGGCCGTGCATCTGCAGGTCTCTACCACTTCCCCAAGTCTTGCCATGCTGGTGGCGAACCAAACACGAGACAAGAATACTTTTTCCGACTGCACGAGACCTTTTGGCAATGTGAGCTTGTCTTGACATATCGTAGCCAGTGGGGCCACACGCCTTCGTTGACTTCAACTAGCAAGCCTCCTACTGGATGGTCGGCCATAGTCTGCTTCATGTCGTGTGCTTTCTGTTGAATTCGATGCGGCGTGGCAGGATTTGAGTCGCGGGTTAAGGGCCCGCCGAGGGGCAAGATGGCCAGCAGTGTATGTATGTATCAGGAAGGTAACAAGAGCGCACGCAGTTCTCGGTAAGAAATCAGTCTAGTCTTGCAGATCCAATAATGCCGGATCGTTGCCTCCAGAATGAGTGCCGCCAGCACCCGGGGATGTCTGGGGATCACAGCCAAATCACAGCCCTGCCGTCGTCAAGCCGGGAGTCACCAACTCCCCGAGCAGGGCTCACATTTCGGTTTGTTTCCACACGGCCCGGCGGCCGTACAAGAGCCGCAAACAAACCCCTTGGAGGCCAGCAGAGAGGTCGTCCTCTTCCGATCCGAACGCTCGAGTCAAGACCTGCGTTCACCTTTTCGATGGGTTGCCACGACGGCCAACCTAGAGCAGGGGTTTCGAGAGGGTGGACTGGGTGACAACACGGTTGGTCGACTGAGCCTTTTTGCCCCGGGGCACGCAAGAGACCGGATCCACGCACACCCAGGTATGTGCAGAACGTAAGATCCATAGTTTGTGTGACCATAGCTAATGGGCAGTTGACACGAGAGTCTAGGACAAGGCGGCTTGTCAGCCTTTCGTCGCGAGCATGACAAGGGCTGAGGAGGATCCTCCTAGCAACAGCTGCTCGCCTGGTGAACAGAGGGGAGGTGGCTGGGAGACTCTCGTTTGCCCGTCGGTTGCCATCACCAGAGTTTCTCTCATGTCCCGCATCAACCAACACAACAACACGGCCGCGCGATACCTTGTTCCCCCGGTCGTCCAGCGGCGAAGTGTAATTTTGCTTATCCGCTACCGCATCGCCGTCGTTCGGCTAGCGCACAAACCCGGCCACCTGTTGAGCTGGCTCGACCACATTGGTGGAAATAATCTGTCATTGACACTCGTCTGCCTACGCCGGGAGTCCTCCTCAGCAGCTAACCACGTTCAGAGGATACCAAGACTTCAGCCCATACCACCAGAATGGAGACAAAGCTCTGGGACTGTCCCGGAGATGTTCTCGGACAGCCATGTATGACTGTTGACATGCTCGTATGGCCACTGGGAGCCTTCTTCGCCTTTCCGCTCACTCTTTTGGGTCTGGTCTTGGTCGTTGTTCCGAGCTAGCGAGGCGGGTGGGTGTGGTCCGTGTCGATATGGGTGCTGCTCTGTTGGCGACACCCATGGTGGCTCCCTCGAGTGATCCCTGTCGAGTCCAACCAGCATAACGCCTTGGAGGACTCTCTGGATCCGAACTTTCTCCCCAGCCCGCAACGCAGAAGCCACACAACCGTTTCGGCAGGGCGACAATTTCCATATCGTCTGCGCCTTCCTTTGCTTTGGGAGGAGATCTTCGCGGTCACCAACTGTCCGGAACTGCCTTTTTAGTGATTTCTGTCACGTAACGCAGAATGAAACCTCTTTCCCCCTTCACCCTCTTCCGTAAGTCTTAGGAGCTGATGCTCCTGCAATGCTCGCTTGTGGCAGGTTGGGCCCCCTGGTCTAGCTCGTGGAAAATACTAAGGGGGGATAGAAACAGAAGTTGCCAGGATCAGTGTCACTGGAGGTGCCGTGTCCGCCTCACTTCATTCTCCAGCAGCATGAGAGCCCGACCATGTCGCTCGCTGACCTGCAGAGCTAACGCAGAGCGAGTTTGCGTAGCATCGGTCGCTAGCTCATTCTCATGCAGCAAGACGAACCTGCACCAACCTAGCCTGATCCTTGTTTGAAGCCTACCGACCGATGCCACATTGCAAACGAGCGATATCTGCGGCCCGATCCATGTTGTACTCGACGGTGGACCTTCCAGGCTTTCTGTAACCGAGCAGGACTAGACGCCGTCTTCCAAGCATTCGCTATCCGAGAGCAGACTCAACACGAGCTGTTCGACGACCAGGAGCTTATTCACCGCAATTCTCTGCAACGGTGCGGCTCTGCGGCGAAACAACGCCCCGTCCGCGGTTACAGCTTCGCTCCCTGCCTGAGACGGGTGGCTCCAGAGTTTGAACGGAAGACGACTCTCACGAGCTTCACCTTCCACCACGATTTGAAGTGGTGTATTGATATTGCTCTCTCCGATATAGAAGTCCTATCGACGGAGGTTCTGCTCAGACTATGCAAGTGTAACGCTTAAAAGGCAGGCCATGAGATGTATTCGACGACACGACAGAGATCGGACGACCCCTCGATGGGCTTCAGAACAAGCACCCCCATCCCTTCACCACTGACAGTATTGCAGAACGAACATTCTCGACGCCAGCAGGGACACATAGGCAGCACACAGCCATACAACACACCAGCCTTGCACATCTATCCAGCAAACCAACCCGCTGCTCTGGTACTTTGTTCCCGCAGACGCAGGTACGCTGGAGGCACGGTGCAAGGTCCAAGTCTCCCCTGAGCTGCGCTGAGCAAGATGCAGGTCAGTCGTGGGTCGTGCAAGGAAATCATTGTTCCGGGAGGTGATGATACGAAAAGCCGGTGGTGTTGTGGCACGCAACCGGACAGACACCCACCCTGTCACACCCCCCTTCCAACCTCGATGACGACGCTCTGGTACTTGGTGACGGTGGTGTGAGACTGATTGGCAGCACTCATTGGATCGGACTGGACTGGACTGGACTGGACTGGACTGGACTGGATTGGATTGGATTGGAAGAAGAGTCGGGTCGCAATCCAGCTCGTGGCTCGTCACGCCCCTGGAGCAAGATCATATAGACGACTCGGGGCAGCAGTCATGGTGCAAAAGACCTGAGGAGTCAAGAAGGGCACGCAATGATGCTGTCCTATCCAAAAGGCCCTAAGCTGTTCTGTAATGAGAACACGATGGATTTAAGCCGGCACCGCGCTCTAATTATCTTCTTTTTTGATTATCTCTTGTCTATCTGTACTTCAGGTTTCCTACACAACGAACAGACTCAAACAGCCTCAGTCGTTGATGCTTTATAGCCATCAGGCCGTCGTCGATTTTTCCATACTTTATTTCCCGGCCAGATGCTTTTGCAAGACGTCCTCGCTTTCTATATTGATTTCCACCTCAGATTCTTTTGCAAGACGCCGTCGATTTTCTATACTTATTTCCTCGCCAGGTTCTTATGCAAGACATGCTCCTTCATGCCCAGGCCAGCGAGCGCAGCCAGCACAGCCAGACCCAGGCCCGAGATGAAGGCGCCCCTCAGAGCATCCATGTAGATGCCCAAGACGACGCGCTCGTCCCAGCCGGCGGGGAGATGCTTCATGCCCTCCAGACTGTCGCGGATGCGGCGGATGACGCGCTCGCTGCCGTCCATGCCGCCATACTCGGCGCGCAGCTCCTTGGTCAGGATGTTCTGAAAGACGGCACCCGCGATGGTGATGCCGATGGTGGAGCCGGTGGAGCGGAAGGCGTAGGACGCGGCGGTGATGACGGCCTGGTGTTCGTGGGCGACGCTGGAGATCATGCCGACCAGCGTGATGGTCAGCATGCCGCCGTACGCGAAGCCCAGCGGGACGGGGAACGCGAAGGTCATCCAGGCGGGCGTGGCGAGGCCGAACGTGCAGATCAGCGCGGCGCCGACGACGAAGACGACCATGACCCCCACCATCTGCAGGTAGTACCGGCCCGTGGCGCGCATGGCCAGGCCGCTGAGCAGGCTGCCCAGCGAGGTGGCGGCCGCGAGGGGCACGACGCGCATGCCCGCCGCCGTGGCCGACAGGCCGCGCACCTGCAGGTACAGCGGCACGTAGTAGATGGCCAGGAAGGCCGCCATGGTGCCGAACCAGTTGGCCAGGCAGGCCGAGAGCACGGTGCGCGTGCGCCCGATCAGCGCCACGGGCAGGATCGGCTCCCGCACCCACCGAGGGTGCGCCTCGACGTGGATGAACACGCCCAGCGTCACGCCCGACAGCGCTAGCGACGCGACCACCAGCGGGTGCGACCAGGGGAGTTGGTTCCCGCCCGTGTTGAGGCCTAGGAGGAGCAGGACCAGACTGGCGACGAGGAACGCGCTGCCCAGGAAGTCGATCCGCGCGAGGGCGGACTTTTTCGCGCCCACGCTCGCACTCACGCTCGCACTCTCGTTTCCATCATCATCCGCATTGCCGTTGCCATTCTCACCGCCATGCCCATGTCCATGTCCATGTCCGTGTCCATGCACGGGGATATCGACCAAGAAAAACACCATCACCGCGCTCACGACAATGAAGGGCACCTGTAACAGGAAGGCCCACCGCCACGAGAGTCTATCGGAGAGAATCCCCCCGAACGGACCCCCCAGGCCCATACCCAGGCCGTACACCAAGTTGCCATAACCCTGCCACAGACCGCGGCGGCGCAACGGGATCAGGTCCGACGTGATGTACGTGGTGATGCAAGTGAGCCCGCCGCCGCCGATGCCCGCGATGACGCGGCCGGCGATGATGGCCCCGGCGTTGGGCGCCAGGCCGCACACCAGCGTGCCGGCGCCGAAGAAGACGTTGCTGAACAGGAGCCCCCACCGGCGCGAGAAGATGTCGGTCAGTTTGCCGCTCAGGGGCTGGCACGCCGCGTTGGCGATCAGGTAGCCCGTCGCCAGCCAGGAGAGCAGCGACAGGGAGTCGAACGAGCTGGAGATGGGCGCCGTGAGCGTCGCCACGATGGTCGTGTCCAGCGCGGCGAAGAAGACGCCGATCCACGTCGCGGCCATGATGGCGACGAGTTTCTTGGTCGAGGGTGATTCTGCGTCATCGTCGTCGTCGTTGTCAATGTCGTTGTCCTCTGCGGTGGCGCCAGGCTGGGCGTTTTCAATTCGCACGACCGTCCCGTTGTGGTTTTGCTGCGCGCTGAGCAGAGGGTCGCTTTCGCCGGGCGAGGTGTTTTCGCCTTCGTCGTCGGGGGTGACGCCTATCGTGTACGCCATTTTTGATCGCAAAATCGTGCTTCGTGGCCGGGAACTGATCTCTGATACAGTAATTAATCACTGCACGACCAGCAGCGCGCGATTAATTAGATCTTGGCGGGGCGGGACTTGACGATTTTCCAAGCACTGTTACAATACCTCAATGGATATTATGTGTATTATTGCTTTCACGTCGATCCAACTACATACATACCCAGGTATGGAGTACCAAGTGAGGCTTAGATGGCTGGCTGGTCATTTTGCACCGCTGATATGCGACCCACGACGCACACGATGATTAAATCGTACAGGCGCCCTTCATTGGTGGATAGCTAGTGAATGTTCAGGCAAAGGAACTTACTGTAACTTCGGTCGGCCGGATTTGTCCGATTGCAGAAACGAAGCTGTTCGAGTCATGACGCCAGTGAGATTGAAACGAGCACGACTGGAAGTCACTCGAGTATAGAAACGCAAAAATGTCAAATGGTTATGATATGATATGGCATTAGGACCGCGCAGTAATAGCTAATACTGCGCGTGAGTATGTATACTCCGTATAGACAGACAGCAAGAGGGATATATTCTTCCCAGAGATTGGATCACTGTGATCACTCAATCAATCCCTTAGTGCCTCGATATCTACAATCTCCTTTACGGCCTCGGTCGTTAAAACATACGGGCTATCTTCCTGGATACTGATACTGTCCTCAATGCGGACGCCCATGTTCCTGAAATGCTTGGGCCAGCGTTCGTCGTCGGGGACGTAGATGCCGGGCTCGATGGTGATACAGTGGCCTTCTTGCAGGCTGACCTTCCTGCTATATCCGACCGTGTCGTGGACGTCCATGCCGATGTAATGGCCGAGATGATGCGGGAAGAGCTTCTCAATCGCCTTGGAGGACATGTCGAAGCCGATCTGTTTCAGCTCCTTGGAGAGATATTCCTCGGCGATGTTGTGGAGTCTGTCGAGGGACATGTTGGCACTGCCACGACAGAGCGCGATCAATGTCCTTTGCACCGTGAGGACGGCTTGGTAGAGATCTCTCTGCGCGGCGCTGAACTTCCCTCCAACGGGCCAGGTCCTGGTGATATCGGCGATGTAGCCACCATACTTCCCGCCTCCGTCCACCAGGACCAGCTCGTCGTCCTGGAGAACGTCATCGTTGCGCACGTAGTGGATGCTCAATGCATTTTCCCCACCAGCCACGACGGGCTCAAATGCACTGGTGTCGCATCCATTCGCGACGAAGCGGTATCTGAGGTAGGCATCGAGCTGCTTCTCCCGCGTCCATGCTTTTCTCACCGCTTCCGTGTGTGCTCGCCCGGATGCCCTCCCGGCGTGTCGCATCAGCTCTATCTCGGCCGAGCTCTTGAAGGCTCGCAGGTCGTTCATCAGCGGCCGCAGCCGGTGCAGCTTCTTTGGCTCGATCGCGTCCGCGAACTCTGTTGTCCTGCGAGCGGCGCCGAACAGAAACCGCCGCAGAGTCGATTGATGCGGATCCGGATTCGTGACGTCGGTATAGACCTGGGACGCCTCGCCGACCAGCTCCGGCAGGATCTTCTTCAGCTGAGAGACATCTCCCGTCTCGTCGGCATTGAACACATCTCTTGCCGCGTGTGTGCCTGATCTTGCGCCGTCCCAGATCTCCGCCTTGGGATCCTTCTCCCGCACGAAGAGGTGAAATGTATGATCCGTGCCTGTCGCGTCTTTGCCAATGACCGCGAGTGCCTCGGGCTCGTTGAAGCCGGTCAAGTAGAGGAAATCGGGGTCTTGGTGGAATTCGTAGAAGACGCTGCCGGAGCGGAATTGGATGTCGGAGGCGGCAACGATTGCGATGGCCTTGTCGGGCAATTTGGCCGCCAATCGAGTCCGTCGATCCGCATATTCCTGCGCTGTGATGCCGGGCGTCAGCTCCCCAGGCCGGAGGAGGTGCGGATGAGTCTCATGGACAGGCTGTCCGAAGGAGAGATCCGCGGCATCTACCGTGACGGTGTTGTAGTGGCGGAGCGATGATCGCGTGCATCGTAGCGAGGGAGGCGCAAAGGATGATCTGAGGACATTATCAGTACACTTGAGCGTCTGCCATAATGTCCGCCGCATCGACATGCTCCAGGGCAACGTCGGCGACAGCGAAAAGATGACACGAATGTTTGGTGGACGATCAAGTCTGCCATTCAAAACTCAAAAGATTGCCAAAGGTTGGAAGCAATCGACGCACTTCTCCACGGCTCGCGTGGACTTTCCTGCTTGGAGGTCTCGACCATTCGCGCCCTTTGCATTTGATATATGCTTGATGCCAGTGAGTGACTCATTTGATAGTTGATATCCTGTGTATATCCTCTGCGACTGGCATGCAATAGGTTCGAAGGCGCTCAGCAGGTTAATTTCGCCGATTCTGCAAGTTGGTCGAACAACAAGCACCGCAAACATGGTCCGCACACTCGAGTATCCAAAGAAACCACAGAACACGGTGAAGCGCTACGATAGTCGAGGTAAGAAGGCGAGCTTCAAGAAAGAGCAGTCTCCTCATTAAACGACTCAGGAACCTATGACCTGGGAGCCATCCATTCAATCATCAACACCACCTCAGTGCTTCATGTCTCCTTTGCCCCAAGCTCCGACCAGCCGTTTCCTGCCATTCTACCCATGATCGGCGTCATGGGCTCGTTCCAGTATCCCTCCTCGGGCATTGACGAGCCTCTGGACTGCTACCTCCATGGCTATGTCAGTTCCAGGATCATGCGCTTGGCACGAGACTCCGAAAAAGGGTTGCCGCTCTGCGTTGCCGCCACCAAAGTCGATGGCCTGGTGCTGTCGTTGACGCCAAACTCACATAGTTACAACTATCGCTCAGCCGTCCTGCAAGGGTATGCGAAGCCTGTAGAGAACGATGAGGAGAAACTGTACGCCATGCGCCTGATCACCGACAAGGTCGTCAAGGGTCGCTGGGAAAACACTCGCGTTCCTCCTGATAATGTGGAAATGACTTCAACCACCATTCTGAGGGTCAAGGTTGAAACCGGCAGTGGGAAGATTCGCCACGGAGGTCCTCACGATGAGGTCAAGGACGAGAAAAGAGACGACATCACTGAAAGGGTCTGGACGGGCGTCGTGCCAGTGTATGAGGCATTTGACAACCCAATACCGAGTACATCCAACAAGGTGAAGCAGCTGCCATCGTATCTGGATTCGTATGTATCAGAGACGAACAATGGGAATCGGGAGGCTGCGCTCAATGCTGTGAACGAGGCCTGAGAAGACTTTCAGCTGGATCCAGAACCACCAGCGTAATTGCTGCTGTGACGGGTGCCATTGTTGGCACTAGGCCATAATCCTGGGTCTGTCATTGCCCCATCGATGGTGTCGGCGACACGATCCTTTCTATGTCGATAATGGTCATAAGTGCAAAACTGTGTCGGCAGGTTAGGGAAGACCGACGTCCTGTAACCAAAGTTCAAAGGAACGTACGCCATTCAGCCCCTTCTTCGATCTTTGACACGGAAACGAATGGTCCCTGCATGATTGTTGCAAGACCCGCAGACATAGCCTCGCTCCAAAGGAATTTCTGCGCAATAGATTTCATTTCGTCGATGCTCATCTTGAATCTTGACAAGAGGATGTCCATTGCGGCCTGGCGCTGGGGAAGCTCCCACTGTTCGATTGCTTGGATCGTGGCCACTATGCACCCACCCCATAAAAGACACTCGTTTTCTGCGTCGGAACCACGAATCATTTTTCGCGAGCATTCGATGAACGTCTGTGCAAGCTCTTCTCGGTCCGCTTTGTAGGTCGCAGTGCACAGATGGAAGACAGAGAATCCCAGCCAAATAAGGCGCTCAAGTGGAGTGAATCTCTGTCTCAGCGCTCTCGAAGATTCGCGGTCCATTGTCGCTCTGGAGGCAAGGCGCACAATTTGGCTTCGGTTCATCGCCACCCGTTCAATCACTTGAATTGAGATGATTCTCTTTAACGCAAGTTCCCTAAAGCCTTCGGGTAGATACGAAAGACGCTTGGAGACGTCTGCAGGGAATGGGAGGGTCGGATAAACAGGCTCGCTCGCACTTGGGATGCTTTCTTGCCGATTAATGAAGCCGTCCCCAAGGGGACTGCCTTCTGTCTTCGGCCTAGGTGGAGCAGATGACAAGGCGTCGTGGCTAGCATGTCCCATAGATTAGATCTCAGTACTGCTGGGAATGACCAGATAGACTCACAGTTTCGAGGGACGTCTGGGAGTAAGGGCAAGCTTGGGTAGGTCTTCATCATCATTGAATTCCGCCAGGTACTGGAGCGCATCGCGGTGCATGACATATGAGTCCTCGTCCCCGATATACGCCTTGATCAGAGATTAGCATATTATAGCGACAGTGGACAGGGTATACGCTTACGCATACTCCAGCCAGATTCGACATGGCGGCCATCACAGCGCGTCGTGTCCTCCCCCGCGATAGCAGTCGTTTTCTGACTTTCGACAAGGTAGATCCATAGTGTGACAGCATCGCCTTCCGAAGCTCGGGCGTTTGGGCCAACGTTGTACACAAGACCCAAGAGGTAACTGCTTCGAACAGGACATCGTGGGTCATCACAAGCTCGAAAAAAGCAGGATCAGGCGCTATCACCTCCTTGCAGTGGTCAACCACCGCCGGGAAATAGTCCTGAAAGGGGATAGGGTATCGCAGAAATGGATCGGTCCTCGAGCCACCAAAGACCATGTCGGGTCCTGCAGAAGCTATTGGCCGGATGACTGCTTGAATTTGACAATACATGCAGTCACAAGGCTGGGCGGGAACTCGAGGGTCAGCGAGGACGCCCGCGGTGATCTTCTCTGGAGACGACTGCTCCAGACTGGAATCTCGGCTTTGCGAGCCTGGGTGGTGGGTCCTGTCCACGACAGTCGCACTTGTCGGGATCTTGCTGGACGCGCTTTGCTGCTTCGAGAGCCTGTCCTTTTGAGACTTCTTCTGCTTGTTGTTGGAGTGGCTGGAATATCCGGCTTCATGCACCCTCGCATGGTCCTTGTAATTGTCGGTGCCTTTCGATTGTCGTTGAGGCTGTTGACTCTGCGTCAGACTGCTGTCTGCACCACGTCGTCGCTCGTGGTTTCTGCGCATGGCGTGGGCTGTAATTTGGCTAAGCTGCAAATATGGTATACGCTGACCCGGCTTGTCCACATTGATGAAAGACAACTCCATTGGCAATTGGACACCCCCAGGTCTTCCCCTGGTCCTGATATCATGGTTCTTGGAGTTTTGGTCTTCGTCTTTGGCCATCTCTACGAAGGTCTGGCCTCAGAACGGTCAGGTATACAAGACGGTTTAATTATGAGGCTGCTTGCACGTCAAACGCGGTTGGAGGCCCCAGTTGGTCTGAAGAAAGGGGTTTTGTCGATCGGCCGGCATCGCGACCGAACGATCATGTTCCGCTAATTGAGGGATGAGGAAGCATGATCGCCCTGAGGAGCGTGCATGTGGTGGGAGGATGCAAGGCACCGGGAAATTCGAGTTGCGGGGAACTGACATTGGCTCATGAGACCGTCGACCAAAAACCCGTTCAGGAACTAGAGCTTCCGCATCTGGATGAGCTGGCAAGTTCCAGAAGATCTCGGCTCCTAAAAGCTCGGATGGTCGAGCTGAAGAGCCGGTGAAGTTTACTTAATCATCATTCAGCTGCTTGGCAAAGTCGGTGTTGGAGTAGCAGTCACCCGCCGGCCGGAGAGTGATTGGGCAAGAATCTCGAGTACGGTTGAGAACGCTCGGTATGCTCAAGATGAGATATTAAATTCGGGAAATGGAAATTAAACCAAACCTTTAGTATGTAAATTCACCCAGCGAACGTGCCAGGGGATGAATCGAACGAAGCCGACGTCAAACCCAATGGCCTGTTATCAGATCTTGGTGGTTGCTCCGCCAACCTACCGTAAACAGCGCTTCGAGGCTCTGGGTCTCCGCCACGTGTTCCGTGATAGGGGACCACGGATGGCAGTATACGCCGCTCTTCGCACTGAACCCAGATTCCTGAGGGTTGATATGAAGGTTTTGCGACAGCAACGTCGATTGCATGCCGAAGCCCCGTCGTGAGTCCGCGGCAAGGGCCGATACACGTCCAGCATTCAACAGGCCGCCGAACGCGCGTGCAGCACCAGCACCAGCACCGCGTCCTTCCCTCAGTGATGACGACCAACCTCGCACACCGAAAAGAGCGCCGAAGGAAAAGGCAAAAGCATCACCTGTACCTTCGCCGTCCCCAGAGAAAAGACCTCGCCGACCAAGTGATCGATACCGGAGTGCAAGCGACCCCCGCGGAAGTCCCAGGCGGCAAAGGGAAAGAGAGAGAGATAGGGCAAAGTACAGCTCTGGAACATCAACGAATAGCGGAACTCAGTTACTGAGCAGCGATGCATTGGCGAAGCTGAATGCGCGCAACGAGCAAGCCGAGTTTGAGCAGAAGTACGAAGAACGCAAGCGCAGGGAGAAGAAGCAGAAGCAATACAAGAACCTCAAGGCGGGTGACGTATCTCCAGGGCGGAGAACGAAGCACAAGAATCGGAATGTCAGCGGTGCAATCTTGGAGGAAGGAAGGGGCGATAGAAAGCACAGACGCGCGCATGGACGCAGTGGCGGTTACGAAAAAGAGTACGAGGCACAAAAGCGATCAGGGAGCGACGCGGGACGCCGCAAAAAGAAGCTCTGGTGGCTGTTAGGGTTGATAGTGTTGTTGCTGATAATCTTCATTCCTGTCGGAGTGGTGGTGAGCAATAACAGCAAGAAGTCAAGTGATGGGTCGTCTTCATCTTCCGCGACCACAGGGGACACCTCATCCGACCCAAAGAATGACTGTGACTCAAGTTCGGTCCCAGCAAGCGCGAAAGGCACCTACACGGATATTTCTACCTGGATGGACACGGCCGATTTTAATTGCACGTACACGGCCGAGACAATCGGAGGGCTGTCGGTCATGGGTCTCAACTCCCACTGGGACGACTCGACAAAGGCCAACGACAACGTCCCAGCGCTGAACGAAGAATGGGACTATGGCAAAATGCCAATACGGGGTGTGAACATTGGTGGATGGCTCTCGCTGGAACCATTCATCACACCGTCCATGTTCGACTATCCCGCCTCTGCAGGTGTTGTTGACGAATGGACATTGACCCAAAAGCTCGGACCCGCTGCGCAGCGTATACTTGAAACACATTATTCCACTTTTATCACAAAGCAAAGCTTTATGGATATCAAGAATGCCGGCCTGGACCATGTGAGAATCCCCTACCCATACTGGGCCGTCACCACCTATCCCGGCGACCCATATGTACCAAAAGTAGCCTGGCGGTACCTGCTGAGGGCAATTGAATACTGTCGTCAAAACGGTCTGAGAGTCAATTTAGACTTGCATTCCGTCCCTGGCAGTCAGAATGGCTGGGCTCATAGCGGTCACCAAGGCGACATAGGCTGGATTCTGGGCCCTGACGGTGCCACGAACGCCCAGAGATCGTTGGACATACACCACCAGCTTTCTTCGTTCTTCGCTCAGGATCGGTACAAGAACGTGGTTACCATCTATGGTCTTGTCAACGAGCCAAAAATGTTGGTTATCCCCCCTCAATCCGTGCTCGACTGGAACCAGCAAGCGATCAAGATCGTTCGAGACAACGGCATTGATCAACATATTGTCTTCGGCGATGGCTTCCTGAGCCTTGATAGCTGGGACGACATGTTCCATGGCGTGGACGACAAATTGGTCATGGACACTCACCAGTACCAGATCTTCAACACCGGCCAGCTCAAGCTCAGGCATCAAGACAAGATCAACCTTGCGTGCTCGGGCTGGACAGGGCTAATGGTTGCGGCCAATAATCCCGCGACCGGATGGGGCCCGACCGTTGACGGCGAGTGGTCGCAAGCCGATACCGACTGCACACCGAACCTGAACAACGTCGGAGTTGGCTCTAGATGGGCCGGCACTCTCGACACAGGCGACCCTGATACCTCGGTCTTGACGCCAACGTGTGCTGAGCCTCCCTGTTCTTGCGCCCAAGCAAACGCGGATCCAAGCACCTACTCTGACTCGTACAAGCAGTTCTTGCAGATGTACGCCGAAGCACAGATGCACAGTTTCGAGCAAGCATGGGGCTGGTTCTATTGGACTTGGAAGACTGAGAACGCTGTGCAATGGAGTTATATGCTGGGTTTAGAGGCCGGAATCCTACCTGAAAAGGCCTACTCGCCGTCTTTCAAGTGTGACTCGGATGTACCTGACTTTAGCGACTTGCCTGAAAGTTACTGATCTTGCTGGTTTGTAGATATATGCATTACGAGGGAGTTTGGACAGCGTTCGTGGGGCTGCGGCTGTCACAATAGGGGTTGTGGTCAGTACAGCGGTTATGAGGATAACGTCAAGCCATGAATGAGAATACACACGGTAAACTAACCTGCTCTCAAGTTCTGACCATCTTTCATCCACCAACCTTATGAACCTAGAGACTCTTTCCAGGTGATGCGTATTCTTGACAAGCACCAGCTATGGTAAAAGTAGAAGTGATCGTGGGTCAGCTCCTTCCCTACTCACAACAGAATCCTCACTCTGTCAGTTCCCCTTCATAACAACCTCACTTCGTCCTTGATGTGGATTTCACCTAGATTCACGCGGCTTCCACTACCTCTTATTCACTTGTATCGCCTCGTCCAGCCCGTCAGCGCTGCGCTTCAGCGGTCTCGGTCTGCTTCACTGCCTGTGCCAAGGCGTATGTTACCTGCGTATGTTACCTGCGCATTGTCACTGCCTTGGCACAGCAGTGGGTGCTATAATATCTCCCACCTTTAATGATCGATTCCTCTCTGCCATCGCCATAGTAACCACAACACCAGTATAGCACACCAAACGACCACATCCGGCAACATCAACAGCTGTTTCACCGTCCGCGCGGGTATATGACTCCATGGCGGATCAACGTCCCTTCGACCCAGGTGGTCCAAGCCCTTGTATCGATCTGACGGCCGAAGACGATGAGCCAGATGAACCCGTTCTCGAGCCAATCACCAATCAAATCCGTAATCGTGACGACTCTGGGACGCCCCATGCCAGCCGATATCGTGCGTCGACATTTCCCTACCCAAGCAACCAAGGATTCGAATATGGTCAGCACGCCCAAACGTTCTGGAGCCATCCAACGCAAGTCGCTACCACTCCCTCGCTATTTCCGGATAGCCTTCAGGCAGGGTCGTACTATCGTCAACCATACGATGTTACCACCCACATGCCGTACGGTGGTTTAGTCCCTGACTGGGTCGTGACTCCACAGCCGCCAGTGGTAGCAGCTCATCAGAACAATACTCCTGCAGCTACTTATCCGTACTGGAACCCGGTCCTTGGCCGTGGTCCTTTCAACTTGCAAGAACGGCCACCAATTCGCAATGACTTCGGTCGTCGGAGTGCGACATTGTGCAAGACAACTTCGCAAGGAAATACTCGTACTTCGCCAGTTAAACAGCGGCAGGAGAACTTCCCGTCATCCCCATCCAAGAGGTTCCCGCCATCACAAGCACACGCCAATGTGGCATTCCAGCCAGATGGATTGGGTATACCCGCTCCTCAAGCAGTAGAGATCCCCTCCGCTGACAAGTGCTTGCCACAATCAGCGGCGCGGCCGCGGACTGTATCTGAAGGACAGACAACTTCGATGAACTCGGCGTCTGTGCAGATACTGTCGAATAATCAAGAACAAGATTCCCAAGGAAAGCTGATTTGTAATTTGGCCAAGCCAAACGTCGTGATCAACGTCTCAGCTCATCAAGTATTCGATGAGGAGCAGTGTGACAAGATACTGTGGCTGGCTCTTCACGGAATACCAAGTCGAGCAATTGGGTGGCTGATTGATATCCGAAGACCTGCAAGCATGAGCAGACCGACAGTGGTGGCAAGCCTCGATAAGTTGATAAAGCACTTCATCCCCGAGCTCGCAAAGGGACAAGGTTATGCTGAGGAGCCCGATGCTCTGGTCGACCGTCTTCTGCGACGAGGAGATGAATTAGACTGGAGTGGACCTTACCTGCTTCGGCGAGCCGTTGACTTCACAAGCATTCCTAAGGGGGATGTTGATGAGGCGAGAAAGGAACGCCGAAACAATGCCAGGGAACGCCGAGCGCTCCAGAAATGGGTATCGGAGCACGACGAGAACCCAGCCGAAGGTGCTTTCCAACAGAGGAACCGAAATGCAGTGATGGCGCGACGAGGATTGGTCAGAGACACCGATGAGAAGGAGGCGGCCATGAAGCGATTCGGGTATCGCGAAGGTAGTCATGAAGCCGAGAAGCCACTGATGAAGAAATGGTTGCTCAAGATCCGAGAACTTGGGAAGCTACCCGATCGCCTGGATGAAGATGGGATCCCAGAGAGTGGTGACCAAGCGGCTGTCGAACATCTTGGAAGCGCTACTACAACAATGACAGGCTGATCTTGTCAATGGCGGAAGCGGCTACTTCATCGGAACGCAGATTGGACATGGGCATCGCTACTTGTCGATGACCTTGGAACGTCATGGTTGGAGGTGTTTGGATACCTTGCTTGCTCGAAAGCGTCATTCACAGTTGGATCGAAGCGGGACTGTATCATACTCAGGGGAGCATCACCGATGCCTAGAACTCAGATTCCTGTAAACGACTTGAGTAACATCATCACGACAGACACGACTTGATATGTAGCTCGATCAGAGACAGAACGAATGAAGACGAAATTGAAATTGACCATGTCGCTTTCGGAAGCCTGCAAACACGTGTCCTTGGATTTAGCTCCTAACATTTCGCGCCGAAGTGGCTTTTGGCAATCTGATTGGCCGACATCAGCCATCAGGCGTCGGTTTGAGTATCCTCGTATATCCCACCTTTCCACAACTCTCGATGGTCTCACCGCCGAGGCGCGAGAACAGAGGGACCAAGCAACAAGTAAAACCCAACACACCACCTCATCATGTCGTGAATCAGGTTCGGCATCAGCAAAGCTTGTCCACCCACCACCAAATAACTGAGCCATGTCTTCTCCTACCCCATCAGCAAGGGTCGTTCCTCAGCCTAGTCCCCGATCCCGATCCTCATCCTCGCAGAGTACTACGGCCCACCATGCAGACAATACCGGCGCCATCGCTCCCGACCTGCCAGCCGACAAAGATGTTGGCCAGGCCGACGATAGCAGCGCAAGCGACGACAACGCGGAGGGGGATCTGCCCATGAGCATGACCGCCAGTGTCATGTTGACCCATCTCCCCAAGGACGCGAGCCAAGCGCTCAAAGAGATCGAAGCGATCGATGATCGAAAGGGTATGTAAAAATTTAAAATGCAATCATGTCTTCTCCCAATTCCCATTTCCATTCCCAATCACCTCAAATCAAGTCGATTCCTCTCGCCTCGCCTCGCTTCACCAGCTGCTCGAGGGCATGCACCCATTCGTCCACTCACTCGGTGATTGATATCCACACCCTCCTGACAAAACGTATGATATACCTAATAGTCTCGGTTCGGTTCCATGCAATCGGCAGCGCACCGATCCTCAAACAGCGCGTCTTCAAGATCAGTGCGTCATCGCGGTTCAGCGTGGTGTTGAATTTCCTGCGCAAGAAAGTGGGCGTCCGGGAGGGTGATGGCCTGTTTTGCTATGTCAACAGCGTGTTTGCGCCAGGGTTGGACGAGGGTGTGGGGAATTTATATCGGGTACGTATATCGTCGGTGTGGGTGGCAGCGCCCAGTATCAACATCAGGCGGATTCTAGTCTCTACTTGCTTCGAGGTCCCTGCAAATCAGGAACAGGAACAAGGAAAAGGAGCAAAGGAACAAGGAACATTGGAAAATGTTTGGAGTGCTAATACACGATTGATTTAGTGCTTCAGGGTCGACGACCAGCTGATTGTCAGCTATTCTACGACGCCCGCGTTTGGATGACTCCCTAATGCCTAACTCCCGCGAGTGTGCGATTATGCAAGGTAGTTGATCGTGCGTGCGCGCTCCAATGGAAATGCAACGAAGCCAAGGACTGGATCTGAGAACGATGACCACCGACACCTCCCCAAGAAGATCAAGCTCTTTGCGCGTCGACGGGCTGGCTGGCGGGTGCTGCTGTGGACTTGATCGCTGCCCTGAATGCCTCCGTGACTCTGGCGTCGCTCTTGTACACATGGGTAGGACCTGGGTAGCTTCGATCACCGACCTCGTCCTTGTACTGCTTGATGGCGGTTAATCCAGCGTCCCAGATTGATCCGTACTGCTTGACGAACTTCGGCATGAAACTGTCAGGCGGTCGAACACCAAGCATGTCAATCTGCACCAGGACCTGGCCACTTGTTTTGTTACCTGCGCCAATGCCGATGGTTGGGATTCTCAGGGCCTTGGTGACCTCTTCGGCGATGTCGGGTGGGACGCATTCCAACACGACGGCGAATGCACCTGCCTCTTCCACGGCTTTGGCATCTTTGAACAAGGACATTGCTTTGTCGAGGGTATTGCCTTGAACGCGGAAGCCACCAAGGGCATGTTGCCGTTGAGGGGTCAGCCCGATGTGCGCACACAGAGGGATACCAGCAGTTGTGATTTTCTTGATCGCAGGCGCCATCTCTGCCCCTCCTTCTAGTTTGACACTCTGCATGCGACCTTCTTTGACCATTCGGATCGCACTGGCGAGTGCTTGCTCGGGGCTGATTTCGTACGATCCCATGGGGAGGTCACCAACAGTGAAGGATCGGTTGATTGCCCGGCTGACGGCACGAGCGGACGTGATCATCTCATCGAGAGTCACTTCGGAGGTGTCGTTCATGCCCATTGAGACCATTGCAATTGAGTCGCCGACAAGAACTATGTCCATTCCAGCTTCTTGCGCCATCAATGCAGACGGGAAGTTGTGGGCCGTCAACATGGTGATCGGTTTGTTCTCAGTGTACATTTTCTGGAGGGTTTGGATCGTCACAGGCTTCTGGCCTCGCGCAGCGAGTGTGGCAGACGAGGGGCCATGCGAGCTCAAGCGGACTTGTTGCCATTGTCGGCTCTGTCGCGAGGTTGCTGCGCGACGGAGATCTTGAAGGAGTGGTCGTGTGAGGCTGGAGACCATATTGACTGAGGTTATCAGGGCCATTGTTATTCAGCCGGCGTCCAGTTTGATCCTGAAATGAGAAGACAGACAGAAGATGAAAACTGATTGTGGCCTGATAAGTGGCATTGCATAGATATTCGGGGTGGCGGTGAATGAAGCTGTTTTATTCTTCACGTCGTGCTGAATTCTTTATGCGTAAATCTGAGAAAGCGCGTGAAGTGAATGTGAGCCTCGGTGTTGACAATTCTAGCCCGACATCGACAGAAGCTCTCACCCCGTTGGCTGCAATTGCTGCGACAGCGTGTCTAAGACGTATCGAGCCTAGGCACACGATGCTTGTCTGGGGCAGAACTTGGGCGCTGCTGATGCCCTAACGTCACTGTTAAGTCTCGGCTGCCGAGTGTTTCTTGCCTCTCAAACGGCCGAATGGGCTCACTGTTGCCGATTTCCCATGCCTCGGATGCTGTGCCAGTGCTTCGGCGTTGTTTCTCTTCGTTCGACCCTAGATGCAGCTCGTCAGCCCGACGACCATAGATACAAGGCTACCTCGTACAGTTCCCCAGCCACGACGTTCTTTGGGAATTTCGGTCATCATGGGAAAACACAGACGCCGAACTTTGCACTGCGCTTCACACTACGACTCCAATTGGGCATGGCAAATCCGTGAGCTTGCTTGAGTGGCGCCAGCTATGATGACCACCTGACTTCCTGTAAAGCAGCAGCCGTGCCTGGAGCCTCGGAAGCATTGTCTAACTAGTCCGTCGCCGCGCGCTCAGAGGGCCGGAACCTCTAGCTTACACAGTACTGGGTAACCTGGCGAGCCTGGCTGGTAGGACGGGCACTGACGGGTGGGTGCACCTGAGCAAGTCCAGCGCCCCACCACCGTCTCCAACCACAAATTGATACTCCTCACCAAACCGATGTCGACTGCACTTCAAGTGACATAGAAGACCTTACGGCCCGGCTTCTGCTTTTCCATTCTCCCCTACTCTGTCAACAGCGCTCACATTTCTCGCGCCTCTCAACACCATTTGGTCTCTGGCAACACTTCAATCCACTCAGGACTCCTTCCGTGTTGAATCTCACCTTGATTATTTCTCAGATTGGACCCCTCCTCGTGAACAAAGAAGCCGAGTTCAGCCCGCCCATTCATCACCCGCTCCTATCCCCGTGATCCTAGCCGTGATCCCACCCTTTGCCGACCTCACCTCTGCATCTCGCCACCAGACCACAACAACTGGCGGGTGCATCGAACTGCTGTCTGCTAGACGCCACTTGAGAACAAACCTTTGCTACAGTCGATCCTACATTTGAAACTTCTTACAGGTCGAACGAGCGGGCGGCTGGTGAGCCACGATGAGTAGCCCTAAGCGGAGGATAGAGACGGATGTCATGAAGCTCATGATGAGCGACTATGAAGTGACGCTGGTCAACGACAATATGCAGGAATTCTACGTTATCTTCAAAGGGCCTTCAGAGAGTAAGAGCATGATATCCACCTGAACTTTATGGAGCGGTCGGTCAACATACATGAGGAGACCTGTGACTAACGGATTGCCCTACTTTAGCACCTTTTGCGGAAGGCAAATGGAAAGTCCACGTCGAGCTACCTGATCAGTACCCCTACAAATCACCCTCCATCGGCTTTGTCAACAAGATCTTCCATCCGAATATTGATGAGGGGTCAGTCAGGATCGTGTTGTTGCAGTAAGAAAGAAGAGTTGAGGCTGATGTAGGTTTACAGGTCGGGATCGGTGTGCTTGGACGTCATAAACCAGACCTGGTCACCAATGTTCGATATGATCAACATCTTCGAAGTATTCCTGCCACAGCTCTTGAGGTATCCCAACCCTACCGATCCCCTCAATGGAGAAGCAGCTGCAATGCTGATGCGGGAACCCCGGGGCTACGACGCCAAAGTCAAAGGTAAGGTTCGCATTCTCCAGCCCCAGGACATTAATAACTAGTCATAAGAATACATTACTCAATATGCAACGAACATCCACGATGAGCACGATGAGGACGAACACGAAACCGACGGCGAGTTGAGTGAGGTCGAGGACTTCAACAGCGACGGCGAGGACGAACCTGCTGGTGCAATGGAAGATGTCTAACTCTGGAGTTCTCGAGCACTGGAGTTTTGGCTAGTTGGAGTATGTGGGCGCTTCAGGATGGGTTAGCGACGGGAGGGATATGGCTCAGAATGAACCTACTTTTGTTTCAAATTGCTGCAATGCTTTCACCACAAATCCTTCCGAGCGCCAGAGCTACGGGCTGATCTGTTCCACCCAAGACGCAGGAGTACACTGGGGTAGAAGAGGATGCTCTGCTATGTCAACTACGAGCCCCCGGTTCCCTGTTCCGTGTTGAGTGGGACAGTCCCATCAACATAGATCCAAGACAAACCTCGAATGAGTAGACCGGATCTCCTCTCAATCCCAACTTATCGTATGACTACCACATGTTGGTCCGGACTACTCCGCTCTCGCACCTGCAACTCGTTGCGTCACTGGGATGCCGGTGACGTGTTTCGCCGACGCACGCGACCCGCATTGGGCCAGGTGCCCTGAGGCGCACGAGGCGCTATTCCTGTCACATGGACCTGTTGCACATCCGTCGCAGGCTTCAGTCTCAACTGCCAGTCGCGAACACTCATCTGCTCTGCAAACATTATTACACTCGGCGTCGCGCAACCGGCTCACCAAAGACACTTAAAAGTTGTTGAAAGTCATCGAGCGATGGTACTGTATCTAGAATCTCTACCATCAGAGGTGCTTCTGCGCGTGCTCTCCTTCTTGGAAGTTCCTGACCTGCTCCAAGTGAGTCGCACAAGCCGTGCATTGCGCGACATAGCTTGCGACCCCTTATTGCACCTCGAGCGACTGCATCATGCCTCATATACGCTGTCTACTCTCCTCGCTCGACGGCCGTCGAAGTCCTCCATCAGTCCACCCAATTCTTGGATATGGCTGAGCAAAACCAATGTGCTCTCCCGCCAGATCAGCAAGAGCTTGATTCGCATACGACTAAGTCACAATCTGGAGCACAGACCAAGTCCGTATGACCTCGTTCAAAGAGCCATATTACCCTCTGCGTGCACGAGCTACTCATCACATGTGTCACCGGTGTTGATACAATCACAACAAGCGGTGCAAAGGCGCAAACTAAAAGATGGGCTCGGCAAAAAGCTGGAACGACGGCCAAGCGTGAGGAGTCTGGTCTCGATGAATATCATACCAGAAGAATGTGCTCGACGCAACATATCGCCCGCAATTGTGGCCACCCGTAGAAAAGTGATCAGAGAGAGCTTGAAGGACGGATTACGTGGTTGGGTCGAGGGACGCGGAATACAAGCACAGAAGAGGAAGGCCGATGAGATGGAGGCCGTAGAGAAGAAAACAGTCAAGAATCTAGTGCGAAGGTTTGCAGCCAGAAAGCTGGCGCAGGATTTGGCTGGGCAAAGCGGCATCCGTCAACTCGATCCTCTGATGCTGGAGAAGAGGAGAGCTCAGGCGAGATGGGGTCGGGAGGTGGAGCTTGCGAAGAAGGACGAGGAGAGACGGGCTGCAACACATGGGACTTGCGCCCAGCCTACGAGAGCGCATGTTCTCGGGCTCAAGAAGTTCTGGGAAGGAGTAATTAGGGCTGCTGGTGGTTGACTCTTAGCGAGCGGATCTCAATTTAATCGACCCGTTGTTCACATTCGCCAGGCACAATCATCGCTTTGCGCTTCTCCTTTTTCGTAGCAACCCATCAACGCGCGCGTGATACTCCTAGGTGTTACTACTCGGTACGAGGTACTCACCCAATACTGAAGCAAGGCTGTCGCTTACAGTAAGTAAGGGACGGCCCCCAGCAACCGGAGTCTTTTGCGCCGCCGCCAATGATGTCAACAACCCAAACAACGAAGACCCCAACAGCTTGGATAGATTGAAACTGTGCACACAGCCTCGAATATTTCACAACGAGAAAGACCCTCCCAGTAAGCATCAAATGGCGCCTCGTTAATCATCGTATGCATGCTGACCATATGTCACTCAGGCAAGAAACAGAGGCAGGCTACCTGCGCGGCCTGAGTTTCGAAGAACTTCGCGGCCGCAGCACCAGCATCTCGTCGCCAGCTGATATTGCCCACGAGAGGATATTGGAACATCGCCAAAGGTCACCAACCGGCGGATTCGAGGTTTCGAGACCCTCTGACGCGCTCACGACAAACCGCTTTGTTGCCCGGGACAACGGCATCAGGCGCGCGAAAAACAGCCTGCCTCTGCCTGCCTCGTCGCCACCACCTCTCCAAGTTCCCAAATCTGGATCTGGAGAGTATAGCCCGACCTTCTTCTTCGGAGCCTTTCAGCCCCAAGTCACACCGGAGTCGCCATTGAGGTCGTCTCCGCTGTCCTTTGACTTCACCTTCGCTGTGCCGACCGAGATGGTGCGAGAACAACAACCGGCGCGAAACCCACTGGGACCAGCCATGGGTAACTCTCAGCCTCCTCCAGAGCCACACGGCAAAGAGAAGGAAGCCATTACTACTCGAGTACCTGCCTCACAGTCACTTTATCCGAGCCTGCAGAATGCCTTTCCAGACCCACCTCAGTTCGGCAGGCCATCGATGCCAGGCGCCTCGCCCCAGCCATATTCAAGAACACAACCGCTTGTCAGACCCAACAGCTCTGCTCCGCGACAAGTCAGCGGCAGTCAACCACGAGACAAGTATTCCAACCTTTTTGTGTCGGCCAAGAATCCGTCGCAGCGCCCAGAGCTACACAAACCTAAGGCTATTGCCGACCCTCTACAGGCCTTTAAGAGCGGCCAAAGTGCCGTGCAGCCCCCCACCCGGATTTCGTCTGGACCTGGTTCTCGTGATAGCGACTTCTACGAGATCCCCAAGCCTGCGAATCTCCCTAGCTGGGAGCCCAAACCTTTCGTCCCTCCCACGTTTTCATCTCACCAGCCTCCAAATCAATTCTTCAGACCTCAAAATGTCGTTGACCTCACAAAAGACCTCCCTGTTTCGCACGGAACTGCGCATCCTTCGAACAACTCCTTCTATCAGTCAGACCGCTTCGAAGCCACAGACCCCTACACATATATGGACTCGGCCAAGGCCAACGAAGAGATCAAGGCTTTGCTTGAAGGCGCACTTGAAGACGAAGAAGATATCCCGCGAACGAGACGCAGAAAGAAACAATTAGATGACAAACTCGAAGAACTTGCTAATAAGGTTAAGGACCTTGGAATGACCAGTGAGGACAAGGCAGAGAGCGCTGGCCAAGAGAAGGTGGACGACGAGGACGACGGTACCGTTGAAGGTCTCAAAGTCAAACTGCTCCCTCATCAAATCGATGGCGTCGACTGGATGGTCAACAAGGAGACTGGAAAGAATCCTACCAAAGGTGGCATCCTGGCCGACGACATGGGCCTCGGGAAGACGATCCAGTCGATTGCTCTAATTCTCACAAACCCCAAGCCCAGCGGAGAAGCACTCGCAGGAGGCAAGCGCAAATTACCGGAAGGAGTTGGCAAAGGCACACTGGTTGTCGCGCCTTTGGCGTTGATTAAGCAGTGGGAAGGCGAACTCAAAGATCGGGTTGAAGAGGATCACGCTCTCAGAATATGCATTCACCATGGTCCGCAGAGAGCAAAAAGTTACAAGGAGCTGAAAAAATACGACGTCGTCATCACGACGTACCAAACTCTGTCCTCCGAACATGCAGGTTGCTCCGACTCCCTTCGCGTTGGCTGCTTCGGTGTCCACTGGTACAGAGTCATCCTCGACGAGGCACACTCAATCAAGAATCGCAATGCAAAGGCCACGAAAGCAGCGTGCGAACTGGACGCCGTCTATCGCTGGTGTCTAACCGGGACACCCATGCAGAACAACCTCGACGAGCTGCAAAGCCTGGTCCACTTCCTTCGTATCAAACCCTATTCTGAACTGGAGCACTGGCGCGAGAACATCACGCGGCCAATGAATAACGGCAGGGCGGGACTCGCATTTAGAAGACTCAAGCTCATCCTGAAGAGTTTCATGAAGCGTCGAACCAAGGATATCCTCAAGCAAGACAGTCAATCGAAGGATGGTGAGAATGGCGCCAAGAAGGAAGGCAAAAACCCGGGCTTCAAGATAGTCGCTCGAACCGTGGAGACTGTCGAAGCCGAATTCAGTCTCCCAGAGCAGGAATTCTACAACCGGCTGGAGTCCAGAACGGACCGGAGTCTCGAGATGATGATGGCGGGCAATAAGATGAGCTATGCTTCGGCATTGGTTTTGCTCATGCGTCTACGACAAGCGTGCAATCACCCCAAGCTCACTGGCAGCGATCTGAGCACGGAGACTGATGCAGCTAGTGGGAGCCAGACCCCCAGTCGTAGAAAAGCCGGCGCGGAGGATGACATGGACAGTATTGCGAATATGCTTGGTGGACTCAGTGTCGAGACTAAGAAGTGTGATATGTGTCTGATTGAGCTAACGCACAAAGAGGCCGCCAATGGTGCAATTCGATGCGTGGAGTGTCAAGAAGATCTAGACAAGCAGAACGATCAAGTCAAGGCGGGTAAGAAAACGAAGAAGGAGAAGAGACGCAAATCAGAGGTGAAGACAATCAAAGCGCAGCGGAAACAAGCACGACGAGTCGTTCTGGACAGCGACGATGAAGAAGATGACGAGCCACCTGAAGACGACGAGGATGCATCCTCCCTCTCAGAGGAAGACGAAGACGACGACTACACCTCGTCTGATGAAACGGACTCCTCCCATTCTACAGTCATGCAATCTACGAAGATCCGGCACCTTCTACAACTCCTCAAAGAAGACAGCCACACGCACAAGTACATTGTCTTCTCTTTCTTCACATCTATGCTCGACCTCATCGAGCCGTTTCTGAAGACAAGCCGGATCCGCTACGTCCGTTACGACGGAAAGATGCGCAACGACGCACGAGAAGCGTCTCTCCACGCCCTTCGCACTGACCCTTCGACCAGAGTTTTACTTTGCTCCCTTCGCGCTGGAAGCTTGGGCCTCAATCTGACGGCGGCCAGTCGCGTTGTGATCCTCGAACCATTCTGGAATCCGTTTGTTGAGGAACAAGCAATCGATCGGGTTCATCGCCTGAATCAAACTCAAGATGTCAAGGTCTACAAAATGACCATCAAGGGGACTGTCGAGGAGAGAATTCTAGAACTCCAAGAGAAGAAGCGCGAGTTGGCGAGACAGACTATTGAAGGACAGGCGGGCAAGAAGAAGGCCTTGGGTCTGAGTCTGCAAGATATGATGCGGCTGTTTCGACGGGACGCAGAGGATGAGACGCCCGTTGATGTTGAGCAGTTGGGGAAGGGAAGGAGTAAGGGTTTGTTGGAGCGGCACGGCGATGAGCCGGCAATGAATCCGGGCTCAAGGGCACCTTCCTCTTCGTTGGCTCCGACCGGAAATGATCGTGGCCATGGTCATGCTCAGACTCAGCGGAGGGGCGCCGGTGGAGGAGGATGGTCAAGCAACAAGCCGCGCGTAAGTGATGAGGCGAGTAAGAAAAACGAGAATCCGGTCTACGGCAGGAGATGGGATTGAGGTTTTCCACACATACCTCCGCCCCGGCGTTTGGCTGGTTTCGTGCTGATGATGTTGTCATTCAGTGGATGGCTGGGGAAGCACACGGCACGGGCAACGGCATGGGGCATCGCAACACACGGCGAGCCTCGGATCGAGAAATGATGAACTCGAATACACAGTGTACGAAGATGTAGACGACCGTGCTGGAGGTTCTGGCGCGTCTGATTTGGACGGAGTAGACGTGGGAGCTACATATCCAAACAATGCTGTACTTCATCTCGCCATTGTCGTCATTCCCAAAGCTGGTCAATATTCTCTTCTAAATTGAGGTCAAAAGGCAAAGTCCCTAGCCAAGCAAAGTCGAACTGATCGTCGAGCCAAAGGCTGGGTAACTCCTCTCCTGGCTCGCCCCACGTGCTGATGCTGTGCGGCTGTTCCGGGACTGCTGATAATGTCTCCGTGTTGAGGCCTGATCTGACGCCGCCGGCATGCGTCTGGTATCTCGCAAAGCCCTGCGGAGGCCCCTGGACAGGTTGGGACTGTTGCGCCACGGGTGTTTGAGCCCGAGTCTGAGAACGAGTGGCTGGGAAAAGGGTCTTGTCGCTTAGCTCGAGCAGTCGAAGGGAGCGTACAGCAGTGCGGTGAGTGGACTGGTATAACCGTAGCGTGTCGAGGCAGGGGTTCCAGAACGACATAAAGTCATTGCCACTAATGTTGCAGTGCCGGTCGAGGAGGAAGACCATCCCGCATGTGTACAACCAGAAAATAACGTACCATGGCTCGGGAATGGCCTCGTGGTAGACGTGGTGGACCCATTGAAGCAGCAGCACAAGCTCCTGGGCGTTTTTGATACACATGTCTACACCATGCTTGACCAATGCCCGGCCTAGTGCCGATGAGATATTCTCCGCGTCACTTATGTGGTGTCCTTTTCTGCTGCGAAATCCAGGCTGGGCGTGATGCAGCAGGATCGGTCTAAATAGGAGAACGTGCGCGTAGAGATGACTGAGTAACGAACCAGTAAGCTACCCGAGATTTGACGATGGGAATAGTGTAGCTAGCTACTCACCGAGCGCGCAGAGCGACAGCTTGCACGTCAAATGTAGGAGTCTCGCCCAGTGAAAGCAGCTGCGCGCTTGTCGGCACCCTCAGACTCCAGGGCAAAGACTGCTCCCAGTCGCCTAAATCAGCTTCGAGTTGCACGAGACTTTGAAAGTCTCCGTTCGCTACCTTTTGCATTAGATGCGGCGCTCTGAAAACCTCGATGCCAAAAGACGTCGAGTTTGGTAAATGAAGGTCATCGCTGGAGGAGTTTTCATACAACGTCGAGGTGATCATGCTCAACGTGCGCTGAAGTCTGACCGAATACACGAACGAAGCAAGACCAGGATCAGATGGTCTGGTCGGCTCTTCCGCGTGTTCGACGGGGTTCGAGGCAAGTAGCTGTTCAGCAGGCGTGTCGGAGACCATGGCCGGCCGTCCGTACGTTGTTGATAAGGTGCTGCTATCGTTAGCCAGCCCGGACATCTTCGCAAACCAGTCTCCTTACCGGTCCATCATGACGCATCCAGCCCATATGCGGCATCGCAGACAATACAGCGTGTCGTGAGCACGAGGCTGACTTTCCACACAGGTGGTGCCTTCTATTTTATGGCTGCCTCGATTGTGTAGGCCAAGGCCCTGGGCCAGCCTGATAGAGACACCAACCAGGTTCCAACAAGCGCCAGTAAGCTCGGTGGAGCTTTGAAGGTAGATACTCGCGTACAACATAGCTTGGATGAACTGGAGGTTTGGGCGATTGAAGATATCAAAATCCAGCTCCAGCAACCTTTTGCTACGTTGCCAGTAGCTCTCTCCACGATGTGCCTGCGATAGGCCAGTATCGGGTGCATCACAGCTGCAACTGACTGCGAAGATGGCGTTCAGGAGAATGTGAAACCGCCGGGAGTCTGGCACATTGTCCTGCTGTAGGCGATGACCAGGGTTCCCCCTGAACGACGACTCGCTCCCCATTGAAGATGTCGATGCCTCCGCTGGGCTGGAAGACCAGACCTCGTTGTACTGACGCTGGAAATGGTCACGGTCGAGAAACGGATAGAGCGGATGGACCTTCTTCCAGAATCGGTGAAGTAGGGAATCTGCTTCTTTTCGGGGTGGAACGCTGTACTCTTCGCTCGGCACAGCTGTGGGCAAAGCTCTGGCAGGATTAGCTTCACAAGTCCGCAAGCCAGAAAATCTGAAAGTCACCTTGGAGCTGGCTGAGTGTTGCTCCTGGAACTTTGGCCAGGCGAGGCGATCGGCCTGGAGCTCACCAGAATCTTCTGAACTTGGGCAACGAAGGACAGGGTCGAAGACTTTCCGAAGTAGCCTATCTCTTCAGCATCAAGGTCCGTCAATTCAGTGACATCACCAGGGACGGCTCCCATCCCATCGACACGATCACTAAATGCGTCCTAACAACTTAGCAGTGCCGGGAGAAATGTGTCGATCGCCCTGCCTACCGAGTTCGCAATTGGCGAGAGTCGCTTATGAGAGACTTCCTTCTCGCTGGATCGATGATCAAGTCTGGTATCAAGCGCGTGCGGTCGTCCTTGAGTGTTGTCAGAAGCACTTTGCAAGCTCGACAGACGTGTCGGTGGATGAGGGCGATGTCCTTCATCAGCCTGTATCTCTGATTCCGTGACGGGTAAAGACGGCTTGAACAATTCGAAGTCCGGACTGGTGATAGGTAAGGATGTTCGGACGTCGGAGCATAGTGGATGGTCGGTGGTAGGCACTGGAGGAGCGTGGAGAGCTGTGTTCCTGCCTTCCAACTCAGCTAGTCGACGCTCGAGTAGTTCGATCTGTCTAGCTTTTCCGTCAGTATTGGCGTGACTTTCTGTAATTCAAGCAGAGACCAACAGCGCATTAAGTCACGGGTCAATAAGAGAACATCGCATCAGAGAGCACGTGTCCGCGATGAATAGTGTCCACGCCACCTTACCTCAGTGCTTGTGACTTTCGAGTTCCCGGCCTCTCGTAGACACAGTCGGCATGAATGCTGCGGTGCGAGCAGGTACCACATGTCGGTCTAGCGCCATCGCACTTGCGTTTGTCTCGCCGGCAGCTCTCACCTTCAACGCGGGAATCGTTAGTCGGCAATCAGGCCGCCCGGTTGGCAGGAACCAAGCATGGATCTTCGCTTACAGGCAAGCTCTCCGCGTTTCCGAGCTTTGGGTGGACCACCACGATGCGGAGTCATACTTCACCTAGAGACTCGTGCGGACAAAGTGTGTAAAGATTGAGGGAATCGACGCAGGAGCTGGTACGAATCCAATGCTGCGGGAACTCTGCTTGCGAAGGGGCTACGAGCCATATTTGTAACACCCGAACGTGCTGTTGATCCTTGCCCCGGTGTTCGCCCGTGCCGGAGCAATATAGACATACGAGGCCAAGTCATGCTAGAGATCGCCTCGACGAGTCTAAGTGGCTCGCATGGAGGAAGCAGATTGAACCTCCGGGGAACGTCGCGGGGAGAGCAGCACCCCAGACCAGCCACCCCTCCCACCCCCAGCCCTCGGTCCCTCTCTTGGCCCTGGCCTCCGGCATTCATTTGCCGCAAAGTCCTACGATTTGCGGCAATCGCGGCCCGCAAACGACGCCATGGTTGTCTGAGAAGAGAATGGGACGAGAGACTGAAAGTTCCGAAGTCCTAGACGGTGCGGGATACGCATTCCGATCTTTGTACGTTGCCATCAACATCAACAAGATCCCATCGGTACGCATAGCCCACGGTGCTCCTAGTCGGCAAGCGGTCGTCGGCCGGATCACCCCCAAGCAGATACGTTACGATGCCACAGACGCACTGCCGGTATACGGCTTCATGGAAGTCAGCTGTCGTGGAGTGGCTATTTCCAACTCACGATAAATAACTACCTTCGCCATGACCGGATCCGGCTGAGGTCGCGAGACGTCTTTCTCACCACTGTCAGCAGTACCTAGCTGTGGTCACCATGGCTCTTACCAACGGACTGACAAACACCATCGAGGCTGGCAACCATACGATACTCAAGGCTTCAGGGGAGAGTGGATCACTGATCGTCGAAAGACCGGTGGACAGTGCGAGGCCCCTCAAGGTGCGAATCGCGGGCGCCGGCATTTCTGGGATCATCGCCGCCATCAAGCTCCAGAGGATCGTGCGAGACCTCGACATCGAACTGTACGACAAGAACGAAGATCTCGGCGGCACATGGGTCGAGAATCGCTATCCCGGTTGCGCGTGCGGTAGGTTGCTGGTCCTTGCCACGGTGCGTTTTCGGCCTGCCTCGCTAACACAGAATGATAAAAGATATCCCTGCCCATATCTACCAGCTTTCATGGGAGTCCAACGTGGAATGGTCGCACTTCTATGCCTCGCAGGCTGAAATTCTCAAATATTGGCAGAGAGTGGCTGAGAAGTACGATCTCCGCAAGTTGATCAAGTTCTCCCATCGAGTCATCGAAGGCCGGTGGCACGAAGATGAAGCCCAATGGGAGTTAAAGGTAGAGGATCTTTCCAACGGAGCCATCATCACAGAATCATGCGACGTCTTCATCACTGCCACTGGGGTCTTGAATCAGTGGGAGTGGCCTTCAATCCCGGGCTTGCACAATTTTGAGGGCAAGCTGATGCACAGCGCGGCCTGGGACGAGAGCTTCGACTTCAAGGTAAGATCCTACTCGAAGATAGACCATGGCGTTTTGCTGATGTGCCAACAGGACAAGACCATTGCCGTGATTGGGGCTGGATCGTCAGGCATTCAGATTGTCCCTAGTCTTCAGCCTTTGGTGAAGCATTTAGATCACTATGTTCGAGGAAAGACATGGATTGCAACGCCCATGGCGGCCCAAGAACTCGAGAAGAGAGGCGCAAGTGGCAGCAACTTTTCGTATACGCCGGACGAAATCGCAGCCTGGAAGAGCAATCCCGCATCGTACCTCGCGTACCGGAAACAAGTCGAGAACACAGTACAAAGCGACCACGACATCACTCTAAGAGACAGTCAGCTCCAGAAGATGGCACGCGGCTACTTCGAATCACTCATGACGCAGCGTCTGGCAAAGAAGCCCGAAATCCTCCAATACATCCTTCCGGGGTTTTCACCGCTGTGCAAACGACTCACGCCCGGACCAGGATACCTCGAGGCCCTCACTGAAGACAACGTGGCCGTCATCCCGACCAAGATCGAGCAAGTCACGAAGACCGGCATCATGACCGTCGACGGCAAACACCGTGACGTCGAAGCCATTGTCTGCGCAACAGGCTTCAACACGCACTTCACGAACCGCTTCCCGATCTACGGACTCAACGGCGAAGTCCTGTTCGAGCGTGCGCACGGCCCCAAGACATCCACCTATCTCTCTCTGATGGTCGACACCCACCCGAATTTCTTCATGCTCCTCGGTCCCAACGCCGGCATCGGGGCAGGCAACTTGCTCATGATCATCGAACGCCTGGTGGACTACTGCGCGCAAATGCTCGCCAAGATGCAGACCGAGAACATCCGCACCGTGCGACCTCTCAAGAGCAAAGTGGACGCTTTCACGCGGTACACCGACGAGTTCCATCGGCGGACAGTCTACGGCGAGGAGTGTTCCTCGTGGTACAAGACGGACGGGAGAGTGACTGCTCTGTGGCCCGGCTCGAGCTTACATGCAATCAAGGCGTTGGAGAGGCCAAGGTGGGAGGACTTCGAATACTCATATGTCGATGACATGCCGATGGGCTGGTTGGGCAATGGCTCGACAGTAGCTGATCATGATCCCAATGCGGACAAGGCATACTATCTGACCTCGACGACGTTACTGAGTGAGGAGGATTCGCCTGTGGCTGTGAACTCCAAGGCCCGAAGCATGAAAAGTCTGCTTTGATTATGTTTGTAATTGATGTGTGCTTCGATACAGAATACTATAGTGCCTCATTTTAAACCCCGGTCCATCGCCAGACTCCTGTATCAAATGCCTATCCTTCTCCTCCTGTGTCAAATACCCATCCTTCCATTCCCGGAAAGTGGAAAAAAGGTGCCAGCCATGAATCACGGCATGAGGGATTGAGAATATGACTTGGAAGCTACCTATTATTATTTCTTCGGTATTCCAAGTCAGTCATTCATTCATTCCTCCACTATTATCCGGCATCCTAAGCTATTCACTCCTTGTGGCTCATAACCTCGCTGCCATCTCCGGAAATTTCTCCCTCAAACTAGGGAACAGCTTGAACGCATTCCTCCAACCGATCTTCTCCCTATCTTCGTCATCGAAGCCTTCGTAGGAATCGAATGCCTTTTGCACCATGGGCACAAGGTTGCCAGGAAGATACGGATCTGCAGAAGCATAAGAAAAGGTGGTCAGCTCAGCCAATCGTAAACATGCCAACGGAAGGAAGGGTTTCAAAAGCCCGCGCCCCCAATTCTAAGGGATTGTGCTTTGGTTTACTAAGTACGGGGTACTCACAATCACTTCCCGTCACGATGCGATCGGCGCCGGCAAATTCCTTGATGCCCGCAAACTGCGCGTCGCTCAACTGCACGGCCGTGTCGTAGTAGAAGCTCTTCAAATCGGCCAGGCTGGCATTCAGACTCCTCCCGCCGTGGACGGGCAGTGTGGTCTGGATGGCCAATCTGTCGCCCAGGCTGCCCATGGCGCCGCCGCCGTGCGACCAGATGATGTTGACGTTCGGGAACTTCGCCCTGGCTTGGCGGAAGAGGAAGTTGCCGATCGCCCGCGTCGTGTCGAACGGGTACTCGATCACCGGCAGGGACATGTTGTGCAAGGGAGGCGACACGGCCGGGTTGGTCGGGTGGACGAAGACGGTGGCCCTGCGCCGGTCGAGCTCCGCGAAGATGGGGTCCAGTTCCGGCTCGCCGAGGTAGACGCCCGCGTAGTTGGTGTACAGGCCGATGCCGTCCAGCTGGAGCGTGTCGAGACAGTACGCGATCTCGGCGAGCGAGCCCTCGATGTCCGGGAGGGGGAGGATCCCGAACGCGCCCAGCTCGAGAGGGTGCTCCCGGACGTTCTCGGCAAAGTAGTCGTTGATTCTCCTGGCGAGCGGCCCGGCTAGAGCGTTGCCCTTCAGAAAGGACACCCCCGGAGCGGTGATGGACAGGATGCTGAAGTTGTACCCCTGCTCGCGACGAGCCGCGAGGTAGCCGTCGATGGAGAAGGGGTAGGGGGTGAGGAACCCGTCGACGAAGATCGTGGAGATGTTGTCGCCAGCGTAGCCGGCGGCGAGGAGTGCTTCGCGGTAGAAGTCCGGAATCGGGTGAGTATGGACATCTACCTTGAATGAAGAGACGGCGGTGGAATCTGCTTGCTGGGCCATTGTCGCCATGAAGGAGGAGAACGACAGGCAAAGGGGTACTAAAAACCGAAACCAGCTGATCATCGTCAAGAGGCGCTCTCAATCAAAACAGTTTTCGGAGCGCACCCAGAGAATCTCGATGAATTATAGCGTTTCCAATCGCTTTCCTGCATCCGATCACGCCGTGACTACGCTATCGTAGAGAAGTCATAACAAGTGGACCTGGTGGTGATTCCGGAGAGCTCGTTTATGTATCCGACCCGATCTTGGGTCGTGACCATCCGGTTTTCGTAATGCCATGGCCACCGAACGCATTGGATGTCGAGTGCAGAAATCGTGGAACAAGATCATGGAGGATGTGAAGAGTCCGCCGGAGAGCGGATGAAGGCTGTCGAAGCGGTTTGTTCCCGATACAAGATTTTGCTTGCGGGAAATACTACCCGCAAACAACAAACCACCCGCATTGCCCCAGGTCCTCGGCCTTCGCGATTCCTCCGCATTTGATGAACGCGACCGAGAATTGTGACCAGGGTCAGATGGGTTGGTCTGGGGTATTGGCTCTTTGTGCTGACTGATACCGTGAAATCGTGGTGCTTCGTAAGTCCGCTCCCTTTATAACTTCCCCGGCAGTCGTGACTATCAGCTGTCAATTAATCCGAATTTCTTTGCCCTGGCAAGATGGGTTCTCTGCTAGTTCAACTCATCGACAAGTCGGAAGCCCTCGTGAAGAACTGCGGTATCTTCAAGTTGATCTTGCTTGGGACTTTCGGTTTATTTGTGGTCTTCATATTGGGCTTGTACCAGCTTCTCAAGCCAGTCGATAAGCGCCGCTCGCCAACAGGGAAACAATGGAAGCTTCCGCCAGGTCCCCGAGGCTGGCCCATTATCGGAGATTTATTCTTGTACGCAAAAGGTGAAGAAGGCGTAAGTGAAACTCTGGGAAGGGTTCCTCAGGTCATGGACATCGCTGATAGCAGCAATGCAGGCCCGTGAGATCGCGCGATATGGTGAGATGACAACAACACATGTTGGCTCAAAGCTCTGGGTGGTGTTGAACAGCAATCGACTTGCAACAGAACTCTACGCTCGTAGAGGTGCTGTCACGAACGGTCGCCCTCACTATCCGATAGTCAGCGACTTGATTAGCCAGGGGAAACGATCGGTCTTGTTGCCTACCCACGAATGGAGCGAACGCCGCCGCGTGATGCACCAATTGTTGAGCGGGACAGCCATGGCTCGATACATGGAGTATCAAGACGAGGAGAGCATGACCCTCATCAAAAACTATATCGACCAGCCAGCGCTGTGGTATCGACATAATCACCATTATGCGAACTCCGTGATTCATCGCATCACATTCGGTGAGCGCCCGGACGAGAAGGACGACAAGATCAAAGACGTCACAAAGGCTCAATTCGCATTTTTGATGAACGCGCCACCACTCAACTTCTGGGACTGTTTTCCGGAGCTTTCGAGGCTACCGATGTTTCTGCAGTTCTGGCGGAAACGTTACGAGGAAATCGGACAGTTCACCCACCATGCGTACCACGCTTATTGGAATCCCATTGCAGAAAAGATCCTGGCCGGGCAAGCCCCTCCCTCGTTCGCGAAAGACGTTGTCCTCAACGAAGGGAAATTTTCTGGTTCCGACACCGACAAGATGTTCCTCGCTATGCAGATCACCGAGGCTGGCAGCGATACAACTCGATTAGCTATCAACATGTTTATTCTGGCAGCGGTGACTCACCCTGGCAAATTTCTCAAGGCTCGAGCCGAGCTGGATGCCATCTGTGGAAGCAATGCGCAGAGGCTTCCAAACTTTGGTGATGAAGACTCGGCATCATACATTCATGCGTGCATTAAGGAGATTTTCCGATGGAGGAGGATTTTCATCTGGACGCCGGAGCACGAGTTAACTCAAGACCTCGAGTTCGAGGGATACTTCTTCCCCAAGGGCACCAACTTTGTGATCAACCACACCAATATCACCACGAACCCGGATCTCGTCGAGAGCCCGGAGAAATTTATGCCGGAAAGGTGGCTGGACGGGAACGAACAGGACATACTCAATGGCATATGGCAATTTGGAGCTGGCCGAAGAGTTTGTGTCGGGTACAGGCTGGCGCAGAGGTCATTGTTCATCAATCTTGCACGGTTGATATACTGCTTTGACTTCAAGACGGTAAGTTGCCTTGGCCTCCGGCGATTAACGCGACCGAACTGATCACATTTACAGAGGGAGGCATTTGACGATAAGGATATCAACCATTTCACCCTGGGCGAGCCATTTCCGGTGGTGCCAATCGTTCGAAGCCCGGCAATTGCAGACCTCATTAGACAGACCACAGTGAGAGGCAAAGACGAGTGAGTAGACGGCTCGAGCTGCCGGGATGAATACCGATCGTTGTGCGTCAGTAACATTCACAGGCGCATGGTGCTGGGCCAGTGATCTTGTCTTTATACGGGCAATCAACAAGATTGAACAAGTACGCTTAGACGGTGTCTGCTCAACGGCTGAACGTAGGGCGAGGTGTCACTCGAAAGCAGAGATTTTGAAGTTACTCCGTAGTGATGTTGCTATAACACGTCGTTGTAGGTCCGCGTGGAGTTTTCCGCGAAGCACTGTTGGACTAAGGTGCTGACGTTGTAGCAGCCCGTCTATCCAGACGTAAGAGATGTTGACCGTGTACAGCGCTGACTCCTCGGCGCAGACGTTTCCGACGACTTCATAGGTTTGGTTGTTGAGGATTTCGAGTTGGCCTGGGTTTGGCTACATATGTAGACGAGTGGCTTGAGAAGGTCGGGTACAATAGCCGGGCATGCAGGCTCGAAGCTGGGAACTCCGCGCATGAAAACTCCGATGCAGGGAGTCCCTGAATCGGGTGCACCGACGCTCAGGGGAGTGCTCGTGGACGCTCAGGGATGTCAGAAACCCTCGTGACGTGCTCGGGGCGTGCCAAGCTCGGCGCACGTCACAGCGCAAAACTTCTTTAGTCAGTGCTCAGTTCTGTCTGGAAACGGGCATTGGACTGGAGAGTTCAAGATTCGCCGCTGAGGTCCTGGGTCCTCCGTACGAGGAAGTGGGTGACCTGCGTGCCTGTGTGCAGAAACAGCACTGGAGCGGATCGTCAACAGAAGAGACAGGAACGTCAGGAAGAGAGGAGCGCCCAAGGCCAGAATGGGGACTAGCCTTCCAGACTCCAGGGGTGCTGAAACGTGGTCAGCCCGGCTTTCCAGAAGGTTGCATGAAGTCTAACTGCTTGAAGGTTCAGCGCCCGGTCTCAGGCGGCGTCGACGGCACCATGATTTTACACGACTCCTAGCAATCTGGCCGCAAGTAATTGTTCACTGGTCAGATTGTACTCGTAAGGCTTGAGCAATGATGCCAAAGAATTTCCCACACGGGGCGAGTCAGAGCACCGAGAGAGCGGATTGTCGCCCCCTAGGCCCTGGGATCTGGCGCCGAAGAGGCCCGAGGCTCCTCGAGGCTAAGGCTTTCCAGTGTGGGATCCCGCCCTAGGCGTCCAATCGGCGCGGCATATCCACGACACCCTTTCTTTTGCCATGTGCTGGTCAATGCATGGCGGTACGAGAAAATGCTCATCAAACCTCGTGGAAGCCTTCGAAGATGGCTTCGAGAAAAGTCCACCAGCCAGCCCCTTGCTTGCTGGAAATCTCAGCATCTCATCCTGGGTACACAGTATTCACGTCTCAGGCGGTGGATTGGATAATAATAGTAGTACAATAAATCTCTCGTCATGTCAATAATACGGCCTGTACCGGTACACAGGACGAGTCGTTGCTCAGTCTCAGCCCGAGGCCTCCTCGTATTGCTCGTTCTTCCTTCCACGTGCTGGCTCTTCACGTAACTAAATATCGACGCCCTCGCTTTTGCCCCAGGCGACGCTGTCCTTTTTCCTTCGCCATTTGGAGGCCCGATTGACAGTCTAACTTCTTTGACAAGAGAAGCAGCATCCCTGCAAGGTCCGCCTCCGCCTTACCACACTAGACTGCTAGAGCGAGCTTCATGCTTTGGCTACTGCGTCCTGGGGCCTGGTACTAGACCCTGACCGCATCCTCACGTCGATTTTCGATTCAGCACCTTCAACTTCTTGAGTCTCCTCCCTCCACGCCGCCTAGAGACACCCGGGCCTTTATTGTTCTTCACGACTTTCGTTGCGCGGGAATCTCTGGCGAATTGACACCTTTCAGAGACGGAATCTTCTGCCAGCTTTTGCTTCCCCCGGCGCTTCCCTCTGATTGCCGGCTGAAAAATTTCTGTGATCGTCACTCCGATTCAGCGTTCCCTTCGAACTTGCCTTTCCGCCGTCCACCCCCGTGCGACTCCTCTTTGGAATTGCCGGTTTCGATCTCTCTGGTTCCAACCTCGGTTATGAACAGCTAGGCAGGTTCTGGTATATGCTAATTGATTGTCATGTGGCTTGGATAAACCCAGCATCGGTTCAAAGCCTGATCGTCAAGCGCTCAACTCCATCGCACAGCTTCACCGCTATCCAGCACATATCCGCTCGCACCCGTCGTCGCCACATCCCCACGATCGACTGTTGCGCGACCACTGCACTTCCCCTCCCAACCTCCGACCGACTGAACCGTCATCGGTCATCTTATGGTCACTTTCAGTGCTGTCGAGGCCGTCTTAGCGGAGGGATCGTGTCTGGCAAGCCTGCCGCACTGGGTCAATGGGGAACTCTCAAGGCAAACCTGTCGTCTTGACCGATGAAGGTGAGATTTTCAACCATCGACGTCAGTGCTGAGGCCTGCGGCATGTGCTCACTCTGGCAGCAGTCAACCTCAATCATTTTCGGCTCCTGCGGGTGGTGGGCAAAGGAGCCTTTGGGAAAGTTCGCATAGTTGAGCGAAAGGACTCAGGCCTGACCTTCGCCCTCAAATACATCCGCAAGGATGAAGGTACGTCCCAGGATTTTCCATGTGGCAGCCTGTCCTGACCGAGAGCAGTGGTCCGATCCGAAAGCGTTCGCAACATCATTCGAGAGCGGCGGATGCTTGAACATCTCAACCACCCGTTCTTATGCAATCTCCGCTACAGTTTCCAGGATGTCGAGTATCTATATCTCGTCGTCGACCTAATGAACGGCGGTGATCTGCGCTTCCATATCCAACGAAAGGCTTTCACCGAGGATGCCATCCGCTTCTGGATGGGAGAACTTGCATGCGCGCTGCGGTACATCCACAGTCAGGGCATCGTGCACCGAGATCTCAAACCAGACAACGTTCTGCTTGACTCGGATGGTCATGTGCATCTGGCGGACTTCAATGTGGCCTCGGACTTCAAGCCCGGTAGGCCGCTTACGAGCAAGTCCGGTACATTGGCGTACCTGGCGCCCGAGGTATTCAGGGGCAATGGATATTACAGTGAGGTGGACTGGTGGTCACTAGGCGTGACCATGTATGAATGTGTGTACGGGAAACGACCTTTTGAGGGCAGGACGCACGAGGAGCTGGTCGACCAAATCTGTGCCGCCAACCCTCGGTATTTCGTGACAAAACCTCCAGTGTCAATGCCGTGCCTACATGCTTTGACATCGCTTATCGAGAGGGACCGCCGCAAACGGATTGGTGCTACAGGCTTCGACACATTCACCTCACATCCTTTCTTCAGCTCGATTAACTTCGAAGCACTGGAGCGGAAGCAGATCGCTCCCATCTTTATTCCGTCCAGCGAGAAAACAAACTTTGACGCCACATACGATCTCGAGGAGTTGTTACTAGAAGAGGCGCCCTTGGAAGCCCGGGCGAGGAAGCAGAAACCGCGGGCGGAGCTGCGTGACGATGCTACCACCAAAGAGATCCGGGAAGATGAGCTGCATCGCATGATAGAGACCATGTTTGAGCCTTTTGACTATACGTTGGCGAGCTATGAAGTGTAGGGACTGGCTTCTCCTGGAGACGTCGGACTATGCTAACATTGTCTAGGAGTGCCGCTGCGGCTGTGGCCGGCACTGTGCCGGAAGAACACGTGGAGCTGGATTTGGACACAACTCACCACGACCCAAATTCGATACCCACATCGCCTGATGGATCGCCACCACTTTCTCCCAGCATGGTTGCGTCGCCCATAAGAGCAGAGGAGACCTTCCCACCCTTGGATGAACTCAAGGCAGCACTGCCACAAGCACCAACGCCACACGCCCGGCCTGCGTCCTCCTCGAAGTCGTTCAGCAGACCGATTCCACCGCAGCGACCGATGCCCGCTACGCGGCAGATGAGCAAGGGGGGCGGAGTACAGATGGTGTTGGATGAGTCCGGGAGCTGGACCAATCTGGCAGACCAGACTGCGCCTAACCACGCAGATAGCTTAGGAGACGGCGGCAAGCATGAAAAATCGGGAGGTAGCATGCTAGGATTTCTGAGCAGGAAGAAAGGTCGGGATCGAAGCCCCAAACCGAAAGAGGCGGGAGTGCTGGGAAAGATCGGGGCCAGACACATTATTAATTGAACGAACAAAGAACAAAGCGACAACGAATCACCAAACCTTAGGACAGACGTCCTGCAGAAGCACTACGGTGCTTTGGATGCACCGGTTGAGAGGGAATCAGGGAGGACAAATTGGCAATTGCGACACCTCAGGTCAGGTGCTGGAGGGAGCAAGACACAGGACGAGGTCGACGAGAAACGGCATGCTTCAGGCGCAAAGCAAAGACATGGGCATACTCAAGCGATGACTGCATGGGGCGGCACTGGTGTGATTCAGGGCTGGAGTTGTACCATTACTGTAGACAGTTGTAATACCACGAGACATCGCATAGCATACAGCGTGTTAACAATTGGGCCCAAGAGTAGTGGGGTCACTGGTACGAGCTGTACGAGCACACGAGTTACCTAGGTTTGTGCCTAAGTACGTCGTTAGGCGGTGATGCAGTTAGCCGTAGTAACTTAGGCGGCTGGCTCACTGCTTGTTTGGCCCATTGCCCGGCATTGGGACGAGCTTGCGCTTGGGGATCCACCGCGCAACAAGCTCCAGCCAGCCGTGCAACAAACCAAACATCAACATCTCTGACCAGCTCTCTCGTTTCTCGTTTCCCGTCTCCCCATTGAAGCACCTCTGCTGTGTCTTCCGGTCTCTTTGTCGGACCGCTCTCTTCTCTCTCAGGCCTCGCTCCCTGTGCTGGCTTCAACTATTATGTGCACCTATTAGTCCCTAGTTGGAGTTGGGAATTGGCCAACCGTCACATCAGGCGCGTCGCGTGGTCCATATCCATACCCCTCCGCCCTGCCATCCTTGCTCAACTCCAACCACCACCTCGCCACCAGCAACCAGCAGCCGGCAGTCAGCTATATCCTTATGCATGGCCGCTGCTGTATTCATATCGCCGTTGCCGCATGACCCTTTTGCCAAAATGGCTACTTCCTCACGCCGACTCCCGCTCGCCAGCATATCCAATGCCACAAACTCTCCTCACCGGCCGCTCACCAACAGTGGCACGAAACGACCCAGGGCTCTAGCGAACCTCTCGCAGCAAGAAAATGAGCCGCCTCAGAAACGGGTGGCTGGCGAGAGGGGACCGCGTGTGGCCCTCCACCCCGTCACTCCACAGAGGCAGCCACCACCATCCATGCCGGAGGGCCGCGTCTTTGAACGAAGTCAAGGCGAGGACCGCTCAACTGCTTTTCAGCGCAAACTGGTGGCTGCCCGAGACCGGGACAGGACGGCAAGCCTGCGCGCGACAAAGAACGTCGACGCTCCGTCAAAAGAAGACACCGTGAAGCAATGGCAGAGACAATATAGGAAACTGTTCCCGACCTTCCGCTTCTATTTCGACGGTTTTTCAGACGAGGCCAAATCTCGTTTTCTCCGGCAGATCACCGCTCTGGGGGGGGTAAGTTTGCAGTCACGATCAAAGGGAGTGCATCGCTAACCTCGCTCTAGCGGGAGGAGAAGTTTTTCTCAAAGGACGTCTCACACATCGTCACTACTCGCCCCATACCGGGAGAGCTTGGGAAGAATGGCTCAGCAGCTGACCATACTGTGCAACACTCCCCCACCGAGGAACAACCCCAAACGATTAATCCTTCTTTACTCGAAAAGCATCCCCGCGGACAAGCTACCGCAAACGTGGCACGCAATGGCACCAACCAGCTGGACATTCTTGTCAGAGGAAAGGAGATGGGCATCAAGATCTATTCCGTGGACAAGCTGCAGAGACTCATCAGTTCCATGCTTGTGGGTACCGATGGTCATAGCCACAACGCGAGGGGCACATCCCATACCACGCGTCAGCAAAGAGAAGATTTGGGCGAGGTTTTGAGAAACGAGAAGCTTGGAGTCGCTTCGGAGCGGGAGCTGCCATTAACCTCGCTGGTCCCCTTTAAAGGCCCGTTCGTCTACGTCCACGACATGGACGAGAAGTATCGCCCGACCATGGTCAGGGAGTACCCGAAGCCGGCAACAAGGGCCGAAGGTGAGTGGCCCCAGTTCCGTTCTGCCGGCGTTGGGAAATGTCCATTTGTCGTCGATCCAAGCTTCGAGCAAGAGCAGAGAAGGGCCCAGAAGCGAGCCTTGCAACAGGAGCAACAACGCCAACTGCAGCAACGGCGCGAACAGCAAATCCCGCGCACACGATCGCATGTTAGTGTTGCGGCTGCTGTCCTCGATCCTCCCAGACGCGTCAGCCCCAGAAAGCCTCTGGCCAGTGTCTCGATCCCCACAAGAGCCGTTGCCGATGCCGGCAAGGACGAGAAGGAGCCAAAGAGCTATTCCTCGACTCTGGATCGTCAGCCGTCCTTCCCCCCAATGCCGAGGCGCTCCGAAATCGAATTCGTCCGCCCACCCAAGCTACAATTAGCGCGCGAACCCGCTGCGTCAGGCATACAAAGGTCGAACCTGACCTCAGCCATCCAATCTCAGATGATCTCTTCCACCGCTGCCACAGGAGTCAAGGCGGGGACCAGCAAGGAAGTCCATCAGCAGTTAAAACGTCAAGTCCTCGAACGGACGCATACCGGAAGCCTCTCTGTCGGGTCTATTCCGTCCTCTCATCGCATGACCGACCTCGCCGGAGCTCTGAAGACGGCTCGAGCCCCCGCGCCGCAGAGAGCAGCTAAGAGCAAGGCGCAAGAAAAGTTGGGTGGAATTCAGGAGGAAGCGGACCCCCACGAAGATGACATGGCCGCAGAGAGGGCAGTACACACTTCGAAGAAGAAGTCAGTGAGAAAAGATCCGAAGCCCGGCTATTGCGAGAACTGTCGCGACAAGTACGATGATTTTGACGAGGTAAGAACTACGGAGAGGGTGTACAGGATCCTGCTGACACAAAAGTAGCACGTTATTTCACGCAAACACCGGAAGTTTGCCATGACCCAGTCCAACTGGACCGAACTTGATGCCCTTCTTGCCCAGCTGCAAGAGCCGTAAATGGACCAATGCCTTTGTCGGAGTTGCAATGGGCCCTCTGGAACTGCTTGCACAGCGCGGCGTTTTCATTTTGATCATGAGTATCATTTCAGCATACTTGTTTGAATTGCATTTTAGCCAGTCACATCTTACTTGCAAGATGCAGCCGAGCACCAGCCGGCTCAGGTGCGGAAGTGTAGCCATTGTGCTACAAGTGTGGATTCGACTCATTACACGGACTGTCGACCATTTAATAACTACAGTAGCTATCTATGTTTTGAACGCTGTGGCTAGAAGGGCTTGGCCAGAAGGGCGTGATGTGACCGGAAGGGAAGCGACGAATAAAGCATTGGTGTCTGATGATCTCGAGCCTTTCGACTCGTGCCTTGCTCTCCCGCTATTGAACATTTTCTCTACTCCTTGATTCCAACATCATTGCTCTTGTTAATTGCGCAATCCAAACACTTTATGCTCGGCGGGTCTTACTAACGGTAGACTGCCTGCTACCGATGGATACCTCAATCAGGCGGTACATTTAGAAGATTAAGTGGCCAACAAGCAAGATGGCCAATTTTCCTTCGGCTACTGTATGACTCGAGAATCTGTCAGAGAGCGTCCCTCTCATTCCAGGCTCTTCAAAACATGAGTGCCAGAGGAGGCGACTCCCGCGTACCCGCTGAACTGCTCAGTCTCAGCCAGCAACAGAGGCAGCTCGTCCTCCCGGAACGACTCCAGTACATTCTTCTCCCTCGCCTTCCATCCCATCCCTCGGAGCCTGTCTCCACGACTTCTCGAATTCGCGCCAACAGTGGTCGGCGAATATGGGCCAAAAAGATCAGAATACAACTCTGGTGGCACATTCCTCGGTTCAGGATCTTTAACCCTCCCGGCCTGATACAACTGTTTGCCGATTTCAACGGCAGCATCTCTCCATAACATCTCCTCGCCGTTCTCACAGAAGAAATAAGGATTCTTCAAGATCTCCTCCCCGCTGCTGGCCTCCATCCAATGCAGAATCACCATATAAGCCCGGACCAGATCTTGGACGTGGATGTTACACCGCAAAGATTGCCCTTTACCAATGATCGGCGCGAAGCCATGCTTCAACGCGAACCTCGTCATGGTGGGGAGCTGGATGGACAGACGTTTGATATGTTTTCCCACGCCGTATACCAAGGTAGGGAAAATAATAATGACCTTCGCTTTGGTGCCTAGTTCCTTCCTCGCAGCGAGGATGGCCAGATCAATCGCACGATGGGGTGCATCGTCGGGCACAGTATCGATCTCCTCCGGCCGTGTGTCGGAGTAAACTTTGTCGGAGATGTACATTCCGCGAGAGTTGTCGACCAGGCAGCTCGTGCCGCTGGTGTGAATGTAGATGCTCTCCAGTCCCTGGTTGGCCCGGTCTCGAACGCCAGCAAGAACGGCCTCGACTGACGGGAGATGGTCTGCCGTTGCGGCGTGGATTGTGATAGGGTGCGAGGCTGTGTGTTCGCGAATAAGGTCGAAGTCATCGAGGGTGCCGGTAATGACTTTCACAGCCGGGTAGACTTGTTTGATCTGCTGGGCGTGCTCTTGCCGGCGGACCAGCGTGGTGACGGAGTAGCCGTCTTCGAGGAGGAGTTCGATCAGGTCGGCTCCTATCAGGCCAGGGCCGATGAGGAAGACATTCTTTGCTGAGGCCATGGTCGTTGATGGGATCGAGTATGTCTCGCCTTCGATTTACAGTATTGCCCTCCGGCTTTTACAACAGGTCATTCGGAACACGCTTTTCAATCCAGACACTCACCTCCACTACTACATCACTGACCTGGTTACTTCTCACTATTTCTACTCCACGGCCGTTCTCCGCAAATGCGAACCTCCCCGCATCTCCAACAAAGTAACTTCTGTACGATGCAGGGGTTGTGCGCCAGATTGGCAGGATTGGTTCTTCCCGAACTTTGACGACACGACACTGGCACGCCGTCAATACTACAGCCGCTCAAGACACTGAATACCGCCACTGGCTCCTGATGAAATGGTATTCTCCCCTAATGCGGCGGCAATATGCTTCCGGCATCGAGAGGTTACCTCTTTGTATCAGGATAGAGTCAGAGAAGTCTCAATAGGAATGCTCCGCATTGGGAAAGTGGCCCGTGCATTCTTGTCAACTTCAGTATCTCCTCACTTCGTCTCCTCTACCCTTCACCTCAACATGACCGGTTCTTCCATATGCGCCAGAGCCTGCCGCGATCGAGTCGAGTACATGCCACGCTCTCCAATTACTTACTACCTATACAGTTCGATGAGTGTCTGGCACCACTGCTGTCTGGCAACAATGAAAGTCCCGCTTTGTTCAACGGGTTTGTCAACAAGCATGGCCTCTGGACGCTGGGTCTCTTCAAGATCATGCCAAATCCGGACGCTTCGTCTATTTCTGACTGAAAGGACTCTCGAGGCTCCCTTTCTCGAGGCTCGAACAATGAAGCTTCCAGCATCTCGAATGTCTGTTATGGCTCTTCTGCTTCTCGCTTTCCGCAACCATGCCTCGAGGCATTTCATCTCCTTTCTATTTCATTTTTCTGTTATAACGTGAAAAGTGAGCTACTGACACCAGAACCGCGTTTGATACCTCCGATTGGGATATTTCGCAGCCATGAGGGAAAGAATCATGAGATTTAGAGATTTCGACACAGAGTGGACAATATTGGCCACAACGTCCGAGGACCCGTACAAACGGGCCCACTGGACCAGGGACGAGGATTTGGTAGCTAGACGAATACAAAAATGGAAGGCCAGGCATACATGGTACGACGGTCGGGCGGAAACGTTCGCTCTGTCGAGGGCCTATATCGAGAATGACCCGGAGAAAGACAGCGCCTGGGAGGTACGTCCAGCCTGACGACTTCATGGATAGCGCGGCCTCTGAAACCTATGGCTGACATCTGTTTCCTAAACCTAGTGTGTGGATCTTCTAGGGGCAGGAGCTTTTGGTATGGTAGGCCGATGGTGCAAATTCGATGCAAATCGCAGAGCCATTGATGTGAGTCGCTCGACAACCCTCTCGATGCTGGTGTACGAAATGTAATACAGACCAAGCTGACTTTGGGCATATTCCTAGACTATCGCGATCAAGCAATTCAACTACGAAAGCTGGGAGTGCGACTCCGATGGCAAACCGGGAGTTCCGGCGGAGGTAGCACTGCCGAAAGCGCTCGATCGTCAAGGATGCCACAGCATCGCCAGGGTTCGGACAGCCAGGTTTTTCGACGTCAGTCGCCCAAAATGGAGACTTTACCTCGAGTACTATGGACATGGCACATTGGGTGACCTGGTGTACAGGTACATGGAGAAGAGCCATGAAGAGAAAACAAGGTAAGACCACTGGCCCAGACGTACAAAGAATAGAAGGGCACGGAGAGAAAATCACAGTTCTGATGTTTCCCACCCACAGAGTGTACATTCCGGAAGACTTCATATGGCAAGCGTTCTACGACTTTGCGACAGCCTACTACCACATGCATTCCTTCCGTCTGAAGTCGCTCGGAGCAAAGGGGCATGGCGCAGATGTAGCCAATGGACATTTTCTCCTGCATCTGGATCTGAAGCATGAGAATGGTAGCGCCCCTCACGACGTCATGTTATTGTGCATCGTAACTGACTAGATTTGCAGTTCTACTCGGGAATGCACCTAGGGATGAGAAGTTCATGCCATATCCGATGCTGAAAATTGCTGACTGGGCGCTGGGCGAGTGCACAAGCCGCCAGGATCCCAAGAATAGCCGTAAATTCAGGAGTAACGGGACGATCTGTTGGATGCCACCAGTGAGTACTTAGTTTCCATCCCCGTCGTCCAGCTGGGCCTGGACTCCTTGCTCTTAGGCTAACCAGCTTTCCTTTAACAGGAACAATACGACAGCAATCGCTTCGGCCAGAACTGGGAGCACAACGTCTTGGGAGGATCCAATCGCGCGTACAGCGCCAAGCACGCCCTCTGGCAGGTAAGTAAAGCTCGACACCCACATCCACTTGCTCCGGCACGGCGCTTGCTGCTGACAACAAACTAGATGGCCGCCAACATTTACGGTATGATGGAGCTCGACATGGACAACACGAAGCTTGAGAAAAAGCTCAGGGAAGCTGATCGTGATGAGCATCGCACCCGGAAGAATGGTTATTCCCTGTTGCCCGGATACCGGCATCGATATTACTCGTCCGAGCTGTGCGAGCTGGTGGAAGATTGCCTAAGCATTAGACCCGGTGATAGACCCGAACCGGACTGTCTGAGCCGCAGAGTCAAGAAAGGTCTGGAGCCGGGCCTGAAAAGGTATGCAAAAACTGGGAAGTGGGAGAGGCTAGAAGCTACAAAGGCTGAATGGGGGACACCCAAGATACGCAGGTAGTGGCTAGTGTTAAGGAGATTGGAGGCCTCTAGATGTGATTTCCTGCAGGTATTAGTTGTTTGAGTTATAGTTCTATGCCAAGTATAATTTGCTAGAAGCTTGTGCATTTTCATCAGTAGGCTCTGGAGAGAATAGATCACTCTGTGCTGGGTACGGGCGGTACCCGGGCAAGGCTGTGAGAGAGCCTGACGCAGCTTGATTGGCTCCTGGCTCACCCAATGGAACAACTCATTCTGCGGAGCTTCGAAGAATATTGACCCCTTCCATCTTCGGTACCATTGATTTACACCCTTCGCCGTGGGATTCGTTCTATCTAAGTACACATTATCCCTCAACAACGCCGTCACGACACCCTGCGAAGCTGACGCACATAGCGCGCGGACAGACTGCGCAGTTCCAAAAAAAAAAGCATGAGCTAAAGACAATCCACCACCGACAACAGGTCCCTTCACCACCATCAGCAGTCCCACGAACGAAACAAAGACATGTCCTGCATCAACCACTTCCAGTCCCCGCTCCGCCGCCTCGTGCGCGAAGCAATCACCACCCGTCATTCGGCTCACCGAGACCTCCCTGCCTTCCTCGTCCCGGCGGCAATCACAATCACAACCACGAAACCGTGGCGGAGCGCGAGGCCCGCCTCGACTCTCACTCACGCTCAAGCTCACGCTCCCTCGCATCAGTCCCGGATCGGGCGGACGCCTATCAATGTGCCTCCGGAGGTGGGTGTGCGGTTTTATGACCTCCCCAAGGGGAATGTGCGTAGTCGACATCCCGATACGCCGAATATGGCTGTGGAAGTTACGGGCCCTTTGGGTATGCCAGTGTGCTTTGTTTCAAGAAGATGCTTGGATCCAAGCATTACAAGTAGACCGATGCAGACCCATGCTGATTCACACCTCGACATGTCTCTAGGCCAATTAACCGTCCCCCTCCCTCCGTACCTTCACGCCCAGCACGACGAGTCCGCGAGGAAGATCTCCGTGCGAGTCGACGATGCGGCAGAGAAACATCAGCGCGCGATGTGGGGTAAGCAGACGCCCTACAGTCTACATGTTTAAGAAAAGAGAGCTCCCTGCGGAGGCACAGACGACTGGCATGTTCACATCACTGACACGGGTTTGCTTTTCTACGTTTTTTTTAGGCACAATGCGCGCGCTCCTGCAGAACTCCATCTCCGGCGTCAGCGAAGGACACCTCTGCATCCTGCGGCTCGTCGGCGTGGGATACCGCGCGACCATCGAATCCACGGCCACCACCATCCCCGCGTCCTTTCCGGGCCAACAGTTTGTGAACCTCAAGCTCGGGTACGCTCATCCCGTCGAGCTGGGGATCCCGAGGGGTGTCACGGCGTCGACGCCCCAGCCGACGCGCATCCTGCTGCAGGGCGTCGACAGGCAGGCTGTCAAGCAATTCGCGGCCCAGATCCGGATGTGGAGGAAGCCCGAGCCGTACAAGGGGAAGGGCATCTTCGTGGATGGGGAGACCATTCGTCTGAAGGCCAAGAAGATCAAGTAGATCAAGTAAAGCGAATGGCGAATGCGAGCTACCGTTTTGCGGGACGGGAATGTACACAGTGTGCGTGTATGCGTGTATGCGTGTATGCGTGTATGCGTGTATGCGTGTATGCGTGTATGCGTGTATGCGTGTATGCGTGTATGCGTGT